>CM060892.1:71614895-74299895 GCA_030762935.1 Hymenopus coronatus
TCGCAGTTTTGTAGGATAGATATCATTGTTGAAACCTGCGTATTGAAGGCAACAATCGCCAAACGTTATAAAGCAGTTGCTGACACAATGAAATGAAATATAAGTGTAAAATACATCTTCTAATCAGCATGTGATACACCACAAATGGTATTAAACAGGAAAATAATTATTTTCAAAACTGAAAAAAATGGTGGGCGATGGAACATTTTTTACTTAATCTTTGGAATCGGAAGATGAAAATAGATAAACGCCCAAAATTGTTTATGTAGCAAAATCATTGTTGAGAGTGTTATTAATTTAACGTAATCCTGTACTCGACAGAATTATCAACAGCCCTCAGCGGCCTCCAAGATCTCCAGATTTGACAACACCTGATTTTCTTCTTCTTTGGGTTTATCTGAGGTACTGAACTTCATATTCCAGGAAATGTTGAGATGTCAAAATAGCAATACTTGAAGCTGTCTTCCGCGACTTGGTCAAGAGGGTGAAGACATTGTTATTACAATGGAATGGTGGAAATACCGCAGACTTTATTTCAGTTTTGTTATGTTAATTTTTAGAAACTATTTACAAACTTGAGGTAATTTGTGTGTGTGTGTGTGTGTCTTATAATAAAATCAATCTATTTTATCTTCCATGCCTGTCAATTAAAGAATATCCATACTTAGAAAATCCGAAAATATTATATACCAGTTTGGAACTTTCTTCGTTTCACCTTACTCAATTTATGTAGCAGTTACTGCCATCTGTCATGCATATTTATTAACTTTTGAAAAATAAAGGATTGGCATTCAGCCGGACAATGGGCTAAAATAAAATGAATACTCAGTATTTTTTATGACGTTGCAGATATCGTGAACATTTCATTACATATTTTGTTTATCTCATCATAAGGGTTAAACATTTATTATGGTTTTAACTTAATATACGTAAAAAGCTCTTTCGTGTGTAATAATATTTTGAAAGCTGAATAATTTCTAGTGAGGTAATATGTAACTTGAATTGCACACATTTTAACTAGTCACCCAATATGTAATAACATGTATTAATAAAAGGGAATAAACATGAAAACAATAGTTATGTGATGCATTCGTTCATTACATGAGCGCAGTTGTGCTAATTGTGCTGTAACCTATTTAGCGGACAAAACATTCAGTACGGAAACATTTCTTTTTTTATTTTTCCATTTAAACTGTTTGGCAAATAAAGGAGGAAGCCTACAGCCTTAATTAAATGCTCGTAGAAGTAATAAAAATGCCGTGTTCTGATGAATTTGCATGAAAACAAGTGCACATAGGTGCGGTAAAATGAAAGTGATAAACTGAAAACAATGACATTCTGGTGATATATCGTGCTAGTGTTTCGAATTCCTAAAATGCATTGATCAATGATTCATGGGCACATCAGCATCAGCCTCAGGCCCAGTGTCTGAAATAAATAAAAGCTATACGAAGAGATAAAAAAAGGTAGTACATATTACGGAGAGGCCCCGGAAATCGAGAAACAGCACTGTATGTAGGCCATATGGCCCCTTATGCTTCGAACACAACCCTTGAGAGGAAGGTAGACTCGAAGGCTGATCAGATCCGGAATCATGGGTTAGTGCGAACGTGGTCCCTAACGTTTCCAGATTGAACACATACGCGACCCAAACCCGCGTACAAGCCCCGGTCCCCTGAAGGGAATCCTGTACCTGGATGCAGGTTAGTGAACAGCCTAACCGCAGTCAGGCAGAAACCTTCACAAAGCAAACATCCATCGCCCAGCCGCAACACGCTAAACACCGTCTCCTGGTATGACGGTGATGATAAAGACACAGAAATGATGGCCCGGAAACTGACAGTAGAAGAGAAATCACCCCAGTATTCACTTACCGACTCGGAGAAACCACGAGAAACCCATTATCAGAGTTGGCGGTGCACGGTAATCGATTCTGGGACCTCCCAAATACCAGTAGATGACTTTGTAATAACATTTTAGTTTTCCTTTGTTGCATCATCCTATCATGAATTAAGATTTCTGATGATTCCAGTATTTCATCTAGCATAGCAGAAGAAAGGTAGAGATATAGAAAAAGGCAACTCGATCGTATGTAGCTTATCCTTATATTTCAGGTGATTAACCTTAATTTTGGAAATAGAGCGTAATATCTGGGTGTAAAATCTACTACTTTGAAATCGATCCTTAAAACCCCTAAACAAAATTTGAAACATAAAAACATTTTATTCTAATTCTTATATTACGTAAGGTTATATCTCCGTCTTGCATTATGGCACGTAAAGGAACCTCAAGCCTGATAAAGAGGCCTATGGGCAAAATTAAGCGGTCTTTCACGGCCAGTATAGAATGGGACGCTGAGAACCACAGCAGTTAAAGAGCGTCGATAAATAAAACTCCATTTCATTTTCTCCGTCTTGCAGCGATGTGCATAATAGCTGCAAAGTTTTACAGTTTACTCTATTTAAACTATCCTTAAATGCACACATAGGTCATTTCATGCTAAATTTTGGAGTTTGAAAAGTGATATTTTCTTTATATTTTAATTCTTTTCTATATTTATGAATTTTTATACTGCAAAATAAAACTCATATCTCTTACAGTCGCCCTCCGTGGTGTAATGGTTACCACGCTAACTTTATATACCCAAGGTCGCGGGTTCAAACTCGGCGGAGGACGATGGATTTTTTTTGGGCGTAAAAATCATTAGCATAGCTTGCCTCGGAAGGGCAGTAAAGCCGTTGATCCCGTGTCGTAGATTTACGGCACGTAAAAGAACCTCAAGCCTTATAGAGATGCCTCTGAGCAAAATTAAGCGGTCTTTCGCGCCCAGTATAGAATGGAACGCTGAGAACCAAGCAGTTAAAGAGCGTCCATAAATAAAACGCCATTTCATTTCATATCTCTTATATCCTACCTAAGAAAAGTATGACTACTTTACAATTGAAAGCAATTACAAGGAATATCTCGGAAGCGGTTACCTCCATAACAAATACATAAAGGACATAAATTGTGTGTTTTGACTAGATCTGCATTTTTTTGTGTATTACCTAAGCTTTCATATATCCCATACGGTTTGCCAGTTATACAAAAATACTCTAGAATGAAGAGGTCTGCAGAAACTATTCCCAGAAAATCGATGATATGCATTTAGTTTGTCATAAACATTTTTTAAGCATAAGGCACTTTAATAAAAATCGTTAGAGCCATATTTGAGAAAATCAAAATTTCCTAAAAATGTTGCATGTAAAGGGTAGTTGGGAGTGCAGGATTTTCTTCAAAATATTCTTGTCGCATCCTTTAAAGATACCAACTTAAATACCCAGTTTGGTATTTATCACAGGCACACACACACACACACACAGACACACACGGACATGCTTCTAAAATACTTTTATTTGGATCAGGAGGTCTCAAAACATGTATTTCAGGTGAAATCTTGGTATCGAATTTTTGGGTGCAATACAATACCTTCTCTATACACTATGTAGTAGAGAAAGTAAAAAGCCTTAGGATAACTCGCCCTAACTGAGATTCAAACTCGGAACCTCTAGAACGTGAGACACAATCTAGAGGCAGGCAAACTAACAATAATTGATTATAAATTCTTGGTCCATAGAGAGTGTAGAGCGCGGCAGCGATAATTTAAGCAGGAAATATTACTTTTAATGTTTTTTTTTGTTTTTTTTGTTTTTTTTTTTTTGTAGCTTAACGTTCTTAAACCTGTATGTATGACTCCTTGGCACAGCTCACTAAGAGCCTTGGCTTACCGCCTACCGCCCGGCCGCTGCGTCCCCCATCTCGGTTCATTACAGACGCAATGGATGGGGTGTAGTTTTGGGGGGTGAGACGTCGTCAGCTCTTCGATCCCCCCGGCCAGTTAATGCGGTCTTCACGATCTGGAGCCGCTACTTCTCCATCAGGTAGCTCCTCAATTGGCCACCCAGGGACCTCACGAGGCTGAGTGCACCCCGGTCCAGGTCTTCCAGTGGGGGGTCCTTAAACCTGGTTGGCCATATCAGGATAAGGGAAAATCCCGAAAAAAACTTATCCGGGTAACTCACCCTAAGCAAGATTCGAACTCACGACCTGTTGAATATGAGGTGGACACGCTACCCAGGCAGGCTACATTTAATGTTATTGAGGAAAATCTTAGACGTGGTGTCTGTAACAGACAATTAACTTAAAGAACATAGATTAGTTGTGAGCGGAGGTGTCAGGTTCTCAAAGCTCTCTCATTTGAGTCTTTATCAAAGAAGGCAAAGCAGGTGTCAGCTTTGCAATGCAATTCAATTCATTTCTCTTCCTGCTCGCTTCTCAGGAATGTCTTTTAGCTGTGTATAAAACAAGACACTTCTAAGGAACTTGATCTTTGTTTCTTCTACAAATCTGATGTGTTCCATTCACATGACTTTCTCTACATATCTGTAACAAATTATTGTTAACAAGCTTATTCTTCTACCTACTTCACATTAAAAGATTGGCAGAAACGGTCTTATTACTTAGTACCTTTATAAGTAGAAGGGAAATAAAGTGAAAACACTAGGTTAAACCGGCAGTCAAATGTTTTAAAATGTGGTTGCTATGGGATTGAAATCCGTTTCTTTGCCAGGAGTTGACAAGTTCCCGTATGAGATAAGCTTAATTATTTCAAAACTGAAATTAATAACAAGGAATATCTCGAAAACGGCCAACTTCACGAAAAAAGATATGACATAAATTGTATGTTTTATCGAGATCTACATTTTTCAGTAAGTTTTTGTCTACCTCTGAGGGTTTACCTGTTACGCAAAATTCAATAAAATCATCCAGTATGAAGAGATTTTCAGAGGCTATTCCCATTTTATTTATCATGTAAATATCTTAAATATATGAGATTTTAATCAAAATCATTAGAGCCATTCTTGAGAAAATAAAAATATTCGAAATATTTTCCATGTAACGGGTAATTTGGGGTAGGGGAATTTTCTTGAAAGAAAGGATGGAAGAAACATTAATTCAAGTTTGGTATTTAACGGACTTTTCGTTTTTGAGCTATTCTGACCTCAAACACACACACACATACACACACGTATACACACAAGGACTTTTATCTAAAAATGCTTTTTTAGTATTCAGCGGGTCCCAAAACATGTATTTCTGGTGAAACCTCGGTATCGAGTTTTTGGGTGTAATACATTATCTTCTCTACACACTTTGTACATAGTGCGTGTAGGGAGAGTAAAAATTACTGTCGGAAACATAAAATAGGCAAAGTAGTAAAAACGTTTTTTAATTCACACATGGATGCACACAAATTTTGATTAGAGAGCTGTGCAAGCATAACGTTTGTTAAGGCACAACAAATCTGATGTATTGCATTCACGTAACTTTATCCATTCTGTTTAAAGCACACAATTTAGATCATGTACATTTTTGTGAAGGAGTAAATCGATTCTATACCGTGTTCTCTGTTTTAATTTTAAAATACTTAATCTTTTTTTCAAACGGAAAGTTCTCATCCGTTTCCACCTATTTTGTTTTACTTCTAGTCATGTAAAAATACTCGAATTTCAATGCAAATTGCATAACGACAGTTTCTAAAGGGCTAGACTGTCGCTTCAACCCTTTTTTCTTTTCCACTTATAAGGAACTAAGTAATAAGACCATTTCTGGTAATTTTAACTTGCTTGGCGTTATGTGGATAAAATAATAATGTTTTGTAAGAGTAGTTTGTTGGCAGAACAGATAGAGAAAGTATGTGAATGGTACATATCAGATTTTTCTTAAACGACAGTTTTGTCTGTTCATTTCACGTGTTGCATTTCTCATAGCTGCATTTCAAATGCTTCCAATATTTTTCCTCACTTCGTTGTAACCGCACGTTTCCGCTCAACACGCCGGTCCCCATGGCCGCGCTCGCCAAAGTGTCTCGCTTTGGTGTTTCGCAGCGCAGGGGATCGTGGGTTCGAGTCCCGCCTTGGGCATGGGTGTTATATGTTTGTGTATGTTTGTGTATGTGTGTGTAAAAGGTAAAACAGAAATTCATTAATCAAACAGTAATCAAAGTAAACAAATTAGGTAAATAAAAAGTAGGGTATACAGCGCATACTCCGGAGTTGTATTTATAAAAAAAAATAAAAAAAAATAAAAAAATAAAAAAAACACAATACCAAGCTCATAAAAACGAGGTTATATGGAAGATGCGATTCTTACCTTCTCTACACGTACTCTGTACCTAATGTATAGAGGAGGTATTGTATTGCTCCCAAAAATTCGATACCAAGATTTCACGGGAAATACATATTTTGGGTTGCCCTTTTTTTTTAGAAAAAGGTCCGTGTGTGCGTATGTGTATCTGTGTACAGCATAGCTCAAAAATAAAAAGAACATGAATACCAAACTTGGTATTTAAGTTTGGTGTCTTCCAAGGATGCGAGACGAAGATTTTCAAGAAAATCCCCTCTCCACAAACTACCCTTTACATGGAAAAAGTTTCGAGGAATTTGATTTGCTCAAAAATGGCTGTAACGACTTAGATTAACATCTCATATATTAAAGTCATTTACATTCCAAATAAAACTTATATCTTGAATGTTCTGGGAATAGCCTCTGAAGACCTCTTTATTTTGGATGACTTTTGCCATACTTTCAACGAATAAAGTTCTGCTAATGTTTATCTCGACTAGCATTGTGCAGAAAGAAGAATAATCTTTCATAAGAATTTTGTAGAACAGCTAGAGACAGACCTGTGAGTGTAACTCATCATATTTTTTTCCATTAAATACTTCCTTAAATACTTACTCTGCCTCATTTGACTTCGTGTCAATATCTCACAATTTTTTACTTTCTTTACACGCACTATGTACATAGTGTATAGAGAAGGTATTGCACTCCACCCAAAAATTCGATACCGAGATTTCACCGGAAATATATGTTTTAGACTCCCCTGTATAAAAAAGATTCACCAAAAGGTCAGTGCGTGAGTGTGTGTGTCCGTCTGTCTGTGAATACGATAACTCAGAAATGAAACTTCGGTAAAATATCAAACTTGGTATTTAAGTTTAGTATCTTCCAGGGATGCGACACGAAGATTTCGAGAAAAATCCCCCACCCCAAACTACCCTTTACATGAAGGTAACTTTTTTCGATAACTTTGATTTTCTTAAAATTTTTGATTAAAATATCGTATATTAAAGATATTTACCTGACAAATAATATGTATATCTTGAATTTTCTGCGAATAGCCTCTGGAGACTACTTTACTCTGGCTGACTTTTACGAAATTTTGCATAGCTGTTAAACCGTAAGAGATGGACAAAAACCTACCACACAAAAATATAGTGCACATTCAAACACACAATTTATGTTATATACTTTTTTCGTGGTGTTGATCGGTATTGAGATATTCCTTGTTTTTGCTTTCAGCTTTGAGACATTTATACTTTTCTCATACAGGAATTTGTCAACTCGTGTCCATACAAGCAAAGTAACTTCAGTCACAGAGCAACCAGCTTTTGAGTATCACTTTAAGCTATAGTATTCCCTTATTTCACTTCTACTTACAAGGAAGCAATTAATAAGACTATTTCTGCTAACTTTTTCTCGATTAGCATGAAGTAAATTGAAACATAAGCTTTTCAATAATAATCTGTTGTAGAGATGTAGAGAAAGTCATGTGAATGGAATACATCAAGTTTTTTATGAATATTTGAAACTGTATTTCCTGCATTGCTTAATCTGAATTTCGTAAAGTACCTTGCTTTCCGATAACAGAAATCTATTTCTTGTTTGCAATTGCTGTTTTGATATAATTTTCCACCATTTACTCCGTACGCAGTTCAGCCTATAGTATATTGTGCTATATTAGTAATGGTAGTGCATTCTGCCTCTATTCTTTACCAAGGAGTACAGTTTCATGACAGATATTGTTTCAAAATCTTTCGGTACTAAAATATTTTCCCAAAAGTAATTTATCTACTGTGAGCTAAGGTCTCACAGGAGCGTATAATGTGGTGCGCTGTTTGTTAGTTTTTTGCTTTTCTTACATAATCTGAAATCTTCCTGTTCTTCTCACGGTTATCGTTAAACTGCCTCAACATGTTCCTTCTTTTTCTCTTCCGCCAGAGGTGCCATATCATCACTAACTCTTATGCACGTCTTCTTACTCCCTGGGGTGGAAGCAATCATTTATCAAATTCTGCGGTAGATGCTGAACACCGTGGGTAATGAAGGGTATTGTACGCCTACTACGTGTTCTGCTTCTGACAGACTACACTTTATATTAGAGTGAAAAAGTAATTGAATCAGCCTTTGATGAAGATGTGATGTTCGAATAAATACACATTAATTTTTTTACATTCTCTACATGTACTATGTTACATAGTGTATAGAAAAGGTACTGCATTCTACCCAAAAATTCGAAATACATGTTTTGGATCACCTTAAATCCAAAAAAAAAGGCATTTTTTGAAAAAGGTCCGTGTGTATATGTGTGTGTGTCTATGGACAGCATAGTTCGAAAACGAAGAGACCATTAAATACCAAACTGGGTATTTAATTTTGGTATCTTCCAAGGGTGCTACACGAAGGTTTTCAAGAAAATCCCCCTACCCCAAACTACCCTTTACATAGAAAAAGTTTCGAAAACTTTGAGTTTTTAAAAATTGGCTGTAACGATTTTGATTAAAATCCCGTATATTAAAGTTATTTGCACACCAAATAAAATGTATATCTTGAATTTTCTGGGGATGGCCTCTGAAAACTGCTTTATTGTGGTTGAATTTTACGGAAATTTGCATAACTACTAAATCGTAAGAGATGGACAAAAAACTTACCAAAAAAAAAAAAGTAGAGCACGTTAAAACACACAATTTATGTTATATACATTGTTTTCGTCGAGTTGATCGTTTTTGAGATATTCCTTGTTATTGGCTTCAGCTTTAAAAAACGCATACTTTTCTCAAACGGGAATTTGTAAACTCCTGTCCATACAAAGGAACTTCAGTCACATAGCATCCAGTTTTTGACCATCACCTTAATCTATAGTATTCCCTTATTTCGCTTCTACTTACAAGGAAGCAAATGTTAAGACTGTTTCTGCTCGATTAGCATGGGGTAAATAGAAGCATAAGCTTTCTAACAATAATTTGTTGCAGAGATGTAGAGAAAGTCATGTGAATGGAACACATCAGATTTTTTGGGCTATTTTCTAGAGTAATGCTCATGAGGAAAAATTCGCGATATGTTTAGTATGGCTATTATTCCTTATATCAGAGTTTCGGTTGTTTAGTAACAAGTCAGACGACTCTCTCTCTTCTGCCCTGCCCTACAATAGGTGGTGCGCTGTATGTAAACACATCAGAGGTTCAGCTCAGGGCCGTACAAAACACAGTAGACCCTGAAATTTGTGCTTCATTTATAACAATGCTATTAGTAAACGGCAAAATGACATACATTTATGCGTTATACGCACTATTCTCTACTAAATATCAAGTTATTTTCACCCATTCACTTTCCACCCTATATACAGATATTGACATTAATTAATCTTCAGCACTCAAAATGGCCTCATCAGAGCTATAATATTGCTCCAACCTATCAAGATATACAGGTTGTTTCGAAATGTCATATAGTGAATATAAAATAGCTTACACTTCAACAAGTTTGAAGTCTGGTACCGTAACTTCGAAAACCTTTTAGGTATACTTTTGTATAACATTGAAAATTGCAGCATTTTGAGATTAGGCAGCGCTCGGAGCACTAGTGTGCTCGGGCCTCAGAGAGTATTCTTGACAGGTATCTCACGAAAACAAACAGATTTCTCCTTGTTCGTTATCAGCCAACTTATTCTAGGTTTCAGGCAAATAGGTAAAGTGCAGTTACCTACTCAAGACTATTTATAGCTCGGATAGTTTCGAGGTTCTCTTGAATATCAGACATATGTAGTTTGCCCTGACCACGAGTATCTTGTACTTATTATCCTAATCATGTTGTAATTATCCTAACAGTAAATTCTTAACAACTTATTGTAAATAATAGCAACTTAATGTTAAAGTACACAAGGGTGCGACACGACGATTTTCAAGAAAATCTACCACCCTAAACTACCCTTTGCATGGAAAAAAATCGAAAATTTTGATTTTCTGAAAAATGGCTCTAACGATTTTGATTAACATTTCTTATATATAAGATATTTACATGCCAAATAAAATGTATATCTTGAATTTTCTGGGAATAGTCTCTAAATACCTGTTTATTCTGGATGCTTTTTATTGAATTTTGTATAACTGGTAAGCCGTAAGAGATAAACAAAATCTTATTTCACAAAAAATGTAGATCATGATAAAACACACAATTTGTGTCCTATACATTTTTTCGTGGAGTTGATCGCTTTTTAGATATTCCTTGTTATTAATTTCAGCTTTAAAAGAACATACTTTTCTCATACAGGAATTTGTCAACTTCTGTCCATAGGAACAAAGAAACCTTAGTTACGTAGCAACCAGCTTTTGACTATCACTTTAACCTATGATACTCCCATATTTCAATGCTACTTCCAAGGAAGCAAGTAATAAAGACTATTTCTGCTAATGTTTTTTCAATTATCATGAAGAAAATAGAAGCAAAAACCGTTTAACAATAATTACTGCAGAGACGTAGAGAAAATCATGTGAATGGATGACATCAGATTTTTTTGAGGTGACAACTCCAATGGCGGCTTACAATGTTGTAAGTATTTTAAGTCCGAGGATTCATAGTATAGCCAAATATGATGGTCAGTGAGTATTGGTTTAATTGTTATTTCACAAACCGTGTGTAGGACAGGATAGATAGACTGAAAAATTCAGTGCCATGCAATAATCATGTTAGCCCGCCTGGGTAGTGTGGGGTAGCATGCCTGCCTCACATTCAAAAGGTTGTGAGTTCGAATCTCGCTTATGGTGAGTTACCCGGATAAGGTTTCTCTTCGGGGTTTTCCTTTATTCTGAGAAGACGAATGTCGAGTAACTTTAAGCTCCATGGACCCCGAGATCATTTGAGCATCACTTCACCAATTTCAGTCATCGTCTGATTTGACCTACCAGGATAAAGGACGTTAAAGCTATATTTTAAAAAAAAAAATCATCTTGTGGTTTGCCGAGAAAAATGCGAGTCAATTGAGAAATTCAATGCTATGCCAACATGTTGCCATGGTAGCTCAATGGAAGAACAACCGGCTAGAGACGGGGAGATGCGAGGTTCAAATTCCGCCTCTATCCAACACCTGTTCTACACACGGCTTGTGTGAAATAAGATGCGCAGCTGCTCAGGGTATATACTTCTTATTGCATACGTGACCTGATAAGTTGGAACAGCCTGCATCACAACCAGATGATTTTGTCAAGCTTTGCTTATCAGGATTCTTAAAAGTATTGCCAGGAGTCCTGCTAATGAACCAATATTAAAATCCAGTCTTCCAATATCTTTATGATTATACATGATAGTGTGTAAACCTTCTCAAGAACACCAAATAAATCATTTTAATGACACAGCTTCAATTTCAGATTAGGGTAGCGTTGCAAGGAATTATAGTTATGGATAGCACTTGAGATAGGGTATGACCAGTTTCATATTATTCACGTTGTAAGAGCGACTCTCGTCTCATTCCTCTTTGTCAAACATATTTTAAGAGGTAAACATTATGGTACATTAACCACTCAACCTGTTCCATTAAATTTATCGATGATACGGTAATTTGTCAGAAGTGCTGGCGGGAGATTGTCAAGTGCTGCACGAGCTCTTTCTGTATTTTTATTCTAGTAGTGCTGAAAAAGATTAATTACTTTCTCTAGCACCATCTACATAGTAGCTAGAGAAAGTTATGTATTGCACCCAAAAATTTGGTGTTGAGATTTCATTGGGGATACTTGTTTTGAGGTCCCGGAGAACAAAAAAAGGTCCGTATGTGTGGCCAACATAGATCAGAAACGAAAAGTTCGTTAAAAACCAAGTTTGGTATCTTCAAAGTTTGCGACACGAAGATTTTCAAGATAATCCCCCCTACCACCACAAACTACGCTTTATATGATTTTTTTTTTTTTTGAAAATTTTGTTTTCTCAAAATAGCTTTAACAATATTGATTAAAATACCTTATATTAAAGATATATACATCACAAATAAAATGTATGTTTTAAATTTTCTGGTAATATTCCCTGAAGAGCTCTTTATTCTGAACGAGTTTTGCAGAATTTTGCATAACGGTTAAACAGTAAGAGATAGTCAGAAACTTACTCCAAGAAAATGTAGATCTCGTTAAAACACACAATTTGTGTCACATAGGCTTTTCCTGTACAGTTGACTGTTTTCAAGATATTCCTTGTTATTGGTTCTAATTTTCAATTGTTTAACGTAGCGAAGCTTTTAAAAGATTTGAGTTTTGCTTTAGTTAGGATACTCCCTTATTTCCCTTCTACTTACAAGGAAGCAAATAATAAGACGAATTCTGCTAATATTTATCTCGATTAACATGTAGTGGTCGCGAGGTCAAACCAGGTGGAGGAGATGGACTTTTTCGGGCGCGACTTCCTTCGTAAGGACAGTAAAGCTGTTGATCCCGTGTCATAGATTTACAGCACATAAAAAACCTCAAGTCTGATAAAGAGGCTTCTGTCTATATTAAATACAGGAAGTATTGTATTTCAGAATCTGTTTTGAGATCCCTGAATAAAACATTTTTCGAAAAAGTGTGTGTGTGGGTGTGTATCCGTGTGTAGGACTGTGTGTCTGTATATTGCAACATGCTTTATAAGAGCACACGTTTACATCCAGAAGTTCACGTGCAATTCTTAGTGCTATAGGCGCACCTTATCTTTGGACATAACATTTACAGGAAGCGGAAGCGAATCACATCTGTCTTTCCGCAGTCATATATATATGTATGTAATATTAATAATGTTAAACACCAGCAGAAATAAAACTACTACGAAAGACAAGTTTAGAACATAAGGAAATATTGTTGACGAACTATGTAATTGCATAATCATTTTAATTATTTGACACCAGCTGAAGGCGGCACCGTGGGTGAGTGGTTAGACCGCTCGTCTCGTTCGTGATGGACGAAGTCTGGGCAGGTTTTCTCCGGGTCCTCCGGTTTCCCCCGCCACTCATTCCACTAATTGCTTCATTATCACCTTTCCAATCATCAATTTAACCTACATTTCATCTACATCCTCATGTTCACGACTGGCTAGGGGTCGACCCCTCGTTACAGACTCTACATACTGTGGTTTCGTGCCTAAGCTCCCCGACAAGCTTTTGACCCCTAGGCATTGGTTTGTAATTTCTAGAGGGATGTCAGTCCTACAGATACGGGGAGGGTAAGCTGATTACGAAACGAAACGAAACGTAATATAGCTGACCTATCTATCGTTTTCGAATGTCTGTCGGTGCATTAGGACCGTTAATCATGTCATGTAAAATCAAAAGATGGTGCATAGCTTTCCTAATTGTACATATCCACTCACAGAAGCGACTGAAATGTGTCGCGTTTTTAGCTAAAGTACTGCTTTTAGAGGATCATTAACTTTAAACCTGTCACTCCACTAGCAGCGATTATAAGCTTGCTAAAATCTCTCCCGCCTATCTTACCCTCTCCCCCTCCTATCTCTTCCTCGTCCTTTTACTGTCTGCTTTTTCAGGTTTCGTTTTGCACGAATATTGCGTTCTTTATTTTTAAAATCTGCTAATATTGAGATGACTATTTCCGACAGTTCTAGCTCTAAAACTTCGACTTTTTACATTCATAAAGTTTCTCTATCTATAATGCAAAAGATTATCTATTACTACAAAAGCCTATTCTTTTATGTACTTCATGCTAATCGAGGTAAACATTAGCAGAAATAGATTTATCTCATGTTTTCTTATAAGTACAAAGGGAATAAGGGAATAAGTAGGGTAAAGCGATAAAATCTTTTAAGAATTGGTCGCTATATATTGACATTTTCCTTGCATTGGGGTCAGAATTAAAAAAATAAGGATAACAACTTAACACCTCTGAAAAGCATAATTATTGGAACATTTAGACCAATAACAAGACATTTCTTGGAATTAACTTAAAAAAAAATCTAACTTAATCTCTGCTTTAACGAACTCCTCATACTTTGAGCAGTAATATTTTGTCTATTTCTTACGGTTTACCAGTTATTCAAAATTATCCGAAATTAACGAACTCTAGAGACTATTTAAAGAAGTATTTTAATTAACATCTTAAAACGTCTATTTACGGTGAAAACTTGGTATCGAAGGGAATGCAAAACTTCCTCTACTTACTGTATGTAATAGGGAATGTAAAAAAATCTTTAAAGCCATTTAAAAAAAAATCTGATGTGTACCATTCACATGACTTTCTCCATATCCCTGCAACAAATAATTCTTAAAAAGCTTATACTTCTATTTACTTTATGCTAATCAGAAAAAATTAGCAAAAATAGTCTTATTACTCGCTTACTTGTAAGTAGAAGCGAAATAAGGGACAACCGTAGGTTAAAGTGATAGTCAAAAGCTGGTTGCTATGTCAATGAAGTTCCTTTGTTTGTATGGATAGGAGTTGACAAGTTCCTGTATGAGAAAATTATACGTTTTTCATAGCAGAAACCAAAAATAAGGAATGTCACAAAAACGACGAACTCCACGAAAAAAATGTATATAATATAAATTGTGTGTTTTAAAGTGCTCTACATTTTTGTGTAGTAAATTTTTGTCCATCTCTTACGGTTTAGCAGTTATTCAAAATTTAGTAAAATTCATCCAGAATAAACCACTCTTCAGAGGCTATTCCTGAAAATTCAAGATATACATTTCATTTGTCAGGTAAATATGTTTAATATCCGAAATTTTAATCAAAATCGTTACAGCCATTTTTGAGAAAATCAAAATTTTCGAAAAAAGTTCCATGTAAAGGGTAGTTGGGGGTGGGGGATTTTTCTCAAAAGCTTCGGGTCGCATCCCTGGAAAATACTAAACTTAAATACCAAGTTTGGTATTTTACCGACTTTTCGTTTTTGAGTTATCGTGTTCACAGACACACGGACACACACACACACATACACACACGGACCTTTTTGTGAAAATGCTTTTTTTGGATATTGGGGACCCTAAAACCTATATTTCCGGTAAAATCTCGGTATCGAACTTTTGGTGGAGTGCAATACTTTCTCTATACACTATGTACATAGTGCGTATGGAGAAAGTAAAAAACACCAACTTTTCGAACATTTTTGTATGTAAAGAGTACTTTGGGGTGAGTCATTTTCTGGAAAATCATCGTCTCGCGTCCTTGGAAGATACCTACGAACCTTAAATACCAAGTTTGATATTTTACCGAATTTTTGCTTTTCAGTTCTGCTGTACACTCACTCACTCACACACATCATACACACAGAGACCTTTTTCTAAAAATGTTTTTACTTTCTCTACACGTACTATGGACTTGGTATTTAAGTTCAATATCTTCAAATGATTCAAGAAAATTCCTCTGTCCCAACTACCCTTTATATGGAACATCTTTCGAAAATTTTGATTTTCTCAAAAATGGCTGTAACCATTTTGATTAAAATATCGTATATAAAGATATTTACATGGCAAATAAAATGCATAGCCTCTGAAGACATCTTTATTTTGAATGACTTTGCAAAATGGCAAACTATAAGAGATAAACAAAAACTGATCTAACAAAACACATTAAGCCACACATTTGTCTTATATAGATTTTGTTCGTGTATTTGACCGTTTTTGAGATTGCTATTCTTTGTTATTGGTGTCAGTACTTATACTTTTCTCATATGGGAATTTGTCACCTCTGGCCATATAAACAAAGGAACTTCAATCTCATAGCGATCAGCTTTTAAAAAGTTTGACTATTGCTTTACTCTAGTATATTCCCTTATTTCCCTTATATTTACAAGGAAGCAAGTAGTTAAAAACTATTTGTGCTAATTTTTTATCGATTAGCATGAAGTAAATAGCTTTTTAACAACACTTTATTGTAGAAAAGTAGAGAAAGTCTCGTGTGAATGGAACAGATCAGCTTTTTTTTTTTTTTTTTTTTTTCTTTCTAAAAATGGTTTTCATTAAGATGTCCTTAAAATGTGTATTTTCGGTGAAATATCGATATCGAATTCTGAGTGGAATACAATACCTTCTCTACCTTCTAATCATGTAAAAGCTCCATGGCACGACAGCTCACAAGTAACCTTGGTCTACTGCCCGGCCGCTGCGTCTCCCATCTCAGTCCATTTCAGACGTGAGACGTGGTCAGCGCCTCGAACCTTCCCGACCGGTTAATGCGGTCCTCATGACCTGGAGTCAGTGCTTCTTCATCAAGTAGATCCTCAATTGGCTCATAGGGACCTCACGAGGCTGAGTGCACCCCGGGAAGGTCTCCCAGCGGGAGAAAAATTCCAAAGCCGGTGTCGGGAATCGAACCCAGGTCTCCCGCTTGGTAAGCAGCTGCGCTAATGAGATGACCTTCTGAGTCTACTACATACATAAATAGTTTTTGGTAGAACCTTCATCTACACAAAATGGTATCACAATTCAGGAACGTGTAGGACATGCAAGGATTAGGGGGGCGGGCGTTGTGTGTGTGTTTACCAGCGGCGTCGTCTGTTGCGTGGGATGACCGGCTGTTGCTGTAGCAACCGCCAGAGTAGTCACCATCACACTAGCCTACTTCACCTGCTGCGCAACAATGACCGCATTGCTTGTTATACTAGGGTCCCGGGCCTCTCAATGAAAACAGCATTTAAAAAAATTGTTTTTTGCTTTATTTCTCAACATAATCTCCAGAAAGACTCATACATTTACCATATCGGTCTTCCAATTTAAATAAACCATCTGTGTAGTGTGTACTGTGTCAAAATAGCTGTTTACCGCATCAATGACCTCGTTGCTGTGAAATCTTCGTCCTCCAAGAAATTTTTTGAGGTTTAGGAACAGGTGGTAGTCACTGGGTGCTAGATCTGCAAATAGGGTGGATGTTCAAGCAATTGCAATTTTAATTCGCACATTTTCCCATTCTTACCCAATAGTTGATGACGTGTGCTGTTTTCTTTTGCGCCAATCACATTTTGTGATGTGGAACGAGGTTTTTCACAATATAAAGTCTGTTTACGTGCCAATTGGAGACGATTCACATTTGAGACGTTACGAATGTATGTTGTGCATTGTGATCTATGTATCTTGAGAGAAAATGAAACGGATAATGATGCTGATGACTTGTTGCACAACAGCAATTGAATGTATTAAATATTAAAGTTGTTAGTTCCTGTAAATCAGTGGTATTTATTTTACTACTCACCCAATCTCAATCGTCTTCCAGTGCTAGTGAAAACATCAGTCTACCACGCAACCACTTCAATGTCAACACATCACAACTATATACTATGCTGCGCTAACTTCGATTCTGTCCCGTTATCGGTCCCCAAATTGATATCGCAGAAATGTGATAGTGTAATATAGGCTTTAGACTGGTGGACTGTGTTTTGTATGCGCGTGGACAAACCTTGGCGGTGCTCCCCTATGGCGAACACAGCTCGTTATTCAGTCCAGTGTTTACCCTGAAGGAATTAAGACAAATGCGCTCTTGCACCCTCGGCGGCACGTCTCTAGTGTGAACTTGCCAATGCCACCGTTCTAACTCAATATCCTGTTTTTTACTTGTTCACACTCTCTGATCTGGATTAAAGGACTCCATGTAAAAAGCAGCAACATCGGGTAAAGTGGAAAGTAATAGCTTCTGCCACAACTAGTGGACTGTATTACTTTCTCTACACGTACTATGTACATAGTGTATAAAGAAGGTATTATAATGCACCCAAAAACTGGGTACCGAGATGTCACCGGAAATATATGTTTTGGGTCCCCCTGAATCCAAAAAAAGGATTTTCAGAAGAAGGTCCGTGTGTGTGCGTGTGTCCGAGAACAGCATAGCTCAAACGAAAAGGCCGTTAAATATCATTTACTTGGCATTTAGGTTTAGTATCTTTCAAGGGTTCGACACGAAGCTTTTCGAGAAAATGCCCCCACTACAAACTAACCTTTACTGGAAATATTTTCGAAAATTTTTACTCCCTAAAAAAAAATGGCTCTAACGATTTTGATTAAACTCCCATATGTAGATCTTGATTTTCTGGGAATAGTCTCTGAAGACCTCTTTATTCTGGATGCATTTTGCTTAACTGCTAAACCGTAAGTGATAGAGAACAACTTACTACACAAAAAATGTAGATCTCGTAAAAACACACATTATGTCCTTTACGTTTTTGTTGTGGAGGTAACCATTTCTGAGATATTCCTTGTTATTGGTTTCAATTATGAAGTACTTATGCATCTTTTCTCAGGAAGTGTCTGTTTTTCTTTTGTTCTACTCATGGCTAAGAAAAGAAGCGATTTGCAATGACAATCGCATAACGATAGCTTTTAAAACATTTGACTATCTCTTTAGCCCAGTGCATTCATTTATAAGGAACTAAGTAATAAGATCATTCTGCTAATGTTTATCTCAATTAGCATGGTGTAGAAGGAAGAATAGTCTTTTGTAAAATATTTTAGAGCAGCTAGAGAAAGTCATGTGAATGTAACACATCATATGTTTACTTTCTCTACACGTACTATGTACATAATATATAAACTTGAATATTCACTGGTCACACTCCTCTTTTGGAATGGATTAATAATGTGGATGTCACCCGCATAACAGAAACTGGCTTTCTTCCCAATGAAACATTTACTATCCTCGATATAGAATGTCCAAATTGCTCGCAGGATATCTGGAGTGGCTGTCATCGTCAAGCGGAAGAATTTCAAATCGGCATATACAGGCTGATTCAAAAGTCTTTACGCATTTTAGCAATACAGTTACTGTCTTATTACTTTCTCTACACGAACTATGTACATAGTGTATAGAGAAGGTATTGCATTCCACCCAAAAATGCGATACCGAGCTTTCACCGGAAATACATGTTTTGGGTCCCCATGAATCCAAAAAAAAAAAAAAAAAAATATGAAAAAGTCCATGAGTGTGTTTGCGTTCCTTTACATGGGGAAAAAATCGAACATTATGTTTTTCTCAAAAATGACTGACGGTTTTGATTAAAAGGTATTTTAAAGTGTTAACACGCTAAATAAAATGTATATCTTGAATTTTCTGGGAACATCCTATTAAGACCTCTTTATTCTGGGTGATTTTTTATTAAATTTTGCATAACTGGTAAGCCATAAGAGATAGACAAAACCTTACCGCACAAAAAATGTAGATCACGATAAAACAAAGGAACTTCAGGCACATAGCAACCAGCTTTTGGCTTTCACTTTAACCTATGGTACTCCCTTGTTTCGCTTCTACTTGCATGGAGGCAAGTAATAAGACTATTTCTGCTACTTTTTTCTCGATTAGCATGAAGTAAATAGAAGCATAAGCTTTTTAACAATCATTTGTTGCAGAGATGTAGAGAAAGTCATGAAGGTAATGTATTACACACCACCCAAAAATTCGATAGCGAGATTTCACCGGAAATACACTTTTTAGGGTCTTGTGTATCCAAAAAAACATGTTTAGAAAAAAATCCGGTGTGTGACTGTGTGTCCAACGCTCGCTAAGACAATTGACTTGTCTCTTTAATGCAACTGCACACTCAGAACTCAGTCAAAAACTGACTCACGGAACTTGTTGCTCTGTGTTTTATAGCTGTCGATGACGTGGCAAGAAATTTCCAGAAGTAGAGACCATAATTGCGCCAGTAATACACACGCAGATATCACAAAGTCAGGCAATGGTTCGATAATGCCTCTACTTTGATATAAAGCGGCTGTCGACCTTAACGTATTCACTCCTGTTGTGTGACGATAGATCCAGAATGGTAAGGAAGCTGCCGGCAACAATTAGATGTGAATGCTCGAAAGCAATGGACACTGAGGCGATTATGGGACAGCAAGGTATATGCTGGTAAATTCTTCCCTAAATGTTCAACCAATTATGGAATGCATCTTGTAATTGCATAAAGAAACGTTCTCCTTTTGGTTTAGAAAACTGCTTAACAAAATGGAGGTCACTTGAAACGTGATGAAACGCAGGATCATGAATGTTCACACCTAGTTAGAGGACGATTCTTCGAAACATTGACTTTCCGGATTTCAGTTTTATACATGAATGTAGCTAGTGGTGTTAAACTATAGGTGTGATTATTCAACTTTATCTCGCAGTGTTGTTTTTGTTCCACACATTATATAAACTTTGCTTACTTTATTCTTTATATACAGTAGTGACATTGATTCTGGACACTTTTTGGTTAAATTGACCTTCAGATTACAATAATGGATTAAACTCTTATTCAGGATTATTCTTATCTTATGACTTATAACCAGAAAGTGTTAGCATAAAATATTATTTAATTTTTTACCACAAATAGCTCTAATTTGACCTTTAATATGCTAATATGGCCGAACTTTTGAAAATATATTATTTTGTAAATTTATACAAATATATTTTATTATATATTATATTAAGGTGAAACCTGGAATTTATTGTTCCCATACTGATTGATTATAAAAAAAATCTGATGTGTTCCATTCACATGACTTTCTCTACATCTCTGCAACAAATTGTTATTAAAAGGCTTTTGCCTCTATTTACTTCATGCTAATTGAGAAAAAATAGCAGAAACAGTCTTATTGCTTGTTTCCTTATAAGTAGAAGCGAAATAAGCGACTACCATAGGCTAAGATGATAGTCAAAAGCTGGTTACATGTGACTGAAGTTCCTTTGTTTGTATGGACAAGAGTTGACAAATTCCTGTGTGAGAAAAGTATAAGTTTTTCAAAGCTAAAACTAAAAACAAGGAATATCTCAGAAACCATCAACTCCATGAAAAAAATCTGCATAACATAAATTGTATGTTTTAACGTGTTCTAATACTTTTGTAAATTAAGTTTTTGTCCATTTCTTACGGTTTAGCAGTTATGCAAAATTCCGTAAAATTAGTCCAGAATAAAGTAGCCTTCAGAGGCTATTCCAAGAAAATTCAAGATATATATTTTATTTGTCAGATAAATATCTTTAATATACGATATTTTAATCAAAATCGTTAGAGCCATTTTTCAGAAAATCAAAATTTTCGAAAAAAGTTCCAGATAAAGAGTAGTTGAGGAGGAGGAATTTTCTTGAAAACCTTCGTGACGCATCCTTGGAAGATACCAAACTTAAATACCAAATTTGGTATTTAACGGTCTTTTCGGTTTTGAGCTATGCTGTCCACAGACACATAGGCACACACAAAATGCTTTGTTTATATTCAGGGGAACCCAAAACATGTACTTCCGGTGATATCTCGGTATCGAAATTTTGGGTGGAATGCAATACCTTCTCTATAATCTATGTATATAGTACGTGTAGAGAAAATAAAACAGCAAACATTAAAGGAAATTTAGAAATGTTGGGATTACGACATTTCAAGAATACCAACACTATAATATGAAATATACGAGATTTCCCCAATTTTGAGCCACCTATTGTATATTTTATGGCTGACCTGTGGCCGTTGGTTGGACGACTGGTCTCTCCCGGGTGCACAAAGCGGCGCAGGGGCGAGTTTTCTACGTCTTCCCCGCCTACCTCCGCCATGGCATTCCACCGGTGCTCCATCTTCATTCCATGTATCACCAGTGTCATCGCCTGCGGTGCCATAGTAGTAAAAGTCGACCTTAAAACCATAAAAAATTATATTGGATAAAACTATAACAAAAGTATAATTTTTGTTTTTTTCTGCATCCAATATGAAATATAAAAATTATCTTGTATAATAGAGGGCTATAAATTAAGAAAATCTTGTATATTTAATATTACCTATAGTTTTTATGGTGTTGAAATGTTATAACCCCCAAAATTAATAATACATCAAATTTCGATTATAGCATGTAGATGTAATTCCAATTTTGCATTGGCTACAATATAAAATAAAATATTTCTGTATATGTTTATAAAGTGACATTGTATCTTCAAAAGTTGAATAAATTTAATCCATAAGGGACTAAAAAAATCTCCAATGTTTGGTAAAAGGTTCAATAACTTGTTATGTTAACAACTTATGGCCGATAAAAGTAATTCTGAATAAGAATTTAATGCAATATTGTAATTTGAAAGTTCATTTAACCAAGACGTGTCCAGAAATAATGTGCTTTCTGTAATTCTGTTGCCAATAGGTTAAGTATACATCTAATTTAAGTTGTTTTCGTGATCTATTAAATTTTGCACCTCATATTGTATTATGATAAAGGTTTTTTTCGGGTCTAAAGGAACTAACAAACACTTTACAATTGCCTTCAAAAATCTAACCAGTTTTAAGTTATTGCTGATGTGAATGACGCAGATCGTAAATACATGAATTCGTGAACGCATTTCCAGTTCCTTCAGGACTATCCTGGACTGAAGTTTTGTATAGCTTTCCTCAGCCTTTTTGCTGGAGACCGCCAGAGAATAATGTTTCTTTCTCCAACTTCCTTTCCCGATTATTTTATTTAACGTGGGGAGTAATTCATATAAAACTCCCACATTTATTTCTTTAGTCTGTATATTAGCTGTTTTACATCAAATTAAGCAGCATCTTCGAGAGTTTCAGTCCCCTGTAAAGAAATGCTCAGACGTTTAATCTTTATTCCTTATTACTTTCTCTACACGTGCTATGTACATAGTGCATAGAGAAGGTATTGCATTCCACTCAAACAGTCGATAGAGAGATTTCACAGAAAATAGACGTTTAAGGGTCCGCTGTATCCAAATAAAGCATTTTTATTTTCTCTGGTATGTAATGTACTATGTATATAGTATATAGAGAAGGTATTGGAATGCACCCAAATATTTGATGTGGAGATTTCACCGGAAATACATGTTTAGAAAAAGATCCGTGTGTGCGTGTGTGTCTGTCTGACAGTCTGAGTCATCCTCCGTGGTGTAATGGTTATCATGCTAACTTCATATACGCAAGATCGCGGGTTCAAAACCGGCGAAGGTCGATGGATTTTATCGGGCATAAAATCCTTACCATGGCTTCCTTCGGAAGGGAAGTGACGCAGTGTCGTCGATTTATGGTACGTAAAAGAACCTTAAGCTTGATAGAGAGGCCTCTGAGCAAAATTACCAAGTTTGGTATTTAACGGTCTTTTCGTTTTTGAGCTATGCTCTCCACAGACACACACGCACATAAGACCTTTTTCCAAGAATGCTTTTTATGGATTCAGGTGGACCCAAAACATGTATTTTCGGTAAAATTTCGGTATCGAATTTTTGGGTGCATTACAATACCTTCTCTATACACTACATAGTACGTGTAGAGAAACTAAAATTATGTAGGTGAACTTATAAGACTTGCTTTTCCATTCTGCACTTTTTTTTTTTTTCAGGCTGACACCTTAAATAGTTTCTGAGAATGCAAGTCATGTATTTAGAAAATTATCATTGGCGGTATAGGGGAGATGTATTTGGTTCCAACTCTGCCCTTTTGCTCAATATGTGGTCACTATTAAGGTTATACATTTGTGAAATTTGACTAAAAATTTTTAAAAAATATATATCTTTTCATAATAAAATAATATGAAATCCAAACTTTAAGAAAACATTTTTACCCTTGGCTCCAATTAATCGAAGTTTTAATGTGCTTACGCATGTTTATTAATAAACACTCCCAACTTTAAACTTCTTTTTCTCACAGACTTTTACAACACTTCTCTATGCTCAAAATGTACCGATGCAAGTTTTTACTAATTTGTTTCATCTCAAAAGTAAGTTAAAGGTAATGGTCATATATTTTTTTCTCTCTCTCGAAATAATGCTTCAATTTGGAGTAATAAATTATTTAATTTTGAAAAATCAAGAGTTTTGGAGAGTACGAAAATTAATAATTTTCTACAATAACTATGGTTAATATAAAAATATGAGCTCATGGTTGCGTTTGTAAACTCAGTTACAGTAAGCTTTAACTTTAATGTTAGTAGTTTTATAAATGCATCGCGTGACTCACTTTTATTAGAACAATACATTTATACACTAAAATCATTCAAACAACGATGCAAAATCTAATTTTGATAAATGGCAAAAGTATCACTATTATTGTGCATAATTCGTTTCGTAATTTGCTTACACTCCGGGTCTCTGTAGGACTCACAAGCCAGTGTCTAGGGGACAGAAGCTTTTCGGGAAGATAACGGCACGAAACCATAGAATGGAGAGGGGTTGGTCCGAGCCAGGCATGAACACTGGGGCGGAACAGGTTCTTATCCCGGGTGCAGGTTATGGCTATTAAATGGCGTCGATGAGTGGTTGGCTTAGCTCAGGGTTTTTATTAGCATGGAGACTCTTTCAGGTAGTGGTGAGACACAAGTGCTTTATTGAGTCTGGCCTTTTTCCGCCGTAGAACACAAGCGTATACTTCTTAATTTTCTACTGTGACGTTACACTTTACCCGCACGCGACTATTATAATTTATTCGTTTGATGCAGTGTTATGTCTCGACTATTATCGGTCTTAAAATCACTTACTTCCGTCACAACTAAGGGTTACACCACGCGTTCAAATATCACATCTTGGCCGTGCGAAGGTTCTTCGTCAAGTGCCTCACAATTAAAAGGTAGCCTGTCCGGCTCCACCACGAATTCTAAATTTCACATCTTGGTTGTTCGGAGGTCCTTCACCAAGTGTCTCACAATTAAAAGGTAGCCTATTTGGCTCCACTACGAATTCTAAATTTCACATCTTACTGGCCCGGAGGTTCTTCACCAAGTACCTCATACTGTCGCCTGACCAGCGGGTATCATTATCTGGCGGTGTCCCGTTAGTCGCCTCGGGCATGGTTCATTCATATTCACCCCTTCGGTTCAATGCACTGTAGGTAACGGATCTTGTACTATGGGCTCGTGACTTACACGTGTTAACAGTTTTCTACCCTTCCCATTTTCGTTGTACATTTATATTTTCTCTTCTAAAACTTTAATTTTGCCCTGGGCCAAGATATGTACTGTCTCAACACGAAGAAGCGGATGATATGAAATGTAAGTGAAATTGAATGATTGGAAAGGTGATGATGGAGCAATTGGTGGAATGAATGGTGGAGGACCCGCCCAGACGCCGCTTCGTCCACCTCAAATCCCGCATGGGGCGCTTGGGAGCGAAGCACGAAGCCGCCCATTACTTATAATAACTGGTATAAATGGTAATAAGATATCTGATATACTGCTTAATTCAAAGCTACAAGCTGCATGTTTAGAAATGACTGCCCTTTTCATTTTTAATGATATCTTGTACCTAATGATAAAACAAAATTGGTAATGGTTATTTACATCGTCTAAAAATATGTTAACAAAGAATTATACACTTTTATGTCAAATTCAGGAAAAGGAATTGCCACCATGGAGGACGGGATCCTTACTTCTGAAAGGAAAACAGTAGCAACCTACCAATTAGTCAACGAAGCGTATAGAAGGAATAATACAGAGCAAGCAAAGAAGTAGAAGAAAATAAAGTAAGACTCTTTAAGATCCCAGGAGCAGACTTTTCCCAAAGGGACTCTTATTTAAAGCAGCATGCAGGCTCCATAATCTCCTCTCATCAAAGCAACACCTCTTGCCTTTGATGTTATTCATGAGCACATACATATACACAGCTAGAAAAAAAAATGGGTGGGTTGAAGTGAAAAAACAGAAAGAAAACAAAAATACACACATAGTCAGAAGGTGTGCAGTCAAAATCCTTGTTGGTAGCAAATGGTCTTTTTGTGAATATAGGTCTTAAAAGGGCGATCATATTATGTCAAAGTCTCTACTACAGTCTAAAGAAAAGGCTGGGGCTAAAGGAAATTTCTGTTTACACCAGTTAATGTAACCCCAGGAGCAAAATATCTTGCTGATGTAAGGATTCAGTCCTCCTTATATCGTTGCTAAAGGCTAGCTGAGATCGTTAAGTTCGGAATTCTAAACAGGAGTTTGGCGGTTGAAATCTGCAGTTGCTATGGTTTCTTATAGTGTTTAACTTAATGCTGCTAGAATCATCATATCAGCTGTGTTCCACACCTATCCGGTTCTACTATTTTTTTATTGGTTTGAACAAAGTGACTGGCGGGAGGGGGGTGGGAAACCTAAGCATTTTATCTGAATGGATAGAGAGCACTTTTATAATGCCAAGTCTGGTAACAAATGTGAGTAGAGCTAATTACTAAGTATTGCATAATATTAGTGTTTTCTCTATTGAAATGTGCGTTGTTTGTTTTTTACTTTCTCTATACGCACTATGTACATAGTGTATAGAGAAGGTATTGCACCCTACCCAAAAATTCGATACCGAGCTTTTACCGGAAATATATGTTTTAGGGTCCCCTTTATCTAAAAAAAGCATTTTCGGAAAAAGGTCCGTGTGTGTGTGTGTCCGTGTGTGTATGTGTGTGAACACGATAACTCAAAAACAAAAAGTAGGTAAAATACCAAAGTTGGTAATTAAGTTAAGTATCTTCCAGGGATGCGAAACGAAGATTTTGAGAAAAATCCCCCCACCCCCAACTACCCTTTACATGGAACTTTTTTCGAAAATTTTTATTTTCTCAAAAATGGCTCTAACGATTTTGATTAAAATTTCGTATAATAAAGATATTTACCTGACAAATAAAATGTATATCTTGAATTTTCTGGGAATAGCTTCTGAAGAGTAGTTTATTCTGGATGAATTTTACTGAATTTTGAATAACTGCTAAACCGTAAGAGATGTACAAAAACTTAGCACACAAAAAATGTAGCGCACGTTAAGATACACAATTTATGTTATATACATTTTTTTCGTGGAGTTCGTCGTTTTTGAGACATTCCTTATTTTTGGTTTCTTTTATGAAAAACATACATTTCTCATACAGAAATTTGTCAACTGCTGTCCATACAAATAAAGGAACTTTAGTGGCGTAGCAACCATCTTTTGATTATCACTTTAACCTATGGTACTCCCTTATTTCGCTTCTACTTACAAGGAAGCAAGTAATATGACTATTTCTGCTAATTTTTTACTGCTTAGCATGAAGTAAATAGAAGTATAAGCTTTTTAAGAATAATTTGATCCAGAGATGTAGAGAAAGTCATGTGAATAGTACAATCACATTTTTTTTTCTTGTTTTTGTTTTATGGGTTAGGAGTGAAGGAAAACATAATGCGGAGTGGTTGGATGACCTTGTTTTGATACTTAATTATATGATATCTGAAAGGAAAAGCGATAATGGGCACAACCAAAACAGGTAAGAAGGAAATTCTAGAACTGCGGAGCTATAAGGATCATGCCCAAGAACAGCAGCAAGCTAGCAGAAGAAAAACTACGATAAAACTGGACACGATTGGTATTAAAAACACACCCAAGTGAGATTTGTGGTGGAAAAAGCGGCGCAGGAGTGAGGTTTTGCCCGCCATCACATTCCACCGGTGCTAGATCTTCATTCCATCACCTGCGGTGCTACAAATTCTAAAAGCAAGAGTTAAACTCTATAAATATGTTACAAACAAAAGTAAAAGGTTATAGTAAAGAACTGTGTTGTACACAAAGAAACTATGTAAAATTAAAGAAAACATTACAAAAAGTCCTCAGTTAGCATCATTTGATTGAATTAGCAACTTTCTCTATGTTCCAATTTTGTTGGCAAGATTCACGTAGAATATTTAATACAATCTTGTTTTTGAAGTAATTTTGCAAAGGTAGAATCGAAATAAAAAGTGCAGTGCAATGATTGAAATCAATCTCGAGATCAAGTTAGCTCGTTACGAACATTTCCATGTTGCTTGAATTTTTCCGATAATACACAAAAGAATCCTCCACTTTTCTTGATACATGCTACAATGTCGACTGGCATTATTTTTACTTTCTCTAGTCCGCATGTACAATGTACATAGCGGACAGAGAAGGTACTGTATTCTACCTAAAATTTTGATGTCGGGATTTCACCGGAAATATATGTTTTGGGTGCCCCGGTTCCGAAAATAAGCATTTTAGAAAAAGGTCCGTGTGTGTCTGTGGACTGCATAGCTCAAAAACGAAAAGACCTGTAAATACCATAATTGGTATTTGGGTTTGGTATCTTCCAAGGATGTGATATGAAGATTTTTAAGAAAATCCCCCCATTACAAAATACCCTTTATATGGAAAATTTTTTGAAAATTTTGATTTTCTTAAAAATAGCTGTAATGATTTTGATTAAAATCCTATATATTAAAGATATTTACATCCCAAATAAAATGCATATCTTGAATTTTCTGGGAATAGCCTTTGAAGACCTGCTTATTCTGGATGAATTTTACCGAATTTTGCTTAACTGGTAAACCGTAAGAGATAGACAAAAACTTGCTACACAAAAAATGTATATCTCGTCAAAACACGCAATTTATGTTCTTTATATGTTTGTTGTGGAGGTAACGTTTCCGATATATTCCTCGTTATTGTTTTCAATTGTAAAGTACTTACACTTTTCTCAGACAGGAAATGTCTGATTTTCTTTTGTTTTACTCCTGGCCAAGTAAAGAAGCGATTTATAATGACAATTGCAGAACGACAGCTTTTAGAACATCGACTATCACTTTAACATAGCGCATTCCTTTAATTCCGTTCTATTTATAAGGAACTAAGTAATAAGAACATTCTGTTAATGTTAATCTCGATTAGCATGATGTAGAAGGATAAATAATATTTCGTAAGAAGTTTTTTGTAGAGCAGCTAGAGAAAGTTATGTGAGTGTAACACGTCAGATTTTTTTCAACTAATTCTACTTTTCCAGCCTGCTGAAGAACATTAATAAAAATGAATTGACAACGTTTTCTCAAGGAATAAAACTGTCCTGGTCCATAGCCTCTAGGTTCGTATTGGTTAAAGCATAAAAGAATTTGCGAATCAGCTTTCCTGCTAGAACCAGGTGGAACCGTGAATGTGCGAGGAGCTACTTTGCTATTCTTTACCAACTTAACATACAGCTCATTATATCGATTTTTTGATTACTGATTAGCCAGCATACGTAGAGGAAGGAAAGCGGAAAGGAAGCAGAACCGGTTAGAAACAGCAAAGGCGAAGGCAATCATTTGCTTATAATGCGGCCACGCATTTACAAGAAAGCTTTGTACAAAGCTAATCTATTCAATGAGTACTCTTTTTAGACGAGGGAAAGCGGAAAGGAAGTAGAACCGGTTAGAAACAGTAAAGGCGAAGGCAAGCATTTTTTTATAATGCGGCCATGCATTTAAATGAAAACTCTGTACAAAGCTAATCAATTAAATAAGTACTTTTTTTTTTTGTCGTTTTGCGTAATATGGAGGTAACATGCTAGCCTCTGGTTCTCAAGGTCGTGGGTTCAAACCCGACGGAGGACGATGGATTTTTTTCGGGCGTAAAACTCATTAGCATGGCTTCCTTTGGTAAGGAAGTAAAGCCATTGTCCCGTGTCGTAGATTTACGGCACGTAAAACAACCTCAGTCTGATAAAGAGAATTCTGAGCAAACTTAAGCGGTCTTTCACGCCCAATATAAAACGGGACGCTAAGAACCATCGCAGTTAAAGAGCGTCCATAAAAAAATAATGTATCTGAATGAGTACTTTTTCAAAACATCCGGTGGTAGTATTTGTTGTACTACACGGCATTTTAGCTTTGACGTACCCACAAGTTTTCTTGATTACTCCTCTAGTTTCTAAGTGGAGAATAGGGCATCGTTAACATGTTTCCATGATCGGATTTGAATTTCTAGTTTGTGAATTCGCTGTTGTGCGCCATGGCGACGAGGGACCAGCACGTCGCCCACTGTTGGACCAAATCTCGACTTGACGGGAATTTGCTAAGGAACCTTCTTATTTTAAGGCATGGGGTTCTTTTACGTGCAAATAAACATCACACGGAACTACCAGCTTTATTTATTTATTTATCCTGGTGGAGTTAAGGCCATAAGACCTTCTCTTCCACTCTACCAGGCAATACATTAAATTCAATACAGCAATGGTACAATGAATAAAGGAATAAAAACAAAAATACAATTCTATACAACTTAATAAAACAGATATAAAAAGGTGCAACAAGTATACTGAAACGATAAGGGAAAAAAATTAAACAGAATTATTTTAAGTGAGATATTCATGTAGATTAAAACGCATATTAGTCATATTTACAATTGAAATATATATTACTTGTCAAAACATAGAATATTAATAATAACAAATGAAAGTAGTGTTGTATTTATCATATTAATGTAGTAGCAGATTAGGTTTGATTATTATAAATGTGTGCCCTAGTTTTCTTCTTGAACAGTAAAATGTCCCTTCAGGTAGGGAATTCAAAAGACTAGCTAAGTCTATTGTAAATTATGAATAGAAAAGAAATGAAATTGCGTGTCATTTATGGACGCTCTTTAACGGCCGTGGTTCTCAGCGTCCCATTCTAAATTGTGCGTGAAAGACCGCTTAATTTTGCTCAGAGACCTCTCTATCAGGCTAGAGGTTCTTTTACGTGCCGTAAATCTACAACACGGGACCAACGGCTTTACTTCCCTTCCGAAGGAAGCCATGCTAAGGATTTTTAAACCCGAAAAACCCCGTCCTCCAACGGGTTTGAACCCGCGACCTTGGGTATATGAAGTCAGCATGGTAACCATTACACCACGAAGGGCGACGATGAAGCAAGAAGGAAAGAGTGTCGTGAGCGAGTTTCTCGATTATAACAGTTGGAAAGATACTTGAAGCGAACATTTAGATAGTTAGGAATGCGAGAATGAAGGAGTTGATAGAGAAATGACAAAGACTGGAATTTTCTACTATCCCTAAGCTGGAGCCATTCAAGTGTTTTGAGTGATGGTATAATATGATCAAATCACGGAGATTGTATACAAAGCGTACGCATATATTCTGAGCCCGTCGAAGTCTTAGAGTCAAATGTTCAGTTAGGTTAGTAAAAAAGAGTCACAAAAGTCAAAATGGGGCATCACAAGCGTTTGTATTAATATTTTCTTAATTGAAGTCGGTAGAAGGTCACTCATACGTTTTAAAGGATAGAATATTGAGAATACTTTTTACATACATGCGTAATTTGCGTGTTCTAGCTTAAATTTTGATCCATATACACTCCAATATACTCCAATATAAATTTTGATCCATATACTGTGTTACTACTTTACTTCCCGTCCGAAAAAATCCACCACCCTCCGCCAGCTTTGAGCCTGTAATGTTGGGTTCTAGAACCTACCATAGTAACCACTACATCTTTCATAAACATGAAAGCGAGAAATCAATGAAAACCGCTTACATTTAGAGAGGTGCTCCTTTCACGTATAATTGTGCTGTTGCCATAGTTCAGTGCCCTTGTAAAGAAAATTCAACACAAAGTATACATTTCTTTAATATGGCTAACTTATAAATTTAAATTTATTTGGAAATGTAAACTTTAAAGGAATACGCCACGTAAAATAATTTTAAAAGGCGAGATTAATTCCCATTTACGCTTTATTAAACAAATACAACAAAAATATGCAGAAAACAGGTTTTGTTCTCTCGGCGAAGTAAATTTGTTATAAAATGGGTAGGTATTCTTTTAGTGCTAAATAAAATAAATCCTCTTTTGTGAATTTATAATTTGTGTATGTTAAAACACACACCCTGGTGCACTCGTGTTAAACTGGTAAAACGAATCGAGATGCAATTAAAGAAGGAAATTAATTTAATGTATTTAAATAAATTAAAACACGAATACTTGACTTACCTATGTAGTTTTCGAGGAATCTAGGTTAACGAAGAAAAATACCAGCGTATTTTCTTTTCTCTAAGCGCCCCACTCACATTGAACTGCCTTTAACGATCTTCCAGCTCACACTTGTAATTTCCTTCCACCGGCGTACTGGAACGTGATCACTCAGTGCGAGTGCTTTTCGTATCAAGCTTCTATTTAACTGCACCACAAGATTTTAATTTCCTGAACATTGAGGTTAGAGTAAGGACTTTTCTCTCACTAACCCAATTCCCATTCTGAGATATCAAACAGAGCATTTATATAAAATAGCATTTAAAACTTCCAAGTGAGGCCTCAGGAAATAGTTAGTGGTGGTAGCATACGTTCGGTAGGCTATGGGTTTAAATTAGGCATGTCGAAGTTAGTCTATTTTTACTTTCTCTACACGTACTATGTACACAGTGTTTAGAGAAGGTATTGTAATGCACCCAAAATTCGATACTGAGATTTCACCGCAAATACATGTTTTGGATCCCTTTAAAAAAAAAAAAGACATTTTTAGAAAAATGTGGGCAGCATAGCTCAAAAACGAAACGTCCATTAAAAACCAAACTTGATATTTCAATTTCGTATCTTCCAAGGATGCGATACAAAGCTTTTTAAGAAAATCCCCCCCACCCCCAACTGCCCTTTACATGGAACTTTTTTCGAAAATTTTGATTTTCTAAAAACTCGCTCTAACGATTTTGATGAAAATATCGTATATTAAAGATATTTACCTGACATTTCTCATACAAGAATTTGTCAATTCCTGTCCATATAAACAAGGGAACTTCAGTCACATAGCAACCAGCTTTTGACTATCACTTTAACCTATGGTACTCCCTTATTTCGCTTCTACTTACAGAGAAGCAACTAATAAGACTATTTCTGCTAACTTTTTCTCGATTAGCATGAAGAAAATAGAAGCATAAGCTTTTTAACAATAATTTGTTTCAGAAATGTAGAGAAAGTCATGTGAATGGAACACATTTTATTTTTAATTTATCTACTTCGTTACCAGAACTCTCTGGAAATGCACGTTTAGAGTTTCCTGAATTAAAAAATAAATTGGATAAAAGTCCATGTGAGTATATGTGTATCCATGTGCCTGCGAACAGCACAATTAAAAATCTGGTGTGTTTCATCACGTGACTTTCTTTACCTGTTCAGAATATATATAATTTTTCTAGCAAAGGGAGCATCAAGCTAATCGAAATAAATATTAGCAGAGAGAGAGAGGTTAGTAGAAGGGAAAGAAGAGCATACACTAATAAAAAAGATTTCCTTTAAAAGTTAGTTGCTACATAAAGCAATAGAAATTCTGTTCTCTTTGAATAGACAGGTGTAAAGAAAAAGAAGAAAAAGAAAACGAATGAAACAAAAGATGACTTGCCGTTTGAGAAAAGTTTAAGTAGTTTAAAATTGAAACCAATAACAAGGAATATCTCAGAAAAGGTTTAGTCTAGAAAAAGTGTTTATAATATAATTTGCGTGTTTTAACGAGATCTACATATTTTCATAGAACATTTTTTGGTCTATCTTACTGTTTAACAGCTAGGCAAAATTCATCTAGAATGAAAAGATCTTCAGAGGCTATTCTCACAAAATTCAATATAGGTATTTTATGTAACTATCTATAATATATTGCATTTTAAACAAAGTCATTACATCAATTTTTTTGCAAATTAAAATTTTTCAAAGTTCTCATAGGTTAGTTTTATGAAAATCTAAGTGTCGTACCCTTGTTTGGTATTTAATCGACTTTTTGTTTTTTGAGTTATGCTGAATACTGCAACAAAATACGCACACACACGCAGACGCGCGCGCCCGGATATTTTTACTTTCTCTACACATACTATATACATAGTGTATAGAGAAGGTATTGCATTCCACCCAAAAATTCGATTCTGAGATTTCACCGGAAATACCTGCTTTGGGTCCACCTAAATCCAAAAAAAGCATTTTTGGAAAAAGGTTCGTGTGAATGCGTGTGTGTCTGTGTGAGAGTCTGTGGACAGCATAGCTCAAAAACGAAAATACCGTTGAATACCAAACTTGGCATTTAAGTTTGATATCTTCCATGGATGCGACACGAATATTTTCAAGAAAATCCCGTCATCCCCAACTACCATTTACAAGAACTTTTTTCGAACATTTTGATTTTCTTAAAAACGGCTCTAACGATTTTGATTAAAATATCGTATTTTAAGGATATTTACCTGACAAATAAAATATATATTTTGAATTTTCTGGAAATAGCCTCTGAAGACTACTTTATTCTGGATGAATTTTACGGAGTTTTGCATACCTCCTAAAGCATAAGAGATGGAGATGAACTTACCACAAAAAAGTAGAGCAAGTTAAAACACACAATTTATGTAATAAAAATTTGTTTCGTGGTGTCATGTATAAACATTCTAGCTTGCAAAGTTATTTAAATTACACATCTTTATCGTCTTAACTCGCCACATGATCTCTTTTTTTTTAAAATATTCAAATAACATTCCACTTTCACAGTAAACCAGTTAAAATAGGTCTATAATTCCATATTTTTATAATATCCCTATTAGTATATACATATTATACATTTTCTATTTAAAATATCTTGTTTTTAGCATTGCACTTTTAGAAGATTCATCGTATAGAGCGCTTTAGGTATGACAGAGTGTAGGAAAGCATTTACGAGAAAAAGTTTAAACCTATTGGGTACATATTAATAAGCATGCGCCTGATTTGTTCTAGCTTCACTTAAATGGTTAAAGTGAATAGTTAAATTGCTCCAAATGAGGAAAACTATACATTCTCATACGGTTTAGAATTTATATTATTTTATTATGAAACCAGTGGTTTCTTAGTTTTTCATAATTTTTACTCAAGTTTCACAGGTGAGTCACCTTGAGACGTTAATATATGGAAGCTAATTGTTTTTAAATGGCGGAAAATTAATACCATAATGGGAAATTGAATGTGTGGGAAAGGAAAAACAATTGAAGGAAAATAATTATATTGTTATTGTTCTGTGAATATTGAATTTAATATGTGTTTTAAGTATAATTTCATTTGTGATCAGGATCAATTATTTAATAAAAATCAACAATGATATTTCCATTGCTACGTGCATAAAGCATCATGAAGGAGGAAGTTGTTCCCTCTAGTATACCGCATCCCTAAGCGATGTGGATACACGTATTTAAATATTCATTAAACGCAAATAGCTTGTAGTGAATATTATGTGTACACAAGTAATTCATTTATAGATAAAAGGAAATTTGTACAATCTACTTCCTTAAAGAATGTTTAATAAGGAGAAAAATGTAGAATAAGCTTTGAGCCTATACAGGAGTGGAACAGACGCTCAACTTTGTCATTCCTCATTTGTCAGACTTCGTGTGTTCATCATTGCTCGGCGCAAAGGTAGCGTTGATAAATTTGGCGGGAACGCGTGCTGTTACCATGCTAGTGGAATGTAATTAAATTTCATCACTGCCAACATACAGTGTTAATAATTGTATTCAGTGGTATTGAAGAATATAGTTATAAGCACATCATCCAGTGAAACCAGGTTTTATCATTTATAAGTATACTATTACCTGTAATTTATTTTTTCCCTCGCGACCACGATCTAGAGATAGTAACAATACAAATAACAGTGGGCTATTAAAAAAAATCTGATGTGTTCCATTCACATGACTTTCTCTACATCTCTGCACCAAATTATTGTTAAAAAGCTTATGTTTCTATTTACTTCATGCTAATCGAGAAAAAAATTAGCAGAAAATATTACTCCCTTCCTTTAAGTAGAAGCAAATTAGGGGAGTACCATAGATTAACTTTATAGTCAAAAGCTGGTGCTATGTGGCTATGTGACTGAAGTTCCTTTGTTTGTAAGGACAGGAGTTGACAAATTCCTATATGAGAAAAGTATAAGTTTTAAAGGCTGAAACCAAAAGCAATATCTCAAAAACGATCAACTCCACGAAAAAGATGTATAGAACTTAAATTGTGTGTTTTAGTATGCTTTATATTTTTTGTGTGGTAAGTTTTGTCTATTTCTTACGGTTTAGAGTTATGCAAAGTTCCGTAAAATTCATCCAAAATAAAGTAGTCTTCAGAGGCTATTCCCAGAAAATTCAAGATCTACATTTTATTTGTTAGGTAAATATCTTTAATATATGATATTTTAATCAAAATCGTTAGAGGCATTTTTGAGAAAATCAAAATTTTCGGAAAAAGTTCCATGTAAAGTGTAGTTGGGCGTGGGGGGATTTTCTTAAAAAAACTTCGTGTCGCATCCTTGGAAGATATTAAACTTAAATATCAAGTTTGATATTTTGCCGACTTTACGTTTTTGAGTTATCGTGTTCACAGACATACGGACTTTTTTCTGAAAATGCTTTTTTTTGGTTACAGCGGATCCTAAAACGTATATTTCTGGTGAAATTTCGATTTCGAATTTTTGGGTGGAGTGCAATACCTTCTCTATACACTATTTACATAGTACGTATAGAGAAAGTAAAAAAAATCTCAATTAGTTTGCCGATGAAGCTAGACCGAGGCAAATCACAGTTTATCACTAAGCAAACATTTTAGGAACCCAAAACATGAAGTGGAAGATACCCATGCTATACATTGCAAAAAATCTGATATGTTCCATTTACATGACTTTCTCTACATCTCTGCAATAAATCATTATTAGAAAGCTTATGCTTCTATTTACTTCACGCTAATCGAGAAAAATTAGCACAAATATCTATTACTTGCTTCCTTGTAAGTAGAACCAAAAAAAGGGAGTACCATAGGTTAAAGTGATTGTCAAAAGCTGATTGCTATTGACTGAAGCTCCTTTGTTTGTGCGGACATGAGTTGACAAATTCCTGTACGAGAAAAGTACAAGTTTTTCAAGGGTGAAACCAAAAATAAGGAATATCTAAAAAACGATCAACTCCACGAAAAAAATGTATATAATATAAATTGTGTGTTTTATTTTGCTCTACAGTTTTTGTATGCTAAATTTTTGTCTATCTCTTACAGTTTACCAGTTATACACAATTCCATAAAACTCCTCCAGAATAAAGTAGTCTTCAGAGACAATTCCCAAAAAATTCAAGATATACATATTGTTTGTCAGGTATATATCTTTAATATACAATATTTTAATCAAAATCGTTAGAGCCATTTTTTAGAAAATCAAAATTTTAGAACATTTTTCCATGTGAAGGATAGTTTGGGGTGGGGGGATTTTCTTGAAAACCTTCGTTTCGAATCCTTGGAAGATACTGAACTTAAATACCAAGTTTGGTATCTAACGGTCTTTTCGTTTTTGAGCTATGCTGCCCACAGAGAGACACGCACACACGGACATTTTTCTAAAAATTCTTTTTTTGTATTCAGGGTGTCTTAAAACATATATTTCCGGTGAAATCTCGGTATCGAATTTTTGGGTGCATTACAATACCTTCTCTATACACTACATACATAGTACGTATAGAGAAAGTTAAAAGAAATACGAATTATAGTTACTGTATTAACCTTAATATAAGTGTCAAATTTCTTTCTTAACTCGCAGCATACGCAAATAACAACTGAATGACGGAGATAGTCTAAATCTATTTCCATAATGTACGGTGTCCGCCTTCGTTATGTTCTACTCGAAGGAAAGTCTTATCCTATTTCTATTGCTTGCTTTTCCTTCTGTTGTTCATTGGATTTGCTTCAAACTTTTAAAATCCAACCCGGCTTTTCTGTTTTTAGGAAAGCTATCTAGTTTAATATTCAGAGAAATAACCGTTCGGTTACAAAGGAATACGTTCTCAATTCGCGTTCAAAACTTAACAAAAGGCTCCAGTTGTCGCTTTCTCTTTATTTCCTAATGGTTTCTAGCGCAAAACAAGCAGATATCTACAAACTGAACAGAAAGTATGTGTAGCGGAACCGAAAGCGCGTTTTTACTTTCTCTACCAAATATTATGCACATACATAGTAGATAAAGAGGTATTGTATTCCACCCAAATATTCGATACCAAGATTTCATCGGAAATACATGTTTTAGAGTCCCGTGAATCCAAAAGAAGCATTTTTAGAAAAAACATACTTATTTGTATGTATAAGTGTCCGTGGACAGAATAGAGTAAAAACAAAAACTCGGTATACCAAACGTATTTAAGTTTAGTATCTTGCAAGGACACGAAGCTTTTCAGTATAATTCCCCCATCCCAAATTACCTAGAGATGGACATTTTTTTTCTAAAATGGCGGAAAGGATTTTGATTAAGATACGGTATATTAAAGATATTTAATAAATATATTGACTTTTCTCCGAGTAGCCTCTGAAGACCTTCTCACTCTATTGACGTTTGCACAGCTGGTAAACCGTGAGATAGACAAAAGCTTACTGCACGAAAGAATGTAGATCTCGATAAAACACACAATTAGTGGCATACGCATTTTTTGTGGAGGTAATAATTTCCAGGATATTTCTTGTTATTGGTTTCAATTTTAAACTACATTAACCTTTCTCAAATGGAATTCGTCATTACTATTTTTCTTATTGCTCCAGGCCATTCAAAAAGATCCGAATTTCAATCACATAGCAATAAACTTTTAAAAGAGTTACTCTTGCTTTAGCCTATGGTATTCCCATATTTCCATTCTACTTATAAATAACTAATTAATAAGTCAATTTCTGCTAATATTTATCTTGAAACATATACAGGATGTTTCAAAAATACGGGGCATCATTTCAGGTATGTATTTCCCACATGTAGACAATCAAATTAGTTCATTATTACATGTGTCCGGAAATGTTTCATTTCCGAGTTATGGCCTTCACAACATTGAAATTCACCGGAACGTTTTTCTTTCCGCAGGTTGTTGTCATTACAGAAGATGTTCAAAATGTCCACCTCCTGCTTGAATACAGACCTCGCATCGATGTCTCATTGACCTGCGAACACGATCCCAAACTCCAGGAGTATTGCGTATGTCCTCACAACTTGCCACAATTCGATTCCGAAGGGATTCCAAATCCGGCACCTGAGACGAATAAACCAATGATTTTAAATGGCCCCACAAGTAGAAATCGAGAGGGTTCAGATCAGGTGAGCGTGGAGGCCAAGCAATTGGGCCACCTCTACCTATCCATCGATCAGGAAACCTTCGATCCAAGTACCGGCGAGCCGTAAGACTGAAAAGTGCAGGAGCGCCATCATGCAAGAAGTGAATGTGTTGATGATTGATCAGTGGAGTGTCTTCGAAAACGTCAGGTATGGTGTTTTCCAGGAAGTTTGTGTACGCCTGGCCCGTAAGTCTGTTTACAAGTACACGGGGTCCAACTAATCGATCACCAATGATACCGGCCCACATGTTGAGGGAGAACCGCACCTGGTGATGAGATACAACAGTTGCACATGGGTTTTCATGCGACCATACATGCTGATTGTGGAAATTTGTTATGCCATCTCTTGTGAACTGTGCTTCATCTGTAAATAATACGTCGGCAGAAAAGTTCGGATTTATACCACACTGCTGCAAGAACCACTGACAGAACCTAACTCATGCAGGGTAATCTGCTGGTGACAGGGCCTGTACACGTTGCAAATGATAAGGATACAATTGATACTCGTTCAACAGTCTCCAGACAGTCGTATGAGGAACATTGACTTGCAACGCTAACCGTCGTGTGCTGATAGAAGGAGTCCTGTCCACAGCCTCCAGAATCTCCTCCTGCACTTCTGGGGTTGTAGATCTTGGTCGTCCCCTTCCCAAACCAGGAGAGGTGAATGTTCCATTCTCGCACAGACGGGAATGGAGACGTACAAATGTCTTCCGATCTGGACATTGTCGCTGTGGGTACCTCTCCTGGTACAAACGACGAGCCAGCGCAGCATTGCCGTCCGCCTTACCGTACATAAAGTGTATCTCTGCCAGCTCTTGATTTGAATACATGTCGCACAGTCTTAACGCCTAAAGAACACTGAATGTAACCTTCCTCAGAATGAACTATCAGAGCGCCCTCATAATGTCTCCTTTGCAGGCAAAGACCTGCGGAAAGAAAAACGTTCCAGTGAATTCCAATGTTGTGAAGGCCATAACTCGGAAATGAAGCATTTCCGGACACATGTTATAATGAACTATTTTGATTGTCTTAATGTGGGAAATACATACCTGAAATTATGCCCCGTATTTTTGAAACTATAATGAACTAGACAAAAGAATAAATGTTTATATTTTTTACAGAATAGGTTGAGGAGGTCATGGAAATGGAACACGTCAAATTTTTTCACCGCGGGCTATGCTCTAGACACTGAGTGATATTAGTTCACAATTCTTTTATGGTGCAATTAAGTAACATTTTATTTACTAAGAACGGATATAAACAAGGCTCAAAACAGAGTGTATGAGAAAAATAAAATAACTTTTGTGTTGTTATATATAAATACCAAATTTATTGTATAGTCAATCCTGATAGTTAAATTATACATTTATGCATGATCAGTGATTTGCATTAGTCTGTTGTTGTTTGGCTTTAGTTATTGTTTGATCACTTATACAAGCATAACATGTGATAGAAAACAGTGGCCAAATACTACATAATAAATATATATTAAAATATTATTATTATTATTATTCCTTGATGCAATTATGATGATTGTGAAATTGTTACAATCCGTAATATTAATTTGCTATAGATTTAAGTGATTTGGTACTAATCTTGCTGATTACATTGTTTGGATTGGACACAGTTAATGCTTTGGAAAAATTCATTTCCGAGTCATTCAAATAATCCGCTGTTACATTAATCGTCCCCAATATTTTCCAAGTTCTTCAACTCGACGCGAGGAGCGCTACAAATCTAACCGAGCTCCCTGGGTCTACAGACAGCTACCAACATCATCCCGCTGCCAAGAGCTATATTTGCAAAGTGCAGTCACCACCACGGAAGGGTGCCACCACGGCAGTCTTTGCGGAAACTTAAAACCTGGATGAAATGGAGTCAAAATGAAGTGACAGAAGTTCGGGGGAGTGAAAAAAAACCTCCTCAGCATTGACTAACGACCTGGGAAAACCCCCAAATATACCCATGAGTCAGAGAGGACAATCGCGGTAATCGATCCCATGACTTCCCGAATGCAGTCACAGCTGCTTGAGCTTACTGGCTCGGTGTTAGAAGCTGTACCTTTGTGCCAACTGTTTAAAAAAGAAACAAAGAGAAGGTCTGATCTGTTACACTTATTTTACTTTCTCTACCTGTTTTACAATTCATTTCAATTCAGTTCTTCCATTTGTTTCATGTAAATCAAGATAAACATGGGCAGCATTAGTTTTATTATACATTTTCTTGTAGCTACAAGGGAAACAAGGAAAATATTAGTGTAAAGCGGCAATCAAACTTTTAAAAAGTGGTCGCTGTATGATTATATTGAAATTGGAACGATTTGTATGGCCAGGAACATAAAAAACACACACACACAAACAAGAAAATTCAAGTATACATTTCATTTGTTATAAACTATCTTAAGATATGTGGAGTTGCAGTCCGAGTGTGAAAGAGGACGGTCGTGTTTTGTGTCTTGCTCGTAGCTACCTGAAAAGAGTTCGACAATGGAGAGCGTACGAGAACTCATTGAGCATTTGAGACAGGAAATGCGTTTAGAATTTGAAAAGTACAGCCTAAAGTCGCTGGAAAGTGCCGTGGAGAATGTGTCAGTTCGAATGCGTGCTCTGGACGGGAAAATGGATTATTTAAAGAACCAATCTCGTAGAAATAATATTGTGCTATATGGTGTGACAGAAGAACCGGGAGAGAGTTAGGAGATGACGGAGGAAATAGTGAAAAGTGTCATCTCACAAATAGGAATCGAACTCCGCGAGTTTGATGTGGAGAGAGCCCATCGTGTAGGTCGACGTGGCAATGTAAGGCGACCTATTGTGTGCAAACTGGCCCATTATAAACTCAAGGTGGCCATCCTTCGAGATGCTCGTTATTTACGGGGAACGGGAATAAGCTTTAGCGAGGACTTTAGCCAGCGTGTAAGAGAAGAGAGAGAGAGAGTTCTTAAAGGGACACATGTTTGAGGCCAGGAAGCAGGGCTGTCATGCCGTATTGCGCTATGACAAGCTCTTCATTAACGGGCCAGTTTGGAACCGACAGGAGCTGGAGCGCATGAAACATCCTAGAAGTAGTGCGGAAACCGAACCCAGGACAGGGCAGCAAGAGCAGGTAGCCAGTGCATCAGCCCAGCAGGTAGCAGGTCCCTCAGCAGAACATCAGGTGCCTCAAGTTATGTCGAAAGGGTGGGGCAAAGAGGAGAGGAGGTTGAGACAGTCTTCGCCGGAGAAGCCAACAACAACGCCCCTCCGTGCCCTTAGGCTGACAACAGCTCGACAAAGGGTCAGCCAAGTTGTAGGAAGACCAAGAGCAAGGAATCAATAGGACCCAACCCCTTCTCTGAGGATTGTCACATGGAACATCGAAGGCTTCAAAAAAAGGTTGGGTAGCGAGAATTTCTTGTATTTCCTTAGTGATTTTGACGTTATATGTTTAACAGAAACTTGGTTGAAAAACGGAGAAAATGTAACACTCGCTAATTTCCATAGTTTTAGTAGGGGAAGGGAGACACGGGGAAGGAGGGGAAGGTGGCCAGGAGGGGTATCAGTTTCATTCAGGTCTGAGCTGGAGGCTGAGATAACTAAATTAGAAATCAGTTTGGAAGGGGTGACTGCTGTATCTTTGGCACAAGGGGGAGTACATATACTAGTTATTGGATTATACAACCAGCCAGCAACGTCCAAATATGCAAACAGGAATTTCTTCAGTGACTTAACCGAAACGTTAGTGGAGTTAAAGGAAAAGTTTCCAGGAGCTGAATTAATTCTTTTAGGAGATTTTAATGCGAGGTTAGGAGGGGAGAATATTTCTCTAACGGGGGGGGGGTCATCAATGGGGGGAGGAATTCCGCGAAGGTCAACGAAAGAGCAAGAATAGTTTTATTAATGGGGAGGGCAGACAATTACTTGCTTTCTACGATGCCTTCTCTTTAGAAATAATCAATGGCAAGTACGGTGAGGATCGAGAGGAAGAACTCACTTTCATAAATGAAAATGGGGGTAGTGTAATAGATTTTATTTTAATAAGTCAGGGTTTAATTGGCAGAATTAGAAATTTTTGGGTGGGGGATCGATTCGAGTCGCATCACTGTCCGGTTGCCCTGGAGCTGAATATAGAGACGGCCATGGAGGCACATGCACCTGAAGAGGGGCAGGGGGACGAAGGGAGATTCATTAGTAAATTTATATGGAAACCGGTAGAAAAAGAAGTATTTGTTGATACATTAGAAAGGAGATTAGGGGAAAGGAATGCAGACACAGCTGAGGAACTAACGCATATATTAGCAACGGCTGCGGGGACAATGAAAGTACAAATGCATGGTAAGTTAAAACGATTCAATGGTTGGTATGACCAGCAATGCAAAGCTGTAAAGAAACAAGCAGAGGAGGCTCTGTCAAAATTTAGAAGGGAGGGGGGAGATGATATTAGAAAAATCTTTACAAAAAAGCGAAGGGAGTATAAACAGTTCTTACGGGAAAAGAGAACTACTCAGAAAATTAGTAATATTTTAACACGGGGGGATAACGCTGAGATGTGGCAAGTAGTAAAACAGTTAAGAGGCAACCGTCAGGCACCCAACGAAATTTCTCCCAGAAAATGGGCAATGCATTTTATGGGAATATTCGGGAAAGGTGTATGGGAAGGAATTTTTATAAAGGAAGTGCAAATTTTGGGAAAGATCCCAATACTGGACGAGGAAATATCAGCACGAGAAATAGCACAGGCGCTGAGGAGTCTGAAGGGAGGCAAAGCTCCAGGGTTGGATGGGCTGCCCCCGGAAGTTTTTAAAGCCGCAGCCAATGTTAATGAGTTTGGTAGGAGTATGCTCCAGATATGTAACAGATTGTTTCTTGAGGGGAATTACCCTACCTGTTGGGGAAAGGTCATTATTCATCCCATTTATAAAGGGAAGGGAACTATTGGAAATCCGGATAACTATAGGGGGGTTACTCTTTTGCCAATTATGGAAAAAATTTATTGTAGAGTGTTATATAACCGGATAAAGAACTGGGAATCTAAATTTGGCAAACTTTCAAAATTTCAAATGGGTTTCAGAGAAGGACACAGTACCATAGATGCCGCTTTTATATTAGACACTTTAAGGACGAAGCAACCGTTAATTAAGCGGGGAAAGCTTCATTGTGCTTTTGTGGACTTTAAGAAGGCATTTGACTCTATCAATCGAAATGCATTATGTATAAACTAGGCAGAAAGAGGTTATCAAGTAAAATGGTGAGAGCATTGCAGGCAATGTATCAAAATGTCGAATTCTGTGTGAAGTACGACAGAAACAGAGTGTCTGACAACTGCCGAAGCTATAGGGGTGTGAGGCAGGGTTGTATTTTATCTCCTTTGCTATTTAATCTCTTTGTGGATGATATTACTGATACAATGATAGCAGAGAATATCCGAGCACCAGTAGTAGCGGATTTGCAGATCCCAACACTTTTATACGCAGATGATTTAGTATTGTGCTCTACGACAGTAACCGGATTGCAACGAGGACTGGACAAACTTAAGATTATGGCGATGAATGGCTACTTACAGTTAATGTGAATAAGACTAAGGCAATGGATTTCAAAAAGGGTTGTGTTTATAGCAGGGAGGAGACTTGGACATATGCAGGACAGATACTGGACAATGTTAAATCTTTTGTGTTCTTATGACTCACATTCACAATGAACAGAAAATGGACAAAACACATTGACATTACGAAACACAAGGCAAGGTTGAAAGCGACGGAAGCCTTCCGGATATGCTACAGAATACCGAATATATCCATAACCTTAATGGAAACTGTATACGGAGCGACAGTTAGATCCACGATGACATACGGAGGAGAAATTTGGGGGTGGGAACAAACAGGGAATCTGGATCAAGTGAGGACCCAATTTTTGAAAGGAATTCTGGGTGTAGGGAGGAGTACAGCAAACTGCGGAATAATGAGGGAATTCGGGGCACATAGTGAAACGATAGAGTGCAAAATCAGAGCAGTTAAATATTGGATGAGAATGGGTCACGGAAACCAATCTCTAATTAGGGCAGTCTGCTACCGTGAACAGTTGCGAATGGAAGGTAATTCGATGTGGGCATCAAAATTAAAGAAAGGGTTGGAAACCTTGGGATGGGAAACATTTGGATGGCGGGGCAGGAAAACAGGCGAAGTATTTGGAGAAAAATTAAGAACCGCCTCTGTGATATTGACAGACAGCAAATAATTGCGCAATGCACAGAGAAGGTGTCATTAGAAGTACAGTCTGGGCTGAAATCGGAGGGGGTATGGAGCAATACATCAAAACAGGTACCAAACTCATTAGAGAGGGGCTCTCGTGGATTAGACTAGGAGCATGGAGGAGCACGAAAATTTCTGACGAGAATGGTTCGAGAATCTGTCCCATTTGCGAGGAGGAAGAGTCGTGGACTCACATCTTGGCAAGATGTAGGGGTACGGAGGAATGGCGGGAATAATATTTGCCGCGATTTTTTACCACTGCGAATGTAGTGCTAGAAGCATGTTGGACGCTACTGGCAGGCACGGAAAACATGGACGGGCTAGGTAAATTTATACTTAAGGCAAGACAGCTGAGATCTGAGGAGGCTGCCAATAGAGAAGGGGGGGATAAGATCAACTAAACAAAAGTGACTACAATGTTCTAATACATATATATTATGTCATACTAAGGTCACTGTTGTGCTAGGGTTGTATATATTATGTGTATATATGTCTTTTAAGTGTAATTAGCTATTATAAGAGGGTGCATTTATGAAGGTGTACTCTGTGCTGTAAATTTAAATTGCTATATTTGAATATCTTTGTATTTTTATTTTCGGGTTCACTCTTAATTCTTTACTGTTGTTTAATATTGCTTTGGACTGTGTATTTCCTTTGTCTTTTTATTTTCGTGTTTACTCTTTTAATTCTTTGTTGTTGTTTCAATATTGCTTGTAATGTGTATTACAAAAGCACTTACGGTCTGTGGACTCGTGCGATTGTTGAAATTCTATGTATGATATTGCTATGCCAATAAATACACTTATTCATTCATTCATCTTAAGATATGTAATTTTAATCAGAATCGTTAGACCTATTTCCTAGATAAGTAACATTTTCAAAAATTTTACTATGTAAGGAGTAATTGGGCTGGGGGATTTTCTTGAAAATCTTAGTGTTGTATCCTAGGAAGATGCTGAACTTAAACACCAAGTTTGGTAATGGAGTTTTAGTTTTTGAGTTACCCTAAATGCTCTTTTAAATATTTTCAGAGAATTTCAAAACACATTTTCGGTGAAATTTCGGTTTGGATATTTGGGTAGAATACAGTACTTTCTCTACCTAATATGCATATGTAAAGAAAGTAATAAGTATTAAGAGCGGAAGAAGGTCCTTTGTTTAATTTTACTCACATCACCCCCCTCAACCAAACTCTTCTTAATATTATCATTAGTTACATATATATATATATATATATATATATATATATACTTTCTCTACACGTATTATGTAATAGTGTATAGAGAAGGTATTGCATTGCACCCAAAAATTCGATACCGAGATTTCACTGGAAATACATGTTTTGGCTCCCATGAATCCAAAAAAAGCATTTTTGAAAAAAATTTCAAGTGTGTGCGCGCGTGTGTGTGTATGCATGCCTGTGTGTGTGTCTGTGTGTCTTTGGACAGCATACCTCAAAAACGTAAAGACCGTTGAATACCAAACTTGGTATTTAAGTTTGATATCTTCCAAGGATGCGATACGAATATTTTTAAGAAAATCCCCCCACCCCCAACTACCCTTTACATGGAACTTTTTTCGAAAGTTTTGATTTTCTTAAAAATGGCTCGAACGATTTTGATTAAAATATCGTATATTAAAGATATTTACCTAACAAATAAAATGTATATCTTGAATTTTCTGGGAATAGCTTCTGAAGACTACTTAATTCTGGATCAATTTTATGGGATTTTGCATAACTGCTAAACCGTAAGAGATGGACAAAAACTTACCACACAAAAATGTAGAACACTTTAAAACACACAATTTATGTAACAAGCATTTTATTCGTTGAGTTGATCGTTTTTGAGATATCCCTTGTTTTTGGTTTTAGCTTTAAAAAACTCACACAGGACTTTCTCAACTCCTATCCATACAAACAAAGGAACATAGCAACTAGCTTTTGACTGTCACCTTAACCTATGATACGCCCATATTACGCTTCTACTTACAAGGAAGCAAGTAATAAGACTATTTCTACTAATTTTTTCTCGATTAGCATGTAGTAAATAGAAATCTAAGCTTTTTAACAATGATTTGTTGCAGAGATATAGAAAAAGTCATGTGAATGGAACACATTCGATTTTTTTGATAGTGTTTAACGCTCACTTGTGGTACCGCAGGCGTTGGCACCGATGATACTTGAATGAAGATGGAGCACCGGTGGAATGCGATGGTGGGAGAAACCGGAGAAAACCCGCCCCTGCGCCGCTTTGTCCACTACAAATCTCACATGTGGTCGCTTGGTAAGTTAGATATATGATCCATAAATTATGACAAAAAGATTAAATTACTAAGTGTTATATTAAGAACGATATTTTTTAAGTATTAAGACATGTAGACTAATTAGCTATGTAATTAACCAGTACTATACTCTTATAGCCGTTCTGGCATTTGCATCTTTAATTGCTATATGCTATATGGTGAATCGACAAACATGTGACAAGAATAGTTTTCAGTTTTCCAGTTTCGGTGGGAGTGCATGTACCTAGCGCTCGGTAATAATTCCGATGTCACGTGAACTCTTCGTGGTTACGTGGTTTCCAAACTTTGTTCCACTGTTACGTGGCAAACGTGCACTTAACTAATTGGACGCATCGCATACCACTCATACCACTGCATGAAAAAACCCAAAATATAGGTAGCATAGCCGCAGTAATGAAGCACAGGTATCCATAACCGCTAATGATGCCGTAGACTAGCTATATCGATGTTGGCCCCCCTTATTATGAAGCAGCAATAACTTAACATCTCTGGAAATACCACAGCAAATACCATTATCGAAAATCTTACCTCTGCCTATCAAAGTCCATTTTAATACAAAACTGTGATTTTATATTTTAAAACAAGAGACAGAAATTATTGTTAAAATATTTATGAATATAATTGTTAATTTAAACACCTATTTATGATACATTCCAAAATATTTGAGAAAGGCACGGATTATATCAGGCGGGTTTTCTCAGGGGTCCTCGGTTTCCCCCGCCGCTCATTCCACCAATTACACAGTCATCACCTTTCCAATAAAATCACTTTCGTTTACATTTCATACTATCCACTTCTTTATGTTCATGCCTGACTACGGGCCGACTATTCGTAACAGGTTCTCCGTTCTGTGGTTTTGTGCCGTTAGGCTCTCCGACAGGTTTCTGACCTTTATACATTGGCTTGTAAGTCCTAGGGGGGTTATAGTCCTACAAATACGAGGAGAGTAAGCCGATTATGAAACGAAACGGATTATGTCAATCTGAGTTATTGCATAACTCTGAGGAATAATCCTTAAAAATCACTGAATGATAATTATCACAAAACATAAAACTGTTTATTTCAAAAAAGGGGAAAAAAAAACTTCTTACAAGAGATCACTCTTGTTCAACTTCATGCTAATTGTGAAAAGCATTAGCAGAATGGTCTTATTACTTATTTCCTTATAAATAGAAGGCAACAAAGGGAAAGCAATATACTAAAGGAATAGACAAATATTTTAAAAGCTCGCTATGTGGCTGTCATATAAATCCGCCTCTTTGCATGGCCAGGAGTAAAACAAAAGTAACTCGGACGTCTTCCTGGTTGAGAAAAGTGTAAGTATTGAATTATTGGAATCAATAACAAGGAATATCTCGGAAACGGTTAGCTGCACTGCAAAAATATAGAGGACATAAATTGTGTGTTTTGAAGATATCTACATTTTTTTGTGTAGTACGTTTTTGTTTTATCTTACGGTTTGCCAGTTATGCAAAATTCATTGAGAATGAAGAGAGAATGAGTCTATTTCCAGGAAATTCAATGTGCACTTTACTTGTAACGTAAATACAGTACTTTTTTTTTTAAATATAGAGCCATTTTTTGGAAAATCTTAATTCAGGAAATTTTTTCCATATAAAGAAGAATTTGTGGTGGGTGGATTTTTTTGAAAATCTTGTGTGGCGTCCTTGGTAGGTACTTAACCTAAATACCAAATTTGGCATTTAATGGACTTTTCGATTTTGAGTTCTGCTGTCCAAAGACACATACCTACACACACACACACTCACACACACACGCACACACACACTCAAACACATACTGACAGTTTTCTAAAATTATTTCTATACAGGGGTCTCAAAACAGGTATTTTCGGTGAAATCTCGGTATTGAATTTTTGGGTAGAGTAAAATACCTTCTCTATCTGTTATTTATTCTATAAATGCGCTAGAGTTAAATTAGCATAACAAACAAACATAAATTGTTTATATAGGTATATAAAAAAGGTTGTTTTGAAACGACACCGAACCAAAATGCGGAAATTGTTGTTCAATTCCTTTATAATTCGAAAGTCTAGTTTTCAACGGCAATAAGCGTATCTTAGCTATTTCCGTAGCTTGCATTACCGAGGAACAAATCCGCGTGCTTACCCAACGCTATCGAAAGTAACGCAGGTAGTTTGGGTAGCGCCGAGTCGCGTGGTGTAATAGTGTTTTCTCATTATACTGATATTCTGTTCACTGGTAAGCTAACAATAAAGGATTCGCTGTCTTACGAAATCCTGCTTAAGAAATTCTACCTTTAGTTATTTGTTTATTCTTCCAACTCACAGTTTCATCACAACACACAATGTATAAAGGGAAATGTGTGGTAAAGAAGCTGGGATACATACACGGCTAATATACCTTAGAGGCAATTTAACGTTAGTGATTTTGAGGATACAGATAAAGAATTTATAAAGAAATTAGAGTCAACAGAATACCACCAAAGTATTGTATATATTTAAAAATAAATTCCTGTAGCAGCGAATTTATTTTATTGCCTTTAACTCGTATTACTAAATGAAACATTTGCGCATTTAAGAATAATTTATTAATAGTTTACTATTAGGATAATTAAAAATGATTAGAGTAATAAGTGGTACTTGTGGTTAGAGCAAAATAGGTATGCTTCGCATTCAAGAGTAATTTCAAAACTGTCAGAGCCTCAAAACTTTTGAGAAGGTTACTGCCCTTTGTCCCTTTACTTGAAAGCTAGGAAAGGTTTGCTAATATCGAAGAAGTAGAAAACCCGTTTATTCGCATTAATCGAGCTTGCCAAAAAACCTTCTGAGGTATGAGACACACAGATTATACATAATAGGCATTACTGATATACGGGTTTTATACGGATTTCGTGCCCTGCCTAATCTCAAAATTGAGTAGCTTTTAACGATATATAAAAGAACTTTGAAGCTGTGACATAAAACTTCGTATTAGTTCAAGTAAAAATCTACAAGACTTATATTCGTTAGGTTGTTTCGAAACAACCCATAAATGATATCAGTTGATTTAGCTACCCCTACCGGTACGGTTTTATTCATTTTCCAATAAGGTTCTAATATGAAAACATCGGGTCTCACAATATCTAAAACAAATCTGTAACATGAATTTATTGTTTCATACTTGGCGAGTTGACAAATATTTATATTTAAGCTAACTTACCTAATATTTAATTAGCATCTTTCATACACATTGCAATCTGTAGATCCTATTTTCAAATTAGACTCTATGCCCAAACTCTATGATGTAGATCATGTCAAGAATTACGTTTATTCATACTTATTAATACTTTTATTTACAAATAATATCTCTGAGAATGTATTTTCAGAGGTGTCGGTTTTACATAATTTACAAGTACACATCTGTTTCCAAAAAGCTACTCGTAAGTATGCATTCTTAGAATATTCATGTTTATTATATTTACAACGGTACATTGTTACCAGTGTTTTTTGATTCAATGAAATCTTTCTCTGTATAAAAGGTGTGAGTAATGAGGTATGTTTTTAATTCTGATCTAAAGTAGATTTTGTTCATTTGCAATTCTTTTATGGGAGTGGGAAGTGAATTAAACAGAACCATTCCTTTTGGAATTGCTGCAAATTATTTGTTGGTCTATGTAAATCCTGTCTATATCTGGTCTCTTTGTTATCAATATCTGCAATTTTTGTAAAATTTTCTGAATTATTTATTACAAATGACAATGTGGCTAGAATATATTCACAGACTAATGGTGAAATTCCAAACATTTTGAAAAGTGGTTTTCAGTGAGTTGATCGTCTTGCCCTTGCCATTATTCTTATTACCTTTTATTTTTTGTTTGTATAATGAACATTTTTTTGACATCCACCAAATTTCCCCAAAATCTTATTCTATAGATCATCAATGATCTATCGCCAATGCAATTATTTAGAAGCTTAGTTAAAGAACGGATTACAAAACATGCAGAGCTCAGTTTGGGTAAGATATGATCAATATGATGGTATTTCCAATTCATGTTACGATCGATAATATGACCCAGGAATTTTGTATTACAGGCTTCTGCAATTTGATTATTTTCATATTCTAACCTTAGGTTTGCAATGTGTTTGTGTTTTGTGAAAAAAACTAATATAGTTAGTTCTTTCAAAGTTGATGAGGATTTTGTTACTTTCAAACCAATTATTTAGTGCGTTGAAGATTTTATTAGATGAATCTAAAAGCTGACTGACATTGTTTTCTTTGATTATAATACTTGTGTCATCCGCAAAAAGAACAGGATATACCTTGTTATTACTGCTGGTAGATCATTTATATACATTAAAATAATAAGGGACTCAGAATAGAATTTTGTGGGACACCATACTTTATTTCAGACCTTCAGAATTTGCATTGCTATTATTTGAAGTATTTATTACTTATTACCTTTTGCTTTCTGTTCGATAAGTAAGATGCAATCCATTGATGCCCTTTGCCCTTAATACTATAGTGTGATAATTTTGATAGAAGTATTTCATCCGCAAAAAGAACTGGATATATATTGTTATTACTGCTGGTAGATAATTTATATACACTAAAATAATAAGGGACTCAGAATAGAATGTTGCGGGACACCATGTTTTATTTCAGACCATTCAGAATTTTCATTGCTATTATTTGAAGTATTTATTATTACCTTTTGCTTTCTGTTCGATAAATAAGATGCAATCCATTGATACCCTTTACCCTTAATACTATAGTGTGATAATTTTGATATAAGTATTTCATGATTAACACAATCAAATGCCTTTGATAGGTCACGGAATATTCCTAGTGTATTAAGTTTGCCATTCCAAGAGCTTAAGAACTTCATTAGTTAACTGGAAAATGGTATCACTGGTTGATACGTTCTTCCTGAATCCAAACCGACCTTTTGCTGAAATATTATATTTATCTAGATGGTAATAAATTCTTTTAAACTTGGTTTTTTCAAAGATTTTGGGAAAAAAAAAGCGGCAAGTAAAGATACTGGTCTATAGTTTGACATTTATGATCATTACCCTTTCTTGAATAATGGCTTAACGACTGGATAGTTTAATCTGTTTGGGAATGTCTCGTTTAAGAAGGATATAATATATATAATAACAACAACTTAATGACTTGCAAATAATGTCATCTTTAATGTTTTTGTGCCTATTTCTCATATCCTGATGAATTCTTGCTTTTGAGGGATTGTTTTACTTTTTATTTATTTTTTATTACTTACTATCTCTAAGGATGTAAACTTTCCATAAGATTCCTGAAGATATGAAATTGGATCTCTCTTAGGCTGTTTCTTTGTCAGTAAATTTTCTGCCACCTGAATTAAATAATCATTAAATGCATTTGTGGTCACTGATTTACTTTAATTTTATGTTATTTTCGAGTGACATTTAACAGCTTATTGTGTGAGGACTGTATTTTATTTCATAACAAAGCTTTTAGCTTTAGTTGATAAATAAAGTTTTCCTTTATGTCCAAATAATATTCTTATACCTTGTGTTTACCAGTCATTTTTAGAATTTGTATTCATTTTTTATGTGGATTGGAACTCTGAAGCTATAGATTCTTACGAAAGCATTTAATTGGAAGTGAAACTTATCATTTATATGATTTAATTTATACATTTCCTTCCACAATTCTCGGATAATTTGACTTTAAAACACTCTATGCTTTATTTATAATTCAAAAGCTGGTTATGCCATTTTTTTTGGAATTGGGAGTATACTACTCAATTCTGATTAGTTGTCCATCATGGTCTGAAAGTCCATCAACAAAGGATTGTATTTTAAGGACAAAAATCGAAGATTTTCCAGGAAATCTTCGCACTTACTACTCTTTACATATAATATTTTTGAACATTTTTATATTCTCATAAATGATTTTATTTTGATTAAAACACCATTCTTTTAAGATATTTTTGTGACAAATGAAATGTATATATTGAATTTTCGGGAAGTAGCCCCTGAGACTGAGAGACTGTAAGACTTTTGAATAACAGCTAAATCGTAAGAGATAGGCAAATTCTTACTACTCGGAATATGTAGTTCTCTTTTGAGCACTTTATGTTAAATACATAATTCCTTGTTTTTGGTTTAAGTTTTAAAACATTATATTTTCCTTAGTTGGGTAGTTTTTTATTTTAAATTTTTTTTGCTAACTTGGCCATGCAAAGAGAATGGAATTCCAATGCCATCGTAAACGGACTGACTTTTTTTAGCACAGTGTACTTCCTTAATTGCTTTGTACGTAGTAGGACATTAGGTAATGATACCATTTTGTTAGTTATGTCGATTAGTATGCAGTACATAAAATATTAAAAATAGAAGAGTAGAGAATGCCATGCGAATGAAACACATTGGATGCTTACATCTCTACTTAAAATAAAACTTTGACTTTTTTTCAGAAATCTATTTCAATTAGCGAAACAAATACTTCGCTCAATAATATTCTATTAGGTTATTTAAACCTTCAAAATATTTTTCTGTTTTGAACTGCGATGTAAATTGAGCATACATTTTCACAAAACAGTAAAAAGCAGTTATGTAATTTTTTTTTATTTTTGTTGTTGTTAATGTACTTTAACATCGTTTGTCATTTCGGACGATGAATGAAATTGGTGAAATGATGCTCAAGTGATCTCGGAGTCTATGGAGCTTAAAGTTACTCGACACTCGTCTTCTCAGGATAAGGGAAAACCCCGAAAAAAACTTATCCGAGAAACTCACCCTAAGCGAGATTCGAACTCACGAACTTTTGAATGTGAGGCAGACACGCTACCACCACACTACCCAGGCGTTGCATGTAATTTTCTTTTATAGGTTTATGTTCATATAGTGGATACATTTAATTTATTTAGATTTTCTAAATTTATTATTTTTCAGGTGGGCTGCTGAAGGAGAAGAATTTGCAGAGATAACCACTTCTGTACTACCATTGTTAGGTGAGTGTTTCCTCTGTTTTTATAACGATGTTTAACATTTTGTTTTCTTTTTATAGTTATAGAAGACTTCAAGTAACGAGATCCACAATGAGTTAGTTTTCTGTTATCGTTGTAATGTCAAAAATATAAAGTATATTTTAGCTTTAAAATGTACACAGATAATATTTTAGGTCTTAGATTTCACGTGCTTTAAAGATGTATGAGAAATTTACTTTCTGTCCGAAAGAGACAGATAAATATTTTTCCAAAAATTAACTTAATGCTTATTTGAAAATTAATGAAAATATATTTAGTTATTTCACAAAATATTGTGACAGTAAATTTTAGTAAATATAATTTTTATTGGAATTGCACTTTTGTCGTGGCAATGTCGTATATTCGCATTATTATAAGAAACAGGAAATTAGATTTTCGGGCAGCAGCCGTGTTAGGTGCTTTCGCTGCCCACTTCACAAATATGTCATTTTCCGGATTTAGCGGTTCCCTCGATGAAATATGTTCTTCCCGTTTAGCTCAGCTACAGGTTTCTCAGTATAATACTATGTAATGTTGAGATGTAGGGGTACAGAGGAATGGCGGAAAAAGATTTACCGCGAACCTTTACCACCACGAATGTAGAGTTAGAAGCATGTTGGACGCTACTGGCAGGCACGGAAGACGTGGGCGGGCTAGGTAAATTTATACTTACGGCAAGGCAGCTGAGATCTGAGAAGGCTGACAATAGAGAAGAGGGGGGGGGGAGGGATAAGAACAACTAAACAAAAATGACTACAATGTTACACATATATTTTATGTCATACTTAGATCATTGTTGTGTTATGGTTTTATATAGTGTATATATTACGAGTATATATTTTTACTTTCTCTATACGTGCTATGTACATAGTGTATAGAGAAGGTATTGCACTCCACCAAAAAATTCGATACCGAGATTTCACCGGAAATATATGTTTTAGGGTCCCCTGTATATAAAAAAAAGTAATTTCGGAAAAACGTCCGTGTGTCTGTGAACACGATAACTCAAAAACGAAAGTCGGTAAAATTCCAAACTTGGTATTTAAGTTTAGTATCTTCCAGGGATGCGACACGAAGATTTTGAGACAAATCCCCCCACCCCCAACTACCCTTTACATGGAACTTTTTTCGAAAATTTTGATTTTCTAAAAAATGGTTCTAACGATTTTGATTAAAATATCGTATATTAAATATATTTACCTGAAAAATAAGATGTATATTTTGAGTTTTCTGGGAATAGCCTCTGGACTACTTTATTCTGGGTCAATTTTACGGAATTTTGCATAACTGCTAAACGGTAAGAGATGGACAAAAACTTACCACACAACAAATGTAGAGCACCATAAGACACACAATTTATGTTATATACATTTTTACGTGGAGTTGATTGTTTTTTAGATATTCCTTGTTTTTGGTTTCAGCTATAAAAACTTATACCTTTCTCATAAGGACTTTGTGAACTCGTGTCCATACAAACAAAGGAACTTGAGTCGCGTAGCAACCAGCTTTTGACTATCACTTTAACCTATGGTACCCCCTTATTTCGCTTCTACTAATAAGGAAGCACATAATAAGACTATTTTTGCTAAGTTTTGCTCCATTAGATGAAGTAAATAGAATAATTTGTTGCAGTGATATAGAGAAAGTCATGTGAATGGAACACATCAGATTTTTAAGTGTATTTATCTATTATAAAAGGGTACATTTATGAAGGTGTGTTCTGTGCTGTAAATTTAAATTGCTGTATCTGCATATCTGTGTATTTTTATTTTCGTGTTTATTCTTTTAATTCCTTGTTGTTGTTTTAATATTGCTTTTTAGTGTGTATTACAAAAGCACGTACGGTCTGTGGACCATTGTGATTGTTGAAGTTCAGTGTATAATATTGTTATATCCATAAATACACTTACAGATGTAATACTGAGGTCACTTTTGTAAATCACGTAGAAACCTCGGATGTTTGTATTGTAATGTTTTTTGGTCAAGATTGCCAGCAGAATGCATGACACCCAGATCTAAAAAGGAACTTAGTTTATTTTAAAGTGAATACTTCAGGACCTCTCGCGATGCCTCCGAACCAACGTCACACTGGCTGAGAATGTTTGGTGACCAAATCTAAATTATTTATCATCATGTAAAAAACTCATAATCATCTCTTTGTAACATAATACAAATGCAACTTAGTTATCACTTAGTTACCTCTCTCGTAGTGTCTAATTTCAAACGGTTGGTTACCTTTTACCACACCTGGTCTTGTCTCCTATTTATAGGTTAAATTTAAAATAATTGTAACTCCCGATACCGCTATCTACGCCCATTCCCTAAGTACCCGTTTACCCAATCCCATAACCTCAAATGTTAGACTTGATGTTGATACCGGGTTTAGGGTCGCAACCCCTAGCCGGATAAACGTGAACATTACACTTGAAGGATGTGCCGTGTCTCCTTTTTACTTTCTCTACCCGCACTATGTGCATAGTGTATAGAGAAGGTGTTGCCCTCCACCCAAAAATTCGATACGAGATTTCACCGGAAATATATGTTTTGGGTCCCCCATAAAAAAAAAAGAAAAAAAAAGCATTTTCACAAAAAGGTCCGTGAGTGTGTGTGTCCGTGTGTCTGTGAACACGATAACTCAAAAACGAAAAGACGGTAAAATACCAAACTTGGTATTTAAGTTTAGTATCTTCCAGGGATGCGACACGAAGATTGTTGAGAAACATCCCCCCACCCCAAACTACCCTTTACATGGAACTTTTTTTCGAAAAGTTTGATTTTCTAAAAAATGGCTATAACGTTGAGCTGAGACACCGAACATCTTCCCATTGTTTTACACAGCCCCATTGTTTACCTAATACGTGGCTATTTTTTCTATCTCAAACATTGTAAAATTTATAACGGTTTAAAGTTTGAAGAGAATGTATATGAGTTTTAGTTGTAGAACTTTCCCTAAGGGCAAAATTTCGGGAGTGTAATACGGCTCATTTTACTTTCTTAATTATTTAGACAGCCTTTCCTCCCCGTATTACGTATGACTTGCCACCTCCCAGGACACACATCAAAGTCCTGTCGAGGAGAAGACAAGCATTAAATCATATAGAAGAATCTGGAACGGGATATCTATCAGTAAGCAGGAATAAGAATGAGGAAGTTGGCGAAATGGATGAAAGGAAAAGCGATGATGGTGGGATGAATGGCGGGAGAAATCGGAAAACGCGGAGGAAAGCCCGCCCAAATAACGGTGTGTCCATCACAAACCGTATACGTAGTAGAAAAGCGATGATGCAGTAATTAGTGGGATGAATGGCGGGAGAAATCAGAGAATCCGGAGGAAATCTGGCCCAAATAACGGTGTGTCCATCACAAATCTCATATGCAGTCTCCTGGAATCGATCCCGGCCGCCTTGGTTAGAGGCGTGGTTTAACTGTAATCGTAGAGTTAAGTATAAGTGCAAATACTGGATTTTCAGATTTATCGGCTTTTAGTCCTAGTGGGTTTAAATACTTGACATCATTATTAGTTTAGAGAGTCCCTTGTCTCTAAGGGGAGGTATGGAATTGAACCTTGCACTTAGAGAGCCCGGGTTCGATCCTAAGCGACCGCATGTGGGATTTGTGCTGGACAAAGCGGCGTAGGGGTGGGTTTCCTCTGGGTTCTCCGGTTTCCTCCGCCATCACGTTCCACCGGTGCTCCATCTTCATTACATATATCATCAGCGTCATCGCCTGTGGTGCCATTTGTAGGAAAAGTGGTACAATAATACAATAATACAATATTTGCGTCACAAAGTCACATGCTGTCTAAAAATACTTAAATTTAAAATATTACCTACAAATATATATTTTTTTATATATCTTAACAACATTGGAAATACACACACACACACACACACACACACACACACACACACACACACACACACACACACACACCCTCGCGCGCTACCACAACAGAACCACAGAACAATAAAAGAAAGAACGCTCTGATATCTCACACACACACACACACACACACACACACACACTCACACACTTGCACACAACCACATCCGCTTGCACCCACAACTACACCACGTACTCATACATATAGATTACACAAATACCAAATAAGTATACAATATTTATACAAATATGTTATTTCTTAGTGCACGAACTTACACTAAGTATGTGCCCAGGCTTGGCCAGTTTTGGCTGTTTAGAATCAGATCTCAGATTGCTGTTTGAAGCTAAAAATACTTTTGGCAATATTTTTTTTTCCTAACATCCTCCATCTGCACGAAATCTGCCAAAATATGTGTCCAGTCTTCCTGATACCCGCAAAATGGGCAAATCCGTCTACCAGCCTCATCAACTACCTTACGGGCTTTTTACCCTCCTAACCTGAACCAAGCTATTTCCAACTTTTGTTTCATACCCAATTTTAAAATATATGTTTCTTTATCCCACCCAATTTTTATTTCGTCTTGTAACTGCAATGACGACTTTTTTTCTACATTCAGATTCTATTTCCTGCATATTTATGTCCCCTGCATATTTTCTTTACCCCTTTGCCAAATATCGTTTAAGCCAATCTTTGATAATCCCTGTTGTAGCCCCGCCGCTCTCCATGTACTGAACGGTACAGAACTGGTCTTTACCAGGACGTTGTGTGCGTTTCTTTACACGCGAAATGGAAGTGACCACAGGTCACAGAATTTGCATGGTTGATTAATACTTCCGAACTGGGAAGTATTAATCAACATAATGTTGCGATTGCGACGCAAAGTGAATGTTCCAAATGTAAATTATGGAAAGATCTTATACAATTCCTATTTCACTTAGAAACTGTTGAAATCCACCCCTTCTACTCATCGTTCGCTAGTTCTGTGCAAGAGGCAATGCGTGATATACTCGCTACCTTGTATTGACGTCATGCACGGACAAGCGACTGGCGGCAATGGCCACATACATTTGAAGACGCTGTATGTAATTGTTGTTTTATAGTAATGCATTTATTATTAGTATTTTATTTACGTATAATTTCTCCGCTGACATTCAAAGATGTCTATCCATATTTTTATTTCGAGACAATGTGTGTGTCTCCCTCGAAACTGTCAAGGTTTAGAAACAAAAGCTTTATATAATGTTTTTTTTTGTCAGAAAATGGGAACAGTTTTAAGTTACTACGTCTTGCAGGGTTAATATATCACAAATAATGGAGTGTACGTAAAATGGGGTTTCTTACGAATGCTTTGTCTTTTTCAGCTTTTTCTTGAACTGGTTATGATATGCATAAACTCCTCATGCATGGCGGTGTAGGGATGCTGTTTTGAAGCTGTTCCAACAGTATTCGCTTCCTCGACTAGAAGAAAAATATATTCTGTTTTCATACTCTGACCTAGTTGCAAGCAAACTTGTGTGTATAATGGTGTGGAGCTATTCTCCATATTTTGGAATTGTCTTTTGGTGCAATAATGTACCAGTTACATCATGCAATACTTTGCCATAAACAACACACACACACAAACACATGCTACTAATATATATCCACAGCAGTGTCAAAGATGTAATTCCAGTAGTTCTTGCAAATACTGGGGTTTATAATTCACACCACCAGAAATTAGCTTCCCACATGTTCTAGAAACCGCAGCTAGAAACGTTGGCACTAGGATTAGGGATAGCGCACCGCACGCAGGCCATTCTGGTCCTTTGTGACTTACGTGACCTGTGAAAGGAAAAAGCAAAGGAAAGACTCGAAGGTTGACCAGATCCGGATGACAACCAGTACAAGCATGGGCGGAGTCTAACGCTTCCAGATCGAAGGCTTCCGCCTTACCCTCACAAGCTCCGAGACTCAGAGATTCTCCAGAAAGGGCGCGCCCCCGAAAGCACCCAAGTTGAGTCCTGAGAGAGTCGTTCCACAATGACCCCAGGAAGAAACCTTTTACAGAGCGCAAGTCACCGCCCAGCCGCAACCTGCCAAACACCGTCGTCTTGTCTTTCAAACCTGAAAAAAATAGCAAGTGATGGATACAGGATATGATGGACAGAGGCCGCGCCGGGCCGAATGGTTAGACCACTCGTCTCTCACCCAGTCGGCCTGGGTTCGTCCCAGGCGACCGTATGTGAGATTTGTGATGTACAAAGTGGCGCATGGGCGGGTTTTCTCCGGTTTCCCCCGCCATCGCATCCGCTGGTGCTCCATCTTTATTTCATGCATTTCCAGTGTCATCGCCTGCGGTGTCACAAGTAGTAAAAACGGGCGTTGAGTACTACAAAAATTATGGACAAAAAAGCCATGTTATGAAGCACCCCAGTATTTTACCCACCCGGGAAACCACGAAAAACCCATGGGTCAGATTGGGCGGTCAGGTGGATTGAACGCGGTACTTGAAGATGCGGGCTATAGACATTACAATATATTTCGTTGTCATCTTAGGGATTTTCAAACGCCCCTCCCCTTTGTCACTCGTTAAGATCGCTTGGAAATTGTGAATATTAATGGAAGTTATTATAAATAATAGTCAATAATACATATTGAGGAGCTTATTTTCAATACGTATCTTGTCTATTTGCAGAAATTTGTGGAAAACTTAAAAAGAAAACAAAAAATATTTTTTGTTGTGGCAAGTGACAGCTTGTTTACAAAAGATCACTTTAATGTAAGGTTTTAATGTTTTAAAGTACGCCCTGAAGCCAAACGATGACAGCTGTACAGAAAACCTAACAAGAATCCAGAATCACAATTGAGATTTGATACTTACTCTTTTAATAAGCTTTTCATTGCTTTCACTAGTTGAAAATTTATCATGGATAACTTGTTTTATATCTTATCAATAGGAAGCAGCACCTCCGTCTTCACCGGTCGGACTTGGAGAGCATCATAAAAATGAGAGTAATCTTAAACTTGACACAATACAGTTCTCCACATGAATATTACACGCACTTTTAAAATGTTTGGTCACTATGCAGAACTCAAAAATCGAATGCAACTAAGTGCGATTAATTGATCTTGTATATGTGATGACGACTTCAAAGGCTTTATTTGTCGGTCAAGTTAGTTTTTTTACTAGACAAATTTGTGTGCATTTTGAAACGGTTGGTACATTGCGTATATGACGGATATTCACTAAATACTTATACATAAACTTGTACTATATGAGTAATAAATGGTTTCATAATGCCTATATGCTGAAATTCTTGTCGTCCTCCATGTCATTACCATGCTAACTTCATATACTCAAGGTCGCGGGTTCAAACCCGGCGGAGGACGATGGATTTTTTTCGGGTGTAAAAATCCTTAGTATGGCTTCCTTCGGAAGGGAAGTTCAGCCGTTGGTCCCATGTCGTAGATTTACGGCACGTAAAAGAACCTCAAGCCTGATAGAGAGGCCTCTGACCAAAATTATGCGGCCTTTCACGCCCAGTATAGAACGGGACGCTGAGAACCACAGCAGTTAAAGAGCGTCCATAAATAACACGCCATTTACATTTTTCTGAAATTCTTGCATAGCAACTGGATTGATAATGAAGAAGCTTGATTTCGTTGCTAGCTGAAGACTCTGTGACTATTGGTATGCAAGGCCATCATATGTCGCTCTTGGCAGGTTAGGTTTGAATCGGTTAAGGTTAGTGTGCATATATACATTTATGTTTTCAATTTTCTATTGTGGTAGTATTTGGCGGAGAAATATGTTTTTGAACATTATAAAACCATTTATTATTTATGTAACACTCGCTTATGTATAATTATTTGGTAAATATCCGTCGTATATGCAAAATACGAACCGTACAGCATGCATACGAATTTGTCTATAAAAAGCCAAGTTTGGCTGCCAAATAAAACCTTTGAAATCGTCATCAAAAATACAAAATCCATTAATCACACTTTCATTCGATTTTTCGAGCGGCCCGTTTTATGCATACTTACCAAACTTTTACTTTTTCTAGCCCCGTATGTACAATATACATAGGGATAGAGAAGTATTGTATTCCACCCAAAAATTCGATGTCGAGATTTCACCGGAAATACATGTTTTAGGACTCCCTATATCCAAAAGAAGCATTTCCAGAAAAGGGTCCATATATATGTGTGTGTGTGTCCGTGTGTCTGTGAACACGATAACTCAAAAATGAAAAGTAGCTAAACTACCAAACTTGGTATTTAAGTTCAATATCTTCCAGGGATGCAACACGAAGATTTTGAGAAAAATCCCCCCACCCCAAACTACCCTTTACATGGAACTTTTTTCGAAAATTTTGATTTGCTTAAAATTGGCCCTAACGATTTTGATTAAAGTATCGTATATTAAAAATATTTACTTGACAAATAAAATGTATATCTTGAATTTTCTGGGAATAAGTTCTAAGGACCTGTTTAATCTGCATGAATTTTGCTTAATTTGGCATAACTAGTAAAGCGTAAGAGATAGACAAAAACTTACTATACAAACAATGTAGGCCTTGTTAAAATACACAACTTACGTCATATACATTTTTTTCGTGGAGCTTACTGTTTTCGAGGTATTCATTGTTATTAGTTTCAGTTGTGAAGTACTTATACTTTTCTCAGACGGGAGTGTCCGTTTTTCTTTTGTTCTACTCCTGGCCAAGAAAAGAAGCGATTTGTAATGACAATCGCATAACGACAGCTTTTAAAACATTTGACTATTGCTTTAGCCTAATGTATTCCCTTATTTTCTTCCTACTTAAAAGGAACTAAGTAATGAGAACATTGTACTGAATACCTCGATTAACAAGGTGCAGAAAGAAGAATAATCTCATGTAAGAAGTTTGTAGAGAAAGTCATGTGAGTGTAACACATCAGATTTTTATTTTAACAAATAAGAAATCTCACGCTTGATATCACGGAGATGCCTGAATTTACTTTGCTAAGGGTGAAACAGGCAGCCGCCCCCCCCCCTCCCAGAGATTCGCTGCATTGCATGAAGTACACTTATTCCGTATCTAAGGGAAACCACAACGAAGAAGCACTCGAGTCCGGACCTAAGAGGTTTCTCTTTAAGAATGGACTTGCTATGTAAATTAACTACTCTTGGAACGTACACGGGGAAATGGCCACTGAATATGCGTAAAATCCTCAAGGTGCGGCGCCATTTACGAAGGAATTACATCATTATTCCTAAAGGATTCGCAGCTTAGCGACCCATACTGTTATCAGAATACTGGAGAAATACATTAAGCTATGTACAAACTGCTCTTTCTCTGCTAATGCCTTCTTTATAATTAGAGGAAATATTGCATTCTACCCAAAACATCGATACTGAAATTGCACCAAAAGTGCATGTTTTGAGACCTTTTGAACTCTTCTTTTTTACTTTCTCTATACGTACTGTATACAGAAAAGGTATTGTATTCCACCCAAAAATTCGATACCAGATATCACCGGAAATATATGTTTTGGGTAACCCTGAATTCAGAAAAAGCATTTTTGGAAAAAAAGTCCGTGTGTGTGCGTATATGTGTGTGTATGTGAGTGCGTGTCTGTGACAGCATAGCTCAAAAAAGAAAAGACCGTTAAATACCAAACTTGGTATTTAAGTTTGGTATCTTCCAAGGATACGACACGAAGACTTTCAAGAAAATCCCCACCCCCAACTACCTTTACGTGGAACTTTTTTCGAAAATTTTGATTTTCTCAAAAACAGCTCTAATGATTTTGATTAAAATATCGTATATTAAAGTTATTAACCTCACAAATAAAATGTACATCTTGGATTGCCTGGGAATAGCCTCTGAAGATTACTTTATTCTGGATGAACTTTACGGAATTTTGCATATCTGCTAAACCGTAAGAGATGGACAAAAACTTACCTCACAAAAAATGTAGAGCACATTAAAACACACAATTTGTGAATTTGTGTCAAATACATTTTTTTTTTTTTTTTTTTTGTGGAGTTGATCATTTTTTAGATATCCCATGTTTTTCTTTTCATCTTTGAAAAACTTATTCTTTTCTCAAACAGGAATTTGTCAACTCCTGTCCATACAAACAAAGGAACTTCTGTCAAATAGCAATCAGCTTTTGACTATCACTTTAACTTATGGTACTTCCTTATTTTGCTTCTACTTACAAGGATACAAGTAATAAGACTATTTCTGGTAATTTTTTCTCGATTAGCATGAAGTAAATAGAAGCATAAGCTTTTTAAGAATCATTTTTGCAGAGATGTAGAGAAAGTCATGTGAATGGAACACATCAGATTTTTATTTGTTGTACTCCTGGCCAAGCAAAGAAGCGATTTGCGTTGTGCAATCGCACAACGATTGTTTAAAACATTTGACCTTCACTTTGGCATAGGGCATTCCTTTACTTCCCTTCCACTTATAAGGAACTAAGTACTACCATTCTGCTAATGTTTATCTAGATTAATATGGTGTAGAAAGAAGAAGAATCTTTTGTAAGAAGTTTGTAGGGCAGCTACAGAAAGTCATGTGAGTGTGACACATCAGATTTTTAAATTAGCTCCAGGGATATTATTATTTTTTGTTGTTGTTCTGAAAAATTGCTCCAAACGATGAAATTTGCTCTCTACTTTACTCAAAGGGGAAACCAGTTATTTACGACTGTTTTAGAGTATGCTATCTCATTATTTGGTATTCACTATCAACGTCTTCACTGTTTACCATTTATCGTTATGGAGATCGTTAAACACAACCGCTCACTTTTTACAACAAAGATCCTCTCCTGCGTCTACATACCTCTTTTGCCTCAATCCCACCAAGTATATTTTTCAACTCCCTCTTTCCCTAGAGCAACCAATCTTTTTACAGTTGCGTACCCCTCGGCGGCCAATTTCCATAAACTGTAGCTCCTTTGACATGGAAAATGATTGCGCTCTTATAGTTTGAATTCTTGCTCGTCCCTTAGGCCCGGATGCGCAGTAACTATGAGCTGCAGTTTATGCGTCAGCCTCGTATCTGCGATTATTCTAATTCAATGCAAAACAACGCCGCTATATGAACAAATGAACTTTGTGTAGGTTACTGACGACTCCCTAGTGAGGTTACGTTTGATAGTAGCACTATACCAGTTGCACCTTGTTGTGGTATAGGCGAAATAATCAGGAAAATTTGCAATCCTTTCATTAGAACGTGGATGTTTGAATTTTTTACTTTCTGTAGCCCCATATGTACAATGTGCATAGGGATAGAGAAGTATTATATTCCACCCAGAAATTCGATGTCGAGATTTTACCGGAAATACATGTTTTAGGACCCCCTGAGTCCAAAAAAAGCATTTTCAGAAAAAGGTCCACGTGTGTCTGTGGACAGCATAGCTCAAAAACGAAAAGACGGTTGAATACCAAATTTGGTATTTAAGTTTAGTATCTTCCAAGGATGCGACACGAAGATTTTCAAGAAAATCTTCCTAACCCTAACTCTCTTTACACAGAAGAAAATTAGAAAATTTTGTTTTTCTTAAAAACTTGCTGTAACGATTTTGATTAAAATACCACATATTAAAGCCATTTATATCTCAAATAAAATATATATCTTGAATTTACTGGGAATAGCTTCTAAAGACCTATTTATTTTGGATGAATTTTGGGTAGTTTAAGAGATAGACAAACTTACTTTACAGAAAATGTAGGTCTTATTAAAATACACAAGTTATGTTATATGCTTTTTTTCGTGGAGCTTACCGTTTTCGAGGCATTCCTTGTTATTAGTTTCAATTGTGAAGTACTTTACATTTCTCAGACGGAAGAGTCCGTTTTTCTTTTGTTCTACTCCTGACCAAGCAAAGAAGCGATTTGCAATGACAATCGCATAACGACAGCTTTTAAAACATTTGACTATCACTTTAGCCTAGTGCATTTCCTTAGTTCCATTCTACTTATAAGGAACTAAGTAATAAACTTCTGTTAATGCTTATCTCGTTTAGCATGGTGTTGAAAGAAAAGGTATCTTTTGTAAGAAGTTTGTTTGTAGACTAGCTAAAGAAAGTCATGTGAGTGTAACGCATTACATTTTCATTTGTATAGTTCTGTTCTGAGCTCGTGAGTCCCGTAGGATGAGGTGTGGGGAGAGGAGAAAGCGATATCTGGTTACCCGGTGAGCTGTTATGCAGTAATCGTTCTTGCAGATATGTGTATTAACCTAGCATAGCCTACTTAGCATAATAAGGTGCAGAAGTAGCTCAACGTTGTAAGAAGATTATTCTTTTCACCAAGTCTGAAGTTAAGAAATGTAAGGTAGTGCATTCAGAAGGTCGTGAAATTATAACTAGCGTTATAGATAAATGAAATAAAGAAACTCAATAAACATTATTTATGTCCATTGTCACAAACTCAGAACCATTTGCATGTTATATAGGTGTTTCCGTGTCAACAATAAAATGAATTGGTAAGGAGAGAAAGAAGAGCTGCGGCCAAGAGGAGGAACTAGTGTATTGAGTACTCCTGGAAAAGAAGAAAAACTAGACTGAACATCCTGACTGTTGTGCAAATCGATGGCTTTGATGCTGCCGTAACACGAAGAATAATACATGATTTTTATGTTCAGGAGAAACGAGTACCGACAACCAGGAAATTGCTGCCCATTGTGAAAGAGAGGGGAGAATTGTTAAAACTAAATTTGAGAAAATGAAAGTTGTCGAAAAATAACACACGTACACGGTAGTGGGGGTTGGGGTTCGTCACGTACCTGTGTGGTATTATCAGCTATTAACCAGGGGAGGGTTACTTTCTTTTCAAGCTCATCGTATTTACGAGACCTGTGAATGGAACATATTAGAGTTTTATTTAAGCAGCCATGCACTGTAAAGGGAAATGGAATAGGAACTTATGTTTGAGCTAACGTCAGGAAGTTGCAGTGTAAGTCAGAGCACTCATACCCCTATTACAGTGTCTGCGTGTGAATGTGCGTACGCGTGCGTGTGCATATTGATGGCAATTAGGAGTGTTTTAAATGAATTAACTCGTGTTTCATAATATATTTGATTCACGTGGCCACAAAAATGTATATTTGTCGAAATGTTTCGGATATAGTCATGTAAATATTCACGTTAATTAATAAGGAAATGCACCTTCCTAGTCCACCATAACAGCTAATGAGAGGTGGCTAGTCACGTAACAATTACGTGGAACAGATCTTAAGCCGTCAGGTCCTATATGGATCACTTTCCTGCACCCAAGTTGCCTACTCCTTAGTGATTTTAAATATTTGGTATAACAAAAATATGTCAAGTGTGATATTATGTTTGGTTCAACTCACATGTACCTACAAAAGCACTAATTACGTTCTCTACACGTACTATATACATAGTTTTTAGAGGAGGTTTTGTATTGCACTCAAAAATTCGATATCTAGATTTTACAGGAAATATGTCTTGAGACCCCCTGAATAAAAAAAAAAAAAGGCATTATTAAATAAATGTCCGTGTCTGTGTCTGTGGTCAGCATAGCTCAAAAACGAAAAGTCCGTTAAATATCAAACTTCATATTTAAGTTTAGTATCTTCCAAGGATGCAACACGAAGATTTTCAAGAAAATCCCCCCATCCCAACTACCCTTTATATGGAACAAATTTTGATCTTCTGATAAATGGCGTTAACGATTTTGATTAAAATGTCTTATGTTTAAGATATTTTTATGGCAAACGAAATGTATATCTTGAATTTTCTGGGAACAGGCTCTGAAGAACTGTTCATTCGGTATGATTCTTAATATAACTGGCAAATCATAAAATATATACAGAAACTTATTACGCAAAAATGTAGATCTCATCAAAACACGAAATTTATATCGTATACATTTTTTTTTTGTAGAGTTAACCGTTTTCGAGATAATTTGGATGTTTTGTTTCAATTTTAGCCACTTAATTCTCAAACGGAAAGACATATTTTATCTCGTTTCTCGTTTGTTTATTCCTGGCAAGCGAAAAGATTGGAATTTCAATTGTTTCACATAGCGACCGGTCTTTATAGGACGAGACTATCGCTTTAGCCCGTGCATTTTCTTATTTCCCTTCTACTTACAAGGAAGCTAGCAATAAGACTAATTCTGCTTATCTTGATTAGCTTGCTGTAGATAACATATTAATGTTCTGAATAAAAGGTTTGTTTACCGAACAGCTAGAGCACATCATGTGAATGGAACACATTAGGTTTTTTCGCTTCTGTTTACAAGAACCAAGTAATAAGGACAATTTCTGCTAATGTTTATCTTGAGTATCATGAATTAGATAGAAGAATTAGCTTTTTAACGATATTTTTTTACAGAGATGTAGAGAAAGCTATGTGAATGAAACACATTAGATTTTTTTTGTGTTACGATGTTGCAGTCAGGGAGGAAATAAACGATTGCATATTTGCGTCAAATTATCCATCCCCATTTGCATGGATGCGGCCTGTATACATACCTATTACAATTTCCAATCAGTTGCTCGCTTCCAGAATCCATCGCCAGTACTGGTTGCTCTGCTCCCTGGAGTATATCTTTTTCATCGTTTACATAGTTGGGATGTAAACCACGGAAAGAAGGCATTGAGAGATATGCAAGATCCGGCTATAATCTAGAATATAGAATATACTCAATTTTCAATTAAAAATTCACAGTATAAAAGTCTGATCCATTCACATGGCTTTCTCTACATCTCAGTATCAAATTATTGCTAATAAGCATATACTTCTATGTACTTCATGCTAATCGAGATAATCATTAGCAGACATTTCCTTATTACATGCTTTCTTGTAAGTAGAAGAGAAATAATGGAATACACTAGGCTAAAACGGTAGTCAAAGCTCTTAAAAACTGGTTGTCATGTTTGAAATCCGTTTCTATGCATTTCCGTGTGAGAAAAGTTTAAGTATTCTAAATCTGAAACAAATAACAAGGAATATCTTAGAAATGGTCAACTCCACGAAAAAAACTAATGACATAAATTGTGTGTTTTAACGAAATCTACGTAATTGACATAATTATTGCTATACTGAATAATAAATAGTTAGGCATTTAAAAAGAACATGTATATGTAATATGTTAGTTGTATAACTATTCTTAATATAACTTAAGACTATTATTGTAAGTGAATTATGTACATTTAACTCTGCCACCGAGCAGTACCCAATTGCAGAGAATAAATGCATACAATCTGTCAAGAAAGTACCGGGAATTGATCATTTAAAAATCCTGTTTAAAAGGGGATTCAAAATTATTGTTGTCGCTAAGTTGGTACAACTTTTCTCTATACCCACGCGGAGTTAGATCGTCATCTGTCATCTAGTTTGTTTACAGTACCCCATTTTGTTAATTCATCTCAAAGGTGATTTGCGATTTTACGATAGATACAAATATTGGACAAAGAATCTGTCTCAAATTTTGCTTTGCAAATTTACAGAGGGCTTACGGTGAATTGACTTTATCAAAAACACGTACATATGAGTGGTACAGTACATTCAAAAGTAGTCGAGATGTGGAAGATTTGCCTCGCTCTGGTCGGCCATCAACGGTTTCAACTGAACTGAACATCGCTAAAGTGAAGAAAATGGTGTCTGAAAATTGTCATTTAGGTCTGAAAGAGATTGCTGCTGAACTTTCTGTGTCTCACGAATCGATTCCTACCATTTTAAGCGATTGTTTGGGCATGACACATGTTGCAGCTCGGTTAGTTCCGAAAGACTTGAATTTTCTACAAAAACTCAATCGCGTAAGGATTGCTGAAGACATGCTAGAACGAGCTAGTTCCGACCTCACATTCATGAAACGCATTGTAACTGGTGAAGAGACGTGGGTTTACGAGTTTAACACTCAAACCAGTCAACAAGCTTCAGAATGGCGCCTTCCAACTGAAGCGAAACCTAAAAGGGCACATCAAACTCGATCAAAACTGAAGGTCATGTTGACAGTTTTTTTCGATTATCGCGGTGTCGTGCACTCAGAATTCTTGCCAAAAGGTAAGATGGTAAATAGAGACTATTATCTGAGCGTTATGCGGCGTTTGAGAGAACAAATACGGCGAAAAAGCTCTGATTTGTGGAACGACAACTCATGGATTCTACATCACGATAATGCACCAGATCACAAGGCTATTATTGTGAACAAATTTCTGGCCAAAAACTCAACAAATTTCATCGAAAAACCACCGTATTCACCTGATCTCGCTCCTGCTGATTTATTTATCTTTTCAAAACTGAAGTTACCACTTCGAGGCACCCGTTTTCAGTCGATAGAAGACATAAAGGAAAATTCGCGGCGACAATTGACATCGATTCCTAAAAGTGCCTACAAAAAATGTTTTGATGATTGGATTATTCGTTGGCATAAATGTATAATTTTAGAAGGAGCCTACTTTGAAGGCGATAAAATAAAATTGGATGAATAATTCAGTTTTTTGTGTTTTATTAGCAAATTCCCGGAACTTTCTTGACACGGTAGTACATTATGTAAATATCTTTAGTGTACAGCATTTTAATCAAAATCGTTCCTGCCATGTTTGAGACATTTGGAAATATTTTGCATGTAAAGGGTAGTTTGGGCTGGGACATTTCTCTCAAAATCTTTGTATCGCATCCTTGGAAAATACTAAACTTTAAATACCAAGTTTGGTATGTTACCAACTTTTCGTTTTCATTTTTTTTAAAAATTCCGTTTTTGAATACAGGGTATCCTAAAATGTTTATTTTTGTTGACATCTCGTAACAAATTTTTGGGTGGAGAGCATTAAGCTCTTTACCTATGTACCATGCACTATGAAGAAAAAGTAAACTTGTTAGCTACAACATTTTAACTAAATTCCATACAGGAGAACTAACTCCTAGATACATAAAAACAATGAACCTAGTTATTTTATAAATGCACCGTTTTCCGCTACACCTATGCACATAGTGTATAGAGAAGGTTTGCTTTCCTTCCAAAATTCGATACCGAGATTTCACCGGAAATACATGACAGGGGACCTCTTGAATAAAAAAGAAACATTTCTAAAAAATGGCAAGTGTGTGTGTGTGTGTGTACTCGCGCGCGCGTGTGAAAAAAATGGAAATGGCGTGTTATTTATGGACGCTCTTTAACAACTGTGGTTTTCAGCGTCCCATTCTAAATTGGGTGTGAAAGACCGCTTAATTTTGCTCAAAGGGCTTTCTATCAGACTTGAGGTTCTTTTACGTGCCGTAAATATACGACATGGGACCAACGGCTTTACTTCCCTTCCGAAGGAAGCCATGCTAAGGATTTTTACACCCGAAAAAATCCGCCCTCGGCCGGGTTTGAACCCGCGACCTTGGTGTATGAAGCCAACATGGTAACCATTACATCACGGAGGGCGACATGCGAGTGTGAGCGTGTGCCTGTATCTGTGGACAGCAATAATCAGAAACAAGGGTCTGTTAAATAGCAAACTTGGTATTTAAGTTTGGTATCTCCCAAGTCTGCGACACAAAGATTTTCAACAAAATATCCCTACCCCAAGCTATATTTTACTTGAAAAAGTTTACAAAGATTTTTATATTCTCAAAAATGGTTGTAATGATTTTGTTTAAAATACCGTATATTAAAGATATTTACATGAAAAAATTATTTTCTTGGGAATAGCCTCTGATGTCCTCTCCATTGGTGTAAATAGCTTTAATATATGGTATTTTAATCAAAATCGTTAGCTATTTCGAAAAAAAAATCTCGATATAGATTTATAAGTGAAATACAATTCCTTCTCTAGCTACTATTTAGGTGCCAGAGAAAGTAATAAGTAGATAGAAGAATAAACGCTTCTACAATATTTAGTAGAACATGTTAACATGTGCTACACTGTTGTAACTTTCCAATGCAGTTCTGTACGCTAGATATTGCATTAAATTTATCTGTGAAAGACTTGTTTAGCAACGGTCATGGATCCATCTATTCAATATTGATTTAATTTCTAGCAGTAACTGCGCATGCAGGTGTTCCATATGGTTGTATTCCCATAATACAGATGCTCGACCGCGTGCATTGACGCGTCTAAATCTGGTTGTCACAAAATATACTAATTTCAACTGTGGGCTTCATGTACATAATCTATTTTGGTTTTGAATACTACTGGTTAACTTTTGTAAAATAGGTAAACTATGAGAAATACACGATACTTTGATACGAAGAGAGTTCAATAGATAATCAGAAAAAGATAGAAAAACAAATTATTATTGGTAGATTTTTTGTTATTTTTCAACACAATCTCCTTTTAGCTAGATACACTTTTCCCAGTGTTTCTCCAACTGCTTTAAGCCTTCCAAAAAGTAGGATTTCGGGAGGTCCTCTAAATAGGCATATATTTGGGAGATAGCCTCTTCGTTAGACGTGAATCTTTTCTGTCGATCCATGTTTTTAAGTTTGAAAATAAGAATAGTCACTGGAAGCCAATCTGGTGAATACGGTGGATGTTGCAGTAGTTCGAACCTAAATTCTATAATTTTCGTCATCAAAACTGTGCAGGCGTGCACTCTTGAATTGTCTTGATGGAAGAGAATTTTTTCTTTGCCAGCTTGGGCTATTTTCTTGATTTTTACGTTCAACCGGTGCAATAACGATGCATAATACTCTCCATTTATTGTTCTTTCTTTCTGAAAGTAATCAATGTAGATAATTCCGCGTAAATTCTAAAAAATCCAAGCCGTCTGCAAATTTCAGCATCCTTGCCTCCTTTGCAGTCTTTAAAAACCCATTGTTTCCACTATATTTTTGTCTTTGAACAAAAGTAGTCTTTGTAATAGTGTATCCATGTTTCATCCACAGCTATGTATCGATGTAGAAACTTCTCAGAATTGCGGCGGAAAAGTGCCAAACCAGCTTCCGAATCGATCACACGATTGCGTTTATTCTCCATGAGCGGCACCCATCTTGCCGAGACTTTTGTTACACCTAACAAAAACTCACTTCACAAAAAATGTAGATCTGGTCAAAACGCACAATTTATGTGGTTTACATTCTTGTTGTGGAGGTAACGTTTCCAAGATATTATTGTTATTGGTTTTAATTTTAAAATACTCTTGCTATACTTTTATTAAGTCGTCCTTGATTCTTTTGTTTTACCCCTGGTCATGCAAAGAAGCGAATTGAAATGCCATAGCCACAGCTTTTAAAACATTAGATTTTGTTTTAGCCGAGTGTTTCCCTATATTCCTTCTACTTACAGGGAAATAAGTAGTAAGACAAAGTAGAAAAAAGAAGAATTCATTGAAATAAGTATTTTATGTAGAACAAGTAGAGAAAGTCATGTGAATGTAACGCATATGATTTTTCTAGCAGGTAACAAATATGCCTTGTTTTTGGTTTGAATTTTAAAATACTTGTAATTTATAGCGTTGTTCTTTTTTTTTTTCTCCACGCCTGAGATCAAGTTTCTAGAGTTGTCCCGTAAGGAGCTGACCTCGGACCTTTGAAGGGACGATAGGTAGGTAGGGACGATCTCAAGGTCATCCTCTTCATTTAGCTTGCTAGGATAATATGGAAGATGTATGAATTAGGCGAATCATGCTCAAATGCCCATTGAATTTAAACTTAACCGCCATTCGTGCCTTCAGGATAAGGGTAAGTTACCCTAACCGAGATTCGAGCTCGAAGCCTCTTGGATGTAAAGCAGATACGCTACCGCCATGCTAAAGAGGCGGGTGGCGATCCTCTTGTTCTTCAAGGTAGCTATTAAATTGTTATTGTGCAGGAGGGTGTTTCTGAGAATTCACGATGTGGAAATGCATGTGGGCGCCTGATAAAGGAAAATATGAATTCGAATCTTCCCTGCACTTCAGCGGCACTGTGTTGCGTGAAAGATTGTTATTTCACCCCTGTTTGTTAGTTTCCCGCACGTTACACTCTCGTAAATTAATCTTGGTGAATTCTCGGATATGTTTCACAGGAACAAAATTATCATAAGTAATACCACGAGGGTTTTCATCTTATCGATACTTCACGACCGGAGTGAATTGTTGTAAGAGGTGAAAACACAAGTTGTATTTGATAAGACAATTCAGCGAAATAGACTATTAATAATTTATACTACTATATAGGAAGGGAGATTTCATCAAGTTATGATTGTAATACTTACATTAGTTCCCAAATGGTAGATGACGCATTCGACCATGATCCATAACAATAGAAATAGTGAATAATTATTTTATTTCAGCTTTTAATCGGCAATAGAATGTTACTTGGAGACAAACGTTTCTTTATTTGAGGTTATTGCACTTATCTCACATATATGAAATACAAATAATGATTATTTTCAATGCTTTTGGAACTAAATGAATAAAACTTTACATAAACATTGTAATTGAATTAATTGAAAGTACAATTTTGGAACTGACATTTATTAAAAGTGAAGATTGGCTGACAGGAAGTCACCTTTTTACCATTAAACAAGACAGGAGAAGATTAAACAAACAACGTCAGATGCGATAAAATCTTACGACAATATCGCTCCAGTCAGGTGCCCGCGGTTGATTGAAATTGCCTAATCTCGGTCATTCCATTGTCGCTTTATAGAAACTGAATTGTCACTTTTAGTTTCTTCAATATTATTAGTACGCCCGAACATATGTGTGTGTGTGTGTGTGTGGGGGGGGGCTTGCTTTGTAAATCATAGCTGATTGTTGGCGTCCATTGTTAAACACTTGCGTTAGTGAACACCTATGTTGCGGTATGTTCTCTTGATATCGCAGCTGTGATTATTACACCCGTGTTGTTTGACATCGATGCCGCACTTGTTAAATCTGAGCGAGTTTGTGCGGCTGTTACTGGAAGCTTCCAGCGACTTAACCAACATATATAAAAAGGAAAACGAAGCCCTTCTCATCGCACTGAGTAAATTAGAGGGGAATTTCGTAACTAGCTGTATCTTCACCACAACGAACGTCAAAAAGAAATTATACGGCATAACTGCCACGAAAAGCAGTTACTTATAAGCAGATTGTAATCAATTTGTGGAAAAATAAAGAGCAGTTGTTGGAGAAATGTGTTCCATTTACATGTCCTTCTCTAGCTGCTCCACAAACAAACTTTCCTTCAAAAGGTTATTCTTTTATCTACTTATGCTAATCAAAATAAACATTGCCAAAGTTGGTCTTATTACTTGCTTATTTGTAAGTATAAGGAAAATAAGAGAATACACTAGATTTAAGCGATAGTCAGATATTTTAAGATGCTAAGTAAAACAATTGAAATTAAAATTATCATTGATTGCTTGCTAGGAGCAAACAAAAGAAAAACAAAAATAAAAATGTGTTCGAGAAAAGTTTAAGTACATTAGAACTGAAACCAATTACTCGGAATATATCGAAAACGGTTAGCTGTTTAAAATATATGTACATATATGTGTGTGTGTGAGACATAAATTGTGTGTTTTAATGAGTTCTACAAAAATGTCCTCATTATGTAGCACATTTATGTCTATCTTTAACAATTTACTAGTTATTTAAAAGTTATATACGAGTCATCAAGAATGAAGAGATCTTCATAGGCTACTCCCAGAAAAATCTGCATATACATTTCGTTTATAAAGAAAATATCTTAAACATATGATAATTTAATAAAAACAATTAAAGCCATTTTTGAGAAAATAAAAATTTGCGAAAAAAGTTTCATATAAATGATAGTTGGCGGTGGGAGATTTTCATGAAAATCTTCGTGTGGCATCCTTGAAAGATACTAACCTAAATACCATGTTTCGTTTTTGAGCTATGCCTCCCACAGACACACATACACAAACACATACACGGACCTACTTCTAAAAATGCGTTTTTGGATTCAAGGGGGTCTCAAAATATGTATTACCTGTGAAATCTGGATATAGAATCTTTAGGTGGAATACAATTCCTTGTCTGTCCACTATCTACATTGAACATTATCCACCAAAATATAACTGGGCACTGGTCTGAAGTATTTGTGTGGCTATTTTTGCCCCTTCAGAACGTCGTAGAACCACCACCTTTTACTGTCTATCGGGTTTACTGTCCTCTAATCTGTGTAAGACTTCCACTGGGATGCATCGCCATTCCTCGTGCAGCATGTCAGGAAGTTGGCCGCATCTTCTGAGACCTACTCGCCGGTCCTGTTCGCCCCAAAGGTGCTCAAAGGGATTGAGGTAAGGGCTCTTTGCAGGCCAGTTCAACCGTTGAAGATTATTGTCTGCACACCACTGCACAGTAGATGCCGAAACATGGCACCTTTTTCCAGAATTGTACAGTATGCCTGTGAGTTTAATGTGCCACCAACAAACAGCAGTGGTCCCACACCGTAATACGAGAAAGACCCCTATACCATCACTCCACCACCACCAAATTTCCTGGTAGGCACTATACACTCTGGCAAAAGCCGTTCGGGTAGCCGCCACATCCTTACACGTCCATCAGACCGAAGTAATGTGAATCTAGACTCGTCACTCCATATAATCGATTTTCACTGCTCTAGTGTCCAGTTGTAGTGGTCCAAACTTCGGTTGAGTCTCTGAGCTTTATTCGTCTTCGTGAAATGCGGCTTATGTGCTGAGCTCTTCTGGAATATCCGTGCTGGTGAGCCTATGTTCGCAATGTTCCAATAGAAACAACCACGTTTATCGCTGCTTGAAACTGTTGTTTGATGGTAGCCATCGGTTGTTACTGTTCTTTATAATTTCACGTTTTAGGGTTCTGCGATCTCTCGGTCACCCTCATCGTTCACCACTGTCACAAAGTCCATCGACCTTCCACTTACGGAGGACGAATGTTACTGTTGATTTGGGCCTGTTTACCTTTTTTTTTTTTTTTTTTTACCGTGGAGGGGGAAAATGCATTCCTGCATTCGACCCCAAGCCTTAGTGCAATGGCTTGGGGGATATGTGGAGCTCCCCGCAGAGTGCGGTATATACACTAAAAAACCCCTCCACGTGTTAATCGTTATATATAGAGTACTTTCGTGCAAACATGCATTAGTCGGGTCCCGCATAGCACCCCGGTTAGTAAGTGAGAGCTACTTAGCTGGCATGCATTGCATGCGAGCGCGTTAATGCTACTTACTGGGATTGTCCATGAAACCTGAACAATACAAGTGGATAATCATGCGCTACTTTGTAGGTGTTTTATTCGTTAGTGATTATGTTCTATTTCTGCAGGGTGTGCCTGCTTGTCCTATTAAGTAAAATGTTATTTAACATGCACTTAAATTTAGTCTTATAGTATAAGTTTAGAATGAGTTCCGCCTCTGCGCTGTTGCTTCGGGAGATTTCTCCGTCCGTCAGTGGTTGCGCAGCCGCTCGTCGCTAGTAGCAGTACCGGGCTCATAGGCCTTCGTCATCTCGTTTGCCATGTAGTTGCCAAGGTCGTCTAAGTGATTGACTCCATATTGCAGCTGCCCGAAGTACGCTGCCCGCGTCGATCACAATGGGAGGCCCCTTCTCCCGGTCCGCCTCAGCTGTAGCTGAGGGCTTTAGGGCTCTGCGACGGGCTGGTACTGAAACATATGTGAAGAGAGAAAGAATAAACATATATATATAGCTGTGTGTTAGAAGGGGAGAGGTTTTTAGGGAAGGAGGTTTGTAAGGTATTGTTGTATTTCGTCTGGAGTGGTGTCTTGTGTTACAGTTCTGTCGAAAAGTGATAAAGGTTTGTTGTGTTTGTTTGTTTGTGTGTCGTAGTTCCCTAGCGTTTCTATTAAAGGGTTGTGATGTGCACTTAATTTTTGATATGCGTCGTAGGTTAGCTTTTTAATGAATTGTTCGATTGTGTGTATTTTGAGTTCTTCGTGGAGTATGTCAGCTGGAGCTGTGTATGGTACCTTAGATACTAAGCGTAGAATTTTATTTTGGAATCTTTGTAAGTTTTTGATGTGGTTTTCGGCGGCATACCCCCATACTTGGGATGCGTAAGTAATTATAGGTCGGATTAATGTTTTGTAAAGTGAGTGTCCCATGTTAAGGCTTAGCTGTGAGCCCATGTTGATGAGTGGGTATAGCCTGCCCAATTGGGCATTGGCTTTTCCACGAGTCTGAGTAATATCCTTTTTCCATGTTAGACCTTGATCCATTTTAAGTCCAAGCCAAGTTACCGTATCTGTCCATCCAATATCTTCACCAAATATGGTAAGTGGAGGCAGGCGGTGTCTGGGAAATCTGTGATTGATACGCTTTGTGAATATGATTGCTTGAGTTTTTGGTGCATTTACTTTGATTCGCCATTTGGTAAGCCAGTCCTCTAGGTTATTAAGGGACCTCTGGAGTCTGCTGTGAATGAATTTCGTTTTTCCTGATTGGGTCATTATGGCGGTGTCGTCCGCATAAATGTATAGTTCTGTATTTTCGGTTTTTGGGATGTCATTTATATAGATATTAAATAGTGTTGGCCCGAGTATGCTGCCTTGTGGCACTCCGGCTTTGATTGGGCGTTCGGATGACAGGTGATTGTTTACTCTGGATTGAAATTTTCGATCACTTAGGTAGTTTGCTATGAGTTTAATGAGTGAGTCGTGTATATTTATTGTTTTGAGCTTCTTTAGTAGGCCAGCATGCCATACTCTGTCGAAGGCTCGTTCGACATCTAATAATAAAGCACCTGTTGATTTGTTGATGTTGAAACCGTGCGTTATAGATTCGGTTGCCCTGATTAGTTGAAGAGTTGTTGAGTGTTTGGCTTGGAATCCAAATTGTTCTGGAATTAGTATGTTTTGTTTGTTCAGTTGAGAGTTGAGACGTTTGAGAATTACTTTTTCGAGAAGTTTTCCAAGTGTGCTTAGTAGACTAATTGGTCTGTAGTTGTGCGGTTTGGACAAGTTTTTCCCCTTTTTGGGGAAGTGGACCACGGTGGCTAGTTTTCACCTTTTAGGGTAATGTCCACTAATGAGCACGTAGTTGAATATGTCAGCCAGTAGCTTAATTGCCCTTTCGGGCAAATGCATTAGGGCCACTGTTGGGATGTTATCTGTCCCAGGGGCTTTTCTCTTTGGGAGGTGCCTGATTAGCCAGTTTATTTCACTCGGGAAGGTTTTTCTCACTAAGTTGTGGGTTGCCTGTTCTTTGAAAATTTCCGTTTCCTCTTCCGTTGCCTCCGTAAATTGAGGGCAGCAGGGAGTAGGATTAGGCGTGCAGATTTCTTGCAGTGTGTCTGCGAGCATATCTGCTTTTTGTTGGTCTGTAGATGCTATTGTTTGATTGTGGTGTAATGGTGGTATTTGTGTTTTATCGCGTGTTAGACAGCGTGCAATTCTCCACACCGAGTCTCGTTCGTAGTCGAGGTTCTCAAGTGTATTCTGCCATTGTTGAGAGAGATGGTTTGTTGTTCTCTCTCTGACAAGGGTATTTAAGTGTCTAGCGTATTCCTGGTCTACAATATGACGTGTTTTCTGCCATCGCCGTCTAGCTCGGTTTCTTTCCGCTGCTAGCATTTGGATGTCAGGTGGTAGTTGTGATTGGTATCGCTTAGGTTTGTTTATTGGAACAGCTTCTTTGGTTGCAGTTTTTATTGCATTTTCTAGTTGAGTTACCGCTTCATTCATGTTTTCTGCTGTATTTAGCTGTGTAGTATGTAGGTGCTTGTTGATAGTGTTTGCAAACCTATCCCAGTCTGCTTTATTGTAGTTTAGATGCTCGACTGGTGGATTGGGGGCTGCAGTGCCTTCTAATGTTATGATCACCGGTAAGTGATCGGAAGAAAGTTCGTTCTTAACTTGTAGGTTGATCCTACGAGTGAGATTACGCGTCACTGCAATATCTAGAATATCAGGCCTTTGGTTTCGGCTGAATGGGATATACGTATGTTCCGTAGGAGTGTGAATTATTATATCAGAATTATTTTCAAGGTTTAGGAGGGCCGTGCCTTCAGGGTTAGTCTCATTGCAGTCCCAAATGAGGTGTTTTGCGTTGAGATCTCCGGCTATTAGCACCCTGTTGTTTACCTGCGAGATTGAGTTAATGTCCGCTATGTTTAGTACGCCTGGGGGGGGGGCATATGCCGCCGTGATTAGAACCTTGTTGTTGTCAATGGTGATGTAAATACTAGTAGCTTCTAGAGTTGAAAATTGCGGCTGTGGAGCAACATCATGGGCAATGCTATGTTTTATTATTACGGCCGTCCCGCCACCACGTCTGTTTCGATCGTTGCGGTGGGTAGTGTAACCTGGCATGTTAAATCTGTCTTTGTCGCTTAAATGAGTTTCTGTTATTAACGCTATGTGTATGTTGTTGCGTGTTAAGGAGTCTCTAAGTTCAGTCTTTCGTCTTTTTAAGCCGTGTGCGTTCAATGTCATACAATTGAGTTTGGGTGTGTGATTCATAGGAAGCCACTTAGCGGCTATTGCTCTGCTAGATAGCCCACTGGGGTGGCAGCCTACAATTATACCCTTATCAAAGTCTGATAGCCCTGCACCATGCGCCATTTCGTTCTCAACTGTTCTCTTGCACACTTCTTACTGCCTCCTGCAACACATAGGGTCACAACAATCAAATGACATACTAAATAAACTGAACCCAGTTCAGCCTTAAGCTGATCCTCGTCAAAACAAACCCAGGCGACCAGTGCACCGTTGCAATGTAGCCTTCCGCCATTCGCGCCACAAATACTGTCATACTTTCTCGACCACGTGGCGTGCACAAGCGGCATACTGTAATGTAAAATGAACAGAGCACTTATTCCGACAACTTAAATGGCAACTAAATTACCCTGTTAAATATAATGGTGATAAAATTGATAGTCGTATCAAAATAAATGCGTGCGCATGTAATACTTACATCTAAAAGAAACACGTGCAAAAAATAAGTAACATGCATGCAGTAACTTACATTTATTCGCTGTCTGGAAGCGGCTCTATTCCTTCCAAATCGGAATTATCGTCTGAACGGTTTGTACTGCTGCTTTCCAATCGAAGTTTATAACCAGATTACCAATAGCAGTGTCACTTAAACCATCCATCTCCCAAAACAACGCTTCTTCTTTCGTTACACATTTGAGCTGCAAGCAACTGTGTGAACAATTTGCGGAAATCAGGTGACACACGAATTGCATGCTGGGTCTTATAGCTCTGTTTAACGGTATAAATCGGCCTTTGTTAAACTTGTAGGTATTTGTATACAATATACCATTTAAGAATACATTTATTCTGTCATTTAGATTATTAGCACGGTGTTACATTACTTCGCGCATTGCTACTGTGTTGTACCGCGGCGCACTGACCACGTGGATCTGTTTTGTGAGTGAATATTTAATACAACCATGGGTGCCCAATTACTTTTTGGTAAATAGAGCAATGTTTGTATAGCACTGACTGCATAGTTTAAGTAGTTGCGAGAGAAATACAACCATATACATAAGGGCTAGAGAAAGTAGATAGATCCGTCTAATCATACAGCCTCGGTGCCGCCAGAAACAATTATACACAGGAATATAATTCTTATAATTATAATTCTCCACTCGGATTTTTTTAATTAGTATACTTAACGATAGACAAAAACGTAATACTCAAATCGTATACATGTATTTAAAATAGTCAATTTATTCCATATGATTTATTTTTGCGACATAAGCTATATCGAAGATATCCGTTATTAATTGTGCCTGCTCCTTTGGAACTTATTGCCTATCAATGATATAGTAATGATGTTGAATTTGTACTATTGTCAATGAGTTACAATTTTTACTTTCTCTAGCGTGTATGAGAACTGAAAACATATTGCAGAACAACGTTACGGTGACCGAGAGGTTAAGAAGGCCTTGCTTTCACCTCCTTAAATAAGTGCCTAGGTTCAAATATCGCGCTGCTTGTCATTTTTTATTTGTTAATTTTATGACTGGATATACAGAACATAATATTGCATTAATATAACTTTTTTGAAGTTATAGGTCTATCTATGCACACAAAAACATATTTCTACTAATACTCGTTTCAAATAACTAAAAAGATGTGTAAATAACCTATTATCTTCTAAAACACAAAAAATAAATATAATTAACATAGGGTCATGACCCTCAGCCCGTATGACTAATCTTCGGGGCATAGACAATCTTAAATGCCTGCAGTAATGAGAAGCTACAAGAGCCCAAGCTTCTAGAATTTGTGTCCAGAGGCATTCTTTTGACCTTCGCACAGCTCCCTTTTTACCTCAGCCCACACATTCTCTATAGGGTTCAAATATGGTGAACAGGGAGGCAAGTCTAACACTCTGAATCCTGCCTCTCTGAATACCTATCTCAAACCTTTCAAGATGTGTGGACAGGATAATTATACTGTAGAAATTCATCAGTTCCATCAGGGTATCTAATCCTCACACAGGGAATCAGAATATTATCGAGTATTACTGTGTACTGCACACTATTCATTGTATCGTCAGGCTGCCACAACAAACCTAGACCGCACCTTGATATCCAGCCCCAACACGATACAGATACGCAACCATGATGGAATTGTGAAGACACGTATTTTGTCGCATCAAGACACCTTTGACGATAGACAATCACGTATCTGTTAAGTGTGAAAGAAAATGTCACCTCGTCTGAGAGTAATAGTTATTCCAGTTGCGGTTGGTATATTCCTGTTGGATCAGTTTGTGTTGTAGATTACATTTTTTTATTGAGAGAATTGTTTGTGCTTGATGCGTTTGCGCACCAATCTGCGTACCACATGCTTCCGTGTGCTGCATATTGCTGTTCGGTAGAATAAATCCTTAAAGAACCATTATAATAACTATCATATTATTAATTGTACCGAATGTCGTGTAAGAAATAAGTAAGTTTAAAATAAATAGCCGTTATGTGTTTTTTTTTTCTTTTCTTTTTTCCAACATTTATTTTGTTTATCTATTTGATTACTGTTTGCTTTCTGTTTTTAATTTACTCTCACACATGTACACATGTACAAATACACAAACACCCATGCCTGAGGGGGGACTCGCAGCCACGATCCCCTGCGCCACGAGGCACCAAAGCGAGGCACTTTAGGGAGCGCGGCCACGGGGACCGGCAATGTGTTAATTCATCATTATTGCAAGGGAAAACAAATGTTTGCTACAATGCTGCGAGAAGCGAACCTATGACCCTCACCAGAGGAGTAACCTACGGCTTTCCGTTTTTAAGCTTTGGTGTCCACAGAAACACATAGGCAGACACAAACACACAGACGCGGCCTTTTTTTAACAACACTTTTCTCGGACTCAGGGAACCTCAAAACATATATTTCAGCTGAAGTCTCGACATAGAATTGTATGTACATAAGTGGTGGAGAAAGTAAAAAGAAAAACAGAGAACGAGAGGGAACAACAGAGAATAGGAAGGGATAGTTAGTTAAACTAAACGGAACTACACTAGCAAACAACCTAAGCATACTCAAATCTAATTGTTTAAAGTGACAGCACATGATTTTGAAAATAATTTAAAATATAATCTAAATGCAATAGCAGAAGGTCCAACTGCCCTGTAGTTGTCTTGTGCTGATATTCCTATTTGTGTTAAAAGAGTTGCAGAATCAAACGGGGATATTTCTAGTTAAAATTTGGCGGTGGAGAACTGGCGACGTATGAGCTACGGCTGTGGTGAGGTCAATCTTAAGTTTTTTTCTGCTATGAAAATGCAGATGTATTCTAAGTTAAATATTGTGTTGGAATAACGTTGTCTTGGTGTGGATTATGGGTTTTACCTTCCAAAACGAAGCTAAAATCATTTTTGCTCATTTTGAAGCTAAACCCACCCTCAGTTTTAAGCTCATTCAACTCCTGTGCGGATTAGCGAGAAAGGGCTTTATTTGTATTATTTTTTCTTTCTCGAAACATACTTACCAAGCAGAGATGCAAACAGCAATAGTCAAATGTCCATCTCTGGAGCCAAATTTGCTTTTACTTGTGAACGAGAGAATTCTTTTTGTCATCAAAGGTAAACCAGTGCTACTGGAATAGTAAAATATAAGTTACAGCATGTTGAACACCGTTTTATACATTTGACTTGTTGAACGAATGTTTTGTTAATGTTGAATTGTAAGTTATAGGCTGCTCGTTCCTTCTAGACTAGACGAATGACCTTTAGTGAAAATATAGTGAGCTAGCCTACCCTTGATAAATAGGTCAGTAAATAGTTAACATTAATAACAATAGTTAACAATAACAAACAGCTCTGCATCCTTATGATTACGTTTCGAGAACACCAGCGTTCAATTGACTGCAAAATGTTGTGCTTTACGTTTGATGCTATTGTCGGCGTTATAACGAGAGATGCTTAGTTATTAAAGAAAATTACAGAAATCAGAAGAAGATGATGAGAAAGAAATTTCGGAATTGGAATAAATGCACGAAAATTGGGTGTAAAGTGTAGTGTAAGAAGTAATCGAGGTTCAGAGTGTATACGTGTGACTGACACCACTGGAAGTGTGATATTTACTTTACAGCGCAAAAACATGAGAATAACGTACGCAACATCTGACTACCGTTCCTGCTTCTGTATACCAATACTCTAGTAAAGGTTAGTAAGTGAGTCGCATCTAACCTCTCAAGAACTGGCGCGCGACCTATAAATGTTTATCATTGTGAACCAGCCCCTCTACGCACACACATCAACAAACACGCCAACTGGTGTCGTACAGCTAGAGGCTCTGAAATTTAGCAAGAATTTGCGAGGTTATTGACCAGGTTTAGCACTTCTCTTCACCGAGTATTGATGCGGCAATTCTGACATATGAGTTGTTATGTGACTTATATTGTACACCCTATATAAATATCTCTTCCATGAAACGACTGATTTCCATTCAGTTGACTGACACAGAAAGAGGAGTTGTATATATGCAACGGAAACCAACAAGAGCAAGAGAAAGAGGAAAGAAAATGTGTTCTTGAATCATAACCGTTCTAGTGCATCGGCAATGTGCTATCATTTTTCCTCGGAGACGTTTGTTGGCTTTGAAATACTATGAGGGTCATCCAGAAACTGACAGACGATTTGGTATAACTAAGCAATAACGAAAATGATCAACACAAAACTTTACTTACAAAGTTACAGTACCTTATTGGATTAATTGTTTTCTCACACAAGCCGTGTGTAGGACAGGAGTTGGATAGGTAGAATCAGACTGAGTAATTCAATGCCATAGCCGGGATTTGAACCACGGATCTCCCGGTCTCTAGGCGGTTGCTCTTCCACAGGGCTACCATGACAACATGCCGGATATCATTCAATTTCTCAACTGATTTGCAGTAAACCCGGTAAACCACAAGGTGAACTTTTCTTTTTGTGATGAACAACCCCAATGTCGACTTACAATGTTGTAAGAACTTTAAGTCCCAGGATTCAAAGTATAGCCAACTTTGCAGGATGACCTCCAGAATAAAATCGTTTGTTGTGATCAGAGCAAAGTTCTTCATAATAGTTGGCTGTACTGAATCCTGGGTCTTAAAGTACTTACAACATTGTAAGTCGCCATTGAGGTTGTCATCTCAAAATAATTTGAGATCACCTTGTGGTTTACCGGGAAACATGCGAGTCAGTTGAGAAATTCAAGGCTCTGCCGGCAAGTTGCCATGGTAGCTAAGTGGAAGAGCCACCGGCTAGAAACCGGGAGATCCGTGGTTCAAGTCTCGGCTAAAGCATTGAATTTTTCAGTCTGATTCTACCTATCAATTACTGTACCTTACTCTATTTCTCAACGTAATTTCCCTTCTCTCAAGAGATTTATTGTAACGTGGTGCGAATTTTCATTGCCGATGCTATACTTTTCTACCGCCAAAGAACTTATTCGTTTTTTGAATGCAAAAAATGTTCGGCCAATCGAATTTTATAGGAAAACAATGCAAGTGTACAGTGATAATGCAATGAACGAGTCTTCAGTGAGGATATGGCACATAATTTACGAGTAATCAAGGAAGAACCAGTGTGTATGATAAAGATCGGAGTGGAAGTCCATCAATCGTTATGGAGGATTGAAAGCTAATATTTATAAAATAATTAAGAAAACCCGATGTTTCACTTTGGACACCGTATATGACTTTTTGGAGGACAAGATTTTCCGGCCATGAAGACCTCAAAGTGACAGTGACATCTTGGCTCAGATCTTTAGCTGTGGAAGAGTATAACTTCTACATTGAAAAACCGGTACCAGATGACAATAAACACCTTGATAGCAATGACGATTACATTGAGAAATAAAGTAAGGTACTGTAACTATGTAAACAAAGTTTTATGAAGATATCTTTCGTTATTATTTAGTTAGGCCAAATCGTCTGTCACCTTTTGGATGGCCCTCATAGAAACAGAATGGAAATGGTACGAATGAGATATTGCGAAAACATGCTCTCAGTGAAATTACTTCAATCATTTAAATCTTTTGTCCGTATCCCCTATTAGCTAAAAACATCAAAGAACTACCTTAAAGGTTTCGAATCGTTTGTTAATCCTTTGTTGTAAAATATCACTTCGTTTTTCGTGTGTTTCAAGCTGGCAGCAGATTAGAGGCGGCTACTCACGCTGTTGTACACATATTTATATCCTTCAGTGACTGTTTTGTTTTATAGAAACTCTCTGCAATTTATCATAAAATGCTCAAAATTACAAATTGTTTGAAGGCGCACTTAAATATTTCTCATTATTAATAAGCGTTATTCAATGCTGCAATACAGAATGTATACGGCTGTCAAAGGAACGTTTTAGCAGATCGTTCTCCACATAGCAAACTATAAAAGTGCAATGAACTTTTTAATAATAAAGCTGTAGTTCGCTGGTGTTAGAAATATTAAAAAAAACACAGCATATTAATCTCTATATTTCTTATCTACAGAAAGCAGAAATATTCCATTCCACCTTCCCAAAAAGTCGATAACAATATTTCATTAGCAATACATGTTTGAGGCATCTATAACCCAAAAAAACAGTTTTAGAAATGTCTATGAATATATTTGTGTGTGAGAGAGAGGGAGAGAGACAGAGAGACTTTTACTGTGAAAAGCATAACTGAAAAAAAAATGAAAAGTCTGTTAAATACCACACTTGAGATTCCAATTTAATATCTTCTAAGGATGCAAAACGATCATTTTAAAGAGAGTCTCCCCAACCCAAGCTACCCTTTTCATGGAACATTTTTACAAAATTTTAATTTTCTCAAAAGAAATACATTTTTTGGAATAAAATAGCATCTGCTTTACACATTTTCATGACAAATGAAATGTATACCTTGAATTTTCTGGGGGCAATTCCTGAAGTCTTCTTATTTTGAGTCGCTTTTGCATAGCCGAATTTTATATATATGTGTGTGTGTGTGTGGGGGAGGGATCGTATTACTTTTTTTGTCCTCTTGGTCATACAAATAACAATTATTTTCAAAACATCACATAGCGACAGTCTTAAGCGATTTGATTATTATTCTGTTCTAATTGTACCTTAAATGTATTTAATGAAATAATATCTAGAAATGTTTATGTAGATTAATATACTCCTGTCCTACATAGTTAAATTATCACAATTGTCCATAATAATTAGCTATACTATGAATCCTGGGTCTTGAAGTACTTACGACATTGTAAGTCGCCATTGGGGTTTGACATCACCTTGTGGTTTATCGGGAAACATGCGAGTCAGTTGAGTAGTTTAGTGTCGTACCGATATGTTGCCATGCTAGGTCAGAGATAAGAGCAACCGGCTAGAGACCGGGAGATCCGTGGTTCTAATCCCGGCTATGGCACTGAATTTTTCAGTCTGACTATCTATTCAGCTCCTATCCTACACACGGTTTTTGTGAGAAAATATGGAAATTATCACAATAGAGTTATATAAATCATATAGAAGATGAGCATTTGCAAGAATATTACGAGGAAAATTGGTTCGAGAAGCTCATATGAATATAATACACCAGAAACGTTTTTTTTTATAGTCAATTGGAATGAAAGCCTGTGATATTCACATCGGAATGAAGGTTACGAATGGAGACATGAAGACAAAATGTCAGTATCCGCTGGGAACATCACGATGACGATCTTTTGATATGTCAGCGACCCGGTTTTGGTGCTCTTCCAGGAAAAGGCTCAAGCTCTGAGTGGCATTTTATGAGGAAGCTGATGCCACTCAAAGTCTACTGGGATTTCTCTAAAAATATATTATTGCTTCACTGTGACTGACTCAAATGCTGTCTAGCAATGGATTCACTACGTAATCTGAAATTTAGTGTTGAAACATCTACCGTACTGTCCTAACTTGATACCATCTTGCTTAAATTTGTTGGTATATTCATTTTGAAAGCATATTTGTTCAGCAGTTCGATGATTGGGAATTTAGCTCTAATCTCAACAAACGGTTTTATTCTGGAGGTCATCCTGCAAAGATTGGATATATGTGCGGAGTGTCACAGATCAGGTATATTGAAAGATAAAGCACACAAGTTTTCTATATGTACACTTAAGAATTGAGTCAATGCAATTCCCGGTGATCTGTGTGATAGGGTGCTTGTTCTTTATTGCTCAAAAGCTGTGTATTTTTACACTCTCGAAATAAATGTACTTGAGAGAATAAGAAAAGGAAATTGGTATTTAAGAATTCGAATTTAGCGTTAGAGGTTTGAACTTTTGATCTCAGTATGCGCATACTTTCTCCCGCTGTTTAAGAATATACTTTTAGGTTATTTTCTACATATAAAATTAATATTTCAAGTCAAGGTGCAGTCATATATAAGTTGAATAATGGATTACAATACATTTTATTTATAATGTGACTTGTTATTGAAAATATAATTTGAAGGTGGATTTAATTGTAATTTTATGAAGAGTGGTAAAACGATTATAGTTCTATAATGTTCCCACATCCCCCCCTCTCTCTCCCCTTGTGTATGTGTGTATAACAACAGCATAGCTAAGAAACGAAAAGTCCGTTAAGTACCAAACTTGGTATTATGTACAATCGACATCTTTCAAGCTTTTAAAAAACAAACAAATAACAATTCAAATTGTCGTTTACATGGAAAAATTATCTCAAAAAAGCTCAAATGGCTTAAATTAAAATACCGTTAAAGATATTCATATGACAAAATATTATCTTGAACTTTTTGGAAATTGACTCTGAGAGCCTCTTAATCCTGAATGACTTTTATACAGTTTAAATCGTAAGAGGTAGGTAAAACACTGTTTAAAACACTCCTTAGAATACAAAATGTATTTCAAATAAAGGTTTATTTGCTTGTTTGTTTATTTTGTACTGTTAACGGGAGTCGATATGTTGATTTTGGTGTTTTTTTTCTCTCTCCATATTCAGCTTTTACTGACTATGAATACTTAAGCTTTCCGCTTGTTTGTGGTATAGCTTTCATAGAGGTATACTAATTGTAAATAATGTTGATAAACAATACTAGTACCAATTTATCCTCTTTACCCAGTTGTGTGTGAAATACGTGTGTAATGCTCAAAAATCGAACGGCCGTCATACACTGACGCTGAGCCGGCCAGTAATTTCCACACGTATGCGACCGACTTACTTTCAAACGTATAGAAATTGTTGCACCTGTGTGGTCGGCTTCTTTTCAGAGTGCCACTCATTATCGAGGTGTTCGAGTAATTAACACGCAAAGAGCGTCAGCACTATCTGAAAGTCTTGGAATACGACACCTGGGCGGAATGGGCACTTGCGAGAATGTCAGCTTTTTCTGGAATGACGTCAAGAGAAGTTGCTCAAAGTTTCATGGATGTTGTAGAGTTATTTTTATTTAATTAGAGGATATTCATTACTTGATGCTAGTATAAAATGAGAATTTGGTTTTTGTTTTACTTTATAGTAAAAATTAAAGACAAAAATCTGAGAGAAACTGAAAAAAGAATCATTTTGTAATACTTAAACAAATTAAAATAATAATTCAACTATGCGTAAATAAAATTCGTCCTGCGATACTTTCAAACAGGGAGCTTTTCACGCTGTTGGGATGTGGAGGTAATATTGATATACCGTCAATTAGGGATTTCATGGAGTTCGAAGTGAAAAATGCACCTGTGTCTGCAACAGTTCTTTCTATGACCAGTGTGACGGATAGTATTAGTTTTTCTGATTTCAATGCTTCCATTCATCAGTAAAAAACTAATGTGCCAAATATATTGTGACTACGCGCCAAATGCATGCGCCGTAATCGCCGCACTTGTGTGAACGGCTTGCTCTCCAGCGTTCATGGCTAAGAGTCACCAACGGTTTGTTTTCCATCGTTACACCTGTGTGAGTGAACACGTATGTGGCCGACGGGCGCTTTGCATCAAAGCAAGGGATTGTTCCACCTGGGATAAGAAGACACAGCTTTATGTAATGCACATGTGCTAATAATGACTTCTGTTTCTGGAAATCTCTTGCCACTACATCGATAGGTGGTCCAACAGCGCCAATTTCGCGTGTGCAGACAACCCTTCCTGAATTATGAAAGTTGTAGAGCTCCATGGAGTAAACCCAAGCGTACGCCAGCCAGTGGCGTCGTAAGCGGAAGCAACCTTCGTTCTTCTCCCCTTGCATATCAGGGTAATCGGTGAAGGAATCATGCTCTTTCAGAGGTTTGTACTGGAGTCCGTGATGATTCAAGAATAGTGAAAACACACGGAGAAAGTCAACATACTTTCCACTGCAATTACAAGTTTTTAAAGTTACCTTTTAGATTCACAAGTAATTAAAAAGTCTATTTCACCTATCAATGTGTGACCAATAACTAATTTTGTTTCGTTTCTTTTCGTAATCGGCTTACCATCCCCGGAATTGTAGGACTGACACGCCCCCCTAGGTCTTACAAGTCAATGCCTAGGGGTCAGAAGCCTGTCGGGAAGCCTAGGCACGAAACCACAGAATGGACAGCCTGGTAAGTGGGGTCGGCCCAGAGTCAGGTGTGAGCATTAGGAAGAGAAAACCCGCCCACGAATCCCACATGCGGGTCGCCTAGATGGGAGACGAGCAGTCTAACCACTCACCCACGGCGCTGCCAACTAATTTTGTGATTGTGTGTTTTGATATTAGAGACTGCAGGCTTAAATCAAAACGTTAAGGTGCACATAGACTACTAGTTTTGTCTGTATTACTATTTATTATTATTATTATTATTATTATTATTATTAAATTTCTCCGCGTGTTTACACTGTTCTTGTATATTATTAAGATATACGGATACCTACAGTTACAATTGGGAGTTAGCCGCAACGGACGAGCGAGCATAGTACCGACGAGAGAATAATGATGCTGTAGGAATTCACTTAATACATCTATTTATAATCCGTTTTAATGAATAAAGATATTTGTCACTATATAATATCTGTTGCATCAGATTGCAGAGCTTTCCCTCCCTTCCAACTCCGTCTTAATATAATACGAAAGTAAACAATATAAAGGAGCTGGCACATCATAAACATTTGCATATTTCTCTGTCATTAAAAAGCATTGTGCCAGACTTGGGACTTTTCACAAAACGTTCGCTGTCTAGCTGTAACTAGACGATAACTGGTACCTGCGCACGACCTTTGCCACCCTCCCGTATTACAGAGGGAGATAGCGAGAAGCAGGTAATGTTTCATGATAAACCAGAGTACAATAAGAAGTTATCTTTGTTGACGCTTCCTTGTTGGCTTCCACATTGTAATTTTGTTAACGTGATAAAGACAGAAACATAAAAACAGTACTTAATTTATTTTCTAAGAATATAAAGCTTTAACGTAGAGGTATGAAAATGAGAGAATGAAATGAGTGCAAGGATGTTATGTTTTTCGGTACATTATATGTTGGTAGGAATTTTCTCTCTAACTCCCCAGAATCACATTCTATGAGCGGAGCAGAGAGAAATGTACAAAAGAAATTACTTTATAACTGCTTTGCTCTTCATGTTATAGATAGCCGATAAGAAGATGGAGTTCAATCGCATTCTAGCTCCATGCTCTGGTTCTTCACATCTCTGAAAATCCACCTGCATTTTACCCCTAACATTTTCCAATGTTTTCCACTGACCCGATAAAAGTAATGTCAGGTGATATTCTGTTGATGAACCTTGGGATCATTTGTACCGTTATTAATCAGTGTATCTTTATTATTTCTGAAAAAAAATATATATATTCAAAATTTACATGACCTTCACTGGCCTTCGTACATAATCCTAATCCAGATAAAAAAGAATTGTTCTTATTTTCTGCTTCCTTGTATGTAGAAGGGAAATAAGGGAGTACACAAGGTTAAAACAAAGTCAAATCTTGACCGGGAGTGAAACAAAAGAGATGAAACAATAGTTGACTTCCTACTTCAAAAAAAGTTCAAGTAGTTTAAAATTGGAACCAATAACATGGAATATCTTGGAAACGTTAACTCTATAAAAAATACATACTTCATAAATTATGTTTTTAACCATATCTATATTTTATAGCACTTATGCACAATGTACATATATAGTAGATAGAGAAGGTATCGTATTTCACCCAAAATGCGATACGGCGATTTCACCAGAAATACATATTTTGAGACACCATGATATAAAGAACAAAAAACAACGAAAACTCAGTTAAATACCAAACTTAGTATTTAAGTCCAAATTCTTTCAAGAGTGCGCTTCGAATATTTTTAAGAAAATCTCTCAATCCCAAACTACCTTTGATGAAAGATTTTGCGTAAATTTTGATTTTCTCAAAAAATGCCTAATGGTTTTGAATAAAATGTCGTATATTAAAGCTATTTGTATGAAAAACAAAAGTCATATCTTGAATTTTCTGTGAATAGCCTCTAAAGACATTGATCATTGTTCAACACTTTTGTATAACTCGTAAGCCGTAAGAGATAGAAAAAACATACTACACAAAAATATAGATTTCATAAATAATGCATACATGTTTTGTAGAGTTAATGGTTTTCGATATATTCCTTGTTATTGGTTTAAATTTTAAACTCTTAAACTTTGTTCAGGAGGGTTTCATCTCTTTTGTTTTATTCCGAAAATGCACATTAATTATTTCACATAGCGATGAGGTTATAAAATATTTGACTATCGCTTTAGCTTAAGGTATTTCCTTATTTCCCTTCTACTTACAAGAAAGCAACATCAATTCTGTTAATATTTTTCTCGATTAGTGTCATGTAGATAAAATAATCTTTTGTAAGGAACGTTTGTTTTGGAACAGCTAGAGAAAGTCATGTGAATGGAACACATCAGATTTAACTTCTATGGTTATATCAGGACACACATGAGAAAACTGTTGACTGGAGGTTCTTTTATTGTTGGTTTCTTAATCATATCTGTTTTAAAATACAGGCCTGTGCATTCTCACAGACTTCATGAGGGATAGGGAATTATTCTGATTATTGAAAAAGCCCTCTCCTCAGACAGGATAAAGTAGATACTACCAATAAAGAGTAATTACTGTAACGTTATGTTATAGCGCATCTTAATTGATATTCAGTTTAAAAACATTTTGTAATTCTTGGGAAGAGATAGTGACTATCTGAAATAAACTTCAACAATAAACCAAGGAAAGAAATTATAGACAAATTTAGAATGACATCAGGCCACGACCTTTTAGCTGAACAGAGTTGACATTCAATAAATGAATGCAGAGCTGGGACCATGAATTCAACCCATCTTCTTGTTTGCACAGGTCGAGATGAAAATTCAAAGAAGTAAGGAGATATTTGTAAATTACATTGGGAAACCAGAACACTACTGAGCTGACTCTATAATATTTAATGTGCAACTGTTATTTTCCATGTTTTGTTCTGATATGTATTAAAATGCTATTACTTTCTCTATATGTACTATAGAGAAGGCACTATATTGAACCCAAAAATTCTATACCACCGAGATTTCACCGGAAATACATGTTTTGGGACCCCCTGAATCCAAAACAAAGCATTTTTAGAAAACGGTCCGTGTGTGCGTATGTATGTGATGACAGCATAGCTCAAAAACTAAAAGTCCGTTAAATTTCAAACTTGCCCTTTAAATTCAATATCTTCTAAAGATGCGACACGAAGATTTTTAAGAAAATCCCCCCATCCAAAACTATCCTTTTCATGGAAAAATAATGGAAAATTGTTATTTTCTCAAAAATGGCTCTAACGATTTTGATTAAAATGTCGTATATTAAATATATTTAAATGACAGCTAAAATGTATATCTTGAATTTCCTGGGAATAGCCTCTGTAGACATCTTTATTCTGGATGAATTTTGCGAAATTTTGCATAATTGATAAACCGTAAGAGACAGATAAAAGTTTACAGAATAGAAAATGTAGAGCTGGTTAAAATACACAATTTATGTTATATACATTTTTTCGTAGAGTTGATCGTTTTTGAGATATTCCTTTTTAGGTTTCAGCTATAAAATATTTATACTTTTCTCACACGGGAATTTGCCAACTCCTGTCCATACAAACAAATGAAGTTCAGTCACATAGCAACCAGCTTTTGACTATCACTTAACCTATGGTACTCCCTTATTTCGCTTCTACTTACATGGAAGCAAATAATAAGAGGATTTCTGCTAATTTTTTCTCCATTTGCTTGAAGTAAATAGAAGCAGAAGCTTTTCAACAATACTTGGTTGTAGAGATGTAAAGAAAGTTATAGGAGTGGAACACATCAGCTTTTTTTTTTTTTTCTTCTTTTTTTTTCTTCTTCTTTTTTTTTTTTATTCAATTCCTAATCAAGCCATTTATTACAGCAACAACTTTTCTTAATTTCACATTACGTTCCTTCGCGTTAAGTAAATCTAGTATTACTCCCATATTAATACGACATACACATTTCGGATGCATTCCAGTTCCTTCCATATATTTAGTAAAAGGATGCTTCACTCAATTTTGATGTAGGTTGTCTAGACCGTTTCGACAATTCATCATTGCCATCTTTCGGCAGGTTTGCGGACATCTGAGGCACAGGGTGGAAATGTCTAGCGTTTTGCTGCAGCATGTTTTGTTACCATATACACCATACATTACCATATACACCATACGCAACAAGTCAAATTAATTGTTTTTCCTAGTTTTTGAAGTAAAACTCAAACGGCAATGGAAAGTTAGAGCTCTCTAGTTGAAGGAGTATTTAATACAATCACATTTTTCGGCCTGTCAGAAGTTATTATCGATAAATTGTTATTATTGCAATAAACATCGCGGAAGGTCATAACTTAATTTTGTTCTAATTTCTTGGTTCTAAAATGAAGGAGGGCAAAATATCAGATTTTGAACAAATCTTATTGTTTGTCTCTCCAGCCTATAGTCATTGATTCCACTACTGAACTTATAGATAAGTGCACGCCAAAAAAAAAAAATGTATCAGAGATTATTCCACACATTATAATGACTTTCACTGTGGACTGCATGTACTGCACATAATGTGATACTAATTATTTATCGCGATGGCTGCTAGAAAGAGGGTTTTTTATAAACCGGAGTAGGTTGCCAATTTTGTCTGCGAATTGCCTGCACCCAAGTTTCTCAGAATCTTTCTGAGTTGGAAACCTAAAATCTAACAAACAATGCAGAACCGTTCTGATGATAATGTAAAACATATTTTACTAAGTATACTACCGAACTTTTTTTTAAATAAGTATACTAACCTATGTATTGCAACACATTTCCCTTTTCTTATTTATGCTTCTGCTATTCGAGAAGCATACCGGTTTAAAACTTACACTCTAAAATTACTGATTAATGGAACATTTAACACCACAAATCACTTCAATAAGAACCCTAACCTGTGTATTGAAACACATTTCTCTTTCCTTGTTTTTGCTTATGCTGTTCGAGAAACTACAACCAAACACCACACACGCATTTACCATTATACTGGTCTAAAAACCTACAGTCCAAATGTACTGCTTAACTGGCATTTAACACCACAAAATCGTTTTTTTTTTGGGTGCACATTTAACCCACAAAAGCGGTGCTCATCTCAGAAGTGTAGAATCAAAATATGTCGGCTTGACCAAAACGTGCTTCACCAACCACAATGCATGAGAATAGGAGCATTTCCCATCTATTCTCTCTATATCTGTGGTCTGAGGTAGACTAACATAAAAATGAGTGAAGTAGTCTAAGGAATGGACGTCCAAGAATGTGTAATATGAAAAATTCACTTTCAATACTGCTTCTTTGTATAATACTTAAAAATCATCCTTTTACTTTTTTGTTGTTTTGTCGACATTTTGTGAAAGAACTACACACGTGCTGCCAATTGGTGCACACGATGCAAACTTGGTGACTTCAGGGTTATTTTGGTGTATCAGCAATTGTTGAATATGTAATACCTCTGAAAATACAGCGTTTTGAAAACGAATGAATTGTTTCTAGTAATTCTGTATTATTACCAAAATGCATAAGCTCGTTAAACCACACAACTTATATTAAATATATTTTTTTCACATTCGAAGTACTCGCGATTATTGGTTTACATTTTCCAATACTTATACTTTTCTCAAATGGGAAGTCGTTATTCATTTTTTTCATTCTGGTAATTCAAACAAAAATGTAATTTCAAAGTCATCACATAGATAGTTCTTAGCTATCGATATAGCCTAGTGTATGCCGTTGTACCTACAAGGAAATTTAAAACAAAGCCATTTCTGCTAATGTTTATGTCTCGATTAGCATAAAGCGTATACAAGAATAAGCTTCTGCTAGATAGATTTTTTGCATAACGTACGTAGTAGGTAGGCAGAAAAGATATTCATCAAAGTTCTTAGGCTTTCACGGCCGGTGTCAATACTAGCTATAGTATAATCCGGGCTTGTAGGATGTGGTCTACTGGGCTCCTCCTTCTTCCCAGACGTTTCGTCTGTGGCTACGGCAGACATCTTCGGTGGCAGCGGCAAAGCGAAGTACTTTACTGGACGTTTCAACTGCGACTGTGAAGAAGGAGTCCAGTAGACCACAGCCCACAAGCACGGATTATACTATAGCTAGTAGGTAGAGAAATTATTGTCTTCCGCACAAAAAGTCAAGTTGTCACTGGAAATACACGTTTTAAGTCCCCTGTATTATAAAATAAAAGCATAGTTACCTTCTATACTCATGCATAGTATGTATTACATTTCACCCAAATATTCCATACTAAGGTTTCACAGGAAATACACGTTTTAGGGTCTCCTGCATAAAAAAAACATTTTTACAAAATGTTCCGTGCTGTGTTTGTGAAACGATAGCTCAAAAAGGAAAAGTGGTTAAATACTTGATACTTAAGTTAGTATTTTCCAAGAATGTGACACGAAGTTTTCAAAACAGCCTTCCACCACAAACTACCGTTTACATGAAAAAGGGTAGAACATTTCCATTTTCTCAAAAATGACACTAACAATTTTATTAAAATACCGTATGTTAAGGATAATTTCATGACAAATAGAAGTTATATGTGGACTTTTCAGGTAATAATCTTCGGACACTACCTTATTCTGGTTGACGTTAGCAATTGTGGTAAACCTCGGGAGAGAGAGAGAGAGAGAGAGAGAGAGAGAGAGAGAGGGAGAGAGAGATTGAGAGAGAGAATTTTGGTAGTGTTTAACGCCCGGTTTTACTACTTGTGGCACCGCAGGCAATAGAGAGAGAGAGAGAGAGAGAGAGAGAGAGAGAGAGATATTTACTACACCAAAATACAGATTTCGTTAAAACACAGATACAATAATAAAATGTATGTCATATGTATATTTTGTGGATTTAACCATTTCAGAGATATTTCTTATTAATGGTTTCAATATTGAAAACTTAAACGTTTTCTTAAGTGAAATTTGTGATTACTTTTTTTTTTAAACTGCTGGTCAAGCTAAGAGAACCGAATGCCAATTGCAAAACGAAAGATTTTAAAAGATTTTACTATGGATTTAATTCTAGTGTATTTCCCTGCGCCATTTATGCTAATTTTTATCTCGAGCAGTATGAAGTAGATAGAAAGGTAATTTTTGTAAGAATAATTTATTTGCAGAACAAATAGAGAAAGCCATGTGAATGGAACAAATCAGATTTTTTTTTCACCTGTGCATCAGATACAGTGAAATATTATGAGCACCTGAAGTTATCATCGTCGTTATTATTGTTACCAGTTAGTGCACGATTTCACGGATTTGTGACTGGAAGGAAGATTATGGCTAGAGGTGAATGGACGGATTGACGGAGGAGGTACGGATGGATCTGTCTGATGGAGGAAATGTCATAAAGTTATGAGCGTTTAGGGAGAGATACCATCTTGAAACTGGAGCAAAATACATTGTGAGCATCATAAAGTATCCATGCGTCCATTGCTTCACTACACTTAACGTTGTATGAGAGCTCTGACGTGCAGAGAAGAGCAAAATCGACCCAGTTTTCTCCTCACTCGCACCCTCCTGCCCTCCTTATCGCATCACCGCTCGCCGACATCTCAGAGAAAAAAAAAAAAAGCAGAAGAACGCCCTTTTTACTTTGCTCCATGCCCTGCGGTTGCACCCACTACATCGTTCCAAGACTGGAGTTCATTCCTTGGGGTTACTTTGGCGTGGGACTACTGCTGGCATCTGGTAATTGCAAACACGGCAAGGTTGCGATGTTTGCTCATGGATTGTTTACCCGAGGTCTTCTGAAAAGCAGCGAAGTCTGAGAAAATGTATGTGACACTCCCAAATGCTTCCGTAAACACAAGACACCTCCGATAAAAATAGAACATCTGGCAAGTATTGTGTAAGAACATAATATATCGTAGTGCTTCTGTAACATCTATCAACAATAATTTTTACAGAGTTGGCTCTAAAGGTAGTCCTTTTATCACGATCCACTCGTAGGTGGCATTGAAGATTCTATCATCAGAATAATATTTTATGACACTCCATCGTTATCGCCCTTGTTTTTTGGTTTGGAAATTACACATAGAGGCTCTTTAGAAAGCCAGTTCTAACGTTACACAGCTATAAATATTATAATATTTGAGATAGAAAAATGTCCACAAACACAGTGTTGGTCAAACAATAGTTTACAAAACATTGGGAAGATATCCACCGTTTAGCGTTCTGTCTGCGTACAGCATTTTGCAATAATATTGCCAATTGCTTGCGAGATGACATGTTTTAGTTGTTAGATTTGTCAGGAAAGCTCGTTATTTAAGGTAAACCCACAATCAACTGTCGGTCGGATTGGGTTCTGAAACACTTTCTTGGGAAGTGTCTACTGATGACATGATCGCCAAACAAGGAGATGTGATGGGGTACCGCCTTGCATGAAGATCATGTTTTCCACATCGTGATTCCTCAGTCAAGTTAACGCTCGTAACTGCAGACTCCACTCAAAAACGACTCTCAGAGTATAATTCAACAAGGCGTTCATGATTTACAAGTTACTGTGTGGTGTGGTTTCCCTTTATAGTTCTTCGTGGCCCAAAATTCTTCAAGTAATCGTCCTGGGGTATCTTATGAACAATGTTCAGAAATCTGTGATGCCAACCACAGATATATACCTATTGTAATTGAATCTACTTCTGCTAATGATTTCATAAACTAAATTTCTAATCTATCTGAAGAATAAACATCAAATGGCTGAAAAGCAAGTAATGGTCCCTTAAACCATACTATAGAGAATATAATGGAATAAGAGAGACTGTTACAGTAAACGGGGAGCGCTACTATAACATGTCCCTAAACTAAACAAGGTCCCTGGCTCGTTCAGCAACAGATCGGCGGACATCTTCCCAATATTTTTAAACCCTATTGTTTGCTCAACGTCGTAACGTTTTTGTTGTTTTCCTATTTCAAATATTCTAATATTTATAGTGGTTTAATTTTTTAATTTACTTTCGAAAGACCCCATATTATAAACGAGGATTTATATCGATTGATTGACTCTGAAATGGATTCGGTAGAACTAAAAGAAATTTAGCAAGCAGCGGATAGTATAACCTTGGAATGACACCAATGAATTCGAAGAAGCATAACATTACACATATGATACTTCTTCAATGATGCCGGAAAAAAGAAACAAAAAACAACAAAAATAAACAATACCACAAACAAAAACCTAACGAGTTGCTCTCACAAAATGCTCCCTATACAATATCCAACAAATTATTCTTACAGAAGCTTATACTTTTATCTACTCATAAATATTTTTAGAAATAGCTTTCTTTGATATTTACTTAAAGCTACAATGGATATAAGGTAACAAAGTAAGCTTAAGTGATAGTGGCATTTTTTTAAGAGCTGGTCTCTTTATTGATGGCTTTGAATTTTGTTCTCTTTGCCTGGCCAGGAATGAAGATAGAAAATAAAGACAGAAAGATGGAAGAAAGGAAGGGAAGAAAAAAACTAATAACGACTTTACATGTGGTAAAAATTTAAGTGCTGTACATTTAAACAAAGAAACAAAGGAACAATTACAAATATGTTTGTGAAATGGAGGGCAAAATATAAAATTAACAGAAGTGTGGAACAAGCAATCACGGAAAACATCATAAAATACTCCGTAGCCATTTTTCGAAATCATTTATATGGTTTGAATAGAACGTAAAATGAATTATGGTTTATAAATCACTTTATTTTTGTAGTTTTTTTTTCTTTTATTGTTATAGCTTTTATTGTTGCACATCTTTTATAATCTGCTACAATTTGTTCTGATAGCTTAATTTTATATAACTATTATAACGTATGATAAAATATTTTTTGTAATACTCACTTATAACATTTTTTGTTAAAAACCTCTAAATGTATATTGTTCTGTGTCACTTGGCAAACTCATTTATGAGTCAGACTAATAAATAAATAAATAAATAAGGAACATCTCTCAAATAGTATACAGTACAACATGTAATTTACACCAACTGTGTACTTTAATGCCATCTACGTTTTTATATAGTAATATATTGGCTATCTCTTACCAGTTGTGCAAAATATTTTAGATTGAATAGGGCTTCAAAGAGTATTTCCATAAAAATCAATGGTTGAAATGAATATCTTTAAAATTTGGTATTTTTATCGAAAAAGTTATAGCAATTTTTCAGAGAATCAAAATTATCGGAACATTTTACACGTAGTTTTAGAGAGGGGAGTTTTTATTGAAAATAATCGTGTTACGTATATCATTTTTGGTATTTAACTGACTTTTCGATTTGCGTTATGCTGCTCACATCGTCCTTGAAAACATCTTTCAGGTGAAATCATGACATTGAAGTTTGAGTGAAGTACAATATTTGTCCATGCTTGCCACACTAGAAGTAAAATTAAAAATTATTATTTCGGGGGCGGTTCAGTGGTCTCACTCGTATTTTCAGTGAAATCTCAATATTTAATTTTTGTGTGGATGGCAACGCATAACCAGCTCTTCACATGCCGAACGTTCTCTAAGCTTTTAAACTATATTGAATACTGTGATTATTAAAGATACATTCACCAAAAGTATAAGTATGACATATTCGGTTACTTCAGCTTCTGATATTATTTTCTGTTTGCATACATATCTGTTTTCATAACTATTAGCAACCTTCAGGATTGAATTTTAGAACATTTTTATTCAAATCAAACAACTGTAAATTCCACTGTTTCAGCGAGAAAAGCATAAAAATTTTTCATTGACAATATAATCCTATAATAACTTTGGCATCTACTCCAATCATTGTCACAAGATAGCTCTAATATATATATATACACACACACACATACACAGACACACATACACAGACAGACACACACAGACACACACACAGACAGACACACACAGACACACACACAGACAGACAGACACACACACAGACACACACAGACACACACCCAGACAGACACACACAGACACACACACAGACAGACACACAGACAGACACACAGACAGACACACAGATAGACACACACAGACAGACACAGACAGACACACACAGACACACACAGACAGACAGACAGACAGACACACAGACAGACAGACACACACACACAGACAGACACACACAGACAGGCACACACAGACACACACAGACACACACAGACACACACAGACACACACAGACATACACACATACACACATACAGACACACACAGACACACAGACACACACAGACACACACAGACACACACATACACACAGACACACACAGACACACACAGACATACACACATACACACACAGACACACACAGACACACACAGACACACAGACACACACAGACACACACAGACACACACAGACACACACAGACACAAAGACACATAGACACACACAGACACACACAGACATACACACATATACACACACAGACACACACAGACATACACACATACACACATACACACAGACACACACAGACACACACAGACATACACACATACACACAGACACACACAGACACACACAGACATACACACATACACACATACAGACACACACAGACACACACAGACACACAGACACACACAGACACACACACAGACACACAGACACACACAGATACACGGACACACACAGACATACAGACACACACAGACACACACAGACACACACAGACATACACACATACACACACAGACACACAGACACACACACAGACAGACACACACAGACAGGCACACACAGACACACACAGACACACAGACACACACAGACACACACAGACATACACACAGATACACACAGACACACACAGACACACAGACACACACAGACACACACAGACATACACACATACACACAGACACACACAGACACACACAGACACACACAGACACACAGACACACACAGACACACACAGACACACAGACACATAGAACACACACAGACACACACAGACATACACACATACACACACAGACACACACAGACACATACAGACACACACAGACATACACACATACACACACAGACACACACAGACACACACAGACATACACACATACACACAGACACACACAGACACACAGACATACACACATACACACATACACACAGACACACACAGACACACACAGACATACACACATACACACACATACACACACAGACACATACACACATACAGACACACACATCCCCAACAGTAGGTATTTTTTCTTTCTCTACTGATTACTTTTAGGCAACTGGAGAAAATTTATGTGCTTTTAAGAAAGTGGAAGAGAATTTGGTCACTTAAGCTAATATGCTTCTAGAAATCTTCAGGTAGGAATGAAGTGAAGGATTTAGAGGACGACCAGATCTGGGGTGGCAGGCTCGGAAGCAGGCGGGATCCCTAACGTCTATTATATCTTGACCCCGGCGGAAACACCCATATGTCACCGCGAGAAGCAGCAGGGATTTTGTGAATAAATATTTGCGATAAAGTTGTTGTATGTTGTCACCGACACATACACATCGTTATCAAACAGCTCGCGCACTAGTAATGAACACCTGGAAATGTGTAATTATAACAATCGCAGTTTTAGATGTGGCAGCATGGGTGACCCACATAAACACATAATACAGTTTGAGTAAAAGTAGTAGGTAAGTAAGAAGGTAAGTAGGTGAGCAAGTAACTAAGTAGATAGTAGCATTTATTACATATATAATAATATATAAATAATTGCGTCACACAAATGCATGGGTAAGCTGTCGGCACATGTTGCTTGGATTTAAAATATCACCTACTCCTAATTTACATATATAAATTACACACACGTTAAAACAACAAATTAACAAAAGAAAGAATACTCTGATGTTACATATACACTCGCACACACGACTACACTAATGTATCCACTCATATACCAATCATGCCTATACTACAGTATTTACACAAATATCTTATCTCTAATACGCGTACCTTCATTAAGTATGAGCCCAAGCTTGGCCAGTTATGACTGTTTAGCGTAAAATCCCAGCGAGGTGTACTCCGACCGTTTGAAGCTAAAAATACTTCCGCTAATAATTTTATCCTAACATCCTTCATCTGCACGCAATCTGATAAAATATACACCCAGTCTTCCTCATCTCCGCATAATGGTAAAATCCTCCTGTCATCATCAACTAGGTACCTTACGAGCTTTCCACCCTCCCAACCTGTCATCTGTTTCATGCCCAATCCTAATATATATTCCTGCATGTGTATATCATATAGTCGTCTTTTTACTTTTCTCACGACGTTATATCTAATTCCGTTACTCCTTTGTCAAATATGGTTTAAGCCAATTTTTGATACCCCCATCTCCTACCATTTTGGATGCTCTATGTGTTATTCATTTGATGTCGATAACATGTTGCTCTCGGAGTTGTGTGGTCACCTTTAATTATTCGCAGACATTATCTAACTACACTTATTTTAGGAAATATAGGAACCTACCTCTCGAAGAATACCTTACTTAGAAGTATCCCTCCCCAAACCCAGAAATTACATTGTATTTTATTTATATTATGTACCCTATCCCATTCCCAACCTCACTTCCATATCCAAATGAAGTCCTAACTATTGCCTCATACATTGTTTCTAATGTTTTTACTGGCATATCTGGTTACCGGGTCAATAGCCTCATACAATCTATAATAAACCTTGGCTTATGTGAGCAAATAGCGTCCCTTATACCTCAGGCCTCACGGTATTTCCTCTCATTATTTTTCGTGTTTTCCCTAAAAAAAACTCTCTGAATGTCCACAATGTACTGAATGCCAGAGCGTTCTTAAAATAAAGTTCCACTGGCACAAACTAACGATTTTGTTTAAAATAACTTACATGTTTAAGCTATTTCCGAGATGAATAAAATGTCTATCTAATATTTTCTGGGAATATTGTGAAATTATCTTTATCTGAATGCATTTTTACTTTCCCTACATGAACATGATAAATACTAGTGTCTTCTTTACTATCTTCCAGAGTTGCACACGAAGCTTTTGAGAAAAATCACCCCACCCAAAACTACCCTTTACTTGGGAAAGGTTTCGAAAATTTAGATTTTCTCAAAAATGACTAACGATTTTGATTAAAATGCCGTATATTAAAATATTTATATGGTATATAAAATGTATATCTTGAATTTTCTGGGAAAAGCCCCTAAAGACCTCTTTATTCTGAATGAATTTTGCTGAATGTTGCGGAACTAGTAAACCATAAGCAATAGACACAAACTTACTACACTGCAAATTTAGATCACGTTAAAACACACAAAGTATATATATATACATTTTGTTTCGTAGAATTGATCATTTCTGAGATATTCTTTGTTATTTTGTTCTTATTTAAAACGTCTTAGCTTTTCTCGAGCGGTAAGTGTAAAATACAGAAACGTATTTCATACACATGACAACCAGCTTTTAAAAGATTTGAATATCGTTTTGGCCTCGTAGGTTCCCATATTTTCCTTCTACTTACAAGGAAGCAAGTAATTAAGACAATTTCTGCTAATATTTATCTTGACTATCATAAAGTAGATAGAAGAATATGCTTTTTAATAATCATTTGTTACAGTGATGTAAAGAAATTCATGTGAATGGAAAACGTTAGATTTTTTTGTAAATAGAAAGTGGTTACCTGTGGTATTTTAGAGGTACTTTATTACACAGCTTTTGGCCCATTGTTAGGTAAATTAACGCAATCTTATTTTATCTGATATTAGCAATCGACAGAGAATAAGTTCCAAAGGCAGAAATCCGCCTATAATACCATTTCAGATAAAGCGAAAAGGGGTACAACTATAATAATTAAAACAGAAGAAAGAATCGGTGACAGTTTTGGATTTAGTACTAAGTTTCCTTAAAATAAAATTTAACATAATTCATAACAATTATTATATAATTTAAATTAAACATATGTTTTTATCTGCAATAGTTATGAAAAACTGATGTGTTCCATTCACGTGACTCTACCTATCTGTTACACAAGCACATTTTCTTACAAACGATTATTTTTTTATGTACATCATGCTAATCAAGATAAATGCTACCAGAAGGTCTTATTACTTACTTACTTGCAAGAAAAGGGGGATACACTAGGCTAAAGTGACAAGTCAAATATGTTAAATGCGGACGCTATGTGAAACAATTGAAATTTTGTTCTTTTTGTTTGCTAGGAGTATACAAAAGAGAGGCGAAAAGTACAGAGAAATGAATTAAAGATTAAATAAAGACACAAATTCTTGAATAGGTTAATTCAGACTGAACCAATTAATTCATAGCCGGGATTTGAAGCATGGATATTCCGGTCTCTAGCCTCTTGCTCTAACCACTGAGCTACCATGGAATTAATTTGAGGTGACAAAACCCAATGGCGACTTACAATGTCGTAAGTACTTTACGTCCCGGGCTTCATAGCTTAGCCAGTTATATTATTATAGTCAATTAGTGTTAATTTAATTGCTTTTTCAAAAAGCCGGGTGGAACCCTGGTTCTAATTCCGGCTATGGCATTTGATTTTTCAGTCTGACTCTTCCTATCCAACTCCTGTCCTACACACGGCTTGTGTGAAAAAGCAATTAAATTAAAACAAATTCTTGTCAGATTATATTATTTAGAGCTAATATCAAACAACGAAATGAAGTAATTGGATCCTTTGATACTATTATTGCACAGTGGTAACGTTTTCAGTCTCAAATTTCCTTTCATCTTGTACTGGCTTTTATTGAATCTAACGTTTACTGTTGGTGTCTGTGCCTTTTGATTTGTGGATAGACAAAACACGGAGAAACTTGTAAAAGAGATATAAAAGAGCTTTCTGGCTGCTATAAATGAATTTGATTCGCTTGTAATTCCCCCAGATTCTCTTCTAAAGCGCCCCCCCTCCCCCAGCCAACCGGATAATCGAAGTGCACTAATGAGGTTGCGTATCGTTGGCAACAATATTTGTTCCGCTATCCAATTAAAAGTTAAGAAACAAAGCACGGTTTTGTGTTGCTGAAGTTTGAGCTATACGCTCCTTTCCGGTTTTACCTCCCACAATTCCGGGCAACTTGTAACAAAACGGAAGATTTACAATAACCGGAAAAAAAACTACTGTTTAATATTATAGACTCTTGCAACTGATTCCAGAAATGTGCTTGAAATACTGTAGAGCAGGTATGTTCAACCCTAAACTACCTTTCTCACAACCCGCAAAGTCGGCTAACATCACATAGTTTGAAAAAAATAGGTATTTCGGGTAAATAACAAGAAATATAAGTAAAATAAATAAAAAAAATCTCATGTGTTCAATTCACGTGACTTTCTCTACCTCTCTATAACAAATTATTGTTGAAAAGCTTACTTTTCTATGTACTTCATACCAATTGAGATAAAACTAGCAGAAATGGTCTTATTACTTGCTTCCTTACAAGTAGAAAGGAAATAAAGGTGTACCATAGGCTAAAGTGATAATCAAATCTTTTAAAATCTGGTTGCTATGTGATTGAAATTCTTTGTTGTGTGGCCAGGAGAAAAGAATAATTATTTCAAAGCTGAAAATATTAATAAGGAATGCCTCTGAAACAGTCAGTTTTACTAAAAATAATTCTATATGACATAAATTGGGTGTTTTAAGAAGTACATTTTTTGTTAGTAATATTTTGACTATCTTTAACGGTTTACCAGTTATGAAAAAATCCGCAAAATTCATCCTGTTTCTTCAGAGGCTACAATTTATTTATCATGCAAATATCTTTAATATATGCTATTTTAATCAAAATTATTAGTCATTTTTTAAAAAATCAGAATGTTCTAATTTTTTTCCAAGTAAAAGAAGGTTTGAAGTAGGAGGATTTCCTTGAAAATCTTCGTGTCACATCCTTTGGAGGTACTAAACACGCAGATTTTCATAAAAATGCTGTTTTGGACTTAGGGATCTCAATAATGGTGTCGAATTTTGGTTGGAATACGATACCTTCTCTATACAATATGAACATAATTCATGTAGTGAAATTAATAAAAAGTATTAAATAAGGAGTGAGGCAGGGAGATGCACTATCTGCAATATTATGTAGTATTAAATTAGAAAGTGTAGTCAGGAAAATGGAACTTAACGCAGGTGGTACATATATAATAGACTGACAGATATTTTGGTTTCTGCAAATGATATTGTTCTAATTTGTAGAACAGTACAAGAACTACAACAAAGATTTTTTTCAGTTACAACAGAAAGGAGCTAAACTTGAACACAAATAATATATGATTGCATCTAGAGATGAAAATAGATGAGCTAATAATTATACAAGATAGCGAATTCGATAGTATTCGGAGTTTCAACTATTTGGGGTTCAGTAACAAAATAGAGGACGAAATTAAAGAAAAGTTACAAATGGGGAATGAATAACATTGGGATTCCCTTTTGAAATACAAAGATCTTTTCAGAAAGGGTAAAAAAGAAAATATATAAAAAAATCTGATGTGTTTATTGTTAAAGCTTATGCCTCTATTTACTTCATGCTACTCGAGAACAAATTAGCAGAAATAGTCTTATTACTTGTTTCCTTGTAAGTAGAAGCGAAATAAGGGAGTACCATAGGTTAAAGTGATAGTCAAAAGCTGGTTGCTCTGTGACTGAAGTTCCTTTGTTTATATGGACAGGAGTTGACAAATTCCTATATGAGAAAAGTAAGTTTTACACAGGTGAAACCAAAAACAATGAATGTCTCAAAAACGATCAACTCCAAGAAAAAAATGTATATAACAGAACTTGTGTGTTTTAACGTGCTCTACATTTCTTGTGTAGTAAATTTTTACCTAAGTCTTACGCTTTAACAGTTATGCAAAATTCCGTAGAGTTCGTCCAGAATAAAGTAGCCTTCAGAGGCTATTCCCAGAAAATTCAAGATATGCATTTTGTTTGTCAGGTAAATATCTTTAATATATGATATTTTGATAAAATCGTTACAGCCATTTTTGTGAAAATCAAAATTTTCGAAAAAAAGTTCCATGTAAAGGGTAGTTTGGGGTGAGGGGATTTTTCTCAAAACCTTAGTGTCGCATCCCTGGAAGATACTAAACTTAAATACCAAGTTTGGTATTTTACCGAATTTTCGTTTTTGAGTTATCGCGTTCACAGACACGGACACACACACACACACACACACACACACACACACACGCATTTTTTTTGTGAAAATGCTTTTTTTGGATGTAAGGGAACCTAAAACATATATTTCCGATGAAATCTCGGTATCGAATTTTTTGGTGGAGTGCAATACCTTCTCTGTACACTATGTACATAGTGCGTGTAGAGAAAGTAAAAAGTAATTAAACCTGTAGTGACTTATGCAGCAGAAACTTGGTGTAGGTTAAAGTCTGACGACTTTAGAATCGCAGTATGGGAAAGGAAGATATTCGAAGATGTACCTAAATATGGAAATGAGGAATGCCGAAATAGAACTAATAAAGAACTCTCTGAGCTCTATGGTCACCCCAGAATTGTAAGCTTTATTAAAGTTCAAGACTTAGATGGGCAGGGCATGTAGAAAGAATAGAGGAGGGTTCCCTATTAATTAATATAAAACCAATTTATATAACTCAAGGTCAAATATCTTTATTCGTTTGATCAGTTGTAATCACTACTATAAGAATATAAATATAATGTATAAGCAGCTCTAAAAATGAAATCATTATTAAAATAATATTACTATTCATATTCAAATATTAAAGGGAAAACCAGGTGGAAGAAGGCACGTAGGAAAACCGAGAAAGAAATGGATAGAGAATATAGAGGAGTATATGAAGGAGCTGGATATAGGAGGATGGAGCAGGAGCATGTAAGATAGGAAAGAATGGACTTTGATAATGAGACAGGCTCTAGCCCTTCAGGGGCTGTAGCCCTATGGAATAAGTAAGTAACAACAATTTTGATGTGTTCCATTCACATAACATGTTCAGTCTTTTCTGTAACAAACTATTGTTACAGCAGCTCATTCTTTCTACTTCATGCTAATCAAGGCAAACAATAGAAATTATTTTATTACTCATTTCGTTACAAGTAAAAGAGAAATAAAGATATCATTGGGCTAAAGTGATAGCCATTTCTTTTAAAATCTGTTGCTATATGATTGAAATTCTGCTCTCTTTGCATGACTAGACGATAAACAAAAGAAAAAGGAATGACAAATTCCTGTTAAAAAAAAGCTTACGTATTTTAAAATTGAAAACGGTAAAGAATATTAAGGAAAAAAAATAATGTATATTATATAATTATGTGTATTAAATGTGTAATATCAGTTCTGCTGTATGATAGTAAAACATGGTCGCTAAAAGAGAAAATGAAGAAAATTACTCAAGTATGTCGAAAAACGGATGGGAAGCTACTACGCTCAGGGATAGAAAACGCAAAAATCAGGTGGACAGCGGATGGAAGAAGTTATTATCATTCCAGAGGCATCTCAAATGGAAATGTGGAGGCCACGTTGCAAGAATGGTCTTATAGAACATAGGACTTAGACGTCCAGATGGGCGGACTTCTTTAAGCAGAAAGTGGCGCTTTATGGTCGAGGTGTGCAAGAATAGAGAAGCGTGGAAAGAACTCTTAAAAATTTAATGTAAAGTAGGCATGCAGTAGAAGAGACAGGGTGATTCGGAAGAATTTTCAAAAGTTTAATGTAAACATAGGTTAATGTTGATGTAAAATTGTGTAATGTGCAGGATAAGACTAGCATTTATGCCTTAGATTTAGCTCCCCTAATGAGTCTTTTAGTTACCCTGTAAACAGGTAGGAGGCCTTAGTTAAGGGATAAAACAGGCCAAAAACAAATAAATAAACAATAATCAAATGCTGATTGTACCTTCAACGGAATTTGTAAATGTGTACTGAATCCCCATTAACAAGAAGTAGATAAAAGAATAAACTTTTGTAAGAGTAAGTTGTAATCCAAGTAAATGAAGGTAAGGTATTTTATTTGCCATGTAAATATCTCTTATAAACGTATGTGAATCAAAATCGTTAGAGCGACTTTTTTAACTCGCTTAAATATCAAACTTGGTATATAAGTCATGTATTTTCCAAGGATGCGACATCAAGATTTTGAGGAAACTCCCCGCCCTCACCCCGCCCCAACTATTCTTTACAGGGAAAAAGTTTCTAAAATTATGATTTTCTCAAAAATGGCTCTAAAGATTTTGATTAAAATATCGTATTTACACGGAAGATATGATATATATTTTGAAATTTCTGAGAATAGCCTCTGAAGACATCTTTATTGCGGATGACTTTCGCTAGATTTTACATAACTAATAAACCGTAAGAGATAGACAAAAACTTGCTACACAACATATGTAGATCTCGTTGAAGCATCAATTATGTCATATACATTTTTTTCGTAGAGTTGACCATTTTTTGAGATCTTCCTTATTATTGGTTTCAGTTTTAAAATATTTAAACTTTTCATGTACAGGAATTTGTCAACTCCTGGCAACGCAAAGAAACGGATTTCATCCACATGGCAACCAGCTTTTAGCCTAGTGTATTCCATTGTTTTACTTTTATTTAAAACAAAGCATTTATGCTAATGCTATCTCGATTAACATGAAACAGAGAGAAGAATAAGTTTTTAACAGTAATTTGTTCAGAAATGTAGAGAAAGTTTTGTGAATGGAACCATCAAATTTTTAAATTATACTGTCTATAGACACATAAACACCAACATCCACTAACCTCTTTCCAAAAATGCTTTTTTATATTCAGGGGTCTCAAAACATATTTCCGGCAATATCTTTGTATCTTGGAATACGATACCTTCTCTACGTGCTAAGTACATTGTACATACGTGCTAGAGAAAGTAAATAATTATGCAAATACCTACAATTCAATAGATTCCTGTTTATTTCATAACTAGCAACTGATGTATCAGAGAAGCTGGTATGCTCCTTTGTTTATGTAGATGGGACAGTGCTTCAGCTGTCCTAGATCCAAGCAAAGATTAGTTTAGGGCAAGAGGACTCACACATTAGCTGATTAACTGCATCCACAGTCACGCAGAGCTGTGTGTGCTGCTCTCTGCCAAGTGCATTGATTAGTAGCCTCCAGCTGACATTGCGTCTTGACCATTCAACAATTCCATGTAAAGCAAGTGAAGCTGAGAGAGGAATGCATCTAAAACATTACATGATGATGGTGTTTATTTTACCATTCACATTTATGCCTGCATGCTTCTATTTTAGATAAGCAGAAACAGGTAAACTATAAAGACAAATCTGATGTGTTCCATTCACATGACTCCCTCTACATTTCTGCAACAAATTATTGTTAAAAGGCTTATGCTTCTATTTACTTCCTGCTAATCGAGAAAAAACTGGCAGAAATATTCTTATTACCTGCTTCCTTGTAAGTAGAAGCGAAGTAATGGAGTACCATAGGTTAAAGTGATAGTCAAAAGCTGGTTGCTACGTGACTGAAGTTCCTTTGTTTATATGGACAGGAGTTGGCAAATTCCCATATGAGAAAAGTATAAGTTTTTCAAAACTGAAACCAAAAACAAGGAATATCTCAAAAACGACCAACTCCACGAAAAAAATGTATGTAACATAAATCGTGTGTTTTAACGTGCTCTACATTTTTTGTGAAGTAAGGTTTTGTCCATCTCTTACGGCTTGGCAGGTATGCAAAATAACTCACTAGAAATGTTGTTGTTATTATTATTATTATTATTATTAGTATTAGTATTAATAATATTATTATATTTCCTTATACACTTTACATTTTTACTTTCTCTACACGTACTATGTGATGGTGTATAGAGAAGGGATCTTTGGTAACGTTTAACGCCCGCTTTTAACTTGTGGCCCCGCAGACGATGACACTGGTGATATATGAAATGAAGATGGAGCACCGACGGAATACAATGGCGGGGGAAACTGGAGAAAACCCGCCCCTGCACCGCTTTGTCCACCACAAATCTCACATTCGGCCGCTTGGGTCTGGGTAAGAGGCCAGAGGTCTGACCACTCGGCCACGGCGTGGCCTGTGTAGAGAAGGTATTGTGTTGCACCCAAGTTCGACCTCGAGATTTCACCAGAAATATATGTTTTGAGACCCCCTGAATTTAAAATGGTCCGTGTGTATGCAACTGAAGTCTGTCTTCGGACAGAATGGCTCAAAACCTAAAAGACCGTTAAATAGCAAACTTGGTATTTAAGTTTAGTATCTTCCACACTACACGAAGGGTTTCAAGAAAAATCACCCCCCCCCCCCCCCCAACAACTCTTTACTTGGAAAAATGTTTGAAAATGCTTTACTCCAAAAAGGTTCTAACGATGTTGATTAAAATAACTATATTAAAGCTATTCACAACACAAATAAAATGTATATTTTGAATTTTCTCGGAATAGGCTCTAAAGAGTACGTTGTTCTTATAGATTTGTGCAGAAGTTTGCATAAAGGCTAAACCATAAGAGATAGGCAATCTTTTACTGCACAAAAATGTGGATCCCGTTAAAACACACAATTTATGGCATATGCATTTTTAGTAGATTTAACGTTTACAAGATATTCCATGTTATTGGATCCAATTTTAAACTACTTGAACTAGTTCCCCCAGCGGGAGAAAAATTCCCCACGCCGGTATTGGGAATCGAACCCATATCTCCCGCTTGGCAAGCAACTGCGCCACGGTGACGACCCTAAGTAATAAGTACATGCTACTAATGCTTATTTTGATTACCATGGTGTAGAAAGAAGAATAATCTATAGAACAGTTGGAGAAAGTAATGTGGTGAAATATCAGATTCTTTTTATTGTGGTAATCCTTGGCAATATTTTACACAAACCTCTTTTCATAAACAAGTTTCCTAAAAGCCTAGGGAAATATTTCTAAGATACTAAAAACACGGTGGTGGAGTTTTATCATATATACGAGGGTCGGCTGATAAGTCCCAGGCCTCTCAATGAAAACAGCTTTTAAAAAAAATGCTTTATTTCTCAACATAATATTCAGAGAGGCTGATACATTTTTCATGTCGCTGTTCTAATTTAATTAAACCATCTCTGTCCTCAAAATAGCTGTTTACCGCATCAATGATCTCCTCGTTGCTGTGAAATCTTCGTCCTCCAAGACATTTTTAAGATGGTAGTCCCTGGGTGCTAGATCTGGTGAATAGGGTGGAGTTTTAAGCAATTCCAATTTTAATTCGCACATTTTCCCATTACAGCGACTGAACGATGGACCGGAGTATTGTTGTGATGAAAAATATGTTTTTTTCTTCTTTTTGTCAAATGAGGTATTTTTATTTTCACCTCATCACTCAAATGTTGCAGTAAGCTTGCGTAGTAGTCACCAGTGATTCTTTTACCCTTTTCTAGGTAATCAATAAAACTAATTCCCTGTGCATCCCAGAAAACTCTCGCCATAACTTTGCCTTTTTTGGAATTGGTTCACCTGGCGTAATCCACTGTTTTGACTGTGATTTACTTTCTGGAGTGTAGTGATGTATCCAAGTTCCATTCATGGTAATAAGCCGTCTCACAAATTCACTGGGATTTTTACGCTAGAGCCCCACATTCTTAACAGAAACAGTTTTTCTTTGCAACTTTTGATCAGGTGTCAACTAACGCAGAACTCATCTTACACAGACCTTTTGAAAGCCAAAACATTACTTAAATATTACCTGCAATATTCTTTTGATGTGTTTACAGCATCTGATATCTCAAACAACTTTAATTTGCGGTCTTCCAATACTAAACGATGAATTTGTTCAATGATCTCTGGAGGCTCATCACTAGTGCTCGTACGTCCCATTTTAAACTCTGCAACCCACCTTTTAATCATTGAATATGAAGGGGCAGAATTTTCAATGTACTGTCCATTTCCTCCTTGATTTCTTTAGGAATTATTTAATCACTGCTCGTTTTTTCCAAATCCTCCATTTTCGTGAAAACTTTAAAGTTGTCTTGTTTAAAATGCTGTCATTCGAAAACTAAACAAGCTGTGAATACAAGCTAGTCTAGAGTTAAATTACACGATGCTACCGTCTGACTGGCCTAGTGGCACCATATTTGTGTGAGGCATAAGTTACAGGCAATGAAGCAAATTGTAGTGAAAATTTAGTAATATATTAAGTGTCTGATAATCCCGAGCAAAGGAGGGTTTTCACAATTACAAAGTTTTGGCTTACCAAACGTATAGTGTCCCCAATCCGAAAGAAACTTCACTTTTGCTGTTACACAGGCAGCTTATTGAAGAGAACACCATCCCACGATCATATTCCCAGCTGAACTTATGTGTTCCAAATGGGAATCATAAAGAACAATTTTTACTTATCTACGCTACTATGTACATAGTATGTAGAGAAGGTATTGTATTCCATCCAAAAATTCGATACCAACATTTCACCGGAAATACATATTTTGGGTCCCCCTGAATCCAAAAAAAGCATTTCTGGAAAAAGGTCCATGTTGTGTGTGCTCTTCTGTGTGTGTATATGTGTATCTGTGGGCAGCATTGTTCAAAAACAAAAGACCGTTAAATACCAAACTTGATATTTAAGTTTGGTATCTTCCAAGGATCCGACACGAAGATTTTCAAGAACCCCCCCCCCCCACGCCAAACTACGTTTTACAAGGAAAATTTTTCGAAAATTTTGATTTTCTCACAAACGGCTCTAAGAATTTTGATTAGAATCTCTTATGTTTAAGATATTTACATGCCAAATAAAATGTATATCTTGAATTTTCTGGGAATAGCCTCTAAGACCTCTTTATTCTGGATGATTTTTATATAATTTTGCGTAACTGGTAAACCGTAAGAGATAAACAAAACTTACTACACATAATATGTAGATCACGATAAAACATACAATTTATGTCATAAACATTTTGTTCGTGGAGTTGATCGTTTTTAAGGTATTCCTTGTTATTGGTCTCAGCTTTAAAAATCTTATACTTTTCTCACACAGAAGTTTGTCATCTATCCATACTAGCAAAGGAACCTTAGTCACATAGGAACCAGCTTTTGACTATCACTTTAACCTACGGTACTCACTTGTTTAGCTTCTACTTACAAGGAAACAATTAATAAGACTATTTCTGCTAATTTTCCTCAATTAGCATGAAGTAAATAGAAGCATAGGCTTTTTAACTGTAATTTGTTGCACAGATGTAGAGAAAGTCTTGTGGATGGAACACATCAGATATTTATGTACTATGTGAAGCTCAGATACAGTAAAAGCGCTCTATAATGCTAGCAGTAGTTTGTAAATAGACAAGAAATAATGGAATATACTAGCTTAAACCGACAGTGAAATGTTTTGAAATCCAAAGACAGGAATACAACTAATGAGATTTGAGAAAAGTTGAAGTACTTCTTCTTCTTCTTCTTCTTCTTCCGCTTCAGGGATAGGCTTGTGGCAGTAGATTGCATAATACAACCATGCATTCTGGCTTAATTGCATTGGCATTAATACACATGAAATATCTATGGAATTAACAAAAGGATGTTACTTAAATACCAATTTTATGTATGTAACTATGGTTACCAAACAAACATTGTTTAAAAAAGTTTTCACTCTCAAAAGCATAAAAAGTTAGCGTTGTGTATTTTGGACAGACGAATGTTGTAAACCTCGACATTCCTTAATATATTATATACTTCGAGTAATATGTGGTAACAGAAGATGCATGTATAGTTAAATGTAAGAAAAACAAAAAGTAAGTGCTAATTGACGAATTTTGTACCACACACTCGTTGTAACACACTCAAAGGAGATATCATTTTAATCAAGCTTAGAGTATTTTTAAATTATGTTTGGAAGAAATGTATTTTAACATCAGTAATGTGTTAAAAGACTTCTACGTAGGTTGGGTTATTTAAATAAGCCAATAAAAGCATTTATTGTGAACATTTGCTTTGATTCGTTACGTTCACAGTTATATATTTTAAAGTAAATAAATTAAAAGATCTCAGCAGAAACTTACCCAACCTCATTCAGTAGCTAAATCTACTTGTATCCCACGACATGTAGATTAAGGCACTAAAAAATTCACACAAAATAAATTCACACAATTATTTAAATCCTAGCCGTACAAACGACAGCTACTGATTGAGCAAGCAAGCGATTGCTGGGGTGAACTAAGAGCATACCGCCAATCCAGGATAGCCAACCTAACGTGGCTTAATAGCGAACGACAACGGTTGCCAACCCCGAAACCGCCTCAGGCTATTTTGCCCGTTCCGGCTCAGTCATCTTCCCATCTGATTCTAGGGCACTCTATTGAGCGCCGTCCTTCTGGTCTATAATTTAGTGCCTGTTTTCTTATTCTATTGTCATGCATTCTCTTTATGTTGGAACCATTGGTATTTAATATCATTTATCTTCTCTAATTTATATTAGTTTAACTCTTCCCTTATTTGTATTTGGTATGTGATCTTTTAATGTGTAACCTGTTATTCTTCTAAGAAATTGCATCTCGGTTGTTTCTAATCTTCTGTTTCCAGTGTTCGTCGTCAGATAAGAGTGTAGTGATAGCCAGTACCTTATAAAATTTCATTATTGTTTCTTTTCTGGTTTTATTTCTTAATGTTCTTTGTGTAGTTCCACATATATGCTCGAATTTATTTAATGTTTGTTGTATACCTTTTTCTTGTTCATAGGATACCCAACATCCCAAGTAGTTGAAGGTGTTTACATGTTCTATTATTTCCTCATTTTTTTATCTTAAGGGAACTTTCCTTTAAAAGCCATAGTTTTTTATGTATTTATAGTATTTCTAGATTATAGTTCTTAAGTATCTGTTGCCATTTGAACACTGTCTTTTGGAGTTCATCTTCTGTAGTGCCAAAATGACCTGGTCGTCAGCAAATAAAATTGAAATATTTCAAAATTGAAACCAATAACAAGAAACATCTCGGAAACGATTAACTTTAAATAAAAAATACGTATATGACATAAATTGCGTGTTTTAACGAGATCTACATGTTTTGTATAGCAAGTTTTGTCTACCTCCTGCGGTTTACCAGCAAAACAGAAGTTATCCAGAATAAAGAGTTCTTCAGAGATTATCCCCATAAAATTAAAGATATAATTTCGTTCAAATTTAAATATCTTAAACATATGGTATTTTAATCAAAATCGTTAGTCAGTTTTGAGAAAATCAATATTTTGAAAACTAATCCATGTAAAAGTTAGTTGGGTGTTAGTTGGGTGTAGGATTTTCCTGAAAATCTTTGTGTCGCATCCTTGGAAGATGCTGGACTTAAAAGCCAGGCACACACATACACACAGACACCCACAAGGGTCTTTTACTAACAATTTTTTTTGGATGTAAAGATCCTCAAAACATATATTTTCGCTAAAATCTTTGTAGAGAGTTTTTGGATGGAATAAAAGCCTTTTTACTTTCTCTATAGACACTATGTACATAGTGGATACAGAATGTATTGCACTCCACCAAAAAATTCAATACCAAGATTTCACCGGAAATATATGTTTTAGGGTCCCCTTTATCTAAAAAAAAGCATTTTCCGAAAAGGTCCGTGTGTGTGTGTCCGTGTGTCTGTGAACACGCTAACTCAAAAACGAAAAGTAGGTAAAATACCAAACTTGGTATTTAAGCTTAGTATCTTCCAGGGATGCGACACGAAGATTTTGAGAAAAATTCCCCCAACCCCAACTACCCTTTACATGGAACTTTTTTCGAAAATTTTGATTTTCTCAAAAATGGCTCTAACGATTTTGATTAAAATTTCGTATATTAAATTTCGTATACCTGACAAATAAAATGTATATCTTGAATTTTCTGGGAATAGCTTCTGAAGAGTAGTTTATTCTGGATGAATTTTACTAAATTTTGAATAACTGCTAAACCGTAAGAGATGGCAAAAACTTACTACACACAAAATGTAGTGCACGTTAAAACACACAATTTATGTTATATACGTTTTTTTCATGGAGTTCGTCGTTTTTGTGACATACCTTATTTTTGGTTTCTGCTATGAAAAACTTAAAACATTTCTCATACCGGAATTTGTCAACTCCTGTTCATACAAACAAAGGAACATCAGTCACATAGCAACCAGCTTTTGGCTTTCACTTTAACCTATGGTACTTCCTTATTTTGCTTCTACTTACAATAAAGCAAGAAATAAGACTATTTCTGCTAATTTTTCTCGATTAGCATGAAATAAATAAAAGATAAGCTTATTAAAAATAATAATTTACTGAGATATAGAGAAAGTCATGTGAATGGTACACATCAGATTTTTATCTACTACTGTACATCGTGCGTACGTGCTACAGAAAGGTAAAGTCTTATGTAATACCTCCACACAACTCTCTACCCATGCTTCAATAAACTTTATCATAAAAGCTTATTCTTCCGTCTACTTCATGTCAATCCAGATAAACATTTCTATAAATAAAATTAATATTTACTGTTGCGAGTTTAAGAAAGATATATGTTTAAAGGGATTTTTAGGAGCTGGTCGCTATGTTAAGAGTTTAAAATTCTGTTCAACTTTCATGACCAAGCGATGGGAGGAGAATAAGGATTTCCCCTTTGATAAACGTGTATGTATTAGATAATTTAAATCAATAAAAGAAATATCTTGGAAATTATCTTGGAATTCTACAAATAGGTTATACATGACATAAATTGTAGGCTAATAAAATCTGCATTTTTGCATGGCAAGGTTTTGTCTTTATTATGGTTTACTAGTCATACAAAAGCTATCTATACAATGTGGAGGACTACAGAGGTTTTTCCCCAAAAAATTCTAACTATCGACTTAAATATATGGTACTTAAATGAAAATCGTTAAAGTCATCTTCCAGAAAATACATTTTTCAAAACATTTTCCATGTAAAGCGTTGTATGGGGTGGGGCGGTTATCTTGAAAGTCCATGTTTCATATTCTTTGAAGTTGTCAAACTTTTAATTTAGTTTTATATTAAGTCCTATCTTTCGTTTTGAGTCATACTGGTCTCTCTGTCTCATATACATAGACGATCATTTTTCTAAACTCTTTGGGTTCGGGGGCCTCAAAACATGTATCTTTTGGCGAAATACTGACATTAAATATTTGGATAAAGTACAATAATTCCGCTTCTTATATACGTAGTAAGGAAAGCCGAAATATGAAACTTTGAAGAAAAGATTTCCAAATTGTTTACATTTATATTTTATACGCAAATATCTTATATTTTAAGAGTGTGAAGGATATCTACTTCATTGATTTAAAAAAAGTGGTCAGTATATATTTAAAATACATTATATCACGGAAATACAAGGTGATGCAGACGAATTTTGACGACACTGTACTCGGAAAGTGCGGTGCATGGGTGGACCGGGGAGAGGTGAGCATGCCATTTCAGTCGCATGGTGCCACAGTCAAGAATGCACCATTGCGGGTTCACGCCAAACGGTAACTCGGCGGTTGTAGCTTATATTCCGCCGCAATTTCAATATCAGACACCAAGGAGCAGTCCCAACACCAAAATCAACAAACATTGATTGTATAACTGAAGAGAGATTTTCGTTGAAATGTGCTGCAGACATTGGGGTGTGTGTCGGCCAGCAACTACTCGTGTTGATACTTGCATTAGGGCCTTCAAGATGTGACTTTTGGTTAGAAATGACGACCAGAAGTTTGGTGACAAATTAACTTTGTACTGTTCATTTCAAATCGAATACACTCCCCTGTATCACTCTGTACAACAAATTACATGTAGTACATAAGTGTTAATTTTGAAACTGTTACAGTCAGAGGTTCTTTTGTCCTTGCTTAATACTCATTACATTACGGCTTTTAAAGCATAGAGTCGCGAAAATAAAACCTCTAAAAGAATAGTGGGCGTTTAATTTCGCACGTGAATCACATAGAGGAAGAGCTACATTAATTTTTCTTGTTGGAACGGGTGGTACGGATTTTACCGACACGTTTCCTGGAAAGTCTGGCTTGGATTTTCTAAATGTTTTCACAAAAACTACCCGAAGAGAATATACGGAAAACTCGTTCATTAAAAACGGGAATTATGTTAAAAGCTAAAAGCGTAAATGTAATAAAATATGAATATTTTAAGTAAATATTATGAATCAGGAAGCTTTTTTGTAAAGTGTATTGAAGTGTACTCATTGCAAAATATAAAATTCTGTGTTTCATTCACCTTACTTTCTCTGCCTATTTTGCAACAACTACACTTACAAAGGCTTATCTTATAATTCATGCTAATTGAGATAAGCATTAGCACAATGGTTTTATTTCACATTTCTTTATATATAAGGTAAATAAGTGAAAACTTTAGGCTAAAGTGATAGTTAAATATTTTACGAGCCGGTCGCTATGTGAATATTTTGAAACTATTTTTTCTTTGCATTCCAAGGAGTAAAAACCAGAGAAACGAGTACAGAAAAAACCTTTACTGGAAACTCTGAAAGAGCGTTTACACAACACTATATTTCACCATATACGAATCACTCTATGAATGTGTAACAGAATGCAATCGCATGTAATTTAGCTTAAAGCATCCAGCAAAGCAGGAGAACCCACTTCCAGGAATTTTTATAACCTTCAGTTTCGTCTTGAAACATCAATCATTTTCAGAGCGATGTTCATTTAAAATTTTATACTGATTTGATAATGGGAGGGCATCCCTGAAATATTTGACAACAATAATGATATAACCAATATAAGCAAACGTTCTCACTAGTAAATGAGCGGTTGTACGAACAGGTGTGACGTATAGCAAGAACTGCTACTGCGAGAGATTAGAGAGGTCTTGTGTTAGACTCCCGTGTGGTTGAGCCATTCTATGTAACGTCGCTACGACGCAAAGTAAGTAAAGTGACAGGGAAACTTGAGCCAGAAGTGACAGTCAGAACTGGATAGAGGCATAATATCTTAGTGATGACAGGATAATATGATATTCTGGGAAATAGGAAAACCTTTAATAATACATAAGAAAATAACGTCACATAGTACCTCAAAATTATGTCAGGATAAAATATATTACTTTAAAAAAAAACAACAAAAAAGACTATCTCATTTAACACTAATAACAAATGCCTTGCCTTTGTGGTTAACCGCGATGTCGCCAAACATGTTTTGTTCACAGCAGCGTTAATTATTGCGAGACCTGACAGAGATTCCCAGATGCGCTTTGGGCACAGCCTCATATTTATGGTAATTGAGTGTACCTAATATAAACCTTTGTTGACTGTCGTTGCTGGACAACGATATGCACAAAATGGAAATGCGTATGCGACTAGAAAACATACTGCGTCAATAAATCTCTTTAAAAGTTACCCACTCTATAACACTGGGTCTGGACATTGCAGTTGCGAATTTCGACTGTAGAAGAGAGCTTTCATTATTTAGGTCATGGATTTTTTTTCCTGTTGTTTAGTTCCCCTCTCCCATGTCACAGTGTATAACTTTCTCTCTGACCAATGCTGTCTCTATTTCATACGACACATTTGTAGCATGTTTTCTTTTTTTCTGATTCATTTATCGTTATCCAGGGTAATATGAGACAGTATAGTTCCGTTTCGTATCGGCTTACCTTCCCCTTATGTGGGAATGACACCCCCATAGAACTTACAAGCGGATGCCTAGGGGTCAGAAGCCTGTCGGTGAGCCAACGGTACGAAACCACAGAATGGAGAATCGAATACCTCCGTAACGATTAATATACTTAATAGTATAATAATAGTAAAATATATGGTAATAATAATATCTATAGTAAAAGTAATAATATTAATGGTAATCAACTTTAATTTATTTTACCTTTAGACTTTTAATTCAATGAACTTCCTGTGCATCAAACATTAGACTACCATTTTTTTCAAGGTCTGCATTGTATCTGGTAATTTAAACATTCCTAAATATGTTCCTTGTATTTACAATACGCAAGTATTAACAGAATCACCGCAGAGCGCATGCACCCAAATACAGCAATCGCAAAGGTCGCACACCCAGTAACAGCCTTCGGAAAAGATGTATACCCAGTAACAACCATCGTAAAGGACGTACACCCAACAACAGTCATCGCAAAGGGCATACACCCAATAAAGGCCATCGCAAAGTACGTACACTCAATAACAGACATAGTAAAGGGCATACACACAATAAAAACCATTGCAAAGAACGCACACCCAACAACAGCCATCGCAAAGGGAACACACCCAACAACAGTCATCGCAAAGAACGCACACCCAACAACAGACATCGTAAAAGGCATATACCCAATAAAAGCCATCGAAAATGACGTACACCCAAGAACAGCCATCGCAAAGGACGTAACCCAACAACAACCATCGCAAAGGGCATACACCCAACAACAGCCATCGCAAAGAACGCAACCCAACAACAGCCATCGCAAAGGGCATTCACCCAACAATAGCCATCGCAAAGGGCATTCACCCAAAAATAGCCATCGCAAATGACGTACACCCAACAATAGCCATCGCAAGGGGCATTCACCCAACAATAGCCATCGCAAAGGGCATTCACCCAACAATAGCCATCGCAAATGACGTACACCCAACAACAGTCATCGCAAAGGGCATTCACCCAACAATAGCCATCGCAAAGGGCATTCACCCAACAATAGCCATCGCAAATGACGTACACCCAACAACAGCCATCGCAAAGGGCATTCACCCAACAATAGCCATCGCAAAGAACGCACACCCAACAACAGTCATCGCAAAGGACGTAACCCAGTAAAAGCCATCGTAAAGGACGCACACCCAACAACAGCCATCGCAAAGGGCTTACACCCAACAACAGTCATCGCAAAGAAGGCAACCCAACAACTGTCATCGCAAAGGACGTACACCCAACAACAGACATCGTAAAGGGCATACACCCAACAACGGACATCGCAAAGAACGCAACCCAACAACAGACATCGTAAAGGGCTTACACCCAACAACAGTCATCGCAAAGAACGCAACCCAACAACTGTCATCGCAAAGAACGCAACCCAACAGCTGTCATCACAAAGAACGTACACCCAACAACAGCCATCGTAAAGGGCATACACCCAACAACAGTCATCGCAAAGGGCATACACCCAATAAAGGCCATCGCAAAGTACGTACACTCAATAACAGACATAGTAAAGGGCATACACACAATAAAAACCATTGCAAAGAACGCACACCCAACAACAGCCATCGCAAAGGGAACACACCCAACAACAGTCATCGCAAAGAACGCACACCCAACAACAGACATCGTAAAAGGCATATACCCAATAAAAGCCATAGAAAATGACGTACACCCAAGAACAGCCATCGCAAAGGACGTAACCCAACAACAACCATCGCAAAGGGCATACACCCAACAACAGCCATCGCAAAGAACGCAACCCAACAACAGCCATCGCAAAGGGCATTCACCCAACAATAGCCATCGCAAAGGGCATTCACCCAAAAATAGCCATCGCAAATGACGTACACCCAACAATAGCCATCGCAAGGGGCATTCACCCAACAATAGCCATCGCAAAGGGCATTCACCCAACAATAGCCATCGCAAATGACGTACACCCAACAACAGTCATCGCAAAGGGCATTCACCCAACAATAGCCATCGCAAAGGGCATTCACCCAACAATAGCCATCGCAAATGACGTACACCCAACAACAGCCATCGCAAAGGGCATTCACCCAACAATAGCCATCGCAAAGAACGCACACCCAACAACAGTCATCGCAAAGGACGTAACCCAGTAAAAGCCATCGTAAAGGACGCACACCCAACAACAGCCATCGCAAAGGGCTTACACCCAACAACAGTCATCGCAAAGAAGGCAACCCAACAACTGTCATCGCAAAGGACGTACACCCAACAACAGACATCGTAAAGGGCATACACCCAACAACGGACATCGCAAAGAACGCAACCCAACAACAGACATCGTAAAGGGCTTACACCCAACAACAGTCATCGCAAAGAACGCAACCCAACAACTGTCATCGCAAAGAACGCAACCCAACAGCTGTCATCACAAAGGACGTACACCCAACAACAGCCATCGTAAAGGGCATACACCCAACAACAGACATCGTAAAGGGCATACACCCAGTAAAAGCCATCGCAAAGAACGCACACCCAACAACTGTCATCGCAAAGAACGCAACCCAACAACAGCCATCGTAAAGGGCATACACCCAACAACAGACATCGTAAAGGGCATACACCCAACAACAGACATCGTAAAGGGCATACACCCAACAACTGTCATCGCAAAGGACGTACACCCAACAAAATCCATCGTAAAGGGCATACACCCAATAAAAGCCATCGCAAAGGACGTACACCCAACAACAGCCATCGTAAAGGGCATACACCCAACAACAGCCATTGCAAAGGACGTACACCCAATAAAAGCCATCGTAAAGGACGTACACCCAACAACAGCCATCGCAAAGGACGTACACCCAACAACAGCCATCGCAAAGGACGTACACCCAACAACAGCCATCGTAAAGGACGTACACCCAACAGCAGTCATCGTAAAGGACGTACACCCAATAGCAGCCATCGTAAAGGGCATACACCCAGTAAAAGCCATCGCAAAGGACGTAACACAACAGCCATCGCAAAGGACGTACACCCAACAACAGCCATCGCAAAGGACGTACACCCAACAACAGCCATCGCAAAAGACGTACACCCAGTAAAAGCCATCGCAAAGGACGTAACCCAACAACAGCCATCGTAAAGGACGTACACCCAACAACAGCCATCGTAAAGGACATACACCCAGTAAAAGCCATCGCAAAGGACGTACACCCAACAACAGCCATCATAAAGGGCATACACCCAGTAAAAGCCATCGCAAAGGACGTACACCCAACAACAGCCATCGTAAAGGGCATACACCCAGTAAAAGCCATCGCAAAGGACGTACACCCAACAACAGCCATCGTAAAGGACGTACACCCAGTAAAAGCCATCGCAAAGGACGTACACCCAACAACAGCCATCGCAAAGAACGTTCACCCAATAAAAGCCATCGTAAAGGGCATACACCCAATAAAAGCCATCGTAAAGGACGTACATCCAGTAACAGCATCGTAAAGGACGTACACTCAACAACAGCCATCACAAAGGACGTACACCCTACAACAGCCATCGTAAAGGGAATACACACAGTAAAAGCCATCACAAAGGACGTAACCCAACAACAGCCATCATAAAGGGCATACACCCAGTAAAAGCCATCGCAAAGGACGTACACACAACAACAGCCATCGTAAAGGGCATACACCCAATAAAAGCCATCGTAAAAGGACGTACACCCAACAGCAGCCATCGCAAAGGACGTACACCCAACAACAGCCATCGCAAAGGACGTACACCCTACAACAGCCATCGTAAAGAACGCACACCCAACAACAGCCATCGTAAAAGGACGTACACCCAACAGCAGCCATCGCAAAGGACGTACACCCAACAACAGCCATCGCAAAGGACGTACACCCTACAACAGCCATCGTAAAGGGCATACACCCAACAACAGCCATCGCAAAGGACGTACACCCAACAACAGCCATCGCAAAGGGCATACACCCAACAACAGCCATCGCAAAGGACGTACACCCAACAACAGTCATCGCAAAGGACGTACACCCAACAACAGCCATCGCAAAGGACGTACACCCAACAACAGCCATCGTAAAGGGCATACACCCAACAACAGCCATCGCAAAGGACTTACACCCAACAACAGCCATCGTAAAGGGCATACACCCAATAAAAGCCATCGTAAAGGACGTACATCCAGTAACAGCCATCGTAAAGGGCATACACCCTATAAAAGCAATCCAGTAACAGCATCGTAAAGGATGTATACCTAACAGCAGCCATCGTAAAGTTTGGATGACTTGAGTTTGTTGTTGCTGCTGCATTGTGAGCCGGACCTTTATTCCTTCTTCTATTGACTATGATTTTCCTTGGTGCTGTGTCTCCTTAGGGAAGTGGCTCCCTCGTATAGCCACCCTTATAATATTTACGTATCTGAGTTTACCATTTTGTATGATTTGATGTAAAAATTTCCTGCAGGGCTGAAGTAGGGTAACAGCCGCAGGGCTATTTTATGTGTTAATAAATATATATATGAATATGTTAGCGCGGTAGATACATGTCTAGCGCACCTTCAGCATGTCCTCGATCTGCCATCGCTCGTCATGTCAATCGGATTAGATGGCCATTGCTGAGGATGACATGGAGGAATCGTGTTGAAACGCGTGCAAGGTGTTAATGTTATGTCCATACACGCCGTGTGTAGGACAGAAGTTGGATAGGTAGAGCCAGACTGAAAGATTCAATGCCATAGCCGAGATTTGAACTACTCGTTTCTACCTATCCAACTCCTGTTCTACGCACAGCTTTTGTAGAAATATGTAACAAAAAATTAACACTAATTGACCTGAGAGTTGGTTAAACTAAGAAGCTCCGAGCCTAAGTATTTACATTTTAGGGTATATCTCAAACGTTTGCAATCGCGTTGTCGTTTACGGGGAAACATGCCAGTCAGTTGAAGAATTAATGTCGTGTTGATCTGTTGCAATGGTAGCTCAGTGGTTATAGCTAACGGCTAGAGGCTGGAAGATTCGTGGTTCATATACCGGTTATAGCATTGAATTTTTCAGTCTGATTCTAACTTTCCATCAGCTCAACTACCTCAACCAGCGAAAAAGTATAAATACGTAAAACATACATTTTAATAACTGATGCTTATGCAGTATAACAATGTAAGCACGGAATATTACTTGTTCTTTTTCCCTGTAATTTTATAAGCGTTATTATATTTATTTCTTCAAGTTGATAAGAAGTAAGAGATATTTTGGATTTCAGAACTTTAATGCATGAATAATATAATAAAGCAGCTTAATTTGTTTTATCATTTAACGCATAGCTTAAATTTCCAGCTTTTCAAAAGTAATAAATGAATTAACCACTGCTCCGTAATAGGGGTAGCTTATACTAAGTTATATTACCCCTCCTTCCTCGAGTGATCCATGGCTCGACCATATCTGCTCCAGAGCATGCTGATTTTGTTCTCCATCTTTCAACACAACGTAGGTAGTATCATTATGATTTACATATTGCACTTACATGTTGATACATTCGCGAATATTCGGCAAATATCATCCCTTAAAACAGTGTGAGATACTCCTACTTACATAAGCATCTAGGAAAGTGGCAAATGAATAATTATTTACTCTAAGTGTTCGTCGCCAGGAAAGCTTCTTTGCTTCTTTATTTTAAGAAGCAAATACATTAGAATGTATTTGAATTTTACTGCTGTTGCGTTATTGTCTCGATAAACTGCTGACCTTCTAGATTTGCTAGCTTCATTATACAATTATCCATGTCAGAATAATATAACGGTCACGATATACATTTCAATTGTAATAAAAATATCTTCAACAGAAGCTGTTCTTTTCTACTTTCTCTAGTCCGGACGTGTGATGTATATAGCAGATAGAGAAGGTGTTGTATGGTAGCCAAAAATTTGAAGTCGAGATTTCAACGGAAGTATATGTTTTGAGGTCCGCTTTGTCCAAAAAAAGGTTCTTGTATGTCTGTGGACAACGTAGTTCTAAAACGAAGGGTCCATTAAATACCAAACTAGGTATATAAGTTTAGTATCACACAAGGATGCGATACGAATATTTTCAACAAACCACCTCCAACTATCCTTTACATGGAAACATTTTCGATTTTTTTTTATTTTCTCAAAAATGGCTCTAATGATTTTCATTAAAATATCGTATACTAAAGGCATTTACATATTAAATAATATTTATATCCTGAAATTTCTGTGAATAGCCTATGAAGTCATCTTTAATCAGGATACAGTTTGCTGAATTTTGCATAACTGGTAAACCGTACGAGATAGACAAAAATTACCGCACAAAAATGTTGATCTCGTTAAAACACAATTTGTCATATACGCATTTCTGAGATATTACTTGCTATTGGTTTCAACTTTAACATGATTTTCTCAAACGGGACTATACAAAGCGAACCAAATCTCAATTGTTTCACATGTCGACGGATGTGACAATCACTTTAGACGTATTCTCGCATTTCTATCCTACTTATAATGGAGTAAGTAATAAGACCAATTATGCTAATCATTAACTCTATTAGCATGGTGCAGATAAAAGAATAATCTTTTGTAAGAGTAGTTTGTCGCAGCTGCTTACCAAGCGGGAGACCTGGGTTCGATCCCCAGTACCGGCGTGGGGATTTTTCCCCCGCTGGGAGACCTGGACCGGGGTGCACTCAGCCTCGTAAGGTCCCTGGGGGGCCAATTGAGGAGCTACTTGATTGAGAAATAGCGGCTCCAGGTCATGAGGACCGCATTAACCGGCCGGGAGGGGCTCGAGGCGCTGACCACGTCTCACCCTCCAATACTGCCCCCCATCCATGACGTCTGTAGTGGACCGAGATGGGGGACGCAGCGGCCGGGCGGTAGGCCAAGCTGTCGTGCCATGGAGTTAAGAGTAGTTTGTATTTGGTACAGCTAGAAAAAGCTGTATGAATGGAACAAGTCAGATTTTTATTTCATTTGTAAACCCTTGTTAAACTCTTATCGTTTCTGGGGCTTTTACCTGATGGTGGTTTTCATTTTTCTGAACTATGGTGGTTCTTAGAATTGAATTTATCATTTTTAAGAAATAAACAATCTCGCATTTACCTCACAGTCATATCTTCATACTCTGTGAGGGATAGGAAAGCATTCCGATTAATGAAACATTTCATATCCCAGTTACCCAAGGGCGTTCAAAGCTGCCGGAGGACGATATATTTTTTGGGTGTAAACATCCTTAGCTTCGAAAGGGAAGTAAAGCCGTTGGTCCCATATTTTAGATTTACAGCATGTAAAAGAACCTCAAGCCTGATAAAGAGACCTCTGAGCATAGGTTAGCGATCTTTCAAGTCCAATAGAGAATCACAGCAAAGAGCGTCGATAAATAGAACTGTATTTCATTTCAGCCGCGAATAAAATCCGAGACCTCTGAGTTAAACGGCCAGGACGCTATCCATTTCATCTCAAAGGAAGTCACTAATGGTATTTGAATCAAAATTGTTAGAACTATTTATGAGAAAATCAAAATGTTCCATTTAAAGGTTAATATGGTGTCGGGGGATTTTCTTTAAAGTCTTCAGGTCGCATCCTTTGAAGATGCTGAATTTCAAACTTGGCATTTAACCGAATTTTCATTTTCAACTTTTGCTGTTCACAGATACATGCAAGAATATTTTTCTTCAGCTTTTTATTTGAGGGGTATCGTTCATGGGGCTTCTAAACAATTATTCTCAATAAAATGTACGGATTAAACTTTGAGAGGAATACGATAGTTCCCCTGCTTACTATTCCTGGTAGAAACATTAAAAATAGATGCAATTGCTTTCATTAATGCATAGGGCAAACCAAAATTATGTGGACACTTCGCGAATAGAAGAAAAACGTTGGATAAAGGAAATCCTAATACTTTTGCAATTATTTTAAGCCTTTTGTCTACAATCCTACACACAGATGAAATTCAGAAGCATTCGCAATTTTACTTTCTCTAGCACATATGTCCAATGTACATATTGGACATAGAAAATATTGTATTCCAACCAAAAATTCGATAGCAATATTTCACCGGAAATACATGTTTTGAGACCCCTGCATTTAAAAGAATTTATAAACCTGTCAAGCAGCATAGCTAAAAAAAAAAACTACATGTGGCACCGCAGACGAAGACAGTGATGATACATGGAATAAAGATGGAGCACCGGTGAAATGCAATGACGGGGGACATCAGAGAACCCTGAGAAAACTCCACCCCTGCGCCGCTTTATCCACTACAAATCTTGCATGCGGTCGTTTGGGATAGAACCCGGGCCGCCTATGTGAGTGGCGAGTGGTCTAACCACTCGGCCACACCCCGATCTCGTGGTATTTAAGTTCAGAACTATACAAAGATACTATTTTCAAGAAAATCCTCCCACTCCCAACTACCCTTTATATGGAACATTTATCAAAACTTTTATTTTCTCAAAGAATTTTTATTAAAATACCATGTTTAAGATATTTTTATCTCAAACGCAATGTATATCTTGAATTTTCTGGGAATAGCCACTGGAGATCTCTTAATTATGGGTGATTTTTGTATAATTTTGCGTAATTGGTAAACCGTAAGAGATGGACAAAAACTTACTACATAAACATACAGATTTCATTAATACACACAATTTGTCAGATACATTTTTTGTGGAATTAAATCGTTTTCGAGATATTCCGAGTTACTTGTTTCCGTTTTAAGATAAAATTTTCTCAAACGGTAGGACATCTTTCTTTTCGTTACTTTTTGGTTTACTCCTAGCAAACAAAGAGAACCTAATTGCAGTTGTTTCACACGTTTACAGGATTTGACTTTCATTGTAGCCTTGGGTATTTCCTTATTTCCCTTCTACTTATAACGCAGCAATTACTAACACCAACTCTGCTAATGTTTATCTTCATTACCTTGATTCACTGTTACTACTTGTCCACTGGTGATGATACATGGATTTGAGGGTGGACCAGTGGAATGAGATGACGGGGGAAACGGGAGAACCAGGAGGAAATCCGCCCCTGCGCCGCTTTGTCCACCACAAATCTCACTTGTGGTCGCTTGGGATCTATGTGAGAGGCGCGGCCCCGATTAGCATGATGTACATAAAAGAATAATCTTTTGTAAGAACTTTTGTATTTTGGAATAGCTAGAGAAAGTCATGTAAGGAACACATTAGATTTTTCCATATTTAGTTTCTCATAAGAAAATTAATTCTCTTCAGCAATTTTAAATGGGGTAGTACATATATTAATTAATTCTTACACAGACTATGTTAAGCTTGAATATGTTACATTGCACTTACAAACTTTGTAAGAAGTGTTAAATAACCTTCTGACTTGTATAGAAGCTCTTTGAGCTACAACAAGGGAATCTTGAGCAAGATCAAAGGGAGAATCTCCCTCAAGCATAGCACGTGAGGAGATATGCAAAAGAAAGCGGTAAACAAACGCCTTCTACAAAACACAGGGAGATCCTATGCTCGTTTAAGGTTTCTACAAACATTCTTTGTTCCATTTCCGGACCTATGTCTTGCTTTTCTTCCTCTGCCACTATCATTATGGCCATAAAAATGGAGTGACACACGATAACGCTGTCTGTATAGTGTTCTTTTTATATTCTCTTTTCCCTTATTCGTCCTTTTCATCCATTTCTTCATATAATATAATCCTGAAGCATATAAAGTCAAAAATAGTTGAAGCTATGTTGTAAATAATGATATATGCTTATTTCTTTTAAGAATAAATTTTAACTATAGATATGTTAATATTTAAATACTAACAGGACTTGTAGCTTTGCTCGGATTATCTTCCTTCTGTTTTATTGCTCTCAACAATAAAGAAAAATATTTCTTTGTTACTAGTAAAAATTTGTATAGAGAGTGGAGGGGGACATCCCACGCACTACTAAGTGCGATCTATTGTAAAATAACAATGTATTCCGGAATGTTATAATTTATTAAAGTTTAAAAATTACATTTCATTTTATTTATAATCTTAGATATTTGAAACCATAACTGCATTAAAATGTTTGAACATAACAATTACTTACCGCTTTAATTATTTACAAGCAAGTTGTTATATTTAATTTCTTCCTTTTAATTAATATTTATATAATTTACATTTATATTATTTTACAGAATTTTAATTATAATTAAATATATTTTAATACTATTACATTATGTTGCCTATGTTATTTATTACTTATGCATTGTTATTTGTTGTTAATGTACAGGTGTCCCAAAATTATGTATACACACCCCAAAAGCTGAACCATATGCTGGTCGCCATCCGTGGTATAATAGTTACCAATGCTGACTTCATATACCAAAATCGCGGGTTCAAACCCGGCGGAGGACGATGGATTTTTTCGGGCGTAAAAATCCTTAGCATGGCTTCCTTCGGAAGGGAAGTAAAGCCGTTGGTCCCGTGTAGATTTACGGCACATAAAAGTACCTCAAGCCTGATAGAGAGGCCTCTGAGCAAAATTAAGCGGTATTTCACGCCCAGAATAGAATTGGACGCTGAGAACCACAGCAGTTAAAGAGTGTTCATAAATAAAATGCCATTTCCATTTCCATGCTGCTCTGTTGTCGTCGTCGTTGGGAGTGCACTATGACATTTTCAACTTGTACGGACTTGAGGTAGTTTAAGGAATGGGACGCAATAAATTCGCTTTCTGTCTCTTTCCGCCACTGAGAAACGGATCTTCAAATTTTGTACAATGTTAAAATTTAATGCTTGTTTTTTCTGAATTTTTAATTTTTGTTTAATTTATATATTAAATGTTAAGTTTAATTTTAAATTTTTAATTTGCCATTTAGAATTACTTAGTAAATAATAGTTCATTATAAGTATATTCGGCAGGAGGAAAGTTATATATTCATTCAATGGATCTATCTAGAACACTGTACATTTACCAGATATATTGGGGGCTAGCACCCCTCCTCTTTATGAAGTACGAAGGAAGTGAAGAAACCACAACACGCATAGGCCACAGGTAGACAGGAGACAAATATGGTTAGAAGAACTTGTACTAAAGCTCTCAAGAGATGAACGACCTGTCAATGAAGCAGCCCTCTGGTGCCAGGGAGTGCTCTTTCCTTTGAGCAGTATCCACGCCATCTGTCTGGCACTACTCTACGCCATGAAATCAGATGAAGTATGAGAAGAAAATGGAATGACAAGGAAATCGCGACTGCGTAAAACATGATAAACCCAAAGAGTGAGCAGCCAACAGAAATCAAACCCGATACCTTTGAATGAGAGCCTCGCACACTACCGCGAATCCATCTCGCTTGTTAACATTCAAACAAATTAGGGGGTGGAAAAAGATATAGTACTATTTTGAGATTCTTTATTTATCTCTGTTAGCATTTCAAATCTGTCGTCTCCATGATTATAATGTTAGAAAACAATGATCTACAGCTTTTGTATATATGTAAAAATTTTAAAAGGTTCCGGGCCGCATTCTACAAGATAGAAGACAGGGAAACAGACACTAAGAGTTAATCTCGTAAATCGAGATCTCTAATACAACAATTTATGTTAAATATTGTATTTGACTGATTATCAGCAAGAGATTTATTGTAAGTTAATATTGTAAATTTATTTACAAAGTAAATAATTGGCAGAGATTTCTCTAAAAGATATCAGTTTAAATAGCGTGCTTTATTTCAACGAAATAAAAGTTTAAAATTAATAGAAATCTTTTAAATCAATTCTCTACTGTATTAAATCCTACCATCCAAGCAAGGAGATTAAAATTCTTTTACTCACTGACTGAATCTAGCAAACATATATGGGAAAACGTGGCCGTGCTGCAAATAAGTTAATTCGCCGCCGATAATAAGCTTGCAATTGCCCAACAATCAAGTCTGGCGCAAATAGGTAATTCCAGTCTCGCCAACAGCAAATATACAGCGGCAAATTTAAACTCGTAAAAAGGTTTAAGTAAATACCACGCCGAGACGTCCAGCCTACGCAACAGACCGAAACCGCCCCAGTTAATATCGCTCCAATACGGTCTATTTCGCACAAAAATGTGATAGTTATTAAGTTTTACCAAAGTACCCTGAATCCTGTCCACAATACTTTTTGGGGAAATTGATTGAGATGAAATATATCTTATACTCTAATGGAATCTAGAGTATACATGAAGAAACTGGGGAAAAGTACCACACACGTGTGTATATGTGCTTCGAACATGCTACCTAGGAAGGAGAAATCAAGAAAGAATCCGAAGGGTGATGGATCCGGGAGACGTATGCAAAGAATGGACGGGGTCCCTAACGATTCCAACGCTGATCATTCCTGCTCACAGGCCCAGAGCCCCCCCGGAGGATGCCTTAATTGAAACTGCTCACAGAAGGCGGGTCCGTTAGCAGTCCGTTCGATGCCAAGGAGAAACCTTCTCAAGATCACCACTACCGCCCTGCCGCAACACACCGCACACGGTCGTCTGGTTCTTCAATGTTGAAACAGGTGATAATTATGAAGGAAATAATAGGTACATGGTGTCAGAAGATCCACTCCAGCAGTCATTTACGTATCTGAAAACACGAACAACTAATTGTCACTGGGTCACGACGGGAATCGAACCCAAGGGTTTCCGACTCACACGTTACTGCGAAACTATCATGCGGAATGGTGGAATGAATATATATTTTTATAAATTTAGATATGATTCTACAGGTAGGTTTACTTTTTCAGACTTTCTGTAACGTTTTCACTCTCGGTATTAGTTTCCCCATTAAAACAGTATGTCATTAAATATTGTGTCTTTGAATATCAAAGCGTACTTAGAATTGTGAACGCATTAAAAGGAACCTAACAGGGTTTTCTCAGAATTTTTGTTTATTACTTTATATGCATTTGCAACGAATATTCACATTGCCTAATTTTGTGTCGTTCTAGCCGCACGTATATTGGGCACGTTGAGGATTTTTCAATCAGGTTGGTTGAACGTATATTAGAGTATCTGATAAAGAGCAGTTTGTACCAAGTTGGAATGTTATGGCGATAAATGGTATATAGCTGCGCGAAGAAACCAACTGGTAAAACAAAACAATCCAAACCAACAATGTGCAAGTATAAGTTTAAGGGAGGCACTTGGCAGTACCTTCACAGACCTATTGCATGTTCCCAGTCTTCTTCTTATTATTATTATTATTATTGTTATTATTATTATTCTTATCGATACAGAAGTCTGATGCTCATAATGCATTTAATCAGACTCTGGATCTGAGTGCCTAGGCACTCGCTAGATGGACGGCAGTTTCGGCTGCCTATTGCCACAGTCCACATGCACAATTCACTTGCTGTCCCATCGGTGGCCGATGACCTAAAGGAACAATGTCCTGCAAGTACAAATCTATTTTTACATTCCACTAATTCATTTCTTGTTTCTTGTTCCATCTGATTTATGCTTCTTTTTATTTCTTCCATGTTCTTTCCCATTCCCAAAAATTCGATTCCGAGATTTCACCGGAAGTAGACGTTTTAAGAGTCCCCTGTATCCAAAAAAGCACTTTTAGAAAAAAGGTCCATGTGTGTATGTGTGTGGGTGTGTACGTGTGTCTGTGAACACGATAACCCAAAACCGAAAAGTCGGTAAAATACCAAGGTTGGTATTTGAGTTTGGTATCTTCCAAGGAATCGACACGAAGATTTTCAAGAAAATTCCCACCCCAAACTACCCCTTACATGGAAAATATTTAGAAAATGTTGATTTTCTTAATAATGGATTTAACAATTTTGATTAAAATCTCTTATATTTAAGATATCTTAAATTAACTGGGAATAGCCTCAAAAGATCTATTTATTCTGGACGATTTTTATAGCATTTTGCATAACTGGTAAACCGTAAAATATAGGAAAAAACTTTCTACACAAAAATTTAGATCACTATAAAACGCAAAATTTATGTCATACAAATTTTTTTCATGGAGTTAATCGGTTTTGAGATATTCCTTGTTATTGGTTTCAACTTTAAAAAAAATCTGATGTGTTCCATTCACATGACTTTCCCTACATCTTTGCAACAAATTATTGTTAAAAAGCCTATGCTGCTTCTTATTTCATGCTAATGGTATGGACACGAGTTCACGAAGTCCTGTATGAGGAAAGTATAAGTTTTTTTATAGCTGAAACCAAAAACAAGGACTATCTCAAAAACAATAAACTGCACGAAAAAAATATATAACATGAATTATGTGTTTTAAAGTGCTCTACATTTGCTGTGTGGTAAGTTTTTGTCCATCTCTTACGGTTTAACAGTTATGCAAGATTCCGTAAAATTGATCCAGAATAAAGTAGTTTTCAGAGGCCATTCCCAGAAAATTCAAGATATACATTTTATTTGCCAGGTAAATAGCTTTAATATACGATACTTTAATTAAAATTGTTAGAGCCATTTTTTAGAAAATCAAAATTTACGAAAAAAGTTCCATGTAAAGGGTAGTTTGGGGTGGGGGAACTTTTCTCAAAATCTTCGTGTCGCATTCCTGGAAGATAGTAAACTTAAATACCAAGTTTGGTATTTTACCGACTTTTCGTTTTTGAGTTATCGTGTCTCAGAAACATGGACACACACACACACACACACACGAATTTTTTTCTGAAAATACTTTTTTTGGATACAGGGGACCCTAAAAATATATTTCCGGTGAAATCTCGGTATCGAATTTTTTAGTGGAGAGCAATATCTTCTCTATACACTATGTACATAGTACGTACAGAGGAAGTAAAAATCTGATGTGTTCCATTAACATGAATCTCTATATCTCTGTAACAAATTATTGTTAAAAAACTTATACTTGTATTTACTGAATGCTATTGAGAAAAATTAGCGGAAATAGTCTTATTACTTGTTTCCTTGTAAGTAGAAGCGAAATAAGGGAGTACTGTAGGTTAAAGTGATAGTCAAAAGCTGGTAGCTTTGTGACTGAAGTTCCTTTGTTTCTATGGACAGGAGTTGACAAATTCCTGAATGAGAAAATTATACTTTTTTACTTTCTCTATACGTGCTTTGTACATAGTGTATAGAGAAGTTATTGCACTCCACCAAAAATTCGATTGCGAGATTTCACCGGAAATATATGTTTTAGGGTCCCCTGTATCCAAAAAAAGTATTTTCAGAAAAAATTCCGTGTGTGTGTCCGTGTGCCCGTGAACACGATAACTCAAAAACGAAAAATCGGTAAAATACCAAACTTGGTATTTAAGTTTAGTATCTTCCAGGGATGCGACACGAATATTTTGAGAAAAATCCTCCCACCCCTAACTATCCTTTCTATGGAACTTTTCTCAAACATTTTGATTTTTTAAAAAATGGCTCTAGCGATTTTGATTAAAATATCGTATATTAAACATATTTCTCTGCCAAATAAAATGTATATTTTGAATTTTCTGGGAATAGCCTCTCAAGACTACTTTATTCAATTTTACATAGCTGCTAAACCGTAAGAGATGGACAAAAAGTTACCACACAACAAATGTAGAGCACTTTAAAACACACAATTTATGTAATATATATCTTTTTTTTCGTGCAGTTGATGGTTTTTGAGATATTCCTTGTTTTTGATTTCAGCTATAAAAAACTTATACGTTTCTCATAAAGGACTTCGTGAACTCGTGACCATACAAAGGAACTTCAGTCACATAGCAACCAGCTTTTGACTATCACTTTAACCTACGCTACTCCCTTATTTCGCTTTTACTAACAAGGAAGCAAGTAATAAGACTATTTCTGCTAATTTTTTGTCGATTAGATGAAGTAAATAGAATAATTTGTTGCAGTGATATAGAGAAAGTCGTGCGAATGGGACACATCAGATTTTTTATTTTAATTCTATAAAATAATTTTAACACCCCTGTATGTGAAAAAGTATAATGGCATCAAGTACCACTTAAATGCCTTATGTAAAAAAATTAGAGGTAAAACTGTACTATACTTGACAAAAAACATTTCAGTTCGACAAAATCTCATTCGCACCAAGCAAAATAAAAAGCGAAGTTGTGCGGAAGAAAAGCAGCAATGCTAGAAGAAAAGAACAGAAAAGGCAGCAGCAGAGGAGAGGAAAAATAAAATTGGCTTCAGCATACCAACATGGTGAATTTTAATATTCAAATATTTCCTTGTTTTCTCACTATTGAAGTTTCACATTTTTCTTTCTTTAAAATATCCCTTGTGGAGCATTTTTTCTCTTACACAAATAGCATTTTCTGTACATATTTACAGAGGTACAATGAATAAGAATTGCCTTATGTTTTATTGTCAGATGTATGTTTTCAATTTTCAAACATAAATTTTTATGACAAAAACTGAAGAAGTTTCATAACTTTAAAGCTTTTGGAACCTAAACCAAAGAACACACTGGGAAACCTAATATTTTTTGTCGCAAGGGACTTGTTTTGGGACGTGACGAAAACATAAATGCATTGACCATAACTTCCATACCTTTGGAACAAAATGAATTACATTCACTGTAATTTATTTACATTATATTACACGTGTGGTAATACTTTCAGAAAGCTTAGTTTGGTGAACTGAGGAAACATATTTTCGCAAACACCGTATACATTTCTTATGCTGTTTCTATTACCCCGTTCTTTCCAGGTTACCTTACACCTGCAAGGTAAAACCCATTTTCAGATATGTAGATGTCGTAATCTATCTTTCGTCTCTACACCTTAAGATAGATTGTGTGACCTAGAAACAGGAATGGTGTCGCATGATGAATGTACCTTCTATCAAATAAAGCAGCTTCAGTCATCAGTTCTACAGTTAAAACGGAAAAAACTCATTCTACGATTTCAAAAGGCGTTTTCCTGAAACATGAGCTGTCGCGGAGCTCTTGAAAACTCCACAAAGGTTTAAAGAGGTTTGGGCTCTAGAGAAACGAAACACTTTTTTTTAAAAAAAAAAAAAAAAACAACAGTTTTTGACTATCTTCCCAGAACCGAATGAGGTGGTGATACGGTAACGTGTGCGACTTACCTTCGGGAGGTCAGGGTTCAATCCCCGTCGCCCACATACTTTGTTTTGTGGTTCCCTCTTCTCACTTAGGTGCAGGAATGCTCATTCTTCACGACTTCTTTTCCCTTATATCCTTTCAAGTCATTTCCTTATTTTCAGGTGTGTGTACTTAGGGGTTTGTGGTGTACCTCTGGGCAGTCCTATCAGGTGACGCGCTGAAGCATGTGCTTCGTGAATGCTCTTTTTGGCGTTAGGGTAGCGTTGTGGTTGCTGTTACCTTGCCAATGGTGTTGGTGGCTGCGTAGCGCTCCTGACGTTGAGATGAACTATCAGCGAAACTGTTAGGAACTTCCGCGTGACCCTCATCTGCCTATACCTGACCTGTGATTCCCTCACAGATGCCTATAATCAAAATACAAGTCATCCCACATACAAACTGTTTCATAGCCGTCTGAGATACGAGAGGTCCCATTGTTGATTCCTGACTGGGGTGGGAGTTTTTCTCTAGCCAATATAATTTCTCGTTCTCTCTGGAAGTATGAATGGTAGTATAAAGGCGTGTGTGATCTAACATAAAAATACCCCAAGAAATAAAATTCAATAACCGCATATAACGGCGAAAAAATGGAACAATAAAAAATGCTAAATGCATAGTTCAATTCTAGCATGAAACATAGCATATGTATTTTGTATTGCAAATATAAATGTCTATAACATTTGGTTAATCGTATTAAAATAACTAATAAAGGCGTAGGCTTACGAAACTAATATAAGTACAGTTCGTCTAGAATAAAGCAGGAACCGAACGAAATGGCTCAGGAGATAACGTCTGTGACACGAATTCGGGGGGGGGGGCCTGAGTTCAAATCCCATAGGCCAACCAATATGGCTGGGATTTTTTCGTGCTTTTCCTCCGTCGCCCTAGATAAATACCGGATTGTATATTTAATGCCACCTTCAGTCTAAAGCAATAGCAAAACTGATGGTAATTGTGATTGCGCTGCCATCTATCCATAGATAATGTAAACAGTTACTTATCGCGGAGCTAAACGGTAAGGAGATAAGACTTCAGACGGCTGGCTGCACCTTGCCATCTGATTACAGATCACACTCTCTGACTTCAAGTGGTAGGATGGTTCAGGAATGAGAACCATTACATACCGTCAATGAGTTATCTTATGGAACATTTCCGTCGCGATATGACTAAGTTGTTAAAGCGACGTGAAATAAAATAGAATTAAAATTCTGATGTGTTCCATTCACAAGACTTAATCTACCTGTTCTGCAAAATATTCTTACAAAAGAATAAGAATATTCTTTGATCTACATCATGCTAATCGAGATAAACATTAGCAAAATTGTCCTATTACTTGCTTCCTTGTAAGTAGAGGAAAATTCAGGGAAAACACTAAAGTGATAGTCAAATATTTTAAAAGCTGGTCGATATATGAAACAATTGAAGTTGGTTTCGCTTTGCATTGGCTTAAAACAAAAAGTAGATGAAACTAAAGCGAACCCCGCTTCAGAAAAGTTCGTAGTTTAATCTTGAAACGAATAACAAGGAACGCTTACGAAACAGCCAATAACAAAACTACATATGACAGATTGTGTGCTTTAAGGAGATCTACATTTTTGGTGTATCAAGCTTTTATCTGTTTCTTATGGTTTACCAGTTATACAAAGTTCAGCAAAATTCATCCAGAATAAACAAGTCTTTAGAATTTATTCCTAGAAAAATCAAGATATATATGTTTTGTGATATTTAATATCTAATACAGGGTATTTTAATGAAAATCATTACAACCATTTTTGAGAAAATCAAAATTTTAAAAAATGTTTCCATTCAAAGGGTAGTTTGAGTAGGGAGATTTTCTTGAGAATCCTTGAGTAGCATGTCAGATAGGAAACTTAAATAGCAAGTTTGGTATTTAACGGTCTGTGCTGTCCGCATACAAACACACATACACACATTGATCTTTTTGTCATATTTTTTTTTTTTTTGGAGGGGACCCCAAAGTATATATTTCCGGTGAAATCTGGATATCGAATTTTTGGGAGGAATACAATACCTTCCCTATAGACTATACATTTTGAATGTTTTGAGAAAGAAATAAGTAAAGCTAGAGATGATTTTTCAAGGACGATAAACTTAGAAATAGTTGAGAAGTAGCTTGGCTATTCTTTAAAATAAAAACCTGCTAACAAATTTTATCCGCCCCCCTCCATTTATATACTCTTTTGGGCTTGTAACTGATATTCCATAGTTAAACTGTTTAACGTTTGTAAATATTATACGATTTCTTAAGGTGTCTCAGAAATAATTAATTCTATTGAGTGTTTGAACTAAACATTAAATGCAAAATAGTTTCACTTTTTTACATTCTCTACACGTACTATAAACATAGTAGGTAAAGACAGTATTGTATTCCTCCCTAAAATCTGGTATAGGAATTTCAACGGATGTTTTGAGGCCCCTGGGTATTTTTAGAAATAGGTTCGTGTCTGTATATGTATATGTTTGTATGGAGTGAGTGTGGACAGCATACAGTGTGTGTCTTTGTGTGTTTGTGTTTCTGTGTGTGTGTTTGTGTGTGTCTGCGTGTTTGTGTGTGTCTCTGTGTTTGTGTGTGTGTTTGTGTGTATCTCTGTGTGTCTGTCTGAGTCTGTGAACTGCATAACTCAAAAACGAAAAATCGTATAAGCACTAAACTTTGTATTTAAGCTTAATATCCTCCAAAGGTGCCCCAACCCAAATGCCTTTTAGATGGATTTATTTTTCGAAAGTTTTTATTTTTTCAAACATTGCTGTAACAATTTTAATTCACATATGATATGTTTCAGATATTTTCGTGACAAACGAAATGTATGTTTTAAATTCTACGGAAATAGCCTCAGAAGAAGTCTTCATTCTGGACGACTTTGTGTAACTGGTAAATCGTAAGAGATAGATAAATAAGTTACTGCACAAAAATGTAGATAAAATACGCAATATTCATTACTGGTTATTGGTTTCTTTTTTCTGAAACTGGAAGTCATCTTTCGTTCCACATCTCTATTGTTTTACTACTGGCTATGGAAAGAAAACTAATTTCAATAGTTTCACATATCGACCAACTTTTAAAAGATTTGACTACTTTTTTTATTATTGCACTTATATAGCCACCTTTAATATACAAGGTCATATCGGGGGGGCTTTGCACTTGAAACAACTCGCTGTAAGTTCTTTTACATTTAGTTTAAATCATTTTATTTTCCTCAAACACACTCGCGCATACATACTTCCAGATTCTGTGGGGATAGGGAATAATTCTGGCTAAAGAAAAATCCCCCGTCCTTGCCGAGAATAGAACCCAAGACCTCCGGGTGAGAAGTCAGCTCTCCGACCACACGGCCACGGAGGCAGTTGATTTAACTATTGCTTTAGCCCTACTAGAAGACAAGTAATAAGCCAATTTCTGCTAATGCTCATCTCGATAAGCATGATGTAGATAAAGAAACGTTTGCAAGAAAAGTTTGTTTGCAGAACAGGTAGAAAAAGTCATGTGAATGGAGCACATCAAATTTTCCCTACAGCTTAGATGCACTACCATAAATTAATCAATAAGTCATAATACTAGGAGTGTTAACTTCCTGACCTCAGACTATAGTAAGGAGTTAAATAATAAATACAAAAGATTTTCAGTTCTTCTCATTGCATTTTATTTTACTCCACCAAATGAAGCTTTTGCTACCGCTTTTTACTTTCTCTTCACTTACTACGTAAATAGTGTATAGAGAAGGTATTGCACTCCACCAAAAAATTCGATAGCGAGATGTCACCGGAAATATATGTTTTAGGGTCCCCTGTACCCAAAAAAAAAATATTTTCAGAAAAAGGTCCGTGTGTGTCAGTGTGTCCGTGTGTCTGTGAACACGATAACTGAAAAACGAAAAGCGGTAAAATACCAAACTTATTATTTATGTTTAGTATCTTTCAGGGATGCGATACGAAGATTTTGAGAATAATCCCTCCACCCCAAACTACCCTTTACATAGAACTATTTTTCGAAAATTTTGAATTTCTCAAAAATGGCTCTAACGATTTTGATTAAAATATCGTATATTAAAGATACTTACCTGACAAATAAAATGTATATTTTGAATTTTCTGGGAATAGCCTCTGAAGACTACTTTATTCTGAGTGATTTTACGAAATTTTGCATAACTGCTAAACCGTAAGAAATGGACAAAAACTTGCGGCACAAAAAATATGGAGCACATTAAAACACACAATTTATGTTGTATACATTTTTTTCGTGGAGTTGATCGTTTTTGAGATATTCCTGGTTTTTGGTTTCAGCTTCGAAAAACTTAACTTTTATCATACAGGAATTTGTCAACTCCTGTCCATACAAATAAAGGAACTTCAGTCACATAGCAACCAGCTTTTGACTATTATTGTAACCTATGGTAATCCCTTACTTCTCTTCTACTTACAAGGAAGCAAGTAATAAGACTATTTGTGCTATTTTTTTGTCGACTGGCATGAAATAAATAGAAGCATAAGCTTTGTAACAATAGTTTGTTTCAGAGATGTAGAGAAAGTCATGTGAATGGAACACATCAGATTTTTTAGTTTTGTATCAGTCTATCAACACCGAGTTAAATTTTTTGTTTTATCTGTAGGACTTTCGTTTTTTTTTTTTTTTAATTCTCTACTATTAAGCTATACATTTAGAGGAAATATTGTTTCCATCCAAAAATTCAATACCATGATTCACCAAAGATACACGATTTGAGCCTCCCTGAATTAAACCATTTGGTTATTTTTCCAAACATTCTCTTTCGTATACAGAGAGCCTCAAAACATGTATTTCGGGTGAAATATCGGTATCAAATACTTTATTTGCTAGAAATGTATCCTGTTATTATATAGCAACTGTTAAAACTGTGAGAGAGTATGTGGTTAAATAAATAAATTACTGAGTTTCCTGTTTATAATATTAGTGAGTCTGTATGTGTGTAGGAGAGAGGGAGATAACCTGGAATATCCCTCAACCGATTTTGAAAATTGTTTCAACTTTCAAAGCTCCCAATTCATTCTGGGGGAACTGATACTATAAAACACCGAGTTTTAATAGTAACTAGCTGACCCGGCGAACTTTCTTCCGCCTTAGAAGCAATAAATGAGCAGATTTTGGATTTTATTAAGTTCAATTTTTATTAGGATAATAATTATAAATACAAAAATTCAAGTATTTTAATGATTATTTATTGAACGTGTATTTTGGTGCATGGGTTGCACTCTTCAGTGAAGTATTTTGTGATAGACGACATTTCTTGTTTTATTATCAGGTGCAAGAACAAATAACGCAGATGGTCATTCGACCCATGAACATGCCACATATAATTAATTGACCATGGGAAAAACATGGCTTTTCTAGATTCAGACCACAAATTTTCAAGGATTGGCCTTGTGATTTGTTAATGATCATGGCGAATGCAAGACGGATCGGAAATTTAAGTCGTTTAAACTCAAACGGCAAATCGGTTGGGATCATCGGGATCCTCGGAATGAGAACTTCCTCACCTTCGAATTTTCCTTTGAGTATCGTCGCGTAAATCACATTGTTCATCAATTTACTTACCACCAAACGCCTTCCGTTGCACAGTTTTGGTCGGTTTATGTTTCGAAGCATGATTACTACGGAACCAACCTTTAGTCGTAAATAGTGCGGTGGTAAGCCAGGCACATCCAAGGGGTTCAAAAATTCAATTGGTTAGTTGCTCTTCACGTGCAATTTCATTCGCGATGTTTCGAATCCTAGTTGCATTACGGCTTTGTCGGGAAAGATTCGATTGTCTTGGTCGCGGCATTGTGAATGACAATATCGGCACAATAAACTAATAGAAACTCAAAACAAACACCATAGACAACAATGGTTTAGCTGTCTGTTGCGTTTTGTTATACCACGTTTTATGTTACGTCCCACGGAAACGGGATAAAAAGTATCATATGCCCGTCTCCTGGTTCTGAGCTACCTCCCCACCGATTTTCAGCCAAATCAGTTCAGCCATTATTGAGCTATAAATAGTGTAACTAACACGACTTTCTTTTGTATATATAGATTATACTCATATTGTTCATTTTGAGTGAAATTCACTTATATAAAGTAATAAGTAATATGCAGATGTTCTAGAAAGGAGCTTACTACAACGAATAGTTTTATTTAATTCACTCCATCTTCAATAAAGGAATTGCATATGAACAAAAAAACAAGTTTAGATCAGAATTAAAAAGATACCTCATTACACACAATTTCTGTACAGAGGAGAATTTCAGTAATTCAAAAAATCCTAGTAATAATTTATACAGTGTTGTAAATATACATGGACATTTTAAGAATACATACTATACGAAATGATTTATGGAAACATATGTAATTGTAATTTATATAAAATTGACATCTCTGAAAAATTCAATATCAGAGTTAAAATGCAATTTCTTACTGATCTAATCCAAGAGTTGACTTTGTAGCTAATGTCAAAACAGGATCCACAGATTGCAATTTAATATAAAGTAATGTCGTTATCTCATAAGATCTAGCGAGTAATACTGTTATATTTCTGCTGGAGTCGGTTTCCGAGTAAAGTGAACCTCAACACGAATCTAACCAACAGGAAAAACCAATTACCAATGCATCAACTAGTAAAGCTCCCGTCAGTTACGTGCCAGTATCTCTATTTCTTAAAAACCAAAGTGCTGTTGTAATTGGCTCTGCAGACTGCGCTCGAGGCACAGGTTTTGTGCGAATACGAGGGCGACCAGAAAGTGACAGACGATGTGCAATAACTAAATAATAAAACAAGCTATCAACTCAAAACTTGATTAAAACATTGCGGTTCTTACTCTGTTTTTCAACGCAGATGAACTCCTTCACCGCTAAGGATCTGAGCCAAGATGTCACTGCCACTTTGAGGTCTTCATGGTTGGCAAATCTTTTCCATCCAAAAAGTCATGTACGGTGTCTAAAGTGAAACACCGCTTTTTCTTAATTCTTTAATCAATATTAGTTTTCAACTACTCCATAACGATTGATGAACTTCCACTCCGGTCGTTTTCGTACAAATTGTTTCATCCTTGATTACTCGTAAATTATGCCCATTTCCTCACTGAAGACACATTCATTGCTTTACCAACATGCGCTTGCTTAATTGCCTATAACATTCGAAAAAAAAAGAATACGTTTTTTTGGCGGAAGAAAATTATAATATCGGCATTGAAACTTGTACCACGTGACAACAAATATCTTAACAGAATGGAGATTGCGTTGAGAAATAGTGCAAGGTACTGTAACTTTCTAAATATAGTTTTGTGTTGATAACATGCGTTATTATTTAGTTAGGCCAAATCGTCTGTCACTTTCTGTATGGCCCTCATATAGCAACTAAAGCTAACCCTTCTCACGTAAGATTTGTATTCAAGATTTCAAACATCCAGAATAAAGTAGTCTTCAGAGGCTTTTCCCAGAAAATTCAAGATGTACATTTTCGAAAAACGTTCCATGTAAAGGGCAGTTGGAGGTGGGAAGATATTTTTGAAAATCAAAGTCGTATTTTACGGACTTTTGAGCTATGCTGCCCACAGACACACACAGACAGACACACATACGGACATTTTTCTAAAAATGCTTTTTTGGGATTCAGCGGGTCTCAAAGCATGTATTTCCGGTGAAATCTCGGTGTCGAATTTTTGGATGGATTACAATACCTTCTCTATACAGTATATACATATTAGTTGCTGGACTTCTTGCGTTACACAGCCTCCTTATTCGGAAGTCAACTCCTTTGTGGTTGGGTGTGGTATACACAAACTTTAATGATTTCTGGTGATGAAACGTGATAATTATTGTGGTGATCCAGTGAACACCGGTCCTCATTAGGATATGGTCGCTAATGCAAATTGATGTTTCTTTGCAGCGTCGATGAAAACCGATCCCAAATTGTTCCGCCGTGATGCGCACACATGTTTTGTTGTGCGGCAACTGCGCGCGCGCGGGGCAGGTGTGGGTGGGTTCCCTTCAGTAGGTCGAGGAAGCAGTCAGTTTGCGCGCTGCTTCTTCCGCGGACATAACATACTGACAGACGGGCGCTGCACGTTCACTCTCGACGTGAACTATACTCACTTTGGAACTACTTGTTTTGCCGGTAAGGGAAGCTCTATCATGTTTCTTTAAGTATCCTTTGAGTGATGTCCGCTTAATCTTTAGTAACACTCCAGCACGCGATGTCTTAGACACAACCACCTCTCAGAAGATCTGCGACGCACTTCTTCCACTTGTCCATCTGGACAGAAGGTTAGCTTCTGTGAACGCCATTTGACTCGATATTTTGCTTTCCATATACACATCGTAAAGTTCATATTTTTCTATGTAAACTTACTCGTTTTTAATCTCACTTTATGGGTATTCCTTCTGTGTTTCCCCAACATTTTAAAATAGCAATACAAGTGGGGGTCTTTGCAATACAAAGTGTACTTATTCCTCTTAAAACCATTTACATTAAACCAGACAAGATAAAAGCTGTCAATGGTAAAACAGGGCATAATTTGCCTTGTATAATTTTAAGCATTATAGACTCGAATGAAAACAAAGAAATGGAGAAAAATATCGTTGCACAAAAGTTGAGCCAATATTCGAATATCGATATAAGAATGAATTGTCAAGAGAAATTCCTTCTGTAGTACTTACATTAGTCGCATATAATGAAAAGAAATGGATAGTTAAAACTGCACTAGGAAATTTCTATTGTTTTTACATTCTCTAGCCTGCATGTACAACGTACAGTGTATAGAGAAGGTGTTGTGTTCCACCCAAAAATTCGATCGAGATTTCACCGGAAATATATGTTTTGGGGTCGCCTGAGTCCAAAAAAAAAAAAACACTTTTAAAAAAAATATCAGTGTGGTGTGTGTGCGTGTGTGCGTGCGTGCGTGCGTGTGGACAGCATAGCTCAAAAATGAAAATATGTATAGCAAAAGATATATATCAACGTTAAATATCAAACTTGGTAATTAGGTTTAGCATCTTCTAAAGATGAGATACAAAGATTTTCAAGAAAATCCCCCCCCCCCCACCACAAACTACCTTTTACATGGAAAAAAAATCGAAAATGGCTCTAACGATTTTGATTAAAACCTCTTAAATGTAAGATATTTATTTGCATTCCAAATAAAATGCACATTCCAAATAAGATGAACATCTTGAATTTTGTGGGAATATTCTCTAAAGACATGTTTATTCTAGAGGAATTTTGCGAAATTTTGCATAACTGGTAAACCGTAAGAAATAGACAAAACCTTATTACACAAATAATGTAAATCAAGATAAAACACACAATTTATAGCCTCTAAAGTCCTCTTTATTTTGGATGATTTTTATTGAATTTTGCATAATTGGTAAACCGTAAGAGATTTATAAAAAACTTACTGCACAAAAAATGTAAATCACGATAAAACACACATTTATGTCGTATACAATTTTTCGTGGAGTTGATCGTTTTTGAGATATTCCTTGTTATTGGTTTCAGCTTTAAAAAACATACGGGATTTTGTGAGCTATCAATACATACAAACAAAGGAACTTCAGTCACATAGCAACCAGCTTTGGACTATCATTTAACCTATGGTAATCCCTTATTTCGCTTCTACTTACAAGAAAGCAAGTAATAAGACAATTTCTGCTGACTTTTTGTCGATTAGCATGAGGCAAATAGAAACATAAGCTTTTTAATAATTTGTTGCAGAGATGTAGCGAAATAATATGAATGGAACACATCAGATGTTTCTATGTAAAGTTACTCAATTTATATTTAACTTTATGGGTATTCTTTCGGTGATACAAGTGGGTTTCTTAGCAGCACAATGTGTACTTACTCCTCTTACAAATATGTATATGAAACCAGACGAGATGAAAGCTGTCAATGGTAGAACAGGGCCCAATTTGCCTTGTACAAATTTAACAAGCATTGTAGAGTCGAATGAAAACAAACGGAGAAAAATATCGTCGCACAAAAGCTGAATGAATATTCGAATTTCGATTCAAGAATGAATTATTGCAAGTTTACAAATTCAAAAGGCGAATTCTGTAGTACTTAAATTAACTGCATATAATGAAAAGAAATGAAGACTTAAAACTATAATAGGAAATTTCGATGGCTTTTTTGTTAATATGATTTAAACAGCTATTACATTGGATACTTTTGGCATTTTGTTCATGTAACGTCAAATGTTAACATAGTACTTGTCAATATATCGAAGGGGGTGGGGGTAGTTTTCGCAAGCGTACGTCTATAATTATCTTAAATGAGTCGGAATGTTTTTTACGTAAAGAAAACCGTCACTGAACATTTGAATGAAAACATTTTATTTCTCATTTTCGAATCGCATGTATGCAGTAAAAATCTGTGTAATAACTTTTTAAAAGTTGTTGCATTCAAACAATTGCACAAAAACTATAGAGCGTAATTAGCTGTTAATGTGTAATGTGCATAGCTTTCTGAAAATATGATAATTTTCATCTGACGCGTATAGAAATGTTTTTTGCAACTAATAAATTACTCAGTAAACATCAAGTAAATACAATTTAAAACATTAATTAATGGAGAATTAGCTTCGGTATTTAAATTGTAATGTAATTTACTGTTTGAGTATAGAAAGAACAAGATTATTCTGGAATTACCATTCGATTTTTGTTACTAATACAAGCACGTATGTGGTAATTTGTTCATACAAATGCCTGGAAGTACACAGCTACCTCTTATATGCACTATCATGTATGTTACGTTCTCTAGCACGTATGTTCCTACAATGCACATGTAGTTAGTGAAGGCATTGTATTCCACCCAAAAATTCAATGCCGAGATTTCACAGAATATAGGTAATTATTTACAGGTTGGGCCGCTAACTCTCTCCGCTGCGACTTATGCCAGTTTTGCACTCTAACGGGACCGGTGTGGTTAGAGAGGGATTATGGGTGGGGAGATGGTTTAAAAAACTAATGTTGTATCCATTGCGCTGTTAGGAGTTGTTGGAAATATCGATAATGAGGTACTACCACGATATAAAATTAAAAACATAAATTTATATACACACACTAACCTAAACGGATTGGAATCTAACCTCGCGCTAAATTTGAAATCCACAGGCTTTGAAATTGTCATCATAAATACAAAGTCAATCAATCGCACTTAGTTTCATTCGATTTTAGAGTGGCCGAAGTTCTGCATAATAAAATTCACTGCGTAAAACATACACATCAGCACAGCGTCTAGCGCCATATGCCGGTGTTGCATTCCACAACACTGTTCGCCTGCCGCCGACAATGAAACTCAGGTTTTAGGCACTTTAGTGTGTAATATTATTGTATATTTACATTGCAAAAGTACTGCAAGACTTCTTTATTTATATTCTACTCCTTCTAGGCAGCATACTTCATAAATATTCACAAAAAAGGATCGCTACGCGCACGTAATAAATTGGCGTTTAACTTAATTACGGAGCTTTTCCGATAAAAAAAATTGGTGAAAACGTAACAAGTATAAACCAAACTTACAGTCAAAACACAATTTGTTTAATTTCTAGAGGGGCCCAAGTTCTCTATAATTACCAAAATATGTTTTGAGGTCCCATGAGTCCATAAAAGCGTTTTTAGGTCAGTGTATGTTTTTGGACAACATAGCTCAAAAACTAAAATACCGTTAAATACCAAACTTGGTATTTATGTTTAGGATCTTTCAAAAATACGACACGAAGATTTTCAGGAAAGTCCCCTACCTCGTACTACATTTTACAAGTGAAAATTTTCGGAAATTTTGTTTTTCTCAAAAATGACTGACGATTTTGATTAAAATGCTGTCCATTAAAGATATTCATATCATAAAATGTATATATTGAATTTCTGGGAATAGCCTCTGAAGACCTCTTTACTCTGCATGAACTTTACAGACTTTTGCACAACTGATAAACCAGAAGAGATAGGCAAAAACCTACTCCACAAAAAAGAGAATCTCATTAAATACATGGTTTATGTCATATATGTTTTTCTTGTAGAGTTGACCGTTTTCGAGATATTCCTTTTTATTAGAGTATATTTGAAAAAACGCTCTTCTCAAACAGGAAGCCATCTTTCGTTTCGTCTCTTGTTTTACTGATGACCATGCAAAGCGAACCACACTTCTATTGTCTCATATAGCGACCAGCTTTTAAAAGATTTGACTATCGCTTTAACCTAGCATATTCCCTTCTACTTACCAAGAAGCAATTAATAAGGCCAATCTGCTAGTGTTTATCTCAAATAGCATGATGTAGACAAAAGAGTAATGCTATGTAAGAATACTTTATATGTGGGACAACTAGAGAAAGTCGTGTGAATGGGACACTCAGATTTTTGTTTTTACTTTCTCTATCACGTATGTATAATGTATACAGTAGGTAGAGAAGGTATTGTTCCACCAAAAATTTTATTACGAGATTTCACCGGAAATGCACGTTTTAGGTCCCCTGTTTTTAGTAAAAAGTCTTGTGTGTATTGTGAACACGATAACACAAAAACGAAAAGTCGGTAAAATATCAAACTTGGTATTTTAGTAACCCCCAAGGATGTGACACGAAGATTTGAGCAGAATTTCACCATTGTAAACTATTTTCACATGGAAAAAATTTAGAAAATTTTGATTTTATAAAAAAATGGCTATCTAATTTGAATAAAACCTCGTATATCAAATATATTTATATAAAAATAACAGGTATATGTTGAATCTTTTGAGAATAGCATTTAAATAGTTCTTTTGACGAATTTTGCATAACTGGTAAACCGTAAGCGGTAGATGAAAACTTATTATATTAATAATCTCTACTTATACATTGACCATTTCAGAGATGCTCTTTGTTATCGTATTCCTTGTTTCAGTTTTAAAATAGTTGAAGCTTTTCTCATACGGGAATTTGTAAACGCCTGGTCATGCAAAGTAACCAGCTGTTAAAAGATTTGGCTATCGCTTTAGCCTACTCTTTCCTTATTTCCTTTCTACTTACGAGGAAGCAAGTAATAAGACTATATCTGCTAATGTTTATCTACATTAGCATGAAGAATTAACAATCATTTGTTACCGAGCTGTACAAAAATTCGTGTGAATGGAACATATCCTTTTTTTAAAATTTAATTTAAAATTAATTTGGTGTACATTTTTAATAACAGCTTTCTGGAAATGTGCCCATTTTTACATAGCATATGGATTTTTTTTTATATGATGCATTACTTAGTAGGTATAAAATGAACACAGTTGAATAATGCATGTGGATGGAACATAAGCATATTTATGTACACTGTAAAATAATTCATCTCATAAGTATGGAAATAATACGACCATTCTGGAACCGCCATTCGAATTTTGACTCTAGTACAAGAACGAATGTCGTAATTTGTACTTGCAAATGACAATAATGGTTTTGGTGTACAAATCTATCCTCGTTTATTACTTTCTCTACACGTACTATGTACATAGTGTATAGAGAAGCTATTGCATTCCATCCAGAGATTTCACCGGAAATACATGTTTTGGGACCCCCTGAATCCAAAAAAAAAATCACTTTAAGAAACATGTCGGTCCGTCTGTGTGTATGTGGGGGGGGGCAGCATAGCTCAAAAATGAAAACACCGTTAAATACCAAATTTGGTATTTAAGTTAGGTATCTTCCAAGGATGCGACACTAAGATTTTCAAAAAAATCACCCCACCTCAAACTGCCCTTTACATAGAAAACATTTCGAAAATTTTGATCTTCTCAGAAATAGTTATAACGATTTTGATTAAAATCTCTTATATTTAAGATATTTACAAGACAAATGAAATGTATAGTGTCAATTTTCTGGGAATAGCCTCTGAAAACACATTTATTCTGGATGAATTTAGCGGAATTTTGCATAACTGTGAAACCATAAGAGATATACAAAAACTTGATTTACAAAAAATGTATATCTCATTAAAACACACAATTTATGTTGTATACATTTTTTTCGTGAAGTTGACCGTTTTTGAGATATTCTTGTTATTAGTTTTAGCTTTAAATTTTTCTCATACGGGAATTTGTCAATTTCTGTCCATATAAACTAAGGTATTTCAGTCAAATAACAGCTAGCTTTTAAAAGATTTGACTATTGATTTAGCCCATGGTACTCCCTTATTTATCTTCTACTTACAAGGAAATAAGTAATAAGACCCTTTCTGCTACTTTTCTTCTCGATTAGCATTAACTAAATAGAAGAATAAACTATTTAACAATACTTTATTGTAGATATGTAGAGAAAGTCATGTGAATGGACCACATCAGACATTTTAAAGAGGTTTTTGTTGTACTATTCTTATTTTTTTATACTTTTACCACCACGGGAAACAGTTAATGAATTACTGCTTAGATACCTCAGTGCCAACCAGTTTTTATTCGTTCACATTGACTGTTTCATATGGGTATACACGATTATAAATATTTACGGCGTAATACAATAACTTCTAGACCTTCCTCTGTACACTAGAGAATAAGGGAGAAATATTGCGGGTGTATTTGGGCTGGTGCTCGGAGTTAAGTAATTTATTTTCTACTCAAATTAATCATTATTGAATTCGTTTGTGACTCGAAGCTGTTCTTTTTCCTGATCACTAATATAATTTAAAATAATATACAGTTAAAACAACAAACTCGCGCAGTTGTAAACTGCATCTCCTGTTTCCATGTTATTTGGTTCCATTGTAACAACGTTGGTGTTTTGTTTCCCATTACAATTATCAATCTGGATAACTCCATATCGTAACTGTCGTAACAATTCAATGCTTAAAAATAGATGCGCACTTTTTATCTTCATTTTATACAAACTGTATTAAAAAGCACTTTCACCTCTAGAAATTTCACTTAGAACGGTTTTCTCTCTGGAATTGCTACGTAACTTTACAATATTATATCACCATTCAGATTTCTCAATAAGGTAGGTTTGATATAATATTTAAACGTATTACATATTTTAAAACTCTACAAAAGAGGTTTATTAAACACCCCCAGAAAATCTTGAAAAAAAAATATATAACACCCTCTTGTGAACTTGAGCACAAAGGATTATTCTTACCTATAGATGAAAAATAGGACATTGATTAATTTTTAGCTATTATAAATAATTGTCTCCTGCTCAGGAATAGCAACTTTTTCTTTCTCTACCATTCATCACTATCACTTTAACCTATGGCACTGCCTTATTTCGCGTCTACTTACAAGGAAGCAAGTAATAAAACTATTTCTGCTACTTTTTTCTCGATTAGCATGAAGTAAATAGAAGCATAGGCTTTTTAACAAATTGTTACAGAGATGTAGAGAAAATCATGTAATTGGAACACATCAGATTTTTACTTTCTCTACACGTACTATGTACATAGTGTATAGAGAAGATATTGCACTCCATCCAAAAATCGATACCGAGATTTCACCGGAAATATGTTTTAGGGTCCCCTGTATCCAAAAAAAGCATTTTCCCAAAAAGGTGTGTTTGTGCGTGTGCGTGTACGTGTGTGTCAGTGTCCGTGTGACTGTGAACACGCTAACTCAGAAACGAAAAGTCGGTAAAATACCAAACTTGGTATTTAAGTTTAGAATCTTCCAGGGATGCGACACGAAGATTTTGAGAAAAATTCCCCCACCCCAGACTACCCTTTGCATGGAATTTTTTTCGAAAATTTCATTTTCTCAAAAATGGCTATAACGATTTTGATTAAAATGTCATATATTAAAGCTATTTACCTGATAAATAAAATGTATATGTTGAATTTTCTGGGAATAGCCTCTGAAGACTACTTTATTCTGAATGAGTTTTATGGAATTTTGCATAACTGCTAAACCGTAAGAGATGGGGAAAAACTGACCACACAAATAATGTAGAGCACGTTAAAACACAATTTATGTTACATACATATTTTTCGTGTAGTTAATTGTTTTTTAGTTATTTTCTGTTTTTGATATCACCTTTAAAAACTTATATTTTTCTTATATAGGAATTTGTCAACTCCTGTCCATACATACAAACAAAGGAACTTCACTCACATAGCAACCAGCTTTTGACTATCACTTTAACCTATGATACTCCGTTACTTCGCTTCTGCTTACAAGGAAGCAAGTAATAAGACTATTTCTGTTAATTTTTTCTCGATTAGCATGAATTAAATAAAAACATAGGCTTTTTAACAATAATCTGTTATAGTGATGTGGAGAAAGGCATGTGAATGGAACACATAAGATTCTTTTTTCAGTTCTTTTGATTAGAAAAATCGGAATATGCGTGATGCACATTCGTATGTATTTTATAAGACGCTGGTTTTGGAAATGAGCTATATTTCGCTGTTACTTTTGACAATTACAGCATTTTGCGTGTTTTCTTGATGTAACAAATGCCATATTTGTCCCATGTTGGATAAACAGTTCCATGTTTCTGATTGCGATCCAAATTTAACGGTAGTGTGCAAGAGTGCGGCAGGATTTGTATTGGCCAATCCTGTCCTGCCAAGTTTGCGGTCATGCCTTACGGTGCATCATGCAATTTCTGTATAGTTAAATAGGATAGGGTACCTTCGAGATAATCAAGTAACGTCACAATGTCTAGGTAAGTTTCTATTCTAAATTTCAGTATACTATTTCGTTCTTATTGACGCCACGAGTACAGAAAGGACCCATTCATAAAGAAACGTTAACGCAAATGTAACATGAACTAAAACGCTAGTGGCCTGGGTAGTATCTATCACGTTTCCATGAGAAAATCGGTTCTAGTAGACATTCCTTTATTGAGTACTGTATGAATCATATCGTATCTGGATCCGATCCTCTTGCAAAGTGGGATCGGAACGGGATCGGATCGAAATATTTCGCATAGAAACATCGTACTGAACACGTTAAAATACACTATATTCTTCTCTACTCTCTGCAACACACTGCATGCTCATCGTTTTGTATTTGTAAATAAACTTGCCAGGAACTGGTATAATTAAACATACGACAGATACATTTTTATGGTTTCCATAATCTCTTAATTTATTCTACAAAAGCATTCGCTAACCTAAAACCTTGCTTATAATACATGAAACTATGAGTAACAGGTTCGCCAACATAAATCAAGGCAAATTAAATTATTTTTTCTCTAACCGTATGCATTCAAAACGATCTCGATTCCAATTGAATTTAACAGTGAAACGCGAATCGTATTCAGGCGGAATTGGACTCGAATCGATTCAGAATCCCCATGGAAACGTGGTATATGAGAATTAAATGCGGTGTTCATTTACATGAGCACGAGTTTTTTTGCTGACGATAACTTTAAAACTTGCAGCCTCCAGTTGTTGTTTTTTTCATTTAATTTTATATTTTTTCCCAAGTTTTAATATTCGCATTGATGGAATTCGAGAAACTTAATATGCTGCATACAGATGACTTTTTCTACTATTTTCAACAAATTATTCTTTCAAAAGTTTATTTTTCTGCTTCATATTAATAGGAATAGACATTTGTAGAAAATAATTTATAATATACGAGTATTTCCTGTAGGTATAATTGAATAAGGAAATAATTAACCTTTAGCGATAGTTAAATCTATCAAGAGGTGGTTGCTGTGTGATGACTTTAAATTCTCTCTGGATGAATAGGAGAGAGAGAGAAAGAGAGAGAGAGAGAGAGAGATCTTGAAAATCGTTAACTCGAATACAACATTGACATAAATTGTAAGCTTAACGAGATACATGTAGCTCTTATCTATGTCAATAATTTATCAGTATCTTAAGTATTAACAGTTGCGCAATATTCACTGAAAATAATAAGCATCTCAAGGACTATTCCCTAAAAATTCAAGATACACGTTAGAATTTTCAGGAAAATATCTTAAAGATATGCTATTTTAATAAAAACCATTAGCCATTTTAAGACATTCAAAACTGCAGAATGTTTTTCCATGTCGGTAAAAGGTAATTTTGGGTTGTTTAAAAGTCTATATCACATCCTTGAAAGATGCTGACTTAAAAACCAAGTTCAGTATTTAACAGACTATTGGCTAATAAGTTATGCCTCTTAAACACATGCACACAACTCTTTCCAAAATTGATTCTAATTAACCCGTAATATCGGTGTTTTTGAATGTACTACAATACATTTTCGAATAGTGTTGTTGTATGTATGATGATGATGACCTTGAAAATGTAGTGTCGCATCCTTGGAATATAGTAAACTTAAATACCAAATTTATATTTAACATACTTTTCGTTGTCAAGTTAACTATTTACAGATACAAATTTTCTTTTTTGTCTTCTAAAAATGTATTTTTACTTTCTCTACACGTAATATGTACATAGTGTGTAGTGAAGGCATTGAAATGCATCCAAAATTCGATACCGAGATTTCACCGGAAATATATGCTTTAGGACACCCTGAGTCCAAAATAAAACATTTTTAGAAAAATATTTGTGTATGTGTGTGTCGGTGGGCAGCCTAGCTAAAAACGAAAAGTACGTAAAACACCAAAGCTGGTCTTTAAGTTCAACATCTTCCAAGGATGTGACACGAAGATTTTAAAGAAAATCCTCCCACCCCCACATTTTCGAAAATTTTGATTTTCTCAAACATGACTAACGATTTTGATTAAAATATCACATATTAAATATGTTTATATGACAAATAAAATGTATATTACATTTTCTGGGAGTAGCCTCTGAAGACATGTTTATTCTGGATGAATTTTGCATAACTGGTAAACCATAAGAGATCGACGAAAAGGTACTTCACAAAAATACAATTTATATTGTATAAATTTTTTTCTTGAAGTTGACCATTTTTGAGATATCTTGTAATTGGTTTCAGCTTTAAAATACTTATACATTTCTCATACGGGAATTTGTCAACTCCTGTCCTTATAAACAAAGGAATTTCAATCACATAGCAACCAGATTTTAAAATACTTTTGTCAATTGTACTCCCTTATTTCCTGTCTACTTACAAGTAATCGAGTAATAATAGCATTTCTGCCATTTTTTCCTCAATTAAGATTAACTAAATAGAATAATAAACTTTTTAACAATAATTTATTGCAGAGGTATAGATAGTCATGTGAATGAAACACTTCAGATGTTTTTGATTCAGAACGTTTCATAACGAGCATTTCCGGCGAAATATCTGTATGGATATTTTGTGTGGCATACTCTAGTTTTCCTACTTACTAGACATAGTAGAAAAATAAATATAAGTACAATTAATGTAAATTTTAACAACATTAAATATAAATTTTCTACTCTGGCTTATTTTGTTGCTAATATTCTGTTAGAATTGTGAATGGCAAGGCAAATATAACGTTCCTATTATATGTTTGTATCCTACAATGTGTGCCAGAAGTCCTTATACACTGGGGTAAATAATAAATAAACTGTTAAGTATTAAAATAACATTATTATTTTAAACTTTTTCACATTTCACAATGCTTACATGATTAGGGTTGCAAAACATTTGTGTGCATCTCAACACCATCAACGCACAGTTGGATTCGGTGCCAAGTTCGTGTATTCATCCTCTTCAATATACATATCTGGTGTGTGACTGTTGTAAAGGCAGCACGAACTGCTTCCTTTGGCACTTATTTGATAGAAATCGCGTGGTCTGTTGCTTTGAAAAGACCTTTGATGACCTGCTGTCCAAAAGAACCGATATGTACGGCACTAGGCGTCCAACAAGAAAAGAACAGGTTGTCATTCGTGGTGTACCCATGTTTCCGCACCTGTGGTGAGGTCAGGGCTTGTTGGAGGCCAAGGCAATTGAGTAGGACTGATCCTCGATTCCAATGGCTTGGAAAAACTTGGTTACGGCACCTTTGAACTCACAATGCAAAATAGGGTGTAGCACCGTCCTGTTGAAACGTAACGGTTTCCATCATTTCTCTAGATCTCAGTTGTGGGAACAAATAAATAAATAAATAAATCTGAATATCCTACCCCGGCCCCTTGGTTATTATACCGGGACATATATCCAAACTTCATATTTATTTCCCAAAAAACAATACATAAAAGTTACAAGATTTTTTTCAGATAACTAAACCTAATACAATTTGTAAAGCAAAATAAATTAAAATAACACAAAAAAATAGTAAATAAAATAAAACAATAATTTACGTCCAAAAATGAGAAAAAAATAAGTATTTTCATTACAGTAATGAAAACTAGACAGATTACCGAGATTTCACCGGAAATATATGTTTTGAGACCACCTGAATCCAAAAAAAAATCATTTTTAGAAAAATGTCCGTGTGTGTATGTGTGTCCGTGGGCAGCATAGCTCAAAACGAAAAGACCGTTAAATACCAAACTTGGTATTTGAGTTCAGTATCTTCCAAGAATGCGAATTCAAGATATACATTTTATTTGTCAGGTAAATATCTTTAATATACGATGTTTTAATCTACATCGTTAGCCATTTTTGAGAAAATCCAAATTTTCAAAAAAAGTTCCATGTAAAGGGTAGTTGGGGGAGGATTTTCTTGAAAATCTTCGTGCTGCATCCTTGGAAGATAACAAACTTAAATACCAAGTTTGGTATTTAACGGTCTTTTCGTTTTTGAGCTATGTTGCCCACAGACACACACACACGCACATTTTTCTAAAAATGATTTTTTTTGGACTCGGGGGGGACCCAAAACATGTATTTCCGGTGAAATCTCGGTATCGAATTTTTGGGTGCATTACAATGTCGAACCAAACATGTTTACCGGTCACTCCTGCCCAAATCATCACATGCATTGGATTGTTCTCAGTTTCTTCATAAATATGCTCTACCCTTCTCCAGACTTGGTTGTAACTGTCCACCCCCATCGCCTATAGTACTTTCCACCATCACTCACTCACAAACGTGTAATAGGTTGATAAAGCTTTGCAGCAGCGGGTAGACACTACATAAGTGATTTATTATTTACCCCAGTGGGTAGCGACTTTTCGACCACCCTGTAGAGTTAATGTTAATTCTTCTGTATGAATAGCTTAATGTTAAAACAAGTGTGCATTCGGTCTTCGTGAATGAGTCCGTTTTCTAATGGTAATCTTCATTAGGAGTTGACCTTTTGTTTATCTTTTAATTGAAGTAATTAGGGACAGAAAATCATCAATAATTAGTAGAGTAAACACAGCGAAACGTCGGAAACAGAGCCGGTAAAATGCAGCTACTTCCTCCCACAGGCTCGCACAGAAACCTTGTTTCAAGAACTTAGTGTTAATTGGTTTGGTATCGTATGATGTTAATAGCTAGGTGTTGAATATATTGGAAAGTTCGCTGCCGAGACGGACACAAATAACGTTTATCTCTATCATTTTGGCTTTTCTTACCTAAGTTTATTTTTAATTCCTCTTCATTTTAATGAATATAAAACTTTGTAGAAATAGCTATATCAAATATTTCAGTATAGAAAAAGAATGCTGTGTTCCATTCACATGCCTTTCTCTACATCTCTGCAACAAATTGTTAAAAAGCTTATTCTTCTATTTACTTCATGATAATTGAGAAAAAATAGTAGAAATAGTCTTATTGCTTGCTTCCTTGTAAGTAAAAGCGAAATAAGGGAGTATCATTGGCAAAAGTGATAGTCAAAAGCTGGTTGCTCTGTGACTGAAGTTCCTTTGTTTGTATGGACAGGAATTGACGAATTCCCGTATGGGAAACATATATTTTTAAACCCTAAACCAATATAAGAATATCTCAAAAACGATCAACTCCACAAAGATAATATATATGACATAAATTATGTGTTTTATCGTAACCTACATTTTTGTAGTAAGTTTTCGTCTATCTGTTACGGTTTACCAGTTATGCAAAATTCAATAAAAATCATCCAGAGTAAAGAGAGCCTTTAGAGGATATTCCCAGTAAATTCAAGATATGCATTTTATTTGGCCTGTAAATATCTTAAATATAAGAGATTTTAATAAAAATCGTTAGAGCCATCTTTGAGAAAATAACATTTTTTAAAATTTTTTCCATGTAAAGGCAGTTTGGGGGGGGGGAGATTTTCTTGAAAATCTTCGTGTCGCATCCTTGGAAGATACCAAACTTAAATTTAACGGTTTTTTGTTTTTGAGCTATGCTGTCCACACCCACACACACCGTACACACACGGATCTTTTTTTCAAAAAAGCTCATAGTGCGTGTAGAGAAAGTAAAAAGCTGATCTCTCTCTCTCTTGTCAGGCTGGGTACGTCAGTTGATTTGACGCTGCGCTTCTGAATTCAAGGTTGCGGACTCCATCCCGGCCCAAGCCGCTGGTTTTATAAGAGTGCTTAAAAGCGACAACCCCATGGCAGTATTTACTGCCATGTTGAATTCCTGCGGACGAAATACCGGCACACCACATCCTGGCAATTGACAGCGTCTTAACAAACAAATAATTTAAATAACTTTCTACTCTCTACTTCGTGCTAAACAGAAGGTAGCAGAAATGGTCTTGTTACTTGCTTTCTTCAAGTAGAAGGAAAATAAGGACCTATACTGGCTTAAAAAAAATAGCATGTTTTAAAGCTGTTATTATGTGATTGAAATTCCTCTCTATGTATGCCAAGAGTTCATGAAATCCCGTATGAGAAAAGATGAAGTATTTTAAAATTGAAATCAAACACAAGGACTATCCCAGAAATGGTAAACTCTACGAAAAATAGTACATGACATAAACTGTGTGTTTTAACGACGTCTACATTTTTTGTGAAGTAAGTTTAAGTCTACCTCTTACGGTTTACCCCATATCAAAAAGACATCCAGAATGAAGAGGTCTTCAGAGGCTATATCAGGGAGTTCAAGATGTAAATTTTATTTGCCATGTAAAAATACCTTTAATGCCTATAGGGTATTTTAATCAAAATTGTTGGAGCCTTTTTTGAGAAAATCAAAATTTTCGAAATTTTTTCCGTGTAACGGTGGGCACATTTTCTAGAAACATCTTTGTAATGCTTCCTTTAAAGATACTAAACTAAAATACCAAGTTTGATATTTAACCGCCTATTCGATTTTGAACTGTGCTGTTCAAACACACAGACAGACATGCACACACGAGGCTTTTTTTTTTTTTTTTTTACTCAGAGGGCCCTAAAACATGAGTTCCAGTGAAATCTCGGTATCAAATTTTTGGGTGCAATACCATACTTCCTCTATACACTTTGTATATAGTTACGTGTAGAGAAAACAAAAAATGCGTTTTTTTTTTTGTTGGATACATTAAAACTTGTTTCCAAATTGTTTCAGTATAGAAGTTTTGGGTGAAATGCAAATATCTTATCTACCTATGTACTAAGTAGAGAAAATAAAAGGAAAACGGTTAGTGTTCACTTGTTGACAAATGTAAACACAGAGAATTTATCTTTTTGAATATTTGTGTACATAATAAACAAATGTACATGAAGAGGAAATACCATTAAGCACAACCTACACATATTTTCACAGTAGACCCACGCAGATTATTCTCGGTGTACAGTTCCAGGTTTTTCTGCTAGCCCTGCAACCAAACAATTCTTATAAAACATTGTTTCTCTACATCCAGATACACTATCAATATGCTTTTATTACTTGCTCACTATGTGAACAGTTAAGCATGGTCAGCAGTAAAACAAAAGAGAATGAAACGAAAACTGACTTCTCGTTTAAGAAAAGTTACATCGTTAAAAATCTGATGACTTTCTCTACGTCACTGAAACAAATTATTGTTAAAAAGCATATCTTCTATTTACTTTATGATAATCGAGATAAACATTAACAGAAATTGTCTTAATTATAATTACTTGCTTCCTCGTAAATAAAAGGAAAATAAGGGAATACACTAGGCTAAAATTTATAAAGTCAGTATTTCTGAGTTTAGAACTTTCCGTGTGAAAAAAGTTTAAGTATTTTAAATCTGAAAAAAATAAGGAATATCTCAGAAATGGTCAATTCCATGAAAAAAACGTAAATGATATAAATTGTGTATTTTAACGACATCTACGTTAGTGTATAAGTTTTTGTTTATCTCTTACAGTTTGCAGTTACGCAAAATTCAGCAAAATTAATTCAGAATAGAGGCTATTCCCAGAAAATTCGAGATATATTTTTTATTTGCTATATAGGTAAGTGTCTTTAATATACGGTATTTTAATCAAAATCGTTAGAACCATTTTTGAGAAAATCAAAATTTTCGAAACATGTTCGATGTAAAGTGTAGTTTGGGTTTGGGAATATTTTTCATGATCTTCGTGTCGTATCCCTGAAAGATACTAAACTTGAACACCAAGTTTGGTATTTTACCGACTTTTTGTTTTTGAGTTATCGTGTTCGCGCACGCGTACACACACACATACACACACACACACACACACGGACTTCTTTTCTGAAAATACTTTTTTTTGGCTACAGGGGACCCTAAACATACATTTCCGGTGAAATCTCGATATCGAATTTTCGGGTGGAGTGCAATACCTTATACACTATGTACATAGTACGTGTAGAGAAAGTAAAACTTGACACCAATAACAAGGAATATCTTGGCAACGCTCAGCTGTATGAAATAGTTCTAATGAGATTGTGTGTTTTAACGAGAGCTATATTTTCTGTGCAGTAAGATTTTGTCCATTTCTTACGGTTTACTAGTTATGCAAATTTCAAAACAATGCATCCAGAATAAAGAGGTTTTCAGAGGCGATTCATGAAAAATTTAAGACATTCATTTTGTTCGTCATTTGAATATGCTTTATTTTAAGATCGTTAGAGCGATTTTTGAGAAAAACATGTTCTAATTTTTCCATGTAAAGAATAGTTTGGGATGGAGGGAATTTTGTTGAAAATCTTAGCGTCCCGTCCTTATATTATACTTTAATACCAAGTTTGGTACTTCACAGACTTTTCATTTTGAGTTATCCTATTCACAGACACACGGACACACATAATATACAAGCGGACCTTTCTCAAAAAATGTTTTTTTTTTTTTGTACCTAGGGAACTCTAATCGTATATTTCGGGTGAAATCTTGCATCGAATAGTTTTTTTGGTGGAATGCAATACTTTCTGTACCTATTATGTACATTGCTCATACGTGATGGAGAAAGCAAAACTGATTTTTTATTCTGGCGACCCTAAAAGTGTATTTCCGGTGAAATCTCAGTATCGAATTTTCAGGTGGAGTGTCTGTGTACTAAATTGAAAAGGAGAGAAAATATATTTCTGGTGAAATCTCGGTATCAAAATTTTCGGTGGAATGCAATACCTTCTCTACACACTGTACAAGGTTCGTGTAGTGAAATTAAGATTAGAAAAAGCAAGGACTGTGCTACATATAGTGATCGTGAGGAGACTGGGACGGCACTTTTAAGCCATCTGCCCGGCATAAGAAGCAGGGCACGTTGTCAAACATCAGGCTTCTGTGGACATGTGATGAAACAAGATTCTAAGAGACCTTTAAGGCTGAATATCCGCCACACATTGAGCCACGAGGTTTCTCTTAGCAGATCGTTACCGATATGACCATCTAGCTTTGACACAGAGAGAGAGAGAGAGAGAGAGAGAGAGAGAGAGAGAGAGAGAGAGAGAGAGAGAGAGAGAGAGAGAGAGATCCTGAAATTATCTAATGAAATTTATAACATAGAAAATACAACCCTTGCTTTTTGTGGAATTTTTATAGACTAAATTGCACAGTTTAGTAAAGTTAGAAAATAAAAACTATTAGAGCACACAATTTTCATGTTGACCAGTAAAAGACGAGATGCATAGATGACAGACATGGAAATCCATTCTGGATGTTAAGCCAGCACAGCCGTGGCGATTTATGATAAACAAAACAAAAGCAATTTGATATTTTAGCATGTAGTTCTGTTTGAAGTGTAGCTCTATGGGTGTTTGAATTGTGTACTCGAAGCTGAAAACTCAATCAGCGACTGGCTAAAGAGAAATTAAAATAGAGAATTATCCACAGTTGCCCGAGGTGTGCTCCATAATAATTCAACGTAAACAAAGTCACATACATGCTAATCTAATGAGAACGGTAATATTCACACGTCACTCAATGATTGCAAGGATTCGCCCATGCATATTACAAGTGAGAGTACAAAAGTGTATACATGTAGTTACAATAGCTAAGAGAAGCGAAATCGTGCGTCTGAATTACAAATAAATTGGTGCATTTAACCCATCCAGGTTTTCCAATAATTGGCAATTAGATGTTTTGTCTATTAGTGCCCTGTCGGAAACATTTATAGCTGCAATCCTTTATTTCTTTTACACTAATAATAGTGTTAATAATTAAAGTGAAAATAATAATGGTAATGATAATAATCGCGTGTGCTAACATAGCAGCTGTAAATAAGTTACATGAATAGTTTTAAGGTTTATTTATTATTTAATAAATAATAAAACTTGAAGTGTCCATGCTAATTTAAAAATAAAAAAATCTGATGTGTTCAATTTACATGACCTTTTCTAGCTGTTACACAAGCAAATGTTTCTTATAAAAGATTATTTTTTATTTACATCATGTTAATCAAAATAAACATTATTACAACAGGTCTTATTATTTGCTTCTTTGTAAGTAGAAGAGAAATAAGGGAATACACTATTCCAAAGGGATAGTGAAATATTTTATAAACCGGTCCCTAAGTGAAGCTATTGAAACTCTGTTCTCTTAGCTTACTATGGGTAAACAAAAGAGAGACGATTACAAAGAAGTCTTCCCGTTGGGAAAAGCTTAAGTGGCCTAATGCGGAAACCAATACCTCCGAATATTTCGAAAACGTTTAACTCTAAATAATAATAATAATAATAATAATAATAATAATAATAAAGTTATAGGATATAATGTGTGTGTTTTATGAGATCTATATTGTTTGTGTATTAAGTTTTTGGCTATCTCTTACGGTTTATCTCTTGCGAAAGTTATACAAAAGTCATCCAGAATGAAGATGTCTTCAGTGGCTATTCCCAGAAAATTCGAGATGCACATTTCGTTTGACATAAAAATATCTCAAACATGTAATAGTTTAATCAAAATCGTTAGAACCATTTTGAGAAAATAAAAATTATATAATTTCCATGTAAAGGGAAGTTGGGGGTGGAGGGGTTTTCTTGAAAATCTTCGTGTCTCATCCTTGTAAAAAATGAACTAAAATACCAAGTTTGGTATTTAACCGACTTTTCGTTTTTGAGCTTTGCTGCTTACACACACGCACACACACACACACATATGGATATATTTCTAAAATTCTTTTTCGTATCAAGGGCATCAAAACTTGTATTTCCTGTGAAATCTAGGTATTGCATTTCTAGGTGGAATACAATACCTTCTCTATTCACTATGTACATTCTACATACGGATTAGAGAAATTTGGAGACCTTACATACAGAATCGAAATTTTAATGGACAGAATTCAAGTCAAAGTATAGACAGGTTGTTGATGCTGTAATATATTCTATTTATTCTATATATACTATATAATACCTCTAAGAGCTAATCTGTACGTTGACTTGAATTATGTCAACTATCTATAATTTAGATCCTCTGTGTAAGATCTTAAGCCACCTGTAGAGTTTTTTGTTCATTTATTGCTTGCTATTTTATGTAAAATGTCAGTAATTGTTAGTGGGCTGTGTTATCTTGGCTCTTCTTTGTTTAATACAAATAAATGCATCGTACATGGTTTACGGTTGTTTTGTAGGTTGTTTATACTCAAAGAATATGTTTTAAATATGTTTTGATCCATTTATATACCGTTTTAATTGTAGCGGCATTTAGCTTTAAAACATATTGCTTATTGACAATAATGTTATTTCATATATTGTTGTCATTGAGTTCCTTTTTCTTTGGAACTTTTAATTAGATCACCCACACATTCACATTCTCATCCATAATTGTAGACTCTGGGAAGGACGGGGAAAAATTATCTTCCTAGAGAAAAATTCTCACCCCCAGTGGAGAATAGATCACGGGACTCCTTGCATTATAGATAGTTGTATCGATTAAGTTACGTGGCCAGTCTAACGGTGTTTTCTTGCGGCGTAGTGTAGTATTTTACTTTCTCTACACATACTATGTACATAGAGTATAGAGAATGTATTGTATTCCACCCAAATATTTGATACCGAGATTTCACCGGAAATATGTGTTTTGGGTCCATCTAAATAATAATTAAAAAAAAGCATTTTTAGAAAAATGTCTGTGTAGTGTCGTGGGCACATAGCTCAAAAACAGAAAGTCCGTTAAATACCAAACTTGGTATTTAAATTCAGTATCTTCCAAGGATTCGACATGATTTTCAAGAAAATACCCCCGCCTCCAACTATCCTTTACATAGAACTTTTTCGAAAATTTTGTTTTATCAAAAATGGCTTTAAAGAGTTTGATAAAATATCGTATATTAAATATGTTTACATGAAAAATGAAATGTATATTAAATTTTCTGAGAATAGCCTCTGAAGACTGCTTTATTCTTATTGAATTTTACGGAATTTTGCACAACTGCTATACCGTAAGAGATGGACAAAAACTTACCACACACAATATGTAGAGTATGTTAAAACACACAATTTATGTTATATACATTTTTTTCGTCGAGTTGATTTTTTTTGAGATATTCCTTGTTTTTACGAGTAGTTTCAGCTTTGAAAAACTAATACTTTTCTCATACAGGAATTTGTGAACTACTGTCCATACAAACAAAGGAACTTCAGTCACATAGCAACCGGCGTTTGACTATCACTTTAAACTATGGTACTTCTTTATTTTTTTCTACTTACAAGGAAGCAGGTAATAAGACTATTTCTGCTAATTTTTTCTCGATTAGAGTGAAATAAATGGAAGTATAAGCTTTTTAACAATAATTGTTACAGCTATGTAGAGAAAGTCATGTGAATGGAACATATCAGATTTTTATGTATGTTCTCGGTTTCTGAGTGAAGCCAACCGCAACATGAAATCCACCCACGAGAGCAATAAACTACCAATGCAGCTACCAGTAATGTTCCCATTATTTATGGTTAAGAGTGTATTAAAAATAAGATGTTAATATATTTGAATCAGTAGACACCAATCATTGCTTTTGTACAGATATTAATAGCGAAGCTAATCCTTGCATCCAAGATTTCAAACAAAAGAATACGCGTTGACTTCGCTAACGAAGAAACAGTAGACGAACGGATAAACAAACACAAGACAATCGCTATGTAGGGAAAAGAATTTCCAATTAGATCTTTAGTTATATGGAATAAAAGGATAATGCTCTCAAAGCATCGCTAATTTTTGTCGTTTGGAGTAAAGATGCTCACTGCTATTTCGCTCCTACGTGAGGACTTTAAAGAAATATACTCTGAAATTTCGGAGAAACATTTATTGCACCAGAATATGATGAGAAACTCCATGCATCTTTTCAAGTACTTTTAGGCAATCTCTCAAATGGTGTATAATTATGTATTCATTAACGTTTCCATTTGCTTTCAATGTAAACGCCAACACCAAATTGCAAGATACTGTAACCAGGTAACCAGGATTTAAAGCCATCCAAACTCGGCGACACTAAAATGCATGAGCTTCTAGCAAAATTCAGAAAAGATACAAGCAATATGTCGCTTCTTTGTGAAAACCTATAAACGCGAAATTGCAAGTAACCACGTGTGTTGACCACTTCTTTGATAGAGGCTATCAATGTGAACGTGTCTTTGTTGTACTGGGATGGGAGCTGCAGTCAAAATTAGCCTCATAGGTTTGTAAAGTAATCTTTCTTAACCCATTTTCGCGGTCGGTGTCCGGGCTCTTATGCCGTGGTCGTAGGTTAAAATCTAAACCAGACCTTTTTTTTTTTTTTTTTTTTCTTTTTTTTTTTTTTTTAAAACAGTAACGGAGTCTGATCAGGACTCCGGTACTGTATCCCTATTTACATTTCCCCCCGTAGGTTTTACTGATTACTGGTTTACTGGTTTTACTGTTTCTTTTACAAACATATACACATTGCACAAACATATAACATCCATGCCCAATGCGGGACTCGAACCCACGATCCCCTGCCCATGAAGCACCAAAGCTAAACGCTTTAGCGAGCGTGGCCATGGGGACCGGCTACCTTTCGCTGACTTCCTCAGTCAGCATCTTTCCCAGTCTTGCATAGAGTGACTGCCAGTCGCCTACTTCGAATACAATTGGCACTGGTGATCAAGCAATGTTTCGTCGTCCTCCGTGGTGTAATGGTTACCATGCTAACTTCATATACCCAAGTTCGCGGGTTCAAACCCGGCGGAGGACGATGGATTTTTTCGGGTGTAAAAATCCTTAGCATGGCTTCCTTCGGAAGGGAAAGCAGTTGGTCCCGTGTCCTAGATTTACGGCACGTAAAAGAACCTCAAGCCAGATAGAGAAACCTCTGAGCAAAATTAAGCAGTCTTTCACGCCCATGGGACGCTGAGAACCACAGCAGTTAAAGATCGCCCATAAATAACACGCCATTTTTTTTAAAACAATGTCTCTCTCCAGCCTCCTGCGTCCAATATAATCTTAGATTGCTTCTAAGGTGACTTTACCTTATCCTTCTCTTAACGCCGCAAATTTCCCCAACAGTTTGGCTGCCGTTACATCATTACCAATCACCTTGAAAGACAAATAGGAACTGACAAGACTGCAACCTCGTTGTAAAGATGAATGCATCCTTGTCATCCACCTCCTCAGACATATCTTCTTCTATTTCCTTTTCTGGAAGTGAGAAACTACAATTTTGAATTTTACTGGTTCAGAAAAGGTTGCTGAATAATCTGGGGGAAAAAAGAAAACTAATTCAGATCTAGATAAAGTCGATAATTGAACACAACTTTTCCTATAACTAATGAACTGGAAAGATCGAGTCAAACTGAACAATTGAGTACCACAGCCAGAATTTGAGCCACGGATCTCCTGGTTTCTGTCCAGCTGCTCTAATCAATTGAGCTATAATGACAATATGCAGACACAGCATTAAATGCACCATCTGGCGCGCCTTTCTCCCCGTAAATCACAAAGAAATCTCAAATTAGTTCGGATGAATTTCCTATAGCGACTTACAGTGTCTTGAAGTTCCGGGCTTCATAGTTTAACCAAATATTAGATCTTATAGTGATTACGACAGTCTAAGTCGTCATTGGGGGTATGTGATAACAAAATAATTTGATATCTCCTTGTGGTTTACCGGTAAAATCGTGAGTTAGTTGGGGAACAATGCTTTGTCGGCATGTTGCCTTGGTAGCTTGGTGAGAACCTAATTTTGAAAGGAATTCTGGGAGTAGAAAGGGTACAGCCAACTGCGGAATAATGAGGGAATTCAAGGTGCACAGTGAAACGATAAAGGGCAAAATTAGAGCAGTTAAATATTGGACGAGAATTGTTTACGGAAACCAACTTCTAATTGGAGCAGTCGGCTGCCGTTGACACGGTAAGGGAATGGAATGCAATTCGACGTGGCCATCAAAATTAAAGAAACGTTTGCAAACCATTGGGATGGAATACGTTTGGATGGCGGGGCAGGGAAGCAGGCGGACTGTTTGGAGAACGGTTAAGAACCGCCTTTGTGATATTGACAGACAGCAAAGAATTGCGCAATGTACGGAGAAGGTTTCGTCGGAAGTACAGTCTGGGCTAAAATCGGAGTGTGGTATGGAGTAATGCATCCAAACAGGTACCAAACTCTATTAGACAGGTGCTCGCGTGGGTTAGGCTAGGAGCATGGCCGATGGCAAAAATTGCTGACGTGAATAGTATGATAATATACCCCATTTATGAAGAGGAAGAATCGTGGACTCATTATCTTGGCAATATGCAGGGATAAGGAGTGAAGGGAAAAGTATTTACCGCAATCCTTTACCACCGCGAACGAAAAATTAGGAACATGTTGGACGCTACTGGCAGGAATGGAAGACCAAACGGGTTAGGTAAATTTCTATTAAGGTGAGACAGCTGAGATCTGAGAAGGCTGATAATAGGGAAGAGGGGGAGGCGATAAGAGGAGCTAAAGATTTATTATAATGTTTTATATGCTTTTTATGTCATCCTTTTCGGCCATTGTCTTGTTGGTATTGCGTGTGTGTGTCTATATATATCTTATGTGTATTTGTCTACAATAATAGGACACATCAATACATCGGAATACGGATTATTGTGTCTTGTAAATTTATAATGCTGTATTTGAATTTCTTTGTCCTTTTATTTTCGTGTACACTTTTTTCCTTTTTGGTTTTTAATATTGCTTACTATGTTGTGTATTGCAAAAGCACGTACGGTCTGTGGACTCGTGCGGTTGATGAATATCAGGTATGTATATTGGTATTTAAAAATATTCATGGTAGCTTGGTGGCTAAAGCAACTGGACGAAAACCATAAGATCCGCGGATCAGATCCTGACTATGTCACTGAATTTTTCAGTCTGAGTCTACCTTTCCAGCCTCTGTCCTACACAAGCTAGAGTAGAAGAAACAATTAATTCACAACTAGTGAACCTTTTCGACAGAACCAGGAGTGTTACATTGTCACCACATTACTAAAATTTTCAGATGATCTTCCAGCTTTAGCAGATGTTGAGACGAGTCCAGCCAACTGTACCTGTGACATTCGATGTTCGCAACTATTAAACTTTCGAACTACAACCATAGTGGATCGAACTCAATGGAACTGCAACGCTTTTTAAGCAAGAGGAACCTATTTAAAGCTTCTTATCAATAATTATAGATAAACACGTAATGTATCCACCAATTTCGGCTGAGAAATAGAACTACTAAATAAAAATGAATTTACTTTATTTGTGAAAATGTGAAACAACATACATTTGCATTTATGGATATTACACTTACATCAACACTACTTGAATATGATGTCAGCTCAGTGGGCCCCATTTGCATTCATGCATTGTTGAAGACGGCGTGGAAATCTCCCGTGCAATGACATTGATGTCCTGGCCGATGTTATCTTTCAAGTCATAATGGCTTGCAAAGGGTGCAAGAATACTTTTACTTTCCATTATCCTTACAGAAATTATTCAGGAACTGTTAAATCTGAGGTTTGGGACGGCCAAGTTAAATCCCCAAGGCGGGAAATCAGTCGATTGGGGAACATTCGTTGGAGAAAAACCATGCTTTGAAGTGCAGTATGTGGCATAGCACCATGCTGCTAAAGCCAAATGTTCAACTGTCGTTCCTGGAGTCCTGGCATCACAACATTTTGCAAATTTCAACTTGGCGGTTGGAATTTACAGTTAGTACGTGACCAGCACAATCCTCGGAAAAATATACACTAATAATCCCACACATTCCAATTGCACACCACATCCTGGTTCATAAACTATGCGATTTTGGTTTTGTTTGTTCTCAAACTTTCTGAAGAAGAACCATACTTTATCTGACTTGAACAGTTGGTTAAGTAGCCATCTTGCTAGTGTTGATACAGGCGGAGCTGCGTTTCACTTAGGGAACGCGTAACAATGAAGGCTTCTACAATTACAGTCCTTGCCCGTATGAGCCAACAATCCATGGCGTACCAATTGCGAACAATGTAGCCGTTTCATGCGCATGCGCTTTAAGTTGAACAGGAATTGCAAGCAAAATTGGTAGATACATTACGCGCCACTCTGTATGTCTTCAGGAAACCAACTTTAAAGAACAACTTTGCGTGGTTATAAAAAGAGCCTTTATTGCGAGTTGGCGGGTTGCAAACTTTGTACGTCAAATACTTTTCTAAATAACAATTCTTTTCCAACTACTTTTTAAACCACAGACGTTTAAATTAAATTTTATTGTGACCTTTTGCGATGAATACTTTTCTAATAACTTGTTAAGATTTAAATAACAGTGAACTGACAGTCTCCTTGCTATGGAGATATAACACTGTTGTCTGTTGAATAATAGTTTATTTATTAAAGCCACATATTGATACTACTATAATTATCAATGCATGTTTACTGTTAACAAGGCAAATGGTTGTGTTTTATGACCAATGTATTTTGTATATATCTACATTATCCTGCGTTATGTAACAATATTATTGTTAATTCAAAATCTTCTCGGGCTTCTAGCCAGGTAAAAACTTGGCTTGACACCAACGTTTCGCAGAAGTGCATCTTCCTCGTCTTCAGGGTGAACTGATGGTTTGAGCTTGCGGAGACTGGTATTTATAAGAGCTGGGATGAAGCTAACATCTGATTGGTTCATCCCAGCTCTTATAAATACCAATCTCCGCAAGCTCAAACCATCAGTTCACCCTGAAGACGAGGAAGATGCACTTCTTCGAAACGTTGGTGTCAAGCCAAGTTTTTACCTGGCTAGAAGCCCGAGAAGATTTTGAATTAACACGTCGCCAGGAAAGCTTCAGTTCTTATTTTAATATTATTGCTGTCGCTACTGATGTCCATCGTTATAAACCGACCTTAAGTAAACAAATAAAACTTGTTGTGTATTACCATTTCAGTGATAGTCTATTATTGGTTTTACTATGCTTTACTCTCTTCTAAACTCCGATTCGCTATCCCCCCCCCCCTTTTACTATTCAATGAACATAATTTTGACCATTAAGGTTTGTATCTAAAGAAATAAATAGAAGAATTAGCGTGAGTAGAAATAATCTCCAGAAGAATGATAGGGGTCATGTATATGGATATAGCATATAGAATGTTTTCTTTTCCTTTTGTTTGTACGCTTTTTACTTTCTCTAGCACGTATGTACATTCTAGATGGAAAATGTATTGCACTACACTCAGAACTTCGATATAGAGGTTTAACCGGAAATACATATTTTTGAGGACCACTGAATAAAAAAAGTTAGAAAAGCGTACATTTACGTGGTATTTGGACAGCACAACTCAAAAACAAAACGTCTGTTAATACCACGCGTGATATTTTAAGTTTAGGATCTCCCTAAGATGCAACACAAAGGTTTTCAATAATCCTCACTCCAACTGCCTTTTGTATGGAATAAATCTCGAAAACTTTGACCTTTTCAAATGGATAACGATTTTGACAAAAACCCGTATATTAGAGATGTATATTTTGATTTTCCTGGGAATAGCCACTGAAGTCCTCTTCAATCTGAATGCTTTTGCATAACTGTTAAACCATAAGAGATAGACAATATCTTACTACAAAAGAAAATTTATATCTCGTCAAAACACAATTTATGTTCTATACATTTTTGCTGTGGAGCTAACAGTTTCCGAAATAAACTTGTAATTGATTTCAATTTTAAAATATGTTTACTTTTCTCAAATAGTAAGCGTCTGTGTTTCTTTTGTTTTACTCCTGGCCCCACAAAGAGAAGCGAATTTCAATGACAATCGCAGATTTTAAAATATTGGTTTAGTCTAGTGTATTACTTTGTCACTTCTACTTATAAGGAAATAATTAATAAGACCATATTGCTAATAATTATCTCGATTAGCATGAAGCAGAAAGAAGAATGATCTTTTGTAAGAAGTTTGTTTGCAAAGTAGATAGACTCTACCTATCCAACGGTTTCTATGAGAGAACAATTCAAATTATCACAATTGTCCATAATAGTTGGCTAAAACTATGAATCCTGGGACTTAAAGTACTCACAACATTGTAGGTCACCATTGGGGGTCATCTCAGAATAATTTGAGAATACCTTGTATGGTTTACCGGGAAACATGCGAGTCAGTTGAGAAATTCAATGCTGTGCCGGCATGTTGCCATGGTAGCTCAGCGGTAAAACAACCAGCTAGAGACCAGGAGTTCCGTGGTTCAAATCACGGCTATGGCATTGAGTTTTTCAGTCTGACTCTATTCAACTCCAGTCCTACACACGGCTTCTGCGAGAAAACAAAATTAAATAGAGAAAGTCATGTGATAGGAACATACTACACCTTTTTCTAAAACACGTACAATTTATTTAATTAATGTTCATTCATGCTAACTGTCTTACCTAGGCCAATTGAAATCGTGCTTCGTTTCTTTTCTACGTATACCTTACAGCTTTCTTGGGTCAGTTTGTAACTCAGACCACGTAGAAATGTGCACCATTTGACAGAGTTAAGATTGAATTGAACGTGCACCTGGACAGTAATACGCGTAACATCGAGGACCTGTGTCCTCAGGGATCCGAGTAGGAGCTGTCTGAATTTCCCAGCAGCTTGAATGAGACGGACTCAGCCACACCAAAGAATTCCTATCACACAAAACTGTTATGAGAGAGAATAGAATAACATCCTAACAATAATCTCCATTATGTTTGCAGGTTTTCTGATTGAAAAGTAATACTGATACATTGTTTCTTCCACATTAGCTAGCGTGTAGACCAGGAGTTGGAAAGGTAGAGTCAAATTGGAGCTGAACGCCTTTCAGGGCTGTCCTCTGCCACTTAAAGAAATCCCAAAACAATGCTATGTAATATATTGTAAATGGTACTTGAGTGTACATTTCGAAAGTGTTCATGTAAAGGATAGTTAGGGGTGGAGGGATTTTCTTGAAAATATTCGTGTCGCATTCTTGGAAAATAATGAACTTAGCACCAAATTTAGTATTAAACAGACTTCGTTTTTGAGCTATGCTGCTCACACACGCTCACAAATTATTTTTTGTATTCAGGGGTCTCAAAACATGTATTTAAGGTGAAATCTTAGTATCAAATTTCTGAGCTGTCTGAATTTCCCAGCATCTTGAATGAGGCTGGGCCCGGCATACCAAAGAATTCCAATCACATAAACTGTTATGAGAGTAGAATGACTTCATAACTATAACCCCTATTTTGATTGCAGATTTTATGATTCAATAAGTAATAGTTAATGAATTGTATCTTCCTCATTAGCCAGTGTGTAGGACAGGAGTTGAAAAGATAGAGCCAGATTGTCTGTAGCATCCTTTCAGGACTATCCTCTGTCCTTGAAGACATTTAGGAAAAAGATCTGATGTGTGCTATTCACATAACTTTCTCTACATCTTTGCAGAAAATAATTCTTAAAAAGCTTACACTTCTATTTAGTTCATGCTAATCAGAAAAAATTAGCAGAAATAGTCTTATTACTTACTTCCTTGTAAGTAGAAGCGAAATAAGAGTATCACCCAAGCTAGTTACGTATATAAATAAGACTAGTATACCTCCTAGATAAATTAGAAGTAAAACATTAAAGAATCAAAAACTTGGATATACATCCTCTAATTAAACATATACTACAGATTGCTTGTAGAAGTAGAATTAAGGTTAAAGTGATAGTCAAAAGCTGGTGGCTATGCCACTGAAGTTCCTTTGTATGGACAGCAGTTGACAAATTCTTGTATAAGAAAAGTATAAGTTTTTCAAAGCAGAAACCAAAAACAAGCAATGTCTCAAAAACGGTAAACTCTACGAAAAAAATGTATATAACATAAATTGTGTGTTTTAATGTGCTCTACATTTTTCGTGCAGTAAGTTTTTGTCCATCTGTTACGGTTTAGCAGTTATTCAAAATTCCGTAAAATTCATCAGAACAAGGTACTCTTCAGAGGCTATTGCTAGAAAATTCAAGATATATATTTTATTTTTCAGGTAAATATGCTTAATATATGAGATTTTAATCAAAATCGTTAGAGCCATTTTTGAGATACAGAAAATTTTCGAAAAAAGTTCTATGTAAAGGGTAGTTGAGGGTGGGGTGTCGCATCCCTGGAAGATACTAAACTTAAATACCAAATTTGGTATTTAACGGTCTTTTCGTTTTTGAGCTATGTCCACAGACACACACACACACACACACACACGCACATACACATGGACATTTTTGTAAAAATGCTTTTTTTTTGGATTCAGGGGGACCCAAAACATGTATTTCCGGTGAAATCTCGGTATCGAATTTTTGGGTGCATTACAATACCTTCTCTATACACTATATGCATAGTACGTGTAGAGAAAGTAAAAATATCAATACAATAAATGTTGTATAATGTATTGTTAATTATACTTGAGTGACTGGAGTGTAGGTTTGTGATTTCATGTTGTTGTAAATAGTAATGGTAAACTTATTGGTACTGCTTATGAATGGTTAATGAATGGAAATGGTTAAATAATTAATTACTTCACAAGTGTCTGTAATTATTATATCTAGCTGTATAAAGTCATAAACTGGTGGTTATAATTAATTGTTTCGAAATTATTAGTATTTTAGTTGGACTTTTTTTTTCCATTTGTATAGCCTCCTTTAACTTCATTGCTCATATCGGGGGCTTTGACTTGTGAAACAATCCGTATTACTTTAGCTTTAGAATATTAGTTTAATCATTTTAAATCACTAAACACATGCACATTTATTCTCGCATTCATACTTCTAGACTCTGTGGTGGATAGAGAATAATTCTGGATAAGGAAAAATTCCCCGTTCCAGCCGGGAATCTAACCCGAAACTTCCGGAGGAGAAGTCAGTTAACTGACCAGTTGACCACGTTGGCTGGAGTTTTATCTTTAAACTTATTAATTAATCTTTTTCACCGTATTTTGTTAATTTATTTAACTCCGCCACCAGGTAATACCCAATTCAGAGATAACTAATACATATATAACTGGGATTTGAACCACGGATCCTGGGCCTCTGTACGGTTACTCTAACCACTAAGCAACATGCCGATACAGCATTGAATTCCACGTAAGTGCCTGTGCTTTTCCCGGTAAACCCTCAAAGAGACCCTAAGTTATTTTGAGATGACATTCCAATGCGACTTGGACGGAAATCAGGAGATCCGTGGTTAAAAACTCGATTATGGTTATGGATTTTTCAGTCTGGATCTACCTTTCCAACTCTTGCTCTACACATTGGTTAGTGCGGAAGAAACAATTAATTCAAATTGGTTGACCTAATAGTTGGTTAAAGACTACTAAGCCAGGGACTTACGATATATAAGTCGCCATTGGGATATGTCATATCAAAGTAATTTGGAATATCCTTGTGTGGTTTATGGGGAGAAATGCTAGTCAATTGGGGTATTTAATGCTCTACCGGCATGTTGTCAAGGTAGCCTAGTGATTAGAGCAACTGAATGTAGACCAGGATATCCGTGGTTCAAATCCCAGCTATGGTATTGGATTCTTAGATCAACAATATCGTGACTGCGCCCAGCGGCGGGGTTGCGAGATCAAAAATCTGATGTGTTACACTCACATAACTTTCTCTAGCTATTCTACAATCTTCTTACATAAGATTATTCTTCTTTCTGCACCTTGCTAATCGAGGTACTCATTAGCACAATGTTCTTATTACTTAGTTCCTTATAAGTAGGAATAAAATAGGGGAATACACCAGACTAAATCAATAGTCAAATGTTTTAAAAGCTGTCGTTATGCGATTGTCATTACAAATCGCTTCTTTTCTTGGCCAGGAATAGAACAAAAGAAAAACGGACACTGCCGTCTGAGAAAAGTATAAGTACTTCACAATGAAACTAATAACAATAAATACCTCGAAAACGGGGAGCTCCACGAGAAAAATGTATATGACATGACTTGTGTATTTTAACAATACCTATATGTTTTATATAGTAAGTTTTTGTCTATCTCTTACGGTTTAGTAGTTATGCCAAATTAAGCAAAATTCATCCAGAATAAACAGGTCTTTAGAAGTTATTCCCAGAAAATTTAAGATATTTTGTCAGGTAAATATCTTTAATATACGGTATTTTATTCAAAATCGTTAGATCCATTTTTAAGAAAATGAAAAATTTCGTCAAAAGTTCCGTGTAAAGGGTAGTTTTGGGTGGGGGGATTTTTCTCAAAATCTTCGTGTCGCATCCTTGGAAGATACTAAACTTAAATACCAAGTTTGGTATTTTAGCTACTTTTCGTTTTTGAGTTATCGTGTTCAAAGACAGACACACACGGACCTTTTTCTGAAAATTCTTTTTTTTTTTTTTTGGATACAGGGGGTAACATGTATTTCCGGTGAAATCTCGATATCGAATTTTTGGGTGGAATACAATACTTCTCTATCCGTATGTACATTGTACATACGGGGCTAGAGAAAGTAAAAAGGTGCATTTCCTCCGATGGAGTACAAAAATTACCCAACGTGTCCGTATTTTTTTCTAGTATCCCAAATACTACTGCGGCTGCTGCTGCTTGATAATAAAATAAAAATATATAATAATTATACGCTGAAATAGGTACCGATGGATATCTATAAAATATGGAATTTCGTCTTGTTTTTAAAGACAGTTACGTGTATTTTTGTAATTTTAAATCTTAAGTTTGCAATTAGTGGAATCGTTCAGTTTTACCTACCTTAAAGTTCAGAATCTGTGTCCCATGCTTTCTATATTTCCTTTCGTATGCTTTTGGCATTTTACCCAACACCAAGCAGTGCACACTGATATTACCAACCAAGAATCCTCTCTGCATACTCGCAATATATTCTGCTAAGCAGAAATGACCACATTGTTGTTGAGTTCACATAAAAATAATTAATCACACAGCAGACAAGTGTGTGTCTCCTTGATAGAAGGATTGTTGTTTGTTGATAGCTTCATTCAGAGCACAGACGATTCATATTGTCGCTTAGACCACTCGCCTCTTACAAAGGCGACTCATTTGTGGGGTTCTCCAGTTTCCGCGCCATCGCATTCTACCGGTGCTCCATCTTGATTCCATGTAGGTATTATCAGTGTCATCGCCTGCGGTGTTATAGTAGCAAAAGCCGGCGTTAAACACTATAAAAAGTGTCGGTGTGGTGATGAAAGCTAATATCTTGATAAACATGGGACTCTTTTGTCACGGTGTTTATTTGTATTTGCGAAACAAATATTCCCCTCCCCAAACACCCAGTTGTTTCCCTGAATTCCCCCACAGAAGTTGACTTACCAACTTCTAAACTCTTCTTGAGTTCCGAGAGAAAAGAAATACTAGCATCATCCAAATCGTTATTTTCAATCACATTTAAATTTTTTTTTTTTTTGCTGATATTTTCACTTGTTTCTTCAGCATATTCGTAAAACTCAAGAAGACCAGTTTTGATTCCTTCTTCTGTTAAAAAATACTGCACAATCAAGGGAAACGTTTTTATGTTTCCAACGTTAGAAGAATCTGTAGCAAGTGAAACATGTTCTTGATCTTGGAATAAGTTTATCTTGTGCTGCGGGCGCAAGCACTTTCTTCACAAGTATGCTGGACTTGAATGCGACCACATTTAATTTTCTTTGCAACGTCGAAGTCCTGGAACAATACACTACATCGTTTATCAGAACAGTCCTCCATGATGTTTAACCCCGCGATAAGTTGCTGTTGGTTTCTGCTGCCATGATAAAATCATCTTCTTTAGTAAATGATTTTTAAAATATCTAATGTGTTCACATGACTTTCTCTACATCTCTGTAATAAATTATTGTTAAAAGGCTTATTCTTCTATTTACTCAGTGATAATCGAGAAAAAAAAAATAGCCAAAAGGGTGTTATTATTTGTTTTCTTGTAAGTAGAAGGAAAATAAGGAAGTGTCATAGGCTGAATCGGTAATCAAATCTTTTAAAACCTGGTTGGTATGTGATTGATGTGCCTTTGTTTGTATGAACAGTAGTTGACACATTTCCGTATGAGAAAAGTATAAGTATTTTAAAACTGAAACTAATAACAAGAAATATCTAAAAAATGGTCAACTCCGCGGAAAAAATGTGTATAACATAAATGGTGTGTTTTAGCGAGCTCTACATTTATGGTATGGCAAGTTTTTGTCTATCTCTTACGGTTTGCCAGTTATGAACAATTCCGCATAATTTATCCAGAATAAACATGTCTTCAGAGGCTATTCCCAGAAAATTGAAGCTATACATTTTATTTGTCATGTAAATATCGTAGATATAAGAGATTTTAATCCAAATCATTAGAGCCATTTTTGAGAAAATCGAAGTTTTTGGAAAATGTTCCATGTAAACGGTAGTTTGAATAGGTACCAAGTTTGGTATTTAACACTCTTTCCGTTTTTTAACTATGCTGTCCACAGACACAAAAGTATCTTTTTCTAATTTGTTTTTGGATTCAGAGGGACCCAAAAGATGTATTTCCGGTGAAATCTTGATATCGAATTTTTGGGTGCATACCTTCTCTATACATTATGTACATAGTATGTGTGGAGAAAAAAAAAACGATGCAAGGATAGTACTTTGTCAGAAGAATTCGCATATGTGTCTTGTCTGCATCGATTCCCTCGAAGTTAATTGAAAAACTCTGACGACAATCTTTACATTCTGCTTCAAACTCGCTTTTCATTAACCAGTCACTTGAAATTTTCCAGGCATCGTTAAATGTACTGGACATTACAATAAACAACTTACGAGCACTGTCAGTCTTTGACTCAAAGACCTCAAACTGCTAATAATTACTGATTTTGTTATGTTTATTTGTAAATATAGCAAGACTGACGACTAGAAGTTGACACAACAATTGGTTTCTCTTCTTCCTCCCGACTTCAACACTGCCGGCACACTAATCAAAATACTACCATTTGCTTCTAAACGCTGTCAACCCTTGCATATAACAAATGAAATACTTGTATTTTATAAAAGTATAGTATATAAATGATGATAATAATAAAGAAATAAGAAGATATCACATAATTCCGGGAGCCGTGAGACCCCATTCAATTCCAGGAGACTCCCGGCCATTCTGGGAGAATTGGCAATCCTACCCACCTGGAAACTCCCAACAGGGTGTACGGCTTGTTTGTAAGTCATAGCTGATTGTTGGCATCCATTATTACGCACGTGAAGTAGTGAACACCTGTGCCACGGAAGTTCTCGTGGCTGTAATTGAGGCGCTGAGATCAAAAACAGGACTAGTCATCATTTTGGCAGTTTATGAGCTGTTAATGTAGTTCTATTCTTTATATAATTCGGCATCTGTTGATGATAAAATGGAACCTGTCCAGCAACTCTTTCCATGTCTAAATCAGTGTTGAAATTTTGTGTCGTGCAAAAACAGGATTTGTCACAGACAAGATGGTATAGTTCATAATGGTAGATTTACCAATGTTTGTCACATGCAGCAACCGGTGAGCGTTCCTACAATGCTTAAGATAAGAATTTTGCAAGTTTGGAATTGCACAAAAGGAAACGGGACACAGAATACGCTCCCAATTAGTAGTTCACAATACAATGTACGGCAAGGAAACACATGCATGTTGAAATATGCACAAGATGCGTTTCTTCACTATCACAAACATCTAGATGAATTTTGTTTTTAAGAAGTCTGTAACTGTGAAAGGTAACAAATGATCTGTTACAAAGTACTACATATTTGAGTATAACGTGCCAAGGGCCTATATGGACATCGTTCTCTGAAACCTGAAAAAGTACAAGATGTTGTCCCATTGAAGCTTCGTGAACTATACTGAAGAAATGTGCCATCATGAAATGATTGGTGAATAGCAAAGTAATGAGTCTCACAGTGATCAAGAGTGAATTCTGGCTTCCTACCCAATAATGAACAGTGTTTTCTAGCCAAATATTAATAGGTTCATGACTGGTCTTGATTTATATCGTTATATATATATCTTTTTATATGATGTATTTTTATATGCCTACAGTATTTGGAATGTGCATTATTAGACTATGTTTAAAGGATTAAAACATATTTTCCTATAAATTTTACAAATCTTTGAGTTATAATTTAATTTTGGTAACATTGAATTGTTGAAATAAAAAACAGGATATGCCAGTCATTTTCTATGTTCATTTACTAGTATGTGTCTTTATTATATGTTTACAGATTTTGGTATATGGCTTTAATCGTCTTAATGAGAATGTAAGTATAACCACAACCTTTAAAAATGTTACTATTCAGAATTATATAAAAAATTGATACATCTCAGAAGTACTATTCTGTGACATGTCCCTTTTTTGATCTCAACGCCTCAATTGTTTCGCTTGTGCGTGTGGACACAATCATGTTCTTTCAGAAGATTCCTTGACGTCGCAGCCAAGCATTGTTGAGTTGAGAAAGTTTGTGAATACCGGCAGTGTACTGCACGTGCAGTGCTTTCTGAAAATTTTCATTGACATAAACAGAATATAAAAAGGGACAAAATCCGGCGGTGTGAGCAGATTCTGGTGGGAATGCATCCTTCAGCAGTTAGACGGGAATTTCTTAGCAAACTGTATCGTCACAACGAACGTCGGAACGAAACTATTTGGCAGAATTGGTACGAAAGATGGTTATGAACAGGTAATCAGTTTGGAAAACTAAAGAGTTGTTGCAGAAAAGTAAGTTCTTGTTACAACATAAATATACATAATAACTTAGGGTGCAATTATTATCCAACATTATTACAACTCGTCTAATTTATTGTTTTTATAATTTACGCAATCCGAATACATTTACTGACCTGTCGATGAAAAACTTTGAGCTGTTTATCCTGTCAGTTTTATTAACAGTATTCTCAGAAAAAATCTATCACAATCTCGATTGGGATTTAGTCCAGTATTTCACGATTAAAATAAAGTATATGAGGAGGGTTCAATCCCAAATCCCTCTCCTTCCTCGCGCCGTTGTCACTGCAAAATTGTTCTTTCTTTTTTTTTCTATTTCTCTCCCCCACCCCCGAAACCTTTATTGATGGCAAATTAGCCAAATTACAATAAATCATTCTTCTGTTTTTTATTTTATGAAATATATTTTTCTGAATTCGCGGCAACGGATGAATGAATAGATTTGCAAAACAATAAACTATCATGGATTTTTAACTAAGCTATAATGCATATTTATTTTTAAACTTTGCAGAAGTCGATTTTTCTATGCGTGTTAATTACACATTGTGCATTAATTTCACTATAACCTGTCTTTAGCAGATAAGAAGTGATTGTATTTTATCCAATTTGATGCGACATTTCATCGGAAATGCATGATTCAAGGCCGCTGAATAGAAAGAAAGAAAAGAAATCCCTGTGCATAGTATAGCTCAGAAATGAAAAGTCAGCTAGTTCCCAAACTTTGTACTGGTATTTTGAATCTTTCAAGGAAATTACATGAATATTTTCATCAAGTACCCCACTCCAAAGAACCTTTTGAACCAAAATTTTGGAAAACTATGTTTTCTCAAAAATGATTAACGATTTTGATGAAAATACCATACATGTGTTGTGGAAGTTTGTTTCCATAACACATACGTGCAATACTTTTTTGTGAAAGTAAAAAATGTAGGCAAGGCACCGAGTTATATTTAAACAAATGAATTACGTGAAACGAAGACGCATTACACATTAAAAGAGTTGACAACGCTATTTTACTGTTTTATTGCAAAGCTCCCATAACACGATTTGTTAATGTTCCGAAGCAATTTTTGACAGTAGAATCGGAAAAAAAAAATTAATGTTATGTCAAAATGAGAAACAATTTTTTTTCCCTTTGCCACTGCCCTTCTATCTGAGCTACGCAATCGAAGCTGACTCGAATTTTTCCAGTAGAACAAAGCAGCTCTCTATCGCCTGCGGTGCCACAAAAAAAAAGCAAAGCTCTCTAATCTTATCTTGAGTAAGATACGACGATTTCGAATTAAATACTTCTTCATTCTAATTCTACCTTTCGGCTTACGGAAGAGCAATCAATAAAGGTGAATTATGGTTTCTCAATGAAACTAAAACTGTGTTTGACCCTAGGAAACTATTTATTAATCCACGACGGCTAGAACATGGTTAGACTTCATATTAAATCCTTAACAAAATAATACAAAACACATTATATCGTCAGGTTTTACTTTCTCTACTTAGTACATAGGTGGAGAAAAAACTGCATTTCGCCCAAAAATTCAATACCGAGGTTTCACTAAAATGCTCATATTAGGGTCGCCTGAATCCAAATAAGGCATTAATAGCTTAATTGCGAGCGCGAGCGCGCGCGTGTGTGTGAACACGATAACGAAAAACCGGTTGAATACCGAACTTGATATTCAAGCTCAACATCTTCCGAGGACAGATCATGAAGATTTTCAAGTAATTTTCCAAATATAAAACTACCCTTTCCTTAGAAAAATTTTCGAAAATGTTTCATTTTCTCAAAAATGGCTATAACAATTATTATTAAAATACCGTATATTAAAATACTTATATGACAAACTATTTATAATTTTCTACAGTTACAGTTATTTCGGAATTAAAAAGGTCCGAGATATTTATAGTTATTGGTTTCAATTTTAAAACACTTAAAAACTTTTCTCATACAGGAATTTGTCATCTCTCTGGGTCATACAAAAAATTTGAGTATCGTTTTAGCCTAGTGTATTCTCTTATTTCTATTCTACATTAACTAGTAGAAGAATAAGCGGTTTAAAATGATTTGTTAGAGAAATGTAGAGAAAATCATGGAATGGGACACAGTAGATTTTTTAATCTCTCTGGGAGTATACATTAATACTTTAGATTTAAAAATGCTATAAACTTGTATTTAGAGGCAGGGATTTTAATTAAATTTGTGCTTCAGTTCAAGGCTCTTTAAATTTTATAAGTAATAATAAATTTATAATTTCCATCTATCTTCTTACAAATATAATATGACAAGCAGATGTATAAGACAGGTCTTTTTTCAGCGGCCTTGTGGTTGAAGCCGTGATTTTATGTTGTAATAACTTTCTCTTGTGTTGCGAGATTCTATACAAGTCTAGCGTACGGGCAGGTAGTCGTTGAAGAGATTACCCTTTAGAGCCTGCGAGATTTAACTTGTCAAGTCTAGAAAAGAAAGAGACAAACACTTACCTTCTGGTTGTTTCTCTCTTCGCGGTAATGGATGTATTTGCAAACAGCATGCAGCCATTTAACAGACAATAGAGGGTTCGGAGGGGGTATTTGCTTTCCAAGAATTTAGACAGAGAAGATAGTGTGTCAAGGACAGAACCAAACCAGACAAGTTACATCCCATAGAGTATTTTTTTTTTTTTTTTTAATGATTTATTGATCGATCAGCGCATGTGCGCTCTACAGATCATTGATTTTAGACATTATTTACATGCATGATACTGAATAACATTGAAATGAGGTAAGCCCCATTGGGCCCCTCATAAGTAGGTACATTTTTTTGTTTTTATTTTACAGAAAGTCTTGCTGTGAGAGCTGGTCCAGTGGTAGGCGACTCTTGATGCGAGTTGGATAGCTAGATTTTCTGCCAAGAGAATAGTGAATGGCTCCCGAGACGTCTTTTAGCTTGCTGTAAAACTGTTCGGCTTGTGAAGAAATTGACTGTTGAATGATGCTGATTCCAGTTTCTCTATGTAGTTGACTATTTCTGACAAACCATGGTGCATTCGTTGAGATTCGCAATATTTTGTTTTGAAATGTCTGGATACGTTTGATTTCAGAAACTGGACAAGCGTATAGTAGCAGTGGTCTTAATAGAGTCGTGTAAAGTAGTGTGCAGTTTTTTAGTTTCAGTGAAGATCTTTTGTTGAGGAGGGGGTAGAGTTTTGCCAGTCTTGCTCGGGCTAGTTTAAGTTTGTTGCTTATATGTGGTTTCCATGTGAGTCGTCGATCCAGGAGTACACCGAGATATTTCACTGTTTCTGTATTAGTTTTCCAGGGTATCTGTTTCGCTGGGAGCGTTACTGGTGGTGGATAGTTTTGTCTGCATAGTGTAAAGACCATTGCTTCACATTTTTGCTGGTTGAGCGAAATACGCCAGTTGTCTAGCCAGGGCATAATTAAGTTTAAGGCCTCTTGAAGGTGATTTCTGGCGGTGTGGATATTGCGATGTGTTGAGAAGATTGCAGTATCGTCCGCATACATAGCGATTTGAGCTGTAGGCGTTGCAGGCATATCAGAGGTGTACAGGTTGAACAGAGCTGGTCCCAGGATAGATCCTTGAGGAACTCCGGCTGTTATAGGTTTTGTAGAAGAGTGACAACTACCTATGCGGACTGAGAATGTTCGTTGTGACAGAAAGGAGGAAATTATTTTATAGAGGTAGTCTGGAATGCCGTTGTTGAACAGTTTGTATAGAAGACCCCGATGCCAAACCCTGTCGAACGCCTGAGTGAAGTCAAGGAAAGCTGCAGTTGTGTGTTCTTTCTTCTCGAAGCCTTGTGCCACTTGCTCTGTAATCCGGAGAATTTGATGGGTGGTTGAATGTTTACGACGAAAACCGAATTGAAAGGGAGGTAATACTGATGTTTCATTGAGAAATTTTGTTAAACGCTTCAGTATAATCTTTTCATACACTTTGGACAGAGTTGGTAACAGACTTATAGGACGATAATTGTTTGGGTCTGAGGAGCTTTCCATAGAGTATAGTACCCTCTTTTTTTCTGGCGCGCACTTAGAAAACATTGAATGTCATTTCACAAAAAGCTATTCACTTGGTGTTTTCTCGTAGTAAGGTCTTTCTAGTGTTTTAACAAATTATGCAAACCGCTAGAAATAACTAACGACAACTCCCAAGGCGGGTTATAACAAGAGACAGACAAAATATTACATTTATTTGCCAGCGTAAGAAAATAAGAAAAACAGTAGGTGTTCCATTCACAAACTTTCCTTAGAGAAGATTAGTCCATTCTCTAAGTCATTCATAAATGTAAGTAAGGGAATACACTAGGCTAAAGCAGTAGTAAAATCTTTTAATAGCTACTACTAGGTGAAAAAATTGAGATTCGGTTCTCTTTGCATTCCCGGGAGTAAAACCAAAAAGAGGAAACGAAACTTGACTTACCGTTTGAAAAAATTTAAGTATAAAATTTAAACCAATAACAAGGAATATCTCAAACGGTTAACTGTACAAAAATGTATATGATATAATTTTTTGTGTAGTAAGTTTTTGTTTGTCTTTTACGATTTATATAACAGTCATCCAAATGAAGAGGTCTTCAGGGGATATTCCCAGAAAATTCAAGATATACAGTTTGTTTTGCATAAAAATGTCTTAAACATGTCATTTTAATCAACATTGTTACAGCCATTCTTGAGAACATGAAAATTTTCGAAAAATTATCCATGTAAAGGGTAGTCGGCTGCGGGAGGATTTTCTTAAAAATCTTCGTATCCCATCCTTGGAAGGTACTAAATTTAAGTGTCAAGTTTGGTATTGAACCGAATTTTGTTTTTTAGCTATGCGCACACACACAAAGACACACACACACGAATGTTTAAATTTTTTTGGATTCAGGGGGTCTCAAAACATATGTTTCTGGTGAAACTCCTGTATCGAAATTTTGGGTGACATACAATAGCTTCTGTATCTCTTATGTACATTGTGCATACGCACTAGAGAAAGTAAACATTCTAGTGGTGTAATCGTTACCTTGCTACAGCTTTAGAAGCTATTTCCAGAAAATTCAAGATATACATTTAATTTTTCAGGAAAATATTTTAAAAAAATGGTATTTTAAAAATCGATAGAGCCTTTTTGAGAAGATAGACATTTTCGAAACATTTGCAGTGTAAAGAATAATTTGAAGTGGGACATTTTCTTCGTGCTGCATCCAAGTTTGGCGTATAACAGTTTCGTTATGGAGTCTTTATGGCTTGCCTAACTCTCGTTTTCCTCTAATTAAGTTCTAATTTTGGAAGTATCTGCTATTAGTTCTTTCTATATCTGAGAGCCAGGTTTTACTTCCTGCGTTACATACAGTATACAGATGAAGCATTGTTTTCCACCCCAAATTTCTATGTACATTTTTTGCCGGATATACACATTTTTAAACTCCCTGAATAAAAAGGGGATCTTTGAAAAAATTACCATCCGTATGTTTATGCCCGTGAACAATATAGCTCAAAAATGGAAAATAAATTAAATACTAATGGGAATTTAATGCAATCATATCTAAATGGTTGACAACTCACTGGGTTTTCTCTTCCAGTTCTCCAAACAAATTTCTATTAAAAAACATATATTCTTCTACCTAGTTTATACTAATCCAGATACTAGTAGAGCTGGTCTTATTACTTAGTTCCTTGTAATTTGAGGGGAAATAAGAAAATACTCTAAGCTAAAATGACAGTAAAACCTTTAAAAAGTTGTCGCTCTGCGATAAAATTGAAATCCGGTTTCATTGGCATGGCCAGCAGTAAGCAAGAGATGAAGAAAAGAACGAGTTGCTGTTTGAGAAAAGCATAAGTATTTTAAAACTAAAACCAATAACAAGGAATATCTCTCCACAAAACATGTATAGGTATAGTATAAATTGTGTGTTTTATCAATTTTTGTAGAATAAGATCTGCGCATCTACGGCTTCCCGTTATGCAAAAGTCCTCCAGAATGAAGAGGGTTTCGGTGGTAATGCCCACAAAATTCAAGATAAGCATTTTATTTGCCTTGTAAAAATTCTTAATAATTAGAATTTAAATCAAAACTTTTGAAAAAATCAAAATTTTCAAAAAAATGTTTCATGTAAAGGGTAGTTTTGCCATTTGGATTTTATTGAAAGTTTTCGTATCCTTGAAGGATGATGTATTTACATATTAGGTCTAGGAATAATATGCTAGCCTCAAGTTCTAAGGTCGCAGGTTCGAACTTGGCGGAGGGTTTTATGGTTGTAAAATTCCTTGGAATGGCTTCCTTTGGAAGCGAAGTAAAGTAGGTGGCAGATTTACGGCACATATAATAATCAAAGTTCGATAAAAATGTTCTGAGCAATATTGGTCGTTCTTTCTCGCCCAGTATAGAATGGACCGCTAAGAAACTCAGCAGTGCGTTCATAAATACAACTAAATTTATTTCAGTTATCTCCGCTTAATATGTAAATAGTATATATAGAGACGGTAAAAATAAATGCTTTATTAAACAAATTTGAAACCTTTAAATATGGATAATTCTTTGTAACCAATTGATAAAATACATAGCTTAATTGGATAGGTAGAGAAAGCCGAAAAATTCCATGCCATAGCCAGAAATTTTCAGTCTAACTTGAGTGAACACACCTGTGTGAAAAAAATTAACAATTTAACTTCAATACTGGTGCGTGTGCGTGTGCGTGTGCGTGTATCTTTTGGCGTTTCATCTCTATTCACTAATGTTGCAACTAAAAGTTATCTGTTCCGTTGCTATAGTTGAAAATCAAATTAAACATTTTATTGCTGTGTTAATCAAAGATCTGCACCTTCAATACGCACTTGTATTAACATGGTCTAGCTATAGAAAATCCTTTGTCCTTTATATGAGTTATATGAAAGTTAAAATTGCTACTTCCTGTCCTAAATTATTTAAAATCTGGTTCAGAATGTGCAATTATACCATAGCATACTGGCATCAATTATTATTATTTTTATTATTATGATTATTTTTATTATTGTTTTAAATATTATTATTTTTATTGTTATTCTATTTACTATTATTATATTTATTGTTATCATCATTTTTATTACTATCATCTTTATTATTATTTAAGTTTAGGGATGTTAAATATGGCTAGACATTAACTGTGCATTGTTTGACGAATTATCAATAAGAAACTATTTAATAAATGCATAGTTCTTATGGATCTCTAAATACTGACCAAAGGATGTTTGTGGTACACGAATGAAACACATTTTATGAGGCATGCAATATGTTACCTTAAATACGTTTATATACATTATATCATATTTTGGACTAAATATAGCTGCAATGAGAACATCTTAAAAATTGCTTATTATCACTCATACACACAGCCTGTAAAATGATGCGTTTCTCAACTTTTTCAATTATATACAACTCGTTAACTGCATTAAGTTAATTAAACACACATTTATTACCAAAGCTAATTAAACACACATTTATTTCCATCCATTGGTAAGATTTTACTATTGTATCAATATTTCGTAATATTGTTTGCGTACTCCCAGGTCGTAAAGCAAACTTTACTTTTTTTAGTCCAGCTCATTTTCATTAACAAAAACAGCTGTTCACATAGATAGGTGATTCCAAACATGTCTAAAATATTTGCATAGAAAAAAAGGTAGGTCTGAGCAGCATAAACAAATTCAGCACCAACAATAAATTTACTTTATGTTAAAATGAGATATAATTACGGCTATAAACGTTGTACACTTTAGTTGTTCCATTTAAGGGAACACTCTGGAAATAAATAAAAAATGTTCCATTATATAGCCCTAATGACGTTTTAGAACATATCATACTTTATATTAAGCACCACAGATACATTTTCAAAATCTTTGATTATTTTCTAAATGCACACGTTTAATTTTTCAATTTTGAATATAAACTTGTGGTATAGTTTTTAAAATTGGAATTTTAACCAAGTAAGTGAAAATCTACATGTGCATAATACTAGTCTTAAATCTGATTATAGATTTTTAAAAATCTTGTATAATTGTGCAATTATTAACTTTTCAACATTTCATGAAAATGTTACTCAGTTTTTATAACATGTAATTTAGATTTTTATTGTGTCTTGTTAAAGCAAATGGTAAAAATTTCATCCTGATCCGTTAAAATCTTTTGATTAATATGTATCCTGAAGAGCAAAATTTGTTTGTTATTTTTATGGGAAGACCCCATTGAAGTTTAATTTTCAGATAACCTTCCTGACCATCATTTAGAATTTTCTTGAAGCATAAAAGATATCTATATAATTCTTTTTTGCATATGAAATAATCCAAACCACCCCTAGAGCATTTTTTACCTTTTATTTGGTATAAAATACTTTTGAGAACATGGCGGAGTATTTTGTTTTCTACCTCTAACTTCACGGTCCAACTACATCATACTCTGTTTTTTTTATCCAGATCAACCACCAGAAGCTTTGTTTGTGCGTTTATAGTGTTAATATGATTATTTATTTCATTCAAAAATAGTCGAATTAGTTTAATTGGATCATAACAGGTACGCTAACATTGGTTACAAGAGGAATGCCTCTAAACATTAAATGGGTTCACTTACCGCTCGGGTCATTAGCGACTTCTGAAATGGGAGCTGAAGCTCTCTTCTCAGATGTTTATGAAACTGTTGCACAAACTATGCAGGAATGGAAGTCTGGTTTGTTTCCTGCGCAAAGTCCAGCATAGTTCAATCTAATTTCACTTCGTCCTGTATTTAATGCTTGGAAATTCCTATGCGTAGTTATAAGCATGGTCATTTTTAAGTTCCAAAGTTGGTATTAAATCTTCCAAGGATCGATATTAAGATTTCCAAGAAAATCCCTGCTGTTATTTAAGGCATACGATCGCTCTGCCTAGATAATCAGTGAAAACTAGAAGAGGCACACTTCGTAGAAACAGAGCATAATATGACGAGAAAGTTCGGTCTTCTGGAACCACAAGGCATGTTTTTCCATTACTGTAATTACAAACTTGAGAGAAGTGTAGGTATTTTTTCGCCATTTTCCTTATACTTAAAATGAGGTGCGGGACAGTAAAAACTTGTATTATCTTATTGCAGTTTTCCTTGGGTGTGCCTTCACGTATTGTTTCAGTATACTCTACTTTTAATTTAAAGGATTTGCCTAGAATTTTCGAATTCATGTTTAATAGCAAAATTTTCGCATGAATTTCACATACGCTGTATTGAATTTAGCTGCTTGTAAAACCCGTATCGCCTTCCTTTAATTTTTACTTTCTCTACCACGTAGTTAGCGGGCAGAAAAGGTATGGCACTCTATTCAAAAGTTAGATACACAGTTTTACCGCAGTTGCATGTTTTGAGGTTTTTTTAGTTAGAATATGCTACGTGTATGTGTGCAATTGTGTGAACGACATAATTAAAAAAAAATCTGATGTGTTACACTCACATGCATTTCTCTAGCTGCTCTACAAACTTCTTACAAAATATTCTTCTTTCTACACCATACTAATCGAGATAAACATTAACAGAATGTTTTCATTACTTAGTTCCTTATAAGTAGAAGGAAACTAAGGGAATGCACTAGGCTAAAGTGATAGTTAAAGGTTTTAAAAGCTGTCGTTATGTGATTGTCAGTGCAAATCACTTCTTTACCTGACCAGGAGTAGAACAAAAGAAAAGGGACATTTCCTGTCTGAGAAAAGTATAAGTACTTTACAATGAAAACCAATGACAAGGAATTTCTCGGAAACGGTTACCTCCACAACAAAAATCTAAAGGACTTAAATTGTGTGTTTTGATGAGATCTACATGTTTATATAAGAAGATTTGTCCATGTCTTACGGTTTATCAGTTAAGCAAACTTCGGCAAAATGCATTCAGAATAGGGAGGTTTTCAGTGGCTATTCCCAGAATATTCAACATATGTATTTGGGATGTGAATATCTTTAATATACGGGATTTTAATCAAAATAATTAACCATTTCTGAGAAAATACAACTTTCTTAATATTTTTCCATGTAGAGTGTGTTTTGTGTTGGGGTGGGGAAGATTTTCTTGGAAATCTTCATGTCGCATCATTGAAAGATATAAACCTAAATACCAAGTTTGGAACTTAACGATCTTTTTGTTTTTGAGCTATGCTATCCAAAGACAAGCACACGCATACATCACAGACAGACACGACCTTTTTCTAAAATTGATTTTACCGGACTCAAAGGACCCCAAAACACACATTTCCGGGGAAATAGCGACATCGGATTTTGGATGGAATACAATACCTTCTCTATCCACTATAAACCTTGTACATGCAGGCTAGAGAAGTAAAAGAAGGACCGGTTAAATTCCAAACTGGTTATTTAGGTTTAACGTATTCCAACAATGGGTCGTGAGTTACACAGTTAAGGCATTTTTCGGGTTCTTTCCCTTACCTTGAGAAGACGAATGTTGATTAACTTTAAGCTCCACGGATATCGAGACCATCTGTGCATTATTTCAGCGATTTCAGTTATCGTCCAATAGGTATTGAAAAAAGTAAATAAAAAGAAGGATGTGACTTGGAGGTTTTAAAAAAAAATCTCCGCACCACAAAAACATTTTCACATGGAGCATTTTTCGAAAATTCTGTATTTCAAAAATCACTCTTAGGTTTTTGATTAAAATTACCTCTGTTTAAGGCATTCTCATAAGGAATGGAATGTATTCTTATGTTTTTTTTTGGGAATAGTCTCGGAAGTGCTCTTTTGGTAACCGTAAGAGATGGGGGAACTCTTAACTACACAAAAATCAGGTCTCGTTAAAAATAAATACTTTTTATATAATTTGTTGAGTTAACTATAGCCAAAATATTCCATTATTCATTTCATTTTTGAAACACCCATTTTCTCAAATGGGAAGTTCTATTTCCCTTTCCTGGTCAAACAAACGTAAAGGAATTTAATATCACACAACTATCAGCTTTTATTTAATTTGTCGATTACATAAGCCTCTATATAGCCCAACTCCCATTGCTTTCACAATAAAAATGTAATAAGCCAATTTCTATAAATGTTCATCTATTAAGTTGAATCCGGCGGAAGATATATTTGTTGTGTATTTTCAAGATATTTCTTGTTATTTTTTCATTTTTAAAACACTTATGTATAATTATCTCAAATGGAACGACGTCTCTCTCTCTCTCTTTCTCTCTCTCTCTCTCTCTTTCTCTCTCTCTCTCTCTTTCTCTCTCTCTTTCTCTCTCTCTCCCCGTCCCTCTTCGGCTCCTGATCAAACAAAGAGCAATGAACTTCTAATCACCATAACGGCCATCATTTATCTATCGCCTAAGCCTCTATATTGGCCCACTGCCATTGTATCTACAAGAAAACGTTTAATAAGCTACAAATGTCCATATATTCCATTACATTAGGTAGAACAATAAACTAATTAGTTGAAGAATGATACAGGTGGTGATTTGCATGTAACACAGCAGATACGTTTTCCAATTTGGATCAGCCATCTTTCAACAGAGTGCATGTCCGAAGTTTTGTGGTTAACTTGGCAATATGTAGAGCATTAACAAATGAAAAAGGGTAATAGTAAAATGTAACATATTCGAAAATATAACCATAAATATGGAATAATCTCCAACCTTCTTCAAATACGACCATTTAATTCCATATTTTATTTTAAAAATTAACTTGAAAACCTTAGCTTTTTAATGCCATTACTCAAATGGATGAATATAAATTATACAATTCTGGACGCCAGTGATTTTGCTTACGGCTGTTGTAACGAGGGTTCAGTGTTCGATTCCCGGCTATTGCCTGGCGATTTTAAGTCATCCGCATCCAGACCTTCACCTCATGTGATGTATTCCCAATTTGGTAAGGTGAGTCTATCAAAACTGTAGTTCCCCTCGCTCCACCAACATCCTCATCGTCATTCTATCATGACAGGTAATGGAGCTTCTCCGCTGGTTGCCTGCAGGTAATAAATGCTTTCAATCTTCGCTTAATGGAAGTAAAAATAAACCTACTCAGTGCGTTCAACCCCCCCCCCACACACACCCCCCTCCACCTCCACCAACAGTACTGCGAGCATTGTCAGTTGTCCATCAATCCGGAGAAAAGCCACGCAAACTTCCTCACATTCTGTACCTCAGAAAAGGGTTGAGTGGATGAACATGATCGGATGAACATGATCATCTACTTGGGAGAGAAACTGAATAAGGGCATATACTTTGGGGAACACATCAGAAACTTGAGGTGCCGGAGACTCCTTGTACCCGATGCCGGTTCCCATTAAGTTATGCCTTTTGAGAGCCCTCATAACCCCCAAACTAAATATATGCCTGCGAAATATGGCGCATGGCAGCAGATTCTAATCTGCTACTGCTTCAACGGGCAATACTGTTCCCCTCTCTTTTCCCGCGAGACTCTTGCACGAAGCCTCTTGTTTATCATACGTGTGGGCCGAGATTAGGCGCCGCGCAGTTAAATTCAACTACAATTTGTCCTTTTATTGGAGCGCCCTCGTTAGGACTTTGGGGGTTATAATCCGAACACACCACTTCAAGCGATAATAGCTTCCTTGCATGGCATGCGGGTGTCTTTGGTAACAACGAAGCAATTCCACCAGAAGCTACGGCTGAGCTCCTATGCAATCGTTCCAAGAGTTACTTGGATATCAGCATTTAAATAAAAACCCAAAAATAGCAAAACTTTTGAAATTAACTTACACCAGCGCTGCATTATGACTGGCAATCGTTGAGGAGCAATCTCATTCTACTGCGCAACCTCATCTATACCCGACATCCTGAAAACCCCACATTCCCGTCAGGATGTGATTAAACCTTAGTACTGATGAGTACACGCCATAACACACCTTCGGCCTCACCTCGGTTGGCTAACTGCTTGTCGTCGTTGATGGAAGAAGATTCCCTAGAAGGTCGTTAATATGGGCGAGTTAGAAACGACGTAATAACTCTAATAAAGATAATGCATAGAGCGCTTGTTTTTTGTCGGGCCCGGAACGCGTGTATAAATGCTTCCCACCGGCGCATTTCCATTCTAAAACGCCCGCACTACATACTCGTGAAACAGCAATATGCACTAATGAGCAGTAACTTTGTTATTAGTGGTGTGTAGAAGTTGAAACATTTCCTGCCATTCCTCGTCGTCACGAGGGCGTAATTCATGAACAATAACCCCTGTGTAGGATTTCAACTTTAATGTTTCAGTAACTATATCAGGCGTCATCAGCTCGTGCTAGATTGTGCTCTGCTGATTGTGCTAGAGCCAGCAGGCTTGCACCATGGTCTGCAGTAGGTAAACACGTAATATTAGAGATGAGCTTCTGATAGCAATGGTGGGTCTCCGTTCCCTCGTTCGATACAATGTATTGTGTCAATTTAATATCGGGAACGAAATAATCCAAAACGCAGGCCATCGACTCCTTCCTGCCAAGGAGGAAGCTTATAGAGGGCGATTCTAAGATACTTTTACAAGGATTGGGGACCGATCCCTTAATTTGAAACAAGAAAAATGTTTCTTATAGACAGAGTTTTAGTTTTACTGAGTTTCAATATGTTACTAATCAAGACCTTTTAAAATGACACAGTACCCTATTTTTGACGTTGTGAGCTTGTTAGGGGGTGCTCAATACAAATACTACTAATAGTAAATGCTCCAAATGTCCTGCGTTCAGATACACATACACTTGTTGAAACATGGACAGTCAAATACTTCTGTCGGTATTGTATAGTTTCGCAGGCTTCCATGACATATCAATTGAGTTACGGGAAAAATATTTACCGCCATTCTTTTCCGTCGCGAATGTAGAGCTAGAAGCATGTTGAACGCTACTGGCAGGCACGGAAGACGTGGAAGGCTTAGGTAAATTAATACTTAAGGCAAGATAGCTGAGATTTGAGGAGGCTGCCAATAGAGAAGGGGGGGGGGTATAAGAACAACTAAACAAAAGTGACTACAGTGTTTTACATGTATGTGTATATATATATATGTGTATATATATGTATATATATAGTCATACTTATGTCACTATTGTGTTATGGTTTTATGTATTGTGTATATATTTCTTTTAAGTGTATCTATTATAAGAGGGTGCATTTGTGAAGGTGTACTCTGTGCTGTAAATTTAAATTGTTATATTTGAATATCTTTGTACTTTTATTTTCGGGTTTACTCTTAATTCTTTATTGTTGTTTAAGATTGCTTTTGATTGTGTATTACCTTTGTCTTTTTGTTTTCGTGTTTACTCTTTTAATTCTGTGTTGTTTTAATATTGCTTTTAGAATTACAAAAGCACGTACGGTCCGTGGACCCGTGCGATTGTTGAAATTCTATGTATGATATTGTTATGTAAATATGTACACTAATTCATTTATTCAGTTAAGAGTTTCTTTAACGGGGATGTGTGCTGCATAAACCAATTGTTTAAGGGGTGCCCGTTTCTTTACGGGATGTCTGCTATATAAACCAATTGTTTAAGCTAAAAATCCAAAGGATTGAGGTCTGTGGAACATGCAGGTCATGGGACTGGTTCTTCCCTACCTATCCATTTGTCATGCTAAATACCAGCCAGTGCATCTCGAACAATTATTCAAAAATGTGCTAGAGCCCCATAATGCATAAGCGACAAGTGTCTTGTTATTTGCAAGGGCATATCTAATAAATATGAGCGCTCTGAATAAAGTCACTGTAGACAGCACCTGTAAAGCATGCTGGTAGAATGTATTACACAACTGACAAACAAGCAGCCGTAGCAACACAAGGCCATCTCCACAGGACACAATGGACCCACGCCTTCTATGAATGGGTAAATAGATAAATGAAGCTATTGGGTTGGTCTCGGAAAGCCGTTGAACGTAATCTTTCATTAACGAATTGATATTCGAAAACGAAGAGTTTTAGAGCATATGTTTAAGGAACCTATTTTCTTGTTTCAATTTAAGGAATTGATCCCCAAACGTTGTAAAAATATTTTTGAATAATTCTACACATCGACTGTGGCGTACAGATTGCATTTATTTTGCAATGTTTCCACTATTAAGCACAATGTAGTTTGCTTGAATTGTGTTAAGCTACCATTTATTTACCAAGATGCATGTTCATATTCACTGCCATTTACTTTCTCTACTCGTACTATGCACGTAATAGGTAGAGAAGGTATGGTATTTCACCAACAATTCGATGTCGAGATGTCACAGAAAATATACATTTTGACATCCCCTGAGTACATAAAAAGCATTTTTAGAAAAAAAAGCTATGCTCTTGCGGTGAATGTGTGTGTATGTGTGTACAGCATAACTCAAAAACCGGAAACACGTTCAGTAGTAAACTTTGTATTTAAGTTGCGCATTTTCCAAGGGTGCGACATGAAGATTTTTAAGAAAATCCCCCACCCCAAATTTTCCTTTAAACGGAAAATTGTTGAAAATGTTGTTTACTCAAAAATTACTTGAATGATTTGATTAAAATACCGCATATTAAAGATATTTACATTACAAATAAAATGTATATCCTGAACAATTCTGAAAACCTCTTCATTCGTGAGAGACAAAAACTTATTATACAAAAAATGTAGGTCTCATTAAAACACACAGTCGCTCATATATATTTTTTTTAAAGTTACCGCTTCCGAATATTGCTTGTTATCGGTTTCAATTTTAAACTACGTAGCTTTTCGGAAACGGGAAGTTGCCTTTCGTTTCATCTCTCATTTGCTTTACTGCTGGCCATACAAAGTGAACGTACTTCAATTGTTCACAAGGCAATCAGCTTTTGAAAGATTTCTCTATCGTTTTAGTCTAATGTAAATCCTTATTTTCCTTATGCTTAGAAGGAAGCAAATAATAAGACAATTTTTGCTAATGTTTATCCCCGACTAGCGTTATGTAGATAAAAGTATCTTTTAGGAATAGTTTTTTCACAGAACAGATAGAAAAAGTCATGTGAATGGAACACATAAGATGTTTTCGTATTATGACGGATACCAATTGATTGCCAGCATTCCTTTTCATTCGTACTTACTGCTATAAGGTGTTAATTACAAATTAATTCCCATACTGCTGATATTATAATGCGTTTAGAATGGTATTAACCCAGTAAAGGAGCTTGTTGTTTTACTATGTTAATACTAAAATAATTGTGAGTATTTTTGGTATTATGTTAAAACTCCAAATCTATTAGAGTATGTGTAATTTCACGTCAAAATATTGAGACATTATAATACACCAATTGTTCTACTATTCAGGCAGTTACATAAGGTATGTTAACTTTGAACGGTGGAAAATATACCGGGTTATTCAAAAAGAAGGAACAGATTTCAAACATTTATTGCTTCCAAACTACAAAAGATAGAAACATTATTCTAACGTCCATGGAGAGAGAAAAGTGTACAATTTTATAATATACATTCAATATGAGCACCGTGTGTTACAAGACATATGTCAAAACGGTGGCTCATTTTTTGCCACACACGAATCAACTGTTCTCCAGTTATCAAATTCACAGCTTCAACAATTCGATGTCGCAGATCTTCAAGAGTGTCAGGCATAGGAGGGATGAAAACACAGTCTTTTGCGTAACCCCATAGACTAAAATCACACGGAGTGACCCGGGAGACCACCGGCGTTAAAATTGATCTTCTGCTCCTCTTCCAATCCAACGTTCTGGAAATGTGTTATTCAAGTAACGTCGGACGTGGTAAGAGAAATGAGGCGGGGCACCATCTTGTATGGAGATGAAGTCATCTGAATCTTCTTCAAGTTGGGGAAATAACCAGTTTTCAGGCATGTCTAGATAGGTTAGTCCTGTCACAGTTTTCTCCATGAAGAAGAAAGACCCATAAACCTTGGTTACAGATATCACACAGAAGTCGTTCACATTTGGTGAATCTCTTTCATGATGAATAAGTGCCCTAGAATTTTCACTTGCCCAAATTTGAACGTTATGGCTATTAACTTTACCAGAAAGATAAAAAGTGCATTCGTCGGAAAAAATTAATCGTTGGGCAAAATGGTCTTCTTCCACATCTTCTAACATGCCAACGCACAATTCGTACCTTTTGTTGTGGTCGTCAGAATGCAATGCTTGCAATAACTGCAGTTTGTATGGCTTCAGGTGCAGACAATGTTTTAGAACTCGCCATATCGTCGGTTGAGGAATATTAAGTTCCATGCTGTCTCGTGATGTGGATTTCTTTCGTATAGTGTACGAATACGCTCGACATTCGCGTCCGATGTGCGAGGACGTCCCGTGCGTTTCCTTTTACATATGCAACCATCTACGAATTTTCGATGCCACTCGTAAATTTGCTTATGACGCGGTGGTTGTTTGTTAAATTGATGGCGAAATTCTCATTGAACTGCAACAATGGACTCTAGTTTTGCCAATTGCAGCACACAAAATTATTTCTCTTGTGTGTGTCGCTGCCATTTCACTACAGACATACAACAAACAACAGCGCCAATGTGGCCGTGATTGGAACTTCTACTCCCACGCTATTTCAAGTGTAAACTTTTCTCTTTCCATGAACGTTGGAATCATGTTTCTATCTTTTGTAGTTTGGAAGCAATAAATGTTTGAAATCTGTACTTTCTTTTTGAATAACTCTGTATTTCAAACGCAAAATGTTGCATACCGCCACTGCAATTAACAAATTTCTGCAAGGTTAAGGATCACGCATAAGAGCAACCGAATTGGTGACGCCTGAACTATATAACATTTTTTAAACACCCGCTTGTCTGGTTGGGTTAGACACACTTGTTTAGAGAGCGTTCGAAAGATGCACTAATTTCGACAGTTATTTTCTGTTTTTTGCTTTTTAGGTTTACCGTTATGTCATCCTGTTATTCTAAACCTATTAACTAGTATTTCGATTTGCAACTGAAATACCAGGAAATATTTCTAGAATTGTCTACATAACTATTCTACACGTTTTGGTTTTTTGTATGTATTTACGTTTGTATGTACACAGAAATGCCTTGAACAGTCAAACATTAAAAATACGCCTGGTGCTGTAATTTTCTGACAATGGAACGTTTGACGGGCACTCGAGTCTTTCTACAATTTCCATTGGTGTCATTCTGATAAAACATGCTATGCGAATAGGAAAATGCAAAACCGATGGCGAAGAGAAGCATCCGTCAATTGAGATTCAGTTCCGATCTTTATTAATCTGTTCTTTTGGTGGTTTCATTTTGATTGAATCAGCAAGTTGGAGCCAGGCCAGAGACAATGGCGTAAATTTTTTTTTACTACGAAGCATTTTGCATATCGGTAAAATAAATTAATTTGCAAAACTGTGACGCAGTAACTTAAATTGTCGAGCAGAATATTCTTCAAGTGATTCTTGATGATCAATGTACAAACGGGAAATGTGAATAGTTAGAACAAGATCTAATGTATTCCATTCACATGATATATCCACCCACTCTTGATTCTTACATTTTTTGATAAACCTCCATCACCGATTCTTTGTCGGATAAGAAGAATAAAATAAGCTAAATCGATAGCCAGTCGCTGTGCGAGACTATAAACACGGAAGAAAGATGGGAAAAATGTATTAACGATACAATTAACGATTATTAAATTATTAACATTTACACAGATAGCAAATTATGCTTTGAAAATCCGCAACTTAACAAAATATTTTGTTGCTCGTAAATTGTCTGTTTCGATGATACTGTCTTCTGTATTACTAATAATGTAATAGAGGTGCTGAATTGAGAGGACTTCAGAGGACATTTCTAGAAAATTAAAGATAGGTACACATTTTATTTGTCACGAAGATATGTAGCTCTTGGAAGACTCCCGGAATGACATTGTCTGCTGCAATCAACAAAGTAAAAGAGATCTCTTCGAAACACAATATTAAAAACGAAACTTGTCTGAAGAGGGAATCTCCCTAAACAGCCCTGGCACGAAGGTGCCTAAATATCCCCTATTGATAGATTGATTTTTGTTCTTACCAAAGCAGCCACCCCCCCCCAAGTCAGAGCTTTGTTGTATTTTGGTTCAAAATAATATACTATATAATATAATGCATATAAATGAAGGTAAAGGTTCAGAAAGTTATTTTTGTTCTTTCAATACATTTAAATCGTGTATTTTCATGGTAGAGTTGCTTATTGTCGGATTTCAAGCTGATGTTCGAAAGTGGCAATAACTTTGTTTTCATGTCGCTGTTGGAAGCGGCACACAAATGCCATAGCAGTCGTGCAGTTTAACGATACAAGCAAATAATACTCTGCGTTTTTCTTAAGTCTATTGTTCTCGCAACTTCTAATATCCTTCATTGGTTTTTGTACTCCTGCATTGTTTTTCAGACTAGACACACTGAAAATTAATGCTAGCTGGGTGGTTTAATTGATATAATTTGTGTTAAAAAATCTGATGTGTTCCATTCGCATGACTTTCTCGACATCTCTGCAACGAATTATTGTTAATAGGCTTATGCTCCTATGCTAATCGAGAAAAAATTATCAGAAATAATCTTATCACTTGCTTTCTTGTAAGTAGAAGGGTAATAAGGGAATATCATAGGTTAAAGTGGTAGTCAAAAGCTGGTTGCTATGTGACTGGAGTTCCTTTGTTTGCACAGACAGGAGTTGATAAATTCCTGTATGAAAAAAGCATAAGTTTTTCAAAGTTGAAGCCCAAAAAAGGAATATCTCAAAAACGATCAACTCCACGAAAAAAAATGTATATAACATAAATTGTGTGTTTCAATGTGCTGTAAATTTTTTTGTATGGTAAGTTTTCATCCATATATTACGGTTTAGCAGTTGTGCAAAATTCCATAAAATTCGTCCAAAATAACGTTGTCTTCAGAGGCTATTTCCAGAAAATTCAAGATATACATTTTGTTTGTCAGGTAAATATATTTAATATACGATATTTTAATCAAAATTGATAGAGCCGTTTTGAGAAAATTAAAAATTTTAAAAAAATGTCATGTAAAGGGTAGTTGGGGGTGGGGTTTTTCTTGAAAATCTTCGTGTCGCATCCTTGGAAGATACTGAACTTAAATACCAAGTTTGGTATCTAACGGACGTTTCGTTTTTGAGCTATGCTGTCCCCTCCCCACACACACACACACACACACTTACACACGGAAATTTTTCAAAAATGTTTTTCTTTTTGTATTCAGGGGGTCCTGAAACATGTATTTCCGGTGAAATCTCGGTATCAATTTTTGGGTGCATTACAATACCTTCTCTATACACATGTACATAGTACGTGTAGAGAAAGTAATAAATACATGTAATTTATCAAATAATTGTGGCAGATTCAAAAAATAAGTCACATTTGGAGTTGCTAGTACTGGTTAGAGTAGATTCACGTATAATTCGCTTCAAATAGCCATGGAAGGTTCAGAAAATAAGCGTAACTAGGGATTTGATTGAAGACATTTAATTGCATGGTAGTTTTACTTTTTCTGCCATGTGCAATGTACATAGTATATGCGGTATTTAGATTTACACTTGTGGCTTTACGGCGCAGGTCTGTCCACTCTCTCACCAATGTCAGTGGGTCCTGGCTCGGTGGTCTATGACTGAAACTACTCAATGCTAAACGTTTCAAATGATATTTTTTATTATATCCACATACAGCTGCAATGTTTGTTTATTTTAGAGTGAGAATTTGTAATTTCCTTAAACAAAGTAGTAAGAAGCTATAGCAGCATTTATATTTTCCATAGGAAGTGCTGCAGTTTCATATATACATAAAATGTTGTTTCGTGGTTCTAGTTCGCGAGCTTTCATTGTCTAATACGATTGAGCTGCGTGAGTATGCTAACCTTTGTGTAGTTAAATGCCTTAGTTTGGTATTATAATTGCAAGACACAGTTTTATGTATTTATTTCAAAACGCTATATTAATTACTATATTCCTTACAATATTCCTTATTATATTAGTGTACATTTACATGGAATTGTATCGCATACTAATTTACTCTTTAGTGCGTACGAAAGGAGAATTTATTTTGTTCCCATATTTTTTATTACCAAAATTTCATTGTATGTTGATAGTTGTTTGTAGAGTCATATGTGATTAATTCTCATTCAATTATGCATTTCTTTAGTCTTTTTCTAACGTGGCTTCTAATATTCACCAACATTATTTTCATGATTTGTTGAGATTATACTAATAATTTTCTTAATTCTTGGACACGATTATATCTAAAGAATTAGTAATTTGCATTTTGAGTAATAGCCATTCAGATATTTGGATATTTGTTTATTCAGAATATATACAAAGATTTGTTACTTATCTTAATATTTCTTTTATTTAGTAAATGCACGCAGGATTTCAAGTATATTAGTCTAGTATATTCTCTGATTTCCCTTTTATGTTCAAGAAAGTAAGTACTAAGATCAATTCTGGTATTGTTTAACTCAAATACTATGGCTTAGATAAAAGAATGCTCCTTTATTTATAGAACAACTAGAGAAAGTCATATGAACGGAACACATCAAACGTTTTTTCTACATTTTTCATCCTGGTTATGCAAACAGAACGGAATATAAAGGTACACCGAGCAGCTTTTAAGGAATTTGACTTTTGCTTTAGCCTAGTATGCTTCTGTAAATCCCTTGAATTTGTAAGAAGAGAGATATTAACAATGACGATACTTACCTTGATTAGCAGGAAGTATGTAGACAAATAAACTCTTGTTTAAAATTGGGTTGAGAAAGGTAAAGAAAGTTATGAGAATTTAGCAAATCAAATATGAGATTTTTTCGATTTTAACTTTCCGATTGCCTTCTTGCATATATTCTTTCAGCTTGGTCTCGATGTCTGCTAATGATTATCTAGAGAAAGTCATCTGAATGGAAATGTTTTTTTTTTCTTTATTTTTCATCCTGGCTATGCAAACAGAACGGAATTTAAAGCTAATTATATAGCGACCAGCTCTTCAGGAATTTGACTTTTGCTTAACTTAGTATGTTTCTGTATTTCTTGAACCCATTTGAAGTGATGTGCTACCAATGCTTATTTTGATTAGCGGGAAGTACTTAGAAGAATTTTTTTGCAAAATTGGGTTCAGCAAGGCCAAGAAGATTATTTGAATTTAACAAATTAAATTTTTTTTACGGTTTTAATTTTACGATTTCCTTACTGTTGCGTTCTGGCATATTACCTTTTTCAGCTTGGTAAAGACCAGGATGTTAGGCTCAGTGGTGCTAAAGGAATAATCCAAGTACTGATCCTAAATACTGGAAACGGAAACGGAAAGGTCTGGTGCCAGGTCGGAGCTGCTAGTGGGCGAGCCATTAATTCCACGCTTGCACTAACCCAAAAGTCTTGTGTTTCACACTTACCAAGCAGTGCAATGATCGGGGTCACCCTGGCTAGGCACTGCAGGCAAACAAATGGGTGCATAGCATTAAATGAACGATGAACCTCCGGTATTGGTTCTGTGGCCTCAATTTCTGCCGATTTGTCTGGGAAATGGCCCTCTGAAGCAGCATGCACGAATGAATTCTAAATGTGTGTTTATAGAATCTTTGCCAAGGAGTAAAACAAGGCCCCCCACGTAATTTTTAGTGTTCACAGTAAAAAAAAAAAAAAAAAAAAAAAAATAGTCAATGTCTAGAAAAATCTTGTGTGTTCCATTCACATGACTTTCTCTACACCTAAGCAACAAATTATAGTTAAAAAGCTTATAGCTTATGTTTCTATTTACCTCATACTAATCGAGAAAAATTTAGCAGAAATAGCCTTATTGCTTTCTTCCTTGTAAGCAGGAGCGAAATAAGGGAGTACCACAGGTTAAAGTGATAGTCTAAAGCTGGTTGCTATGTGACTGAAGTTCTTTTTGTATGGACAGGAGTTGCAAATTTCTGTATGAGAAAAGTGTGTTTTTCAAAGCTGAAACAAAAAACAAATAATATCTCAAAAACAATCAACTCCACGAAAAAAATGTATATAAGATAATTTGTGTGTTTTAAGGTGCTCTACATTTTGTATGTTGTAAGTTTTTGTCCATCTCTCACGGTTTAGCAGTTATATAAAATTCCGTAAAATTCATCCAGAATAAAGCAGTCTTCAGAGGCTATTCCCAGATAATTCAAGATATACTTTTTATTTGTCAGGTAAATATCTTTAATATACGAAATTTTAATCAAAATCGTTAGATCCATTTTTGAGAAAATCAAAAATTTCGAAAAAAGTTCCATGTAAAGGGTAGTTTGGGGTGGGGAGATTTTTCTCAAAATTTTCGTGACGCATCCCTGAAAGATAATTAAACTTAAATACTAACTTTCGTATTTTACAGACTTTTCGTTTTTGAGTTATCGTGTTCACAGACACACACACACACACACACACACACACACACACACACACAAGGACATTTTTCTGAAAATGCTTTTTTTGGATATAGGGGACCCTAAAACATACTTCCGGTGAAATCTCGGTATCGAATTTTGGGTGGAGTGCAATACCTTCTCTATACACTATGTACATAGTACGTGTAGAGAAAGTAAAAATGAGCTAAAATAGGCAAAAGTGTGATTTATGTCGTAAGTCGCTGCATGCCAAACGATCTGCAACTCCATCCTCTAAGGTTTGCCGTTTGCATATTAAGCAAGCATATAGCGGTGGCGGAACATTGATGTACACAATTACAAAATGTATTTCAAATAGTTCGTCGAATATTTAAGTAATCTTCATATTTTGTGGGATACAAAGATGTTCCAATTTACTGTCCTTTGTATATACGTATATATGTATGATGTATATATAATAGGCATTTCTAAATTGTGCTTCCTCGCAAGCATACTAAAATTGCCTGCAAATATAATAACCAAAAAATGTATACGGAAATCGGAGTTACCTAACCAAATAATGAGTTGTTTAATAATGCACTTTAAAACTGGGATTCAGTGGAAGTTCATAGTAATATTTGAAACAAAAATCTGCAACATAGCATTCTTATCTTCAATACTTAAAACCTATTTGAAAAAAATTCTGCAAATAAGGTTTTTTTTATAGCGTATTAGCCCGCCTTTACCACTATGCCACCGCAGGCGATGCCACTGATACGTGGAATGAATATGAAGCACCGGTGGAATGTGATAGTGGGAGAAACCGGAGAATCAAGAGAAAATCCGCCGCTGCGCCTCTTTGTCCACCACAAATCTCACATGCGTTTGCTTGGGTGAGAGGCGAGTGGTTTGACCACGGCGCGGCCGCAAATAAGGCCGCTATGCAGTCTAGGAAATACAGAACAAACTTGCAAAATTGAAACAACTAGAAATCCGGAGCTTGATGATTTACAATTATAACACTTTTGGACATTTAAGCTGTCTTAAATCATACAATCGTAAGCTCATTATAGCCCTAAAGATATTGAAATATATTCCATAATATGGATAATTGTCTTAACCAGAAAAAAAAACTGGGAAATAGTTCTTCGACAAAATGAAATTAGCTATTTCCTGGGTTGTGAATGTGTGATGTAACATAATGTGATGTTGGTGTCACGTAGGTCATAAGGGTCGCCCCAGATGTGACGTTAATGTGTTTGGGGGGTTGAGACCATCAGACAGATTCCCACTAACGCGCCCCACAATTGGCAAGTTCCTTTTTTGTTTGCTTTTTACTTTCTCTCACGTACTATGCACATAGTGTATACAAAAGGTCTTGTATTGCATTCAAAAATTCAATACCGAGATTTCACCGCAAATACATGTTTTGAGGGTCCCCAGTCCCCCCTCCAAATTAGAAGAAGATTCTGTGTGTGTGTCTGTGGTCAGTATAGCTCAAAAATGAAAAGATCTTCAAATACCAAACTTGGTGTCTGTTTGGGATTTTCCAAGGATGCGGCCCGAAGATTTAAATAGTAAAAAAATCTCCCCACACCAAACTACCCTTTCCATGAAATATTTTTCCAAAATTTTAATTTTTCCAAAAATGGCTAACGATTTTGACTAAATTACCTTGTGTATAAGGCATTTTTATGACAAACGAAATGCATATCTGGAATTTTCTGGGAATAGCTTCTGAAGACCTGTTCATGCTGGATGACTTTTGTATAACTGGTAAACCGTAAGGGATATACAACAACTTACAACACAAAAATGTATATCCCATTAAAACACACAATTTATACCATATACATTTTTTTGTAGTTAACCGTTTTTGATATATTCCGAATCATTGGTTTAAATTTTTGCCACTTAATAAGCTTTTCTCTAACGGAAGACAGCTTCCTTATCGTTTCTCGTTTGTTTACTCCTGGCAAGCAAAGAGATTGGAATTTGAATTGTTTCACACAGCGACCGACTTTTAAAGGACGAGACTGTCGCTTTAGTCAGTGCATTTTCTTATTTCCCTTCTACTTACAAGGAAGCTAGTAATAACACTAATTCTGCTTATATTTATCTTCATTAGCATTATGTAGATAATACATAAATTATTTGAATAAAAGGTTTATTTACTGAACAGCTAGAGGACAGTATATAAGTGGAACCCATTCCTTCTACTTATAAGGAACCAAGAAATAAGGACAATTTCTGCTGAATTTTATGTCGATTAGCATGAAGTAGATAGAAGAATAAGCTTTTCAGTAATAATTTTTATACAGAGTTGTAGAGAAAGTCATGTGAATGGAGCACATAAATTGTTCATTAACATTTTATTTATACTACTGTGGCAAGAAAGTTCCGGAAATTTCCCAATAAAACACAAAAAATGAATTATTCATCCAATTTTATTTTATCGCCTTCAAAGTAGGCCCCTTCTGAAATTATACATTCATACCAACGAATAATCCAATCTTCAAAACATTTTTTGTAGGCACTTTTAGGAATCGATGTCAATTGTGTCCGCGAATTTTCCTTTGTCTTCCATCGACTGAAAACGGGTGCCTCGAAGTGGTAACTTGAGTTTTGGAAAGAGAAAGAAATCAGCAGGAGCCAGATTAGGTGAATACGGTGGTTGTTCGATGAAATTTGTTGAGTTTTTGGCTAGAAATTCGTTCACAATAATAGCCTTGTGAGCAGGTGCAATATCCTGGTGCAGAATCCCTGATTTGTCGTTCCACAAATCTGGAGTTTTCACCGTATTTGTTCTCTCAAACGCCGCATAACGCTCAGATAATAGTCTTATTGCGATCAAATTATTTGAGCTGAGGAAGTATGCAATTGTTGTCCCATCTTCTTTAACAACACTCAAAATGCGACGTGATTCCTGAACTTACTCGCAAGCATTCAGGAGTAGCCGATTTGGATCAATGTTAGTTTTCCTGGTCGGTTGGATGCAGTATTTCTAAACATCCAGATTTCTACAAATCCTGAAGGATTACAGCACACGGCTATTTACAAATCGTTATTCTGGAACATTATACGTTTCCATAGATTATATGGGGCGGCCGTTACGTGAGGAACTGAAGGCAACCGACTATCCAGTCTATCTTAATCTGCGTTCTTATTTTTATTTGTTGATTATTTATTTTTTTAATGATTTCAACGGCTTTAATTTATATATTTTATGTCGCTTTAACTTGCAATAAGGTAGTCATTTCGGGACAACATGTTTTAGTGGTGTTAGGTATATAAAACAAAGTCGTCTCCTTAGCGCGGTGGTAGCGCAGCGGCCGGTCCGGGGTGCACTCAGCCTCGTGATGTCCCTGGGGGAACCTTTGTCATGTACTGAGATGGGGATGCAGCGGCCGGGCGGCAGGCCAAGATTCCTTGTGAGCTGTCGTCCTATGGATATTATTATTTATTATTATTATTGTTATTATTATAGGTGTATAAAAGAATTTATATTGATAAATGTAATTTCATAAATTTAAGTAACATTATAATTCATTACACAGATTCGTTATTTTTAAGTATTATAGTAGTATTTTGTTGTATGATGAATTGTTTAGAGTTTCTGGATGTCTGGTGGATTGCATTCTGCTTGCTGCTGTTGATGCTGAGGACACTCGGAAAGTAAGTGGTGAACAGTGACGGTAGTGTGACAAATGTTGCATTCAGGTTGGGCTGTTTTATTCAGTAGATGGGAATGGGTTAACTTGATTGTCCAATACGTAGCCTGGTTTATCCGTCTCAGTCTTTGCGGTGGCTATAATGTTGTGGAGTTCTATTTAATTTCGTGTAGTTTGCTAGGAGGTGATTGTGTCCATGTTTGCCAGAGGTTGTAAAATCTTATGAATATATATTTTGCAACACATGTATGAGGTAAAGGTGTCTCTTCAAGTATTGGGAGTCTTGTAGCTTCCTTTGCTGCAGAGTCTGCATGCTCATTATGTAAAATGCTCTGATTTGAGAGTATCCACATTAGAGCTGTTCTCCTTCCTTGTTTCAAAAGAAATGTATATACTTTGTGAATTTCTTGGATTAATGCATTCGTAGAGAAGAAATCTTGTAGAGTCTGTATACTGGATTTAGAATCAGTGTGCATTAAGTAAGCTTGATTTGTTTGTCTCTATTAAGTAGAGTAATGCTTTCTTGTTGGTTCATAGCTCACAACTACATGTAGGGTAAAAACGTGGTATTATGTACAGCATAGTATGATCAGGTTAAACCACAGCACGTGCGATCCATCGGTTCTCAATTTTCTAAGCAGCTTCTCTATGGGAATCTTGTGATATTTTTAAGCAGAAAAACAAAACTGGATAACGTATAAAAGTGATAGTGAGCAAGGATATCAACAAAAGCTTGAAACCAGAATTTCTTTTATATTCTAATATTATTGGTTTTTCTTTTTTATTTTTCTTGATACTTATATTTTATGAATGTTGCTTTACTGAGAATAAATCAGGATATATTGATATCACGTACACTGCTATTACTCCTCTCAAACTGAGATTATTTTAAGTAAATAAAGACGAGCCACCGAAATTTTACAACGTGAAAGTCACAGCTGCAAAGTGTGGTATCTGTGGTTGTTGTGTTTTTGCATAGAGTTTTTCTAAGTTTTTACTGCATAGTGTTCTGGGAGTTCCAATTAACCCTTAATTGCATGGTGTTATACATATGCAACAAAGAGCAAAATCCATGCAACTGCAGTGAAATGTAACCCCGTCATCATCCAAGCGTGCCATCACACCGGTTATTTTACTTGGGCCCTTCCCGTCCTTTATTGGTTTTGAATGAAATGCCAGTCCATTAGGTATCCTACTAACGATCACGGCCATTCAAGTCGTTTCATTGTTGTGGCAGTACGCAAGTTAGAGGAAGAACGGTATTTGTAGCAAAATAAATTCTGCAATTAAGGGTTAACTATTAACTATTTGTTTCATTGCGTTGTGTAGTACTTTCTAAATGCGTCCAAAGAAACGGCAGAAAGTGGCTAAGTGCAACCTAAGGCTAAGGATGCAAGGATAAGCCGTCAAACCATGGGTAAGGCCATGTATTTCAGCTAGTTAATTAATAGTAATAGTGATTAGCTATTACGTTTTGCATTTGAGGAACACTGTAATGAATTTGCATCTAAATCGCTCAAAAATCGACACTGAGTTTGTTTTTGCAGAAAACTATTACTTGTACTACCTGTCTGACGAAAGACTGCAGTTGTTAGGGGAGGTTGCTGGTGTAGCATGGCACGGTTTAGATCGGTCAGAGAAGGCTGGGAAATAATGCAATACAGTCTGGCCATCAAAACAACAGTACAGCGTTCGTAAACAGGAATGAACTAAACGAACCACAACAGGTTCAACTTTCTGTTCTCTTTATCAGCAATGCATATAAAGTTTCTACTTTGTGAGCGTATGACTACATGCGATGGTGTTTGCATTTTGACTTGATTCGAACCTGTCCACTGTAAAATACTCAACTGTTGCCTTCCAGTGTTGCCGAACTGTACATGCACCGAGAGTGGTGACGCAATACTGCTTATCTGTTTGTTGAAGTTTCCACTCATAAGTGTCTGCATTCATTCTTCAGACAGGTAATATAATTTTGCACAATTTGTGTAAAAGTTGTCATCCAACATCCACTAGCAGCCATTTCAAATGCCATTCGACAGAAGTGTGGTCATCAAAATTATTGCTGACATGCACATCCAAATTCGCAGTTTTGTATACTCAAATCCTTTCACTAAAATTAGATAATCCCCACCTAACGAAAATGAATGGTAGTTTAAATCGTTTAAAACATGTATTTAAATAAATATAAGAGCCCTACCTATACAAAATAGTGAAACTAAACTAAATATCTCTTTTCATATAACCTATATCAAACTGTTTATTATGACCTTAAGTAATTTAAACAAATTAATAAAGTCTTAATCTTGCATTTAATGACTGAATGAAAATGAAATTTGCAATTGGTTTTAATATATTTTACATATTTATTTTAGCAGAGCTAACTCCTCTTCCACTCAAAAAAATAAAACATCCTAAATTCAACAATCTGAAAACAAAGTAAAATACACCAAATGAACATAGAATAGAAATAATAACTTTTTGAAAAGTTAAAATCCTGATTATGGCATTGAATTTCTTAATCTGATTCTAGATTTTGAATATTGTAATAGTCATAATGGTAAGGTTTGACCACTTACACATTTTAAATAAAGAATTCCGTTCAATTCGAAATATTTCTCTTGTAGAGTTTAAACCGACATATTGAATAGGTACATTTTCTTGTAGTAACTAAGAAGATTATTCTTGACAAATCAGAATGGCATTGAAAGATTATATGTTTGTCCCCTCACCTTAGAGTTGTTGGTTAAAGGAATACTGATATTAATGGAAAAGAAATTTAATATTCAACACATCTTTCCCTTATTGTCATAAACAGCAACTTCAAAGATGTATAAATAATGCCTTGGAAAGTGGGTGGTCCAGCCAAAGATAAAAATCAGCATGCCCATGGAAAAATGTGTTTATACAATCCTAGAATTAAAACGGTTTATTTTGATGGCATAAATCGTGCGGAAATTACACTATTTCTGGCATCAGTTATGGCAAAACATAATTTTTTCTCCAATGTGCCCATAAGAAAACATGAAATTGTCATGTTCAGCAATATTCAAACACAAAAATCGCATCATTAAGTTTATTTTAAAAACAAAACCGACAACAGTGAAATACTAATCAGTCTCCACTATTGGCTATATTCACTTTCCTAGGTAAATATTAACAGTACAATTAGTCATACTAGAAGATGAGTAATCTTTTCCTTCTACTGTATTAGGATTTCTGCTCCCTGCAGTAATTCTTTTTGCAATGTATATTTTACGTTCAATAGATTCTTCTACGTAACTTGCCTTCCTAACCTCTCTACCTTAACAATACTAGCACCATTGTTTGCAAGAATTGTTGCGGAACTGCACAAAATTTGCACATTCTTTTTCATAAACTTATTTTAATTTTTCTGGAATTAATAACTTGCGCACACTCTTCCTTCAAAATGTGAAGCGAAATACAATACATAGTTTCAATAGTTTTATCATTACCTTCCATTTTCCTCTAAGTTTTTAAACAAATGAAACGTGCTCAGCAACCACGATAACATGAGCTTAACCATATAGTGCGTCATGCATCTGTGATCGCTGATACATTATAATTTTTCATTTAGCAAATTTATTATTAAGTAATTTTAATGCTAAAATGATATATGTTACACTTGTATAATCTCATTGTAACACTAGTTACAAAAATATATTTTTTCTAAAATGGAAGAAAAGCAGTAATAAAAGAGGCACTTGAAAATTATCTGCTTTTTTAATTTTCATAGTAAAAAATCGTTCCCGAAATTAAAAGAGTCCATAGAAATACATAATCTCCCATCATAATACTGTTAGTGAAATAACCATGGTGTTTCTCGTTATTTAATCAGAAATTTTCCTTCATATTTTAACCAGCATATATCCAGAAATTAGTTGTGTGGCCAGCTTTGAAGGAATGTTAGTAAGTTAAAATAAAGTTAAAATTATATTGGAAAAATTCCTATTAGAACGGGGAGTCGAACTAAGATTTTTGTGTTTATAAAACTATACAGTAATATAAAACAAGCGTTGAAACAAATTAAGCATATTCCAATTTATGAATAACACATTTTATACCTCTACTGTCTCTGTGTGATGAAGTAAAATTAATTATTTAATATGTTTTCCTAATTTTTGTTTGAAAATGGCATGGTTTCAATTGCCTGGATGTATTTCATCCCGCGATAAATAATGAAAACCTTTAGAAACACACAATGAGTTTCTGATTCGTTATTATTCTTGTGTTGCTACAAATTATTTAAAATCCAATTATGCCCTGTAATTAAGGTTTTATGTTGCAAATCAGAGTTAGACCAACTCCCTCCGCATACACTAGAGTGCATGCGTGCAGAAAGGCATTTACTGATGCATTGTTAAACTTTATATGAGCTAAAGGCGCATGCGGTCAATTAACTGAGTTATGGTGCAAAGTTCTTCTACGTATAAGACAATTCCTACTAGATACAACTTTCGTATTATTAGCATAAGAGCAGTTACTTCATTTATAAGTATGTGTAGTTCAATATATGTGAACATGTAAAATATACACGTTCACATTTTTGTCAAACTCGCTCTGCATTTTTCAAAAATATTTGTGTCTATAATTTTTGTATTGCTGGAACCCATTTTAAAACTATTTTAAAGGGAAATATAAGCTATTACATCCTTCATGTACATACAATACCAGTATTAGAAAATATGTTATATTCCATCCAAAAATTTGATAACGAGATTCACTGGATATACGTGTTTTGAGGCTCCCTGAATCCAGAGCACTTTTAGAAAAGGCCTGTACATATCTCCGCGTGTGTGTTTTTCTGTGAACAGCATAATTAAAAAACGAAAAGTCCATAAAACACCATACTTGATATTTAAGTTGTTTGTCTCCTAAGGGTATAACACAGATTTTCAAGAAAATCTCTAACCACAAACTACCCCTTGCATGGGGCATTTTTCTAAATTATTGCTTTTCTTACGATTTTGATTAAAATAGCACATGTTTAAGATATTTTATGTTAAAGAAAATAACGTTAACTTTTCTGAGAATAGCATCTGGATGACTTTTACTTAACTGGTAAACCGTAACAGATAGACAAAAAATCAGATGTGTTACATTCACATGACTTTCTCTACATCATTGAACAGATTATTGTTAAAAAGCATATTCTTCTATCTGCTTTATGATAATCGAGATAAACAATAGAAATTGTCTTAATTACTTGCTTCCTTGTAAGTAAAGGGAAAATAAGGGAATACACTAGTCTAAAACGATAGTCAAATATTTTAAAAGCTGGTTGCCATTTGATTGAAATCCGTTTCTATGCAGGGTCAGGAGTTTACAACTTTCTGTGTGAGAAAAGTTTAAGTATTTTAATCTGAAACAAATAACGAAGAATACCTCGGAAATGGTTAATTCCCCGAAAAAAACGTACATGACATAAATTATATTTTAAGGAGATCTACATTTTTTTTGTAGTAAGTTCTCTCTCTGTCTCTCTCTCTCTCTCTCTCTCTCTCTCTCTCTCTGTCTCTTACGGTTTACCAGTTACGAAAAACTCGGCAAAATTCATCCAGAATAAAGACGTCCCAGAAAATTCAAGATATACATTTGATTTGGCTTGTAAATACCTTTAATACACTGTATTTTAATAAAAATCCTAAGAGCCATTTTTAAGAAAATCAAAATTTTCGAAATTGTTTCCATACCAAGCGTAGTTTGGGGTGCAGAATTTTTTTCTCAGAATCTGCGTGTCGCATCCTTGGAAGATACTACTCTTACATACTAGGTTTGGTATTTTACCGACTTTTCATTTTTGATTTATCGTATTTACAGACACACACAGACATTTTTTAAAAATGTTTTTTTTTTTATACAGGGGACCCCAAAATGTGTATCTAATACACTATGTACATAGTACGTGTAGAGAAATTAAAAACTGTACAAGATTCCGTTAAAACACACAATTTATGTTAAATACATATTTTTTTTTGTCAAATACAATTTCCGATTTATTTTATAGGTTTCAACTTTCATCAAATTGAAAGTCATTATTCGTTTTTTTCTGATGGTCAAACAAAAGAAATTTCCAAGTACTTACATAGCTCCCAGATCTTTAAAGGTTGGACTAATACTTGAGCCTGCTAAGTATATTACCATAATCCAGTTGTACCTATGCGTAAATATATGATTACTTATTTCACCTTATGGCATACATACAATGCAATAGGTTTCGTCAAGTCATTAAAATGCATCTATATTTAAGTATTCTTGTTTGTTGCAAAAATAAAGTCGCTTAGTTCTATTTTTAATACTACTTTTAAAAGAATATGCATTTAGATTTTGTCTTATATTTGAAAGTAAATTATTATATAATTTCACTCCAAGAAAGAAATTAATCAAGAGGGTCTGATGCTGTGGTAGCGCAGCTGCTTGCCAAGTGGGAAACCTGGGTTCGATTCCGAGTACCGGCGAGGGGTTTTTCCCCCACTGGGAGATCCGGACACAGGTACACTCAGCCTCGTGACGTCCTTGAGGGGGGGGGCAACTGAGGAGCTACTTGATAGAGAAGTAGCGGGTTCAGGTCGTGAAGACCGCATTAACTAACCGGTGGGGATCAAAGCGCTGACCACGTCTCACCCCACAATATTGCACCCCATCCATGACATCCATAATGGACCGAGATGGGGGACGCAGCGGCCGGGTGGTAGGCCAAGGATCTTAGTGAGCTGTGCCACGAAGTCATATTAAATAATGTGGTGCATTCCATCCAAAAAGGTAATTCTTAGATTTTATAAAAAAAAAATAGACGTTTTAGGACTCCTTCATTTAAAAATGTAATGTTTAGGAATATTTCTTATATGTAGTTGTGTGTGTGAGAGAGAGAGAGAGAGAGAGAGAGAGAGAGAGAGAGAGAGAGAGAACTCGAAAACGAAAAGTCGTTTAAATATCATACTTGGTATATAAATGCAGTGTCTTCAAGCATACGACACACGAAGGTTCTTAAGAAACTTTCTCTGGCTCAAATCACCTTGCCAAAAATCTCAATTTTCTAAAACAATTACTGACGATTTTGATAAAATGAGCTTGAAATATTTTCATGGCAAATAAAATGTTTATCTCGAGTTTTCTGGGAATGGACATTGTAGATCTCTTATTTTGGAAGTAATTCTCTATAATGTTGCACAACTGTTAAATGTTAAGTGACAGACTAAAACTAAAACACAAAAGATGTAGATCTGTTTAAACACTCAATTTATGGTATGAGCCATGTCCAATGCACACCTTATGAATGGTTCGATGCGGTCAACAGTTTAAAATCATTAAAAAATCTTGTCCTATTTCAAATTCTCCTCACGATGACAAAACAGGAGAGTGAAATTTTAACGGCAGCATATAGCTCCGTTTATAAACATTTGACTACCGCTATTCCCTTTGTATCTATAAAAATGTGAAATGCAAAGGTAGTCAAGATTTGTTTGGAATTTGTAACATTTCTTTGGTACAACCATGGATTGTTAAATGAATACGATTAGGAAAGATGATTTCTTGTGTTATAAGGAAAACGTGCAAGGAATTGTTCTTATTTCAATATTAAAGAATCTAGACCAAAGTATTTTTACACATATGTGAAATAATTCTTAATTATATTGACCTCATATTACAAGCTTACACTCGAGAAGTAAAAATGAAATATGTTGCAACATTTTGCAGAGCTGTCTAATATTCTTCATAAAGTACGGCTTCTTATGTGAAAATCCTTATTTTCTTGTTTAACAGTTGTACGTAATATAACTCTCCCACAAGAGACATAATTATGCACTAAAATTCTTAATTTTGCCAAGTTAAGATAAAACATGCTCTATTCCAGAAATTTTGAAATCTAAACGACCTCTTACCGAACCGAATGACGGCATCTCTTAGCTGGCTTCTTCTAGTCCAAAGTTCTGACGCTAACTGATTCTCATGCTTGCTCGTTACTTCCTCCGGTGCCAGTGACTGGAGCGCAGCCTTTTCGCGCAGCTTCTCCAACTCTGCTGATCAAGAAGTAGAATGACCACGGCTTACACATCGAGAAATGCAAATTCCCTATTCCAGCACTCTCGTTTCCGTCATAAGGTTTAACTCGATTAAAACAAAGCCACTAGAAAACTCTGATGTATTCCATTCACATGACTTTCTATAGATTTTCCGCAAAAAAACTTTTTTATAAAAGATATTTACATCATATCGGTCGCGCCGTGGCCGAGTGGTTAGACTGCATGTGAGATTTGTGGTGCACAAAGCGGCGCTGGGGCGGGTTTTCTCCGGCTACTCCGGTTTCCCCCGCCATCGCATTCCACCGGTGCTCCCTCATTCATATATCATCAGTGTCACCGCCTGCGGTGCCATAAGTAGTTAAAGCGGGCGTTAAACACTACCAAACAAACCTACATCATGATAAGCAAGATAAACATTAGCAGAATTATCTTATGCCCGTTATTTTGTAACTAAGTGCGAATTCAACGAATGGATAAACTAAAGCAATAGCAACATTCGTTAGAAGCTGGTCGCTATGTGAAACAATAGAAATTTGGTTTACTTGCTAAGAGTAAACAAAAGAGAAGCGAAAGCTAAGATGATTTAACATTTGAGAAATTAAAGTAGCTTAAAATTGAAACCAATAACTCCGAATGTCTCAAAAACTGTTAACTATACAAAAAATGTATATGACGTACATTGTGTGTTTTAAACAACTTTTATCTATCTCTTATGGTTTATCGTTATACAAAAGTTGTAAAGAAGTCATCTGGAATGAAGAGATCTTCAGAGGATAATACCAAAAATCCAAGATATGCGTTTCGTTTGTTAAAAAATTATCTTAAACATAACGGAATTTTGCTTAAAATCCTTAGAGCCACTTTTGAGAAAAATGTTCCATGTAAAGGGTAGCTGGAAGCGGGGCAATTTTCTTAAAAAAATAACAATAATAAAAAAAATGAAACTAAAAAGGAAAACCTTCGTGACGCATCATTGGAAGACACTGAACTTAAAGACCAACTTTTAGTTTTGGGCTATGCGGCCCCCCCCCCCCCACACAGACATGTTTCCATTTTTTATTCAGAATATCTCAAAACGTCTATTTCCGGTGAAATCTCGGTATCGAATTTTTGGGTGGGGTACAATACCTGCTAAGTCTTATATATATGAGGGTAGCGAATATTAGATGAAATAACTTTTTAAATATATTTTTCAATTTTTATCTCCCATTAAGTGATTCACAGCCAAAGTAAACACCCTGGTAATTTGTATGCATGCTGTAGAGAGAAAAAATTCCTAAAGTTAACAAAATTATACGCGTTAGTGTAAGTAACTTAATCTCGAGAGCTAATTAGTCCCATATAAATATTACTTTCCCAGAAACGAAGCTAACAGGAGGGACTTCCAACACACTTCACTCACCAAAATAATAACGGTTTGCTGCAAGGTGTGGTTTATATCCACCTCCGTTCAGAATATGACCCCCCCCCCCAACTTCTTGTAATTTATTATCCACCCCGTTTTGCTTTTAGTGCGCTTTGAGATATTTATGGACCACATAAATCGTGCAGCTAGATCAGCGGGATTTCATGGACGCAAATAACATGATAGATACAACCCAACTTTAAAAAAAACAAAAAAAAAGCAATGCAACTAGTAATGGAGACCTTATTGGAGCAATGGTTTTAGCAGAGAGAATTCTGCTGCGTTAATTCACATCACTTTTCCTACTCTCTTTTCATTTATTAGAATACAAACTATTTTATAGACGTTTATTCTATAATTTATTGCATCTCAAGGAACACCGGAAATTATATTTAAAAAAAAAATTAACGTGTTCCATTTACATGGCTATCTCTACATTTCTGTAATAAATTATTGTTAACCAGGTTATTCTTCTATGTAATGCTAAGGCATTAGCAGAAACGGTTCCTATTACTTAGTTCCTTTATAAGTAGAATGGAAATAAAGGAATACACTAGGCTAAACCGCCAATTGTTTTAAAATGTAGTTGCTATGAGCTTGAAATCCGTTTCTTAGCATGGCCAAGGGTTGACAAGTTCTCGTATGAGACAAACATTTTAAAACTAAAATCAATAACAAATAATATCTCAAAAACTATACGAAAAACATGTATATGACATAACTTGTGTGTTTTGTGTGCTACATTTTTTGTGTGCTATGTTTTTGTTCATCTCTTACGGTTTAGCAGTTATGCAAAATTCCGTAAAATTCATCCAGAATAAAGTAGTCTTCGGAGGCTATTCCAGAAAATTCAAGATATACAGTTTATTTGTCAGGTAAAAAAGTTCTATGTAAAAGATAGTTGGGGTTGAGGGAATGTTCTTGAAAATCTTCCTGTCGCATCCTTAAAAGATACCAAACTTAAATACTAAGTTTAACGGTTTTTTAGTTTTTGAGCTATGCTGTCCACCAACACACACACGCGCACCTTTTTCTAAAAATGATTTTTATGGGATTCAGTGGATGTATTTGCGGTTAAATCTCGGTATCGAATTTTTGGGTGGAATGCAATACCTGCTCTAATACATTATGTACATAGTACGTGTAGATAAAGAAAAAAGTGTATCAATGCGACTATTACTTTGAGGCTGTTCAGTATGTAAGAATCCCACTCTGTCCGATGTACGAACGCTGCGCAGAGCTACGTAGTTAGAGTTGGGTGTGTACCAGACATGATCATATTGGAAACCAAGATATAGGGAGAGAATTGGACATATTTTCGTTACAAGAAAAATACAAATAAATAGAAGAAAATGGAAAAGTCAGTTACAAAGAATAGATAACTCCAGCATTCCATTACAGTCATACAAATATAAATCTTTAGGCTATACTAGAACAATAGGAAGACCAGTAAAAAGATGGAAAGAAATATGAGGCCGGGACAGGAGAATTCTTCTAAAACATGATTTGATGATGATTTTATATATATATATATATATATATATATATATACATATATACATATACATATATGTGCACCTTTGGTGGCCCAAAGAACATCAAAATGGATTCTTATCTCCCTCCATGTGTTCCGAAAATTACTGGTGTGACGGAAGCACGAGAGTCTCTTATCTGCCTCCGGAGGAAGGCCTAGTCCAGTACTGGTGTTTGATAGACAATGCTTTTTACATACCTCCATAAAAAGACATCTTAAAAGTAAGTATTGAACAAAGTAAACCATTAATAATGGATATATTGAAAATGGCTTACAGCACAAACAAATTGGATGTGTTCTGTTCACATAACTTTGTTCCAGCAACAGACTTTCATTACAGCTTTTTATTTTATCTACTTCATGCTAATAGAGATACATATTAGCAGAATTGGTCTTATTCCTTGCTACCCTGTAAGTAGCTGGGAAGCGAGGGAATACCCTAGGCTAAGGCGATAGTCAAGTGTTTTAAAAGCTAACCCTATGTAAAACAATTGAAACTCGGTTTTCTTTTGTATTCCCAAGAGTAAAACAAAAGAGCTGAAGCGAACATTAAATTATCGTAGTATAAAATAAACGCTAACAAGGATTATCTCGGAAACGGTTTGCTCTGCAAAAATGTATATGACAAATTGTGTGTTTTAGTGAGAGATACATTTTTTGTATAGTAGCTTTTCCCCCATCTCTTATGGTTTATCAGCTATTTAAAAGTCATCCAGAATTCTGAAGCTGTTTGCAGAAAATTAAAAATAAACATTTTATATGTCGTAAGAATTCTTTAATATGTGGAAAATAAATATCATCTTAATATTTTCCCTGTAAAGAGAAAATTTCCTCAAAATCTTTGTGTTGGAAGATGCGAAACTTAAATATTAAGTATGGTATTTTACCGACCTTTCGTTTTTAGTTATCATGTATACATAGATACACTAACTCACACACAGATACACACACTGACCTTTTTCTAAAATGCTTTTTGGGGTACATTGGACCTTAAAACATTTCGGGTGAAATTTCTATATTGAGTTTTTGGATGGAGTGCAATACCTTCTCTAACTGTTTACTATGTAGTAAGGAGAGAAAGTAAAGTCTGTTTGCAATAAATTCCATGGTTTAAGATGATGTACATTTTTGAGGGTACATTTTCAGCCATCGCTCAATATTTACCAGTTATACAAGGATACAAGAAATTATCTTGCAAATAAGGAGAACTTTACAGGCTATTACCAGAAAATTCAAGATACAGTTTATTCGCCATATAAATATCGTTAGTAGAAAGTCGAACATTTTAAGAAGATATTTTCTGTAAAAGGTAGTTTGGGGTGGGAGGAATTCTTCAAAATTTTCGTGTTCTATCTTTGAAAGATACTGAACTGATAGGTACACGAGTTTTATGCTGTTATTACTGTTCACACACACACACGCACATACACACACGTGCACGCACAAATACATGCACACAATTCTAAAGGTCTATTTGGATTCATGTAGGTATTTATTGAAATTGCGGTATTAAATGGAATCGAATATGTATCCTAGTTATTATACGTGGTAAAGAAAGTAACAAAATGAGTTCAATTAGTTTAGGGAGTTTTGCATTCAACCCAAAAAGGCCGGGGGCAGTTTTTATTGTAAATATCATTTTGGGGTACTGTGAATGCAATAAAAATATTTTTGGACAAGGTGCATGCTCGGGCGTGTGAGCGTGCCGTATAAAGAAAAATGTTACTGGTATATAAAGTTAGTGTCATCTATGGATACGACACTAAGCCTGTCAAGAATATTTCGTACAATTTTTCGTAAAATGTTTAAAAAACAGCTATACTCATTTTGATTAAAATAGTATATGGTTAAGATACTTCGTGACAGGGGAAATGTGTGTATTGATTAAAAAACGTCTAAAGTCCTCTTCATTCTGAATAACTTTAGGAATATTTTAAAGAAAACATGGTCAAGTAAAACGCATTGGAAATCAATACATCAGATTCTGTTCTGCGCTATTGAAGGTTTGATGGCTTTGCGATTAAAATATAATACGAAATCATAGCTAAATATTCAAAGCATTTTGTACCTAAATAAAATTTTACATTTGGAAAATTTTGAGCAAGTTTTAATATTTAGTAGAATAAATTAAATTGAAATGTTCCAAGTTCAGCTGTAAATGACAATTTGTAAAAATTGCCACCTGTAACTAGCCTTTACGTGGCAACGTTTCTAATTTTGGCTTTATCAAACTTTTTTCTTAACTAGTTGGGTTATTTATTCATTATTTATTCAAACACAGATTTCTACATATACAGGCTGACACTATGGACAAAGCATTCTTGGCCAATAGCAAGCAAGAATAATAATAATAATGATAATAATAATAATAATAATAATAATAATAATAATAATAATAATAATAATAATAATAATAATAATAATAATAATAATACGATGCCAAGATAACAAATAAGCCTGAATTACTGTGGGTTAAAGTTTCGTTTCGTAATCGACTTACCCTCCCCATATTTGTAAGATTGACACCCTGTCAGAACTACAGAATTGAGAACATGTTACGAGGAGTCAACCCGTAGCCAGGCATGAGTATGAGGAAATGGATGATATTAAATATAGGCTAAATATGATAGGTCAGGTGATTATGGAGCATATGGTGGAATGAGTGGCGGGAGAAACCGGAGAAAACCTGCCCAAACGCCGCTTTGTCCATCACAAATCCCACATGCGGGCGCTCAGGATCGAACCCGGCCTAGATGGGAGTCGAGTGGTTTAATCACTTAACCAAGGCGCCGCCTTGGTTAAAATTAATAGGAAAAATAAATAAATAAATAAAAGGGTTAATAATGATGAAGAGAAACAGCAATAATAAAACAATAGTAATAATTATTTTAATGAATCATATATGGTAGCCTTCAAGTAGTTCTAAGATATTTACTTTTCAGTTAAAGTGCTTAACTTGCATGTTTTGAAGCCTTCTTTCTGAATTCTTCGTACAGTTTTACATAAATATAGAAATATAACAATATTCAGCTCATAAACATATATAGTACCAACTCTTTTTGAAATTAATCATTGATTTTGTTTTTACTTTTAAATTCCTAATACTTTTTACTTTCTCTACCATGTAAAATGACTAGCTTACAATTAACCCAAAATGGAGCTGTTTATGTTGGTAATGGTAACATATCACACCACCCTCTTTTAACGAGCATAATTGTATTCACTAGGCTGTCATGATATTTTAACTCTCTAAACCAACGAAGAATAATATTACAATTTAAACCTTTTATTTTTATGCTGCACTACCTTTTCTTAATTTCAGCTTGGTTATTTCCGTTCGATAACGGCAATAACTTTAACCTTCGTCTACATGTCGCTGGTGAAAATTCTTATGTATTAAGTTGTTCACTTGACCTTAATATAATTTATTTACCCTTTTGTGTATAATTAGGTTGTAATTGGTTAGGCCTTTATTAAGTACCAATTATAGATAAGATTTTTCATACAACCGGTATGCCGTCTATTCATTGGTTCGTTCTTAGATTGTTTTGGCAGGATAGTCCTATAAAAGCTGATATTACCAGATTGGACTCTGGATAAAAAAAAATGGACTCTGGAGAATTCAAACCGAACCTTGCCGGAAAAAACCACTCCTATCCTTGTGACAATATTAAGGCCACAAGCCATAACATATAAGGGTTTCATTTTATAATTTTTATTATTGTTAACTTGGCTATTTATTTGGCTAAATAACTTAAAGCCTACATTTAGCTGTTAATGTTTGTGTAAATTGTTATTACTAGATTTTTTTTATTTGTGTTATTAATATATTTGCAGGGCGTGTGTTCATTCCAATGCAAAAATGTTTAAGTAAATGAGTTTATAATGTGTTGGCTGGAGACGTGGCCAACAATCGCAACAATGATAGAAAGAGACGGAAAGACTTATACGTATGTGCATTGCTAAAATATACAGACGTTACACGGCCTTGGAATGAACGCACGGCAATACAGATGTTTTTATTTATAATGGCTGCAAAGAAAAAGGAAGTTAGTTTTTGCTTAGCAACGAAACAAAGAGGGAGTAAAAGGTGTATTATTGTGTAAAAGAAGCGTTATAATTGATTCTGTGTATGTTTATGTATCAGCAAGATTTACAATAAATTCAGAAAGAATAACAATATTTATTGATGGTAGTAGAAACCAAAACTAGTAACCTGTTTATCAGTAACCTGAGAAGAGAGAAGATTCTACACGGTAAAAGTATAAAACAAATTAATAAAGTTAAATACACAGGAACCAATACTTTGTTACATCCTGTAGGATGATAACGAGTATTCAGCCCGAAAGTGGTTAATGGCAGGGACGGAATTATGGAACAGGCCACAACCCGATCACAAGGAAGAACAGCGGGGTCATCCGCGGGTTGGTGATGATGAAAGAAGCGGGGGAGAAAATCTTGTATCGGGATTCGAACCCGGCTTACCTACGGCAGAGGCAGGTGTGCTGCTACTGCGTTAACGGGATGGATAACATTCTATGTGTTTGAGTGCACAAAGTAACTAGAGCAAATATTGTTTCACCCAAAACTTCGTGACAACTCCATGTAAATGAATATTTTGAGATTGCCCGGATCCAAACAAAGCCTAGATTTGGAAAAGGATGCGTGCCCAAGTGTGTGTGTGTGTGTGTGTAGCGAGCACGTCTGTGTGTGTGAACAGTTTAAAATCCGAAAAATCATAAACAAACTTTAATTATTTGGAGGTAAAAGATGTGAATGTCGCTTTAGCCCACTCTATCATACTTGTATCTTGTAATAAAATCAAACCAGTAAACGTTTCACATGAAATAAATAGAATAATAAGCTTTTGCAAGAATGGTTTATGGAAGAGTAGATCGAGTAGTTGAACTGAATGCAACCCATTAGATTTTTCTGACAAAATATTATGCCAGTCCTTTGTGATAGCTGCCACAAAACAATAGCCGCGGGTTACGGTTTTCATTTGTTTGTGGGGCAAACCGTCTACTGGCTTATTGATGTGAATTGATCGACCATCAGGACAGCTGTACGAGCAATTTAGAGAGAATATGGCTGGTCGAATAAAATCCATAGCATCCCTTAATACTCCCTCTCATTCTATTCTGAAACTCCGACATTCATTTGAGGAATGCTATCATGACAAACCAAACGCAAAGGACCAAAAAGTGAAAGTATAATTTTCGTAGCCTCGTATCCCATGTTCAATAAGTTAGATCGTTCACCTCTCACCAAGGCGGTCCTGGTTTGATCTAGCGCTGTACGGTTTTCAATTTACTCCTGCCAAAGTCTTCTTGCCTAGCAACATGTACGATATTAGTCCTGGAGTGAGGGGATGTAGTATTTTATCTTCTGCAACCGTCTCCTCCATAACGCTAACTGCGCTTAGGATTCGAAAAATTCTTTCCTTTCTTTCTTTCCTTTTTTATTTTCCTTCATTCCTTCCTTTTATTTTCCTTCATTCCTTTTCTTTCCTTCTCCTTCGTTCCTTTTCCTTCGTTCCTTTTCCTTCATTCCTTTTTCTTTTCCTTCCTTACTTTTCTTCTTTCCCTCCCTTTTCTTCTTTCCCTCCCTTTTCTTCTTTCCCTCCCTTTTCTTCTTTCCTTTTGTTTCCTTTCATTTTGTATTTTATTTCCTGTTTTCTTTATGGTCGTATATAGATTTTATAAGAATTCTACTGGGGCCAGACCCTTGTGGAGCTGAGGCTGTAGATCAGATGCAGTAGACAGAATGGGCGATCAACACGATCGATCCCGGGCCACCTAAGTGAGAGGCAAGCGTCATTGAATTTTCAATGTCTGTCTCTACCTATTCAACTCCTGATGTCATATGGCTTGTGTGGAAAAACAAACTAAAACCAATTGACCTAATAGTTGGTTAACTATAAAGCCAGCGCCTTAAAGTACTTACCACATCGTAAGTCGCAATTAGGGAATGTAATCTCAAAATAATTTTAAATCTCCTTGAGGTTTACCGGGAAACATGCGAGTCAGTTGAGAAATTCAATTCCGTGATAGTATGTTATCATGTTAACCCTTAATTGGACGACAAGACAACTTTGAACTTTTTGGTTTTTTTCATAATGGCTCTGACGATTTTGATTAAAATCACTTGTGTTTAAGATATTTACACGACAAATAAAATGTATATATTGAATTTTCTTGGTATAGCATATTTTTTTTATAATGTTTAACGCTCGTTTTTGTACTTGTGGCACCGCAGGCGATGACACTGATGATGCATTAAATGAAGATGTAGCACCGGTGGAGTGCTATGGCGGGGGAAGCTGGAGAACCCAGCGAAAATCCACCCCTGGGCCGCTTTGTCCAACACAAATCTCACATGCGGTCACTTGGGACCGAACCCGAGCCGTGAGAGGTGAGTGGTTTAACATCTCGGCCACGGCGCGGTCGGGAATAGCATCTGAAGTTCTCTTTATTCTGAATGAATTTTTCTGAATTTTGCATAATTGGTAAACCCTGAGAGATAGATGTAAACTTACTATACAGAAATGTAGATCTTCTTAAAACATACAGTATATATCATATACATTTTTTCTTGGAGTTGACTGTTTTCGAGATATTCCTTGTTAATGGCTTAAGTTTTAAAATACTTAAACTTTTTCTCATACGGGAACTTGTCAAACCACGCAACCAAACGGCTTTCAATCCCAAAGCAACCACATTTTAAAACATTTGACTGTCTAGTGTATTCTAATTTCTCTCCTACCTATAAGGAACTAAGTAATAAGACCGGTTCTGCTGATATTAATCTCAATTAGCATTAGGTAGATAGAAGGACAAGCTTATTTACAACAATTTGTTACAGAGATGCAGGGAAAGTCATGTGAATGGAACATATTAGGTTTTTAGAAACATGTTCGTGTGCATGTCTAAGTATGTGTGTGTCTTTGGGCAATGCAGCTCAAAAAAGAAAAGTCGGATAAATCCCAAACTTGGTGTTTAACTTCAGTATCTTCCAAGGATGCGACAAAGAAGATTTTCAACTACCCTTTACAAGGAACATTTTTCGAAACTTTTTATTTTTTCTAAAATGGCTCTAACGATTTTCATTAAAATGCCACATGTTTAAGACATTTTCACGGTAAACGAAATCTATATTTTGAATTTTCTGGTAATAAGCCTCTGAAGACCTTTATTCTGGATGACTTCTTTATACCTTTGGTATAACTACTAAACAGTAAGAGATGAATAAAAATTTCTACGCAAACATTTTAGATCTCGTTAAAGCACTGTTTATGTAACTTTCGTAAAGGTTATCGTTTTAGAAATGTTCTGAATTATTGGTTGCAGTTATAAGGTATTTAAAACGTTCCTCAAACGAGGAGTATCTTTCCTTTCGTGTGTCTTTTGTCTACTCATAGCAAGCAAAGAAAATGTATTTCAATTGTTTCTCGTAGCGACCGGCTTTTAAGAGATTTGAGTATCGCTTTAGTTTGTGCATTCCTTTAGTTCCTTCTGCTTATAAAAGAGAGAGAAAGAGAGAAAACAATGAGACAGTTCTGCTATTGTGTACCTTGATGTAGATAAAAGAATTATCTTTTGTAAGAAATGCTTTTTTCGCAACATCTAGAGAACGTCATGCGAATGGAACACATTAGTTTTTTTTTTACTTTCTCTACACGTACTATAGCATATAGAGAAGTTATTGTAATGCACCCAAAAATTCGATGCTGAGATTTCAACGGAAACACACATTTTGGGTCTCCATGAATCTAAAAACAGAAGTTTTGAAAAAGCTCCATGTGTGTGTGTTTTAATACCAAACTTGGAAGTTCAATATCTATCAAGAATGGGACACGAAAAATTTCAAGAAAATACTCTTACTCCTAACTAACCTTTGCATATACAATTTTTCGAAAATTGTGACTTTCTCAAAAATGGCTATGACGATTTTGAATAAAATATCATATATTTAAGATATTTACACGAAAAATAAAATGTATATCTTAAATTTTCTGGGAATAACCTCTAAAGGCTTCTTTATTGTGGATAAATTTTGCCGAATTTTGCTTAATTGGTAAACCGTAAGAAATAGACAAAATTTATTACACAGAACTGTGTATCTTGTGAAAACACAATTTATGTCATATACATTTTTTCGTGGAGTTGTCCATTTTTGAGCTACTCCTTGTTGGTTTGTTTTAAAATAAACTTTTCACATACGAGAATTTGTCTACTCTGGCAATGCAAAGAAGCATATTTCATGGCAACCAGCTTTTAAAAGACCTGATTATTGCTTTGTCTAGTGTATTATCTTCCCTTCTGAGCACAATGAGAAAAGTGATACCATTTCTATTAATGTTTATCTCGATGAGCATGGAGTAGATTAAATAATAAGATTTTAACAATAATTTGTTACGGAGATGTAGAGAAAATCATGTGAATGGAACACATTAGATTTTTTGGGTGGAACACAATATCTTCTGTTTATCTACGTGGTGGAGCAAGTAAAATACAGGTGGAGCAGATCTGTGCCAGGCATGCTAATGAAGCAAATGGAAGAGCATAACAATTACCCAAACATACTGTTATTGTAAAGAGCTGAGGTCTGTAATTACTAAACGAGTGAGTTTCTGGTAGACAGAGCAGAGCAGGAGTTGCTCTTAATGTTACAGTTCACAAGGACAATGTTAGGACTGGCCTATTGGAATCGCTGTAATTAAATTGTACATGCTGCACACCGAGCGAGCACAAGTGCCCATCAAACAAAGTGCACTCTTGCTCAAGTGTCCGGCGTCGGTAGCAGCAAAGACTTGGGGCTTTGTTCGGGCTCTCTCTCGAGTAACAATCGATGGAAACACACACGCTGCTTCTGCAACGTTATTGCTCTCCATGGAGCCAGCCAACAAAAACAAATCGGCCAACCGAAATGTTTTCAAATGCCATGTTATCCACTGAGGTGGAACGTAAACATGACATGCAACCATCTCAATATCACGCGAGCATCCTCCGTCACATGGTTTACTGCTGTCATTTACACTACAATGTTTTTGTACTGTTATAAACTTACTTGTAAAATTTAGTATCAGAATCTGATGTATTCCATTCACGTAACTTTCTCTGCAACAACTATTCTTGCCAAAGCATATTCTTTCTTCTTTATTTCCTTCTCTGTTAAAACTCCTTGTATGGAAGACTTAAACCTCCCGGGACTTATCAGCCAGTACCTGGGTCAGACGCCGGTTGAGGAATAGAGCCTCTAGATCAGAGAGAAACCAGGATGGATGATTAGCCAAATGCCTGGTATGAAAGTGAGGAAATCGATGATATAAAATGAGCAATTGGAGGAAAAACTTGAGGCGAAGCCAGACAACTCTTATATTTTAAAAAAACAAAATTATTAATTTCTATAAGTATATTCTGAGAAAACCCGCCCAGACGCACTTTCGTGCACCACAGATCCTACATGCGGTCATCTAGGATCGAACCCAGGCCGTGTAGACGACAGATAGGTGCTTCTCCATATAGGTGGGTAAATGTTGGCGAGTCACACATACTGGCATACATACGTACAGTGCTTGGTAGCAAATTCGCTGTTTTAACCAAACATAAACAGAATGTGAGTTTCGAAATGCGAAAAGTACAGGTTTTATATCATTTTCAGAGGGTCCAGACGAGCTGCAAATTGAACTACTGTCCTCCAAAATATTATGTACATAAAACATTTAGAAAGGATGTAATTGTTAATTTTTTACACGATTGCCCAAGTATTCTATTTTCAAATTTGAAATTAATTATATGCACGACATTTAATGGTAGATTTGGCCCCACGTACGTTTGGGAGCAGGTTTCTCTAAAATGAATTACATTAAAAATCAGTATCGCACTGATGCGATAACCATTTGGTTCATCTATTAAGGCTGCGTACATCATCCTTAGCAGCAGATATTGATGGGCTCGCCCAAATTAAGCTTTATTACCGAAGTCACAGAAAAAAGATAGTACTAGATGCAGATAGTGTTTATAAACATTTTATTACTTCGATTAACAATTTGTCCCAATGCTTACATGGCGTGGAATGACTTACTGCGCCTTCCCTCTGCTCTTTAATTTGGACATGAAATACCTAATTGACTCCTGTAAAGTACTTAGGACACTGTAGGTTACCACTTGAAAATGAATTAAACGCTTATGGCTCACCGGAAAAGATTCAAGAAAATAATATATTTCCTGTAAGGTTTGCTTTGCCTTCTGGAAATATATCCGAAGAGTTTTAGATATTCTTACTCTTTTATCTTAGTTATTGTTTATTTTAGTTTATTATTTAATGTGCATTTTTTTCTAAAATTATTATTGCTCATATATTTAACTTACCATAGGTATGGTTTATTACAATGTTAATATATATATTTTATATAATGTTTATAATTCCTTTATGTTTTATTTATGGGGGATGATATTTAATTCAGAATTTATTATTTTTTTTGAGATTAATACTTTTAGTGAATATTGATTTTTTTTGTTGAAGAGGTTTAAGATATATTTTTGGTTATGATTATTTATCGTATATCTTTTTACTGTTAGAGCCAGTTGAAAAATTCAACGCTACAGTCAATATTTGGACTAGCATTACCAATAATATAACAACATTGCTAATAAGTCATTAATAACTGTTATTGTTGCCGAATACTAAGTACTTAAAAATTTAAGTCGCCATTATGGTATTCTTTGAAAGGAGACATTCCGGTTGGTTGACCGGGTGAAAAACACGAATCAGTTGGAGGATTGAATGTCATACCGGTATGTTGTCAGAGTAGCTCAATGGTTAGAACAACCGAACGCAAGTGGTAGAACCATGTTCAAATCCCGGAAGTGTTGCTGCATTTTTCAACTGGTTGTAACAGTTATGTAGAACTAGTTAGTCCACTACAATGCGTATTGTCCCTCAGGTAAAGCAGAGTCCCATTTACATCACATTCTCTATATCTCTGCAACAAATTATTGTTAAAAAGCTTATACTATATACTTAAAGTTAATTGAGAAAAATTTGCAGGACTGAAGTTCCTTTGTTGTATGGACACCTGCATGAGAAAATATGCTTTTAAAGCTGAAACCAATAATAAGGAATATCTGTAAAACGATCAACTCCAAGAAAAAATCTATATTTCATAAACTGTGTGTTTTATCGTGAACTACATTTTTTGTGTATAAGTCGTCGTCTATTTCTTACGGTTTACCACTTATGCAAAATTCAATAAAATCATCCAAAATAAAGAGCTCTTTAGGTGCTATTCCCAGAAAATTCAAGATATACATTGGGCATGTAAATATCTTAGATATAAGATATTTTAATCAAAATTCTTAGAGCCATTTTTGACAAAAACAAAATTTTCGAAATTTTTACCATGTAACGGGTAGTTTGGGGTGGGGGGATTTTCTTGAAAATCTTCGTGTTGCATCCTTGGAAGACAACAAACTTATGTATTACGTTTGGTACCCATCGGTATTTTCGTTTTTGAGCTATGCTATCCACAGACACACACGGACCTTTCTTCAAAAATGCTTTTTAGTTTTTGATTCAGGGGGACCCAAAACATGTTTTAGATGATATCTCGGTTTCGAATTTTTTGGTGGAATACAATACCTTCTCAATACACTGTGCACATAGTACGTGTAGAGAAAGTAATAATGCAAATAATATCTGGTATTCTACATTCTTGCCATGAACTTCAATATAAGATGGCCCTTTCCAATATAAGTTGGTTTTCTTTCTGAAAAGTTGAGAAAGAAAGGAAATGGAAGGGGTTAATCGACGAGAAGGTATGGGAAAGTTACTGCCTGGTGCTAGAAATAAGCCAATAGCGAGAGTTTTAAACTGTGGTCAGCACTGAAAGAATCCACTTTCCTTTTTCCACTCTCTCATATGAAGTTACTGCCCCATGTCATAAAAATATCGATAAAACTTAGCCCAGTTAATCAAGATAAAAGTGATTTGTAACGAACCAAGAACAGCTCCGGTGTTTCCTACCGAAATATACGAATTACATCATTTGTTCAAAAAATATTTCTATAACTATATAAACATCCAGAAAAGGAAGTGAATAGTCCCAGGGCCATTGGAGATCCTTATTGCCATTACGTTTGCGTCGCAAATATAAATTCAGCACCTGAAGAGGAAGTTAAGGCGAAGCTCGGGTCTTTGGGAGCGGTAAAAGTTCTCGGAGCGTAAATTCAGAAAAAAAACTGTCCATCTCTAAAACATTTTTACTTTTCTTTACCACGTACCATTTTCGTAGAAGGTAGAGATTATATTATATTCCACCCAAAAATTGGATAAAGGGATTTCATCGGAAATATTCATTTTGAAGACCCTTGAGTCCAAAGAAGCTCTAGCTGTCTGTCTGTGGACAGTATAATTCGAAAATAAAAAGCTGGTTGAATATTAAACTTGCTAACTTCAGAATTTTTCAACGATATGACAAGTTTTTCAGGAAAACTCTCCCCTCTTAACCACCCTGTTATATGCAAGGTTTTTTGAAATTCTCTATTTTCTCAAAAATGGCCCTAACTATTTGGGTTAAATAATACATAGATATATACATCACAAATAAAAGGTATATCTTCAGTTTTCTGGGAGTAGCTTCTGAAGCCCTTTTTATTCCGGATGACTTTTGCATATATTGGTAAACCGTAGGAGATAGACAAAACATAAATCTAGTTAAAACATTGTTCAATGGAATTTTGGGGGGGGGATAGCTACTTCCGAGAATATTTTTGCTATGGGTTTGAATTTTGCAATACATTTTTCTCAAATGGGAAGTAGTAATTCATTTTTTCTTTCCTTTTTTTTTTTTTTTTTTTTTACTAACAATGCAAGCAGAAATTATTTGAATATTATTTGACTATCGCTTTAGCCTACTGTATTCTCTATTTCACTACAACCTACAAAGAAATAAGCATAAGGATATCTATCTTAATGTACTCGTATATCTTGAGTAGGCATGGAATAGATAGAAGTATAGGCTTTTGTAAGAATAATTTGTTACAGAATGTGTAGAAAAAATCATCTGAATGGAACACCTAGGATTTTTATTTTTCTGATCACATACCTGTTGCATAACCATTTTAAATGGCACAACCTCCTCACCTCGGTCGTGTACCCTCACATTCAAGAGCTTGCCAGTTGGAATCTCACTTAAGGTGAATTAACCCGATAAGCCTTTTCCGGATTTCGGGGTTTTCCCTTATCCTGAAAAGACGAATGTACAGTTACTCTAATCTCTATGGACCCCGAGTTTATTTGAGAATTATTTCGCGATTTTATTGATCATTCATTATGACAAATCAGATTAAAGGACGTTAAGTCCCCCCCCCCTAACACTTAAAACTCCAATATTCGATGTTATTGTAGCTGCTTCCTGAAAGTCTCAGAGGATCGCGATCAAATGTTGATGTTATTTGCTTGAACATCAATCTTAACCTGTTCTCTTACGCATCACACGCATAACATTTGCCAGATGTGCAAGTTCTGAAAAACATGTTTTCCTCGCCATAAAGCAAGAAGCAGAAGCAGTAAACAAAACAGTCTAAGACAAATTTTCTTTTTACGTTCTGTACATGTCCTATGTACATGGTGTATAGAGAAGGTTTAGCATTCCATTCAAAAATTCGATACCGAGATTTCACCGTAAATGTTTGAGGGTCATCTGTATCCAAAAGCATTTTTAGAAAAAAGATCCGTGTGTCACGATTACTCAAAGTCAAAATCTCAGTAAAATACCAAACGTGGTATATAAGTATAGTATTTTCTAAATATGTGACAGGAAGATTTCGAGGAAAATACCCCCATTCAAAATTACCCTTTACGTGTATTAATTTTGGAAAATTTTGATTTTCTCAAAAATAACTAACGATTTTGATTAAAATACCATATATTTAAGATATTTATACGTAAAATAAAATGTATATCCTAAATTTTCTGTATTTTGAATAACTAGTAAACCGTAAGAGATGGACAAAAAGTTACCACACATATCGTTGAAACACACAATTTATATCATATACATTTTTTTCGTGGAATTGATCATTTTTATATATATTCCTTTTATTAGTTTCAAAATTAAAATACGGGAATTTACGGGAATTTTCAACTCCTGGCACATTCCTATATATTTAATTATTCCCCTTCTACTTAAAAGAAAGCATGTCTGCTAATATTTATCTCAATTAACATGGATTAGACAGAAGAATAAGCTTTTTAGCAATAATTTGTTAGAGATGCATTGAAAGACATGTGAATGATGCACAGCAAATTTTTATCGACTGTGTTGAATAATAATATTAACATTAATAACAATAATATAGCTGCAAAGTTCTTATACAGGGTTACTACAAAAGAAATAGACAACTTCAACTGCCTGTAAAACAAAAACTATTAGAGATAGCAACCTAATTATTTTGGAGGTATGTTGAGAAACTCTCAAAGTTTCGTTTGTTACTATTGGTAACGCTGTAATGTTTTGTTTGTTGTTGCAGAAGCTGAAATGGCGGAAAATCCTGTGGAAAAGGCATATTGCGTGTTGGAATTTGCTAGAACGCAATCAGTAACTGTTGTCCAACGACATTTTAGAACACGTTACCACAAAAATGGAATGATGCGCTCACAAGAACCAGCATCGTCTTCATCATGTCGCAACATGTCGATGCAAAAGTCACGCCGTATGACCTTATCTTCTTCACTCAGAAACTGCAACATCTGTAATCTGTAAGGCATCATGTGCAGTCGCTTCCGCAAGATTTTCCATACAGTTTGCTGTGGAATTTGTAATTGCATGCTTGCCCTAGATGTCGATTTCTGTGGGCTTCTTATGTAGGCAGAACGAACACGTTCAACGTTTTCTTCCGAAACTCTTGGTCTTCCCCGAGCTCTTCCCTTTGCACAAACATCCCGTTGTCTCGAATTTTCTACACCAGTCGTAGATTGACTGTCTAGTCGGTGGCGTTTTGTGGTAACGTGTTCTAAAATGTCGTTGGACAACAGTTGCTGATTGCGTTCTAGCAAATTCCAACACGCAATATGCCTTTTCCACAGGATTTTCCGCCATTTCAGCTTCTGCAACAACAAACAAAACACTACAGCGTTACCAATAGTAACAAACAAAACTTTGAGAGTTTCTCAACATACCTCCAAAATAATTAGGTTGCTATCTCTAATAGTTTTTGTTTTACAGGCAGTTGAAGTTGTCTATTTCTTTTGTAGTAACCCTGTATATTCGGAGATTACAACTTTTGGTGCACAAAAAGTTAATCATTTAAAAAAACTGAATTAATAAAAAAAGTATAATCAAAGGATTGCATGGAGACCGAAATAGTATGTAAATGTTTCTGATACAGGACAATCCATTGCTGAGCGGGAGAGATCCGAGAAAGCAAACATTATGGCACAGTTGGATAAACATTTGAGGAGGTTTTGATTGGCTACTTTTCGCGAAAGTTCTCCATCTGCGTTCTGGTAAATTCTAAAACCATGCATTAATATTTTTACCGCAGCAGAGAGCAATAAAAGGGCGCAGAAACATGTATGTTACGATACAGTTACAAGCGAGTTCCAATCGACTTCTAAGTCAGAACTGCAAGGCTTGTAACCTAACATATAAGTAACGGTGTTTTTATTGGTCAAACTTTAATATTAAGTGAAAGAAGTTGTCAGAAATGTTCAAAAGAGGATAGCTTAACCGAATGAACCTATTATTTGTTAAACTGTTCAGTATAGCAGTTCGGTTACAGAACTGAATGTACAAGGTGTGTTCGGAAAGTAAGTGCCAATTCGTTCCACAGTCACTGCAACGCTAGTGTAGCAATTCCACGCATGCGCATTTGTCTTTCTGGTTCATTATCTTATTTAGCACCCCTTCGAGCCACTCTGCAACTGCCGGGCAGGATTTCGGAGGTCTAGTTTTAAATTGATTTTGTAGATTTTGACGGCAGACAATGGGGTGATAATGTGATGTTTTTAAATCTTTTACACTTTTTGACACTTTTCTGCCAGTGACACCATTTTCTCTCCATTGTTTTATTTATACCGGTTATATGTCACTTCAGCTGTCTTTTTATTCTCCGAGTTCTTTTAAGTGTTTTTTATTCCCTACTCCTTGCGGAGTTTTTATATACTTCTTTTAAAGTGCATTCTATTTCTGGTTTTAGGCTAGATTTTATTTTCTGAGGGTGCTAATAACCTTTGTCGTTGAGCGCGATTAAACACAAATCATCATCATCATCATCATCATCATCATCATCATCTTCTCTCCACAACTGGAACTGATTCATTGTCTGTGCACTGATCCCATTAAAGCTGGGCTGTGTTGTGTTTACAGTTTTTAGTGATCGTTCAAAATGTTCAAGGCAATTTCTGATCCCGCCAACTGTGAAGTGCGTTCCGCAAGGAATGTTAAGCCAGCTGCAATTCATCGTTAGCTTGTATAGATTTACAGCGAAAATAAAGCAACAGATGGAATGATGAGAAAGTGGATTAGGCAATTCAGTGATGGACAATACAATGTTCAGGTCAAAGCATGAAGAGGACAGATTTCTGTTGTCACTGATGGTTTGGTTGGAAAAGTGGGTCAGGTAATTTGTGAAAACAGACTGATCACAATAAGATTGCACAGATCGAAAAATACGTTAAGGAATGCGCTTTCATGTACAAATGTTATGAAAACGATGCTTTATATCTTCATTTCCAGAGCGGTACTTACTTTCCAAACACGCCTCGTATAACGATCCTTCTTGGAGAAAGTTGCGTTTGAGTAAGTTAATAAAAGTAATTTCAGGTCTCGCACCGTGTATTTCTACTGCCCAACATTTAGGTTTGTGTACCAATGATTATTCGGGCCCATCCCAGCCTAGGCCCCAGGCTAGGCCCTCCAAGCCGCACTCCAACGACCATACCTGGTGGAAGGGAACTTATTACATTCCTTCTAATATGTGCTTCATAGAAGTATTGCAAACAAAAAATTTTTATTGGCATTTTGTTTTTTGATCAGTCAATTTCGAAAAAAAATAAATAGTTTTTATTCCAAATTGAGTGCTTAATATCCACAAGAATGTACGGAGAAAATAGTTTATTATTTGTTGGATGCGTAGAGTAACGTATTTCTGGCGTAGTTTTGGTAGTGATTGTGGGGTATCACACATAATTTCGAAATAATTAATCACTTAAAAGAATTAAAGGAATATTCCAAGCAGCTTTCATATGTGAAATAACTCGACAACCTTGCGTTGAGGTTGGTCAGGTTTCTGAACCGCTTCTGGATGTAAACACGTCGGTCGCTTGCAAACACGACGCAGAGTGGTGTAATGTTTTGGGAGATAACGAGTAGAGCTAGTCTACACTCGCAATGTGAAAACGGAAGGAATTTCTTCAACGTCCTAGAGAGGCGAGTTTATGTACTGGCCTAGTGCAAGTGACACCCATACATTCTGCATTGTTGCCAGCTTTCTGTCTCTTGCTTTCGAAAAAACTAAAATATCTCCGCAGGAAATGGTTAGAGACACAAACGTAAGATATAAAATGTGTTCCAAATACCGACATCTGTCACTGATTTGAATTAATGTAACGACTTCCCTTCCAGCCGGTATATTTCCGGCTGAGGAATAGGCACTCTTTTGAGGCGGAAAGTAGTTCGACCCATGCTAAATGAGGTGTAGATTTCCGCCACTATATACGGGATGCAACCAAATAGAACCGATTAACTATCAGCAATTACAGAGGGTGATAGGCAACACTTTGACATAGGACGCTCACAAACCCTTGAATCATGGTGGGAAGCAATAGATGACAACCTACTAAGAGACAGTGCGCGATTTATAAAACTTTTTTTGAGTTGATGCTCTTGCAGGAAATCCTGGTCATGTAACAAGTACACTTCCGTGCATAAAAAGTGGCCCATTCGTAGGTTGCAAGAGACTTTTCATCCGTTAGGGTTCCATTTTCAGGATACCAACCTTTAACTCCACTAAGGCGGTATCACTTTTCTATGTGACTAGCATGAACGATAATCCTGGAACATAAAAAGAAACCAATGAATATACTATCAATGTGAAATGTAAGGTGGTCTAGATGCTGAGTTTCACTTTGAGAGGACAGGGTGTAGAATTACTTTCAGGTATTCTTAACATTTCACCGGTGCTCCGTTTGATCAGTATCATCGCCTACGGTGCATTACATTATAAATTGTATCTAGATTGACCTAGAATGCAGAATTACACGCATGTTGGATGCCACTAGCAGGCATGGAAGACACAGAGAAATATGTAAATTTCTGCTAAGGCAAGACAGCTGAAATCTGAGAAGCTTGATAGTATTGTGTGTTGCAAATTTAAGAGACCATATTCAAATATGTTTGTCTTTTTATTTTTCATGTTCACTCTTTACTTTCTTAATATTGTTTATTATTCTGTGTACGATAAAAATACGTCCGATCTGTGGATCCGTTCAATTAATGGAGGTTACAGCATGTACACTGGTGTTTAAATGAATAAATTTATTCCTTCATATTCTGTTTTATATTTGCGTTAACATTGAGCAAAGTGCTGCAATAAAGGCGCTTCGTAAATGTAAACATGGACAATTAGCTTCGGCAATTCGAGCACATTTTGGAGAGGTAAAATGCCCTGCCAATTCGGTAATTAGCATTATACTCGAGGAATAGAATTGGCCAAACTAGCAGAGGGTTTATATACTCGTAGATGTAACTAGCAATTTAAACAGCATTATGGGCCACATTTTATGCACGTGTAGATATCTAATTTTTGAAATAACAGCAGAACGTTAATATGAGGTTCACTGAAAACGTACAGCATTGATCTGTTTTGGGAGAGGGGGCGTATTCAACCGCTTGTGCGAGGTTTGCACCAGACACCACCGAGCACGCTAATGCCAGCACTATTAGTGCAGCTATCTGTTGTTTGTCTCTTGCTACATGCGAATGATTCTCCGTGTAAAAGTGCAGATGTCAAAGGTAGCACATATTGAATCTGTTCTAAGAAACACTGATGTATTACTCCGCGTAACACATGCACAGCATATGAATCGATATGCCAGACTGTTCCAGCTTGGATACGTGCTAAAAGAGCAGCGATTTACTCACGACTCACTCAGGATGCAGCTTACCATCGAGGGCAAGCTATCCTCAGGCTGAATCAAGTGTTGGAATGAAGTGGAAGAAGTGCAAGTCTTGTGGCGAATTTGCTATTATGTCCCTTCTAGTTGGGCTGCCGTGTCTATGGTTAACTAAGCGTGCTATTACTCAAATGAGTCGAAATGGAACAGCCTGCGACATTGGATAACTGCCCAATTTTGTTAAACTGATTTCTAAGCAAGAGTGTAAATAAGAAATTAATTAGCACATTTTAAAAGCAATAACTTAATAATAACCTGAGATCTATTTTCTCCTCTTCGGTGCGTATTTTATGTCAAGGGTCACGTGCTTTGCTTACCTCAAGTGTTTTTACTTTCTCTACACGTACTATGTACATACTGTATAGAGAACGTATTGTATTGCACCCAAAAATAACAATACCTTGATTCCATTGGAAATGTTTTGAGACTCCCTGAATCGAAAAAAAACTAACAAAAAAACAAACCATTTTTAGAAAAATGTCGTATGTGTGTGTGTCTATGGGCAGCACAGCTCAAAAAAGCTGTAAAATACCACATTTGGTATTTAAGCTCAGCATCTTCCAAGGATGCGACACAAATATTTTCAGCGAAATCCCCCACTCCAAGTACCATTTACATAGAACGTTTTTTGAAAATTTTGATTTTCTCAAAAATTGCTCTAACGATTTTAAGTAAAACTACTGTATATTTTGCATTACAAATAAAAAAAATATATATATATATATATATATATCTTGAATTTTCTGGAAATAGCCTCTGAATACATATTTATTTTGAATGAATTTTGCATGACTAGTAAACCGCAAGAGACAGACAAAACTGCTTAACAAAACTGTAGAGCTTGTTAAAACATACAATTTATGTTATACGTTTTTTTCGTCGAGTTTCAGTCTTTCATATGTTCCTTGTTTTTGGTTTGTTTTAAAATACTTTTACTTTTCTCATACGGGAATTAGTCAACTCCCGGCCATACAAACAAAGGAACTTCAATAACACAACAATCAGCTTTTAAAACGTTTGTCAATTGCTTTAGCCTATGGTACTCCTTTATTTCCCTTCTTTCCTACAAAGATGCAAATAATGCACCATTTTTTTCTCGATTAGCTTAAGCTAGATAGAAGAAAAAGTTGTGTTCAACACTAATTTGTTACAGAGATATAGAGAAAGTCATATAATGTGTTATTATTTCGGGAAGGATGCCTATAGTAGCTATGGCCTCCCCTCCAGAAAATGCAAAACTCATAATTTGCAGTAGAAAATAACAATGCCAGAGTGGAAATTTGTAACACCTTTGTATTAAGGTTTTATCTGTGTAAATATTCAAATTAAAAATCATTACAAAACTTCAAAGTTTTTGTCAGAGATCATAAGCGTCCTTTATCAAGGTGCTCCTATACCATCCGCCTGTAATCTCTGCAAGGGTAACATTTGAACTATGTAAATCCCTGAATGCCAATAGGCTATAGAAAAAATGGTCCGTGAGAGTTTCCATTTGCTTGTGTAATAGAATTAAAATGTGGCTGATGCTTTCAGAGTAAATAAACAGGTAGGCTGGAATACGATAATAGAATTAAAATTATGCTTTGAGAAAATTAGATGCTAATGTAATCTTTTTGATACAGAACAAAAATATCTCTCCCATTTATATCGCAAAATAAAATCATTCGGAATAAATAAAAAGAATAATTTAATCTGCTGAAGTAATTTCTATATAATTAGGAAAATTCCTTGGAGTACGTACTCGTAGTTAAAACTGATCACATTAAAGATTTGTGTTTGTTTCTTTTGTGTGGTCACTAACGTTTGTGGTCGTAAACGGAAGCTGAGAGAGGATGGATGGACTTTTTATTGCCAAAGACATGTACATGTGGACTAACGTAAACATATTATATTCAATCAATTGTAAAGATTCCTAGACCTTGGATATAGAGGATTATTTTTTTAAAACAGTTTTTTCTGCCTCTTAAAATAACGAATAGAAGTATTTTATTCTCTCTAGCTCACATGTACAATGTACATAGTTGATAGAAGAGGTATTGTATTCCAATTAAAATACGATATCTAGATTTCATTGGAAAAATATGTTTTGGGGCTCCCTGAGTCCGAAAATAGCATTTTTAGAAAAAGGTACGCGTGTGTTTGTGCATCCGTCTGTATCTGTGGACAGCAGAAAATCTCCTCAACACAAACTACCCTTTACATGGAAAAAGTTTCGAAATTTTGATTTTTTCAAAAATGGGTTTAACGATTTTGTTTAAAATACCACACATCAAATATATTATATCCCAAATAAAATGTATGTCTTGAATTTTCTCGAAATAGCTTCTGAACACACATTTATTTTGGTAAATTTTGCGGAATCTTCAATAACTGGTAAACCGTAAGAGATGGACAAACGTTTCGTTGAGATATTACTAGAATCAGTCATCCCCAGTAGAAATGATGGCTTTCATGGCCGGGATTGCTACCTATCGCAGCTCCTCACTTTCCTCAAGATGCTGAGTGAGTGCCGAACCTGTACGCTGGACTTCAATGCGAAGGATCGAAAGCGGGCGCATTCTGTGAACCAGAGCACCACGTTTTAGCCTATTGTGCCACGGCGCATTAGATGTATTATACGTAGAGGATTATACCCCGACGACGGCACGACCATTCCAGTCCAATCTCTCGCCACTGATAGCCTTCTTTGAGGGTATTCAAACATGAACGCATTTCCTAATGAGAAACTCCAACGCCACACGTTTGTCAGCCGTCTATTAGCCTGATCCTTCGATCCTGAAGCATACGGAAATGAAATAACATGCAATGGAAATCGGAACAACGGCATTTTATAAACCAATCCAGCCTTACTTCAACAACCAGGGAAAACACTGATAAAATCCAAGGTCGGAGTGACAGAAGTTGCGGAAGTTGAACCCGGGACTTGACCCTTTCGTCATGATCGTAACATTGTTACAGAAAAAACATGAATCACGCAGAAAATGTCTGATGTTGCATTCACAATGGTTTTCTCTGCCGACGCTTCTGTCAGTTCTTTTTAGAAAGCTTATTCTTATGTATATTTATTTCTTGTTAATACAAATAAATCTTCATTGCTTATTTATACATTTCATTATAGACATGCGATGCTGACAGCTAAAGCGATCACATGGTGGTTTTGAAATTCTCATCTTTTTGCTTGGAGGCTAAAGAGAAAGTAGAAATGTTATTTGCAGTGACAAAAGTATAAAGTGTATTTGAAAATTAAAATCAATAACAGAATATCTCGGAAATGTTTAACAGCGCTCAAGATTTTAACATTATTAAAGTGCTTAAACAAGGGAAACATTGTTTCTGCAGTAATATTTTGTTGTTTGTTATGGTTTACCACTTATGCAAAGCTACTAATAATGATCAAGAGTTTCACATGCTATTGCCAGGAAATTAAAGATAAACATTTCATTTGTTATGAAAATACGAGTATCTTAAATCGTTAGCCAATTTCGTTTATCTATGCAAAGGGTGCCTTGGGGCGGAGTTTCTTAAAAATCTGATGTGTTCCATTCACGTGACTTTCTCTACAAATCTACAATAAATTATTGTTAAAAAGCTTATGCTTCTATTTACTTCCTGCTAATCGAGAAAAAATTAGCAGAAATAGTCTTATTACTTGCTTCCTTGTAAGTAGAAGCGAAATAAGGGAGTATCATAGGTTAAAGTGATGGTCAAAAGCTGGTTGCTATGTGACTGAAGTTCCTTTGTTTGTATGGACACGGGTTCACAAAGTCCTGTATGAGAATATCTAAAAGCAATCAACTCCTAGAAAAAAATGCATATAACGTAAATGGTGTGTCTTAAAGTGCTCTAAATTTGTTGTGTGGTAAGTTTTTGTCAATCTCTCAATGCAAAATTCCGTAAAATTGACCCAGAACAAATTCTACTTCTAACTTTAGAATCTGCAGTAGCTATTATTCAATCTTATGTATTTGTAGTTCTAAAAATACTTTATTCTAGAGAAGTTAATTAAATGCCAATACATACTAATCATCCTTTTCTTCAGAGGCTATTCCTAGAAAATTCAAAATATACATTTTATTTGACAGGTAAATATCTTTAATATACGATATTTTAATCAAAATCGCTAGCCACTTTTTAGAAAATAAAAATTTTCGAAAAAGTTCCATGTAAAGGGTAATTTGGGGTGAGGGAATTTTTCTCAATCTTCGTGTCGAATCCCTGGAAGATACTAAACTTAAATACCAATTTTGGTATTTTACCGACTTTTCGTTTTTGAGTTATCGTGTTCACAGACACACTGACACACGGACACACACACGGATCTTTTTCTGAAAATACTTTTTTTTGGATACAGGGGACCCTAAAACATATATTTCCGGTGAAATTTCGGTATCGAATTTTTTGGTGGAGTGCAATACTTTCTCTATACAATGTTAGTGCTGCATCCATGGAAGTTCTGAACTGAATACCACGTTTTGTGTTTAGCCGACTTTTCGTTTTTTACTTTCTCTAGCACCTACGTAAAACATGCATAGAAGAGGGAGAAGGCATTAGGTTTCACCCAACATTTGATACCAGATTTCACTGGAAATATATGTACTAAGAATTTGCATCAAATTCATTACGTTAAGTTTTCATTGTGATACTGTCACCTTGCAGGTGCGTATCACACCTTGTGTTCTATATCGAATCAATAGAGCATACTCCTTTTACTTAAAAAAAATAATAAAAGCATATAGAAACATTACGTGTGTGTCTGTGGGCAGTATAGCTCAAAGACGAAAAGTCGGTTAAACACCAAACTTGGCATTTAAATGTAGTACCTTCCAAGGATGCGTCATGGAGATTTTCAGAAATCGCCCCACTTCTAACTACCCTTTACATGGAAAACTTTTCAACATTTTGATTTTCTCAAAAATGGCTGTAACGATTTGGTTAAAATTCCATATGTTTCAGATATTTTTTTGACGAACGAAATGTATATTTTGAATATTCTGGGAGTAACCTCTGAAGACCTCTTAATTCTGGATGATTACTCTATAACTTTTGCATAACTGGTAAACCGTAAGAGAAAGACGCAAACTTACTACACAAAAATATATATTTCGTTAAAACAAATAATTTTGTCATGTTTTTTTTTTTTTTTTTTTTTTTTTTTTTTTTGTAGATTTAAACGTTTTCAAGATACTCCTTGTTGTTGATTTCAATTTTAAAGTACTTAAAATTTTCTCAAACCATAAGTGACGTTTCGTTTCATCTCTCTTGTGTTACTGCAGGCCAAGCAAGGCGAATCGAACTACAATTGTTTGACATAGGACCAGATTTTAAAATATTTATCTATCGATTTAGCCTAATATATCCCCCATATGCCTCTTCTACTTACAAGTAAGTAATAAGACAATTTCTGCTAATTTTTACCTTGATTAGCATGTTGTAAATAAAAGAATGCTATTTTGTTTTTTAAGAAAAGTTGGTGTAACAGTAGAGAAAGGCATGCAAATGCAACAAATTACATTTTTTCGTTTTCAGGGGCCTTATTTTAGGTGAAATCTTCACAGAGCATTCTTGGTGCGCTATACATTTGAACTTGAAGAGCCATAAAGCATCACGCGAATTGTAGGAGGTAATTCTGTAAACTGATAATCAGCAAAAAAGAAAAAAAAAACACCTGATGTGTTCCATTCACATGACTTTCTCTACATCTCTGCAAAAATTATTGGTAAAACGCTTATGCCTCTATTTACTTTATGCTAATCGAGAAAAAATAGCAGAAGTAGTCTTATTACTTGCTTCCTTGTAAGTAGAAGCGAAATAAGGGAGTGCCATAGGTTAAGGTGATAGTCAAAGCTGGCTACTTTATGACTGAAGTTCTTTTGTTTGTATGGATAGGAGTTGACAAGTTCCTGTATGAGAAAAGTATGAGATTTTTAAAGGTGAAACCAGAAACAAGGGATATCTTAAAAAAAATTATCAACTCCACGAAAAAAAAGTATATAACACAACGTGGTGTACATTTTTTGTGTGGTAAATTCTTGTCCATCTCTTATGATTTAGCAGTTATGCAAAATTCCGTAAAATTCATCCAGAATAAACTAGTCCTCTGAGGCTATTCCCATAAAATTCAAGTTATACATTTTATTTGTCAGGTAAATATCTTTAATATACGATATTTTAATCAAAATCGTTAGTCATTTTTGAGAAAGTAAAACTTTTCGAAAACATTTTCATGTAAAGGTTAGTTTAGGATGGGGGAATTTTTCTCAAAATATTCTTGTCGTATCCCTATAAGATATTAAACTTAAATACCAAGTTTCGTATTTTACCAACTTTTCATTTTTGAGTTATCGTGTTCACAGTCGCAGGGACACACGTAGACACAGACATACCCTTTTCTGAAAATGCTTTTTTTTTAATACTAGGGTCCCTAAAACATGTATTTCCGGTGAAATTTCGGTATTGAATTTTAGATGAAGTACAACACCTTCTCTGTACACTATGTACATAGTACGTGTACAGAAAGTAAAAAAGCGCCTCCGTTATTTTAATCCTTAATTGTTCACACCTTTTGCAGCGTAACAGCGGTTTCTTGCTTTTGAAAACATGGTGATGAATATTTCGTTGGAATGTTCGCTGAAAGAAGTCGGAGTACTAAACAAAACTGGTCATGTGTACCGTTTACGTGTCGGAGAAAACAAAACGCTGGCAGTGTTTGCATCAGCTTGCAGAGTTCACCCGCTCCCTTTGTGTGACGGGCTAACATCATTATGCATGCTTACGTGTTTTGTTTCAGAAAATTGGCGTTTGTCTACACAGTTATGTTTGTAGATACTGGGTTGCTTCAAAGCATACAAGGTCAGAATGGTGCCAGGTACAGAGAGAATGTTTCATGTTTTAAATAAAATCGTAAAGACATGAACATCATTTTAGTTGAATATTATGTGAGGGATGCACCAAATTAAACCCCTGTTACCAGTGTTAGTTTTCTGGTGAATATTCTTTTCATCACAGTTTTTTTGTGTCGAACACATTACTTTCTCTGCACGTACTATGTACAGTCATGGAAAAAATGATTGAGCGCACTCTGAGAGCAGAATATTTCCAAGACCCACTTCGTATCGCAGCGAAGACTTACCTAACAGTGTCTGCAACATACGTTATCGCCTGTCGAACACATTAACAGGCTGTGTCTTGCACCGTGTTTCGCATTTGTTTTGGTTCCTGATAAAGAATGCGACAACAAGCACCATGCTTCCCATTTTTCGTTAGCCAATTAGTAAACAAACCCAAAAGTATTTCTAGCTGATGCTATGCTCATATAGGTGGAGCAACCAATTCCAAATCAACTGAATCTACCAATGAGCAAGTTCAGAAGCCATGAAGTACCTTGAATGCGATAAATGAATCACGTTACCATAAGAACCATGACAGGTTTTACTGCGCATATGTGAATGTGGTAGAATGCTTCTTGGCCCAAACAAATATAGCTCGGGTAACGCAAGCGCTTTGAAAATGACCAAACGTAAATTCTAACCTCTGCAACTACATAAGTTTTTTCCCCCATTTTTGTTGTTGCCTCTATCATATTTTCTATTTCTCATCCTTTATTTATACTAATACAGATTTCCCGCTATATTATAATTTGAATATTAGATAATATGCAGATATATGTATATATATTACGTATAATGGCCAAAGTTTATAACTACTGGTGATAAGCCATAATCCTTTGTCGTTATTGTGTTTCTTTCTATGTTGGTCAAATGTTTTTGCTTGATTCCATTTGTCACCAACGACGTAGTCATTCATACTTTAGCAATGGCAGAGGCCGTTGATAAACGTTCCGCTGTTCTCACCCTGGTTTGACAGTTATACGGCCACCAGTGAGGGTAGCATTTGTGATGTTCCACAGTTCACTGCGAGTAGGTGGGCAAAGTTAAATCCTGAAGAGGGATAAGTTGCTGCAGGCAGAGGTCGAAAGAGATCCTTTTCTGAATACATGGCCGCTGAATACAAGGTTTTATGTTTATTCCTGGGTGGTGCACGGACGGTTAGCAACCGCTGTAAATATGCCGGAATTCGGCGTACAGTAAAGGAAGTGCTAACTGAAAGCCCACAAAATTGACAGGTTGATATTTGCTGTACAGTACGAGAACTTCGATTGGAGCAAAGAAGTTTTCTCCGACGAAGCTACGTTCAGTACTGCAGACATCAATTCGACTGTGAATGTTTACAGGTCTAGTGGTAGTCAATATGATATGTGATATTTGGCCACTCGTGCAAGGAGTGGTCGTGTTCCTGCTTGCAAGGATATCTCGGAAAGGTGCAGGTATGCTGGAACCTGTTCGCGGAAAGCTGAATGGGGGAATCTATTCTGAAATTCTAGAACATGCTCAAGAGCGTTATCCCGAAGGCATTATTACATTTCACCAGAATAATCAAAGTTCAAATGTGGTTTTCTGAGGACACAAATATCTTAGAGCAGATCCCGTGGCCCACAAAGATACATCTCAAGCCAATTGAACATGTTTGGGCGAAAGTAAAGATGAGGCTTTGTCGAGGTCCCAGATTGAATAATGCTTCACAACTCTGATGTGCCATGAAAAACACTTGGGATTCACTAGTAGACATTAATTATTTTCAAATGATAGTGGCTTCCATGCCCCGAAGATTGAGGACAGTGATAGCAAGTAATGGGGACCACATAATGTGTTAGAATTTCTTTTCTCTTGTTTTATTAACCTTTTGTTGCGTTTAAAAGCAACCGGAAATCAGATTGCAGTGTTTTCCTTTGTTTTCAAGAACAGCAAATAAGATTTCACATTTCACAGAGTGAATTATCTTACATAACGTGATCTACATGGATTGTAAAGAGTACGCATACGAACTAAAAACAAAATAATAATAAAAAAATCTATGAGAGTTACTGGGCTGGAACCTACGCTAAGTAGTACACTGAGTTTCAAACGGGGCACGTTAGAACTGAGTTATTTCTACCTCGGAGCACTCTCTTCCCTGTTTATAAAGAACTAGCGGACAGCGCCCAAAATTCGATACCGAGATTTCACCGGAAATATATGTTTTGAGACCCTATGTATAAAAAAGCAGTTTTAGAAAAAGGTTCGCGTATGTGTGTTCTTGTGTTTGTGTACATGATAACTCAAAAACGAAAAGTCTATAGAATACCAAACTTGGTATTTAAAATCTATTTTAAAGATATTTACATAGCAAAAAAAAATAATGTATATGTTTAATTTTCTGGGAATAGCTTAGATCTTCATTTTGGATGAATTTTTGCTGAACTTGGCGTAAATATAAATCGTAAAAGTTAGACAAAAGCCTACTACAGATACAGGTAGATCTGGCCAAAACACACAATTTGTCATTTTTTAGATTTCCTTGTTATTTGTTTCAGATTTAATATACACAACTTTTCTCACACGAACATTTTAAAGTCCAAACCTTGCATAGAAACGGATTTCAACCACATAGCAGTCAGCTTTTAAAAGAATTGGCTATCACTTGAGCCTAGTGTATTCCCTTATTTTCCTCCTACTTATAAGGAAGCAAGTAATTAGGACAAATTCTGCTAAAGTTTATCTCAATTATCATAAAGAAGATATAAGAATAATTTTTACTGTGATATAGAGAAAGATTCGTGAATGGGACAATACGAGTTTTCACATTTATTACCACCGCTCACCTTGTTAATATGCGACGAATCACTATCACTCACCCAATTTCATCTAGCTCGCGCATGAACAGTACAACAGTAGATCGTTCTAGACTAAATATTGCACGAATTTAGTTAAAAAAAACGGAAGCTTTTGTAATGAATGACTTTTACAATATTGTAGCATACCCAGTGTAGCGTAGGAATCACACCCTACACTGCGAATGCTAGACGTAGTAACTCAAAGGTGCCTTACAAGTGGGATACGGGTGGCCTCAGGACTTAAAGAGGGTGTACCTGTGGTTAGAAAGATCAGTAGCCATAAATAAATATGTACATGTGCAAGGAGACATAGGTCAATACGTCGGAGTTTACCTCTCATATCAACAGCTGAGATGTGACCTAGTTGAAGTTTTTACAATAACACCGTGTTTATGCTAGCATTGCTTTAAGACGGTACAGCTATTTCAGCATTTTGACATCTTGCCACTAATGTCGATTGCTGAAGCTGGTGCATCATTACCTATTACTAAAGGAAATTTAATTTACTCAAAATAACCTTATCAGATACCCTACAATATACATTCATATGTCAAATATATGTCAGATATCTCGGACTAGAAACAGTAATTACATTATTTAAAACCAAAGTAATGCCAGTACTAGCTCACGGCAATAATTGTAGAACGCATAACAATGCCAAGTCTAGAAATACTAGAAGATATTTAAACTTACGCCCTTGCAGACTCTTCTGGGAGGAAGGATGGATGATTGAGTTGATGTGAAATAGGCCGACCCAAGGAGTTAATAACAGAACAGAAGGCAGGATTCCTATCATTTCTAGATTGAAAAATTCCGCCGGTTAGTACATGCGTTCTGCCCCTGTGGTCCGAGATATCCTACTGAGGGTGAGGGGGGGAGGCTGGACTTGGAAGTTCACAAGAGAGCATCCTTTTTCCTAGCGCTAAGAACTCAACCAACGCGTACATCACCAAACAGATCACTAGATGAGTCTATTTCAAATTGGATGCGCGTCAAAAGAGCGCAATTAACTCACGACTCTCAAGGGACTACCTGCAACATGCAATACAGCGCAGCATTGAGGTCAAGCTTGTATTACGGCTGAATCACATGGTGAAAATGAATCGGCAAGACGCAATTATTGTGGATTGACTTCGTCAAGTGACACACTGGCTTCCACGCTCCCCCTTCAGTCCTGCTCCGAGATTTGTGGGTGAATGCGAACGATACCTTTTGACTCAAGACGAGTCGAGTTGGAATATCTGAACTAGATGAAGAGTGAAAAGGAGGAATAGGAAATTGCGGGGATATAATGGCCTTTCTCAGTATTAGCCTGGCGTTTCCGAGAAAAAACTATTGATAAGGAAAGTTCTTGAACCCACGACGTCCCAATTAAGAGTCTCACGCACTACCGACTGTGCCACCGCACTCAGTAAGGAAGCAGTAAAAGCAACCACATAAAGGAAAATATTGGAGTCTCCAAGAACAACGATTGAGTGTCTTCTTACTGACAAAAGGGATCCTCCTTATGGAGACCTTAGGACATGACTCTAACCAACGCCCAAATTTCGGAATGAATATTAACAAACGCTAAGAGAGAAAGCAGAGTCGTTTCATCGCACAGTTTTAGTAAATTTCGATATGATCGTAGATAAGTATAAATCGGGCGTGCAAATTGCGACTTAGACTTAATCTCTCTCTCACAGATAGTACTTAAGATGCGACAGAAACTACGTCTTCCTGAGGAGCATGTTAATTACATTAGCCTTCCTTTTACGGCAATACTTAAGTTGCGACAAACTTCAGTACGTCTCCCTGGGGAGTATGTTAATTGCGACTTACACTAGCCTGCCTCTCACGGTAGTACTTAAGTTGCGACAAATGCTCAGTGCATCTCCCTGGGGAGTATGTTACTTGCGACTTACACTAGCCTGCCTCTCACGGTAGTACTTAAGTTGCGACAAATGTTCAGTATACGTCTTCCTGGGGAATATGTTAATTGCGACTTACACTAGCCCCCCTCTCACGGAAGTTGCGACAAATGCTCAGTGCATCTCCCTGGGGAGTATGTTACTTGCGACTTACACTAGCCTGCCTCTCACGGTAGTACTTAAGTTGCGACAAATGTTCAGTATACGTCTTCCTGGGGAGTATGTTAATTGCGACTTAGGCACTAGCCCCCCTCTCACGTAAGTTGCGACAAATGCTCAGTGCATTTTCCTGGGGAGTATGTTAATTGCGACTTACACTAGCCTGTCTCTCACGGTAGTACTTAAGTTGCGACAAATGTTCAGTATACGTCTTCCTGGGGAGTATGTTAATTGCGACTTAGGCACTAGCCCCCCTCTCACGTAAGTTGCGACAAATGCTCAGTGCATTTTCCTGGGGAGTATGTTAATTGCGACTTACACTAACTAGCCTGTCTCTCACGGTAGTACTTAAGTTGCGACAAACGTTCAGTACGTCTTCCTGGGGAGTATGTTAATTGCGACTTAGGCACTAGCCCCCCTCTCACGTAAGTTGCGACAAATGCTCAGTGCATTTTCCTGGGGAGTATGTTAATTGCGACTTACACTAGCCTGTCTCTCACGGTAGTACTTAAGTTGCGACAAATGTTCAGTATACGTCTTCCTGGGGAGTATGTTAATTGCGACTTAGGCACTAGCCCCCCTCTCACGTAAGTTGCGACAAATGCTCAGTGCATTTTCCTGGGGAGTATGTTAATTGCGACTTACACTAGCCTGTCTCTCACGGTAGTACTTAAGTTGCGACAAACGTTCAGTACGTCTTCCTGGGGAGTATGTTAATTGCGACTTAGGCACTAGCCCCCCTCTCACGTAAGTTGCGACAAATGCTCAGTGCATTTTCCTGGGGAGTATGTTAATTGCGACTTACACTAGCCTGTCTCTCACGGTAGTACTTAAGTTGCGACAAATGTTCAGTATACGTCTTCCTGGGGAGTATGTTAATTGCGACTTAGACTCTAGACTCCCTTAGCTTCCCTTTCACGGTGGTACTTAAGATTCGGCAGAAACGTTCATTACAGCTTCTTGGGGAGTATGTTAATTGCGATTTTAGGAAAACATAAAAGCAAATTCCTTCACAGTTTCTTCCAGACTCAGGGCTGGTAGATTTAAGGAACTCCGATTTGATTAAAATGCTATAAATGTCAATTCATGTTTTCCTATTTGAATTGCTACCATTTTTCTATCGCTCTGATGTTGATTTCATGATATGGTTCCCATTGCCTTTTTGTTATCTATATTAAAACTGTTCGCCTTAAAAGGTTTCAATGTGCGCAGCTGTAATACTCGCCACTATAAGAAGACGTTTTTACTGTAAGTAAATCCATGAATATCGATCATTTGCCCTTTTGGATGCACTCTTCCGAGTTCTATGTATCGTCACTATTAGAAAGAATACAGACCCTATATTTTATGCCTTATGTCATGCCGTTACGTCTTGGCATGTTATACACTCTCCTGTACTTACCAGAACTCGCAATGATTAAGCTTATAATAAATCATTGATACAGTAAACTGCCGGCTCAATATACTTCAACTTCCCCAACCTTTATGTTATTACCGGGTGTATTCAGTCACAATACGCATTTTAAACAACTGCTTCACAGGGCGAATTCAGTCGCAGTTTACATACTACCTTTTTGAATAACAGCATCGAAATAGTCGCAATAATTTAAGTCGCAATTTACCGATAGATCGCCATGATAAATCGAGAATGGAGAAGGGAAATGCGACATGTGATGAAAAGATTGTCAATTCAAGGGTTCTATATCGCATCGGAAAAAAATAAAGTACTGCAAATTAACTGCATCCTGCGAGTGTGCAGAGTGAATTCTACCATAGTCAATTGTGTACCAAAAGGACAAAAATCAATAGCTGAATATGCAAAACATAAGTTGCAAAACTTTGTAGTGAATGACCAAAACAGAGAAAAGAAAATTAATAACGACCTCTCATCTGAGAAATAGTTTTAAAACTGAAACCAATAACAAAGAACATTTTGAGAAGAATCATATAACATTTTTGTCATAAATAGCGTTTTTTACGTGTTTTGCATTTTTGTGTAGTTAGCTTTTAGGCAACGTCATAACCAATGATTATTTCAGTGGCTATTCCCAAAACATTAGAGATATTCATTTTACAAATGTCTTGTACAGATTGCCTTATTAGTCAATATGTTTAGCCATTGTGAAGAAAACCAAACTTTTTGAAATTTGTTACAAATAATGATAGCTTGCAGGAGGGAATGTTTTGAATATCATGGGCCATCCTTGGAATCTTTAGCATTTAACAGACTTTTCATTTTTGAGTAGCGCAGTTCACGAACATTTTTCTAAAAAAAATCCTTTTCGGATTTAGTGGATCTCTTACTATGTTTAGCAGAAAAAATAAACTCGATCTTTTCCTTTTACATTAGTTTCTTAACTCTCTCTTCTAAACGGTTCTTATAAAGTTGCAGAAATGTTTTAATACACATTTAGTTATGGCTACAAGGGTAGTAAATTTGGCATAAGTATAGCCATATCTCATAAAAGTGGAACGGCATGCTGTACCATTCTAATACATTTACTTTGTGTATTTGCGGGCTTTATGGTTCTTCTATGCCCTGTTGGCGTGCTTGTCCCTTTTCCACAATTGCTTTTCGCCGCAAGGGCTGACTATCGCTGGCAGGTTTGCTGGGCCCTCGCGGCGACACGGTGGTATAGTCTCGTATCAGCCTCCAGCTCTTTTACCTCCGATAAGGCGTCATTTGCCGAATTATCTATCCTGAAGGGTTTTCTGATTGCCGGAATTATTGTGTGGCATAGCTCGCTGCGCTAATTTCACAATGCATAATTGTAACACCTAATGTAGGAATCGTGCAGCAATTGCTAAATTTCTATTTTTATTTTCTGAATTAGCCTGTAGCATTGTGAAGGTATTGAAACTGTATACCAAAGTTCTGATTCCTGTTGCCAAGCACGCTAAGTTGCACCGTTACACCTTATAGTAGTGCATATTTCTTTGATATATTTTGTTACTGTACATGTGCATCAAATGCGTCCTTTGGTTCATTTTTCTGGAACGTAAGATGCTATTAAGATTTTTGGGTATTGCCAGCAAATTTGGGGATTGTGTCAAAGGGAAATTTGTTAAATTTTGGACGTGAGACTATTTCAAAGTTTTTGTTAATCATCATTATTGAGGGTATTAGTTGTCAACCATTAATTTATCCCGACTTCCACGAAACCACTGATTAACCCATTCTCCATTATTTGTGTGAGCATCATGAGGCTCTCCCCAAGGACGTCAGTTCAATGCGATAGGTTTGAAATTTCGTTTTCCTTGCATGATCAAGCGAAAAGAATACCTACTTAACAGTTCGAAAATGTATAAAGTATTGTGCAATTCAAACTAACAGTTGTATATCTAAGAAACAAAGCTACTTGACATAAGCCGTCTTCAAGGTGTATAAAGAAAGCAATGACTAGTCATGTTCAGTGTGGCAACACTGGTGACGCGAGACCTGGATGGAAGGTCGGTGAACATGTGATACATCAGCAGCACAAGTTTAGATCGAGTGTGTTGTTTGTAGCGCTTGCTTTGTGAAACCGATTTGGTTTCGAGTTCTGACAACGAGTAATAGCGCTGTCGATAAGGTTTTACTTCAGACTTGGACACAGTGCAATGAAAACTTCAGGGAAGCCGCCCTCTGAGCCGGTGTTTTGTTAAGGGCCCAAATGCTTCGGTGGTTTATTTGTTTATTTAGTTATCCCGGTTGGAGTTTGGTCCTAAAGCTTTCTCTTCCACACTACCAGGCAACACATTAAATTCAATTCAGCAGTTACCAAAAACAAAATAATATAACCAATATAAAAAGGTGCAACAAGTATACTGAAATGAGAGGGAAAACAATCGTAAACAAAATTATTTTAAGTGGAATGTTCATGTAGGTTGAAGCGCATATTAGTCATATTTACAATTGAAATGCATATTACTTGCCAACACACAAAATGTTAGTAACAATAAATGAAAGTAATGCGGTATTTATCATGTTAATACAGCAGTAGATTGGGTTTCATTATAAATGTATGCCCTAATTTTCTACTTGAACAAGTCCCTTACGTCTTCAGGTAGGGAATTCCAAAGAGGAGCCAAATCTAAATGATAATGAATAGGAGGATATATGATGAACAGGTATAGCAAGAAGCAAAAAGTGTCGTGAGCGAGTCTCTCGATTATCACAGCCAGAAAGATACCTGAAGGGACCATTAAATACTTTGGAATGCGAGAATGGACGAGTTGATAGAAAAATAATAAAGAATGCAATTTTCCTGTATCTCCATTTGAGTGTTTTGTTGATATCATAACATGATCAAATCGATGGAGACTGTATAGGAATTCACAGAAGGCAGAGTGTCAATTGAAACTTAATTTTCATAATGGAAGACCTACGGTTTCAAGATCTGATGAAAATGTCGCAAGAGTCCGAGAGATTTTGCTTGCAGAATGTCGATACCGGGAAGCTGTGGACAGACTTCGCAGAAGGATCATACCTGTGGGACCAAATTAAAACACGAGTATTACATCTTGACTGTGCTCCTTCTCATACAGAAATTTCAAAAAACTGCTTTAGGTTAAGGGGACCCAGAAATCCATATACTTACAATGTTAAGTTTACTTTATCCAATCTTTACTGCTATTTTATACATATATTGTAATATTTTAACATAAAGGTTGTAATTTTTCATATGAGATATCAATTTTTACTTTCCCTATACGCACTATGTACATAGTGTATAGAGAAGGTATTGCACTCCACCAAAAACTTCGATACCGAGATTTCACCGGAAATATATGCTTTAGGGTCCCCTGTATCCAAAAAAAGTATTTTCAGAAAAAGGGCCGTGTGTGTATCCGTGTGTCTGTGAACAGGATAACTCAAAAACGAAAAGTCGGTAAAATACCAAACTTGGTATTTAAGTTTAGTATCTTCCAGGAATGCGACACGAAGATTTTGAGAAAAATCCTCCCACCCCAAACTACCCTTTACATGGAGCTTTTTTAAAAAATTTTGATCTTCTAAAAAATGGCTCTAACGATTTTGATTAAAATATCGTATATTAAAGTTATTTATCTGACAAATAAAATATATATTTTGAATTTTCTGGGAATAGCCTCTGAAGACTACTTTATTCTGGATGAATTTTTCATAACTACTAAACCGTAAGAGATGGACAAAAACTTAACCCACAAAAATGTAGAGCACGTTAAAACACACAATTTATGTTATACTATACATTTTTTTCGTGTAGTTGATCGTTTTTGAGGTATTCCTTTTTCTTGATTTCAGCTTTGAAAAACTTATACTTTTCTCATACAGGAATTTGTCAACTCCTGTCCATACAAACAAAGGAACATCAGTCATAGCAACCAGCTTTTGGCTTTCACTTTAACCTATGGTACTCCCTTATTTCGCTTCTACTTTCAATAAAGCAAGAAATACAACTATTTCTGCTAATTTTTCTCGATTAGCATGAAATAAATAAACGATAAGCTTATTAACAATAATAATTTACAGAGATATAGAGAAAGTCATGTGAATGGAACACATAAGATTTTATCAAATGACTGCTTTTTCAATTCAACGTTTTTAACGTTGTGTGGTATAACATCATAATCTGACGATTATGTTTCAAAATCCTGTGTTCAAATGTACATTTGTATGTTGTAAGTAGACCTACGAAATATCAGATTTATAGCTTTTTATACTTTTTGAGAAAAAGATACTTTTGCAAATGAAAATTAAACCTACTAGAATTGAAAGTTAAAGTTTCGGTACTGTATTGGGCCATAAGAAGAGTTGTCAGTTAAAACAAGTAAGGCATTTCACAGCATAATATTTCCCTTAGTTAGCCAACAAGTTCATAAATATAACAAAAACTATTAACTAAGAATCATATTCTGCCACGCCCACAGCTTGAACAAAAATATTTTAAAAATAACTTTAAAACCCTTAGAATTGAGATATTGAGGTAGCTTTTGCGCCATTTTGAGGAAAAAACTTCAGTAATTTTATCCCAAAAATGACAATTTTGACGATTTTCGCAATTCCAGGATCCCTTAATGGGAACATTTTTGAGTTTCCTTATCCATTATATTCGCCAGAGCAGAGTCTCTGACTTTTACTTCTTCCGGTGACTGCAAACATACTCCAAGATCATCCCGTTTTGGGACTCTGAATTTCGAATGGCCTTCAACTAATAAGCTATATTCACCGTTTTGAATGTTGTTCGGATTCCATCACTACTATGAGGAACGGAAACCCCGTCTCCCGTGCTGTGTACTTTGGAAACGATTATTAAGTGTAGCGCTACTGGAGTATACATCGTAAAAAACTAGTCTAATTATTTTATTTAAATAATTTGTATTATATATTATAACATAACATGTGGTACTTTAATCTAAGGCGTCAATGCCAGCTTTGAGAAAATAAAAATTAACGAAGAAATATGTGGATAATAATTTGGGTTGCGAAAAAGACAAACTTAAATATCAAAATCAGGTATTTGATTAACTTTTCTTCTCCAAAGCATGACAGCTCACAAAGAACCTTGGCCTACTATCCGGCTGCTGCGTCCCCCCACTCGGTCATGGATTGGGTGCGGTATTGGTGGGTGAGGCGTGGTCAGCGCCTCGAACTCTCCCGGCCGGTTAATGCGGTTCTCATGACTTGGAGTTTCTACTTCTCCATCAAGTAGCTCCTCAATTGGCCCCACAGGGACCTCACGAGCCTGAGTGCACCCGGACCAGGTCTCCCAGTGGGGGGAAATATCCCCAGGCCGGTACCAGGAATCGAACCCAGATCTCGCCTTGTAAGCAGCCGCGCTACGACTGCCATTACATTACTTACTCAGGAGAAAAAGCATATAAATCTAGATTAGATGCTGGAATAATGAATGTATATAATGACAATCACTATAGAAACACCAACCTAGTGATGCCTATTTTTACTTTCTCTACACGTACTATGTACATAGTGTATAGAGAAGATATTCTATTGCACCCAAAAATTGGATACCGAGATTTCAACGGAAACACATGTTTTGGGTCCCCCTAAATCCAAAAAAAGCATTTTAGGAAAAATTGCATGTGTGTGTGTGTGTGTGTGTGTGTGTGTGTGTGTGGACAACAGCTCAAAAACGAAAAGACCGTTATATACCAAACTTGGTATTTAACTTTGGTATCTTCCAAGGATGCGACACGAAGATTTTCAAGAAAATCCCCCCCACCCCAACTGCCCTTTACATGGAACTTTTTTCGAAAATTTTGATTTTCTCAAAAATAGCTCTAACGATTTTGATTAAAATATCGTATATTAAAGATATTTACCTGACAAATAATATGTATATCTTGAATTTCCTGGGAATAGTCTCTGAAGACCACTTTAATATGGATGAATTTTACGATATGTTGCACAACTGCTAAACCGTAAGAAATGGACAAAAATTTACCACACAAAAATGCAGAGCACATTAAAACACACAATTTATGTTATTTTTTTCGAGGAGTTGATCGTTTTTTAAATATTCCTTTTGTTTTTGGTTTCAGCTTTGAAAAACTTGTACTTTTCTCATACAGGAATTTGTCAACTCGTGGCTATACAAACAAAGCAACTTCAGTCACCTAGTAACCAGCTTTTGACTTCACTTTAACCTATGATACTTCCATATTTCACTTCTATTTACAAGGAAGCAAGTAATGAGACTATTTCTGCTAATTTTTTCTCGATTAGCATGAAGTAGATAGAAGAATAAGCTTATTAACAATAATTGGTTACATAGAAGTAGAGAAAGTCATGAGATTGGATCACATCATATTTTTTGTGACTCTAAGCTTTTAAAATCTTCTGAATCTTTAATACTGCATGTGAATATCGCATTATTGTCTTTCTGCGCTAAATTTAATATTCACACGTTGCAAGCGAACTGACGGAGGGATCCGCACGAGTTTACACTGTACACCTTTGCTCGCTTTGCAAACATGGCAACGCAAATAGGATAAAAACAAAGACGAACGCTGGCATGGTATGCACATGGATGCTTATTTAGTTAGCATCACTATCCTCCGCTTGGATACAAAATGTATGATTTTCCGAATGATTTCATTATACTCGTACAAAAGCAAATAAATCCCAAGCGGTGGAAAATACACCCCTAGTCGTAAATAACTTGAAATAGAGAATTTCATAAACATTGAAATACGGTTGCAAGGTTTGGCAGACAACAGAATAGAGCGTTCCAGTTGGCAATTGTTTATATGAAGTACAAAGCTGTCAATTGTTTTGATTTACATATATGACTCACTTGCATTTTACGGGAGATTTAGATGTACCAGTTGCTCAATGAATGACTAATAAATTGAGTTAAATTTGTTTATGGATTCCTGAAGCTTCTGAACTATCCTTTTTGTTAATAATAAGCTTTGATCTGAAGTGTAATGAAATGTTTCTATTTATCCGTAATTTAGATAAAGTGAATAAGATCGATATATCATGAAAAGTTAAAACTGAAATAAGTAATCCCATTTAAATACCCTGTGGTTAGCGGTAATTACGAATAGGATACTTTCTCCACAGCCAGTTCTTAGAGTAGAGACTATTTCATATAAAATAAACGAATATATCATTTGAACTCTATTCACAAAAGGAAGATTTTTATAGAAAAGTCCATACCTAAATATATTTGGGTATGAAGAGTACTTCTAAAAGTGAATAAATATCTACTAACTAGATATACAAGTGTAGTATCTCCCTCCCTTTAATCTCTCTCTCTCTCTCCCTCCCCCCCTTACTTTTTCTATGTTACGTCGCTTTAACTATAGCTTTATATTGACCTGAGGAGCTCGCTGACGTTTGTCTTTAACATTGTCATGCTTTCCCTGGCCACTGCACTGTGCTTGCTTACCTGTGTACATAACCATTAACAACAGCGAATACTTGGCGACGTTTCATTTATAAATATTATTAATATTGAAAAAGAACATATGCATCTATTTTCCAACACATGCTCTCAATGCAATGAATGTCACATTGCACAATTTTAGCTAATTAAATGACAAAACAGCACTTCTCTAAAACAGGTAAACGCAGCTCTCAACTTTACCAAATGTTGCCTGCCAATACATACCCCCAAACTGAGTGATTTTGCAGGCCATGTTGTTGCAATGTTTGGTTCCAATATACACACGAGCAGTTCTATTATAAATTGAACTATACTAAGAGTGGTATTCAGTGCAGTTCGTATGAGGATAATCTCTTATCAATACTGCGTCTCTTTGTGTCTAAAATTAAGCCTGACAATGATAAGTATCATGGCAAAGGTATCAGCATACTGCTATACGCCAGAAAAAATACTTGTAAAGTCTTTTTAGAGGAAAAAGGACTGTAACATGCATTTTGGTAATCATCCACTTGTCGAGTTGATTCCGTCACTGTTGTACTGGTGAGCAACAGTCTTGATAAGTCATACTTCTCCTCTGTTTGCCAGCTCCCCAAAGACGGTTGGGAGATACCTCGTGGAAATTTCAGGTATATTCCTTTATTATTCTACTTCAAATGCCCTAGGAAGTTTTTGTGTTAACCAGCTGTATGTGTGTCAGAAAAATGGCTTTCAGGTTGCCGCTAGCCTATTTATTTTCATATCTATAGACAGATGACACAGCATTCTCCATTACCATATATTTTCATATTTACCATAGTTTAAACTTAAGCCATGAAACCAGGAAAAATCATTATTGGCCAGTCCGGGATTTGAACTCTGTAACCACTGCAGGCCACGGACCCTGCATCTTCTGAGGATAGAAGGAAACAAATATTTACAAGATTTCTCCTATATCCAAAATAACAAATAAAAGGCTTTTGACGATTTTCATTAAAATGGCAATATATTATATATTTCTTTGAAGATTTGTGTTGTCCTCATCGCTCTCATGGGATTATTCATAGCGTTGAATAATGAAACACATTAAAACACATACACCCACCCAGAAAGGGGCAGAGAGATATGGAAAATTTAGAGCTCATTGCAATATCACATTCATATCTAAGAAATTTATATTGCCTAATCCGTAATAATGTCCAGACGTAATGCTTATGTTGTGATTAGGCTATTTAGAATAGGAGAATAACATTCTTATATACGTATTTCAACATATAAGGGATATGGATGAAACGGTGAAGAGCGGCAAAATTCGTGTGAATTTAAATCAGATTTTTAATTTTTTTTTTGTGCTTGACATAAAAATAGTTAAAATTATCTGGTGTAAATAGTTAGAGATGCTTTTAAAGATCCCAAAATAGGACAAATCCTCTGTCACTAATTTCTAGGACTGTCCACTTCTTTTTTTTTTTTCTAAATACGGTACCGGAGTCTGATCAGGACCCCGGCACTGTATACCCTACTTTAATTTACCCTTTTTTTTTTTGTTTATCTTGTATTTCTGTATTATTACTGGATTGCTGTTTTCTTACTGTTACAACACACACATAAACACAAACATATAACACCCATGCCCAAGGCGGGACTCGAACCCACGATCCCCAGCGCTACGAAGCACCAAAGCCTTGGCGAGCGCGGCCATGGGGACCGGATCTTCTTCGTTGCAGTAAGATCTCGACATCGCCTGAAGATATGCACACCTACAAAATAGCTGTGACAGAGAAGTTGCCGAACAAGTAGGAGTAAGCCCTACACTTTTTTTTTTCTTTCTTTAAATCTTTAAATACAGAACCGGAGTCGGATCGGGACTCCGGTACTGTATACCCTTCTTTTATTTACCTTTTATTTACCTTGTTTTTCTGTATTATTACTGTTTTCTTACTTTTACAATACACACACATATACACAAACATATAACACCCATGCCCAAAGCGGGACTCGAACCCACGATCCCCACGATGCACCAAAGCGGGACGGCTTGGCGAGCGCGGCCATTGGAACCGGCATTTTAGGACATGGAATTTTTTTTTCGTATTAAAATTAGTTTGCCATAGACGGAATTTGAACCACGGATATTAAGATTTGTATCCGGTTACTATAACTAACTGAACTACCATGGCAACCTGCTGGTACAATATTAAATTTCCAAACTAATTCCCATTTTTACCTTCTCTATGCATGATACCTAGGTAGAGAAATTATTGAATTCTACCTCAAAATCGATACCAAAATTTCACAGAAAATGCACGTTTTAGTGTCCCCTGTATAAAAAGTGCATTTTTAGAAAACTGTCGAAAATTCAGTAAAATACCAAACTTGTTTTTAGCAGTGTCTTCCATAGATGCCACGAATATTTTGAAGAAAATTCCCCTATCCCAAACTATCCTTTATATGGAACATTTTAAATAACTATTGATTTTCTCAAAAATGGCTCTAACAATTTAGATTAAAATGCCGTACATTAAAAATATTTACATGACAGATAATATGTTTATTTTGAGTTTTTTGGGAATAAACTCTAAAGAGCTCTTTATTCAGGATGAATTTTGTTAAATTTTGCATAGCTGGTAAACCGTAACATACAAACACTTACTACGTACAACATGTATATCTCGTTCAAACACACAATTTGTCGTATACCTTTTTGTGGAATTGATCCTTTTTTTATGTCTTGTTGGTTTCAGTATTAAAATTCTTGAAACGTTCCTCATTTGGGAATTTGTCAACTCGTGGTCATACAAATAAATGAATTTCAATCACGTGGCAACCAGCTTTTAAAACATTTTATCATCGCTTTAGCTAGTATAACCTTCCACATACAAGGAAGAAAAGAATAAGAACATTTCTGCTAATGTTTATCTTGATTAGCGTGAAGTAGATTGAATAAAGTGTACAGAAATAATTTGTTAAAGATGTAGAGAAAGTCATATGAAAGGACACACAAGATGTGTTGTCCTGTGACCTACACGGAGACATGAAATTCATTTTGAGATAACATTCCTCAGTACGAACCGGGGTTTCAAAGTTAATCATCTATTAGGTCCATCAGCCATCATATTTGAGTTGGTTAGAGTAGCTGGAAGATCCGTAGTTCAAATACAAACGCTGGAATTGCATTTTGTGACCGAACCCAACGTTGCCATTTTGTCTTATTGTGTGAAAGAAAAATTAGTCACCGTTTTGGAAGATATTATGTTGTCGGAATGGATTACCTGGTGTTTATTAAAATAACTTAGATACATCAGATTTTTTAGTATATTCTCATTAAAATACAAAATTTCTGTTAAGTTCTACGTTTTTTCATGGAGTTAACCATTTTAGAATATCTTGTTATTGGTTTCAATTTTAAGGTACTTAACAAATTCCCGTATGTGAAAAGTTTTAACTGATACTGCCAAGAATTGGATTGCAACCACATGGCAACTAGATTTTAAAATATTTGACTATCGCTTTTGCTTAATATATTCCATTACTTCCCTCCAACTTACTAGGAAGCAAGTAATAAGACCAATTACACTTATCTAATTCATATAGTCATTTTTACCCACAAAAGCTGTATGTAGTACAGGGATTGGATAAGTAGAAATAGACTGACAAATTCAATACCAAAGTCACCTTAACAATGTCGTAAGTATTTTAAGTTCCGGGTTTCATAGTTTAATCAACTATTAGGTCAATTAGTGTCAGTTGCTTTTCAAACAAACAATATGTATAATGATATTGGAAATTTCAAGACAGAACAGTTGTTTGAATCTTCTAAATGCGTCAGCCAGCGAGTCCGTGACTGCCACAGAACTGTCCTTTTTATGTCACGGAAATCTGCTGAACGTAATAAATGTGTGTGAAGGCTGCAACAGGTGCTCGCGAGGGATGTGGATGTTGTATATAGTGCGATTGCTTTTCTGTATCCTTGTTTTTTCCTTGAGAGTTGATCCTAGCGAATAGTTCACCTTTACTTCTTGCAAATGAGTGAAGCCTTCTTCAGCTGTGTCTATGTAAGTTGCCAAATTAAACTTCATTATTTTAAAGTTATTACAATTCTTATTTAATTAAGAGTTTCCAGATTCAGTAGCTTTATCCCGTGAGCAATGGGAGAGATTGGGTGTACCTTGTGTTGGGAGAGAGAGAGAGAGAGAGAGAGAGAGAGAGAGAGAGAGAGAGAGATAGAGAGCAACGTATCTGTTCATCTAATGCCACAAAATAACTGATAAATTTATTAAGACATTTGAAGGAATCACTAGTTACTTTCTCTACACGTAATAGTGTATAGAGAAGGTATTGTAATGTACCCAAAAGTTCGAGATTTTACTGGAAATACATGTTTTAAGACCCCTGAATCCAATATATATTTAGAAAACTTTCCGTGTGTCTGTGTGTTGTGAGTATGTCTGTGTGTGTCTTTGGGCAGCGTAGCTCAAAAACGAAAAGTTTGCTATTTGGTATTTAAGTTCAGTATCTTCCAATAATGCGACACGAAGATTTTCAAGAAAATCCACCCCACTCTCAACTACCCTTTAAAAAATAATTATTTTCTCAAAAATGGCTCTAACGAATTTGATTAAAATATCGTTCCTTTATTAAATATATTTACATGACAAACAAAATGTATATCTTGAGTTTTCTGGGAATAGATTCTGCAGATATCTTTATTTTAGATAACTTTGTGGAATTTAGCATAACTGGTAAACCGTAACAGATAGACATAGGCTTATTGTACAAAACTTGTAGAGCTCGTTAAAAGACACAGCTTTTGTTAGAAAACTTTTTTTTTCGTGGAGTTGACGTTTGTTATATATACCTTGTTTTTTGTTTCAGTTTCAAAACACTTAAACTTTTCACATAGGGGAAAATAGGAAATGTAGATTTATTTATGGACACCGTTTAACTGCTGTGGTTCTCAGCGTCCCATTCAATACTGCTTAATTTTGTTCAGAGGTATCTTTATCAGGTTTGAGGTTCTTTTACGCGACACCGGACTAACGACTTTACTGCCCCTCCGAAGGAAGCCATGCTAAGGATTTTTAGTCCCGAAAAAACCCATAGTCCTACGCCGGATGTGAGTGTGACCTTGAGTATAACCACTACACCACGGAGGACGACTTTCACATTAGGAAATTTGTCAACTCCTGGTAATGCAAGGAAACTATTTCATCTATTTTAAGTATCGTTTTAGCCTTATGTGTCTCGTGTTCCTTCTACTTACAATATAGCATTTCTGCTAATGTTTATCTGGATTAACATAAGTGGGTAGAAACATAATCTTCTTAACAATAATTTATTTTGAATGGATCCCATCAGATTTTTTAAAAAATATATTTTAGATTCAAGGCCCTTCGAAACATTTGTGGTGAAATTTCTACATAAAATATTAGGGTGCAATGTAATCCTTTCCCTACTTAGTATGTGTAGTAGAGACTTCAAAAGTAGTAAGGTTGTAAACAAAATTGTAAAAGAGGCTCATCACAAAATGGAGTTTACAATGATGCAACAGCGTCGATGTAGATCTAGCGTTACGCAACTTAATTGGTCTTGGAATTTGCTTGTTCCGTAATTGCACAGACTTCAGTGCTTTGTAAGAACACTTCATTTCCGGAAGCCTTTAAAGGCACACTCGCCCGCTGACGTTTAATATCACAAGTTTCGGAAGCCGCCATAAATGAAAATCGTGGCCTCTTTCTAGATTAAGAACTCCGACGTATTACTTCTTAGAAAAGAACTGCTTAGAAGGCGCAAACTTTGCTGTTACTACTTAGCGAGCTGAACTTCCTTGAAGTAGAGTATTTTGCTAATGAACACGAGCAAGAACTTTCGGTTTCCTGAGATAATGTTGGATGCTCTCATTCGGAAGCCTTTTGAGTCTTTCTGTCCATCATTATCTTTATTTGTCAGTCTTTGGTTTTCTTGCCTCCTTAATTGCTGTTGATTTTCCTCTACTACGTTTCGTCAGACTTCCCAGAGCTTCGAAAGATATATCTATATATATCTATATATATAGATATATATAGATATGGGCTTTTTATGATTAAGGGCTCTAGATGTTCGAATTAGCCAATGAGAGGTTTTCAATGATTGGCATTACAAAACGCAATGTAAACAATATATACATTTCTGTATTTTAACAACGTTTCTAATGTAAGTCTATCGTTGCTATTCATGTAGTTTCGCTTTATAAATACTTCTGTACAGAATTGCTACCAACGTTTAAGAGTTACTCTATTCTAAGCATGGGGCTTTTTAAACCCGCGTGCCAAACGAATCTGCAATCTCATCCCTTCAGAATTGCGTTTACAACACACACCAGCATACAGCAGTACTCCGCCCACCAAAATCATAACATTTATAATTATATATAATTATAAACAATACGGATTACTGATAACAAAGTGCAGCTAAGTAAATCATTTCTTGTAAATAGTTTTAATCTATAAATACAGGGTGGCGCACGAAATATCGGCTCCGAGTACAAATGTTGCGCTAACAATTAAGCGCGAATTGTTAACGGTCACCACCAGATTCAACAACAAATAAACGTGTAATCATTAATTATAAATAATCAATAAATTAGCTAATGAAAAGGTTAATATTTACTAAACTTATTTTTTTTACTTTACTTTCTCTACTCGATACCGAGATTGTATGGGAAACACATGTTTTGGGACCACTTTAATAAAAAAAAATCAGTTTTATAAAAATTTCCGTGTATGTGTGTGTTTATGTGTATGCGTGCGTGTGCAGCATAGCTCAAAACGAAAAGTCCGTTAAATACCAAATTGATATTTAAGTTCAGTATTTTCCAAGGATGCAACACAAAGATTTTCAAGAAAATCCTGCCACCCCAAACTACCCTTTACATAGAAAAAGTTTCGAAAATTTTGATTTTCTCAAAAACGGCCCTAATGATTTTGATTAAAATCTCTTGATACATATTTACATGACAAATAAAATGCATCTTGAATTTCTGGAAATATCCTCTGAATTCATTCATTCATTCTGGATGTTGTTTGTTAATTTTGCATAACTAGTAAACCGTAAGAGATAGACAAAAGCTTACTTCATGGAGATGACCGTTTCGAGATACTCCTTGCTATTGGTTCCAGCTTTAAAATACTTAATACTTTTCTCATACGGAAATTTGTCAACGCCTGTCCATATAAACAAAGGATCTACAAACACATAACCAGCTTCTGACTATCACTTTAGGCTACGGTACTCCCAAATTTCACTTTTACTTGCATGGAAGCAAACTTTTTTGCTATTTTTTCCTGCATTAATGGGAAGTAAGTAGAAAGAATAAGCTTTTAACAATAATTTGTTGCAGAGATGTAGTCATGTGAATGGAACACATCAGATATTTTCACATTACATTACGACGGATGTTGAAAATGACTTCTGTTACTTCATTTCACTTTTGCATGCCCCTGACATGTTAATAAAGGTTTTGAGCAACCATATAAATTCTCAAAATTTCAATACTAATATTGTTAGTCTTCTACTGTTTTAGGGTTATGCGTACATTTTTTCATTTAAACTGCCCCACATCTAAGTCTGATGCGGTTATGTCTGGCAAACGCGCTTGCCACAATCCTTTGCCAACAGTCCTTTCTTCTGTGAATTATTCACGAATTCATGCGATTAGCCCACGTGAATTGTGACAGACGGTCCCACTCAGTTCTAAGACAGCAAATTGTATACCTTCCTGGGGATTAACTGTGCGTGAAATTCTTCGGAGATTCGCATACACACATCAATTAAGTTTAAAGCTCTCTCCACCGAAAAATTCGATAACGAGATTTAACCGGAAATTCACCATTGAAGCAAAAGGTCCAATTATGTAGGGCCATGTGTTTGTAAACACCCTCATAACTCAAAAATGAAATTACCTTTAAACACCAAACCTGGTGTTTAAGTTTAGCATCACCCAAGGTTACGACACAAACATTTTGAAGAAAACTCCACCCCAAACTATCCTTTACATGGAAAAAGTTTCGAAAGTGTTTAATTTTCTCAAAAATGGTTGTAATGATTTTGATTAAAATATAGCATATTAAAGATACTTACATGACAACAAAAATGTATATCTTTATTTTTCTGAAAATATCCTTTGAAGATATGTTTATTCTGGATGAATTTTGCGGAATTTTGCATAACTGGTAAACCGTAAGAGATAGACAAAAACTTACTTCACAATTACTATGTATATAGCTCGTTAAGACACCAATTTATGTTTTATACATTTTTTCGTGTAGTTGACCGTTTTTGAGATATTCCTGTTATTGATTTCAGCTTTAAAATGCTTATACTTTTCTCATGCGGAGTTTTGTGAATTCTTGTCCATACAAACAAAGGAACTTCAATCACACAGCAACCATTTTAATAGATTTGCCTATCGCTTTAGTCTATGGTAATCCCTTAATTTCCATCTGCTTACAAGGAAGCAAGCACTAAGACCTTTCTGCTACTTTTTTCGCGATTAGCATTAAATAAATAGAAGAATAAGGGTTTTAACAATAGCTTATTGCAGAGAAATTCCTGTGAATGGAACACATCAATTTTTTTTGTAGAGTTTCCGAGATGTTCCTTGTTATTGGTTTCAATAACAAATTGAAGGCGCCTTTCGTTTCATCTGTCTTTTTTTTTACTTAGATTGTTCATACTATGACCAGCTTTTAAAAGATTTGACTATCGCTTTAGCTTAGTGCATGTCCTTCTGTTTACAAGGAAATAAACAACACAACTGCTGCTAATGTTTATCTCGATTAGACTAATGTATATGATAGAATGCTCTTTTGTAAGAATAGATTTTTTGCAGAACAGGTGAAGAAAGTGATATAAATGGAACACACAGGATTTTTAGATTTTTTATAAAATTTTTATTAAATGTAGTTTCAATGCAAAAGTAAATGCCCCATCTGATTATCTTTACATACAAATTTCCGTTATTTTTGTTATCTCTAAAAGGTCGTGATATCAGATTTTGTGTAAAATGTCTGGAAGCCCTAAATGAAAAGTTGAAGCTTACCAAAGCTAGCGAGGAGAAGACGCTCAGACAAGGTAGTTCAGTTTTTATACTCTTGTTACCTTCTGACACTTTTTTTTTTTGTGTATTTGGAGTGTCATGGCTATCTTTGTTTTCTTTCTCTTATTTAGTTTCCTTCGCCCGTCTGTTAGTTTTCCCCCCAGCACATTGATCTAAAGAAAGGAAGTAAACACGCCAGTCTTCCTTGTGCTTGTTTTAAACTATTAAGACCTTGCCTTTTGTTTTACTTGCTGGATGATAAAATGTTTCCTGTCATTGAATCGACCTTACTACACTGGAAGTGATGCTAAGCAAAACTACTCCAGCGGAAGGAGAAACAAAATGTTTGTCTCTCCCTCTCTCTTTTAAAGAGATTTGTAGTCACTTGTTCTTTCCAGTTGTTCTTTTCACGAGCAGTAAAGTCAGATTTTCTTAACAAGTTAATTTTTTATTCTTAAATCTAATTTACCTCTTGTCTGGAAGTTGATGTAGTGTTTACGTTTAAAGTCAAGTAAATGAGTTGTAATTTATCTTTCAGAGCACTAAAGAGAACAGGCACCTGTTAGGACTAAAATTGTCGTAAATGGTAAAATACTGGAACAATTGGCAAAGTTCACCTATCAGGGATGTCATGTCACTTGAAGATGTATACATTACATCAAGTAGATTTAAGACATTTTACCGGAGCACTCTAAGGTACATTGAAGCACAAAACAAGAAAACTATATGAAATGATCGCATTGCCATCTCTTGTTCAGAGATATGAAAATTGGACAGTTACAGAGATTGGAAGTCGAAGAGATGAGATTTTTACGTTTTGTGGCAGGATTCATACACTATACGGTCATATTAGAAGTTGGGCTACAGAAAAGGATCTCAATATCCTTGCAAATAGATGTGAGCAGTCAAGTTGCCCAGTACAAGAGGCAGTGACTGGAAACGATAAAAATGGGCACGAGGAAATCGGCTGCCGACCGACTGCAGCAATCGGATCATGCCACTGCGCATCATATTTACACAGCTGTCGTATACTACTTATACGGATAATACTAAGCATATCAGAAACAATAAACATTATAGACCAAATGAAAGGAACATGGTGAACGAATGCCAAACTCAAGGGTAGATGCAACTCAATTACTACTATATAAAACTGTTGGACGATGAAAACTTCATCTTTCTTGGAAATACTGGCTATACCAAATATAGGCAACCTGAACAGGCCAAAATACCTTATTGAAGAAAAAAGTGATTATGCGACAGTAATGTAGTGTTACAGATAAATAAAATACAGCCATTTTTAATTTACAAGGATTCATTGCCTTCTCAAATCCTCTATTTGGAAAGTATATTATATTCCTTAAATAATTCCAGTATAATTAAATAGAGTGCATGGTCATACTTACGAAACGTACTAAGTTTTCACAACATAATGTAGCAGCTCCTGGAGCGGGTTTCAATGGTAATTGGAACTCTAGCAAAAGCTATTACTTATGACTTTAACCCTTTATTCTGTTCGAAGGGCTACAGCTCACTCTATAAGTGCTTCAACTTATTTGTTAATACCCGTCTGGCTAGTGACCACGACAGGTGTGGAGATGTTCCGTAGCATGTGTTGGGATCTGCCCTCAGTGATCGCAATACTTTCAACTTAAATATTCCGTGGTGTGAAACAATAGTTTCAAAGCTTTGTTTAAAAATTATAGTTTAAAATATAATGCAGTAGGTTATCGCAAGAAGTTCCATTTCATACGAGAGTTGTAACTTTAACATTTGCAGCTGTTTATTTACAACTGATACAAAAGAGATATGTTATCCAGTATTACTGTCCGAAGAAGTCAACAGCATTCTGTACAAGTCGTTTCCGGCGCTGTGAACGGCGTAAGATACCTTTACCTGCGTCTTTAAATTAATAGTTCGAATGGAGCTGTCTCTGCCTGAAGAACCTCTGAAAACAGCTTTGAAAAAAATGCATCTTCAAAATTAAGTTGGCCACAAGGGCTTAAGTGCAGTTGTCGCATTCATAGTTGACTGTTGCGGAACGTAATGCGCTTGGATAATACAATCACGGTCGTACACGAGAAGCGCGGTACTTTTCACATTACTAAGGGTTTGACGAACTTTCGACTATCAAACTTTCTGATCTTCAGCGACACTTTCTGCAGAACTCGCCCATCATTTTCCACGACTTTATTGGACCACATATAGCGGAAACTGTAGCTAATTTAGTTTACAGTCATAAAATAAACATGCAGTACTCACTTCGACAGTGTTTCTATTGTGAAAGCGTATTGGAAGACTATTTCACTGATAACAGCACAACGGGAATTTCGCATAGAATTGAACGTGCTCAATGTTCCAACTGCTTGTACTCGTCAGTGAGGTTGGAAAACATAGACCACCACTAAGTGCAGAGTCTTTTGATAATGTTCGAAGACGCTTAGTGAACTCTTCAAAGAAGTTACTGCGGCAATTGAAGCATGAGGAAATCAGAGTGCATATATCACAGCAATTGAAAGAAGAGGATCGTGGACACGAATGCGTTATTGCCGATTTTTCGGTTTTAGGGTTTTCTTATTTCACGAGCTGACATTCTCTCCATAAGCTGGTTTATATATGGTCTCGGTTATCAGGCTACATCAACACACAAAACAGCTATTGGGCTGTCGTAAACCCCTCTATTATCCACGAAACACCACCGCACGATGAAAAGATTTGAGTATGGTGCGCGGTGTCAGCTTCCAAGCTTATTGGCTCCGTTTTTAATTAATTTTTAGAGCAACTGGATGGTATCGAATTGACAGAAGTTATTTCCAGTAAGATAGAGTAACGTGTCATATATCTAACTCCTCCATGCAAGTTTATTTGATAATGAATAACCCCAAGTGGTCCGTAACCCTCAGATCTCCTGAACTAACCATGGCGAACTCTTATAAGGTATCTTAAAAATAGTATATATAAGAATAGACGTCGGACAACTGCTTAAATCTAAGAATTCATTAGTAATGGAATAAGCAACATCGGCGTTCTTCGTAGAACGTCACAGAATATGGTGAAACGGATACAGATATTTATGGATGCCGATGAAGGACAACATTTGCTCTGAGAAACAACGAAGGATTTAATATCCCAATCGTGTTATATTCTTCCAAAGTTGCACATGTGTACAAAATTATGGCCCACTAAAGTAGTTTAGATTTATATGGATCGCACTACAGTAAATGGCCTTATTAAGTGAATTACCTATCTATCTGAAAATCAATTAATGGTCTCTTAAACCCAATTAACTAAAATATAAAACTAATGACTTGTTTTGTGTGGAATTAGGAACAAAAATCCATTCACAGATTACTCGGCTTCCGCTGACGTGTCTGCATTCTTCTTACTGTATCACTTCCCTGCTGACAACTTGTAGAGGTGCTTGGTTGTCGACTGAGTTAGCAGATTAATGGCTCCCAGTTGAAGTAAGCACCGAAGGTTCAGATCTCGAAGAGTTATGCGTTCCACTGTCCTCTCTTACAGTTTGGGCCTGACTTAAACATATGCCGAGGAGAGATTAAGGTCTAACAGACATATAATGGTTTTTGGGTTGCTGCTTTTGGATGGCTCCTTGTAGAATATTCCTTATGCGCGGCTCCGTTACATATGTAAAACCGCTGCAAACCTTTAACCCACACTTTTGGGGAAGTTTTTACATCAATAATTTCCTTATTTGCAAATATATGCTAACACGTTTTCTCATAAAATATTGACGATGGTTAAATTAAATTATTTAAAGAAAAGGCACCCTCAAAGTGCCACTGTAGATATACTTTAGGTTAATAAGTAGTTATTTTAAAATAACTTCTTAAGAGATAAAGTAAGCTCTTTTGGAAATTTAATGCTGTTATTAGGCTTGTGCACCTTAATGAAAGATTAAAAGATTAATTTTCCGTTATAAGGACAACGTGGCTGCAATTAGATGCATGGGCTATGTTGTTATTTTTATTATTTGTGGTTTCAATAACTGGGCATGATGAATACCTGGACTGGATATCAAAGGTGCCATGTGTCCCTCCAAATAGAAACACAGGTGCAATTGCCGGCACTAAAATCTCTGTTGTCACGAGTCGTAGCTGCCATCTGACAGTAACGTATAGCAGCACAGGTTTACCTGGCATTTAGGCCTCTGTGACATATCAAAACTGCCATCTGTACGTCAAGTATTGAAGCATAGATTCAGTTGCCTCTCGTATCAATGCTACCATCTGCCAATCAGTATAGAAACAGAGGCACAGTTGCCTAGCACAAAGGCTTCTGTGGTCATATGCCAAAACTTGTCATTTGTCCAACTCCTATTAATGCAGATATAGTTCCCTAGCACAAAGATCTCTGTGATCATATGACAAAGCTTGTCGTTTGCCCAACCCGTATTAATACAGAGGCATATTTGCCTAACACAAAGGCCTCTGTGATCGTATGCCGAAGCTTTTCATCTGCCCAGATGCATAGTTGTCTAGCACAAATACCTCTATGGTCACATGTCAAGTCTGTTCTCTACCAACTCGTATTGATGTAAGAGGTATAGTTACCTAGCACAAATACCTCTGTGGCCATATGCCTAACTTGTCCTCTGCCCAACTAATATAGATACAGAGACACAGTTGCTTGGCACCAAGGTCATGTGTACACATGAAGAAGAGATGGTATGGTACAGAAATAAGATTTTATGGATTCACTCCCTGGTACAATTAATCCACGAAGTATTTCCTTACAGATCCGTCGCAATATAACCGTATACTTAAAGCGGCGTAAAATAAAGAGGGGGATAAAATAATTGCGAATGCATTTTAATCAAAATATTTTATAACTTAGAGTGTGCCTTTCTAAGTAAATAAAAAAACCACATAGAAGTAGATCAATATTTGCAGAAGTAATTCATGTACCTCCTGTAAAATTTCGGTCTGGTATGTTGAAAAGTTTCGGATAATGGGTACTGAAATTAGTAGATTTTACATTAGCGGTGCAGGACCTCCCATTCTAACAGAATATATATAAACATCTATTGGGATTTTCTTGCCTTCGTGCCTCGCAGATCTTGTCCTCGGGTAAACCCTTTTAGACTTGGGTGGTCAGTAGCATATGTGGCAAATGCGTCTCTTAGAATCCAGTGAGGCAAGCTATAGATAAGAGAAGCCGAAGAAAGAAGAGTTTTGTAACTTTCAGTTTCCTTCAAAGCTTACACAGCATTATCAATTTCACTATAGGCGTTTCTGTTTTACGGTTCTATTCCTTCATTCAATAAGCTAAGTGCCGCTCCGCAAGTGAAAGTCTCGCATTCAGACATCTTCCAAGAACCTTCCAATTTACTATAGAAAGGTAAGGTTGACTGCAAGAGCGGAACTGCATGCCATGCCTTATTGATTCGGAGCAAATGGTGTCGAAGATAAAACTACGTAGGTCAAGTTCACCGTGAATAATACAAATACTACTCGAGACCCATCACTTCATTTTGGTTACCCACTAAATTTTAAATACGGAAGGCAAAAACTAGAAAGATGTCGGTATTACATTCACGAGACTTCCTCTATCCCCATCGTTGTTACTTTTTATATTTTTTCTGTGCGTTTGTAGGCGAAGAAGGTATTCCATTGTACCCAAAACTTGGACATAAACATTTCACCAAATTTTGTGTTTTGAAAATCCAAAAAAGAAAACAAAAACAAAAGCAAAACAAAAAGAAAAAAAAGCCACTAAGTTTCCTTCCACATACATAGCGGGTAGAAAAGATACTGCACTGGAACAAAACATTCAATATTGAAATTACACCGGGAATAAATGTTCTGATTCCTCACAGCTAAGAAAACATTTTTTTTAGAAAGGGTACCTGTGAATATGTGTGTCAGTGAGAGGGCACGCGGGTGTGAACAGGATAACTTGGAAATAAAACGTAGGATAAGTACCATGCTTTCTATTTAAATTTAGTGCCCTTGAAGGGTGCGTCAGCACGATTTAAAAAAAATCACCCAACTCCAAACTAAACTTTACATTAATGTTCTTCAGCTCTGTTTTTCTCATACATGTCTAACGAATTTTATTTAAATATCATCTATTTAATATACTGGCATGGAATATAAAAGTATAGCTTGAATTTTCTGGGAGTATCCTGTGAAGCTAACTTTATTTAATCGAATGTTGTATAAATTGTTTTCTAATTATAGTAAGGCTAGAAAAAATTAATATAGAGTTCATTAAAACAAATTTTGTGTAATTTTTACTTTAGCTTTCAATCAACGCAGTAAGCAGAGAAGGTATTGCATGCCACCTAAACAACTATACAGAGATTCCACAAAAAATAAATAATTTGTGGTTACTGAAAAAAAAATTAATAAAAGTTGTGTGTTACTTCTCGCGAATTCTTCAGCCCACGTAACACTCTACAGTACTGGGACCTGATTTAAAACAAATGTTTCCCTTTTCACCCTCATTGAAATACAAAGGACAGGGTGCCTATCTGTCGGCAACACGCGTGATTCTGAGTGACCCTGTCACTCTCTAGCTCCTGTTAGAGATTCCAGCTAAGTCTTAACTACAATACTTTTCAATCACTTATAAACTAATAATACTAACACGCCTTTCATTATTTTATTTCCCACACACATATTTGAATTAATACTTAATCAGCCACCACTAATTTAAAGTACGCGGCTATGTTTTGGAGATAGGCAAGAATAACCTGATGTAAGGTGATCGTTTAGCTAGACTTCTACAAGTAGCGAGGATGACTGTCGTTTAAGACGAATATGCAATCATTTCAGGAAATAAATTAGAGTTTGAATACACCTTTTAAATACCCTAAAGCAAATACACAATGAACTGTGTTGGGGCGAACAGTCAACAATACCGACGTATCCATTTGTTTGGCGATCGCTCATCTCAAATTATTCTAGCCTCAAGAGAAAAGAGATGCGGTACTCCATCATACTTGAATCATATTTTACTCCATGGCACGACAGCTCACGGGGAACCTTGGCCTACCGCCCGGCCGCTGCGTCCCCCATCTCGGTCCACTACAGACGTCATGGATGGGGTGCAGTATTGGAGGGTGAGACGTGGTCAGCGCCTCGAGTCCCTCCCGGCCGGTTAATGCGGTCCTCATGACCTGGAGCCGCTACTTCTCCATCAAGTAGCTCCTCAATTGGCCCCCCAGGGACCTTACGAGGCTGAGTGCATCCCGGGCCAGGTCTCCCAGCGGGGGAAAAATCCCCACGCCGGTACTGGGGATCGAACCCAGGTCTCCCGCTTGGTAAGCAGCTGCGCTACCACCGCGCTAAGGAGACGACCACTTGAATCATATACTGGGTTTATATGCAGTGGAACCTCTTCTAATAAACTACTTCAGTTTTTTTTTTTGTTTACGATACTGTTGTTTAAGCCACTTCTCATTCATTCTGTGATAGCAAAAGACTTAATGTCCTGTATTCAGTACTGGTAACGTAGTCTTTGTACCTGTGGTTTGCCTATTTTACTGCAATATGTGCATGAAGTGCAGGCACTGAATATATTATTGTAACTTTGGCTCCTAGAGTAAAAAGACGTCACAGCATCGTCTCATGACGCAACTCAAGTTGAAACATAACTTTAGGAGGGGGGATGTTTATGTCCTGTTCTGAGCAGAGGATGGCGAAAGGTACTTGAAATGAAACAGTATTAGAGAGGTCATCCTAGCTAATAGTTAATCTGCATTTGCATTATGCTACAAGAAGTTCTTTCCTTGGAAGTGTTAAAAATAAGAATTGGAAGCATAATTGCAATAATTTAAGTTATTAAATTCACATGATGTTTTAGATATTGATGTTGATAAATAATTGGATGTGGATACCTTAGATTTTGAGCCGGAAAGTGCGATTTAAGGCATCGCGGTATTTCTTGAATCATTCCATTTGTAACATAAGCTTGGTTACCTGCGGATATTGAGCTCGTGGATTCGGTAACAGTGGTGGTTAAAATGCATAGCAGGGACTCAGGAGGTACCAAACCTTAAAATCCACTTCGGTAAAGTATTAGCATTATCCTAAAGGGGTTAGCTGTCATCAGCAGACACTAAAGGCCGATGCATGAGAGATTCGATATTCACCAGGTCACCACAAAGCACTGGCCTACCGTCTGGTCCCAGGCCGACTCCGGAAATCCGACTTTCGTGTCTCACACTTAAATGAAATGAGAAGATTGTGTCGAGAAAAAATCATTCTTCGAAGCTTTTGTGCCACTTAGTCTGGGGACTTTTATCAAATACGGTGGTTTTGATTAAACAAATCACAGCATTGAAATAGTTTCTTATACTCTCCAGTGACAAGGAAAAGGAGCTGAAGGACACACATCTAAGCATGGCAAATCCCTCGCACTCGCATAATACGAATATGTTGGTAGGCTTAATATTCGCCTTTTCTGCGTAAAATCCCAGTAAGTCTTCTCAAAGGTTGTGGCCAGTATGAATACCAGCAAACCTCTGAGCTTATATCGAGTTAGATTCAAAGGAATTTCGCTCTGCTTAACATCTAGTCTCAAAATAAGTGCATGGACTTCTCTGGTAGTAGTTGGTTTACTTCAAAACTCAAGACAAGTCGTGAAATTTAACTGGGTTATCTTATACTTGATACTTTAAGGGACACACGACAAAAATTCATAATACCAGCTTGTTGAATCCAAACAAGGTTGGTGGGGCATATGACGCAGAGTCTTCCCAGTCCTTTGGCATTCGGTTTAAACCTCCCTAAGGGCTTTCAAATCCTATGTATGTCCAAGCAGATGTCTTAATGTATAGGATATGTCATTTTTGTTGGTGGAAAATAAATATACAATGTGAGACAGTAAGCTCAAGGCGTCAAGATATAAAATCGCAGATGATATTTATTTTTTATATGTTTTATCCGAAAAGATGCTAGCTTTTCCAGTCTGCATATATTTTAGCCTTAAAAGTGGCATAACCATGAGAGAAATGGCAAGCTGGTTCTAAGGACCCAGGCCCCAGTCCTGTCCTGCACTCAAAACTGACACCATTAGTGAAATGCGCTTGGCCTCAGCATTTAGACGAGACCGCTTTTCTGGCTCCCAATCCATCCCGCAAGATAGAAATTGGATTTACATAACAACAGTTACTATCATAGCATCCCCTCCCTTCATGGTAATGGAACACATTTCTTGAAAAAATTCCTGGTGATTGCACTCCATTTTGGATGATATAGGACAGAATTGTTGATCCTGAAGGCAAATTAATGTTCTTACCATCCCAAAAACCGTCTCTCATTGGAGGATCCGTTAAAGATTCTGTGGATCCTTGTAGCATTCTTCACACAGAATATTTTATGATACAAAGTGTGGGGAAGATTTCAACTCCACACTGCACATACTAGGGAGTAGTAGCTTCAGGAAGATAGCTGTTCATGCATGTGAGAGGTAAGCGGATAGCCTCGGAGTTTAAGGTACAGGAGGGTGTACTTTTTATTAGAACAGTCAGGAGTCATAAATAAACACGAAGTGTAAGAGGAAACGTAGGACTTTTACTGTTAAGATAAGTATGGTTAGTGGATGAGGAAACCCAAGGATTACCCAAACTCCATTCTCTCAACAATCTTGTAATTAACACTTTAAAATGCTATGCTGTCGGACTGTACATCACGAGAGCAGCTCAGATGAACAAGGCTGGACAAAAGGTTGAAAAAGGCTCTTCTGACCCAGCTACTGAAGCTTTTTATAACAAAATCCATTTTATACCAGCATTGCTTTAGGAGGGCAGAGATATATCAGCATTTCACAGCTATCCACAAATATCGATTGCTGAAACAAAAGAGAAACTTGAGAAATAAATTAATTCTAATTTACCATTATATCTTCCTTATGACTAAGAATTTTCTTCTGACAGACAATGCAAGTGCTCGTTGATCAACTCCTATACGAAACCTTTTTATAAAATAGCTTGTCTTGATTAGATAGTAGTGCATCCTCTGGTATTATTAGTTCTTTCACATATGCTGTAAGTAAATAAAAACTGGAAACATTGCGAGATTTGAGCTCAGGACCCCTTGAATGTGAGGCATACATGGTACCCCACACTATCCTAGTGGTCTACTTCCTGTTGGATAAAATTATGGGTATTTGAAAATTTAAATCACCAAAATGCAATATCTGTAAATGATCAAATCCAAAAATCATTTATGTTATGAATTGGTGCTTTGATGAGATTTATAATTTTTGGGTAGTAAGCTTTTTTACCAGCTACGGAAAAGTCATTCAGAAGTGAGAGTATTTCAGAGGCTATTCACAGAAATTTCAAGATATACATTTGTATAAATGGCGTTTTAAGCAAATAGGACAAATATATTTTGGAAAAAAATAAAAAAATAAAATCAAAGACTTCATCTCGTAAAGATTAGTTTGGGTGAGCAAAATTATCTTAAATCTTCGCGTCGCACCCTCGAAAGATGCTGAATTTAAAATAAAACACTCATTTTGGTTTCTAACTACTTTTCGTTTTTGAACTACGCTGTTCAGACGCGTGGACACACACACACACACACAGGCGCGCGCGCCTTTTTCTTAAATTTAATGCTTTTAATTGATGAGTCATTAAAACTCACTGACATTTGGGCATCACATTTTTGTGTCAAATGAAATATTTCCTCTATTTGTTTAGATTAATAATAAAAGTATAAGATGAAAATCCCTTGCAATCTACATCCACTCCTGGCTGGTGCTGCAGTGGAGACAGGATCCCGGCCTAAACTGATTTTAGAAAGGTTTGGATTTAGCCATTCCAAAATGTTTAACAAAGTATGTATTATTGTACTAATCATTAAAAGAGTGAATTATTGGCAGTAAGCTAAATGCCAACTTTTAAGATCTAAGACTTAGTGTTTCTGCTTTATTACAGTTGACCACAGATGTGTTCTCCGATTGTAAATAGATGTAGATTCGTTGCCAGTTGTTGGAATTATACGAAATATTTGCAGTTAAAAAGAGGAACTCAAAAGTTTTAGGAGATATACAATTTTTAATTGACTCCAACAGATGGTATCAAAAGAAAGAAGAAATAATAAAGGTTTCCCGCTATATCGTTTGTTATTTTTGGACAGAAGTAAATTGAAGATTCAATTTTGAACTCGGTGTGGATTTACAGTGTTACGACATCTCACTATATGGGATTTCTGAATCGATATCTTGCTGGAAATCAAAATTGGATTCTGCAGATGACCTCTGACGTCCCCTGATTTGAACATTTGCGACTTCTTTTTCTGGTGTTATATAAAAGTTCTCGATAACATTGCACCATTACCGCGAATCAAGAAGAGGTCTGACTTCGCATGTCTGCCACCATAAAGTCCATCACTGTAATCTACTCATCGCATATTCAAATAACGCCTTGACGTCTGTAGCGTGAACGTGGAGCACGCATTCAATGTCTTTAACATGGGTTATACACTGTTTGAATTTCTCTTCCTAATAACACCAATTTCGCGTAAATCTAACACTTTATGCTAAACCTGTTGGGGATGTTTCTGTGGCCACACTGTACAATAATGGCTCATTAGTTAGGAGAACGTTCAGTTCTCTATAACTATCGCTCACAAACAGTGTTAATTTGTAATTAGAAACTCAAAAATTATAATCGTGATTAAAACAGGTTGCTACTCGACGATCATGGACGACAGCATGAATTTGACATCCAAAACATGCTTCTGTTTATGAAAAATGCCAGCATCTCTTTCATTCAGATTTTTATTTGCACCAACCTTTATCAGCAATTGGCAGCATCCATGTTTAATCCTCCTTCATGTTTGCTTACCGAATATTGCGTCGCGGACGCTCTCTGACCTTTAAATATTATACATGCCTAATAAGCTCTCTGTACAGTGTACAGTCCAGAAATACGTGTTTCATATTTTTACGTTATGATTTGCAACGGTAGATAATGAATGTGGTGATAAAACGAAAACGTTGTGCTTCTGTGTAGTACTTTGTGTGATTTAAAGCCAGAATTAAACATCTAGCTTTACATTGGCATGACTTTACCCATTCAACAAATTATATTAACAAAAACCTATTCGTCTATCTACTTCATGTTATACTCGGGCATTTGGAGATGGTTTTATTAATTATTTTTTTCGTAAGTGATGGCATTGAAACTCCATTCTTTGCATGGTCATTGGAGGGGGAGAGCAGAGAAAACGAAAAGCTATTATTCATTTGAGAAAATATATACATTTTTGAAAATTATTTCGGATGCTTTTGCATTTAAAGTATTTTAAAAGTATTGTTTTCAGGATTCGTAGTTTGATTTTGTATTGAAAAATAAGCTCTTGAATGTTATTAGTACTAATTTGTAGGAGTTTGCAAGATAAGATACTGTAATCTTCATGTATTACCAACAAACATGTGCCTATACTATGGTATTTTGTATGCAAGTTTGTTAAAATTGTAAAGTATTGTTTCGATTACTTTCATCACAAATGTGAGTGACATCTTGTACTTAGCGTACGTGTTTTCACTACTTTCAGGACAGTTATTTATGATGTTGAGAGTTTAAAAAGGGGTTAGTACTAATATGTATGATTTTATATCTGCTGTGTTTTATTATTTGTTTTTCCGGATGAATGTAGAAATTTGCATGTAAAGAATGTTTTCAGTACAAAAATATGCTATTATATTAAATTTATGACGGTAGATATTACAGTACGTTTGTTAAAAAACTTGGCCGCGAGGAGCACGGCCCGTGTGACCTTCACGCAGGTCCTACATCCGTTCTGTCGTCTCATGTGCGTCAGTCTTACTTCTGTTCTAATCCAGTTCACACGTGAATAACATTAGGAATGCTTAAAAGTGTTGAATTAAAGTGCTTTGAAAATAATTATACATAACCACAAAGAGTGTTTATGTATGGTACCTATGTGCTTGCATCATCTTTAGGAAATTTGTAAGGCAATTTGAAACTAAATTTCCTGGCGTGCGTGTTACGTGTAGAGAGGCCGTTTGTTTTCCTGTAAATAAATATAAAGAGACGGGAACAATAGGAAAAGAAAGGTAAACAGGTGTGTGCTTATGGAGTAGAAATTAGACAAAATCGGAGAAAGGTTAGAACGGTCACTTCAAAGGCGTCTTGCACAAGAAACTGACATTTCGAAAGCTTCAGCATGGAAAACAACAAAACTTTTAATCAAGTTTACCGTTGTCCAGGAATTGCTAGCATGTGATCTCTAGAGCAGAGTAACTTTATGTAATTGGATTTTGTGAAATGTTAATCGATGCACGAAGCAAAGCATGGTTGTGTCATCACAATACAGCCGACATTATGCGGACAAACCCAATTTCGTTAATGAACTCCCTTACGGATAAAAAAAAATTGGAGTATGGTACGCAATAAATGGATACAGAATAACAGAGCCTATTTTTATGAGTGTATCATAGTTGCAGAAAGATACAGAAATAATATACTGGCACCATGTTTCGAACAGCTGGCGGACATTGAATGTTGGTCTGGATATTTCCAGCAGAATTCTGTCACCGCAGATACAGCTGATCAATCTTTATAGTTTATTGTGGAAATTTTTAAGGATAGAATCATTAGTAAGGATCTTACGGCATGTGATTTTTATTTATGAAGCAACTTTAAAAATAAAGTATACAAAATCAATCCCGACTCATTTAAAGAATTAAAACAAAATATCAGGAGAGAAATTAACGCTATTTCGGAAGTAGAGCTAATGCGTATGAATGAAAATTTCCGCAGAAGATGTCGTAAATGTAATGAAGCAGAAATACGGTAATTACATCATCTCCACGATAAGGTATGTTTTGTGTTTATTCTAGTAATTGTTAATCTCATTTGACATTTTATTTGACATCCACACATGAGTTATTGGGTGACGGGCAATTCGATTGCCAACCAAGTGTGCAGTACGTGACCGGGAGACGGACCGTGCGCCTGACGGCCGAGTTTTCTAGCATACTTACTGTAGAATTATATGCCATTGATGACTTCATTGGCAGCGCTATGTTCACATTAGCGATTGGCACCGAGCTTATCTGCTAATCCCCTAATTTCCGGTTCCCGTGCCTAGTTAAAATGGACTAACACTACATTTGCAATGGTACAAATATTAAAAAAAAAAAAAAAAAAAAAAAGGTATATTTTTCAAGTATATCAATTTACAGCTGTAAATACTTGCAAGCTCGATATGCATACGATTTGAAAGAAAATCCAATTCATTTCCCGGTAAGCCGTTTACTTTTTACTTTCTCTATACGCAGTATGTACATAGTGTATAGAGAAGGTATTGCACTGCACCAAAAAGTAAAGTACCAAACTTGGCATTTAAGTTTAGTATCTTCCAGGGATGCGACACGAAGCTTTTGAGAAAAATCCCCCCACCCCAAACTACCCTTTACATGGAACTTTTTTCGAAAATTTTGATTTTCTATAAAATGGCCCTAACGATTTTGATGAAAATGTCGTATATTAAAGATATTTACCTGACAAATAAAATGTATATCTTGAATTTTCTGGGAATAGCCTTCGAAGACTACTTAATTCAGGATGAATTTTACGGAATTTTGCAAAGCTGCTAAACCATAAGAGATAGACAAGAACTTACCACACCAAAGATGTAGAGTACGTTAAAACACATAATTTATGTTATATACATTTTTCTCGTAGAGTTGGTCGTTTTTGAGTTATTCCTTGTTTTTGATTTCACCTTTAAAAATCTTATGCTTTTCTCACACAAGAATTTGTCAACTCGTGTCCGTACAAACAAAGGAGCCTCAGTCACATAGCAACCAGCTATTGACTATCACTTTAACCTATGTTACCCCCTTATTTCGCTTCTACTTACAAGGAAGCAAGCAATAAGACTAATTTTTTCTCAATTAGCATAAAGTAAATTGAAGCATAAGCTTTTTAACAATTTGTTGTAGAGCTATAGAGAAAGTCATGTGAATGTAACACATCAGACTTTTAGATTTTCTAGCAAGAGAATATAGTTATACGCCTTGTTTGTATTATGTAAGGACTTCAAAGAGGGTAACCATACAACTGTCGTCTTGAAGCTGTGTCTTCCACAATTCCATGTGCACGGTAAAGGTTTTAATACAACGTACAAGGTTAGCTACATTTTGATTTTTTTAAATTCATTTATTTTATCATTTATTCCATTATATTGAAAATGAATGACAATAAGAAATGCCAAACCTTTATGTACATACTTAGTCTTTTTTTTTTTTGGTAGTGTTTAACGCCCACTTTAACTACTAATGGCACCGCAGGCGGTGACACTGATGATATATGAATGATGATGGAGCACCGGTGGAATGCGATGGCGGGGGAAACCGGAGAAAACCCGCCCCAGCGCCGTTTTGTCCACCACAAATCTCACATGCGGTCGCTTGGGATCGAACCCTGACCGTTTAGGTGAGAGTCGAGTGGTCTAACCGCGCGGCCGTATACTTAGTCTGCCATAGCGACTTTCCAATTGGAACTATGTCTGGATTCGAAACACGAGCACATACTCTTCACCAACACCATATTTCCGCAACATTTTCTGACGTATGCGTGAAAGCCAAAAAATCAGATGAGGTTACAGAACCAATAAATCACCATTAAATTTTTAAATGGTAAATGCTATGTATTTCTTCCTTTCTTTTCTCCTGGTCATGCAAATAGAATGGATTTCAAAACCATCTCACAGCATCAAGTTTAAAAGATCTTATGTAGAGAAAGTTATGTGAACCTATCCATCTATCTACTTCATGCTAATCGAGGAAAACATTAGCAGATTATTTGCTTCCTTGTAAGTAGAAAGAAAATAAGGGGGTACATTAAGCTAATGCCATAGTCAAATCTTTTAAAAGCTGGTTGCCATGTAGTTGAAATTCATTGCTTTGCATTGCCAGCAATTATTTACAACTTCCATTAGAGAAAAGCTAAATATTTTAGAACCGAAACCAACAACAAGAATAACTCTGAAATGGTGAACTTCATGATAAAATGTTTGACATATATTGTGTGTTTTAAGGAGATCTATATTTTTTGTGTAGTAAATATTTGTCTAGGTTTACCAGTTATGGAAAGTTCATCAAAATTCATCAAAAATAAGGAGGTCTTCAGAGACTATTTTCAAAAAATTCAAGATATATATTTAAATTGTGATGTAAATAGTTTAATTCAAAATTAAGAGCCATTTTTGAGTAAAATTAAATTAGTATTTAAGTGGAGCGATTATATATATATACATGATTTGATGAGGTGAATTCTGTTTTGTATTAATAAAAACATTTATTAAAAGTCAAAACTTCAGAAATTTCTTCCATGTAAAGGGTAGTATGAGTTGGGGGTGGGGAGAATTTACTCAAAATCTTCATGTTGCATTCTTGGAAGATACTAAACATAAGTACCAAGTTAGGTATTTTATTGCCTTTTCGTTTGAGTTGTGTTTAGAGACTCACACGCGGTACTTTTTCTAAAAATGCTCTTTATTTGAATCAGGAGAACTTAAAACGCGTACTTCCGATGAAATCTCAGTACAAAAAATTGGGTGGAGTGCCTACGTACCGTGTAGAGAAAATAAAATGTAATTATTACTTAAGCTTATTGTATTCGGATATTCCTATTGCACCTACAAGGAAATCTATAACACGTTTTTACAAATGTTTTTGTCAGTTAATATGAAATAGAACGATAAGCCTTTCTAAGAATGGTTTGTAGAAGTAAAGTAGAGATTCGTGTGAATAAAACACCATTTTTTTTTAAGATAGGCGTACTTTTACCACGAATACTCTTGTAAATGTAAACGCAAATGAAAAAGTTGGAAGTAAGGATTAGTGTGAAAATTACTCGGGATTTCTTTGTGAGCCCTCTCTTTCTGTTGGAGGTGGAGGCGAAGGGTGTAGCCTCCCGGAGAATGAAGCTGCCAAGTGTTTGTTATGGAGGTTGAGGACTGCAAACGGCAGTCACTTTTAAGTGAACGTTATGGAGGGTGAGAATAGTGGAGTGTTTGAACTAACGTTTCATTAAAAACGGGTGCTTGCTTTACGGTTGATAGAAATGACTCCTTCATTAACCACCCATCACTACACCTACCACTATCTGGGTGGTTAAAAGCGATCGCCTTTTGTTCTAAGCAAAGACCGTTCAAACGCCTCAGGTTCCTTTTAAGTATTTCTCCTCTTTCAGGCTAGGCGTCAAAGTGCGCTTGGGTTCTTGATAATCAATATCATAGGAATATTAGAATTAATGTACTGCTTAATCAATATAATACGAAATACTATTAATTTGCTTTTAATTTTCAAATTGTCTCTATATATTTGCTCCAAATATTATCCGAATTATCCGCAATCGAGAGCAAGTTTTCGAAGATGCATTTAGTTCCTTATTATTTTTCGTTATTTAAATTGTCCAAATCCCCTTATCAGCTGTATTCCAGGCATACCCGACCTCTTATTGGATTAAACAAAGTGAGCGCCTAAGGGGGTGGGAAACCGAAGCATTTTACCTTAGTGGCTGGAAGACATTCGCTAGATGAGTATGTCTACTATTCATTGCATATCAGAAGTCTAGCACTCAAACTCACAGTTAACACAGGTCAATTCTCAGGTCACAAGCGAACGAAAGAGGGACGAAGACAAACTTTATGTGGAGTGAAATTGCTTTGTAAACATTACTGTTTATTTCATGTCATTTAAAAGGCACAAAGAACATGGAGAAAAAAACAAACAGACAAACAAACGAGCTATATTGAGCTGCTGAGCTATATGCAGTATTTCCAAGAATAGGACCAAATGGTGGAAGAATTACCACGAACAGGGTTACAAGACGAGTTTTATATTGTATACAAAAGTAGCAAATCATGGTAAGAAAAACGAGCTATACACAAATGTACAACGTGAAACTAAGAAGTATTTAGAATTACTTGAAAAGAACTCGCTACCTTCTTTATAAAAACTCTGATAGTAACTTCTATAGAAGTCCGGATACATTTTGAAAAAGTAGAATACAAATGAAAGCCAATATCATAGACACGATTCGAACCACCAAAATTCGGTTTCCCAGGTTGCTTATCTTCCTTCTGAGCTACGAAATCGATCCTGATAGGTCATGATTGGAATTCTACGGAAAAGCGAGGTGGTGTTCTTTTCTCTTGGAGATAACATACGCCATTGTGGATTTATATAATTGTTCATCTTATTCTACTTTTCCAGCTTATAAAGGAAAACAAATAATAATTTTTTCTTCACAACGAATCAAAAATGTGCGGGGCCTAGCTTCTGTTCACACCGCCATCACTAAAAGCGATAAGGCAACCATCTGTCTTGCTAAAACCAGGTGCAGCCATAAATGCTGAAGAAGACCCTATGCTCTTGCCTTACCAACTTAGAAACTGCTTTTTATATCGGCACTTTCTTACTTTCTCTACACATACTATGTGCATAGTGTAATGAGAAATTGTTGTTTTTCACCAAAAATTCGATGTCGAGATTTTGCCGGAAATAAATGTTTTAGGGCCCATTGAATAAAAAAAAAAACATTTTAAAAAAATGGTGGATTGTGTGAATGTGTGTGTGTGTGTGTGTGTGTGTGTGTGTGTGTGTGTGAACATCATGATTCAAAAACGAAAAGTCGGGAAAATACCAAATTTGATATTATAGTATCTTCCAAGGATGCGACACAAAGATTTTGAGAATTATCCCCCACACAAACTACGTTTTCGTGGAAAATTTTTCGAAATTTTTTATTTTCTCAAAACTCTTTAACGATTTTGGTTCAAATACCATGTATTAAAGATATTAGCATTAAAAATAACATGTATATCTTGAGTTTTCTGGGAATAATAGCTTTTGAAGATCTCTTTTTTCTAGATGAATTTTTCTGAATTTGCATAACTGGTAAAACCTTACTTCACAAAGAATATAGATCCCGCTAATCACATAATTTGTCAAGCGGGAGGCCTGGGTTCGATTCCCAGTACTGGCGTGGGGATATTTCCCCATCTGGGAGATCCGGATGCATTCAGCCTCGTGAGGTCCCTGGGGGCCAATTGAGGAGCTACTTGATAGAAAAGTGGCGGCTCCAGGTCATGAGGACTGCATTAACCGGCCGGGGGGGGGTTAGCAGCGCTGACCACATCTCACCCTCCAATACTGCACCCCATCTATGACGTCTGTCATGGACCGAGATGGGAGACGCAGCGGCCAAGGTTCCTTGTGGGCTGTCGTGCCATGGAGTTATTAATCACAGAATTTATATCATATTCATTTTCTTGTGAAGTTAACCATTTCCTTGTTATTGGCTGCAGTTTTAAAATACTTGAACTTTTCTCATATGGAATTTGACAACTTCTGACAATGCAAAGAAACTGATTTTAACCACATGGTAACCAGCTTTTAAACAATTTTCCTGTCGGGTATCCTAGTGTATTCCTTTATTTTCATCCTACTTGCAAAGAAGAAAGTAATAAGACCGTATCTGCTAATGTTGATCTCGATTAGCATAAACTATACATAAGAATACGCTTTTAACAATTATTTCTTGCAGACAATAGAGAAAGTCATGTGAATGGAACACATCCCATTTTTTTCTCTCGACTCTAGATGAAAGAGAAGGTATTTAATTCTTCCCAAAAAATGCTAAACCGTAATTTTTGTGGAAATATACGTTCCCGGGCCTTTGAAATTAAAAAAAAAAACTACAAAATACTTATATGTTCCAATCACATTAATTTCTCTATCCAAGCCTCAAAAATGTTATTTAAAAGATTATTGTTTTATCTACATGTTAATTGAGATTAACTTTATAAGAATTGGTTATTACTTATTATAAGGGGTTCATCAAAATAACGTGATAGTCAAATCTTTTAAAAGAGGTCGCTAATGGATCTCGTTCAAGGAGATATGAAACGGAACAATACTTCCTATGTGCCAAAAGTTTAAATATTTTAATACGAAATCTATAACAGGAAATATCTCGGAAATCTACAAAATCCACAAAAAATCTGATGTGCTCCATTCACGTGATTTTCTCTACATTGCTGTAAGAAATTATTGTTAGAAAGCATATGTTTCTAACTACTTTATGATAAATTGTCTAATTACTTGCTTCCTTGTAAGTATAAGGAAATTAAGGGGATATACTAACCTCAAACGCTAGTCAAAACTTTTAAAAACCATTTGCCATGGGAATGAAATACATTTCTATGCAGGGCCAGGGCTTTATAACTTTCCGTGTGAGAAAAGTTATTATTTTAGATATGAAACAAATAACAAGGAATATCTCGGAAATGATCAATTCATCGAAAAAAGCATATATGACAAATTGTGTGTTTTAACGAGATCTAAATCTTTTGTGAAGTAAATTTTTGTCCATCTCTTACGATTGCCCAGTTACGCAAAACGCAGCAAAATTCATTCAGAATAAAGAGGGGGGGGGCTATTCCATTTTTTAGAAAATCAGAATTTTCGAAATTTTTTCTACGTAAAGGGTAGTTTGGGGTGGGGGATTTTTCAAAAAATATTCGTGTCGCATCCCTGGAAGATACTAAACTTAAATACCAAGTTTGGTATTTTACAGACTTTTCGTTTTTGATTTATTGTGTTCACAGTCGCACACACAGACGAGCGCGCGCACCTTTTTCTAAAAATACTTGTTTTGGTTACAGGCGACCCCAAAACATGTATTTTCGGTGAAATGTCGGTATCGAATTTTTGGGTGGAATGCAATAACTTCTCTATACACTATGTACATAGTATGTGTAGAGAAATTAAAAATGTACATGGCAAAATTATGTTGAAGAGATCTACATATCTGTGTATATAATTAATTTATCTATTGTTTACGGTTTACCAGTTATGCATAATAAAGGGATCTTCAGAGGCTATCCCCAGAAAATTCAAGATATATATTTTTTCCATGTAAATATCTTTAATATACGCCATTTTTATCTAAATCGTTATAACCGTGTTTGAGAAAATTAATATTCTCCATTTTTTTTCCAAGGAAAGAATAGTTAGGGACGAGGGAGTTTCTTGAAAGAGTTTTTTCGTGTTGCATTCTTGGAACTTAAATATTCAGTTTATCCAACTCTTCGTTTTTGAGTTATGTAACAAACGTACCTTTTTCAAAAAATGACAGTTTTTGAACTTGCAGGATGTCAAAAGTTATTTCGGGTTAAATCTCAACATGGTATCTTTGGGTAGAGTACAATATCTTCTCTACCTACCGTATACATGCTCTGCCACTGAGCTACCATGGAAACATGACGGCATAGCATTGAATTTCTCAACTGACTCGCATGTTTCCCGGTAAAATACAAGGTGATCTCAAATTATTTTGAGTTGACAACCCCAATGGCGACTTACAATGATATAAGTACTTTAAGTCCCAGGATTCTTAGTATATCCAACTATTATGGTCAATTGGTATTTGATTAATTGTTTTCTTTTTCACGCAAGCCGTGTGTAGGAAAGGAGTTGGATCGGTAGAGTCAGACCGTGGTTCAAATCCCGGCTATGGCATTGGATTTTTCAGTCATATTCTACCTATCCAACTCCTGTCCTATACACGGCTTGTCTGAAAAAAAACAATTAATCCAATACTTTCAAGACTATCAGAAAGTTATTTTAACGATTTTGATTAAAATCGAGATTCATCTGAGGAATAAAGATTTTACCTTGAATTTCCGAAAGTAGCCTTGAATCCCTCTTCATTCAGAAAGAGCTTTAAATAATCTGGTAGACATTAAGTGATAGATGAAAACGTACTGCAGAAAATGTTATATTTAAAATGCACGAATTATTTCAAATAACTTACGAGGCGTAAGTCATTTCCGAGACATCGGTTTTACATGATACTAATTGTGCAATCATTGTGTCTTAAGCCTTCTCCATTTTTGGTTATTTCTCGAGATGAGTAAAAAGAGGTTAGGATTTTAAGATGAACATATGGTGATTAGAACATACACCTGTTCTCTTCCAAACTCTAACGGGATTTGTAGCAAAGGTTTCTACTTTCTCTACACGTGCTATGTACAATAGTGATAGAAAAGGTATTGTATCCCATCCCAAAAAATCTGATGTGTTACACTCACATGACTTTCTCTAGCTACTCCACAAACAAACGTCTTACAAAAGATAACTCTTCTTTCAACACCAAGCTAATCGAGATAAATATTAGCAGAATTTTGTTCCTTTTAAGTAGACTGGAACTAAGGGAATGCACTAAGCTAAAGTGATAGTCAAAAGTTTTAAAAGCTGTTGTTATGTGATTGTCATTGCAAATCACCTCTTTGCTTGACCAGGTGTAGAATAAAAGAAAAACGAACACTCCCGTCTGTGAAAAGTATAAGTACTTCAAAATTTAAACTAATAACAAGGAATAACTCTGAAACGGTAAGTTCCACGAAAATAATGTTTATGACATAACTTGTGTATTTTAACGAGATCTACATTTTTTGTACAGTAAGTTTTTAACTATCTCTTACGGTTTACTAGTTATTCTAAATTAGGCAAGATTCATCCAGAATAAACAGGTCTTCACAAGCTGTTCCCAGAAAATTCAAGCTATACATTTTATTTGTGATATAAATGGCTTGAATATGTGATATTTTATTCAAAATCGTTAGAGCCATTTTTAAGAAAACCAACATTTTCAAAAAGTTTTCCATGTAAAGGGTAGTTAGGGGTGGAGGGATTTTCTTGAAAACTTCGTGTCGCGTCCTTGGAAAATACCAAAACTAAATACAAAGTTTGGTATTCAACCGTCTTTTCATTTTTGAGTTATGCTGTACTCAGAGACACACACACGGACCTTTTTCTGAAAATGCTTTTTTTGGACTCAGGGGGTGCTAAAACATGTATTTCTGGTGAAATATCGGCATCAACTTTTTGGGTGGAATACAATACTTCTCTATCCCTATGTACATTGTACATACGGGGCTAGAGAAAGTAAAAATAGACGGAGATTTCACCGGAATTACATGTTTTGAGACCCCTGACTAAAAAAAAAACTGTTTTAGTAAAATGTCCGTGTATATGTAGGTGTGTGTGTGTGTGTATGTCTGTGGGAAGCTTGGCTCAAAAACCAAAAATTCATTAAATACCAAGCTTGGTGTTTAAGTTCAATATATACCAAGGATGCACCTTAAATATTTACAAGAAAATCCCCCGGTTTTGTCTTTTACATGGTAACATTTTCGAACATTGAGATTTTCTCAAAAATTGCTCTATTTTGATTAAAATATCGTCTCATATTATATTTACATGAAAATAAGAGATTTGTGTGAAAAATATATTTTTTTTAACATTCTGGGAATAGCCTCTGATGACCTATTTATTCTGGATGAATTTTGCTGATTTTTGCATAACTGGTCAACTGTAAGAGAGAGACAAAAACTTACTGTACAGAAAACGCAGATCTCGTTAAAACATACAATTTATCTCATATGATTTTTTTCATTTGAAGAAAGAAATGAAATGGCGTGTTATTTATGGACGCTCTCTAACTGCTTTGGTTCTCAGCGTCCTATTCTATATGGGCGTGAAAGATCGCTTAATTTTGCTCAGAGGCCTCTCTTATCAGGCTTGAGGTTCTTTTACGTGCCGTAAATCTACGACACGGGACCCACGGCTTTACTTCCCTTCCGAAGGAAGCCATACTAAGGATTTTTACGCCCGAAAAAATCCGCGACCTTGGGTATATGAAGTTAGTATGGTAACCATTACACCACGGAGGGCGACTTCATTTGTAGAGCGGACCGTTTCCGAGACATTCCTTGTTATTGCTTTCAACTTTCAAATACTTATACTTTTCTCATACTGGAATTTGTCAAGTCGTGTCTATAAAAATAATTGAATTTCAATCACATAGCAACCAGCTTTTAAAGTATTTTACTGTCTCTTTAGCCTATGTTCCTTATTTTCCTTCTACTAACAAATAAGCTAAATATGAAATAACACACTTATGCTACTGTTATCTCAATTAGCATGAAGTAGATATAAGAATAAGCTTTTCAACAAAAAAAAATTGCTATAGAGATCGAGAGAAAGTCGTGCGAATAACTGAAATGAAATAGTTTTCACAAAAATAAATTGTAGAGAACATCGTATATTTACTTTTACTTTCTCTGCACGTATTATATACACTGTATAGAGAAGGTGTTACATTGCATCCAAAAATGCGATACCGAGATTTCACCGGAAATATATGTTTTGATGTGTTCCACATGACTTTCTCTACATCTCCGAAACAAATTATTCTATTTACTTCATCTAATCGAGAAAAAATTAACAGAAATACTTATTACTTGCTTCCTTGTTAGTAGAACCGAAATAGGGGGGTACCATATGTTAAAGTGATAATCAAAAGCTAGTTGCTATGTAACTGAAGTTCCTTTGTTTGTATGGACATGAGTTGACAAATTCCAGTATGAGAAAAGTATAAGTTTTTTATAGCTGAAACCAAAAACAAGGAACATCTAAGAAACAATCGACTCCACGAAAAAAATGTACGAGTATATAACATATATTGTGTGTTTTAAGGTGCTCAACATTTGTTATATGGCAAGTTTTTGTCCATCGCTTACGGTTTAGCAGGTATGCAAAATTCCGTAAAATTGACCCATAGTAAAGTAGTCTTCAGACAATTCCCAGACAACTCAAGATATACCTTTTATTTGTCAGGTAAATATATTTAATATACGATATTTTAATCAAAATCGTTAGCCATTTTTTAGAAAATCAACATTTTCGAAAAAAGTTCCATATAAAGGGTAGTTTGGGGTGAGGGGATTTTTTCTCAAAATCGTCGTGTCGCATCCTTGGAAGATACTAAACTTAAATACCACGTTTGGTATTTTACCGACTTTTCGTTTCTGAGTAATTGTGTTCACAGACACAGACACACGGACGGACACACGGACGGACACACACGGACCTTTTTCTGAAAATACTTATTTTGGATACAGGGGACCGTAAAACGTATATTTCCGGTGAAATCTCGATATGGAATTTTTGGTGGAATACAATATCTTCTCTATACACTGTGTACATAGTGTAGAGAAAGTAAAAAGTCGGTTAAATACTTAACTTGGTATTTATTGAGCATCTCCTAAGGATGCGACATGGCGACTTTAAAGAAAAAATCGCCCACCCCCAACTACTGATTACATGGAACATTTTTCTAAAATTTTGATTTTCTCAAAAATGGCACTAACAATTTGATTAAAATATCTTAAGTTTAAGACATTTTTGACAAAAAATGTATACCTTGAATTTACTGGGAATAACTTCTAAAGACCTCTTCATTCTCGATGAATTTTGCTAATTTTTGCATAATTGGTAAGCTGCAAGAGATATACAAAGCTTAGTACACAAAAAATGTAGATCTCATTAAAAACACAAAAATTTTTAATTACGTCTTAAACGTGCTAAATATTTTTCGTATAGTTAACTGCATTCAATATATTCCGGACTATTAATTTAAATTTTAAAGCACATAAACTTTTATCTTTCTTGTCGTTTTTCGTTTGTTTACTCCTAGCAAGCAAAAAAGATTGGAAGTTCAATTATTTCACATAGCGTCCGACTTTTATAGGGCGAGAATGCTGCTTTAGAGATTTTCTTATTTCTCTTCTACTTACAAGGGATAAAGTAATAAGACTTATTCGATATTCTTCATCTTGATTAGCATGATGTAGATAACATAAGACTCTTTTTAATAAAAGGTTTGTCAAACAGCTAGAGGACATCATGAGTGTATTAGATTTTTTCCCGTTCTACTTACAAGTCACCAAATAATAAGGACAATTTCTGCTAATGTTTATCTTTAGCATGATGTACATAGAAGCTTTTTAACAATAATTTGTTACAGAAATGCAGAGAAAGTTATGTAAATGTAACACATCAGATCTTATTTGTTGTGTAGCTTTCTTTGACTTTGTCAACTCGTAAGTTTTTAGTGAGAAATAATTGATACTCACTGAGCCGCAGGTTATTAACTTTGGATTTTATTACTTTTTATTTTCTCTACACGTAATATGTACATAATGTATAGAGAAGATATTGCATTCCACCCAAAAATGCGATACCAATATTTCACCGGAAATACATGTTTTGAATCCCCCTGAATCCAAAAAAAGCATTTTCAGAAAAAGGTCACTGTGTGCGCCTGTCTGTGTGTGCGTGTTTTTGTGCGTGTGTGTCTGTATGTGTGGACAGCATAGTTCGAAAACGAAAAGATCGTTGAATACCAAACATGGTATTTAAGTAGGGTATCTTCCAAGGTTGCGACACGAAGATTTTTAAGAAAATCCTGCCACCCCAGACTACCGTTTACATAGAACTTTTTTCGAAAATTTTGATTTTCTCAAAAATGGCTCAAACGATTTTGATTAAAATATCGTATATTAAAGATATTTACCTAACAAATAAAATGCATACCTTCCATTTTTCTGGGAATAGCCTCCGAAGCTTACTTTATTCTGGATGAAATTTACGAAATTTTGCATAACTGCTAAACCATAAGCGATAGATATAAAAATGTAGAGCACGTTAAAACACACAATTTATGTCATACACCTTTTTTTTCGTGGAGTTGATGGCTTTTGAGTTATTTCTTGTTTTTGATTACACCTTTAAAAAACGAATGCTTTTCTTATACAGGAATTTGTCAACTCGTGTCTATACAAACATAGGAACTCAGTCCACATAATAACTAGCTTTTGACTATCACTTTAATCCATAGCACTTCCTTAGTTCGCTTCTACTTACAAGGAAACAAGTAATAAAACTATTTCTGTTAATTTTTTCTCGATTAGCATGACGTAAATAGAAGCCTAAACATTTTAACAATAATTTGTTGCTGAGATGTAGAGAAAGTCATGAGAATGGAACACATCAGATTTTTACACTTAAATTCACATTACTCCCCCACTCATACTTCCAAACTCTGAGGAGTATTGGGAACTAATCTGGCTAAACAAAAATCCCGGTATAGAGGTGAATCTTAAATATAATTTTTATAGTCTTTTCTTTTGTATCAGCAACAACTAGGCCCAGGAAATATTCATATTCCTCCAGACAGCACTCAATATTAACGATGATTGGGAACGAACAGAGAAAGCGACTGCGTGCAACTGATGGGAGAGCAATTAATATAAATGAGCTCAGTGATGCCTAAAAGCAAATGGCTGTTTATGGATTTTTTGTAAGGAAAGCAAATGCGGAAGAGTGCAAGACATTTCCAGATCAAATCCACATTCAAAAGGGTAAACCTTTTTTTGATATTCAATATACACCATTAGGTAATATTATATCAAAAATGATTATAATGTATTTGATTCTTGCTTATTTTAAAATAGATAAGGGTATTAGTATCCTTTGTAAATTAAGGGAATTTGTGTCACTTTCCAATTCATTTTATGTATTGAATATTGACGCCAGGCTTTGTCCACAACATAATACTTATAACAATTCTGATGTGTTCCATTCACATGACTTTCTCTACACCTCTGCAACAAATTATTGTTAAAAAGCATATGCTTCTTTTTACTTCCTGCTAATCGAGAAAAAATAGCAGAAATAGTCTTAAAACTGGCCTACATTTAAGTAGAAGGGAAGTAAGATAGTAGCACGGGCTAAATTATTAGTCAAAAGCTGGTTGCTATGTGACTGAAGTTCCTCTGTTTATATGGACAGGAGTTGACAAATTCCTGTATGAAAAAAGTATGTTTTTTTAGATCTGAAACCAATAATAAAGAATATCTCAAACACGATCCACTCCATAAAAATGTATACAATATAAACTGTGGCTTTTAATGAGCTTTACATTTTGTGTTATGTAATTTTTTGCCTATCTCTTACGGTTAACCTGTTATGCAAAATTCGGCAAATTTCATCCAGGATTAAGTAGTTTTCAGAATCTATTCCCAAAAATGGATGATACACATTTTATTTGTCAAGCAAATATCTTAAAATAAGAGATTTTAATCAAAATCGTTAGACATTTTTGAGAAAATTAAATATTTCGAATTTTTTTCTATGTAAAAAGTAGTTGGAAGTGGGGGGGGTTTCTTGAAAATCTTCATGTCTCATCCTTCGAAGATAGCGAACTTAAATACCAAGTTTGGTATTTAACAGTCTTTTCGTTTTTGAGTTATGCTGCCATAGGCACACACATGAACATTTTCCTAAAAATGCTTTTTTTTTGTTTTCAGGGGGTCTCAAAACATGTAATTCCAGTGCAATCTCGGTATTGAATTTTTGGGTGCAATACTATACCTTCTCTATACACTATGTACATAGTACGTGTAGAGAAAGTAAAACAAGTGACTACATCTGAAGTTGGTCCTGTAATAAAGGAATTAAAACAAAATACTATGCAATTGCAGTTGATGTGCAGAAAAAAAATCGGTAGGATATATAGTACTGGTTTCTGGCACTTATTCAGTATTCTGGTATTTTAATTCTTAAACTTTAGAATTAAGATACATAAATGCTTTCTTGCTATGATTTAGTTATACAGTATATGTTTGTGTATGTATAGATAGGTAGGTAGGTAGGTAGGTAGGTAGGTAGGTAGGTAGGCAGGCAGGCAGGCAGGCAGGTGGGTAGGTAGGTGGGTGGGTGGGTAGGTGGGTGGATGGATGTGTGTATTATTGGGAAGATGTCTAGGATAAATTAGTTACGTAATAAACCAAAGTTTTATTAATCCAGGAGTTTTATTGTTATAATATGCATATCATATATTACCTTAACCATTATATGAAGAAAGGCATTTAAATATAAACCAGTATAATAAATTTTATAGAAAGTTAAATAGATACTGCATTTGCAATAATTTCAGTTAGTTCACTCTAAATTTTTGATACCGCAAAACTTGGCGTTCAAGTGCACCTATCAGGTAGGGATAGATTTATGACCACCGAAAGTATGAAAGTTGGAAGGCATAAAAGCATAAACAGTACATTAAAATACATAATTCCATAACTATGTATGTATTGTAAAATTTCATTAACACTAAACTTCATTAAAACACCGCTTTTCGCTGGATACAAATCGTGGTCGAGTTCTCAACCGCAACTCCCGGGTTTGACTCCCGTCTGGTGGGGAATTTCCCTTTAACCAGAATTAATTCCTATCCCCACAGAATTTGGAAATATAAATATCAGTATGTTTAGTAATATAAAATTGATAAACCTAACGTTCTAAACCTACAATAATGCGAGTAGTTTCACAAATCAAAGCCCCAGATATGATCATTGAAATTAAAGGGGTCTATACAAATGAAGCAATAAAAAAAAAATTGATGTGTTCCATTCACATGACTTTCTCTATATCACTGCTACAAATTATTCTATTTACTTCATCTAATGGAGCAAAAATTATCAGAAATAGTCTTATTACTTGCTTCCTCGTTAGTAGAAGCGAAATAAGGGGGTACCATAGGTTAAAGTGATAGTCAAAAGCTGGTTGCTCTGCGACTGAAGTTCCTTTGTTTGTATGGACACGAGTTCACAAAGTCCTGTATGAGAAAATTACAAGTTTTTATAGCTGAAACCAAAAACAAGGAATATCTCAAAAACAAATCAACTCCACGAAAAACTGTATATAACATAAATTATATGTTTTAAGGTGCTCTACATTTGTTGTGTGGCAAGTTTTTGGTCCATCTCTTAAGGTTTGGCAGTTCTGCAAAATTCCGTAAAATTGACCCAGAATAAAGTAGTCTTCAGAGGCTATTCCCAGAAAATTCAAAATATACATTTTATTTGTCAGGTAAATATCTTTAATATACGGTATTTTAATCAAAATCGTTAGAACCATTTTTTAGAAAATCAAAATTTTCGAAAAAAGTTCCATTTAAAGGGTAGTTGGGGGTGGGGGGATTTTTCTCAAAATCTTCGTGTCGCATCCCTGGACGATACTAAACTTAAATACCAAGTTGGTATTTTACCGACTCTTCGTTTTTGAGTTATCGTGTTCACAGACACATGAACTTTTTCTGATTTTTTTTTTTTTTTTTGGAGACAGGGGACACTAAAACATATATTTGCGGTGAAATCTCGCTATCGAATTTTTTGGTGGAGTGCAATACCTTCTCTATACACTATGTACATAGCATGAATAGAGAAAGTAAAAAGGGAGGAAGGAAATGCCTGTAAGACGTAAAGTCCACAAGGCCTTATCTGACAGGAGATAACTGCTATGTTCGTGCAATAATATAGTACTCATATTGTATAAAATTCACAAAACACAAGCATTATATGATATGCGTATGCCCCTTGGTTACAGTCGATGCTTAAATGTTTGTTATATTCTGAAATGTCCAAGTAAGGAACACAATAACTAAAAGTAAGGAACAGAGTGGCTAATATCAATTGGAGTACGTAAAACAGGTTGGATTAACAATTCCAATTAAATTTACCCGCCCATATCTTCAAAACAGTCAAACTGAAATATTTGACAGGCAGATACACCAATAACAGGTATAGGAATAACTACAGAAAGGAACCGATTAAGATTACATAAACTTATCAATAAACTTTGATTAGAAAATAAATAGCTCTAAATAAGTTTTGATTTTCTATTCTCGTAAACTGTAATAAAATAGTAAAATGTACTGTACTGAGCCAAACACACTGAACCGATTAGAGAAACAGAAAAAATATATAATAATTTGAAGATTCAAAACAATAAAATATTAGGAAAAAAACAACAAATCTAATGTGTACCATTCACATATCTTTCTCTACCTTTTCCGGAAGCAAACTTCATTGAAAAGTTTAGTATTTTCTCTCATTTTAAGTTAATCAAGATAAACATTAGCATAGTGGTCTTATTACTTAGTGCTTGTGTGTAGAAGGGAACTAAGGGAATATGATAAGCGCGACTGTTAAATGTTTTAAAAACTGTAACTGCGCGAGTCATTGAATTTCGCTTCTTTGCATGACCAGTAGTAAAACAAAAACACGGACGACTTTCTGTTTGACAAAAGATTAAGAATTTTAAAATTGAAACCAATAATAAGGCATACCTTGGAAACGGTTAACTATATAACAGATATGTAAATGACATAAAATGTGTGTATTGATGAGATCCACGTTTTTTGTGCAATAGGTATTTGTTTACACTTTACGTTTACCGGTTATGCAAAACTCATTCTGAATTAAGAGGACTTCAGAGGCTATTCCCAGAAAGCCATTTTTAAGAAGATCAAAATTTTCAAAAAAAGTCTCCATTTAAAGGGTAGTGTGTGTTAGGGTTTTTCTTGAAAATATTCGTATTGCATCATTAAAAGATACTGATTTTAATCAGAACATTTGATATTTAAGCGACTTTTGGTTTTCTGATACACACAGGGAACTTTTATTTTTTCTGTGTACATTCAGGCAAACCTAAAACATGTATTTCCATTGTAATCTTTTTATTGAATTTTGGGTGGAAAGTAATACTTTGTCTATCTATGCAATATATACGATGTGAAGCAAGTAAAAATACCTAGTTTTGATTTCTAAACTGAAGCCTGGTTTTTATTAGCAAGCTTGTTCATTTCAGAACACTGGTTTCATATTCAGATACAAGGGTTTTGTAAATGTTTTCACTCTTTTGCTAATTTATGAAATTAAATGTTTACAGCAAAATGCCCGTTAGAGTGAATTTTCAATTGTCAAAGAATTATCAAAATGGAATACAATTATAATTTTGTTTACATTTTTACTTTCTCTATACGCACTATGTGCATAGTGTATAGAGAAGGTATTGCACTCCACCCAAAAATTCGATACCGAGATTTCACCGGAAATATGTTTTAGGGTCCCCCTTTATCTAAAAAAAAGCATTTCCGTGTGTCTGTGAACACGATAACTCAAAAACGAAAACTCGGTAAAATACCAAGCTTGGTATTTAAGTTTAGTATCTTCCAGGGATGCGACACGAAATTTTGAGAAAAATCCCCCCAACCCAACTACCCTTTACATGGACATTTTTTCGAAAAATTTGTTTTTCTCAAAAATGGCTCTAACGATTTTGATTAAATTTCGTATATTAGAGATATTTACGTGACAAAAGAAAATGTATATTTTGAATTTTCTCGGAATAGCCTTGGAATAGCCTTTCTGGAAGAATTTTACGAGATTTTGAATAACTGCTTAACCTTAGAGATGGACAAAAACTTACTACACAAAAGGGTAGAGCACGTTAAAACACACCATTTATCTTATATACATTTTTTAAGTGGAGTTCATCGTTTTTAGACATTCCTTGTTTTTGGTTTCTGCTTTGAAAATGTTATAGCTTTTTCATTCAGGAATTTGTCAAATGCTATCCATACAAACAAAAGAACTTCAGTGACATAGCAACCAGCTTTTGACTGTCATTTTAAGCTATAGTACTCCCTTATTTCGCTTCTACTTACAAAGAAGTGAGTAATAAGACTATTTCTGCTAATTTTTTTCTGGTTAGCATGAAATATATAAAAGAATAAGCTTATTAACAATAATTTGTTACAGAGATATAGAGGAAGTCATGTGAATGGAACACATCAGACTTTTTTCTTTTCATTTCAGTATACTTGTACCTTTTATATATGTTTTATTACGTTGTATAGAATTGTATTTTTGTTCTTTATCCATAATATCACGGCTGTATTGATTTTAATGTATTGCCTTATGGCCTTAACTCTAACCAGGATAAACAAATAAATACGCATGCGTGCACACAACTTGTGTTGTTCATAATAAAAGAATGAATCTTCGTTCTAAACTGTTTTAAATCGATTATGAACAATCGAATGGGTCTCGGCGGCAGCGAACATTTGCAGGAGCTGCTGGAAGCTAATGTTAGCGATGTATGGATGAATAGAGCAGTCAGGCGGGAAATTTGTGGTGAATATGGAGACAAGGTGCTTCTCATACGTCAGGGTGACATGTACCAGCTGTTGCAGTAGATAAGGAGAAGGGTGTTCAGTAAATGGTGCACAAAGCGACATTATAGTTCCATCTATTGGGGTCCAAATTTCTACTATGTATTTTCTAACTTACAAAAGAGATTCAAATGCATGTAAGACTACAACCATCTGCAGCAATTATGAAAACATTTGCTTTCTCTGCTACTGTATTAAAGGGAGGCATCTGTGAAAAATGAAACTCTAAGGCAGGCATGTCAAAATCGAAGGGAAGAGGGGAAAGCTCTCTATTCATTTCAATTGCGTGTGAAGCATTGGGACATGCTGCTATGTGACGTAATGGCATGTTTGTAAACATAAGGCATTTAGTTTTTGTTTACTTCGGTGATTGTTTTGCTTTGGAGGACTTATCTATATCTGCTGCCAAGGATACAAGGCCTTAATAGAACAATCACATAATCCTTGCATAGTCCACTGCGATGCTGTTTTTCAGTATAATTAATTTTAGAGAAGCTCTACTCGCAATTTATGTGAAGCTATACATTGCCAATGTGATGCAAATAATCGCAATTCGGTAAATGAATCATTATACAAATGATTCAACTTATACCCAATCTCCCTCTTTCGATTTTGGTACAATTTTGTAGAGCAAACAGTTCCATTTTCAGCTGGAGTCTTTGAAAATAATATGAAAATGACACGTCTCGCTTTTCGAAGCTGATAAATGATATGTCCTGCATTCGTTTGCTTGCTTAAAAGCAGCACATACGCTAACGAGCACTATGTATATATGACTGTATGTGTAACTCGCCAAAATCTTGTAGATTAACTGGGTCGAGAACGTCCGTACCTCACAAGGATTTATCTATGGGCATGTCTGCTTTAAATATTTGTTGGAGATTGTTATATTTTTCCACTTATTCAAGTGTAAGCACAAAAGGTAAAATACCAGTTTTTAGTATAATATTTTAGATGTAAAAAAAATTGGATATGAATTTTTGTACTTTTTGTTCAGTAATTATTGTTCCCATGTGAATATTTTGTTCCTTCCCAATTACGTGTGGATAAGTAATATTTTTAAAGATTTTTTCATAACATTTAAAGAAAAACAAATAGTTTTTATTTTTTTCATAAAAATGAAGCAAACGAAAGAAATATAATTAATCTATATTCCACAGACATTCTTAAAAGTGATATACTTTTTAGATATAGTGATAAGAAATTGCATTGTTATAACATTTAGAATTTAGGAAAAAATCAAAAAAAGTAAAACTGGGAACAATAATTTTAAAGAGCCAGTGTGTTTATGTCTGTGCGGATAGCAGGTCTCAAAATAAACAGACACACTGGCTCTTTAAAATTGCTTTTCTCAGTTTATATGGTCATTCAAGTATAAGATAATTATAAGGTGAACTGGAGTCCTTACCTTAAATAAATGGTGAAAATATTGACCATTTACTCCCATTAGGGAAGTGTAACAATTCATTCGTCTAAGCTCAGCAGCAGAAATTTACAGAAACTTAATGCTATGCAAGAAATCGCAAGGATTCCTGCTGCTAAGCATAGACGATTTAGCGAGAATATTTTGGCAAATTGTACTGCCCATATGTGAGCAGGCCTTAAGATAATCTATCTTAGTGCGCCTTTGTCGGCACCACTTTCCCGACGACTGTCGGATCTCTTGCGCAGTAGAGAGAGGCCGCGACAGGGGTTACCCAATACTTTAACGACCATATTTGTAATAGTCTAATATCATATAGTATAATATAAACACACATTTTTATACACAACAGCTGTAGGGAACACACTATTTTAAAATATAGGACTCAATTACGGATTATGTCCATATTTTCAATTAAAGAATTATAGCTAGAGTGCTAAGATCATTACATGCGTCACGTGATGACGCTAGACCGAAACAAAATTCGCATCATTGTAGTGTAGTTAGTTATTTTATAACTCAAAATTTAAATTCGTGATATTTGTCCCTTATTGTTCAAGTTTTTCAAAGACCAACTCTTAAAAGACTTAACTTCCGCTTTAGCCAAGTGTATTCTTATTCCAAAGGATCTACAGGAAGTATAAAAGTATTTCTGCAAATGTCTTTATCGAAGTGTTTGAAGTATATGGAAGAAACAAGCTTTTGTAAGAATAGTTTTGTTGCAGAATAGGCAGAAAAACTCATATGAATGTGAGGTATCAGATTTTTGTGTTTATATTATGAACCATGAACATTTACTTTACAAGGTATCAAAGTGTTTCTCAGCAGCATAAAAGTGTTGTTACATAGGCACGCTTTTCAACTTTTAAAGTGCACAATTTCCTCTCTTTTGAAGTAGCAATTCACTGAGATAATACATCGCGCACGTTTTATCCCTTCGGCGCTAAACAACGCTTCAATGCAATATATTTTTACAGCCATTTCCGTGTTATCGACCTCTTGTACAGCACAGAAAAGATAGCGCCACTTTAAATGTTCGTTGAATGGGCTTTAAAATCCTAGCTTCATATGAACAATAGCATAACAATTATTGGTTAGGTAGAGTCACACTGAAAAATAAAAAATCTGATGCGCTTCACTCATGATTTTCTCCAACTGTTCTGCAAACATCTTGTAAAATTTTTGAAAGTAATAACAATGGAATATGTATAAAAAATGGTCAACTGAACGAAAAACATGTATACAACCTAAATTTTGTATTTTAATGAACTCATAATATGCATTTTGTTTTTCATTTAAATGTATTTAATATACGGTACTTGAATCAAAATTATTAGAGCCATTTTTGAGAACATCAAAATTTTCGACAATTTTTCCATGTAAAGGGTAGTTGGGGTGAGGGTATTTTCTTGAAAATCTTCCTGTCGCATCCTCGAAGATACTGATCTTAAATATCAACTTTGGTATTTAACGTACCTTTCGTTTTGAGCTATGCTGCCCAAAGACAGACACACAGACACACGCACGCACGGATATTTTTCTAAAAATGTTTTTTACTCAGAAGGTCTCGGTATCGAATTTTTGGGTGCAATACAATACCTTCTCTATACAGTATGTACATAGTGCTGTACAGAAAGTAAGTAATTTTTTTGTGCTTTTTTGTTCACATAAGTATCCCCAACTATAGGCGTATACTTTTACCTCGACAATGGGCAAAAAAAGGTGGTGCACCCAGAGAAAATGAAACACTCGGTTTTTACTTCCCCCACAGGGAAAAGTGCCGACCACTTCAGCTGATCTGTTGTGAGCGCTGCGGACCCGGAGCACCCGTGGCTCTTATGACGTTACTAGAAGTACACGCTGGGCCAAACATCTGGAGACTCCCCGTAGATAACAGTTGTTTAGATTGGGTTGGGCTCGGCGGGATAGCTGTTCCCGATGTCCATAGGAGATTGGGTATATTTGGGCGAAGCCTAGGTGGAGATGTAAGATGCCTTAATGTCCTCCGGCGACTGACCTAGAGTGCTTAGTGCACAAGAAAATATCTCCCCTCTCCACTGAGGATACGGTAAGTGGCTAACACATCTCCGTCCTTACATAAACAAGGGTGGCCGCGCCGTGGCCGACATTCACCTAGATGGCCGGGGTTCGATCCCAAGCGACCGCTTGTGAGATTTGTGTAACGGCGCTGGGGCGGGTTTTCTCCGGGCACTCCGGTTTCCCCCACCATCGCATTCCACCGGTGCTCCATCATCATTCATGTATCATCAGTGTCACCGCCTGCAGTGCCATTAGTAGTTAAAGCGGGCGTTAAACGTTGCGCTGGCGTTGGTATATAAAATGGACACTGTCTAAATGAAAACCCCCACAAACTGTTCCCTGGGTGATATGAGGCACACTGCCAGGTCACGTAGTTTTCCGTTCTGTCAGTCTGTGTGACCTTGTGATCTTACTGTCATGGTTTCAAACCCGCCCAGGCCGATTGTTATATTGACTTGCGGGACAAATTCCGGCACATCAGCGACGTTGACATGATCTTGGCAATTGAAGATCATTAACAAACAAAAAAACAATTACCTACCGTTCTATAACAACATTTATGTTCTATGAGGCTAACTAAGCAAATATTTGTAATTAAATACTTTATTATTGTAATAACGTAGTGTTGCACTTCTAATGTTCCCACTGTAAACTTCGCGTAGTTTGTTTACATACAAAGCCTACACCAGAGGCTGCATATAACTGTGTAACAGGCGCAGGATATACTTTTTATTGTTATTACAATATCTTAAACATGTCTTTTAATCATTCTTTGGAACCACTTTTGAGAAATAAAAACCAATTAAACTTTGCCCTAATAGAAACTGAGTGGAGAATTTTATTTATGTATCGTGTCCTTGGTAGATGTTGGATTAAAATAAAAAGCTTTTGTTTTTCAGTTCTGCTGTTCACTCTCATATCTACAAGGACAGTTTCCCATAAATGTTTTCTTTTGGGGAGGGATCAGGAATCTCAATAGTGTAGTGAAATTGAATATTTCATTGTGGTGTGGAATTATTGTAGTAAATAGTTAAGAAACTAAAAGTGAGTGAGTAATTGGAATTATTTTGAAGTGGGCACATCTAAAAACAAACGTTTTCGCATGATGGCAAGTTAGTTACATTTATACATCGTGTGAAGTTCTGAGAACCTGCATTGAAAATCTTTGTATGGTTTACGCAATTTTTTTCACTTGATGATGATTATTATTATTGTTATTATACTACTACTAGTAATTAACAGTGAAATTTCATGATAGACCAAAAACATCTATTTCGGGTCAGAGAAACGTATACGCGATTTTCCAGCATCTCTAGCACCAACTGGTTTGAATTGCGATACCTGCTTTGTTAATCTTTGCTTAGGCATGTGACAGAAGTGTAATCTAAATTAAATATTGGTAATTGTTTTCTTATTGTTTCAGTTTGTGTTCCTTATAAACAGTAAACAGCGTACCACAAACTTTATCATTCCAATTCATGCCGCGTTCTCGGCTAATAAAAGATATGGGAATAGTTTTATAGAATTATATCTTATCTCTTCTCGTTTGGATTTTCAATGTTCATTTTTTATGTTGCTTAATTTCACATATAATCTATTACTTTATAAAAATGTCTGAGAGCATGTATATTATCAGACATTGTCAATTACATAAAAGGACAAGTAATACAATTTAAGACAATAATGCCCACAGTCAGGAAGTGCTAATACTTACAGCTTTAAAATATTCTTTAAAATCATATAGACATAGATCTAATAAAAGTCTTTAACTATTTTAAAATTATTAGTGTCCAAGTTTTAATATGCTGTGGTAGTATATTGTACAATTTTAGACCAAGGTTATTAAGACTGTTTTTAGTTATATTTCTGTATTAGTTAATTCTTAACTATAGATTATTTTTTATTTAATATTCATGAAAATCATTATTGGGTAAGTATGTGTCAGTATTATTTTTTACTAACATATAAGAAAACAACTGTAAGAATTTTCAACTTTCCAAATAATGGTTTGCAATGAGCTCTAATATCTGCTTTGCATATGCATCATACTGCCTTCTTTTGTAATTTCAAGTCTTTTGATACTTTGGTCATTTGCCCATACTAATATTGCATACAGGGTGTTAATGAACTACACTGAAATAATTTGCGAGATTGTGCACGTGACTGATATAAGTAATTTGAGATCGGCGATGCATGGTCCCTGGATAAACATAACACAACTACATAGCGTTAAACGCGTAGGTATCAGGTCCTGATAAGTCGGTGTTAAAGCAAAGCAGGTTGGAAAAAATGACTTAGAATGTCTTTAAAACTGCTGCCCGAGTAGAGAAATATCGAGTTTTAGCAGCTCGTTATTAGCGTTCTCAAGATTTCATGTAACGAAAATCTGTAAAATCTCGAACTAATCACTTGCCAATGCGACACTGAGCATTCATTAACTACGTTCTTAGGCTATGTAGTTAGATTCCTGTCATAGAGTAAACGTTTTTTTATTATTTTTTTCATTTCAGACGAAGTGCCGCGATACGTGAACGAGACCCGAACTCGTAAACTATCTTCCACTTGAAAGCCAGTATCATAACCACTACGCTAGAGAGGCACGCTGTAATATGTCCCTTCGTTTTTCGTGTTGTGCTCTCGAATGATTGATAAATTAGCCAGTGGCGTACTGGCACTTCAGAAACTTATAGCCGTTACTTCGAAATTTCAATAAATAGGCCATAAGTCTACTATCTCAAATTACTTATTTAAATAATCTACATACTCTGTGAAAATATTTTAACTCTCTGATGAAAAATATCCCAATTCCTACTTTTTTACAAACGTGCTCAATCTAAGAACACAAGACATTAACATCCCGCCTCTTAATTTGCGAATAGCATGTATGCCACATTCAAGAGGTCGCGTGTTCGCATCTCGCTAAGGATGGATTGCCCGGATAATCTTTATTTTCGGGATTTTCCCGTACCCTGAGAAGACGAATATTGAATAATTTTAAGCTTCATTGACACAAAAATCATTTGAACATCTTTCACCGATTTCATTCATCGGTAACATGGACAACCCAGGTTAAAGCGCATTAAACTAAATAAATTAAAAAAAAAAAAAAAAGACACTTACAGTCACGGAATTTGTCTTGAGAACAAAACTGGTGTCGACAATTGAGATATACAATAGATTATACAACGGAAAGGGACACCACGATACACGTAGATCTATTGTAGTTGACTACTTCCAGAAGGAAGGGATGAAGTGAGGGAACCACAGGAGGCCACACGCCACAGAGGCGTGTGGAAGTTCCTAAAATTTTGGGGCTCGAAGATACACTCCCACTGCTGGAGCGCCTAGAGAGAGCGATCAACGACCCATCGACCAAGTCAACATTAATCTTCGAGGGAGTAACCAACGCAAGCACAACGTTTTGAAGCCGTATTATTCAATGTAAGCATTCACATACACATGTAACACACTATGCAATGCAATGCAACGCAATGCAACGCAACACAACGGTTTGCAAACTCCAAACTTTATCCTTGCGTTGCGCACACAGAGAAATGATTCTGCATTCCTTCCTCTCTGTATTGCCTACTGTTCTACAACAGAGAATCGGAATGAGAGATTTTACAGCGCCTGCTGTAGGTATATGTTCTTATACTTGGCCGTGCCGCGCCGTGCCCTCAGTCTGCTTGCGAATCCTTTTTACTTTCTCTATACGTGCTATGTACATAGTGTATAGAGAAGGTATTGCACTCCACCAAAAAATTCGATACCGAGATTTCACCGGAAATATATGTTTTAAGAGTCCCCTGTATCCAAAAAAAAAAAAGTATTTTCAGAAAAAGGTCCCTGTGTGTGTGTCCGTGTGCCTGTGAACACGATAACTCAAAAACGAAAAGTCGGTAAAATGCCAAACTTTATATTTAAGTTTAGTATCTTCCAGGGATGCGACATAAAGCTTTTGAGAAAAATAGCCCCACCCCAAACTACACTTTACATGGAACTTTTTTCGAAAATTTTGATTTTCTAAAAAATGGCTCCGACTATTTCGACGACGATCGGTCGCTGAAGCAAAATCGCGCCAAATTGCTCACCGCATTTGAAACAAAGAACTCGTGGTTTTGCTTTTCCCAGTATTGTAACCATTACTCACAAGTTTGCAGGAGTCGCTTGGTTGCCAACGTTTAGGGTTTATACCCTGTAATAGTATACCATGTGTAATTTTTTCCAATAATACTTACGAACCAGTGATTGGTGTTATTTTTCTTCACAACCTTTTTTGTATTTCCTTCTGTACCACGCCCTGTACCGAGTAATTCATGTTCGCCGATGAAGAGAAACAACCCGAGCTGAGAGCAGAGCAGCGAAGACATCAAAAGGTAGGGTCACTAGGTTCCACCCTAACCGGACCAACTGACCGACGCTACTTTGTCATTTACTATTTAGGATAATACAGGGTTACTACAAAAGAAATAAGACAACTTCAACTGCCTGAAAAACAAAAACTATTAGAGATAGCAACCTAATTATTTTGGAGGTATGTTGAGAAACTCTCAAAGTTTCGTTTGTTACTATTGGTAACGCTGTAGTGTTTTGTTTGTTGTTGCAGAAGCTGAAACGGCGGAAAATCCTGCGGAAAAGGCATATTGCGTGTTGGAATTTGCTAGAACGCAATCAGCAACTGTTGTCCAACGACATTTTAGAACACGTTACCACAAAACGCCACCGACTAGACAGTCAATCTACGACTGGTATAGAAAATTCGAGACAACGGGATGTTTGTGCAAATGGAAGAGCTCGGGAAGACCAAGAGTTTCGGAAGAAAACGTTGAACGTGTTCGTTCTGCCTACATAAGAAGCCCACAGAAATCGACATCTAGGGCAAGCATGCAATTACAAATTCCACAGCAAACTGTATGGAAAATCTTGCGGAAGCGACTGCACATGATGCCTTACAGATTACAGATGTTGCAGTTTCTGAGTGAAGAAGATAAGGTCATACGGCGTGACTTTTGCATCGACATGTTGCGACATGATGAAGACGATGCTGGTTCTTGTGAGCGCATCATTTCATTTTTGTGGTAACGTGTTCTAAAATGTCGTTGGACAACAGTTGCTGATTGCGTTCTAGCAAATTCCAACACGCAATATGCCTTTTCCACAGGATTTTCCGCCATTTCAGCTTCTGCAACAACAAACAAAACACTACAGCGTTACCAATAGTAACAAACAAAACTTTGAGAGTTTCTCGACATACCTCCAAAATAATTAGGTTGCTATCTTTAATAGTTTTTGTTTTACAGGCAGTTGAAGTTGTCTATTTCTTTTGTAGTAACCCTATATATATAGGACAAAGTCACCAATAGCAGTTGCAACTTCACCGCAGCTCTACTTTGCTAGATGCTAGCGAGTATAGTAACACCTCTCCACTCTCCTTAGCTTTGACGTTTTGCGGCTTTAACGCTTAAACTCATCACACAAGATAGGTTATCGATGCCTAGCAAAGGGCCCGGGGGCGGGAGGATGCAATGCCTTCTGTCTGTTGTTTTGAAATGGGGCTAGATAATATGATTAAAATCGATATCGGCTTCGACTGATAATACTATTCACGAGGTTACGTGTCAAATCCTGATAACTACGTAGACTCCTGCATCTGACAGACTTCCGTTTATGATAATAATGCGGAGTATGCATATTTCTGCATTTTATATGTAAATTTGTACTTTGTGCATCCAAAATTAGATTAGATCAGCATCTCAAGTCTTTTATTTCAGGCAAATGAACATAATAAAAATCTTATGTGTGCCATTCACATGACTTTCGCTACATCACTGTAACAAATTATTGTTACAAATAATATTCTTCCATCTACCTTATGATATTCGAGATAAACATGAATAGAAATGTTGTTAATTACTTGCTTCATTGTAAGTAGAGGGAAAATAAAGGGAATGCTCTGGGCTAAAACAAATGTCAAATCTTCTAAAAACTAGTTGCCCTTGAAATTGTTTCTATGCAGGGCCAGGAGTTTACAGCTTGCTGTGTGAGAAACGTTTATCTGAAAGAAATAACAAGGAATATATTAAAAATGGTCAATTCCACGAAAAAACGAATAGGACATAAATTGTTTATTTTAATGTGATATACATTCCTATGTATCAAGTTTCTGTCTATCCCTTATGGTTAACCAGTTACCTAAAATCCAGAAACATTCATTCAGAATAAAGAAATTCCGAGAAAATTCAAGATATACACTTTATTTGCCATATACATTTCTTTAATATACGGTATTTAATCAAAATCGTAGGTCATTTTTAAGAAAATCAAAATTCTCGAACTTTTTCCCATGTAAAAGGTAGTTTGGAGTGGGGGGATTTTTCTCAAAATCTTCATGTCGCATCTCTGGATGATACTAAACTTAAATACCAAGTTTGGTATTTTACCGACTCTTAGTTTTTGAGTTATCGTGTTCGCGGACACACACACACACACACCTTTTTTCCAAAAATGCTCTTTTTGGTTACAGGAGTGCATAAAACGTGTATTTCCGGTGAAATCTCGATATCGAATTTTTGGATGAAATGCATTTACCTCTATACGCTATGTATATAGTACGTGTAGAGAAAGTAAAAATATGATAGCTTCACGTGGCTTTCTCTACCTATTTTGCAACAAGCCACTCTAACCAAAGTTTAATCTTTTGTTTCATGCAAACAGAGATAAACGTTAGCAGAAATGGTTTTATTATATAATTCTTTGCAGGTACAACGGAAAGAAGGGAATACAGCGACAGTCAAATCTTTTAAGAGCTGATTGCTCTGTGCTTTGCAAGGGCAGCCATAAAAGAAGAAAGGAGAGTAAAAGAAATGAATAAAGTATAAGATATACTGTGTACGTTAAACCAATAACAAGAAATATCTCGGAAATGCTCAACTGCACAAAAAGATATATGAAATACGTTGCATTTTAACCGGATCTACATTTCTTTTGTCTGGTGCGTTTGCCAACTATGCAAAGTCATCCAGAATAAAAAGTTCTTCACAGGATGATCCACAGTACTCGTAGATTTTATTTGACATGGAAGGAACTTAAACAAAACCGTTTGCCATTTTTGAGAAAGTCAAAATATTCGAACAGTTTGACATGCTTATAGAGATAAATATTAGTAGAAATGGGCTTGTAACCGAGTTCTTTGTAAGATAGGTAATAAGAGAAATCACTAAGTTAAAACGAAATACAAATCTCATAAAGCGTCATAACGAAAAACATGCAAACACGATAACAGGTAAAATTTCATTGCATTACGTGCTCTTATGTTTGCATATTTTTCCTTGTGATGTTTTCATGTTTTGATTCATACTTTAAGCGTCATAATATCAATGAGCACTACATGCTCTCATATTTGCATATTTTTCGTCACATCTTCACGTGTTTATTTATTGTGCTAAGTGAATTCTGAGTAAAACTATTAGTGATGATAAAATCCTGAAATATTACATGCTCTCGGGTTATGTTTTTCCTTGCAATGTTTTTATTTTTGTTTTATACTGTTAAGCCTATACTGTGTAATAATAAAAAAAAATAATAATAATGTATGTATTTATTCTCTGCAATTGGGTAGAGCCCAAAGTTAAAAGTACAAAATTCACTTATAATAATAATCTTAAGTTAAATTAAGAATAGTAATACAACTAACATATCACATATACTAGTTTTTTTAAATGCCTAATTACTTATTATTCAGTATAGCATTACTTATGTCGATTACCAGTTATTTTATAAACAGTTATTATTCAACCTCAACATTAACATTACACATTACTAATATATACATTAATAATAATATTCACTAATACAGTTTTTGAAATCCTTAATTACCTCACAATATTTACTTTAGTTAATATCTAACATTTATTGTCTTTAATTTATTCCTAAACTTCTTTAAGGTCAGAGAGCAGCCCTGGAAGACTGCTACAGGCAATTCATTCCATTCTTCAATGTTCCTATTAACAAAAGAAAATTTTCCTGCGTCGGTTCTGTATCTTCTACCCTTAATTTTATACAAATGAATGTTTCGTCCGTAGTATGCTGGTTTTCTAACCTCTTTCTAACGTCCACCCATGCATTTAAACCAATATAAGCTTTAAATAGTGCGACTAACCTCTGTGTTTTACGACTATTAGCGGTTCCCATTTATTCTCTTCGCCTTTCGTAAGTCCAAAATGTTTACCTCTCTTTATGAATTTAACCGTCCGTCTCTGTATCTTTTCCAGCGAATCAGTTTGGTTAACTCTGTATAGTTCCCAGCATGCTACTCCATATTCCATAACCGGCCGCACTAAGGACTTGTAGGCAATTTCCCTGACTTTGCGCTCCCCTTTTTCAGTGTTCTCATTACGAATTGCAATGTCTTCCACACTTTCCTAAATGAAGAATTTATCTAATTCTCCCATCCGGCATTACTTGACAAGCCCACTCCCAAATATTTGCAGCAAGCCAACTGTGGAATTTAATAATTGACTTTTTCCTAGCATTAATTGTCATTTTGTTTGCGGCGGCCCACCTACTTATTTCATTTAGGTCATCCTGAAGAGTGCCGGTCCCCATGGTCGCGCCCGTCAAGGCGTCCCGCTTTGGTGCTTCGTAGCGCTGGGGATCGTGGGTTCGAGTCCCGCCTTGGGCATGGGTGTTATATGTTTGTGTTTATGTGTGTGTTGTAACAGTAAGAAAACAGCAATCCAGTAATAATACAGAAAAACAAGGTAAAACAAAAAGGTAAATAAAAGTAGGGTATACAGTGCCGGAGTCCTGATCAGACTCCGGTACCGTATTTAAAAAAAAATAAATAAATAAAAAAAAAGAGCGATCTCATGTATGATATTTCGAATTTTATTGTAAATAATACAATTGTCTACGAACAATCTAATCTGGCATTTAATATTTATAGTTATATCATTAACAAAGATAAGAAAAAGTAATGGACCCAGTACCGAGCCTTGAGGCACGCCCGAACTTACAAAACCCTTTTCACATAGTTCTTTGCCTTCTCTTACTCTCTGTGTCCTTCCTTTCAAAACATGTTCTATCCAAGATACTACGTGATTATCGATTCCTGTTTTTGCTAGCTTTCGGATGAGTAAATTATGCGACACTACGTCAACAGCTTTAGAAAAGTCTATCACCACTGCATCAATCCTTCCCCCTGCATCCATCCCATCTGCCAAATCCTGAAATAATGAGGTTAATTGACTTTCACACGAATACTCAATTATAAACCCATGTTGTGCTTCTTTGAACCATTTCTTCTTTTCTAACTCCTCCCGTATGTGTTCTGTAATTAAATGTTCCATTACTTTACACACTACTGAAGTTAGGCTAACAGGTCGGCAATTGTTTTATTACCCCCTTTATATATTGGAACTACAACGGCGGTTTTCCAGTCTTACGGTATAGCACAGTTGTTAATTGACATATTAAACAAGAGCATTAGATAGGGAATTATGGCTTCTGCCACTATTTTTAAAATTTCTATAGGTATATTATCCGGTCCTCTCAATTTTCCATTCTGTAGCAGGTTGATTCTTTTCCGTAATTTAGATGCCATTTTGCACCATCCCCAATTTCCTGTTCAGAACTGTCATCCAATTTATGAAAAACCAATACCAAATGCGAATTTAATATGTTGGCCTTGTCATTTGCTACAGCAATTCAGTAACTTTTAAGTCCGGTATGTTCTCTTTATTACCCCTGCGTCTTCTCACGTAATTGTAAAAAGCTTTCCAGCCATTATTTTCCCCGTTAAGGATTTCTTCTAAGAACCGTTTGTGTGCTTGCAACTTTTCGTCTTGTAATTGCTTAGTTAGTTCTTTAAATGTATTAAAATACCATTCTGATTTCCTTCTCTCTTCCTAATAATAATGATGATAATAATTATAATAATAATAGTAGTAGTAATAACCACAATAATAGTAATAGTAATAATAATAAATAATAAATAATAGAGTGAAAGGGTACGAGTTCTCAGGTTTGCATATTTTTGTTTCGATGACTTTAAGTTTTGTTTTATTCTGCTCAGTGTATACTGAAAATAATAATAATAATAATAATAATTATTATTATTATTATTATTATTATTATTATCTCTTACGGTTTACCAGTTATACAAAAATTATATAAAAGTAATCTAGAATAAAGGGGTCTTCTGAGGCTCTTCCCATAAAATTAAACTTATTCATTTCGTTTGTCATAAAACTATCTTAAACCTGCGATATTTTAATCAAAACCGCAAGAATAGATAAAAATCTTACTACATAGAGAATGAAGATCCTGTTAAAGCCCACAATTTATGTACATTTTTTTATAGTATTTACCATTTTCGAAATTCCCCCTGTTATTGATAAAAAATTTTCAAATACATACACATTTTCTTTCGTGGAAGAAAACTATAATGGGATTTCAAAGCATCACATAGCTGCTGGCATCGAAAAGATTTGACTGTTGTTTATATCTATAACGAAATGCACAATTAAAATGTATCCCTATTAAAAAGAAACAGAAAAATAAGTAGCCGTACAAATAGTTTGTAGGAGAGCAAGTAGAGAAAGGCATATGTATGCCACACATGAGATTGTTATTGTATATGTTCGTGCTTTGTTTATTTTACACCTTTAATCTGCTTAAAATGGTATATAATAAACAGTGTTCGCTTTGCGTTTACTAGGTCCCAATATGGCGTCAAGCATATCAAAGGAGCCGCCCTCAGGTTTCTCTATTCTGTGGACTCTAGTACAAGCCTGCGATATCACGATTCCCTCTCCATTTTCGCTGTAACCAAGGTCACTCGCCCACTACTGACTGGCCTTTGCTTCTAATTACCCCGTTAAACTCGCACGATGGGTTATCTGCACACGAGAAATACGGCGCTGTTGGGCCACCTGGTATGAGAGTAAAAGAGAAGAGAGATGCCATTTGCGTCCCACGATTTGGAATTCAGTGACCTACCTTGTTGCGTTTCTCGCTCTTTTTCTTCATCTTTATTCCATTTCTCCCCACACACCCATCTTGGCACAACACCCTTCTCACGTGCCGGCGCCCCTTTTATCAGGCCGCGGCCCAACAGCTCGTGAAAGCACGTCGAGAACTTTAATATTAAATTTGTTCCACGTTGACCCAAGGGTTGGAAACACCATCTTGCGAACAATCGTCGCACTTGGACAAGTGAAATCGGTTCCAAGGAGGGTGGAGACGCTTACATTAGGTAGCGGAGCAACCTGAATAATTGAGATGTATCGAACGGTTAACTCTAAAGGGAACGGAGCTTATTCCTTTTTGTCATCAAGAAGATGGAGTGCTAGTGCGTAATAGAACGCCTTGCGCCTTCGTGGCACAGATGAACGACAGTTCACGCAACTTTTCCTTCGCCGAGGCGAGAAATTAATTCAGCTCCAAACGATCAGATAATATGAGAATGTATTAACAAAGCGATGCGATAAAATGGCTGTTTTACTTTCTCTGCCACGTACAAAGTAGTAGTGCAGGTATTGTTTCCCGCAATCGATATCCAGATTTCACACAAAGAATGTTTGTTTGTGTGTGTATGTGAGCAACATAATTAAAAAATGAAAACATAATTAGGTGCAGTGTTTACAAGAATGGCGGCGCCGTGGTTGAGTGGTTAGACCGCTCGCCTCCCTTTTAGCCGGCCCGGTTCGACCCCAAGCACCCGCATGTGTGATTTGTGGTGGACGAAACGGTGTCTCAGTGGGTTTTCTTCGGGAACTCTCGTTTTCCCCGCCACTCATTCCACCAACTGCTTATAAAGTGCGCTTACATTTCGTATCTTCCACTTATTCATGTTCAATCGTCACTACAGGCCGACCCCTCGTAACAGGTTCCTCATTCTGAGGTTTCGTGCTGTTGGCTCCCAAACAGGCTTTTGACCCCTAGGCATTGGCTTGTAAGTCCTCAGTGGGTATCAATCCTATGCATATGGGGAGCGTAAGCCGATTACGAAACGAATTTACATTGGATACGACACAAAGGTTTCCGAGAACTATCGTTTACATGGAAGATTTTTTTTCGGTGTTTTAGATTTTCTTAAGCATGATCCTCAACGATTTTGTTTAAACTATCAAATATTGCCCCTATTTAGATAACAAACAAACTGTGTTTAAAAATATTTTATTTGCTAACGATGCTGTCAATTGCCAGACCATATCAGCTCCACCGATGGGCCGGAATTTTGTCCCACAGGATTTATTTTACACCCAGAAATCTGAATGGGGCTGTTGTTTTTAAGCACGCCAAAAACTGTCGTTCTGGGCCGGGTTTAAACCCGCTGCTTTGGGATCAGAAGGGTAGCACCTAACTGGAACACCCAAACCAACAAATAAACTGTTTGTCTTGAATTTTTTGGGATTAACCTCTGAAACCGTATTCATTCTCAAAGACCTTTGCATAACCGGTAAAAGTACGAAGTAAACAAAATCTTACGAAAGAAAACTTCACAATTTATGTCAAATGCATTTGTTAATGCAGTCAACCATTTCAAAGATATTCCTTATTATCGATTTCAATTTTAAATTGCTAGGTTTTTTTTTTTTTTTTTTTCCTCAAGTGGGCGCGTTATTAGTTTTTCTTACTCCTTGCCAAGCAAACAGTAAAACCTAGTGGATAGCAACCAATTTTTAAAATATTTGACTATCCTTTAGTATATTATTTTCATGTAGGTGCAATGGGAATAGGGAAACACAGTAGGCTTAAGCGATAGCCGCTATATGATGGCTTTGAAATTCCGTTTTCCTTGAATAATCGGGAGAAAAAGAAAAGAACAAACAACGCCTTTTTTCATTTCAGAAACGTCTTAATCTTTTTGAAAACGCAACCAAAGGAAACGGCTAAATCTTCAAAAAACCTGATGTGTTACACTCGCATTACTTTCTCTAGCTGCTCTACAAACCTCCTATAAAAGGCTATTCTTCTTTGTACACAATGCTAATCGAGATAAATATTAGCAGAATGTTCTTATTACTTAGTTCCTAAAAGTAGAAGAGAATAAGGGAATGCACTATGCTAAAGTGATTGTCAAATGTTTTAAAAGCTATCGTTATGCGATTGTCGTTGCAAATCACTTCTTTACATGGCCAGGAGTAGAACAAAAGAAAAACGGACACTTCCTGTCTGAGAAAAGTTAAAGTACTTCACTATTGAAACCAACAACAAGGAATATCTCAGAAACGGTTACCTCCACAACAAAAACGTAAAGGACATAAATTGTGTTTTGTCGTGATGTGCATTTTTTGTGTAGCGAGTTTTTCGTTTCTGTCTCTTACGGTTTAGCAGTTAAGCAAAATTAGGCAAAATTCATCCAGAATAAAGAGGTCTTCAGAGGCTATTCCCAAAAATTTCGAGATATACATTTTATTTCGGACATAAATAGCTTTAATATACGGGATTTTAATCAAAATAGTTAGCCATTTTTAAGAAAATCAAAATTTTCGAAATTTTTTCCATGTAAAGGGTAGTTTGCGGTGGGGGATTTTTTTGAAACTCTTCGTGTCGCATCCTTGGAAGATAGTAAACCTAAATACCAAGTTTGGCATTTAACGGTCTTTTCGTTTTGGGACTATGCTGTCCACACACACACACGCACACACACACACACACACACACACACACACACACACACGCAGCACCATACACGGACCTGTTTTTAAAACTGCTTTTTTTCGCACTCAGGGGACCCCAAAACATATATTTCCGGTGAAATCTCCGTACCGAATTTTTGGGTGCATTACAATACCTTCTCTATCCCTATGTACATTGTACATTCGGGGCTAAAGAAAGTAAGAATAGGTATTTGACACATTGTATGTTTTAAACAGATCTACGTTTTTTCTATAATAATATTTCCTCGATCTTTTATGATTTACCAATGTGAAAAGCTCGTTAAAAATGGAGAAAACCTCAGACGCTATACACAGGAAATTCAAAATATACACTTGATTTACCATGAACATGTCTTATTTAAATCACGATCATTGGAACACTTTGAGCTAATCAACATTTTTGAAAATAACTAAATAAAAATGCTCCATGTAAAGTTTGCATTGGTAGTTTTCTTGAAAATGTCCGTGTCATATCCTTGAAAGCTGCTGAAGTTAAATTTGAAATAAACATTTTGTATTATGGCTGTGCTTTACTAGACCGTAATTGTCGCACTATGTTAGCAGTTTACTTTGGAAAGCTTACATCTTTATTGTTGCACATGTTCGATTAACTTGCTTTAAGCAATCGCGCTCATTGTCGCAGGTGTTCAAGAAATATACACGTGAAGAGCGTTGGCTCTACCTCCAAGTCTGGGAATGCGACATCTGGGCGTAATTTACCCGTGCTAGAATGTTTACTTTTTGGAAATGTACGTTAACGTCAACGGCTATAAAAGGAACAACTGCAAGACAAGCAAGTCAGTTTTCGACTGGAGATCACACCATGCAGCAGTTACGTGACGAAACAAGAACTGCGATAGGTCGACCGACGAGAGAAAATTGCATTGCAGAATTGTTGCGAAAGCTCGGATTAAAGACTTTGTTTTGTAACTTTATGCAAATAAAGAGCAGTTTTGTTACAGTGTTCAGTGAACTTTTGTTTTTGGATCTCTCTCACACATGAACATGTTTGGGAATAGCCTTATAAAGGTATTATATATAATAGTTGAGAAAATGAAAATGAAAATAATGTGGATCCTTTATTAATATTTATTCTTTCCAATAAGCAGTTTAAATACTTCGTGGAGTTTATTAATGATTAAATTTCATAAAATTGCTCTTTCGTGACTCTCCACCTCCCTCTTTCTCACTCCCTCTCTCTCACTCTCTCACACGCATATACACAAGGACATTTTCCTAAAAAATGTACATTTTACGTTCTCTACCTACTATGTAGTGTACAGAGAAGGTATTGTAATGCATCCAAAGCTCGATACCAAGATTTCATCGGAAATACATGTTTTGGGTCCCCTTGAATCCAAAAAAGCATTTTTACAAAAAGGTTTGTGTGTGTGTGTGTGTGTGGGTGTGGGGGGGGGGGGTATTTCAGTTTGGCATCTTCCAAGGATGCGACACGAGGATTTTCAAGAAAATCACCCCACCCCCAGCTATCCTTTACATGGAACTTTTTCCGAAAATTTTGATTTTCTTAAAAATGGCTCTAAAGATTTTGATTAAAATATCAAATATTAAAGATATTTACCTGACAAATAAAATGTATATCTTGAATTTTCTGGGAATAGCCTCTGAAGACTACGTTATTCTGGATGAATTTTGCATAACTGCTAAACCGTAAAAGATGGACAAAAACTTAACACACAAAACATGTAGAGCACATTAAAACACACAGTTTATGTCATGTGTATATTTTTTTCGTGGACTTTATGGTTTTTGACATATTTCTTGTTTTTGGTTTCAGCTTTGAAAAAATGATACTTTCTTCATACAAATTCCTGTCCATACAAACAAAGGAACTTCAGTCACATAGCAAGCAGCTATGTTATCAGTTTAGCCTATAGTTCTCCCTTATTTCCCTCCTGCTTACAAGGAAGCAAGTAATAAAGACTATTTCTGCTATTTTTTCCTCGATTAGCGTGAAGTAAACAGAAGCATAAGCTTTTTAACAACAATTTGTTGCAGAGATGTAGAGAAAGTCATGTGAATGGAGCACGTTAGATTTTTATGTTAAAGAGGCCTCAAAACATAATTGTATTTCGATATTAAATTTTTGGGTGAATACATCCTCTACTACAAGGCTAAAAAGAAAGTAATTATGAATTTTAAAGTACCCTAATTGATAAAGTTAAATGGTTTGCTAAGTGTTAAACTGTGAAACTGCATCTGAGGTGAATGATCAGTGATGTAAGGCAAGTAATTAGCTTCAGCAAATTTTGGATTGGTTTCCAGTCGACGAAGCAGAAGGTTAGCAATAACTAACCCTAATAAACAATATGCGCCCCTTACGTTCTGTGCCAACTGAAGACAAACTTCAGTAGTTACGAAACGCATTGTATCACTCCCCCATTTTCCTTGCTACGCTCGATAACATGGCATGCCCACATTACGACTTCTGGATAGGCTTTCAATACCAAACATTATTCTCTTTGCTGTAGGTTTTCTCAGTACACATTTTAATTTTTAGTGTTAGTAAAATCAATAACTGAAGTTCTTTTTGTGGAATCAAACACAATACGCTTTTGTCTATTACCTTACATTTATAAATCACATGACCCAGTCTATCAATTCTGCAAACAAACTACTCCAACTGAAGGTTAATCAACTATCTACTTAATAGTAATCCAGATAAGCATTATCAATAATTTGATGCGATAATCAAATCTTTTAAAACATATTACTATGTTAAACTATAGAACTTCTCTCTTTACGTGGTTAGGAGTAAAATAAAATAAGTATAAAACGAAAGATACATTCCAATTTGAAAAAAATTAAGAAAAATGTAATTTAAATCAATAACAAGAAGTATCTTTAAAGCCCTTAATCTACAAAAGAGTATATGGCATTTTTGTCTTTTTTAAAGAGATCTATGTCATATTTTTGTCTATCTCTTACGATTTACCAATTACACAAAAGTCTTCCAGAATGAAGACGTTTTCAGGGGCTATTTCTAGAAGAGTCATGATATATATTTCATTTGTCATACACATATCTTAAACATCTGGTATTTTTCTCAAAATTCTTAGAGCCATTTTTGAAAAGAAATTAACATTTTCGAGTCATGTTTCGTGTAAAGTCTGGATTGTGGTAGAGGATTTTCTTGGAAATCTTCGCATCCTTGGAACACACTGAACGTAAATACTAAGTTTGTTATTTAATGGAATTTCTTCATTTTTGAACTATGATGCCAAAACACACACTAACACGGGCATTTTGTAAAGAATGATGTTATTTGGATTCAGTAGGTCTCAAAACATGCATTTGCGGTTGAATCTCGGCATGAAATTTTGGTTTGAATACAATTCCTCCATCTAGTATGTACGTTGTACACACGTGCTAAAAAAAATAAAATTAATTCTCTATAGAGAAAAACGTCATACACTCCCAGAGCTCTGATGACTTTTGTACCAGAGTTTACAGTTACAAATTCTACTTTTTCTACTTAGTACGAGGGCCGTTCTTTTTTCAACCAATAGTTGAAAGTGCATAGAAAGCAATTATTTTATTACCAAAAGTTTTTTTTTTTTTTTACACCTGTGGTCACTTTTCAACATAATCACCGAAAAGATTGAGACATTTATCGCACCTGTGCACAAGCTTTGCAATACCCGCTTCAAAAAATGTTGCCGCCAATGATTTCAAATGAACACTGACGTTGTTTTCAAGATCTTCGTTGGTTTAAAAGTGCTGCCCTCCTAGCCACGCCTTCAGTTCAGGGAAAAGGTGAAAGTTGCTGGGTGACAGGTCAGGACTATACGATGGATGATCGAAAAAGTCCCATTGAAATTGTTCAAGGAGCCGATGGGTTGTGCCAGCCGTGTGTGGACGAGCGTTTTCATGGATCAACACAATTCCTGAAGTTAGCATTCCTCTTCGTTTATTTTGAATGATTCTCCGCAAACGTCATAAAGTACGAAGATCTTCAAAACAACGTGAATGCTCATTTGAAATTATTGGTTGAAAAAAAAAAAAAAGGCTCTCGTACATAGTAGTTACAGAATGTATTGAATTTCACTCCGTATCTCGATACAGATTTTTCCGTGGAAAACATGTTTTATGTGCTTCTATATATGAAAAACCTGATCTGTTCCATTCATATGTCTTTCTATACTTGTTCTACAAACTATTATTATAAAACAGTATTATTTTATTTACATGAACCATTTAGCAGAAATGGTTTTATTACTTGCTTCCTGGTAAGAAGAAGGGAAGAAAGGGAATATACTAGACTAAGCGATGAAGCCACTTATTTTAAAACCTGATCGCTTTGTGAACAATTGAAGTTCGGTTCGCATTGCATTCCAGCAGTAAACAAGAGAGATGAAACGAAGGAGAAAATGTTTGAGCAAAGATGCGTGGTGTAAAATTGAAAACGATAAAAGGAATATCTCGGAAGTGGTTAACTCTACAATCAAAATGTATATGACATAAATTGTGTGTTCTAATGAGATTACACATTTTGTGTAGTAACTTTTTGTCCAGTTCTTACAGTTTTTCCCAGATATACGGAATTCGGTAAACTTCATCAAGAATGAACAGGTCTTCAGAAGATATTTCCAGAAAATTCAGATGATATATTTTATTTATCTAAATATATTTAATATTTTAATCAAACTCCTTAAGCCATTTTTGAGAAAAACGTTTTCAAAAATTATTCCATGTGAAGTGTAGTTTGGTGGAAAGATTTTCTTTCTCTAGCCCCGTATGTATAATGTACATAGGGATAGAGAAGTATTGTAATCCATCCAAAAATTCGATGTCGAGATTTCACAGGAAATGCATGTTTTAGGACCCCCTGATTCCAAAAAAAAAAAAAAAAAAAAAAAAAAAGCATTTTCAGAAACAGGCCCGTGTGTGTGGACAGCATTGCTTAACGACGAAAATACGGTTAAATGCCAAACTTGGTATTTTAAGTTTGGTATCTTCCAAGGATGCGACACAAATAAAATGTATATCTTGAATTTTCTGGGAATAGCTTCTAAAGACCTGTTTATTCTGGATGAATTTTGCTTAATTTAGAATAACTAGTAAACCGTAATACACAGAAAAAAACTTACTCTACAAAAAATGCAGAGCTCGTTAAAATACACAAGTTATGTCATATACATTATTTTTGTGGAACTTAACCGTTTTAGAGATATTCCTTGTTATTAGTTTCAGTTGTGAAGTACTTATACTTTTCACAGTTCGTTTTTCTTTTGTTCTACACCTGGCCAAGCAAAGAGGCGACTTGCAATGATAATCGCATAACGACAGCATTTAAAACATTTGATAATCACTTTAGCCTAGTGCATTCCTTTAGTTCCAGTCTACTTATAAGGAGCTAAGTAACAACATTCTGCTAATGTTTATCTCGATTAGCATGGTGTTGAAAGAAGAATTGCATTTTTGGAAAAAGGTCCATTTGTGCGTGTGTGTGTATGTGTGTATGTGTGTGTCTGTGGACAGCATAGCTCAAAAACGAAAAGACCGTTAAATGCTAAACTTTTTACATGGAACTTTTGTCGAAAATTTTGATTTTCTCAATAATGGCTGTAATGATTTTGATTAAAATATCGTATATTAAAGATATTTGCGTGTCAAATATGTATATCCTGATTTTTCTGGAAATAACCTCTGAAGACTACTTTATTCTGGAGGAATTTTGCATAACTGCTAAACCGTAAGAAATGGACAAAAACTTGCCACACAAGAAATGTAGAGCACATTAAAACGCACAATTTATGTTATAGACTATTTTTTCGAGGAGTTGATGGTTTTTGAGGTATTCCTTGTTTTTGGTTTCAGCTTTGAAAAACTTATACTTTTCTCATACAGAAATTTGTCAATTCGTGTCCATACATACAAACCAAGGAGCTCCAGCCACCTAGTAACCAACTTCTGACTGCACTTTAACCCTATGATACTCCCATATTTCGCTTCTACTTACAAGGAAGGAAGTAATAAGTCCATTTCTCCTAATTTTTTCTCGATTAGCTTGAAGTAAATAGAAGAATAAGCTTTTTAACAATACTTTGTTACACAGAAGTAGAGAAAGTCATGTGAATGGAACACATCAGATTTTTGTAACTTGTTTTGTTTCTTGTCTTGCTAAAACGAATCGTAGACCATTTGATTTTGTTGAGGGAGATCCTAGATTTGTTTCAGGGTTTAATATTGAATATGGAAAAGGGGGACTTGAATTACTTCTCGATTGGAATAAAATAGCTTCTCTACCTACTCTGTATATTGTAAATACGAGCTAAAGAAACTAAAAACACAGATTTTCGATTTCGTTACCGAATCTAGAGTCTCTTAAACTGCAGAGAGCCTGGTTTGGTGTCAAAGTTCCACTAACGAGGTTGCGCCGACGAGCAGGTTAACGTAAACAAGCTTGGAGTTTTATAACGAGTTTCTCTGTATTCTATGATGGAAACGTAAAGGTTTACTCAAGCCAAATCGAGGGCGTGCTTTAGACACGACACGCGTGCGTATGTGAGTGGGGGAGAAACAACTGAAGCGCGCGCGTTCTGTTTGATATCATCGCTCGTTTGTATTATATAGTAGCGGGGATAGCAGAAACTGCGAGTTGGGAACGAGGAAAGAGTAAACCCGCTGCAAATCCAGCTCTCTCGTCACGCGAATCTGATTAGCGATCCGTGAACTCGTTTACAGATTCCAAGAACTAAACGATCAATCTTGCATTGAAGTGGGAAAGCTTATTCTCGGAATATATTCAGAGGGGTTATCCAGATTTCTTTACAGAGTATTCAGTAATAGTTATTTATATTATTAGTTTTGTTTCGTAGAACTGACACCCCCTTAAGACTTGCAAGCCAATCCCCAGGGCTCAGAAGCCTGTTGGGGAGTCAACAGCACGAAACCACAAAATGAAAACCTGTTACGAGAGGTCTGCCCGTACCAGGCATGAACATAAGGAATCCCACATACGGAACCTTGGGATCGAACCCGGGCCGCCTAAATGGGAGGCAAGCGGTCTAACCACTCAACCACGGCGCCGCCTGTTTAAATTATGAGTAGATTAAATAGAATATTTTTTGTGATTGGGATATGTATGATTTCTTATTTCTAATTTCATTAGCAAATAACAGTCTAATAAGCCACGTGTAATATACAATCCTATCCTAATATTAACTTAATATTCTAATATTTATTAACACCAATTTTGATTATGACGTAGATAGTGCTTTGTTTGTTCGTTGCTGCGTAACCCTGCCGGAATAAACAGTTTCAATTCTGGTTGTTTAAACTGTACCAAATAAAGCAATAAATGAAAGAAACTTTAAATTGTGCTAAAAAAGCTGCACTTAGTTTGTTACCCGGCAAGTCAAAGCACTTATTTGATAAGAAATTTGCATTATTTAAAGAATGGAGAGCTCCAAATGAGTTGAAATAAGTTCCAATTAAGTAAATATTCATTTTTATTGTTTCCGAGGATACAGGAAATGTATACATGAATAAAAAAAAAAACAATTTTTTAGATAAATGTTCGTTAAATACCAAACTTGGCAGTGAAGTTCAACATCTTCCAAGAATGCTACACGAAGAAAGTTCACCTTCCCCAACTACCCCTTACCTGGAAAATTTGTCAAAAATGTTGATTTATTCAAAAATAGCTCTAACTATTTTGATTAAAATAACACATGTATAAGCATTTTTCATGAAAAATAAAATGTATAGCTTAAATTTTTTGGGTATAGCTTTATATTACAGGTACTTGTAAACCGTATGAGATAGAAAAAAAAACTTACACAAAAACTATAGATCTCGTTAAAACAAATTTTATCTCCTATACATTTTATAGAGCTCACCCTTATCGAAATAGACGGGAAGTTATGATTCTTTTCTCTCATTTTTGTTTTATTGCTGGCCATGCACAGTGAATGGAACTTCAATTGTTCACGCAGTGACCAGCTTTTAAAAGAATTGCCTTTCGGTTTAGTCCAGTGTATTCCCTTACTTCCCTTCTGCTTAGAAGTAAGCAAACAATAAGATAATTTATTGTTCGTTTACAGAACAAGAAGAAAAGTCATATGAATGGAAAATTCAGATTTTTTTTGTACATGCTGCATGTGATGAACTGTACATATGTAAAACATATTTTTCGTTATATTGCGTTCACAGCAGGTCATTTTATAGTTACTCTGCAAGGAGAGAATGCTACATAAATTATGGTTGAAATATGTTGTTATATTTACAGATAATACAGTACAACTTAATTGTGGAATTCAGTTATTTGCTTGTTAGATATTCAGATTCTAATATGAAATATCAATTTTTGATTAATTAGAATGTATATTATTTTTGTGAATAATTCACTTGCATAGGGAGTTTGGAGGGGTTGGGGTTAAACTTCCCCAGACCTAGAGAGGAGCTATTAGATTGGTTATTGATGTTTCTAATAAACTTGTGTCATTGTATTATATTGTTGCAATATTGGCATGCTTTTCGTGTATTAGATTTCTTCCTTTTTTGTCTTTTTTCTCTGTTTATCCTTCTCCTATGTAAGACTTAAACCCCAGTACCTGGGGTCAGATGCCTAAGGAACAGAGACTTTGGATCAGAGAGAAGCCAGAATGGGTGATCAACCCGATGCCTGGAATGACAGTGAGGAAATGAATGACTTGAGATGAATGAAAGAAAATGTTTTAACGGAATGAATGGAGGAGAAAGCAGAGATCCCGGAGAATACTGTCCCAGATGCCGCTTCGTCCGCCACAAATCTCACATGTGGTTCCCTGGGATGGAACCAGGGCCGTCTAGGTTAGAAGCGAGTGGTCTAACCCCTTGATCATGGTGCCGCACATGAACTTTTCATGGCATTAAAATAAACAATATAATAGTCACAGTATTTTAAATGTTTCAACATTTTTGTCATTTTTTAAACCAATTACAACGCAATCTTGAAAATGGCTCATACAAAAGAAAAGTTATTTCAATAAAGTGTCTTTTAAAGAGAGCAGAATTTTTACAAGTACTATGTAATTAGTGGATAGAAAATGTGTTACAGCCGACTCAAAACATTTAAGTCGTGATTTCAGCGGTAATACATGTATGTTTGAGATCCTGAATCCCAAAAGTAAAGTATTTTTAGAAAAATAGATTCGTGTCTGTGTACGTGTGTATTTATTTGAGAGAGAGAGAGAGCGCGCGCGCTCAAAAACGAAAAATCGATATTTAAATGCGTCACCACAATTTACGATACATTTTTGTTGTTGAATTGACCACTTCCGAGATGTTCCTTTTTATTGGTTTCAAATTTAAAAAAAAAAAAAAATTTCATAATCGGAATGTCTTAATATGTTTCATATCTGTGTTTTTTTACTCCTGGTCATGCAGAGACAACTGAATTTCAATTGTACTACACCGTGACTAGATTTGCTTTAACCTAGCGCATTCCCTTATTTCCCTTCTAACTTCTATTAGCTTTTACTTCATATTGTATGAGGTAGATAGAAGCATAAGGTTCTTTTAATAATAGTTTCGTAGAGAATAAGTAAAAATTGTCATGTAAATAAAACACATAAGATTTTATATTCTGTTAAAACCAGATATAACAATCTGGGAATACGTAGAATTTGGTGTGTTCTTTTCATATATTTATATCCCTATGGCAGTCTTTTGAGACACTGGAAGGTGGACATAAGCACCCTCGGTTACCACAAAAACCAACTCGCGTATCCAACCTGGACACAAGCAACTGTTTTTCCTACATTTGCCCTTTGGACTTTCTCAAAAGACCAAATGGCATGTATCTAGCAGGTGAAGTTCTACGTTCATAATTCACCAATATGGACTATACGGATACACAGGGTGTTTTGAAACGACAGAATATATAATTTGCCCAAAATTGAAATTTAAAAAAATGGTTGCATTAATAATTGTTTTTTAATACTAGGGATAATATTTCTATCCTTCTTGTACGGGTCCCATGAATCTCTGAGGCATTGTTATGCTCTGTCCTTTGCATATATTTTAAATTACTATTTTATTTCTCTTACGTATATAAAATATATTCTAACAAAGTGTATTTGTGAACGATTTTTTGAGTCAATCAAAGCTTAAATTCACATCTGTAAATAATTCACTCAATGTTTCGACAATAAGGCAGTTTGCGGTTGCACGCCACCCACTGCTTGTTAACACTTCTGTCACAGCACGCAGGCTCGCAATTCTTCCTCATTTTAAAGCGAGAAAGCTACTTCACAGAACTTTATGGAATCTTGTGGAAACCAAAGCTTCCAGAAGCATCCACTGTTGCTAACACTTCAGTCGCTCAAGACTCAGTACAATTCACAACATGCAGGGCTAGCAATTCTTCCTACTTTTAAGCTGGAAAACGACGCCACAGAATTTTGTGGAATCTTATGGAAACAGAAGTTTCCAGAAACATCTCGAAGCTCGAGAAGAATAACGTCCTCATGAGAAGTGTCTCGCGTTCCGAAGGTTCCTGTTACCTCGTGCCGCTCTTCCTGTTGTTGGTGCACTTCATGCTCTCCAACTGCAATGACTCGATACAAAGCGGACGATAGACCCACTGTGGCAGCGTCACAATATATGTGTAAATACACTGAAACTATATTATTTAACAAGATACGTTTTTACAATAATTTCGCGCGCAATATTATTTGTGGCACTAACTTGATAACTTTGCGCGCCCTTTCTCTTCGTCATATTCACATACAAGTACTTATCTGATACAAGTTTTAGGTACAATTTATATTTTAAAAATTATTCTGCCATTTAAAATCGGCTTCAAAGTGATGTAATTTTCAATGTTGCATAAAAACATACCTAAGAAAATTTCGTCACTGAAGCTTCAAACTTTGGATAAAAAAAAAAATTTTTAACGACGTTTTCAATTGCCAGGATCATATCTGCACCACCAGTGCACCTGAATTTCGTCCCAAAGAAGTTCTTTTACAACCACTGACATAGGCCTGTCGCTTATAAGCACACTTAAAAGCCATCGGCATGGGCCGGGTTTGAACCCGCGACCTTGAGTTATGACGGCCAATTCCTAATCAACTGAGATACCTAGACCGACTCTTATTTCGGTAAAATATATGTCCTACATTTTATTCAATGTTAGTGGCATATATTCCCTAGAAATTATAACCCTTTTTCCAATAGACGAATATGGCATCTGAGCAAAGGGAGTAACACAATGCTTGTTCTTCCGGCCGGTTTATTCTAAACGCTATTCAGGTGATAGTAGCTTGTCCTAAATTTCCAGCTGTATTGTAGATTATCGACGCACTCCTGTGAGACACAAGTTACTCCCTGCTCTTTTGGCGCACACCCAAACTGGAGCAGCCTATAATAGGTAAAATAAGTAGATGAAACATAAGTTTATAGGTTGTGTTAAGAAATGTTGAGCATGACCGTTTCGCACTTTCTTCTTCTTATTATTATTATTACTGACCAACAATTACAAACATCTTCGGTTATAATATCTTTGTTCATATAAACATCGTTTATCTGTATTCTCTGATTATTGTTACATTTGGATTGCATCGAAAAAAGTTGTGTTGTGGAATTTCATAATTGTCCCCAATAAAACTTTTTTTTTCCGATTGCCTTATGAAAATTCGCTGGAATGTGACCACTAGGAAATTTCCCCCTCGTGATGTTTGAACTACATTCCGGAACTGCTGTGCATCGTATATTTAATTAATTTCCTACAAGGTTAGCGGACATGGTTCCCTAAAACAAACTGATAAAGCTATGTAGAGGGACGAGTGCAGCCTTGCATGAATAGAGTCGGTTGAGTGACTCTGATGAAAATTAATAATTGTTATTGTCGCGTGTATTTAAAACAGGACACCAAATCAAGCGTAAGATAAAAACAAGATCAATAAAATTTAGCGATAGAGGGGGGGTTCAGACTGTAAGTCTATAGTCTGTATTCGGAAGAATCCGAATCCGAATTCCGAGTGCAAAACCCGTATTCGGAACAATAGGCCTTATTACTCACTCTACTCCTACTATGTACAAAGGGTATAGAGAAGGTGTCATAATGCACCTAAACATTTGATACCGAGATTTCACCTGATAGTTTTAGGATCCCCTGTATCCAAAAAAAGAATTTTCAGAAAAAGGTCCATGTGTGTGTGTCTGTGAACACGATTACTCAAAAACGAAAAGTCGGTAAAATACCAAACTTGGTATTTAAGTTTAGTATCTTCCAGGGATGTGACACGAAGCTTTTGAGAAAAATCCAACCACACCTAATTACCCTTTAAATAGAGCTTTTTTTCGAAAATTGTCTTTTTTCAAAAATGGCTCTTAAGATTTTGATCAAAATATCGTATATTCAAGATATTTACCTGACAAATAAAATGTATATCTTGAATTTTCTGGGAATAGTCTCTGAAGACTCCTTTCTTCTGGATGAATTTTACGGAATTTTGCATAACTGTTAAAACGTAAGAGATGGACAAAAACTTATTGCACAACACACAATTTATGTCATATACTTTTTCTTCGTGGAGTTGATAGTGTTTTAATTATTCCTTATTTTTTATTTCAGCTTTAAAAAACATAATTTTCTTATACAGGAATTTATCAACTCCTGTCCATACAAAGGACTTTCAGTCACATGGCAATCAGATTTTAAGATCAGTTTAACCTAAGTACTCCCTTAATACGCTTCTTCTTACAAGGAAGCAAGTAATAAGACTGTTTCTGCTAAGTTTTTCTCGATTAGCATAAAGTAAATAGAAGCATAATCTTTTTATCAATTTGTTGCAGAGATGTATTGAAAGTCTTGTGTGTAGAACACTTCAGACTTTTTTACTTTGTCTGCAGCTACTATGTGTATAGAGTATAAAGAAGGTATTATAATGCAACTAAAAATTCCATACCGAGATTTCACTGAAAATGTTTTGAAAACACCTGAATCCAAAAAAATATGATGCGTTAACTCGCATGCCTTTCTCTAGCTGCTATACAAACTTCTTACAAAAGATTATGCTTCTTTCTACACAATGCTAATCGAGATAAACCTTAGCAGAATGTTCTTATTACTTAGTTCCTTATAGGTAGAAGAAAATTAACGGAATGCGCTATGCTAAAGTGATAGTCAAATGTTTTGAAAGCTGTCGTTACGCGATTGTCATTGCAAATTGCTTCTCTACTTGGCCTGGCAGGAGTAGGGAAAAAAAAAACAACTAAATTTCCTGTCTCAAAAAAGTCTAACTACTCTACAACTGAAACAAATAACAAGGAATATTTCGAAAATACTAAACTTCACGAAAATGATGTATAAAATAAATTGTGTATTTTAACCAGATTACATTTTTGTTTGGTAATTTTTTGTCTATCTCTTATGGTTTACTAGTTATACAAAATTCAGCAAAATGCATCCAGAATGAATAGATCTTCGGAAAATATCTGCGGAAAATTCAGTATGATGCAAATGGCTTTAATATGTGGTATTTTAATCAAAATCATTTTTTAGAAAATATAATTTTAGAAAACATTCCCATGTAAAGGATAGTTAGGAATGCGAGGATTTTCTTGAAAATGTTCGTGTCGCATGCTCGGAAGATACCAAACATAAATACCAATTTTGGTATTTTACTGACTTTTCGTTTTTGAGTTATGCTGTCTCCAAACGCACGCACGAACACAAACACAGTGTCTCTCTGACAGACACGCATATGGAAATTTTTCTAAAGATGCATTTTACTTTCTCTAGCCCCGTATGTATAATGCACATAGTGTATAGAGAAGGTATTGTATTCCACCCAAAAATTCAATATCCAGATTTCACTGGAATTACATGTTTTAGGATCCAACCACCCCCAACTATCCTTTACATGGAAACATTTTTTAAAAGTTTCGATTTTATCAAAAAGAGATCCAACGATTTTGATTAAAATATCGTATACTAAAGATATTTACATGCCAAATAAAATGTATATCTTGTGGAATTTTGCCAAATTAAACCGTAAGAAATAGTCAGAACCTTACTTAACAAAAAAAAAATAAATAAATAAAATAAAATGTTGAGCTCATTTGAACACACTTTGTTAGTACACTTTTTTCGTGGGATGGGCGTTTTGTTATACATTTCTTGGTTTCAGTTTTAAAATATTTATAATTTCCTAATGAGAGAATTTGCCAACTCCCGGCCACACAAGCAAAGGAACTTCAATCACATAGCAACCAGCTTTTAAAAGCTTTGACTATCGCTTTAGTCTATGGTACTCCCTTATATCGCTTCTACGTATATGGAAGTAAGTAATAAGACGTTTCTGCTAGTTTTTTCTCGATTAGCATAAACTAAGTAGAAGAATAAGCTTTTTAACAATCTGTTGCAGAAATGTAGAGAAATTCATGTGAATGGAACTCTGAGAACCACCTACCATATATACACTTGGAATTTTCAAATTCGATCAATATACCATTTTAAATGCTTTGCGAAGATAACAATTCGATCCCAAAGTCCCATGTGGGATTCGCGGTGGACGATGCGGCATCTGGGCGGGTTTTCTCCGGGTCCTCCAGCATCAGCTTTTTAATCAGTAATTTCGCTCACGTTTCATATGATCCACTTCCTAATGTTCATACCTACTTACGGGCCGACCCCTCGAAACAGGTTCTTCATTCTGTGTTTCTCGGCGGTAGCAAAGGGGTCCCGTGTTCGTATCCCGCGTATAGGTTTTGGATATTCAGGATTTTGTTGGCATGGAATCTCTTTTCAGACGTGGTCAGACACAAGTGATTTTACGCGAGTTCCAGACTTTTATCGAACTCATTTATTCATTTTGTTCGGCCTTTTCTGACGTCAAACATACATGTATTCCTCCTGAATTTTCTACTCTTAAGTTACGCTTTACTCGACCGCGTCTATCATTACTTATTACTTTTGGCCGTCTGCTGGTGCATCAAATAAATACTGTTTCTATCGCGGCCGTATGTAGCCTATTTATTTCCACCACGGACTCGGCTATCACGTCTTAGCTCCGCGGATGTTCCATGCCAAGTACCAAAAGTGTCGCTTGACCAGCAAGAGATTTGTTTCTGTTTTCCTTGTTATGTCCATCCTCAGACAGTGGAACTCCAGTTCTATGTCCTTCCCTTAACGGTACTATTCTACTTGGGTCGCTTGTCAGCTTGTGACAACTGTCTGTCCTCGCCTTCTTTTATAATATTACTTCCCTAACCATTTTCAATGTACATTTGCCTCCTCTTAGCATACTTTATATTACATTGGCTATAGTTTATATCCCTTTTAGATAACTCTTAACCCCATGACGCATGTACTGTCTCGGGATTCGTGCATGCTTCTGACCCCTAGGCATTGGTTTGTAAGTCTTAGGGGGTGTCAGTCCTACAGTTACGGGGAGGGTAAGTCGATTACGCAACAATATGTTCACCTTTATAGAAGCGTCAGAATTAAAATATCTACGTTTCTGCAACACATTATTGTTAAAAAGCTTATGCTTCTATTTACTTCATGGTGATCGAGAAAAAATTAGCAGAAATAGTCTTATTACTTGCTTCCTTGTAAGCAGAACCGAAATAAGGAAGTACCATAGGTTAAAGTGATAGTCGAAAGCTTGGTTGCTATGTGACTGAAGTTTCTTTGTTTGTATGGACAGGAGTTAAGAAATTCCTGTATGAGAAAAATATGTTTCTCAAGGCTGAAAACCAAAAACAAGCAATATCTCAAACGATGAACTCCACGAAAAAAACGTATATAACATAAATTGTGTGTTTTAATCTACTTTACATTTTTTGTGTGATAAGCTTTTGTCTATCGCTTACGGTTTAGTAGTTCCGCAAAATTCAACCAGAATAAAGTACTCTTCAGAGGCGCTTCCCAGAAAATTCGAGATATACATTTTATTTGTCAGGTAAATATCTTTAATGTACGATCTTTTAATCAAATTCGTTATAGCCATTTTGGGGAAAATCAACATTTTCGAAAAAAGTTCCATGTGAAGGATAGTTGGGGTGCGGGGATTTTCATGTAAATATCTTAAATATAAGAAATTTTATTCAACATTGTTAGAGCCAATTTTGAGAAAAACAAAATTTTCGAGGAGGTGGGGGCATTTTGTTGAGCATTTTCGTGTCCTTTCCGTGGAAGATACCAAACTTATATACTACTTTTGTATTTAACGGACTTTTTATTTTTGACACTACACACGGACATTTTTCTAAAAATGCTATTTTTTTGAAATCATCGGTAAGGAATTTTTGGATGCAATGCAATACCTTTTTACGCACATGTACATAGTATATGTGAATAATGTAATAAATGCGAAGATCGCGTTTATCTTCGTCTCTGTTTCTGATGAAATCTGTCTTTTAAGTGGCTTAACTGTCCTATAGTTTAATAACACACGCATATAATTCCTCGTCGCCTCTAGAAGGCTGATTATGTAAAACAGTTCTAGTGTTTATTTTCATATTGAATAGAAAAACAACTTTCATTGGCTCGTTTTCTTACGCTTAATTGTTTTACAGGTCAGTCACAAAGAGAAGTGATATTGATAGGAATCGTATATCTGAAAGTAGAAACTTTACAGAGGGAAAAATATTGTGATCTAGAGCAATGTACCACTATTTTGTATAATAGTGTATCTGCAATCTTCAAATGCAATTTCCCTTTTCACGTACTACAAGGTACCCCACTGGTCCCATATTATTTGCGTTTATGCAACCCGCAGCTCACAAGCAATATGTGAGCGTCAGTCCCAGCTCTCGTCTAAGATTAGCAACACAATACCTAAGACGAGAATAGTAGATAACATGCATTTAAATTCAACATTACAAACTAATGAACTACCAAAATGACCACAAAAACGAATAAGTAAATGAACGCTATAAATAGATGCTGTACGGACAGTAAATCGCTTTGCACCTCTCAAGTTGTGCTCTGGTTACTTTGGACCAAGTTAAAGGGAAGAACATGTGTAGGACTGGGTCATTATGCAGGGGCTACCATCGATAAGTTTGTTCTTGAGGGGGTCTATTATTAAAATCTACCACACGCATTTTACTTTCTCTACACGTACTATGTACATAGTATATAGAGAAGGTATTGTAATGCACCCAAAAATTCAATACCGAGATTTCACCGGAAATGCACGTTTTGGGTCCCCCTGAATAAAAAAAAACATTTTTAAAAACTGTCCGCGTTGTCTGTCTATGTATGTGTGTCTGTGGGTAGCATAGCTCAAAACGAAAAGACCGTAAAAAACAAACTTGGTATTTAGGTTTGGTATCTTCCAAGGATACGACACGAAGATTCTCAACAAAGTCCCCCCACCCCCAACTACCCTTTACATGGAACTTTTTTCGAAAATCTTGATTTTCTCAAAAAAAAGGTTCTAACGATTTTGATGAAAATATCGTACATTAAAGAGATTTATCTGACAAATAAAACTTATATCTGTAATTTTCTGGGAATAGCCTCTGAAGACTGCTTTATTCTGGATGAATTTTACGGAATTTTGCATAACTGCTAAGCCATAATAAATGGACAAAAGCTTATCACATAAAATATGTAGAGCACGCTTAAATACACAATTTATGTTATATACTTTTTTTGCGTGGAGTTGATTGGTTTTGAGATACTCCTTGTGTTTGGTTTCAGCTTTAAAAAACTTATACTTTTCTCATACAGGAATTTGTCAACTCCTGTCCATACAAACAAAGGAACTTCAGTCATATTGCAACCAGTTTTGACCATCACTTTAACTATGGTACTCCCTTGTTTAGCTTCTACTTACAAGGAAGCAAACAATAAAACAATTTCTGCTAATTTTTTCTCGACTAGAATGAAGTAAATAGAAGCATAAGCTTTTTAACAATAATTTGTTGCAGAGATGTACAGAAAGCCATGTGAAAGGAATACATACGATTTTTTTTTAAATTTTGAATTATGCCAAATCTTTAAAACTGCATTTCAACACCTACAACATACAGACTTATAATTTTCAAATGCTTTGCGAAGATAAAAATCCGATAGGTAGTTGGGTTAATTGAAACAGGACGGCATTTAGAACGTCCAATCACTGGTTTAGCCCTCCCAGCGTCACTGGTACGTACACGGCAATGGAAGCCTAGCCGCAGTCATTGAGCACATGGGAAACTAGTCAGCAGTCTTTGGGGAGTCTCCACACGGTGAAGGTCTGACAAGAGGCCAGGTTCTACATGGATATTGACCATCGGTTTGGGATGTCTTGGTATAAGTAATAAATTGTATTCTTACTTTAATTTATAATGCTCTAATTTTCCTGTGTATTAGTTCTTCCTTCTAGCATTAACAATTCCTGACCACCAGTGAATTACGATTATGTTGCATTCGTAGAGAAGTTTGTTCCAATTGCTCTTTGTGGTTGTAGTATAGAGTCTAACACCACGTATATATTAGGGATGCAGAATACATGTACTAATCAAAAAATAAAATAAATTAATGGCGTCGTACAGATATAAACCAACTTGATACACGTTCACCTCAATGAAACATGTCTTAAACCTATAACTTCGTTAACATATAACCTTGTTTCCAACTGAACAACCATCAAGGGAGCAATTAAAACATCGGCTAGAGCTGTAATTTCTGACTTTGCACCGTCACTGTCATAACTTACAGGTATATTGCCTTCCTGCAGCGCTACTTAGATGTGGAGACTGAACAGTAAATGTTAAGGTTATTTTTTTGTAGTCGATTGAAATATCATTTCTTGTATCATTCCTGCTTACAGAATCTAGGTCAGAGCACGAGTTTCTGAACATTAAAGTGCATGTGCAGAACTTTTAACGAACTGTTTTTGTGATAAGGTTAACACACACTTTGATGGAAACTATATCTTTTGAGAGCTCCGAATCCAATTTTTACTTTCTCTGCTTTGTATATAGCCAGAGAAGGCATTGCATTCCACTCAAAAATGTAATACCGAAATACACGTTTTAGGCTCTCCTGAAACCAAATAAAAGCATCTTCAGAAAAATATCCATATGTTTGTGAACCTGTAACTCAAAAACGAAAAATCAGTAACTTGTCAAAATTTGTATTTAAATTTAATATCTTCCAAAGATACGACACGAAGATTTTGAGGAAAATTCCCCCATCCCAAACTACCCTTTCTATGGAAAAAGTTTGAAAATATTGATTTTTTCAAAAATTGCTCTAACAGATTTGATTACAATACAGTATAATGATATTTTCATTTTATTTTCTGGGAATACCATCTTCATTTTGGAAGACTTGTATAACTGCTAAACGTAACAGATAGGTAAAGACTTACTGTACAAAGATGTAGTCTCATTAAAACTCACAATTTAAGTATATATATTCTTTTTGTTTAATTAACAATTTCCTAGCTTGTTCTTAGTTTAAATTTTAAAATATTTATATAATTTTATCAAACGGAAAACCGTCTCATATATCTTTAGCATTATTCTTGACCATGCAAATAAAATTGCATTTCAATTGTATCGCATATCATCAGCTTTTAAAAGCTTTGACTTGGTTTAGCCTGTGTAGTCTCTTTCTTTCTCCTGCAATTACAAGAAATCAAATAAATAGACCGTTTCTACTGATGTTTATCTCCATTAGAATGCTGTAGATAAAGTAGTCCTTTGTAAGAATATTTTGTTTGCAGGGCAGGTACAGAACGTAATGGAATGGAACACGTCATAATTTTTGTTTTATTTGTGTAGCCCATTTAACATGTTAGGGGCTTTGTTTTGGAAACAAGCACTAATGTTTTGTTTGCTGAAATGTACGGTTTTACAAAGATGGGGTTTTCAGTATTATACTGCTAAACACGCACACATTCACGCCCATATTCGATCCCAAGCTACCGCATGTGAGATTTGTGGTGGACAAAGCGACGCAGGAGCGGGTTTTCTCCGGGTTCTCCGGTTTCCCCCGCCATCGCATTCCACCGGTGCTCTATCTGCGGTGCCACGAGTACTAAAAGCGGACGTTAAACACTATATAAAAACACTGATATTCATTCTTCTAGTCTCTGTGGGTGACAGGAAACGATTATGGCTGCATATAAATAACGTATAAATAAACGCAATGGCAACAACATGCTTTTCTTTAAGGACTATATGTTATCTGGATTTTTTGTTTTTCCCCACAAGCCGTGTGTAGGACAGGAGTTGGATGGGTAGAGACAGACTGAAAACATGTCGGCATATTGCCATGGTAGCTCAGTGGCAGAGCAACTGACGAGAGATCAGGAGATCCGTGGTTTAAATCCCGGCTATTTCATTGGATTTTTTCCAACTCCTGTCCTACACACGGCTTGTGTGAAAACACTATTAATCCAATACCGATTGACCATAATAGTTGACTATACTATGAATCCTGGGGCTTAAGTACTTACAACATTGTCGCCACTGGGGTTGTCATCTCAAAATAAGTTGAGATCACCTTGTGGTTTACTGGGAAACATGCAAGTCAGTTAAGAAATTCAATGCTATACCGGCATGTTACCATGGTAGCTTTGTGGCACAGCAACCGAGATCCGTGGTTCAAATCTCGGCTACGACATTGGATTTTTCAGTCTGACTCTGCCTATCCAACTGTATGTTCTTTGTTTCTCTGGCATGTTCTCTATACTAGTGGAATGAAATTTCTTCAAATGTCCTCTTTTTCTTGCCAAAAATAACATTAATTTCAAATCCCATTATGTCCCTTTCTATTGATAACGGTATCGCATATCGACAAAATGAAAGGCAACCCAAAGACTGAGTACAGCGTATCATCGGACTATTTGTGAACATGAGTTTTGGTGATAGCATATTCTTTGACTAGGTACGTATTTGCTACAATATTATTATTCTGTGCTTTTTATGTGAAATTTCCCATGTCTCCAATTTCTTGTTCCCAGCAATTGAGAACAGCAGAACTCTTTGTGATTCTCAACCCTGATTAAATTGTGGAAACGTTATTTTGTTTATTTGTCAATACACTGAAGAAAGATAATTAAATTTAGATATAATGAGATCAATAACAACTTTGCAATTTCAATTTCAAATCCCAAATTTATGGAACTTTACAGCTAGCTACCATCCAATGACTTTCTCTCTCTCTCTCTCTCTCTCTCTCTCTCTCTCTCTCTCTTCTGCAAAAAAAAAAAAATCTTACAAAGTTATTTTTTTCTTCTAAACAGGCCGTGGGTAAGACAGGTGTTGGACACACTAAAAAATGCAATACTATAGCCGGGTTTAGAACCGCGGATCTCTCGGTCTCCGTGCGGTTGCTATAACCGCTGAGCTACCATGGCAACATCCAAGTGTGACATTAATTTTTTGAAGACTCGCACGTTTCCCGGTAAACCACAAGGTGATCTCAAAGTGTTTTGAAATGACATATCCCAATGGCGACTTACAATGTTGTAAGTACTTTAAGTCCCAGGCTTCATAGTTTACACAGCTGTTAGGCAAATTAATGTTAATTACTTTTTTTTTCACACAAACCAAGTGCCGAACATAGTTGAATAGTCAGACAGTTGCATGTTGCATGGTAGCTCAGTGGTTAGAGCAAAAGGATGGAGACTGGGAGATCCGTGGTTCAAATCCCGGCTATGATAGTACATTTTTCAGTTTGACTCTACCTATTCTTACAAAAGATTATTCTTATCTTGCTAATTGGGATAAACGTTATTAGAAACGTTCCTTTTAAGTAGAAGAGAAATAAGGATAAGGATAAAGGACAGGTAAAATCTTTTAAAAGCTGTCGCTATGCGATTGTCCTTGAAATTCGCTTTCTTTCCATGGGTAGTAATACAAAAGAGGTATGAAACGGATGAGGACTTTCGTTATGAGGTAACTTTGTGTGTTTTAAAATTGAAAGCAATAGCTGGTGTATCTTGGAATTGGTTAACTCTGCCTGGGTAGTATGGCTGCCTGACGTTCAAAAGGTCGTGAGTTCGAATCTCGCTTAGGGTGAGTTACCCGGATAAGGTTTTCTTTTTCAGAGTTTTCCCTTATCCTGAGAAGACGAATGTCGAGTAACTTTAAGCCGAGATCATTTGAGCATCATATCATCAATTACATTAATCGTCCGATATGACCAAACCAGGTTAAAGGACGTTAAACTACAAAAAAAAAAAAAAAAAAAAAAAAAAGTGTGTGCTAACAATATTTACATTGTGTGTGCAGTTTTTGTCTTATGTCTTACGGTTTACCTGACATGCAAAATTATCTCTAAAATGAAGAGGTATTCGGAGGATGTTCAAGAAAATTAAAGATATGGATTTTCTTTGTTGTGTGAATGTGTTTAATGTGACATTTTAACCAAAATCGTTAGAGCTATTTTTGAGAAAATGAAGTTTCAAACGCATTTCCATGTAGACTTGTTTAGGGTGGGGAGATTTTATGGAATATCTTGGTGTCGCATCCCTGAAAGATGCAGAACTTAAATATCAAATTTGGTATTCAACCGACTTTACGTTTTTGAGTTATCGTTTTCACTCGCACGCACACATACATTAAATAAATTATACTTTTCATGGATACAGGGACCCTAAACCGTGTATTTCCAGTGAAATGCTAGTGTGGAACTTTCAGGTAGAATGCAATACGTTCTCTACCTATGTACTAAGTAGAGAAAATAAAAATATGTTCGGCAATGAAGTATTTCTAGTATACAAAATAACTGGAGAAACACATTCAAATGATAAAGCATGGAAAGGAAAAATTTTAAATAGCGCAGCGAAAAATAGGTTAAAACAACAGAAATATTGTATTTATGAGAGATGTGAATATCCAAGTGTGCTCAGTATAACACTATATAAGGTTATTTTAATATAAAAATATATGAGCGTAAAACCAAACTCCAAGTATTCCAAATCTTATAGGAGTAAGGGGCCTTCCAAATTGTGATTTGCAAAATATTTCCATGGTGCCCCTTATGGGGCCCACGAGGCCTAACTTCAGAATTTTAAATGAAACCATGCTAGTTTTTGTACATTCTTGCTCCCCACAATAAACTAAGCAATTTTTATTAAAACTTGTTTTTTCTAAAACAGATTGTTGAATATTACAGTCTGTTTTATTTAAATTGCCTGTAAATTATTAGAAAAAAATTGATGTGTTCCATTCACATGACTTTCTCTACATCTCTGCAACAAATTATTGTTAAAAAAGCTTATGCTTCTATTTACTTCATGCTAATCGACAAAAAATTAGCAGAGATAGTCCTATTACTTGCTTCCTTATACGTAGAAGAGAAATAAGGGAGTGCCATAGGTTAAAGTGATAGTCAAAAGCTGGTTGCTATGTTACTGAAGTTCCTTTATTTGTATGGACAGGAGTTGACAAATTCCTGTATGAGAAAAGTTAAGTTTTTCGTACCTGAAAACAAAAACGAGGAATATCTCAAAAACAATTAACTTCTTGAAAAAAATGCATATACATAAATTGTGTGTTTAAAAGTGCTCTACATTTTTGTGTGGTAAATTTTTGTGCATCTCTTACGCTTTAGCAGTTACGCAAAATTCCGTAAAATTCATGCTGAATAAAGTAGTCTTCAGAGGCTATTCCCAGAAAATTCAAGATAAACATTTTATTTGTCAGGTGAGTATCTTTAATATATGACATTTTAATCAAAATCGTTAGAACCATTTTTGAGAAAATCAACATTTTCGAAAAAAGTTCCATGTAAAGGGTAGTTTTGGGTGGGGGGATTTTTCTCAAAATCTTTGCGTCGTATCCCTGGAAGATACTAAACTTAAATACCAAGTTTAGTATTTTATCGACTTCTCGTTTTTGAGTTATCGTGTTCATAGACACACGGACACACACAGACCTTTTTGAAAATGCTTTTTTTTTTTTTTATAAAGGGACCCTAAAACATATATTTCCGGTGAAATATCGGTATCGAATTTTTGGGTGGAGCACAATATCTTCTCTATACACTATGTGCACAGTACGTGTAAGGAAAGTAAAAATTATTATAGAAATACTGCATTAAAATTTCGATATCCTGATCGAAGTTAACTGCTGAATGTTATCTCACGTTTTGCCTTTCTAATTAAAACACGAAAGCTAAAATGATATGCCGTCTCTTCATTTCTGCTTCCCAGGTTGTTGGTTTGAGAATACCACTGCACGCTGCGGTGATATTAAATTGTCCTCTTAGAGAGAAAACGCGTATTAATTTTGAGACTAGCGTTTGGTGTTCATTAGCTGCGCGAGGTTCAAACAATCCACAAATAGATTCTGTCTGTAAGTAGATTCTGTCTTTCTGCTAATTGACTAAGAGCGATAGACCCTGCAAGAGGAGCACCCCTATTCTACACTTTCTGAACATAATTCCTTCTGCGTTCTGGATGACTTTTGTATTATTGGTAAACCTATGAGTTACATAAAGTCCTAATACGCAGAAATATAGATGTTAAAGGATAGCACATGCGTCATATAAAGTTTTTCTTTCGCTAGCAAGTATGTACACAAGGCACAGAAAGAAACCGGCACTGCCTTGTTCCGTACACGACATTCCTTACCGTCTGTAGAGTACTTTATTACGTCATGTTTTTATTTTATTGGCTGATACTGTCACCTTGCAGGTAAGTGTTCTGTATCGAACCAATAAAGCATACCTATGCTGGGTTTGTCAACTCATTCGCTAATAGGAATAGCTACCTCCTTCAACTGAAAGTGAGATTAGGTAACGTGTACTACAACAGTAAGCTACAACCCCTCCTCCTTCCCCAATTAGAGTGACGGAGCGGCCAGCGGATATCAAGGCAATCCCTATAAGTTCCCTACAGACAATCAGAAATTCGATGTCCAACACTATTTGTGCTCTGTGTACAATGTAAATATTGGGAACAGAAGGTTTTGTATTCAACCCAAAAAGTTGTGTATTGATTTCACCGGAAATACATGTTTTGAGGACAGCTACATCTAAAAAAAACGTATGTCTGTTTTTGAGAAACCTAACTCGCACACTAAAAGTTAGTGCCATGTTTGGTATTTAAGTTCAGTATTTTTCAAGTATGTGAAGGTTTGCAAGAAAATCCCCACACCTCAAACTGCAGTTCATGTGAAAGATTTTTCGAAAGTTTAGTCGTTCTTAACAATGGCTCTAAGGATTTTGATTAAAATGTCATATAATAAAGTTATTTAAATGACAAAACGTATTTATATTGATTTTTCTAGAAATAGCTTTTGGGGTCTCTTCGTTCTAGATGACGTTTGCATGACTGAGAAATCATAAGAAATAAATAAAAACTTAGGTACTACAAAAACATTTTGAGATGTTCAATTCACGTGCCTTTCTTTAGCCTATCTAAAAACTTCTAACAAAACATTTTTCTTCTTTCTACTCCATGCTATCGAGATAATTATTAGCAGAATGATATTATTACTCAGTTCCTTGTAAGTAAAAGAGAATTAAGGGAATACACCATGCTAAAGCGATTTTAAAAACTGTCACTATGCGATTGTTTTGAAATTCTCTTCTTTACATGACCCGGGAGTAAGCCAACAGAAGCACGGAGGACTTCCTGTTTGAGTAAAGTTTAAGTATTTTGAAATTGAAACCAATGCCGAAGAATATCTCAGAAACGGTTAGATCTATAACAGAAATGTAAGGGATATAAATTGTGTATTTTGATGAGAACTATATTTTTTGTAGTAAGTTTTTTTTCTCTCTCTGCATTCAGAATGAAAACGACTTTATAGTATATAGCTTAAAAACCTAAAGTCCATTAAATACTAAACTTGATATTTAGGTTTATTATTTCCCCAGGATGCGACACGAAGATTTTCAAGAACATCTCCGCATCCCAAACTACCGTTTGCATAAAAAAATATTTATTTTTATTTTCTTAAAGCTGGCTATAATGTTTTTGATTAAAATATCGTGCGTTAAAGATATTTGCATAAAAAATGTACATACTGGGTCTTTAGATGTGGCCTCTGAAGATATCTTTACTCTAAATACATTTGGCTGAATTTTGCATAACTGGTAAGCCGTGAGAAATTGAGAAAAACTCGCAGCAGCACCAAAACAAACAAAAAAAAATAAATAAATAAAAATAAGTAAATAAATAAATACATAAAATAAAATAAATAAAAGTAGATCTTGTTTAATCACATGATGTATGTCACACAGGTTTTGGTGTGTAGAGCTGGCCGTTTCTGAGATATCCCTTATTATTGGTTTCAGATTTAAAATATTTTTACTTCTGTTATGCGGGAATTCGTAAACTCCTGACCATACAAGGAAATGCATTTAAATCGCATTGCAACCAACTTTTAAAAGATTTGACTGTCGCTCTAACCTAGTATATTTCCTAATTTCCCTTCTACTTCAATGAGCAGAAATTGTCTTATTAATTGCTTTCTTATATCTCGATTAGCAAGAAGTGGATAGAAGAAGAAGCTTTTTAACAATTTTTTTGGAGATGTAGAGAGAATTATGTGAATGGATATTAAGATTTTTACAAAAAAGGCCCGTGTGTGTGTGTGTGTGTGTGTGTGTGTGTGGACAGCATAGCTCAAGAACTAAAATACCGTTGAATACCAAACTTGGTATTTAAGTTTAGTATTTTCCAAGAATGCGATATGGGGATTTAGATGAACTCAAAAAGTGGTCCTTAATAATTTTGAAATGTACATCACAAATATAATGTATATCTTGAATTCTCTGGAAATGTTTTAATTCTGCATGAATTTTGCTAAATTATGCATAACTAGTAAATCGTATTAAATAGACAAAAACTATACAAAAGCAGATCTCGTTAAAACACACAATTTATGTCAAATGTATTTTTGCTGTAGATTTGACCATTTCCAGGATATTCCTTGTTATTAATTATAATTTTAAGCTACGTTAGCCTTGCAAAGCAAACCGAACTTCAATTTTTCACATAGCGATCGGCTTTTAAAATATTTGATTATCGCTTTAGGTTAGTGTTTTCCCGTATTTTCCTTCTGCTTACAAAGAATCAATTAGTAAGACTATTTTTGCTAATAATTATCTCGATTAATATGGTGTAGATAAAGGAATACTGTTTTGTAAGAATAGCTTACTTGTGGAATGGGTAGAGAAAGTCATGTGATTGGAATTTATAAGATTTTTTTAGGAATATTTTGTGCATAATATATGCGATGTAATACATCAGAATTTTTTTAAGTCAAGCATTTCCGAAATATTTCATGTTATTGATTTTAATTGCAGTTGTCTCAAATAGGAAATCGCAATTCTTTTTCTTCTCTTTTTACTTTCTCCATACGCACTATGTACATAGTGTATAGAGAAAGTATTGCACTCCACCAAAAATTCGATACCGAAATTTCACCGGAAATATGTTTTAGGGTCCCCAATATCCAAAAAAAGCATTTTCACAAAAAGGTCCGTGTCCGTGTGTCTGTGAACACGATAACTCAAAAATGAAAAGTCGGTAAAATACCAAACTTGGTATTTAAGTTTAGTATCTTCCAGGGATGCGACACGAAGATTTTGAGAAAAATCCCCCCACCCCCAACTAACCTTTACATGGAACTTTTTTCGAAAATTTTTATTTTCTCAAAAATGGCTCTAACGATTTTGATTAAAATTTCGGATATTAAACATATTTACCTGACAAATGAAATGTATATCTTGAATGTTCTGGCAATAGCCTCTGAAGAGTAGTTTATTCTGGATGAATTTTACTAAATTTTGAATGACTGCTAAACCGTAAGAAATGGACAAAAACTTACTACACAAAAAATGTACAGCACTTTAAAACACACAATTTATGTTATATACATTTTTTTCGCGGAGTTCGTCGTTTTTGTGACATTCCTTATTTTTGGTTTCTGCTATGAAAAACGTATGCTTTTCTCATACTGGAACTTGTAAACTCCTATCCATATAAACAGAGGAACCTCATTGACATAGCAACCAGCTTTTGACTATCACTTTAACCTACGGTTGTCCCTTATTTCGCTTCTACTTACAAGGATGCGAGTAATTAGACTATTTCTGCTAATTTTTTCTGATTAGCATAAAGTAAATAGAAGTATAAGCTTTTTAAGAATTATTTGTTGCAGGGATATGGAGAAAGTCATGTGAATGGTACACATCAGATTTTTTATTTCTTTCCATACAAAGAGATCCAAATTTCTAAGTCATTACATGGCGAGATTTGACTATTTCTTTAGCCTAGTTTATTAGCTTACCTCACAGTACTTGCAAGAAAATAATTGATAATTTCATATATGAGGTATGAAGATGTTAGCGACCATGTATTGATTTATTGTGGCCTACCACCCCTCCCCCGGGGAAGGGATAAGAGGAGGGGACACCATATGCCAGAGCACGGGTGATGACGGAGCTAAGCGCAGAGACGCACAGAAGTCGAACATTGTAATTAGATGGCAGCCCTGGAGCGCCACGTAGACTATACAGGCGCCGGAAGGCCGTCGGAAGAATGTCTCAACCAGCGCAGCCAGGGGGAAGAGTTTTACTTGGAGCAAGCAACCGTGCCATCTGCCTGAAAGGCCTCAAGCCATACCAGCCGCCGACCTGAAGGATGAGGAAGGGAAATGTAGGAAAGGAAGGGAAAAGAACTTTGGTGAATATACAGCATTTGCCTAAGCGGCCCCAGGAAAGCCACGGAAAGTTGTATTTGATTCCTGTATAGTCCAATAAAATAAATTAGATCTTTACAACATCCGACTACTTGACGTTGGTAGTCGAACAATTTTACCAATAAAAGTATTAACATGAATTCTAATTACATTAGAAGATGAAATTCATTCTTGGACAATCCCTAGTATTGGAGTAAAATCTAATGATACTCCAGGGGCAGAATGCGCGATCGGCGGGAACGAACCCTAACCTCCCGAATGCCAATTAGAGATGAAACCACTGAACTACCTAGTTCGGGCCGCGCCATGGCCGAGTGGTTAGACCACTAGCCTCTCACCGGGTTCGATCCCAAGCGCCTGCATATGAGGTTTGTGGTGGACAAAGCGGCGCAAGGGTGGGTTTTCTCCGGGTTTTTAGGTTTCCCACGCAATCGCATTCCACTGATATTCCATCTTCATTCCAAGTAGCACCAGTGCCATCGCCTCTGGTGCCATTTGTTGTAAAAACGGACGTTAACACTACCCAAAAAGAAATCCATCTGGCTGGGTTAACACCTTGCATACCAGCTTCTCGTTCAGCATGAAGTAGATAGAACAATAAGCTTTTATAAGAGTACTTTGTTGCAGAATAGGTAGATAGAGCTATGTGAATGCTGCAACTTATATTTTTCGGGTAAAAATCTGATGTGCTCCATTCACATGACTTTCTCTACATCTCTGGAACAAATTATTCTATTTACTTTAATCGAAAAAAAAATTAGCAGAAATAGTCTTATTACTTGCTTTCTTGTTAGTAGAAGCGAAATAAGGGGGTACCATAGGTTAAAGCTGGTTGCTATGTGACAAAAGTTCCTTTGTTTGTATGGACACGTTCACAAAGCCCTGTATGCTAAAAGTATAAGTTTTTTATAGCTGAAACCAAAAGCAAGGAATATCTCAAAAACAATCAACTCCACGAAAAAAATGTGCATACATTGTGTGTTTTAAAGTGTTCTGCATTTGTTGTGTGGTAAGTTTCTGTTCATCTCTTACGGTTTAGTAGTTATGCAAAATTCCGTAAAATTGACCCAGAATAAAGTAGTCTTCAGAGGCTATTCCCAGAAAATTCAAGATATACATTTTATTTCTCAGGTAAATATCTTTAATATACGACATTTTAATCAAAATCGTTAGAACCATTTTTAGAAAATCAAAATTTTCGAAAAAAGTTCCATGTAAAGGGTAGTTTGGGGTGGGTTTTTTTTCTCAAAATCTTCGTGTCGCATCCCTGGAAGATAGTAAACTTAAATATCAAGTTTGGTATTTTATAGACTTTTCGTTTTTGAGTTATCGTGTTCACAGACTCACGTACACACACGCGGACCTTTTTCAGAAAATACGTACAGGGGACCCTAAAACTTATATTTCCGGGGAAATATCGGTATCGAATTTGGTGGAGTGCAATACCTTCTGTATACACTATGTGCATAATGCGTATAGAGAAAGTAATAAAAGCAAAGAACTTAAAATAGCCATGATTTGAAGCGGAATCTTCCTTGCATTGTTGAGCTTTCCAAAGCACTTTTCGGTTACGTAACTACACCCATCCTCCCACAAGATGTACCATTTCCACGTCGGTAGCTTCTAATAGACTGCATCTTGAAAGCAATTATTGTTGGGAGGTATTCCATTAAGGATTCTGATATACCGCTGCAGCATGTCGAGAAATTCCGTCTGGATTAATTCTGGATTGTGAGGTGCATATGCATAACAACTGCGGCTTCCTGGAAACCACAAGTTCTGTCACGTTTTGGTACTTGCTTTGTACAGTTTGCTGAATTCAAGGATATGTCTTTGTGTCTATAATCTAGAACAATTCTAGGCTACACGACTTGGTACGCAGTTCCTCTTGCGTAACCTGAGGACGTGATTTGTTTTCCAGTATCTACATTTCTCAATGTGTTTCTCAATTTATGTAGCATATTATTTGCGTAATCTAAGAAGGCCATTTCCATCTCCGTACGAATAAGTTTACAACACTAACAGTGAATATATGATGTCTACATATATACAGGTGGAAGCCATCACTGGCCTTCTATACCACGTTAAACAAATTACACCCAAAAATGTTATATTTAAACCTCAGCGGAAACAATGCTAGGATCCCCTGCGTCCAAAAACAGATTTTTACTTTCCCTGACACGTATGAACAAAGTACATAGTAGATAGAGAAGATATTGTATTCCACCCAAAATCTTAATACCGACATTTTGCAGGAAATGCATGTTTTGAGACTTCCTGAATAAAACAAAAGACATTTCAGAAAAGTTTCTGTGTGAGTGTTTGTGGGCAGCATAGCAATAAAAACGAGTACATTAGTAGGAAACTTGGTATTTAAGTTCAGTGTCTCCCAAGAATGCAACACGAATATTTTCAAGGAAATCCCTCTTTCCTCTTCAAACTGCTGCTTACATGGGACATTTTTCGAAATTTTATCGAAAATGAATAACGATTTTTATTAAAATGCCATATATTTAAGATATTCTCTTGATGAACAAAATGTATATCTTACATTTTCTGGAAATAACCTCTGAAAACGTTTTCATTCTGGATGAATTTAATACAACTCGTAAATCGTAACAGACAGACACCACCTTACGACGCCCAATTGCAGTTCTCATAAAAACACATAATTTTCACACATTTTACTGTAGAGTTAACGTTTCTTAGTTATTCCTTGTTATTGGTTTCAATTTTAAAGTACTTAAACTTTTCTCAAGCGGGAAGTCGACTTTCATCTCATCTCTTTTGTTTTACACTCGGGAATAAAAAAGAGAACCGAATTTCAATTATTATACATTGCTACAGCTTTTAACAGCAAGTAACAAAACCATTTTTGCTGATGTTTAGGTCAATTGACATGACGTAGATAAAATATTAATCTGTTGTAAATTAATTTATGTAACAGCTAGATAAAGTCGCATGAATTCTTTAAAAAAAAAAAAGTCCATGTATATATCTTTAAGCGTCATAATCTAAACTCTGATAAATGCGTAACTTGGTATTTAAGTTCAATATCTTCTAAAGAAGCTATATACACGTTTTCAAGAAAATATGCATGGCTCAACTGAATTTTGATTAAGATCCGAATGTTTCAGATGGAGAGTATATTTGGAATTGTCTGACAATACCATGTGAATCCCTTGTTATTCTCAAAGTATTTCTAAAATGTTGTAAATTTGGAAAACTATAGGAGAGGCAAACACCTAGGTGCTTAATAAGCAAGAAATATTAGAAGTCTTTAAAATATAGACTTTATTTTCAATATCATTTTTCGATTACATAAAAAAAAAAACATTTTTAGAAGGTATGTGTTTCTGCGTGTCCATGCGTGTGTCTTTGAACACGATAACTCAGAAACGAAATTTAAATATCAAACTTAATATTTAGGTTCAGGATTTTCCAACCACGCGACACGAAGATTTTCAAAAAGAATCCCCCACCGCAAATTACGCTTCATGTGCAAAAAATTTCGAAAATGTTTTTTTTGTTTGTTTTTTTTTCAAAAATTGTTGTAACAATTTTCATTAAAACACTGTAGCTTAAAGATGACGCATGACAAAGTAAAATGTATATGTTATTTTCTGGGAATAACTTCCTCTTCATTCTGAAAGGTTTTTGTATAACTGCCAATCCATAAGAGATAGACTAAAACTTAGTTGCACACAGAATGAAAATCTCATTAAAACATGCAATCTGTCATGTATAGTTTCTCTTGTAGAGCTCACCATTTCCAAGATATTCCCTGTTACTGCTTTCAATTTTCAAATACTTGGAACTTTCCCAAACGAGAACGCTTAGACGTTATACGTATGTCTTTTGTTTTACTCCTGGGCATGGAAAGAGAACTATTGTAATTACAATCAAATAGCTACGCTTTTAAAATATTTTACTATCGCTTTAGCCTGGTGTATTCTCTTATTTACCTTCTACTTATCTAAAAGGAACTAAGTAATAAGACAATTTCTGCTTATGTTTATCATAGTATTAGTAAAAGAATAATCTTTTGCAAGAATAGTTTGTTTGGAGAGCATATTGAGCAAGATGTAAGTGTAACATTGGATGTTTTAAACACATGACTATGCATTCGGTTTGTTCTATATCCCTTGTACTTTATACGAAATGTATAATGCAGGTATATCTGTAGTCATTTATTTAGGTTGACAGGAAATAGGTAAAAACTAAAAGTAAGCTTCCGTAGGATTAATGGAAGCTACATAAAGATGAACAAATTATGAAATAGACAATACATTATGTTTTTTTTTATGTCGACATCATTCTTCTATTGTGGTTAGTTGCTCCAATTTTATATTGTGATATCTTTCTCTTAGGGTATGCCTGGGTCTGGTGAGAAAGAGCATCAGATACATTTTATGAGATTATTTAATGGAGACTAATAACCGATCCTTTGGAATGAGTTGCCGATTCTTATAAGATCAAAAATCAGCTGGAAAAGTAGAGTCAGACTGAAAGTTCCAATGTCACAGCCGGAATTTTAACCACGAATCGCATATTCTCAACCCAGCTACTCTAACCACTGATCTATATTGATAAAATGCCGGCGCGATATTAAATCCCACAACTAATTCGAGATATTCCCGGTAAACTAGGAGAAGAACATGGTAGTTTTAATGGCAAGGTCAGCCAGATTAACTTTGGTGGGGAACTGGAGTTCGATTATCCACGCCTGGTTGATGACATTAAAACCAATAGCTTGCTGGACTGTTTTATTAATATAACCGTATATTTTCTAAAACAGCGAGAGGACTCCACGGTAACGAGCTAAGCTTTTGGGCGTAATTACTCTCCACCATTTCTTGGTTTCCCTGATCGGTAATCGAATGTTGAAGTGGTATAAAATCTACCAATAAAAGGTTATAACATTCCTACAAATCCCGTTTTATTAGCTTCTTTAGGAACATGTATATACGGTTGAAATGCTAAATTCAACTTTAAAACATTATTACGAGGAGTGTTCGAAAAGTCAATACTGGTTTGGGGAAAAAATACACAACATTTTTTCACACCATATGTATACGAAAGAGCATTTCTTAAGCATATTTTTCGACAAATATGCCACCATTGTTCAGGCGTTTGTCATAGCAGGAAATCAACCTTTGTACGTCCTCTTCAAAGAAAGCTGACTCTAGTGAACTGCTGAATATTTTCTTTACATTTGTGGAAACGTATCACAAGTATTATTGTGAACCGTCTGATTCACGCATTTGTCTCATTCACTTGTTCAACAAAACCTACAGCGACAACAGAAGACCGGCACTCCGTACTTCGTCATGAAAATCTGGTCGTTCATCATTGAATTGCCGAATTTACTTTCTCACCACTCCACTTGTCATTTTATTTTCTATACAAGTCAACGATGAATTTAATCTGACTTAACATTCCTTGCGTTCAAAAAAGTATTACGGAAAGCACTTCAGGGATAAGAAATTGTCTTAAAATTTTGAACTATCGCTATCAAATGTAAACAAAATAGAGCTGGTTGTAATGGCGTTAGTGGACATTCAATGAACCAAAGAGACAAATGCGTATGCGTGGAACTGCTGTACTTGCGTTCTGGCGGCTTCGTAAATTCCATTTTTCAAAAATAGATATATGAAAAGTTAAGAGGATTTAATATAGTCCATGCATGTATGTTCAGTAAACAGGCAAAAGACGCACGCAGCTTAGGTTGGCAGCTCAGAATGCAACTTTCCACCTTGACACCATGAACGGGAAGTGGATCAAGAACTACTGTCGCCGAAAGACAGATTCCTTCGTCTGTAAATGATGAATAACATAAGCTCTTTGATACATAACAAGTGACAATATACTGCGACTACACTATGCGGCCGTAATCGCTGAACATGTATGCACGGCTTGCTTCACAAGTCATAGCTGATTGTTAAGACACATTGTTACATTGCGTTTGTGAACACCTGTGCCGCGGCAAATTCTGCAGACATCGCAGCTGTGATTGTTAATACCTGTGCGAATGGACATTTGTTCTGTCGGAAGGTTCTTTGACTCTCGACGCTGCCTGAGTGAGTTTGTGACGCTGTGGAAATTTTTCAATAAGGACTGTTTCTGGATGTTTCCAGTGACCTGACCAACATACCAGCTTCCCCGCATGGCTTGCGGGCATCTCTGATAAGGAGGGAGCAGCTCCAACAGCTGCTAAGGCGAAGCTCCTTACAATCATTCAAGAGTTGCTTGGACTTCAAAATTTCAACCCCAAAATAAATATTTTGTAAATTAATTACACCAGCGGTACACAAGGGCCGTTGCACCATGACTGGCAACCTTGAGGAGCACACTCTGTTACCTCCTTCTACTCCCCAGCCTCATTTTCATTCGCCATCCTGGAAACCCCACATTCCCGTCAGTGCGTGTTAAAGTCTTACAAGAATGGGGAACACGCCTAACTCACCGTCGGGCTGCCCTCAGCCTGCAAACTAACTACTCGTGTCGTTCCCAGTGTTTTGTTTTCACTGGGACTGCATTGTATGCAACAGCTGAGTGAATTTGACGGGAAGCCAAATCGTCGCCGCAGCGAACGTCGAAAAGAAACTATACGGAAGAATTGTTACGAAATACCGTAAGATTTTGGTTGTAATCATTTTGTAGAAGAAATAAAGAATTGTTGGAGAAAATGAGAGTTTTGTGACACGTTTAGAAAGTGATAAACTGAATGTCCCGGTATGCGTTGTCTCTTTGTGAAGCCTTACGAACGCGCTGGACTTAATTCTTGGTGCGGCAGGTATATTACGGAATTTCCGTTATCGCAGCATCGATCTCTACATCACTCTTCCTGCTTTGCCTTCGCCTCAATACAATGGCGGACACAATATCCACTTTTCCCGGGCAGCCGCAAGCGTCAAGGCAAACACGTGCAGTTCTTTGTGCTTCTCCATCGCTACACTGGATCCGTCCCGTTACTGAGGGAAGAGATGAATGTTTTGTGTAAGAGCCCGTCATTATCCTTTGGGCTAAAATTGGAATCTGAGCTGGAACAACTTTTTCAGCAAGTGCACATTTTAACGTCCTTTAACCTAATACATTATGACAATGGATTGAATAATTCTCAAATAATATCGAGGTCCATGGTGCTTAAAGTTGCAGAATATACGGGTAAATCGCCTTAACCGAGATTCGAACTCTGAGCCTCTTGAATGTGATGCGGACACCCTCACTAAGCGGCCGGCGTTTAGTTGTTATAGAGGTAATAAAACCAGTTGTCCATATTTCTCCCTAAATCCACCAATTCCAAATAAGGTACTTATGTAAAAAGGCAAACTATTTTCCCTTCCTCTATACTTCAGGAATTAAGGAGCAATTCCTGTTCCGGTTTCAAAATCTGAATGGCCGTATTTTCCTGGATCTATGTCTCCTCTTTTAAAACTGGTGGTGGTGGTGGTAGTGGGGGTGGTATCACACCACGTATGGATCAGAAGATGGTACATTCTCTCTAGAAAACGCTACCTTCTCCTATTTTATACTCGCAACATTGTAAACGCACACTTACACATAAACGCTGATAATAAAACAAAGAAATAGAAACCTCTCTGATATCGCTCATCCACATACTTGCACTCAACCTACGCCCAGGCATTTACACACATATATAGATATTCAAATAGCAAATATGTCTATACAATATTTACACAAACATCTTATCTCTTAGTAAATGTATTTCCAGTAAGTATGTGCCCATGCTTGACCAGTCCCAGCATGCTGTCCTCCGCCTGATCTTAGCTAAAAGAGCTTCGGGTAATAATATTTTCCTAGCAATAAAAGAGGAGTATGTCATATAAACAGGCAGAAAATAGAATATGAATCTAGGGAAAAATCATAATTAGAGCTACAAAAGAAAGTGGCGTAAAGTCAACATATATTTAGTGAAATGTCATATGTTCTATCGATAGGTGGGTCAAGATAGCGCATTCTAGGTGTGATCTAAAATTCTTTATTTATGCATCTACATCAACTTTCTGCCCCTAGAAGTAAATTCCCTCAGATATAAATACACTTGTGTCAGCACGTTTTACAGTCATGGAAGCAATTCCGGAACTCGCTTTTCCTTACTGTGTTCAGCTACTTCAGCGATTCTGTTTTAGTTCACCAATAGTGGCTAAACGACATCCTTTCAAGTTCTCTTCAGCCTCGGGAACAGAAAGAAGTCGCAGAGGGTCATGTCCTTCGAATAAGGGGGCTGAGGCAACATGACGTTTCTGGTTTTTTGCCAAAAGATCACGAACAAGCGTTGAGGTGCGAGCAGGAGCACTATCCATGAGTGGTTTTGTGAAAATTCTGATCGTTTTCTTCGGATTACTTCATGCAAACGACGCATAACTTCCTTTTTGACTGTATAACCATATGGCAGGACCATTTCTTTGGATTTTCCACATTGTCAATAATTGATGTGTCGCCCTCTTCAGAGTCTTCTCAACCTTCTTTGAAACGTTGGTACCACTCGAAACTCTTTGTCTTACTCGTAGTAGATTTTTCAAAAGCCACAATCAACATTTCGAATACTTTACTCTATTTTTAAGCAAAATTTGTTGCAAATTCGCTGATCCTTCGAAAACACGTGTAGCCCTCTTAACTGTCATCAATAAACTAAGAATTTAAAACAGCTAAAAATGCCAACATACTCGAACATCAGGAACATGTGTACCTATTAGTTAAAAAAGTTTTGAAAATCGGTTGTATAAAGCCCGGAAGATTAAGTTCTCGTTATTTTTTTATCACACCTCATATAAAGAGTTTGATTTCATTGCAGTGCGCTCGATATTTTTCCTCGGGCCACTATAGTGTTTATTCATTGTGAATCGCAAATGTGAGTGACTTTCTATCTTTTGAAAGCCTCTTGATAGGTTATTGCAAGACAACTTGATGCAGTAGTCCCTTCTATATTAGGATTGGGACTAAGAGAGACAGCAGATCAGCAACATGCTATACGGCGCAGCAGTGAGGGCTATCTTCACGGCTGAATCAAGTGTTGGAAACGAAGTTGCAATACGTAAGTAGTTGAAGTTGACAAATTGACTACAAATGCTCCGCTTCCAACCCTACAGCGAGTTTTGTGGTTGAGTACAGGTTTACTCTGTATCTGACGAATTCTGTTGGTACAGCCTATGCTTCAAATTTGGGATTTAAGCTAATGCACGCTAACCGGAGCCATTACACCGAATAATTTGATTCATATGAAGGAAAACAAGAAAATATGGATGGCTTAACTTGCTACTTAAAATTCACAATCGCGTCACATAGCACACATTTCAGAATACTGAAAGCCTACTTCTATAACCCTTACTTTGCTGTAAAACATCAACCTGAATATCACGCAATATTATCTGGTGTTCTTCAAGGCAGCACTTAAGTCCGCTTCTTTATTAAAAAAATTATACAGCTGATTTTTTTCCTCATTATGCTCAGTTAAATATTGCACCTTTGCAGATGATATTTCAATTTAACAAAGTAAGTTAGAAAACAGCAACTAAAAATGTAAATTCTTCAGTATCCAAACAAACAAATTGTACAGATATACCTATAATGAATCCAAAAAATGCGCAGGTTGTATATTTCCCATATAAAAGACACAAAACGCATTACTCTAGCTCTTGGAGCAGTTTCTGTATCCACTTGTCATTCACTTTGTTATCTGAGATCATGCTGGATAGCAAACTAACCTGAAACTTGCGCATTACACACATCACTCAAAAATCGGGAATCCAAAACCAAAATATTAAGGTTAACGTTCAACAATCTAAATTTTCTGTTGCTCTGCAATAAAAACGCTTTTTGTGTGTGTATCCCTACAAAGACCTGTTGACACTATATATACTTCATATGGGCCTCTAGTTCATTCTCACAAATTAAGACTTTAGTTCACTCAGAGCTGATATTTAAGATTGACTGCATCTACTCTATGGTGTGTCAACACCACCACTCTTCACGAAGTCTTAGATATTCCATAAAGACATCAATATGAGCTACCTCAGATTGCATCAAACTCTCGTCAATCATCCAAACGTGTGATATTCCTTTGCATCCGCCGCCAGAGCTGCCAACAGACGACTGAAAATAGAACAACACAGCTACTGCTGCTTTGGGTTTTATAAATGATGTAAATATACTGATCAAATATCTGAGCTTATATTACATTCATGAGGCTGTCACTTTCTGTACTCTTACAACTATATGTATCTGATGTAATGGGGGGGGGGGCAAAAGAGTCATCAAAGAATAAAATCAAAACTCAAAAATTTCATGCGTTCTACCGATCTGCAAACAAACTATTCTTAACGATATTATTCTTATTCTACATGCTAGGTAAGGTTAACGTAAATTACCTTATAACTTAGTTTCTTGGAAGGGAAATAAAAGATCATACTAGGCTTAAGGTACAGTGAAGTCTTTCATAAGCCATCGGCATGCACTAGCGTCATAATTTGGTTCTCTTTCCATGGTCAGTAGTAAAACAAAATGAAACCAAAAATACTCCAATTAAGATGATGTGTTGATCTAATAAAAGTAAATTCTTTAGTTTCTAATTATTTATTGGATTATGTTTGTCTTTATGTTCTTTATTTTTATCTTTAATCTTATGCATATAAATATCAAATTATTTTTAACCATATACGTCGTATTGTTGTAAGTTAAATAACAAGTTATATTCCAGTTGGAATAGCAATAACAAATATCTTAAAAATCGTTAACTGTACAAAAGGAGAAATATGAGATAAATTTTGTGTTTTAACAAGATCTAAATCTTTTTATAAGAGATTCTGCCTATTTCTTAAAATTTACTAGTTATACGAAAACCATCCACAGCGAAGACGGTTTCAAGATTGTTCCCAGGAACTTCAAGATATGTATTTTATTTTATGTGAATATGTTTTACTTACGTATTTTAATTAAAATCGTAATTTATTTTTGAGAAAATTGAAATGTTCCACAATATTTTCCGTGTAAAGGTTAGTTAGAATTAGGAGGCTTTTCTTGAAAATCTCATGTCGTGTCCTTGAAAGATGCTTTTACTTTCTCTAGTCCCAGATGCACAATGTACAGAGGGATAGAGAAGTATTGTATTCCACCCAAAAATTCGATACCGAGATTTCACCGGAAATACATGTTTTAGGACCCCCTGTATCCAAAAAAGCATTTTCAGAAAAAGGTCGTGTGCCTGTGAACACGATAACTCAAAAACGAAAAGTAGCTAAAGCACCAAACTTGGTATTTAAGTTTAGTATCTTCCAGGGATGCGACACGAAGATTTTGAGAAAAATCCCCTTACCCCAAACTACCCTTTACATGGAACTTTTTTCGAAAATTTTCATTTTCTAAAAAATGGTTCTAACGATTTTGATTAAAATATCGTATATTAAACATATTTACCTGACAAATAAAATGTATATTTTGAATTTTCTGGGAATAGCCTCTGAAGACTACTTTATTCTGGATGCATTTTATGGAATTTTGCACAACTGATAAACCGTAAGAGATGGACAAACACTTACAACACAACAAATGTAGAGCACATTAAAACACACAATTTATGTTAGATACATTTTTTTCGTGGAGTTGATCGTTTTTGAGTTACTCCTTGTTTTTTGGTTTCAGCTTTAAAAACATATTTTTCTCATACAGGAATTTAACATTTCACGTCCATACAAACAAAGGAACTTCAGTCACATAGCAGCCAACTTTTGACCATTACTTTAACCAACAGTACTCCCTTATTTCGCTTCTACTTACTAGGAAGCAAGTATAGGCTATTTCGGCTGATATTTCCTCGATTAGAATAAAGTAAATAGAAGCATACGCTTTTTAACAATAATTTGTTGCAGAGATATAGAGAATGTCATGTGAATGGAATACATCAGATTTTTACTTTCTCCATATGCACTATGTAATTAGTGTATAGAGAAACTATTGCACTCCACCCAAAAATTCGATACCAAGATTTCACCGGAAATATATGTTTTAGGGTCCCCAATATCCAAAAAATCTGATGTGTACCATTCACATGACTTTCTCCATATCCCTGCAACAAATAATTCTTAAAAAGCTAATAATTCTATTTACTTTATGCTAATCAGATAAAATAATTAGCAAAAAAAGTCTTATTTCTCGCATCCTTGTAAGTAGAAGCGAAATAAGGGACAACCGTAGGTTAAAGTGATAGTCAAAAGCTGGTTGCTATGTCAATGAAGTTCCTTTGTTTATATGGATAGGAGTTGACAAGTTCCAGTATGAGAAAAGTATACGTTTTTCGTAGCAGAAACCAAAAATAAGGAATGTCACAAAAACGACGAACTCCACGAAAAAAATGTATATAACATAAATTGTGTGCTTTAATGTGCTCTACATTTTTTGTGAAGTAAGTTTTTGTCCATCTCTTACGGTTTAGCAGTTATTCAAAATTTAGTAAAATTCATCCAGGATAAACTACTCTTCAGAGGCTATTCCCAAGAAAATTCAAGATATACATTTCATTTGTCAGATAAATATGTTTAACATCCGAAATTTTAATCAAAATCGTTAGAGCCATTTTTGAGAAAATCAAAATTTTCGAAAAAAGTTCCATGTAAATGGTAGTTGGAGGTGGGGGGATTTTTCTCAAAATCTTCGTGTCGCATCCCTGGAAGATACTAAACTTGAATACCAAGTTTGATATTTTACCGACTTTTCGTTTTTGAGTTATCGTGTTCACAGACACACGGACACACACGGACCTTTTTGTGAAAATGCTTTTTTTGGATATTTGGGGACCCTAAAACATATATTTTCGGTGAAATCTCGGTATCGAATTTTTGGTGGAGTGCAATACTTTCTCTATACACTATGTACATAGTGCGTATGGCGAAAGTAAAAAAGCATTTTCACAAAAAGGTCCGTGTGTGTGTGTGTGTGTGTGTGTGTGTGTGTGTGTGTGTGTGTGTGTGTCCGTGTGTCTGTGAACATGATAATTCAAAAACGAAAAGTCGGTAAAATACCAAACTTGGTATTCAAGTTTAGTACCTTCCAGGGATGCGACACGAAGATTTTGAGAAAAATACCCCTACCCCCAACTACCCTTTACATGGAACTTTTTTCGAAAATTTTGATTTTCTCAAAAATGGCTCTAACGATTTTGATTAAAATTTCGGATATTAAACATATTTACCTGACAAATGAACTGTATATCTTGAATTTTCTGGGAATAGCCTCTGAAGAGTAGTTTACTCTGGATGAATTTTACTAAATTTTGAATAACTGCTAAACCGTAAGAGATGGATAAAAACTTACTCCACAAAAAATGTAGAGCACATTAAAACACACAATTTATGTTACATATATTTTTTTCGTGGAGTTCGTCGTTTTTGTGATATTCCTTATTTTTGGTTTCTGCTAAGAAAAACGTATACTTTTCTCATACAGGAACTTGTCAACTCCTATCCATAAATAACAAAGGAACTTCACTGACATAGCAACCAGCTTTTGACTATCATTTTAACCTACGGTTGTCCCTTATTTCGCTTCTACTTACAAGGAAGCGAGTAATAAGGCTATTTCTGCTAATTTCTCTGATTAGAATAAAGTAAATAGAAGTATAAGCTTTTTAAGAATTATTTGTTGCAGGGATATGGAGAAGGTCATGTGAATGGTACACATCAGATTTTTTCTAAAGGATACAGGGGACCATGATGTGTCTGTTTTTAATATATCTCGGTATCTAAATTTTGAGTGGAATGCAGTACCTGCTCTACCTATGTATTATGTACGAAGAAAATGTAAAAAGGTGGAAGGCAGTTCAAGATATCCATATACGAGTTGTATCCGAATTACATTCGATTGTTCTTATTAATCCTCCGAAATGGCTACAGAAGAATACAAGCTTGAACAAAGTTTTATGTACGATAACCGAATCGTGTAGACAGGCGTGTAACCAATTTCAAGAGCAATGTTCTGTTATTCCAGTTCCTGGCAGAGAATCTGTTGGACGTCGGTTTAATGAGTTTGACAGGCAATCGCTAAGCCTAAAGAGAGAAATGTCCAGAGGAAAAAAAAAAAAGGACCCACTCACATGACCTTTTCCGTCTGTTTTGTAACAACTATTCCTGCAAAAGCTTATTCTTCTATCTAGTTTATACTGAGTAAAATAAGTATTCTATAAAATACCTCATTATGCGTAGGAGGAGAACAATGCAACACACTAAACTAAAAAGATAGTCAAATCTTAAAAAATTAGGTTCTCTTTATATGACTAGAATAAGACATAAGAAATAAGAACGACAAATTCCCATTTGATAAAAGTATTAAGTATTTTAGAATTGAAATCGAATGCAAGGCATATCACTTAACTCAAAATATGTATATGACATAAATTATGTGTTTTAATGATGTATATAGTTTTTGTGTAGTAACTTTTTGTTGGTTTACCGGTTATGTAAAATGCATGCAGCATGAAGAAGTCTTCTAAGACAATTCGCAGAAAATTCTAGAAATACATTTTATTTGACATGTAAATGTCTAATATAAGGCGTTGTAAAGAAACTATTGAGCTATTTTGAGAAAATTCTCGAGAATGTTTTCCATGAAAAGGGTACTTTGGGGCGGGGGATTTTTCTGAAAATCGTGTCATAGAAATCTTAAACACAAATTTTGATATTTAATGGATTTTTTTTAGTAATGCCGTGCACACACACCCACATACACACACGCGCTCATATGTACGCGGAGCTTTTTCTAGAAATACTTATTTTTGCGTTCAGGGGTTTTAAAATATGTATTTCCGATAAAATCTAGGTATCAAATTTTTGGCTGAGATACAGTACCTTCTCGATCTCTATACATGGATAGAAATGGAAATGGCGTACTATTTATAGACGCTCTTTAACTGCGTGCTTCTCAGCGTCCCATTCTAAATTGGTCGTGAAAGACCGCTTAATTTTGCTCAGAGGCCTCTCCATCAGGTTTGAGATTCTTTTACGTGCCGTAAATCTACGACACGGGATCAACGGCTTTACTTCCGTTCCGAAGGAAGCCATGCTAAGGATTTTTACACCCGAAAAAAATCCATCGTCCTCCGCCAGGTATATGAAGTTAGCATGGTAACCATTACGCCATGGAGGACGACTAGTACGTGAATAGTATTGGTAGAGAAAGTAAAAATGATGGCTAGATTCAGATATAGAAATGCTGCTCTGGCCAAGAGAAACTGGAAAACAGATACTAATACAAATGAATCTGCAGAGGGAAAGAAAAAAAGACCACCTGATGGACGAATGTATATGAACGCACTAAGGATATACTGGAGAAATGTTGATGAGAGAAATATTAAAATAAGGAAACGTGTACATGTATTATTAGATTAGTTTGTAGAACTATGTAAATATAAGTATTCGTAAATATAAGACCTGTAAATTTTGATGCCAAAAGGCAAGAAAGTTACTATTACTGCTGGGAAAGTACTACCATCCAATATTCACTTCATCGTTCGCATTCTCACCGTTTACTTCATTGTCCTCCCATGTAATTCATCTTCGCTGCCATCCGGCGAAACAAGAAGTAAATGCTGGTAAAATTTGCATTGTTGCGTAATAAATAGTGATCAAGTTCGGCCCCAAATGCTATCTGCATTGTAACAAATGAGATTGGATTTTAACAGCTGGGGTACTAATTTGTAAACAACCAGTGGTATATTAAACGAATTGGATGTTTCCCGATGAAATTTGGACAGGAATTGCGGCTAATTTTCGGGTGAATACGTTAGATCTATCAAGCTTCCAAGTAAGATTTTAGTGCATTAAGTGTTAGGATCTAGAGGGTGATAGATAGGTAGTTAGGATAATAGCGCCTAGCGCTGGTTCACTTATCTGATTGACATTGTGTTCCGCTCTGGGCGGACAGAAGGTAGTTTATTATCCGATTCCAATTGGGGCACTGGTTCGTGCAGTACATGAATATGCCGGAGCAGGGGGCGGTATGAGAAATGAGGGAATCTGAACACCGCTCCCACAGTTAACTGCCAAAACGTCGCTTGGACCCACAACTTAACAGCGGGATCGCTGGTCGGATGAGCTCGAAGGATGGAGGTTATTAATCACGGGTTTAGTCGCTGCCAACTACAGATTGAGTTTTGAGTATAAATTAGTTGACTGATAAAAGTAAATACTATAATCTGAACACAGGTATGGTATTTGTCTTCCTTGACAGAAGTTTGGATCAAGTTGGTAATGTCTCTTGCGGCATACATCACGAGAGGTTATGTTGGATAAACTACCTATCGCGGAGGGACTAGAAAGCTCTATACCCATCATACAGCGTGGGAGATGAATAAGTGCAAACATTTATATCAACGTTTGAGGACGTCGCGATGATCCAGTATTTACATTTTTACTTTCTCTACACGTACTAAGTACATACTGTATAGAGAAGATATTCTAATGCACCCAAATTCGATACCGAGATTTCACCGGAAATACATGTTTCGGGTCCCACTGAATCCACAAAAAAAAAAAAAAAAAATCTTTGGAAAAAGGTCCGGGTGTGTGTCTGTGGACAGCATAGCTCAAAAACGTAAAGACCGTTAAATACCAAACTTGGTATTTAAGTTTAGTATCTTCCAAGCATGCAACATGAAGATTTTCAAGAAAATCCCCCCACCCCAAAATACCCTTTACATGGAACTTTTTTCGAAAATTTTAATTTTCTCAAAAATGGCTGTAACGATTTTGATGAAAATATCGTATATTAAAGATATTTACCTGACAAATAATATGTATACCTTGAATTTTCTGGGAATAGCCTCCGAAGACTACTTTATTGTGGATGAATTTTATTAAATATTATATAACTGCTAAGAAATGGACAAAAACTTACCCGACAAAAAATGTAGAGCACATTAAAACACACAATTTATGTTATATACATTTTTTAGAAGAGTTGATAGTTTTTTTAGATATTCCTTGTACTTTTCTCATACAGAAATTTGTCAACTCGTGTCCATACAAACAAAGGAACTTCAGTCACCTAGTAACCAGCTTTTTACTTCACTTTAACCTATGATACTTCCATATTTCGCTTCTACTTACAAGGAAGCAAGTAATGAGACTATTTCTGCTAATTTTTTCTCGATTAGCATGAGGTAAATAGAAGAATAAGCTTACTAACAATAATTTGTTACACAGTAGTACAGAAAGTCATGTGAATGGAACACATAAGATTTTTACAAAAAGGTCCGTGTGTCTGTGTGTATGTGTGTTCTGTGTGTCTGTGGACAGCATAGCGCAAAACCGAAAAGACTGTTAAATACCAAACTTGGTATTTAAGTTTAGTATCTTCCAAGATTTTCAAGAAAATCCCCCTCACCCCAAACTATTCTTTACATGGAAGTTTTTTCATTTTAACCTAAGGTCCTCATTTCGCTTCTACTTACAAGGAAGCAATTAATAAGACTATTTCTGCTAATTAGCATGAAGTAAATAGAAGCATAAGCTTTTTAACTACAATTTGTTGCAGAGATGTAGAGAAAGTCATGTGAATGGAACACGTCACATTTTTAACGATAATTTATCATGTGAATGGAACACGTGAGATTTTTTCTTTTTTATTATCACTATCTAAGGTTTTTTCCACGTAACTTTACCTCATAGTCACATCTCATTGATTGCTCTGTTAAAATAGGCTTTTATGTGGTACAAACTGCTATTTTCTTATTTAACATGAATATTTACGTTAATATATTTGAAAATCTTTTTAGTTTCTTTCCCTCCTTCTTTGATTACCCTTGTATGTAGGACTTGCAAGACTCCAGAGGCTCTGGATCGGAAAGAATCCATGATGGGTGATCAGCCGGAAGTCTGGTAGGAAAGTAAGGAAGTGGATGCTATAAATGGCGGTAGATTGTTACAGGATTGCAGGAAATTTAATTACGGATCAATTAATGAAATGAATGTAAGGAAAAATCGGAGAGCCCGGAGAAAGTTAAAACGACACTTTGTCCACCACAAATCTCACATGCGGTCCCTAGGATCGAACCAAGACCGTCTAGACGAGACAGGGGTGGCCACGGCATTGCCTATATCCGAATATAATTTTCAAATTTACTGTGTCATAACCGTATAAATCAAATATATTATGCAACAAGAGTTAATGCATTAAAATAGTGTAAATTTTCTTCAATAAATGCATTTAGGACGATTTCTTGTTTTAGACCTGCCCCTCAGGATTATGAAAACACCGTCCATAATGACAAGGATTTATAACACGTTATTGCTTAACCTACACATATATCACCATTCAAAGGTGCTTTAAAGAAGCCAATCAGAGAAAACGAGAGGTAATTGTGTGCGGAAAGATAAATGCAAGACTTGGAACTTTAATAGTGGCAACTATTCATTTACGACTGATCAAAAGAAATACTACAATTTACCAGTTTAACTGTACATCAAAATGGTCACCAGTTTTGTGTGCAACTCGTTGTCAGTTAGGTGGAAATCATAGAATACCCTTAGCAGCGTCTGTTGTGCTGACAGTTCGAATGAAGCGACCTACTGCCTAACGAATCTCTGGAACACTTCTGAAGCAAATGTCATGAAGTGGTTCCTTCATCTTCGGATTCAAGTCAAAAGTCACAAGAACTTAAGTACTCCAAAAGGGGAGTATAGTGGATGGTACAGCACCTTCCAACTTCGTAGACCCAACACAACAGCCATAGTCTGTGCTGAATGTGACAGCATTGTCGTGCAAAACGACAGGTGGGTTCTGCAAAAAGTGCCGCCGAAGATCAGAAAGTTCATGAGACCCCAGCAATGTGAAACTTATCATGATGCTTCTTGTGTAAAACTATGATGGTGTTATGCTAACGCATCCCCTTCCGCCTCAGCACTACTCAGTATTATTGCTTATTTTTGGAAAATAATCTGCCAACAGTTTCGAGAAAGAAGCAGCAACATTGGACTTAGTTCCGAAGAAGGAGGAACCACTTCGTGGCATACTTTGGTAGTATGTATCTCTTTTGTTTCAGTTACGAATAAAAAGTTTCCAACCCACGTATCAGCGGGGCAAGATTATAAGAGACAAGCATTAATGTGATCTAGTTCTAATCTCCACTGTCATATCTTCACTTAATTTTCTTTGTCTTCTTTCTTTCTTCGCGACGTAGTGACGTAATGAAGAACGTTCGAAAAGCCTCTTCTTCGGAGGGCTTACTCGCTGGGGAGACAAACAAGATCTTTGTAGTCTCCTGCAGTAGCAGCTCTCTCTGAATCTTCAGAAACTCACCCGGAGAACTGCACTTCTTGTCGCATCAGAGACGCACTCACTGCGAAAGCTTCCACTTGCCATTGGTAATTTCCACAGAAGATTTTAGTGTGTTCTGGAAGTGGAGAGAAGGGAAACTTCCAGAAGAATCTGGTATCTTGGATAATACTTTTGGTGTTCGCTGAGAGATACCTCGTCTTCTTATATCTGTTTATCTCGCCGCCAGCCTTTTGATAGCTGAGCATGTAACTACGTCTTGACGAATGACATTTTTAAATGAGGGGTTAAATGCGAGTTACTTAACTCACTTTTACTGGAGCATTGCTATGCAGCAGCAGGAACGGCAGTCAGAAGTGCACGCTATTCTCATGTTTCTGCGCAGCAATAGTACAGTCACTATAAAGCAAATAACATACTCAGTGATGTCAGTCACATGTATTTACTCTCATCCTCGGTTACTGCTTACACTACACTTTACACCTAATTTTCTTGTATTTTATCGATTCCCGACATTTCTCTCTCTTTCTCTTCTTTTGAATTGCTGTCATTTTCATTAATAACTAAGCATTTTCATTAAAACACTGGCAATGGCATAAACCCAGAACATAAAACACTTTCCAGTCAACTGTACGCTGTGTCTTCTGGAAGCGTAATCATAAGGAAGCATAGCTGTTTGTTATTGTAATCTAAACTATTTTCTGACCTGTTTTTTCAGTGGAGGCTAGCTCATTGTATCTTCGCTAAATATCATTATTCTAGAAGGAACGAGCAGCCTAGAGACTCCATTGTGCGTATAAATCGCCGCATATCTGTAAACCAAACAGTATTCGCAATAATACCACTGGTTATTAAAATACACCTTTTACTGAGACTTTATTTCCTGTAAAACCACTTAGATTATTCCGAGTTGAAGTTATTTTAATTAAAATGAAAAAACAAAGGAAGCCACATTAGGGGAAACCTCTTGATTTATTGCAATTAACAAATATAACAACATAAAGACATTAAAATTTCAAAGCAAAACATCAAAGAGAAGAGGTCACTTTGATATTAATTTATTCCAGTAGACAAATGAAGTTGGGGTCAGCGGTGGAAGGTCTCTTACAAAGGAAGGTTGAGCCATTGTGCCGGAAACCGCGGGCCGAATTCAAGAAAGGATGTTTCATAAAGCGCCAACTGTTCCGCAATGTAAATACCCAGTGGGGGTTTGACATTTTGTCGACATGTAGATTGAACCGCGTGCCACCACCTGAATATTGGCGAGCTATAATCCCTCACACGTTGCATCATAGACAGAGCGTTGTAGCCGTTTTAAAACTAGTAGAATCTAGGCTTTTTATTTATTTCTCTACACGTACTATGCACATAGTGTATAGAGAAGGTATTGTAATGCACCCAAAATTCGATACCGAGATTTCACCGGAAATGTTTTGAGCCCACTCTAATCCAAAAAAAAAAAAAGATTTCTGGAAAAAGGTCCGTGTGTGTATGTATGTGTATATGTGTGTGTGTGTGTGAACAGTATAGCTCAAAAACGAAAAAAAAACTTTAAATACCAAACTTGGTTTGATATCTTGCAAGGATGCAACACGAAGATTTTCAAGAAAATCCCCCCAACTACCTTTTACATGGAACTTTTATCGAAATTTTTTATTTTTTTAAAAATGGCTGTAACGATTTTTATTAAAATACGGCACTTTAAATATATTTACCTGACAAATGATATGTATATCTTGAATTTTCTGGGATTAGCTTCTGATGACTACTTTATTCTGGATAAACTTGACGGAATTGTGCATAACTGCTAACCCATAAGAGATAGACAAAAACTTACCACTCAAAAATGTAGAGCACATTAAAAAAACAATTTATGTTAAATAGATTTCTTTCGTGGAGTTGATCGTTTTTGAAATATTCCTTATTTTCAGTTCCAGCCTTAAAAATCTTATACTTTTCTCATACAAGAATTTGTCAACTCGTGTCCATACAAACATAGGAACTTCAGTCACATAGCAACCAGCTTTTGACTATCACTTTAACCTACCTTATTTCGCTTCCACTCACAAGGAAGCTAATAATAAGACTGTGCTAATTTTTTTCTAGATGAGAATGAAATAAATAGAAGCATTGACTTTTTCACAATAATTTGTTGCAAGGATGTAGAGAAAGTCATGTGAATGGTACACATCTGATTTTTTATAAAGACACAGTTGTTAATAGCAATTTTGTACGTTTCTTTCAGTTGATTTTGTCTACTTATTCTGCAACAAATTTTTATTGGTAAAATATAACATGTCCGGGCTTGTAGGCCGTGGTTGAATATTAAAATTATTAAAATATTAAAACTTGACCTTCGTCTTCAGCTGTGGAGGACATCTTCAGAAATGAGGCCGGTAAAGATTGGCTAGTGACTGTCCTCCACAGCTGAGGACGAAACGTCAAGTTTTAATTATTTTAATAATTTTAATGTTCGACCACAAGCTTGGACATGTTATATTTTACCAATAATAACACCGGCTGTGAAAGTCTACTAGCAAACAAATTATTAATTTAAAAAGTTGATGTGTTCCATTCACATGACTTTCTCTATATCTCTGTAACAAATTCTTGTTAAGAAGCTTATTGTTCTATCCACTTTATGCTAATAGACATAAACATTAGCATAAATGGTTTCTTGTGAGTAGAGGAAAAATAAGGAATACACTAGGCTGAAAATATAGTCAAATCTTTTAAAAGCTGGGTGCCATATAGGCGAAACCCGTTAGTTTGCATTGCCAGGAGTTGACAAATTCCCGCATGTGAAAAGTTCAAGTATTTTAAAACTGAAACCAATAACAAGAAATATCTCAAACATGGCCAACTTCACGAAAAAAAGTATATGGTATAAATTGTGTATTTCAACGAGATCTACATATTTTGAGAAGTAAATTTTTATCTATATCTTACGGTTTACTAGTTATGGAAAATCCAACAAAATTCTTCCAAATAAAGAGGTCTTCAGAGTCTATCTCCAGAAAATTTAAGATATACATTTTATTTGCCGTGTAAATATCTTTAATATACGGTATTTGAATCAAAATCGTTAGAGACATTTTTGAGAAAAGCAAAGTTTTCGAAAATTTTTGGATTATTTGGGTGAAGAGATTTTCCTCAAAATCTTCTTATCGCATCCTTGGAAGATAGTAAAATTAAATACCAAGTTTGGTATTTTATCGACTTTTTGTTTTTGAGTTAATGTGTTCACGGACGCACAAACACACACATACACACACGAACCTTTTTCTAATAATGGGTTTTTTGAATACTGGGAACTATAAAACGTCTATTTCCGATGGAATCTCGGTACCCAATTTTTGGGTGGAATGCAATACCTTCTCTTTACGCAATGTACATAGTACGTGTAGAGAAAGTAAAAATTACTCTTCTCACTAATTCATGCTAATCAAGAGAAACTTATTTCATAACTTATAAGTAGAAAGGAAATAAGGGAATACATTAGAATAAAGCGATAGTCAATCTTTTAAGCCGATTCCTATGAATTGCAATTGAATTCCGTTCTCCTTGCATGACCATAAAGAAAAGTGAATAACGACATCCGTTTGAGAAACGTCTTAAATGTTGGAAATTTTAAAACAAATAATAATAATAAATACATCGGAAATGATTAAGCCTACAAAACAATGATAAGACATTGTGTGTTTTAAGCAGATCTAAAATTGTTTGTAGTAAGCCTTTGTCTATCAGTAGATATTAAAAAAAAAAAAAAAAAAAAAAACATATGGAGTTGCTACTTGAAAACAGTATTAAAATAGCAAACCAATAGCAACGACTATCTTAAGAATAGTTAATTCCACAATTTTTACTTTCTCTATACGTACTATGTATATAGTGTATAGAGAAGGTGTTGCACTCCATCCAAAAATTCGATACCGAGATTTCACCGGAAATATATATTTTAGGGTCCCCTATATCCAAAAAATCTTATGTGTACCATTCACATGACTTTCTCCATATCCCTGCAACAAATAATTCCTAAAAAGCTTATAATTCTATTTACTTTATGCTAATCCGATAAAAAAATTAGCAGAAAAAGTCTTATTTCTCGCATCCTTGTAAGTACGATAGAAGCGAAATAAGGGACAACCGTAGGTTAAAGTGATAGTCAACAGCTGGTTGCTATGTCAATGAAGCTCCTTTGTTTATATGGATAGGAGTTGACAAGTTCCAGTATGAGAAAAATATACGTTTTTCATAGCAGAAACCAAAAATAAGGAATGTCACAAAAGGACAAACTCCACGAAAAAAATGTATATAACATAAATTGTGTGTTTTAGTGTGCTCTACATTTTTTGTGCAGTAAGTTTTTGTCCATTTCTTACGGTTTAGCAGTTATTCAAAATTTAGTAAAATTCATCCATAATAAACAACTCTTCAGAGGCTATTCCCAGAAAATTCAAGATATACATTTCATTTGTCAGGTAAATATGTTTAATATCCGAAATTTTAATCAAAATCGTTAGAGCCATTTTTGAAAAAATCAAAATTTTCGAAAAAAGTTCCATGTAAAGGGTAGTTGGGGGTGGGGGTATTTTTCTCAAAATCTTCGTGTCGCATCCCTGGAAGATACTAAACTTAAATACCAAGTTTGGTATTTTACCAACTTTTCGTTTTTGAGTTATCGTGTTCACAGACACACGGACACACACACACACACACACACACACACACACACACACACACACATACACGGACCTTTTTGTGAAAATGCTTTTTTTTGGATATTGGGGACCCTAAAACATATATTTCCGGTGAAATCTCTGTATCGAATTTTTGGTGGAGTGCAATACTTTCTCTATACACTATGTACATAGTGCGTATGGAGAAAGTAAAAAAGTATTTTCACGAAAAGGTCCGTGTGTGTGTGTGTGTGTGTGTGTGTGTGTGTGTGTCTGTGAACACGATAGCTCAAAAACGAAAAGTCGGAAAAATACCAAAGTTTGTATTTAAGTTTAGTATCATCCAGGGATGCGACACGAAGATTTTCAGAAAAATCCCCCCACCCCCAACTACCCTTTACATGGAACCTCTTTCGTAAATTTTGATTTTCGCAAAAATGGCTCTTAACGATTTTGATTAAAAACCATATATTAAATATATTTACCTGACAAACAAAATGTATATCTTGAATTTTCTGGGAATAGCTTCTGAAGACTACTTTATTCTGGACGAATTTTACGGAATTTTGCATAACTGCTAAACCATAAGAGATAGACAAAAACGTACTACACGTTGAGGACGTTAAAACACACACTATGAAAAACATATTTTTCTAATACTGGAATTTGTCAACTCCTATCCATACAAACAAAGGAACTTCAGTCGCATAGCAACCAGCTTTTGACTATTACTTTAACCTATGGTACTCCCTTATTTCGCTTCTACTTACAAGGAAGCAAGTAATAAGACTATTTCTGCTAATTTTTTCTCGATTAGCTTAAAGTAAATAGAGGCATAAGCTCTTTAACAATAATTTGTTGCAGAGATATAGAGAAAGTCATGTGACTGGAACACATCAGATTTTTTAGTTTATTATTAGGTGGTTTAACTTCAGGGCCTCTAAGCATGTATGACCGGTGATAACGGTGCAATCTTCAACTGCTCGATTGTTAGAGTAGCGGTCTCTCCTTTCCTTATGCTTGACGCTATTTCTGCCTGTCCACATCCTCATTACTCCCTGATCTTCCGAAGTACGAATGGTCCCGAGCCGAGCCGAGGCGAGTCGGACATGTACGATTCACGGAAGTTCTGCACCTCGGTTTCCACAGGTGCGGTTTTAGGGATTTGAGGGGTCCTGAACTAGATCTGCCTTATTTGTGATATAAAGTTTTTATACAACATATCCTTTGTAAACGCCTTATGTACCAATGATGTACGATAATCGCAGTTTTATGCTTCCTGAATCCAAAAAAGTATCACTTTAGTGAAAGGAAGGTATATGATGTGTTTATGTGTGAAAAAAGTAGGTTGAATACGAAATCCTAAAAGAAATAATTAGGTCAAATGGACTCATCTACTCCCATTGTATCTATGAATAAATGTGAATAAAAGCATATCCACAAATTTCTTTATTAAAAGGAAGTAAATTATAAAATAAGTACTTTAAAGAATGGGTTGTTGAAGAATGGGTAGAGAAGGTCAGATGTTTTTACTAGCTCATGTTGAATCGTAGTCATTTGACAATATCATGAAATCGTATTAAAGCTTCGATTGCGTTTAAGCCATTTGAACTCATGTTTGCAGTTTTATTATGTTCTGCATAGCGAATTTGAAACTATTCTGTTTGTGGCTGCCTTTAAGGTTAGTACATCCCTTAGTGTAATTATATAACAAAAGGTATTATCTAATATAGTGTGTGAAATTTAAGGAAATGTATACTTAGGCCAACTAGATATTTTTTGATCAATTTAGCAAGGCATTGCATAAAATCATATTTGACAGGAACTTTAATTTTAAGACACGCTAAGATCCATAATTCCATGAATTTGCCGAGAATATTCAGTCTTACCGACTCGTAATCGCCGCATGTGATGAAGTGATAGCGAAATTGGACAAAGCCAAATATGTAAATTCCACTCTCTCACTTCACGTTGTGGTTGCACAAAAATTCTCTCTTCCGGTGGTGGCTCATTAAAGGGCAGAACTCTAGACACAAACAAATTCTAAATATTTCAGCACATGCATTGTAACATAAAATAGAAGCGAGCAGTTTAGATGGCTTTTCAGGCGAATGTCGATAACTGTTTGTATGTATTCGCGTGAGCGTTCCTATGGGGAAAAGAACGGCTAAGACGCAAACTGATGTGCCCTTACTTTAATTATATTATTAATTAAACTCTCTTGAAGTTTCCAGTTGGTAATTTATACAGTAAAGTACGTTATTTATTATGATTCAAAATTAAATAATAATAATAATTAATAAATCAATGGAGCTATGATGTGCAGGAGGATGACGGGTGTGTTCCAGGGAGGTTTTACAGCACTCTGAAAATGTACACCATTCTGGCACTTACACCCTGAGTCTGTCCTCCCTACAGATCGCTAGCAAGAGGAGCTTCCCTAAGCCGTTTGACTTAGGTCAGCGTTATTCCTTCTGGTATGCTGTTTGGTCTTTCGCAGTAGCGGATTATAAACAAAGAAAAGCTCTTCCACTATAAACTGAGCTTGGGTATCCTCAAATAATTAACCGTTTCAAAAATAGCTTCAACTTAATTCTAAGCTTTTATATGTAATAGTGTTATAAATGCTTCCGCGTATTGCTACTATTAGTAAATATAAAAAATGACCCAGAAATTTATATAAAGATTAATTATTTATTTGAGTTAATCTGTAGCAAATATTTAACTTAAACAATTGGAATGAAACAAATTAAGTGGGAATAAATGATTATATAAACCATTATCTTCTTCTTCTTCTTCTTCTTTACGGTTTGTGCCAACCCATCATTATCTTCAAACAGAATTAATAGAATTAAAACTGGTCCCGCACCCAAAATTTCGATACCGATATTTCACAGGAAATATATGTTTCGAGACCCCCTGAATCCAAAAAAAAAAAAAAAAAAAAAAAGCATTTTTAAGAAAAATGTCCGTGTGTGTGTGGGCAGCATAGCTCAAGTATGAAAAGACCGTTAAAAATCAAACTAAGTCTTTTAATATTTTGATTATTAATGTAATTCTTTTTGTAAAGTTCCAGGTAAACAGAGTTGTGTGTATTATCAACAAAGAAACCGCCTTGAAGCCGTAGTTCTTCCTCTACAGTTTGCCTAAACCATAGACTTTGCAATCAGACATAAGACAGCATGACTCGCAAATCTTTCGCTCAATAATAATCAAGGATCGCGTGATTTCACTCCATAACCGAATTCGCCTCCCTGAAGGTTGGTCGCTGTCCTGAGTCTGCTCAGGTTAAAATGTTGAGTCCTTAAGCAAGTAACAATAAGGGGACATATACGTCATATTTTATTTGATCACATTTTCAAGAAATTACATTAAACTTTAAGATATATTCAAAATTTCACTTAAATACCAGGGTAATTTCACAAGTCATGACAACTTATTTTTTTATCGAACAACAAAGCTGCAGGAAACACAACTCAGGATATACGTTGAAAGTCGCTGGAATGTTCTTCTAAATGTTGGTACTAAATTGGGATCCGGGTACAGGGGATTATGGTTACGGGTCATTGATAGATGCACAAACGTGATCATTGTTTAAATCGTATTACGTGTGCACAAACGGGTACGCGAGCTAACGACCTTCAAAATAATCCCTTAAGGCGTCCACACACTTTTGACACTCACGAGCATTTCTGCCACGTAGATATAATCTGGTGGTCACATCCCAATCTGTGTACAACATGCTTTCAACTTTACATATTTCATTAATTGCATATTTTTTAAATCGGATTATATAAAATGGTTGCCATGACTTCTGAAATGACCCTCGTATATGTGTGTGTATGCGTGCAAGTGCAATTTTGTAGGCAATTTAAACATTGTTCAGCGAACAGTATTCAGTTTGAATTATTTTAGATTTTATAAATATATGAACTTTAATGGTATATTTACTGAACAATGGGCGACGCCGTGGTCGAGTTGTAAGACCGCTCGCCTCTCATCAAGACGACGCGAGTTCGATTCCAGGGGACCACATGTAAAGTGGACAAAACAGTGTCTGGGCGAGTTTTCTCCGGTTTCTCACCATTCATTCCACCACTTGATTCATAATGACCTATTCTTTCATCCATTTCACGGCATTTCATATCATCTTCCTCATTTGCATACTAGACATCGGGTTGATCACCCATTCTGGCTACTCTCTTTGTGATCCATAGTCCGTCTGATTTTCAACAGTCATCTGACTACAGCCGCTGACCATATGGAGGACTTTCACCTCTTCAATAAACTTCAAATTTATACGCAATATTTAATAAGTCAGCATCAACATACAATAGTTGAGCTATTAGCTTAATTTAAAATAAGGGTTTAGTAAATTGAATTCAGGACAAAACTGTATTATTTTGGGAGGATGGACCTTTGTTCTATTTTACTTAACACACCCCTCACATATTAACCTATTCTTCAAGAAACATTATCCTAAATATTTCAACAAAAGTCTCTTTAATTGGTTTTGCACACAAACCGTATGTAGGATAGGAGTTGGATAGGTAGAGTCAGACTGAAAAATTCAATGCCATAGCCGGAATTTGAACCAAGGGTCTCCCGGTCTCTAGCCGTTGCTCTACCACTGAGCTACCACAGCAACATGCCGGCATAGCAATGCATTTCTGAACTGACTCGCATGTTTCCCGGTAAACCACAAAGTGATCTCAGATTCTTTTGAGATGACAACCTTAATAGCGACTTACAATGTTTTTTATTTCCCTTCTACTTACAAGGAAGCTAGTAATATTACTAATCCTGCTTATGTTTATCTTGATTAGCATGGTGTAGATAATAAATTAATGTTTTGAATAAATGATTTGTTTGCCTAACAGCTAGAGGATATGCGAATGGCACCTATCAGATTTTTCCCTTGTACTTGCAAGGAACGAAGTAATAGGCACACATTCTGTTGTTTGTCTCGATTATCATGAAATAGATAGAGGAATAAGCTTTTTAACAATAATTTTTTACAGAGATGTAGAATGGAATACATAAGATTTTGCTTGTAGAGTTGGTCGTTTTAGAGGTATTCCCTGTTATTGTTTCCAGTTTTAAAGTACCTTAACTTTTTTTAACCGGGGTAGTCTAAAGCGAATCAGAGCCTTAATTGTCTCGCTTAGCGATCAGCCTTTAAAAGATTTGACTATCGGTTTAGCCTAATGTATTATATCTTATTTACCCTCTACTTACAACTAAGCAAGTAATAAGATAAATTCTGGTAATGTTTTTCTCGACTGGTATGAGGCAGATGTAAGAATTAACATCTGTAAGATTAATTTATATATGGAAGAGGTAGAGAAAGTTTTATGAATGGAAAGCACATCAGATTTTTATTTTCGTTACACATAATATGTACATGTGTATAGAGAAGGTATTGTATTGTACCCAACAATTCGATACTGAAACTTCACCGGGAAACATATATTTTGGGCCCCCCTGAATCCAGAAAAAGCATTTTTAGAAAATGGTCTTCGTATTTAAGTTTTTTATCTTCCAATGATGTGGCACGAAGATTTTCAAGAAAATCTCCCAGCCCAAACTTCCTTTTACATGAAAAACATTTCGAAAATTTCGATTTTCTCAAAAATGGCTCAAGCTATTTTGATTAAAGTCGGTTATATTTAATTATTTACATGCCAAATAAAATGGGGAATATCCTCTAAAGACCTGTTTATTCTGGATGACTTTTATTGAAACCGAAAGAGACAAAAACCTACTACACAAAAATATAGATTACAATAAATCACACAATTTATGTATGTATAGTTTTTTCGTGGAATTGACCATTTTCGAGATATTCCTTGCTATTGATTTTAGTTTTAAAATAAACGCAAAGAAACGGATTTCAATCCCATAGCAACCACATTTTAAAACATTTGACTGTCGGTTTAGCCTAGTGTATTCCCATATTTCCCGTCTACTTATAAGGAACTAAGTAATAAGACTGTTTCTACTAATTTTAGCATTAAATACACAGAAGAATAAGCTTATTAACAATAATTTGTTACATAGATGTAGAGAAAGTCGTGTGAATAAAGCACATGAGATTTTTCTTGTAAACTTGATTTGAAAAGAAATACATTTTAATACATTTTTAATGTATAAACGAGATATACTATTTTGAAGGGAAGAATTGAAAATGAAAATATTCTAAATGGTTGTACTATAAGTTCTGAGGATCAGGGCATGTAAAGGGAATTAATTAGATAGTCATTCGTCTTTTAAAAGCTACATTTGCAACGACGGGTAATGCAACTAGTGAGTGTATTTACTGTTAGTTTTGCTTTTACATTCTCTGTAAACTTCCCAGAGGCACACATTTAGTGCAGCTCTTTAGCTTTAATCCTAAAGAGTACTTGCATCGATGCATCTGACTCATTTCTCTTCAGGGAAAGCAGCTAAAATGTTACGAAGCAGTTAAGTGGAGCTGGACCAGTTGATTACGTCTCGATGAGCATTCGGATGATTTAGCAAACGGTAGATGCCTGGAATACGTGGAATATTCCATGCAATGAGGAGGAATATATACGAGTATCGTAAACTAGGTTAAACAGACTGGCTTTCCGGCAGGTGATATTGGGCATTATCGGAGTATTGCTGAAAAGGTCGACCCCTTTACAAGCGAGAGACGATCCCATTATGCCTCAAAGCGCATACATATATAGGTCGCTTGGCCTCAAACCTGTCTTCTGTGACTAGACAGCTTCCAATAAAGATATAATAGGTTCTTCATTACGATGGATGCTGTGTTCTTGTTTATATACAGTATGTTTCGTTTCGTAATCGGCTTTACCCTCCCCATATTTGTAGGACTGACACCGCCCTAGGACTTACAAGCCATTGACTAGGGGTCAGAAGCCTGTTGTGAGGCAAATGGCACGAAATCACAGAGGATCGGCCCGTAGCCAGGCATGAACATGAAGTAGAGGATATGAAATGATTGGAAAGATGATGGAGGATCTAGATTACGTGTTGGCCACTGCATTTTTAGTCATAGCCACTTATTTAAAAAGGAACCTCCGCCTATCTGTCCACTCTGCGGCGAGGCACTTTCTGTCCACCATATCTTGTTAGTGTGCTCCCCTAGCAGCATTACGAGCCACTCTGCAACTGCCGGTCAGGATTTCGGAAGTCCTGGCAGATGATTACCGAGCGCTGCAGAAGGTTTTAAACTTTTTATTCAAAGTGACCTATGTCTTAAGAATTTAGTTTTTGTTTGTTGATGTTATAGATTTTACGGTAAAAAATGGAGGGATATGTGAGGTTTTTAAATCTTTTATCCTGCTTGACACTTTCCGGTTTTCGTTTTAATCACTGACACAGTTTTCTCTCCATAGTTTTATTTATACCGGTTATATATGTCACTTTAGCTGTGTTTTTATTCTCCGAGCTATTTTAATAGTGTTTTTTATTCCTGGCTCCTTGCGGAGTTTTTGTATATGTCTTTTAGAGTCATTTTTATTTGTGGTTTTAACGGAATTCTATTTTCTGAGGGCGCAATCCTTTATCGTTGAGCACCCTTAAGCACAAATCATCTGGAGAAAACCCGCCCAGAGGCCGCCTCGTTCTCCAGGAATCCCATATGCGGGCGCTTGGGATAGAACCCAGGCCAGCGGACTAACCACTCACCCACGGCGCCTGTAGACTATATTCGGGTCATTGTTACTCGTTACCGTTCTGGTGGTAGTGATGGATATGGTAGTGTTGTTGCTTCAATATCAAAATGAACGTATAAAACATAATATATCCATGGATCACACGACCCCGCATGCTTTTCCTGTTGCCGTCATATTATAGTAAGGGTGCATGCAGTATGAAACATCTAATTTGTGCTCCGCATACTAAACAAAACCTAATGTGTTCCATTCACATAATTTTCTCTATATTTTCTGCAAACAAATTATTCTTACAAAATAATTTTCTTTTATCTCCATAATACTAATCAAAATAAACTATTCAGAAATGGTTTTGTTACTTAATTCCTTATAAGTAGAAAGGAACTGAGGGAATACACTAGGCTAAAGTCAATGTTTAAAACGTGTTTGCTGTGCAGCCATCATAGAAATTCGGGTCTCTTTAGATTGCTGGAGTAAAGCAAAAGATATATAAAAGATTTGATGACGTACTGTTTGAGAAAAGCTCAAGTATTTTACATCTGAAACAAAAAACAAGGAATATCTCAGAAATGGTTAACTCTACAAAAAACTGTGTATCTTATAAGGTGTATGTAGTTTTGTGTAATAGGTTTTTGTGGTTTACCAGTTAGGCAAAAGTCATCCAGAATGAAGAGGACTTCATAGAATATTTCAGGAAGATTAAAGGTATACAATTTATTTATTATAAGCATCTTTAATACTGTGTGGTGAGCCATTTATGAAAAAATAAAAAATTTCGAAATGTTTTCCATGTGAACGGTAGTTTACTGTGGGGGAATATTGCTGTAAATCTTTGTGTCGCGTACTTGGAAGATGCTGAACTTTCAAATATAAGTTTGATATTTAACCGACTTTTCGTTTTTGAGTTATAATATTCACACACACACACACACACACACACACACACACACACACACACACTCGCCTCTCTAGAAATGCTTATTTGGGGGAGGCTGTAGGAGTCCTCCAATCATGTATTTCCTGAAATACCCGTATCTGAGTTTTGGATACAATTCAATACAATACCTTCTCCACCTACTATGTAAAGTAGGCACATTGTGCATACATACTTGCGAAACTAACCATCTGAGTAGCACTCTCGTTACTTTCTTTACCCGCCGCACTATTATTGCAAAAGTTTATTCTTCTTAAACGTTGTCAAAGAGTATTTTATTGCACTTTTCGCTACAGTTGCAAAGGTGAAGGAGATTTAAACGAGTCAAATCTTTTAAGAACGGTTCGCTGTGTGATGGTTTCCAAATTCCGCTATCTTTACAGGACTAGGAGAAACAAATGTGAAACCAATAAATACTCACTCTTGTACACACTCACGAAACAATTGTATTTAGATGACAAATAAAGATTATTAGAATTACGAAAGATCCAAGAATAACGCAAACATAAAAACAACAAGACTTTAACATTATTACTATAACTTCACTCTATATTTTAACTATATTACTTCATGTTAAGGGCGGTTGAGTGATTAGACCGCTAGGCGGCCGGGGTTCGATCCCGAGCGGCAACATGTGGGATTCGCGGTGTACGAAACGGCGTCTGGGCAGGTTTTCTCCTGGTCCTCCGGTTTCCCCCGCCACTCATTTCACCAATTGCTCTATCATCACCTTTCTAGTCATCAATTTCGCTTACATTTCATATCATCCACTTCATGTTCATGCCTGGCTACGAGCCGACCCCTCGTAACAGGTTCTCTAATCTGTGATTTCGTGCCGTAGATTCCCCGACGGGTTTCTGACCCCTAGTATTGGTATGTAAGTCCTAGGGAGGGTGTCAGTCCTCAATTACGAGGAGAGTAAGCCAATTACGAAACGAAACGATATATTAAAGAAAATTATCAGAATCTTAACTTGTAAAATAGCATTTTGTCTGTGTGTAAAGTAAAATTTTGGACACGTAAGCCTAAAAGTAGCAAGCTGTACCATTACGTATTATCACGAAAAAATAAAATATGCCTCATACAGTGTTTATTAAACATTGAAATTATTTATTTTGATACAGAATAAAATAATTTGCTATGACAGCAAATATATTATAGAAGTTTTTAATTTCTTCAATTCTACAAAGAAATAGATAAGAACAACAATTTTATTTAGCCCGCCTGATTAGTGGTAGCCTATCTACCTAATATTCAACAGGTCGCAAGTTCGAGCTTCACTTAGGGTGAGTCACCCGGACAAGTTTATCGGGGTTTCCCCTTATCCTGAGAAGACGAATGTCTAGTAATTTTAAGCTCCATGGACACCAAGAACATTTGAGCCTCATTTTACAGATTTCGTTCATCGTCCGATATGACCAACCAGGTAGAAAGGAGTTAAGCTAAATAAAAAAAAAATAAAAAAAAAAAAAAAAAAATAACTTCGTACACACTTTTCTTAAAACATGTTTTAAACTTATTATATTGCAATTTATAAATACGTTTAGACTTTTATGTAACAATTCTCCTATAACAAGTTATGCTACAGTAATCTATTTCCGCTCAGCTGTAACGGCATGTTTTAAAATCTTCTAAATGATCTTGCTACTTTCTCTACACATACTATGTACATAGTGTATAGAGAAAGTATTGTAATGCACCCAAAAATTCCATACCGATATTTCACCGGAAATACATGTTTTGGGTCCCCCTGAATTCCAAAAATAGCATTTTTGAAAAAAGGTCCGTGTATGTGTGTCTGTGAACTGCATAGCTCAAAAACGAAAAGACCGTTAAATGCCAAACTTGATATTTAAGTTCGGTATCTTTCAAGGATGTGACACTTTCCATGGAACTTCTTTCGAAAATTGTTATTTTCTCAAAAAATGGCTCTAAAAGTTTTGATTAAAATATGGCTTATTAAAGATATTTACCTTAGAAATAAAATCTATATCTTGAATTTGCTGGGAATAGCCGCTGAAGACTTCTTTATTGTGGATGAGTTTCACAAAATTTTGCATAACTGGTAAACAGTAAGAGATAGATAAAAACAAATTTAACAGAAAATGTAGAGCTCGTTAAAATACATAATTTTTGTTAGGTATATATATTTTTTTTTCTTGGAGTTGATCGTTTCTGAGATATTTCTTGTTATTGGCTTCAACAATACAAACAAAGGAATTTCAGTTACATAGCAACCAGCTTTTGATTATCACTTAAACCTATAGTACTCCCTTATTTCTCTCTATTTACATGGAAGCAAGAAATAAGACTAGTTCTGCTAATTTTTTCTCGATTATTGTGAAGTGAATAGAAACACAAGCTTTTTAACAATGATTCATTGCAGAAATGTAGAGAAAGTCATGTGAATGGAACACATCAGTGTATTTAAATAAATGTATGCAATTTTGATTGGATAGAATGCACATTCATTTTAAAACATTTATAGTTAATTACATCTCGAAGAACAATTGTTTTAATCTACTTACATTTAATTTGTCAAATTTCACGGTCTTTGATCTGTCAAATAGTCCACTTCTTTCTTTACTTGTTCGGAAATCTAAAGTTGTTGAAAATTTGCGCTAGATTATTTCTAAGAACGTTTTACTTCATAGGAATTGAACCTTTATTTTAATGGAGTTATTACTTTCTATTTTCCTGGAACTTAATTATCTTCACTACTCTGTCTAAAAGTTAACTGATTTCTCCTACTTAACTTGACTTTAATAATGAATTACAGAATTCTAACTTTACCGTTAAAAAGAAACAAATAATGACTTGTCTACATCAGAATTATAAAGAATTATAACCTATGTATTTTTGCATTAATAACTGATTATAATATATGAAACGATTTAATGTAAATATTCTTATATCAAGGCTTCTGCGGCGGGTTTATTGTCCCACGTGATGGTAGCCAAGTATGAAGCTTTATTAACACAGCACGTTTTATGCCCAATATGCACGTTATTTAACACCCCGTTGAAGAGCCAAGCATGAAGTTGGTGATGCTATTGCGTTAACGGGTGCCTCTAGACTCGCTCCACTACCAAAAGAGTAGATCTCCACGTACCTTGTTCAGAAGATCCACTACCGGTGGTTTGTCTCTGGCTCAGCTCAGTCTGTATGTAGATTTGACTCACTCGGGTGGAAGCAATGAGGGTAGCTTGGGAGTGATCTTACGAAATAGTTAACACACACTTTTATTTTACCTATTTGTTTACTCCTGACTAGAAGACAAACACTTTGCTTTACAATCTAACTGCAATCAATTCTAAGAGCTTTCCTTCTTTAACGACGTGCATTAACTTCACTTATTAAACTTATTACTTGTTAATTTATTACTCTGAAATCGTATTAACAATATTATAACAAGTATGCGCTTGAACTTAACGGTTTACGCATACATAGCAACTGTGTGTATTTGAATGCCTTGATGAGTATAACTGCGGGTGTCTTGATGTAGGTAACTGATTGCCTAAATGTCCATAATTGAATGCATGTGACTGCGTAACTGAGTGTCCTGAGATCCTACAATCTCCTACTTATATAGTAGATTTATTGTCATGGCTGCGTCTTTCTGATTGGTCAGAAAGACCGCGAACTTGGCGTTGATGTGGCCCATAATGCTTCATTTTCTACTCAGAATGCATAATATACCCACGTGACCAGCATCACACAATGGAAAAAGACTCATTTCACTACAATGTTGGTCTTCACCATCACTTATTTCTCTATTGCACGCACATACACCATGTACGTGACTGACAATAGAGAAATTTCTCACATCCCTTTCCAATAGCCAAGTTTGGGTAAACAGTTCTGAGCTGTGCTTACTAGAATCTAGCTTTACACTTTTAAATATATAAAATAATTGATTATTAACACTCCTAAATTATTAGCTTATTAATAATTGATGGAAATAACAATCATAGTAGCGAGGCTGTTAATGGTCTCATTTTGATAAGGTAGATTCAAAATTGCACCTCAGAGCCGGGAATTGAACCATTGAGCTACCCTGGCGCTCTCTGGAAGTCAGATATAAAATATATTTAGAAATAATTTAATTTTGGCCAAATTTCAAAATATATATTCTTACTATATCGAGTGCACTGCTGCTGATGCTTGTTTTAAGCATATCTTGTCGAAATTCAATTATAATTTTAATCCCAGCTGGGACAGAATTCTGTGGTAAAACGCCATAACTTGAGAATTGAAAAATATGAAAGGTATCTCATCAACTTTTGGCTGTTACTGTTCTATGTTCAGGTGGGTCAAGTTGGGTCTAGAAACCTTTGTGGCTCTGTTTTAAATCATAGCTTCATCATCTTTTGACAGACTCAAGATTGCCTTAGAGCAGCTATTATCAATGAAATATAAAAATCTGATATGCTGTATTCACATAACTTTCTCCAGCTGTTCCATGTACAAAGTGTTCTTACTAAAGATCATTCTTTTATGTAATGCAAAAATAGTATGTAATATTATGCTGCGTAATGAAGCATACTGAATGGTTAAAAAAAAGTGTGTTCCATACTTCATACTAATCGAGATAAACCTTAGCAGAATTTGTCTTATTACTTGCTTCATTTGAAGTAGAAGGGAAATAGGATAAAGCAATATCAACTCTTGTAAAAGCTGGTTGCTATGTGAAACAATCGAGGTTCGGTTCACTTTGCATGGTGCGGCTTGAGAAAAGTTAGGTGGTTTAAAATTGTAATCTAAAATAAAGAATATCTCGTGAATGGTTAACCCTACAACAGAAACGTATATGACAAAAAAGTTATGTGTTTTAATGAGATCTACATTTTTGTGTAGTAACTTTTTGTCTATCTCTTACGGTTTAACCGTTATGCAGAGTTCTGCAAAACTCGTCCAGAATAAAGAGGTCCTCAGAGGATATTCCTACAAAATTCAAAATATAAATTTTAACCATTATGTAAATATCTTGAAACAAATTCGTTAGAGCAATTTTTGTTAAAAACAACATTTTCAAAACAATTTTCATGGAAAGGCTAGCTTGTGGAGGGGGATTTTCTTGAAAATCTTTATGTCGCATCCTTTAAAGATACTAAACATAAATACAAGTTTGGTATTCAACGGTATTTTCGTTTTTGAGCTATGCTGTCGACAGACACACATGGACCTTTTTCTAAAAATTCCTTTTTCGGACTAAAGGAACCTCAAAGCATATATTTCCTGTGAAATCTCGACATTTAATTTTTGGGTGGAATACGATACCTTCTGTATCTCATACGGGATAGAGAAATAAAAATCTGACGTGTTCCATTCACATGACTTTCTCTACATCCCTGCAACAAATTGTTGCTAAAAAACCTATTATTCTATTTACTTCATCGTAATCGAGAAAAAATTAGCAGAAATAATCTAATTATCTGCTTCCTTGTAAGTAGAAGCGAAATAAGGGAGCACCAAAGGTTAAAATGATATACAAAAGCTGGTTGCTATGTGACGGAGGTCCCTGTGTTTGTGTGGATAGGAGTTAACAAATTCCTGTATGAGAAAAGTATAATTTTTTCAGAGGTAAAATTAAAAACAAAAAATGCCTAAAAACGATCTACTCCACGAGAAAAGGTATAGAACATAAATTGTGTGTTTTGAAGTGTTCTACTTTTTGGTGTGGTAAGTTTTTTTTCCATCTCTTACGGTTTAGCAGTTATGCAAAATTCCGTAAAATTCATCCAGAATAAAGTACTCTTCAGAAGTTATTCCCAGAAAATATTTGATATATATCTTATTTGTAACGTAAATTTCTTTAATATATGTTATTTTAATCAAAATCGCTACAGCCATTTTTGAGAAAATCGAAATTTTTGAAAACAATTCCATGTAAAGCGTAGTTTGGGGTAGGGGGATTTTTCTCAAAATCTTTGTGTCGCATCCTTGGAAGATACTAAACTTAAATAGCAAGTTTGGTATTTTACCGACTTTTCGTTTTTGAGTTATCGTGTTCACACACACACACACACACACACACACACACACACACACACACACACACACACACACACACGGACGTGTTTGTGAAAATTTTTTTTTTTTGGATATAGGGGACCCTAAAACATATATTTCCGGTAAAATCTCGGTATCGAATTTTTGGGTGGAGTGCAATACCTTCTCTATACACTAGGTACATAGTAAGTGTAGAGAAAGTAAAAATTGCAGATATGCACTTACCAAGTTATGACTCCCCTCCATAAAATCATATTGATTTTTGTCAAATAAACTCTTGTGCGTGTAGATCAACACCATGGTGAATCTGTGGGTTCGTATAGCTAAGCCTAAAAATTAAACGTCTGATATAACTAAAATTATACATTTACAGTATTTTGCAAAACATGATGGCCGAGCCTCGCTCTTCTTCCAAAGTCGACCTGACTAAGGTTTGAGGTTAGGGGATTTGCGGTTGGAAAGCATCCCTCGCTGTTGCCAGGTCTTCCAATTATTGGTCCCTTAACTGAGGCGTGATTCTCGGCTTGCAAGCAATGTTTCCAAGACACAAATTTTACTACGTTACCTCTCGCCCCTAGCACAGGTTCGTCTTGTTTGCTTATTGCCCAGTGACAGGGGGAGTGGTGCCGTTTGAGAGCCATCATGTTTTGGAAAAAATCTGATGTTACACTCACATGACTTTCTCTAGCTACTCTACAAACAAACTACTTACAAAAGATTATTCTTCTTTCTATAATGATGTTCGAGATAAACAGTAACACGCATAATCAGTTGGAAAATTGAATACCATACCGGCGGGTTGTCACAGTAGCTCAGTGGTTAGAGCAACCGCACGAAGAGCGGGAGAACCGTGTTCAATTCCTGGCTGTGGCGTTGAATTTTTCAACTGGTCCTAATCTCCTAATTAAGTAACAGAATGTTCTTATTACTTAGTTTATTATAAGTAGAAGGAGACTAAAGGAATGTGCTGTGCTAATGTGATGGTCAAATGTTTAAAAACTGTCGTTATGCGATTATCATTGCAAATTGCTTCTTTGCAAGGCCAGGAGTAGAACAAAATAAAAACGGAAGTTACTATCTTACAACAGTATAAGTACTTTACAATTAAAAATAGTAATAAGGAATATCTCGAAAACGGTTACCTTCACGAAAAAATGTGTATGACACAAATTGTGCATTTTAACGATATCTATATTTTTGTACAGTAATTCTTTTGTGTATCTCTTATGTTTACTAGTTATGCAAAATTCAGCAAAATTTATCCAGAATAAACAGGTATTTAGAAGCTGTTCCTAGAAAATTGAAGGTACACGTTTTATTTGTGATGGAAATAGCTTTAATATATGGAATGGTAATAAAAATTGTTAGCTGTTTTTAAGAAAACCAGCATTTTCTAACTTTTCCCATGTAAGGGGTAGTTAGGGAAGGACGATTTTCTTGAAAATCTTTGGTTCGCATCCTTGGGAGGTGCCACACTCGCACACCAAGTTTGGTATTTAACCGTCTTTTCGTTTTTGAGCTATGCTGTCCACAGACACCACGCATACACCCGGACTTCTTCTATATTTAGGGGGTCTTAAAACATGTATTTGCGATGAAATCTCGGTATCAAATATTTGGGCAGAATACAATATTTGATCTATCCACTATCTACATAGTACATACGGCCTAGAGAAAGTAACACTATAAAGCTAATAATCACCACCGTTTACTACTCTTTTCTTGCTGGACAAGATAACAACAATGTCTAGGTGGAAACGTTTAACGTCTTGTTGAAGGAGTCTTGTTTTACGAAGTGTGCTCTAAGTTGGGGTTTCGTAGGAAGAAATAGGCCGGGCGTTGCCCTTGTCAGAGCAACTAAATTTGCCATTGTTCAATTTTCCACACGAAGTCCTTTCCTTGGAATTAAGTAGGCATGAAGTAGAAAGCAGTGGAGCGTGAAAGCGAAGACTCGAGGATTAAACACTGGCACAGTTGCATGGTGTTTGTTTACACGCTTGGGGTTGGCGGGGTTAACCAAACGCGCAGGTGAAAACAAAACTTCAGGACCAACAGACCGCAAGGGATAAGCTCTTAGCAAAACAATGGAAACAAAAGCGTCATCCATTCACCTGGAAAACGAACTGCAATTCTTCCTGTCGAGTGTTAAAGAGAAATCCAATTTTCCTAGGTTTAACTTCAGAATTGGGGCTAAATTATCCTTCAAATAATATTGGATGATAGTATTAACTGAAAGTTTGTACACTGAGGAACATTGATAATGTGGGGGAATTTCTAAGATGTTTTATGGTATTCGCCCACTACTAATCAAGATGATATTCTTATCATAATTTTCTCTAAATACTACATGGTACGTAGTTACAGAAGCAATTGCACTCCACCCAAAAATTCAATTTCCTAGATTTCACCGGAAATACACTTCTTAGGGTTCCCTGTATCAAAAAAAAAATTAGAAAAAGGTCGTGTGTGTCTTTGACACAATAACTGTAAATTACCAAAACTGGTGCATATTTAGTATCCTACAAGCATGATACCTTTACATGGAACCCATTTGGAAAATGTTGATTTGCTCAAAAATGACTGTAATGCTTTTGATTAAAATAGCGTATATTAAAGATGTTTACATGACAAAACGTCTGTCTTAAATTCTCTGCAAATAGTCTCATAAAAACTCTTCATTCTGGATGACTTTAACATAACTGGTAAACTATAAGAGATACATACACTTTCTACACTTAAAGTATAGATTCCGTTAAAACACAATATTTATGTCATACACATACTCTGATAGAGATAAGCGTTTCCGAGATACTCATTGTTATTGGTTTCAGTTCTAAAATACTTACTTTTCTCATACGGGAATTTCTAAACTCCTGGACACGCAAAGAAGCTTTTAAAGGATCGACTATAGTTTTAACTTAGTGAACTTCCTTATTTCCCTTCTACTTACAAGGAAGCAAGTAATAAGACCATTTATTTTCTTCTATGTTTATCTCGATTTGTATGGACTGTATAACACATTCTTTTATTTTTTACTTTCTCTACCCGTACTATGTACATAGTGTATAGAGAAGGTATTGCATTGTACCCAAAAATTCGATACCGAGATTTCACCGCAAGTACATGTTTTGGCTCCCCCTGAATCCAAGAAAAAAATGTTTTTGGAAAAAGGTCCGTGTGTGTCAGTGTCTGTGAACAACATAGCTCAAAAACGAAAAGACCGTTAAATACCAAACTTGGTATTTAAGTTTGGTATCTTCCAAGGATGCGTAAGAAGATTTTTAAAAAATCCCCCCTCCCTCAACTATCCTTTACTAGAAACTTTTTTCGAAAATTTTGATTAAAATATTGTATATTAAAGACATTTACCTGACAAATAAAATGTATATATTAAATTTTGTGGGAATAGCTTCTGAAGACTACTTTATTCTGGATATATTTTGCGGAGACAAAAACCTACCACACCAAAAATGTAGAGCACGTTAAAACACACAATTTATGTTATATACATTTTTTTACCTGTAGTTGATCATTTTTGAGATATTTCTTGTTTTCGGTTTCAGCCTTACACAACTTATACTTTTCCCATACAGGAATTTGTCAACTGCTGTCCATACAAACAAAAGAACTTCAGTCACATAGCAACTAGCTTTTGACTATCACTTTATCCCATAGTACTCCCCTAATTCGCTGCTACTTACAAGGAAGCAAGTAATAAGACTATTTCTGCTATTTTTTTCTCGATCAGCATGAAGTAATTAGAAGCATATGCTTTTTAACAATAATTTGGTGCAGAGATGTAGAGAAAGTCATGTGAATGGAACACACCAGATTTTTTTCACCAGTGATTATGCTTCATTACGCAGGGTAATATAATATACTATTTTTGCATTACATAACTGAAATATTAAAGTACAGTTTTCTTAATTAAGTCTGCTCTATACACGTTCTATTATATTTACTTTTTAATATTTATTGGAGGCATCAAAATCTATTGTTTTGTCAAATTTATTAAAAAGTGTGATATTTATTTACTTCTTGGTAGTTCCTATGTCACTGTCCACTTTCTGGAGTTCTGTAGCTTGTTTCAGGTGTTTATTTTACTTTTGAAGCTTTTTCATCTGTAGACCCGATGTTCTACTGTGTGTTCTTCTAGTGGACAGATACATGTGGAGCCATCTGTTATTCGTATCTGTTATTAATGTTGGGGTAATAGGGTCTGCAGCAGTCGACTTTATGGCTCGTCGGCTGAGCACTTCTCGAGACAGCTTTCCTCTCGGGCGTGTTCCTGATGTAGCAATTGCATACGAAAGCATAACATTCTTTTTCAAACAATCTTCGTTTTTACTTTCTCTACACGTACTATGTACATAGTGTATAGAGAAGGTATTGCATTCCACCAAAATTCGATACCGAAATTTCACCGGAAATATATATTTTAGGGCCCCCTGTATCCAAAAAAAGCATTTTCAGAAAAAGGTCCGTGTGTGTGTGTGTCCGTGTGTCTGTGAACACGATAACTCAAAAATGAAAAGTCGGTAAAATACTTAAGTTAGTATTTAAGTTTGGTATCTTCCAGGGATGCGACACGAAAATTTTGAGAAAAATCCCCCCACCACAAACTACTGATTACATGGAACTTTTTTCGAAAATTTTGATTTTCTCAAAAATGGCTCTAACGATTTTGATTAACATGTCGTATATTGACGATATTTGCCTCACAAATAAAAATAAATGGCGTGCTATTTATGGACGCTCTTTAACTGCTGTGGTTCTCAGCGTCCCATTCTAAATTGGGCGTGAAAGACCGCTCAATTTTGCTCAGAGGCCTCTCTATCAGGCTTGAGGTTCTTTTACGTGCCGTAAATGTACAACACGGGACCAACGGCTTTACTTCCCTTCCGAAGGAAGGCATGCTAAGGATTCATAGTCCTCCGCCGGGTTTGAATCCGCGACCTTGGGTATATGAAGTTAGCATGGTAACCACTACACCACGGATGGCGACACCTGACAAATAAAATGTATATCTTGAATTTTCTGGAAATAACCTCTGAAGACTACTTTATTCTGGATAAATTTTACGGAATTTTGCATAACCACAAAACCGTACAAGATAGACAAAAACTTACCACACAAAAACTATAGAGCACATAAAAACACACAATTTATGTTATATTACTTTTTTCGTGGAGTTGATCGTGTTTTTAGACATTCCTTGTTTTTGGTTTTAGTTTTAAAAAAACATACTTTTCTCATACAGGAATGTGTCTATACTAACAAAGAAACTTCAGTCACATAGCAACCAGCTTTTGACTATCACGTTAACCTATGGTACTCCCTTATTTTGGTTCTACCTACAAGGAAGCAAGTAATACGGCTATTTTGCCTATTTTTTTTCTCGATTAGCATGAAGTAAATAGAAGCATGAGTTTTTTTTTTTTTTTTGAAGGCATGTAGAGAAAGTCATGTGAATGGAACACATCAGATTTTATTAATAAATTCTCAACCTGGTTTTCTCTTCTGTTTCACTTTTTTTTTTTTTTTTTTTTTTTACTCCTGGTCAAGGAAAGGAAATAGCATTTTAAAGACAATCATATAGCGACATCTTTAATAAAGTTTGACACGCGTTAGCGTAGAATGTCGTCTTTGTTTTCTCTCTACTTATAAGGAACTAAGTAATAATACCGTTTCTGGTAATAATTAACAAAATGTAATTAAATGATTAATTTTTGATAAGAGGTTTGTTTGCAGAACAGACAGAGAAGGTCATTGAACGGAATAGGAGGATGATCTGCGTAAAAGAAAACCAAGAAATGTATTTGTTTGTTTTAGGTAAACACGCGAAATATTACTGTAACGTAACTTTTTCTTCAAACTGTTACTATGCATCAATTTGCAAAGTTTAATCGCACATGAATGATATATAAACGATGTTCATTGCACGGTTCAGTGCTTAAGTTAGCATTTAAGGTTATTGGTAATCAACGATTATCGCGGAGAAGCAAGGTAATGACCAAATTCATTGTAATTTTGTATATTCAATTTTAAAGTGATAATTTAATACCTATATAGCATAAACGCCAAACTAACATAACAGTCTTATAGTGATATTTTATATTATCTTTAGGTAATTGGCATTAACTTAATCATTTTAATCACATTAAGCACACACACACATTCACTCTCACATTCATGATTCTAAATTGTGTGGTGGATAGGGAATAATTTTGGTTAAAGAAAAATCCCCTGCCCCATCCCTGGAGATTGAACCCGGGACCTCCGGTAAGAACAAGTCCAAAATTTGATGTAACTCAGAAAATTCTTTAAGTATGTTTTCATGTAGCATTAAAAATTACATTGTTTTGAGATTGGGCAGTGCACGAAGCACTTGTTAGGATAAATAAATAAGCAAATATGCAGAAGGTCCAAAAAAATGTATACACTGTTTAACAGTCCATAACTCGCAAACTAAGGGCGGAAACATCTCATTTTTGGTAGTGTAATAGTTTGTAGTTCCGGGAATCGCCACACAAGCGGGGTCTGATGACAGTCGCCAGATATGTAAGCATTCATTTGTTGTTAATTACATGAGTAAACATGGCTGGCGCAAGGCTTACATTCGATGAAAGGAAGTCAGTTATGAAGTGGTACATTAGGTACGAAAAATTAGTGAGGTTCAACTTTAGTGGTGAAATGAGTATCAAACAAAGCCACCGATACGTTTAACAATTGCGCGTATTCGAGACAAATTTGAAGTCGACAACTGTGTTACAGATGTACAGAAAAAAATGATCTGGACGACATGTAACAGCAACAAGACCAGTGAACTTCTATCAAGGGTTACAACAATTCACTCGCTCACACAGAAGTCTGCGAGACAGTGCGCCCGTGAAAATAGGGTGAGTCGCTCGAGAGTTCGGAGCTTTTTGAAGACTGCAAAGTGGAATTGCTACATTCAATGAACGAGGATGACCCATTTCGTAGAATGGAGTACTGCGAGTGGTTCAATAATGTGGTACGCAACGATAAAGTGTTTTCAGAGACGATTGTGTGTTCTGATGAGAGACAGTTCAAACTCAATGGTACAGTAAACTGCCACAATTGCGTCTACTGGGCCGCCTAAAACCCGAACGTCCATGTAGACAAAGCCGTGAATTTGCCGGGAGTGAATGTGTGGTGTGGGTTGTCTTACCTGTGGTTTGATTGGGCCATTCTGCTTTGGTAGCACAGTTACCAGTGAGATGTACCTTGAGAAGCTTGAGACATCCATTTTACCTACCATCCGAGACTTGTATGGGTCGAAAGGTTCTACTTCCAACAAGATGGTGCACCATTCCGCTATCATAATTGTGTCAAGGAGTATCTCAACGAAAATCCACCTGCACGATGGATAGGCCGAAGCGGTGCTGTAGAATATCCACCACGTTCACCAGACTTAACGCCTCTGGATTTTTACCTATGGGGAACACTTAAGGATGTCGTTTATGAGCAAAAGCCTCGCACATTGGATAATCTACGAGAATGTATCGTACATTCGTGTGCCGATATCCAACTGAACACGTTGCAGTCGGTAGTTCGTGCTGCAGTTTGGCAGTATCGTCTGTGTATGGATGTTAATGTTGACCCAGTTTAAACACCTACAGAAATATCTTAAGTTGGACTTTAAGCTACACTTTCACAAAAAACGAGACATTTCTGCCAATTAATTTGCAAGTTATGCACCGTTAAACAATGTATACATTTTTTGGACCACTCTGTATTTTGAAAAGGTAGTCAAAATGAAAAATGCAATACCACAGCCGGGATTTGAACCATGGATCTCCCGGTTTCCATTCGGTTACTCTGACCACTGAGCTACTATGGCAATATGGCGATACGGTGCTAAAATTCTCCAGCTAACTAGCGTTTTCTCTGGTAAACCACAAGGATATCTTAAATTGTTTCTAAATTTATTTTAATTCTCCGTGGCGGCATGTTGCCATGGTAGCTCAGTGGTCGCAGCAACCAAACAGAAACCACGAGATGCTTGGTTTAAAACCCCGCTAATGCAATGGATTTTTCAGTCTGATTCTACCTATTCAAATTATGTCCTTCACACGATTGGCGTCAAAGAAACAAATACATATTTTGTTTGTTAACGACGCCACCAAATGATAGAATCATGCCTTCCCGCCGGAGGTTTGTCCTACAGGAGTTCTTTTAGTGTAATTTTACATACTGACATGGCGCTGTCACTTTTAAGCATCATTAGTCTGGGCTGGGTTTGAGCCCGCATTCTTGGGGTCAGAAAATATCTCCTAACCAAATGAATCCATACTTTTTATGTTGCCTACATACAGAGGTTGTTTTTGTAGAGCATTTATCATGGAAAACAAACGGAGAGCCTTTGTATGTTATGAGCAAACCTGTCATAAATTCCTATTGGAATTAATATAGGTATCGTAAGGGCAGTCCATAAAGGCCTATGCACTTCGACCTGATCAGATCCTTTGATACTCGCCAATTTTACGTCTTCATTAGTTCTGTGCGTTATCCTTCAATAGAATATTTTGGAAGTCGCTTAAATTGTTAAATGATTTCCAAAGTAGCAATTTTTAGTTCGCTAGACTAGAACAGTCACATATGCAGTTTCATCAGCATCATGGCCTCTCCTACATCTGCCTCTTCAAAAGGCAGAACCACAAATAAAACTACAAAATTGAAGTTTTATAAAAAATAGTGGTAACAGTGTTCGTGTATGGAAGCGATTCTTGAAAATTAAAATATAGAGACAAAAGTAAGATAAAGGCTGCAGGTATGAGGTTTCTGAGAAGAGTTAAAGGATGCAGCAGACACGATTTAATCATAAATGAAATAATTCGAGATAAATTAGGTATGTATATATACATATTAGAAGAAAATAAACAAAATTGAAAAGAACCTGTGAGGAGAATGAGTGAAGAAATGATACCAGCTTTAATAAGAAGATACAAAACTCGTGGAAGGTTAAATTGGAATGCAAAGACAGAACAAGCAGAGGCGCCTAATTTCTGAAGTGAAGAAAAACATGAATAGAATAATTTAAGGACAATCACAGAGGTCATTCAATCAAATGGATTTTAAATATCAACGAAAATGCAGTTTGATATCTATTAAATTCCTGTAAAATGTGATCTTATGCCTGCCTTGCAAAAATGACCAAAGGCATACATGTTCTCTTAAAAATGTTAATGTAAAGACATTTATCTATAATGTTTTTCTAGTTTATTAGTGTTTAAATAAGGGAAACTCAAAGAATTCAAATGACTACTTTGGGTAAGCCGTCGAGCTTAAAGCTTACGGAACCTTCTCCGTGGTTTTGTTGTTAGTAACTAACAGTGAATCCTTGTTGAGGGTTTCACCTCGTATAACTGTTTCCAGACAGTCGGCTTAGCTTAGTTGCAGAAACATTTCCTGATAGGGCTTCACGCCTGACAGGTGAAGTAATCCATATAATTTATGTTGCCTACATCAGCGAATAGATGCAGGCCTACCCTTATCGATTGCTGGACAACGAGAGGGTCGATATGCCAGCATTCCACGAGCCGTGTTTCTGCTGACGAAGGGAAATTCTTAAGGGCAAAGTTGTGATAGCTATTCTGGGCATCTAAGGTCTGAAGAATGTTGTTTGAAAGCGAGTCATTGTGAGATGTGGCGTGTCAGTTGAGCGGAACTCTTTAACACGTCAATTTGCAGGGTGCTCTTAGAAAACGTAGTCCTGTCAGAATAACTCACTCTTTTAACTCAGTTAGGGCAATTAATGGATTGGGTTATTAAACTGCTTTTTACTTTCTTTACTTAGTACGTGATACATAGTAGCAAAGCGCTTGCATTCTGCCCAAAAATCCGATGTGTCTGTGATCATCTTAACTCAAAAATCTGATGTCTTCCATTCACTGCAACAAACTATTGTTACAAAGCATACTCTTATATCTAGTTAATGATAATCGAGACAATCATTAGTAGAAATTCCCTTAATTAGTTCCCTGTATAAGGTAAATAAGGGAGTGATCCAGTCTAAAATGATAGTCAAATCTTTTAAAAGCTGGTTGCCATGTGGATAAAATCTGTTTCTATGCAAGGCAAGGGATTCACAATTTTCCGTGTGAGAAAAATTTGTCTTAAGTATTTTAAATCTGAAACAAATAACAAGGAATATCTCAGAAATGGCCAGTTCAACGAAAAAAATGCACATGATATAAATCGTGTGTTTTTGCGTGCTCTAAACTTTTTGTTGAGTAAGTTTTGGTATATCTCTTACGGTTAAGCAGTTACCAAAAATTCAACAAAATTCATCCAGAATAAACAGGTCTTTAGAAGCTATTCCCGGAAAAGTCAAGATATACATTTCAATTGCCGTATACATATCTTTAATATAGGGTATTTTAATCTATTTCGAAATTTTTCCCATGTAAAGGGTAGTTTGGTGTGGGGAGATATTTCTCAAAATCTTCGTGTCGCCTCCCTGGAAAATACTAAACTTAGATTCCAAGTTTTATATTTTACCGACATTTCGTTTTTAAGTTATTGTGTTCACAAACATACACATACACACGGATCTTTTTCTAAAAATATATTTTTTGGGTACAGGGAACCCTAAAACCCCATTTCCTGTGAAATCTCGGTATCGAATTTTTGGCGAAATGCAATACCTTCTCTATACACTATCTATACAGTACGTGTAGAGAAAGTAAAAAAAAAAAAGGTCTGTTAAATATCAAACATGGTATTTTATTCAAGCATCTTCCAAGGATGCGGCATGAAGATTTTTAAAACTATCTCCTAGCTCTCTCCCGCTTCATTTACATTGAAAAACTTTCGAAAATTGTCTCAAATGCGTACGACGATATTGATTAAAATACGACCTATTAAAGATACGAACTTACATGGCAAACAAAACGCATATCATGATTTTTCTGGCAATAGTTCTGAAGACCTCTTTATTTTAGATCATCTTTGCATAAACCGTAAAAGACAGACAAAAACTTACTACACAATAATGCAGATCCCGTTAAAGTACACGTAGTTATATACATATTTTTGCAAAGTTGACTATTTCTGACATGTTCCTTGTTATTGGTTTCAATTTTAAAATATTTAAAATTTTCTAAAAGTAGAATTTGTCATTGCTGTTACTTTTGTTTTACTCCTGACCATACAAAGAGAACTGCATTTTTTTATACTTCTACCATGTAGACTCCTTTCTCTCTTGTGGTTTACGAGACGCGTTCTGTATTTTGGTTTCACCTACCACAAATAAATATTGTTATTCTTTCTGAATCTATTGTAAGTCATTGCAGATACATAAACATACACATAATCGAGCTATAACACGTTTTTACTTTCTCTATACTCGCTATGTACATAGTGAATAGAGAATGTATTGCACTCCACCAAGAAATTCGATACCGAGATTTCACCGGAAATATATGTTTTAGGGTCTCCTGTATCCAAAAAAAAAGTATTTTCAGAAAAAGGTCTGTGTGTGTGTGTGTCCGTGTGTCTGTGAACACGATAACTCAAAAACGAAAAGTCAGTAAAATACCAAACTTGGTACTTAAGTTTAGTATCTTCCAGGGATGCGACACGAAGATTTTGAGAAAAATCCCCCACCCCCAAGTACCCTTTACATGGAACATTTTTCGAAAATTTTGATTTTCTAAAAAATGGCTCTAACGATTTTGATTAAAATATCATATATTAAAGATATTTACCTGACAAATAAAATGTATATTTTGAATTTTCTGGGAATAGCCTCTAAAGACTACTTTATTCTGGATGAATTTTGCATAACTACTAAACCGTAAGATATGGACAAAAACTTAACACACAAAAAATGTAGATCACGTTAAAACACACAATTTATGTTATATACATTTTTTTCGTGAAGTTGATCGTTTTTGAGATATTCCTTTTTCTTGGTTTCAGCTTTGAAAAACATACTTTACTCATACAGGAATTTTTCAACTCCTGTCCATACAAACAAAGGAACATCAGTCACATAGCAACCAGCTTTTGGCTTTCCCTTTAACCTATGGTACTCCCTTATTTCGCTTCTACTTACAATAAGACTATTTCTAATTTCTAATTTTTCTCGATTAGCATGAAATAAATAAAATATAAGCTTATTAACAATAATTTGTTACAGAGATATAGAGAAAGTCATGTGAATGGAACACATCAGATTTTTTTCACAGGAATACATCGTTACTCCTTGTTTCCTGGTTAAGCCAAAACCGATCCTCCTTTTTCTTTACAGCAATTATAAACATAAATATTTGTGTTGCAAGTCATTGCAAGGCATGTGTATGTTTTTAGCAATGCACACACTATAAGTCTTTCCGTCTCTTTCTATCATCGTTGTGCTTGTTGGTCACGTCTCCAACCAACATTACAAACTCCTTTACTTAAACCTTTTTGCATTAGAATGAACACGTCTTCCAAATATATTAATAACACAAGTAAAACAATTCAGCAATAACATTTGGGGCGGATTTCGAAAAAAAGTGTGGATGGATGCTGTGTGTGTTGTTGTAATGGTTCTCAGGGTGATCTCTGGTTGCTGTGCGGTGGTATTTTAAATCTTTTAACTGGTTTGAATTTGCCGCTGTATAAGAAGTTGGTAACTCTTGCTGTTGGCAAAACTGTAATCAGCTAGTTGCGCCAAATTTAATTGTTAGAGCAGTTAAGTTTATTATGACAGCGAATTACTTATTGTGCGCAGCTTAGCCACGTTTTTTATTATTTATGCTAGCTTCAGTTGGTGAGTACGAGAATCTTAACATCCAAGCTTGCATGGTAGGATGTGGTAATAAATAAAATTAATATAAAAGATTTCTTGATATATGAACTTTTATTTGTGAACTTTCGGAAACAATGTGATGCATTAAAGCACGCTATAAGAACAGAATTCTCTTTTTACAAAACTGTGCCACTTATATGCAATATAAGGTCTACTTACAATCAATCTCATCTCGATAAATAATCAATGCTAGATTTCACACTGAATCGCCGCATAAGAGGTCTCGATTGGCGAGATGAGAACGGCAGATTTTCCATTCCACATTTCGTGAAATATAAATTTATAATACATTTTTATACATTCCTAATCAATTAAAATCAATGCATTTGTGTAATTTACATGAAAATGTTCTTTTAAATAACTAACATTTCTTAAATACATATTTGTTTAACTTTTGTTCCTATGCTTTGTTACCGGTATAAACAATTTATGGCATCCTGTATTTCATTCACTTTTATGATTCTTCTTCTCTCATATTACTGTTTTTAATTATGTTTTCTAATAAATATGCTTGTCTAAATACCATTTCTTATCTATACATTATACAATATAATTAGTTGTATTCGTTACGTATCTTTGGCTGTTATTTTTGTAAAAGCACGCCATTTAAGGCTATATTCGTGCGTATCTGAGGCGATGGCGCCACGCTGCCATTTTTATACATATCATTCTTTGGCTTACATTGCGAAACAATGTTGTATTATTTTATACCATTCTTTTAGGGCAGTATTGTTCCATTTTCTGTTGACTTGATTTACTTACCATTAAATCCTGCGTCACAATTCACACAAGCACTAACAGTTACATCTATGCTTTAAGCTATTTAGCCAAATAAATTTCAAGTTAATAATACAATTACAAAATAAAAACCTTATATCTTGAGGTTTGTGGCCTTAATATTGTCGCAGTCTTTTATTTCATGTTAAAAGACAGGAGTTCTACAGGTAGAAAAATCTCAAACTGACATCTTTACATCTTGCATAGAAATTAATGGACATTTTTACTTCTTGCACAAAACACAACAGACGCTAATTATGAATGTTTAAACAAGCACAAGACTAAAAGGAGCGCTAATAATAATTATACCAGAAATGTTAAATTGCACCATACATTGACATAAACTGTAACAATCAAATCTAATCTATGTGCTCTGTTGGTCAGGTTTAAAAGAAAGACTATCATAGAAAGCATTGTGATCCGTTTCTATGACAGCCTTCATTTTTTGTCGGTGTTTATATGTTGATCAGACGTAGGCAAAAGTCATGTGACTGTGTATTTGTGTGAAGAGCAGAATTCAAAAACTATAAGTGGGTAAAGTAGCATCGTTAATATTTAATTTCAATATCATCCAGAGATGCAACAAGAAGCATTTTAGGAAACACTCCTCACCCAATTTAAGTTTTCTCCAAAATGGCTCCAACAATTTTGATTAGAGTACTATGTAATAAAGATATTTACATTGCAAAATGTCTTATCTCGTACTACACAGAAAATGTAGAACTCATTAAAACGCAACATTTATGTTTTTTGCATTTTTGTGAAGTTAACAATTTCCGAGGTATTGCTTATTATTAATTTAAACGTTCAAATGCTTATTTTCTCAAATAGGACGTTGTTGTTTGTTTTTATTTATGCTATTCAAGCAAGGAGAATGGGATTTCAGTTTCATCACCTTAGAGACTAATCTTAAATAACGTTAGCATAATGTATTCCTTTAATTCTCTTGTACCACTAATAAACAAAAATTAAGACTATTGCTGTTTAAGTTTATCCTGATTAACATGGAAGAATAAGCTTTTTTGGGAATAATTTGTTTTATAATAGGAAGAAGAAGTTGGGTGAATTGAAAATATCGGATTTGTTATCAGGCAATGGAAATCGTAAATAAATTAACTCACTAAATTATTCTACTTTTAGCTAACATAATAGAAATGTTGTTACCTACTACCGAGAGCTAAATTATGCATAATTATGCTATGGTTGGGAGTGTGCTGTGAAACTGCCATTGTTTTGTTAGTTTCCTTTTTGCTGAGGTTATCTGCGTTACAAATCGTAATAAGAGGTGCTAGTCACCAGAATCATTTTCTTTTAGTTTGGATTAGTATTGGTACTGTTTATAACACGAGGGACTTTCAATTAGTCCTTAGAAAACCCAAGAAATTACACTCATATCATCGAAAAAAGTTTGTATTTAGTAACCGTCATTTCTTACTCGTTGGCAATTAAAGTTTCAGCTATATCTAGCTTGTGGTTTTGTTGCCCAAGGCGAGTGAATCAATAATCTTGTGCTTCTTTAGAAAGATGGGGAAAAATAATATCGTGTAGTGATTAAACACTTCTATTTAAATAAGAATCTACGGAAACCAATCTCTAATTAGGGCAGTCTACTACCGTGAACAGTTGCGAGTGGAAGGTAATTCGACGTGGGCATCAAAATTAAAGAAAGGGTTGGAAACCATTGGGATGGGATACATTTGGATGGCGGGGCAGGCAAACAGGCGGAATATTTGGAGAAAAATTAAGAACAGCCTCTGTGATATTGACAGACAGCAAATAATTGCGCAATGCACAGAGAAGGTTTCATTTGAAGTACAGTCTGGGCTAAAATCGGAGTGGGGTATGGAGCAAAACATCAAAAGAGGTACCAAATTCATTAGAGGGGGTCTCGTGTGGATTAGACTAGGAGCATGGAGGAGCACAAAAATTGCTGACGAGAATGCTACGAGAATCTGTCCCATTTACGAGGAGGAAGAGTCGTGGATCCACATCTTGCCAAGATGTAGGGGTACGGAGGAATGCCGGGAGAAATATTTACCGCGCTTCTTTACCACTGCGAATGTAGAGCTAGAAGCATGTTGGACGCTACTGGCAGGCACGGAAGACGGGGACGGGCTAGGTAAATTTATACTTGAGGTGTAATTATCTATTATAATAGGGTGCATTTATGGAGGTGTGCTCCGTGCTGTAAATTTAAATTGACATATTTGGATATCTGTGTATTTTTATTTTCGGTTTTAATTCTTTGTTGTTTTAATATTGCCTTTGATTGTGTATTATCTTTGTCTTTTATTTTTGTGTTTACTCTTTTGATTCTTTGTTGTTGTTTTAATATTGCTTTTTAGTGTGTATTACAAAAGCACGTACGGTCTGTGGACCCATGCGATTGTTGAACTTCTATGTATAATATTGTCATGTCAATGCACTTATTCATTCATTCACTTAAAACGCTTTACACCGAAAAAGAGAAACGCCTAGTTGGATGAAGTTCGTCGCACGTCTGCTCCTGCGTTTGCAACAATTTACAATTGAATAAATGAGTTTAAATGTGTCCAGATATCTTCAAAAGATGAACATCGTTTCGGACGTCCAGTAGAAGTGACTTCCTCCAAAATGATTGACAAAATCCAGGATATGGTTTTGAGTGATCGACGAATCAAAGTTCGCGAAATACCTAGTAGATGCTACTCGCATATACAAGCTTTGTGAAATCTGCAGACAAGGTGTTAGCCTCGGTTTTTGGGATGCACACGGAATCATCTACATTGGTTATTTACCGAGAGGAAGAGCAATAAGAGGACACTATATTGCACTGGTTCAACGGAGAAATCAAGAAAAAAAAAACAAAAAACTATCATGTGGAAAAGAAAAGAATTCTCTTCCATGAAGACAACGCAAGGGTGCACACCCACGCAGTTTCGATGGCTAAAATTGTAGAATTAGGGTTTGAACCAAAACAACGTCCCTCGTATACACCAGGTTTGGTCCCCAGTGACTTTGTCTTTTATTTCTAATTTTGAAAAAGAGGCTCAGCGGAAAGCGACTCACGTGTAGCAAACAGATGTCTATTTTGAGGACTTTCCGAAATCCTTTTTTGAAGGCTTAAAACAATTAGAGAAATGCTGAGAAAGGTGTATCGAGCTAAAAGGAGATTATGTTGAAAAATAAAAAATAAATAAATTGGATGGGTAGAGTCACACTGAAAAATTCAATGCCATAGCCGGGATTTGAACCACAAATCTCCCGATCTCTAGTCGGTTGCTCTGCGACTGAGCTACCATGGCAACATGCCGGCTTAGCATTGAATTTCTCAACTGACTCGTATGTTTTCCCGGTAAACCACTGGGAGATCTCAAATTCATTTTGAGATGACAACCCCGATGGCGACTTACAATGCTGCAAGTACTTTTGACCCAGAATTTATACCGGGAAACGAGTCAGTTGAGAAATTCAATGCTAAGCCGGTATGTTACCATGGTAGCTCAGTCGCAGAGCAACCGACTAGAGGTCGAGAGATCCGTGGTTCAAATCCCCCATGGCTTTGAATTTTTCAGTCTGACTTTATCTATCCAACTCCTGTCCTACACATGGCTTGTGTGAAAAAAAAAAAAACAACAATTATTCGATGTATATAAATACATTGTTTTCTCTCTTTTTCTAAGGACTTGTTGATCGCCCTTCATAGCTGTTCAACAATGACGGTGTATTGACGAACAGGGTATATATACACACACACACACACACACACACACACACACACACACATATTATCGCTGCAACAATTGCAAAATTCCAATTTAAGTAATCCACAGAAAAACATAACGCTCAATCTGGCCAGCCTGTTGATGGACAATCCATCAAACGGATAATTTCCCTGAAGACGCCGCAGCAGATCAAGGAAGGACTTGTGTTATACTGTAGCTGTATTATTCATTAGCCTGTTTAATCCATTAAAGGCTAAGGCAACTGTCTGTTAACAGTACAAAGTGACTCGTTTGGGGACCTAATCTAAGGAGCACATTTCACTCTTATCCTAAAGCAACAATTAATGTTAACATTAACACCATTAAGTTGTTCCGTATTACTCTCTCCGTTCCTTCTATATCATATTTTACATTAACATTTTAACAGTTATTTCCAAACTTTCGTCTCTTCCACGCCTAACCACAGATGTGCCTCTTTCTGTTTTAAAGAAGTCCGTCAATCTGGTCCTCTAAGATGATTTGTATAAAATTTATACCAAACTTTATTTGAATTAAGAAGTTTATAACCAAATATTTTATATATATATATATATATATATATATATATATATATATATATATATATATAAAACATAGAGTCCCGCATGTAGTATTTCAAAAATTTTAATTAAAATAAAAACAAAGCATATTCTAATTGAAGTAGATGGCAAATATGTCCCAGAGAGAGAGAGAGAGAGAGAGAGAGAGAGAGAGAGAGAGAGAGAGAGAGAGAGAGACAGAGAGAGAACTATAAGCGGAACAAATAAACGTGTAAAAATTTAAAGCTCTATTTTTAAAATTGTGGAAGTTAGGATTTTTCATGACCGTCCGCTTAAAGAGAGAGAACTTTCTCGTGCCCAGAATCGAATTTCAGATCTCTTTATTTGCAGGTTAGTTTTCGAACCATCATAAAATAGACGAATTTTTCATAGTTACTTTCTCTGTACATTTTATGAACATAGTGTACAGAGAAGGTATTGCTTTCCACCCAAAAATTAAATACCGTGATTTCACCGGAAATAGACATTTCAGGATCCCCTGCGTCCACAATAAATATTTTTAGAAAAAGGTCCATATGTGTCCGTGTGTCTGTGAATACGATAACTCAAACTAAAAGTCGGTTAAATACCAAATTTGGTATTTAAGTTTAGTGTCTTACAGGGATGCGACACGAAGATTTTGAGAAAAATCTCACCACCCTACATTTTTCTCTTTACAGGAAAACATGTCGAAAATTTTGATTTTCTCAAAAATGTCGCCAAAAATTTTGATTAAAGTACCGTATATTTAAGATAATTATATGGCAAATAAAATGTATATCTTGAATTTTTGGAGAGTAGCCCCTATAAACCTTTTTATTCTGTATGAATTTTGTTGAATTTTGCGTAATTCGTAGAAAAAACAATTAAGAGAGAAACAAAAACTTACTACACCAAAATTTAGATCGTGTAGATCAATTTATGTCATATGCGTTTTTTTTTTTTCGTTTAATTGACCACTTCTGAAATATTCCTTTTATATGTTTCAGATTTAAAATTCTAAAACTTTTCTCACACGGAAAGCTGTAAACCGCCCTACATAGGAACAGATTTCATCCACATGGCAACCACTTTTAAAAGATTTGATTATCGTTTTGGCCTAGAGTATTCCCTTATTTGCCTACTATTTACAAGGAAGCAAGTAATTAACACAATTTATGCTAATGTTTATCTGAATTATCATAAAGTAGATAGAAAAATATGCTTTTTAACATAATTTGTTTTATATTTGTTTTATATATATTTTATTTTTTTTTGTAGTGTTTAACGCCGGCTTTTACTTCTCAGGCACCGCAGGCGATGCCACTGATGGTACATGAAGATGGAGCCCCGGTGGAATGTAATGGCGGGTGAAACTGGAGAACCCGGAGAAAACCCGTCCCTGCGCCGCTTTGTCCACCACAAATCTCACATGCGGTCGCTTGGGATCGAAACCGGGCCGTCTAGGTGAGAGGCAAATCGCATGACCACTCGGCCACGGCGCGGCCATATAGCGATGTAGAGAAATTCATGTGTATGGAACACATTGGATTTTTACTTTCTTTACACGTACTATATGCCTAGTGTATAGAGAAGGTATTGCACTCCACCCAAAAATTTGATACCGAGATTTCACGGGAAATATATGTTTTAGGGTCCCGTGTATCCAAAAAAAAAAAAACATTTTCAGAAAAAAGGTCCGTTTGTGTGTGTGAGTGTGTGTGTCCGTCCGTCCGTGGGCACGATAACTCAAAAACGAAAATTTGGCAAAATACCAAACTTGTTATTTAAGTTTAGTATCTCTCAAGGAAGCGACACGAAGATTTTCAAGAAATTGCCCCACCCTCAACTACCCCTTATATGGAACTTTTTTCGAAAATTCAAAAATGGCTCTAACTTTTTTAATTAAAATGTCATATATTAAAGATATTTACACGACAAATAAAATTTATATATTGAATTTTCTGGGAATGGCCTCTGAAGACTACTTATTTTGCATAACTGCTAAACCGTAAGAGATGCACAAAAACTTACCACACAGAACATGTAGAGCACATTAAAACACACAATTAATATTTTTTGTGGAGTTGTTCATTTTTAAAATATTCCTTGATTTTAGTTTCAGCTTTGGAAAACTTACACTTTTCCCATAGAGGAACTTGTCTCCATACAAACAAACGAACTTCAGTCACATAGCAACCAGCTTTTGACTGTCACTTTAACCTATGGTACTCCCTTATTTTGATTCTACTTATAAGGAATCGAGGAATTTTTCTCGATTAGCATGAAGTAAAACACGTCAGAATTTTAAAATTGTGAAATGTAGAATTTTTTCTTGACTGTCCGCTTAAGAGAAAACTTTTTCGTGCCGAGAATCGAATTCCAGACCTTTTGATTTGCAGGTTAGATTTCGAACCATCATAGTAGAGCAGGCGAGTTTTTCCTAGTTTTCTAGACCACTTTCTTTGCGGACTAAATAAAAGAGTTTGAGTCGAGGCAAGCGAGACTTCTCGATACAGAAGCGTAGTCGGCGCGAGAGAGTCGTTTGTGCACGCTTTGTCACGCCAGCTCCTGCTATTGTTATTCTTGGAGTGACTATTGGAGTGAATGACGTTAAGTAATTGACAGTGACACGAGGGAAAGCTTCAAATAATTTTTCCCTCCTGAAGGGGAATCGGTGGGTGGGAAAGTCTGCATGGCTCGATCGATATATAAAGCGTTAGTGGGCGAGTTCAAGTTTTCGTCAGCGGGTCTTCAAACATTTCTCACAAAAGGCGTATTAAAAGAGAGCCCCAGGTGACAAGCAGTACTTGGATGAAAAATATCTCTTGTATGATATAAAAGACTTTTTAGCCGAGATTCAGATGTCAATACACACGTGCTTTTTCTTTTACTTTTTCTCTTTATCTTCAAATCAAAGCTTTTTATTTTTTGCACCACGTATACTCACGTCAACAAAATGTGGCTCGTAATGCACCGTAGCTAATTATGTTGGTACTGATAAAACGCCCACCCTCTACAAACGCAACAATTTCTTTTCCTCGAGCTGATTGACCTTCACTAAAAACTGATCCAAAATCCATCGTAATATTATATAAGGGCTGACCGAGAAATACCCGACCTAACAAAGAAAGCACAAACATGTTGGGGGAAAACATCTTTATTTCTCTACAAAGTCTCCTTTCACTTTTTCCAGCGATGTTCAATAGCTTCGATACCCTGAGAACTATCGAGGTCTGCAAAATATGCATCAACTGTAAACTCCACCACTTCATTGTTGGAAAATCTTCTACCATCAAGTCATTTCTTCAAGTTTGGAAACAGAAAATAATCTGAGGCGGCTAAATCTGTTGAATAGGGTGCAAGTGGAAGCAATTCGAACTTTAACTCATTGATTTTGGCCATGCCGAATGTTAGCCATTTTTGAGAAAATCAAAATTGTCGAAAAAAGTTCCCTGTAAAGGGTAGTTTGGGGTGGGGGGATTTTCTTGAAAATCTTCGTGTCGCATCCTTGGAAGATACCAAACTTTAATACAGAGTTTGGTATTTAACGGTCTTTTCGTTTTTGAGCTATGCTCTCCAAAGCCACACATACGCACATATTTTTCCAAAAATGCCTTTTTTGGGTTGAGTGGGACCCAAAATATGTATTTCCGGTGAAAATTTGGTATCGATTTTGTGGGTGAAATGCAATACTTTCTCTATATACTATTTATGTAATACGTGTCACAATACCTTAGCTAGCACAGCACAGAGAGCGGGAGAACCGTGTTCAAGTCCCGGCTGTGGCATTGAATTTTTCAGTTTGCTCAAACAGAGTCGAAAGTAACTTTAGAACATGAAACCTTGATTTTCATGCAGCACTGCTGTCTTCTTGATATCGGTTTGATTATTTCCGCCGATAACAGCAACTGACATTAATTTCCGTACGCATGTTGCTAAGTGGAAGGTTATGGTTTCCGGTATAGGCCGCGTCATTTCTTACACTGCTCTCATCCGACGTTTCGCTGCAACCTATGTTGAGCTTCTTCCTCGGGCCCTTGGCACCGCAAGCCCTAACGATCTTAGTGCAACGTCTACGCGCCGAAGTGATGGGTGATTTCTTTGCAGCAATAGCTTTCTCTAACTTTTGAGTCAACAAATACATTTTTACTTTCTCTATACGTACTATGTACATAGTGTATAGAGGACGTATTGTATTCTACCAAAAAATTCGATACCAAGATTTCACCGGAAATACATGTTTTAGAGCCCCCTGAATCCAAAAATCCATTTTCAGAAAAAAGTCCATGTGTGTGTGTGTGTGTGTGTGTGTGTGTGTGTCTGTGGACAGCATAGCTCATAAACGAAAATACCGTTAAATACTAAACTTGGTATTTAGGTTTGGTATCTTCCAAGGATGAGACACGAAGATTTTCAAGAAAATCCCCCACCCCAACTACCCTTTACATGGAAACATTTTCGAAAATTTTGTTTTTATAAAAAACGACTAACGATTTTGATTAAAATCCCGTATAGTAAAGATATTTACATACCAAAAAAAATTGTATCTTGAATTTTCTGGAAATAGCTTCTAAAGACCTGTTTATTCTGGATAAATTTTGCTTAATTTGTCATAACTAGTAAACCGTAAGAGATATACAAAAACTTACTGCACAAAAAATGTAGATCTTGTTAAAATGCACAAGCTATGTCATATACATTTTTTTCGTGGAGCTTACCATTTTCGTGGTATTCGTTTTTATTAGTTTCAGTTGTGAAGTACTCATACTTTTCTCAGACGGGAGTGTGCGTTTTTCTTTTGTTCTATTCCTGGCCAAGAAAAAAAGCGTTTTGTAATGACAATCGCATAAGGACAGCTTTTAAAACAATTTACTATGGGTTTAGCCTAGTATCCCCCTATTTTATTCCTACTTACAAGGAACTAAGTAATAAGGACATTGTGCTAATGAGTACCTCGATTAGCAAGGTGCAGAAAGAAGAATAATCTTATGTAAGAAGTTTGTAGAACAGCTAGAGAAAGTCATGTGAGTGTAACACATCAGATATTTTCAAATATTTGGTTTTTAACAAATTATCAGAACCTATATTATAAGACGTTTAATTTACTGGGAAGGCGAAACCGTTTAATGATATATATCTGGACTATTTTACAACTAAAGTATTGAATTTAAATATTATATCGCAAAGATTTGACCAGAAAATGCTAAATTTTATGAAAAATAACTTAGCGACACTGGCTAAACAAAGAATGACCTAGTGGTAATTGGTACAAAACAACGTTGGTTTTCAAATAAAATAATTAACTCCTCGTCAAATGACTCCATTTTCTTCTTGTCTATTTCTCTGCAGCGATAGTGTTTTTTTCTGAATCCCATTAACGCAAACATGAAAGCTTGAAGACTGCAAGAAAGTGGCTGGTGCTAGTGTTCCTTTTCAAGTTAACGAAAGCCATTTTGAGCCAGTTATTAGCCTTCCTACAAGCGTTTGTTTTGGTGTTGCATTTGCATTAACGTTTTTATATGAATGGGTGCTAACCTCGAGGACTTCATCCGGATGGTCGTGTGCGTAAGAGAATTCTGGAGAGCAGAGCAACAGATGCTTCACAGCAACAAGAACATGAATTACCCTTAGGTGACGTAAGCTTAGCTTTGCTAGCAGTACACAGAGGGCGCAGCATTAATAATTATTCAACTTGCTGACCTCTGCACCTGAATATGGTCCATAGTCTGCATAATACAACAGGGTGGTTTTGCGCATTTGCATTTGTGCATAAAAGTACCGGAATTAATTACCGAAGTTGTCTTCTTTACATATGGTTTGATGAATAAATAATTTGACGTAATGGAGGACAGTTGTATTTCACTAAGAAATATACGAGGAGCAAGAAACGCGGAGGCCATGGGCAGAGACTGTGGACTATGTGTTTCTTGCCAGCAACAGGATTTCAACGCTATTGTAAATACTGCTGCCAGCTTTTACTTTTAACCTTTACCTATAGACGGTAAGAAGAAGCATTCCGTCTAAAAGTTGGATGTCGAAATATCGCCGACTTATATGTTTGAGACCTTGAATAAAAAATCTGATGTGTTCCATTCACATAACTTTCTCTACCTCTCAGCAACAAATTACTGTTAAAAAGCTTATGCTTCTATTTACTTCATACTGATCGAGAAAAAATTAACAGAAATAGTCTTATTACTTGCTTCCTTATAAGTAGAAGCGAAATAAGGGCGTAACATAGGTTAAAGTAATAGTCAAAGCTGGTTGCTAAGTGACTGAAGTTCCTTTGTTTGTGTGGACAAATTTCTGTATGAGAAAAGTATAAGTTTTTCAAAGCTGAAACCAAAAACAAGGAATACCTCAAAAACTATCAACTCCATGAAAAAATGTAATTAACATAAATTGTATGTTTTAATGTGTTCTACATTTTTTGTGTGCTAAGTTCTTGTCCATCTCTTACGGTTCACCGGTAATGCAAAATTCTGTAAAATTCATCTAGAATAAAGTAGTCTTCAGAGACTATTCCCACAAAATTCAAGATATACATTTCATTTGGCAGGTAATTGTCTTTAATGTACGATATTTTCATCAAAATCGTTGAAGCCATTTTTTATAAAATCAAAATTTTAATAAAAAAGTTCCATGTAAAGGATAGTTTGGGGTGGGAGGACTTTCTTGGAAATCTTCGTGTCGAATCCTTGAAAGATATCAAACCTAAATACCAAGTTTGGTATTAAACGGACTTTACTGTTTTGAGCTATGCTGCCCATAGACACACACACACACAGACATACACGGACATTTTTATAAAAATGTTTTTTTTTTTTTGGATTTAGGGGGTCTGAAAACATGTATTTCCGGTGAAATATCGGTATCCAATTTTTGGGTGTATTACAATACCTTCTCTATACACTATGTACATAATACGTGTAAAGAAAGTAAAAAAACAGTTTTGTAAAAAGGGTACATAAGTGCGCACGTATGACTACAACATGTAAATGTAAACTTGGCATATACGCTATGTAACGCGATGTATTAACAGTAATTAGTGTCTTTATAAATAGTTGTTTTTAAGGACGACTCTACTTCTCAGCAGTTTCCTTGTATTCCCGTTTGCCATTCTTCACGACCAATCCAGTCATTCAACTCTAGGCACCAATCCTCGAATCTATGAATCTATCCTATCTATTTTGATCCTGATCTACCTGCTTCCTTCTACCACCAGTATAGTAAAAAAGAATGTTGGCCATTTACTCTCGTCCATTGTCCCAACTCGGCCATATCACTGAAAAGCTCGTCTTTTCGATCCTTTCCACCACTGTCTCTTCCTTATCCATCACCTGTATAATCTCTTAGTTTCTCCTTTGTCCAATCTGGAAACCCTGACACTTAGGACTATATCGCACTATCAACTTTCTGTGACACAGAAATGTGATCAAATAGATATGATAAAACATATAGTGTAATACTAAATCTATCTGTGACATACTTGATGATAAAGGTTGTTCCCATTATCACAACTTTGAGCAATCTATGATTAAAAAATAAAATGGCATACATTACACATGTTCAGTGGTTACAGTCAAAATGCTAATTTACTATTATAAATCAAAACACAATTATTATAAAAACAGGAACAAAAGACTGAAAATTTATAAAAGCATACCAGAAGCCCTTATGATGTGCATGAAGGATATACGGATAAAGATGTGAGGAAAAACTTAAATGCAATGGGAAGCCAATATTTAGAAGAACAAAATGAAAATTATTATGACAGTCATTAATTACCATTTTTGATGCAGACTTTATTATTCATACTCATAAATGTAGTATTAATTAACGTTCTTTAAGAAATGGATTTATTGAGGTTAAGTTTTAGGTTAGATTATACGAAAATGTTGCAGATAAATGTAATAGAAATAGAATGTAATGACACAACTAACATTCTAAACAGACAGCTGTTAGCAGTTGGATATGTTTTTTTTAAATTCGTAATGAACTATATGATAAAAGGTTTTGCGTATTGCAATATACTCCACAACTTTAATTTGATTCTAAAGTGTTGTCATATGATAATTTAATATAGCTTGTAGATACCTGATTCAACAATAATAATTTAACAAAAATATATTTACATCGTTTTACAGCCCATGAGATAGGGAGATTTTTATAATAATACTTAACGGACGCGTTTACCACTATGGTACTGCAGGCGATTACACTTATGATATATGGAATGAAGATGGAGCACCGGTGGAATGAATGGCGGGCAAAAATCCGCGCCTGTGCCGCTACGCCCACATGCTGCCACCTTGGTGAGAGGAATAGTCTAACCGCCCATGCGGCCGAACAGAGAGATATCTCGTCCACTTACTGACATCACAAGATATTCGTTTTTTTTTTTTCCATATTTACTCTGTGCTGTTTTGAAAGCATTCAATAGTATCCTTATTTATTTGACGTCTTCAGGACTCTGTTGATCCTCTGTGAACACTAATAATGTACTGTGCCTGCGTGAGTTGGTATTTTCATTCATTTATATCTTTGGATTATTTATTAGAAATATTCCAGGATACAGTAGTTCTGCTGTATCCCAAACTAATTCGTCACCTGAGATCTTCAATACTGTCCCAGAAGACCCCTTGTCTCCATACGTCCTCTGGGTCTACCTTTTTGCTTCTTCTAGCTTCCCATTTAAGGACCGTCTATAATAGTCTGTCTTCTTCCATTCGGATAAGGTATCCATACCAGTTTAAATACTCGTCTTCCATTTTTTTCAATATGTCCCTTTGATTCTCAATCATTTTGATTGCATTACTGTTGATATTTATCTCGTCTTGAAATTCGGTGTTTTCTTACGGTTTACCAGTTACACAAGTCATTCATAATGAAGAGAAGTTCAGTGTATTCAGAATGTACATTACGTTTGTTATGTGAACATCTTAAATATAATATAACATGTCAATCGGAAGCCATTTTTCTTTTAGAAAATTTAAAATCTCAAAAATCTTCCATGTAAGAGTATTGGGGGTAAAGGGATCTTTCTGAAAATCTTAGTGTCGCATCCTTGAAAGATATTTAACTTAAATACTGAGTTTGATTATATAACCGGTTTTTGCTTTTTAGTTATGGTGCCACAGACACACACACTAAACGTTTTCTAATTTTTTTTATTCGAGGGTCCTCAAAACATACATTTAGAGTTTCGTCATCGAATTTTGTAGTATACAATACCTTCTGTATCTACTAAGTACATTGTACGGGGGCCTTTTTTTTTCAATCTCCAATAGGCTATAAATAAAAGACAAGTTCACAGAAAACAATTATTTTTGTTACTGACTATAAGTAACTTATGATTGCTTTTCAACACAATCACCGAAAAGATTGAGACTTTATCATACTTGTGCGCAAGCTTTGCAATACTTCGTTGGTTTGAAAGTGCTGCCCTCCCTCCTAGCCACGTCTTCAGTTCAGGGAAAAGGTGAAAGTCGCAGGGTGCACTCAGGTCTGTACAGCGAATGATCGAAAATGTGCCATTGAAATTGTTCAAGAAGCCGATGGGTTGTGCCAGCAGTGTATAGACGAGCGTTATCTTGGATCAACACAACTCCTGAAGTCAGCATTCCTCTTCGTTTGTTTTGAATGACTCTCCGCAAACGTCGTAAAGTACGAAGATCTTCAAAACAACGTCAATGCTCATTTGAAATCGTTGGCAGCAACATTTTTTGAAGTGGGTATTGTAAAGCTCGTGCACTACGATAAATATCTCAATCTTTTCAATGATTATGCTGAAAAGTAATCATAAGTGTACAAGACTTTAAGTAATAAAATAATTGTTTTCTATGAACTTGTCTTTTATTTATAGCCTATCGGAGGTTGAAAAAAAACGGCCCTCGTACAAACGTACTAGAGAAGGTAAAAGTTGTATGTGTGATGCCCAATTTTAGGCTGTATTTCCACAAAAATAACAAAACTCGTCATCAAATTACTGTCATAAACAGATTTCAAAATCTGAAAATACTATACGAAATACCTTAAGAGACGAGAAAAGCACATGAGCATTTACGACAAAAAATAAAAAAAAAAAAGTCATTGAGTTTTACAGAATGTTGAGTTATCAAAAGTAGAGTTATGAAATTCTACTGCATTAACAAATGCAGCGTGTTTAAACTTTACCGCACTTGTTAATGCACGGAATGATACTGAAAATTCTAAATACACGTATGATTCAACATATTTCACGTTATGTGCTTCAAAAGTATTGTTTATGTTTTTACTTTCTCTACACTTACTATGAACATAGTGTATAGAGAAGGTATTGAACTCCACCCAAAAATTCGATACGGAGATTTCACCGGAAATATACGTTTTAGGATCCCCTGAAAAGGGTTTCAGAAAAAGTGCTGTGCCTCAGTGTGTCCGTGTGTCTGTGAACACGATATCTCAAAAACAAAAAGTCGGTAAAATACCAAACTTGGTATTTAAGTTTAGTATCTTCCAGAGCTGCGACGCGAAGATTTTGAGAAAAATCCACTCATCCCAAACTTCCCTTTACATGGAAAAAGTTTCGAAAATTTTGATTTTCTCAAAAATGGCTCTAACGATTTTGATTAAAATTTCGGAAATTAAAGATATTTACCAGACAAATAAAATGTATATTTTGAATTTTTTAGGAATAACCTCTGAAGACTACTTCATCCTGGATGAATTTTAAGGAATTTTGCATAACTGCTAAACCATAAGAGGTGGATAAAAACTTACCACACAAAAATTGTAGAGCACATTAAAACACACAATTTATATTAAATACATGTTTCCATGGAATTGATCGTTTTTAAGATATTCCTTTTTTTTTGTTTCGCCTTTGAAAAACTTATACTTTTCTCATGCAGGAATTTATCAACTCCTGTCCATACAAAGGAACTTCAGTCACATAGCAATCAGCCTTGACTATCAATTTAACCTATAGTACTCCAATATTTCGCTTGTACCTACAAGGAAGCAAATAATAAGACTATTTCTGCAAATTTTTCTCGATTAGCATGAAGCAAATAGAAGCATAGCTTTTTAAATAATTTGTTCCAGAGATGTAGAGAAAGTCATGTGAATGGAACACATCAGGTTTTGTGTTGAATGCTAATTGTTGATGCAGTGGAGACCGGCTATATCTCGATGAGTCACTCAGCTCTTTTGGCACACACAAGGTTCTGTTCCTCCTACAGTAATCACAGCTGTGGCTTAGGCAGCTTACGCACGCCCTCTAATCTTGAGTTACGTTTTCCTGAACTAGAATAATTTATAATGGCATTCCTTCCTTCAATCTATTTTACCATTCTCCGTTAAGCCCATCATGAACATTTGAAAAGGTACAGTATACCATAGTGTTCCGAACCTGCGATTTAGCTGCTAGCGGTTTTTTAAGCTGATCTTCTTCGTTTCTCTCAAGTTTCTAGAATACCAAGATATTCTAATTCTCTTTCTTGTCCAACACAAGTTTCATTGGTGACATCCGACAGTCACACAAAGCGTCTGACATCAGTGGCGCCCTTTGTTGCTGTATTTAAATTACAGAATAAATTCACTATTATTTTAATTGAATAATGTTAATTTGTTTACGTTTTATATTTCGAAAGTTACTCGTATACGATGAAAATATTTCAGTAATACATTTTTAAAGTGCACAGGCAGTTGTTAAACGTTTGATAGCTTCAAAGCTGTTGGCCCCGTGTCGTATATTTAGGGCTCGTAAACTAACCTCAAGCCTGAGCAAGTGATCTTCACGCCCAGTATAGAATGGGACGCTGAGAATCGTAGAAGCTAAAGAGCGTCCATAAATAAAACCCACTTTCATTTTCTTCTGCAAAGCTTTTTCATTTAATTCTATATCTCAAGAAATTGTGTACCTTCATGAGATTTACATGTTTTATATGTATAATAACATTTTGCCTATTTTTGACTATTTACCAGAATGATAAATTCATCCAGAGTACTTTAGGTACAATTCCCAGAAAATTTAAAAAATATGCATTTAATTACTCATGAAAATATCTTAAATGTATAATATTCTAATGAAAATCGTTAGTGAGTTTTAAGAATTAAATATTTTCGACAAAAAAGTTCCATCCAAAGGGTACTTTGGATACGGGGATTTTCTTGAAAATATTTGTGTGGCATCCTTGTAAGATAATGAACTCCCGTTTGGTATTTAATGAACACCACACACTTCAGCGGTAATATATAAAGCCAATTCCATTTCTGTTATCCGTTTCCCTTTTCTTTTATACCTATTTCCCCCTCCCCAAAAGAACAAGTTGCAAGGCAGCATTGAACTTGAGCGCGTGCAGAGCTGTTTCCAACCCTCACTGCGGGCAGCACGGCTAAACGCACCAGCCTATAAGTAGTGGTGGAATTAATGTATTGTTCACTAGACATTATGGCTGCAGTATTATCATATTCCTGTTAAACTACAAACACAAATAATTTATTTACGAAACTATATTGAGTTTAGGGATAACTATGAAATAGGAGAAGTGTAAAGCATGCCCATACTTTCGTCTCAAGAGAAAGCATTCTTAAACTCCATAATCTAATTGCAAGAATTTTATTTTGTTCGGGACAATCTATGTATGCCATACATTATTTTCCTTAATGAAACTTAAAAAATCACGTCACAGAAGTCAACTAAGTAATGAACACATGAAAGTATGTTTGCAATTGTTGGTTCACAAACAATACTCCCACATATTGAAAAGCTGCAATATTATTATGATTATGGCTATTATGATTATGGTTATTATGATTATGGTTATTATTATGAGTATTATGATTATTATTATGACCACTATTATGTTTATTATGATTACTATTATATTTATTATTAGGTTTATTATTAGATTTATTATTATGTTTATTATTATCATCATAATTATCTAAACCATCTGGCCTAAACTGTTCAGGACATACATGGATACATGTATTATGACGTTTGGAATAGCCAATAGATGGGAGTAATGATAGTAGATAGTTTTTGCAGATGGCTAAAGAGTAAATTGCTAAATATAGAGATGAAGCTGGTTATTTAATAAGGAAATTGGTTGGAACTTGTGAGGGAGTGGTCTAATAATTGTTATAATATAAAACCCTTTACGCAGGCCGAGGTGAATGTTCTTCAAACCGATATGGAAGGTGATGTGGCCAGGATCACGCATTCTACATCCGGAATGTTATCGTGACTGGAAGCGCTGCTGCCAATCGCTGCTCCTCACTTTCCTCGCAGTGCTAAGTGTCCAGAAGTTAAAATTTGCATCCCCACAAGTTGGACCGAATCCGGGCATATTCGAGCTAGAGCTCCACGCTATAGCTTGGGATGTTCTAACTTGTTTGACTCGTAAATCTCGTGCATACCCTGCGAATTCGTGACGATAGCCTGCCCTTAATGCTCAGCTGTAGGGCATATTGTAGAATAATCTGTGAGTGATGAACAACTCGCTGCTCTCTAAGCGCCACTGTGGACAACAATAGTACCACGGCTCAGTACGATCTGAGGATAAACTTGCAGAAGATACAAGTGCCTTGTGAAAGCGAAAGAAGGATGTGATTTGGATAATAATAATGGTATATGTTTCACCATTTGGCTTACACACAATGCAATAGGTTTCGTCAGCAAGTCATTAAAATGCATTTATATTTAAACATTCTTGTAAATTGTAAAAATTAAGTTGCTTATTTCTGTTTTAACACTAATTTTAAAAGAATTTGCATTTACAATTTGTGTTATATTTAAATGTAGTTTTTTATACAATTTCATTCCAAAATAAAGATGAGAGTTAAGAGATTTCTGTACCTGAAATTTAGGTGTTGCCATGTTATTTCTACACCTTGTATAATTATGTATATCAGAATAAAGTAACTCATCTGTATTTTGGAGATGAATAAAAGTCAAGCATGCAAATACATACAGAAATGCCATAGTTTAAATTTCAAATTCTTTAAAAATAGATCCACAATGTTGGCGAGAATTACAATTTTTTATTGTACTCACAGCATTCTTCTGGAGCAAAACTACTTTGTTGGCTTCCCCACTGCTACCTAAGAGCAAAATACCATAGTTTAAATAGCAATGAAATAAATTATAATAAGCAGACAAAGTGCTAATGGAAATAAACAACTTAATGTGGAATTTCTAGGAACCATATACTAAGAAGTTTAATTGTTTGGTCTCTACTTTGTTTATCTTTTAAACTAAATAAAATAGTTGTGGTTTTTCTTTGTTCATATGCAAGCCGTTTGCGTCATACCAATCAGAAATTTTATTTAAAGTATTAGACCAATCAAAAGAATTTGCAGAAGTAATGTTTAGGACAGTGGTGTCATCTGCATAAGAAATTACTTTGCCTGGAGTAGCAGCGGGCAAGTCATTTACAATGAAAAGAAAAAGACCCAGATTAGATCCTTGAGGCACTCCCGTTGTTATATCTCGAACCGTAGACATTTGGTCATTAATTGAGACTGATTGCTTTTTATTACTAAGGTATGATTGAATTCTTTATTTTTTCTTCCATAACATTCTAATTTTTTTAGCAGCAGATTGTGGGGTAAACAGTCAAAACCTTTATTAAAATCACATAAGCATGCTGCAACATTCTGCTTGTTTTCAAAAGAATAAAGTACTTCGTTTACAAGGAATTCAATACCCGAAACAGTAGATCTGTTGGGCCTAAATCCGTATTGCATACATAATATTCTGTTAGTTCAAGACATTAAACCAACTATTCTAAAATTACAGTTTCAATTACTTTAGATATAACTGACACCAAGGATACTGGCCTATCTGTTTCCCTTTTGATAAACAGGAATAACTTTTGATATCTTGAAGGGGTCAGGAACCTTACCTTCGTTAAAGTATTGGTTGACAATAACCACCAAGGGATACAATAAATAAGAAACACATAATTTTAATAAATAGTTAGAAAAACCGTAGTAATGCTGACTCTTTGAGTTATAAAATTACATACATTTTTTGTAAACATCTTCATGCGTCACTTCCTTCCAAGTAAAACTTCCAGAGGGATCTGTCATATTCTTTAAAAATTCAACAACAGACTTATTAGTACTTTTTGTCTTTTTTATTATTTCAGAAACAGATTGAACAAAGTGGGTATTAAATTGCTCTGCTGTTATCTTAATTTCGGATTTAATAATTTTCCTCCCTGCCGCCTTATTATGTCCCATGTTTTTTTTTTTTAACATTTATTGCCAGAGTTATTTATTAGAAGCTCACTATATATTACTTTAGTTGCAGAAAGCTTTGTTTTGTATTCTTTCCTAGCATTAAATACATTTGCCTACTATTTTTAGTTTTATATATGTTATTTATTTTATTCAACATTACCACATGCTCACGCATTAACTTGAGAGAAGGCGTGACCTATTTGACTGCTGAAGAAAATTGACAATTTTAAAACATAAGCCATAAAAGTATAATAAAATACGAATATAGCATTAAAATTTAAGCACACCTCTTGTGATACAAATAAAACTCCAATCTAAGGTACTCAAACAATTTAAGAATATACTTATTGCGTTCTGAGATATTAATCTAATCTCTCTGGAAATAGTTGGTTCACTATTTAATTTGAAAAATTTACTTCAAATCTAAATCCCATATGATCAGAAAGTACAGGATCAAAGACACTATAAGTAAATTCTGAAGTGTGCAGAGAAGAAACTGTTAAATTGGTTGAAGAATTTTAATATTTAGGGTAAATTTCACACAAGTCAGACTATGAAAACAATGCTGATGAGCGTAGAGAATGACTACTAGTGCTAAGCTAAAATTGTGGAGCAAAAAGATCCATGAAGAAGATAAAAAAAACAAAAAAAAAAAACAAAACAAAAAAACAAAAAAAAATCTATTTTTACAAAAGTGTATTCATCTTTCTACTTCATGTAAAACGAGATAACAATGGCGTATTACTAAGTTGCTTATAAGTAGAAGGGAACTAAGCGAATACACTGGGCTAAATGATAGACAAATGTTTAAAGGTTGTCGCTCTGCGATAGAAATTCGCTTTTGTGCTTGGTCAGGAGTAAAACAGAAGAAACACGGACCACTTTAAGTTTGAGTGAAGTATAAGTATTTTAAAATTAAAACGAATAGCAAGGACTATGTGGCAGTTTGTTTACTCTAGAAATAGAGTATAGACATAAATTTGTGTTTTTGTACGTGGTAAGTTTTTGCATATCGCTTATGGTTTATCAGTTATCAGAGGCTATATCCAAAAAATTAAAACTATACCATTCATTTATATCAAAATATATTAAGCAATTGTGCTTTAATCAAAATCGTTACAGCCAGATTTGAGAAAATCAAAAATTTTAACATAAAGGTCCATGTAAATGGAGTTTGGGGTGTGGTGGTTTTCTTTAAAGTCTTCGTGTCGCATTCTTGGAAGATAAACTTGAAAACCAAGTTTAGTATTTAAAATCCTTTTTGTTTTTGAGCTATGCTTCACACAAACACTTACACACTATTTTAACTGTAAGAGATATTATTGTACTATTGCTGCAAAACATTTTAACACTAATATTGGACCGTTCAAGTTTAAATGACATTTTTTACTTTCTCTATACAAACGATGTACAAAGTGTATAGAGAAGGTATTGCATTGCACCCAAAAATTCGATACCGAGATTTCACCGGAAATAAATGTTTTGAGACTCCCTGAACCCAAAAAAAAGCATTTTTAGAAAATGTCCGTGTATGTGTGTGTCTGTGGGCAGCATAGCTCAAAAACGAAAAGACCGTTAAAGCCCAAACTTGGTATTTAAGTTTGTTATCTTCTAAAGATGCGACACGAAGATTTTCAAGAAAATCCTACCACCCCAAACTACACTTTACATGGAAAACATTCGAAAATTTTGATTTTCTTAAAAATGGCTCTAACGATTTTGATTAAAATATCGTATATAAAATATATTTACCTGACAAATAAAATTCATATCTTGAATTTTCTGAGAATAGCCTCTGAAGACTACTTTACTCTGGATGAATTTTATGGAATTGTGCACAACTGCTAAACCATAAGAGATGGACAAAAACGTACTGTGCAGAAAATGTAGCTCATGAGAAAACATACAATTTATGCCATATACAATTTTTTCGTGAAGTTGATCGATCATTTTTAAGATATTCCTGGTTTTTCAGTTTGGCTTTGAAAAATGTATACATTTCTTATACAGGAATTTGTTAACTCCTGTACATATAAACAAAGGAACTTCAGTCACATAGCAACCAACTTTTGGCTATCATTTTAACCTATGGAACTCCTTCATTTCGCTTCTACTTACAAGGAAGCAAGTAATAAGACTATTGCTGCTAATTAGCATGAAGTAAAGTCATGTGAATGGAACTAATTAGATTTTTTTTTAATTTATTTGCGTTACCTTTTCATACACATGTTTGTATGAAGTGTTAAAATTTATTAGGTGCTTTGTTTAATTGAATTGAAGTTCTATCCTTTATTGCATTAGAAAGGCTTTAGTAACAATGATTTGCTTTTGGAGGACATTGATCTTTGCGGCCTAGGAGCGCCGAGGGAGTTAGCAGTTTGGCACTAACCTTCTGGGGTCATTAATATTTGCACTCCTTTGTGCTAACCCAGAGCAATACCTTCCAAGATGAACTTCAGAAGCTGTTGAGTGTTACGGATCTACCAAAATATGTCTCCGTGAAAAGCAAATCATTTTAAGTGCCTTAGTAATTTTAGTTAACAAAAATCTGATGTGTTCCATTCACATGACTTTCTTTACTTCTGTGTAACAAATTATTGTTAATAAGCGTATTCTTCTATTTACTTCATGCTAGTCGAGAAAAAAAAAAATAGAAATAATCTTATTACTTGCTTCCTTGTAAGTAGAAGCGACATATGGGAGTATCATAGGTTAAAGTGATACTCAAAAGGTGGTTACCAGGTGACTGAAGTTCCTTTGTTTGTATGGACACGAGTTGACAAATTCCTGTATGAGAAAAGTACAATGTTTTAAAAGCTAGAACCAAAAACAAGGAAAATCTCAAAAACGATCGACTCCTCGAGAAAAATTTATATAACATAAATTGTGTGTTTTAATGTGCTCAACATTTTTCGGGTAGTAAGTTTTGTCCATCTCTTACGGTTTAGCAGTTTTTCAAAATTCCGTAAAATTCATCCAGAATAAAGTAATCTTCAGAGGCTATTCCCAGAAAATTCAAGATATACATTTTATTTGTCAGGTAAATATCTTTAATATACGACATTTTAATCAAAATAGTTAAAGCCATTTTTAAGAAAATCAAAATTTTCGAAAAAAGTTCCATGTGGGGGGATTCTTCTCAAAATCTTCGTGTCGCATCCCTGGAAGATACTAAACTTAAATACCAAGTTTGGTATTTTAGCTACTATTCGTTTTTGAGTTTCGTGTTCACGGACACATGGACACACGGACACACACACACACGGACCTTTTTCTGAAAATGCTTTTTATGGATACAGGGGGTCCTAAAACATTTCCGATGAAATCTCGGTATCGAATTTTTGGGTGAAATACACTACTTCTCTATCCCTATGTACATTGTACATACGGGGCTAGAGAAAGTAAAAACTTTTATATAAATACCTACCGTTTATCGACGTGTATCACTGTGAAAAGTTTTTATCATACTATAAAAATAAAATTTTTGTTGGGCAATTTATACTGGTAAGCTCATAGTTGAGTTAAATTCTCTTCACCAAAAAAGGGAGAAAAACTGATGTTCCATTCACATTACTTTCTCTACAAATTGTTATAGAGCACAAATGGATATTCTTTTGTTTACATCAAGCTATTTCAGATAAACGGTAATAGAAATTAATAGTTGTATTATCTCCTAAGTAGAAGGAAACTAAGGTGATGTACTATTGCTTTAGCCTAGTGTATCTTTTTAAAAACAGTCGATATTTGAAAAAATTGAAATTCAGTTCTCTTTGCAAGGGCAGGAATAAAAAAAGAGAGATGAAAGAAAAGGCAAATTTCCCTTTGAGAGAAGCCTAAGTAGTTCAAATTTGAATCCCATTCACGGAGTATCTCGGAAACGTTTAACTCTACAAAAAGTATGTGATATAAATTGTCCTTTAACGAATCTATAACTTTTGTGTTGCAAGATTTGTCCATTTCTTACGGTTTACCAGTTATAAAAAGTCAGTCAGAATGAGGTGGTTTCCAGATGCTATTCCCTGAAATTGAAGTTGTACGTTTCATTTGCCATGAAAATAACTTAAACATATATTTTAATAAATATCGTTATAGCCATTTTTGGAGAAAATCAACATTTTTGAAAAACGTTTCATGTAAACTCGTAAACCTAAGAGGTAGACAACGTCCTACGCAAAAAATGCAGATCTCGTTAAAGCATACAATTTGTCACATACATATTTTGTGGAGTTATTTCCTAAACATTCATTGTTATTGATTTCAGTTTTAATTTATTTAAACTGTTATCAAGCGGAAGGCTCTTTTGTTCTATTCCTGGGAATGCAAAAAGAGAACAGAATTTTAATGGTTTCACATAGCGATAACTTTTTAAAGATTTGACTGTCGCTTTTGTCTAGGGTGTTCCCTTATTTCTTTTCCACTTACAAGGAAGCAACTAATAAGACTATTTCTGCTAATTTTTTCCTGGATTACTATGATGTAGATAAAATAATAATCTTTTGTAAAGAAAAGTCTTAAAACATGTATTTCCAATGAAATTTTTAGCTTAATTACAATACCGTCTCTACCTATTATGTATATAGTGCGTATAGAGAAAAAAAAAAACAGAAAAAAGAAAGAAAACCAGATAGTGATATTCTGGTTATTTTACTAGCTTCTATCGTTTATTAGTGGTCACACAAATTATTATTACTTATTATTTTTCTCTACATATAAGAAGGTGGTGTATTCCACCAAAATTATAGAAAGGTCCATTTATAATTTACAAAACCATTATTAATTTAATACGACCATACAGTATCGCGATGTGTGTTTACTTTTATTTCCTGTGTTTTGCATATTAAGGTAGCCTAAGACGGCATAGTTTAAAAATCTGGTGTGGTCCATTCACATGACTTTCTCTACATCTTTGCAACAAATTATTGTTAAAAAGCTAATGCGTCAATTTACTTCATGCTAACCCAGAAAAACTTAGCAGGAATAGTCTTATTACTTGCTTCCTTGTCAGTAGAAGGAAAATAGGGAGTGTCATAGGTTAAAGTGATTCTCAAAAGCTGGTTGCTATGTGACTAAAGTTCCTTTGTTTGTATGGACACGAGTTGACAAATTCCTGTATGAGAAAATGTTTTTTTAAAGCTGAAATCAAAAAACGAGGTATATTTCAAAAACGATCAACTCCACGAAAAAATGTATGTAACATAAATTGTATGTTTTAATGTGCTCTATATTTTTTGTGCGGTAAGTTTTTGTCAATCTCTTACGGTTTAGCAGTTATGCAACATTCTGTAAAATTCATCCAGCATAAAGTAGTATTCAGAGGCCATTCCCAGAAAATTCAAGATATATATATATATATATATATATATATATATATATATATTATTTGTCAGGTAAATATCTTTAATATACGATATTTTAATCAAAATCGTTAGAGCCATTTTTGAGAAAATCAACATTTTGGAAAAATGTTCCATGTAAAAGGTAGTTGGGGTGGGAGGATTTTCTTGAAAATCTTCGTGTCGCATCCTTGCAAGATACCAAACTTAAATACCAATACACACACACACCCACAGTTTTTCCAGAAATGCTTTTTTTGAATTCAGGAGGTCTCAAAACATTTATTTGCAGTGAAATCTAGATATCGAACCTTTGGGTGCATTACAATACTTTCTCTATACACTACGTACAAAATACGCGTAGAGAAAGTAAAAATGTTCCCTTAAGTGATCGGTGAAGCTATGTTTGATTCATCCTCGTACGCATTCACAATAATCTTGAAGGTAATAGGAAAAACTAGGACATCTAGCTGCGATATGTTTTATACTTATATTCCAGAATCCATATTTTAGACAGGAAATACTTTAACTAATTGCTATTTTAACACATTTGTTTTTTATTTTCAGAAGCCGATGAAAAGTGAGAATACAGTGCGGATTTGGAACTAAGTGGGAGCAATAGAATCTTTATGGATCCGACAGTGAGAACAATTTGAATACCGTCATAATGGTAAGTAGCAGCGAAAGCTTTATTAACTCTTCTTTGTTATTCTTGAAAAGCATAGAATCAGGGATACAACAACACACTTAATTTGAGGTCTTGAGGCATGTATAATAAAACAGTATGCAACTTATTGTACTTACCGTGACAGTTACGGAATACAATTACTATGCTGTGATATGTACATTGTTAAATGCCGAGCAACATTTGTTATGAAGCTCTGGAAGTTTCCAGTAGATTGCGCCGCCCTTACAGTTGCTAAATACTTATAGAGGTTATGTTATATACCTATTTCCCTTTATATGCAAATGTTATTGAACTACACCGTAATGATTTAAGAGGTTATAGATGTGTCTGATATAAGTGATTTCAGATAGGAAATTTAAGTTAAAAAACTCGTTTAAATGCAGATAAATGGATACTAAATCAAAACCAGATGAAACCTGGCTTAGAATGCCTTTAAAGCTGATGCGCGAGTCTCTAGAATAATCAATTTGCACTAACTCGTTTATCGCGTTCTTAAGATTTACTGCCCTAAAGTTCTCTCAAATCTCGAACAGATCACTTGATAGTGCGACATTGTTTTTTTTTTATATATAGTGTTTAACGCCCACTTTTAACTACTTATGGCACCACAGGCGGTGACACTGATGATACATGAATGATGATGGAGCACCGGTGGAATGAGATGGCGGAGTAAACCGGAGTACCCGGAGAAAACCCGCCCCAGCGCCGCTTTGTGCACCACAAATCTCGCATGCGGTCGCTTGGGATCTAACCCAGGCCGTCTAGGTGAGAGGCGAGTGGTCTAATCTTCCAGTCTCTAGCCGGTTGCTCTACCACTGAGCTACGGTGTCAACATGCCAGCATAGCATTGAATTTCTCAACTGACCCGCAGTTTCCCGGTAAAACACAAGGTAGGACACTCGGCATGTGAGAAGAAACAAATCAATTTCCTTCTTGTCTTATGTAGTCTATTCTAGAGGCATGTATTTAATTGCTCTTGTGGGTTAATATGTAACGCCAAAAGCTGATGATCCGAAGACCATAGGCTTGTTTTCTACCATGGATTTAACTTGCATAATTATTCTGTAATTCTGCATTGACAGCAAAGTTTTTGCTCCTATGTTGTACCTTTACAGGCGATGCATGCTTAAACAGAAAGTTACCATAAAAAGGTGTGTGCCTGGTTACCCTCTTTATCATTTTTAGCATGCAGATACCGCAACAGCATATTGGGATTTACAGCACACACATTCTGGACGTTGATCCCCTTTAAAGTAAATTACCTTCCCTTTTCCGTAAAAGGCAGCGCTTCTCACTGGATCGTGCGCTGTTCATTTTTTTACCTAATTGCAGGCTCCACTTTCTCCTCAGCTTTATCATTCCTTTTTAATAAAGGAGGCGAAGCTGATTCAATATTCGCAGGAGATATATATCGTAATCAATATTTCTATATAGCCGTATCGGAATTTATCTCTCCTCCTTTTCTATGAGAGGGAAGTTCTGGTACGTCATTTTCAACTTTGTAACTCTCTTCATAAAAGCTATGGTGTGCATTTCTCTTGTGTCGTATGATATAGTTGATTAATAATTTGAATAAGGGAAGATGTTGGTGAAATTTTGAAATGTACTAATTTTATAATCGGTGAAAAACGTGGACGTGTTATACAAAGATACAGAGCAAGTTGTGTAAGGTGAATTAGCAATAAACTTCATAATTTTTTCGGTTCATAACAACTGACGACGTCTTCTCTTGCTCCATTGTTCTAATTTAAGTTTCTAGATCAGGCCTAGGGAAGAAGGGTGACAGAAATGCAATCCAGCACTTAACCTCTTCATGGGAACCTTTACTAAATGCACACCATATCTTTTTACTTGCTCTAGCCCCGTATGTACAATGTACATAGGAAAAGTGAAGTATTGTATTCCACCCAAAAATTCGATACCGAGATTTCACCGGAAATACATGTTTTAGGACCCCCTGTAACCATAAAAAGGTCCGTGTGTGTGTGTGTGTGTGTGTGTGTGTGTCCGTGTGCCCGTGAACACGATAACTCAAAAACGAATAGTAGCTAAAATATCAAACTTGGTATTTAAGTTTAGTATCTTCCAGGGATGCGACACGAAGATTTTCAGGAAAATCCCCTCACCCCAAACTACCCTTCACATGGAACTTTTTTCGAAAATTTTGATTTTCTTAAAAATGTTTCGAACGATTTTGATTAAAATATCATATATTAAAGATATTTACCTGACAAATAAAATGTATATCTTGAATTTTCTGCGAATAGCTTCTGAAGACCTGTTTATTCTGGATGAATTTTGCTTAATTTGGCATAACTAGTAAACCGTAAGAAATAGACAAAAACTTACTATTCAAAAAATGTAGTTTTTTTTAAAGTACACAAGTTATGTCATATAGATTTTTCTCGTGGAGCTTACCGTTTTCGAGGTACTCATTGTTATTAGTTTCAGTTGTGAAGTACTTATTCTTTTCTCAGACGGGAGTGTCCGTTTTCCTTTGTTCTACTCCTGGCCAAGAAAAGAAGCGATTTGTAATGACAATCGTTTAACGACAGCCTTTAAAACATTTGACTATTGGTTTAGCTTAGTGTATTCCCTTATTTTCTTTCTACTTATAAGGAACTAAGTAATAAGAACACTGTGCTAATGAGTGCCTCGTTTAGCAAGGTGCAGAAAGAAGAAGAATCTTATGTATGAAGTTTAGAACAGCTAGAGAAAGTCATGTGAGTGTAACACATAAGATTATTTCCGGTTATGTTCATTTATTTATTTTCTTTATGGACATTCTTTTAACTTCTGAGGCTGTTAATTTTGCCTGTTTATCGGGCTTGAGGTTCTTTAACGTGTTGTAAATCTACGGCATGTGAACCACCGGTTTTTTTTTCCCTTCCAAAGTAAGCCAAGCTAGGAGTTTTCACACCCGAAACGAATCATCTCTTTCCCCCAGGTCTCTGTTGTCTATATGCGCAAGTTTTTTCAGTCATTCGACTCCCTATCATTCGATATATTCCGCGAGAATTCAAGAAGAAGAGCAAGGCGACTACATTGAGTCATGAAGTACACTATACCTAGACGGCTCGGGTTCAATCCCGAGCGATCGCATGTGCAATTTGTGGAGGACAAAGCGGCGCAGGGGGTTTTCTCCGGATTCTCCGGTTTCCCCGCCATTACATTCCACCAGTGCTCCATCTTCATTCATGCATCATCAGTGTCATCGCCCACGGTGCCACAAGTAGTTAAAGTGGGAGTTAAATGCTATCAAAAAAATCCTGGTGGCGTTATTTTCAACCTTGTAGCTCTCTTCATAAAATCTACGATGTGTCGTATGATATACTTGATTCCTATTGTGTATAAGGTAAGCTGTTTGTCAAATTTTGAAATTTACTATTTTTCTAATCATCGAAAAACGTGGACCTGTTATACAAATATACAGAATAAATTGTGTAAGGTAATTTGGCAATAAACTTCATAATGTTTACGGTTCATCACAACTGCCGCCATCTTCTAGAAGCCAAACATCCTCTCTTTCTCCATTGTTCTAGCTTACAATTTCTAGATCAGGTCTAGGGAAGAAAGGTGTCAGGAATGCAATCGAGCACTAACACCATTACATTCTTGATTTTCTTTATGAAAATTCTTTAACTTCTCCGATTCTTAATTTTGCCTCTTTATTAGGCTTGAGGTTTTTTTACGTGCAGTAAATCTTCGGCATGGCACCACCGGCTTTATATACCTTCCAAAGTAAGTCAAGCTAAGTATTTTTACACCCGAAAAGAATCAACTTCCCACCTAAAGTCTCTGTTCACATATAGTCTATATACACACGTTTTCTTGGGCGCTCAACTCTCTGGTCATCATTCAATAAATTTCGCGAAAATTCCGGAAGAATTGGCGACTATGTTGAGTTATGAAGTACAATACACATTCCTTCTGTAGATTCTAGAGTTCCTCACATGTTTCGTTTAATACTTCAGCTATATCACGATAAATTAGAAGACTTGTTCACCACAATGACTGAGGGCATCAAAAAAAGAAACTTGATAGCATTGCGGAAGTACAAATGGGGGGACCATCTTTTCTTTACCCCAGTCCCCACACCCAAGAAACGGAACGCGCATAGAACATGATGACCCTGTCCCGCTCTTCTTCCAAAGTCGCTTGACTTTAAACTTTGAGATTAGGGTGTGTGCGGTTGGAAACAAACCCTCGCTGTTGCCAAGTCTTCCACTTACTGGTCCCTTTGCTCAGGCGAGATTCTCGAATAAAAGTAATGTCTCCAGGAAACAGATTTTTACTACGTTGCCTCTCATTTGTTTGCTAATGGTTATTGCCCAGTAATAGTGGGAGCGGTCCGTGTGAGGGGCATCATGTTTTGGAGAAGACTATACACTCGACCAATATAGTGGCGAGGCCAAATAGAAATCTGATTACACTCAAATCGGTTGATTCTCTTGTTTATCCCCACCATTCGTTCCACCAATTTCCCCATCATCACTTTTGCTATCATCCATGTTGCCTACATTTCACATTATAAAGTTCATCACGTTCGTACCCGATATTGGGCTGATCCTCCATTCCTGGTATTCTGTCTGATTCATAGCACGTCTGTTATTCAACAGGCGTCTGATCCCAGGCATAAACTTGTTATTCCTGGGGGATGTAAGTCCACACGAAAAATGTGACAACAGAAAAATGTAGATATCGTTAAAACATACACTTTATATCGTGAATTTTGTGTATTCCTTGTTATTCGTTTTAAATTTTCTAATATTTTGATTTTTCACAAACGGAAAATTCTTATTCACTTTTTTCATCATCCTGATCTTGCAAATAAAAGGGGCTTTTAATTGCATTACATACCAACCAGTTTTCAGCTAGGTTTATTCTCTTGTTTCCCTGATACTTACAGTTACTGGGAATTAAGTAATAGCGCCATTTCTGCTAATCAGTATTTCGATTATCTGGCAGTTCAGTTATAGGCTGCTTTAAGGGGGTTCCGGATTGGTTCAGGAGATTAAGGAATGGTGAAGTGTGAACGCCCTAGCTCAGGATAGGACAGCATGGAATCTTTCTCACATGTTGTTGCCTTTGAGTTCACGATTACCGTTGAACCCATTTCTTTTCTTTGATATATTCTGCCGTCGAACACACACGCATTCCTCCTAAGCTCTCCCTCCCTTTCAGCTACTCTTTACGCGACCGCGGCTACCATTCCTTATCTCCTGTGACATTTATTACGGTGTATTAATTGACACTATTTCTGTAACGATCATACATAGCGTCTTATCTCGTCGCGTCTCTCACAGCTAGTGAATCGCTTCTGCCAACAAGAAGCCCATGCTTTTATCCTCTGTCATGTCCAGCGATGAACCTTTCATCCCTTTTTGGTTCGGGTCCCTCCAGTAACTACATGTTTACCCGGGTCGCTTACCAACCCATGTACCGGGCACATTCGCACCTTGGTAAAATCCGTCTTCACATTTTCCGATGTGATTCACACTTTTCGGTGTGATTTTAATTTCGCAGGCTTTATACAACCGATGTTCAATTTTTTTTATCTTGCAAGTACATATGTACCTGATGTATGATTGTGCTTAGTTTATTGTTGACAGTTAAAAGGGCTGTACGTGTTTTCGAAGGCTCAGCGAATTTGGGTTACATTTTTCTTAAAAATATGGAGTAAAAGTGTTCAAAATTTTGTCTATAGTTTTTGGAAAATCTAAAATGTATAAGATAATGGGTTTCGAGTGGAATCGACGTTTCAAAGAGGGTCGAGAATATTCTGAAGAAAACGATCCCCAGGACGTTCTAACACATCAATTACTGACCACAATATGGAATATGCAAAGAAATGGTTCTGCCATGTGGTTAACAAAGTCAATAAGGAACACTACTTACAGATTATGCGTCATTTGCATAAGCAATCTGGTAAAAATGGCCAGGATTTTCTCAAAACAATTCAGGCAAAAACCAGAAGCATTATGTTTCCTCAGCCACCTTATTCGCCAAACATGGTCCCCTACCACTTCTTTCTATTCCCGAGGCTGAAGAGAACATGAAAGGATGTGTTTAGCCACTATTGGTGAGGTAAAAACAGAATAGCTGAAGTAGCTGAACACCATCAGGAAAAGTGAGTTCCAGAGTTGCTTCCAAGATTGGAAAAAGTGCTGGTATAAGTGTATTAAATCTGAGGGAGTTTATTTTGAAGAGCTACAAAGTTGAAGTAGATGCTTAAACAAATATATTGTTTAAGAAAAACAAAAAGTACACACCTTAAAGACCTCGAATATCATCCTTGGGCATTTCAAATGCATATTTGTCCCTTCTTAACGCAATTTATATCTCCCTTATAAATACCTTCTAATTCCGTGATACGACATGTATTGTCTCAATTAGCGCTAAGTATAGAGAATACGTTTCTTTAGGTACAATTTGTTCTGTGGGCGACTCTTTAGGTTGGGTCCTCTTACTGGTCAGGTTTGATTTAAGATTTGTGATCATGATACTCAAGTTTTCAGGGAGCGGTACCACAAATAAGCCTTTCTGTGAACAATACAGCAGATAAAATAGTAAATGTTGATGTTTATTGTTTCTTGATACCTTGCCAAGAAATCAGATCACCATTTATTACAATTGCGGCGTAATTATTATTGTCAGATAACGACATGAGACCGTGAATGTTATTGCGACTGTAACTGCAAAAGAAGTATGAAGGAACTGCCCAGAACTGACTGACTTTGTTTTCGTTTCTACGTCTCTTTAAATGCTACATATTTCTGACAATCTATAATTTACAACAGTTTTGCTCTCTGGTGAGAAAACCCAAACACGCTCGGTTTGACGATCACACGGTCATCAGTACCGCTAACCTATTCACTAGTTTGTTAGAATTGCATTTTCTTTCAAACTGCGACTGGACAATTTGAACAGTCTTTGCCACATGTTACTACCTACCTGCACTTAGAAACATTTACTTGCCTTTGGCTATTTTGTTGAAATACAAAAGAAATACCCTCTTAAACTTTTGACTTCTCGAAATTTCTGTAGTTTCCCTGGTACAATATCATTTTAATATCTATTATCATTGTTATTAAAAGTATTATTAATTATTATATTATTAATTTGTGATTATGTTAAATTAATTATCTGAAAATAATCAGTCTGATTACACAATAGGTGGAGGAAGTCTTGTGAATGTAACGCATCAGATTTTTAACCGTAGTTGTGATGGAATAATTGTTGCGTCATCAGCTGGGTGAAACAGGGCGGTACATGTGTTTTGAGTGCAAGACGCTGGGCTGAGAGTGAAGTATCGGCTTAGTAGCTCGTCTGAGAGCTGTAATTGAATGTCAAGAAGCTTGCGTCTCTCCTGTAATAAATTAACTTGCCTCTATCTCGAGGACCAGGTATAAAGCCGGCTTACGTTGAGAACACGTCTACCTGCCGACCGACAACGCCAAAATGGAAACTGTAGCCGCTTGATGAAAGGGAATCGGTGAATGTAGCTGAAATATAACACTAACTGTAATAATTTTAATTGTTTTCTCACTGAAACCGTGTGTAGGACAGGAGTTAGAAAGGTAGAGTCAGGCTGAAAAATGTATTGCCAGTGTCAAGATTTGAACCATGGATCTCCCGGTCTCTAGCCGGTTGCTCTGCCACTGTGCTAACATGGCAACATGCCGGCATAGCATTGAATTTTTTAACTGACTCGCATGTTTCCCGGGAAACCACAAGGTGATCTCAAATTATTTTCAGATGACAACCCCCATGGCGACTTACATGTTGTGAGTACTTTAAGTCCCAGGATTCACGGAATAGCCAACTATTATGGATAATTGTGATAATTTAATTGTTTTCTCACAGAAACCGTGTGTAGGACAGGAGTTGATAGGTAGAGTCAGACTGAACATGCCAGCATGATCCCATGTTAACTCAGTGGTAGAGCAATTGGCTAAGACCGGGAGTTCAAATCCCGACTATGGCATTGAATTTTTCAGTCCGGCTCTACCTATCTGTAATTCATCTCAAGATGCCACTGTTTAGAGCACTCTTCTTTCAAGGCGCAATTATTTATGCTCATAAACAGAAAAACTATAACGTCTTACATTCACATACCGAGACAGGTGGCTTAGATGTTTCCTCTGAAAGCTTCGGGAGGTTTCCCGAATGTCCTATGTATTTTTATTTTCATTTCATCCCAAACGGTACCTCTCAGGGTTGTAAGTGTCGACGAGGATTGGGCAGAGGCGCCGTTTCGTGGAGGTGACTACGCTTTGGAAATATAACTCTCGGCGGCGGGATGGCATTAGTGGTTGTCTACTGACTCAGGTGGTGTACCCAGGACTAAGCCACGGGCTTCTGGCACTTCCCACGTCCAGATGAAGAACTGCTTGTGAACTTTAGGTACCCTCAACGACGGCTCTCTTTCTTTCCGGACGTCGGCCTCCCTTTGAAATTACACTCGTCTGTTCCTTCCTCCAGGGGTCTGACGTACAATAACCCCACGGATACCCCTCCATAACGTACACACTCGCTCACATTCTCTACCTATTATGCAACAAACGTTTACAAAAGTCCACTATTCTCCTTTCTTCGTGTTAATCGGAACATAAGGTAGTATACCTTTACTGGATATTTTCTTGTAGGCCTAAGGGGTGTTAAGGGGATACAGGTTAAAGCGATTAAGAGCAGGTCGTTAAGTGATGGTATTGACATTTCATTCACTTTGCATGTCAGGGAAAAGAAAAATTATCTCCATTTGAGAAAAGCATAATTATTTTAAAACTGAAATCAATAACAGGACATATTTCGGAAATAGTTAAATTCACAAAAAGAAAGTATTGGACATAAATTAGTTTCTTTAAAGGGATTTGCATTCGGGTTTTAAGCAGCTCTTTAATGTTAACATTTTGATGTTTAATTATATTTATATATTTTTCCATTTGATTTTAAGAATTTAGATCTTTTTTAATTGTTTCATTTATACCTCACGTTTAACTGGGTGGTTCTGTAGGCGGCATTTCCCTTAGGAAAAAATTGGCTATCGGCATTGGTGTACTAATGCCGTTGAGCTTTTATTTATGTTTACTTTTAATCATTAAATGACATTCGCTCACATTCGTTCTTTCAGACTCTAGGGAGGATAGGGAACAATCTGGGCTAAGGAAAAATCCCTACTCGCAACCAAGAATCAAACTCAGGACCCCTCGTATAACACGCAAATGCTCTACGTCTGAGCTACGGGGCTTGTCAATTTAGAATTTATTTGTTTCGTGGTGTTAAGCTTCAATTATTGTTTTTGAAAATGTTTTAGTTATTTAATTTATATAATAAAAGCTTAAATTGAATTTTATATGCCTATTACAGTTTACGAATTATATCAAGGTAATCCAAAATGATTTGGTTTTGAGATGCTATTCCCAGAAAATTCACAGTATATATTTTACTTATCACATAAATGTTTGAAACATAAGCATATTAATAAAAATAATTAAAACAATATATGAAATACGCAACATTTTTGAAGAATTTTATAAGGAAAGGGTAATTTAGTTAGGACGAAATTCTTTAAAATCTTCTATCGCATCCTCAGAAGATGCTGGACTTAAATGTCAAGTTTGGTATTTAGCGACTTTCGTTTTTCAGTTATGCTGTCCACATACACAGCAACGCGGACCTTCTTTTTATAATATTTTTTTATTATTCAGGGGAGCCCTAAATCATGGTATCGAATTTTTGGTGGAATATAATTCGAGCTTTAACTACTATGTACGCAGCACAGAATGTAAAACATTATGTTTAAAAACATTCAGAAGTTCAACTTAGATATACAGGATGGACCATGTAAGTCGTGACTGCACAGCTTCTCCAAAACTTAGCGTTGAAGAAAGAAATTTCTTAAATAAAATATACCTCTATGCAGGCGACTATTTATATTTTGAGCCCAGACATCACATTGTTCAGCTTTATTTCAGGTATTTTGTCAATATTTGTGTTGTTTACTGTGACTTTAAAATTATGTGAAATTTTAGTGGGATGATTTGTTGTGATTTTGGATGAGATTATCAAGACAAGAGTGCATTGATCAACTTACTACTACATTTGGCAATGAAGCTCTAAACTGTAGTATAACGAGTTTAATCATGGCTACCTTCGCTCACTGACAAATTCGTGAAGGTCCTGCAAAATCAGTTGTTGTTCCAGATAACATTGATGCTGTCAAAACCTGATGGTACAAGATCTTCATGCCACACACTGTGAGATAGAGGTAACACCACGTATTAGTTCCATTCAGCATATATAAAATGTAGTATGATCATTTAACTGAGTAAAAGGTTTGATCTCGTTGGATCCCAGATAATTTGGCACAAAAGAATACTCGTGTCGTTTGGCGCACATAAATATTCAAGAAATACTATGATGGTACTTCAAAAGACGTATATAAGATTAATCAAGTGGCTAATCGTGTGTCTACGCATATCAGCAGGAACATAAATAGCAGTCGACTATCTTTCAAGATGAGCCAAATCCAACAATTCCAAGAATTCGAAACAAATGGTAGCCTGTATTGTTTTGTTTTTACTTTTTCTATACGTACGATGTACATAGTGTATAGAGAAGGTATTGCAGTCCACCCAAAAATTCCATACCGACATTTTACTGTAAATATATGTTTTAGAGTCCCCTGTATAAAAAAAAAAAAAGGTCCGTGTGTGTGTGTGTCCGTGTCCCTGTGAACACGATAACTCTAAAACGAAAAGTCTAAAATACCAAAGTTGATATTTAAGTTTAGAATCTTCCAGGGATGTGACACGGAAGATTTTTCAGAAAAATCCCCCACTCCAAACTACCTTTTACATGGGACATTTTTCAAAAATTTTGATTTTCTAAAAATGGCTCTAACGATTTTGATTAAAATTTCGTATATTAAAGATATTTACCTGACAAATAAAATGTATATCTTGAATTTTCTGGGAATAGCGTCTGAAGACTACTTTATTCCGGATGAATTTTAGGAAATTTTGAATAACTGCTAAACCGTAAGAGAATAACAAAAACTTACAACACAAAAATGTAGAGCACCTTAAAACACACACTTTATCTTATATACATTTTCTTCGTGGAGTTGTTCGTTTTTGAAACACTCCTTGTTTTTGATTTCAGCTTTAAAACATACATTTCTCACACAGAAGTTTAACAATTCCTGTTCATACAAACAAAGGAACTTCAGCCACATAGCAACCAGCATTTGAATATCACTTTCAACAATAGTACTCCCTTATTTCGCTTCTACTTACAAGGAAGTAAGTAATACGACTATTTCTGCTGATTTTTTCTCGATTATTATGAAGTAAATAGAAGCATAAGCTTTTTAACAATAATTTGTTGCCGAGATATAGAGAAAATCATGTGAATGGAACACATAAGATTTTTTTGCTTTTTGTTGTTGAAAAAACTGGTAATGTGGCAACAGAGCCTTAGAGAAATGTAAAATGGTCAATTTTGAATGGATCACCGAAAGCTTTCGGTGAAATATGGGATCGGTCGGATCGGTCATCAACAAGACAATGCGAGCGCTCACACACGTCAACAATCGAATATTTGAACATTCAAAAAAAAAAAAAAAAACGAATTGATGACTCATCCGCGAACATCAGGAATGAAATGCGTGGGCAACGTCGGGAAAAGAAGCCGTTGATCCATATTTTAGAGGTGTCTAAAGCAGGTGCAATGACAAATGGTTCGAACGCATGCAAAAGTAGAATATTTCATAAAGTAGAATATTTCGGGAAATAATAAAGGAATTTTAAATCACCAATTATCGCTTTTTACTTTCTCTTGCCCCGTATGTACAATGTACGTAGGGATAGAGAAGTATTGCATTCTACCCAAAAATTAGATGTCGAGATTTCACCGGAAATGCATGTTTTAGGACCCCCTGAATCCAAAAAAAGCATTTCCAGAAAAAGGTCCATGTGTGTGTGAGTGTGTGTGTGTGTGTGTGTGTCCGTGTGTCTGTGAACACGATAACTCAAAAACGAAAAGTAGCTAAAATACCAAACTTGGAATTTAAGTACAGTATCTTCCAGGGATGCGACACGAAGATTTTGAGAAAAATCCCCCTTTACATGGAAATTATTTCGAAAATTTTGATTTTCTTAAAAATGGCTCTAACGATTTTGATTAAAATATCGTATGCTAAAGATATTTAGCTGGCAAATAATACGTATATCTTGAATTTTCTGGAAATAGCTTCTAAAGACCTGTTTATTCGGAATGAATTTTGCTTAATTTGGCATAACTAGTAAACTATAAGAGGTAGACAAAAACTTACTATACAAAAAATGTAGATCTTGTTAAAATACACAAGTTATATCATATACATTTTTCTCGTGGAGCTTACAGTTTTCGAGGCATTCATTGTTATTAGTTTCAGTTGTGAAGTACTTATACTTTCCTCAGACGGGAGTGTGCGGTTTTCTTTTTTACTCCTCCTGGCCAAGAAAAGAAGGGATAATGACAGTCGCATAACGACAGCTTTTAAAACATTTAACTATGGCCTTAGCCTAGTGTATTCCCTTATTTTTTCCTGCTTATAAGTAACAAAGTAATAAGAACAATGTGCAAATGAGTACGTTGGTTAGCAAGATGCAGAAAGAAGAATAATCTTATGTAAGAAGTTTGTAGAACAGCTAGAGAAAGTCATGTGAGAGTAACACATCAGATTTTTTATCATTAGGCTCAAAATATAGGTATTGCCTGTCGTATTATGGGGGAAAGTAAATGCGTCGTGATTCATTCAGTGGACATCAAATTATTCTATTTAATTCATCTAATCGAGAAAAAATTAACAGAAACAGTCTTGTTACTTGCTTCCTTGTTAGAAGAAGCGAAATAGGGGGGTATCATAGGTTAAAGTGATAATCAAAAGCTAGTTGCAATATAACTGAAGTTCCTTTGTGTGTATGGACATGAGTTGATAAATTCCTGTATGAGAAAAGTATGTTTTTTATAACTGAAACCAAAAACAAGGAATATATCAAAAGCAATCAACTCCACGAAAAAATGTTTATAAAATATATTTTGTGTTTTAAGGCGCTCTACATTTGTTGTGCGGTAAGTTTTTGTCCATCTCTTACGGTTTAGCAGTTATGCAAAATTCCGTAAAATTGACTCGGAATAAAGTAGTCTTCAGAGGCTATTCCCAAAAAATTCAAAATATACATTTTATTTGTCTGGTAAATATTTTTAATATACGATATTTTAATCAAAATCGTTAGAGCCATTTTTTAGAAATTCAAAATTTTCGAAAAAAGTTCCATGTAAAGGGTAGTTTGAGGTGGGGGGGATTTTTCTCAAAATCTTCGTGTCGCATCCCTGGAAGATACTAAACTTAAATACCAAGTTTGGTATTTTCGTTTTTGAGTTATCGTGTTCACGGACACACACACACACACACACGGACCTTTACGGTGAAGTCCGGTATCGAAATTTTTGGTGGAGTGCAATACCTTCTCTGTACACTATGTACATAGTGCGTATAGAGAAAGTAAAAGGTATAAAACATTTGTATAAAATATTTTGCAGTTCTCTTACACCAACGTGAATAACAACGAAAATGCTGAATGACTGTACGAAGAGCGCAATGAAATATTGTACAGTATCAACTTAAATGGTTTACTCTATATAGCTTAAATTATCTATAATTAGCAGTTCTTACGGATTAGCAAATGCAGCTTCTGAATCTCTCGTAGAGATGTCCGATACAGAGAAAACAAGATGAACTGTATGCGCGGCTGGTGTGTGTATACTGTGAGTGTTCACAAAAGTTTGAGAATCGGACAGTGAAATATCATCTGCTCCATTATAGTTATGATTATGAACAAGTTGATATAATTTCACCCAATTCCACAACTGCAACAGCAGCAGCAGCAACAACAACTACAACAAGAAAGATGATGACGATGATGATAGTGATTCGTAAATTGTCTTATAAAAAGGGTAGTGTTGTAGAAGTTTGTTGTGCACATCTTTAAGTATAACTTTCTAAGCCCAGAATGAAGTAATCTGTAAATTAAATTGTATTTGAGATACAATTTAATTAATACAATTTATACACTATTACAGCCACTCCATTAAGAAGTTGAGTGATAGGAATCATTAACTTCCTTCCCTCAAGGACCTTGAATTCTACTGCAGTGACCTAAATCTGGTGCCATTAATGTAAACTTATACTGATAGAGAGCGCGAAAGAAGCTTTTTTGAGCACACTTTTAAATATGCACGCAGCGTGTATATATGGCCTACAAGACAATTACATCATACCTGTCGCGGATGCGCAAAAGCCACTTAGGGATACTAGGTAGAGGCCAAGGAGCAATCTCCATGCTGAACCTCAATTAAATATAATGTATAAGTTTGAAAAGTAGACAATCTATCATAATGAATATCTTACCACTTATAAAATAACTTCTTCTTATTTAGAAACCATACTCAAATCATAATTTCAATTAATAGTTGCTAACCTGTTCATATTTAAATAAACAAGAAAATTTGCAAAATGTTTCGCACATTTTCTTTTTTAGGTACACCTTTCTAAAATGTTTAATATGTTGACTTTTTGTTCATATACAATATATATTACTAAATAGTCGCAGAAAGATTTTTGTTACCTGTCCATGAAATTCCTATAAAAAATATAAATACCGAAGAATAAATAAAGAAAATGAACATAATATACCTTTTAAAATTTTAATTTTTAGTTACAATATCTTAAATCTTTCACTAGCTATTTCAGATAACATGTTTTTAAAGTGACCACAAGTCTGATGCGTCTTACTTTGTTTAGAACAGAAATCCGCCTAAAGAAGATAATGTGTGACAATTTTTTAAAATGTATTTGTTTATTGAAATACCAAAGAGTTAAGAATTGTTGACTTAAGTTTAGATTTAACTTTGCTTTTGGAATTAGAAGTTGTCTTAAAAGTGGCAAAATTCTATTACGATGCCCTGTATGATTTCCAAAAGGCCTTTATACATATTACATGGAAATTGCCACTCTGTTTCTACCAAGTGTCCTTAAAACGTGAACAAGCCAAGATATGGAATCAATATTAATGCCACATATCATCGAGTTTAGGGGAATAGCCTGGCAGATTTAAAGTTATATATTTTAAATAACGGGATACACGATACGTTTAATTGAATTGAGAGAAAAATGTCCAATAAATCTACAAGGTGTTAAAAAGTTACTGTTCATGTGGTCTTGCACTCTTATATAGCAGCCGCCACTGTTTTTATCTGTAAAATTAAGTTTCTAGTCTTAGATGTCTATTCTGAAAGTGAGAATTTCTCTTCAAGTCGTATAATATTGGTTTAAGTGTTCTAGACGCAAACAGTCTGGGAAAGAGAAAGATCCCCGCGGCGCTGAAGAGTGCACGTTTTTCCTCGCTGTTTCTGCACGTCACATCATGTCACTCACGGCCTTCTCTTCTTCTGTGTTTACTCGTTCGCTGTATTTTTTTTCATAAAACGACGTTCGTGATGAGATGAAGCCAAGCGTGAAGTTCGTAATATTCCGCTACACTTGCAACATCCTGATGTTTATTGTTGTAAGTTTAAGGGCAAGATGTGAAGGAAACATTTGCGTTAACAACACGTTCAGGCTGTGCCTTCAGGAAAACAAACAAAATAATCTTAATCCAAAAATGTAAATACATTCATATAATACAGAAATATACATAACATGTTCTAGCAAAGCTGGTTTGCCTTCTTTGTCACTACTATGGTCACAACAGGGGTTTACTCATGTAATAAGTCTTCGGCTAACTATCCTGCTCTTCCATAACAATCTACAGATCGAAGTACCCCACAAGCAAACCAACAGAAACAAGGAACTTGCAAACTTACAAGGAACATCTGCAACAAAAACAGCGGCAATTAATGCCCACACACAAAATCAGCACAAAATAAATCAATATCAGATATTGAAAATACGAAAATATTCACAAACCAATCGTCTACACCGAATATCAAACACTTTTCCAAACGAATTGGCATTCTTCATTGACACTGTTCTAAAAGTCTCACCAAAAAGGAACTTCAAATTTTGAACGCTTCATTAAGGGTTTGTTACTTTGCCGATCATGGAAACCAGCTGAAAATATCGTTTCATAAATCAAAGCAGTCAAAATATTTGCCATCAAGCTATCAACCAGTTAGTCTACTTCCTATGTTATCAAAACTATTTGAAAATGTTTTACTCAAAAGGCTGTTATTGTCAACTCTGCTTAGAGTTAATATAACGTCAAACAAATAAAATAAAACTATTGTATACGCCAAACTTTGAGTCGTTTCTAACCTAATTAGCTACTCCCATAAGCTCCAACCTTCAAACATTATCCTATGTCTATGGAAATAATATAATTGCAGCATTAGCTTGGTTTTCATCCACAACACTTAATAGTTCATAATAATTACGATTTACTGAATTCATTACAAAGGCAATGTCACTGTTTATCTCGACGTAGTACAAGCTTTCGACACTGTCTCGCAGTGTCAAAAGGGCTACTGTTAAAACTATTCAGAATTGGAACTCCTAATTGTTTAATTAAGATAATTCAAGTCTTTTCAGACACCGCCAATTTCTAGTGCACATTCAACGTTATACATCAACTATTTGATCAATCACAGCTGGAGTACCACAGGGCTCACCGGTTCTGTTTAATATATTCAACCTAGATCTCCCGAATAGCCCCCACATATCTACAGCTATGTACGCAGATGGTAGTCATATTTTGTTCTCACAGGAATATAGATACAGCCATCAGTTCAACTACAATCATCCCTATTTCTTCTATCTGAATGGTTAGCCACTTAGTGTATTGTATTAAACAGGGACAAAACCAAATCTAAAATATTTTCTGCAGGAGTTCCACAATCCACCTTCATTATCTCTGTCAATGGCTTCCATCAGAAACCTCAGTAAAGTATCTCGGCCTATTACTTGACACAACATTAAACTGGAATTAAACTGGGTCTTGAATGTTCTATATAATTCATTACTACATCCACTTTTCTGATATGCTGTTCCTGTACGGAGCACAGCTAACAAGACTCACATTCATCGGTTATGGCTTCCCGAACAAATTCCTACGAAAAGGCACAGATGCTCCTTGGTTCGTTAGTAATAGTCAACTTCATCAGAAACTTAAAATTCTCTCTCTAAAGGAATCCATAAAAGTCCCTCTTAAAACCTGGATCTCGCACTTAAAACTTTGGAACCAGAAGTCATAGAATAATTGGACTGAAAAGAAAATGTCCTCAAGATCTGCTCAGCGATTCCCAAGATAATGATTTCAGATAACCTTTAACATCATACTTTAACCATAAAATGTTTCTTATGCATTGAATCAGTACATCAAATATTACCATTGCAAATAATTGTATATGTCACCATATCTTATATCAGAGGAGCCAAAGAGCAACCTCAGCTTGTTCATATTATGCAACTTATCAATATCATCTAAAAAAGTAATTGTATGCTGATCGTTAGTAATACATTTAAAAATGAATTTATTGGTAAAGTAAATATCTTTAATATAGGTACGGTATTTTACCTCTGAGCAAAATTAAGCGATCTTTCATGCCCAGTATAGAATGGGACGCAGAGAGCCACAGCAGTTAAAGAGCGTCCATAAATAAAACGTGATTTGATTTTACGGTATTTTAATTAAAATTATAGAGACATGTTTGAGAAAAACAACATTTTCAAAACATTTCCAAGCAAACTGTTAGAGATTTTGAGGAAAATCTTTGTATCGCATCATATGAAAATGCTAAGCTAATATACCAAATTTTATATTTAGCAGTCATTTCATTTCTGGCTATGTCGTCCACAGACACACAGATGGACCATTTTATAATCTTTTATATTCAAGGGACCTCAAAACATATATTTCTTGGAAAATCTCGATATCGCATTTTTTGGGTAAAATATAAACACCTTCTATACCTACTTATGCATAGTACGTGAGAAGGTAATTAGATGTGCACCCAAAAATGTTTTAGAATAAAATGACACGAGAGGCAGAGAGGGAGGTAAAGAGGAAGCAACATAACTAAAGTAATCTGAAGTTACAATTGCACAATTTTATTTATTTATTTATTCGTTTAATAAACTATTCTTAAAAAAACTAACTTTTCTATAACCAATGTTAATCGAGGTAAACATAAATATCTTTATTAGATGTTTTCTCATTTTCTTCTTTCTTCTTAGGAGAATACTGTAGATATATTCGCTAGTTAATTGCTTTAAGAGCTGGTGACTTTGAAATGTCAAGTATGGAATGAGTTCATAGACACATATACTAGAGTAATTTCCAAGAATATTTTTGAGTCCTCAAAACCCGTATTTCCAGTAAAGTCTCGGTATGAATGTTTTGGGTGGAACGCAAAGCTTTTTCCGGTTACTATGTATACTTGTGTACATAAAAATTGGGCTTTCCTACAGATTGCAATAATATTTTTTCTCTCCGTAAGGTTTTCACCTTCAATAATCAAATTTGATCTTCTCCCAACCGGAATCAGTTCTCTATGTAATTGGCCTGAAAACAAAAACAACTCTAGGAATAAGCCCAATAATTTTATTATGTTATAATTTATTAATGGAGAGTTGTAGGAGCTCTAGGAAAAAGTTTCACTAGATTGGTACAGAAGGAAAGGCCAACCGAATTAAAACAATTTGACATTCTAGAAGAAAGTACGAATAATTACTTGCGTGTGTCGTTAGACTGAACAAAGACTGACTACACTTGCAATGTAAGACCTTTTATGATGGAGACGAAGGTTCAAGTTATTGTTGTTATCCAACGGGAAAATCCATCTTGATATTCAGAAAACGGAAGTGTGGCATTACAGTACTGGTTTAAGTTGTTCTATACGCCTTTGGAAGTTTGGCCATTTTCTAGGGCAGAGTGCTCTGCTTGCTAAAAAGAGATGTTTAGAAAGACTGGGCTAGGTTTGTTCAGTAGCAACTTAAATAGCCCCATTGTATAGGAACTATATTTTGTTCACGAAAGTATATGTGATACTTATTTTGGCATTTTCACTCGTTTCTCCTGTGCAATGCGATGCACTTCTCCTTACAGTTGCCCGGAGTTTTAATTTGGCTATAATAAATTACAGCAGTACTACACGTAAAGGGGTAGTGAGGTTCCTTAGCCTGCTTGTGAAGATTCAGATCTCATCTGCAATATCTAGACGTTACTGAGGTGGACAAATAGCCCGAGGTTCAGCCTGTGGTCTTGTTTACTATTGTTGGTACATAGTTTGGGACACAAACACAAGCTCGTAAACACCCATCTACCTAGGTAAACTGATATTGCCTCAATAAGAGCAGATGTGAACTGCCATTGCTCTACCCACGACAACATAACGCTTAAGGACATGATATATGGAACATATGAACATCAAAAGTACAGCTGCCATCAACAGACGCTTCGATTTTGTGTATAATCTTAGAGCGCCATTCGACAACTCCATAAACATTGACGTGCCACGAGTCAAACCCACCAATATTCAAAGCGCTATCAAAATCTAATCACTGAAGTCTAAAATTTCATTTGTTTTCATGCAATCTGCTAATGATGCCAATGATTTTTAGCACCAGTACTCATTCCATAAAAAACCGCAAAGGCTTATGTTTTTCTCTGAATCGTGTTCTTATTAGTAATTTTCTTGTATAAACGCATCCTACCACTTTTGGTAAACACCTTGCACTGTCTTATTTAAGGGTATGTATGTCTGAAATTTCATGAACTATCACAAAAATATATTTTTTTTTTATTTTAACTCCAGAAAATAATCTAAAAAATCCTGAACACAAAAAAGGTATAATTGACACCATGCGGCATTTTAAATGCCTTAACTGGAGCTGCAGCAAAGCATTAGAGCTGAAAGTCTACCGGTCGCGGCAAGAAATACTTCGAGATCTCATTCGGATGATACAAATAAAAAGGAAGTTGTGCAGAAGAAAAGCAGGCAATGCAAGAAGAAAAAGAACAGAAAAGTAACAGCAGAAGGGAGGAAAAGGAAAGCAGAGGGTCCAACCTACCAGTCTGGTGGATTTTCGTGTCAGCCATGCATGTTTTCTAGCTATTGATGTTTTCAGCATTTTCCTTCCTGTAAAATGTTCCTTGTGGAGCAGTTTTTCAATTACACAAATAAAATTTTCTGTACATGTTCACAGAGGAATAATGAATAAGAATTGCCCTAGGTCTTACTGTCAAATGTACTTAGGCATATGTTTGCAACTTTCAAACATATTTTATTGCTATGAAAAAAGCACATTCATGATACTAAACATTTTTGCAGCCTAAACCAAACAAAAAAAAACTGAGAAACCTATTGAAATTTCGAAAAAATTATCTATTATGAACTTGGATTAAAATATTAGACCAAGCTTTTAAATGTTTTGTCGCAAAAGAACTTTTTTTAGCGACATGACAAAAACATACACAAATTTGATCATAACCTCCAAACCATTAAAGTAAAATGGATGAACTTTGCATTATAACCATATGTTATATAAATTTCCAAAAGCTAGTATTGTTAGTTTGGAATTTCAAACCTTCAGTCATACATGTCCTTAACGTGGCTGGTATTGAGAAGAGAAACTGTCCAAGCTAATCTTATAGTTCTGACAGCGATCGGAAACCCTTAAATTGGTTTTTCAATAGAGGTTCTGTAAATTGCACTGTGTGTAGAATGCAATTAAATTTGTGAATTACTTTTTCCACGCCAGTGGTGTGTAGGACAGAGGTTGAAGAGATAGATTCAGGCTGAAAAATGTAATGTCATAGCAGGGATTTGAACCACAGATCTCCTGGTTGCACTGACCAGTTAACTAATTATAATGTTTAACTATAAAACACGGGTATGAGGTATGAGGTCTCAAAATAATTTGAGATTTCTTCGTTATTTGCCAACAGAAACGCAAGTCATTTGGAGAGTTTGTTACCGTGCTGGCATGTTGCCATGGCACCTCAAGAGGTCAGAGCAACTGTATGGAAATCACGAGATGCTTGGTTCAAATCCGGCTATGGCATTGAATTTTTCAGTCTGACCCTACCTGCTTTAAATTTGTTTTATTGTGTGACTTTACCTCTTCGGGAAAATGTTTTGCTACATATTTTACGTTATCCTCAGTTATTTGCAGTGTTACCATCCGCATTTTTCTGATGTGCATTGGCGAAAAAATATATGTGGAAATTATGTATTTATATGTGTGTAAGTTATTTTCATGACCCGAGTGTTGCGTAAGCACGATCTAACAGAGGGAATGAAAGCACAAATATTTCTGTGCGCTATAATTATCTTAAAGCAGTGTTCCGATTTATTTCTATAGAACTTGGAATATATGTCATCGGAGTAGGTAAATGTAATGACAGAGTCTAAGTACCCAAACTAGACTATTACAGAAATGTGATTTCAGTTATTTGGTTAAATTAGCTTCTTTAATAGCTCGGTTATTGTTGCATGTCATATAAGTACCTCCATCCTTATGTATTGCTTTGCATGTGTTCACTTAGACACTAGAGTCTATGGAATGCTGCGTTCATTCTACTACAGAAAACACTAACTCTTTGGGGACACGTGCAAGGCAATTACGCAGTCTGCACTCCTTTAATTTATCTAGCGTAAGTTAAATGCAACAACCGTCAATAATACAGAAGTTAGTTACCGAAAAAGATCCGTGTATTTCAAAATATTAGACATCTAAACACCAATGAGTATCGAGAGTATGTGGGTATTGAGGTCCCATACCTAGTATATGCTCAGGCGAGATTAAAAACTCTAACCTAGCAAAGTTAAATCTATAAATTCAGGGCCCATTATCTGAGATCATTTAAGATATGGTTGGTTTTATACGAAAAAGTGAAATGCCTTCGAAGTACACTGATATAATTTTATTCAACTATTTGGTTTATTAACAACAATGGGAATTTCCCCTCGATTTCACCATATCTTAATCGAAATTTGTCTACAATGTTACGAAGGCGGATCGAAAAGTAATGCACAATAGTTTTTGTACAAAATGTTTAATAGTTAAAAAAAAAGGAAAAAAAAGAATACAAATGAACTTACAACTTATTCCTGCTGTTCGACATAATCATGAACTTCTCAACACATTTGTCTCATCGTGGTACCAGTTTCAATATGCCCTGTTTGCAGAAGTCTGTTTCCCTGGAGTACAGCATTTGCGGGCTGCTGATTTCATTTCCGCATCTGTCGCAAACCATTGGACCAAACAGATGAAAGTCCGACGGTGCAAGATCCGGACTGTATGGTGGATGCTGGAGTACCTCGCAACCAAATTAGGTAATTTTCTGAAAAACAGCAGCAACATGGGTGAAGGCTTTGTCAGGAAGAAGTATGACATCGTCAGCATTAATGTTGTGGCGTTTGTCACGTAGGACACGACACAAGTGCACCAAAGTTTTAATATAGGCTGTAGCATTTGCAGTGTTCCGGTGTTCAGCAAAGTGCACCAATAAAATACCATGTATATCCAGAATACTGTCACAAACACTTTCCTAGCAGATTGATTCACTTCTTTACTGCGGAACCAGCATGTTTCCATTCTATCCTTGCCTGTTCTGTTTCGGGCGTGTAGTGGTGCGCCCACGGCGTGTCATGGGCAATATCATATACTGCGCCATAGGAAATGTAGAACTGTTGCGATAAGGTTCGTAGTTGCCACGTCGGTCGTTCAAAATTGTCGTCTCAATGCCTCTTACATTTTGCGGGGTTGCAGATGTTACCAGCCTCCCGGAGTGTGGCGAATCACTAAGGTTCACATGACCCTCTTGAAAGAGTGCACGCCACTTGGAGACATCACTACGGTCTATATAATTAACCACATACACGGCACACATGCCCCTGTGAATTTCACTTGGTTTATGCCCTTTGGTTCTCAAATATCGAACCACCGTTCTGCTCTTCAGACGTGGATGAAAGTAGCATGCGCGCCATCTTTGTTGCGTAGTACACGCTTCTCTCACTAGAGCTGTGCATAAAAAATTCCCTATTTAGTGAAAATTCAAGCTATATCTGTGTGAAATTGCAACATTCCAGCTGTAGTACCAAGACAGAAAAAAAATATATTTTTCGATTCACCCTTGTATGTTTTAAAAGATTATAAAAACTGAAGTGTTAAATTTACGTTGCTTTCTGTACCTATTCTTCACCAATTATTTTTAAAAAGCTTATTCCTCCATCTCCTTCACCTTAACCGACAAACATTTATAGAAATGTCTTTATTGCATATTTACTTGAGGATACAATGGAAACCCGTACATAGGGCTTCAGCGACAGTCAATTCTTAAAGAGCGGGTCGCGAATTTCCATTTGAGAATAGTACAGTGGGTAAAACTCGTTAGCGAACTCGGAAATTATTTAATAATTCTAAATGCTAATGAACACATTGGAATTAAATTTGAAGACGACTAACCTCACCCCGTAGAATAATTATCGTCTTGACATTCTAATAGATGCTGTTAGTGGCCCCCATTTGCATCCAAGAAAGGTTGAATTCCCCGGACAATATTATCGGGCTTCTTCGATAAATTTTCACGTTAATAGCCTGGATCTGTAATGGATGTTTTCTTCCAAACTCTGTCCGGTTCTAGGTTCCCTTTCAGACGTTTCTTCCCCCCCAAATAATCAGGTAATGCAATGTCGGGTGAGCGACTAGGGACTTTTAAAAATATGTGATTGCGGAAAAAGAATTGAATTTCGGCCATGCTGGCGAATGACGTATGGCATGTTACACCTTCTACTTGGAAATACCCGAAGAGAGTTTCTGCTCGTACAGCAGTTTACACATGTGTTGAGTATTTTAAGATATTCATTTGTTCCGATTGTTATATTGAAGACGGGACCAATGATTCGCCACCGGAATATTGCACATCAAACTTCAATTTTTACTTTCTTCACTTGGTACATAGTAAAAAAATTCGATTCTGAGATTTGACCGATAATACACGTTTTAGGGTCTTCTGTATCCAAGGTCCGTATGCGTGTGTGTGTGTCTGTCTGCGAACAACACAACTCAGAAACGAAAAAGGCACTGTAGTAGTGACCTGCACTGCTACTAAAGACAAACCCACTGTGCAGCACGCTCGGAGTCAGCACAGTGCCGTATTCATGCACCGCGGTAGGTGGGTTTAGATTTATCACATTCACATTCACGTGTCATCTCTATTTCATACAAAAATGTGAGATTTGTGGTGGATGAAACGGCGTCAGAGCTGTCGCCGGATCCTCTGGTTTCTCCCGCAACTCATTCCACCATCACCTGTCCTATTATGGGTTGTCAGTCCTACATTCAGGGAGGGTAAGTCTGCTTAAGCCGACTACGTAACAAAAGTAGTGGTATTCTTACAGCACATGTTATTTCTTGCCTAATCTTTCTGTGTAGCTCTCGATCTAAGAGTTCCCCGTTTCAGAATAATATCTTTCTCTGCCCATAATTGGGGTTTTCACGTGAGTACATCAATGTCACATTCGCCAATGAGCTTCCAAAACATGGTCTTGATAGAAGGCCGGTTCTTTGTGTTTCTGACTTCTGTCCATCTCGCACCTGAGGGTGCTTAACCCTTAGTTGCCTGCATTAGTATGCTACATATGCCGTTTTTCCTTTAATTCAAGTATAAAAGTGGAGTTCTAGTAAAAATATATGGGAATAAACCTATAAAATTATTGTACAAAATAATAGAAATGAAAATATGTGTAGATCCATTATTAATTTTTTCTTCACAATTAAAACTTTAAATTCTTCTAAACCAGTTTTCATAATCCTGCCAAAGGCACTACCAAAAAGTGGTTCAAATGGCAACCAGTTTTAGGTGATAGGTAATAGACTGGCCAATCATTTAAAGCCAAATGTTGCAAGTGTGATAAAGGATGGGGAGAGCCCAAGTAAAATAATCGGTGTGTTGTTTTAAAAAAGTCACTGAAATTTTAGGGCAAAATTTTATATATTTTTACATCATAAAACAGTCTTGATTACTTGTCGTTTATGGTTGAAGGTTAGTATGACATGAAATGAATCCTAATGTACAACCATATTTGTATAGTTACGCTTAAAACAAGCGGAACTTACTCGTACCGAAGCCAACAAAGGATTAAGACAAAATGTGACTCTAGTGGTTTTGTCTCCAGCATCCTATTGTTAAGATCGGCTTGAAAGGGGATCCTCTTATAAGTGTTATTTCCCATCTGCTGCTGCTTTTCGCCTCACTCGCACGGCAGGTGATGTCTCTATATTTGAAATTAAAAGCTACATTTACAGAGACTAGAGAGCATGCTTCAACTCGCTTGTTCATAAGACACAATTATATAAAAACACTGGAATTCATGTAACATTCCTTTTCCAATAGTATTTATACTAATACTTTAATGACTACATTTACTATAAGTATACTCTTTTGTTTTCTCAAAGATTATAAGTTTTACTGGCGCAATATTCAATTAGTTGACATTAATTACCTACTATTTACTTTCGCTAGCCCGATTGTACAATGTACATAGTTGATAGAAGAGATATTGTATTGCCCCCAAAAATTATATATCAAGATTTCACCGGAAATACATATTTTGACATCCTCTGAATTAAAAAAAAAGCATTTCAGAAATATGTACGTATGTGTGTCTGTGGGCAGCTTAGCTCAAAAACGAAAAGTCGGTTAAATACCAAACTTGGTATTTAAGTTTAGTATGATGCAAGAATGCCACACGAAGAGTTTCAAGAAAATCCCCCCTCAACTGCCTTTGACGAGGATCACTTTTAAAAAAAATTTATTTTCTCAAAATGGCTCTAACGATTTTAATTAAAATGTCATATGTTTAAGATATTTTTATGGCAAATGACTTACGTATCTTGAATTTTCTGAAAATAGCCTATGTAGACTCTTCACGCTGGATTGATTTTATATAACTGGTAAACCGTAAGAGATAGAGAAAAACTTACTACACAAACATGTTGATCTCATTCAAACACACAATTTATGTCATGTGCATATTATATTTAGACAGCCATTTTCGATATATAGCATGACGTATATAAATATATTTTATAAAGAAACATTTCATAGAACAGCTAGAGAAAGTCATGTGAGTGGAAGACTTTAGATTTTTACTATTATATGAAAATTCAAGCTGTGCTTAGGAAACGCACGCGCAACCTAAATTTTAAATATTTTTTTACGAAACTCCTTGTTTTCAGATCTTTTATTCCTTCCTGCAAAAGTCACTAGTTCTCTGCTTCTGCAAGCAAACCAACTATGAAACTCCGTATTTCAACCTCTTCATTAATGCTTTCTTTTGCAGCAATTTTATTCAAATACAAATTCCTCTCTTAATGCTATATATATCTGAAATTTCATGAAAAAAATAGACGTTTTCATTTTGATTCCATAAAATAATTTAAAACATTCGTGAACTAAACAAGGTGCTATTTTTAAATGCCCTAAGTCACTGGAGCTACAACAAAACATTAGAGGTGAAACTGTATTGGACTTTGTAAGAAAAACTTCAGTTTGACGAAATCTCATTCGCATCATGCAAAGTAAAACACGAAGTTGTGCAAAACAAAAGCAACAATGCAGGAAGAAAGGAAATAAAAGGCAGTGTACAGGAGAGGAGAGCAAAGAGTCCAACCTTCCAATCTGGTGGATTTTAATTTGAGCCATGTATTAAAAACTTTCGTTGTTTTCTCGCTATTGATATTTTCAGCATTTTTCTTCCTGTAAAATGCTCTTTACGGTGCAGTTTTTCAGTTACACAAATAAAATTTGCCACAAGGGTACCATAAATAAGAATTTTCCTAAGTTTTACTGTCAGGTATATTTAAGTATATGTATGTTTTCAATTCTCAAACACAAAAATTAAATTGTTATGACAACAGAAGCACATTCATAACTTCAAAATTTTTGGAGCCCAAACCAACAGGGACACAATTAAGCCCAGGGGAATTTCAAAAATAGATCTACGTGAACTTAGGATAAAAATATAAGACCAGCATTTTAATTTTTTTTTTTTGTCACAAGCTGATGACAGAATCAAAAACATAAAGAACCATAACTTCCAAAACATTAAAGTAAAATGGATGGACTTTATACATAGCTTATTTGTATCATATTAAACCTGTGGTATAAATTTAAAAAACTGGTATTATTAGCTTAGAATTTCATACTTTCACTCAGGCATGTCCTTAAGCAAAATTTATCGCTACTGGAAGAAAATGCCTCAAAAACTTATGAGCAGCGAGCTTAGAGTAAAATATACCTAGAACATGAGTTATGTTTGTGCTAATTACATACATGTGGTCGTTAACACTAACTATTTGGTCCAAGACCCCACACTGGACATATCTACTTGATTATATTGGTTAAATTATATTCTCCAAAACTACCGCCATCAATATGACCATCTCCAATTCCCCTTACCTACATTTTTTAATAACCATCTCTGAACATAAAAATTGCTTGCCAGTTTATCCCTTTCCAACCATCTTTTGCTGCACACATTTCTCTTCACTACATTTATGCTATACCTGAAAAAGTATGTGAATTGCATTCTCATTTCCCTCCACAGATAGAGAAGTGCTCAGGATAACCATTTCTGGCATACCTTTTAGCTTTTAACTTCCATACCCCCAGCAGCTACCCATCGATTATATTCAAATTAAAAAAAATTAAAAAAAAACCTGATATGTTCAATTCAGACAATTTTCTCTACATCTCTGAAACAAATTATTTCGAAAAGCTTATTTTTATTTTAACTTCATGCTAATCGAGATCATGCATCCTTGTAAGTAGAAAGGGAATATAGCAATACACTAAGCTAAAGCGATTGTCATTGAAGTTACTTCGTTCTTATGGCCAGAAGTTGACAAATTCCCGCATGAGAAAAGTATAAGTACCTATTTTAAAGCTGAAACTAATAACAAGGAAATCTAAAAAAACGGTCAGCTCCACGAAAAAATTATATGGACATAAATTATGTGTTTTGACGAGCTCTACATATTTTGGTTATAAGTCTTTGTCTATCTCTTTGGTTTACCAGTTATATATTCAGAGGCTATTTCCAGAAAATTCAAGATATATATTATGTCACATAAGTATCTTAAATATAAGAGTTTTTAAAGAAAATCATTAAAGGCAGTTTTGAGAAAATCAAACTTTTCCAAATTTTTCCCATGTAAAGGGTAGTTAGCGGTGAGGGATTTTCTTGAAAATCTTTGTGTCGCATCCTTGGAACATAGTGAACTTAAATATCAAGTTTGGTATTTAATGATTTTTTTCGTTTTTGAGCTATGCTGATACACACACACACACAGACACGGATATTTTTTTAAAAGGCTTTTTTTAGATTAAAGGGGTCTCAAAGCATGTATTTCCGGTTTTATCTCGGTACAAAACCCTCTATGTAGATACACTATGTGCATAATAGGTGTAGAGAAAGTTACTTATAAAATACAGTAAAACACTACGGGCTCTCATGCATGGTTTTAGTTACGGCGCCTTAATTTTTTGATTTTGTGGGTCTAGTCTTTTATGCTATAAGAACAGCACACTACACAATTACTAAACTAATTAATGGCGTAAGTTGGCAGGTGAAATATAATTTTTAATTACTTGTGAACATAAAATGTGACTTTCTTCTCTAAAAATAAAGGCTCTATAATTGTAGTGGAAAGCATGTTAACTTTCTCAGTCCAGTCCAGTGCAATTGGCAGGCTGAGGGCAGCCCGAGGTGTGCTAGACGTGTCCCTGTTCTCGGAGAGAACTTAACCACGTCCTGACGGGATTGTGGTTTTTGCAGGATGGTGGGTGTGTTTTGGGGTTGTGGAGTGACAGGAGAAGGTAAATATTGCTCCTCGACGGTTGTTGTTTACACTGTTCTTATATACCATCACGGATATACCCTTATATACCCTAAAAGAGACTAAAACTGGAAATACTCGTCATAAGACGGGTTCCTTTCGCTGATTCTGCCATGTCTCCCACTTATTTGCTATGCTCTTAAAAGCGCATTGGACAGACCACGGAATTGATTGGACATGAAACGTAACTTGCGACAAGTTAAGTTCTGAATTACAAACTGTGAATCCCTAAATTTTCTGGTTCAACAATGGGCGTTACAAAATTAAGTTTATATTTTCTCTGCGCTATATACTAAAGTTCTAATGCCAAGATAATTCGCGCACGTGGTAGACTAAATTAACACATCCTATAAAACTCAACCTATTCTGGGGGAGCGTCGAGCGGGATTGAATGAACGGATGGATGCCCAATCAGTTTTACGTTTTCTTACTCGCATAACGTGTGTACCAGAATGGCACCAATGAAAATCGTGGTAAGACCCGAGTTCTCTCAAACGTTCATATTTTCAGAAAGATCACACACAGCACCAGGGTATTATTATTGTCTTGGAGTTTACAAGCCTCTCAATGACCGTGATTCCTTCTGATGTGCAAGACGAGAAGAACGAAGGTCGCTCGCTCTCTTTTACATTGCCACTGACCGGCGTATGCTTGTATTTACCCGTGGAGGGTTATCTGCACACGCGAAGTACGGCACTGTTGGACGAATTACACCACAGTTAAACTATATCTACAAAATCCTCAAAGATAATGGCTCGTAAAAGAAAATTCCGCTCTAATAGAAAATAATTATAAGTGAGAAAATGTTAGAAAAAGCATCCAACATTAATTTTCTAGAGTATAATATTAGATTTAAGTATGAAAAAAAGACATTAAGAAGGATAATAAATTTAAAGCTACTTGTGGAGCAATTGAAAGAACTTTGGGAAGATAAACAAGAAAAGGAAAAAATGGTATTCCATAAAGTTTGGCTGTGTCTCCTTAAGCATATGATTCCGAATCACGGGCAATAACAGAAAATCTGTGTGTTCCGTTCCATGACTTTCTCTGTCTGTTCTGAAAAGAACCCGATCTTACAATACAATATTCTTTTAGCGCTTTCATACTAACTGAGATAATATTAGCAAAAATTCTCATATTACTTGGTTTCATTTAAGTAGAAGGGTAATAAGTGAATAAACTAGGCTAAAGTGACAATCAAATCTTTTTAAAGCTGTCTGTATGCGATTAACTTTGAAATTCGGTTCTGCTTCCATGGCTATAATTAAAAAAATGATAAACGGATGACGCTTGCTTCTTGAGAAACGTATAAGTATTTTAAAATTAAAAGCATTTAAAAGTTAGGTCTCGAAAATCGTTAGCCTTACAAAAAACGTATAGGATATGAATTGTGTGTTTAACGAGATCTAAATTGTTTTGTGTAGTAACCGTTTATCTATTTCTCACGATTTTCCTGTTGTGCAAAGGTTATTCAGAATGAAGAGGACCTCGGAGGCTATTTCTAGATAATTCAAGTTAAAATTTTCTTTATTTTAATTATCTTTATGTACGGTATTTAAATAAAAATATTTAGCCATTTTTGAGAAAATCAAAACGTTTGAAATTTGACCACGTAAAGTGTAGTTGGGGTTGGGGGGTTTTCTTAAAAAGTCTTGGTGTCCTATCCTTAGAAAATGCTGAGCTTAAAATATAATACACACACTTACACACGCACACGCACAGAAAATTATTTTCTGGATACAGGGAACCCTAAATCCTGAATTTCCAGTAAAATCTCGGTATAAACGTTTTAGGTGTAATGCAATATCTTCTCTGTACGTAGTAGAGAAAGTGAAAAAAAAAATCGCACATACAGGCAGTGGATGTGAAGTTTATGGGAAATACAAGTAGACTGCTAAATAAGCAATCAACTAATGAGATCAGATTTTTTTTAGTTAATAAGTTAAAAGGAGTTGAATGAAGCGGAAGGATCATCAATTATAGAAAATAAATTATAAAAATCTGATGTGTACCATTCACATGACTTTCTCCATATCCCTGCAACAAATAATTCTTAAAAAGCTTATACTTCTATTTACTTTATGCTAATCAGAAAAAATTAGCAGAAGTAGTCTTCTTACTCGCTTCTTTGTAAGTAGAAGCGAAATAAGAGACAACCGTAGGTTAAAGTGATAGTCAAAAGCTGGTTGCTAGGTCAATGAAGTTCCTTTGTTTATATGGATAGGAGTTGACAAGTTTCTGTATGAGAAAAGTTTACGTGCTCTACATTGTTTGTGTAGTAAGTTTTTGTCCATCTCTTACGGTTTAGCAGTCATTCAAAATTTAGTAAAATTCATCCAGAATAAACTACTCTTCAGAGGCTATTCCCAGAAAATTCAAAATATACATTTCATTTTTCAGGTAAATATGTTTAATATCCGAAATTTTAATCAAACTCGTTAGAGCCATTTTTGAGAAAATCAAAATTTTCGAAAAAAGTTCCATGTAAAGGGTAGTTGGTGTTGGGTCGATTTTTCTCAAAATCTTCGTGTCGCATCCCTGGAAGATACTAAACTTAAATACCAAGTTTGGTATTTTACCGACTTTTCGTTTTTGAGTTATCGTGTTCACAGACACACACACACACACACACACACACACACACACACACACACACACACACGGACGTTTTTGTGAAAATGCTTTTTTTGGATATTGGGGACCCTAAAACATATATTTCCGGTGAAATCTCGGTATCGAATTTTTGGTGCAGTGCAATACTTTCTCTATACACTATGTACATAGTGCGTATGGAGAAAGTAAAAAATGAATTATTGGCTGATTGGAAAGAGAAATCTGGGTAGACATCGTTAAATGCATGGGTAGGTAATTATTTTGCCTAATTCTTAAAAGAAGAAGAAAATGTGCTACTCCTGTGTCAAGTGTTTTACCAGGTGACCCACCTACGCCGTATTTATCCTGTGCAGATATCCCTTCGTGTGTTAAGAGTTGCGCAACTCAAGGGGTTATTTCAAGTTTAAACCCGACAGGGGAGTGTGGCCATACACTGTCAGGTTTACCCTTTTCGAAATTCCTTTCCTCAAATATGCCAGAGCAGGACACTACTAAATAAAAGAAAATTAAAAAAATATTAAACATGTGAAATAACTCAGGTCAGGATCTGACTGAGGAAGGTAACCTATACTACTTCTACTTCGCTTCTGAGTGAGAGGTAATTGATTAGTTGTTTTTAACAATTCATTGAAGATGCACAGATTGGGCAATATTACTCTGTGAAAATATTAACTGAAAACAATCAATAACTGAAAATTAATATTGTAATTTTTAATGTATTATGGTTAGATAAATATAACAAAGCAGAAAAGTAGTAAATTTGTAGTTTAATATTGTAGTTTGATAAAACTGACCTTACATCAGAAGCCATTAGTAGGTTAACTCTGATATTACCAAAATAGTAAATGCCCATAGCTCAAAAATAATTTACAGTACAAGAATTCTGTATAACAACTGTAGATCTCTGAATTGAACTTGAAAATACATTAGACATTAATTCTGGTTCTCATACACTCACACTAAAATTAACTTTGAAAGCAAGTCAAAAATCCTTGAATAATTATTAAGAAAATATTAGGAGAATGCCAATACGTCTTTGTACCGGGACCACGCCCAAAAATCACATTACCCCTGGTATACATATAAGGTCCCAAATCTGTCTCGAACGATCCGCATGTCCAAGAGACAAAAACATGCAACATGATGCTGAGACAGCTTGCTTCACAAATAATAAATTCCCATTTTATTCATTATCAGAAGAGGTTTTCCAGGCAAAAGGACGTGAAACTATAAAAAGTCTGATGAGCTCCATGACTTTCTCTAGCTGCTTGGCAAACAACGTTCTTAAAAAAAGATTATTCTTCTATTTACTTCATGCAAAATACCAGCTAATATGCTATTTAATAATCAGATTTTTTTACTACTTAGTTCCCTATAAGTTGAACAATAATAAGGAAATACACCAGGCTAAAACGATAGTCAAATGGTTTAAACGTTGTCGCTATGCGCTTGTTTGTATGACCAGGTATAAAACAAACGAAACAGGGACGACTTCCTGTTTGAAAAAAGTATAAACATTTTGAAACTGAAAGCAATAACAAAATTACCTCGTAACAAAAATGTATATGACACACAAGTTTGTTTTGATGCGATATACGTTTTCGTGTGTAGTAATTTGTGTATTTTCTTGCAGTTTACCAGTTATGCAAAAGGCATTCACAATAAAGAGGACTTCAGATACTATTCCAAGAATATTCAAGATATACATTTTATTTACTATGAAATTATCTTTAGTATAGGTATTTTATTACAAATCGTCAGCGCCATTTTTGAAAAAAAATCCATGTATTTAAAGTGTAGTTTGGGTTGGGGGGAATTTCTAGAAATTCTTCTTGAGAGATAGTAAATTTAAACTGTAAGTTTGTTATTTAACGGACTTAGTTTTTGAGTTACGCTGTCCACAGACGCACACATACTCATATGCGCGCGGATCTTTTTCTAAAAATGTTTTTCAAGATTCAAGGGTGTCCAATACCTTCTTTATCTACTACGTACCTTGTATACACGTGCTAGAGGAAATAGAGAGAGAGAGAGAACATGTGGATTCATAATTCTATAGACACTAAAATTGCAGAAGACTTTTCTTCTTAGTTGACATACTTCATAGATTTTTACAAAGCTTTTGCACATGCTAGGTTTGCATTTATTTTCAGATTATCATGGTGAAGGGCTTAAATATAATTTACCAACTGCAAGGAGCGAATACCACTTACCTCACTGAGAAGTGATATCAACAACTCAACCATCTCTAAAATTATGAATGATGTAGGCAACTCCTTTCAAACCCGGCAAAGGTTTCAACTGCACTTTTCCAACTCTAGTGGTTGGAATCTACTCGTATTCATTGCCAGCGAACTGAAAATACCCAGCTCTGTGCAAAGTTTGGACCAAGCGTAGGGCGCACACTCACATTTTCTTTTCCATTTGAAGTATAAATTATAACCAAAGGAAGCGATTCGTTACGACTCCTCTATTCACGCTTATCACCTAATAATGCTCACAAACTAAACAAGACGTCATATGTAAAAATATTGGTGTTTATGTTTAAAAATCTTGCAGGTTTTCACAAAAAGGTCCCTGTGTGTGTGTCCGTGTGTCTGTGAACACGATAACTCAAAAACGAAAAGTCGGTAAAATACCAAACTTGGTATTCAAGTTTAGTATCTTCCAGGGATGCGACACGAAGATTTTGAGAAAAATCCCCCCACCCCCAACTACCCTTTTCATGGAACTTTTTTCGAAAATTTTGATTTTCTCAAAACTGGCTCTAACGATTTTGATTAAAATTTCGGATATTAAACATATTTACCTGACAAGTGAAATGTATATCTTAAATTTTCTGGGAATAGCCTCTGAAGAGTAGTTTATTCTGGATGAATTTTACTAAATTTTGAATGACTGCTAAACCGTAAGAGATGGACAAAAACTTACTACACAAAAAATGTAGAGCACATTAAAACACACAATTTATGTAATATACATTTTTTCGTGGAGTTCGTCGTTTTTGTAACATTCCTTATTTTTGGTTTCTGCTATAAAAAGCGTATACTTTTCTCATACAGGAACTTGTCAACTCCTATCCATATAAACAAAGGAACTTCATTGACATAGCAACCAGCTTTTGACTTTCACTTTAACCTACGGTTGTCCCTTATTTCGCTTTTACTTACAAGGAAGCGAGTAATAAGACTATTTCTGCTAGTTTTTCTGATTAGCATAAAGTAAATAGAAGTATAATCCTTTTTAAGGATTATTTGTTGCAGGGATATGGAGAAAGTCATGTGAATGGTACACATCAGATTTTTACAAAAGTTTATCTTTCTGTTATTTCGTGTTAATCGTTATAAATACGAGGGTCATCCAAAAAGTGACACGATTTGGCGTAACTAAACAATAGTGAAGATAAATCAACACAGAACTTTATTTACAAAGTAACATTACCCTTTAAGGTAGTTCTCCGAAGAAAGACTTGCTAGTAGGCTGGACTGGGTGAAAAAACATATCATCAGTTGCAAGATGGAATGACATCACGGGTGTGTTGTCACAGTAGCTCAATGGCTAGAACAACCGCACCGAACGGGAGAACCGTGTTCAAATCCTGGCTGAGCCATTGAATTTTTCAACTGGTTCCAATAATAGAAATCTGATGTTGTACACTCATATGACTTTCTCTAGTTCTTCTACAAATTTGTTTCATAAGATTATTCTTTTTCCTGCACCTTGCTAATCGAGATAATCATTAGCAGAATGTTCTTACTACTTAGTTCCTCATAAGTAGAAAGAAAATAAGGGAATACACTAGGCTAAACCGATAGTCAAATATTTTAAAAGCTGTCGTTATTCGATTGTCATTGCAAATCGCTGCCTTGCTTGGCCAGGAGGAGAACAAAAGAAAACGGACACTTTCTGTCTAAGAAAAGTGAAGCAAAAAGTGAACTGAAGCCAAAAACAAGGAGGAATATCTCGGGAACGGTTACCTCCACAGCAAAAATGTAAAGACATAAATTGTGTGTTTTGATCAGATCAACATTTTCTGTATAGTAAGTTTTTGTCTCTCTCCTACCGTTTAGCAGTTAAGCAAAATTTAGCAAAATTCATCTGGAATAAAGAGCTCTTCAGAAGCTATTCCCAGAAAATTCAAGATATACATTTTATTTGTGATGTAAATACCTTTAATATACGGGATTTTAATGTAAATCGTAAGCCATTTTTTAGAAAATCAAAATTTTCGAAAATTTTTCCATGTAAAGGGTAGTTGGGGGTGGGGGGATTTTCTTGAAAATCTTCGTGTCGCATCCTCGGAAAATACCAAATCTAAATACCAAGTACAGTGTTTAACGGTCTTTTCGTTTTTGAACTATGCTGTTCACAGACACACACACACACGGACCTTTTCCTGAAAATGCATTTTTAGGATGCAGGGGGTCCTAAAACATGTATTTCCGGTGAAATCTCGGTATCGAATTTTTGGGTAGAATACAATACTTCCTCTATACACTATGTATATAGTACGTATAGAGAAAGTAAAAAATCATTACCCTGTATAATATTATATAAAAATATATATATATAAAACAGAGGAGTGTTACCATTATAGTAAAACTAGCCTGCATATTTGGCGATAACTATGTAGTTAATATTACCCAGATACTAATGTTAAGTCGCCATTAAGGGGGAATCGGGTACAAAACATACAATCAGCTGGAAGATTAATTGACATACCGGCATGTTGTCATAGTTGCTCAATGGTTAGAGCAACCGCACGAACCGTATTCAAATCTCGGCTGTGGAATGGCATTTTTCACCTGGTTCCAATAATTACACTACCTAACTCTATTTTTCAATGTAATCGTCATTGCTATCAAGGTATTTATTGTCACGTAGTACCGGCTTTTCAATGCAGATGTTATAATCTTCCACCACTAAAGATATGAACCAAATTTCACTGCCACTTTGAGGTCTTCATCGGTTGGAAAATCTTTTCCATCCAAAAATTCATGTACAGTGTCTAAAATGAAACACCATTTTTTTTTCATTTGTTTTCAACTCTTTCATAACGATTGATAAATTTCCATTCCGATCTCTATCATATACATTGATGTTTCCTTGATTATTCGTAAATTATGTGCCATTTACTCGTTCATTGCATTATCACCATGCACTTGCATTGTTTGCATATAAAATTCGATTGGCCAAACATTTCTTGCATTCAAGAACACGACTAAGTTCTTTGAGGGTAGAAAAGTATAACATAAGCATTGAAATTTTGCTACCACTTGATAATAAATGTCTTGACAGAATGGAGATTACATTAATAAATAGAGTAATGTATTGTAAATAACGTTCTGTGTTATCTTTTGTTATCATTTAGTTATGCCAAACCATGTCACCTTCTTGATGGACCTCGTAATAAGACTTCCCATTAGATAAAAGTATAAGTATTGGATTTTTTTAAACCAATGGAATACTCTGTAAATGGATAACTGCACAAAATATTTATTGAACATATGTTGCACGTTTTAAAAACTCTAAATTTTATCTAAGGTAATATTTTGTTAGACTTTGTGTACATATTCACATTTACAATAAAAATAATAGGGTATCTAATCCTAGTTTATATCTTTAATTTCGGTTATTGAAATTTTTGTTAGTAATTTCTGTTTTAAAAATATTTATATCAGGTTCATGCTCACTGTGGTAAAATGTAATTACTTTATATTTAAATAATTACTCATTTTTATAGTATAACTTTTCGTACTTTAAAAGCCTATTATAATTTGCTTTTAAATACGAATTTTTATTTTATTAATATTGTATATTTCTTAATGTGATGTTAACCTTATTTCAATTAACATATGACTCTATGAGTGGGTTGTTGTTGACAGAATGCTTGAGGAAGTTTATAATACCAGCTATCCCTTCATTATGTCAACAGTTTCATTCTTTCGTGTAAAATAAAAACACAATAATACTGTATTATAAATAACACACAGTCGTACCACAAATTGCTGGGAATTGCTGCTCTTAATATCAACCTACAGCTTTCTTCTTTAATGTGGTTGCTTTGGTTTCTTCTTTGTACTTGGATGAAGACATTATGCTGACCTAAAATACTCACAGCCGCGTTCACTAAGATTTAATGATTAATTAGAGTATTTGCTGATTCATTAAGCCATTTTAAGTTCAAGTATGTCAAATCCTAGCCCACAGTATAATAAATACTTCATAGGTTACTGAGAGAAATTACATTCAGCTAATTCTTCATTTTTCATTAATAACAGTGGTACAATATGGTGGAATGATTCGATACGGAATTATATACACATAGAACTACTTGCAAACGAAAAATCAGCAACCGGGTATTATTATTTGTATAAGAAATAATCATTTTAAAAATGTTAATTATACAAAATGCTATAGAAGATATCATCATAGTAAAGCTGTTACGTTTTGGAAGAAATGGATCATAGTTATAAAATCCCATTAGCATAAACTTGTTGTTTTTGGAGATCTGAATATTGCATGGTATTTTAATAAAAATAGTTAAAGATCCTTTTAAAAGCATACAAATTATTCAAAGAGTATTAAAATGTATTATTTTAGCATGAAGAGAAAGTGCGAGATGGTTTTGAAAGTCTTTGTCGCATATTTCTAAGATACTGAACTTAGATACTAAGTTTCGTGTTTATCCGGAACCTAGCTTTATAGTATGCTGTTACCAAAATTTTACACAGGCACGTGTGCGCACAAAATGCACCTGCACATATGAATCTTTTGGAAAATTGTGTTTATTTTTTATTGAAGCCTTCACAACATGTACACCTACGAGCATAAAATATGGTCAATTCTCTAGATTTTATAGACATTTTCTCTTTCGTTAGATTTTCACCTTCAGGTAACTTGCAGCCGTTATTATTTCTCTCTGTGTGTGTGTGTGTGTGTGTGTCTGGCCTAAAAAACAAACAGGGTCGTAAAAACTAATCAATGAACGAGGTTATTGTCGTTGTGAAATAAAGGGTTTCGGCTTTCTAGAGGAAGAGCTAAAGGATTATTGCCTATTGTATTGTTAACTGGGCAATAGTTAAGGCGAATATATGTGAACTGCAATCATGGACTTATAGAAGTGCTAAAAGTTATTGCTGTTATCGAATGGAAATAACCAACCGAGATTAAGAAAACGGTAGTGCAGCATGAAAATAAAAGGAAAAAGAGATGTTCACGTTTGTAGAAGCTTAGGCGAGATTTTATCACAGCAACGTGAGCAACTCTTTGTTACTTAACTAAAGATTTAAAATAAAAATTGTAGTCCTTAATACAAATAAAAAATAAACAAAAAGAAGCAATGTTAATAAAAATATTAACTACTTAGAAATGAAGAAATTCTGACTTAAACGTCATCCTCCTTTTATAAAACTTAGTATATTAAAAACTAAGTATAAAATACATCTTTTCATAATGGGCTACATTTTGTGCGCGTTAGTAAAGTTTCAATGGATTCCCTAGTATCTTTTTTGGATGGATTACCATACTTTCTTCTAGCTACTAGGTACGTGGTAAAGAAGCTTCCTTTCTTGGTATGCTTGAAGATATTAGTATTACTCAGTGATTCAAAAGTACGTTATTTGCTATAATTATACTTTGTGTGAACACTCAACAGATGTCTGCACTTTGCGTAATGATTCTTAAAGTTCACCAGTAATGGGTAAGAATTGCCTCCGCCACTGTGCATCGTTAGAAGGTAATAAGTTCAGCGTACAGCTACTATTTGCGCATACGTGAGGCAAACATGTATCCTCAGTGTTTAAGGTGAAGGAGGGTGTGTATATTTGGGGTAACTTGAGTAGCTATAGATAAGTACAGCAAGGGTGCGAAGAGAGACATTGATTTTAATGTCGCATAGAGGAATTAATGAAACTGCATGGTCAGTGAGCTCAGAGAAGAACACAGCGGCTTTCATTAATGTTACATAACTCACCTGGTGTATTTTTATCTACTGGAAGTGAAACACTTTCAAATAAATACTTTGACCTTTCTATTAAATTCATTCCAGAGTGCGTCCGGTAATATCTGAAGCTCTGTTGAAAGGGCTTCTCGTGACCTTATTATCGGAGCCTTTATAGTTAAAACCATGTTTATGCCAGGGGTGTGCCTCTGAGGCCAGGCCATATTAGCAATTACAACTTGACAAATATATTGATTGCTCAAACTGGTGCAACATTACCTCTTGGTAAATGGGAATATAATTTATTCAAAATGATCATCGGGTACCCTGCAATACTCTGCTCTGAATTGGTTTATATAGCTCAGGGTTAATAGATATGGTTCCCTCGGGATTGCATCTTACATGTTTAGGGCAATACATTAATATACACGTGTAATGCACAAAATTATCTCACAAAATTTAGATTTCTAATGTCGTAAACTCAAATTTAGTCAGCAAAGATACAATATTAAAACTGCGTACTAAGGCGGAAGGGAATCTCTGGGTCCTTAAAAAGAAAATGTTTGCCTAAATTCAGCGAGGTAATAAAAAAGAGGGAAACTTTATTGCATTCCAGAATGAGACTTAAGGCAAGATATTATTGTTTAAGAGGCAGTCAAAAACATTATATGTAATATCTTGAAAACTTTGTGTTCATTACAATTCAAGACTTTTAAACTGTGTGCAGTTTTACTTTCTCTATACATACTATGTATATAGTGTATAGAGAATGTATTGTATTGCATCAAAACATTCGACACCGAGATTTCATCAGAAATACGTGTTTTGAGACCCCCTGAATAAAAAAAAGAATTTTTAGAAAAATGTCTGTGTGTATGTGCTATGTGTGTGTCTGTGTCTGTGGGTAGCTTTGCTCAAAAACGAGAAGACCATTGAATATCATACTTGTTATTTAAGTTTGATATCTTCCATGGATGCGACACGAAGATTTAAATGAAAATCCCCCACCCCCAATACCCTTTACATGGAAAAATTTTCGAAATTTTTTATTTTCCCAAGAATGGCTCTAACCATTTGGATTAAAATACCGTATGTTTAAAATATTTTTATGCCAAAGGAAATGTATAGGGGAAGGGGGCGGCAATACCGGGTAGTGAGGCACAACCGGGTAGATGGATTTTCTAAACTGGAAAATGCTACCATCAACCACGTCTTCATTGAACTGCATTCTCATATCGGCAGCAGTCAGAAGCAGGAGTTCGAAGAATATAGTCGCATTTAATTTTTGTGATTAGAAATTTCTGCTTTTTGAAGTAATTTAACTGAAATTTGAAGTCAGAGTTTAAGAGGTAAGCATCTAGAGCAATATTTTTACTTTTACTACATTAAATTGCAAAGATTTGTGTATTGTTTTGAATGTCGTTACAATTCGGGAATTAAGTCGTTATTGTGGTATGCCTTAAGAAGGACAAAATGGCGTGTGGGGGCAGAAGCGGGGGGCATAACCCGGTCCCACCAGTCCTGTGTCCTAACAAGTTCAGTGATGTTGACCTCATGCAAGCTGAAACCACAGAACAGCACACTCCTCAGCCATCAGCATCAACATCTGAGGGGTCTACACTACATACCCAGCCTTGTGAGTCAGTCTCTCTTCTTCCCTCCAAAATTGCAGAAAAAATAGCAATATCGGCTGAACCACAAACATTTGCAGTTTCACCAAAAGATGTGTTGCCAGTTCCCTGTGCTAAAAGACTTCCCTCATCGTCAGGAAGACGCCGCGGGAAAACAGCAGTTCTTACCATATAAGATTGAGCTTCAAAAAAAGGCAAATACTCAACCTAAGTCACCAGCAATTTGCAGAAAGTCGCTTCAGTCTAAATTTGGTGAAACAACAAGAGCAAAGAAAGCCAAATATAGTGACGAAAATTCTAGCGAATTGCAAGGAGAAATATAGTGAGACAAAACGAAATGACGACTGGATTCAGTTTGTGAAGTGCAACAGATGGGCCCATGAACTTTGCACAGGTTGGCCCCAAAAGGCATTGAAATATTTTGAATGTAATGACTGTTAAGCACAGAAAAACTGCAGTACCCGGTTATGCCCCACCGTTTTAACGGTTCTGCTCCTACCCTAGGGGCAAAACCGTATTTTGCAAACAAAAAATTTATAATTTATATTAAGTATGTGATAAAAGATGGCAACAAAGTACATATTTTAAAATTTTCACAATTCATGATACAATAATTACAATAAAGTGCATTTCTTAAAACATTATATGTTATGATCAATTATAATTTGTTAGATGCCTGATCATGCCCCCCTTACCCTATCTTAGACTTTCTGGGAATAGCCTCTGAAAACCTCTTCATTCTGGATGACTTTTGTATAACTATAAAACCGTAAGAGATGTACAAAAAATTACTACCTAAAAATGTAGATCTCATTAAAACACACAATTTATATCCTATACTTTTTTTTGTAGAGTTTACGATTTTTGAGATATTCCGGACAGTTAGTTTCAATTTTAAGCCACTTAAATTTGTCTCAAACGGGAAGACATCTTTCTTTTCGTTTTTCGTTTGTTCACACTTGGGAAGCAAACAGATTGAAATTTCAATTGTGTTTATGTTTATCTTGATGTAAATAACATATTAATCTTTTGTTTGCCGAACAGCTAGAGATCATCATGTGGATGGAAGAAATTGGATTTTGTTCCTTTCACCTTAAGAGGGATCAAGTAGTAAGGGTAATTTCTGCTAATGTTTATGTCAATTATCATGAAGTAGTTAGAAGGATAAGCGTTTTAATAATTTTTTACGGAAATATAGAGAAAGTCATGATAATGGAACACATAATTTGTTTTATTTTCCTTTTAGCTCGGACAGTAGAATATTTAATTCCCCGATATTTAATTTCCCTTGGGCCTTGAGATTGTTTCGGAACAGACCATAGCGTTCTGAATCAGCAGAAAAGGGACACTTTTAGAAAAGAGCTTAGCATAACAAATGAAGCAAAAATTGTTATATTCACATAAATTTCTCCCCCCATTCTACTGCATATAATCTATCCTTATTTGTCTATCTTATGTTCAACGTGCATATGCATTCAGCATTCATTACTGTATCTCTGACAGATTCACACTAATTTACCTCCTTCATTAATTCCTTACATCCTCATTTCTGTTATTTACTTCCTCCCTTTCTTTCCTGAATATTCTCTCTACTCCTTCTTCATCTTCGTCACATATTTTTCCAGTTATTTAAAAGACTCTTTCCCGTTGTTCCTAAAAAAGTTTTAAATTCTTATTTCACATTTCCTTTCTCCAAATTAAGATTTACTTTTACTTTTCCAAGTACTCACATAGTACAGACGTAGAGAAGGTGTTGCATTCCACCGAAAATTATGTGTTTCAGTGAAAATGCACGTTTTGAGGTTCCATGAATAAAAATTCATTCTTAGAAAAATATCCATGCGTCTATGAACTATAGGTTGGGTAAATAACAAAATTGGTATTTTAAGGTAAATATCTTCCAAGGATGCATCAGAAGATTTTCATGAAAATTTCTCAACCCTAAATTACCCTTTACATGTAGAATTTTTCAGAATTCCTCTTAATGATTTTGATTAAAATACCAACTGTTTATGAGTTTTTTTATAATAAAAAAAGTGGAATACCCTTTGAAGTTCTCTTTATTCTGAATGATTGCAAACTGTAAGAGAGAGAGACAAAATCTTACTTTACAAAAATCATATGTCAGATGCATTTTTTTTTAGTGTTAAACGTTTCCGAAATATTCCTTTCATTGTTAGTAGTTACACCATTCTTAAATGGGAATTAGTTATTCTTTTATTTTTAGCCTACTTATGCAAATAAAACGAAATTTAATTCTATTATAGCGAATTGTCTAACGGTCTAGCCTAATGTATTCCCTGTGACAAAACCATTATTTTGGTTGGCCTGAAGTTCAAGGAATAATAAAGTTTTGTAAGGATCGTTTGTTCAGAATAGGTGTTGTAGAATAAGAACAGGATACGGACGGAGGGTACTCGGCACCGAACCTTAGTTTGAGTCCTGTACCTATTCCCCAGCAGGGAGGTTGAGGTGAGAAGATACACCGGTTGGCCAAAACCAGGAGCGACGGTACAGCAATGACAGGATGCTTAGGTTTCCACATAGATGCACTCGGGCAGTTAGAGCGACAGACTGGGAACCCCCCCCCCCACAAAGAAGTTCAATGTCCCCATCAGGGGACGGTTCTCATTTCGGCAAATTCACAGTGTGCATCCTTTCTATTCCTTGCTACGCCGCACCGAGCCAATTGCCGACACTACGAAACCTGAATGAAAACAACGGGATGAAATGATAATGGAATTGACCTAAAGGGACATGAAATTCGAGGAATGAAAGAAACCTCCCAACATTCACCTGGCGCCCAGGGAAAACACCGAAAAACCCCATGGGTCAGATAGGCCGGCCACGGGGATCGAACTCGCAACGTCCTGAATGCGGATCCTGTAGAAATTGTATGTGTTGCACCAATCGATTCGCGTGAGTGTAATACACCAGATTTCTTAACGTCCATTTTTCATTACTTCAGTACAATAATTCTCACCGATTTTATGTGATTTAATATACTGTAACAATTGTGCAAGAGAAATAATCTGAGAAATTACATTTTTTGTTGCTCTTGCTTTTGTCCCTCTCAAATAACTCTAAGTTTATCATTTTTCATTCCCCGTTCTCAGTCTACTTTCATTTTGTTCTGTTTTATCCGAACTCCTTGCGTGCAAAGCATCAGTTACATCATTATTCCAATTCCACATAGCACAACTCTTTTTCTTTTATTCTTTTTACATATTTCCGGAAGAATGTTCTGAATAATAATGAAAATTGTTTTTAATTTTGAGTAGGCAGCGGTACACAGAATGTGTAGTGAATATTAATAAAATAGCATCCAAAGTACATTGTGACTAAAATAATTGCCCTCGTTTGTTTTAATCGATGAGGCAACATTTTCAGCAATAACGAACTGCCACGATAATGACCATCCACAGCGTTAATGCCATTACTAGATATGATATAAAAGAAGCAACATTATTGCTTAAATGCTAGATTGTACTAGATGTAATTCTTGTAAAAGGAAGGATAACTGTTCTTTCCAGGAGAATAGCAACCAAACTTAGAGCATACAAAATCATAACCCAGTGTGTTCGCAATCGTTCACAACACCTATAAAAGCGTACGTGCCCGCAGATGTGTGGTACGCCACAAACAATAACGTTGACTTGCCAAGTGTTCTTTTTTTTTTTGCTTTTTTTTTTTTTTTTAATAGTAGTCAGCAGAAGATTTGGACAAAATTAACAGTGGCTTATTTTGTCTATCCGGAGTTATAACAAAGGTAAAAGGAAAATAAGAAGGAAGGCGAGTCTTGGAAATTTCAAACGAAAGGAATGAAGAGATTCCGCATAAGCACCTATGTTAGTCTGCGCTAATGTGAGCAGTCAACCGATGCTGGGAGCGTGAGAAGGATTTTTGCATGACAAATAAAATGTGTATGGTGAGTATTCTGCGAACAGCCTCTGAATACCTCTTCATTCAGAATTACTTTTGCATAACTGGTAAACTGTAAGAAATAGGCAAAACGTACTGCACAAAACATAAAGCTTGTTAAAACATACAGTTTATCCTATAAACATATTATTATTTTAAATAACTTATTTTCTCAAACAATACGTTATGTTGTTCTTTTGTTTTGCTCCTGGCCATGCAAAGAATGTCAAAGTCAGCGACAGCGACAGCTTTTAAAATATTTGACTCGCTTTAGCGTAGTGTATTCTCTTATTTCCTTCTACATTTAAGAAACTAAGTATTAAGACAATTTTTGTTAATGTTTATCTCGATTAGGATGAGAAGATCGAATAAATGCAAAATATTTGCAGAAAAAGGTAGAAAAAAATCATGTGAATGGAACACACAAACATTTTAGGATAGCAACTTACGCTTGCATTAAGATATTATTATTATTATTATTATTATTATTATTATTATTATTATTATTATTATTATTATTATTATTATTATAAATAATTTGGATTGCAGCTTGGTTTCTATAATACAATTAGCAGTGTTCACTTTAAATATGCATACACAACATCGTGCGATGTTGAGCGAAGTTTCTTGCGTTACTAGTATACTGTTAGAGAAAACAAAAGGAAATGTATACATGATCATGCATAAAAAGGTTTGTTATATACAGGTGGAAAGTAGCTTATTACAACCATTCTAATATATTCTTCGTAGAGGTATTACAAGCAGAGTATAATAGCAGTTGGTTTTGGAGAAAAAATGTTATTTAAAAGTAGGTAATTTATTCCACAGGAATATATGAAGATAACACGTTGTTACCTGTAAAAAGGATAGAGTACCCTTATTTCGATCTTCTATAGAATATAATGTTCTTAAAATTGCAAAAATATATGACTGAATAATGGCTACTGCTGGTTTTCAAATAATTAATATTTTTTCGAACACTTTTTTTTTGTAGCTTAATAACCTTTAACCTAGTTGGTCATATCGGACGATGAATGAAATTGGTGAAATGATGCTCAAATGATCTCGGGGTCCACGGAGCTTAGAGTTACTCGACATTCGTCTTCTCAGGATAAGGGAAAACCCTGAAAAAAAACCTTATCCGGGTAACTCAACCTAAGTGAGATTCGAAATCACGACCTTTTGAATGTGAGGTAGACACGCTACCACCTCACTACCCAGGCGGGCCGAACACCTTTGAGCACACGTAATAGTTGGAAACATAGGCAACTTCAGTTCAAGGTAGGTCAGTGTAGGAACAGCCTCATCGATGGATGTAAATTAAACAACATACCTGAACTACGAGGTGGGGGACCAGCAGTTTAATTTCCACGCGGTTCTTATCTAAACAAACCAAGAGAAAGCAAAATCTGTTAACGCGCTTACCTACTTCTGGGTTTGAAAGGAAGAGCACAACCACCTCCTAGCAATCCGTTTGCCGCTTTAACATTGCCAGCATGTGCGTTTAATGTTCTCGAAAAAATTAAGATAGGGTATCCGTAGAAAACGGCCATAGAAAAAATTAAATAATTATGTTCTAAATAAACGTGTACTAGGTTAAAATTAATGTAATGAGTTACCTTCCACACAGTTTTGTAGCGGGATACAGTTTATATCAGAAACATTAAGTTGGATTGCAAATACTGTGTGTAACTTAATTTCCCTTTAGAGCAGTGATATCACGCCTGGCTCTGAGGTAAGGGAACCGGGTTCTATTCCAGATACCAGCATGGAGATTTTCTGACCCGTTGGGAGGACTGGTTGTATGTCCTTTCATCATCACCATCATCCTGCGAAATGGCCATCCTTGAACGTATCATCCTTGCCTTAAGCTGATGTCGGGTTGTGGTCTCTCCCATGATTCCGACCAACTTTCATATTGAATACTTTCATCATTATCAACTTGACTAACTCATATATTGCCATTATTAGGGATGATGATGTGTAGCATTTTGAAATCAGAAATTTAGCATTTTGATTTGTGCATTTAGCATTTTATAGCATTTTAAAGAAAACATATCTCTTAAATTGATTCTGATAAACGTATTGGCTCATGAAAAAGCTTTAATGTGACGTTGATATCACATTAGTAAACAGGAACTGAACTCTCAACATTAACAATGACATTGATACTCACAACAATGACAAATAATAAGATATTGTTGACATAAACAGTAAACATATGCAATAAACAGCATGTGTTAATAATGTGTCCTCTTTGAGGACATGATTCTTTATTCTCTTTTTTTTTTTGTATACTAGTTTAGGCAGAAGTACTTGTAAATAAAGAAGAGTTCCTCTCTTTAATTTTTGTTAACAAGAAAATGTCATTGTTATTTAATGTTGATAACTATGAAATTGATTTATTTCTGGATGCTAAGTTCAGATTTATATGCAATGTGTATTTTACAAACAGATAAGTGTGGTGGACAAGTGTGTCAGAATCATAAACATTCCAAGGGTGCACAAATTCATCAGATGCAATTTCTAGAAGAAAATAAATAAAAAAGGTAAATTTAAAAAAAAAATCTGCGATTCCGCATTTATATCGCATTTTAGTATATTTTTCGCATTTTGAGTCAATTTCGCACATTATCGCATTTTTAAAACACATTAAAATGTGATTTAGAGGTCATGAAAAATGAAAATACAAGAGTACAAGACTTTATGAACATTTCGTGGTATATCAAATTTGCGAAAAATCACCACCGCTAGCCATTATAAGTAATACTGTAAATACGTAACTAAACAAGATATGCAACACTGGTACATTATTATTTGGCAGTTGTAAGCTGTAGCAAAGTTGCATGTTTGTTGCGTCAATCTATGGCAGGAAACAGTCCTGTGTTGTCGATGGACTGGCCTTATGTACTAGTATACACAGGCACTGTATAGATAAGTACCACACAACATTTCGACGAACTGGGACAAAGTGCCGACCCTGTTTATTAATTGAATTCGGCGAAATATTTCATATTTAGGACTCAAAAACTGTATTAATAATGGAAAGCAATCGATTGACTTTGAACATGATTTACAACTATTAACTGTTTGTCCTTTCGGAAGCAGAAATATACCATTTGAATTCTGATACATGCTATATTAAGAATATAATTATGAATAAAGGAAAAATGTAGGCGTCAGAAGAAAGAAAATTGAGTGTGTTACATAATATGATTCCACCCTTTATCGTTTATTAGTAGTTATACAGTCTATTCTTAAAAATGTTGATTACGTTCTCTACACGTGTACCATGTACATATTGTATAAAGATTGTATTTCATTCCACCCAACAAGTTGATACCGAGATTTCATCGGAAATACACTTTTTAGTGTTCCCTGTATCCATAAAAAGTACTTTCAGAAAAAGGTCCGTGTGTGCTTTATGTGAATGAAACATATAGCTTTTTTTTTTTTTTTTTTTTTTTTTTTAATTTATTCCAGTTTAGTTGAGATAAACCTTTACATAAAAATATTTCGTTACATGTAAAGAGATTGCTGTATATTAAAGATGTTTACGAGGTGAATAAAATTTATAGCCTAAATACCTTGAAGTCCTCTTCATTATGAATGACTTGCATAACTGGAAAACAAAAGAGTTACACCACACAAAATGTAGATCTCGTTAAAATACACAATATATCATATAAATTTCGCATTTGCAGTTAACCGTTTTCGAGATATTTTTTTACTGGTTTCAATTTTAAGCTACTTAAAGTATTCTCAAACGGGAAGTCATCTTCCGTTTTATCTCTCTTTTATTTTACTTGTGGCCACCCAAAGATATCTTAATTTCAATTGTTTCGTATATCAACCAGTTTTTAAAAGATTTGAAAATCGCTTTTGCCTTGGATATCCTCTTTTTTCCCCTTCTGCTTACAAGGGTTAAATAATAAGACCATTCCTGTTAATATTAATCTTAATTAGCACGAAATAGATAAAAAGAGTTATCTTCTGTAAGAATAGTTTGTTTGCGGAACAGTTAGAGAAAGTTAAGAATCGTGAGTTTTGAAAAGTACGAAAAGTAATATTTTTGGTCCACTAACTAGGTATAATATTAAAACATATAATATGACACATCTATTTATAAGAGTAAAAGTGGATGTTTGTATGCAAATATTTTAATAATGCATCACGTAGCACATATTTATTAGAGCAATTTAAACGTAAACATTTTTATTATTGAACAACAATGTAAGCTATAGTTTGGATACATTGAAAATTATCACTATAATTGTGTAAAATAACCAAAATAAATTTCAAAAAGAAATATGGATTTTCCGAATTTTACTGGTGTATTACTTTAAAAAACGTTCATAAGTAAAACTCAATTTAATTTCTGGCTATCAATTCGTATCAAAGCTGTAATAAAATAAATAAAAGCGGATAGATTGGAATATAAAAATTCCGATATTTCCAGCAGTGTACTTAAGAGGAGTAGGAATGGGATTTTTTTTTAATTTTCTTCCATTTTCATTTTTAATTGCATAAGAATATTTGGAATCTCCCGCTTATTTTGGTATAGCATTCATAGAGGTACACTAATCGCAAATAGTTATAAAATGTTTTGAAAATAATCCTGCCTAGTAGTTTTTTAAAACACACTCACTTGGTAAAACATCCATCACTTAGTAAATATTAACATAAGAGAAGAGATCTGTTTTTTTTATTTTGATCGGAAAGTTTCACTTTGGCCATTCGCAGAATTGGTATCCCGCTTATATTCCATTCGTATGAAAGTTTTGAAGTATTGCGAAGTTGTGTTTGCAAAGTTATATTACATTGTTTTGCTTTTTCTACACGAACTATATACATAGCGTATAGAGAGAGAGAGAGAGAGTATTGTAATGCACCCAACATTTGATAACGAGATTTCACCGGTAATACATGTTTTGGGACTCTCTGAATCCCCCCCCCCCCAAAAAAAAAAATTGGAAAGAGGCCCGTGTGTGAGTGTGCACAGCAAAGCTCAAAAACGAAAAGACATTAAATACCAAGCTTGGTATTTAAGTTTGATATCTTCCAAGGATGCGACACGAAGATTTTCAAGAGAATCCCCCCACACCCAACTACGCTTTATATGGAACTTTTTTAAAACATTTTGATTTTCTCAAAAATTTTCTAACGATTTTGATTAAAATCTCGTATATTAAATATATTTACCTGACAAATAAAATGTATATTTTGAATTTTCTGAGTATTGGCTCTGAAGACTACTTTATTCTGGATGAATTTTACTGAATTTTGCAGAACTGCTAAACCGTAAGTAATGGGAAAAAAACTAAATACACAGAAAATGTACAGTACATTAAAACACACAATTTATAGTGTATGCATTTTTTTCGTGGAGTTGATCGTTTTTAAGATACTTCTTGTTTTTAGTTTCAGCTTTGAAAAACTTTTAATTTTCTCATACAGGAATTTGTCAACTCCTGCCCTTAAAAATAAAGGAACTTCAGTCACATAGCAACTAGCTTTTTCCTATAACTTTAACCTATGGTATACCCTTATCTCGCTTCTACCTACGAGGAAGCAAGTAATAAGACTATTTCTGCTAATTTTTTCTCGTTTAGTATGAAGTAAATAGAAGCATAAGCTTTTTAACAATAATTTGTTGCAGAGATGTAGAGAAAGTCATGTGAATGGAACACATCAGATTTTCTTATTCCTTTGGTATCTGTAAGACAGTTTGTGTGCAGCTTACTGCCCAGTTTAGCTGAATTTATATGCAGTAGATAGTACAAAATAGTTTTCTTAAGAGCACTGCATCACAGCTATAATAAAATAAATAAAAACGGTAAAATTGGAATGTAAAAAGTCCGATATTTCCAGCAGTGTACTTAAGATGCCAAATGAAGTAAAAATAAAGGTATTAATTCTTATCTTGATGCCGTATTTCTGTTTTGTAAGAGGGATCATCTAAAAATACTATAATTCTAACATGCAAGATAGCCATAAGGAAGTTAAGTAGAGATAGCGTGACGTTCGCTAAGATATACCGGTAGTTCTGTCAAGAAACGGAAATGAGATCCAGGGTTAACAGAACGGGTCATAAATGTTTCTTACTGTCCAGATGTTTACTGACCTACACGACCTTGACCTTTACCTTTACGAAACTCACCTGGCAGTATATCGCAGGAGTGATGTAAGTCTTGGGGCGTAAACTAACGTGCACAAAAAGTTGCCCATTCCGTGTGATCACAGAATTTTTCACTAATTTTTTACATTCTTTATGTACATAGTATATAGAGAAGATATTGTAATGCATCCAAAAATTCGATACCGGGATTTCACCGGAATACGTGTTTTCAGTCCCTATAAATCCCAAAAAAAAGATTTTTAGAAAAACATCCGTGTGTGTGTGTGTCTATGGACAGCATAGCTCAAAAACGAAAAGACCGTTAAATAACAAACTTGGCATTTAAGTTTGGTATCTTCCAAGGAAGCAACACGAAGATCTAAAAAAATCCACTCCAAACTATCCTTTACATGGAACTTTTTCGAAAAAAATGGTTTTCTCAAAAATGGCTCTAACATTTTTGATTAAAATATCGTATATTAAAGATATTTACCTCACAAATAAAATGTATATCTTGAGTTTTCTGGGAATGGCCTCCGAAGACTAATCTTATTCTGGATGAATTTTAAGGACTTTTGCAAACTGCTAAACTGTAAGAGATGGATAAAAACTAACCACACAAAACTGTAGAGCACGTTAAAACACAAAATTTGTTATATACATTTTTACCTTCACTATACGTACTATGTACATAGTGTATACAGAAGGTATTGTAATGGATCCAAATATTCAATTTCACCAGATATATGTTTTGAGACCCCCTGAATTAAAAAAAAACATTTTTATAAAAATGTCCGTGTATGTGTCTGGCTCTCTGTCGTCTGTCATTGTGCGTGTCTGTGTGTATGTGTGTGGGCAGTATAGCTCAAAAACGAAAATAGCGTTAAAAACAAACTTGATATTCAAGTTTGGCATCTTACAGGGATGCGACACGAAGATTTTGAGAAAAATCTCCCCACCCTAAACTACTCTTTACATGGAACTCTTCTCAAAAATTTTGATTTTCTCAAAAATGGCCCTAACGATTTTGTTTAAAATTTGGTATATTAAAGATATTTACCTGGCAAATAAAATGTACTTCTTGAATTCTCTGGGAATAGCCTCTGAAGACTATTTTGGATGAATCTTACGGAATTTTGTATAACTGCTAAACCGTATGAGATGGACAAAATCTTACAGCGCAAAACGAGTAGAGCACCTTTAAACACACAATTCATATTGTGTACATTTTTTTCTTGGAGTCGATCGCTTTTGAGATACTCCTTGTTTTTGGTTTCAGCTTTAAAAAGCATACTTTTCACATACAGGTATTCAACAATCCCTGTCGATACAAACGAAGGAACTTCAGTCACAGAACACCCAAATTTTGACTATCGTTTAAACCTATGATACTCCCTTATTTCGCTTCTACTTACAAGGAATCATGTAATAGGACTTTTTCTGCTTTTTTCTCGATTTGTATGAAGTAAATAGAAGCATAAGCTTTTTAACAATAATTTGTTGCATTGTTATGGAGAAAGTCATGTGAATGGAACACATTAGATTTGTTTGTAGTATGTATAGTGTTTCTTAGCTTGGCCAGGATAAAACATGTGAATAACAGGTTGCAATTTAAAAGAAGTACACTAATTAGAAATTGTAAATGATTAAAAGCAATATCTTGGAAATGGTTACTAACACGAAAGAACTGAATTTGAGTAAAAGTTTTGATAATATCTACATTTTCTGTACAACAAATCGTCTTATCATTTACAGTTTACCATTATGCAACAATTATTCACAGTGAAAAGGACTTCAGAAGCTATACCCAGAAAATTCAAAATACATATTTTATTTGTCGTATAAATATATTTAAAAATAATATCTTAACCAATATATTTACAACTTTAATCAAGCAAAAATTCTTGAACTTTTTTCATATAAAGAGTCGTCCTCCGTGGTGTAATGCTTACCATGCTAACTTCATATACCCAAGGTCGCGGGTTCAAACCCGGCGGAGGGTTTTTTCGGGAGTAAAAATCCTTAGCATGGCTTTCTTCAGAAAGAAAGTAAAGCCGTAGGTCCCGTGTCGTAGATTTACGGCACGTAAAATAACCCCAAGCCTAATAGAGAGGTCTCTAATCAAAATTAAGCGATCTTTCACGCCCAGTATAGAATGGCACGCTGCGAATCATAACAGTTAAAGATCGTCCATAAATAATACTCCATTTCATTCCCATATAAAGGATAGTTTACTGTGGAGATTTATCTTAAAAGTCTTTGTGTCACATCGGTGAAGATGTCGCAATAAATATCAAGTTCGGCATATAAAATGTCATGCTTTTTCTTTATCTTTTGTTTTGTTTTCTGGAATTACGGAAACCTAAAAGATGTATTTCCAGTGAAATCTTGGTATCGAATGTTTGGCACTACAGTACCTGCTATGTTCCTGACAAAGGAAGTAAAAATACGATGTATCAAATCCAATGACTTTACCTATATCTCTGTTAAAAGCTTATTCTTCTATCTACTTCTTGATAATCGAGATAAACTTTGGCAGACATTTCCTTATTCCTTGCTTGCTTGTAACTATAAGGGAAACAAGGGAGTATACTAGGCTAAAGAGGTAGTCAAATATTTTAAAAGCTGATTATCCTGTGATTGAAATCCGTTTCTTTGCATGGCCAGGAGTTTACAAAATCTAGTATGGGAAAAGTTTCAGCATTTTAAAACTGAAACGAATAATAGCTAAGGAATATCTCTGAAAGGGTCCACTCCACCAAGAAATGTGTAAATTAACGAGATATATATATTTTTACTTTCTCTATACGCACTGTGTACATAGTGTATAGAGAAGGTATTGCACTCCACCCAAAAATTCAATACCGAGATTTCACCAGAAATATATGTTTTTAAGGATCCCCTTTACCTATAAAAAGCATTTTCCGAAAAAGGTCCGTGTGTGTGCGTGTGTGTCCGTGTGTCTGTGAACACGATAACTCAAAAACGAAAAGTCCGTAAAATACTAAACTTGGTATTTAAGTTATGTATATTCCAGGGATGCGACACGAAGATTTTGAGAAAAATGCCCCACCCCAAACTACCCTTTACATGGAATATTTTAGAAAATTATGATCTTCATAAAAATGTCTCTATCGATTTTGATTAAAATATCGTATATTAAAGATATTTACCTGACAAATAAAATGTATATCTTCAATTTTCTGAGAATAGCCTCGGAAGCTTACTTTATTTTGGATGAAATTTACGGAATTTGCATAGCTCCTAAATCGTAAGAGATAGATAAAAATCTGATATGTACTATTCACATGACTTTCTCTACATCCCTGCAACAAATTATTCTTAAAAAGCTTATGCTTCTATTTACTTCATGCTAATCTAGAAAAAATAGCAGAAATAATCTTATTACTTACTTTCTTGTAGGTAATAGGGAAATAAGGGTGTACCATAGGTCAAAGTGATAGTCAAAAGCTTGCTGCTATGTGACTGAAGTTCCTTTGTTTGTATGGACATGAGTTGATAAATTCCTGTATGAGAAAAGTTAGATTTTCGACCCTGAAACCAAAAACAAGGAATATTTAAAAATCGATCAACTCCAAGTAAAAATGTATACAACATAAATTGTGTGTTTTAATGTGCTCTACATTTTTTGTGGGGTAAGTTTTTGTCTAACTCTTACGGTTTAGCAGTTATACAAAATTCCGGAAAATTCACTCTGAATAAAGTAGCCTTCAGAAGCTATTCCAAGAAAAATTCAAAATATACATTTTATTTGTCGGGTAAATACATTTAATATGCGATATTTTAATCAAAATCGTTAGAGCCATTTTTTAGAAAATCAACATTTTCGAAAAAAAGTTCCATGTAAAGGGTAGTTTGGGGTGCGGGGATTTTTCTCAAAATCTTCGTGTCGCATCCCTGGAAGATTCTAAATTTAAATACCAAGTTTGGTATTTTACCGACTTTTCGTTTTTAAGTCATCGTGTTCACAGTCACACGGACACACACGGACTTATGTACATAGTTCGTATAGAGAAAGTAAAAACTTACTACACAAAAAATGTGGAGCACGTTAAAGCACACAATTTATGTTATATACATGTATTTCATGGAGTTGATTGTTTTTTACTTTCTCCATACGCACTATGTACATAGTGTATAGAGAAAGTATTGCACTCCACCCAAAAATTCGATACCGAGATTTCACCGGAAATATATGTTTTAAGGTCCCTAATATCCAAAAAAAGCATTTTCACAAAAAGGTCCGTGTGTCCGTGTGTCTTTGAACACGATAACTCAAAAACGAAAAGTCGGTAAAATACCAAACTTGGTATTTAAGTTAAGTATCTTCCAGGGATGCGACACAAAGATTTTGAGAAAAATCGCCCCACCCCCAACTACCCTTTACATGGAACTTTTTTCGAAATTTTTTATTTTCTCAAAAATGGCTCTAACGATTTTGATTAAAATTTCGTATATTAAACATATTTACCTGACAAATAAAGTGTATATCTTGAATTTTCTGGGAATAGCCTCTGAAGAGTAGTTTATTATGGATGAATTTTACTAAATTTTGAATAACTGCTAAACCGTAAGAGATGGACAAAAACTTACTTCACAAAAAATGTAGCACATTAAAACACATAATTTGTGTTATATACATTTTTTCTTGGAGTTCGTCGTTTTTGTGACATTCCTTATTTTTGGTTTCTGCTATGAAAAACGTATACTTTTCTCATACAGGAACTTGTCAACTGCTATCCATATAAACAAAGGAACTTCATTGACATAGCAACCAGCTTTTGACTATCACTTTAACCTGCGGTTGTCCCTTATTTCGCTTCTACTTACAAGGAAGGGATTAATTAGACTATTTCTGCTATTTTTTTCTGATTAGCATAAAGTAAATAGAAGTATAAACTTTTTAAGGATTATTTGTTGCAGGAATATGGAGAAGGTCATGTGAATGGTACACATCAGACTTTTAGATATTCCTTGTTTTTGGTTTCAGCTATGATAAACTTATACTTTTACCATACAGGAATTTGCCAACTCTGTCCATAGAAACAAAGGAACTTCGGTCACATAGCAACAAGCTTTTGACTATCACTTTAATCTATGGTACACCCTTATTTCCCTTCTACCTACAAGGAAGTAAGTAAGAAGATTATTTTTTCTACTATTTTTTCTAGATTAGCATGAAGTAAATAGAAGTATAAGCTTATTAACAATACTTTGTTGCAGAGATGTAAAGAAAGTCATGCGAATGGAACACATAAGATTTTTGTACATTGAGCTTTTGTTTCTCTTATCAGTTTACAAGTTACGCAAAAGTCATCCAGAATGAAAAGGTCTTCAAAACTATTCCTAGACAATTCAATATATACATTTTTTTCTCATGTAAATATCTTTATAACACGTTATTTTATTCATAATCGTGAGAAATATTTTGAGAAAATAAAACGTTTCGACAATGTTCCGTGTAAAGAGTAGTTTTCAGTGAAGGAGTTTTTCTCAAAATGTGCTTATCGCTTTCTGGGGCGATATTAAGCTTAAATTGCAAGTTTAGTGATTTACCGATATTTCGTTTATGAGTTAAGTGTTAACAGACACTCCACATACACGGATCTTTTTATAAAAATATTTATTTTTGATACAGGGGATCCTAAAACGTGAATTTTCGTGAAATCCCGGTATCGAATTTCGCTCAGTTTTGGTCAATGTGTACCCTTAAGGCTTATTACTTTCTCTACAAAATTATATACTTAATATATAGAGAAAGTATTGTGTTCGATACCGAGATTTCCCGAAATATATGTTTTGAGACTCCGAGAATCCAAAACAGGCACTTTTAGAAACATGTCCATGTGTATGTATCTGTGGGTAGCGTAGCTCAAATACGAAAAGTTCGTTAAATGCCAAACTTGGTATTTATGTTTAGTATCCTCCAAGGATGCGACACGAAGAATTTCAAGAACCTCGCCCGCTAGTTACCCTTTACATGGACATTTTTTTTTGAAAATTTTGATTTACTTTAAATTGGATGAAACGATTTTGATTAAAATATCAGATATTAAAGATATTTACACGACAAATAACATCTATATCTTAAATTTTCTGAGAATAGCCTCTAAAGACATCTTCATTCTGAATGTATTTGGCGTAATTTTGAATAACTGGTAAACCGTAAGAAATAGACAAAACTTAATGAACAAAAATGTAGAACTCGTTAAGCCACAACATTTATGTTATATACATTCTTTTAGTGGAGTTGAGCGATTTTGAAATACTCGTTGTTATTGGTTTCAGTTTTAAAATACGTGTGATTTTCTCATACGGGAATTTCTCAACTCCTGGCCATACAAACAAAGCAACTTCTATCACATGGCAACCAGCTTTTAAAACATTTGACAATTGCTCTAGCTTAAAGTACTCACTTACTTACCTGCTACTTACAAGGAAGCAAGTAATAAGACTATTTCTGATACTTTTTTCTTGGTTAGCATGAAGTATTTTGAAGAATAAGCTTTTTAACAATAATGTGTTGCACGGATGTAAAAAAAGTCTTGCAAATGGAACACATCAGATATTTTTTTGTGTATTGATATCCACTACTTGTAGTATTTGAATGTGTTCACTAGCTTTATTTGACACCAAACTGAGAATGCTAGAGGGTAATAGGTGAGACAGTACATATTGTTCAGAAGGGAAAGATAAATCATAGCTAATAATATCTATAAATTACACCAACAAGGGAAATTTAAATGTGCATTGGAAATGGGAAGGGAAGAAAGATTTCTAAGTAGCCGAGTTGTCACGAGCTGGAAGGGCAGTACCGTTAAGAGGGTAGGGCATTGAAATTTATGAGTATAAAAATATACTGTAAGTATATAATAAGTGTTTAATATATGTACACATTATTGGAATTAATAAAAACGATTGGAATACACATCTTATGTATTTATTATTCTGACCCTACACTCTGAGAGTACACTGCCTGAGGGGAACATAATGGGAAAAGAGAAAACAATGCTCCCGCTGATCAGGCGACACTTTTTGAGGCACTTGGCGTAGAACTTCCAAAGAGCAAAGCTGCGATATTTGCGTGCGTAGTGTAGCTCTGAGTTGTGACGGAAATAGTTAATTTTAATACAGATATCAAAATTAATAAGTAAAGTGTAGTTTCGCAGTAGAACATTTAGGAGGAATGCGTGTGTGTTCGACGGCGGAGAAAGGCCGAACTAACTGAATAAAGCACTTGTGTCTTACCACACCCGAAAAGAGTTTCCATGCTAGTAAAATTCCTGAGATAGGACCACCATTCCTAATAGCCAAAACCTGCACCCGGGATATGAACCTGTAACCACGTTACCGCCACACAGACAGTTAATAAAACTGGGTTAATAAGGAAGCTCTCGATGATGTTGGTTTACCGGAGCACTGGGTCGTGCTTATATTGGGTTAACGTAAAGGCTGGTGGATTACGTTGGAGTGGCACCCTCATAATAAAGCATTCAATTCTGGCTTCTCTCACGTAGCGTGACCGCCCCTAGAGCCTCGGCAACCACCCCAACAGCTAAATTAAACCCCACCGGTCGGTTTTAGGGACCCAACATTGTGCGAACCGCAGAACTGCAACATTTCGCATGCGGTCCGTGTTATCATGGAAGGATATAAACTCTCTTCTTCACGAGGCGGACAGGAAATTCGTGCTGTATTATTCTGTCTTTTATTACTCGCTCCAACAATTAGACCACTGCGTGTTATCTACTGCGTGCACCGAAAAATCTTTATCATCTGACCACAGAGAAAGCAATAAAACCTTTTCTCTCTCTCAGCATTTGCATTTTTACTTTCTCTCGTTAGTGCGTAGTACATAGGTATTGCACTCCAACCGAAAACTCGCACCGAGATGTCACGGGAAATAAACGTTTTAGGGTCCCCTGTATCCACAAAGAGCTTTTTTGGAAAAAGGTCCATGTGTTAGTAGGACCGTGTTTCCGTGTGTCCGTAAACACGATAACTCAAAAATGAAAAGTAGGTAAAATACCAAACTTGATATGTAAGCTTACTATCTTCCAGGTAGGTAGTGGTAGTGTTTAACGCTCGCATTTACTGCTCTGGTACGGCAGGCGAAGACACTGATGATATATGAAGATGGAGCTCCGGTGGAATGAGATGCCGCTTTGTCCACCACAAATCTCGCATGCGGTCGCTTGGGATCGAACCCGGGCCGTCTAGGTGAGAGACGAGTGGTCTGACCAATCGGCCACGGCGCGGCCACTATCTTCCAGGGATGCAACACGAAGATTCTGAAGAAAATCTGCTCACTCCAAACTACCCTTTACATGGTACTTTTTTCGAAAATTTTGATTTTCTCAAAAATTACTCTAACGATTTTGATTAAAATATCGTACATTAAAGATATTTACCTGACAATTAAAATGTATATCTCGAATTTTCTGGGAATAGCTTCTATACACCTCTTTATTCTGGATGACTTTTATTGAATTTTGCATAACTGGTAAACCGTAAGAGATACACAAAAGCTTACTACATAAAAATGTAATCACTACAAAACACACCATTTATGTCATAAAACATTTTTTTCATGGAGTTGATCGTTTTTTAGATATTCTGTGTTATTTGTTTCAGCTTTAAAATGCTTACGTTTTTCTCACACAGGAATTTGACAACATTTGCCCATACAAACAAAAGAACTTGAGTCACATAGCAACCAGCTTTTGACAGTGCAATGGATTTAAGCTCCATAAATAAAGTTTATGCTTTTTTTAGAACATGTCCACACAAACATTTAATAAATCCAACTATTGCAATTATAATACTGGCTGCTACAATAGGTCAGGGGCTATAAGTGACTAAATGAAAATGATGATTAGCATATATTGACATTTAATTAACTTCTCTAGAATAAAGTTTACTTTAACCTATGGTACTCCCTTATTTTGCTTCTACTTACAAGGACGCAAGCAATAAGACTAATGCTAGTTTGATCTCGATTAGCATGAAGTGAATAGAAGCATAAGCTTTCTAACAATAATTTTTTGCAAAGATGTAGAGAAAGCCATGTAAATAGAACACATCAGATTAGTTCTTATTCCCAGCTCTTAAAAGAAAACGTCTGACAGATTTTCCATGGAAACTGTCCCAAAATGTTACGTATCTTCTTGAACGTTGCCTTTGTTGTAGAGATTTTAAAGATTAATGTTGCACGCTTTAACCCTTACCTTGTTCAAAAAGGCTTTTGGCTTTTAACTTACTTTCTCTTTTTTAGGTTTCCCACGCTTGGTCACTAACAGAAGGAGCAGCTCAGGTCTTAAGTTGTTTACTACAGGAAAGAGTTTACTAGCAGAGATGGTTAGATACTAGAATCCCAATTGTATTCCGGACGAAAAATAAATGAACTTGCTGGGAGACACAATAGATATCCAGAAATGACAGGAAAGCTTTGTGTCCACAGAAGCCATTATCTTCCCCGTCCTCTGGGTCTAGGAATAATAAAATAAATATTTTGAACTTGATATGCTCTGAAAATGTAGGAGCTGCCATATATATATATATATATATATATATATATATATATATATATATATATAAAGAAAACATTGTCAAATAGGAAATGGTTATAGAAAACTAACAAGCATAAATAGTGCTTAAAATGAAGCTATACCTCAATGAGTTCATAAAGTGACTAAAGAAATTTTAAAAAATCTGATGTGTTCCATTCACATGACTTTCTCTACATCTCTGTAACAAATTATTGTTAAAAAGCTTATGTTTCTATTTACTTCGAGCTAATTGAGAAAAAATTAGCAGAAATAGTCTTATTACTTGCTTCCTTGTAAGTAGAAGCGAAATAAGGGAGTATCATAAGTTAAGTAATGGTCAAAAGCTGGTTGCTATGTGACTAAAGTTTGTATGGACAGGAGTTGACAAATTCCTGTATGAGAAAATTATAAGTTTTTCCAGATTGAAACCAAAACCAAGGAATATCTAAAAAAACGATCAACTCCACGAAAAAATGTGTATAACATAAATTGTGTGTTTTAAGGAGCTCTACATTCTTTGTGGGGTAAGTTTATGTCCATCTCTTACGGTTTAGCATTGATCCAGAATAAAGTAGCTATTCCCAGAAAATTCAAGGTATACATTACGATAGTTTAATCAAAATTGTTAGCCATTTTTGAGAAAATCTAAATTTTTGAAAAAGTTCCATGTAAAGGGTAGTTTGAGGGGTGGGGGATAGTTTTGAAAATCTTCGTGTCGCATCCTTGGAAGATATCAATCTTAAATACCAATACAGTACGTGTAGAGAAAGTAAAAATCTGATGTTCCATTCAGATGACTTTCTCTACATTTCTGCAAAAAATTATTATTAATAAGCTTATTTTTCTGTATTCTTCATGCTAACATTAGCAGAAACTGTTTTTTTACTTAGTTCCTTGTAGCTAGAAGAGAAACAAGGGAACCACTAGGCTAAACCAACAATAACAGGTTTTAAAATGTAATTGTAAAGGTATTGAAATACTTTCTGGTGCGGCAAGGAGTTGTATTTTAACACTGAAACCAATAACAAGGAAATATCTTGAGAACAGTCAACTCGACGGAAAAATGTATATAACATACATTTTGTGTTTTAAGGAGCTCTACACTTTCTTTGCGGTTTCTTTCTTACCGTTTAACAGTTATGCAAAATTAAAAATAATTCATTCAGAATAAAGAGGTGTTCAGAGCCTATTTTCAGAAAATTCAAGATATACGTTTTATTTGTCATATATTATCTTAAATATGAGACGATTTTTTTTATCAAAATCGTCAGTCATTTTGGGAAAAACTAAATTTTCGAAATGTCTTCCATATAATGGGTAGTTAGGGGTGGTGGGATTTCATAAAAATCTTCTGTTGAACCCTTGGTAAATACTAACCTTGAATATCAAGTTTGGTGTTTAGCGGACTTTTCGTTTTTGAGCTATACTGCCCGCAGACACACACACGGACCTCTTTGTTATTATTTTTTTTTGATTCAGGGGACCCAAAACATACACTTTTAGTGAAATCTCGGTATCGATTTTTTTGTGTTACAATATGTTCTCTATACGTGTAGAGAAAGTTATACATAATATTTAAAGATAAGCAAAAGGCGATAGTTTGCTGAGAAATTCAGTTATAATAGATTTACTTAGCTTTCATATAAATGGTAGCTAAGTCCAAAACCTTTTAATGTTTAGAGGCTAATCCACTTCATTGCCGCCATGCATATGCCCAGCTTACTGCAGCTATTGACAAAAAAGAATAATAATTAAATACCAAATAATGAAACAAATATTTTTGTATATAATATATTCAATATTTCTATTTATCATTGACTTCTTAATTCCTTGTATCCATGTGGTCGGTGGTCTCCCGTTTTTCTTAGTTTCTGGTGGGTTCCCAAATTCATGACCCTGCGTAAGCTCTTTTCTAACATTTTTATATATAAATAGCGTTTTATTTATAGACGCTCTTTAACTGCTGTGGTTCTCAGTGTCCAATTCTATATTGGGCGTGAAAGATCGCTTAATTTTGTTCAGAGACCTCTCTATCAGACTTGAAGTTCTTTTACGTGCCGTAAATTTACGGCACGGGACCCACGGCATTACTTCCCTTCCGAAGGAAGCCATGCTAAGGATTTTTATGCCCCGTCCTCCGCCGGGTTTGCACCCGCGAACTTGGGGATATGAGGGCGAAATTTTTTATATGTGAATAACCATAAGTTGGATATGGAGATTCAGACTAAAAGTGCCATAGCCAAGATTTGGCCCAAGATCTTCCGATCTCTAGCCGGTTGTTCTAACCTCTGAGCTACCATGTCAACAATCCAACAAAGCATAACGACTTGCATGTTTCCCGATAAACCACAAGGTGATCTCAATTTATTTTGAGATGCCATGTCGCAATGGCGATTCAGTATGTCGTAGGTCGCAGGCTTCATAGTTTAAGCTTCTACTAGATCATCAATTAGTATTAATTGTTTCTCTTCCACAAAATCAATAAAGGAACTTAGACATCCATTTTCTTCATGATAACTTCATTTGTAATTCTTTCCCGTCTGGATATTCCTGCTGACCGTCTCCAAAAGTTCATCTCAGTGGCCATCAATACTTTTACATCAATTTAATCATACTTCTGATCCATATTCGTAATGTTTCTAGTTGTAATAGCTTTGATAATGTTTGCTTTCGTTTCCTTTTTAATTTGTTTATCTCATAGCATACAATTTAATGCTCTATTGCGTTTATTCTTGAATTAATTGATGATATTTACTATATTGTGTGATATTTTACTTTCTCTAGCCCCGAATGTGCAACGTACATTGGGATAGAGAAGTATTGTATTCCATCCAAAAATTCGATACCGAAATTTTCACAAAAAGGTCTGTGTGTGTGTCCGTGTGTCAGTATGTCCGTGTGACTGTGAACACGATAACTCAAAAACGAAAAGTCGGTAAAGCACCAAACTTGGTATTTAAGTTTAGTATTTTCCAGCGATGCGACACGAAGATTTTGAAAAAAATCCCCCACCCCAAACTACCCTTTACATGGAACTTTTTTTGAAAAGTTTGAATTTCTTAAAAATGGCTCTAACGATTTTGATTAAAATATCATATATTAAAGATATTTACCTATCAAATAAAATGTATATATTGAATTTTCCGGGATTAGCTTCTGAAGACCTGTTTATTCTGAATGAATTTTCCTAAATTTGGCATAACTAGTAAACCATAAGAGCTAGATAAAAGCTTACTATACAAAAAATGTAGGTCTTGTTAAAATACACAAGTTATGTCATATACAGTTTTCTCGTGGAGCTTGCCGTTTTCGAGGTATTCATTGTTATTAGTTTCAGTTGTGAAGTACTTATACTTTTCTCAGACGGGAGTGGCCGATTTTCTTTTGTTCTACTCCTGGCCAAGAAAATAAGCGAATTGTAATGACAATCGCATAACGACAGCTTTTAAAACATTTGACTATTTGTTTAGCCTAGTGTATTCCCTTATTTTCTTCCTACTTATACGGAACTAAATAATAAGAACATTGTGCTAATGAGTACCACGTTTAGCAAGGTGCAGAAAGAAGAAGAATCTTATGTATGAAGTTTGTAGAACGGTTAGAGAAAGTCATGTGAGTGTAACACATCAGATTTTTATTCATAGATTTTAGTGTTATTCAGTATGTAGAATACTTCCCATTGTTTCTTCCAGTATTAAATATTTATTTTTTCCCACCCATTACCATGCAAGTTTTATTCAGATTAACCTGCAGGTCTCGTTTTTATACTCTCATTTAAATGTCCTAGTAATATAGCCAATGTCTTTTTTATCTTGAGCCAAAACTAGACCTAATATTTTAAATACATTTATAAAATGTTACCGTAATTGCATTTTTGTATTGCGAGTTCTAACACTACTAAACAAGAAAAATGACCAGTTGCTACTCTTTGAAGTGGAGTGGTTATCTTATAAATTCTTTAAGGGTTGGCATAGAACCACATGTAGTTTTTGACCTTCCCGCATACGACATATGCCGTTGAAGTCGGTGTAGGGATAGGTGTATGTCTATTAGTAAGAAGTGTCTGCCGCGACAGAGTTCCAATTGGAAAGTCGTCATGGTAAATTCTAAGACAATATAAGGGAGTACTCAAATAAATAAATTGTTTTAACCAAAAATGAATAAATCAGAATATAGTATTGCATGTCTTGCATCCTCCCAAAATATAAATAAGAACAACTCATTTAATGAGAATATTTCCTTACTAAAAGTGTTAAGAGTAAATGCTTTGCCGGCATTGTTTTGTAAATTCTGTGCACATCTAACCTGAAAAGATAAAGCCAGATTTCCATCTATAATCAATATCCTTGAAAGATTATGTTTTTAAAATATTTGTGTCATGTTAAACTCAGTGCTGATCTGCTTAAACAGCAATTAGTTGCAAAAAATATGGAATTTAAGATTGTTTTCAGGTAAAGTTTTGACTGAGTTTGATTCTACATATTGGGTAAGCAAGAGAATTATGTATGTTTAAAATATAGTTCTCGTTTGGCTGACGAAAATTTGTTGACACAGCTGAGAATATCGGAGGTAACCTGGTTTTAAAAATATTAATTCAAATGTAAAATATTATAAATAATTACAATGCTATTTCTGTTATTTCACTATAGTCTAAACTGTATACAAAATAAATTGCTACTAATCTAAGAATCAACACTGTTTGTTTCTCCTCGCTTCGTTTCATATTATGTGGTTTTAGCCGCTTTGATAATTACGTGAAAGTGTTTAGGGGTTTGACATGACGGAATTTACTGTCTACAAATTAATATGTTTTTGTTTTTTTTATAGTTTGACGCTTTTTAACCCGTTAGATCACATCGAAAGATGTGTACCTATACCAACGTGTGTAGAGCTTAGACTTGCTCGACATTTCTCAGGACAAGGGTAAACCTCGGGAAAATCTTATCTGGGTAATTTACCCTAACCAAGAATCGAAATTGCAATCTCTTGAACGTGAGAAAGATGCGCTACCACCACATTACAGAGGCGGACGTTATGTGGTTTATTTCCATGAACTAATGTAGCTTGTTTTCTTATATTTACTTTTTAAAGTTTTTTCTGTTGACTGCATTTTTTGTATAATTAATAAAATAGTTCTATCTTCCTTACTAACTTTTTGGATAAGAGTATATAAGTCAATTCTAAAATATCAGTTTCATGTCTTATTTTATGACATAATGGATCATTACTTTAGGTTATTTATAGGGTCGTTAAATTATAAGGTAACACTTGCCGCAGCCTCTCTCCACTGCGCGAGAGATCCGAGAGTCCTCGGGAAGGTGTTGCCGGCAAAGACGCACTAAAATACGTATCTTAACATAAATTATGGAAACGTTGACCTTCTGTTCACATACGGGCAGCCCAATTTGCTAAAATATTCTCGTTCTCTCATCTAAGCTTAGCAGCAGGAATCCTCATCTTTTCTTGCAGGATAATACCCTAAGTTTCTGTAGATTACACAAGGATTTCTGCTTAGGTGAATGAGCAAGAACATATTTAACTTGTTATACTGCCTGTTTGGGTACAGATGGTCAATATTTTCAGCATTTATTTAAGGCAAGGACTTCAGTTCGCCTTTGCCGTCACCACCTTCATGACAACTCTCGGATCTCTCGCGCAGTGGAGAGTGGTAACTTCATAATTTATTTATAAATGACCCTATACAACAAATAGGGGGGCGCACTGTGGCCTACATTCTAATTAACAGCCCCGAGGAGGAAGGTATGAGGTAAGGAACAACAGGCAGCTACAAGCAGCGAACAGAAAGACAGACAGACTATAGGATGCGCGGATGTTCGTCAAAGTTCCAGGCTTGAAGGCACTACTAGAGCTTCCTTGAGAGGGCGATGAATAAGCTGTCGACCAAGCACCGTTCCAGTGTTCGCAGTTCGGAGGGTACTGTATCTTTTAGCAAGCTTCCGCTGCTATCACCATACGCCACAAAACAGAAAAGCACATCTGAAAGATAAATAAACATAATGAAAATGAAATGAAGGAGAGGAAATCCTGGTAGATTAGAAACACCTTAGCATTCGCCTACCAACCAGGAAAAAACACGAAAAACCCAAGGTTAGAGTGAGCGTTTGGCGAGAATCAAACCTGTGACCTCCGAAATTCGAGCCTCACAGCTTAAAACGGTATCATCTCATTCGGTATGGCCATTTAATTCAGCAAATTTTAAGACCAACGTTGAGTTTTAATATTTCCGTAAATAAATTTTAACCCTTACAGGAAACTACAAAACAAATTGTCCATTTGATTAAATTGTAGAAGTACCAGAAGCCCAGGGATACTTTCTGCTTTATAAAGCATTGCCAAGAGTCAGTCCTGTTTTCGAGAAATTATCGATTAATATCTGAGACGAGGAAAGTTTTTGTTCTCACGAAGGTAGTGCGCTGACTTCGCTGCAACTTTTATGAAGGGAGAAACGGTTAATTCTTTATAACTGCATTTAAGTTTATATGATGTTCGGTAGTTCCTAAGGAAATTGAAACATTTATACACCACAAAGTTTTATTGCTCTGTTCTTTGTGTGTCTTGTAACGCAATACTAGTAACCTTCGTAAAGAATTTAAATCTAATTCCTAGGCAAGGCAGAGGTCAATAACTAGAGGTAGATAGATGAGTCGGTACCAAGCGGTGTTTTTCTGTTTCTAAGAATGAGTACATTTGAAGTATCTTGAGATATCAAAAATATATTAAGGTGATTTATCCGTGAAATTTGACCAAAAATTGTAAACAATTGAAAAATTATATTTTTCATAATCCTTAAATGTTTATTTCCAGTAAAATCTCGCTATTGAATTGTTGGGTGTAATGCAATGCTTTCTCTATGTACTAAATAGAGAAAAGTAAATGAAAATAAATCATGGGCAGAAACACTCGGGTGAATGATCAGAGAATATTAAAAGCCAGCCTCTAGAGAAAAATTTTATTACGTTTTAAAATGTCATTTTTATTCTGTGTGAAAAAAGAGAAAAGGCGCGCAAAGGCATTGATTGAAGTGACGTCACGCAAGAGCACATATGGCGCCAAATATGACTAATAACGCGCATCGATAATTTAAAAATAATGATGTGAATGAGCAGAACATGTATCTAAATATAAATTAATTCTGCATCAACATATTTTTAAAGTATTCAATATTCAAAAAATGTAATAGAATTATATTTAAGTATGTTGATGTTATTTTGTCATGAAAAGTGCATGATGGGTAATAGAATAGACAGTCTTAGAGTAGTCACGGGCTAAGGCTGATGCGATAACCGCTTGTTGTAAAACACATTTGAACATTACAAACTATATAATTCTTTATAAGAGCCATCAGCTTTGATGAGTATAATGTACAGTGAAAAAATCTGATGGTTCCGTTAAAATGACTTTCTCTATCTGCTCTACAAACTTTCCTTACAGAAGATCATTTTATTCACGTCATGCTAATCAAGATGAACCTTGTCAGAACTGGTTTATTACTTGCTTCTATGTAAGTATAAGGGAAATAAGAGAAAACACTAGTTAAAGCAACAGTCAGTCTTTTAAGTGAAAGTTGAAATTCGGTTCTCTTCGCTTGCTAGGAGTAGACAAAAGAGAACACGAAAAGAAAAATGACTTTCGTTTGAGAAAAGTTTAAGAAACCTAAAACTGAAACCAATAATTTGTAATGTCTCGAAAATGGTTAATGTTTTAAAAAAGTGTATGTAACAAAGTGTGGGTTTTAATGATAGCTTTTTTATGCAGTAAGTTTTTGTCTCTCTCTTACTCTTTACCAGTTATACAAAATTTATACAAAAGTCATCCAGATTGAAGAGGTTCTCAGAAAATTGGAGACATACGTTTCGTTCGTAATGAAAATATCTTAAACATATGACCTTTTAATAAAACTCGTTAGAACCATATTTGAGAAAATCACAATTTTCGAAAAATACACCATGTAAAGGGTAATTGAAGTGGGAAGATTTCTTGAAAATCTTCGTGTCGTATTCTTGGAAGACACTGAACTTAAATACCATGGTGTTTAACCGACTTTTCTCTTTTGAGCTATGCTTCCCACAGAAAAATATATGGACATGTTTCTAAAAAAATCTGATGTGTTCCATTCACATGACCTTCTCTTCATATCTGTAACAAATTATTATTATAAAGCTTGTTCTTCTAATTCATGATGATTGAGAAAAACATTAGCAGAAATTATCTCATTTCTTATAAGTAGAAGAGAAATAAGGGAATGCACTAAGCTACCCCATCATGAAATCTTTTGAAAGCTGGTTCCCATGCGGGTAAAAGCCGTTTCTTTGCGTTGCCAGGAGTTGGCAAATTCGTATGTGAAACTGAAACTAAAAAGAAATATCTCAAAATGACCAACTCCACGAAAGAATTTATAGGATATGTACAGTATAAAAATAAATTAATCATGAAATTAGGTACCAGTAAACTATATTCAGAACGTTAAGTAAACATTTTCTATCAGTATTTGTGGTATATTTGAGTTGGTTAAGATAGGTATTTTAATATGTGCATAACAGGAGAATATGGTTTGTGCTTTCTGAAATCATTTATAAACAAGTCTAAAATTAGAATTGATTATTACTTAACATTCTTTATGTTCTAACACTTTTGAAAAATTCCTTCTTTCACCCTGTGGTGTCGTGTTTCGCTCTGAAATTATAAGATTTGAAAAATCTTGATTTCGGGTATTTTTTATGCAGGACAAATTATAATACTGAATCACTGCCTTATAATGCTAATAAAATATACAAAATAGTTATAAGAATGAAATTATCGTTCTCGTTACCTTTGTCAGATGCGAAGGGAAACTAGATACTGAAGGGACTGTGTCAGGGTTTAGCATAATCTTGCCTTTATTCTCATGGAAACAATTTTTCGCAAAATGCACTGAGTATATAACCTGTGATATTTCGTTGGAACAAATTTGTTTCGTCTCGGAGCAGCTGACGACTTACTCAATAATTCTAATTTGTGTATTAGGAACCTAAAATAAATTATCATCCGCTTAGCAACCGAGGAAACCCACAAGAATAAATCGGAATGAATTTGGAACACACATGTTACAATTTATTCTTACCAATGGAAGGTAATCTCGAAATCATTTTTCCGGTGGTTGGTACAGTTATGCAGCATAGAAATGCACCATGCTAATTATTAAACCCTAATACCCTTAAACCACCTCAATTTTAAAGCCTTTTAAGCGTACTGAACACATGGCAAAAACACGTTTGCCCTTCGCCTGGCTATGCGCGAGAGGTTTCAATTAGCGACAGCACACCAGCGCCAGCGGTGAGTCTAGGTAATATAATTCCAAGGTCTTTGTGCAGATCATTTTATGTTTCCCGCCGCTGATGCTAAGCCGCAGGGCAGTAAGAAACCTTATACAAGGTCGAATTAACATTGTAAATAATGAAGGCAACATATTCATTTGTACAGTGATGCCTTTAGGAACCCTTTATGGAGTAAATTTCATTTATATTCGAGCTAAGACGTTTGCAACTCATTTTCCTTATGCGTAAGACTCTTGAGCATTAGCAATGTTAAAACAAAGAGAACAACGGAAGCGGAAATAAACTTGTCTGTGAGAATATTACTTCGCAACGATGAACAATAACCAATTGAAGAATAACAGAACTAAGATGCTAATACCGGGAAGATGTGCCTTAATTCTGAGGAACACAAAAGGAATAAGATGATAATAAGTGTTGTAGAAGCCTTAGGCACTGTATAGGTCGGCGAAATCCATCTTCACGCTCTCAACGAGATATAACCGCTAAAACAAAATGAAGAACAATTATTGGCGCTCTCTGCTGGAGACGCGGCAAAATAAAATGGCGGTTGCCGAGGAAACCACTTCCGACAGTGAACAACAATTTTGTTGGCTGACGCCAGTAGTTCATAGCCTCGGGTTTCTCTCTTGTCTTTTTATTTAATGGAAATAAAAAGTTGACTTCTGTGGTACACGATGTAGCAGAGGAGTATTATAAAATGCGACGGTGCTGATTACGATCGACACGTCATGGCCTCAAGTATTCTCTATTAAACATTGATTTCTTTGTGTGAGCAGAGAATAGCAAAAGTTCTGCTTAAGAGATCCAAACTTATCAAAGAATGTTTACAATAGTATTGCCATTTCACTTAATCAGGAGGGCATTGTCATATTGAGTTTCAGATCGAACTGATATTTTTAGTGGAAGTACAGTTGAACCTCATTCATCCGGTCTAATTGAGGACTCTAGCTTGTACGATTAATAAAAGTCTGAATTAAAGAAAATAACCTATGAAATGAGCCAAAGTACATACCTAAACACTCTGTACAGTAAAAATTAAATTTAAGAAATACATAGGATGTGTAGTATATCTGATATTGTCGTTGTGCAATACACAATTAGACCATGTCATTGATCACATCTGACACGCTTAATGGTTTGAAGAAACTTCTTGACATTAATTGCTTTAATAATTAACTCGCGAGGATGCGTCAAATGTTTCAATATGCAGATATGTGTATGTTTACCTACGTCCAATAATAAATACTCAGATTTATTTAAAGAATGTAAAACTGAATTTTTTTCGACAAAATGCTCTGCACGATATGGAAGTTGTCATATGAATTAATTATGCGAAATGTTTAATTTCGGCTCAACTGTGTTCAACTGTGATCATTTGAGTATCATTTCACCAATTTCATTCATCGTCCGATATGATCCATTAGGTCAAAGGACGTTAAGCGACAAAAAAATTGTTGCAGAGATGTAGTGAAAGTCATATGAATGGAACACATCAGATTTTTCTTCAGTCTTATGTTGTAAAGTTCAGATCCAAGAATTTGGATCATGCTGCTGAAATGCGTCGTTGAACTTCTGTATAGGTGGCATTGTTGAATTTCATAATTGTTCCTTGGTAGGTGCACTCGTTGACTACTATAGTTCCTTGTTGTTTATTTTGATTATTATTTTGCCTTTTTGGTATTTAGTTCTCTCTTGCTCTATTGTGATGATTCTTTCATGTCTCGACTTAATTCTTTCGTGGAAGTTGCAAACGGAATGATTTCACCTGTGAACTCAAGACTCAAAATCTCTTCCCATCAAATTGGATCCCCCAGTTGTTACCCATTTCTAGGATTATCCTGCCATAATATTACTCAAATATTACCAAACTAACAAAGCGTAGGAGTTTTGAGTGGCTAGACGTTGAGCACCCCCCCCCAATATGGAGCGCAGCAATGCACATAGCCTATAGGAGAAAGGTATAAGGGAAGACCCGAAGGACAACTAGATTCTGACAACGAAGTGCATTATCAAGGACGGGGTCCCTAACGATTTTTGAATGACGTCAGTCCTGACACCATCTGGCCACTCATAGCCTGGAGAATATTCGAGACAACTCCCTGGTTGGAGTTTCGCCAGACCTTACGGATTTTTTTTTTTCCATGGCACAAATTCCATTGCCCCGTCGCAAAACAGAAATTGCTACAAATTTAAGAAGCAAATTATAGGAACAGAACATAATTGACACAAAATTCGTGGTAGAATGGTAACAGTCTCAGTATTTGACTACCAACAGGAGAAACAAGGAAAACATTTATGGGCAGAGGGGCCGACCTGTCAGGAATCTAACCTGTATGTGAATTCATATGATACCACGGAGTCATCTTGAAGGTTGTAAATAAATTGCAGTAAAAATTACATTTTGTTAAAAATAATTGTTACAAGTAAAACGTTAAATATTTAAAAGAGTAACCGTTATAATTGGATTAGTTTTGTTCAGTTGCTTCCCTCACTGGAAACAATTCACGTCTGTTCATTTGCTGCGCTGTTGTAGGGAATTATCTTCTGTAATATAATCAATGCTGATGATTGTACAGTAATTTAATTGGGTTTAGTGAATATTTGTTGTCATGATAAATTATATCTACAAATATGAGTTTAAAAAACGAAATTAAATTGCCAGAGCGCAACTATCAGCTTTTATGAGCTCTTTTCGGTGATATAATTAAATTATATAAAGGTAAGTTCAATACGAAAGTTATTTTTAAAATATGGTACGCTACACAATGAAATAAGAGCTGCAAAATATTTTGGATAGTTAGGTTTTTATTTCATTCTCCACATTTTAAGCTCTCTATCAATACAGTGTCCTGTATAATGTAAATTCTCATTGCATTTTAGAATACAGTTTACTGGTTTCTCACCGAAGTTCGCAGTCGGCCCTTCGTGTATTATTTCTGACATGCAGTTTTCTGTATTTAGTAAGGATATTATAGACAAAAAGGAATGTTTTGGTGTGCATGTTGGTTTCAGGAGTATTTAATAGTCCTGTATTTTCACAATCCTAATACAATTATTAATCCAATGCTTGCCAAAACAGACGGTTCCTTCAAAAACCTTCCGTACATATGTTTGAATATCCCATGATACGGCCGCGCTGTGGCCGAGTGGTTAGACCATTCGCCTCTTACCTAGATAGCCGGGTTCCATCCTAAGCGACCGCATGTCAGATTTGTGGTGGACAAAGCGGCGCAGGGGCGAGTTTTCCCCGCCATTGAATTTCACCGGTTCTCCATCTTCATTCTAGGTATCACCAGTATCATCGCCTGATTTTCTGGGAATAGCCTCTGAAGACTACTTTATTCTGGATGAATTTTACGGAATTTTGCATAACTGCTAAATCGTTTGAGATGCACAGAAACTTACCACACAAAAAATGTAGAGCATATTAAAACGCATAATTTATGTTATATACATTTTTTTCTGGAGTTGGTCGTTTCTGAGATAATCCTTGTTTTTGGTATCAGCTTTAAAAGACTTAGTTTTCTCATACAGGAATTTGTCAACTCCAGTTCATACAAACAAGGGAACTTCAGTCACGTGGGATCCAACTTTTGACTATCACTTAAACCTATGGTACCCCATTATTTCGCTTCTACTTACAAGGAAGCAAATAATAAGACCGTTTCTGCTAATTTTTTCTCGGTTAGTATGAAGTAAATAGAAGCATTATCTATTTAACAATAATTTGTTACACAGATTTTTATATTCACCTTGGAATTCAAGCAAGCAAAGAAGCAGCTGTCATATACCCTAACTTGGATTACATTTGCCACTTGTTACTGCTAGATGGCGACGTGGCACACCACCTAATTTTCAGATGTTTATTTGGAAAGAATGCTGGGAGTGTCTTTTGGGACACTCTATGTGCTGAACTATGACATAGCCCCCCTTTGCCGACAAAACGAAGGGAGAAAAACACTTTGTAACGTCCTCTCTCTCTCTCTCTCTCTTGGCATTCCTGTTCCCTGCATCCTTTCCCTTCCGATAATAAACACAAAACCAAAACAAAAATAATAAGAACAAAATAAGTAATTGCATAAACAAAAAGTAAGTGTCCACGTCATTGTGGTTTTAGTCTTCGAAGTGTATCTTCGTTCTTCCCCCAGTTTTTTTATTGTTCATTATATGGTATAAAGAGATTTATCTTAAAACAGCATTTTTCACCTCACAATAACCCAGATATTCAAAAGAAATAATGCTATCATAAATTTCATCGATTTATTAGTAATGTTTTTGAAATATTGTGATGTAATTGTTGTTTATATGCTCAATTATTTAACAATTTATACATGAATTCTGAATATTTCTTATAAATTAAGGCTTTTGTACATTAGGGATAAAGCTTTTGGAAAATAAATAATAAGGAAACTTTGAATAGCTTTTTAATAGATATTTGATTGTTATATATAGCAAACATTTTTCCAAAAAAAAAAAAAAAAGAATCAAAACCAATATTTCATTGACTGCTTGCTATACTTCGCCCGCATGTGTGCGATGAATACAAAAAAGAAAAAGTAATAGTATAAATGAATAAGTCTCATGTTATTTCTCAATAATTTGCAGAAACTTTCTCTGTGATCGAGTGGTCAGCACTCTAGTATCTCAACCCATAGGATTCTGGTACGACTCCCAGCTGGTAGAGAATTCTTCTTTAACCATAATCATTTCCTATCTTTAAGCTCTACATCAGTAGTAATACTTAATTTGCCATCTGAATGGGCCTTTACATTATGGGAGAGGTTTCACTTCTGTCCCGAAGACATTGTCACTATCTAAATCCTACATCCTATGCAATGATAAGCTCGCAGAGCAGGACAGGTACTTCCAGGCTTAGGGTGGCTGTATCCCCGGCATTTCACACACGTGACCTCACTGTGATAATAGTTAACCTGTACAGTGAGATGGTAATGCAGTAGACGGATGTGTACTATAAGCTTTCATATTTTCAGTTCTGTGTATCCTCACTTCCACTGCTTCTTACCTTAGTACTATATTCCAACAGAACTTCATGTCGAGATTGCACCTGAAATAAAATGTTTACAGCCTCCTGGGTTAAAAAAATCTGATGTGTTTCACTTGCATGTCTTTCTCAAGCTGCTCTACAAACAAACTTCTTACTAAAGTTTATTCTTATATCCACACAATGCTAATCGACATAAACAGTAACAAATGTTATTGCTTAGTTCCATATAAGTTGAAATAAACCAAGGGAATGCAGTAAGCTAAATTGATACTCAAATGTTTTAAAAACTGTTCTTATGCGATTGTCTTTGCAAATCACTTCTTTGCCAGGAGTAGAACAAAAGAAAATCTGATGTGTTCCATTCACATGACTTTCTCTATATCTCTGCTACAAATTATTGTTAAAAAGCTTATGCTTATATTTACTTCATATTAATAAAAAAAAAACAAAAACAAAAAAACACCAGAAATAGTCCTGTTACTTGCTTACTTGTAAGTAGAAGCGAGAGTACTATTGGTTAAAGTGATAGTCAAAAGTTGGTTGATATGTGACTGAAGTTCCTTTGTTTGTATGAACTGGAATTGCTAAATTCCTGTATGAGAAAGGTATGTTTTTAAAGCTGAAACCAAAAAACAAGGAGTATCTAAAAAACGATCAACTCCACGAAAAAAAGGTATATAAGATACATTTTGTGTTTTAAGGTGCTCTACATTTTTTGTGTTGTAAGTTTTTGCCCATCTCATACGCTTTAGTAGTTAGGCAAAATGTGGTAAAATTTATCTAGAATAAAGTAGTCTTCAGAGGCTATTCCGAGAAAATTCAAGATATGCATTTTATTTGTCGTGTAAATATCTTCAATATAAGAAATTTTAATCAAACTCGTTAGAGCCATTTTTGATAAAATCAAAACTTTCGAAAAACGTTCCATGTAAAGGGTAATTTGGGGTGGGTGGATTTTTCTCAAAATCTTCGTGTCGCATCCCTGGAAGATACCAAACTTAAATACCAAGTTTGGTATTTTACCGACTTTTCGTTTTTGAGATCGTGTTCACGGACATACGGACCTTTTTCTGAAAATGCTCTTTTTGGATACAGGGAACCATAAAACTATATTTCCGGTGAAATCTTGATATCGAATTTTTGGGTGGAGTGCAATACCCTCTCTTTGGACTATGTTCATAGTGCGTATAGAGATAGTAAAAAACGGACCCTTCCAGTCTGAGAAAAGTATAAGTACGGCATTGAAAGCAATAACAAGACGTAATATTTCGGAAACGGTTACTTCCACAACAGAAACGTAAAGGACATAAATTGTGTGTTTTCATGAGATTACATTTTTGTGCAGTAAGTTTAAGTCTATCGCTTTGTCTTTTGTGGTTGAGGATTTTCTTGAGAATCTTTGTATCGCATTCTTGGAAGATACTAAGCCCAAATACCAAGTTTGGTATTTAACGGTATTTTCGTTTTTGAGCTATGCTGTCCACAGACACATACGGACCTTTTTCTAAAATTACTTTTTCGGACTCGGGGGCTTCAAAACATGTATTGCCGGTGAAATCTTGACATCGAATTTTTGGGTGGTATCTATCTACTACTTACATTGTACATGTGGGCTAGAGAAAGTAAAAAGTTTTTGAAGGATCTGTCACGAATATTTTCACAAAAATCATACACCCCAGACATGTATTTTAGACAGAAGTCTTTTTGAAATATTTTATACTATGGGAATGATTGTAACAATTTTGATTCGATTTCCTCCGTGATCTAGTTGTTAGCGAGCTGACTTCTCACCCGGGGATCCCGGGTTCAATTCCCGGCTCGGGCGGGGAATTTTTCTCCAGCGAGATTTTTTCCCTATCCCCCACAGAGTTTGGAAGTTTGTATGTGAGTGTGAATGTGTGCGAGTTTGAGTAAAACAAAATGATTTAAAAATCAACGTAAAAAGAAATCTACAGACAACGAGTTGTTTCAAGTGGAAAGCCCCCGATATGACCTTATATGTTAAAGGGGGCTATATAAATGAGACAATATAAAATTGATTAAAATACCGTATGATTAAAATACCGTATGCTTAATATAATTGAATGAAAAATAAACTACATACCTTATAATTTTTAGTGGTAGCTTGTGAATAGCTGTTTCATTTTCAAACTGTAAGGAATAAACTGTTTTTGTGGTGATTTTTCGGTACCGGTTTTTTTGTGGAATACACTACTTCCCTTGCTTATTAAAGGTAAGAATTAATGAAGGTAAAAATAGCTTCCGTTTGTATTTAAATTTTAGGGTAGGTTTCACCGTTTTTCTCGTTTCGCAGATCCGTTGAACGAGGGTATTTTGCTTGCTCTATGACTGGCAAACACCAGTGCATTATTACACTTCTCCACGTAGCAGTATGGGATGAAGGTATTAAACGGCATTATCGCGTTTTCTCCTACCCTGCGCTGGAATTGATGGCGGTCGTAAAAGGACTGTTTAATTCAGGCTGACTAGCTCCCTGGCTTGGCAAACGTTTGGCATAGCGCTGTTTTTTTATTTCCTCTCAACAAAAACACATCTCCTCAGGGTGCAGAAATACGACGAGCTTGTGGAGAATGGTTTATGCGCAGTCGTTTCGCTTTCGCGCCACAATCCCGAGCAATAAAAGGAAACGTAGAAAAAACGTTTCATTGCGCAGGATGAAAGTTGTTAACTATAGTCGATCTAGCATATACTTGAGGTAAGCAAAACATTATGTATCCCTCCGCGTCAGCCTTGTGCTCGTACCATAACGAGGAACATGAACAAACGTTAGTGGTCGCATTACAATGCAACATAATAGTACAGTAATAGTACACCGTTCTAAGAACAATAATAATAATAATAAACACTAAATTATAAATTGAATTGAAATGAATTAAACTAAAACGTACGTTAAGGGCACACTGAACGGATAAATGAATTTTCTAAGGTAATAGACCTAAAGGTTTAATATTTTGTGCAGACATTACTGACAACAAAATAGTTAGTAGCAAGCTTTTGTCTATCACATACTGTTTACCAGCAACACAAAAAACAACATTCATAACGAAGAGATCTTCAGAAGCTTTACCCAGAAAATTGAATATATGCCTTGCGTTTGTCACAAAAATATATTGTACATATGGTACTTTAATAAACGATTTTGGAGGCAGTTTTGAGAAAATCAAAATTTTCGAAAAATGCCCCATGTAAAGGGCACTTCGGAGTGGGAGGATTTTATTGAAAATCTCCGTGTCGTATCCTTGGACGATGATTAATTTAACTTTCCGTTTCTGAGCTAAGCTGCCCACTGATACAACACAAGAACATGTTTCTAAATTACTTTGTATTCAGTGGTTCTCAAAAAATGCATGCGGTGAAATCTCGGTAATTTTTGCGGTGGAATACAATTTCTTTCCTATCCATTATGTATATTGCACAGATGTGCTAGAGAAAGTGAACATTTCAGTAGCTTAAAGCTGAAACCAACAAAATGGAATATTCCAAAAAACGGTTAACCCTACAAAAAGTATATGACATAATTATATATATCTTGTGTATTTTAACGTCTACTTTTTTGTGTAGCAGGTTTTTGTCTATATTTTACGGTAAATCAATTATACAAAGGTTATTCCGAATGAAGAGGTTTTCAATGAGCTATTTTTGATAACATCAACCTTTTCTAAAAGTATTCCGCGTAAAGGGTCGTTGGTGTGGTAGGATTTTTTCTGAAAATCTAATGTGCCGCATCCTTGGAGGTACTGAACTTAAATACCAAGTTTGGCATTCAGCTGACTTTTCTCTTTAGTTATGCTTTCCACACACACACACACACACACACACACACACACACACACACACACACACGAACACGCATCTAATATTTTTTTAATTTTGGTTTTGTTTTGATTCTGAAGTCCTAAAACACGCATTTGGGGTGAATTCTCTGAACTAATTTTGTGAGGAATACAACAACTTTATATCTACTATGTACAGCCATGTTTGGAACATCCAATTCGTAAGTCCTACACGGCACAGCTTCTTTTGTACACCATCCGCGATACAGTTGTATTGCGGCACCAACAAGTTGTCGCAAGTACCAAATGTTAATTTTAATAACCCATATGATCAATAATCATAATTAATTGCATAACTTAAGCTTCTTCTACAACAAACATCAATATTAACGAAAAATATTAACGACATAAAAACATGGTACAGATTGTATTGTACGACGTTACTAAATCTGCCACTTTCCATGTGTGTTCACTGTAGCGCGGTGGTAAAATGTAGGTTACTCCTCTAGTGAGGTTCGACTCTCGCATGTAGAAAGCTCTTTTTCCCCCATTCTCTTTATGATGTGCAATTAACATGTAGCGGCTATTTATTTGCAACAGTATATTAGCACAAGTTTGGTATAGGAAGGGTATTTGCTTCAGTAGCCAAGACATGGCAGATCGCAGAACAAAACACGAGGGTAAGAATGTATATACTGATATTTTTGTAAGAGCAAGATTTTGGTGCATTAAAGGTCTAAATAACCGGGAGTTTCTCAGAGACAGGTTTTTTCCCTAGTTCAGGACTCTTCCATTATAAAGAGCGGTCATGTGAGTGAAATACAATAAACTACCGAAACCAACCACGTGGTGACTATATTTTCGCGCCACTAACCAATCAGAAATGAGCCTGAAGCTTGGATATTTTCCGTATAAAAAGCAATATGTACACAAGAAAAGGGGCTGACTGTACGGGACTGTTTTATATTGTTGGTTCCCCATTATGTGATTTTCTTACGCGAAATAGTGCAGTTACCGCATTAATCGATGTGTCAGTTTCATATCGCTTAATAGTGAAGTAAACGATAACTATCGACGACGTAGAAGTGAGAAATTTTGTAAGCAGAAGAAATATCACCAGTTATAAGCATATGCTACTAAATCTACAAGAACTATGTTGGGATTCGCTCGACGGATTATTGCCTCAGTAAATAACAAGTATGAATAAACAGCATAATTTCTGAGGAATTTTAAGTGAAGTACTTATGTTGTGAGTCTACCCAGTGTGACATACCCCTGTCATCCTTTCTCCCCTCAGTGAGAGTCTAATTTGTGTGATCTACATTGATGAGCATAGCCGGCGCATCACCGAACGTCAGAGGTATGTACACACTATTTTTAAGGTATTTCACTAGCACTAATTCAGACCGACTCCAAGGTAGACGAAAGAGTTGCGACATATTTGAGACACACATATTTCATTCCAGACATTTGGGACAGTTAATAATATGATGCTTCTGTGAGAGTTTATTCTACCAAATAGCAGTATACTGCACACAAAAGTGGTGCGCAGAATGGTGCGTAAATACATAAGTTAAAACAGTTCTCTCTCAATGAAAAAAATGGAATCTGTGTGGCATGAAAATATACTAAACATATTTTTAAGAAAACCAATGTTTTGAAATGTTTTTAGGAATGCAATTTTGGGAAAATTTGATTTTTTGGTTAGGCTTACTCAATTCACCATTCACAAACCGATCCAACAGAGAATTCAAACCGCAATTGGAATATGGTGATATTCTTAGACGAGGTGATATTTTCTTCTACACTTAAGGGAAAGGCAATTGTCTATCGTCCAAAGCGGTCTTCATATGTTGCAAAATACGTGGCTTCACAATTCCATCATGGTTCTGTATCTATATCGTGTTGGGCTGAATATCAAGGAGAGGTCCAGATGTACTGTGGCAGCTTGACGATACACTGAAAAGCGCGCAGTACATGGTAATACTTGTTAATATTTTATTCCTTTTGTGAGGATGAGAATTGTTGAATTTGTACAGGATAATCATTCTGCCCACACACCTCGAAAGATTTCAATTTGGTTTTCAGAGAGACGGATATTAGAGTAGTAGACTGGCCTCCCTGTTCACCAGATTTTAACCCTATCTAAGTGTGGGCTGAGGTAAAATGGGAGCTATGCTCCAATTTATCTATAGATGGACGAGGAACAAAAATAACTTTTGGGCATAAATTTAAGAAGCCTGGGATCTTGTAGCTTCTCGTCCACATTACTGCAGGTATTTAATTTTGTCTTTGCTATACGGGCTGAGGGTTAACACACCCGATATTGATATACTTTAGTTTTAAAGGATAATAGTTTATTTACACATACCACAATTCGACCTCACAAAATGGCAGGATTGTAGAGGCGTCCAGGATAAACATTTTGAGATAGGAAGCCTATATGAGCTATGTGTTCTACAATATTTGCTACATCATAACATGTATTAGGGGATTGCACGCCACTGATCATATCACAGTGGACCGTGACGTGAACACCCGGGTTTCTGAGAGCGTAGAAGTAATGACGTTATTTAGCACTTGTGGGCATCGGCTCAAAATGTTGAGGGAGCCTCCTTTGTTTGTATTTTATGATGAGCCGTTCCTATTTTGCTGCGTTACTCAATATGATTTATTCGTACTAACAAATAAAATAAATGTAATTGAGATTAGTATTTGGGTACAACGGAGAAGATTCAATAGCAATGGCATTTAATATCTGAAGGGTACACTTCTCCATACCTCTCGAAGGAGTTTCTAAAATACATTGATGTGTTTAGTACATACACATTACAATTTTATGCAAAGTTCACAATTTACGAAACAATATTATCGTTGTAGCAAATGAACTTCAATGACATAAAAATGAACAACTAGCTCTATGGTAAAACAAGTACCTACATACAGCTAGTTAAGGGTTTTGTACTAGTCTGGAAAGTGCATTCATTTCATCTCTCATGAAAGGTAAATAGAAGGAGACTTCGAGAAATATTACAATATCCGAGGCGCAAAATACAATAGGTCACCAGAGGAACTGCTCAATGTGACAACCTGAAACATCCCTACAGAGGTTGCACCTATGAAAAAATGATTCGTACCTTGTAAAAAATTTCAGGAGTGTTGTAAACGTCACCAAATGCAGCTAAATTTCGTGTCAGTAATTGTTCATCTGATTCAACGGCATCTGATAAGTGAAAGTCTTAACCATATGCAATGGTACGACGAGGCACCAAAAAGTATTTGAGATCAGACATTAGGGTAGGTTAGTTTGTGTGATCTCCGATTCGCATTTTGTTGAAATAATTTATTTCCTCACACATTGTACTTTTACATATTAACATAATGTTTAGTAATTCATGGTTCTTTCAGTAGTCAGGTGTAGGCATTAGAAAAAAAAAATTCAGAAGCACATTTTCGCAAAATCACAGTAGCTCAAGTGGTTCAAACGGCATGTCTGCACACAGATGAATAAGAAGTACCGCTGTTATAATCTAAGCAACACTTATTTATTTTTATTCTACCCCAAAAGCATAGTTCAGTTACTGTTTCATAGCATACATTACATAAATGTTTTCAGAAAATCTAATTGTTTTATTGCATTAATGTACGCAAATTTACTGCTACTAATATTGAACACTGCGCAGATATCAGTCAGCCTTTTGAAAGTAATATTTACTGGAGGGTTTACAAACTTGGCTTCAGAAAGGAACTAAGCTTATTAGTGGTGTTCAAATTGTGTAACTCTTTAAGAAAATCAAGAAAATTGAAAGCCTAAAAAATGGAAATTTCAGAGAACGGTGCGAACTTTGTATCAAGGGATTCGATGACTAGCGCTATATCGACTCACCCACCAGTACGTAAGAGTGAAGCACTCTCACTAACTAGTATGTTATGAAATCAACCGAACTGTCATCAGCGGCGTGCACACCTTGAAAGAACAGGCAATTTGCAATAATTTTAAATATCATTTGGATTGTGCCCAAATACTGCATTCATCGATTACTGGCAAGCAACTGAGGTATTGTGAATAAAAATAGGACAATCGTTCTTTTAAGTTGCGGCCATTGTTGTGCTATCTAGAAAATATGCCATAACTTTGACATTTGCCAAAAGAGACAATAGGTTCCCTGTCTCAAACTATTTGTCTAGAACCCCTCTACAATCCTGCCAATTTGAATTCTGGAATACCTGTATATGATATATATTATGTTCTACATATCCAGTCGTCCTCTGTGGTGTAATGGTTACTATGCTAACTTCATATACCCAAGGTCACCGGTTCAACCCTGGCGGAGGACGATGAATTTTTTCGGGCGTAAAAATCCTTAGCATGTCCTCCTTCGGAAGGGAAGTAAAGCCGTTGGTCACGTGTCATAGATTTACGGCACTAATAGAATCTGAAGCCTGAAGAAGAGACCTCTGAGAAAAATTAAGCGGTTCACACCCAACATTCATACAATTAACAAACGTAAAAAACCTGAGGTGTTCATTCACATGACTTTCTCTATATTTCTGCAATAAATGATTTTTAAAAAGCTTATGCTTCTATTTACTTCCTGCTAATCGAGAAAAAATTAGCAGAACTAGTCTAATTTCTTGCTTCCTTGTAAGTAGAAGCGAAATAAGGGAGTACCATAAGTTAAAGTGATACTAAAAAGCTGGTTGATATGTGACTGAAGTTCCTTTGTTTGTATGAACACGAGTTCACAAAGTCCTTTATGAAAAAGCATGTGTTTTAATAGCTGAAACCAAAAACAAGGAATATCTCAAAAACAATAAACTCCACGAAAAATATGTATACAACATAAATTGTGTGTTTTAAAGTGATCTACATTTTTTGTATAGTAAGTTTTTGTCCATATCTTACGGTTTAGCAGTTATGCAAAATTCCGTAAAATTGACCCAGAATAAAGTAGTCTTCAGAGGCTATTCCCAGAAAATTCCAAGTATACATTTTATTTGTCAGGTAAATATCTTTAATATACGACATTTTAATCACAATTGTTAGAGCTATTTTTTAGAAAATCAAAATTTCGAAAAAAGTTTCATGTAAAGGGTAGTTTGAGGTGGGGGGATTTTTTCTCAAAATCTTCATGTCGCACCCCTGGAAGATACTAAACTTAAATACCAAGTTTGGTATTTTACCAACTTTTCGTTTTTGAGTTATCGTGTTCCCAGACACACGGACATACACACACGGACCTTTTTCTGCAAATACTTTTTTTGGATACAGAGGACCCTAAAACATATATTTCCGGTGAAATCTCGGTATCAAATTTTTGGGTGGAGTGCAATACCTTCTCTATACACTATGTACATAGTGCGTATAGAGATTTGAATTTTGGAACTTATGAATGGAAGTAAGGCCTTCTTAACCTCTCTGTAAGTTGTTCTCCGATCTGTTTTCAGTACTCATTAGTTAACCGTTGAGCTGTCAGTCAAAGGACATTGCACAGTTCTTTCGTTGCATTGTGAACACTGCTTTTACGAAGATACTTGTAACAAATTTATATTATGCCCCTCGTGTGTAAGTAAATGTGTTACACATATATTATTCAATGTATAACAATTTCAGTCGGCGAGCTATTTAAGATTCTTTCTTCCTTAGTATTACTCACGGTAATACGTAGTATCATTACTCCTCAGGTCGTGGCCTCGAGGGAAATAATTCATTCCAGATAATATAATATTTATAAATAATACACAGGTTTCACTGGTAAGAAGTTCTTGTATATTCTTGGATATTACTATTACTTGATACAATAATTATTAAAACTGCAGGATGGCACAGATAAATTAAGATTCCTTGCTACAGCACGCGTTCCCATAGGACGCTACCCTGGTGCCGAGAAATGATGCGCACACAAAGACTACCAATAACGAATGCACAAAGTTGAGCGTCTATTCAGCTTTTATATATGCTCGAAACTTTATTTATATGTTTTTCCTTATTAAACATTCTTTGAGGAAGTATATAATACAGACTTCCTTTTATTTATTAATACATTGCTTTTGATGCTTATAATATTAATTATTTTATGAGCTATTTACGCTTAGTGAAAATTTAAATACGGGTATACAACGCTTGGGGATGTGGTATACTGAAAAGAAGAACTTCCTTTTTCAAGCAACTATCATTGTTGGATTTGTTTTAATAATTATGTTTGATCACAAATGAAATAATGCTTAAAATACACATTACATTCAATTTTCTGATATTTACAGAACACTTACAGGTTAATCACTTTCAGTAATTAATTTTTTTTACCACATAATACATTTATATGGCATCAATTTCGTTCCATTAACATAAAATGAACACTTGATATGAAAACGCTCATACTCGAAGCTCTTCGATCGACACATATGGAATCTGGGGATAACTTTTTGTGCCCACGGTTGTACATTGTTCATACGTGCTAAAGAAAGTATAAATATCCATACGGATTGTCCATGGGGAACAAGAATATCACTTTGCTAAAGCTATTTCAGTAGGGAACATGAGCGAAACGAGAGCGTGAGAAATCCTGGCTGCGTAAAACGACGGTTGCGTGAGTTTCCTCAGTCAGTAGAACCCTGTTTCACAGCGATAGACTTTATGGACTTTCTCAGCAACCTATCTTGCTTCTTTGGCGGCCTAATGCAGTAGAATGAAAATACAGAAAATAGGCTTGCTTTGGAATCTTCGTTCATGCTTGGCCCATTTTTACTTTCTCTACAGTTGCTATGTACATAGTGTATAGAGAAGGTATTGCACTCCACCCAAAAATTTGATACCGAGATTTCACCGCAAATATGTTTTATGGTCTCTTATATCCAAAAGAAGCATTTTCATAAAAAAGTCCGTGTGTCTGTAAACACAATAACTCAAAAACGAAAAGTCGGTAAAATACCAAACTGGGTATTTAAGTTTAGTATCTTCAGGCATGCGACTCGAAGATTTTGAGAAAAATCCTACCACCATAAACTACCCTTTACATGGAACTTTTTTGGAAATTTTGATTTTCGCAAAAATGGCTCTAACGATTTTAATTAAAATATTGTATATTAAAGATATTTACCTAACAAACAAAATCTATATTTTGAATTTTCTGGGAATAGCCTCTGAAGACTGCTTTATTCTGAGTGAATTTTACGGAATTTTGCATAACTGGTAAACCGTAAGAGATAGACAAAAGCTTACTACACAAAAAATGTAGAGCACATTAAAACACAATTTATGTTGTATACGTTTTTTTCGTGGAGTTGATCGTTTTTGAGATATTCCTTATTTTTGTTTTCAGGTTCGAAAAACTTAACTTTTCTCATACAGGAAATTGTCAACTTGTGTCCATACTAACAAAGGAACTTCAGTCACATAGCAACCAGCTTTTGACTATCGCTTTAACCTATGGTACTCCCTTATTTGCCTTCTACTTACAAAGAAGTAATAAGACTAATGCTAATTTTTTGTCTATTAGCATGTAGTAGATAGAAGCATGAGCTTTTTAAAACTAATTTGTTGCAGAGATGTAGAGAAAGTCATGTGAATGGAACACATCGGATTTTAAATTTAGACCTCTAAAGTAACCAAGCCAAAGATTCATTATAAGATATTTATTTTCATAGACGGTAATCAATAATATTGTTACATCAGCAGCAAAGTTTATCTCCAAAGAGTGGAACATTTATGATAAGTATCTTAATTAAAAGGTGGTCTCCTTAGCACGGTAGTAGCGTTGCTGCTTGCCAAGCGCGAGACCTGGGTTCGATTCCCGGTGCCGGCGTGGGACTTTCCTCCGCTGGGAGACCTGAACCGGCCTTGTGAGGTTCCTGGGGGCCCAATTGAGGAGTTACTTGATGGAGAAGTAGCGGCTCCAGTTCATGCATGAATGGATCACATCTTCAAATGTAATTAGAATTCGTGCTAATACCTTTATTGGTAATGTTCGATTATCAACTTCAAGTAGTCGAATATTATTATACTTTATATTTATATGCTTATGGTCAACATGGAATTTGTTATTCTGGAATTTATTGAACAGTAAGAGGTTATTGTCGTGAATATTTAGTATGAAGACCACATTAACCGCTGCCCCCCCCCATTCGAGGTGCTGACCACGTCTCACCCTTCAATACAGCACTCCATCCATGACGGCTGTGCTGGACCGAGTTGGGGGACGCAGCGGCCGGGCGGTAGACAAGTTTCCTTGTGAGCTGTCGTGCCACGGAGTCGTATTCTTTTAGATAATATAAACATTGCGAGTTTAAGGGGATACCGAAGAAAGAGGTTATTTCTAAGGTATTCAAACTGGGGCTTGTCTGTTTCTACTTCACATTCAAGAGGTCCCGAGTTCGAACTTTGGTTATGGTGAGTTACCCGGATAAGTTAACAGCTCGAATTGCATTTTTTACTTTCTTTAGCACACGTGTACTATGTATATAGTAATTAGTGAAGATATTACATTCCACCCAAAAATTCGATGCCGAGGTTTTACTGGAAATACACCCTTTGAGAACCCCTGAATAAAAAAAAATTTTAGAAAAAGGTCTGCGCTGTGTGTGTTTTAAGGATGGGACACGAAGCTTTTCAGAACAAATTACTCTACAAACAATATTTTCGAACTGTTCGATTGTCTAAAAATGACAACCATTTTGTATAAATGCGGATAACATTTAAGATATACGTATATCCTGAATTTCTTGGGAATAGCCTGTGAAGTCATTTTCATTCTGAATGACTTGCTTAACTGGCAGAACGCAAGAGATAGACGAAAGATTGTCACACATAAAATGCCAGCGGTTAAAACCACCTTTTCGAAAACTATTTGGAGATATTCCACATTATTTAAAACTTATTTCTCATACGAGAAGCCCTCATCCTTTACAAGTCAGTTTTCTTTAACTCCTACCCAACGAAAGATAAGCGAGTTTCAGTGTTAGTTTCAGAACTGTAGCTTTTAAAAAATTTCCTGCCGCTTTTGCCTACCGAACTCATTTATTCTCCTTCTACTTGCAAGGAACTAACTAATAGGTAATTTTTAGTCTTTTCCAAGGATGGTTTTAGGTCCTGGTACCTAAACATTGCAGCACATAGCCAATGCGAATCTGGGGCTTCATGGACCAGCTTATTCCAGCAGTGCACTTGATGGTTACAAACCATTACGGTGAATAATATCAGTATGTTCATTCCAGGTCAAACTTTTATGCAATATATTTGACTGACTCAGAATATTTCAGGGTTGAAGTATCTAGTTTATGCTTTCCTAGAACTTTAACATGTTTCCTGTTCAAAAAGGAAAAACTATTTTGCTGGTATTGATGGATAATCCCTGCTGCACACACTAGGTCCACGAATCATCATGTCTTAGACTATATTAGGAAATTTCCCCCAAGATAATCAATTATATGTAATCAGCATGACTTCTCTTGCACCAAATCTTGAAGCAGACTGTCCACCACGAAATTCCCTCTGTATTCACTCCCGTAGGTAACGATTCCCTTGGCTTCCCCAAGGAGGTTAGCTGTAATACCTCTGCTCCTCCAAATGGGGTTTATCCAACTACAAAGAGTGCCACTGGCTCCATACTTCTGTACAACGAAAACGGTAGATTCATGGGAGAGATGCAAAAATCACCACCTATGCCCAGGAAAGCTCCTAGAGCTATTTTCTTAAAAGCTACTGAGTCCACTTGTCTACTGACTAAACTGTGAACGCTGTTGCAGTGGACATTCATGACTGACTGATAGACATGTTAGTTTCGATAGAGTGGGGTATCTAATAATGATCTAATTCAAATATGTCAATAGATTTTTCCAAAGCCTTTAAACGGAGCGATGTAATTTGTCGTTCGGCCTTAGCTTCGGTAAAATTGATAGACCCAAGGGATATAGCTATAATTTATACTGATTCGAAGAGGTTAAAGAAAAGGATAAAGAGTGAGTCAGGTGCCTTCTACAGCAGAAAGAAGGTATCACCTCAGCCTGGCCACTTTGTTTGCCTGAATATTATTTGCCCACTTAACATTATGCATTTATTTGATGTTCAAGTTTACAGTTCTGTAGCGATATTCTTGTTCTAGAGCTTTTGCAGTGGCAAATTTACTGATTTCTTCATATATGCACTAGAACAGGTGAGCTTCAAAGAGATGCTTGAGTGATTCTTCAGCCTAAATCGCAAAACCACCTATAGGTCTGATATTATTCCTACGAGATTTATTAAATATTGGGTCAATGTTCTTTGTAGCCTAGATGTCTTTCTTTGATAGGCTATTTACCGACAGAAAACTTACTAGGAAGAACACTTGGCATAACGTATGCTTTTATTGTAATCTGTTAGGCTTATGGGATACTCCCTCCAGTTTCCACTTTTTATATTCTTAATTGGATGTCATACTCTTCCTGCCTTAAGTTCAATATTTTTAACCCACCATGTCACATTCTTGGCTTTTATTCACGTTTTCATATTAACATACAATATAGCTTCTTTAATTGAATACGCGACTTTGTAAATATCTACAACAAATTTATCGTGTCAATTTCTCCAATCCTATCTGAGAGATCCTGCATATAGGGCTCCCAGCAGTGTTTCTACCAATTGCATCTTTTAATTTCATTTACATTAAAGGACTTCACATAATTTTGAACCGAAAGTGAAATAAACTCAGGCATACATTAGAACAAACAAAAATGATATCCAAAGCAATTGATATATGTACTCAGGAATATATATCAAGAAACAAATATAAGAATAGTTTTAGGAAATGGACGATACAAGATATGATAGTTAACAATGATTTAAGAGCAAGGATGTAGTTTATCTCCACACTTATTTAATATTTATATGGACGATATTCTCAGAAAATTAAAAGATGAAATACCATAGGGAATAAAAATAGATAAACATAATGCCTTAAATATGCTACTTTTTGCAGATGACATGGTGTTAATACAAGATAGAGAAGATAAGCTGCAAATAAGTATATACAAGTTACAAAACTTGATCCAGGATTATGGTTTAAGTATATCAGTAGAAAAATCAAAGGTTATGGCATTTATAGGAAAACATAAAAAGAGAAATATAGTGTTAAACAATAAAGTATTAGAACAGGTGGGAAAATTTAACTCCTTGGGTTTTAATGTAAGCTTTAAAACAAACAATGAAGAAATAAATATTAAGGTGAGTAAGTTCCAATATATTTGTGGAGTAATAGGTCGTACCTTGTAAAGAAAAACCCGAAAAGATACAATCCTAAAATTCTATAAGACAATGGCTATTCCAATTTTACTATATGGTTCGGGGATATATACACTTAAAAAGATACTGGAGCCAAATACAATTGCAGAAATGAAATATCTCCGAGCAGTAAAAGGATGCACCAAACAAGATTATATTAGAAATGAAGACATAAGGAAAGAATTAGAGATATTTTCCTTAAAAGAAAAGATTCAAACAAATAGAGAAAAATGGAAAAGTCATAAACAAAGAATGGATAACTCTCGTATTCCATTTCAGCCATACAAATATAAACCTCTAGGCTACACAACAATAGGAAGGCCAGTTAAAATACGGAAAGAAATATGAGGCCGGAACAGGAGAATTCTCCTAATCCATGTTTTTGTTGATGCTGATGATGATGAAGTGATAGCTGAATCAGGACCTCCCAATCGCTGGTCTGAGTTGAAATGTACACAGTACAAAAGGTAATATTGATAACTTTCTGTGCTATACGATTTATAATGGTAGGCTTCTTGCCGAGATTTGGAATGAATAAATTAATGGAGGTCAGAAAATCTAGACTCGCCTCTTCTATTGATATTACTGCTGCCATTATTTCACATCTGAATATGATTGTGCCCCTCTCCGAGTACAGTGTGCAACCAACTGCTGGTTGCTGCTTCCATAGGAGATGATAAATAGATATCACTATTAAACCTGTATTGCGGTCGATTTTCACATCATTAGAAAAATATTTTAAAGTAAGAATTTAATGCCCTTGCTACAATACATTACCTTGCCTTAACATTCAGCTAATTGCCAAAATTGACTCCTGTAATTTCAGGATTCTTGAATCAGGGCGAGAAATATTCTTTCTTCATTGAAAATTCTGTAGATGACAGCTGAAGTAGCTACCTTATGCTAAAGGGTGATCCCTGATTTGAGTCACAGCCATAATCCTTTCAAGGTCCAAAAAGGTTCTCGGACCGTTTGTCTTTCTAGAAGAGGATACCCAAACAAAAATGAAAAGCAAGAAGGGTTGGTAAGAATGTTATCTATTCATTCTTCTCTGTGGCCATATTGTCACAATTCTACTTGAGTAACAAAAGAATATCACTGCTCACCAGCTTGATGCTAACTGATATTTATCAGAACGAGGGAAAAATTCGGAAAGTCCTTATCTGGGTCCCGAGAATCTCGAGACTTCTTGAATGTGAGGTAGTCACACTACTTTCGCATTACTTTTGTTTCTAGTTGCTTACTACTTTATCATTATTTCAACGTGAGGTTTGAGGCAATATTTATATAATATTCACAAAATCTGCCGACATTTTATGCGTTTTATGTCAGGTTTATAATATTTGATGTTTAATTGTTTTTATTCCTTTGCTTCCGAAGTTGAAATCGCTGGATGCAAAATTTTATTATTCCTTGTGCTTTCGTCGCATATGAGTGTTTTGATTTTCTCGATGCGAGTTTGTTTTTCAACAGTATCTATAGTTACGTGTTGATTTTCTGGCTGGTGACGCCAAGTTATGATGAAGAAGGAGACTTCTTCACGCGTAATGGAAAAGGCCGTTTAGAGATAACGCGCAAGAATGTATGCGTGTTGAATTATACGCGCCCATGGATTCACAGCGTTCAACGAAGTAAAGAATTGTGTCGAGCGATTACAGTTTATCTTTGGAATTGTCAAATAATATCTATAAAAATAAACTGCGATTCTACAAAAATCCAAGCAACTTATTATTTAAGAAGCCGCCAGGTAGTCTGGATCTGTGAAGCCCAACAACGCCCTGAGAAGCGTCAAATGCTACACAAAGTCAATCATAAGCGCGAGTAGACTTACAATCCAACATTGGACGAGCGCTTAATGCTTCAGGTTGCTTCTCAAAATTGCATGTAAAGGATATAGAATTTAAGGTCAGGATAAATCCTTTGCTGAAACATATGACTAACCCTTTTCTCTATGTTCTATAACTAAATATGTAGCACAGTTTTCTCCGAAAAGGTGTATCTCCATTAAACGCTTTCGTAAGAATAGCTTATATAGGAAATAATAAACTATAGAGCTTAGAATAAGTCATATGAATATAACCATAATATGTTTGGTATTCGGAGAGACTCGAGAACTATGTGAATCTCAGTATCGACATTTTGTGTGGAGTACAACATGCCTTCTACTTGCTACAGGCAAGTACACCATCCGTCCACTGCATTATCACCTCATGTAGAGGTTAGCGAATATCAGGGCGAAGGTCGCATGTGTGTGCAATGCCGACGTTAGAGCCAACCTTAAGCCTGGATGATGATGTTGCCATGTATGCATGCGCTTATCGTACACGATGAAGGACAGTGGACGGCTTTCGGGATTGATGTTAAGTAACTCCCACAACGTGAGGGAACATTCAAATTGAAAATTAAGCATTAACATAAAGACGTAAAGCGTAATGCGATGTCATTCATAACGATAAATTGAAACACAAAGAGAAGCCAATTGCAAGAGGGTATTAAACGGCGAGCTAATATGACGGTCTTTGAAGTGTCCATGGGCTGTAAACGCGACAAAAGAGGTCCACACCTTTTCGGAGGCGCTCGACTTCACATTCTCCATTGCGTAGAGTTCGCCCTATTGCGGTACCAGGTCAGAGCGACAACATTGAAATATGAAGTACGCTATACTTCCTGATATCTATTGGCTTCATAGCTAAGGTTTCATTTCCTGTAGGTCAAACGCATGTGCTTTCAGATTGTTTAATACTCCAACTATTTCGCGGTAAATTAGAGATAACCCACTCACCATATTGGCTGAAGGCTCCACAGAAAGAAGATTTCTTAGGTTGACAGCACTGCAGAAAGACAGGCGGTCGAACTCTCTTCTTCTCTACTACCCTCCCTTCCCTGTAAAACTAGCGCTAAAGAAAAGGTGCTATACTGACATATATTAAAGCGGTTCATAATAGATGACAGATAATTTAACTCAACTATTAAACTGCCAACACAATGGCCGAGATTAGGCAATTTCAAACATTCGCGGTCATCTGATAGCGATATTCTCGATACATCTTTTCACAGCTGATGCTCATTTCTTTGAATTCTTATCGCACCTGACGTTCGTTTGTTTGATCTCCTGTCTTTGTTTTTAGTGACAAGGTGGCAAACCAGTCGCCCAACCTTTACTTTTAATAAATGTCAGTTCCACAATTGTACTTTCAATTAATTCAGTTACAATGTTTATTTAAAGCTTTATCCAGTTCATAATTCATTCAAAAAGGAATGAAAATAACCATTATTTGTGTTTTATTTATGAGATGAGTACAATAACCTTAAATAAAATAACGTTTATTTCCATTTCATGTATTAGTTATTAAAATCTGAAATAAAATAATTATTCCCTATTTCTATTATTATAATCCATATTCGTACATTAGATGTAGGTACAGACGGCTATATCATAATTTAGGAAGCAGTGAAAAAAGAAAGAAAATAAATATTGGATATATAAACATGGTGGAATTCATCTAACATTTGAGAACTAATGATAAATTACAATCAGAATCTGATTGAAGTCCCCCTTCCTATATATTATAAATTATTAATAGTATATTTCGCTGAACTGTCTTAGCAAATCAACTCCTGTGTTCATCTTTCAGTTTTCTACTGACTTGGAACTTTAGACTTTAAACACATTTACAATCAACGGTCTGGGCCGGGTTTTAACCCGAAAACTTAGCATCAAAAGGCCAGCAAACTGTGATTTACACAAATATAGAATGATATATTCTAGAGTACCAAAGCAGGCGTTATGTTATTCTGTCAAATAAAAGAAAATATCATATTCATTCTTAATTGGGAATCAGAAAAAGAATTATATCTGTAAGATTAAAATAGAAAGAAGTCATATAACTGTCATATCGGTCAGAGAACATACAGAAAATATACAATTATTTTCCCAAGAGTTACAAATAATAATAAATAACTTTAAAAACTTTACATAAATCTAACAGCTGATTTTAACGCAGTAATTGGTAAAAAAAACCCACAGACAAAATTAATAGACCCGCATGGGGATCTACAGTTAATTAAAACAGTGGAATTATGAGAGATTTTTTCGCTTCAATAACTTAAAAAGATCTGATGGGTTCATTCACATGACTTTGCACACATTTCTTTAACAAATTAGTGTTAAAAACTTATTGTTGTATCTACTTTATGATGGTCGAGCTAAACATTAGCAGAAACTGTCCTCATTACTTGGTTTCTTATAAGGAGAAGGACAAAATCTAATATGTTCCTTTGACATAATGTCCTCTAGCTGTTTAGCAAACAATCTTTTGTTCAAAACATTAATTTGGTCTTTACATCATGTTAATAAAGATAAACATAAGCAAAATTAGTTTTATTACTAGTCCTTTGTAAATGGAAGGGAAATAAGAAAATGCACAGGCTAAAGCGACAGTCTTGTCCTTCAAAAGCCGGTCACTATGTGAAACAATTAAAATTCCATTCTCTTTGCTTGCCAAGAATAAACAAACGAGAAACGAGAAAATGTCTTCCCGTTGACAAAAGTTGAAGAGGCTTAAAATTGAAACCAATAATCCGGAATATTTCGAAAATGGTTAATTCTACCCAAAAAAAATCTATATGGCATAAATTGTATGTTTAAATGAGATTTGTTGCAGTAAGTTTTTGCATATCTTTTACGGTTTGCCAGTTGTATAAGTCATCCAAATGAAAACATGTTTGTACGCTATTCCCAGAAAATTCAAAATCTAAAGTTTGTTTGTCAAAAAAATGTTTTGTACATAAGATATTTTAATCAAAATCGTTACAGAAAAATCTTCCATGTAATGGGTAGTTTGGGGTTGCGATTTTATTGAAAATCTTCGTGTCGCATTCTTGGAAGATACCAATCTTAAATACTAAGTATTTTTTAGTTATTTTGTCCACAGATACACATACAGACCTTTTTCTAAACTTTTTTTGATTCAGGGGGTCTCAAAACATGTATTTTTCGTGAAATCTCGGGCTGCATTACAATACCTTCTCTATACACTATGTACATAGTACGTGTACATTAGCGCTTTGCTGCCATATATACTTATGTACATAATCTTATATATATCGTATGTATGTCACTGAACTTCTCCTAAACGGTTGGACTGATTTTGATGACATTTTTTGTGTGTTTAAGTTGATTCGAGAATGTTTTAGACTCGCAGTTCGATCCAATAAATACTGTGTGTTTAATTAATTGATTTAATTTTATTTGTTGCTAATTTTTGGATGATTTACAATTGATTCGGCAGGCAACGCTGTGATCGCGGTATTGAAATATTTGAAGATAGATCCGTTAGTTCTGCGATCCGATTCATGGAAATTTCCTGTAAATTGTTAGTTTTTCGCACATTCGTTGGTATTTTAATGATTTATTTTACATATATTTTCTACAAATAGGTCCAAATAATTACAATCTATTTAAAAAAATTACAATTTTCGAATCTAAAGTTCTAAATAGGACAAAAATAAGAAATTTTAAAGATGTAAGGGTCTACAGAGGGGAAGATAACTTAACCAAACATTACTGCTAAAACATATAATCCAGATGGTATAGAAATGAAAGGACGCGATAATAGCGTGTCATATGGTAGTTAGAAGAAGGAAATGACAGTAGTGTTTGGATCTAAGTGAGAAATGGAATGTAATATATAGAAAGACGACATTATTATTGGTGAAGGTAGTGATGGTGGTTTTATCACCAAACATTCTCACTGTACACTGAGAAATGTGCAACAAATGTTTGGGCTTCATCGTGTCTAGGAGTTCATAACAAGTTATATTTTAAGGTTAGGAAAAAGAAAGGCATATGGCCGGGTGGAGGGCATGTCATCAGATGAAGAATGGGGTAAGGAAAATAATTTTAGGCATGGATGGGCTACTTGTGACCAGATAAGGAAGTAAAAAACTAACAAATCACTAAGCTTTTACAAGCAAATAAAAACCGAATGGGCAAGGCAAAAAAAGTACTTAGATAAATGTAGTAAAGCCGAAAGAAAAGGAATAGGTTTGACGAGAGCGGAAGTGATATATCTAAAAGGGATCAGAGCCAGAAAGAATGAAGTGTGCGTTTTGTGTTGGGGGAATACCTTTCACGATATGAATACAGAATACAGATTGTGCATGTATATAGTTATCGCTATGGAGGGAAAATATGGCAGAAGTGGAACAATCTAAATAAAATATAGTAGTAATAAAATCCTATATAGAAATAAAAAGAAAATGAAAGTGACATACGGAAAATTCTGATTAGATTAAAATAAAAACGGATTAGGAAAGTAAAGGAAGGATGAAATAGCGGATGCTACAGGGGCGAAGAAACGTATGGCTAGCTAGTAGCTACTTCGTCAATTCATTGGACCAAGGAGTTGAGATAGCAAAACATAAAAACAAAACAAAAAAACATAAAACTTAAAAATAACTTGGGTAATAAAGTTTGAGTAAATACATACATTTGAAAGAAAAATAAAGTTACTGTATTTTATTGTGGAACCAATAATAGATAGGTGGTGCCGTGGCTTAATGATTGGATGTTCGCCTCGCATCTAAGCGACCGGTTTTTTTTCTTTTGGTAAAGTTTAACGCCCGCTTTTACTACATCGCCCGCAGGCGATGACACTGGTATATGAAATCAAGATGGAACCCCAGGGGAATGCATGGCGGGGAAAACCAGAGAACCCGAAAAAAAACCATCCCTGCGCCGCTTTGTCCACCAAAATCTCACATGCGGTCGCTTGGGATCGAACCCAGGCCGTCTAGGTTCGATTTCAAACGCCGCATATGGGATTCGTGGTGTACTAAGCGGCTTCTGGGCTGGTTTTCCCCGGGTACTTCGGTTTCCCCCGCCACTCATTCCACCAATTACTCCATCACCTTTCTAATCATCAATTTCGCTTACATTTCATATCATCCTCGTGTTCATGCCTGGCTACGGGCCGACGCTCGTAACAGGTTCTTCATTCTGTGGTTTCGTGCCGTAGGCTTTCTCGACAGGCTTTTGATCCCTAGTCATTGGTTTGTAAGTCCTAGGGGGGGGGTCAGTCCTACAAATACGAGGAGGGTAGGGTGATTACGAAACGAAAGTAATAGTAGATGCTTTTTATGCTTTGCATTAATAGTTTGAAATAACATGCATACATTATATTTTCCACCAGTGATTAAAATTCTTTCTTAGTCACTTGTTGCTTGAATTATTTTATCAAAGAGATATTAATTCTCTCAGAAATGTGGAAAACGTTTCATCTGCGCTTCACATTTAGAGCATAATAACGACGCATAAGCGCATAGAAACAATACATTATTCCATATCGTTTTATCGTTTAAAAGATCGCCTTGGGCTGCATTTGCATTTAAGAGCTCATTTGGAATTGGAGGTAATGTCGATCTCCTTAAAGCCCTAGACCAGATTTATGGTCCTCCGCTTTATCATGGAGATGTGCATGCTGCAGCTTTTCATGGCAGCCATTGTGCTTGGCTATAACCGTGAAATTTATATGCTGGGATGGGGAAAGATTCACTGAAGTGGGTTATCAGTAAATAGACGTTTTACTTCGTAATGCGAGGACAGTGTTTGGAAAAACAATGGCCATATTACTATGTTTTATTCCTCAGGGTTACGACCAAGGAACAACTTCTGAGATGCACGAGATATCCAAACACCAACGAAGAGTAACCCTTTGCAGATGAATGTTCTACTGTTTTGAGGTTTCTGAAAAAAAAAAAGTTTGTTTCAGAGAAAACATTCAGAAAATGTATGTTATTTGTCTATTTACCTTTACAGTCTTTGGGTTTACATCCAAGAACTAATTTTGGAATATTTTATATTTTCTCTAATAAATGCATGTTAGGTAGAGATAATATTGTATTTCATTTAAAAGTTTTCATCGAGATTCTATCTAAAATATGTGTTTAGAGGCATCCTGAATCCAATTAAAACACTTACGTATAATATATATATATATATATATATATATATATATATATATATATATATATATATGGAAAGTATTGCATTCCACCCAAAAATTCGATACGAGCTAAAAGAGACACACATTTTGAGAAACCTGAATTCAAAAATATCTGTTTTAAAAATAGATCTATATGTATGATTAGCATAAACCAAAATGGAAAAGTCGATGAATACAAAACTTGCTATTTAAATTCAGCAGCTTCGAAAAGAAAGTTTTTTTAGTGAAATTCCCCAAAACGAAACTACTTTTTACACGGAGCAATTTTCACAACTTTTGATTTCCTGAAAAAATACCTTTGCTATTTGAATTAAAAGCACCATAAAGATATATACATTAACAGTAAAATATATAGGTATTATGAATTTTCTGATAATTAACTGAGAAATCCATTTCATTCGGAAGTCCTTTTGTATACCTATTACTTTACACTCAAATACATTAAAATACCCTGGAAATACTTATCGTAAGACAGGGTCTTTTCGCTAATCCCGCCCATGTCTTTCACCTGTTTGCTGTGCTCTTAAAAGCGTATTGGACAGGTCACGTTTACGAAGGAAAAGGGGTTGGACTTAAAACAGAACTTGCGACAAATGAAGTTCTGTGTTGCGAATTGGTGATCTCTAAACTTTTTGGTTGGACAATAATGCAACGCTCTCACCGGGCATTATAAAATTAGGTTAATCTTTTGACTGCTCTTTAGACTAAAGTTCTAATATTAAGGTAATTCGCGCACGTGGTTGACAAAATTAACACCCTCTTTTACTGCTCTGACGGAGCGTCGAGTGGGCTGAGGGATGAAATCACAAATAATTCTTAAATAGATGGTATTTTATCCAAAATCGTTAAAAGGCATTTTGCAGAAAATAAACATTATCGAGAATTTTCCAAGTAAAGGGCAGTTTGGGTTGAAGAGATTCCCTTGAAAATCTTCGTCTCTCATCTTTAGAAGATGCTGAAGTTAAATATCAAGTTTGGTATTTAATATAGTTTTTTTTTTTCCGAGGTATGATGATCACATACGCGAGCGAGAGCGCACACATACGCACGCGGACCTTTTTCTAAAACTTCTTTTTTGACTTCAGGTACCCCAAAACATGCATTTTTATTGGAATCCTAGTATTTAAGTTTTGGATGGGATGAAATACCCTCTCTATCTGCTATGTAAATGGTAGAGAAACTAAAATGAAACTAAATATTTCTGTACCATATAGTTACATTCAATTCAAAATCTGGGTGGAAGTGAAATATGGGTGGAAGGGAAGTCATTACATTAATTTACACCAGTGATAGATTTTATTATTTGGAACACAATTTGTATCTTACGTTTTTGTCTCTGTCCATTTCCTACTGGGATAATTTAGTTTTTTCGAAAACAAGAGACAGACAAGCTAGCAACGCTACAGGTTGTGTGGTTGTCACACTAGGTCAGTACATAAACACGCCTCTCTAGGACGTTGAAGGTATTCCTCTGTTTTTACTGTGCGAGTGTTGGCCAATCAGAATGCCCGTTACACTCGTTATCCCACACCTATATCGTGTTTGCAAGCAACAGACATGTTAACATCCAGAAGCTGGTGGAGATCCCTCAACGCAACGTTGCCGAGTTACTTCATCTTTGAAAAATCTGCTCGGAATATTCCTTTAATTCTTTTAATTGATTAATTCTTTCGAAACTCTGTGTGATTTTCCATAATTCTAACCGAAACTGTCAGATATACGTTACTCTATGCATCTTACAAACCATTATCTTCGTACATTCTTATGGAATTACGCAATCAATTTGGAACAACAACCATTTATTTTTTCAAAATCAGCTAATCAAAGAACTAAATTCTATTAAGACTTTTTTGTTTGTAATGCTTCTATGAAGTACATATGAGAAGGAATGTAGTAAGTTCCCTTCCACTCGGTATTTAAAACAATATTTTCCTGTGACCGAAGGATTAGTCATGTAATGAGATGGTAGGCTAACAATATATTCAGAATGTGATTTATTAAAAAGAAAGACAGTATCTGTAAGTTATCTTGTGTGAGGTTTCAGGTCAAAGGCAAGCACTGCGCTACCTGATGAAATGGTTTTCATATGCACGTAAATACACATCCCTGGCGTTATAACCTATGAAAACGTTGAATACGTATAAATCGTTCATTACACAGTATGTGTACTGAAAACTGTGTACACTCACTATTTAGCACTGGATGCGTCTATGTTATATAAAATAATACGGAACGAAAGCTCTTTGTCTCATTGAAATAGCAGAATAAGCTGCAATTTTACTTTTTCTACAGTATTACATACATAAAGTATAGAGAACCTATTGTACTGCACCCATAAATTCGACAGCAGATTTCACCCGATATATTGCTTTGAGGCATCAAAAAAAAAAAAAAAAAAGTAGTTATATGTCCGTATGTTCGGTCTCTCAGTGGTGTGTGTGAGTGTGGGTGTGTCTATGGGCAGCACAGCTCAAAAACGAAAACTCTGTTAAATACCAAACTTGGTACTTAAGTTTAGTATCTTCCAAGAATAATCGGCGCCGTGGGTGAGTGGCTAGACAGCTCACTTCCCACCTAGGTGGTCTGGGTTCGATTCCAAGCGCCCGCATGTGGGATTCTGTGTGGGTTTTCTCCGGGTCCTCCGGATTCTCCCGTCACTCATTCCACCAATTGCTCAATCATTACCTTTCCAATCACCAATTTCGGTACATTTCCACTTCTTCATGTTCAACCCCTCGTAACAGGTACTCCATTCTGTGGTGTGGCTCCCCGATAGGTGGCATTGGCTTGTAAGTCATATGGAGTGTCAGTCCTAGAATTACGGGGAGGGTAAACCAATTACGAAAACGAATCTTCCAAGGATGCGACATGAATATTTTCAAGAAAATGCCCCCACCCACATTGGAAAATTTTTTATTTTTTTTTTATTTTCTCAAAAATGGCTCTAACGATTTTGATTAAAATATCGTATATTAAAGACATCTACATGATAAATAAAATGTATATCTTGAATTTTCTGGGATTAGCCTCTTGAAGACCATTTTATTCTGGATGAATATTGCGGAAATTTGCATAACTGTTAAACGTAAGAGATAGACAAAAACTTAGTTAACAAAGAACGTAGAGCTCGTTAAAACACACTTTATGTTACATACATTTTTTCGTGTGGTTGACCGTTTTTGAGATATTCCTTGTTGTTAGTTTCAGTTTTAAAATACCTATACTTTTCCAATACGGGAGTTTGTCAACTTCTGGCCATACAAAGGAACTTCAATCACACAGCAACCAGCTTTTAAAGGATTTTAGTATCGTTTGAGATTATGGCTTTCCCCTATATCCTTTCTGCTTACAAAGAAGCAAGTAATAAGACAATTTCTGCTAATGTTTACCATGATTAACATGTCGTAGATAGCCCGCGCCGTGGCCGAGACCGAATGGGAGATTTGTGGTGAACAAAGCGGTGTAGGGGCGGGTCTTCTCCAGGTTCTCCAAGTTTCCCGCCATCGCATTCCACCGGTGCTCCATCTTTATTCCATGTATCATCAGTGTTTTCGCCTGCGGTGTCACAAGTAGTAAAAGCGGGCGTTAAACACTATCCAAAAAAATCTATTGAAGGCTTTATCAGCCTACCTAAATAATATTCATTAGTTTTATCATTTTCTTAAACCACTACAAAATAAATTCTTAACCAAATTCTTTTCAATCCCATTCAATACAGGAATTTGAATGCTGGAATGCGAGCCTCGGGTCACCAGGATACCTTCTGAATTTTACAACATTTACGATGTATGATTCCATCAACTCGTTCAGTCATCGTTCCAATTCTTCCTCTATTTTATTGCAGATGCAGTTGATCATCTGCCGTTACCTCAGCGCATGTTTTATTGTTTGTTGTTACAAAAATCAATATAGATCGTTTCATTATACAAACACTTAATGTACTTCTATCTAAACAAAGGGGCAGCTGATACTTTGAATCATGAACGTTTGAATAAACAGAAACGAGGAACTGCAAGACACGGAAGCAACGTGTCCTATTTTGCATCACGCAATGATAGGTGTTATGACAAGCCTTCTACAGATTCTTTCATAGTTTGACGTCTTCCTCTTATTTGTCTTTTTAGTCTTACTTGTCAGGAAAATTGGTGCTAGATTTTGAAGCAGTAGCTTCTAATTTCCTCTAAGTTTGTTAGTTACTACGGTAAAGTTCATCTTTGGGGCGTGTGGCTGAGTGTTTATCACGTGCCTCCAATGAAGATGCTGCCCTCTCACTAGTGAATCACTAGTTCTTACCTCATGTAGGCCAAATTTGACAAATCAGGGGCGATATAAATGAATGTAAATGGAACAAAATCACTATCTACTTTTTCTATTCATATAATCCAAACTCTATTATGATTTTAATAGCCCATGATAAATGTTAACACTGATTTTACAAACACAAATTCACAAAGTATACCCAACCCTTAAAAAGAAGCGGTTTAAGAGGTAAAATCAAATCAACAAAATACTACATCGCAGACAATGTTGCAATCCAAATTCAATCCTCTTATATACCTAATCTGACATGACCTCGAACTCAATGTCCTATTCTATTATGGGTTATATTTTCGCGTCAACATTGACGTCATAATGTCACACAATCCTATATTTTTGCCTTATTGGATGCAATCACACAAATAACATTGAGCTTATTAGAAAATAGCCTATTTACTAAAGTTTAGGGAATGACCCTGGTGTTGCAGTGACTTTGTTGCAGCAACCGTAACTGGAATAAATATAGCACAATTCCCTGCAAACATTAAGGTTATCATCTGTGAAATTTAAACAATCTACAGTATGTAAGTATCTTGTTATAATTTATACCAGTTATTAATACAATAATAGTGATATTTTGCCATGTTTTAAAATTCTAGCTTGTCATTATTTAAATGATAATGTTTATTATCAGAATACATTGTTATAATAAATTTGAGCCACGTGATACATTTTTAAAAATATCCGCATACAAAAACCAGTTTTGCATCAAATGCATTTAGAGAGATCTGTCATTTTACTAGCCCTAATTTGTGGAGAATAATAATTACTTTTTGCAGTCTTCAGAACGCTTGATTTTTCAAAGCTTAATATCTTGAGTTTTTCAAAATTGGAGTATTATTACGAAAAAGGAAAGACCATTTTGTTTAATGTGCTTTATGAGAGACAACATAAAAATGTTGAAATAAATTAGAGAAACATCGCATGATGTGCATCATTCTAAATATGGAATTGTGTTGGAAAAAATGTTCGAGAAGATAAGTTAGCAATAACCATTAATAAGCATGCACATACCCATCTATAGCTTCAGTTAACCGGTGGAGTGCGCCAAGTGAGAAAAACGATATATACTCTTAATGTTAAGAGAGCATATCAATTTATTATGAAACAAATTAATGTTTTAATTTTCACAGTTCAGATGCATAGCGATCATTAGATATTTTTTAAATGTTCATAACTTGGTTGAAAACGACGGCTTACACTTGGTGTTTCACTATTTTTTTCTTTTCTTATTTCAAAATTAGTTCGCATATAGTCCCAATGCTATTATGTTCATTAACATGTATGTTTGAGTAATTTTTCTTCTTTTGTGAAGCTTTCCCTTATATGTTTACGTCATATTTTCTACTGTCTCCATTCCCATCGAGCAACATTTTTTAAAGGGCGGGTGATGAAATCCATAATAAACTACAGCCATTTTTATAAATATCTAATAGTATTACCAACAAAAATGTTCCAGGAATATTATTAATACACTAAAGCGTTTATAGAAACATACAATAGAGTATAGATTCTACAGCCTCATGAGTTCTTCAGCTATCAGCTCAATAGTAGATATTTATGTAACCGGGTAGCAGAAAAACTTATGGGTAAAATGCGCAATTTTATTTAACTAGTTTAATTTGGTTTTTTTATTAGATGATTCTTTTCTATATATTTTTTTCAGTTTTAAACTTAAACTAGATTTTATGAACTATGGACGTTTCCTTAACAATAAAATCTGATGTTTCATTCACATGACCTTCTCTACTTCTTTACAACCAATTATTTCTAGAGAGCATTGTGCTCTATTTATTTCATGCTAATTGAGAAACATTTAGCAGAAATATTCTTATTACTTGCTTCCTTGTAAGTATAAGCGAAATAAGGGAATACCATATGTTAAAGCAATATTCAAAAGCTGTATGAGAAAAGTATGAGTTTTTTTAAAGCTGAAACCAATAACAAGAAATATCTCCAAAACGATCAACTCCACGAAAAAAATGTATATAACATACATTGTGTGTTTTACCGTGATCTATATTTCTTGTGAAGCAAGTTTTTTCTATCTCTTACGGTTAACCAGTTATGCAAAATTCGGTAAAACTCATCCAGAATAAAGTGGTCTTCAGAGGCTATTCCCAGAAAATTCAAGATATAAATTTTATTTATCACATAAATATCTTTAATATACGATATTTTAATCAAAATTGTTGGAGTTATTTTTGAGAAAATCAAGCTTTTCGAAAAAAGTTCCACGTAAAGGGTAGTTTGGGGTGGGGAGATTTTCTTGAAAATCTTCGGTGTCGCATCCTTGGAAGATACCAAACCTAAATACTAAGTTTGGTTTTTAACGGACTTTTCGTTTTTAAGTTATGCTATCCAAAGACACACACAGACATGTTTCTAAAAATGCTTTTTTTGAATTCAGGGGGTCACAAAACATATATTTCCGGTGAAATCTCGGTATGTAATTTTTGGGTGCATTACAATACCTTCTCTATACACTATGTACATAGTACGTGTAGAGAAAGTAAAAAAATGGACACATTTTAAACATGTACACAAAATTCAATGCCATAGCCGGGATTTGAATCACGGATCTCCCGGTCTCAGTCGGTTGTTCTACCACTGAGCTACCATGGCAAGTCTTAGGTTGCGAGGTAACATTTTAAGTGAATGCTAATCATTATCATTTCCATTTACCAAATAAGCTAGGTCAACAAAAGTATCAATTATTTAAATTTAATGAGAAAAAATTGTACATTCCTTAACTACGGTACTTTAATGAACGTCATTAGCTATTTTTGAGAAAAACATACTTTCCAAAAACATTTTTCATGTAAAGTTAATTTCCTTATAGTTTATGGTTGTAGAATTTTCTTGAAAATCTCCGTGTCGTATCCTTGAGAGATATTCAACATTAAATACCAAGTTTAGTATTTAATGATGTTTTCATTTTTGAGTAATGCTGTCCATAGACACACCCACTTGGACCTTTCCTAAAAATTCTTCTTTCGGAACCAGGGGACCTCAAAGCATATACTTCCGGTGAAATCTCGATATAAGTTTTGGGTGGAATACGATATTTTCTCTGGCTACTATGTACCTCTTTGTACTGTGCGTGTGTGTACCCATATACGTACGAGCTAGAGAGAGTAATAAAAATAAATAAATCGACAGTTCTGTAGAGTGATTTGTGTAGAACTGACACATTTATTTCTTTAATTATTCCGTTGGCAGCTGTTCCGACATTTTGTTCTTTTAGTCGACGTGAAAATGCAGTACACATTAAATCAACGACTCTTACTTGTGAAGCAATACTGGATTACATCACTTGTTTGCCATGCATGAACCTAGTTGCAAGTTTCTTTGACAACCGGATATTTTCCAGGAACCTGTGGCCACCGAGATCTCCGGATTTGACATCGCCGGACTTCTTTCTATGGGGTTACTTAAAAGACAGGATTTACGCCACACATCCCCAGACTTTGGACGATCTGAAGCAAAATATCACAAGGGAGATTCAAGCTATTGACAACAGGGTCGTCCAACGAGTGGCCAGTAACATGGAACGACGTGATGAGTTGTGCCTTATGCAGGATGTAGGACATTTTCAACATTTGCTATAGAGGTAAAGCATTTCCCAAAAGTCCTCTACAATTTAGGTATAATAAAGTTGTCGCATAACACGTTTTGAAACAATTAATGAAAAAATGTGTCAGCTGTATATAAATCACTCTGTATATTACTCTTCTAGTACATTCAGTTGGAACTGAGTATAGAGAGAAAACGAGTGTGTGGGTGGGTGCGTGAGAAGAGGAAGGGAGGTCGAGGGCGAGAGGGTATTTTGCGGCTATAACAGTAACGCTGGGGTGCTTGGCTCATTAGCAGATTTCAGATAATGAAGCCACCTGCAGAAGAATTTGACACTTTTGCCAGGGGTGGGCATGGCCGCATAATTGCAACAATCTGAAATAATTGCGTTTTGGAAAGAAAACCACTAACGAGGTCCAAACGCATTTTGTGCGTGGGATAACCAACGGAATATTTACCATGCATTCGTATGTTCTGCATTCCAACCGTAATTCGATTTGAACACGCATGTTTCGTTTCGTATTCGGTTTACCCTCCACGTATTCGTAGGAATGACACTCCCCTAGGACTTAAAGCGGATGCGTGTCGGAGAGCCAACGGCAAGAAACCACATAATGGAGAACCTGTTACGAGGGGTTGTCCGTAGTCAGGCATGAACATGAGGTGGATTATATGAAATGTAAGCAAAATTGATGACAGGAAGGGTGATGATGGAGCAATTGGTGGAATGAGTGGCGGGAGAAACCGGAGGACTCGGAGATAACCCTCCCAGACGCCGCTTCGTCCACCACAAATCCATATGCAGCCACTTGGAATCGAACCGGGACCGTCTAGATGAGAGGCTAGCGCTGTAACCACTCAACCACGGTGCTATACACAAATGTACGTTATACTCTAGAATTTCTTCATACGACTTTCTCTACTCTCTGTTGTTTATTAGTGGAAAAGTTAAATATTCTTACGAAAACTTATTTTTGTACATGCATTTACATTAAACATTTCGTTATAAATAAAAAGGGACTAGGGATAGTTACATGTTTAAAGTTTGATTTCTTTGTTTTGAATTCTTTTTTTTTTTTAAATGTAACGTTCTTTACCCTGATAGGTCATATCAGACGATGAATGAAATCGATCAAACAAGCCCCGAGACCAATGAGCTTAAATTGCTCGACATTCGGCTTCTCAGGAAAAGGGGAAACCCACATTAACTCTAATGGATATTCATACTCGGGACCTCTCGAATGTGAGATAGACGCGCTACAGAGACGCGCATTTAAAATTGATACAATGCCTGACTTTAAACTCTTCTCATATAATTGCGAGAAACAACAACCTGGAATCGACAGGTATTTACATGGCTAAAGTAGTGAATAACTGAAACAATCGCGAACTGCTTTAATTTAGGAGAATGTCATTTGGAATAAATTATGTTTTTAGTTTGTTTATATTTGCTTGGAACGATGTCGTGTATGGTTTAATGTTTACCGGTTATAATGCAACCTTAAATCGATTCTTTACATTTCATTTCGTTCTTCCATTTATTGTAGCTGCCGCAGTTACAGTTCGCTTATTATTCCTTCACCGAATTGGATCCAAAAATCCATTAGGTTTAAATAGAAATATTGATAAAATTCCTTTCCATCCTTACTTCACATTTAAAGATATTTTAGGATTTATTATACTGTTTGTTATCTTATCTACACACTTTATAAGGACATTTTCCGAAAGAAATTGCCTTCACAGTTAATTCAAGAAAAATCCAATATATACATTTTTATGTAAACCTCTTCATGGTATTCTATTCAAAATAGGTAGAGCTATTTTTATGAAATTAAAACCTTCGAAAAACTTTAACGGAAAAGGTAGTTTGAGGTTCGGAGATTTGTATCAAAATCCTCGTGTGCAACATCTTCGGAATACTAAGGAATATGCTGAACTTCAATAGCAAGTTTCGTAGTTATGCGACTTCAGATTTTTGAGTTTCGAGTTATACACACAAATACATACACACGTGAAGTTTAAAAAAAGAAAGAAAAAAGAACACTTTCTTTTGAATAGGAGCCTGAAATCTTGTATTTCCGGTAAAATATCCCAATCGAATAGACGTTTGAATATGATACCTTCCGTACCGGCCTAAAATATGGCCCTTAAAGAAATGGTGCTGCTTATATTGGCACTGGCAAAATCTAGTACATCCTCTGGTAGTAATAGTAATTACTATTAAGTTTATATTAATGCAATAGTTGCGTTGCACAGTCGCTTGGGCTGGGTGACCGTACATGCTGTTTCAAAATAAAATCGGTAAAACACAAGATGATCTCAATTTATTTTAACATGTTGTAGCTCATTGGTAGGGCAACCGACTATAAACCGGGCGGTCCGTGATTCAAATCCCGGCTGTGGCATTGGATTAATTTTTCAGTCTGAGTATTTTATTATAAGCTTAACTGAAGAAAAGCAACTGCAAATACTGTATCATCACGAGTCCTCAAACGCTGATTTTATTTACACTGATTCACCCTCGCTCTATACCAGTGGTTTCTCAGGCTTGCGTTGAGCCTTTGAGCGAAGTCCAGATCTGAGCGAGATGTTTTGTTATTGTTCCTATCATTAAGACAGTAAACTTGATGTCGTGGAGTCAGTAATTGTATTTTTTTGTAACCCAACAATTGATCCGTAAATATTGCAGAATCCACTTCTTCTGGCTGTGGGTTTTGAAACGGGCCGTTGGATCGACGATCAGGCCGTGTGTTTCAGTTGATTTGAACGTGGTCTTATCAATGCATTTATTATTTCCATTGGAGGCCAAACCAGAAACTTCCCTACAAAGTGTGTGTTTGAAAGGTAGGGTCAGACCGAAAAATTCAATGCCATAGCCGGGATTTGAGTTACGGATTTCCTAGTCTTCATCCAGTTGCTCAACTGCTGAGGTATCGCGGAAACATACCGACACGGCATTTAATTTCCCAACTGACTCGCGTTTTTTGCGGTAAACCTCAAATAAATCTTAAATTATTTTGAGATGACAAAACCTAATGGCGCCTTACAATGTCGTAAATACTTTAAGTCCGGGGCTTCAAAGTTTAATCCACTATTTGGTGTTTTTGTGTGTGTGTGTGTGCGTGTGTGTGTTTTATCGGAGGGGATTCCGCATTGTAGCCCTTTGCTTATTGTACGCCATATCCCAGAAGGATAAGATGATATAAAAATAACTTCAAAGAGCGGCCAAAACCGGGCGCGGAGGAAGAGCCAACGTGGATGGTCCCTAACATATTCCAAGTAATTGTTTATCCCGACATTAAGAGCGATAGAAGTCCGCACCTCAGGTCTGACCAAAATCCCTGGGTCTATAGATGATTTCGAGCGCCATCTCGCGACCGAGAGCAGTCAGCATCACGGAAGGGCGTCACCATCTCAGTTTTCGCCGACACTTACAACATTGAAAGAGAATGTTTGGATGAAATGGAGGGACAGGAAGTTTTGAGAATGAAGGAACCTCCTCAGCATTTTCTAGTGACTCGGGAACCCGGGTGGGGGGGGGGGGGACTGGGAAAACCCAGTCTGAAATTGAGAAGTTGGCCGCAGAAATCGATTCGACAACCTCCCGAATTCCGGTCTCAGACGAAACGCCTGAGCCATCTGGCTCGATTAAATTAAACCATTATTTGGTCAATTTCTTTTCCTCTATAACTTTCTAGAACAGCTGGACGGAGACTAGGAAATCCGTGGTTTAAATCCCGGTTATGCCATTGAATTTTTCTGTCTGACTCTGTCTCTCCAACTCCTAAGCTACACACGACTAGTGTGGAAGAAACAATTAATTCACAGTGTATTCACTGTTTCACAAACCCTGAGCTATCATGCCCCGAATGCGATGATGTACTATTTATACGATTTACAATCTTACGGAATGAGTCTCCTTTTACGCATCCAAGTGTACGTGGTACAGAATAAAATTACATTTTAGTAGCTAAATAATTGGATAAAAAGTCAAAATTTCATTTATAAGATTGTTACTTAAAAAACCGTCATAGCTAAGTAGCCCAATTATTTTTCTCGGCCTCCTCGTTACGACTGTTCTCGGTAGTTGTCATTTTTTAACTTTCAGATGTTCTCTTTGCTTGTGGATATTATTTCATAAAAACTCTGACAATTATTCATAACTCCCAGTTTGCTGAAGTCAATGTACCACAATAATTAATTCAATTTTGTGGTTGCTATATTTTCGCCGTATATATCAACATTTTTACTTTCTTTTGTTTTTGTTTCTTGGAAACACAAGCAGTTCTTTAAAAAAAAAATCTTTTCATTGGTAGTTTAAACTTTTGATTCCTCTTTAATGATGTGGGTTCCGAGCACTACATAATTGCTACCTTTGTTAAAATTATAAGTCTCTTCCTTATTTCTAACTACAATGCTTTATAAAAATAATGTATTTTGCCCGTTCCTAATTAACCCTCCTCCTTCGTCTTATTTGTCCGCAATTCCAATTATTTTGGTTTTTCTTTGTATATCTGTCATTCGTTTCTCTTTAAATTCTAGGAATTGTACTGTAATGGTTTATGAAAAAAGGAAAACTGCACAATGATAATTTTTGTTTCTATTTAAAATAAATGTATATTAAATTGGCATATTTTAAAGATTTGTAAAACTCTAAACCTAGACTGTTAATAGGGCAAGTAAGGCTAGGCAATTTTTTTTGTTCAAAATCAAATCTGATGTTTTTCATTAATATGACTTTCTCTTCATCTCTGTATCGTGTTGTTAAAACGGCCATTCTTCTTTCTACTTCATTCTTATCGAGATAAACTTTGGCAGAAATGTTCGTATTACTCACTTGCTTTTCTGTAGAACGGAAATAAAGGAATAAACTAGGCTATAGCGAAGGTAAATATTTAAAAAGACGGTTACCATGCGGTTGAAATTCGTTCTTTGCATGACCAGAAGTTGACGTATTCCCTTATGAGAAAAATGTTATTTTAAAACTGAAATCAATAACGAGGAATATCTAATAACGGTGAACTCCACGAAGAAAATGTATAAGACATAAAACGTGTATTTTAGCGAGATCTACATTTTTCGTGTGAAAAGTTTTTGTCTGTCTCTTACAGTTTATCGGTAATGCAAAATTCAGCAAAATTCATCCAGAATAAAGAGGTCTTCGGAGGCTATTCCTAGAAAATTAAAAATGTACATTTGGTTTTTCATGTAAATATTTTTCATATAATATATTTTAATCAAAATCTTTAGCCATTTTTGAAAAAATAAAAATTTAAAAAAAAAATCCATACTAAGTGTATTTTGGGGTAGGGGGACTTACCTCAAAATCTTCGTGTCGCATCCGTGGAAGATAGTAAACTTAAATACCAAGTTTGGTATTTCACCGACTTTTCGTTGTTGAGTTATTGTATTCACAGGCACACTGATACATAAATACACACGGACCTTTTTCTAAAAATGCTTCTTTTGGACACAGAGGGCCCTAAAACATGTATTTAAGATGCAATCTCGATATCGACATCGTGGATGTAGTGCAATACTTTCTCTACCTAGTATCATATACTACATAGAGTAAGTAAAAGGCTATTTGTGTTTCAAAAGCATTAGAAAAACTCTGTGAGCTCTTTGAGAACGCATTCTTTTCAAGCTACCGTATATTGAGCGTGTAATTGCACGGCAACGAAATTCTGGTTAAGGGAACGAACCTGTAACATTTGTTAGTTCTGTATTTTTCAAGCAAGTAGTTTGAATATTATAGACGCTATACAGTATATCAAATAATCTGGTATTCAAACTTCCAAATGTTTAAATATTTCCTTCAGCACTTATGAATAAAGATAGCATTTTAAATACTTAACAGAAATAACGTCATTGTGGTTCATTTTGCAACCAGCTCTCAATTTTGTATTCCAGACTATGTTACAAACTTATCACACAATTTGGAAATAAAACATGAATTACTTAATAAAAGATTAAAAACATAGCTCTCTTTATTGTGGTTTAGGTAATTAAAATTATTTCTAAATACACGTATTTCGTCTGAATTCCCAGTTTCAGGGATAACTTTTATTTATCTTAAGTTATTCTGGCGGACTTTTAAAATTAATTGGCAAAAACTTTGTGTACAAGAAGCAAATTGAGGAAAGGGGAAGTGAAAAATAATGAAGATTTAACATTAGTTTAAATAATATAGTAACTTCCTCAGTGTGGAGCAGGTGTTACCCATACCACTGCGCGTCGTTAGGTGGCTGTTGGTTTGGGGAAAAGATCGAGAGCTATAAATAAGTACACCCAGAAGACGGATACAAAGCTGTTAGTACCACTCATAGGGATGAACGAGGATAAATGGTAGAGAGATGAGAAAAACCAATGGATTACCTTAATTCCACAAAATGTCCCTTGTATACTCTGTGTTGAAAGTTAAACACTATTAAATATCACTTTACTCTTTTACTCGATGTCGATCAAGAGTGCGTCGTGCTACGTAGCTCAGATGTAACGGCTCGGCGTAACCTACCTTTCGAGTCTTTATAGCTAAAGCCATGTTTATGTCAGCGTTGCCTAAGAGGCCGATTCCTTGTAAGTAGAAGCGAAATAAGGGAGTACCATAGGTTAAAGTGATAGTCAAAAGCTGGTTGCCATATGATTTGTTTGTATGGACAGAAGTTAACCAGTTTCTGTATGAGAAAATATAAGTTTTTCAAAGCTGAAACCAATAACAAGGAATATCTAAAAAAAAACGATCAACTCCACGAAAAACATGTTCATAACATAAACTGCGTGTTTTAACGTAATCTACATTTTTTGTAGATAAGCTTTTTTCCTTCGCTCACGGTTTAGCAGTTATGCAAAATTCCGTAAAATTTATCCAGAATAAAGTAGTCCTCAGAGGTTGTTCTCAGAAAATTCAAGATATACATTTTAATTAAAACTGTTAGAACTATTTTTGGGAAAACCAAAGTTTCGAAAAAAGTTCCATGTAAAGGGTATTTGGGGTGGGGGGATCTTCTTGAAAATCTTCGTGTCGCATCCTTTGATGATACCAAACATAAATACCAAGTTTGCTTTTTGACGGACTTTTCTACTTTGAGCTATGCTACCCACAGACACACACAGACATTTTTCTATTCTTTTTGGATTCAGGGTGTCTCAAAACATGTATTCCGGTGAAATCTCGATATAAAATGTTTGGGTGCATTACAATACCTTCTTTATACACCGTGTCATAGTACATCTGATGTGTACATCACCTTCTCTACAGCAAATTATTGTGAAAAAGCTTATGCTTCAATTTACTTCATGCTAATTGAGAAAAATTAGTTGAAGTAGTTTAATTACTTGCTTTCTTGTTAAGTAGAAGCGAAATAAGGGAGTACCATAGGTTAAAGTGATAGTCAAAAGCTGATTTTAGTTGAATTATTGGGCATTAGAAAAGAGAGATTAACTCTATAGATGGGGTATGAACCCATTAGCTTAACTTTCCTTTATCGTAATAATATTAACCAATTTTCTTAACTTTCCTTTATCGTAATAATATTAACCAATTTTCTTTCAAAAAAAATTATTAGGATGTCCAAAAAATCAAAATAGGTGTTGATATAAAATAGGATTACCAAATTCAATTTAATAAACATAAAACAGAATTCACCTCATTCAACCATTCATACAAGCCTTCAATTAAAAGACTAATGATTATGCTACCTTCGCACAGTCAATATACCGCGGCCCTTCAAAAAAGTGTGACTGAAGTTTCTTGGTTTGAATGGACAGGAGTTGACAAATTCCTGTATGAGAAAAGTATAACTTTTTTAAAGCTGAAACCAATGACAAGGAATATCTGAAAAACGGTTATTTACGAATATCTTTTACGGTTACTAATTATGCAAAATTCAGCAAAATTCATCTGGAATAAAGTAGTCTTCAAAGACTATTCCCAGAAAATTCAAGACATACATTTTATTTATCACGTAAATAACCTTAATATACGATATTTTATCAAAATCGTTAAAGTAATTTTTGTGAATATCAAAGTTTTTGAATATTTTCCCATGTAAAGGGTAGACACACACAGACACATAGGGCCTTTTTCCAGAATTGCTTTTTTTGGATTCCGATGAAATCTCGGTATCAAAATTTTGGGTGGAATACAATACCTTCTCTATACACTAGGTACATAGTACGTGTAGAAAAAGTAAAAATGTCTGTGCCTGTCTGTGGACAGCATAGCTCAAAAACGAAAATACCGTTAAATACCAAACTTGTAATGGAATTTTGTACGAAAATTTTGATTTTTTCAAAAATGGCTAACTATTTTGATTAAGATGTCATAAACTAAATATATTTACCCGACAAATTAAATGTATATCTTGAATTTTCTGGGAATAGCCTCTGAAGACTATTTTATTCCGGATGAATTTTACGGAATTTTGCTTAACTGTTAAACCATAAGAAATAAACAATAGCTAACTTAACAGAAAATGTAGAGCTCATTAAAACACGCAATTTATGATATATCATTTTTTTTCGTAGAGTTGATCTATTTGAGATATTCCTTGTTATTAGTTTCAGCTTTACAAAACTTATTGTTTTCTCATACGGGAATTTAACTTCAGTCACATAGCAACCAGCTTTTGACTATTTTATTTTTTTAACCAGCTTTTTAGAGCTATAGAAAAAGTCATGTTATTGGAACACATCAGATTTTTAATGACGTATTTAATTTACCCAACTTAACAATAGGTTATCCTATAATATAGAGGTGCACTCCTGTGTTTGCTGAGACTTTAATAAATTTAATTTTTGCGCCATTACAAATCTCTATTGCTTCAAATTACCAACTTTATTACTCCAGACAGTCTGTATTTTTCAAAATTTACGATGTTTGCGCAGCTTGGTACCCTCAATTGCAATTGCCCCATATTTGACGTATAAAGGTATTCCTTTGTGCGTTAAGACTTGCAAGACTAAAAGGGCCCTTTCAAGTTAAAACCTATTAGTGGAGAGCTGGTATGAACGACTTAATTTTTACTGTTTTGCTTATCAGCGAAAAATTATGATAATATTATAACTATTTATATATAATTATAAATATTTAAATATTTTAATTAATGCAACCATTAGCTTTTTTATCATTGCTCTGAATTCTTATTTCTTATGAATCATTTTCGTACATATTTTACTTATTTGTTATTCTTAAATATTAGCCACTATTGAACTCTGTCTATAATGTCTAAACTTGGAGGAAGGTTGAACTCTTCACTGACTGAAATAGAAATAATGAAATGAATATTCAAGAGCGAGAAAAAACAGAAAAAGGCTAACAAAAAATTCCATGGCTTTTCAGGAAAATTCACTAATTATTGAAGAAGAGAGGAATACGACTGAATGAGGACACCATGAATGAATGAAGCTTATTTTTATACAGAATAGAATAGTAGAAAAAAAATTAATAATTAGGTGCGACCGAGTGGACGCCTCCGTGGCAATTTTTGGGGCTTCGCATTCTGGCAGCTCAGATTCAATTCCTTCCACCGCTCACTCTGGCTTTGATTTTTCGTGGTTTTCCCTGGTTGTTTGGCGATTACCTACTACATCTAACGCTTTTTCCTTCCATCGTTCCCTTGCATTCCTTTTCCTTCAGGTGTACTTCCTTGTTTCGTAGGTATGTAGGTGCTAGACAGTTGATGCGGACGCATAATCAAAGGAAATCTGGTCTTCAAGGCTGGGACTTCAGCGTGTCCCTGTGGCCTCCCTTCCAGTAGCTCATACCCTCCTGTGATTCATGCACTTCATTAATTATTCATTGTTACCGCAATAGATGTATGTAAATGTACACCTCCAATAATCTACAATTATTTTTGCTCAAAGTGTTTTGAGCGAGCGCAAAGGGAAAAGCTACAGAAAAGGTTGTACATGTCTACAGTAGCTTTCAAATGGGATGAGGTTTGTTCTCGAGTCCCACCAGGCCGGCACCAATCGGAATGCTGCTGTGTTGACATATTGCATTCCCGCTTAACTGGGAAGTAACGCGCCAAGTGATTCATCTCTCACAAATACTGCTTGCGTTAAGAAAAAATATTCAAATTTTGCAAAAACTAATTCAGAGGGAATACAGACAGTAATGTTCGTAGCAGAATCGCAAAAACTACAGATTTTTAGCTCAAATAATGTTCATGATATACATGAATTAATATTATATCGCCAGGCAGATTTGCATGCTCAGTGTGCGAGAGAGAGGGAAATATGAAGGGTGGGGATATCGACCTGGCAACGCAGAGCACGACGACACATCTCAGTCGCTGCAGAGTGGAATTCTTTCCATTTGAAAAACATAATAGGTTGGTTACTTATATTTTCTTTCCGCTGTCTCAAAACTTTGAGCATAAAAACTACACATGGGGCACTTGTATTCATCGCCTATCTTTAGAGTACATGATACGTATAAGAATCTGAAATAAGTTGAAAAACGTAATTGAAAGTTAATTATGAATGCGCCATTTTTGCAGAGTTGATAGCTTTGCTTAATATTCAAATATTTTTAAATTTATCCACAGGAGGTTTTGACAGCCATACTGTAATTATAAACTAAATTTGACCCGAAAAATTCAGTCCCACGGCAGGAAATAGATCACGGATCTTGGATGATTCTATGCTGATCTTTGGAGAAAAAGTTCCATGAGAAGTAAAACCTTTCGTTAATAAAAAAGGAGAATGTAAAATTAGTTAAATACGCAGCTTTATTAAGGAAATAAATCCCTTTGTTTCCCATCAAATTACAACTTGGCATCGTGTGCTCTTGGTATGTCTCAGATACTTGAAGTTAGGTCTTGGCAATTAATTCAACAAAGCAACTGCGAGGTTAACAGATCTAAGAACAGGAAGTCTTCTTGTTTAAAGTACAATTTTCACATAAACATTTTTTTTTCAATCCGCAAAACCACGTTTTACGTTTTCCTTTCACAAGCTCCTTAGCATTCAGAAGTTTTTATTTAAGTGAGATAAGAAACTTGAGGAGTAGGCGAGCAGAATAACAACAAAAAAAGAGCGTTGAAATTGAGATGTAGAAGATGCAAATGAAATGGTTTTACACCGCATCCTTTCCACGGAAAGGCAGAAAGTTGTGCTGTGCTCCCAGGATGCATAAACACTTAAAACTGTCTTATGCTTGTTAGATTAAAACTCCTGAATTATAAATGTTGCTGCAGTTTCTTCTAAAAAAGGTATTTTAGTTTGCCGGCAACATTATGAAAAGCAACTCCATGTACAGTCAAGACCCAAATATCCGGATGCTTTTGGTTCCATATAGCGTTTTTCTTTATGTAACTTTTCTTTCTTTATTTATATTTAATATCGGCCTTATCAGTTTGTTGCACAACTACCTGGCCTCTTATTGGATTGAGCAACGTAAGCAACAAAAGAGGTGGAATTCACCTGAGTGGCTGGAAGACAAGCGCTAGATGTCTCCGTCTCTTGTTTTATGCCAGAAGTCTGGCATTCAAATCCTAACCAAAACAGTGGAGGATCCATGAGGCAGAAGCGAAGGAAAGGGATATATAGGACTGACAATATGTGCAGTGGTTGCCTGAAATGACCTAGTAAACATAGTCATATACTGTGTATTTAAAGGGACAAAGGACATAGACTACAAAGTCAAAACTTCTTCACTTATAGACAAAACATGTAGGGCTGCGGAGTTATAAGGAGCATCTGCGAACTGCGTCAAAGTGGTGGAAAAAATACCACAAATGTGGTTACTGAAGTGTGGTGTTGCAAATGAAAGTAATGATAAGGAACAAATAATCCAAGTAAAACGAAGAAGTGTTAAAAATTTGCCGCAACTTCCCATTACTTGATAAGAATTGCCAAACCTTGTTTATGCCAGTTTTCTTGGAAATCTCGTAAGTAAAGTGTATCACAATTCCATATTAATTTCGAAAGGCAGACACAGAATACAACGTTCAGGATGGAAGCAGTATTTTGCTTTGATGCCACCAAAATAATATAAAATAAATTGTTTTACGCTGAAGTTAAATATAATTATATATGTGACAGAGTAAAGCGTTAATGATATAAAAAATGGCATCACCAAATATTCAGCAATATATAATATATAAAGAATTTAAGGTTTTATGTGCTGTTCACAAATAAGATGTGAAAAAGTTTTTAAATCTGTTACATCAGAATTAATGAACATGCAAAAAACTATTATGTAATGCTATTTGAATCCATAAAAGTTATTAATGTTATAATTTATTTAATTATGCTAATTATGCCTACAATGTATTATAACTAAATTATATGTTAAGATTTGTGTTCAAATATTGTGGCTGCTATAGCAACTAGCAGATTACACAAAACATCAACAAACTAATCAATCATCACATTGATTTAATTTTGTACCCGATATAAGAAGTCTTAATGAATAATGTATAAGGGTTCAGCTAACTGTGATTACTATATAACATTCTTGTCAAGCAAGATTTAACATATACTAATTGTAAGTAACAATTATTATTGTTTCTTGAGTCAAACTAATTTAAAAAGGAAATACCTATATGCAATCGCATCAGTGAAGAGGGATGTCATCCAATAATTCATTAAATAAAGAGTGTTTATTATTTGGTGGAATCGATTACTACTTTTTTAAATTCTTCACTCAATCCTACCTGAATCCATTGTCTGAAAAAGGATTTCTCAAAATACTCACCGACAAATCTAGCACGTTTTTGGTATTTCACTGGAACTAATTTGGCCCAAAACCTTTATAGTTAAACCACAGTAAAATGAAAGTCGTTCTTATCTGCTCTTGAGATAGCTTACTCCAATGTTGGCTGACATGCTTTCCATTCTACTTTCTATCTTTCTATGGAGAAAAAATGACTAAAACAATTGCTTTTTTTTTTAAAGAATCTAAAGCTTCTTGAAACCTGCTTGTGATGTAAATTGACCATCACGAAAAATGGATGTTTCCATCAGCTTTATCAGGAGGAGCCATGCATTTTGGAGCTATTTAACAATAGCTCGTTATTAAGGGGTGCACAGAATTCATAGAATGGGACAGGGCGCTACACTCACTATCCGCTCACAACCAGTGAAGTGATGGTAAGATATTTTGCCGTAAGCATCGATGCAGAAGAACTTGAATCTGACATTACCAGATGTGGAGCGAAGTTTTTCTCAGTACAAACGCTGCTTAACAAAATATCTTGGGAATTTCACATCAAAATCTTTGAATGTGTATATTGTTGTCTATTCCATTAAATGACGAATCTGAAAGAGCTACGCAAGTACAACATCGATCAACTACTATATCTGAGATGTTACCATTTTGTGACTGGAGATTTTATTCTAAGGGTTACAGTACTCTAAGTCTGTGGTTTGTAGGAAAGTAAGATGGTATTAAGGAAATATTTGCATAAAGTACTTTACCGAGATATTCGTTAAAAAGATTTGTTTAACAATGTTGATTCAATGCAGGCCTATAGGATTTCCCGATCCCTATCAATTGCTTGCCGCTGATAGTGAAAGACATAGCCGTTATATTTATAATATAATATGTAACTATTTAAATGTTTTATAAATTAAAGAATGGGTTGGAAACCATTGTGATGGGATACATTTGGATGGCGGGGCAGGCAAACAGGTGGAGTATTTGGAGAAAATATTGTGATATTGACAGACAGCAAATATTTGCGCAATGCACGGAGAAAGTTTCATTAGAAGTACAGTCTGGGCTAAAATCGGAGTGAAGTATGGAGCAATACATCAAAACAGGTATCAAACTCATTAGAGAGAGACTCGCGTGGATTAGACTAGGAGCATGGAGGAATACAAAAATTGCTGACGAGAATAGTGCGAGAATCTGTCCCATTCGCGAGGAGGAAGAGTCGTGGACCCACATCTTGGCAAGATGTAGGGGTACGGAGGAATGGCTGGAAAAATGTTTACCGCGATTCTTTACCACAGCGAATGTGGAGCTACAAGCATGTTGGACGCTACTGACAGGTACGGAAGACGTGGACGGGCTAGGTAAATTTATACTTAAAGCAAGACAGCTGGGATCTGTCAAGGCTGCCAATAAAGAAGGGGGGGGAGGGATAAGAACAACTAAACAAAAGTGACTACAATGTTTACATATATATATCTTATGTCATACAGAGGTCACTGTTGTATTATAATTTTATATATTGTGTATATATTAGGTGTATATATTTCTTTTAAGTTTATTAATCTATTATAAGAGGGTACATTTATGAAGGTTAACTCTGTCTGCAAATTTTAATTGCTATACTAGAATATCTTTGTATTTTTACTGTCGGGTTTACTCTTTTAACTCTTTGCTGATGTTATAATATTGCTTTTTATTGTGTATTACCTTTGTTTTTTTTATTTTTCGTATTTACTTTTTTAATTCTTTATTGCTGCTGTTTTAATATTGCTTTTTAGTATGTATTACAAAAGCACGTACGGTCTGTAGACCTGTGCGATTGTTGAAATTCAATGTATGATGTTGCTGTGCCAAAAAATACACTTATTCATTAATTCATTTAAATGTTTTATGCACTAAAATACAGTTTAAACATTCAAGATTAGAACACAATTTACAGCAATATGTCTCTTTATACATAGCATTTCTTTCAGCATTGCTTTGACCTAAAATCAATCTATTCAACAACATATATTTGCCAGAATATTGCTTACGAGAAAGAGCTCGACACAAAGGTAAAGAATGTTGCTAAGTTTACTGCCAAATTACAAATGTATTTATAACAGGCGCAACAGATCTGGACAAATGAAAATCATAATGAGAGATCGGAAGCGAATTGTACTTCCAGATAAGCAGTTCACCAGTCGATTCTTGTACGCTGGAAGTGTGCCTCTCACAGTCAGTCAAATATCTGTCACCGCACTGATAAACATGTGTTATATTCATATCTATAAAACATCTATACAAATGACCATCTATATAAACAATGTCAATCGTCTGCCTCCAATTCTTCCTTCGTCTTCGCTCACGTCATTATCATCAACGTTATCGCTATTTTCTGCATCATTATTCTGGATTAGAATTCTTTTTGATTTTCTACAATTCTTTCTAATTATTTTCAATGTTCTCAACATGTCGACATACCTTTTCTCATTCTGGTCTGCCTATTTCTGCAATTCGCTGGGGACACAACTGTTGCACATCTTTTAATTTAAAAGTGATAATAAGTTTTATTTTTCCTTCTTTCTTATCTTTGAGAATCCTGGAAACGGAACTCAGTGAAATATCAGTTGCCTTGGCTACTCTTTCATTCACTTTCTACAGGCTTTTGGAGAACTCGGGGAACATACATTTCTTCCCCGCATCTCTGCCTCTTGTTTCATGAAGTCAAGGACATTTGCAATTATTTCTCTGCTCTAAGTAATACCTTGCCACTTAACTTTGAAAAAATAGGAGTCATGGTTAAAAAAATAAAGCCAACACTATTTACTGTCCACTTTTAATAAAAACATATGCGGAACTCTTTCGATATAGACTGTACAAAGTTTGCTCGCTGTGACTCTAAGTAAGCAAAGTATCATATCACAAACTCTGATAAGCTAGGCTGGGTAGCTGGGTTGGCGGTCAGGGTCACGACTCCACAAGCTTTGCGCTGGCAATAAATGTTGGACTCCGAAAAGTGTCTCGCTGACGAACGGCCAAGCGGACTCCAGATCTCTAAATTGCTCTTCTCTATGGTGATTCTCTCGGAGAGCTGTCCTCTTTCCCCGATGTACTAGCCCTCCAAGGGCATTCTGTCATGATGCATCCATACTGCACATTCCCCGCCTTAACTACAACGAGGACACTTCTTGGAAGTGGCTGATTGCTACCAAAGAAGTTATACCTACAAGCCACAAGTATGCATAATATAAAAGTGCATTAATGTACACGTTACACTGTACTGCTATAATATTACATCTTACATGCATTATAAGTAAATATCTAAATAGCATTTCCATGCTTAGATGTAATGTCTATAGTGATATAAAATGCCCTCTTGCAACATCATAACGTGACTTCTCTTCGTACTTGATGACGTCAACAGAGTTCAGAATTGTTTTCGAGAGCCTTACGAAAAGGAATTTAAAATATTGTTATTTACTTTCAGAAGAATGTACAATAAAGTGCAGTATCATTTTATATTACTTTCAAGCTCAATTTTTCAGTAAAATTATTTTTAGTATATCATGTATAATCCTAATTTTCAGATTACTTAATATGTTGAATCTAGAATTCAGAAACATTCTGCTGTATTGCGCTAATAGCTGACCCCAGCTTGAACACTAACTGCTTTCTGTCTAGCAATGATCTTTCCTGTTTTTTCCAGTTCCATTCTTGTTTTGAAATGGTGCTCAAATAAGCTATAAGCATTGAGGTTCAAGTGACTTGACATTCGTCTTCTCAGCATAAGGGAAACCCCTAAAAGAAAACTTATCCGGGTTACTCACCCTAATCCAGATTCGAACTCGTAACCTTTTGAATGTGCGATAGACACTCTACCCCCACGTTACAGAGGTGGGCTGTCATATATTATTAATATTCAATATTCTCTTTCTTGTATAAATATTTAGTTTATTATTATTATTATTATTATTATTATTATTATTATTATTATTGGAGTGAACTTACGCCATCTAAGCGTGCGAACGACAGCTTCAGAATTTTGCCTGAACAGAATCTGAAGTATCAAGCTGTGGATAGCTATTCATTGGTAGAGTAGTTTGTTGATTTTATTTCCCCCTTTGAGATTCAAAATACATGCATCTACGTAAAACTTTGTGCATATTTGAATAGGTTGATATCACTTACAGTTTTGTCTTCATATTCAAAGAGCGTGGTGTAAAAAACATAATTTAATTTTGTATTGCAAACTTCTTCGACGGAGTGTCTGATCATATCTCATTTTTTATGCATGCTTCTTTGTTTTTACAGAGTTTTCTTAATCTAATTGGAAGAAATTAAGCAACCGTAAAATATAAGCAAAAATGAAGTTGCCTGAAGGGTTGCAGTAAGTTAGCCAAACATACCGAACTTCCACACAGCTTGTCGCTCCTGAATTTTATTCTCTCCTTTTTACTTTACTCTGTGGGTAGAAAAAATCTATGCTTCAGTCAAAAATTCGATATCGAGATCTCAAAATACATGTTACGAGGTACACTGAATCACCAGAACACAGTATGTGCGAATTTATGAACAGTATTACTCAAAAACGAAAAGTTGGATGGCTACAAAACTTCTTAGTCCTAGAAATGTCCAATGTTACGGCACCAAGAAAATTCAAGTTGCACACTTTCTCATAAACATTCTTAAGAGATAGAGTAATTTCCAAGGACCACAACTTTAATTTCAACACGATGAGAGACGCAGATTTTCAAGAAAATTCCTCCAACCTAAACTCCCTTTATATGGAAAGCGTTGATTTTCTCAAAATGGCTTAAGAAATATGGTCAAAATATCGAATATTAAACACATACAATATAGACAAATAATATGTATATCTTGAATTTCCTGTGAATATCTTCTGAAGACATTTTCACTCTCAATAACTTTTGCATAACTAGTAAACCGTAAGAAGTAAACAAAAACTTACTGCACATTAACTGTAGAGCTCGTCAAAACAAACAATATATGTCATTTGCATTTTTGTTGTGGAACTAACCGTTTCCGACATATTTAATTTTAAAATACTTAAGGGGACCCGGTAAGGCAAATATGAGTAATAATACGTTTTGTGTATGTAAAAATACTAGAAAATCTTCTGAATAAAATTATTCAATTTTTATCTTTATATCACTATTCTAGGATTGTTAGAAAGTATATATCAAGAGGCTGCATTTAGTGGGCGTGGTCTGCCAATTTATTGACTTTTGTTTTCGCTACTGATTTTTGGTAACACTGATTACTGATTTATCATGACAACCTAACCTAGCCATTTTGTTTTGTATAAACATCTTAGTTTGTTGTTGATGTGACTGAGAATATTTTTTGTTGCGTTTGGTTATTATTTAAATTCGTTTACAATGCCACGGCACAGTAATAGGTTTTTCAGAAAGAGGAGGAATGTTGGAAAACCTAAAGATATCACTGCAAATAATGTTGATGTTACAGATACACGTGTGGATGTTGATATAAACACTGCTGTAGGAGAAAGTAATAGTGACGGTGTGAAGTGTAACAGTTCTTCTAAAAAGATCCTGCACAACTATCGAGATGAATATAGTAATTTATTGAAAGATGCTGATGAAATAATAAATTCAAACACAATAAGATATTCTTCATAACCCTGACAATCCATCCCATGGTGCTGTAATGTATTACGAAGATTAGTGATAGCTTTGAAGCTCGATATCTCAAAAATACATTTTTTGATATATAAGGAACATTTTCTCAGAAATTGTTTTATGTTTGTTATGTATTATGTTTATATAAATGATAAACATTTTAACACAGCCATTTTTATTTTCTCTGTATGAACTACGTACATAGTGTATAGAAAAAATATGGCATTGTGCCCAAAACTTCAATACCAAGATTTCACACATGAAATACATGATTTGAGACCACATGAATTAAAAAAAAGCATTTTTAGATGGATGTCCGCGCGTGTGTGTGTGTGTGTGTGTTTGTGTGTCTGTGGGCAGCATAGCTCAAAATCGAAATACCGTTAAATACCAAACTTGGTATTTAAGTTCCATATCTTCCAAGGATGCGACACGAAGATTTTCAAGAAAATCCCCTCACCCTCAACTACCCTTCACATGGAAAACTTTTCGGAAATTTTGATTTTCTAAAAAATGGCTCTTAACGATTTTGATTTAAATATCATATATTAAAGATATATACTTGACAAATAATATGTTTATCTTGAATTTTCTGGGAATAGCCTCTGAAGACTACTTTATTCTGGATGAATTTTACGGGATTCTGTGTAACTGGTAAACCGTAAGAGATAGACAAAAACCTACCACACAAACATGTAGAGCACATAAAAATACACAATTTATGTCACATAGATTTTTTTCCTGGAGTTGATCGTTTTTGAGATACTCCTTGTTTTTGGTCTCAGCTTTAAAACTTATAATTTTCTCATACAGGAATTTAACAGTTGCTGTCAAATTTGTTACAGAGATAGAGAAAGTCATGTGAATGGATTACATCAGATTTTTTAAAATTATCGATAGCTTTGAAATTTTGAAGTGATTAGTATAATATGTTTAATGAATAAATTGACTACTGCAAATAAATTATTTACTCTTCAGATAATTATTATACCAAAAGAACCCATGTTAAGGCGTATACAAAAGTCCGTATAATATACTGTAAAAATGTAAGTAGATACAATAAATAGTTTCTGAGAAAAAGTTCCTTCAAAGCTTAAATGTTAGCATGCTTTACCAGGTCCCCTTTAACTTTCTCAAACAGGAAGTCCTCCGTGTTTATTTTGTTTTAGTCCTGGCCATGCAAAGAAGCGACTTCAATGACAATCGCATATTGACAGCCTTTAAACCATTAGCCTATTACTTTAACCTCGAGTATTCCCTTACTTTCCTTCTGCTTATAAGGCAGTAAGTAATAAGATCAATTTGCTAATATTTATCTCGATTAGCATGGGGCAGAAAGAAGTTAGCTTGTAAAACAAGTTGAGAAAGTTATTTGGATGGAACACATCCGATATTTTTTACTTTATCTACACATACTATGTACATTGTGTATAGAGATGGTATTGTATTGCACCCAAATATTCAATGTCAAGATTTCACCCGAAATACATCTTTTGGGACTCCCTGAATACAAAAACAGCAGTACTAGAAGAATGTCCATGTGTATGTGTGTTTGTGTGTCGTGTGTCTGTGAGTAGCATAGCTCAAAAACTAAAACACCGGTAAATACCAAACTTAATATTGAAGAGCAGTATCTTCCAAGAATGCGACACGAATATTTTCAAGAAAATCCCCCCAACCCAAAAACATGGAAAAAAATTCGAACATTTTGGTTGTGGCGATTTTAATTGAAATATCTTAATATTTAAGATATTTGCATGTATATAAAATTTATATTGAGTTTTCTGGGAATAGCCTCTGAAGATCTCTTTATTCTGAATGAGTTTTATTTAATTTTGCATAACTGGTAAATTCTAAGAGATAGTCAAAAGTTTACTACACAGAAATATAGATATCGGTAAAACTCACAATTTGTGTCTCATACGTTTTGTTCGTAGAGTTGGCCATTTTCGAGATGTTGTTTGTTATTGATTTAAGTTTTAAAATACTTTAACCTTTCTCATACGGTAACTTGTCATGGAAAGAAACAGATTTTAATCCATTAGAAATAGTCGAATGTTTAAAACATTCGGCTAGCCTAGTGTATTCCCTTATTTCCCTTCCACTTATAAAAAACTAAATAATAAGATAGTTTCTACTAATGTTTTAGCATGAAATAGATACAAGAATAAGCTTATTAAGAATAGCTTGTTACAGAGATGTAGAGGAAGTTATTAGTTCAGGGAAGTCTCGATGTCCAAATTTTCGGTGGAACACAATACTTCCTCTGCTAAAATGCCAAAAGGTGACTGAAACTCCGAACACGAAATGATATGGTTTATGGTATGAAGCAAGCAGCTAAGCTTGACAGCATGGCTAAGCGTCTGTGGGTAGTTAAACGCATTCAGAGCGGCAAAAGCTAATGAGGAAAGGAAAGCGAGATAGAATCCTTTGATAGGTCCGCAGGGGATAGTGATGATCTGTGGAACGCACCAATAGCAACGCTAGCCAAAAGGAATGTCATTAATAGGTTTCCAGTAACCGTAAAGTGACCTCTTGATCGTGCTGTGGTGGCATACACTGGGGTCATGTTCCGCTTTCATTCCCCTATCTTCACCTAGTTAACCTGCCCATTAGGTTATCGCATTGCAGTATTGCTTTGTTTTGTGTTCTGCTTTTGGCCCCAGTTACCTGCGAGAGTAAACAAAACGCGGTATTTGAACAGTATTTGCGAATTATTTAAATATATGAACGTGTATTCATAGATAAAAGACATCACTTTTTAATTTTGCTAGAAGTGCTGAATTCCACCCAAAAATTCGATACAAATATATCATCGCAAATATATTTTGATGTTCAGTGAATCAAAAAAAAAAAAAAAAAAAAATAAGAAGAAGTGTATGTGTGTCTGTATTTCTGTAAACAGCAAAATTTTAAACCAAAAGTCGGTTGAATACAAATATAGACAAAAAAGTGTAGCATGTCCAAACGATGCAAAAAAAAAAAAAAAAAAAAAAATCCCCACCTATGAAATACCCCCACCCCAAAATACCCTTAATATTAACATCTCTTGTTGAACATTTTAAATCTCTCAAAAGCTTATGGAAATAGGCTCTGAAGACCTTTTCATTCTGAATGATTTTGTATAACTGGTAAACCGTAAGAGCCAGACAAAGAATTGCTACACAAAAACTGTAGACGGCAGTAAAACAAACAATTTTTTATATATACATTTTTTGTAGAGTTAACCATTTCCGAGGTTCTCCTTGTTATTAGTTTATATTTTAAAGTGCTTAAGATTTTCTCAAGTGATACGTCGTCATTCGTTTCGTATCTCTTTTGTATTATCTCTGGCCATTCAAAGAGAATCGACCATCAAATTCACATTCAAGAGGTCCCGAGTTCGAATCTCGGTTAGGGTGAGTAAGAAATAAGGTATTTTTTCGGGGTTTCCCCTTATCCGGAGAGACGAGTGTCGAGTAACTTTAAGCTCCATGGACTCAAGCTCATCACCATCGTATCCATTTTATTCATCGTCTGCTGCTTTAACCTAGTGTATTCACCTATATCCCTTGTACTTACAAGGAATTAATAAGAGCTTTTCTGCTAATGGTTATCTGGATTTAATATAATGTGGATCAAAGAATTTTTTTTTCATACTGCAATATGAACGGAACACGTTTTTTATTTTCTCTGCTGAGAATAATAGGAAGGGACACATTGTATTCCATCCAAACCTTTGATAGCGAAATTATATCAGTAATATATATTTAGAACCCCTGTGAATCTTGAATAATTTGAAAAATGGTCCATATGTCTATATGTCTATATGTATATATGTATAAGTTTAGCATCTCCCAATAATGCAACAAAAGGTATCTGAAAAATATTCCTGTCCTAAAATATGTTTTACATTAATCCTTTTTCGAAATCTCTAATTTTCTTAAAATTGGCTAACGATTTTATCGAAGTGCCATATGATTATGATCAAAGATTTATTTAAAATTTTCTGAGAATAATTTATGAAGTCTCTTCGATTTGAATTATTTTTGTACAATTCATTCGATCTATAATATAATCGAGGCTCAAAAAGAACTTATACAATGTATATTTCAAATTTTGATGTTACACACAATATAAAACCAGTTTGAGGCCTAGGAATACCACCCAATTCCACCAAGTTCATTACCACTCCAGACACACAATAATGGGGTGGCTACTAAACAAAGAATAATAATGTGAACGAAATTACAATGATACCCTTAACAATTATAATCCAGTTTCTACGCTAATAACATCAGAAAGTCTGTGTAGTTCCCCTCAAAGACGTTTTAACACTCTAAAGGATATCTTCATACACTACAAATTATGCCAGTAACCAGAAAAGTCTACATACATGACAAGATGCTCATACCCCAAAATGCCATTACCTCAATTGGTTGGATATGTTGGACAGTCTGATTGTGTGACAGGAGATCTCAAGCAGCAAGTTATGGCTTAAACTACCACTGTCCGACACCAGATGACTCTCCCCTAAGTACTAAATTCATACTAGTTAAAAATCTGATGTGTTCCATTCACACGACTTTCTCTACATCTCTGCAACTAATTATTGTTGAAAAGCTTTTGCTTCCATTTACTTCATGCTTATCCAAAAAAAAAATTAGCAGAGATAGTTTTTACTTGCTTCCTTGTAAGTAGAAGTGAAACTTGGGAGTACCATAGGTTAAAGTGATAGTCAAAAGCTGGTTCCTATGTGACTGATGTTCCTTTGCTTGCATGGACAGGACTTGACAAATTCTTTTATGAGAAAAGTAAAGTTTTTCAAAGCTGAAACCAAAAATAAGGAATATCTGAAAAACGAACAACTCCACCAAAAAAAAAAAAAATAATTAACATAAATTGTGTTTTTTAACGTGCTCCACATTTGTTGTATGGTAAGTTTTTGTCCATCTCTTACGGTTTAGCAGTTATGCAAAATTCCGTAAAATTCATCCAGAATAAAGTAGTCTTCAGAGGCTATTCGCAGAAAATTCAAGATATACATTTTATTTGTCAGGTAAATATCTTTAATATACGATATTTTAACCAAAATCGTTAGTCATTTTTGAGAAAATCAAAATTTTCGAAAAAAAGTTCCATGTAAAGGGTAGTGTGGGGTGGGGGAATTTTTCTCAAAATCTTCCGAGTCCCATCCCTAGAAGATACTAAACTTAAACACCAAGTTTGGTATCTTGCCGACTTTTCGTTTTTGAGTTATCGTGTTCAGACACACGGACCATTTTCTGAAAATTCTTTTTTTGGATATAAGGGACCTAAAACTTACATTTCCGGTGAAATCTCGGTACCGAATTTTTGGGTGGAGTGCAATACTTTCTCTATACACTATGTGCATAGTACGTGTAGAGAAAATAAAATACAAGGATATGTAAAACCTCTTAATTTTACATAAATCATACTGAGATATCTTTTGAGAGATGTGGATCGCTTAGATGTCAACGAAATATGTTATTACTAGATCTTGGTGCCGGTTGTATTCAGTTAGACTTGCCTGGAGGTTTTGTAAAGTGGCACACGTCGCGTAGGGGTGGTACAGTTTTGTCGCCTTATTAACCGGTTGTAAGTATGGGAACGTTGCGTTACCTGCCCATTGACAACGTCTCCAGAAGTGTTCGTTGAGTGATAGCCATTCACTATGCATGTTACTATGATAAAATGATTTACGTATTAAATGAAACAACAAGAGTTGTATTGCAGTGGGAATATCAAAATCACTAACATCTGAAAAAATAAAGGAATCTCTAGTATAGATTAAAATGACTTTGCAAATCTATCTATAACAATGACAATGCTTGGGTCTGCAAATTTAAAAATACCCAATGGACTTCGCATAGTACACAAATTACTACAGACAGTGAAAGCAGCGTTATTAAGTTCGATTACTACAAAAGTGGAAATAAAACTTTAAAATGTTGTCCATAAAAATGTGGGATATGCAACTATTTGTGATATAAGGGAAGTAATTTTGGGCAGTGAGAATAAATGCACAAGAATAAACATTAATGACGTCACATACTTCAGATTTCCAACATTAACATCACGTGATATTAGGAGAAGTTTACTAAATACAAAACTATCTTCACTGACAACAGAGTGCGCTTTTTACGTCATACTTTAAAACAACATATCCTTATTCAATGTAACCTTTAAAGTGAGATATGTACGCGGAAATGTTTGTTTGTATTTCCTGCTATTATAAGTTAATTGTGTTTTAATTACTTTTCTGAGACTGATTTCTTTGCAAAGAGAAAAGTAATTTATTTATCAATGAGGGAAAAAAAAGTGTTTCAGAAACAACGGGGAATTAAAGCTAAGAAATCTATAGCATTTGTTAACGACTTACACCGTACTGTATCGGCGTATTTCCGTCCTCTTCCTTGCCTTCTCTACTCTAAACAAATATGAAGAGTAAACGAGTATAGTACAATAGCTCTCAGCATAACGTCGTTTGCAACCGGGACCGAAGCCTATTTACTGCATAAAAATTTCGTTTGTATTCGACTCCACATAGCAGCCAACTCGTGGTGAATAGGAAGGGAAAAATGTAAGCTTCAGAGGTAACAACGTCCACAAATATTTATCTCGATTTAAATCTATGTCGTTAACATTTTAATGTATTAACTAATACAAATATCACCCTAATTCCATATACGTATCTATGTATTGGGTATATATGATACACATGTTAAGAATATGTAAGATGCGTGAAAAGAAATCCCATGAGGAAAATAACCTTTCCTTTTACATGTGTGACATATGCTATGTTCCAGACAGTTTTGAAATTTACAAGTTTGTCTTGTGGGTCAGATGGTTAACCCCTTCCGATTTCTAGGTCGCTGCATACACCGATACGATTTTTTATAATAGAATAAAGTTGAGAATAAATTACAGGGTGGGTTAAAAGCCCCTACCCACTGGGGTAAATAATAAATCAACTCTAAGATAGTCTCTAACCACTGCTGCCAAGTTTTACCAGCCCATTACAAACTCGTGAGTGAGTGGCTGAGTGAGTGAGTGAGTGAGTGATGGTTGGGAGTACTGTAGATGGAGGTGGCAGACAGTTACAGCCAAAGTTAAGCTGCAGTCTGCCAGTCTGGAGAGCGACAGAGCATTTTATGAAGAAATCGAGAACAATCCACCACATGTGATGATTTGGGCAGGAGGACCGGTAAGCATCTCTTTGGCCCGTATTTTTTGATGGGTCTGTAAATAAAGAAACTTATCTGAGCATGCTGAACGAGTGGTTGTTCCCGCAGCTGAGAGCCAGAGAATTAATGGAAGCCATTATGTTTCAACAGGACAGTGCTACACCGCATTTTGCATTGCCAGTTCGAAGGTGCCTTAACCAGCTTTTCCAAAGCGCTGGATTGTTCAAGGATCAGTTAATGCTCTAGCCCCATCGCCTTGGCCTCCAAGAAGCCCTGATCTCACCACACCAAACAATGCATTCTAGGGTAAAATGTAGATCACGATAAAACGCATAACTTATACCATATATGTTTTTCCTGCACAAGTAACCGTTTCCGAGACTATCTTTGTATTGGTTTCATTTTTATGCCACCTAGCTATTCTCAGACAGGAATATACAAAGAGATTGTTTCAGATAGTGTCCAGAATTTAAAACATTTCACTATCTGTTTAGAATAGTATATTCCTTTATTTCTATTGTACTTACGAAAAAGCCAGTAATAAGACCAATTCTGCTAATGATTACATTCATTAGCATGATGTAGATAAAATAACAATATTTTGTAAGAATTGTTTGTATATGGAACAGTTAGAGAAAGTTAAGTGAATGGAACCCCCCAATCATTTTTATCAGGCATAATGCTTATTACTGGCTGGGAGGAGTCAAGAGTTTCATTTCCTGAAAGTGAAAAACTTACAGAGAGAAAAAAATAACAGATACAACCTATTAGAATGGACCATGTTTTATGCACGCAATGTACAGCTTTTAATTCCTACGCCTCCTATAAAAACTTCTAATTTTAGTTCCAAATGTGCCTAAAAACATTTTAAACACCACACGTTACAAAGTTGCAAAATAAATGCACATATAAAAAGTTATAAAATAAAAATATCTGTAGCAGCGTCAGAAAACGTTACTGTAATAACATCCATTTTTTCTCCATTAATTTGGTGTATGAAACTTTCTGTGGATGGAGTTTTGCTTTAATAAACACACATGTCATGTGATATGTGTCACAAAGTGGCAAAATTGAACCAGCGGGTAATGCGGCTCAACAGCCAACTAAATCATTAATTGCCCACTCTTACAGTTCCGCGTTTTCTACTCCGGTAATACCTTTGATCTTTTTTGATCAATTATATCATGATTTGAGTTAAAATACCATAAAATTTGCAATTTCTGCTCCACACAGAAAATCTAAAATACCTCGTAGGAACTAAAGGTATATGAATTGTGATAGTGTAAACAAATCGTTGTTTAAACTTTGTTTGCCTCTAAATAATTCGTATCTATATATAGTACGCACACTTATGAAGGGACCTAGACAGAGGTACTTAAACTAGAAAGCGATGAGAGCTAGAATATGGTGTGACGATAAGATCAATGCCATTTGAGTCACTCGAACTGAATGTTATAATTATTGTTAATTTCAGTTATTGTTATTGTTGTTGCTGCTGTTGCGTTCCTAAATATTTGTGTGTTAAACATGTTATTACAACAACCACAACCATTAACAGAAAAATAATTCGTTACGAACGGAACATATGCGAAATGGCGAGCGGCATACTTGAGAGATGCCGAAATTGCACTAGTAACATGACTGACTAGTTAAAGCTAAAAGGAAAGGCTGGTACGATTACAGTTTTACATTATAAATTTAAACAAGAACCTTGTATGTTCCCTTTAATGAAGCATCTTGCAATGTTGACTGATGGCTGTGTAGCACCTGTCGATCAGACTGATCCTCACCGTGCGGAGACTCCCTACAGACTGTCCACTAGCTTTCCCCCGACTGTCATAAAAATTCTCCATCCTCACAATAATAAATACATATACACTAACTGCAGTACATTTTCATTATTATTATTATTATTATTATTATTATTATTGTTGTTGAACTTCCAGAGACACCTATAGTATTAGATTTCAACAATTACACATTATTTACTAAACAGATTGAATCATTATGATGAAAGCTTATTGTAGATGTAATGCATGAATGGACGTTAGAACCTGAGAATAACAACATTGATTTCTGAATATATAAAATAAAGAATTTGTCAGATAATACCACAAAACTTCAGGTCAGGGAGATGCAGGACGTCCAAATTGCGTCTACATGCTTGGTGAACCGCTGTCTAATCGCGCAATTCATTCTGGTAAAGCAGCCTTTTTCGCCCAAAAAAATTACAAAGTTCACATCACAATTTAAAACATCGTTAGAAAGTATCCATAGATACTCGCAATATTAAGCCCCACAGTGCATATAGCACCTGGCCATATTATTAGACGCACCTAGGCTGTTTCATAGTTCACATAATTCTGAGGACTAGCTTAACAACAATGCTCATCTATCACTGAGCCTCACTGGACAATGTTAGGGGACTATTGTGTGTTACGCTATTTCTGTTTTGTAAGAGTCGAAATTGTTGCTTCACAAGCATTAGCTGCAGTAGTGCTAACAAAAGGAGAAGGCGCATTATAAGTTGTGCTGTTAATATTCAAATTTGTAAGTTTGTTTGTGGTTTGAAAGGTGAATTTTTATGATTTTGTTTTTTCTATTCACAACATAATGGGAAAATTATATCATCTGACACCTCGAAAAGTTTCATAGGTAAAATCCTTGAATATAACTGATTTGTTTTCAAAACGAGAGATTTGTGGAAGAATCATCTGTGACGCGAATTAAAAAGAAATTTGAATTTGGTATGGACCTAGCCCCACAATGGAAGAATGATTATGGGCGAAAACAGATTCTCACACTAAGAGGTGTACGTTACTTGAAAAACTTCTGTGAAAAAAGTAAGTTTGCTAGTGCAAAAGAAATTAAATTCAAATTGAAGAGAGTGAAATTGCTTGATCTGAAATAGCTATTGGCGTAAACTTTAGGAATGCAATTAAAAGGCCGCAGCCCTTCCAAGGAACCAAAATTAACTCCAGGTACGGTTACCAAACGACTCAGTTGGGCAAAGGAGTTCCAGGATAAAGACCTAAACTTCTGGAAATCGGTAAGTATGAAAGTCTTCATTGTAAACATTCTTATTGAGTTAAATTTTATATTTGAAATGGATTATCCGGAACTAAAGGTCACATTTGAATCAATTCTCGTTGGCTTCTTTTGTTTCAGTTTTGCTTAGTGATGAAAGCACTTGTGAAATTCTTGCAAACAAAGCTGTTTGTTGAAGCCGTCCTGGTGAAATGCACGATCCAGGTTGTGTTGTGCAGATTATAAAGCATCTCACCAAAGTCATGAAATGGTCGTCATCAGTGGCAAAAGCACTGGACGTTTCTATGTTGTTCAAGGGACAATGCGGCAGCTCACACAAAGAAGTGTTGAGGAGTAGGCTGCTGCCTCAAATAAGAGATTGGTTCCCAAATGGAGAATCATTCATATTTATGCAAGACGAGGCACGATGTCACACTGCAAAATCAGTGATAACTTTTCTAAGAGAGCAAAACATACTATCGCGGTTGCAGCTTGACGGACAAATAGTTGTTTTATAATTGAAGTTATTTATAATACTTTTTAGTAGCTTTTTCAGACAAATATGATTTCTTTCAAAAGTTAAAGATTGCATTTGTCTCAGTCATGTAGGACAGTGGAACACATGTCATAGTGATGCCGAGATATCCCATTTCCTGTGATTCATGCTCACATGCTGTGACAGCTTGTGACTATGTGGGTGTCATTTAAGCTTTTCAGTAATTGGTGGTTATAATTATAAAGTCAGGGCGTAACTCACCTTATATGGGAAATATGTGTCAGTCCAGGAATGTAACATCAATAAAAAATAATATTCATAATATCACGCGAACCAATCAGATGTTAGCTTCATTCCAGCTCTTATAAATACCAGTCTCCGCAAGCTCAATCATCAGTTCACCCTGAAGACGAGGAAGATGCACTTCTTCGAAACGTTACCTGGTTAGAGGCCCGAGAAGATGTTGAATTAATACGTCGCCAGGAAAGCTTCAGTTCTTATTTCAATAAAAACTAGCTACACAACCGGCTAGCGCGCTTGTTCTCTTGTTCGTCTTGATCTGAGTCGTGTGGACGGGTGGGTGCACGATGCACATCTTCTGTCTCTATATTTTGAACTTATAGAATCTTTGTCTGCGTTACAAGGGTGTGAACCAGGCTGCAATCTCAACATGTAAGATGTGTCTGTTGTTCTTCTCACTAACGCCTTCTTTGTCCCATTAAATATGTTTAATGTATAAGTTAGCAACTGTAAAATAAATTAGGAGTAAATTGTTAAAATGCTACCTCCTGTGACAATATTAAGGCCACAAGCCATAATATGTAAGGTTTTCATTTTATAATGTTATTATTCACTTGAAATTTATTTGTTTAAATAGCTTAAAGCGCATATTTAACTGTTACTTTTTGTGTGGATTGTTTTATTTGTGTTATTAATAAATTTGTAAGACGTGTGTTCATTCCAATGCAAAAAGGAGTTAATAATGTGTTGGCTGTAGACGTGACCAACAATCACGACAGTGACAGAAAGAGACGGAAAGACTGATGCGTATGTGCATTGCTAAAAGAGACGTTACACAACCTTGGAACGAAACTCACGGCAAGAGAGATATTATTGATGATAGCTGTAAAATCTGCTTAACAACGAAACAAGGAGGGAGTAAAGGATGTGCTCCTGTGTAAAAGAAGCCTTATAACTTGATTCCGTGTATGTTTATGTATCAGTAAGGTTTACAATACATTCAGAAAGAATAACAATATTTTTTATGGTAGTTGAAACCAAAATCCAGAATGCGTCTGAGAAGAGAGAATAGTCTACACGTTAATAGTATAAAGCAAATTAATAAAATGAAATACACACGAACCAACATAATCGTTTCACTCCCTAATCGCTTCCGCCCTAGGGTTGCGACAATACCTCTGTTGCCATGAGATATGAACCCGATGGAATGTGTCTGGAAGAAGTGGCAAACGAAGTGATTACTACCAAAACTAGTCTTGTTGAAAAGCTCATAGAGGTCCGGAATCATCATCCACATATACAAGAGACAGTTCAGGCATGTATAAACAGCATGCCAAGGCGGTTAAAGCATTGATAGCTACCAAAGGTGGCTCAAATAAGTACTAAAATGTTTATAACATTGTAAACATCACACAGCAATTCAGAAATGTATCCAAATATCACCATAAGCATGCATATTATACTTCAAATTCTTTATCAGCGTTTAAGAAAATGTTATGTTACAATGTAGGCTAGTAATAATAAAAGCAATATTAGTCACATTTTTGCTTCCTAATGTATTATAGTGCGTCTAATAATATGGCCAGGTACTCAGCAAAATAAAGACAAAAAATTACAAAGTTCACAACACAATTTAAAACATCGTCACAAAGTATCCTTAGATACTCGTAATATTATACCTATAACAAATCATCATCAAAAATGTGCACCACTATGTTTCTAAATACTTTTATAACTTTCAAAAATCAAAGAAAATGAAACGTTCCTTGTTGGAATAGCATCTCTCAACTGGAGTCACCAGTGGTTATACGCAGTCTAAATGCATTCTACAGAATAGTTCCCGCTGTTGCCAATAGGTGAAGTTAATAGTTTCGCCAATGGTGAAGGATTTCGTAGCACCACATTTTTCTCTAACCATAGCTGTGCATTTTAGCGAGGCTCGTATCGAAGTACCAAAACGCACCGGTTTAGCCGCGAATCTTTATAGTTATCGCTGATGAAGTCGCTAAACCAGCAGTCACGTGAACTTTATTGAAACTAATCGCAGTGTCAAAACAGTACATTAAATTTAATAGTGGTGTTCAACATGTTTTGAATGTTATACTTGTTAGCATATGCAGGCGCTGTTAACAAAGTCGTTCTAGATGAAAAATGGAACAAAATACTGATCCCACGCGCATTACAGAGCTAATGCGCTTCCTGTACTGCATTGTTCTTCCATTTTTAGCTTCGCTGTTTTACATTCGCTGTTTGAATGGGTATAAATTACAGCAGGATTCCCCTGGTAATTCTGTGTCCTGCAGTACAACTGTCCTATTTATTGACAGCTTGAAAAATAAAACCCTCCCTCATAGGTTGGCCTTCCGGAAAACGCAATTAAAGCGCTCGGCATTATATTGCATTAATTATTCGATACTGCCGTGGACACCACTGCATCCACTCATTTTATTAACGAACTCAATTATGCAACAATGGTGGAATTAAATGGCCACCTAAAAGCGTTATTTCTGGATTTGGGTCCAGTGTGCTTGTGCCACTCCTTGCCTAAACAACGAAATATAGTAAAGTACATCTGTGCTTCGCGGCATAAATCCTCTCTCCCTTTACCTTTTTTCTACTTGGTACAAGATATTGCATTCCACCAAAAAAAAAAAAAAATCGGATTGTTCCATTCACACGACTTTCTCCACATTTCTATAACAAACTATTGTTAAAAAGCTAATGCTTCTATTTACTTCATTCTAATCCAGAATAAATTAACAGAAATAACCTTATTACTTACTTGTAAATAGAAGAGAAATAAGGGAGTACCATAGGTTAAAGTCATAGTCAAAAGATTGTTGCTTTGTCCCTGAAGTTCCTTTGTTTGTATGGACAGTAGTTGACAAATTCCTGATTGGGAAAAGTATACGTTTTTTAAAGCTGAAACCAACTCCACGAAAAAAATGTACATAACATAAATTGTGTGTTTTAATGTACTCTACATTTTTTTTGTGGTAAGTTTTTGTCTATCTCGTCTACTATCTTGTCTGCGGTTTACCAGTAATGCAAAATTTCGTAAAATTCATCCAGAATAAAGTACTGTTCAGAAGCTATTCCTTGAAAATTCAGTACACACACATTATTTGTCAGGTAAATATCTTTAATATACGTATTTTAATCAGAGTCGTTTGAGTCATTTTAGAGTATATCAAAATTTTCAAAAAATGTTCCATATAAAGGGCAGTTGTGGGCGGGGGGATACTCTTGAAAATCTTCGTGTCACATCCTTGGAATATACTGAAATTAAATACCGAGATTTCACTGAAAATATGTTTTAGGGCCCCCTGTATCCTAAAAAGTATTTTTAAAAAAAGGTTCGTATGCCCGTGTTACTCTGAACACGATAACTCATTAACGAAAAGTCGGTAAAATACCAAATTTGGTATTTAAGTTTAGTATCTTCCAGGGATGCGACACGAAGATTTTGAGAAAAATCCCCCCACCCCAAACCACCTTTACATGGAACTTTTTTCGAAAATTTTGATTTTCTCAAAAATGGCTCTAACGATTTTGATTAAAATATTGTAAAAGATATTTACCTAACAAATCAAATGTACATTTGATTTTTTCTGGGAATAGCTTCTGAGGACTAATTTATTCAGGGTGAATTTTACGGAATTTTGCATAACTGCTAAACCGTAAGAGATGGACAAAAACTTACCACTAAAAATGTAGAGCACATTATAACATACAATTTATGTTGTATACATTTTTTCATGGAGTTGATCGTTTCTGAGATATTCTTTTTTTTTTTTTTTTTTTTTTTTTTTTTTTTTTTGTCAGCTTTGAAAAACTTAACTTTTCTCAAACAGGAATTTGTCAACTACTGTCCATACAAATAAAGGAACTTCAGTCACATAGCAACCAGCGTTTGCCTATTACTTTAACCTATGGTACTCCCTCTTTTCTCTTCTACTTTCAAAGAAGCAAGTAATAAGAATATTTCTGCTAATTTTTTTCTATTAGCATGAAATAAATAGAAACATAAGCTTTTCAACAATAATTTGTTGCAGAGATGTAGAGAAAGTCATGTGAAATGAACACATCAGATTTTTTAATCCACCCTCTCTTTCAGTGTTCAATGGTTTATGTTCTAGTAGGAACTAAACGAGGTCGAACAGTGAGCAATGCTAGATAGTGCAACACGTTTCGAAACGGTCTGAGACCACTATTACTCCATCGTGTCGTAACTATACTCTGTGTGCACCGAAACTTACTCCGGCAATTTCGTGACCCTGAACCGAGCTGAAGCTATAATACTGTGGATGGTTATTGTTTGAACTAACTTTTGAAAGAGTTCCAAAAGTGAACAGAGGTTTCAGAATGTCGGATGTGTAAGGTTTTTCGTTGTTTATTGTTAGTTTAATAATTATCTCGAACTTCAGTCAGGTACCGTAAAATTGGCAGACTGTTTCTGATATTTTGTTTTTGATAATGTTCAAGGGTAGTGCCATTAATCTTTACCACCTCGTGTGTTGATGTTTTTGTATTTTTATAAAGCAATTAATCTTTTCCGTCGTTTCCAATCGTAAACAAAAAAGGTACTGTTAATCTTTTTCAGCCATATCTCTTAATAGAGGGTTGACGTCTGATAACCCAGCGTTATTTCCTCTTTTAAATAGATGGCTCGCATTCTTTAAGCGAACCTGTCAGAAGCAATATCGCCTGCACATTTGGTTTCTTCGTTTTTCTTAGCGGGCCTCGTATCCAGCATGTGATAGATTAAAAGTCAAAGTTGTTTCACACACGGGTTGTTAGGCCAGATCTATAACCTGAAGTTATTACTTCAAATCGATGACGTGATTTGTATGCAGCTACTCCAGGATCGCCCAGGGAAATGAACGTATTAGACTCACGTCGCGGAGAGGAAATGGCAGTAACAAATGGAGCTGAAAGGCCAGTTTGGTTCCTTATATTAATGCAGAGGACGCATTTACTGCAGCGTCAATGCCATGCTTTAATGGGATACAAAAATCTAATGTGTTACGTTCACATGTCTTTCTCTAGCTCCTCTACAAAATTCTTACAAAAGTGCTAATCGAGATAAACATTATCCGAATGCTCTTATTACTTAGTTCCTTATAAGAAGAAGGTAACTAAAGAAATACGCTATACTAAAATGATAGTCAACTGTTTTAAGATATCGTTATGCGATTGCCAATGCAAATCGCCAGGAGTAGAACAAAAGAAAAACAGACACTTCCTGTCTGAGAAAAGTATAAGTACTCTACAACAAAACCAATAACAAGGAAACGGTTACCCACGCAACAAAGGTGTAAAGGACATAAATTGTGTGTTTTGATGAGATCTACACTTTTGTGTAGCACGTTTTTGTCTATCTCTTACGGTTTAGCAGTTAAACAAAATTCGGCAAAATTCCTCTAAAATAAAGAGATCTTCAGAGGCTATTCCCAGAAAATTCAACTTATATATTTTATTTGGGATGTACATACCTTTAATGTACGGGATTTTAATCAAAAGCGTTTATAATTCTTTAGAAAATCAACATTTTTGAAAATGTTTTCATGTAAAGTGTAGTTTGTCGTGGGGGGGATTTTCTTGAAAATGTTCGTGTCACATCCTTGGAAGATACCAAAACTAAATACCAAGTTTGGTATTTAACGGTCTTTTCTTTTTTGAGTTTGCTGACCACGGACACACACAGACTCAGGAAACCCTATAACATATTTCCGGTGAGATCTCGGTATCGAATTTTTGGCTAGAATACAATACCTTTTCTAGCCCCGTATGTGCAATGTATAAAGGGAAAAAGTAAAAAGAAATCGATATTCCGAATGTAAAACACGTATATAGCATATTCAAGGATGTAAGAGTTCAATCTGGCAAATGGTTATGTTCCTCTAAGTTAATTCATGCTAGAAAGTTTTATGTATTAAAATGGTTGCCCTTAGTTTGGAATTCATAACGTTTCTCTACTACTACCATGGATTGATAGATGAATGCGATAAGGAAGGCAAATTTCATGCTGGAAAAAGTATTTTAACCTCAATATAAAGAAGCTGAAACAAGTATTTCATACATATATTGTAGAGAATTTTAATTACATTAGCCTTATATAACAAGCTTCCACTGGGGAAGTAATAGTAACATAAGAGTTACAAACTTTTCAGAGCTGTTAAATATTCTTCATATAACATGGCTTTATATCTGAAGTATTATTACTTTTTCCAGCACATATGTGCAATGTACATAGTAGATTTGATACTGAAATTTCACGGGAACACATGTTTTGAGACCCCCTGAATCAATAAAAATGTGATGTGTTGCATTCACATGATTTCTCTAGCTGACCTACAAAAACATTTAATGTAATAATGAACAATTTCACGCAAAAATAAAACTCGTTTTTGGTCGGAGAGTAAATTAATTTTTAAACCAATTCAAGCTCCTATTCATGAATTAGTACATAATGGAATTAATACACCTATAATTTATCTTTTAAAATATATTCCCTTTACAATTAGAAACATTAAATATATTTTACAAAAGATTATTCTTTTATTTACAACATGCTAATTTAGATAAACGTTACAGATTGATTTCATTACTTGCTGCTTCATAAGTTGAAGGGAAATAAGAGAATATTAGACTAAAGCGATAGTCAAATCTTTTAAGAGTCGGTCGCTATGTGAAGTAATTAAAATTCGGTTTTCTTTACTTCTAGGAGCAAACAAAAGAGAGATGCAACGTTTAAGTAACGTGAAGCTAAAGCCTACAACTCGGAATATCTCAAAAACGGTTAACTCTACAAATTATATAGATTTGACATAACTTGTGTGTTTTAAGAAAGATCTACATTTTTATGTACTGCGTTCTTTATATTTTTTTACTATTTATGAGTTATACAAAGTTATACAAAGACATCCTATTTGAACAGGTATTCAGATGCTATTCCCAGAAAATTTAACCTGTATATTTCGTTTGTGAAAATATCTTAAACATATGGTATTGCAATCAAAATCATTGAGTCATTTTTGAGAAAATTAAAATTTTCGTAAAATATGTCATGTAAAGGGTATCTGGAAGTGGAGGATTATTTTGAAATCTTCGTGTCTCTTCCTTGGAAGATACTGAAATTAAATACCAGGTTTGGTATATATAGGCCGTTTCAAAACGACACCAAACGAAGCTAACCGTTGATTAGCTTAGACTTTAGCTTGTCTGAAACTTGATGTCGCAACTTTCAAACTCTTCTATTTAAAGTTTTATTTGTGTTTAAAAATAGCATAAATTTGAGATTAGGCAGCGAAGGAACAACGGTTGTCATCCGCCACACCCACATGCGACCTTTTCCATTACTAAGGTGATCTGTCCCGTGCCGGCGTGTCTATTAAACCACGCCCACACCAAGCAACTAGGACCGTCACTAACAAGCGGTATCTCTCTTGGAGTGGGCCAGGTACGTGCCATTTGTTTATGTACGACTGCCTAATCCAGGGTGATTTTATGGCAGTTTTTGTATGTGCCGAATTTAGAGCTGAAAGTTATACTCACGTACCACATACAAGATGATTAACAAGGTCCATATCTTCGTTTGCTGTCGTTTTGAAACACCCTGTACATCGAATTTTGGAGTGGAATATTAATGCCTTCTCTATTCGCTACGTGAATTGTTCATGTATGCTAGATAAAGTAAAGGAAAGCATTTATTAGAAAAAATACCCATGTGTGTTAAGTGTCTGTATGTATGCATGTCTGCAGTATAGCTCAAATTGTGGAGAGCATTAGATACTAAATTTGGTATTTAGGTTTAATGTCTTCTAAGAATACGTCACCAAGATTTTCAAAAAAATCATGCACCCCCCAACTATTGCTTACATGTAACATTCATCGAAAATTTTGATTTTCTCAAAAATGTCTAACGATTTTGATTAAAATACCATACTTTTATTATTTTAATGACGAAGAAAATCTATATCTTTAATACTCTGGTAATAAACTCTGCGGATCTCTTCGTTCTCATTGACTTTTGTTTAAATGATAAACTGAGATAGACAAAAACTTACTACACAAAAATATAGTAGATCTCGTTAAACACATAATTTATTTTATATATACATTCAATATATACGTTTATTTTTGAGCAACGCAAATATCTTTAATATAGGGTATTTTAATCAAAATCGTTTGAACCATTGTTGAGAAAATAAAAATTTTAGGAGTATTTTCCATGTAAAGGGATTTTCTTCAAAATCTTCGTGTGGCATCCTTGGAAGATACTAAACCTAAATACCAAGTTTGATAGCTTATCAAAGGAGCTTAGCTTTTGGAGGTATAAGGGGACTCTAAACGTTTATTTTCGATGAAATCTCAGTATCAAATTTTTGGGTGGAGTTCAATACCTTCTCTGCCTAGTATCATGTCCTGTCTAGAGGAATTAAAAAGCAGTTTTAGGAATAACTCGGTATGTGTGTGTGAGAGAGAGAGAGAGAATGTGTGTGAGAGAGAGAGTGTGGGTGTGAACAAAAAGTCGTTTGAATAGCAAAATAATTAAAGACCTTCCAAAAATACATTCAAAGTGAGTTGAAATACCTATAGACTGAGGGTTTAACACTACCCTATAGTTCTGAATACCTTAAAATCGTAAATGCTCTGTAGGGTGACAGAAAGCACTACAAAACATTACAAAATTCTGCTAAATAGATTCAAAATGCGTAAAAAGCGTTAAAACATTAGAAAACACCGTTAAATATCAGTAATACGCCTGAAAGGGGCCAAAATATCTATTTCATAGTCCTATATGTCAACAAAACGATTCGAGATGTATAGAAAAGAGCTAAAATGTCTCATCAATACCCTGTCCTACAGTCCTAAACACCCTCCCTCAAATGGTATGGTATGCCATTAAAAGCATACTAAGAACAGTGACAACGCTACAAATCACCATTAAAAATCCTGAAAAATGAATGTGAAAGACCTACAAGCACTAAAAAGATAGTCTAAAAAACGATAGTCTTATAAAAACGTAGAAAAAATAGCAAACACTGTAAAATAACGTAAACTATGAGCAAAAACGTCCGGAAAAAGCCTAAAAATCTAGCTATAGAGCCTTAAATGCCCACAAAATGTCGTAACATCAGTTGAAAAAGAGCTAAAATGTCTGATAAGAACCTGGAACTAGCTGTCCTAAACACAATCCAAATGGTATGAAAGGCTGTCCTAGCACCCGAAAAACGTAGAAAGGACTTATAAATGTCCTGTGCCCCCCCAAAAAGCAGAACAAACACTAAAATAATAAAAGAAACACTCAAACAATTCACTCACAATACTAAAAATCTAGGAAAAAGCATAAAAATAATTAAAACAAAGAAAACGGCCTTGAAATTGGCTTTAAAGCACTGAAAAAATGCTAATACACTGGACCTAGGTTTAAGTCCCCCTCGTCCTTGAATTCCCTATCTTTCCCATGTATGCTCACTTGCCACTGGCCCAGAACCGCTCTATATTAACTACTCATGTCGCCGCAATGAAGTGATTTTAGCGCGACTGGGTATAGGGCAGTGCTCTTTTAGCCATCGGCATTTTTGTGTGGGGAACTCGCACTTCAATGTGCTTCGTGTAACGAGCCTTTGACGGTGCGTCCTCTTTTATTGGAGTGCCGCCTTTTTACTGTGCTGCGTGCGTCCCTGTCTGCCAACTGACCTTCCCACCCTGCTGGGCGACAACGCTGGTACTTGTGAGGAACTTTTTAACTTTCTTCGCCGCTGCGGGATGTACAGAGTTTAATTTTATCTCGGGTTTTTTAAGTTTTTACCGACTTGTCTTTTAGGTTACCTTTTCCTTTCCTTCAGTGGTGTTGTCCTTTTTGTGTCAGTTTAATCTCTTGATTTTAGCCTGGCCGATAGCTCTTTTCTGCTTCATTCCTGGTTTTAACCCTTGTGCGGTACTCCTATTTTAGTGGTTTTCTGCGTTTTAGTTTTTAGCTCTTTTATTTACCCCAGGGCGCTAATAATCCAATCAGTTTTGCGCCCTAAAACCCCACTACTGCTACTGCTATTGCTATTGCTATTGCTATTGCTATTGCTATTGCTATTGCTATTACTATTACTATTACTATTACTGCTGCTGCTGCTGCTATTTGAAACATTTCTGTAACAGTTTTGATTAATATACCACATGTTTTAAGACTGCAAAGTAGATGTATGTTTTGGATGTTGTGTAAATAGCATTTGAAGTTCCCTCAATTCTACATGACTGCATAGCTAGGAAAGCGTAAGTGGTACACAAAATTCCTAGTACTCAAAATAGGTAGATTTCATTAAAACAAACCATAGGTATGTCAAATGAACTTTTTGTGGAGTTAACTATTTTACAGATATTCCATATTATTGGTTTAACTTTAGAAAAACTTATGTTTATTGGGAAGTCATCGATTTTTTTTTCTCTTCACCCAATAGAATGAAATTTCAAAGCCATAACTACCAAACCTATCACTCTGAAATAATTTTCCTATCGCATATGGCCTGTGTACCCATTCTTCTAATTCTATTCGTATTCGTAATAATGTTTATATAAGAGTAAGTAGAGAGGGTCCTGTGAGTGTGGGACATCGGATTTTTAGTAAAAGATTGGTGTGTGTGTGATGTGTGTGTGTGTGTGTGTGTGTGTGTGTGTGTGTGCATTTGAAATGCCGATATGAATTCAACCTGAAATCGCAAGGCTAAAATACCCAGTGACTTACACTGGTAAAGAAATTCTAAACGTCTGTTATACCCACCTCTAAGCTTCAACACTTCACTATGCTTACTTAACCCTTAACCCCTGGCTAGAAGCTAGCTTGTGATCATAGGTTGTCAACAAAACAATACGAAATGGACACACTCGGGTACTGGTGTGGGCAGTCGTGACAAAGCACGTCTTCCAGCTATTCAAGTCAAATGTTTGTGTACTCCTTCCCTTTTGTCGCTCCCCTAGGTCTGATCTTGGTTCAGAGGCTAATTTATATATGTGCAACTTGAGTCGAAACCGATACTCACCTAGAGCTGATGTGGAACATAAGATTGTGCCAATATTAACTTATAAATATAAACACTCTAGGAAACAAAAGACTATTGGCATGCTTCTGTGTTCTCCACTGTACTTAGGTAAAGGCATTCTTTTTGCATGACCACCTTCACCCAGTTTCATTTTTTTCTTATGTCGCTTCTAATATATTTCAAACGAAAATTTGAATTCTTGTCTATATACAGTACCACGTTGCCTTCATTAAATCATGATAAATCCCTTCATTTAAAATAAATATATTTAAGCTACTGAACTATTTCAGTGATAGATAATGCAGAATTGCCATTTATGTGCAATTGACTATCCCAGTCTGGCTGAGATGCTTTCGTGACCTGTCAAGAGCAGAATTAATGACAGCAACAGAAAGAGAAGGGTTGGGAATGTTTGATAAGCTAATAGAACCTCTTTTGTACGTTTAGAAATAGATAATATCATTATCTTCGATAGGTTCACCTCTTAGTTGTACAAAAGTCTCTTAACTCAACCGGAAGTTATAAGGTATTTTATAGATTATCCTTTATTATTTTGTATAAGCCGGATATACAATATACGTAGTGGATAGAGTAGGCATTGTATTCCACCCAAATACGAGATTTCACCAAAAATATATATTTTCAGACCTCCTAAATAAAAACAAAGCTTTTTATAAACAGCTCACGTGTCTGTATTTGTCTGTGGGTAGAATAGCTCTAAAACGAAAAACCGGTTAAACACCAAACTTTTCATTTAAATTTAGTGTCTTCTAAGGACACGACACGAAGATTTTCAAGAAAATCCTCCCACCCCTAACTACCCTTTTTATAGAACATTTTTCGAAAATTTTGATTTTTCCAAAAATAGCACTAACGATTTTGATTATAATAGCGTATATTTAACACATTTACATGGCACGTAAAGTGTACATTCTATTTCTTGGAAATTACTCTTCATTGCGGATGACTTTCGATAACTGATAAACTGCAGGAGACTGACTGACTTATAAAACATATAGATCTGGTTAAAAAGAATCTATTTATGTCGATTATAGTTTTTTTGTAGTACTAACAATTTTCGAGATATTCAGTTAATGGTTATAATTTTAAAATAATAATAAATTTCTCAAACAGGCAGACGTTATCCGATTTCCTTTTGTTTTACTCCTGATCATTCAGACACCAAATTTCAATATTAACCGCATAGCGATTATAGCTTTAGCCTTGTGTATTCCCAGATTTCACTTCTACTTACAATAAAATAAACAATAAGGCATTTACCTTAATTAGTATGAAGTAGATAGAAGAATATGCTTTAGTAAGAACAGTTTGTTTGCAACAGGTAGAGGAGTTTGTTTGAATGAAATATATCATCTTTTTACTTATATTTATTCAAGTTAGGTGACATAAACAAAAGTAGTTTGTTGGCTGGGTTCAGCCCACAGAGCTTTAGTTTGGAAAACCCTCTCTAGATAATAGTGTAATAATTAGTAAAGAATGGGAGAAGTAAGTGCAATTAATTAATTCGCCATTAGAGTTAAAAAGCTAGGCTTGGAATGGCGGTTATGCCAGCTAATATATTAATGAGGCAACGCTAAGGGAGCACAGTGTCGAGTTGTTTTTTCATAGGTTGCTCACAATGTTTCTATCTCTCTGGTTGGCGTACTCTCTGGAGACGTCTGTGTCGCAGTACGAGGTCAATTGTTTTTTCGTTTGTTTGGACGGTAATTACTTTGTGTTTTCATGAGTCAGTGTGTGTGTGTGTGTGTGTGTGTGTGTGTGTGTGTGTGTGTGTGTGTGGTTCTTTTAGGAAGAAAGTGTTACATCTAAGCTAGTAGCTACTCCAGGTTTTTACGTTCTAAAGCTGCTTTATTAAAAGTTTTCTTTATGCATATTCCAAGTAAATGTATACAGAAGGAAAGAGACAGAAACAAGGTACTAAAGGTGACATAATTATACACTATAGCATAGTTAATAGTATGTCAGAATTAATATTAGATTAACAGAAACAATGTCATCACAATTATATAAGATTTTAAGTGTTTGCAAATGAGCTGGTCTAACGTTAGCTGTTCTATTAATTACACAGGCATCCAGTGAAATGTTTACTTTCTTTAGTACGTATGTACAAAGATTTCACCGGAAATACACGATGTAGATTTCCCTGTTTGCAAAAAAAAAAAACAGCATTTTTAGAAAAAGGTTCGTGTGCTTATATGTGTGTGCCTGAGAGTATTAAAAGTATATTATATATCTTATTTATATAATACTTTTAAATCAGGCATCTTAATATATTATTTTCTGCAGCTTTTTTGCATTTTTATTGGTTGGGATGAATATAATATTGTATTACTATTACTTAAGTTTAATTTAAATAAAAATTCACTCTATCTGTGAATACGATGGCCCAAAAACGAAAAGTCTGTGAAATACCAGTACCCAAAAGTACCCAATACATGGAAAGGATTTAGAAAATATGAATTTCCTCTAAAATGGCTTGAGCGATTTTGATTAAAATATTGTATGTTAAATACGTTTACATGGCAAATCAAATGTATGTTCTAAAATTTTCTAGGAGTAGCCTCTGAAGACCTCTTCATTCTGGATGTCCTTTTCATAACTGGTAAACGGTAAAAGATAGACAAAAGTTACTATACAGAAATATAGCTCTCGTTAAAAAACACAATTTGTCACATAAATGTTTTTCGTAGAGTTGACGATTTCCGAAATACTGCTTATTATTGGTTTCCTTTAATAATTGACCTTTGTCATACGGGGGTTTGTAAACTCCTGGCCTTGCAAATGAATTAATTTCAATTCCATAGTAACCAGCTTTTATAGGATTTGACTATCGCCTAGTGTAGTCCCTTATTTCCCTTCTACTTATAAGTAAGTAATTAATACGACCATTGTTGCTATCTTCGGTTTATCTTGATTAGCATGAAGTAGAGAGAAGATAGGCTTTTGTAAGAATAAACTATTTCAGTATAGCTAGAGAAAGTTATGAGAATGCACACACCAGAGTTTTTTTTTTCTTTTTTAGCTTTAACGGTGTTTGTGTTTTCGTGTGCTGAAATAAAATGTTATAAGAAAGTTCACATCTTGGTCTTTTTGTACAGAATCATATTTTAATTTTTATATCTATACTAGATATTAACTTAACCTAAAGTCATGTCTGATAGACATTTTGTAGCTGTTAACGCAGAAAGAATGGATAAGGTGAAGGAACTACAAGAAACACATGGGCTGCAGGCCAGGTCGGCGCAGTTGACAGAGACACACATAGTTCTCTTATAATTATAGGTTTAAGCAGCCGGTCACAAGAGTGACGGTCGTGACTTTCCTCTATCGGGACCGGGGAAACGGGACTCCGGCAGTGGAGGTACGAAACACTATCAGCTGAAGGGGCGAGAAGAAGTTCCATAGGGCAAGCAAGCCTCCGTCCGAGTCATCTGTTCGACATCAACCATTAGTGTGCTCTGGAGCCAACTTGAAATATTTATTTATTTGAATAGGTAGAAACAGACTGAAAAATTCAATGGCATACCTGGGATTTAAACCACGGTCTCTAGCCGGTTGCTCTAATACTGAGCTACCATGGCAATACGCCGGATAGCGTTGAATTTTTCAACTGACTCGCATGTTTCCCGGTAAACCATAAGGTGGTCTTAAAATGTTTTGAGATGACAACCTCAATGGCGACTTACAATGTTGCAAGTTCTTTAGGTCCCAGGATTCATAGTATAGCAAATTACGTATTATTGATTTTAATTGTTTTTTCATACAAGCCGTATGTAGGTCAGGAGTTGGATAGGCAGAGCCAGACAGTCAAGCCGTGTGTATTTCAAATCTCGGCTATGGCGTTGCATTTTTCAGTCTGACACTTCCTATCCAACTCCTTTCCTACACACGGCTTGTGTGAAGAACAATTAAAATCATTTATTTATATATTTTACTTAAAGGTCAGACTGTTGAACAATTGTCATTACTCTACTGGTTTCCGAATACCGTTGTTCATTTCTCTTGTCCCAAAATTGCAGAAGAGCACCGCATGTACTACGTTGTTCCGAGTTTTGGATGGCATCTTCCTGACAGGGCATGCAATTCGGTGAGTTAAGAATTTTCATTCGATTAGATGGAGTGCTAAACAATCCTGTGTTATTTTTCGGAATGTTGCAAGAGTTTCACGTCGAGATAATTCTGGTATAGGGTTTTTATTGCTGAGGATGCTGACTCCTTTCTTTTCACTACTTAGTCTGGTGATGAATTCAGTTATTTCAATTTGAAGAAGGATTTTAAGTTTGCTTTTGGCGAATGAAAATGTACGATTTGTTTTATTATATTAAATATTTTTTGTTCTCTTTTTTACCAAAGTATCAGATTCTTCATTTCCTTTGAATCCAATGTGAGATGAGATCCATTTAAATTTAATTTCCTTTCCTCCTCTCACCAGTTTTTTACTTTCTCTACACGTACTATGTTAAAAGTTTATAGTGAAGATATTGCACTCCAGCCAAGAATTCGATACCGAGGTTTCATCGGAAATGTATATTTTAGGGTTCCCTGCAACCAAATAAAACATTTTCAGAAAAAAGGTTTGTGTACGTGTGTGTGTCCGTGTGTCTGTGAACACTCAAAAACGAAAAGTCGGTTGAAATACCAAACTTGGTGTTTAAGTTTAGTATCTTCCAGGCATGCGACACGAAGATTTTGATAAAAATCTTCCACCCCAAACTACCCTTTATATAGAACGTTTTTCGAAATTTTTTATTTTCTTAAAAATGGCTCTAACGATTTTGATCGTATATTAAAGATATTTACCTAACAAATAAAATGTGTATCTGAAATTTTCTGGGAATAGCCACTGAATTTTACGGAATTTTGCATAACTGCTAAACAGTAACAGAAAGACAAAAACTTACCACTCACAAAATGTAGAGCACTCCAAAACATACAATATATGTTATATAAATTTTTTACTGGAGTTCAACGTTTTTGAGATATTCCTTCTTTTTGGTTTCAGCTTTAAAAAGCTTATACTTTTATCATACAGGAATTTGTCAACTCTTGTCCATACAAACAAAGGAACATTAGTCAGATAGTGATCAGCTTTTGACTATCACTTTAACCTATGGTATCCCTTATTTTGCTTCTACTTACAAGGAAGTAAGTAATAAGACTATTTCTGCTAATTTTTTTGATTAGCGTGAAGTAAATAGAACAGTACGTTTTTGTTGCAGGGATGTAGAGAAAATCATGTGTATGGAACACATCAGATTTTTAAGTAGACCTTTAATCTCTATTATTCTAGAAGGTGTAGAGTATTTATATTTTACTACTACTTGGCCTGTCACGGCGTAGAGGAGCGTCCCCTGGATGGCGAATAGTGGATGATTGGTGAACTATGTATAACGTTAGTTCTCCCGGCTAAGTCGAAGGTCCCGCGAACTAAAAACCGATGGGGTCTTGCATTCGTATTGGGGGTTGTGTGTGGATGCCATGGTCATCTTATTGTAAAAATCTAATGTGTTCCATTTAGATGACTTTCTCTACATTTCTGTAACAAATTATTGTTAAAAAGCATATTATTCTGTCTATTTTATGTAATCGAAATAAATATTAACAGAAATTGTTCTTAATTACTTGTAAACAGAAGGTAAATAAGGGAATATACTAAACTAAAACGATAGTCAACTGTTGTAAAAGCTGTCGCCATGTGGTTGAAATCCGTTTCTATGCATTTGTGTGTTTTAATGTGATCTACATTTTTTGTGTAGTCAGTTTTTGTCTATCTCTCACGGTTTATCTGTTACAAAAAAAATCAGCAAATTTCATTCAAAATAAAGAAGTATTTAAAAACTATTCCCAGAAAATTCAAGATATACACTTTGTATGCCATATAAATATCTTTAATATATGGAATTTCAATCAAAATATTTAGCTATTTTTGAGAAATTCAACATTTTCGTATTTTTTCCATGTAAAGGACTGTTTGGAGTGGGGGATTTTTCTCAAAATCTTTGTGTCGCATCCCTGTAAGCTACTTAAATACCAAGTTTATAATTTATTTTACTAACTTTTCGCTTTTGAGTTATCGTGTCCACGGACCCAAACACATGGACCTTTTTCTATAAATTATTTTTTTGGATACAGGCGATCCTAAAACGTGTATTTCGGGTAAAATCTGAGTGGGAATACAATACCTTGTCTATTCACTATGTACATAGTGCGTGTAGAGAAATTAAAAATGTGTCCACTTTAAAAACGGCTACTCTTCTGTTCCAATGCCAGCCTGAAACACGAAAGAGGGAATTTACATGAAATAAAATGGGGGGAAAGAGAATATGAGCCATAGAAAACATCACTTTAGCGCCCGCCTCACCAACCACGAAAAACCCATTATTAAAGTTGGCTGTCATTGGGGCTTAATCCTTTGTTGCCTGTCGGTACTATAAGTTCCGCTTGTTTTAAGCATAACTATACAAATAGGGTTGTATTCTAGGATTAATTTCATGCTATACTAACCTTCAACCATAAAGACAAGTAATCAAGGCTGTTTTTTATTGTAAAAATGTATACAATTTTTGCCCTAAAAGTGCAGTGATTTTTTAAATAAACAAAAGAATAAACCCCCATAACATTACACCGATTATTTCACTTGGACTCTCCCCGTCCTTTACCACAGTCACTGGGATTTGAAGTTGCAACATTTGGCTTTGAATGGATCTCCTAACGCTCATGGTCATTTGAACCACTTTTTAAAAAATAAATGGCCTGTTATTTATGGACGCTCTTTAACTGCTGTGGTTCTCAGCGTCCCATTCTATACTGGGCGTGAAAGACCTCTTAATTTTGCTCAGCGACCTCTCTATCAGGCTTGAGGTTCTTTTACGTACAGTAAATCTACGACACGGGCTTTACTACTGGCCGCGCCGTGGCCGAGTGGTCAGACCATTCACCTCTCACCTAGACGGCCCGGGTTCGATCCCAAGCGACCGCATGTGAGATTTGTGGTGGACGAAGAGGTGCAGGGGCGGGTTTTCTCCGGTTTATCCGATTTCCTCCGCCATCTCATTCCACCGGGGCTCCATCTTTATGTGTCATCAAGTTGCAAGAGCAGTAAAAGTGGGCGTTAAACACTACCAAAAAAATAAAATAAAAAAACGGCTTTACTTCCCTTCCGAAGAAAGCCATGCTAAGGATTTTATGCCCGAAAAAATTCATCATCCTCCGCCAGGTTTGAACCCGCGACCTTGGGTATAGGAAGTTAGCATGGGGAAGCACTTTTTTGGTAGTGTCTTTGGCAGGATTATAAAAACTGGTTTAGAAAAATTTAAACTTTTAATTGGGAAGTATTAATAGAGGATCTACATTTATTTTCATTTGTATTTTATCTATTACTTTATATAATAATTTTATAGGTTTATTCCCATAAATTTTTACTAGAACTCCAGTTTTTAACTTGAATTAAAGCAAACAGCATATGCACTAAGGGTTAAACACGGTACCTCATACATTACCGCGGAGTCATCTGGCTCACTTGTTTGTACCATAAATTGTTTTCTTATTTCCAGTACAATAGAGACTAACAGCGGATCAGCGAGACTGAGAAAATCCAAAGAACGAATAAAAAGGATAGGACAAGTGAAACTTTACCGTTCGAACGTGTGAGCTGCTTCAAATCCTCTAATGTAGTTAGGTTGTTTGTACTGGAAGGGAGTGGAGAGAGGAAAGGAATTTATTCGTCCCTGGACAAATGGCCACTCCGAGAGCAGTACTCGAGAGTGCTGGAAATCTGCCAGTGGTAGGTGAAGGGTTCTGTAACAATAACTCCTGGAAAGCAGACCCTATCATTACAGCAACCTTAAAAAAAATCCCTTTCCCACTTCCCGCTATCGCTGGCAAATTCAACATATGATTTGTTCCAACAGCTACTCACCTATTTTAGCTTCTTGAGTCCCAGTTTGGTCTGAGTGCTCCACAAAACACTTTCTCTACGTTGGTTTTTCATTACATTTATATAATCCAAAGACGTGATTTTCATTTCAAATTATATTGAATTAACTATTCTTTTCTTCCTTCTTTTTTATTTTTTTCATTTTCTTTTCTGTTATTTTATTTATTCCTTTCCTTTGACTTTTCTTCATTTCTTTTACTAACAGTTTATTCCCTTCCACTGTTAAATATTTCTTTTTTCACATTCTCTACTACGTATATTGAGGTCGAAATTTCTTCGGTAATATATTTTGTGCCCCCCCCCTAAACCCATAAAACATTTTTAGAAAAAGTTTTATGTGTATGTGTGGGGAGATTGTAACTGTGAATAGTATAACTCAAAAACGAAATGTCGGATGAGTATCAAAGTTTGTTTTACTGTTATAACCAGCTGAAAAGTTAAATTTACCTGTGTAAAACATGAATCAGTTGGAGGATTAAGTGCCGTGCCGGTATGATGTCACAGTAGCTTTCTGGTTAGAGCACCCGCACGGAAAGTGGAGAAACCATGTTCAAATCTCGGCTATGGCATTGGATTTGTCTGCTGGTTCTAATAATAAAATCCGTTATTTTAGTAGGTCATTAACCTGCCTTTATCAATTAATAACCAAAGTCGGTATTTCATTTCAGTATCTTTCAAGAATGCGATACGAAGATTTTAAAGAAACTCCGCTCATCCTAGCTACTCTTTATATGGAAAATTTTTCAAAAGGTTTGAATTTCTCAAAATCCCTTGACGATTTTGTTTAAAACACCATATATTGAAGATATTTAGTTGCTCTCCGGGTTGCAGCTTTTACCGCACTAGCTTCTAATGTCCAAGGTTGTGGATTCACACACGTCGCAGGGTGTTGATAACCCTTTTCGGACGTAATAATCCTTAACATGGCTTTCTTCGGAAATAAAGTAAAGACGTTGCAACCAAGTAATATTTCTTTACACGTAAAAGAACCTCATACATCATACTTGGCGTCTGCAAGTCGTAATTCAATTTTGGGCAATGAGTTGATTCTTATCATTATTTGCTCATAGTGGTGAACTCGCAAACTAGAAATTTCCTTGATCAAGAAACCACCGTTGATGGCTGCTCAACCCTCCGGCATGGAGTGACGAAACCGGTATGAATTGAAATTGAAAGACATTTATATTAAAAAAATCTTATGTGCTCCATTCACATGACTTTCTCTACTTCTCTGCAACAAATTATTGTTTAAAATCTTATGCTCCTATTTACTTCACGCTAATCCAGAAAAATTAGCAGAAATGGTCTTATTACTTGCTTCCTTATAAGTAGAAGCGAAATAAGGAAGCACCATAAGTTAAAGCACCATAGCTGGTTGCTATGAGACTGAAGTTCCTTTATTTGTATGGACACGAGTTGACAAATTCCTGTATGAGAAAAGTAAGTTTTTCAAAGCTGGAACCAAAAACTAGGAAATCTCAAAAATGTATATAATATAATTATGTGCTTTGAAGTGCTCTACATTTTTTGTGTGGTAAGTTTTTTCCATCTGTTACGGTTTAGCAGTTATGAAAAATTCCGAAAAATTTGTCCAGAATAAAATAGTCTTCAGAGGCTATTCCCAGAAAATTCATGTTATACATTTTATTTGTCGGATAAATATCTTTAATTTCCGATATTTTAATCAAAATCGTTACAGCCATTTTTGAGAAAATCAAAATGTTCGAAAAAAGTTCCATGTAAAGGGTAGTTTGGGGTGGGGGGATTTTTCTTAAAATCTTCGTGTCGCATCCCTGCATCATACTAAACTTAAATACCAAGTTTGGTATTTTACCGACTTTTCGTTTTTGAATTATCGTGTTTACAGACACACGGACACACACACACACATACAAACACACACCTTTTTGTGAAAATGCTTTGTTTGGATACAGGTGACTTTAAAACATATATTTCCAGTGAAATCTCGGTATGGAATTTTTGGGTGGAGTGCAATAACTTCTCTATACACTATGTACGTATAGAGAAAGTTTATTGAGAAGATTTTTTATCTGATGTTTCTAAAAAATGTCTTTCTCTACAACTCTGTAACAAGTTATTGTTGAAAAGCTTATCTCTTCTATCTACTTCATGCTAATTGAGATAAAATTACCCAGATGCTCTTGCTGCATGCTTCTTTCTAAGTAGAAGGGAAACAAGGGAATGCAATACAATCAAATGTTTTAAAAGCTGGTGATTGAAATTCCTTTGTTTGTATGGATAAGTGTTGACATATTTCCGTATGACAAAGCATACATATTTTAAAGCTGAAAGCAATAAAAGGGAATTATCTCAGAAAAGGTCAGCTCTACAAAAAAACATATAAAGTATGTGTTTTAACGAGACCTATATTTTTCGTGTGCAGTAAATTTTTGTCTATCTCTTACGGTTTATCAGTCATAGAACAGTCTCCGAGAACGAAGAGGTCTTCATAGGTTATTCCTAGAAAATTTAAAATATAAATTTAATTTCTAATAAAATATCTCTAGCCTATGTTGTTTTAATCGCATTTTGATATAGTAACATTTACGAAAAATGTTCCATGTAATAGTAGTTGGCTTTGGATATTTTTTCGTGAAAATATTCGTCTCATATCCTAGAAAGATACTGAACTTAAACATCGTATTTGGTATTAAAGGAATTTTTAGTTTTTGAGATATACTGTTTATGATAGATGGATGCACACACACATAAGCGGGCGCGAACATTTTTCTAGTGGCTTCTTATATACGGGGCCTCAAAATGTGTATTTGAAGTGAAATATAGGTGTCATATTTTGGTTGGAATGCAATACTTCTTTACATACTTTATATGTGATAGAGAATGTGAAATCTGATTGTTCTATTCAAGTAAGTTTCTCTAAAACTATTCTTAAAAAAAAATATTTTTTATCTATATTATGATAATCGGGATAAATGCTACCAGAAATAGATGTATTACTTCCTTCTCCTTAGAAGGAAAATAAAGACAATAGTTCTAAAGTGATATCAAAATCATTTGGAAAAGCCGGACTCTATGCAAAGCAATTGAAATTCGGTTTACTTTGCATGCCCATGAGTAAAACAAAGGAGATGAACAAAGGTTTACTTCCAATTCATAAACATTTAATTAGTTTAAAATTAAATTAGTAACAAAGAGATCTCGGAAACGCTTAACTCTACAAAAAGTATATGACATATTGTATATTTATGAGATCTACGTCTTTTGTGCAGGAAGTTTTTGTGCATCACTTACAATTTACCAGTTATGCATTCATCCAGAATGAAGAGCTCTTCAAAGACTATTCCCGAAAATTCAAAATAAGCATTTTACATGTCATGTAAATATACTTAATATAGAGTTTTTAATCAAAATATCATTTTAAAACATTTTTCTGAGTAAGGGATATTTTGGGGTGGGGATAATTTCCTGAGAATCTTTGAGTCACATCCTTGGAAGATGCCAAAGTTGGCATATTTAACGGTATTTTCGTTTTTGAGCTTTTCTGTGCACAGACACACACACCTAGATAAAGATCTTTCAAAAATGCTTTTTTTTTGGGCTTCACGGGACCTTAAAACGTACTTCGGTGTATCTCGGTATCGAATTTTTGGGTTGAATACAATACCGTCGCCACCTAAATAAAGTAAAAGACCGACGCACAACGGATGGTCAATATTTATAAATTCTATGACAGACCAGCCTTAATACTAATATTTATTGCTCATCATTCTATAAATTATTAGAAAAACTATTCAAAAACAGGGCTGGAACAAACTGAACTGTATATCCACATCTTTCTTTATATATAGATCAATGCTTCAATTAAAAATCCAAAGTAAGAATAAAACTCAAATTTCGGTATGACTATAAAATAATAATTAAAAACTACATCTTTAGTTTTAAAGTTTTCTTAAGGTAAGCATTAGAATACAAATAAAATAGATAAATTGTCAATTTAGTTGATAAAATCATTGATAATTAATATAAACTTTCACTTCACCTTACCTCTATCATTCTATTAATTATTAGAATTCTTTTACTCTAATATGTCTACTGTTCATGAATGAGTTACTTCTTCTGTTAAATGAGAATTCGTGTTAATAATTTTATTGGTAAAGTTATTCAATTTATATACTTCAAGTGTAGGTAAAGTGAAAATTTGATGTGTTCCATTCATATCACTTTTTATAGATATTCTGCTACAGATTATACTTACAAAATGTGATCCTTCTCTCTACTTATCAAGATAAACAGAAGATAGTTAAGATGATCGTAATTATTTTCTTAGAAGCAGATGTCAAATAACGGAATACACTAGGCTAAATCGATAGTCAAATTTAATGTTATTATATGACTAAAATACGTTTCTTTGCATAACCAGGAGCTGATAAATTCCCGTGTGAGGAAAGTTTAAGTACTTCAAAACTGAAGATAATACTAAGGAATAAATGATGAACTTAACGTATTATATATAAGGTAAATTGTGTGTTTAATTATATCTACATTGCTTGTAATAGGGTTTTTTTTTCTATCTCTTACGTCTTACCAGTTACACAAAGGTCCTAAAGATTGAAAAGGTCTTCAGAAGTTATTCCCAGAAAATTCAAGATATATGTTTTATCTGACAAGTAAATATCTTTAATGTGCGCTATTTTAATAAAATCATTAGGAGCGTTTTTATTTTCGATTTTTTTCCTTGTAAGGGTTTCCTCAATCTTCATGTTGCATCCTTCGAAGATACTAAACATAATACCAAATTAGGTATTTAACGGTTTTTTCGTTTTTGGACTATGCTGTTCACAGACATGGACACACATGGATTTTTTTCTAAGCTTTTTTGATCCAAAACATGTATTTCTTGTGAAATCTCGACATCGAATTTTTGAGTGAATACAATACCAATGTATACGTGTAGAGCAAGTGAAAAGGTCAGAATGTTAAATCATAATTTTTTAAAATATGTTCATTTATGTTCTGTTGGTATCTAAAATACGAGGCAGAATGTGTAATAGCTTACATTTACTGCGATATAATGGGTATATTAGAATCATTTGGAAGTAGGGTTGTAATCTAAAAGTTTAAAGCAAGACAAGGGTATTGAGTGGAGCTAAGAGAGCCATAAAGAGGACAACATGCGAGGTTGCCCTCGAGAATTCGATTACACTAGCAGTTGGTACCATAAAAGCTACATATCGAGAAAGGTAATAAACCTCGTGAGCAGACTTTGTGTCGCGCACACGCCCTTCTGCTGTATAATGCCAAGATAACACTGAGAAATTCCAGCAACGCAACTCCAGCAAGTGAACGCACCCATCAAGGAAAACCAGGAAGGAAATCTTTGGAACAAAAGTTTTGAGCTGGTTGTATGCTTCCTTAAATGAAAGAGTGCGTCTAGAGATATACACAAGCCAGATAAATGCTTGTAAACTTCACCTTATATACAAGAAGAGGAACGTTTTTATACCATTTACTTGGTATCGGCTAACCTTGACACACAATCCATAAAGTCGTCCAACACCACATAGTATGAAACGAATAGAGAAGCAGATAAAGTAGACACAAAAAGTGCAGTGGCCGTGAATATTTATTAGGTATATAGTACTGATTTTTACTTTCTGTACCACATACAATTTATGTATGTATTCGGCAGAGAAGATATTGTATTCCAACAAAAAAATTTATGTGGAGATTTCACCAGAAACACATGTTTTAGGGTTCCCTGAATAAAAAATCTGATGCGCTCCATTCACATGGCTTTCTCTACATATCTGTAACACATTATTCTTAATAGACTTTTTCTTCTTCTACTTCATGCTAATCGAGATAAACATTAGCAGAAACGGTCTTATTTCTTGGTTCCTTATGAGTAGAAGAGAAATAAGGGAATATACTAGATAAAACCGACACTCAAATGTTTTAAAATATGGTTGCTATGGGATTGAAATACTTTCCTTGCGTGGCAGGGAGTTGACAAATTTGCGATTGAGAAAAAATGTGTATGTTTTGAAACTGAAACCAACAATGAGGAATATCTCGAAAACGATAAAACTTCACGAATAAAATGTATATGACAAATTGTGTGCTTTAACTAGATTTTCATGTTTTGTGCAGTAAGTTTTTGACTATCTCTTATAGTTTACAAGCTATGAAAAATTAGAAAAAAAATTTAAAAAAATGCATCCAGTCGTCTTCAGAGGTTATTCCCAGAAAATTCAAGATATATATTTTATTTGTCATGTAAGTATTATAAATATAAGATGTTTTAATCAGAATATTAGAGAGAATATTGTACATATTGCACTTATAGTAGAGTGTATAAAGAAGGTATTGTGCTGCACCCAAAAACTCGATACTGAGATTTCACCGGAAATACATGTTTTGGGTCCCTCTAAATAAATAAACTTTTTTTTTTTGGAAAAGATCAGCGAGTGAGTGTGTGTGTGTGTATGTGTGTGTCTGTGGACAGCATAGATCAAAAACGAAAAGCCCGTTAAATACCAAACTTGGTATTTAAGTTCAGTATCTTCCAAGAATACGACACGAAGACAGTACAGAAAATCCCCACACACCCAACTACTCTTTACATGGAAACAATTTCGAAAATGTTGATTTGTTCAAAAATGGCTATGATGATTTTGATTAAAATAACGTATATTAAGTACATTTACCTGACAAAAAAAAATGTATGTCTTGAATTTTCTGGGAATAGCTTATGAAAACTAGTTTATTTTCGATTAATTTTACGGAATGTGTCATAACTGGCAAACCGTAAGAGATAGACAAAACTTAGATAACAGAAAATGTAGAGCTCGTTAAAACACACAATTAATGTGCTATACATTTTTTTCATAGAGTGAATCGTTTTTTAGATATCCCTTTTTATTGGTTTCAGCTTTAAAAAAAAAAACTTATATTTTTCTCTTACGAGAATTTATCCACCCCTATCCATACAAACTTCGTTCACATAGCAAACAGCTTTAGACTAATACCTTAAACTATGCTACTCCCTTATTTCCCTTTTACCTGCATGCAAGCAACTAATAAGCCCATTTGTTATTTCTTTCTCGATTAGCATGAAGTAAAAAGAAGCATAAGCTTTTCAACAAAATTTTTTTGCAGAGCTGTAGAGAAAATCATGTGAATGGAGCACATAAGATTTTTTTTGAGAAAACCAAAATATTTAGCTTTTTTCCATATAAAGGGTCGTTGGAGGTAGAGGGTTTTCTTGTCGTATCCTTGAAAGATACTAACTTAAATGTCAAGTTTGTTATTTAATCGACTTTTCGATTTGGGTCAATGCTGCCTGCAAACGCGCACACACACACACACACACATATACATGGACATTTTTCTAAAAACCCTTTTTTTTTTTTTTTTTTGGATTTTGGGGCTCCTAAAGCATATATTTCCGGTGAAATCTCTGTATCGAAGTTTTAGGTGCAATACAATAGGTACCATATCTATAAACTATGTGCATAATACGTGCAGAGAAAGTGAAACTAGGTATTTGTAGACAAAGGTCCTTGTAGTGTTATCATAAATAAAAAAGTGGAAAGTTTGTTCAATAACAGACTTGATGTTCCAGGTTCTTCATCCTTTAGGGATGCCACAAGATGAGTTTCAATAAAATACCACCATACCTATCTGCCTTTTACATGGAACGTTTTTGAGCTATTTTGATTTTCTAAAAAAAGGCCTAACAATTTGGATTAAAATAAGTTTGGTTTAGGTTATATATTCATGATAGTTGAAATTTTATTTTTAATTTTCGGAAATAGCCACTTTTTTCCTGTTCATTGTGAATGGTACATCGTAAGAGATAAACAAAAACTGAAGAGAGAAACATATTGAGCTCGTCAAAACATACATTTTGTCAAATTTATATTATTTATATGGAGTTACCAATTTCGCTATATATTATGTTTGTTTTATTTTCCTATACGTATACTCTTCTCAATTGGGGAGTCATTATTTGTTTTTCTTTCTGCTGTTAAGGTAATGCATCTATGAAATTCGATCAAAAAGAGCAAAAAACGAAAAAAAAATGCCTAATTAAATAATGTGATGTTTGTTGTTCAATTTCCTGTTAGTTTTATTACCATGCGGTGCTTTAAACCACATCACGTGACGATTTAAGGATGACTGTAAGTGGGTGTGGAGCTTTAACCTTTTCACTATGGTGAAAAATTGGTAAAAATCCTAAATTTGGTTTTGGCCAATAATATTTGACCTTAAATGTGCCTACCAACAGCATTTTTCTGGCCGTGAAATAGAGACTGTTTGGCAGCAGAATGCAGCTTCACTCGGACCAAATAACTTGCAGTTACAAGTCGTAGCACGCGCGTGTGTGTATATTTCTAATGTTGTAAAGATATATAAAATAGATAGCACGTACGGTCAGCCGACCCATGCGACTTTGTGGCGCAAATATTGTATTATCATAAACTTAATAAATACCACTATCACTATTTACTATATGAGCGTGAGAGAAATAGTAAACACTAAAAGTGATAACAGCACCAACTAAATTTAACTATTGCATCTCGTTGCTACGTTATTTTTATTTTATTTTTCCGAGATTGTAATATTGTTCTACCCTTATGTTTTCAGAATTCAATTCGATATCTTGTTTCAGCGTTCAATCTTACAGAACATTTTATTGAATTTTTGGTCATCTTTATGTAAGGGTTAAATGTTCCCTCCCGTCTGCTAAGGAAACTTTCAAGATGTTCTTTAAAAGAATTTCTCCCTTGCCCTCTGAGGTTGAATGGCGAGAAGTTTTCAACACCGAAGGGCATTGGTTGCCGGTTTAATTAATTCCATTCACCGACATGAAGGACGTTGGGTTTACAAGAGAGAGAAATCTTTAGAATTTACAGGTTAGGAATATATTTCTTGCCTTGTCTATTGTAAAAATCTTATGCGTTCCATTCATATGACTTTTTCTACATCTCTGTAGAAAATTACTGTTAAAAAGCTTATTCTTCTATCTACTTTATGTTAACTGAGATAAACTTAAGCAGAAATAGTCCTAGTTTTCTTATAAGTAGAGAAGAACTTGGGAAATAGATTAGGCAAAGCGCTAGTCACATTTTTACTTTGTCTTACACGTACTATGTGGATAGTGTTTAGAGAAGGTATTGTATTCCACTCAAAAATTCAATACCAAGACTTTAATACCAAACTTGGTATTTTAAGTTTAGTATCATCCAGAGATGCGACAGGAAGATTTTGAGAAAAATCCCCCCACCCCAAACTACCCTTTATATAGAAAAAATCAAAACATTTTTACTGTCTCAAAAATGGCTCTTAACTATTTTGATTAAAATACCCTAGATATTTATATGGCAAATAAAAGGTATATCTTCAATTTTCTGAGAATATCTCCTAGAGAAGTCTTTTCTCAATAAATTTTGTTGAATTTTGCGTAACTGCTTAACCGTAAGAGATAGTTAGAAATGTACTACTTAAAAATATAGATCACGCTATAACAAACAATTTGTCATATTCTTCTTTTTCGTGGCATTGACTAACTCTGAGATATTTCTTGTTATTTATTTTAGATTTAAAATACTTTTTTTCTCTCACGGCTAAGCTGTAAACTCCTGGCCCTGCATAGAAATGGATTTCAATGACATGGCAACCAGCTTTTAAGAGATTTGGCATTTGTTTTAGTCTAGTGTATTTCCTTATTTTCCTTACTTAATTACAAGGAAGCAAGCGATTAAGAACATTTCTGCTAATGTTTATCTCGATTATCATAAAGCACATAGAAGAATATGAGTTTTTAATTTGTTACAACGATAAAGAGAAAGTCATGTGAATGGAACACATCAAATTTTTTAAAAAGCCGTTTGCTATTGATTGAAATTCGTTTCGTTGCATGACCAGAAGTTACTAATTCCCGTATGAAAAAAGTATAAGTATTTTAAACGGCAACAAATAAACTAGGAATATCTTGAAAATGGTGAACTCCAGGACATGTACAGGACATAAATTATGACATTGTTTTTGTGTAGTAAGCTTTTGTCTATTTTTCACGCTTTACCAGTTATGCAAAATTTCTGCAAAAGAAGGTCTTTAAATGGCTAGAAAATTCAATACATATTTTATACCTTATGCTAAATAAAGTCGTCATATCCACTTTTGAAAAATAAACATTTGCTTTTTTTTTTTTTTGCATGTAAAGGTTGGTTTGCCATGGAAGGATGTAATGCTACGTTTTTCCATTTTACCGACTTTTCGCTTTTGAATTACCGTGTTCACAAACTCATTGATATACACGCCGACCTTTTTCTAAAAATGTACTGCTCTGGGGACCCTAAAACGTGTATTTCCGTTGAAATCTCCGTATCGAAACCTTCTCTATTTAGGCACTATGTACTAAGTACAGAAACTTATAGGTATATCTGCAATAATATTTTTCTGTGTGACAAACGGTGAAGAGTTCAAATTATCGTACCTTGAGACAGATATCATTCATTTAATAGCACAGCTCTTTTTCACTTTCTCTAACACTATAATGAACGTAATAGGTAGAAAAAGTATTGCATTTCAACATAAATTCTACACCGAGATTTCACCGAAGGTGCATTGTTTTAAGAATCCCCAATCCAAAGGCTGTATTTTTATATTCACTATCAATGTACAATGTGGATTGTAGGAAGAAAAGATATTTTGCTCCAACTAAAATATATACCGAGATTTCAGCGTTAATACATGTTTTGACATCCCTTAGGTAAACCAATCTTTTAAAAAAATCTGATGTGTTCCATTCACATGACTTTCTCTACATCACTGTAACAAATTATTGTTAAAAAGCTTATGCTTCTATTTACTTCATGCTAATCGAGAAAAAAAATAGCAGAAATAGTCTTATTACTTGCTTCCTTGTATGTAAAATCGAAATTAGGGAGTACCATAGGTTAAAGTGATTGTCAAAAGCTGGTTTCTGGTTCCTTTGTTTATATGGACAGGAATTGACAAATTCCTGTATGAGAAGAATAACGTTTTTCAAAGTTGAAATCAAAAACAAGAAATATCTAAAAAATGATGTTTTAATGTGCTCTACGTTTTTTGTGTGGTAAGTTTTTGTCCATCTCTTACGGTTTAGCAGTTATGCAAAATTCCGTAAAATTGATCCAGAATAAAGTAGTCTTCAGAGGCTATTCCCAGAAAATTCAAGATATACGTTTTGTTTGTCAGGTAGATATTTTTAATATACGATATTTTAATAAAAATCGTTAGAGCCATTTTTAAGAAAATCAACATTTTCGAAAGATGTCCCATGTAAAGGGTAGTTCGGAGTGGGGGGATTTTCTTGAAAAATCTTCGTGTCGCTTCCTTGGAAGATACCAAACTTAAATACCAAGTTTGGTATTCAACGGTGTTTTCGTTTTTGAGCTATGCTACACACAGACGCACACACACGGACACACACACACACCTTTCTAAAAAAAAAAAATTTTTGGGATTCAGGGGAACCCAAAATATCTACTTTCGGTGAAATCTCGGTATCGAATTTTTGGGTGCAATACAATACCTTCTCTATACATTATGTACGTAGTACATGTAGAGAAAGTAAAAATCCATCTGTCTGCGTATGTGTGTGCGTGTTTGTATCAGTGTACATTTTTGTCTATCTCTTGCGTTTACCATTTATGCAAAATTCATTCGGAATGAAGAGGTCTTCAGAGGATATCACCACAAAACTCAAAATATGGATTTTATCCCTTATGTTAATATCTTTAATAAGCAATATTTTGATCAATATCAGTAGAACAATTTTTAAGAAAAACAAAATTGTCCATGTTAGGGGTTTTCTTAAAAATCTTCGTGTCGCTTCCTTTGAAAATACTAAACTTAAATTCCAAATTTGGTACTTAATGATATTTTAGTTTTTGAGTAATGCTCTCCACAGACAGCCACACACACATACACGCAGACACACACAGACATATACGAAACTTTTTCTAAAAAATATGTTTTGGATTCAGGGGTTCGCAAGACATATTGGATGAAATCTCACTTCGAATTTTTTAATGGAATACAATATACCTCCTGTACTTTCAATAAGCATACTATGTGTAGAGAAAGTATAAAACTGTGGAAAAGGTAACTTTAGTTACAGTGCAGATAAACGCCAGTTTAATTTTATTTAATTCACTTTCACCAAGCATACTAATTAATCAGCGTAATTGGGGAAGGAATCGGTAGGCAGCTCCTCATTGAAAGGCAGTTCACAGACTTGTACTAGGGTCCGTGATGATATCTAAGAACAGTGTATAAACACACGGAGAAGGTTGACATAATTTCAACTTCAATTACAGAGCTATTACTTTTTAGAAATTAGTCATTCTTTAGATTCACAGGTAATTAAAAAGTCTATTTCACTTTATCAACATATTAGTTTTGACTAGTTTTGTAACTGTGTAATACGCTGTTCTCATTTGACATTAGAGATTGTACCTACTGTAGGCTTAAATCAAAACGTTAGGGCTCCATACCAATTAGCACTTAGTGGCTTACTGTATTATTATTCTTATTGCTACCACTTTGCTGTCGTACAGCAGAGTAAGTCAGAACATAGAATCACCTAGTGTTTTAGCAGATTATTATTACTATAAACTGGCAGAGCGAATGAAAAACATAAAACGTCGTAAAGAAAAACATCCAAACCGAAATTGCGCAGTATTTTACTGTATTATCATTAGTACTATTATTGATACGAGCTTAGCAAAGGAACTGAAAACAGGAAGGCGTCTAAAGGAAAAATTTGAAAAAACAACAAAATTTATTGTATTATTATTAGCACTACATGCTAACAGGAAAACAAAATATCTTAGCAAACATGAACGCAGGTAGAATTTCACTGTACTATATGCTATCGTGATAGCTTGCTCTTTCGTATGAATATTTCATGTCTTATTTTTATTATTATTAAGATTCCAAAAGACTGACTTTGAAACTCCATGAACAGATAATGGGGGGGGGGGATTGCATAAACATGCTCTATAGCCTAAAAACAAAGTGAATGTTTGAATTTTTCACTGTTTATTTGTCACAATGCTTAAAAAAAGCATGTAGATACTCGTTGACCTTAGTATACATGCCTTCGGTGGGGAGAAGAAGCAAACAGTTACCGACAAGTAGGGTGTAGTTTTGGATGGAGGGATTCTTCTGAAAATCTTCATGTCGCATTCTTGCAAGATACTGAACTGAAGTACCAAGTTGGATGTCTAACCGAATTTCGTTTTTCAGTATGCTATTGACAAGCACACTTAGACATATGGGCTTTTTTCTAAAAAAGTCTGATATGTTCCATTCACATGACTTTCTCTACATCTCGGTATCAAACTATTATTGTTAAAAGCTTATTCTTCCAACTGCTACTTAATACTAAACGAAACAAACTTTAACAGAAATGGTCCTATTACTTGCTTCTTTGTAATCAGAAATGAAATTAGACAGAAGCGCTAGTCAAGCATTTTCTTTGCACTGCCAAGAGATGACAAATTTCCGTATTATGTGAGAAATTTTAAATATTTTAAAACTGAAACCAATATCAAGAAATATCACAAAAATGGTTAACTCCACGAAAAAAAAATACATCACACATGAACTGTGTGTTTTAACGAGATGCACTCTTTTGTGTAATAAGTTTTTGTCTATCTCTTACGGTGTGCCAGTGTCGTTTTTGAGTCTTCATGTTTATAGTCACACACTCGGACCTGTTTTAAAAACATTTTTTTTGTTTGGTTACTAGGCACCCTAAAACTTGTATTTCCGGTGAAATCTTGGTATCGAATTTTTTGATGAAATGCAATACTTTCTTTATACACTATGTACATACTACATGTAGAGAACGTTTTCTGGACTGATACGTATTTCCGTTAAAGTCTCAGAAACAAAATGCTTACAAAAATTTACTTCATGAAAATGCAGATCTCATAAAAACGCTCAATTTGTCATATACATTTCTTTTGTAGAGTTAAACGCTTTCAAGTTATTTCGGATTATTGCTTTCAATTTTAAGCCACTTAAACTTTTCTCAAACGGGAAGAGATCTTTCTTCTCGTTTCTCATTTGTTTACTCCTGACAAGCAAAGAAATTGGAATTTCACTTGTTTCACATAGCAACCGGCTTTTAAAAGATGCAACTGCCGCTATTATTATTTCCTTTCTACTTACAAGGAAGCTAGTAATAAGGCTAATTCTACTTATATTTATCTTTATTAGCATGCTGTAGATAACAGATTAATGTTTTGATTAAGAATTGTTAACCGAACAGCTAGAGGACATCATGTGAATGTAACACGTTTGATTTTTCCCTTCTACTTACTAGGAACCAAGTAATGAGTACAATTTCTGCTAATGTTTATCTCATTAGCATGATGTACATAGAAGAATAAGCTTTTCAACAATAATTTGTTACAGAGATGTAGAGCAAATCATGTACATGTAACTTGGTGAGAGAGTAAAAATTATTCCCTTTTTGTATCAAAATTATAGAAAATAAATCCTTTTTCATTATGATTCCTCGAAATTCTGAACTTCAGCGTAGTTTGAAAAATATCAGCGATCCATCATAATATATTTTACTATAAGTAACATTGTAATCATTGAGGAGTTAACATGGATGATGTTTTCGTTATTTTTAGTTGACACTTTATTGAAGTCCCCAATGAGCTGATTGGGGATAATGCATTGGCACTAGTTGGTGGGTTTCAACGTGGCGGAGTGCATATTACTAATAATGGATAGCTATGGGGTTTTGGGTCCAGGGTAGCTTTGGCTTAACACTAGAACGATTTTTTTTTTATTCCCGAAGGGTTTGGAAGTATATCGGTTTATATTTACTGGAAGGCGCAGCCAAAGATGGAATTTTGACTACATGTTTCTATAGTTTGCTGCTTGAACAAGACGAGCAAAAGCGAAAATTGCTATCAAATAAATATCGATGTTCAGCGGTCGTTGCTACCCAAAGTTTTATTGTAGCTAATGGGTGTGTGAAAAGTGTCTCCGAAGTACACTTGGACCCTCATGGCTGTGGTTAACTTGGTAACGGATATACGGAGGAGGAACATTATTTATGTTTGAATAATACCCTGAGAAATGTTTCCTTGAAGCCAATACTCTCTGGTTGTGTTTGTGAAGTGAAGTCAAATTGTTAACCTTTAAAAATAGACCGTTTTAGTTCAGGACATATTATTTAAATACAAAGGGTAAATTTGTTGTACGTTTTGCACACACGGCATGTCTTCATTGTGATACTGTGTGAGATTTTTATTATTAAATACCAAATTCCCTAAAACAGAATGATGCTCCAAAAAGCGGAAATTAGGACAGGAAACAGTTTCTGTTCAGGCAGAACATACAGCTGTTGATAAGAAAAGAAACTGCATCCCTATAAATGTAGATCTCCCGAAATAACAAAAAAAATTCTAATGTGTTAAACTCACATGTCTTTCTCTAGCTATTCTAAAAACAAACTTCTTACATAAGATTATATTTCTTTCTAAACCATGTTAATCGAACTGCTTTATCAGAATGTACTTATTTCTTATTCCTTTTAAGTAAAGACAACTAGGAATGCACTAGGTTAAAGCGATAGTATAATGTTTTTAAAGATGTTATGCGATTGTCATTGCAATTCGTTTCTTTGTTTGGCAGGAGTAGAAGAAAAGAAGAATGGACACTTCCTGTCTGAAAAAGTGTAGGTCTTTTAAAATTGAAACCAATAACAAAAACAACAAAAGAGCATGTCATAAATCGTGGGTTTTAACGAAATCTATGTTTTTTGTTAAGTTTTTGTCTATTTCTTACGGTTTACTAGTTATTCAAAATCAGGAAAAATTTGTCCGGAACGAACAGGGCTTCAGAAACTATTCCTAGAAAATTCAAGGTAGCAATTTTAGTTCTCAGATAAATTTCTATGAAACTAGTATACAGTATTTTAATCAAAACTCTTAGTCAGGCATATAAAGAGTAGTTTGGGTTGTTTTTTTTTTTTTAAATCTTCGTGTCGCATCCTTGGAAAATAGTAAATTTAAATACCAAGTTTGGAATTGAACGGTCTTTAGTTTTTGAGCTATGAGGTTCGGACACTCAAACACACGAACCTTTTTCTAAAAAAAATTTTTGGACTCGGGGATCCCAAAACATATTTTTCCAGTGAAATCTCGATATCGAATATTTGGGTGCAATACAATAAATGCATTATCTATTCACTATGTATGTGCAGAGAAAGTAATAATGAACTAACGGAAATTACAAATTTAATGGAAAACCCTACACAAGGTGTCCGAAAAAAGGGAAAAACAGTGGAACTTGACCTACAGGAATGAGACAGTATTTACATCTTCTGTGATAGACGTGGGTAACCTCTATCCGTTGCCAACCGAATTGTAATGAGTGTATACTCTCGTGGTGCTTTGTTGGTTGTATATTTCTTTATGAAATTTTGAAAATGTTAATTTTCCAATTTATGAAAAGATATATGATCATCATTAAAATCATTTTGCACCAATCACTAAACAATAAATACGACTGTCATATATTTGCGTCCGAAGTTCTCGCGGTGCGAGAGATATCCAAATGTTTCATGCTTTCCATCGACACAATGTACTATTTTCTCTAGGTCGTATGTACAATGTGCATAGTAGATAGAGGAGTTATTATATTCCATCCAAGAAGAAGATCCAAATATTTCACTATAAATGCATGTTTTAGGAGCCCTAAATCCAAAACACAATTTAGAAAATCTCCGTGTGTGGGGGGGGGGTTTAAAAACAAAAAGTTGGTTAAATACCAAACTTGGTATTTAAGTTCAGTATCTTGCAAGGAACCATACGAAGATTTTCCAGAATCCCCCCCTTCCACAATCAATTACCTGACTATTGTGATTAAAATAGCATACGTTTAACGTATTTTCATGACGAGAAATATATAATTTGAGTTTTCTGGGAATTGCTTCTACATAAATAGCTCTTCATTCTGAATGACATTTGTAAAACGGGTAAACCTAAAGGATGGAATTTTATGGATCTCGTAAAAACGCACAATAAATGTCCTGTGCATTTTTTTTTTAGTTTTAACCATTTACGAGATATTCCCTGACATTGGTTTCAATTTTAAACTTTTGTAATTTTGTTTTGTACACTGGAAGAAATCTTTAGTTTCAGCTCTTTTGTTTTACATCTGGCAACCGTGAATGAAACACACTTCTTTTTGTACCAATATGTTTTCTAATTGAATTTTACTTTACACAGCCTTTACCAAATATACTTCCATTTCTCACAATCTTTTCCAAATTCTAATACAAATATGTTGTGTACATCTTGCAGGAGGCATTCTGTTGAAAGGAACAGGCAAATAAAATTTGGTGTGAGAAAGGGTTAAATCCACAATATAAATACACAGTAATGCCTTATAGATGCAACTTACATAGTATCAATTTCAGATCACAATGAAGTTGTAAGTTGATTTACACCTTGCAAAAGTATTAATTTCATAGGAACACTACACTCTACATATTTCGGGAAACTCTTTCGTCCCAATTACGTTTAAGCTAAACCACAGTAAACTCTCGATCAGCTATACCAGATAGCCTAACGTATCTGACGTGTACAGAATCCTTTCATACGTTAAGAGTTACGGAACTCAACGGAGCAAGTGCAGTCTTCATTTTACTCCTCTCAATGAGCGCGACCCGCACACCGTCTCCGCTGATGTCGCAAAAGAGGTAAAAAAAATCGAAGTCAGTTCTCCACCTACCGGCTTTAGCTTAAAATAGCTCCGTGGAGTTCTTCATCTCTATTAACGCACGGAGGGTATCTCCACACGCCAAATACAGGACAGGAGGCCATCTGATACGGAAGCCGAATAGTATTTTGGATCAAAAAAGATATGCTAAAATTTAGGTCTGTTAAAGCGAATGTAAGTTATAACTTTTCTCTGCACTACTATGTATATAGTGAAAAGAGAAGGTATTGTGATGCGCCCAAAAATTCGATACCGAGATTTCAATGAAAATATATGTTTTAGGACCCTCCGAATACAAAAATAGAATTTTCAGAATAAGGACCGTTCTGTGTGTGTGGGGGGGGGGGAGTGCAGCTTAGCTCAAAAACGAAAAGTCCGTTAAATACAAAACTTGATTTTTAAGTTCAGTATCTTTCAAGGATGGTCGTCTCCTTAGCGCGGTGGTAGCGTTGCTACTTACCAAGCGGGAGACCTGGGTTCGATCCCCAGTACCAGCGTGGGGATTTTTCCCCCGCTGGGAGACCTGGCCCGGGGTGCACTCAGCCTCGTAAGGTCCCTGGGGGGCCAATTGAGAAGCTACTTGATGGAGAAGTAGCGGCTCCAGGTCATGAGGACCGCATTAACCGGCATTAACCCTCCAATACTGCACCCCATACATGTCTGTAGTGGACCGAGATGGGGGACGCAGCGGCCGGGCGGTAGGCCAAGGTTCCCCGTGAGCTGTCGTGCCATGGAGTTATTATCTTTCAAGGATGTGACACGAATGTTTTCAAGAAAATTCCCTCACCCCAACTACCCTTCACAAGGAAAATTTTCGAAAATTTTGATTCTCTCAAAAATGGCTCTTACCAGTTTTATTAAAATGCCGTATATTAAATATATTTACGTGTCAAATAAAATGTATATCTTGAATTTCCTGACAACAGCCCCTGAAAACATCTTTATTCTGGCTGAATTTTGCGGCATTTTGCATAACTAGTAAAGTGTCAGAGGTAGACAAAAGCTTACTGCATAAAAAGTAGATCTCGTTAAAAGCACACAATTTATGTTGTATACTTTTTTCATGGAGTTAAGATATTTTTTGTTATTGGTTCCAGCTTTAAAATATTTTACACTTGTCATCTTCTGGCCACACAAATATAATCAGACCTCAATCCCATGGCAACCCCATTATAAAACATTTGACTAACAGTGTATTCGCTTATTTCCCTTCAGTTCATAAGTAAATAAGTAATAAAACCGTTTATGCTAATGTTTATCACGATTCACATGAAGTAGATAGAAGAATAAGCTTATTAACAATAATCTGTTGCAGAGATGTAGAGAAAGTCATGTGGATGGAACACATCAGAGTTTATTTGTTTATTAAAGTCTTTGAATAAACAGTTAAAGCCTTTATATCAACTTGATGTAAACATATTTCTGGAATAAAAAAAAGTTCGCTCTCTTTATCACACGTTATCTATAAATAAATCAAAAGCCAGTGAGTTGTACATCTGAGGGAACCGTGTTCCAATAACTCCATGATTACCTCAGAGAAGGTTTTCGTGCAGAACGGGGAATAAATGTTTATTCTTCGTCCCTTAGTGGTTGAGAGAGCTGGTTTGTAATGATTGTGGTTACAGATTTCGTGCTGCGGAGTTATATCCGGCATTTTAGGCGGCTGAGTCCGACTTTTCATCTTCCTCGTGTTCTGTTTTGCCGTCTTCCTTCCATTATGCTCTATTCTTCACCTACAAAAGCAACAGACCAAATGAGATGGCCCACCCCTGGTTCGGTTCCCTCTCTGCCCATTGGCTATTTAGCAGTTTCCCTTGGTTAGTGAACGGAGAGAACTGAATTCCGGAATTTTCCTTTTCCTCCTATTATAGTTGTTTTTAATTTATTTATATTTTATTGGTTATTTATTTAAACTAAATCATGAAAGTATAATTATTTAAATGTTAAAATATTATTTTACTTATGTTTATTAGTTTTTATGTATGTATTTTATTATAATTTATTACTTTTATCTTATACCGAATATTTTTTTAATTTATAATTAATCTGTAAACAATAAATTATGTTATATGAATATAAATACATTTTTAAAAAATCTGGCATTTTAGAAATTATAAATCAGAAATCAGGTACTAGGTTTTTATACAGATTTGTATTTTACTTTTTGTTACTTCTATTATTTAAGTATTAAATACTTGTTTATATTTTGATTGTATTAAACGGTGATACTAAATAATATAAAAACTAACAAAAATTAAGATTAATCAAATAAATTATGAATTTTAATGGTTTAATTTGTGTTAATTAATATCAATTAAAATTAAAATAAATAATTAATACTTAAAATACATTAACTTTTAATTTATTGAATTATATAGTAAGTTTATACACATCTGAATTATAACTGTGTTTTAAAATTGGATAGTAAAGTGTTAAATTTTGATTAATTATATATTATCTTCAGTAAATGTGAATGTTTCAATAAATATTAGTTTATTAATGTTATATACATATACCTACAAAATAATGGTTGAAAGTAATATATTAAATGTTTTAAATAAATTATATAAATTTGGAATATGTGTTCTGGTTTTATGGTCGATTGCAAGGGATGTTTATTTCATGTCTTTTGTTTCATTTCATTATATTTCAATTTCGAAGAATGGACGCGTATGTCGATGGAGTTTGCGTTTATAACTCTTTACCCTGGTATCTTATAAGTGAAGAATCTTCAGAAATGCCTCCGTGGGATGAGGTAGGCATTTGGTATGTGCCCACGTCGCCAGAATGTAAAACCTAGAAATGTTAATGACTCCATCTACGACCGGGATGACAGGTCGGATTCAATCACTCTGTATGTCCTTAGCTTCACCACTTCCTCTTGGAGGTTCTCAGGCACCCAATAAGTCTTCATGGTGCTTCATGATTACGAGAGCAACAGGCCTCCGAAGGGATTTGTGAACATTTGAAGGTTCCGCCTTTCAAACCCGGTGAGGATTGGTGTGCATCCTTGGCCTTTGGTAGAAGAGCTCAACAAAGGAGTAGAACAGGGCCACTCAGGGTAGATACCTCAGTACAATACATGGCCAGGGTGCAAAATACGATTTGCTACGTTAACGATAGTGTAAATTCCAACTCTACTATTTACAGTAACAGTGCTCTTTTTGGCCGCGCTTCTCATCAAGGTGCATGTTGGATTTGTGGTGGACAAAATGGCGCAGGGGCGGGTTTTTTCAGGCTCTCCGGTTTCCTCCCCCATCGCATTCCACCAGTGCTCCATCTTCATTCCATGTATCATCAGTGTCATCGCCTGCGGTGCCATAGTAGTAAAAGCGGACATTAAACTCTATCCAAAAAATCTTGTGTGTTCCATTCACATGACTTTCGTTATATATCTGCAAAAAATAGTGTTAAAAAGCTTATGCTTCTATTTACTTCATGCTAATCGAGAACTTATTTCCTTGTAAGTGGAAGGGATAAAGTGACAGTCAAAAGCTGGTTGCTATGTGACTGAAGCTCCTTTGTTTGTATGGATAGAAGTTGAAAAATTCCTGTGTGAGAAAGGTGTTTTTTAAAGGTGAAATCAAAAACCAGGAGTAACTCAAGAACGATCAACTCCACGAGAAAAATGTATATAACATAAATTGTGTCTTTTAACGTGCTCAATATGTTTTGTGTGGTAGGTTTTTGTCTATCTCTTACTTATTATGTATTATTATTATTATTATTATTATTATTATTATTATTGTTATTATTATTATTATTATTATTATTATTAAGTTTTATTCTTTATTATTATTATTATTATTATTATTATTATTTAGTATTATTAACAACAGAATGCTGTTATAACGGAATTAATGTCTGGCATAAACTGGCCACCTAGAGCGTTTTAATACAACGTAAAAATTACTGATCATGTTTCTCTTATCTAAAACAGTTGGGAAGGAAAACAACATATTCTCTTCATTATACTAATTTGGAGGGTGGGCTTCCTGGCAGCTAGGCCAGAGACTAGAAAGCGGTTGGTGAACAACGCAATAAGCCACTTCTTTCCATTCTCATATTGAACACTTATGTTCTGTTCCTGAATCATGCGGTTTTAGCAAACAAAAGAATACCTGTTAACCCTGACTTACATTTTCATTATAAATAATGCTCCTTTTGCAAATGTTGTTTATTAAAGGTCGGTCTATTATAAAACTAGTTCAATATGTAATCATTATTACTCTAATACAAACATCATTCTCCAATATCACCATAAATGCGGGTAATATAATGAAATAATAATGTATATTAATTGTGGGCGAAGGTAGGGTTTTGGAAGAATAGGAGAGAAAAAAAGTTCTAACAAATTGTAGGGAGGGGGATGTCTAATTCTCACATTCATCCTAAAAGAAACGCTCCCTGCGTCCGCCAAATCTAGAAGATTTTGCACCCTCTTTGCTTCTATGGGAACATACCAGCACATCTGAGTCAAATTGTAGGGGATTTTGCATCCTCCTTGCGCCAGTTGTAATCGTATTCGGCGGATACCCAGAGTGGGAAGCAGTCGCCCCTACATTGCGCATCCTAGGGGGTAGTAGTTTCGAAGCTAAAAGCTGGTATTGGTGCCTGCGAGAGGTGGCCTCGGGTTGAAGGTGCAGGAGAGTGTACATTTGGGGAACGAATCAGGAGCTATAAATAAATATACAAGGGTACAAGGAGCAACGGGCTTTTACTCTTAAGAGATGAGTGCATGACTAGGAATCATCTAGGAGAAAGACCGAGTTACCAAAACTCCATTAAACTTATCTAGTGCATTGTGAATCTTGAATTTAGCACCTACTAAATAAGACTAGGCTCATTTTGAGAACGTCGGTACGGAGTAAGTCCTACAACGTCAACTGCTGAGATGAAAAAAGGCTAGTTATTTAGTTTTTATAGAAAAACCCACGCTTATGTTGGCATTGTTTTAAGAGAACACAACTATGTCAGCATTTCAAAATGCTACCACCAATATCGATTATTGAAGCTGGTGCAACATTACCTATTGCTAAATGAAATTACATTAATTTAAAATGTCATATGAGATAGGTACAATATTGTTATTATTAAAGTCATAAATATGTGCCAGTAATAATAATAATAATAATAATAATAATAATAATAATAATAACGTATTTATTTTGTAAGTGGACCATTGAAACCTGAACTTAGATTATTACATACAAACGAAACCTCAAAAATAAAGCACGTACCTAAAAATTTTCAGCCCGCCTGGGATCTGCCTCACATTCAACAAGTCACGAGTTCGAACTCGTTTAGGGTGAGTTACCCGGATAAAGTTTTTTACGACGTTTTCCCTTATCCTGAAAAAACGAATGGCGAGTAACTTAAAAACTCTAAGGACGTATTATTAAATTAATAAATGAAATCGTAAATGGCCTCTGAAAGTAGATGTTACTCGTCCAAAATACTAAAGAGAAACCAAAACAAAAGACAGTAAAGAAGGGCATTCTCAGGATTAATTTATTCTGGTTAGGAATCGTTTTGAAACTTAATAAGTTAATCTTTGCTGGTAAATGGAACGTCATGAAGTATGGAGTTGCGAGCTAGCAGAAAAATTTGCTAATCCCAGAGTTCTCACTCATTTTGTGTGATATTCAAGACGTCATTTTGGCCAGGGATTAAGTCGTTCCCTAGGGACTTAGTGACGAGATGCGAGAAGCCGCCTCGCGTTTGATGTGACGTTCTCTAAACCTCTCTGGCTCATCTCGTAACAAGAAAAATGCTTCACTGCTTAGAAACTTTCTCAAGTGCTTATCTGGCCCTACTTTACGCTGAGTAGAGAGCCAGAGGCCTGCTTCTCTTATTAATTTTTACTTTCTCTACACGTACTATGTACATAGTGTAAAGAGAAGGCATTGCAATCCACCCAAAAACTCGGTACCGAGATTTCACCGTAAATACCCCCCCCCCAAAAAAAAACAATTGAATAAAAAGGTGTGTGTATGTGTGTGTGTTTGTTTACACGATAACTCAAGACGAAAAGTCGGTAAAAATACCAAACCTGTTATTTAAATTTAGTATCTTGCAGGGAAGCGACACGAAGATTTGGAGAAAAATCCACACACACCTAACTACCCTTTACACGAAAAAAAATCGAAAATTATGAATTTTTTCAAACATGACCAACGAATTTGATTAAAATAGCGTATATTAAAGATATTAATATTGCATATAAAATGTATGTACGGAATTTTCAGGGAATAGACTCTAAAAGACCTCTTTATACTGAATGAATTTTGTTTAAGTGCTAAACCGTAAGAGATAGACAAAAACTGACTGAACAAAGAATGTAGATCTCATCAAAACACACAACTTAGTCCTTTACGTTTTTTTTGTAGAGGTAATAGTTTTCCAGATATTCCTTTTTATTGGTTTCAACTATAAAGTACTTATGCCTTTCTCAGACAGAAAGTATTCGTTTTTCTTTTGCTCTGCTCCTGGCCAAGCAGAGAAGCGATTTGCAATGACAATTCAAAACGAAAACATTTGAGTATCACCTTAGCATAGCGCATTTCCTTGGTTCCCTTCTACTTAAAAGGAACTAAGTAATAGATATATTTGCTAATGTTTATCTCGATTAGTATGGTGTAGAAATAAGAATTATCTTTTGAAACAAGTTTGTCGAGCAGCCAGAGAAATTCATGTGAGTGTAACACATCTGGTGCAGTAGTGTCTTTTCTCTTATGGGTTACCGGATATACAAAATTCATCTAGAATTAGTTATTCAAAAGCTATTCCCAGAAAATTTAAGACGTACTTATATTAATATCTATTATCTTTAATATACGTCATTTAAATAAAAATCTATGGAGCCATTTTTGAGAAAAACAAAATTAAAAAAAAGCTGTAAAGTGCATTTAGGAGTTAGTGCGGGGGTTCTGGAAATCTGCGTGTAGCATTCTTGTAAGATGCTAAACTTAAAAATGGAGTTTGGTATTTCAACGGTGTTTGCGTTTATGAGCTATGATGTTCATGGTCAAAGTTCTTTTTTTGGACTCTGACGACCTCCAAACGTATTTCCCGTTAAATATTGGTATTGAATTTATGGGTGGAATAGAATACGTTCTCTATATGCTATGTGCATGGTACGTGTAGAGAAGGTATTCTATTGCACCCAAAAATTTGATTCCGAGATTTCAGAGGAAATACAAGTTTTGTAACCCCTTGAATCCAAATAAAAACATTTGTAGTTTCTCTACACGTACTATGTACATAGTATATAGAGAAAGTATTGCACTCCACCCAAAAAATCGATACCGAGAGAGTCCCCTATTTCCAAAAAAAAAAAAAAAACATTTTCAGAAAAAGGTACATGTGTCTGTGAACACGATAACTGAAAACGAAAAGTCGGTAAAATACCAATCTTGGTGTTTAAGTTTATTATCTTCCAGGGATGCGACACAAACTATTAGAGAAAAATCCCCTCAAACTATCCCTTACATGGAGCTTTTTTCGAAAGTTTTTATTTTCCCGTAAATGGCTCTAACGATTTTGATTAAAATGTCGTATATTAGCGATATTCACTTAGCCAATAAAATGTAGATCTTGAATTTTCTGGGAATAGCCTCTGAAGACTATTTTATTATGGGTGAATTTTATAGAATTTTGTATAACTACTAAATCGTAAGAGATGAACAAAAACTTAACACACAAAAAAATGTTATGTTACATACAGTTTTTTTTTTCGTGGAGTTGATTGTTTTTGAGATATCCTTTTGATTTTGGTTTCAGCTTTGAAAAACGTATACTTTTCTCATACCGGAATTCGTCATCTCCTGTCCATGCAAACAAAGTAGCTATGTCAACCAGCTTTTGACTATCACTTTAACCTATGGTACTCGCTTATTTCGCTTCTACTTACAAGGAAGCAAGTAAAAATGCTATTTCTGCTATTTTTTTTTCTCGATTAGCATGAAAAAAATAGAACCATGACCTTTCTAACAATAATTTTTTGCAGAGATGTAGAGAAAGTCATGTGAATGGAATACATCATATTTTTAGAAAAAGGTCTGCGGGTCTGTGTGTGGCTGTGGGTAGCATAGCTCAACAACGAAAACCCCCCAAAAACCAATCTTTCTATTTAAATTCAGTATCTCCCAAGGATAGGACACGAAGATTTTCAAAAATTCCCTCCACCCCCAACTATCCTTTACATGGAAAACATTTCGAAAGTTTTGGTCATCTCAAAAAAGTCTAATGATTTTATTAAAATATTTTACATTTAAGATATTCACATAACAAATAAAACAAATATATATATATTTATCCTGAATTTTCTCGGAGTAGCCTCTAAAGGCCTCTTTATTATAGTTAAACTTTTTGAATTGAGACAGACAAAATGTAGAGCTCCTTAAAACACACAATTTATGACATACATTTTTTTTCCTTGAGTGGGCCGTTTTCGAGATATTCTTTGTTATTGGGTTCAGTTTTAAAATAATTCAGCGTTTCTCATACAGGAACTTGTTGACTTCACAAATAAACTGATTTCAATCCCATTTTAAAACGTGTGCCTAGTGAATCCCTCATTTCCCTTCTACTTATAAGGAACTTAGTAATAAGACAGTTTCTGCTAGTGTTTATCTCGATTATCATGAAGTGGATCGAAGAATAAGCTTATTAACAATACTTTCTTACACCGATGTATGGAAAGTCATGGAATACATCAGATTATTATGTTAAAATATTAAAGCTTTTATTTAGGAAGTATTTATAATGGTATTGTTATTTAAGTCTTATCATTGAAGTAATTGCCGCTATTTTACTCATTGATACATTTGTGTGTTCCAGATTTGAGTGAGCAGGAAGTGCTGTGAAAAAGAGCTCTGGAACTTCGACATCTATGGTGAGTACCACAAAGTTGATATACCTGTATAAGCTTGAGCTCATCCAGCCTTCATTACTAAGCCATGTTCCGAAAGCACAGGATAGCATTCCGGGATGTGCGTCCATTTTTAATTTCCCTACATAGTACAGGGCATGTAGGTAGAGAAGTTAGGCATTCCCCTCCACCCAAAAATCGATACACGGATTTTACCGGAAACACAGGTTTTAGGTTCATATGTATCCAAAAAGGACATTTAAATAAAAGCTCAGAGTTGTGCGGTAAAAAACAAAACTTAGTGTCTATGTTTAGTATCCATCAAGAATGCGACATAAAGACTTTGAGGAAAATTCTCTTCCCCTAAACTAACGTTTACATGAAAAAGTTTCCAAAATTTCCCATATAAAGGGTTGATGATGTGAGGGAAATTTTCTCACAATGTAGTCGCATTCCTGGAAATAACTAAAACTTAAATATCATGTACTTTAGACATTATGTTTTTGAGTTATAGTTCACGGACTCTCGGATCGTTTTCTAAACACGTTTATTTAACTACTTCTGGTGAAATCTGGTATCGAATTTTAGGTTGGAATACAATACCTTTTCTATACACTATGTATTGCAGAAGTAAAAATTCCTCTCGTTATAATTAGGGATAGCAGCTCATTAGCTAAATGTCGCTTTCATTTGTGTTTATTTGGCCCAAAATTTAATTTCTGTTTTTACCCAGTGCTTCGTATTTGAAGGTCATATAGAGGCAGTTTCATACTTCCCAACCGTCAATATCATAATTTTGACGTTTGAAAGCGACTTTTGCTTAAACTAGGAACTATAAATGACTAACAGCTGTCAGAAGTCTCGCCAGATTGAAATGCTGTAATATTCCGCAGGACATTTTCAAAATTCCAACAGTTGATCATATGTGGTCAGCTTTCATTCTGATGCTAACGAAATTCGATGCCCTACCTATATAGCGCAGAATAACAAAATACATTTATCGACAACACGAAACCAAATATTTGGAGGAATCAATATCAGTGTAACATTCATTATTTTTCAGAGCTCATTCATTCATTATGGTTTTCAAATGACATTAATATGTTTATTATACAGGTTGTTTCAAAACGACACCAAACGAAGATCGCAGTCGATTAGCTTACACTTTGAGTTGTACGAAACTTTATGTTGCAACTTTCAAACTCTTCTACTTAAAGTGTTATGTGTGTTTAAAAATCTCACACATTTGGGATTAGACAGCGAAGGAACAAAGGTTGTCATACGCCAGGTAAACAACCTCAGAACGTATTATACGAAACACATAACAAAACCCATATGCTACGTTTTCCATTACAAAGGTGACCTGTGCCGCGCCGGCGTGTCTATCAAAACACCCTTACATCACGCGTCTAGGACCTTCACTACCTACCGGCATCTCTCTTGGAGTGGGCCAGTCAAGTGCCATTTGGTTTAATGTAGTTCTTTTATCAGTAAGTAGTCAGTTGCTCTTTTAGTCAGTAGTTTCTCAGTCATAGGAAGTAAAAAAGTAACTTAAACCAAAAAATGCTTAGTGTATATTGAAAAAAAATCTCTTGAATTCAGATGACTTTCTTTACCGTACTGCAAATACACTGTTATTACAAAAATCTATTCTTTTTCTACATCAAATTAACCAATATGAGCAACGCTCATGTTACTTGCTCCCTTGTAAGTGGAAGGGAAGTAAGGGAATACACTAGTCTAAAGCAATATCACTTCTTTTAAAAGCTGTTTCTCTGCGATTGTCATGGAAATTCGATTCTCTTTGTATGGCCAGAAGTAAACAGAAGAACTATGAAAGGGATGAGGACCGTTTGATAAAATTTTTAAGCTATGTTAAAATTGAAATTAAAAACTGAGAATATCTCTGAAACGGTTAGCTCCACAGTAAAGGTAAATACGACAAATTGTTTATTTCAACGAGTTCTCTATCTTCTTACAGTAAGTAATTGTTTATTTTACGGTTTAAAAGTTATACAGAAGTCATTCAGAATACAAGGTCTTTCAGAGGCTATATAAGATACACGTTTTATTTTTCATGTAAATATCCTTAGTATACGGTATTTTAATCAAAATCATGAGTAATTTTTTAGAATATCAAGATTTTCAAAACTTTTTCCATGAAAAGTTTAGTTTGAGGTGAGAAATTTTCTCGTCTTGTTGCATCTTTGGAAGACGCCGAGTTTTAATATAAGGTTTTGTATTAAACGACTTTTTGTTATGGGATCTTCTAAAAATGCTTCTTTTGTATTAAGGGGGCCGCAAAACGTGAATTTCGTGGTAAAGGCAATAACATATATATATTTATTATGTACGAAATAGATAAAGTGAAACGCACTCTTTATTCGGTCTCAAATCGAATAAATAACTAGAGTAGAGAAGCTTTCTCCATATGGAACGATTTACAAATTAATTACTGATTTATTATAATGTTTAGAGTGCGGAGAAGGGCGAGTTTGGTGGAAGAGGCAACCCATCTCTTGAGGATTATTTAATAGAGAGGCAGGCGAGACTCCATAGCCTTGAATGGTATTTAGGTTAGAAGAGAAAACTTCAAAATCTAACTCCGGTGCTCCAGGTTGGAACTTACAGCGAATGGTTTGTACTCCTTCCATGTAAAACGTTTCTGACTCATAAAGCTCAGAAAAGAAAAAAAAAACTGAAAGGCAAACTCATGTCCTTGGAACATTGATATATGGTTCTGAAAATTGGGCGATGAACAGAAGTGATGAAAAAGGTTGGAAACAGCAGAAATGTGATTTTTACTTTCTCTACGCTACAATGTACATAGTGTATAGAGAAGGTATGGCATACCACCCAAACATTATATACCAAGATTTCACCGGAAATACTCGTTTTAGGGTCCTTGTATCCAAAAAAAGCATTTTTAGCAAAAGGTCCTTATGTGTGTGTGACTGTGAACACCGTAACTCAAAAAAGAGAAGTCAGTAAAATACCAAAATTGGTATATAATTTGAGTATCTTTCAAGGATGCGACACGAAGATTTTGAGAGGAATCCCCCACCCAAACTACCCTTTACATGGAAAAATTTCGAAAATATTGATTTTTTCAAAAATGGCTCTAATTTTATTTAAAATACAGTATAATAAGTATATTTATATAACAAATAAGGACTTCTCCCCCACTGGGAGACCTGGCCCGGGGTGCACTCAGCCTCGTAAGGTCCCTGGGGGGCCAATTGAGGAGCTACTTGATGGAAAAATAGCGGTTCCAGGTCATGAGGACCGCATTAACCGGCCGGAGGGGCTCGAGGCGCTGACCACGTCTCACCCTCCAATAATGCACCCCATCCATGACCTCTGTAATGGACCGAGATGGGGGACGCAGCGGCCGGGCGGTAGGCCAAGGTTCCCCGTGAGCTGTCGTGCCATGGAGTTATTATATAGCAAATAAAACGTGTGTGTTTGTTGCATTTTCTGGAAATACCTTCTAATACCTCTTTATTCTGGATGAATTTTGCATAACTGGTAAACTGTAACAGATAGACAAAAACTTAGTTGACAGAAAATTTTGATCTCGTTAAAACACACAATTTATGCCTTACAATTTTTTTTTTCTCGTGGGGTTGACTGTTCTTTTAGATATTCCTTGTTATTAGTTTTAGCTTTAAGTACTTACACTTTTCTCATACGAGAATGTGTCAACTCCTGTTAGTACAAACAAAGGAACTTCATTCACATAGTAACCAGCTTTTGACTACCACTTTAGCCTATGATACTTCTACTTACATGGAAGCAAGTAATAAAAAATTTCTCCTATTTTTTTTCTCGATTAGCATGAAGTAAATAGAAGAATACGTTTTAACAATATTTTGTTGCAGAGACGTACAGAAATTCATGTGAATGGAACATATCTGATTTTTTAAAAAGTGTTGCTGGAAGGAACTGTTCTCACATTTCAAATGAAATAATTAGATACGAACTAAAAATATATAGTTTAAACAGTAAAATCTCTCTATATATAAACAGAACTGATCTGATCATATAGCAGGGATACCAGATAATAAGACCAACCAAAATAGTTCAAAATAAAAGCTCAATGTGGGAAGACCTAAAGATATAATATAATATTTGCTGAGCGGAAACAGGTCAATTTGGCCTATCTTGCTGCTGCTGCTGCTGTTGATGATGATGATATAATATTTAGGATTAGTAAACCAATTCCCATCCTTATAGGCCAAAAAATTGAAGACACCAAATATAGCCTCAATATGCCCCTTCGAACGAACTTGACCACACACTTAGATTACACACTCAACTAATGCGCTTTGAGGGTTGCACGAGCAACAAGGCTCACGTTGCCCCGTCTTGGTTTGCAGTTTCAAGTTCGAATACGGTTCCAATGTCTTGATAGTCTTAGTGGTTAGGATAAGATGTAAGCATCGTGCGATATAATGACCTGTTTTCCGTTTTAAAACCTTAAAATGTTAAAACTACCGTGTTGGTAAAAACTCCTTCAATGTCATAAACATAGGTTTGAAATGACTTCATACATTGACCATGCGCCCTTGTTCAGAAGCCATCGCAATTGTTTCACGTGCGCTGTCGGCCTTATTTGCAGGTTCTTAGGCGTCAGAGCACTGCATTTGTTATAGCTATGTGTAATGCTAAGTTTGTAGTTTAATTTGGTTTTAATTATTTCACATAATATTTGAAAGACGATTGTTATTATACAGTAACTAAATATATATATTTACAAAAGCCTTACTGTAAGATTCCAAAGACTGTATATACGACCATGAGGTCCATTTATATATTTTCTATTGTATACTGAAAACAATTAGCAGTAAAAGTCCTTCTATTACAAGAACAACTACTAACCCAACTCATTATTGAAAGTAAGCGTACATTTAAAACGTGAGCAAGTAGGCACATAATACCAAAGCCCTGTAATGTCACACCTGCGTGTAATTTTCACGTGCAATGATGATTTTGCTTCTGGTTCTAATCAGAAGGTATTAAAGGGGGATCCCCTTGGACAGAGAGTTCTATACGTGCATTTCAAGCGGAAGGGGCAGTTATCAACCGCCCCTTTCGAAACTAAGAGCGTCAAAGCTAGGAAAGAAAAAATATGAGTTACAGCATTGCGTCAAACACAATCTGTAACATTATAATCATCACTCAAGTATAAAGAAATGTTGTTAAAATACAATAAAATGCTTGTCATATTTAACTTCTTCTTCACTAGAGTACTGAAACATGGTGAGAAGAGCGGTTTATAATGCTAATAAACGTTAAAACGCACACCCATATACGATCCAAGCAATCTTTTGTGTTATTGTTTTTCCTTGTTTGGAGAAGACAGAATAAAATTGCAAATGAAACAATGAGGCCGCAAAGGTAAAATTCTATGCTATTGCTGGTATTTGAACCACAAGTCTTTGAATTATTGTGTCGCTGCTCTATTCAACTGAACTACCGTAGTTACAGATCGGTATGTCATGAAACTCCCAAACTGACTCCTATTTCTGCTGGTGAATGATACTTTACAAAATTTAAATTTGAAATATAATAGTTCAATGACAACTTACCATATTGTAGGTACTTTAAAGTTTTATAATTAACCACTATTTGGGAAACCAAACAGAATATGGCATTGGAGTTTTCAACATGACTCTACTTTTTAAATTCCTCCTTTTAAACAGCGCGTGTGTATACAAATAAGTAACATCCATTAGGTCTGAGCAATTATTGGATGACTTTAGCTAAATACAGCCGATAGAAGTTCTGGTACACCATATAGTGCTCTCAACATAAAATTGACAACATGCGGATAATGTGCCGTTAGTCAAAGCGACACACCCCACACCTACAAGGGTGGTTTAATAAGGTAAGTAATGAAGACGTCCTTTTTCAATCGAAAATTATTTATTTATCATTGTAACCCCCCCCCCCTTTATGTATTTACATTTCTCCTAAAGCTCTTGCAATTTTTAACTCCTCCAAAAATAGGAACTGGCAAGCTCTACAAAATACGTATGTGCCTTGACGATAATCCTTTTATTTGATCTAAATTTTGTTCCCGCAAGACATTTCTTCATATTTGGAAGCAAGAAAAGACCACAATAACCTGCATATAAATAGGAAGGATTGCGCAGCAGTTCATGCAGTTTATCGGCGACGACACAGGATGAATGAGAATACGTTCTCGTGGTGAGAGACCACTTTCTTCACTAAACTTTCCTTTGGATTTCGCTTATATAATCTCAAACACAACTTCCAGATTGAAAGCAACACCAGCTTGTTGTCCAAGATGTGTAATCGCGACACCCAGTATTAAATATATAGGTATTTTAACTAAAAAAGCCAAATTTATTCTAATATATAAAAATAAATTCATAAAATTATTTATATATAATAATGAAAAAACTAAATAATTTAAATTATTATATATATAATACCTAATAATAATGCTAAAGAAGCAAATAAAGTATAAAATAATAAATAAATACCAGCCTGTAAACGTTCTGGTTGATATCCTCAACCAAAAATTAAAAATAAAGTAGGAATTAAACTACCTTCAAAAAAAATAAAAAGAAAGTATATTTAATCTACAAAAAGTAAAATATAATATAATCAATAACATAAGAATTATAAATAAAAATAACTTATTATAAAATTTATAACTTTTTACTTTCTCTACACGTACTGTGTACATGTTATACAGAGAAGGCATTGTATTGCCCCAAAAATTGCATACCGAGATTTCACTGGAAGTACGTGTTTTGGGTCCCCTAAATCCAAAAAAAGCATTTTTAGAAAAATGTCCGTGTGTGTGTCTGTGGGCAGCATAGCTCAAAAACGAATAGTCGTCAAAAACCAAACTTGGTATTTAGGTTTGGTATCTTCCAAGGATGCGACACGAATATTTTAAAAAAAAATATCCCTCCACCCCAAACTACCCTTTAAATGGAAAACAATTCAAAAATTTTGATTTTTTCAAAAATGGCACCAACGATTTTGATTAAAATATCGTATATTAAAGATATTTACCTGACAAATAAAATTTATATCTTGAATTTTATGGGAATAGCCTTAGAAGTCATAATTATTTTGGATGTACTTTACGCAATTTTGCATAACTGTTATACCGTAAGAGATGGAGAAAAACTTACTACTCTAAAAATGAAGAGCACGTTAAAACAAACAAAGTAACATCATTTTTTTCGTGAAATTAGCCGTTTCTGAGATATTCCTTGTTAATAGCTTCAGCTTTGAAATACTTATACTCTTCTCATACATGAATTTGTCAACTCCTGTCCATACAAACTAAGGAACTTCAGTCACATAGCAACCAGCTTTAGACTATCACTTTAACCTATGGTACTCTTATTTCGCTTCTACTTACAAGGAAGCAAGTAATAAGACTTTTTGCTAATTTTTTCTCGATTAGCATGAAGCAAATAGAAGCATAAGATTTTTAATAGTAATCTGCTGCACAGATGTAGAGAAAGTCATGTTGATGGAACACATGATATTTTTCAACTTACCATGCAAAATATGCATTGTCGTTCCCGTCGACACAGCTCTGCCTCTTCGCAAAATTTCGTTCGATCAATGAGAATTAATTCGGGGACATTTTCAATAACTTCCTTGGTAATCAAACCTACCGGACATTCTGGTATTTTATTTGATATATTTTTATTCATTTATTCTTAACGATGACGTCAATTACCAGCGTCATATCTGCGCCCCGGGTGTATCAGGATTTCATCCCCATTCACATGCCAGTAAATCCATGCATCGGCTTTAAATTTCCTTCGAATATATGGACATAAATGATCATGTTAAATTGGAACAACTTTTAACACAAACCAGCCGTTACCTATTTTCCGACCAACTAAAAGTTAAAGTAAAATAAAGTTAAAAATAATTTTTGGGTTAAGGGCGCACAAAGGTAGAACTTAATTGGTCCCCTATTTATTATACGTAGTACAGGAATTAAAAATGGCTTCGCGCTAATATTGAGCGCTGGTGAAATACTTCCTTTATTTTTGTTATATGTGGATCTTTGATTGGTTTAGTAAACCATGTATAATAATTGAAATATGTTATCCTATACCGATCTTAAATGTTTACGTACAACATTTAACTAAATCGGGTTATGCAGAATTTTTTCTTCACACCTTAATATGTTCACGTTAAATTGTTGTAAGTCGCCATTGGGGAATTCAATGCTATGTCGACATATTGCCATGGTAGCTCAGTGGTAGAGCAACTGGCTAGAGATCGGGAGATCCGTGGTTCAAATCCCGGATATGGCATTGAATTTTTCAGTCTGACTCTAACTATCCACCATATGGGACATAAATTGTGTAATTTTGCATAGTAAGTTTTGTGTATCTCATATCGTTTGCCAGTTAGGCAAACGTCATTCATAATGAAGCGGACTTTTTTTTAATAAAAATATAGTTCCGGAGGCTTGTCAGGACTCCGGCGCTGTATTCCTTTTTTTCTCCATATTTTTCCAGTTTCCTACATTGCCTTAGTTGACCTTATAATTCTTAACGTTTTCATTTTTACATATACATACACAGACAAATACACATTTACAGAAACACCCATGCCCAAGGCGGGACTCGAACCCACGACCCTGTGTGCCATGAAGCGCCAAAGCGAGACACTTAAGCGAGCGCGGCCACCGGAATCTGCAAATATTTCCTACCCTAAACAGGAATCGAATCCTGGACTTCCAGGTGAGAAGTCAGCTCGCTACCCACTCGACTATGGAGGCAGACTTCTTCAGAGACTATTCCTAGGAAATTTAAGGTATATATATATGTATATATATGTATATATATCATATATTATTTATCATGTAAGACTCTTTAATATACCGTATTTTAATGAAATCGTTAAAGCTATTTTTTGAGAAAATAAAAATTTTAGAAAAAGTTTCCTTATAAGGTGTAGTTTGGGCTAGAGGTATTTTCTTGAAAATCTTGGTGTCGCATACTTAGGAGATACTAAGCTTAAATACCAAATTTGGTAATTAAGCATTTTCACTTTAGAGCTATGCTGTTCACAGACACAGACACGCATGCACAGACAAGTTCAATTGAAGTATTTTGGTCCTTTTCTAAAAGTGCACTTTTTACTTTCTCTATACTCACTATGTACGTAGTGAATAGAGAATGTATTGCACTCCACCAAAAAAATTCGATACCGAGATTTCACCGAAATATACCTTTTAGGGTCCCCTGCATCCAAAAAATGTATTTTCAGAAAAAGGTCCGTGTGTGTGTGTCCATGTGTCCGTGCGTCAGTGTGTCTGTGTGTCTGTGAACACGATAACTCAAAAACGAAAAGTCGGTAAAATACCAAACTTGGTATTTAAGTTTAGTATCTTCTAGGGATGCGACGCGAAGATTTTGAGAAAAATTCCCCCACCCCAAACTACCCTTTACATGGAACTTTTTTCGAAAATTTTGATTTTCTAAAAATGGCTCTAACGATTTTGATTAAAATATCGTATATTAAAGTTATTTACCTGACAATATTTTGAATTTTCTGGGAATAGCCTGAAGACTGCTTTATTCTGGATGAATTTTTCATAACTACTAAACCGTAAGAGATGGACAAAAACTTAACCCACAAAAAATGTAGAGCACGTTAAAACACACAATTTATGTTATATACATTTTTTAGTGGCGTTGGTCGTTTTTGAGATATTTCTTTTTCTTGGTTTCATATTTGAAAAACTTCTCTCATACAGGAATTTGTCAACTCCTGTTAATACAAACAAAGGAACATCAGTCACATAGCAACCAGATTTTGGCTTTCACATTAACCTATGGTAGTCCCTTATTTCGCTCCTACTTACAATAAAGCAAGAAATAAGACTATTTCTTCTAATTTTTTCTCGAATAGCATGAATTAAATAAAAGATAAGCTTATTAGCAATAATGATTTACAGAGATATAGAGAAAGTCATGTGAATGGAACACATCAGATTTTTTATTTACTCAGGGAATCCCAAAACAATTATTCCCGGTGTAACCTTGGCATCGCATTACTGGGTATAATAAAATACCTACTATGTACATACGCACTAGAGAAAGTAAAAATGTAATAATTTTTCGAAAGTGTTTGTCGCTGTTTGCTTTACTTTATGATTTCCTCTTATAATGTGATTCTCATTTGTCTTCATTGTTTTTAGCAGTGACATTGCAGTCAATCTACATGTTTGAACTCGCGTTTCATTTTGGAATCAATGATATTCATGTCATGCCAGCTGCTAATATTTCCCCCATCAAAATTCATGTCCACTCCCAGTGAAGCTCATTTCCCTTCTATGAAACGTGAAGGGGCAGCTAGAAATTTATGTAGAATGTTTTTACTTTGTAGTTAATTTTCCCCCATTTCTCCATTTGCAACTCGCTAATAGTCTGTCACGGAAATCAGCAACGTACAAACATTTCACCTTTTCGAAACAAGATTTTGCTATACTTCAGCATAAATTTCCCAACAGAATTAAAGTCTTAAATATTCTAGGGTGATCCAGAAAGTACGCACGTTTTGGCATAACTAAATAATAAGGAAATATCAGAACACAAAGCTTTATTTACAAATGACAGTATCTTACTCTATTTCTCAACGTAATTGCTATACTATCAAATTATTTATTGTCACGTGATACCGGTGTTTCAGTGCCAATGCCTTATTTTTCTTCTTTTTTTGTGGTAGAAAAGCGTAACATCATTGAAACACTGGTACCACGTGACAATAAATGTCTTGATCGAATGGAGATTGCGGTGACTTGTAAAGTAAGGTACTGTAAGTTTGTAAATGTCTGGTTCTCAGCGTCCCATTCTAAATTGGGCGTAAAAGATCGATTAATTTTGCTCAGAGGCCTCTTTATCAAGCTTGAGGTTCTTTTACGTGCCGTAAATCAACGACACGGGACCAACGGCTTTACTTCCCTTCCGAGGGAAGGCATGCTAATGATTTTTACACCCGAAAAAATACATCGTCCTCCGCCGGGTTTGAACCCACGACCTTGGTTATATGAAATTAGCATGGTAACCATTACACCAAGGAGGGTGACTCAAAAATTGTACTAGAAAGACTGTTAATGTGAATCAAAGAGAGAAAATTCCTGATTTTGACGGTAAAATGGAAAGAAAAATAAAAGGGTAATCGTACACAATCAGGAATTATTAGTATATAAGTCCTAAGTATATAAGGTATTTTTGCCTTCAGAATGGAATTTTGGGAATTGGAAATGAAGTAATTCCGGAACAAATGAAAGTGCAACATAAACAAAATTGAAGCAGAACAATGTGTATGGTATAGTCGTGTGAGAAAGTTGCGGAGGAAAGATTACAAAACTAGGTCCTAAAATGGAATCCTTCGGGCAGAAAGAAGAAAGACGTGGCTTTATACAGTGCAATGAGACATCGAGAGAAACATTCCTGGCAACTTTTGGAAGATGAGCAGCTTGGAGATTGAGAATACGGAAGATGCATGCACTCACAAAAGAAAAGGGATGTCCTACACTTACATGACTTTCTCTAGCCTCTATTCTTTATTAGTACGGTACGGAAGTTGAACGAAATTTATATATATATATATATATTTACTTCGCTTTAAGACAAACCTTCACAGAAGTAAATGCAATATATAATTATTGAACAAGTATACAATTAGTAAATTTTAAGAGCAACACGCTATATGCTGGCCTTATAATTGCATTCCCTTTGTGTGCAGTAGTGAGAAATAATTGAATATGTATAGGGCTTTAAAAGAATGACTAAAGTAGATAAATTTAAACCATTAATAACAGATATATCAGTTATATATCTTAACGGACATATTTACCAGTTATAACATTCCTTATGAATGAATATGTCTTAAAGGATATTTGAGAAAATTATATTTTCACACCCATATTTAATTCAAGGGACCCGCTTGGCTACTGAGAGGTAAAACTGAAAACACTTTTTACTACGGGTGGACATAAGAGGGTGCAGCCTTTGCGCAAAATCCTGTACAACAGAGGAAAACCTAGTTAATTTATAAAAAGGACGTAGATGGGTGAACTAAGCTATTAATGTAAAAATTAACACTTCAAAATCAATAGCAAATTTATGGTTACCTTGTAAAGAATACTGCCACCATGTTGGCTTGGTGTCCGAGAGAGCCGCCGCTCAGTCTTTACATTACGACGTTCACATTACTAAAAGAGGCAAATAGCCACGCTTAATGAATGTTGCCAACATTATGATAGTTATAAATTACAGTGCTACCACATCCTGTGCACACAGCCAGGATGTGACAATACAGATTTTATTTTTCATATCAGTATTTTTAATACGAGTATTTTAATAAATGTTAATGAGCCATTTATGAGAAAATAGAACATTTAGAAACATGTCATGCAGTGCTTACAGAGACCCAAACACAAACATATACGTGCGCGCGGAATTTTTTTCTAAAAAATATAGGTATTCCTAAAACGTGATGAATTTAATTCAAGGCATGTAAGTAGCTTTTTATGCATTTTTAAAATACTGAATGTTCCTTGTGAAATGCAATATTTCCTATACTAGTAGAGAAAGTAAAGAAACAGTGATGATAACTAAGTTTAACTTATCCAAACGGTGGCTAGCTCCATTCATCTCTTCCAAACCGTGTTGCGCGGTGAAGGGGTTGGTTTTATGGGAGATAAGAAAAGTAGAACTTTGCGCCGAGGTAAAACAAGGTTAGAGAGCGCGGCGGAAATAAAAATGTCGACTATAAAACTCTTTGCGAACCGGTAATACTTATAAACTTATCTTAATGTATGCAGAAGCAAGCTGGAGACGCAAGTGGTGTTTCCAGAAGTTAACTTTTCTTGCAGAAGTATCCAGGTAGCATTCAATTCATAAATACAGAGGACAGAGTTCGTCCTAGATATACAAGGATGATTCAATAGGTACTTGTGCTAGGAATAAGAATGCCATTTTAACGCAAAATATTTAGTTCTTAATATAGTCCCCTTTTAAGAATATGCACTACTCTGACCACCATGGCAGTTGAGCGCCCTTAAACACCAATCATCATCATCATCATCATCATCATCATCATCATCATCATCATCATCATCATCTCCTCTGATCGTTCTGTCGTTTATTTAACCCGTCCAATAATATAGGAATTGCCAAGCTCTGCAAAATATCTTTGTCTCGACGATGACCTCCTCATTTGATCTAAATTTTCTTCCCGCGAGCTATATTTGGGAAGAAATAGATCACAGGGAGCCAAATTGGGATCCTCTGGAGGGTGCGGCAGCAATTCATGACCAATTTCTGTTCGGTTTGTTGTCAAGTGAAACAATATTTTCTTCCTTGCCCGTGCCTCCAAGTTTTTGACAAATCAGACCAATAACTCACTGCAATATTTTCCAGTTATCGTTTTTCCTTTTTCTAAAAAGTCGACGAGTATGATACACATCGCATTCCAAAAATTTGGGCTTCACTTTTCCGTCCTTTGCTTCTTTGCCGCAGATTCAGTGGAAGAAACACATTGTTTTCATTGTTGCTTGGTTTCCGGAATTTAATAATCAATCCAAGTCTTGTCGATGGTGAGAACTTGACAAAAACTCCTTCAGATTTCTCTTGAACAGCCTCAACCACAACTCCGCACCTGCTTGTTGTCTACTGTGAGCTCGTGATACCCAATGGGCCGACAATTTTCCATCTTCAACTTAAAATGAAAAATCTGATGTCTTCCATTCACATGACTTTCTCTATATCTCCGCAACAAATTATTCTTAAAAAGCTTATACTTATATTTACTTCATGCTAATCAGTAAAAAATTAGCAGAAATAGCCATATTACTTGCTTCCTTGTATGCAGAAGCGAAATAACGGAGTACCAGAAGCTAAACTGATAATGAAAAGCTGGTTACTATGTCATTGAAGTTCCTTTGTTTGTATGGATAGTAGTTGACAAATTCCTGTATGAGAAATGTATAAGTTTTTCATAGCAGAAACCAAAAATAAGGAATGTCTCAAAAACGATGAACTCCGCGAAAAAAATGTATATAACATAAATTATGTGCTCTACATATTTGTGTAGTAAGTTTTTGTCCATCTTTTATGGTTTAGCAGTTATTCAAAGTTCAGTAAAATTCATCCAGAATAAACTACTCTTCAGAGGCTATTCCCAGAAAATTCAAGATATACATTTTATTTGACAGGTAAATATCTTTAATATACGAAATTTTAATTAAAATAGTTAGAGCCATTTTTGAGAAAATAAAAATTTTCGAAAAAAGTTCCATGGAAAGGGTAGTTGGGGGTTGGGGGATTTTTCTCAAAATCTTCCTGTCGTATCCCTGGAAGATACTAAACTTAAATACCAGGTTTGGTATTTTACCTACTTTTTGTTTTTGAGTTATCGTGTTCACAGACACACGGACACACACACACGCACACACACACACGCACACACACACACGGACCTTTTTTCCGAAAGTGCTTTTTTTAGATAAAGGGGACCCTAAAACATATATTTCCGGTGAAATCTTGGTATCGAATTTTTAGGTGGAGTGTAATACTTTCTCTATACACTATGTACATAGTGCGTATAGAGAAAGTAAAAATATGATTTTTTTTTCCATCGAGAAACCTATGGCCTCTGCCACTTCGCGAATTTTCGTTTACCGACAATCATATCCTGATCTTCGGTTTTATCGATAATCGCTGCTGTTGTGCATCCTGGGTGCTCCCTATTAAGAAATAATGTTCGATCACATTTAAAGTCGTTGAACTGACAGCATTGAATTTCGCTTTTGTCTCTTTGCAAGTATTCCCTTATTGCATATTTTCCATTTCTTGTTTTCCAAATACGCTTAAAGACTAACTGGAATGCCTGCCAAATCCAAATTAACCAAAGAACCAGTGCAAACTTTGTTTTTGCGACGTGCAACAAATGACAGCATACGATGAGGGCACAGACTTGTAGCAACATCATCTTTTTGAAAGGCGGGTACCGCTTTGCACTTTAGGCGGAAAAATGTTCCTGCATCTGAGATAGTAAAATCTATTAACGAAGAATAGTTTTACTGTAAATGATCTTTCGAATTACAAATTTAAATAACTATCGTTAGGAGGCACTTAGAAACATGGTATTTGTATCAATTGAAAGGGAAATTTAATTACGTTTTGTTCTGTTTTTAAACCTGTTGCATATATATTAATTTCGTAGCTAGGAAAGGATATAACAGAAATGACTACAAACGATCCACAGGTGGGCATTTTTTGTGCTACATTTTCCCATATTTTAGTCCGTTTTCTCTGTAAACTGCAATTGTAGAAGATTTGGTGTTGATCCCCTCAGTGGGTCCAATATCTCTAAATGGCACGCTGACTCAAAACGATGGAATGCATCTGTAACCCGGTTTACCAACAGTAAGTGAGGCAAATGTGGAGCGTGTGAGAGAGAGTTTCACAGAGAATTTCACAATAAGTTCACAGAAATCTACCGTAAAAACCAGAAGAGAATAAGTCCCCCAACAAACTGGTAGAAGATTTTATGTGATGTTTCGTCCTCTGGTACGATTGCAACCTAGTTCGTCAGGAGGGGCGCTCTTGAAGTGTCTCCATGGAACATTTGGGACCCCGCAATATTCGCATCTGCCTATACTGGATCTTTCATCACATCCCCTCCTCTTGGAGGTTGCAAACGGCACTATAGGCTTCTGGACGCAGTGTTTAAATCCTGTTCTGTGAGTTGAAAACATGGATAGTATAACATTTCTGATACAGATAGGTAAAAATAGGATGCGTTACATTCACGTGATCTATATTGTAAAAAATATTCATGCATACAAACGGTACTTTTACACCTACTTCGTGTTAACCAAGATGTTTGTGAAATTGTCTTATCATTTTTGTTGCTAAATCGAGATTAGGAAAATATTAGTCAAATTTATCAAAATGAGTTGCTATTTAATGGGTTTGAAAGTCCCTATCTTTGCATAACCAAGAGGAGGAATAAGTACTTCTCATTCTAAAAAGTATTATTGAAAATTTAAACCAATAATAAGGAATATCCCATAAATGAACTTGACAAATAATGCATTTGGCATATATAACGAGATCTAATTTTTATGTAACTAGATTTCATCCATCATTTACAATTTGCCAGTAATACAAAATTCATTTAGAATAAATAGACTATAAGGCATGTTCCTAGGGGATTATAAATATGCATTTATTATTTCATGAACATATCTTAAATATACTCGATTTTGAATCAAAATCTATATTATTGAAACGAGTTTTCGTTTAAATACACATACACAATTTGACCTTTCCTAAATGCTTTTTTCGGTAGCATACATTTATTTCCGGTAAAATCTCCAATCGAATTTTTGGGTGGAAAGCAGTACTTCCCTAACTTACTATAAGTAATACAGAAAGAAAGAGAGTACATTTTTGTAACAATAAAACTCTGGTTATTATAGAAAACAGCACTGCAAGGCAAATTACTGAGGATGCAAAGGCTCTAGGTGTGTTGCTTTTGTAATGGAATATATTATGAGGTTTCATCTCCTTGTGATCATGACTGCTAAAGCTACTGTTGAGAACCGGACACTGGCTGCTTGGGCAATCTCGCACGTGCAGAAGTTCCATCTCCCTTGACCGAGGCACGACAAATGTCTACTTGTTGCCGAAGTTCTGCATTCAGGATCATAATGCATTGTTACGAGGGTTTCGTCGCGGTAATGCGATTAAGGATGACTTGAGTAATCCTTGTGCAGTGACCGAAATCAGCTTCCTGCTTCTGCTGCAGTGTTCAAGTGTTTCCCCATCTGGAAGAAAGAGAGAGAGAGAGAGACAGACAACGTAGTTTGCCAGATATTATTGCCTCTCTTTGTTTGCTATTAACCAAGGATGGGTTTATATAACACAGACAGTAATGCTGTTCCAGTGTATGATGGGGCTAAAACGAAAACTGTCAGTTTTTGCAGAATTGAACTCGAGTTACGAATTATACTTTTACCTGTACTCAATGCAAAAATAAACGCTCTTTGTCCAATAACAATCTTTACAAACTGATTGATTACAATCTGAATAGAAGTATTTCGTAACAAATTGACCGTATATTTTTTTTCGACGTTTGCTGTGGCGACAATAAGCTTGATATGAAATTTCTGTCCAGTTCCCTCTGCCAGTGTTCACAAAGTCCCTCCGGTGTAACAGTGCTTCGACGTCTTCCGACAGGACATGTGTCCACTCCCACAGGTGTAACAGTCACTGTGAAGTCAAAAGAACTTTCCGTCGACACAGGTGTCCACCGACGCGCGTATAACAATGGATGCCAACAATAAGCTATGACAAGTAAGCCGTATACACACGTTCGGTAATTACGGTGGCAGAGCCATACTTATATTTTCTCAATGTTGGCGGTTTTCGATCAACTCCTCGCATATGCGGTCATAGTGGAAAGATGAATTTCTTACATACAGTGCTGGTAACCTAGCATATTTGCTTTGTATTTTTTAAAGACTGCATTACGATGAACTTCGCTAACGTGACTTGACTTAACGCTATATAGCCTGAAGATTTAGGGGTTGACTTAATATGATTTAACTTGACACGACGTAACTTAAGATTATGAGAGTATAAATATTTTCCTTCCCATTACATTAAATTATGCCGCATGGCAAATATAATCAATGGTTCCTTTTAAATAGAAGGAAAATAAGAAAATGCACAGGTTAAAATCATGGCTTCGTCCTTTAAAAGCCGGTCGCTATATGAGACACTTGTAATTCCATTTTCTTTGCGTGCCAGGAGTAAACAAACGAGAAACGAGAAAAAAGGTGCTTTCCTGTTTGAGAAAAGTTTAAGTGATTTAAAATTGAAACATATAATCCGAAATATCACAAAAACTTCTAACTCTAAATAAAAGTGAGATTTAATGAGATCTACATTTTTATGTAATACATTTTGTATATCTCTTACGGTTTACCAGTTATATAAAAGTGATCCAGAATGAGGTGGTCTTCAGAGGCTACTCACAGAAAGTTCAAGATATACATTTCATTTCTCATAAAAATATCTTAATTCATAAGGTATAATAATTAAAATCGTTAGAGCCATTTTTGAGAAAATCAAAATTTTCGAAAAATGTTCCTATTGAACGGTAGTTTAGGGTGGGGGGATTTTCTTTAAAGTCTTTGTGTCGGATTCTTGGAATATATCAAATTTAGATACCAAGTTTAGAATTACAAAACAAATTATAGGCAGACCCAGGAAACAATGGCTCTAGAACATTGAAGGTTGAATTAATTGACTATACCAGAGTGCTATATTATAATAATAATAATAATAATAATAATAATAATGATAATGATAATAATAATAATGATAATAATAATAATAGTAATAACAATAGTAGTAATAGCAATAATAATAGTTTTATTATTGTTATTATTATTGTTATTATTATTGTTATTATTATTGTTATTATTATTGTTATTATTGTTGTTATTATTATTATTACTATTCTCCAATCCATGGTTCAGACTTACTAGCTCGTTCCGGCTTTATAGATTCCTCCATCGTTTCCTAGGTGATCCCTTTTTCCTCTCGGAGTACATTCAAGTGGTGCTTTTGGATATTTCCGTCGTTCCTTCCTTCTTTCCAAGTGGTTCATCTATCTCTGGTTTTGATTATTATTATTATTATTATTATTATTATTATTACTTTCTCTACATTTACTATGTACATAGTGTATAGAGAAGGTATTGTATTGTACCCGAAAATTCGATACCGAGATTTCACCGGAAATATATGTTTTGAGACTCCCTAAATCCAAAAAAGCATTTTTATAAAAATGTCCGTGTGTGTGTGTGTGTGTGTAGCATAGCGCAAAAAAGAAAGGAAAGTCCGAACTTGGCATTTAAGTTTGGTATCTTCCAAGGATGCGACACGAAGATTTAAAAAAAAAATTCCTCCACCCCAAACAATCCTTTACATGGAAAAAATTTCGAAAATGTTTACTTTCTTAAAAATGGCTCTAAAGATTTTTATTAAAATATCGTATATTAAAGATATTTACCTGACAAATAAAATGTATATCTTGAATTTTCTGGGAATAGCAGCTGAAGACTAATTTATTCTGGATGAATTTCACGGAATTGTGCATAACTGCTAAACCGTAAGAGATGGACAAAAACTTACTCTACAGAAAATGTAGCTCGCGATAAAACACACAATTTGTGTCATTTACATTTTTTTCGTGGAGTTGATCATTTTTAGGGTATTCTTGGTTTTTCGTGTCTGCTTTGAAAAACATACTTTTCTCATACAGGAATTTGTTAACTCCTATCCATACAAATAAAGGAGCTTCATTTATATAGCAACCAGCTTTTGGCTATCATTTTAACCTATGGTACTCCCTCATTTCGCTTCTACTTACAAGGAAGCAAATAATAAGGCTATTTATTCTAATACTTCTCGATTAGCTTGAAGTAAATAGAAGCATAAGCTTTCTAACTAAAATTTGTTGCAGAGATATAGAGAAAGTCATGTGCATGGAACACATCAGAAATTTTTATATAAAGATTACATTTTCAATTCTTTTCTTATATCCTCATTTGTTATCTATCCAATCTTTAATACCTTCTACACCTTTTAGTGGTTTAATTTCAGGTGATTGTATTTTACTTTCTCCGAGTTGGTAGCCAAATTGCACTGCCATATATCAATGTCAGCAACTCCATTACTTCAAAAAGTTTCATTAGAGTTTATTACTTTCTCCTCACGTACTATGTACAGAGTGTATAGAAAAGGTATTGCACCCAAAATTTGATACCGAGATTTCACTGGAAATAGACGTTTTAGGATCCCCTGTATCCAAAAAAAAAAGTATTCTCAATGTGTCCGTGTGTCTTTGAACACGATAACTCAAAAACGAAAAGTCGGTAAAATACCAAACTTGGTATTTCAGTTTAGTATCCTCCACAGATGTGACACGAAGGTTTTGAGAAAAATTCCCTCACCCCAAACTATCGTTTACATGGAAAAAGTTTCAAATGGTTTGATTTTCTAAAAAATGACTAACAATTTTTATTAAGATACCGTATATTGAAGTTATATGGCAAGTAAGCTTTATATCTTGAATTTTCTGGAAATAGCCTCTAAAGACATTTTTATTCTGAATGAATTTTGAGTAACTGGTAAACCGTAAGAGATAGTAAAAAACTTACTACACAAAAATGTAGATCTTGGTAAAACTCACAATTTATGTCATATACGTTTTTTTGTCGTTGAATCGACCATTTCTGAGATATTCCTTGTTATTTGTTTCACATTTAAAATACTTACTTTTACACATGGAGAGCTGTATAGAAGCGCAATTCCTCCACATAGGAACCAGCTTTTAAAATATTTAACTAGCGTTCTAGCTTAATGTATTCCTTTATTTTTCTTCAACTTACAAGGAAGCAAGTAATTAAGACAATTTCTGCTAATGTTTGTCTCGATTATCATAAAGTGGTTAGAAGAACATGCTTTTTAACAATGATTTGTTACAGCTTTGTAGAGAAAATCATGTGAATGGTACATATCAGATTTTTTTATATGTTCTTTGCACTGAGCCTCAAATCGCTTGTATTCTATTACATTTTAATTCCAATTTATTATCATAATCAAAACATAGATCATAGCGTTGATATTTAAAATGTAATGCCTCATCCAAAATGTTGTCAATTTTATATGGTATTGGTTCTCTCCCACTCAATGCAGTAATCTTTGTTTATGTATAGTATAATTATAAACTTGATTTATTGTATTTAGTATAAAAATCTGATGTGTTCCATTCACATGACTTTCTCTACATCTCTGAAATAAATTATTTTTAAAAAGCTTATGCATCTGTTTACTTCATGCTAATCGAGAAAAAATTAGCAGAAATAGTCTTATTACTTGCTTCCTTGTAAGTAGAAGCGAAATAAAGGAGTACCACAGGTTAAAGTGATAGCCAAAAGCTGGTTGCTATGTGACCGAAGTTCCTTTGTTTGTATGGACACGAGTTCGCAAAGTCCTGTATGAGAAAAGTATAAGTTTTTGTAGCTGATACCAAACACAAGGAATATCTAAAAAACAATCGACTTCATGAAAAAAATGTATATAACATAAATTGTGTGCTTTAAAGTGCTCTACATTTCTTGTGTGCTAAGTTTTTGTGCATCACTTACGGTTTAGCAGTTATGGAAAATTCCGTAAAATTGACCCAGAATAAAGTAGTCTTCAGAGGCTATTCCCAGAAAATCAAAATATACATTTTATTTGTCAGGTAAATATCTTTAATATACGATATTTTAATCATTAGAGCCATTTTTTAGAAAATCAAATTTTTCGAAAAAAGTTCCATGTAAAGGGTAGTTTGGAGTGGGGGAATTTTTCCACAAAATCTTCGTGTCGCATCCCTGGAAGATAGTAAACTTAAATACCAAGTTGGTATTTTACCGACTTTTCGTTTTTGAGTTATCGTGTTCACAGACACACGGACACACACACACGCGGACCTTTTTCTGAAAATACTTTTTTTGGATACAGGGGACCCTAAAACATATATTTCCGGTGAAATCTCGGTATCGAATTTTTTGGTGGAGTGCAATACCTTCTCTATACACTAGTACATAGTACGTGTAGATAAAGTAAAAATGGATTTTTGTGGTTTGCCATTATCTATCAATAGTTAGTCGTTTGAAAATAACAATGTATTAATCCATGTATGTATTTATATTATATTTAAAGCAAGGTCTACAAAAAATTGCCAAATATTATTAACTAAAAAGTGTAGATAATAAACTGCACTCTTATCTCAGTCCTATATTAGGTATAATTTCTTATGATCAATTTAATCCCATGACAATAATTACAGATTATATATATATATATATATATATATATATATATATATATATAGGCTTTCTTGCATTAATGTGTACTGGATAGTCATTTACTATTAATACTTCCATAGTTTCTCAGTATTTACACAATCAATTGGTTATTGTAATGTATAAAACCAGTATAAATTTCCGGATTTTTCGATCTTCTTTCGTTTCAATTTGTGCAGTTGCATTCACCATTAACATCATTGAATGCAGAAGGCTTGGCAAAACCCTCTGGAATCAGCAAAAGAGCGTTGTCATGCAGTGGAAACCAGGTCATTGTGGTATTGCTGGAAACGAGGCAGCTTACAACTTGCAAAAAACGGGACATAAATATTACTACCACCAAGGAAATATGTCTCCTACAACAATTATTATTCACCCTAAATTTAAAATTAGGCAAAAATACAAGCTTCCTGGACGAATAAAGAACCATCAATGAAGGATAAGATAAATGCCAGACTGGCCGCGAAAGGATGCCAATTTTCGAATGGTTACGGGGCATGACTGTTTGGCCATCCACCTCTATCGAATTGAGATATTTAATAACCCTTCCTGCCTTCTATGTAAGTCAACAGCAGAATTGGACTCTGACCATTTTGACCACTGTTTTGCCTGGTCAACTAAGGTCACCGATCACCATTGGGAGGCCAGAGATATGACGGTGCGTCAATCTCCACGAACCTAATATCTGTATCACACTGAATATGTTGTATTTCATTATTTAATTGTTAATGTTTGTTTTATCTACACCTTCTATTGTTCTTGACAATGAATTGTATATGTAAGTGCCTCTGCATTAATTAAAAAAATCTTATGTGTTACACTCACATGACTTTCTCTAGCTACTCTACAAACAAACTTCTCACAAAAGATCATTCTTCTTTCAACACCATGCTAATCGAGATAAACATTAGCAGAAGTTTATTACTTAGTAGAAACGAACTAAGGGAATGCACTAGACTAAACTTATAGTCAAATGCTATAAAAACTGTCGTTATGCAATTGTCATTGCAAATTGCTTCTTTGCTTGACCAGGAGTAGAACAAAAAAAAACGAGACACTTCCTGTCTGGGAAAAGTATAAGTACTTAACAATTAAAGCTAATAACAAGGAATACCTCGAAAACGATAAGCTCCACGAAAAATGTATATGACCTAACTTGTGTATTTTATCAAGATCTACATTTTTTGTATAGTAAGGTTTGGTCTATCTCTTACGGTTTAGTACTTATGCCAAATTGAAGAAAATTCATTCAAAATAAACGGGTCTTTAGAAGCTATAGATACATATTTTATTTGTGATAGAAATTGCTTTAATATGTGCTATTTTAATCAAAATCGTTATAGCCATTTTTAAGAACAATAAAATTTTCGAAAATTTTTCCACGTAAAGGGTAATTAGAGGTGGGAGGATGTTATAGAAAGTCTTCTTGTCACATCCTTGGAAGATACCTAACTTAAATCCCAAGTTTGGTATTTAACCGTCTTTTCGTTTTTGAGCTATACTACCTACAGACTCACACACACATACGTATACTCACGGACCTGTTTTTGGAAAATGCTTTTTTAGGATTCAGGGTGTCCTAAAACATGTCTTTTCAGTGAAATTCATCATTGAATTTTTGGTTGGAATGCAATACTTCTCTATCCCTGTACATTGAGAATACAGGGCTAGAGAAAGTAAAAACATGTATAATTTGTTTAAATATTTTTAAATATATTATCTAAACACGACACTTTCGATTCCAGTGTGTTGTTCTGCAGTTCTATATCCTATGATTGTTTTAACCTATTATTTTGCCGAATGTTTTATAATAGTACATCATGAGGGGAGTAGGTTTTGTTGCCTCTTCCTCCAAGTTAGATTATTCCGCTAGGTTTAAGGGTAGTTCGTGAGCGCGTTAACAATCACACTGTCACATACAAACTATGTAAATAAGACACGCTCCAGTTGCTGCTAGACAGCACAATAACATCACGTGATATAACGTATATGTGCGAGACAGTATCTGTTCTCGTCATCAGGATTTGGAAATTTCCTTCCCTCCGAAGTGAGCACAGAGCCTAATATGTCAAACTGTAAACTTGCTGCCTGTGTGGTGGGCATTCTTTCTCTAGATCCAGATATCCAGGCTCTTTGTGTGTTACTTTCTCCACACGTACTATGTACATTGTGTATAGAGAAGGTATTGTAATGCACCCAAAAATTCAATACTCAGATTTCACCAGAAAAACATGTTTTAGGTTACCCTGAATCCAAAAAAAAGAGCATTTTAAAAAAAAAGGCCCGGGTGTGTGTATCTGTGGACAGCATAACTCAAAAACGAAAAGACCGTTAAATACCAACATTGGTATTTAACTTTGGTAACTTCCAAGAATGCGACACGAAGATTTTCAAGAATATCTCCTCACCCCCAAAGTGGGGAGATATTCATGGTTACATGGAACCTTATTCGAAATTTTTGATTTTCTCAAAATCGGCCCTAACGATTTTGATGAATATATTGTATATTAAATATATTTTTTAAACTTGGCTGAACCTTACGGAATGTTACATAACTGCTAAACCGTAAGAGATGGACAAAAACTTACCACACCACAAATGTAGAGCACAAATGCCCTTTATTTGGAAATTTTTTTAAAAAATTTTGATTTTCTCAAAAATTGCTCTAACGATTTTGATTAAAATATGGTATATTAAAGATATTTACCTCCAAATAAAATGTATATCTTGAATGTTTTGGGAATAGCCTCTAAAGACTACTTTATTCTGGATAAATTTTACGGAATTTTGCATAATTGCTAAACCATAAGAGATGGACAAAAATATACCACACAAAAAATGTAGAGCACAGAAATATATGTCTTATACATTTATTTCTTGGAGTTGATCGTTGTTGAGATATTTTTTGTGTAGCAATTTACTCTATATCTCTTACAGTTTAGCAGTTGCGCAAAATTCAACAAAAGTCATTCAGAATAAAGAGGTCTTTAGAGGCTATTCCCAGAAAATTCAAGATATACATTTCATTAACCATATAAGTATCTTTAAATTACGGTATTTTAATCAAAATTTTTAGCCATTTTGAGACCATAAAATTTTCTATTTTTTTCCACGTAAAGGGTAGTTTGGTGTGAGGAGGATTCTTCTCGAAATCTTCGTGTCGTATCTCTGGAAGATACTAACCTTAAATTCCAAGTTTGGTATTTTACCGAGTATTCATTTTTGAGTTATCGTGTTCATTGACATACACACACACAGGCGTGCGCAGATTTTTTTCTGAAAATATTTTTCTATATTATTGGGAATCTAAAAAGTCTATTTCCGGCGAAATCTCCATACCGATATTTTGGGTGGAATGCAATACCTTCTCTACACACTATGTACATAGTTCGTATAGAGAAAGTAAAATTAAGTTTTCCTCTCTAATGAGTTATATATTTTATCACTATACAAAACACTTATATTTCAATTATATCTTTAGTTTTATTGGCTTATTCATTTGGACTGTTTTGACAACATTAAAAGAGATTTTCATTAATTTTCTGTACAGATTTTGCTTAAATTGTTTATAGAGTTTTATGAATCATAATGAAAGGAAGCATAATATTGTATTTTAGATTTATAAAGCTCTTATTTACCTTTATAAAAATGTTTTTTATTAATACTTGTGTAATATTGTAAAGGTTTCTTTAACTTCAATTTACCTATGAGTAGTTTGTGCTAAATCATGTGAAGTTTTCTGTTCATATTTATTGATGCATTGTCACAGCAGCAGAACCTGCAATAGAAAAGAGCTGATGTGTTCCATTCATATGGCTTTTTCTACCTCTTCTGCAAATAATCTTCTCAAAGATTATTCTTTTATCTACTTCGTGCTAATGAAAATATGTACTTATTATTGAGTTTCCAGTAAGTAAAAGGGAAATAAGGGAATACACTACGTTAAAGCAACAGTCAAATCTTTTGAAAAATTATCGCTATATGAAACAAATGAAATTTTCTTCTCTTTACATGCCCAGAAATAAAGCAAAAGAAAACACGAAAGGTGACTTCCCGTTTGAGTCAATCGTAAATAATTTAAAAATTAAACTAATAACTGGAAGTATCTTTGAAATCGTTTAAAAATGTATGTGACATAAATTGTGTTTTTTAAGAAAATCAACATTATTTGTTTAACAGCCTTTTGTGTATTGTTTATCAGTTATGCAAATGTCATTCAGAATGAAGAGGACTTCAGAGTTCAATTTCCATAAAATTGTAGATATACATTTTGTTTTTCATGTAAAATCCTTAATATAGGTATTTTAAACAAAATTGTTAGTCATTTTCCTGAAAAGTTTAGTGTCGCATATTTGATAGACGCTGAACTTAAATCTTTTTAGTTTTTCTGTCCACAGACACACGACAGACGGACCACGGACGCGCGAGCGTGCGCGCACACGTACACACACACTAGCACCATAGACTTTTTTCTAAAATGCTTTTATTGGACTTGGGGGACCTCAAAACATATATTGAAAACTCCGTAGCGTATTTTTGGGTAGAATACAATACTTTCTCTACCTGTTGTATACGTAGAACCTGTAGAGAAGGAATAAATCAGCCTGTTGAATCGAAACTGAACTTGTTGAATCCCTCGGATTCAATATTCTGAAGAGTAATATAATTATATCAAGAAAAGACATTATGGATAAAATTACTAAAGTAAAATTCTGATGTGTTTTTTCACATGACTTTTTCAACATCTTTGCAACAAATTATTGCTAATAAGGTAATGCTTTTGTTTACTTAATGCTAATCGAGAAAAAATTAACAGAAATAACCTTATTACTTACTTTATTGTAAGTAGAAGCGAAATAAGGCAGTAGCATAGGTTAAAGTGATAGACAAATTCTTTATCTATGTGACTGAAATTCCTTAGTACAGACACGAGTTGACAAATCCTTGTATGAGAAAAGTATATGTTTTTTTAAAGTTGAAACCAAAAACAAGGAATATCTCAAAAACATTCAACTCCACGAAAATATATATATATATATATATATATATATATATATATATATATAACATAAGTTGTGTGCTTTAATGTGCTCTACATCTTCTGTGTGGTAAGTTTTTGTCTATCTCTTGCAAAAATTCCGTAAAATTCATCCTGAATAAAGTAGTCTTCAGAGGCTATTCGCAGAAAATTGAAGATATACATATTATTTGTCAGACATATGTCTTTAATACATATATCATATTTTAATCAAAATTGTTAGACACATTTTTTAACATTAAATACCAAGTTTGGTATTTAACGGTCTTTCCGTTTTTGAGCTATGCTGCCCACAGACACACAGACAGACAGAAAGACACACTCATGAGCATTTTTCTAAAAATGCTTTTTTTTATTCAGGTGGTCTCAAAATATGTATTCCCGGTGAAATTCCGGTATCTCGGTTGGGTGCAATACAATACCTTCTCTATACACTATGTACATTGTACATATAGAGAAAGTAAAAATATGAAAACGGCGTGCACTTTATAGTACACCTGGCTAGTAGGATACCTTCCATAGTGTATACAGCACTCGGGAGAAACAACTGAATGTTCAGGAGTTTAATTACACAAGAAATAACAAATTAAACCTTAATAATGGATATCTCAGAAATGGCTTATGCTACAGAAAGATAGTGAATAAATGTGTGCTCTAACACATCTACATTTCTCTGTAGTAATCTTCCTTAGTCTTATCGTTACTTCTAGATGAAAACTTCCCAGGCTACCTCCAGAAAATGTAACATCTTTATTATATTTGTAGGCGATCATCATAGATATCTATATCTATACTACTTTAATCAACATAGCTAGAGCTAAATTTTAAGAAAATAATTAGTTACGGGGAGGGGATTTTTGGAAAAATTTGTGGCACATCCTTGGAAGAAGTCAATCTTAAATATTAAGTTTATTATTTAAACTATAAATCCGCATATTGAGCGAGTAAAGAGGAGCCTTTTTCTACTAAATGTATATTTGCAGTGATATTCCACAACGATTTTTTGGATGGAATGCAATACTAGACAAGTAAAACGGTAATGGGTCGACAACGGAGGCGGAACCACGCGCGCAGCGAACAATACAGTTCTATTGTAGCTAACACCCTTATAAGGGTGGATGAAATGAAGGAACACAAGAGACCACAAGTCGCAGGCACAGAGCCACCAAAGATGCGCGGAAGTCCCTAAAGTTACCAAACCCAATAACCCGTCACACTGGCGGGTCACCAGATATGGCGTGCAACAGATCCGTCATACATCACGACTTAAAAGATACCACTGAAACGGAATGAAACGAAAAATTGAAAGGTAATCAGAGAAAACAACCCTTGCATTCGCTAGTGACCTGGAAAAACTATAAAGAAACTGTATCAGAGAGGTGGTCGCCAGGGATCGTACCCAGGACCTTCCGAATACGTATACGTTACCGAGACGCTACTCCTCTCGGTTACTCAAGATATGATGTATTCCATTCACATGGCTTTCTCTACCTGCCTGCAAACAAAAAAAAAAAAAAATGCTAAGAAAAAGGAAACTAAGGGAAATAACTATGGAAGTGATAAATAAACTTTTTTTGTAAGCTGCCGCTAAACGACTGTCATTGAAATTTGCGTTTTTGCATAACCAGAAGTAAAACAAAAAAATATAGAAGACTTCTTTTTTGAGAAAAATTTAGGTATTTTAAAATTTAAACCAATAACAAGGAATATCTCATAAATGGTTAACTCCTCAACAAAAATGCATAGGAATAAATTGTATGTTTTAACAAAACTTATTTTTTTGTTTATCTCTTAAGGTTCACCAGTTATGCAGAATTCATTCAAAATGAAGAGAAATTCAGAATGAAGACAGATAGTCATTTTATTTGCAATGTAAATAATTCAAAAACCTTACCATATAAAGGATAGTTTGTGTTGAGGGAATTTTTCTAATAATATTATTGTCACATCCTTGAAATATACTAAATTTAAATATCAAGTTTTGTATTTAAATTCGTTTTCGTTTTTGAGTTATACTTTCCACAGGCACTCGTAGTCACAGACAGACACACTGATCTTTCTTGAAAATACTTTTTTTCGGCTGAAATCTTGCTAACGAAATTTTGAGCAGAACACAATAACTTCTATCCCTACTATATGCATTATAACATTTGTACATAAATGCTACAAAGAGTAAAATGGGTAAATAGCTATAAAGTGTAAGCAAATGCCAAAGATATCTTCCATATGTACAAGACGAATGGTGCAGCAGATCTGACATGTGAAAATCTTAATGAAATCTAGGAAGCGAGTTGTGTATCTGCTGCTACCGGATAAGTTAGTTCACTAGTCGATTGCTTGCATGTTGGAGGGGAGCGTTTTACGGACATATATATCGCCTGCCTCCAATTAGTGACCGTTCGCCTTCGCTCAATGCCCCAGAATATTCAATAAAGAAGAGTGCATAATGTGCATATGTTTATGAATAAATTTTCTCCATTACAAATGTTATCAATGTTTGTCTTTGTTTACAAAACATCACATGCTATCTGTCATACACTTCACCACAACTTTGCACACCCATTTTTGTTCTAGCATGTGGTATGCTTGTTCTTTTCTTTTTATTATTTACTTTATATGCTTTTAATCTGGTAGGTCATATCGGACGATGAATGAAATTGATAAAATGATCTCGGGGTCCATGAAGCTTGAGTGACTTGACATTGGTCTTCTCAGCATAAGAGAAAACCATTTAAAAAAAAAAAAAAACCTTATTTGAGTAACTCACCCTAAGCGAGGTTCGAACTAGCGAACTATTGAATGAGGTAATCTAACAGATGGTGGAAACCAAGGACAGCGAACATCACCTGCAATGTTGACGAGAATAAACAATGTAATAGTGTCTGTTGATTTTCGAGAATCAGACTTTTGGAGAACCCCATTGAACATATGTATTCTTCCGTTGGAGCCATTGTTATCAGTGTCACAAAAATAAAATAAATACGATTTATTGCTCTTTTTGAAGTACAAAATGCCAAAAGATGCGGAATACTTTTGATACAGACTGTACAATGTTTTGCTCGCTGTGGCATTGGGTAAGCTGTGGCAAAGGTATCATAGCGCAAATTCCGAGTGTACTAGCTCGGCAGCTGGATTGACTGTCAGGGTTACTATTCCAGAAGTTTGGCGCCCGTTGTACTCCATACAGGCAATATTGTCGATCCTGGCTTGCTTCATAGCATAGATCGGTGTTGTTATCCGTAGAGCGAGTCTGTTCTTGTGTAAGAGACAAAGGCAATCTCAAGTGGAGATAGTTTCATGAATACAATGATGTTCCATTAAGCGCGTAACACATACAAAGTTAGTACATTGTATCAGTGTCTATTACACCCTATATTATAGTAGCTATGCCTCTCTATTTGCTACCCTTGACTCAAGGACATAAAAAAAGTTTAAAAAAATGCGTTACACTCACTTGACTTTATCTACTTTAGGTTCCACTTGTCCAAATGCCTTGCGTTTCTTCGAACGTACTCATATTTAGAAGTTATTAAATAAAATACTCTAGTATATTAATATTCAGGACATATATAGAAAGAAAAGTAACTGAGAAAATAATGTGCAAATGCAAAGTTCAACAACCACAAACATTAAAATCTGCAATGCTGATTCTTGTGAATGCAGTACTGACTTTCGTGTTGTCACATTTGGGGTGACTCGTCGCTATTTACAGAGAAAATTTCAGCTCGGTAGAAGTAATACCAGTTTAAGTAACGTTAATATATCCTTGTTTATTTTCAGCAACCAACATGCATAAAACACTAAGAACATACAACAAAGAAAGCAGAAAGGAACTAAAAGATAAAAACAACAAAATGAACATATAAAAGAGAAGAAGAAGAAGAAGGACTACTTCGTCTGGTATGATTCCATTGTTGTTAGCCAAAACTAATTAATTTGTATGTTATCAGGTTTGGTGTTCTGCTTATAAAATATCACAAACTTCCCATAGAAAAAGAAACCCGCTGCATACAAAAATTGAGCAACCTCATATTATAAGTGAATGTCCTAACATGGAGTATTCTTATAGAATATGTGGATGTTATTATGTATCTTTTGATTACTCCGTGTTGGTTATATACCATTATATTGAATCATTTTGCCTTATTTATGTCATTATATAATAAATCATCATATAAAGATAAATTAAATGATTATGAAGAATAATATGTATTTTGTCTGGTATGTTGCTACTGTAATGTACTGTATAATATGTAGTAGTTCATACGTTGTTAATCGTTCGATCATGAATTATATCCTCTTTGCATTCGTGTAAGCATAAGAGCTTTTGTAATTAACTTGATTGCTTTATTACCCCATAATTAACGTCACAGAGCAGATAAACAAATGGAATTTGAACTCGCTTTACTCTGTTATTTTGTGAAACCATGAAACACTAACTGGATAATTATTTTTCTTATATTGGCAATTCTCGACACTCGCTCACAAAGAAATAGAGGTCTTGAGAACTATTGTAGGTACTGCATGAAATGAAATAATTGATCCTATTAAATGAAACGGACTATTGCATTTTAAGCTAGACTGTAATTTTTGGCTTACCAAAGGTTTATTTGTACAAAGATTGATCGAAATTAGTGGAATTGAGTAGAATTTATATAAAAAAAAATCCACGCACCTACCGACACTCAGACATACACACATTTACATTTATTTACATATTAAGATGCATTCACATGACTTTCTCTACACCTCTGCAACAAATTATTGTTAAAAAGTTAATGCTTCTATTTACTTCATGCTAATCGAGAAACAACTACCAGAAATGGTCTTATTACTTGCTTCCTTGTAAGTAGAACCGAAACAAGGTAGAACTATAGATTAAAGTGATAGTCAAAAGTTGGTTGTTATGTGACTGAAATTCCTTTTTTGTATGGACAGGAGTTGACAAATTTCAGTGTGAGAAAAACATGTTTTTTAAAGCTGAAAACGAAAACAAGGAATATCTCAAAAATGACCAACTCCATGAACAACGTGTTCTAACGTGCTCTACATTTTTTGTATGGTAAGTTTTTGTCTATCACTTACGGTTTGGCAGTTATGCAAAATTCCATAAAATTCATCCAGAAGAAAGGAGTCTTCAGAGGCTATTCCCAGAAAATTAAAGACATATATTTCATTTGTCAGGTAAATATCTTTAATATACGATATTTTAATCAACACACGGACCTTTTTCCAGAAATGCTTTTTTTGGATTCAGTATGTGTATATATGTATGTGTGTATGTTTGTGTGTGTGCTGACCTGGCGTTATGGAACTTTAATTGAACTGAATATTTATTTGAACAGCGTACAACATTTCATCTGCCTTTATGTCCAACCTTATAAATATTAACTTAATTACTGTTTGAATTCGCTTCTTTCTTTAAAGAACTACCGTGGGTCTGGCACCGTGACATTTTTATTTTCGATAAGCCCTTATTATTTTCCCTGCCTTTGTTCCTCCACAATCCCTGCCTTTTTATTCTTCTTTCTCTTCACTTTTCTACTCTTTTCCTCTTGCTTATTTAATTTCTACCTATAGTAAGAGGAAGTATTGTATTCCAGTAAAAATTTTGATGTCCAGATTTCACCGGAAATATATATTTTGAGGCTTTCTGAATCGAATAAACATTTTATAAAAAGTCGTGTGCGCGTACGTGTGTGCGTGAACTTTTCGTGACAAATGAATGTATTATTTGAATTCTGTGTGAATAGAATCTGAAGTCCTCTTTATTCTGAGCAAATTTTGCCTAACTGACTACACAATAAACAAAGAACTCTTTGTCAAACAATTTTTCGTGAAATAAACTATTTCTGAGGCATTCTTTACCATTTGCTTAAATTTTCGAAAATATATAGTTTTCTTAAACTGGAAGTCATTTGCTTTTTTTCCCTGTTTTCATTAATACTAAACCATCTCTTTCCTGCCTGCTGAGACTTTTATTCTCCAATCTCCCTTAATTGATTTGTATAAACTTTCTTCTGAGCTCTATTTTCAAGGTTTTTCCAGGTTTCTTGTTTCTCTATATCTTCTAAGAGCTGGAAGAGCGCTAGTTCCAAATAAGGCATTTACGATTAGCTCCCTTATAGACTGGGTGCAAAAGATGGAAAGATGAAATCCTTACCAAGAAATGTGGAAAATTTGAGCCACTATCACAAAAACTCTCTCACACACGACAGGCTTTCTCCGACACCTCCGCTGGAGCTGAACGGATCTTCCGCTCGAATTATTCTTTCCAGTGAAGTTCCCCCAACAAAACATTTTCTGCTTCTGCGGGTTGCGGTCTTATGAATTGCATTTGTGCTCAGAGCTAAATTCAGTCTAAGTCTTCTTCGTTTGTCTGCTTTACTACTTGAAATTAATAAGCACTAACTGACAACATTGTTAAGCAATTTTTAACTTAACCTAAAGAAACGCATGGTAAATGTATTGGTCATATCTCAACAAATGTTGGTAACTCTTTTAGTTGTTTATGAACACTCTAAATGTAAAAATTGTCTTAAAACTAAGATTTTAGTTTCTCTACTGCGTAAGTAGTAGGGAAGTATTGAAATACCATTAGAAATTCGATGCAAGATTTCAACGAAAGTATCTGTTTTGAGGCTCCAAAAAGATTTTTGTAAAGAGAGAATAGAGAAAAGATTTCGCCATTGGTTTTCTATAATCTGTTCCACAATCCCCATTCTCAAATATGGTGAAACTGTGACATTTTGGAAAATCCACACTGAAACCTATAAAGTTATTATTATACATAAGAATAACGATATTTTACCACATGACAAAATTCTACCGTGCATGGCCATTTACATAGTGTTTTTTTTTTCTTGTGTAAATGCACTGTTTTAACTAAAATAAGCCACGAGGAGCATTTTTAAAAAATCTAATGTGCTCTATTCACACACTTTTTCTACATCTCTCTAACAAATTATTGTTAAAAAGCACACGTTTCTATGTAGTTCGAGGTAAATATTAGCAGAAATGCTTTCTTGTAAGCAGAAAGAAAATAAGGGAATACACCAGGCTAAAGCGGCATTAGAAGGTGGTTGTCACGTAGATGAAACTCGTTTCTATGCATTGCCAGGAGTTCACAAATTCCCGTATGTGAAATGTTTTCAGTGTTTTAAAATTGAAACAAATAAGAAGCAATATCTCAAAAATGGCGAGCTCTACGAAAAAAAAGGTTATATTACCTAAGTTATGTGTATTAGCGTGATCTACATTTGTTGTGTAGTAAGTTTTTGTCTCTCTCTTACGATTCACTAGTTACGCAAAATCCAGCAAATACATGCAGAATAAAGACATCTTCAGAGACTATTCCCAGAAAATTCAACATATACATTTTTTTTTTTTTTTTAAGTGTAACGTCCTTTAACCTGGTTGGTCATATCGTACGATGAATGAAATTGGTAAAATGATGCTCAAATGATACCGGGATCCATGGAGCTTACAGTTACTTGACATTCGTCTTATTAGGATAAGGGAAGACCCCGAAAAAAACCTTATCCGGGTAACTGACCCTAAGCGAGATTCGAACTCTCGACCTGCTGAATATGAGACAGACACGCTACCATCACACTACCAGGTGGGCATATACAGTTTATTTGCTATGCAAATGTCTTTAATATACGGCATTTTATACAAAATCGTTAAGAGCCATTTTTGAGAAAATCAAAACTTTCGAAAATTTGTCTATGTAAATGATAGTTGGGGGGGTTTCTCAAAATCTTCTTGTAGCATCCTTAAAAGATATTAAACTTGTATATTAAGTTTGGTATTTTAACAACTTTTCGTTATTGAGTTATCGTGTTCAATGACACACGGACCTTTTTCTAAAAATGTTTTTTTTTTTATACAGGATCTATTTTTGAAAACGGTCTATTTCCAGTGAAATCTCGGTATTGAATTTTTTCTCTATACATTATGTACAGAGTACGCGTAGAGAAAGTAAAAAGATTCACATAACAAATCTAGTTTTACAGCAAACTAGTTTACAAATATATCTTTCATATTATTTTTATATTATTCGTAATTAGTGTAGAAAATTATTTGCTATACTCCCCTAAGATCTTAATTTTTCAAAATTTAATAATTTTTGTCTCAAAAGAATTATGGATAATATTTCAAAAAAGTAAACGGCCTTTTATTTTACTGCCTTTAGCGAGGCAGCAAAAAATATTCAGACAAATCAGTGAAAAGGTTCATGATGTGAAGCATTTTGAATATGGAAAAGTGTTGGAAAAAAATCTTGTGAGAAAAGAAACTTTAAAATGGTAGTTCCAGTTAAAAAGCATACGCTTATCTATTTGTAGCTGCAGTTAAATGATAGTTAAAGTGCACCAAATTGGGTAAACGATCTACTTTCTTAAAGTTTAAAATTCATATAATTTTATTATCCAAAAAATTACATGTTTCACAATTTTTGGTCAAACTTCACAAATCATCACCTTAACATAAAAAAAATAAAATAATAAGATTTGTAATAATAGTTTGCAGAATGCCAGAGAAAGTAATATAGTTATGTAATATATGTTATTAAGTAACAGTAGCCCTCCATCTTTTATTCCTTACTGTGCCGCTCTGTCTCTCGCTCACTGCAGTGTTTGCAAAATAACAACTGTTTAAGTGGCGTAATGGTTACCATGCTAACTTCATATAGCCAAGGTCACGGGTTCAAACCCGGCAGAGGACGATGGATTTTTTCGGGAGTAAACATCCTTAGCATGGCTTCCTTCGGACGGGAAGTAAAGCCGTTGGTTCCGAATCTTAGATTTACGGCACATAAAAGAACCTCAAGACTAATAGAGAGGCCTCTGAGCCAAATTAAGCGGTCTTTCACGCCCAATTTAGAATGGGATGCTGAGAACCACAGCAGTTAAAGAGCGTCCATAAATAATACGCCATTTACATTTTTACAACTGTATAATTCGATGGCAAACTCGGTGAAATATCAAAGCTTTGTTCGCAAAATTTGGTTCTAATACAGTATAGAGTCATTGTAGACCCTTTGTAATCCTTTAGTCATTATGTTACGAATTGATGTCTTTAAGCTAGGGAGAGGAAAAATATCACGAATAATGTCCGTGTATATATATATATATATATATATATATATATATATATATATATTAAACTAAAATCATCGTATATTTGAGGGCTTGTGGAGGTTCACTTCATAAGACCTTATATATTTTGTTATATAGGTATTTAATTTACTCTGGAATGAAATTCCAGAATATAAGCAGAGGTTGTTGATTTTACAAGAAATAATTTTAAACTCTAAAACACAAAGAAAAAAATGAAGAGAAATAGATAAACAAGAAATAAAGAAAAATATGTTAGTTAATTTTGCCTAGCTTAATACTATTAAAGTATGCCACTAAGGGACTGGTGTGTGAAATTAGAGACACTTGAAGAATAGAGGGATTTTAATTTCACACGTGACGTCACATAGCGGAAACGCCCTTTGTTGGATAGGGTGGCGTGGAATTTACAAGTGCGTTTCATGGAAACAATAACTGGTTTGTGTTTCCCAGAAAATTTCCCGAATAGAAAATATGGAAAGCCAATACATTTCTAATGTAAAATGTTTTAAATGGGAAAAATGTGAAGATTTTCTGAAAATATTGAAGTTTTGCTAAAATATTCTCACATTGTGATGTGAAATACATTTTACAATGGCAAAGCGTACAAACACTTGATCTCGTAATGTTAGCAGTCGTGGTTTAGAAAACTTGCCAGTAAACATATTGCCTTCTCTACTTGCAGCACAGGCTCGACTTGTGGTATAATACAAAAACGAGCTCCGTGTCCCCCAAGTCACACGGAATTTCTTTTTTTAATCACAGTAGATTTTCCTACATATAAGGGTTCACACAGCGAGTATATTTTCTTTTCCACATACATTTTAATGAAAGATAAGTAATGTGCTGGGCTTTTGATACAGAGGTATAACATAAATATTATTTTTAAATGAATGCACTAATCACCCTTATGAACACATAAAGACAATAAAAAATATACCTGGTAGTTGATGTTGCTTTTTGGGGGGGGGTAGTGTTTAACGCCCGCTTCTACTGCTCTGGCACCGCAGACGATGTCATTGATGATACATGAAGATGGAGCTCCGGTAGAATGTGATGGTGGGGGAAACCGAAGAACCCGGAGTAAACCCGCCTTGTGCCGCTTTGTCCACCACAAATCTCACGTCATGCGGTCGCTTGGGATCGAACCCGACCGTGGCCGTTGATGTTGCTGAAAATGTGAACGTTTCACGGGGACTCGGGTTTCACGACAATTTTCATTGGTGCCAGGCTAGTAAGAAAAGGCAAAACCATTGGACAATCCGCCCCTCATCCCTCAATCCCGTTCGACGCTCCATCAGACAGGTTGACTTGAATAAGCAGTTTATTAGTTTAGTTGACGATGTGCGTGTATTAACTTGGGGTTAGAGAAAAGATTAACCTAATTTTGTATCACCCGACGAGAGGGGTGGAGTATTGTCCAACCAGAAAGTTTTGGGAACACCATTTCTCTACTGAGTACTTCATTTGTCGCAAGTTATGTTTCATGTTAATCCCCTTCCCTTCGGTAACGTGGTCAGTGCAATACGCTTTTAAGATCATAGCTAATAGGAGAAAGTCTTATCTTAAGATAAGTATTCCAGGCGCATTTTTAATGTATTTGAGTGTGCAGTCGAGAGCAAAAAAATAAGAACAGACATCTCTGGTTCTCTATAGTGTTTTTGTTTACTTAATGTTGGCAGAATCCTCTTATCAGTTGTACTAATATCTTATTGATTTCCCCAAAGTGATCGGCTTAAACTGTAGCATCTGTAGGAATTTTACCTGAGAACACTGATTAGATGTGGCTGTGTCCTATTGGTTTGATATTAAATGCCTAGTACTCAAACTCTAACCAGTGACCAGAGGTCGATTTCTGAGGGAAGGAATGGGTGAGGAGGTGGGATTACACTACATTGTCCTCTTTATTACTTGAAAGGTACAAACGACTTGGACAACAAACCGAAAATAATTGGAGAAAGAAATGCCAACTAGTGGGGTTACTGACATGTTTGGTATTACAAATAAAATAGAATTCGTAGAAAGGAACTGAGTTACAAGTATGCACTAGGGCCGTTTTTCAACCTCCGATAGGCTATAAATAAAAGACAAGTTCATAGAAAACAATTGTTTTATTACTAAAAGTTCGCTTACGGTTACTTTTCAACATAATCACCAAAAACATTGAGATATTTCTCGTACCTGTACGCAAGCTTTGCAATACCCGCTTCAAAAATGTTGTCTCCAATGATTTCAATTAGCATTGGCGTTGTTTTGAAGATCTTCGTTGGTTTGAAAGTACTGCCTTCATAGCTAAGCCTTCAGTTCAGCAAACAGTGAAAGTCGCTGGGTGCCAGGTCATGACTGTACGGCAGATGATCGAAAATGTCCCATTGAAACTGTTCAAGGAGCCGATGGGTTATGCCAGCAGTGTGTGGACGAGCGTTTTCTATGTTAGTGCATCATAAAGATTCTACGTAACTCGAATGCTAGTCGCACTCGAAGTAATAGAGGAATATATTTTTGTAAGGGTAGTTTTGGTGACGCCGTGGCCAAGTGGTTAGATCGCTCGCTTCCCATCTGGGTTACCCGGGCTCGATCCCAAGAGCCCGCATGTGGGGTTTGTAGTGGATGAAGCGGCGTCTGTGCGGGTTTTCTGCGGGTCCTCCGGTTTCCCCCGCCATTCGTTTTATCAATTGTTATATCATCACCTTTCCTATCATCCATTTTAATTGCATTGCATACCATCCACTTCTTCAAGTTCATGCTTGACCATTGGCTTACCATTCGTTCCAGGTTCGCCATTCTGTGGCTTCGTGCCTTTGCTTCCCGGCTTGTAAGTCCTAGGGGGAGGGTAAGCTGAATACAAAAAAAAAATGAAGAAAATATAGAGAAACCAAATAAATGCTACACATGACACACTTGATAAAGTAGAACTAAATGGCACCTGGTTGTATTTCGTAATTCCCAACTGTAGGGAAGCTTATAATAGAACTTCTCCTGTGTCAATAACCATCCGTCTTTGTTCGAAACTGCGCAGTTGCCAATCGCTTCAATTTCTTTGCGTTTCCCTCGTGAATACTTGCTTCATTTTTCGTGTTTGAAATTCTCTATGAGATGCTTTGTTCAGAGAATACGGTGTGTGGTAGACTCATTGGGCCGCTGGGGTTAATTACCACTAATGAACTGCGAACGTATTGTGAACTCACAAATTGGTAAACTGGTTTAATCCTGTACATGGACGATAAGTCTCGATGCTACGCCACGGCATCAAATGCTGGTTTAATGACACTGTTATTGTTATTATGGTGCACATGGTACTGACCACAAAGGTTCCATGATATTGCTAATCTGTCTGCCAGTTTGATTATGTGTGTTAACGCTTCATGTAATCCTATAACGTGCTTTCATATCGGCGCCCAAACGACGAGGCCCCCGGCTGATAGATTCAAACGATGCATCAAAACATCAGCTCCTCCCACCAAAATTACATAAAATAAATGCATGAATAAGCCAATAGCGTTGTCAATAATCATTCACCGTGTCATTGTTTTTAACGTATTTAAAAAAAGGGTTTTATAAATGTAAGGATTTAGAGATGCCAGAGTGGTCTTCTATACGGATCACTTGGTATAGATAAATCCGCATTCTACAATCTCTATACTACGTTTCTGTGGTAAGGCCACATTTTTGTGTAGTATGAGTTTTATCTATATCTTATGGTTTATGCTAAAATTCACCAGAATGAAGAAGGCTTCAGAGGCTATTCCCATAAAATATTATTTGCCTCTAAATTTGTTTAATATATGGTGACATTTAATCCAAACTGTTAGAGCCATTTTTGAGAAAATAAGTTTCAAAAATATTCCATATAAACGGTAGATTGGGATGGATGGGGAATTTTCCTAAAAACATTGTCGTTGCATGTTTGAAAGATGCTAAACTCAAACACCAAGTTTGGAATTTAACCTACATTTGTTTATAGTTATGCTGTTCACAGACGCACAAGTATATCTTATTCTAAAAACACCTTCTTTTTTTTTCTGGGATTCACGATAACACATCACCTTTAAATTTCTGGATGGAATGCAATACCTTCCCCACATATTATGTACATTGCACGTGATAAGGAAACTAAAAATGCAAGCTAAACAAGTAAAGGATCCTAAAATCAATATTGAGATTTAACCTTTAACATCGTAAACTAAAATATGTGATATTGATTTGCTTTTTCACACAAGCCGTGTGTAGGACAGGACTTGGATAGGTAGAGTCAGACTGGAAAATTCAATGTCATAGGCCATTGCTCTACCACTGAGCTACCATGGCAACATACCGGCATAACATTGAATTTCTGAACTGACTCACATGATTCCCGGTAAACCACAAGTTGATCTCAAATTATTTTGAGATGGCATATTCCAATGGCGACTTACGAAGTTGTAAGTACTTTAGGTCCCAGAATTTATAGTATAGCCAACTATAATGCTCAATGGTTATTGGTTTAATTGTTTTTTCACACAAGCCATGTGCAGAACAGGAGTTGGAGGGGTAGATTCAGACTGAAATGATATGCCGGCATGTTGCCATTGTAGCTCAGTGGTAGTGTAACCGGGAGATCCGTGGTTCAAATCCCGGCTGTAGCATTGCGTTTTTCAGTCTGACTCTACCTATCTAAAATGTTTGATGTGCTCCATTCGCATGACTTTCCCTACACCTCTGTTTCAAATTATTGTTAAAAAGCTTATTCTTCTATGTATGTCATGCTAATCGAGATAAAAATATCAGAAATTGCCTTATTACTTGCTTCCTTGTAAATAGAAGCGAAATAAGGGAATACCATAGGTTAAAACCATAATAAAATCATTTAAAAGTGGTTGGTATGTGATTGAAATTCCTTTGTTTGAATGGCTAGGAGTTGACTCAATTACTGTATCAGAAAAGTTTAAGTGTTTTAAAACTGAAACTAATAAGACGGAATGTCTTAAAAACGGCCAACTCCACGAAACAGTATACATAAGTTGTGTGTTTAAACGAGCTATACATTTTTTGTCGATCTCTTACGGTTTACCAGTTATGCAAAATTCCGCAAAATTCATTCAGAATAAACATGTCCTCAGGGGCTGTGCCCAGAAAATTCATGATATAAATTGTATTTGTCGTGTATCTTTAATATACGATATTTTTATCAAAGTCAAAATTTTCGAAAAATTTTCCGGGTAGTTGGGGCTGGGGGGGATTTTCTTGAGGATCTTTGTGTCGAATCCTTGGAAGACACTGGACTTAAATATTAGGTATGGTATTTAGCGGACGTTTCGTTTTTGAGCTACGCTCTCTACAGACACATACACACATAGACATTTTTCTAAAAATGTTTTTTTTCTGTAATCAGAGGGTCTCAAAACATATATTTCCAGTGAAATCGCGGTATGGAATCTTTGGGTGCATTATAATACCTTCTCTATATACTATATGCATAGTATGTGTAGAGAAAGTGAAAAGTTCTGCATACCCATCTACTATTGTGTCCCGTGAACAGAAAAAAGAAGTGTTGCACTAAAAACGACTTTCGCTACATTTTTTGTAAAACTATTCTTACAAAAGGTTATTCCACTTTCTGCTTATGTTAATCGGCATTAATAGTTTTATTACATATTTCCTTATAGGAAAAATGGAAACACAGTAGGGTTAAGTGATAGAAAGCGTCGCTATGTGATGGCTTTGAAATTCAGGTATCTTTGAACAAAAAGGAGAAAAGAATGAATAGCAGTTTTACAGCTGAAAACTTAGAAGTACTTTAAAATTGAAAATAATGATAGGGAATATCCCGGAAATGGTGAACTCCACAAAGATGTATACGCCATCTCCTTAAAATACGAGCTCTGAATTTTTGTGTTACATTTTTTTGTAGTTTTATTTATCTCTTACGCTTTACCAGTTATACAAAATTCATTCAACTGAAGAAGTCTTAAGAGGCCCAGAAAGTGGAAGATGTACATTTTGTTCCTCATGTAGATATTTTTAGTATACAATATTTTAATTGAAATCGTTAGAGCCATTTTTGGAAAATCAAAACTTTGTCCACGAAAAGAGTAGTTTGGGAAGGGAATTTTCTTGAAAGTCTCCTGTTACATTCTAGTAAAAATTTGAACTTGATTTTTTTTTTATTAACACACACTCCGTTTTTATTGTGTTGTTCACACACGCACAGACATGCACGCGCACACGTTTTCCTAACAATGTTTTTTTTGGATACTGGGGGCTCTAAAACATATATTTGTAGTGAAATTTGGTATTAATTATTAGGTGGAATATAATGTTTTTCTTACCTGTATACTGCGTAGTAATTAGAGGAAGTAGCATTTCAGAACGCTGTAATTATAAAAGATAAAAATTCTAAGGTATATTATTATATTTTTGAGTGTTAAGCAAATATAATGGTATAGTCACATGTATATAGAATTGCAGAAATGGGATTAACTAGTTTATCTAGACAGATTTTACAAAGTATTTCACTACAAATTTAAACCTCATTCATAATTATTTATTTTATAATCCAATTAGAGTTCATAATTTAATTTCTCAAACTTTAATATTCACATAATAGCTATTGAGAAAACAAGATCATCTACCCTTATTAATAAAGCAGTATATATATATATATATATATATATATATATATATATATATATATCAACTACATTTTGATAATAAATAACTAAACAGTAGGATTATTTATTATAAGAGAAAAGAGAGACTAAGAAAGACCTGATGAAGGATACAAAAATGGTATGAAGGAGAGAGACTTTGAAGAGTTGGAATGGAAAGCAACACAGGAATGCAGAAAGAAAGAAGTAGTATACAGGAACATGTGCTTTAATATTATTTCCATACTGAATAAATATTTGAATAAGCAAATATACATATCCATTTCTACTTTCTCCATACGCACTATGTACATAGTGTATAGAGAAAGTATTGCACTCCACCAAAAATTCGATACCGAGATTTCACCGGAAATATGTTTTAGGGTCCCCAATATCCAAAAAAAGCATTTTCACAAAAAGGTCCGTGTGTGTGTGTGTGTGTGTGTGTGTGTGTGTGTGTGTGTGTGTGTGTGTGTCCGTGAACACGATAACTCAAAAACGAAAAGTCGGTAAAATACCAAACTTGGTATTTAAGTTTAGTATCTTCCAGGGATGTGACACGAAGATTTTGAGAAAAATTCCCCCTCCTCCAACTACCCTTTACATGGAACTTTTTTCAAAAATGTTGATTTTCTCAAAAATGGCTCTAACGATTTTGATTAAAATTTCGGATATTAAACATATTTACCTGACAAATGAAATGTATATCTTGAATTTTCTGGGAATAGCCTCTGATGAGGAGTTTATTCTGGATGAATTTTACTAAATTTTGAATGACTGCTAAACCGTAAGAGATGGACAAAAACTTACTACACAAAAAAATGTAGAGCACTTTAAAACACACAATTTATGTTATATACATTTTTTTCGTGGAGTTTTGTGACGTTTTTGTGACGTTCCTTATTTTTGGTTTCTGCTATGAAAAACGTATACTTTTCTCATACAGGAACTTGTCAACTCCTATCCATATAAACAAAGGAACTTCATTGACATAGCAACCAACTTTTGACTATCACTTTAACCTACGGTTGTCGCTTATTTCGCTTCAACTTACAAGGAAGCGAGTAATAAGACTATTTCTGCTAATTTTTTCTGATTAGCATAAAGTAAATAGAAGTATAAGCTTTTTAAGAATTATTTGTTGCAGGGATATGGAGAAAGTCATGTGAATGGTACACATCAGATTTTTATTAGTATTAGTGGTAGTGATAGTAACTAAACTTTTACTGTAATTGTTCGGCAAGTTGTTTTTCGATTTTGTTCGATGGTTCCGTCTTCATATTTGACATTTTGGTCTTCATATTTGCTTATATCTTCTCCATGATGGGATCCAATTTTTCCATTCTAGATTTCGTTTTAGTTCTTCATCTCCTCCATTGTACAATACAATCGATATTTCGTTTCTCTCCTTTTCCATTCTTTTTTATTAATTTGGGCTAATTGCATTTTTATCATCTCTATCTTGGCGTTAAACCTCACTTCTGACAGCATTTTTTTTTTGCTCAAAACTGATCACAATAATTTTGTTTATTTAGAACTTACTGTATCTGCATACAATTTCTTGTCCCGTTGCTAGGACGCAACTGGTCACGTTGCCAACTCCAGTCGAAAAAAGTGACTCGCCTCGCTTGCAGCCCTCATTTTTATACCTCTCGATGACGTCAACAAAAGTTCCAAGTGTTACATTCCAAGACTTTGAGGTAGTGCCGCCGCTCATGTGTTAAATTAGGTCTGTGATAATGAGTGCGATTACTTATTGGAAGCCGAACAGACACGTGCAACAATCAGCTATATTCGTTTCAAAGCGAACCGCTAACACACCTGCGGCGATTAGGCCCCACACGGCAGATTCTCATTTATTGAAGAGAAATATGAACCATAATATATACCTCGACAAATTTGTAAATAAATGCAGATAAAAATATTGAAGCACCATTTGCATAGAGTGTTCTTAAAAGTCAACCATAATTTAGGTCTCGACAAATAAAAACTCCAAAAGCTAATATAGCGCAAGTATAAGACACTAATTTCCAAATGCTTGCAAGAGAAGAATAGAGAAAGAAAATAAAAGTATAGATATATTTGATACAGGAAGAAGTGAATATCTACATAATGGTTTCAATTATTATTATTATTATTATTATTATTATTACTGATTAGTGGAGGTTGAAATGCCTTTGGCGAAGACATTTCATTTTGTAGTGGAGCTCATCTGATAAGCAGAAGACTGTCACGTGCTCGAGTACAAAGCCAATAACTTTGAAGAAAACGCCAGTATGTTTTGCGGCTTCGCTGTAATATTTTTCCATAATCAGGTGATATTGAATCGCTGAGATGGTGGCTTATGTGCCTTGTGATTTAATAATCTTCTAGAACAGAAAGAAAACTATATAGAAAATCTTCCTTAGGGGTCATAACGTAATAACTACATATTGCTTTTTCAGGAATATTAAATGCTTTGATCTTCTGATTCGAATTTCTAATATATATTTTCCACTTTCTAGCCTAATGTTTTAGTGCTTTGTTTTCTGAAAGCTTCAGATTCTTGCTTTATTAAATCCTTGTTGGTTCTAAAACTCCAAATACTGGGGTTTAAGATGTGCTTTTAAATAGTCCATGTGCAGTTTAGTATACATCCACGTATCATTGGACTGTGAAATAATTATCTAAAGTCCAATCTATAAGATAAATAAAATATTATTCTTGTAAATATTCAAATTTTTATGTTTGATCCCGTTAAAATAATAGCCACTGGTAAAATCAATGTAATTTCAACTTCTAACTTTAAGAAGATGATTGCAATTTAGAAGAATCGGCTGCGTGTTTATTTAATGTACTGTTTACCTAGTAAAAAGTGTGATTTAGTTTTTTCATAATAAAATGATAGTAATTCCAAACTTATATCGTTGTTCCTTAATCACCAATTAATCGAACCTATAAATGGACAAGCGCATGCTTATCAATAGGCTTTACCGAATACATTTTGAAAAATCAAGAGATTTAGGGACTACGAAAAGTAATGTTATACACTAATTAAAGCTAATATAAAATATCCATTACATTTGCTGTAGAACTAGATTCTATTCTGAATATTTTAAAATGTATTACGTGGCTCATTTTATTTAAAAATGAATATCAAGTTATTAATTAAATAACCATGGAAGCTTGAATTTTGATTCATGCAAAGATGTCACTATTATTGTGTATAATTACTACTATAATTTTATCAAAATATTTTATGCACTGTAGATTTTCCATTCAAAAGTTCTATATCGAGATTTCACTTGGAGTACACATTTTGGATTCCCATAAATAATATTTTTATAAAACTCTGTGTGAGAGAACAGGATTTGATAATATGAAGAATTAAAAGCATATTCTTTTTATTACTTTTAAGAATTGGACTTCGTAGTGAATGAAATCAAGAATTCTTTGAATTTTTATTAAGAATGTGATTTCTTGGAAATGAAGAGATTTAGCCTGCCCGCTGAAAAAGTTTTGAAGGGCCATAGTATTACGAAATACCAACTTTGGAATTTAAGTTTAGAGTGCAACGTGAAGATTTTCATGTCCGTCCCCCAAATACTGTTTTTTAGAATTTCAATATGTTACTTTCTGTATAAGCAGGGGCAGAGAACATAAAAACCGATGAATTTCGTCATTAATTTGGAAGTGATGATTTTGCTTATAAATTACACATTTGTTTTGGACATGAGCGCACCTTTTCCTTGTTTCGTTTCGTAATCGGCTTACCCTCCTCGTATCTGTAAGGCTGACGCACCCCCTAGGGCTTACAAGTCAATGCCTAGGTGTCGACGTCTGTCGGAGGAGCTAACGGCACGAAACCACAGAATGAAGAACCCGTTACGAGGGGTGAACATGAGGAAGTGGATGATATAATATGTAAGCAAAATGATGATCGGAAGGGTGATGATGGAGTAATTGGTGGAAGTAGTTTCTGGGGAACCGGAGTACCCGGAGAAAACCTGCCCAGACGCAGCTTCGTCCACCACGAATCCCACATGCGGGCGCTTGGGATAGAACCCGGGCCTCCGAGGTGGCGCCACCCGCATATTTTCTTATCTATACTAATAACATACATAACATGAATATCTTTTCTGCAACAGATATATATATATATACACACAAACAAACTTATTATAGATAGGCATAGCTTTTCCGCCTACCCTTCAGCTCGGACTCACCCTCTATCACGAAAATGCATACAAGCATTTGCGTACCGCTGCAGTGCCGAGATGCCAGGTTAGAGAGTTTAGGTAGTCGCCCGGAAAAGGGCGGCTGTTGCTCTTTAATCCATTCTCGCGTTCCCTGAGGCCTTGGAACGTGATAAGCGCACAAAGTTCGACGCGTCGGTAATCGGATGCTTTGGAATACGACAGATCGACGCAGCTGGCACACTTTGCCTTTGGTAACTTGTGACGTCATCAGGACTATATAAAAATAAAAATGTCGCTCTGTAACTGCTGTGGTTCTCAGCGTTCAATACTGGGCGTGAAAGACCGCTTAATTTTGCTCAGAGACCTCTCTATCAGGCTTGAGGTTCTTTTACGTGCCGTTAATCTACGACACGGGACTAACGACTTTACTTCCCTTCCGAAGGAAGCTATGCTAAGGAGTTTTACGCCCAAAAAAATCCATCGTCCTCGGCCAGGTTTGAACCCGCGACCTTGGGTATATGAAGTTAGCTTGGTAACCATTACACCACGGAGGGTGACAGGACTATATAAGGAAACCAAGTGAGTGAGTCTTGATGAGTCAGTCTTTTACTGCGAGTGTTAGTGGGCAAAGGCGTGAGAAAACAGTCAAATACAGGGTTATTCAAAAAGAAAGAACACATTTCAAACTTTTATTGCTTCCAAACTACAAAAGATAGAAGCATGATTCCAACGTTCATGGAGAGAGAAAAGTTTACAATTGAAATAGCGTGGGGGTAGAAGTTCCAATCATGGCCGCACTGGTGCTGTTGTTTGTTGTTGTATGTCTGTAGTGAAATGGCGGCGACACCTCAAGAGAAATCATTTTGTGTGCTGCAATTAGCAAAGCTAGAGTCCATTGTTGCAGTTCAAAGAAAGGATTCCAAAGAAATCCACTTCACGAGCAAGCAACCAACGGTATGGTGAGTTCTAAAACATTGTCTGCAGCTGAAGACATACAAACTGCAATTATTGCAAGCATTGAATCCTGACGACCTCAACAAACAGTACGAGTTGTACATTGGCATGCTAGAAGATGTGGAGGAAGACAATTATACTCAACGATTAATGTTTTTCAATGAATTTTTTCATGCACGATGGTGCCCCGCCTCATTTCTCTTACCACGTCCGACGTTATTTCAATAACACTTTTGCAGGTCGTTGGATTGCGAGAGGAGGAACAGATCAACTTTATCACCGGCAGCCTCCCAGCTCTCCAGATCTGATTCCATATGATTTTTATCTATGGGGATACGTAAAAGACCGTGTTTTTATCCCTCCTATTCCTGGCACTCTTGAAGATCTACGACATCGAATTGTTTAAGCTGTAAATTCGATAACTGGAGACCAGCTGATTCGTGTGTGGCAAGAAATGTGCCACCGTTTTGACATATATTGTGTAACACGGTGCTCAAATTGAATGCATATTATAAACATGTACACTTTTCTATTTCAATGAACATTGGAATCATGTTTCTATCTTTTGTAGTTTAAAAGCAATAAATATTTGAAATCTGTTCTTTCTTTTTGAATAAACCTGTATGTATCTACGCATCGAAGCGTCGAATAAACTTGTGCAGCAGTGAATTAAAGAATTATTTGTAACCAATTTTGAGTGACATAAAGACCCTTGTTACAACACACATTAATTATACTGTGGCAACATATTAACGACTTGCCAAATAATGTGATCCTAGAAGTAAACTATAGAAACACATTCAGAAGTTGTTTCATATGTTAGTGATGCGAACTGCTAAAATGCAAATTCTAGGTTATAAGAAGATCGTTGTACAAGCTCCCCTCAACTTCTGACTCCTCCATCTTAGCCAAACAACCGCAAGGTGTCACATGATGCTCGACACAACACCAATAACCACTTTGGAAGGATAGGCTACAGATGCTGGACAAAAGAAGAGAAACAGCACAAATAAATCTCAGCATAAGTTTGTTTGCGAATTTGTATAAGTTAAATACCAGGTGACTGATTCATATAATATAATACAACAAGCAAAAACCCTACGTTGGAATAGGGCTGGTTGTACGAACTCGGAATAAATCTTGGAATAGTTATTCTTGGAATACACTATTCACGGTATAAATGTGGTGACGAATTGTACGATGCTGTTTTATTCCTTAGATACCTATTCGACTGTCTGCAGATTTAAAACTGATGTTGGCTATGTTGCGAGTCATTCATGACCAACTTGATACGTGATTACTGCTTTATTTTGCTGAAAATTTTAATTGTTTTCACAATTTGTTGTTCCTAAACTATTTATTATTTCTTATTTTAGCTACTTACGGTACTATGAAATAATTATGAATGTTCACGCTTGTTCGGATGCAGAATTGCTACACATTTTACAAAACATAAACACATATACTGCGACTTCTTGCGATAGGCTAGGAGTAAGGGAATGAAATCTTACCGTATTGTGAATTTGTATCTTGTGCTGTTATATGACATCTTTGCTTTTCTGTGCTCAAAACAGTTAACGTAGTTAGCCCGGTTTCTGTAGTTTATTCATTGAAATACTTAGTAATCGAATTTGGTAGTTTGTAAATTTGCTTTTAATATTATTGTACACTGAAAGACAATAAATATGCCTGGCGCTATGATTTTGCGTTTGACAGGGACTCGGGTCTTAGCAGGATTTTCATTGGCGCCATTCTGATACAATATTCCAGGCGAGTAAGAAAAGGCAAAATCAATTGGGCAATCCACCCCTTCGACTCTCCATCAGAGCAATGTAAGTAGTGCACTAATTTTGTTGACCACTTGCGCGAATCATCTAGAATTTAGTATGAAGCGAAGGGGAAAGATTAACCTAATTTTGTATCACCTGATGGATTATTGTCCAACCAGAAAGTTTAAAGGTCACCAGTTCGCAACTCAGAACCTCATTTGTCACAAGTTACGTTTTATATTCAACCCTTTTCCTTCGATAACGAGGCCCGTCCAATACGCTTTTAAGAGCATTGAAAGTAAATGAATAACATGAGTGGGGTCAGCAAAAAGACACCCGTTTTACGATGAATATTTCCAGATGTATTTTTAATGTCTTTGAGTGTACATGCGTTTAAATACTATTTTATTAGTTTCTTTTTTGCTGCGGTTCTGTCAATCTAGCTTTATTACAGATTTAATAGTAACCAGGTGGTAATTTATTAATATATCTTGCTTTTTCGGAATGGTAAATTAAGCTTTTTACAATATTTGATTGCTCTTAAGGTGATGCATCTGTGAAATTTGACCAAAAATTGTGGAAAATTAAAACATTGTTTTGTTTGATAATAAAATGATGACTTCTAAACTTTAAGAAAATATATTGTCTTTTCAACTTAGCGCACTTTAACTACCAATTAATTGGAGGTATAAATGGATACGCGCATGATTATTAACAGACACTCCCAACTGTAAACTTTACTTTTTCGCAAACTTCTTTTCCAACATTTTTTCAAACAAAAAATGTTCCACACGATGCAATTTTTCACTAATTTATTTCAAACTGTTTATCTGGTCTCTCAAAAGCACATTAGACAAAGTGGTTGGATTACATTTTCGAAATAATGCTCCAATTTATAAATAGATTATCAGATTTTGGAAAATTATGAGTTTTGGAAACTACGAAGTAATAATGTTTCTCCAATAATTAGGGATAATATTTTAATATATAATATAACAGGTCTATTTTTAAACTTGTTTTATTTAAAACTGGCTGTTTTTATGAGAATATTTTTAAAAATGCATCACGTGGCTAAGATTTATTATAAGAGTGAATTTAACCATTTAAGCTATAATTTTGGTACATGGAGAAAATATCAATATTATTATGCACAGTAACTTTTATCAATTTCAAAATATATATTACTGTGATTTTTCCAAATTCCACAGATCTGAATCACATATTGTCTCAATTGTTTAAATAAATCCGAACTTGAACCAATCTCATAGAAAGATTGAGCACAAATCCAATTTCTCTTAAGTTAAACGGCTGAGTGGAATGTCATTTGAGAACTACAACAGCAGCAGGGAACGAGAGCTCCCGATTGTGGCGGGAAGTTTAATCAAGTGTAGTGGTGATCGATAAGGACACTTGATTCAATTGACGGCTCTGGGGTTTTATTCACTATCGGAATTCGGCCTGAATAACGATGGAATTCACTGACACATTTTTACATATATTTTTTTTTACGGAGCACATATTCCTCATCGAGAGTGGTCTCTCACTTGATACTTAATGCTTCAGCGTCAACTTTTTTATACATTCTTTAAATTTCATTTATGGTAATGATTTTCTCGGATTACAATGGTTTTACTCACTATTCTATCACTCTGGAGTGAGATAAAAGTCCATTTCCTTTGAGCTGTGTGCTTAATCCAGTATATAACCAAATTGAAGCGCAAAAACTGTTGGACCTTACACATTGCGGATAGTGTTCTATTAAAGTCTGTAACGAAATACGAAACATATTATGTATATTAAATAATTGCATCCCAACTCTAATTATGTAGGCAAGTTTTTTGAATTCATTAAGGAGTGTTACACTAAAGATTAAGTGAACGAAGTATATCATTTTTGAAACCACCAAACTATCAAATATACAGGAAAACAAAATGCATCCCTGTCATGATGCAAAAGTAATGTCTATATTTTTTCGTTTCGTAATCTGCTTACCCTACCCGTATTAACACCCCTAGGACTTAATAGTCAATGTCTAGGGGTCAGAAGCCTGTCGGAGAGCCAACGGCACGAAACCACAGAATGGAGAACCTGTTGCGAGGGGTCAGCCCGTAGATTGGCATGGACGTAAGGAAGTGGATAATATGATATGGAGGAGAAATGGATGATTTGAAAGGTGATGATGGAGCAATTGATGGAATGAGTGGAGGACCCAGAGAAAATCCACCCAGACGCCGCTTCCTCCACCACGAATCCCACATGCGGGCGCTTGGGATCGAACCCGGGCCGCCTAGAGGAGAGGCAGTGGTCTAACCACTCAACCACAGCGCCGCCTATGTCTATATTTAATGATCTGAAAGGGCCAAGTTCGAATCCTGGTTGGATTGAATACCGTACAAGATTTACCTGGTGTTAAATTTGGAGAAATGTTTAGCCCATTTATTTCATCTCTGTAGTATACTGAAATTGTAGAGTTAAAAGTGCAAGTGAAATGGAGATGTTTAAGAACTTTTGACTGTGCAACGGAAGCTGCGATCTTCTCTCATTACGATTTGGTAGATATCATCCCCGATTGGTGCTGAATTGCGCAATCGTGGTATACTACAGTAGTGCTCATGCATAAATGGAAAAGGACGTTGATTTATATATTAAATTATTAAATACAGATTAATTGAAACCTAAGACATTAAAACATGATCATAAACAACTTAACTAATTGTAAGTGCCTAATAAACAGTGCTACCCATAATTGGAGAGCTCAGAGGGTATCGCTTGAAGGATTAGCTCCGTACGTCACTCAATTTATTGCACACAATATCCCGGCGATAGAACAAAATAGTTACGGAAATTAGCGAAAGATTTGTTTAAGCTACATACGTGATAGAAGCCAACAGATGGAAGGAAATAACAAATACTCACCTATATATCGTATTATCTCACATCTTAAGTTTTGATTTGTTTCTGCTGGATTGTGGTGACTGGAGTAAATGTAATGGCTGAGAGTGAGTCACGAAACATGATATAGGGTGTTAGCTAACGTTACATGTTGCATTAGTACCTTCATTGTGTGCTTTCATTTAGACTCAAGCGTCTGTGGTAGGCTTTTCCAACTTGACTCCCTTTGAGTGACAATATACGCGTGTATTCAACCACAAAACTGGCAGCGAGCTGGAGGGAAAGCTTGGCAGCCAATGTCGGTGGGCAAAGGTCACACTGCAATGTTTGTGTACTGCTACTTCATTTTCAATATCTCATTCAGCCGTGGTGACAGATTGCCCTCAATGCCTCGCCGTATTGCATGTTGCAAGTTACTCACTGCTCCTTTTGTGCGCACCCTATGTGTATGGAAGGTTGCATTGATTCACCCACAGGTAACGTGGTCAAGGACTATAATCCTTGGGGGCACTGCGAAGCATTAACGTGAAGTCTCCTCTTCCTTGATTCCTTTTCTGGCATAAAGTTACGTACTACTTAAAAGAGTGCAACTATGGTATCGAGGTCTTCAACCCTAGGTGGTGTGAATGTCTGGGGTTTCTGGGACACAGTTGACATACCGTTTTCTCGCCACATAGTTAGAGATCTATGGTAGGGATATTAAACACTAACTTTTACAAGCGTGGCCCTAAGAACAACTTGAGTCATGTCATCAAAGAATAATTATCATCAGATAATTCTAGCACAAACTCTAGGCAGTAGAAATATCCACTGCTTGCTGCCACTCCTTTTATTAGGTAATGTATTAGGATGACTGAATATCAATTAAATAAAATTTACAGACATTGAATAAATTAGTAAAACATTTTAATATAAGTATGAGGAATCAAAACAATGGTACCAGGAAGTTAAAAATAATATTAGAAAACGAAATTCTAGATCAGGTATCAACATATAGTTCTTTCAGGGATAAATATCTCTAATTAGTGAAATGAATATAAATAAAAAGTTTAATATTATTATAGCGTCTTACAAAAGCCACTTTAAACTTTAAACCTCTGTAAATATAATATTTGAGATAGACTAAGAATAAAAGAAGTTACATACTGAGAATGCAATGGGGTCTAGTATTCTTTTGCTGTCTTTCCGTTTTTCTTTTGCTATAATAATTTGTAAGCTTCAAATCATGGCTGTATCACTAAATTATAGACTATAGCTGATTCAAAGCTACTATGAAAGCAAGACGAATGTTTCTATAGGAGTTAGACAATTTAGAATTCTCTTGCAAACCTAAGCGAAAATTATACCAAGAATTGAAACATAATAATACCCCAAACTTAGAATGTCACTACAAAAAATATACGTAAAATTCTAAAAGAAACAATAAAAGCTGCTAAAATATTGCATTATAATAAACAGATATCCAATTCTGATAATAAAATAAAAACTATCTGGAATATAATGAAAAGAGAAACAGGTAAGGACTCTGAAGAAAGCTCCTCAAATGTACTGAATTCCGGTAATCAAAAAATTCATGGTCCTCAACAGGTCACAGATATTTTCAACAATTTCTTTTTGAATGTAACAGATAAATTAAATATAAATTATGGATGTAAAGAATCAGCAATTAAGTTCTTTTTTGTTTTGAAAACGTCTTTTGTAAACAGAGTCCCTGGATTTAAAGTAAAAATGACTACACCATTTGAAACAAAATATATAATAAATTAATATAATAAAGACCAAAAATTCCTCTGGATATAGTGACATATCAAGTAAAATCCTAAAATCATGTTCTGATCTAATAAGCATTCCCCTTAGCTATTTATGCAACGAATCACTAAAGAGTGGAACATTTCCTGACAGAATGAAGTACTCTATTGTCAAGCAAGGTAAACAAGATACTATCTCAAATTATTGACCTAAATTTCTCTTGTCTGCTTTCTCAAAAGTGTTTGAGAAAGTAATGTTCAATAGGCTTTATAATTACTTGGAAAAGAACAACTCACTTTCCAAAGAACAGTTTGGTTTCAGAAAAGGAGTAGCAACAGATAATGCAAACTACAAGCTCACGCATAAAGTGTTAACCGCGATTACTGTTGATGAGATTCTTAATATCATCACCCTGCAAAAATGTAATTACACAGCTCCTTGGGCAATCGTGTAATTAGTAGCCACTTTCGACAAAGTGGCCGACACGATCTCGATGTTTGAATCCCACCGACTATTGGTTGTGGGGTTACCTTAACGAACGAATCTTTTTGACATATCCAGCAACCCGAAAGAAACTGAAAAATGCTATTTCCCAAGAAATTGCTAATATTTGAAGGCCTCAACTGCAAAATTATGTGCATAGAGTCACAGAAAGAATGGCGAACGTTGAACAAGAGAACAGCACATCTTCCCAGTGTTTTATACACCCCATTGGTTGTCCAGTAAGCTGCTTCCTTTGTTTTTATCCCAACTCAATATAAAGTTTATAACAATTTAAAGTTTAAGACCTATATTTTAATTACATAATAGGAATATTACGTTGCACATAAAACAATATGACAAAGGCATACTCAGTAGTAAAACTGCATAAATTATTGTCAATGTCCACAATTACCTATTTAATTATCTGAAACATTATTTGACAAAACAATGTATATGTAAAATACATACAGCACAAACTTTACTTTTAAGATCTACAGCAGGATACAGGATAATATTTTTATAGTCTTTAATGCCGTTTTTACTCTGACACCGCAGGCGATGACATTGATGATACATGGAATGAAGACGGATCACCGAAGGAATGTAATGCCGGGGGAAACCGGTGAACACGGAAAAAACTCACTCCTATACCACTTTGTTCGCCACAATCCCTCAATCGGTCATCTGAGATCGAACCCGGGGCACCTTGGTGACAGGCGAGTATCTAACCACTCGGTCACGGCACGACCAGATACAGGATAAAAAGGCAAATATTCACTATGAATTAAAGGTACAATAATTAAACAGAATTCAAAGAAAACAGATTATAAAATTTGAAATAACACCTGCATAGAATGCTAAGTAATAGACCACTAACTCATGGCACAAGAAGGTCTAGAAGACCAAAAAAAAAAAGCAATTTTGAACTGAATAAGGCTAAACCCTAAACCATGATGAAGACGGGTGTACATTCTGTCAAGAAAGTACCGGGAATTGATCATTTAAAGATCCTGTTTAAAAGGGGATTAGAACTTATTGTTGTCGCTAAGTTGGTACAACTTTTCTCTATACTCACGCGGAGTTTGATCGTCGTCCGTCATCTAGTTGGTTTACAGTACGCCATTTGGTTAGTTCATCTCAAAGGTGATTTGCGATTTTACGATGGATACAAATACTGAACAAAGAACCTGTCTCAAATTTTGCATTGCAAATGGTATTTCGTGTGGCAAATCGCTGAAAATGTTAGAGGGTTTACGGTGAATCGACTTTATAAAAAACACGTGCATATGAGTGGTACAGCGCATTCAAAAGTGATCGGCATGTGGTGGAAGATTTGCCTCGCTCTGGTCGGCCATCAACGGTTTCTACTGAACTGAACATCGCTAAAGGGAAGAAAATGGAGTCTGAAAATCTCATTTAGGTCTGAGATTGCCGCTGAACTTTATGTATCTCACGAATCGATTCGTACCATTTTAAACGATTATTTGGGCATGACACGCGTTGCAGCTCGGTTAGTTCCGAAAGACTTTAATTTTCTACAAAAACTCAATCGCGTAAGGCTTGCTTAAGACATGCTAGAATGAGCCAGTTCCAACCCCACATTCATGAAACGCATTGTAACTAGTGATGAGACGTGGGTTTATGAGTTTGACACTCAAACCAGTCGACAAGCTTCCGAATGGCGCCTTCCAACTGAACCGAAACCTAATAGGGCATGTCAAACTCGATCAAAACTGAAGGTCATGTTAACAGTTTTTTTCGATTATCGCGGTGTCATGCACTCAGAGTTCTTGCCAGAAGATCAGATGGTAATGGTAAATAAACACTATTATCTGAGCGGCGTGTCAGAGAACAAATAAGCGAAAAAGGCCAGATTGACATCGATTCCTAAAAGTGCGTATAAAAATGTTTTGATGATTGGATTATTCGTTGGCATAAATGTATAATTTCAGGAGGGGCCTACTTTGAAGGCGAGGAAATAAAATTGGATGAATAATTCATGTTTTGTGTTTTATTGACCAATTCCCGGAACTTTCTTGACACAGTAGTATAACATTTCAGGATTGATGTCTAATTGGTTTTTTGTCAGTGAGCTAATAACCTCACCAGATTGCGTTCTAAAGCTCCTGCACTATTACGAGTACTTGTATTACTACATTTCTACCATGACCGCTACTATTACTACTATAATTGCTATTACTGATTGGTGAGGGGTGAATTGATTTGATTGGTTTTACATAATTCACCCCTCACCAGCCTAACGAACTACTACACTACTGCTGCTGCTGATGCTGCTGCTGCTGCTGTTTTATGAAGGTTCCGGATACGATTACCGGCTTATGTCGAGAAATTTCTATTTAATCAAGATGGTTTCTGGGAATGTCCAGGATTTGTCAATTGTATCTGTGTATTCCGGCTACTAACTCAATTACTTGCTTGCATTTTAGAGATTGTCCCTGGGCAAATCGAGTTAATCTAGAATAAGCACAGGATATCGCACTAAACAGTTCGTTATTTGGTTATTTGGATAATGGTAGAAACATTCGTAGTAGTGTAGATATCGTTACTTCAACAGAACACAATCACACCTGCGATAATCAGAGCACACTCTTAATGGAGGTCTATGCCTGATAAAATTCGGTAGAATATGGAAGTGAAACATAAAATGTTTTGGTCTAGGAGGAGTAACAAGCTTTACTGTTTCATTAAATTATCCTCTCTAATTACTGGCGGATTTATACGAGATTAAAACAGTAATATCACACGCCATGTACGCATTGTTTGCTGAATCTGTCTTTCCATAAACAACTGTTTCATTACTATGTACATCAGGGAGTTCCAGCTTGGGTGCACGCCAAAAGAGCATCGAGTCTGCCTGCAAGGTGATACACAGCTGCGAATTAAAAGCAAATTATCCCTCCCGGCTGAATCAATGAACTGCGAAGAAGAGTAACCTTTGTCCAGTGACGGGTTGACTATTACGCTCTCCCTTCTGCCACTTCCCAAGTTTGTGTTTGAGGACGTATGGGTACTCTGACTTAGATGAGTTGAGGTGATATACCTGATATACAGTGCAGCATTCACAAACACAACAGAGTGACTGAAGTTTGTATTTTAAAAGTAAAGCTTATGCAGTGAGAGTGCCTCATAGAGTATAGGAGACACCTCGGACAGTGTTAGTTACGCATATCTATAGTGGCTAACATCGCACTGGAGGAAGGGATGAACTGAAGAAGTCTGCAAGTAGACAGGCCAGATACGCTCGGAAGTCACAAGCAGCCCTCTAGTGCCCACGGGAAACACTCCTCCCTGTCAGCAAGCGTCCTCTCTGACATCGCCAGGCCAAAAAACCTAGAAGCACACCTGAAACTAGGGAAGGAAACTGAATGAAAGTGAAATTATGGAAAAGGATAAATTAGAAACCACCCCAGCATTGACCTACTGGCAAGAGAAAACCTTAAGGTATAAAAATATATGATTTAAAGTATTACAATGTAATGCTCATTTTACTTTCCCATTTTAACTATTTTGTAACAGTTTAGATAACATAAATGTTCAATTTTCTGAGAAACTATTGAAGATAATTACGTTTTGAATGATAAAAGAAACCACTTGGTCATTATTTTATTAAAAATAAATGCTAAAAAGTTTGAACAAACAATCACATAGTTTAGTAAATAGTTATATTTTCTTTATTAAACAAACTTACTCGGTAAAAGTAGATCAATGAATTAGAAGACATACATCTACACAAGGAAATGGCTCCAAAGGACCACAGCAGTGAAATCTGTGCCTGCCTCACTCCATCACCCATTTCCCTTCCCCTCTCTGTCTCTTTCACTGTGCTTCAGATCCCTCATTCAGTGGCGGATCCCTCATTGCTTCGAACTCGCGACGCCAGTTTAATGAAAAGTGGCACAGAGACTTTTTTGTGTCTTGCAAACACAAGAAAGTCGGCATTAATATGCAGTATTGAAACACTTCAGTATTAAACGTTATACTACAATTGGTAGCATAAAGCGAGTTTTGTGAATCTTACATATGTTTATTTATGATTATAAAATATATTTTCTTGAAAAACCAAAGTGTAATTCTGCTATTACCCGTCTCCAAAGTGTGGGGATAGCGTTTCTGCCTCTCATATATTAGACCTCGAGTTCGAATATCACTTTGGGCGAGTTACCCGAATAAGGGGTTTTTCGGTGTTTTCCCTTTCCTTGACGACGAATTTTTAGTTACTTTAAACTCCATGAACTCCGAGATAATTTGAGCATCATGAAACCGATTTTATTCAACCAAGTTAAAGGACGAAAAAGTTTAAAATACTATTTTATCAGTTTAATTGCTTATTACTGTATTAAGTATCGGGGACTGAATTTATTTATCTGAAAATTTGAGTGTCTTTAGAACTATTTGATGCAATTTAATACATTTGTTTATATATATTATAGTTATAAATAGATATATTTATTTTAGTTGGAGAGACAAGGTAAGCTAAACAAACTCAAATTGAAGTCGAATGCACGCAAGTATGAAACTCCCAGACAGAAAATATACCGCACAATTTATCGGATATTCTGGCTTATAGCTAAAATAAACCGCCGTTTTACAGGGGTAGGAGTTTTACTGTAAGAATTCTACATGCAAAGGATCAAGAAATAGTTATAAAGTTAAGGAAATAAATCTACCAAATCATATCAGATGGCTGTAATATTTTTGGTAGCATACATATGCTAATATTAACCTAATACTTTAAACGCCAGCGAAAAACGTATTACTGGCAAGCCGATTGGACAATAAGCCCTTAACCATAACAAGTACATTACTCCCCGCCATTAAACAAAACTATTGGGAGGGTTGATTGAGGTCTTCTCTCCCCACTTTTTGTCATTCCCATGCATATTTTAAGCGTTGCAAAAATGCAGTTTGATATCTTAAATTGTTTTTGAGATGAGTTTGGCATATTAACTATGGAAGGATAAGGCCTTTAACCATTTTAGTGCCAGCTCGATTAGTAAAATGTTGTCTCAAAAGTTGTAAGCAATTTTAGAGGAGAATGTTGGGTTTTAAATTATTATTAATAAAATGAGTACCAAACGACATATAGAGCTGAATCTTTTTTTCTGCTGTATAATATGTATTATATGTATGGGAAGTATCTTTAATATTTTTAAAAAATGGAAGACAAAAGAAACATTTTAAAATAAAGTTAATAATCCTAAAATAATCAATAATTAGTCATATAGAACCTCAACACAGAAAGTGCAGGCTAATTAAATTTTTTTTACTACAACCGCATCTTACTTTAGCCTCTTAGTATTAAAATAAAATGTTTTACATATTACGCAAATAGAGTAAGAAAGCAGCCTGGCATGAAGTATAACCATATTCATTGTTTTGGTGCTTAGTAAAAAATCTGATGTGTTCCATTCACATGATTTTCTCTATATCTTTCCCACAAAATATTGTTAAAAAGCTTATGCTTCTATTTACTTCATGCTAATTGAGAAAAAATAGCAGATTCATTTATTTATTGAAACAATAAAAACTCCCCATATTTATGGGCTGCCAACAAGGACAAAGTAAAGCAGACAAATTAAAAATTGACTATCTAAGAAAACGAAAAAAAAAAAAAAACTTTAAACTTTTCTATAAAGATAATGAAATTTCGACAGTTTTCATTGTATAGCAATATAATTGTATACTTGCTTCCTTGTAAGTAGAAAAGAAATAAGGGAGAACCATAGATTAAAGTGATAGACAAAAGCTGGTTGCATGTGACCGAAGTTTCTTTGTTTGTATGGTCAGGAGTTAACAAATTTCTGTATGAGAAAACTATAAGTCTTTTATAAGTGAAATCAAAAACAAGGAATAACTCAAATACGATAAACTCCACGAGAAAAATGTATATAATATGAATTGTGTGTTTTAACGTGCTCTACATTTTTTGTGTGTTAAGTTTTTGTCCATCTCTTACGGTTTAGCAGTTATGCAAAATTCCATAAAATTCATCTAGAATAAAGTAACCTTCGGAAATACACGTTTTAGGGTCCCCTGAATCCAGGAAAACATTTTAGAACAAAATGGGCTGGTCTGTGAACTTGATAGCTCAAAAACGAAAAGAAAATGGTTAAATAACAAACTTTAAATTCAATATCTTCCAAGGATGCTACACGAAGGTTTCCAAGAAAATCCCTCACCCCAACTGCCCTTTAAATGGGAAAAACTTTGAAATTTTGATTTTCTCTGAGTGACTAACGATTTTGATTAAAATATCGTATATTAAAGATAATTATACTTTTCTGAAACAGAAATCATGTATGCTACTGTTTCATTCCTGGCCATTCAAAAAAGCAAACTTCAATGGCAGTCGCGTAGTAACTGATTACGAAACATTTGAATATCGTTTAGCCTGGTGTATTTCCTTAGTTCCGTTCTATTTATAATGAACTGAGTAACAAGATTAGCTGAATGGTCTCGATTAGCATGAAGTAGAAAGAAGGATACTATTTTGTAAGAGCTCATTTGCAGAGCAGGTAGAGAGAGAGCAAGAGAGAGCAGGTATAGAGAGAGAGAAAGAGAGAGAGAGTCATGTGAATGGAACACAACAGGTGTTTTTTACTTTTGATAAACTATTTCGTCAAATTTTGCTGCATTTGCAAATGCTGTCAATTGTGGAAGAGTTTAAATCAGCTCTTACAGATGATTTGGAGAGGAGCTTTTCTCAGTATAAATGCGGCTTAAGAAAATATAGGAACTGCACCTTAAAATTCTCTAAAAATGTATATTCTCTCTATTCCATTAAATGTGATGATGAGGATGATGAGATAGACGTAAGTAAAAATTGATTTGTTGTAATGACTTACATCTTGGTTTGCCCTTTGAAGTTGGGCCCTCTCCTTCAGCCATAAGATAGTTCTCTACATATCGCGGTATCGAATTTTTAGGCGGAATACAATACTTTCTCTAGCTGCTATGTGTATTGTACATACGTGGTTGACAAAATAAAAGGCGACAAAACAAAACAAACAAAAAACGCTTACCCTCTCCAGGGTCTTTCATGAACCGGATGGTGGCTACATTGCAAATGTGACACCGGAGTGCAATTCAAGTGAGCTGTTGGCTTGTAGAAAAGGTATCCAGGTCAGCTACCGCACGGACATTTCCATATTCAAATTCAGAGTCCGTGACATACAGGACGGCATTACATGCCTCTGACTTCCCTAGGGAAACCAGGAAAACTGTCGAACTCTTTTCCTCCAGCTTTTACTTCGCTGCACACAAACTCTGCGAGTCATTGTTTTCCTTTCCTCCTATAAGAATCTGTTTCTTTTGAAAGTTTTGAGACGTACCGACAGAGAAAGGTGGTTTTACTTTATTAGTTTTTGGAGAGCTGAATGATAAGTTGGGTTTATTCTTCCGGGTAAACAAATATTTGTTGACCAGCGAAAGTAAGTTCGATTCCGAAACTGGAAAGGCAGTGGTCTGTTCGTGAGACAGGCGACATTTACGAAAATCTGCTACGTAAAAAATAAGGAACAATCGAATAACGTTTGAGAAACGTGAGCTTTCCTCTTTTTATTTTCTCTATTCGTATGTACATACAATTATATAGTAGCTGGAGAATGTATTGCATTCCACCCAAAAAATTCGTCGAGATTTCATTGGAAAAAAGATTAGAAAAAGGTGTTGAGGACAGCATGGCTCAAAAACGAAAACACCACTAGATTCCAAACTTGGTATATATGTTTAGAATCTACCAAGGATACGACACGAATATTTTAAAGAAAATCCCTTCACTACCATTCACATGAAAAAATCTTTTAAAATTTTGGTTTTACTCAATGACTAACAACTTCAATGGAAACAAGGTATATCGGAGAGATATTTATATCATAAATGTATATTTTGAATTTTCTGGTAATATCCTCTGAAGAGCTCTTTATTCTGGATGAGTTTTCAGAATTTTGTATAACATTTAACCGTAATATATAGAAAAAAAAATTACTCTACAAAAAAAAAAAATTGATCTCTTTAAAAAAAATCACATGTGTTCCACTCATATGACTTTCTCTATATCTCTGCAATAAATTATTTTTAAAAAGCTTATGCTTCTATTTACTTCCTGCTAATCGAGAAAAAAATAACAGAAATAGTCTTATTTCTTGCTTCCTTGTAAGTAGAAGCGAAATAAGGGAGTACCATAGGTTAAAGTGATAGTCAAAAGCTGGTTGCTATGTGACTGAAGTTCCTTTGTATGAACACGAGTTCACAAAGTCCTGTATGAGAAAACTATAAGTTTTTATAGCATATCTCAAAACAATCAACTCCACGAAAAAAAAATTATACAACATAAATTGTGTGTTTTAATGTGCTCTACATTTGTGTGCTAAGTTTTGTCTCTCTGTTACGGTTTAGCACCTATGCGAAATTCCGTAAAATTCACTCAGAATAAAGTAGTCTTTAGAGGCTATTCCCAGAAAATTCAAAATATACATTTTATTTGTCACGTAAATATCTTTAATATACGAAATTTTAATCAAAATAGTTAGCCATTTTTTAGAAAATAAAAAAATTTCGAAAAAAAGTTCCATGTAAAGGGTAGTTTGGGGTGGGGGGATTTTTCTCAATATCTTTGTGTCGCATCCCCGTAAGATACTAAACTTAAATACCACGTTTAATAGTTTATACCGACTTTTCGTTTTTGAGTTATCGTGTTCACAGACACACGGACACACGGAAACACAGACACACACACGAACCTTTTTCTGAAAATACTTTTTTGGATACAGGGGACCCTAAAACATATATTTTCGGTGAAATGTCGATATCGAATTTTTTGGTGGAGTGCAATACATTCTCTATACATTATGTACATAGTGCGTATAGAGAAAATAAAAAGTATGCCATATAAGTTTTTCTTGTAGAGTTGGCCGTTTTCGAGATATTCCTTGCTATTGGTTTCAATTTTAAATTGCCTAATTTTCCTCAAAAGTGACCATGCGATCAGATTTAAAAGATTTGACTGTTGGTTTAGCTTAGTGTATTCCCTTCTACTTACAAAGAAGCAAGTAAAAAGACCAATTCTGTTAATGTTTATCTCGATGCAGCATGAGGTAGTTAAAATAAGAATATTTTGTAAGAATTAAAGAAATTTATATGAATGGAACACGTCATATTTTTTAAAACATGTTTCAAGTATTTTAAGAAAGGCATAGAAGAACATTATAAAATTAAAAATGTTCTTTCTTGGTTTTTAGTTTCTCTTCCTCCTACTTATACGACTAGGTGAAAAAAGTGTTGTATTTCAGGCATAAGTTCATTATCAAGATTTCATGGAAATATATATTTAAAGTCCCGTAAACTCTGAGAAACTTTAGAAGACGTTCTTCGTGTGTCTGTATGTGTTAATGTTTGAATAGCATGACTTAAAATTCGATGTGTTCCATTTACATGACCTTCTCTAGCCATTGCTCAAAGAAATTTTTCTTATAAAAAATTATTCTCTAATTCATATCATGCTAATCAAGTTAAACATTAACAGAATTGACCTTATTCTTTGTAAGTAAAAGGGAAATAAGAGAATACACCAGGCTAAAGCGATAGTTGGCACTTAAAAGTCGGTCGCAACGTGAGACAATAATTTCTATTTGTTTACTAGAAGATAAAGAGAAAAGTTAGGTAGCTTAAAACTGAAACCAACATTACAAAATATCTAGGAAAGAGTTTACTCTACAAAAAGTGTACATGACGTAAATTATGTGTTTTAACGAGATTGGCAGTTTTTGTGTTAGTAACTTTTTGTCTATTTCTCACGGTTTACCAGTTACACAAAGTCATCTAGAATGGAGAGGTCTTCAGAGACTATTCCCAGAAAATTAAAGGTATACATTTCGTTTGTCATAAAAAGTATATTAAACATAGAGTAACCTTATGCTTCTATTTACTTCTGCTAATCGAGAAAGAATTAGCAGAAATAGTCTTACTACTTGCTTCCTTGTAAGTAGCAGCGAAATAACGGAGTACCATAGGTTAGTGGTAGTCAAAAGCCGGTTGCTATGTGGCTAAAGTTCCCTTGTTTGTATGGACAGGAGTTTACGCATTCCTGTATGAAAAAAGTATGTTTTTTAAAGCTGAAACCAAAAACTAGAAATATCCCAGCAATCAAATCCACGAAAAAAATATACATAACATAAATTGTATGTTTTAAGTGCTCTACATTTTTTGTGCGGTAAGTTTTTGTCCATCACTTACGGTTTAGCAGCTATGCAAAATTCCATAATATTAATGCAGAATAACTTAATCTTCAGAGGCTATTCCCAGAAAATTAAAGATGTACATTTTATTTATCAGGTAAATATCATTAATATACGATGTTTTAATCAAAATAGTTATATTTATAAATCTGGTGGTCTTAATTTGAAGAGACAACGTTAGTTTAATGGTAAAATTAAAATCAAATGCACCAAAGAGTGAACTCTCCAGAGAGAAAATATTGCAGGTAAGTTATCGAATATTACTAAAAGAGACCACTTTTTTGAAGTGCTAAGGATTTGACTATAAGAATTTTATGCGTATATCTAGAATAATAGTTATAAACTCGTATATTATATTATTTGCCCAATCGCAGCAGGTGTAACAATTTGAGTATGAAACATACCTATGCTTAATAAAATCACTGAATCCAAAACAAAATCTGAAAAAAAACACTTAAATGGTATTGATTGATATACTTCTCGTATTTGAGATATGAATATGACAAATAACATCTATATCTTGAATATTTTGAGGAAAATGTTTTAAGAACTATAAATCATTATAGTTAAAAACAGACCACACAGAAATGCAGATGATCATACAGTTTAGTATATCTTTTGCGCATCGTCAGTCTTTTCCTAGACATCTGTTGAATTTTACGTTCTCTAGCTGTCATGTACAATGTGCATACTGGATAGAGAAGGTATTGTATTCCAACCAAAAGTTTGGAGTCTCCTGAGACCAAAAGAAGCACTTTTAGGAGAAGGTCGTATGTGAGTATGTGCCTGTGGACAGCGTAGCTCAAAAAGTCGGTTAAATACTTAACGTAGTATTTAAGTTTGGTATCTTATACGAAGATTTTGAGCAAGATCTCCCTATACCAAACTACCTTTCTATGGAATTTTTTTTAAATTTTTATTTTCTCAAAAATTCTTGTAATGAGAAGTTATAACAATAGATGAAGATCTTACTCTAAGCACTTCTCACTCAATAAAATCAATTAAATTTGATTAAACTTCCGTATATTAAAAATATTTACATCAAAATACAATAGCCTCTAAATTTCTGAAACAGTTATGCTACATTTTGCATAGCAGTAAACCGTAAGAGATAGAAAAACTTACTTCATAAAATCTTATTCTCGTTTAAAACACACTTTTTACTTTCTCTTGCCCCGTATGCACAATGTACATAGGGATAGAGAAGTATTGCATTCCACCCAAAAATTCGATGTCGAGATTTCACCGGAAAAACATGTTTTAGGACCCCCTGAATACAAAAAAAGCATTTCCAGAAAAAAATCCGTGGTGTGTGTGTGTGTGTGTGTGTCTGTGAACAGGATAACTCAAAAACGAAAAGTAGCTGAAATACCAAACTTGCTATTTAAGTTCAGTGTCTTCCAGGGATGCGACACGAAGATTTTGAGAAAAATTCCTCCACCCCAAACTACCCTTTATATGGAATTTTATTCGAAAATTTTGATTTTCTTAAAAATGGCTCAAACGATTTTGATTAAAATATCGTATATTAAAGATATTTACCTGACAAATAAAATGTATATCTTGAATTTTCTGGGAATAGCTTCTAAAGACCTGTTTATTCTTGATGAATTTTGCTTAATTTGGCATAACTAATAAACCGTAAGATATAGACAAAAACTTACTATACAAAAAATGTAGGCCTTGTTAAAATACACAATTTACGTTATATACCTTTTTTCGTGGATACCCGTTCTCGAGGGATTAATTGTTATTATTTTCTGTTGGGAAGTACTTACACTTTTCTGAGATAGGAGTGTCCGTTTTTCTTTTATTCTACTCCTAGCCAAGAAAAGAAGCAATTTGTAATGACAATCGCATAATGACAGCTTTTAAAACATTTGACTCGATTCCCTTATTTTCTTCCTACTTATAAGGAACTAATAAATAAGAACATTGTGCTGAATACCTCGATTAACAAGGTGCAGAAAGAAGAATAATCTTATGTAAGAAGTTTGTAGAACGGCTAGAGAAAGTCATGTGAGTGTAACACATCAGATTTTTTTTTTGTGGAGCTGACATTTTTGCGATATTCCGTGTTATCGGTTTCAGTTTTAAAATACTTGAACTTTTTTCAGACGGGAATTTGTCAACTCCTGGCAATGCAAAGTAATGGATTTCAATCATATGCCAACCAGCTTTTAAAAGATTTTACTATCGCTTTAACTTAATACATTCACTTATTTCCCTTCTTCTTACAGGGAAACAAGTAATAAGATCGGTTTAATTGTTGTTTTTTCTTCACACAAACCGTGTGTAGGATAGGAATTGGATAGATAGAGTCAGACTGACAATTAAACCAATTCCCATTGACCATAATAGTTGGCTACACTATGAATCCTGGGACTTGAAGTCCCCCTCCGTGGTGTAATGGTTACCATGCTATCTTCACATACCCAAGGTCGCGGGTTAAAAATCCTTAGCATGGCTTCCTTCGGAAGGGAAGTAAAGCCGCGGGTCCCGTGTCATAGATTTACGGCACGTAAAAGAACCTCAAGCCTGATAGAGAAGCCTCTGAGCAAAATTAAGCGGTCTTTCACGCCCAATGTAGAATGGAACGCTGAGAACCACAGCAGTTAAAGAGCGCCCATAAATAACACGCCATTTCATTTTCTGGGACTTAAAGTACTTACAACATTGTAAGTCGCTATTAGGGTTATCATCTCAAAACAATTTGAGATTACCTTGTGGTTTACCGGGAAACATACGAGTTAGTTGAAGGATTCAATGCTATGCCGGCATATTGCCATGGTCGCTCAGTGACAGAGCAACCGGCTAGAGACCGCGAGATCCTTGGTTCAAATCCCAGCTATAGTATTGAATTTTTCAGTCTGACTCTGCCTATCCAAGTAATAAGATCATTTGTACTGATGTTTATTTCGATTAGCATGTAATAGAATAGGAACAAGTGTTTTAACAATAATTTGCATTAGGGATTTAGAGAAAGTCACGTGAATGGAATACATTAGATGTTTTAAATTCCTACTAAGCTTCAATTGTTCCTCAATGTAACGGAAATGGCATGGAATGTTATTAAAACATTTGAGTCTTGTTTTTCCCGAGCCTCGGAGGGTTAAAGCGTGTTGGCAATGGACATTTCTCTACTGTGTGACAGGGAAGAAGCAATCACGTGCAGTTAAGTAGCATGTGACAGACAACTTTATCTTCATTTTCCGTTGGCACGGAGAAATTCATTCACATTAATGCCTTTGTGAAGTCTCATTGGTAGCAGTTGCAGTTAAAACAGCTGACGGTTCAATATCCCCTCACTGGACCTCGTAAAATCATCAGTATTGTCCTATATCATTTTTACTTTCTCTGCACGTACTATGTACATAGTGTATAGAGAAGGTATTGTATTTCACCCAAAACTTGGAAACCGAGATTTCACCGCAAATCACGTTTTAGGGCCCTATGTATCCAAAAAAAGCATTTTTAGAAAATGTTCCGTTTATCCCTGTGTCCGATTCCTGTGTCCGTGTATCACCTGTGTTCGTCTATCTGTGAACAGAATTCAAAACGAAAGTCTGTAAAATACCACATTTGTGGTATTTAAGTTTAGTATCGTCCAAGGATGCGACACGAAGATTTTCAAGAAAGTCCATGGAAACATGTTCTAATATTTCAATTTTCTCAAAAATGGCTCTAACGACTTTGATTAAAATACCGTCTATAAAATATATTAACATGACAAATAAAATGGATACCTTAAATTTTCTGGAAATAGCCTCTAAAGACCATTTTATTCTAGATGAATTTTACTGAATTTTTCGTGTCTGGTAAACCATAAGACATTCCCAAAAACTTACTACTCAAAAAAGGGATCCCGTTAAAACACACAAATTATACCATAAACGTTTTTTTCCGTGGAGTTTACCATTTTTGAGAGTCTTTTATTTATTTCAGATTTCAAATATTAAACGTTTCTCACCCAGAAATTTGTAAACTATTGAACATACATAGAAATGGATTTCAATCATATGGCAACCAACATTTAAAATATTTGAGTATCATTTTAGCCCTTATTTATCTTCTACTTACAAGGAAGCGAGTGATTAAGACAATTCCTGCTAATATTTATCTCGATTATCATACAGAAAATGGAAGAATAAACGGTGTAACAATAGGTTGTTACACCGATGTAGAGAAGTTCACTTAAGATTTTTGGAAAAAGGTAGCGCCATATATATTGGTGTTGTGTGTTAACACCATAAATCAAAACCAAAAATTTGCACAATGTTACTTGGTATTTATGTTTAGTATCTCTCACAAATGATAAACAATTTTAACCCCCTCCCCTCCTAATTCAATTATCATTAGTTGGGACACTTTTAATACTTTTTACATTGGCAGAAAAGCCTTGCACGATATGATATATTTAAATGATTTATTTTCATTTCATTCGCAAGGAAACTTGTATATCAGATACACATTAAGCAGTAGACGAAAACCTACTACACATGACAAATAAAATGTATATCTTGAATTTTCTGGGAATAGCTTCTGAAGACTGTTTTATTTTAAATGAATTCTGCAGAATTTTGCATAACTGGTAAACCGTAAGAAACAAGACAAAAACTTACATAACATAAAAACTCTGATGTGTTCCATTCACATGACTTTTTCCACATCTCTGCAAAAAAAAAAAAAAATATTAAAACGCTTATGCTTCTATTTACTTCATGCCAATCGAGAAAAAAATAGGGGCAATATCTTATTACTAGCTTCCTTGTAAGTAGAAGCGAAATAAGGGAGTACCATAGGTTAAAGTGATAATCAAAAGCTGGTTGCTATGTGACTGAAGTTACCTTGTTTGTATGGTCAGGAGTTTAAAAATTCCTATATGAGTAAAGAATAAGTATTTCAAGGAATATTTCAGAAACGATCCACTCCACGAAAAAAAAATGTATATTACATATACTGTGTTTTAACATGCTCTATATTTTTTGTGTGGTAAGTTTTTGTCCATCTCTTACGGTTTAGCAGTTACACAAAATTCCATAAAATTCATTCAGAATAAAGTAGTCTACAGAGGCTATTCCTAGAAAATTAAAGATATACATTTTATTTATCCGCTAAACATCTTTAATATACGATATTTTAATCAAAATCGTTAGAGCCATTTTTGAGAATTCAAAATTTTCAAAAAAAAGTTCCACGTAAAGCGTAGTTGAGGCTGGGGGAATTTTCTTGAAAATGTTCGTGTCGCATTCTTGGAAGATGCCAGATCTAAATACCAAGTTTGGTTTTTAACGGACTATTCGTTTTGGAGCTATGCTGCTCACAGACACACACACACATACATACATCAGACGGACACACATACGGACATCTTTCTAAAAATGCTTTTTTTTAGATTCAGGGGTCTCAAAACATGTATTTCCGGAGAAATCTTGGTATCGAATTTTTGGATGCAATACAATAACTTCTCTATACACTATGTGCATAGTACTTGTAGAGAAAGTAAAAATATAGAGTTTGTCGTGCAGTTTATCGTTTTTGAGAGATTTCTTGTTAATGGTTTCATCCATAAAATACTTATACTTTTCTTAAACGGGAGTTGGTCAGATCTTGTCCACACAAACAGGAAATTCAGCAACAGGCAACTAGCCTATGGTTCTCCCTTATTTCTCTTATTTATATACTAATTTATATTCTAGCCTATTTATGTCTTTGCTATACGAAATTTTAATCAAAATCGTTAGAGCCATTTTTGAGAAAATCCAGGTTTTCTAAAATGTTTCTGTGTAAAATATAGTTGTGGGTGGTGGGATTTTCTTAAAAATTGTCGTGTCGCATCCTTCAAAGATACTGAACTTAAATACCAAGTTTGGTTTTTAAATTACTTTTTATTTTTGAGCTATGCTGCCCACAGACACAAAAACACACACAGACAGACTGACACACATGTGCCCTTCTCAGGGGTGGTATGAAGACCCAAGTGGTTTGCTTCCAGTTCACGCTTACTGTTAAACTCATGTATTTGCTGTCGAACACACACGCCCTCCTCCTAAATTCGGCCCACCTTTCAACGCCTATTCACACGCCTGCGCATACCGTTCCTTATTACTGTGACACTTATTATGGTGTATTTAATTAACACTGTTCCTATAGCGGCGGTAAATGGCCCGTTCATCTCCATGGTTGTTCAACTGATACATCTTATTTCATCGTGTCCCTCACAGCAAGTATTTCTTCTCTCAGCAAACACGAGTCCCGTTGTTTTTTTTTTTTTTTCCAATTAGTCATGGCGATGAACCTTTCATCCCCTTTTATTTTGAGTCCCTCTAGTAACGACATGCCTGCCTGGGTTGCTTGCCAACCAGTGTACTGAGCACATTAGCATCATAGTAAAATACGTTCTCATAGTATTCCAAGTGCTTCACAATATTTCCTCCCTGGCCATTTCGAATGCATATTTGTTCCTTGTTTAATTTATTGCTCTCTTACAATACCTTCTAATTCCGTGATACTGTATTGTCTCGCATAGAGGAGTGATAACGGCTGGGTGGAGTCAAAAGTAAATCCTACAGTGGAAACTTACTGAGGGAAAAACATTATTGTGATCTAGAGAATTGGACACCTTTTTATGGATATAAGTTCACCTTGGTGCGGAAAAGTAGGTAACGGTGGTGCAGTTTAAGGGCTTCTAAATCTAAAACTGTTTGAAAACTGGGCAACACACGTTTCGTAAAACCAGGAAACAATTCGCAGAGGTATTCCTCAAGATGCTTTTCGAAGTCCCCTATCTTTTCCTCTTGTTTAGACTTTTTATTTTTACTTTCTTTCGTCTCCTGAAATTTATTCACTACCTGATCTCTTCTGGAACTGTTTGGAATGCTAACGCCCGCGGGGTTGGCGCTCAAACATACAAAACACCTTCTGTGTATCGAGAAAGCGTGGAAAAATATTAGCACAATCTTGCAGTTGAAAGGTGACGCCATCTGCAACCTCAAAGATTTACTTCATGCTTTTTCTCTTCTTTTCCCACCTTATTTTTTTTTCAAGAGCTTCATCAGTTACATTCTCGTATCTCTAACTATAACTACGTTTACTATAGGAATCTTTATGTTCGCAGAGGTTGAAAACTCCTTTTCCTTCCGGAATTTAGTATTCATTCACTAAGATTCAACAAAATTTACGCGAAATAATTTAGGGAACCGAAACCGAGATTTTGTGTGCGTATCACATGTGTTTGTTTTTCATTTTTCCATATAATAGACAATGTGATACGAATGGGTTCCTTGCGTGCTGTGCTATATGCAGTAAAAGCGTAGCTATTTTTTTTGAAAAATATGAATGGGTGCCACATGAGTTTGTTTATTTTTGTTTTGTTATTGATTTTTAAAGGCTACATATGCCGATATAACGCAGAAACTTCAAATATAAAAAACTAATTAAATACATTTTTTAAAAATCTCAGACACATAAAATTTAATATTTTAAAGGAAAGTTTTACAAAGAACAAACCACATTTTCAGCCACTTTTATACAGGACACACATTTAAAATAGCAACATGTTATTTTTACTTCCTCTATATAGTACTTGGTACATAGGTAGAGAAAGTATTGCACTCCAGCAAAAATTCGCTACAAGATTTCAGAGGAAATATATGTTTTAGGGTCCCCTTTATCCAAAAATAGCATTTTCAGAAAAAGATAAGTACGTGCATGTCTGTGTCTGTGTAGAAAACTCAAAAAACAACAAACTTGGTATATAAGTTAAATAACTTCCTGGGATCCAGCACAAAGAATTTGAGGATAATGCCCCCCACCCCTTAAATTTGCATAACTGGTAAACTGCAGAAGATAAACAAAAACTTACACAAATAATGTGGATCTCGTTAAAACACACAATTTATATCATATAGATTTTTTCATGAAGTTGACCATTTCCGAGACTTTCCATGCCATTGATTTCAGTTTTAAAATAATTGAATTTTCTTATTCAGGAATTTGTAAACTCCTGGCCTTGCAAAGAAACAGATTTTCAATCACGTAGTACCCAGCTTTTAAAACATTTGACTATCGCTTTATCCTAGTGTATTCCCTTAATTCCCTTGCTTACAAGGAAACAAGTAATAAGACCTTTCTGTTAATGTTTATCGATTAGCATGAAGTAGATAGAAGAATAAGCTATTTAACAGTTATTTGTTACAGATATGTAAAGAAAGTCATGTGAATGGACCAAAACAGATGTTTTCATGTTTACCAATCTTCTCTACTACCTCTATGTTTAGAAGCTCAAATTGTAACACGGCTATTTTTAGCAATGAAGTATTCAGTTCATATTTTTCTATTAGGTAAGTAGAACTGTAATCGACCCAAAATTCGATTCAGAGAGTTCACCGTAACTACAAATTAACAATATGATACAAGGTAATAAATTAATAATACGTACCCACATGTATGTACTAATAGATAAAGTACATAAATATTTTGCTTTCATTCACATAACTTTTTCTACCTGTTCTGCAAACGAAATATTCTTTCATCTACGTCATGCTAATCGAGCTAAGCAGAAAGGAAGTATGGCTAAACATAGTCATATCTTTTAACAGCTGGTCGCTATGTGATTCATTGCGCAAGATCAGTTGTAAACGAAAGCGAGAAGAAAGAAAAATTTATCCTGTTTAGGAAAATTTACTGGTTTAAACTTGGAAGTCAGTAACAAGCAATATCTTGGAAACGGTCAACCCTAAAGCAAAATTAAATAAACAAATGAATGCATATATTATAAATTATGTAGTTTAACAAGATCTAAATTTTTTGTAGTAAGTTTTTGTCTATTTATTGCGGTTTCTTAGTTACAAAAAAATCAGCAAAATTTATCCAGAATGAACAGGTCTTCAGAAGATCTTCCCAAAAAATTCAAAATATATTTTTATCTGTGTTATATAGACGATATTTTAACCAAAACCGTTAGAGATGTTTTTAAGCGAAACAAAATGTTTAAAACAATTTCCATTTTTAGAGGATAGTTTGGAGTGTTGAGATTTTCTTGAAAAGTTTGCTGCTTATCAGTCGTTTCGTTTTGAAGTCTGATGTCCACAAACACACATACACCAGCGCACTGATCTTTTTCTAAAAATGTTTTTTTGAACACCGGGGGTCTCAAAATATGTATTTCCAGTGGAATCTCGACATCGAAGTTTAGATGGAATACAACAACTTTTCCATCCACTATGTACATAGCTGGAGAATGTAAAACTGCCTTTTGGGAACCTCAAAGCACATTTCCTTTGAAATGTCGTTATCGAGTTTTGGGTGGAATACAACACTTTCTCTATACGCTATGAACATAGTACATATAGAGAAAGTAAAAAGAAAACAAGGAATATCCAGTAATAAAGTTGTAAATTGTTCAAATTAAATATTTCTTCGTTTAAATTGTATATTATTTTAATGTCCATTTTATGCACATAATATCTGAATAGGTTTAAGAGCCCCTTTAACGTTATTTAGTATAGCAAACATTATTACTTAAAATTACAATGTTAGTTTCTCTATAAATCGTCCCTTAGGCAGCGAGACGTAAGTACTTCCCTCGCTGCGTGCAGTTAAACGTTTTTTGTTTCGCTCAAAGACCATAGTTAAATCTACATACCTGATAATATAAGAGCACGCTTGCTGTTGTGCAAAGATATCGAGATAAACTTCCGTACTTAAATTTCGACAATTTGTGCGATACAATCAATAAAGTAAAGCGCGCGTGCAATCTATTAACACGTAGTGATGATTAGTGTGTATCAGTAATTGTTTCAAAATTCTCGAGAAATTTGAATATCTGCAGCAGTGGGTTCATTTATGTCAGACCCCTGGAGGAAGGATGAGATGAGTGTAATTTCAGAGGGCGGCCGTCGTCCGTAGTGGGAGAGAACCGTCGTGGAGGGTCCCTAACAGTCTACAAGCAGTTCATCTCAATGTGGGGAGTGCTAGGAGCCCGTGGCTCAGCTTCGGACAGACCACCTGAGTCCGCAGTATACACTAACGTCATCCCGCCGCCCAGGGCCGTATTTCCAGAACGCAGTCGCTTCACGAAATGACGCCTCTGCCGCTGTCTCATTGACACTTACAACCCATGAAAGAGTCCGGTTGGAATAAAAGGAAGATGAAATGAACTGACAGGAAGATCGGGGAATTAAGAATCCTCTCCTGCATTCGCCTGGTGACCCGGAAAAAAACCCCGAAAAACCAATGCTCAGAGAGGTCGGCCAAGGCGAACCGATCACACGACTTCCCGAATGCTAGTCCCAAACGACATGCATGTGCCACTTGGCTCGGTGAATATCTGGTGCACGCACAAACTTCACAAAGTCCGTTCTCTCTTTCATTTGATTTTCGAACGTAGGGTGAGGATGGGGCAAACGACGCCCCATGTACATACACAGACTATTTTAAACAAATTGGAACAGAGAGGGCTTGGTCAAAGAACTGGTTCAGTCTTGTTGCAGTCTACACAGAGACAACGGAGTTTTAGTTGACACGATTGGTCTGTGACACTAAACCCCAATGATCCTAAGAAGTTAAAACCTAGCCAAATTAGTAGATTTCACTCCCACCATTTGGTTCAGAGGGAATTCTGGAGACCTTTCAATGGACTGAATTTGTAATGATAAACGTTTCCTCTGAGTCAATTCGCTTTGGTACAGGCCAACGCTCCATCTTAACTGAATTGGAAACAGTACAGTGTCAAACAATAACTATAGCTGTCAATTTTGTTACCAAACTAACAAAAAACATATATGTTCCATCCACATGACTCTCCACCTGTTCTGCAAATAAACTATTCTTACAAACAGTATTCCTGTATCTACATCATGCTAATCGAGATAAAATTAGTAGAAGTTGTTTTTTATTTGATTCCTTGTAAACAGAAAATAAACAAGGGAATATACACTAGGCTAACGCAATAGTTAAATCTTTTAAAAACTATCGCTTTGTGGAACAATTGCATGGCTAGGAATGAAACAAAAGAGATGTGAAATGAAAGATTTCTAATCGTTTGAGAAAAGTTTAAGTTGTTTAAAATTGAAACCAATAAAAATGAATATATTGGACACTTAACTCTACAAACAAATGCTTGTGACATAATTAGTATATTTTAAGAAGACCTATATTTTTATATACTAAGTTTTTGCCCATCTTTTTATGATTTACAGAAATCATTCAAAATGAACAGTTCTTCACAGACTATTCCCAGAAAATTCAAGATATACATTTCGTTCGTCATGAAACTGTCTTACAAGAGTTGGTATTCTAATCAAAATCGTTAGAGCCATTTTTAGGAATATCAAAATGTTCGAAAAATGTTCTATGTAAAGGGTAGTTGGAGTGGGAGATTTTCGAATATCTTCGTGTCACATCTTTGGAAGATATTGAACTTGAGTGTCATTTTGACATTTAACAGAGTTTTCATTTTTGAATTATACTGCATGCACAAGACAGACACACGCCGATATTTTCCTAAAGGTTCATATTTTGGATACAGATGTCTCAAAATATATAATTAGTGAAATTAAAAATTCTTAATTTTTCCAAATGTTATAATTTATTTATCAAATTTGGATCCTTATTTCGAAAAAGTAATATGAGAATTTCCTTTAACGTACTTTTTACAATCAACACAAACGTCTCAAGAAAATTAGTGAAAAATTCTATCGTGTGGAACACTTCGAGTATGGGAAGGTGTTGAAAATAGGTTTGCGGATTAATACATAATTGGGAGTGCCTATTAGTAAGCATTTGTGTGCCAACTTATAGCTTAAGTTAATTTCTGCTTACAGTTTAAAAGTGGAAAATTAATGTATTTTCTTAAAGTTTTGAATTCATTTCTTTTGAAACAACACTTCTTTTTTTAATCTTACACACTTTTTGGTCAAATTTTAAGGTACTTCACCATAAGTTATTGACTAAACCTCTGACACTATCTTTTTGGAAATGTCCATGGAGGTACCTTCACAGTTGTCTGCCTGTTTCGGTTTTTACGTACATATCGTAGATAAACAAGTTGTTCAAACGTAACGTTTTCGGTACGTTTTTCAGTGAACCAGTAATAAGACAAGAATACCAATATCAATAATAAGAATTGTCAACAGTAAAATACACATCTCACAGATATTTGAATAAACTTTCACTAATTTAAACTCCAGTCTTTACAGCAGAACAGAAGAGTACAACTGAAAGGTGTCATTCACCGCTAGTATGCTAGTGGAACAATACTAAAGTCACTTCAGTGCAAGTTAATGTTGGTGTCCGGATCACAACACGTCCGCTTGGCATAACAAGTTCAAAGAAAATATTTTTCTCTGAATCTTAGATTAACTCTGCTAACAAGAGCTCGGTTCGAGATCACGAAATGGCCGGATTGAGGTTATGACACAATGATGTAGGCGTGGTCTCTATAGCGTGTTTCGACATGTGTTGTATTACCTAGCATTGTTCACTGCCTGGCCTCGTTTAATTTATGCAAGTAGATAAATCAGTGAACACTGAAAGAGAGCGCAGATGAAAAATGTCGAAAAGACGAAAGCGAAGGCGTTCGACACTGAACAAACTGTTGGATGATTCAAACGTGCTTTGAGTGACAGGAGGGGAGCACTTTCTTTCGGTACAGTAAAGATGTATCTTGCAGTTAACTACAATGAAGTCTAATTGAGTCAGGTTGAATTATGCTCATTGTTTTTTTTTCTTTTTTTTAACTCTGCACATCAGTATCTTGAATTTGTTCTATCAAGATTTATGTTTTTATTTGTAAAACTAAAACGCAATTTTTATTTACTAATTATATTATGCAATAATTGTTTTATTGTGTTGTTTTATGAATTAGAAGAATTTATATGTTAAAACATGTAATGCGCTTCTTTTAGAATAGATTTTAGGTACCTTAACGTGTGCATGTTTACGCTACAAACCACTCCTCACTACCCTCTATTTATACTGCAGACTGCTTGTGTGTTCGTAAGTGTGTGCGCATTGGAACCCAAAGCCAACCCTTGTCTAAAATGGGTTTCAGATAGGTCGTACCGACCACGTTATAAACAATATGCTGCACAGCTGTTTATATCATAAGCAAATTGTTTATCATTAACTCTTCAGTGCTAATGGGTTTAGAAAGAATATACCATGTTTTTGACTTCTGATAACATTATGTGGTGTTAATTTTAGTAATACATCCATTTGTTTAATGAAATAAATATTTTATAGTTCATGATCACTATGGAAAACAATTTCTCAAGTCTTTATGAATATTTTTCTTTTCTGTTTCAGTATTGGTCACATAAAACTGCAGGCACTGGTAAGTAAACTACAAACCTGTTATGAACATTGTTTCATTCTGTATTTGAATATCTGGTGTTAGCTTTGATATTACCCTTATGGTAAATATATTAAAAGAGTAGGGCTTAGGATGATATTTTCTTAATCGGAAACTATGGAAGATGCGAGACGGAGAGTATTACATTCTAATACCGTTCTGGTATTGATCAAAGGTGCATAATGTCGAAAACAAATATTTCCATTAAATAAATATCTGGAATGCTATTTTCAGTAATGAAAGAGTGAGGGGAGGGAGGGAAATCGCAGTCTATGTTTCTTCTTCTTCTTGTGACTATTATTACCTATTATTATTGTCATCATCATCATCATGATTATTACAATGCACAGGGGTTTTAAGGCAATAAAGCCAGGATGAAAAGAAAGAACTGTCATTGAACTATAAACAAATGACGTCGTAGATACGAACTACTCCCCAACACTCGTCGTCTTTTGACGTTTGCTAACAATACTCAGCAGAATTTACCCAGCTGTCGCCGACCCATGACCTATTTTATTTTGCATTCTTTGTAGCGCAAATTATTTAAGAATGCCAGCACCTGCAACTACGATTAATTCTTCTTCTTATTATTATTATTTCACTTGTATAACCTTCTTTAAATGCTAAGGTTATATCTGCTTTTCTTAACTTGTGGAGCAACTTTATATTAACTGTAGGATATTGATATTAGGTTAATCATTTTATATCAATAAACACACGCACATTTACTCTAACATTCAAACTTCCACATTCTGTGTGGGATAGGGAATAATCCTAGATAAGGACAAATTCCCAGACCAGCCGAGCATCGAACTCGGGACCTCCGGGTAAGAGGTCAGTTCGCTAACTACACCACGGTCTCAGATTTTATCAAATACGCAGAGACAATGATTACATGCTTTGAGTATTTTTTTCGTTTTTAATTCATTGGAATATTTTTAAATTTTGCATTGCTATTATTTGTGTTGAGTTAATTTAAATATAAATCTGGTGTTTGTCTTTGGACGATAAGGGAAGTTCCACAGATGATATTAAAACCCCCAGATTACGAAATATGGGCGGCTGTGCTGCTCAATAAATAATAGCATTAATAACTAGGGATGTTCTGAATGGTATCGAATGTTGACTATTTAAGTTCTTCCCAGGTAATTGGTAAGAATATGTTATTTTAGATAACCCCATAAACAATAAATAGTTGGCTTTATAACCGCTGACTTAGAAAACCAACTTTTCGGAAAAGGTTAATTAGTTACACGATCACGAAATGTGTTGCGTAATTGTGTTTTTACAGTATTGTGCATGTAGGGAAGAGCACCATCTTGCATGAAAACATTGTTTTCGATTTCATGATTCTGTAAGGCTGGTATTGCAAAGTCTAGCACCATTTCAAATACCTCTTCTCGGTTACCATCACAATGTTTGTCCATTTTCAATGCCTTCATGGAAGTATGGTCCTATAATGAAGTGTGACGTAAAACCACATCAAACAGTATCTTTGGTATCAATAATCCTTCCTGTATAATTCAGTATAAATGATGTTCTGTCCCTATCCTGCACGTATGAGTGTTAACATATCTGTTTTATTCAAAATATGCATCATCCGTCCACATGATATTGTCTAAATACTCGAAGTTTATCTGAATTGCAAAGCAAAGCTAACACGGATCTTGTTATTTGAGTTCAAAAAGCGTATTTCCTTACGTAAGGATAGTGCCGAAGCTGTCTCCTCAGAATTCGTCACACTGTTGAACAACTTATGTCTAGAGGCTTTGTAACTTTATTATTAGCACTGCCAACATTATATTCTGAATTTCTACTAAGTTTCTCAACTTCTCGTAAAAATAGACCAGTAGACACCTATTTTGCACTAATAAATAAACCAGTTTCCTCAAATTTGTTCATTATCTTTCAAAATGATTTTACAGAGGAGAGCTCCCTTCTCAATTCATTTAATGTTCGATATCTTCTCGATGTATGTGCCTATTGTCTGTTACACTCATATCATCTTGAAGGAGGCCAATTCGAACTCGTATAGGTAACGCCATTGCTCCCACAACTGCGTCTGTAATTTTGTTATCTTTATGTTTATACAAGCATGTCACAGTTACCAGGGCAACGAAACAAAGTGGTACCAATATGGAACCAAAGTGCTTAAATGTACAGAAGATACAACCGTTTCAAAATGGGAACTTTCTTTAAAGTAGAATATATATTTACCTATGTTGTGGGAAATCAAATTAAGTGTCGATGTATATTTTGAAACGAATCAGAATAACTTCCTTTACTGTGGAAATTCACAACGCTAGTATTGATAAATATTAGTTATTCTGATTCTATATAGAGGCCGTTTCAAAACGACACCAAACGAAGATAGCAGTCAATTAGCTTACACTTCGACTTCTCCGAAACTTGATGTCGCAATTTTCAAACTCTTCTATTTAAAGTTTTATGTGTGTTTAAAAATCGCACACATTTGTAGTTAGGCAGAGAAGGAACAACGGTTGTCATACGCCACGTAAACAACCTCAGAAATACGAAATACATAACAAAACACATGCTACGTTTTTCATTACTAGGGTGACCTGTTCCGCGCCGGCGTGTCTATCCAAACACCCCGCGACTGGGATCTTCACTACCAACCGGCATCTCTCTTGGAGTGGGCCAGGCACGTGCCACTTGGTTATGTACGATTGCCTAATCCATGGTGATTTTATGGCAGTTTTTGTATGTACCGCATTTAGAGCTGAAAAGCATATTCACATATCAAGTACGGTATGACCAACAAGGTCCACATCTTCGTTTGGTGTCGTTTTGAAACATCCTGTATATATATATCTTTCCTTGTCCTCATGAGGGCCGCGCCATGGCCGACTCTCACCAAAACGGCCGGGGTTCGATCCCAAGCGACCGCATGTGAGATTTGTGGTGGACAAAACTGCTTCCGGTTTTCCCCGCCATCGCATTCCACCGGTGCTTCTTCATCATTCATGTATCATCAGTGTCGCCACCTGCGGTGCTATTAGTAGCGGGCGTTAACCACTACAAAAAAAATTGTCCTCATGACACGTCAGGGCAGAAGATATACCGTCCCAAAACAGGAGAATCAATACCTAAATAAGGGATCGCTGTAGCTCCTCAAAAAATATTTGTCCTCAAGGTAATACATAACCTATAAATGCTGTTGCTATAACTAAGAATAAAATTACTATTCATGTATAATGAAATGTATATAAACCATAATATATTCCTCGTCCAATATGTAAACTTCCTAAACGATGGTTTAGGACTTTGTTGTCAGAGGTTAACTAGGTTTTTCAGAAAACATTGTTGCAGTCTAGGAGAACGGAGCAATTTTATGTATGTTAATGTACCAAGTAATGATCAGAGTTAGGCATTTTAATCATTGGGCAGGGAAAAAGGCATTATAAATATCTAAAATAGGCAGGGAAAAATACCTAAAGTAGGCAATAAAAGACAATTATAAAAACCTTATATTAGACCCATTTATTTAATAGTCTACACTATAACTCGATCGTCATATTTTAAGAAACTTTAAAGCTATTTTTAAAAGGCCTATGTATTGCAATGCCTTAAACGTCATACCTGACAACCAAATGTTTTTTAAGTGCTGTGCGGTCGTGTTGAGTCCTCTGTCAGATAACGCATTTTTCATATGAGCAAATCACCTCTCAACATCGACAGATCTTATTGGAGCAAATATAGGAGCATTTCAACTGCAATAGAATCGGTACCTTGAAGAATTTTTTAAGTGTTTCTAAGCTATCAAGACCACAACTTTTCAGAAGCAGTTTTTACAATTTTCCCTAGCTAATGAACCACGTTTTCCCGGTGCATTGTCCAGACTTTGTACCGCATCATCCACAATTTCACTGACTTCGTCAACGGCTGACGTCTTTCTTGAATTTGGCAGATCACTTGTGGCAGGAAACCAAACTTGTCCGCAATAAAAATTAAATAATTTTTCACTTCCGAAGAATTGAGAAGTTTTTTGGCTCATACAGTTGCAGATGCTTCATCCTCCAGAGATTTCACCACTTCCGTTATACTCAGGAAAGTTGAAGCGTACTAAAGTGCTGCTGAGATCCATGTCCCCCATCTCGTTATGACAGGTTGAGGAGCAGAAGTATATCTGATATAATAGATTTAAATATGAGGATTCTTTATGGGGCTTTTACAAATATCTTCTTAATACTGGATAACAATTTATCAACATCCGGAAACAAACATCGTATCTCTTCCATACCCTGTGAAAGTCATGTGCTACTCAGGTCATGTGAAGCATGCTTGGAAAAACACTTTTAACATTATTCCAGCCTTTTTCACATATGCTGCAGCGTCACTGATGTAAAACTAATACTTACTATTGAATTTCTTCAGGTCACAGTAAATTTAATGAATTGGAGAATAGTTGAATTGTTAACTTTGTAATCACGTATGACTTCAATTATTTTTCACACAAGCCGTGTTTAGGAAAGGAGTTGGATAGATAGAGTCAGACTGAAAAATTCAATGCTAGAGCCGGGATTTGAACCACGGATCTCCCGATCTCTAGCCGGTTGCTCTGCCACTGAGCTACCATGGCAACATGCTGGCATAGCATTGAATTTCTCAACTGACTCGTATGTTTCCCGGTAAACCACAATGCTGTAAGTACTTTGGTCCCAGGATTCATAGTATAGGTAACTATTATGGTCCTAGGGTAGTTGGTTTTAATTATTTTTCACACAAGCCATGTTTAGGACAGGAGTTGGATAGGTAGGGTCAGACTGAAAAATTCAATGCTAGAGCCGGGATTTAAATAATTAAAACCAATAGCATTGGAAGTCGTCATCGGTGTTGTCATCTCAAAATAATTTGAGATCACCTGTGAAGTACGTATACTTTTCTCAGACTAAAGTGTTTGTTTTTCTTTTTTTCTACTCCTGGCCAAGCAAAGAAGCGATTTGCAATGACAATCGCATAACGACAGATTTTTAAACATTTGTCTATCTCTTTAGCCTAGTGCATTCATTTCCTTAGTTTCATTCTACTTATAAGGAACTAAGTAGTACACTTTTGCTAGTGTTTATCTCGATTAGCATGGTGTTGAAAGAAGAATTCTCTTATGTAAGAAGTTTGTTTGTAAAGTAGCTAGACAAAGTCATGTGAGTGTAACGCATCAGATTTTTTATTGTGTTTTACGCCCACTTTTACTACTTGTGGCACTGCAGAGGCATAGTGATTGATTTATACTCCTCGCGAGGAAGAAAAAGTCTGGTCTTGGTAATGGAAAATAAATAAAGAAATTATAAGCCTAAACCCCTACAAGTTTTGAGTAAAAATGAAAAAAGAAAACTGGAGGTGTTGAAGGGAATAATCCGCTTATTTGTGTAGATATTATTTTTGCATAGCATCATTAGTGCAGCGGATGTAAAACACGAAGCCCTAGAGGTTTTAATGTGGGAGAAATAAGCAGATGCTAAATTTAATATTACACTTTCAGATTATAAATAATACACATAGGTTTTTTTTTTTCCTTCAAAAAAAGGAAAATAATGTTTTTCGAGGCCCTGGACATTCTAAATTTTCAGTAAAGGGTGATTTGAGTGGCAGGATTTCTTGAAAATCTTCGTGTAACATCCTTGGGAGATACTAAGATTAAATACCAAGTTTAAGATTTAACGGATAATGATATATTTGGTTCAGAAGTATTTTACCGTCAGTAGAAATTACGGCGTAAACAAAATGATCAACATTTCTTTGAAGTTTACTGCGTAAAGAAACAAAAAAAAATTAAAAGCAATATTGCTTTTGAAGGAGCTATGCCTAGAATCACATATTTATGGCAATACTTATCGTTTTTATGATAAACGAATGAATAGTAATCAAAACAAAGCAACAAAGGTAATTTAGGCAAATATACAAAAAAACCAGAAACTGTGACGTTTCTGCCACAAAAATGTAAATTATACAGATTCATCATAGATTTAACATTTAAAAAGACATTTTTCAAAGCCCCTGGTATTGAAAAATCTACCCATCCTCTGCCAGCATGAGCTGCTCTGTGCCTCTAACATCATTTCTATCCACTGGATTGGCAGGATACTTTCACTCCCCCTAAATCTGTTCGAATTGTCAAAGTACTCGCTAGCGGAGTACTGTTAAGACAACATCCTTGAATTTAGGAGTAAAAGTAAAATTTAATGTAATAAAACCTATAAATAATCACGAAAATCTTATTCTTGGTCTCCATATTGTAGTATACCCAGTGTGGGGTAAGTTTCACCCCAGCACTGCGCATACTAGGGAGTGGTAGCTTCAGAGATAGAGTTAGTCGCGCCTAGAGGAGGTAAATGGGTGACCTCAGGGCTTAAGATACAGGAGGATGTACCTTTTGGTAAGCAAGATCAGGAACCATAAATAAATACACAAAGGTACGAGGACACACGAAATATTAGGTGTTGTTAGGAACGAGAATCCAACGGTTACCCAAACTCCATTCAATTCACCTGATACATAGTAAACCTTGTAGTTTAGACTTTAAAATAAAACAATGCAGTCGGTTGGTAAGTCTCGCATCAATAGCTCAGATGAACAAGGCTCTTTTGGCCTGGTTACTGAAGCTTTTATAATAAAACCCATACATAGGCAGCATTGCTTTAGGAGGGCACAGCTATGCCAGTATTTCGACATCTTGCCACTAATATCGATGGTTAAAAAGTTGCAACATTACCTCTTATTAAATGAAATATAATTTACTCAAAATGACTATTATTCGGTATTAGAGGTATCATAAATGCTGTAGCTGTCACTGAGTTTAACAATGCAACTAATAAGGCAGCTAATTCTTAACGCTGTTCTTTAGAATTATGCCACAGTTATTGTTCAGCGTTTTTGTTTGTAATAAACTTAGGAAAATCCTAGAGGCGATATCCAAACCACCATTCATTTCACATCGATTGAAACATCGTTCTTTGATTCGCTTCTATGTCTCTGGATTTGTTGACACCATTGACATACAGATTTGATATCTGTTGGGAGGATTTAGAGGTTGTTTACCTGAAGGTAAAACTTACGAATGAGAAAACAGTGTTGCAGTCTAGGAAAATATACCAAGTTTATACACGTTAATGAGCGTAATGTGTCTAAATCTTTCAGTAGTCCCTGAATTACAAAAACAATATGCTTTCTGGTGATGGGAAAAAATAACACTACCATTTTGAAACAGTTTCGCTAGCACAACTATTTGTAATTGTTTCACCGCTAAAACTGTTTCATAAAACACTTCTGGAAATTGGGTACATTGTGTTGTTCTTTGAGACAGTACATGTCTTGTCACGGGGCAAAAAACTATTCAGAAGGGAAGGATAAATCATAGCTAATATATATATAAATTATACCAAGATGGGAAATATAAATGTATATTGAAAATAGGAAGGGAAGAAAGATTTCAAACACGTCTAAGTAGCCGAGTTGTCACGAGCAGGTAGCACCATATACCGTTAGGGTAGAGCATTGACCCGAAGGGGGTGAGAGGACACTGCCCAAGGAAAACATAACGGGAAAACAGAAAACAATACTCCCGCTGCCAGGGGACACTTTTTGAGGCACTTGGCATAGAACATCGGCAGAACCAAGATGCGACATTTGGGTGCGTGGTGTAGCCCTTAATTATAACGGAAATAATTAATTTTAATACCGACCAGATCACTGCATCAAAATTAATAAGTAGTAATAGTCGCGGTCGGGTAAAGTGTAGTTTCACAGTAGGAAATTTAGGAGGAATGCGTGTGTGTTCGACGGCAGAAAAAGGCCGAGTTTCCATACTAGTAAGCATCCTGAGCTAGGCCACCCTCATATCCACACCATTCCTAATACCCAAAACGGGGTCCGGAGACGAACACGTAACTCCGTTACCGCCTAATCTTTCATGTATCGGTTCCCCGCAACAGATCCATGCAACAATAACAGCAACGTCTGAGTAGTTGTTTCAATTATTGCAACAATTACTATGTGCAGTTGTTGTGTTCCTCTAGCGTAAATATTTTGTCATTGCTTTCCGCAAGGTGTGCCTCTGCACCTAGTAGCGCGCGACCTGATATTATAATCCGCGAAATTCAAATGTACTAATTAAATTCATTCTCTCCCGTTAACGCGCAACAATGCTTCGCTTCCGTAATTTAATAATTTCCTCTTCAGTGTACCTAGTGAGCGGTTGCATTTGGCGCATTGTGATTTTATCGATAGACTATTTATCTCAATTGTATTTGGTGGTCGACAACATGTCTGCAACATTTAGGGAATTTCTGTTGTAGGAAACTGTTATTTCGAAACTGTTTCGTGGTTGCAGCAGCAACTGAAAAACTTTTCACGTCATTAATGCTTTCCAGCATAATAACTATACCACAGATAGGCCATAGTGTTGTCAGGACGCAATGCCTGCAGCACTCTGTATCGGTTATAGTGACTTGATGTGTCGAAACGGTTAATGTGCAACTTCCTGGAATTCTAAAGAATGTGCACGAAGTGGAAAGCGATAAAACCCACTTCCGGTGGGATGACAGCATGTTATTCAAGTCTGGTACGCAGCAACCTTTGTTTACCTCCGTTTATTGATTCTGGAAAATGTATAATTAGTGTTGTTTCGACAGTGACTGGATGTTGTGAAAAGACAGGACTTAATCGATACGACATTGCTTAGAAGTGAGTTGTGTTGTCTTTGTTTCACGTCAATTTAAGTACAAATAGCTTCTATTCAGAGCAGTTTGCGACCTTTTAAATTTCCGGCAAGTTGAACTTCATTTCCATTAACAAGAAATTGTACAGTCTGCTAGAAGGTTCTCCAACAAGAGCCCATGTATTTTCTCACATAATAAGAAATTCAAAACTCTAAACAAAATCTGATGTGTTACACCCACATGGCTTTCTCTAGCTACTCTACAAACTTATTACAAAAGATAAATCTTCTTCCAACACCATACTAATCGAGATAAACATTAGCAGAAGTTTATTACTTAGTTCCTTATAAGTAGACTGGAACTAAGGGAATGCACTAGGCTAAAGTAATAGTCAAATGTTTTAAAAGCTGTCGTTATGCGATTGTCATTGCAAATTCTCTGCTTGGTCAGGAGTAGAACAAAATAAACACGCTCACTTCCGTCTGAGAAAAGTACTTCACGTTTGAAGGTAATAACAAGGAATACCTCGAAAACGGTAAGCTCCACGAAAAAAAAAAAAAGAATATATATATGACATAACTTGTGAATTTTTACAAGATTTTTTGTATATTAAATTTTTGTCTATCGCTTATGGTTTACTAGTTATGCAGAATTAAATAACATTCATCCAGAATAAACACGTTTTAGGATATTCCCAGAAAATTCAAGATATACATTTTATTTTTGATAGAAATGGCTTTAATATGTGGTATTTTAATCAAAATCGTTAGATCCATTTTTAAGAAAAAATAACATTTTCGAAAAATTTTCCATGTAAAGTGTGGTTACGGGTGAGGGGATTTTCTTGAAAATCTTCGCATCGCATCCTTGAAAGGTACCAAACAAAATACCAAGTTTGGTATTTAACCGTATTTTCGTTTTTGAGCTATGCTTTCCACAGACACACACACATACATAGATGGACCTGTTTCTGAAAATGCTTTTTTTTTTTTTTTTTTTGATTCAGGGTGTCCTAAAACATGTATTTCCGGTGAAATCTCGAGATCGAATTTTTGGGTGGAATACCCTATGTACATGGTGCATACGGCGCTAGAGAAAGTAAAAAAAAATGTGTGCCATTCACGTGACTATTTTACAGCACACTGTTCTTATAAAGCGTATTCTTCCATCTACATATTTTAAGCAAAGCGAGATAAACATTAGCAAAAATGCTTTTATTACACATTTTTTTGAAGATAATGTTGCTTAGCCAAGAGTAAAAACAAAAGAAAATAGGATGACAAATTTCCATTGGAGAAAAACATTTAAGTATGACGCGTTTAAACCGATAACAAGGAATATCGCGGAAATACTTAACTTTACAGAATTTGTATTCAACTTAAATTGCGTCCTCTATCAACAACTACATCTCTTGAACAGTAAACCTTTTTCTTACGATTTATGCGTTAGGCAAAAGTTATCACAATGAATTCTTTTCAGAGGTTATTCTTAGAAATGCAAGGAGTTCATTTCATTTGTTCTGGAAATATATTAAACATATGGTATTTTAAAGACAGTCGTTAGAAGCACTTTTGAGAAAATAAAAACGTTCGAAAAGCTACATGTAAAGGGTAGATGGGGCGAGAGGATTTTCTTAAAAACCTTCTTGTCCATCCTTAAAAGATGTAGAATTGAAACTTCTTCTTCTTCCGCTATTTACCCTTCTCGATGGAGGACTTGACTACTCCCCTCTCATCCCAAGCAACCACATGTGAGATTTGTGGTGGACAAAGCGGCGCAGGGGCTGATTTTCTCCGGGCTCTATGCATTCCCCCATCATCGCATTCCACCGGTTCTCCATCTTCATTCCATATACCATCAGTGTCATCGCCTGCGGTGCCACAAGTAGTAAAAGCGAGCTTTAAACCATTCCAAAGTAACTCCCCTCTGAGAAGGTACAAACCAGCGCCTAGGGTCAGATGCCTTTAGGACTATGGCCAATAGGGTCGAAGAGCCCGATGGCTGGTATGAGAGAGTGAATTAATATGTGGAATGAACGTGAAATGGATGAAAGGAATAGTGATTATGAAAAAAGGTGGTGGAATATATAAGGTGGGAAAAGCGGAGAATCTGAAAAAAAAACAACAAAAAAAGCGGCACAAATCTCACTTTATACACCTGAAAACACTCATGCGCTCGGCCGGTATCGAATCCAAACCGATACTTACTTTCCGGACACACCTTAAAGGACACTTGGTAGTGTCAGAGTAGCAATTTCCATGTAGAATTTCAATGCAATATATGTTAGTGTTTCTTAAAAGCTATGCAATCTATTATAATGAAACCTTTACCACTTAGATATCTCCCTCTTCTGATTCAGAAACCATAATCAAATCGTAAATAAAGCTAATAATGTTTGCTCCATTGATATTCCAATAAACACAAAATTTTCAAAAATGTTCACGCATTTTAAATGTTCACCTTTCTAGAAAACTATAATAGATAAAGATTTGAAATTTTTAGTGCATATGCAGAATATACTGCTCTAAACACTAACAGCTTTATATGTTACACTTTCATGAAGTTCTCCAAAGAAACATTTTCAAATATAAAAAATTAAAAAAAAATAAAGAGTGCATTATTATTTATTGTTTACTTTTAAATGATTCACCAGCTATGTTAAATAGCATGTTTGTAAAGTGATTACAAAGTTTGAAATGTGTCACTTTAACTGTTCAGGAGAAAAATGTACCTAAAGAAGAAACTGCATGAAACTTTTGTGTTTATTGGAATATCAATAGAGCAAAACTTATTGGCTTATGATAGATACCATAGCTTTCAAGATACACTTAACGTACATTGCATTAAACTTTTACATGTAAATTGCTACTATGACACTACCTAAGTACGTAAAAGGCAAAGAAAATAACGAATTTTCAAAAAGCATTTTCTTGTAGAAAATAGCACAAGAGCAGCAGTACAAGGATATTATACGAAGTGTTACGCAATTCCTGCCATAAAATAATTGTGCTGTGGTGAATGACGTATAAATGCAGCGTATGAAGACAATGAGGAGCCCCCGCCACCCCATGAGGAGATCCGCATTCCTTTAGTCACCCCGAAAGAGGTGGCTTCCCAACTCAACAACCTAAAGCCTAACAAAGCCCCTGGACATGACGGCGTTACGGCGCCTATGCTCCAGCACCTACCCAGAAAGGCCGTAATCCACCTGACACGGATTTACAATGCATGCCTGCACCTACGTCACTTTCCAACGTGTTGGAAGGAGGCGCGGGTGGTATGCATTTTGAAACCCGGCAAGGACCCGGTCTTCGCCACCACGTGGCATCAGGGACTCTTGTACAAGCTCAAGAACGCAGAAATCCCTCCCCCCTTCCTTCACCTGCTTAGTAGTTTCCTTCGGGACCGCACTTTCAGGGTGAGGGTGGAGGGGAGGCATTCCACAGTCAGACCCATAGCGACGGGAGTGCTGGAAGGCAGCGTGCTGTCGCCGTTACTCTTTGCTGCCTACATGTCCGACTTCCCCACAGAACCCAGTACAGTTACGTGCCAGTATGCCGACGATGTCCTCATAATGGCGCGTAACAAGAACGCCCGATATTGCTTCCCCCCGCTACAGAGACAGCTCCAGGCCATAGGCAGATGGAGTGAACAGTGGCGGATGGCCATCAGCCCGCAGAAGAGCTCAGCTCTTACTGCTGGCTAAAGTCCGTGGCTGGCGACCGGAGAGGTCACTGAGGTTGCGGCGGCGGCGGATCCCCTGGGTCCGCACCGCCAAATACCTTGGAATCCTCCTCGACCGCGGCCTTACTTTCACTCCACATGTCAGGGAGAAGGTCGGTATGGGACACGCTGCCCTACGGCAGTTGTTTCCCATCTTCCGCTCCACCATGCCTACACACCTAAAACTACGGCTGTACCGCGCAGGCATCCCGCCCCTGATGCTGTACGGCTGCGAGGTCTGGGGTTCGGTGGCTCGTTCCATCATCCGCAGGCTGCAGACCGTGCAGAACAGGGCATTGAGATTGATATATGGCACAGACCGCAGATTCCCGTCCCACATTCTCCATTCCCACTCCGGAATCCCTTACATAGTGGACGTTGTGCGAGAAAGAGCTCGCACAATATACACTAAACTTGCTCCCCTCCCAAATCCCCAGGTGAACACTCTCGGTCTTGATGACCACACGCTGCCTAGGAGACGCGTAAGCTACCGCCTTCCCAAGGACGCCTTGGGATGGTAGTTTTCCGGCCGCCTCTCCCTTTACAGTTCTACCCACCAAGTTAAGCAGCATCGGGCCCGGTCCCGACTCGGACGGGTGACCGTCCAGTTGTACTCCGACCAGATCTGCAACACTGGCTTCCCCCACCCCGTACCTATATCCCTTCAGTTCTCCCCGCTAGCCGGCACTGCTTTCCTTGACAGCCCGCAAGCGGCTGGCCAAGGTAAGCAGCATCGGGCCTGGTCCCTCTCTGGGTGGGTGACCACTCAGGTAGGTAAGCCAGCCCGCGCTGGCTGCACAAAGGGAAACACCCTGCCCACATTACTTCGACACAGACAAAAACGCTTGCATAAGATTACATCTTTTATATCACACGGGTAAATCCGCGAGAAAAGCGGATAGGTACCGTGGTGATTCGCTCGGGCGACTAGTTCCTGCTCCTGGCTCCTGGCTCATCTGTTTGAGATCCAACTGGTTGCAACATGGAGCTATATGGCTCTAGCCCACCTTTCCATTATTGATATTTCACTTACTTCGGATGCAACTCGTAGGCAAGTTATAGATGCGACACAATACATCTATCCTTATTTTTACTTTCTCTGCCGAGCACAATGTACGAGAAGGTACTGTGTACTATCCTAAAGTGTGGCCGAGAATTAACCGGAAATATTATCTGTGTCTGTGAGCAGTAAAGTTCAAAAAGGATAAGTCCGTTAAATATCACACTTTTTTACTTTCTCTACACGTACTATGTACATAGTGTATACAGAAGGTATTGTATTGCACCCAAAGTTTGATACCGAGATTTCACCGTACATTCATGTTTTGAGTCCCCCTGAATCCAGAAAAATCTTTTTTAGAAAAAATGTCAAAGTGAGTGTCTGTCAGTCTGTCTTGTGTGTGTGCGTGGGGGGCAGCATAGCTAAAAAAAACGTAAAGAACGTTAAATATCAAACTTGGAATTTAAGTTTAATATTTTCCAAGGATGCGACATGAAGATAATCATGAAAATCCCCCCAAACCCAACTACCCTTTATATAGAAACATTTTCAAAAAATTTTACTCTCTCAAAAATGGCTGTAAGGATTTAGATTAAAATGTCATATATTAAAGATATTTACAAGACAAAAAAAAATGTATATCTTGAATTTTCTGGGAATAACCTCTGAAGACTACTTTATTCTGGATGAATTTTACGGAATTTTGCATAACTGCTAAACCATAAGAGATAGACAAAGGCTACGTTTTACAGAAAATGTAGAACTCGTTAAAACGTACAATTCATGTTAAATAGTTTTTTTTCGTGGAGTTTATCTTTTTTTTTTAGATATTCTTTGTTATTGGATTCAGCTTTAAAATACTTATAATTTTCTCATACGGGAATTTCTCAACTACTGTGCATACAGACGTAGTTCAGTCACATAGCAACAAGCTTTTAAAATACTATCGATTTAGACTATGGTATTCTCTTATTTCCCTTCCACTTACAACAAAGCAAATAGTAAGATATTTTCTGATAATTTTTTCACGAATACATTAAGTAAATAGAAGAATAAGCTTTTTAACAATAACTTATTGTAGAGATGTAGCGAAAGTCATATGAATGGAACACATCAGATCTTTTAAACTTGAATTCAACTTATGCGTTCTTTTATGCTGCTTAAACGTATTCCCTTTCTGCTTTCCCTATTTTTTACATTTCTATTAATGCCACACTTGTTTGCCCTTTTTACTTAGATATACAGATACTCATTTTTATAAGAAACCAAACACTAATGCCCAAGATAGGACTCGAACCAGCGATCCCCTGTGCCATGAAGACACTTTAGCGAGTGCTTGAGGAGACAGGTCACTTGATATTTAAGTTTACTATTTTGCAAGGATGCGACGCTAAGATTTGCAGGAAAACAACCCGACCCCAAGCCATTCTTTACATGGAAGAATATTTGAAAGTTTTATTTTTTTCAAAAATGGCTCAAACGATTTTATTAAAATATCGATCTTAAAACTTAAGTATTTGTCGGTATTATAGTATATTTCAATTTTACTTTTCTTAATCCTTTTAAAAACCTCCACGATAATTTAAATCTATTTGAAAGAAAGGAAATTAAAAAAGGATCTACTTCAATACTCTTTAATGGAAATAAAAATAGGTATACTAAAGATATTTAGATGACAAACTGAACAACAAATTCTAACTGGCGCAAAAAACATCTTGGCTCCCTCAGCACATATCGCTACTAAAAAAACCAAAGGAATAAAAATAAATGCTAAAGGAAAGCAACTTCACTACCTAAAAGTAACTTCTTTAGCAAGATCACGGGTCAATGTATTATATCTTAGCCATATATTTGTCTATAGAAGCTGAAGGAGTAGCTCGATAAGAAATGAGGGCGGGGAGTAGCTCTGTTTGATGTTTAAATAATAAACTGGAAGTTAAATCAACCATAGGCAAGAGTTTTTGCTCTAACGACAAATAAGAAGGTGGTAAAATTAAACACAAAACTTTTTGTATGCATTTCACATAATTTTGATATCATGTACAGTTGTATTATTATTTTTTGCAAAGTTTTTTGAATGCTTCATATTTCAAGAATATCATCTTTTCAGCGATAAATGCGTTTATATATTTCAGATTACAATAATAAAAGTTAAATTTAACAATTGCGTTTTCATATCGTGCAGCTAGAAGTTGTAAAACAATTTTAGAATTTCAACAAAAGTAAGTTACTAGTAGTTACAAAACTTACAAGATATAACTAAAGTATCAAGCAAGAAAAGTCTTGTTGCTGACAATTGTAGGTTGGTAACAAATCTAATATTAGGATTTCGGTCTAAATAACAACTTGTAACTCACCTTGTTTTAATCCGAATTGTCTCACCGAGAGTCAAATATAAAACAGTAGGGAATAGTCACTTTAGGAAGCAGAATAAGTTCAAGAATACATATGTTATAGATACATTAGAAGATAATTTAAAAGTTTGGTGCCATATGACTTGGTCTAAATGATGACCATTATGTCAAGAGGATCTGATGATATAATCATTTAGATCATTTGTTTGACCCTTGAAGGTAGTTGCTAAATCCAGTATCGGTGATCTAAATAATGTAACGACAGTATTTAACTAATTGGTTGCCTTAATTAAAACCAGTTGTATTTTACTAATGTGTTCCTTTGTTGTTGTTTCAAGGAACTTTGTGCCATTCTTGAACAGCCAAGCTATGGTGGTTACAAATTAAGTGCACTCTTGACATTGAAAGCAAAAGTTGACTCTTACGACATTTTTTGGGAAAAGTACCTCCTTCAAAGTCTTTGGCTAGTGATATCGAATGCTGATAGGTAGAAACAGACAAAAATCAACTTCTGTTCAATGATATTTGATTCTATTCACGATATTGATTGAATTTGGAAAGAGAAATTTTAATATTAAAGCACTTTACTTGTGTTTAAATTTTCATTTGAGTCAGGTCATTACTCATTAATTCCTCCCGAAAATCAGCACAAAATTGATGTGAAATTGTTTAAAATATTAAACACAAAATACCACTAATTAACATTATTAATCCGAAGTTTTAAAATAATTGGATAGGTGGAGCCAGACTTAAAAATGCAATGCCAGAGTCGGGATTTGAACCATGGATCTTCCGGTCTCTTGCCGGTTGCTTTACCACAGATCTACCATGACAACGTGCCTGCATAGCATTGGATTTCTCAACTGACTCGCATGTTTCCCGGTAAAACACAAGGTGATCTCAAATTATTTTGAGATGATAGTGGCGACTTACACTGTGGTAAGCGCTTTAAGTCCCAGGATCCATAGTGTAGCTAACTATTATGGTCAATAGTGTTGATTTAAAATTGTCTTTTCACACACGCCGTGTGTAGGACAGGAGTTGGGTAGGTAGACTCAGACTGATTGGCAACATAAAAGTTTGTCTCTGTTCATAATAAACTTTTAAGAGTCGCAAATTTAATTATATCTATATTCGCAGTCCGTCTTGTTTTGTTTTCTTTACGCCATCTGATTGCTGTTTCTCCGCGATAAATCTTGCCGACGCGATGCTCTGACAGTATAGATATCGTTTTCCAACTGCTGTTCTGAAGTCTCCTCACGTGAACTCGCTGTTTTGAAGTATCTGCACGTCGTGCTGCGTCACCCACTGTGCTATTTTTCTTATTCGGGTGTTTGAGGCTTATTTCTAGGATTACTCTTTTGATCCTGCTGTATAACATTTCTTTATATGGGATTCCTAAAGTATAACCTAGAGAGTGCGTGAGAACACTGGGCATTTCAAATAATGTGTTGCAGTTAAAATTGTTTTAGTGTTTTCCATTGTATGTGATTCTTCTTTAAAATCTTTGTTTACAGTGTGTTTCAAAGTTACTAACTCGTAATATATTCAACAGACTTTCCAGTACATTGAATCTATCTGAAATTAACAACTTAACTGACTGACGCACTTTTCCCGGTAAGCCACTAGGAAATCTCAAATTATTTTGAAATGTCACGCTTCAATGGCGACTCTGTAAGTATTTTAAGTTCCAGACTAGGTGGATAGATAAAGTCGCACTACAAATTCAATGCCTTAGCCGGAATTTGAACTACGGATCTCCTGGACTTCAGCCGGTTGCGCTACCACTGAGCTACCTTGGCAACGTGCCGCCACGGCATTAAATTTCTCAACTGATTTGAATGTTTCCCTATGGCATTGGATTATTTATTCTGACTTTACATATCCAACTCCTGTCCTACACAAAGCCCATGCGGAAAAAAAAAATAAAAAAATTAACTGACTGTTTTTACAACTTCTTTAGAGGTTATATTGTATCCCACACAAACATTTCTATCAATATTTCAACGAAAATATAGCTTTTGAGGATCCTTTATTCAAAAAGGCACATTTTCAAGAAAAGGTTCGCCTGTGCACCTATTTGTGAGTGGATAGCATAATTAAAGCATGACAAATCGGTTAAATATCATAGTTGGTATTTTAGTTCAGCATATTTCAACGATACTAGACAAATATTTTCCAACCAGTTTTATTCCCCCAAGTACCCTTCCTTACATGCCATATGTTTGAGAAATGTTAATTTCTCAAAAAATTACTCTATCGATGCTCATTAAGGCTAGGAAAATTCAAGATGTACGTAGCCCTCTTCATTCTGGATTACCTTTCCATAACTGATAATCCGTAAAATATACAAGAAGTCTTACTATAGACAAATGCAGATCTCATTAAAGCACACCGTTTTGTGAATGTTTTCCATTTCCAAGACATTCTTTGTTATTTGTTTTAATTTTCTACACTTTACTTTTCTTAACAGGAAAAATGCTGTCCTTTTGTTTCGTTTAGGTTTTTCACTCTTAGCCATTCAAAAAGAACGACTTTTCAAAATGACTCATAGTGACTGGTTCTTGAAAGATTTTATTCTTAATTTAAACCAGAAGGAAGAATGAGCTTTTGTTATGTATAATAGTTTGTAGAGGAATGAGTAGCGAATGTTAAATGAGTGCAAAACACAAGGCTTTTATAAGCTGTATATCAGCACATAACATTTTCCATGAGACACTACTGCTTTCAATATTATCATCAACCTTCAAGATGGGTTGTATTGCAATGTCCATTTGTCAGTCTTTCTCCTGGAATTTGAAAGATATGGTCTTTCAATTTTATTTTATATTCCCTATTTTATCTTTTAGATTAAAATGTTTAACTTTACTCTTATTGTTTTATCTCTAAGACTACAATCACGTACATCAAAAAATTAATTTTGGCAGTTTCAATTATTTTTTTATCATTCTTATTCATGAAATATAATGGACATGCCATAGTTTTATACAATTTTATTATATCTATTTTTTGTTTTGTTTTTAAATGGTCATTTTATAGTGCCACATGTGTATTGGAATGTAGATACCTTTTTGGGTCTCTTACATATTCAATTGAAATGTCACATCTTAGGTGGTTGAAATATTCATTTGTTTTAGTGCTTCATTTTACATAAGTGTTTTTGATAAATTTGGATATTTACCAACGAGGTTAACTTTGATTTCTCCGTTGAAGTAATTAACTTGTGCCTGAGCATTGCTATATCGAGTTGGCACTACGTTTCGGTGTCTACCAGAACGATGTGATCATCTCATGGGACTGTGTTTAAAGAAGATTCGTCCTAATTTAAAATTTGTTGCAACTGCGCTCTCCACTTGGAAACTACTGCGTGATTATAGTAATAGTTCCTGTCTTAAAACCATTATATATTTAGTAAAAGCTCCTTTATACACTTTCTTTGTCATTAAAAGTAAATGTTTAGGTTATCCGTTTTCAGCCATTATATCCCATAAGTTTACTTGTATAACTTTATCAATAGCTTTCTTGTAATAACACAAAGAATATGATTCTCAAAAATTTTCCTCTCCACTTTTTTACTTTCTCTACAAGTACTATGCTCCTAGTGTGTAGAGAAGATATTGCATTCTACCCAGAAATTCGATACCGAGATTTCACCGAGACAGACGTTTTAGGGTCCCCCTGTATCCAGAAAAGAAGTGTTTTCAGAAAAAGGTGTGTGTGTCCGTGTCTGTGAACACGATAACTCAGAAGTGAAAAGTCAGTAAAATACAAAACTTGGTATTTAAGATGAGTATCTTCCAGAAATGCGACACGAAGATTTTGAAAAAGTACCCCCCCCCCCAAGCTACCCTTTATATGCAAAAACTTTAAACATTTTAGATTTTCTTAAAAATTGCTCTAACACTTTGATTAAAATCTCTTATATTTAAGATATTTACTTGCCAAATAAAATGTATACCTTGATTTTTTCTGGAAATAGCATCTAATGACCTCTTTATTCTGCACGAATTTTGCGTAACTGGTAAACCGTAAGAGATAGAAAAAAAATGGACTGCATAAAATATGTTGATCTCGTTAAAACACATTATGTCATACACGATATTTTTGTAGAGCGGAGGGATTCCTTTTTATTGGTGTTACATGTTAAATGCTTATACTTTTCTCATATGGGAATTTATCAGCTCCTAGCCATACAAAGAAAGGCATCTCAATAACATAACAACCAGTTTTTATATTTGGGCAATCGCTTTAGCTTATCGTGTTTCCTTATTTCCCTTCTGCTTATACCTAAGGATGCAAATAATAAGAACAGTTCTGCTAGCTGTATCTCCTTCAGAATGAAATAGATAAAAGAATTAGCTTTTCAACAATAATGTATTACAGAGATGTAAAGAAGGACGTGTGAATGGATCGTATCTGATTTTTTATAATGGTGGATGCGCACCAGAGGCAGCAATCCAAATGAGTTTTAATCAATTCAGTTTTATTGGTTGTTCTTTCGTAAGCTGGAGAGGTAGAATCAGAAGAAAAGTCATATATATCGACAAAGTATGTTATCTGAAGTGAAGTAAAAATGTCTTGGGTTTCACCGGGAAAATTTGTGACGTGGAAAATTTGATGATCTGTCAGTGTTGATTTCAAAGCTCAGATAAAAGGGCAATGGCAACGGAAATCGAATGCTGGTGTTCTGGATCCCTCTACGAAAGTGACATTTTTATTCCGATTCTACTGCTCCAAAATTGTTTAGGAATTTTAATAAATTTCTCTATCTGAGTTTTGCAAGAAAGTAAGCTGCCAATTCTTTTCAAGTGCTACGAAATAAGACATTTTAATAAGTAATACTTCTTCGTTTTACATGGCTCATTTATGTGTAACTCTATTCCTTAACATATTTTTTGATTTCTGTGCGTAATACCACACTTTTCCAGTATTAATATTGTCCGTTCGTAGTATTTATTTCGCCAGTTTGTTCCTGTTCTTGAAAATACTCTATATTCCTCCGCAGCCCTATACTGTTGCTTAGCAAGGGCAGTAATTTTCGGTTTGTTGTCCATATCCTTGTTTCTTTCAAATTGCATACGTGATAAAGAGACCAAAGCTAACAAGACAATTACATACAACCACTCCATAAGCTTTGCCTTACGTTCCCCTTTCCTTCTCTACTATCCTGAGAATGACCTCTGGAGTGTTAGCCTTTTGACATAGAACCAATGGAAGACTGACAGATCTAGAGAGTGTCTTCCAGGCACTAAGAAAATACTTCAGTTATCCACATCTTTCCTCTTTCACTTTTCTCAACCCAGTAAGAGGCTGATAGTATTGGAATATTAGTAATAAGGACTTTCTGTTAACATTAAACAAAGAAAAACACAATAATATTGGGAACAAAAATATCGACACGCTATTTTGCTCTTATCAGTGCACTAATGTATCGAGATCACCGCCAAAATTGATTTAGACTGAACAGTTTAGGACAACATTATTTATTCTGTATACGTTCATTACTATGAGTGTGATAAACTTTTATCTATTATTGTAGCAAAATAACGTTTACTAAAGAGTAAGTCTGTAAACATCTAAGTTATTTCCGTTCCTATCAAACATTTTAAGAAACGTGATATGACAGCGAAAGAGGCAGGAACTCACAAAGCCAATATAGTCGGTTGGCTCGCTTTATCCTGACATTTTCTCTGGACTTTATCTAAATTCAAACGCTGTAGCTCGTAAATCTGCTTCCGATACTAAGAAGAGCGTGGAAAGAGAATGAAAGACAAAAACAGTCGGACCCTTCTCTCTGCCTCTGAAATATGCTTCAGTTTACGTTATGTGCTGACAGAATCCGAATTTGTAACATCCTTGTATCCAAACAGCAGCATTCATATAAAATCCAACCTTTTACAGCTTTATCTCGTAGCTGAACTTAGCAGGAGAATCGCTGCGATACTTTATAGGCAACACATAAAATGGCGTGCGCTTTGTTTCTCGGCATTTGAAAAGATTTTATTGGCTGTATAACCTTTGAAGGTATAGTAACACTTCCACTGCAAAGAACTTTATTACGTGAGACTTATTTACATGATGTAAATTCCAGTGCAAAGTTGCATTCCTTTATAAAATAAACTTCCTACTTTGTTTCTTATACTTTAATGAATCCATTGATTAAAAAAAATCTTATGTGTCCCATTCATATACTTTTCTCTGTAATAAATTATTGTTTAAAAGCTTATGCTTCTATTTTCTTTATGCTTATCAAGAAAAAATAAGCAGAAATGTTGTTCCTTGTAAGTAGAAGGGAAATAAAAGAGTGCTATAGGTTAAAGTGATAGTCAAAAGCTGGTTGTTACGTGACTGAAATATCTTTGTTTGTATGGACAGGAATTGAGAAATTCCCTTACGAGAAAAATATAAGTATTTAAAATGTGAAATCAATAACAAGGAATATCTGCAAAACGATCAACTCCACGAAAAAATTGTGTATGACATAAACTGTGTGTTTTAACAAGTTGTACGTTTTCTGTTAAGTAGGCTTTGTCTATCTCTTACAGTTTACCCGATACGCAAAATTCCGTAAAAGTTATTCAGAATAAGGTAGTCTTCAGAGGATATTCCAGAAAACATCCAGAAATGAACAGCTCTTCTGAGGTTACTCGCAAAAGTTCAAGATATATATTTGATTTGTCATGAAAATATCTTAAACATATGACATTTTTGGGAAAATCAAAAGTTTTGAAAAAATGTTCCGTATAAAAGGTAGTCGGGGTGGGGGATTTTCTTTTCTCGAAATGTACATGTCGCATCCTTAACAGATGCGGAACTTAAATGACCAAATTTGGTATTTAAGGAACTTTTCGTTTTTGAGCTATGTTGCCCACACGCACAAATACACAAACACAGACACATTAAAAATCTCGTATTAAGGATTCTTAAAACGTGTATTCATGGTGAAATTCGGTATAGAGTTTTTGCGCTGAATACTATACCTTCTATATCAACTATGTATTTGCATTGTACAGAGATGCTAGAGAGACTAAAAATTTAGAGAGATTTCAGCAAGTCTTTACAAAGCATTTTATTTAATCAATTAGTATATTAACGTGGCAGTGTGGGTTTTATTTACTCATATCCTAACTGAGAGAGTTGATATTGCCATAACGTATGTGACTCCCATGCGGGAGGTCCCTGATTCTGCCCACTCTGGTTGGTGGTTTCCATGTGGTTGTTAGGCGAATTCTGACGTGATTTCCCATTTACCAGGATTTCCTTTCTCTCAATCCCCTTCATTTGTTTTCTTCTCAAGTTTCAGGCATCCTTTCAGGTTTATAATGCATAACAGCGGGCAGATGGTGCGGATACGTGCTCGCTGGAAAATATCCTCCCGTAGACACCAGAGAGCTAACAGGTGAAGGTCGCTTGGTCGCCCTCTCCAGTAGTTGGTCATGTACTTGGAAATATTAGGGACTTCTACTCGTCTCTGTACCCTGCCTGTGACCTGTAACCTCTCCTGGTTTCTTCATTTCTCTTCCTACTGGGGACTGTCAAGTGCAACAGATCCGTATAGTCGTAGTACGTGAAGTGTCCCCCTTCATAGTTTACTCTTTACCGTTTTGCGTATGCTCTATTTTCATTACATCTAAATTTTAATGTGAATGATAAGTAACTATTCCCATTTAACGGTGTTATTATTAATATATTTTAAAAAGCAACGAATACAATAGTTGGTTAAATGAGTTACACTACAAATTTCTCTTCCTACATATTGCTGTAAAATACAACTGTCCTCTGGCATGTTGCCGATCTATATGAACAGTGTGGTCGTTTTATTGTGAGGTCGCAGATTGCGGGTATGTGTGCTCCTCACACTGTCAATCAACCTGGCATATTTTCCTTTCCTTATGTTACGTTATAAGGTGTATTCGGGAGTGTTTCGCCAATATTGAAATAAAATTAATTACGATGGAAACTCGGCTGTAATCAATACATTCTGTATTAATTTTAGCTAACATAATCGTGATAATATTCATATTAGTAAGCCTAATAAATAGTGTGTAGGACAGGAAACCATATATAACATAATTAATGTTAAGCATGTTTGTGGGTTTTAGCGTAGAATCGACATTTAGAAAATACTTAAGTTTGATATTTAACTGAGTTTTCGTTTTTGAATTGTGCTGCCCACCACCCCCCACACTGACTTTTACTAAAAATGTTTTTTTTTTGGGTTCAGTGGTTCTCAAAATATTTATATATAGATATATTGGTATAGAATTTTTGGGTGGAATACAATACCTTTTGTATCTACTATTTACATTGTACATGCATACTAGAGAAAGTAAAATACTAGATATAAGAGGTTATCTGGAAAGGATGAAAATAGATACGAACATAGAGGAATTTCTAAGTAGAGTAAAACGGAAATGATTAGGAGAATAGTACAGGGGATAAGAGGAAAAATAAATGTAGAGTTAGAGAAGACAATCTACTCTTTTTTTTTTTAATTAGATTCTCCACCCTCCCCCCCCACACACACCTCATAAATACATTCATTTATTCATACTTAAAGCGACTGGGAAGGATATGGAAATAATCTTAGCTACAAAAAATTCCCACTTTCCAGCCGCGAATCGAACCTGGAATCCCTCGCATAGCAGGTATGTGCTCCCAGCCCTTTTAAATTATTATACTTTTCTTCTGGTTCATGCAAAGATAAAGAATTACAAGACTGCCTCCGTGGTCGAGTGGTTCAGCGAGCTGACTTCTCACCCGGAGGTCCCGGGATCGATTCCCGGCTGGGGCGGGGAATTTTTCTTTAACCGGAATTATTCCCTAGAGTTTTCTTCAAAATCTTCGTGTCGCATCCTTGGAAGATACCGAACTTAAATACCAAGTTTAATATTTAAGGGTCTTTTCGTTTTTGAGCTATGCTATTCACACACACACATACGGAAATGTTTTTTTTTTTTTTTTTTTTGGATTCAGGGGGTCGTAAAAGGTGTATTTCCGGTGAAATCTCGGTATCAAATTTTTGGGTGGAATACAATACTCCCTCTATACACTATGTACATAGTACGTATAGAGAAAGTAAAAATGTACATACACACCTTGTTTCTGAGAGCTTCGTAACTTATTTTGAAATATCTATTATAATTCTTTAGTTAAGTGCAATATTCCTTGATAAGGGTTTGAATTAATAAGTAACACGAAAAAGTTTCAGATACATAACTTTTAGTGAATGCACTTTTCGGTGCAAAAATATACGTATGTTTATAATACGTTTCTCATAAACAACTATTGAAGCGTATATCTATTTCCTCAAGCTGAACTTGCAATAAACAGTTTGCATCTTCATAGAACACTCTGTTTTACAGAATATTAGATAAAATAACCTGTTACTAGTTCTTAAATGACTTAAAGATTCGATTCGCACAGGAGTTACTGGAGAACAAGTTTTTGTTACGATACATTTGAAGCATAAATAGTAGCTGTGCATTTAAGATGATGATTATTCCCCAATCTTTCATTCGTAGAATGACAACTTGCTCTGCTAATTGCTTTGAATCAGACGGCAACTTGTTATCAATTGTATTTACTTGCACGTTTAGCCAGATCGAATCAGAAATAAATGAATAGTGAAGGAGAGAGTCTGATGTTAATTTAAGGTCTCATTACGTAAAAAAGTTAGAATCCAGTTTAGCTTTCGTATTCATTGACGAAATATAGAAGCATTAAGCAAAGTAGAAGCAAACTTTTGATAACTAATAAAAGCGACAGCAAATGTAATTCTGTCTTCTATTACCATGATTTTCTTTATATTTCTGTAACAAATTATTGTTAAAAAACTTCTTCTTCTTTATTCCTCATGCTAATCCAGATGAATATTAGCATAAATAGTCTTATTCCTTCCCTTCCTGTAAACAAAAGTGAAATAAGGTAGTATAGCAGGCTAAAGCGACAGTCAAATATGTTAAAATCTGGCTCCATGTGATTGAAATCCGTATCTTTGCATTCCGGTTTTAAAACTCAGACCAACAATAAATAGGAAAATGTCGGAAATTGTCAACTCCACGAAAAAAAATGTATATGGGTAAGGAGATCTACATTTTTTATGCAGTAAGTTTTTTCTATCTTTTAAGGTTTACCAGTAATGCAAAAGTCATCCAGAATGAACAGTTTTCATAGGATGATGTAAACATATCTAATACGGAATTTTAATCAAAATCATTACAGCAATTTTTGAAAAAATCAAAACATTAGAAACTTTTTCCATTTAAAAGGTAGTTCGGGGTGGGGGAATTTTCTTTAAAATCTTCATGTCGCATCCTTTGGGAGATACTAAACGTAAATACCAAGTTTGATATTTCACCTATTTTTCATTTTTGAGTTATCGTGTTCACGGTCACACACTGTTTTTCTAAAAATCTGATGTGTTCCATTCACATGGCTTTCTCTACATCTCTGTAACAAATTATTGATAAAATGCTTATGCTTCTATTTACTTCATGCTAATCGAGAAAAAAAATAGCAGAAATAGTCTTATTACTTGCTTCCTTGTAAATAGAAGCGAAATAAGGGAATACCGTAGGTTACAGTGAATGTCAAAAGCTAGTTGCTCTGTGAATGAAATTCCTTTGTTTGTATGGACAGGAGTTGACATATTCCTGTATGAGAAAAGTATAAGTTTTTCAAAGCTGAAACCAAAAACAAGGAATATCTCAAAAATGATCACCTCCACGAAAAAAAAATGTAAACAACATAAACTGTGTGTTTTAATGTGCTCTACGTTTTTTGTGTAGTAAGTTTTTGTCCATTTCTTACGGTTAGCAGTTATGCAAAATTCCGTAAAATTCACTCAGAATAAAGTAGTCTCCAAAGACTGCTCTGAAAATTTAAGATATACATTTTATTTGTCAGGCAAATATCTTTAATATACGATATTTTAATCAAAATCGTTAGAGCCATTTTTTAGAAAATCAATATTTTCGAAAAAAGTTCCATGTAAAGTGTTGTTTGGGGTGGGGGGATTTTTCTCAAAATCTTGGTGTCGCATCCCTGGAAGATACTAAACTTAAGTACCAGGTTTGGTATTTTAGCGACTTTTCGTTTTTGAGTTATCGTGTTCACAGACACACGGACACACACACACACGGACATTTTTCTGAAAATTTTTTACTTTCTGTATACGTACTATATACTTAGTGTATAGAGAATGTATTGCACTCCACCCAAAAAATCGACACCGAGATTTCACCGAAAATATATGTTTAGGGTCCCCTGTATCCAAAAAAAAAAAAAAAAAAATTCAAAAAAAGGTCCGTGTGTGTGTGTGTGTGTCTATGAACACGATAACATAAAAACGAAAAGTTGGTATTTAAGTTTAGTATCTTCCAGGCATGCGACACGAACATTTTGAAAAAAATCTCCCCACCCCAAACTACGCTTTATAAGGAACTTTTTTCGAACATTTTGATGTTCTTAAAACTGGCACTAACGATTTTGATCAAAATATGTATAATAAAGATATTTACCTGCCAAATAAAATGTATATCTTCGATTTTCTGGGAATAACCTCAGAAACTTACTTTATTCTGGATGAAATTTACGGAATCTTACATAGCTCTTAAACCGTAAGAGCTACATAAAAACTTAGTACACAAAAAATGAAGAGCACGTTAAGACACACAATTTATGTTATATACATTTATTTCATGGAGATTATCGTTTTTTAAATATTCCTTGTTTTTGGTTTCAGCTTTAAAAACAAACTATTCTCATACAGGAATTTGTCAACTCCCGTCCACAAAAACGAAGAAACTTGTTACATAGCAACCACATTTTGACTATGATTTTAATCTTAGGTACTACCATATTTTGCTTCTACTTTTAAGGAAGCAAGTAATAAGACTATTTCTGCTACTTTTTTCTCGATTAGCATGAAATAAATAGAAGCATAAGCTTTTTAACAATAATTTGTTGCAGAGATATAGAGAACATCATGTGAATGGAACACATCACATTTTTTTAGATACAGAGGACCCTAACACATATATTTCCGGTGAAATCTCGGTATCCAATTTTTTGGTGGAGTGCAATACCTTCTCTATACACTATGTACATAGTACGTATACAGAAAGTAAAAATACTTCTTTTATTTCAAGCAACCTATAATGTGTATTTCCGGTGAAATCTCGGTATCGAATTTTGGGTGGAGTGCAATACCTAGTACGTGTAGAGAAAGTAAAAACTAAAGGGTTGCATAATTATTATTTTGCGTAGCTGTTCTGCAATAAACTATTATTCTTATAATAATTTTTCTATTTTCTTTACTTATATCTATTTACATTTTTTTCATTAAAACTGTTATTACATACTTCCTTAAACATAGGCAGGAATAAGGGAATAGACTAGGCTAAAGCGATGGTCAAATCTTCCAGGAGCTGATTTCTATTTAATGAATTGACATTGTGTTCTCTTTGCTTGACAAAGCAAAGTAAAAGTATTTTCAATTTCATAAAAGTAAATTAATTAAAAGTTGAAGCCAATAACTAAGAATATCTCAGAGACGGTTAACTGCACAAAATATTTATTGACATGAGTTGCGTGTTTTAACGAGATATACATTTTTATGCAGTAAGAGTCTCTTATGTTTACCAGTCATGCAGAAGACACCCTGAATGAATAGCACTTCAAAGGATATTCCCCGAAAATGAAACTGGATAACGTACTCTGAAATGGTAAAAAATAGCATTTTTTGTTTTGACACTAATAAAATCTCTATTATTTCTAATTTCAGAAAATATATACTTTTGGGGGCTTAAAAGGATTTTAGTGAATTTAAATATAATTTAATTGCTGGTCTGCGTTTCTTTAAAGCTATCATGCAATGCCCCTTTTGTGAACATGTATTTAAATTCAGTTTTCTCAAAACAGCATTTTTGGATACCTATGTACCTTTTTCAGAAAGTATGAGAGCTGTCATTTTCAGCACATGGTTGAACTTTCTGAACCATAATAGGGATGTAGTATATGTACATCATATTAAGAAACCAACAACTTTCTGCATTTTCCACATTTTTACTTTTTTGAGTTTGCAAATAAAATATTTTTTAATTTATACTGAAAAAAACTTGGAATAAATCCCATGTCCCAAACAGCCTGAACGATAATATGCAGTTCAGTAATGTCTTTTGTCCTGGACCTTACTCCTGGAAAATTTTCATTCTGCGAACACTTGGAAACTGTGTAGTCGTTGTGAACCAGGTTGTATTATGTATAGATATGGTTTATGTCATACTTATGTCAGTGTGTTTTAGTGTTAATATTATGTGGATATATTTCTCTTAAATGTATTTGTATATTATAATAGGGTAATTAAAGCATTTGAATAAGGTGTACTTTGTGTTGTAAATTTAAGTTGCTCTATTTGAATATCTCTGTCCTTTTATTTTCGTGTTTACTCTTTTAATTCATTCTTTGTTTGTTTTTTGTTTTTTTTTGTTTTAATATTGCTTACTATTATGTGCATTGCAAAGACACGTACTCTGTGGAACTCGTGCAAATGATGAAGCTCAAAGTATGATACTGTTATTTCAATAAGTACAGTTATTCATTCATTATATCACAGGTTTACTTTCACCGCGTTCACTTTTTCAAAGAGATGCTCTTTCAGCCACGTCAAAACTTTCGCTCGGTGAATTCCTGTATTTTCTACTTCTGTGAAATAAATGTTTCTTGCATAATTTTAATAATCCTTGCAGTATAGGGATTTATTTTTACTTTTCTGCCACAAACATGGGAGATAAAATACAAAGAGTTCAGGGAAATACAGGTTTTGAAAGCCTCTGAATGAAAAGCATTTTCAGTAAAAGGTCCGCATGTGTGTGAAAATCGGAAAGTCCGCTAAATGCCAATCTTGATATTTACGTTCAGCATCTTTCGAGGATGCAACACAAAGATTTGCATGAACATTTCCGCACCCCAAACTGCACTGGATGAAAATTCACATGAATGTCACATCTGATATTTTAACCTCATAGTACTTCTGATATTTTCTTCTAATAATGTAAGTGTCTATATTATGCAATCTTGCGAGGCGATCTTGTTTTGTTCACCGCGCTTTCTTCGAACCGATACTCCTTCCGCGCAACGCACCTTTTAATCATTGAATATAAAGGGACAGAGTCTTTCAACGTACTGTCCATATCCTCCTTGATTTCTTTAGGCGTTAAGCCTTGCAAATGGAAGTATTTAATCACTGCTCGTTTTTCCAAATCCTCCATTTTCGTGAAAACTCTTAAAGTTATCTTGTTTAAAATGCTGTCATTCGAAAACTAATCAAGGTATTGACCTGTAACTATGGATACAAGCCAGTCTAGAGTTAATTATACGATGCTACTGTCTAACTGGCCTAGTGGCGCCATATCTATGTGGGCCCCGGGACTTCCAGCCGACCCTAGTATTTGTAATAGGTATTTTCCGACCTTCTTTTTCTCTTCATCACAAAACGTAATGAATAACACCTTCAGCTTACTAATAAACTGCTCTAGTTTCTTTTGTTTCACCACAACAATGTGAATGCAAGGCAACGCACTGAAGAATATATCAGATTGTACAGCATTTTCTGACATTTGTATTACGTCATCGCTGTAATTGATTGACTGTCTGCTGTCAGTGCAAGACTTCACTCGCCTTGGCCGGCTTATGTGTGTATGTAAAAAAAGGGGAAACAAATAGAACAACAGAAACGTAAAAATAATTTTAAAAAAGAAGAAAACTAAAAATATTAATGAAGTGGTTTGGTAAGATTACTGGGACTGAAGTTGCTAGTTTCTATTCATTGCAAGCAATTATATCTAATATTATTTAACATACATATAACGTTCATGATATTAACCTTAAAAGAAAATAATTTTCAGAAAACTAAAATATTTTGTCGCATATGATAACGCTGCATGTTATTTGTCGACAGTAAAATATTGAATTTTATATAGTGTTAAAAACAAACAAAACAAAACAAAATTTTTGCAAAAGATTATTCATTAATAAACATAAGAATTTGCAGAGTTTTTATTTTCTTTTCTTCCTTGTGAGTAGGGAATATATTAGACTAAAGCAATAAACAAATGTTTTAAAAGTTATCGCTGTGTGAAATAATTGCATTCCCGGGAGTAAAACAAAAGAGATGAAATTAAAGTTGGTTTTGCGCTTGAGAAAAGCTTAAGTAGATTAAAATTGAAACCTATAACATGGAATACACCAGAAACGGTAAACATTACAAAAATGAATATTACATGAATTGTGTTTAATGGGATCTACCCATTTGTGTCGTAAATTTTTGTGTATCTCTTTCGTATACGAGTTATGCAAAAGTCATTGAGAATGAAGAGGTCTTTTGATATACTTAAATTTCGTTTGTCATGAAACATCTTAAATATATGGCATTTTGAAGGAAATGGTAGAACAATTTTTGAGAAAATGTCCATTTAAAGGGTAGTTGGAGTTCGGAGGATTTCCCTGAAGATTTTCATGTGACATTCTTGGAAGATATTGAACTTAAATAGCAAGTTTGGTATTTAACGGAGTGTTCGTGTTTAAGTTATGATGCCCACAGACATTTTTAACATTGTTCCAAAAATGCTTTCTTTTCGGGAGAACTCAAAACATGTGTTTTCGGCTAAATTTTGTTTCAAAATTTTGGGTAGAATACAATACCTTCTCTATCCACTATATACATTGTATGTACATAGCTGCGAGAGAAAAAAGCACAGAATGTAAATAATACATTTTTATTTATCTTTATAGTGCATAATCCAAAATTTTACCTTATATTAAAAAGAGTTACTCGGATATTTTCATCAAGAAAATATTTTAACGCTTATGAAAATATAAAAGATACTGTAAAAAAATGCATGTGGGGCATTTTAAACTGGCAGAAAAGTATGTAATTCAGACTACCAGAATTCCATATGAAAACGTTTGTGTTTAAACATCATATTGCAGCATTGAAATAATTGGATAATAGTTCCATAATGGTTTAAGAATTTTCTCAATGAAGTTTAAGAATTATTTTTCCAGAAATTTTCAAAAGTAATTGCGATTGCTATACTTTTAGGTCCCAATTAACGGTATTGAAACCTACATACATATGCTCTCCTTTGATATGTGTATTTGGCTAGCTGATTTATATAATATTGCTCTTTTAATATCTATTTTATTTTTATTGTTATTATTGGCATTGTTAGGTTTAGTAGCCGGGTCGTCTGATAAGTCCCGGACCTCACATAGCTATGGTGCCACCAAGCCAGTTAGGCGGTAGCATCATATAATTTGATTGTAGACTAGCATGTACACATAGTTACAGGTCAGGTTGTGTAGTTTTCCAATGTCAGTATTTAAAACAAGACAATTTTAGAGTTTTCACAAAATTGGAGGATTTGGAAAAACGAGCAGTGATTAAATACTTTCATTTGAAAGGCTTAACGCCTAAAGAAATCAGGGAGGAAATGCGCAGTACATTAAAAGACATATTTAATGATTAAAAGGTGGGTTACACAGTTTAAAATGGGATGTATGAGCACTAGTGATAAGCAACGCTCTGGACACCCTGTAGAAGTGACAACTCCAGAGATCATTGAAAAAAATTCATTGTTTAGGGCTGGAAGACATATTAAAGTTGTTTGCGATAGCAGAGGCTGTAAACATATTAAAAGAATATGCAAGTAATATTTTAAGTGATGTTTTGGGCTTTCACAAGGTATATGAAATATGAGTGCCGCATTTATTGACACCTGAACAAAAGTTGCAAAGAAAACTGTTTCTTTTAAGAATGTGGAGCAGTACTGTAAAAATCCCAGTGAATTTTTGAGACGCCTTATTACCATGGATACATCACTACACTCCCTTGTTAGCTAACAAGGTTATGGCGAGTGTTTTCTGGGATGCATAGGGAATTATTTTTATTGATTACTTGGAAAAGGATAAAAGTACAACTGGTGAATACTACGCAAGCTTACTGCAACGTTTGATTGATGAGGTGAAAATAAAAATACCTCATTTGGCAACAACAAAAAAACAAACAAACAAAAACAAAACAAAAACAACAAAAAACTTGTTTCATAACGACAGTGTTTCGGCCCATCGTTCAGTTATTGCAATGGGGAAAAATGTGCGAATTAAAGTTCAAATTTCTTGAACATTCAACCTATTCGCTAGATCTAGTAACTAATTACTACCACCTGTAAGCAAATCAAAAAATTTCTTCGAGGACGAAGATTTCACAGCAACGAGGTCATTGATGCGGTAAATAAGTATTTTGAGGACCTTGATAAATCGCACTACAGAGATGGTTTAATTAAATTAGAACACCGATATAACAAATATAGTAGTAGCCTTCCTGCAGATGATGTTGAGAAATAGCGTAAAAAAAAAAAAAGAATTAAATGCTGTTTTCATTGAGAGGCCCGGGACATAGCAGCCAACCCTGGTATGGTTATTTATTATTGGCATTAGTATTTAATAAAATCGTTCTGATATTAGGCAATATGAGTATGGTGAGATAACAACCTGGCTGATGCATACCCATATTTCTTGTAGCTTGCTTAGTATAATTATTATTATTGTTATTATTAATATTATTATTATTGTTATTATTAATATTATGATTATTATTGTTATTATTAAGATTATTATTCTTAATATTAATGTTATTATTGTTAATATTATTGTTATTATTATTGTTAATATTATTACTATTATTATTAGTATTATTATTAGTATTATTATTAGTATTATTATTAGTATTTTTGGGCTTCAGTCATAAGTCTTAATAGTTGCAATACAATTGCATTGATCACACTATGGTTTACTCAGTTTATCATCAAATATGGCACTCTCTACATAAATAGCTCATTAAATTAGTGAACTGCCAACTATAACATACCGCTAATATAAATACACACTCGAAATTGCCAATAAAGATAATATTTACAAATATTAGGATCTCATTAATTTATGATGAAGCGTATACAAAAGCAAATATAATTAATTTTTCTGATGAAAGAGATTACTTTGTTTACCCAACATTGAGGTGACGCATATATTAACCATCTCATATTTATATACGAACTTTGTAAAAGTGTGAAACATTTAGAATCCGTTTCAAATTTATCCGTATTGATATCACAACGCTCCAGGTTTTATAGAACTTCTTGGACAGCATTTTTCCATTTATTTTTACTATATCGCAAATAAAGTTATATAAGAGCTAATATGTCTGTAAAGACCCGTCACTGAATATTAAACGTTATTTAAAACAAATACGACTTTCTCTATTCATCCTTCGACCACTGGTTCTTACAAAACTTATTTTTATACACTTCATGTTAATTGAGATGTGTTTTTTAGAGACTTTTTTTTACACATTTTCTTGCAGTTACAATTGGAATAGGGGCATGCAGCAGGATTAAGTGGTGTTGAAATGTTTTAAGAACTGGTTTTGCTCTAGCGACATCTATATTTTTAAGTATTTTATCTGTCTTTTATGGCATATCACTTATGTAAAAGTCATTCAGAATGAAAACTTCAGACGATTTTCCTAGAAAATTTAAAATGTGCATTTCATCTGTTAAATAACTATGGTTAAATACTAAACACAAGAAAATTTAAAGTCGTTATGACTATTTTTTATAGAAATCAACTATTTTTATAAAGGATAGCGGGATGCGGATAGCCTAGAAAACCTTTGTCCTTAGAAAACTCAGAACCTTGACACTTTTTTTTTTAATTATGTTGTTCATAGACACACAGGCTATATCTAAAAATATATTTTTGCAATTAATGGGGTCTGAGAACACACATTTCCGATGAAATATCTGCATAGAATTTTTTTCTGGAATACAATACTCTCTCATATTTACTTTACATAGTAGAAAAATTAATAACTTAGCTATGAATATACGGTCCAATGTTTTAATTTAAGATCAGTGGAATATATGCTGAAAATAAAAATATGAACTATGAAATAATATTCTTGAAGAGCATCCTAAGAAAAAGATGTGTGCTTCGTTCATAAATAATCCTTTATTCTTATATCACTTCTCAAATTCATTTTATAAACGCTTATTTTTCTATTTCATATTAATCGAGGTGCAACATGTTTGCAAAAATTGTTTATTTTCACATTTGATTAGCCGGAAGTAAACTCCTTAAAAATCGGATTGTTATATGAAATTCTACATAACTTCAAAAGACAAGAACCGTGAATTCCAAAATTAAAAAAAATCTGATGTGTACCATTGACATGGCTTTCTCTATATCCCTGCAACAAATTTTTCTTAAAAAGCTTATACACCTATTTACTTTATGCTAATCAGCAAAATGTGCAGAAATTGTCTTATTACTTGCTTCCTTGTAAGTAGAAGCGAAATAAGGGTCTACCATAGTTCAAAGTGATAGTCAAAAGCTGGTTGCTATGTGACTGAAGTTCCTTTGTTTGTATGGATAGGACTTGACAATTCCTGTATGAGAAAAGAATAAGTTTTTCATAGCAGAAACCAAAAATAAGGAATATCTCAAAAACGACGAACTCCAGGAAAAAAATATATGTAACCTAAATTGTGTGCTTTAAGGTGCTCTACATTTTTTGTGTTGTAAGTTTTTGTCCATCTCTTGCGGTTTAGCAGTTACTCAAAATTCAATAAAATGTATCCAGAAGAAACTACTCTTCAGAGGCTATTCCCAAAAAAAAATCAAGATATACATTTTATTTGTCAGGAAAATATCTGTCATTACGAAATTTTAATCAAACTCGTTAGAGCCATTTTTGAGAGAATCAAAATGTTCGAAAGAAGTTCCATGTAAAGGGTAGTTGGGGGTGGGGGGATTTTTCTTTGTGTCGTATCCCTGGAAGATACTAAACTTAAATATCAAGTTTGATATTTTACCAACTTTTCGTTTTTGAGTTATCGTGTTCACAGACACACACACACACACACACACACACACACACACACACACACAGACCCTTTTGTGAAAATGCTTTTTTTTTTTATATTGGGGACCCTAAAACATATATTTCCGGTGAAATCTCGGTATCGAATTTTTTGGTGGAGTGCAATACCTTCTCTATACACTATGTACATAGTACGTATAGAGAAAGTAAAAATTGCATAGTTTTCATTAACCTTTCATAAGTATTAATTTTACGTATTGTTTACCAAGGGTCTCTGCGAAAGTAGAAGAAAAGCACACGTAACTGACGTAGGCAGTAGTAACCCTTCTTTTTGTACCTTTACCCTGTCTAAAAATGCTCTGACCAAATAACGCACCGTTTCGTATTATCCAAGTTTATTCTTCTTTCCCAGCCCTGAGGAGCTGATAAACAAAGCAAAAGTTTGATTTCTCACCATTCTACACAGGGATATTAAGCGTATTGTTGGTATACAAAGTTCAGCAGTGGTGGAACTAGACAATTTTAAAGCGAGTGGCTATGTCTTGTAATCTTTCTTCTTCAAATGAGGTTTTACAAATCGTTTATTGGGCATTCAGTAGAACGCTGACATCTTTTCTCGACAAACATTTACCAATACTAGGCTAATTGAGATACAAAGAGACGCAGTATTGTTAGAAGGGTATTTTCATTTAAATTAATGCGTTATCTAAGTATAGTTCAATTTTATAGTCATACCTAAAATTTTTGGTATTCCACGCGGATTAAAATTTGCAGAATTAAAATGTCGTCTTATACTACAATTTTTTTGCGTATTACAACTGTTTAGAAAACAAACAATTAGCATTTCTAGTGTATCAATCTCAATGAAACGGCACAGTCTGTTGTTATTCGTCATGTACACAGCTAAACGGGCACTAAGGAAGGGGTGACAATGTTTGAACACAAATGTGAGCTAGCTCAGCAGGCTCACTGCCTAGATATTATTTTAAATTAGGCTATGCAAACTTAATTTCATTTACTTTCCCGTTAATACAGTTGTTTATATAACAAAGAGGGTCTCTAAGCAATGAGTAGGACAATAATATTTCCTTTAAACATTTTTCTCCCTCTATAGTATTTGAAAGCAACATTTCATAATGCGGTGCGTTCCTAAACTACAATTGGTAATTTTGTTTCTACTCTGTTTCATTGTGTGTACTCAAAACTAACCTAAATCCACAAGAAGCTCTAAGTAATGAGATCACAAAATGGCCATCTCAAGCAAAGCAAAGCTACATTCACGATGAGATGCAAGCGCAGATGTAACGCTTATGCGCTACGCAAGTTTCAAATTAAATAATATAACCAACAATAACGTAGAAGAAAATTCACTCAATCTTTTACAAATAAATAGGTTATATAAATTGCATACTAACAACTGACATTCGCGGCAATGACGTTATAAAATTGTTTATCCAAAAATGTTAGAAATAAGGCAAACATAGAGGCTGCAGAAAGTGATAAAGCTACACATGAGCCAAGAAATCTAGACGCAGATGGTGTGTACATCCATTAAATCAAAGGAGGATCCTCAAGGAGACTACCCTAACATCAATAAAGAAATGAATGATGGCGCGGCACGACCAAATAACATGTATATACAGTTGGTCCTGTAAAATCTCGCATTGTGATCGTCTATTGTTGATCAGCAGGCAATGCATAAAGGAATGAATGCAGATTTCTTTTTCTGCGTACACAACATAAGGATAAAGTTTGGAGTTTGCAAACTCTTGAGTTGCATTACAGTACTAGCGTCTTAGCGAGTGTCTATGTGAATGCTTACATTGAATAACATGGGTGCAAAGTCTTACCCTTACGCTGCGTCGGCGCTTACATTTCATTGTGAATGGGGCTTTAAAGCTGAAACCATGGACATCCTCGAATTATTGCAGAGATCACGGAAGTGTCATAATATTAACAAATGTTTCAGTAGGTCGATAAAAAAGAAAAGAAAGATAGAAGAAAAAGGTCCACAATGCGGTGCGTTTCTGAACTGCAACCATTATATTAACGAGTTTGTTACTTTTTCTGCTACATTTAGTAAGTAGGCGGAGCATTTCATTTTGCCCAAAAATTCAATATCGAGATTTTTTCGGAAAATAAATATTTTAACACATCTGGATTCAAATAAAGCAGTCTTCACGCTCGCACATAACTTAAAACAGAAATGTGGGTAAATATCTGGCTTTTATTTATGTTTAGACGTTTCCAAAGATGTGAAATGAAGAGTTTCAATTAAATCCCTCCACCCCTGCCTACCATTTACATGGAACCTTTTTCAAAATATTTGGTTTTCCATAAAAAAATACACATTTCCATGAAAACTGAAATGTATATTTTACATCTTATAGAAAACCATGTGAAGACTTCATTCCGAAAGAAATTTATATAATCTTGCAAATGTTAAACCAGTATTTCTCAAGGTGTACAAAATGAGTTGGCTAGGTGCTAGGTGAACAGAGTGCAAATCTCCACTCCTGTATGTATATATACACATACATACATACAAACAAAAGCATACTGACATAGATTCTTTCAAACATAATTGATTTAAAATAACATTTTTGGTGCCATGATCCGCTTCCAAGATATTGACTTCTTATGCTTCGAATCGTTTAATACATTGTCGCTCTAGTACAGTCAATTTATTTCACGATTTTATGACCAGTGTACAGATATACATTTAAAAAAATTGACAATCGTTATTTCCTTTGTATATTGTCTTATGACGTCTCATGCTACGGTTCTCTTTGGTATCTGATTCATCGCAGTTGGAGACCTTGGGATGCGTGAACAACACGGAAGAGCGGCGCGACGTAACAGGAACCTTCGGAACACGAGAATCTTCTCGCGAGAACGTGATTCTTCTCGAACTTTGAGATGCTTCTGGAGCTTCTGTTTCTACAACCCTCCGGAAAGTTCTATGACCTCATTTTCTAGCTTTAAAAGGAGGAAGAATTGCTAGCCGTGACTATTGCGAGTCCTGTATGACTGGAGTGTTAGTAAGAGTGGCGGGCGAGGTATGGGTGCCGTGCAGCCATAAACTGTCTATGTGTCGAAGCGTCAAGTGTATAACTTGCAACAGTCAATTTAAGACTTATATGCAAACAATTTTAGAGTAAATAAAGACATATGTTACGATATCGATTAAACCAAAGCAGGTAGGAAAATTGTCTTTGTTAGATTTACTTGTATACCCACTAAGATGTGATAGAAGATGTGTATCATGTGGTTGTTTTGTTACATTTGTTTTGCTACGTAATTCTAAATGCATAAACTCCCATAACCAAAATTATATTATAATTTACGATTTAAGAAGCTGATCCATTTTAAGATTAGGAACATTAAATATTTTAGTTCTAGTTTTTATTGCTTTACCTTCTATTCGAATTCTAAGTTGTCTGGATGTCCTAGAATATGAGGTTCTTTTGTATTTATTATAAACAAATATAACACATTTCCGCATAATAAAACTTGAAATTCCTTATATTATACAGGCCGTTGGGAATAAAAATGCATATTTTTCTATTGTTTTATTTATATATCTTCCTTCAACTTGTATGACCATATTCGTTGCTCAGTTTTAGAAACACTTGGTGATAGTTTTTATGCTGAACTGTAGGGTTTATTGCGTTACTTCTTCAGTATTATACAATTAAACACACACACAAATTCACATTCACAAGCATACTACCAGACCATATGGGGTATAAGTGTTCTAAACAAAGAAAAATTCCTCGCCCCAGCTGGGAAACGAAACTGGAACCTCGGGTTGAGAAGCCAGAACGCTGATCTTTGTATTGGTAACTAAGGACAGTGTAACGAACAAATTTACATTAGTATTTCCTTCATTTGCGGATCTAAAATTTTCCTTATTAAGAGTAGTATGTTTTCAGATTGGTTACTGCATCCAAATAGATGTGGCACACACAAACCGCCTGTTTAATTTCACTGAGGAAGGTGTAACCTAGATGGGGTGGGCCTCACTATAATGAATGGTATATCAGAGCTGAGTTTGAATACCATCTACAAGGCCAATGATTCAACATTATCAAAGCCAGCAGGTTACATATTAAGGTGTGATAACTGAGATCAAAGTAGATGATCTACACCGACAGACTTTGTTCATGTCGCCGCGCAGATAAGACCATGCAGAACACATCAGGTGGTAAATTCTGTGATTGGCTTGTGGGAAAAGTGTTAGACGAAGAGAAAAATCTTAAATTTCTCTACTTCACTGTAAAAGAGTGAAATGCCTTCACCAATGTACTGCGTGCTAAGTAGAGAAAGTAAAAACAACTAACACTAATGGATACACATTAAGGTATATTTTAGCAAAATATCTGAGCATACACCTCTAGCATCCGGACGGAGCCAAGCGCAGAGACGCACAGAAGTCCCTAACAGTATTATATGGCAGTCCTGGCTCGCCACGGAGGCTTTACAGGCACCGGGAGGCCGTCGGAAGTATGCCTCTACAAAGGCACCTAGCCTCAACCATACCTGCCGCCGACCTGAAGTTGAGGAAGGAAATGAAATGAAGGAATTAAACAAAAGGGAACTGTGGTAGATATACAGCACCCCAGCATTCGCCTAAGCGGCCCCAGGAAAACCACGGTAAACCCCAGGCACAGAGTGCGCAGTCGAGGGGAGAGAACCCGGACCCCCTTAATGCCAGTTACAGGCAAAACCGTCTCAGTCATCTGGCTCGGATGACATTCTTTAGGGCCGCGCCGTGGCTAAGTGGTCAGACCACTCGCCTCTGAACCTGGACGGCCGCCAAGTGACCGTATGAGGGATTTTTGGTGGACAAAGTGGTGCAAGGGAGTTTTCTCTGGGTTCTCCGGTTTCCCCCGCCATCGAATTCCACTGGTGCTCCATCTTCATTCCATGTATCATCAATGTCATCGTCTGCGGTGCCATCAGTAGTAAATGCGAGCGTTAAGCACCACCAAAAATGTATAGTAAAATGAAAAGCACACTGTATTCCTTTGTTTATACTCTGCGTTAGAAGGATTAGAGCAGACAGAGGAAGTGGAACTCATCTGACCCAGTTGGGAATGGCACGAAATTAAATTAGAACAGGAAACTTTAATTACTATACCTTCGGTTAATAATGCACAAGCCACAACAAGCTGATAAAGCTGCGTGCAAATGACCCTTTTACTTAAAGCAAGCAGAAGTTGATCCTCGACCTTAAAGTGTTCACCTTGTGTTTACTGTGCGGTGGTGCGCCGAGCCCTAAACACACTTCAACTTGGCTAACACCGTTAAAGGCTCAAACAACACCCAACTGCAGCACCATTTACTAATTAGTATCTCGTAAGCTACTAGGTGAACCCCACGCTAATATTGGCTCCTTTACTGATAACCAACTTCGGCGACTCGTTTTGACATAGAAACCTTGGAATTAACAGGGTCGTCTGATAAGTCCCAGGCCTCTCAATGAAAACAGTATTTTAAAAAATATTTTTTGCTTTATTTTTCAACTTAATCTCCAGATATCCATTTGTCATATCGGTGTTCTAGTTTAATTAAACCATCTCTGTAGTGCTATTTATCAAGGCCCTCAAAATAGCTGTTAACCGCATCAATGACCACCTCGTTGCTGTGAAATCTTCATCTTGCAAGAGATTTTTTGAGGTTTGGGAGCAGGTGGTAGTCACTGGGTGCTAGATATGGCGAATATGTGGATGTTCAAGCAATTCCGACTTTATTTCGCACATTTTTCCCATTGAAATGACTAGATAAACGATGGGCCGAAACAATTTTTTTGCCAAATGAGGTATTTTTCTTTTCACCTCATCACTCAAACGTTGCAATAAGCTTGCGTAGTAGTCACCAGTGATACATTTACCCTTTTCCAAATAACGAATAAATATAATTCCCCTGTGCACCGCAGGAAACACTCGACATAACCTTGTTAGCTGACAAACTGACTTTGCCTTTTTTGGAGTTGCTTCACCTGGGGCAATTCACTGTCTTGACTGTGATTTACTCTCTGGAGTGTAGTGATGTATCCAAATTTCATCCATGGTAACAAGCCGTCTCAAAAATTCACTGGGACTTTTACGGTAGAGTTCCAAACTCTTAACAAAAAACAGTTTTTCTTTGCAATTTTGATCAGGTATCAACAAAGGCGGCATTCATCTTGCATAGACCTTGTGAAAGCCTAAAACATTACTTACAATATTACTTGCACGTTCTCTGCTATCTCAACTTTAATCTGCGGTCTTTCAGTACTAAATGATGAATTTTGTGAATGATCTCTGGAGTTGTCACTTCATTTTGTGTAAACTGTAAATTTGTCTTGTTTAAAATGCTGTTATTCGAAAACTAAAGAAGCTCTTGACCTGTTAACTATGGTTACAAACTAGAGCTAAACTATACGATGTTGCCGTCTAACTGGCCTAGTAGCGCCATATCTGTGTGAGACCCGGGACTTATCTGCAGACCCTCGTCGTATGTCTTACAAGTGTTATTAGTTTGTAACAAATAGGGTTTCTCAAAGTCTACTAAAATATCTGATGTGATACCTTCACATGACTTTGTCCTCCGACTCGTCAATAAATGAGTTTTTCAACAGCATATTGGTCGTCTCCTTAGCGCGTTGGTATCGTTGCTGCTTGCCAAGCGGGAGACCTGTCTTCGATTCCCAGTACCCGTGTGGGGATTTTATCCCCCGCTGGGAGACCTGGACCGGGGTGTACTCAGGCTCTTGAGGTCCCTGGGGGCCCAATTTAGGAGCTACTTGACGGAAAAGTGAAAGAACCGATCGGGGGGGGGGGTTGAGGCGCTGACCATGTCTCGCCCTCCACCCCATTCATGATGTCTGTCATGGACAGGAATGGGGGACGCAGCAGCCGGGCGGTAGGTCAAAGTTCCTTGTGAGCTGTTATTATTATTGTTTATATTATTATTGTTATCACTATTATTAATAGCTATATATAAATATATAACTCCCCCGCAAGACACCTCACAAGGAACCTTGGCCTACCACCCGGCCGCTGCGTCTCCCATAATAATAATATTATTATTACAGAGCTTATTACTTTGTCTACACATACTATATACTCCCGTCATGTGTTCCATTCACATGATTTTCTCCACATCTCAGCAAAGGTATAGTTAAAAAGCTTATTCTTGTATTTACTTAGTGAGAAAAAAATTACCAGAGAAGATCATATTACTTGTAAGTAGAAGGGAAATAAGGGAGTGTCATAGGCTAAATCCATACTCAAATATTTTAAAAGCTGGTTGCTATGGATTGAAGTACCCTTGTTTGTATGGACGAGAGTTGACAAATCCTTCTATGAGAAAAGTATTAGATATTTTAAAGCTAAATGTAAGAACAAAGAATATCTGAAAAGCGGTCAACTTCACGAAAAAAAAAAAAAAAAAAAAAAGGTACAATACATACATTTTCTATATTGAGGAGCTCTACATTTTTTTGTGTGGGAATTTTTGTCTGTCTCTTACGGTTTACCGCAGAATTCATCAGAATAAACATTTTTTTCAGAGTCTATTCCCAGAAAGTTGCAGATATATATATATATATATATATATATATATATATATATATATATATATATATATATATATATATTTTTTTTTTTGAGAGCATCAAAATTTTCGGAAAATGTTCCATGTGAAGGGTAGTTGGGGGTATAGGTATTTTCTTAAAAATCATCGTGTTGCATCCTTGGAAGATACCAACCTTAAATACCAAGTTTGGTGTTTAACGGTGTTTTCATTTTTGAGCTATGCTGCCCACAGACATACACACATGGACTTTTTTCTAAAAATGCTTTTTTGGGATTCAGGTGCTCTCAGAAATGTATTTCCGGTAACATGTAGATATCCATGTTTTACACGCCCCAGCGCCTTGTGTACATCATCCGCGATACTGTTGTGTGGCGGCATCAGCCAATACCTTCTAGATAAGTAAGGACTCACAACACCACTGTGACGTCACGTACAAGAGGCCATCGCTTGCATAGCATTGGTATGCACTCCGTTAATGATAAATACTGGTTTGTGTGCGCAAAACAGATGAACAAATAATATTCATCTTAATATATGGAAGTCAGTGCATGTGTGTGTGCGTGTGCGAGTGTGTGTGTGTTTTTTTTTTTTTTTTAATGTATGTATATGAATGCATGTGTGTATTTGTAATAGAATTCTACAATGCTCCGATTTCGACCGAACCTGGCACAGATACTTTTTTACACAAGGCGAAGAATGCTGCTGTCTTGCTTATAATTCATATTCCGTTCTATATTTCACTCACATGACTTTCTCTGCACATTCCCCAGTATAGTATGATAACACGGGTTTATTCTTCATGTTACTCCAGATATCCATTCACACAAATCGAACAGATTTAACCCTTAGTTATTCTAGATTAAAACTCCATATTCCGTTTCATGTTACATTCACAAAGCTTTCTCTACACATTTTCTAACGACTATGATAAGGATTATTCTTCATATATATCCATTGAAATATCCATTTACAAAATTCCAACCGAGTTAAACCTTAGCTACTGTCTGGCTTACACTTCGACATTCCGTTCGATATTACATTCATGGGACTTTCCCTACACCTTTTTCCAATACACTAAAGCAAGAAACTATTCTTCATTTTAATCGAGTTATCAACAGAATTTGCCCTTAGATACTGTCTAGCTTAGAATTAGATATTCGTTCGATGTTACATTCACAGGAATTTCTCTACACATTCTCCAGCGTAGTATGCTATTTTAATATAAACAGCGTATTTTATTGAACATAAGAGACCAACATAGACCTACAAATTTCCTAAAGATTTGTGATCATAGATTTAAAGATGGAATAGTTGTTCAATAATAGTATGCTACTTTCGGGCAAGTGCAATTTAAAACTGCTGTAGGTATAAATAGACAAACCATGAACAACACCAGCTATTTTGGCTAGTTACATTGAATAAATAAAAAAGGAAAAGGAACGTAACAAGGAAAGCAATTAAACAAGATCTCATGTAAGCTTATAATGGTTGCATTTATCTCTTACTTAAAATTACAATAACATTTAATAAGCGAAAGCCTATATAAAATGGTCTTTAAAAAGCTTTATGTACGCCGTAAAAAACCTATTTAAAAATCTGATGTGTACCATTCACATGACTTTCTCCATATCCCTGCAACAAATAATTCTTAAAAAGCTTATACTTCTATTTACTCTATGCTAATCAGAAAAAATTAGCAGAAATAGTCTTATTACTCGCATCCTTGTAAGTAGAAACGAAATAAGGGACAACCGTAGGTTAAAGTGATAGTCAAAAGCTGGTTTCTATGTCAATGAAGTTCCTTTGTTTATATGGATAGGAGTTGACAAGTTCCAGTATGAGAAAAGTATACGTTTTTCATAGCAGAAACCAAAAATAAGGAATGTCACAAAAACGACGAACTCCACGAAAAAAATGTATATAACATAAATTGTGTGTTTTAGTGTGTTCTACATTTTTTGTGTAGTAAGTTTTTGTCCATCTCTTACGGTTTAGCAGTTATTCAAAATTTAGTAAAATTCATCCAGAATAAACTACTCTTCAGAGGCTATTACCAGAAAATTCAAGATATGCATTTCATTTGACAGGTAAATATGTTTAATGTCCGAAATTTTAATCAAAATCGTTAGAGCCATTTTTGAGAAAATCAAAATTTTCGAAAAAAGTTCCATGTAAAGGGTAGTTGGGAGTGGGGATATTTTTCTCAAAATCTTCGTGTCGCATCCCTGGAAGATACTAAACTTAAATACCAAGTTTGGTATTTTACCGACTTTTCGTTTTTGAGTTATCGTGTTCACAGACACACGGACACACGGACACACACACACACACACGGACCTTTTTGTGAAAATGTTTTTTTTGGATATTGGGGACCCTAAAACATATATTTCCGGTGAAATCTCGGTATCGAATTTTTGGTGAAGTGCAATACTTTCTCTATATACCATGTACATAGTGCGTATGGAGGAAGTAAAAATGAATCGATTTACATTTATATCTTTTTTGTTTGCAATTGTTTTATCATTAATCTATGCCCATAAAGCTTAATGCATGTCTGCATGTTCCTGCATACTTACAACTATGTATTTATACCAAATCCATCATTCATATTCCTTAGAAAATCATAAAACACTATACTGACATAAAACTACCTCCTGTGGGGGGGGGGCGGACAGTAAAAAATGTTTGGAAAGAGGATTTGCGAGATTTTTAATATGAATGTAATTATTCTTTTATGCTCAAAAATTCTAATCTAATTAACATGGAAACCTTCATCAATGTAAACCCATGTGGACAAACAAAGGAAAAAGAATGCTGCACTTAACAACAGTCAAGTGTATTTTTGCCTAGGTACAGACAAAATTTACAGCAATGAAATGTTGGCGCACACAAAAGAGAGATGATTTTCAGTGACAGGGACATGACTCTGCTGGATTTGAAAGATAGCAACTTATATGCAGCAAAACACATTAAATTATATTTTATAAATTAGGAAAGAATAGAAAACTTATGCCAGAAACAAAAACTGACAGATTTGATTATCTACTCAGTTCCCTTAAAGTAAAGTAAATTCCCTTATTGCTTACTAAATTTCACAGGTTAAGCTTTATCATCACCTGCAGGGTTAAAAGATTGTGAGGTAGCTTAATAACCTCAGTGATTTGTTAAATTCAACGTATTGTCTTTTTCTTTTGGAAAATTAATTCCCTAATGGTTGCTAAATCTAACAGGTTAGGATTTATCATCACCTACAGGTTCTTCTAAGGTTATGGTAGCTTAATATATTCAGTAATTGGATATCTTTAACATGTTAGTTTTTTTAATACTTGCCTAATGACTTACTAAATCTATCAGGTTAGATTTTATCATTGCCTACACGATTAAGGAGTAATTACTTTCCTTAAGGCTTGCTAAATGTTTAAGATAATGTATGTGGAGCTAAGGTTATGGTAGTATTCCTCCCCAATGGACTGAATTGATAAATCTGAACAGGTTAGGTATAGTTATTGCTCGGTATTGCTATGCTTTGCTTTTAATCTAGAATTCTACAGTGATACTAGATATTAATTGCATCTGTATCTAAGGTTTTTTAGCATTACACTTAACAATAGCTTCCTGAACTAAATACAGAAGAGGTTAGGCTAACTACCTTCCGGTATTGCTCTAAACATTATAATTATAATTATTATTATTATTATCATTATTAACAACAGTCACATTTTATTGTTATTTATAGCTGCAGACATGTGAATAGCAGTATTAATCTGTAATGGTTTTCTAAAGGCAACAGGTTAGCTGCTATAATATGGATTTGTATTCACTTATTACTATTTGCAAAATTCTTGCATTTCTTATAATTAATATGTTAAATATGTTGTAATTAATCTTACCACAGAATAATTCATAGCTCTATAGCTTTCCCTTGGAATGGCATGCATCATTTCTGTCGCATAACCTATAGTTTCGGAAGCTTGAACACATGAATTTTACTGTCCCGATCATAATTTCTCTTGCAGTTCGGCACACAACACTTAAGCACCATTATTACACTAAATAATGTACTGCAATAATCACATACAATTAGCAAGAATGCTAAAACAATACTCTTAACAATTCTTCAAACGAACTTCGCAAAATGGTAGTTCGCCTCCAGGTGATGACTTCACAGGAAACGGTAAAGGCATTTGTTAGGCTTGACATTATCTAGAAGGTGTTGCATCAGCACATTGTTCACAATTCCAAATCTTAATATTACTAACTCATATGATGAATTATCATAATCAAAAACATAAATTAAGTTTCTTCAGCAACAAACAATCAATATTAACTAAAAATATTAACGACACAAAAAATGATAGTTTGTATTCTAGGGCATTACGAAACGTGCCACCTTCCATGTGAGTTCACTGCAGTGCTGTGGCAAAACGTAGATTACGCCTCTGCTGAGGGCCGCAGGTATCTCGCATGTAGAAAATAAGTTTTTCCGCTTCTCTTAATGACGTTGAATCAATGCATAGTGGTTATTTATTTGAGACATACTTATGTATTTCATACACGACATTCGGTACAGTCAATAATATGATAGTGAGTACGATGCTTCTTTGGAGGTTTATTCTACCATGTAGCAATATACTGCACACGAAAACATGTGGTGCGCAAAATGGTAGGCAACCGCATCAGGCACAAACAGTTCTTTCTCAATGGAATCTATATGGCATGAAAAAATACTAAAAGTATTGTTAAGAAAACTAATGCTTTGAAACATTTTTGGGGATCCTAATTGATCTTTTAGGTGGTAGGAACTTTTTTTTTTTTTTAACTTTTTTATATCTAATACTCGACACTCCCTTCACAAACAGATCCAACAGGAAAATGCCAATCGCAGTGGGGCAACTTGATATTCTCAGACAAGGAAACATTTTCTTCCACACGTAAGGGAAAGGCTATTGTGAATCATTCAAAGGCGCCCCGATACGATGCAAAAATTGGCTTCACAACAGTCCATCATGATCGCTTATCTGTACCATATTGGGGCTGGGTATCGGGATGGCTAGTCGTGCTCTGGTAGCTTGACGATACACTAATGGTGTGCAGCATGCGGTAATACTCGATAATATTTTGATTCCCGTGGAGATGGAATATCCTGGTGGAATTGTTGAATTTGTACAGAATAATCACTCAGTGCACACATATCGAAAGATTTAAAATTGGTTTTCAGAGATGCAGGATATCAGAATGGCAGAATGTAAGAATATGTGGACTGAGTTAAAAAGGGAGCTACGCTCAATTTACCAGTAGATGGGTGAAGGACATAAGATGGCTTCTTGGCACAAATTCAAGAAGCCTGAGATCTTGTAGCTTCTTGTTCACATTAATGCAGGTATTTAGTTTTGTCTATACCTCTCATGGACAAACCAAATGATTGAGGACGTTATACAAGCTGAGGATTCATAAACCCGATATTAATTATGTTTACTTTTTGTGTTTTAGTTTTATAAGATAATAGTTTATTTACACGTAATTAGAATTATGTTATTGTGTGCATAGATAGGTCCATAACTTCGAATACCAAAGTTATATTAATGTAATATTATGTTCTAAAAATCCAGTCATTCAATTAACAAACGTTAAAAAATACAAGCAGTGCAAAAATTGAACCTAGAAAATTATGAGTAGAAGCAAAGCATTTCTAACCTCTCGGCAACGGATAGGTTGCTTGTGGCCTATGTTCAGCGCTCATAAGTTAAGCATTATGCTGTCTCAGTCTAGACCACTGTACAGTTTTTTTTCGTGTATGTCGTGAATATTGCTTTTACGAAGATACATGAATCTCTTGGAATCTGGGATGACTCATTTTTTGTGTCCACGGGTGCACATAGCGTATAGAGAAGGTACTGTACTGGATCCAAAAATGCGATATTGAGATTTCAACGGAAATACATGTTTTGTGAGACCCTGAATAAAAAAAAAGCATATTTGGAAAAACTTTCATGAAAAGTCCGTTAAATACCAAACTTCATATTTAAGTTCAATGTCTTCCAAGGATGCGACACGAAAACTTTCAAGAAACTGCCCCCAACCTCATTTACCCTTTGCATGAAAAAAAAAATGGAAAATTTTATTTCCTCAAAAATGATTCTAAGAACTTTGCTTAAAATATCTTATATGTAAGATACTTACACGGCAAAATAAAATGTATATCTTGAATTTTATGGGAATAGCCTCTGAAGACCTCTTTATTCTGGATGAATTTTTCTAGATTTTGTATAACTGGTAAACCGTAAGAGGTAGACAAAAACTTACTGCACATAAAATGCAAATCTCGTTAAAACACATAATTTATATTGTATAGACACATTTTTCTTGTACAACTGACCATTTTCTAGATATAGATTTTTATTTGTTTCAGTTTTAAACTACTTAACTTTTCTCAAACCAGACCAAGCAAAGCGAACTGCACGTCAGTTGTTTCACATAGCGAGCAGCATTTAAAATATTTGACTATCGTTTTAACCTAATGCTTTCCCTTATTCCCCTTCTACTTACAATGAAACAAGTAATAAGACCATTTCTGTTAACGCAGTCTCGATTAGCATGATGTAGATAACAGTTGTGTGTGGAACAGCTAGAGAAAGCTATATGCATGGCACGCATCAGATTTTTTTCATAGGTTTAAGATAAGCCCACTAGAATTCGACAGCCACGCTATGTGGAGAAGTTTGTGTGAAAGTTAAGATTATTCATCCAGAAATCCGTTGTCAAGATTGGGACTTGTGCAGGGTCGGAAAGCGTTGTTGTAGAGAGCATTATGAGCACGGCAGTCCTATCTTTACATTTCCGGGAAGCCGAAAATACCAATTTCCGCGGACAATCCTGCCAGAGACTTGTGTGTGGCACCGCATTTCCTTCCTATGCTACCAACTAAGATGATAATTCCTGTGTGCGGCAGCGTCTGGGGAAGCGATATGATGCATTGTTCCCCCTGGAACAGCAGGGATTACAGAGCCCTCTGGTGCCTGACCAGCTAATTACATGAGCAGAGCGAAGAATGCCGGCGATAAGTAAGTGACGTTAACGGCAAGTTCAGTGGAGCGAGTCATGCAGGTGGGACCTGCCAGATAAACCCGCAACCCTCGCAGCTACAAGGTGCTGCCCATTATGTCTCCTAGCAACACCGTTCAGCTTATGGGAACAACATGCTCTTTAATTATCGATAACAAAAGGGTCGATAGACTTTAATTCAATATAACCTCAATAGGTTGGAACCCTATATACGCTACTTCCGTCCTGCTGGAATTGAATTAGCTCTGAACCTGTGATTTACAATGCTTCCTCTCAGGCAACGTGTCAACTAACAGAAATTTACATATTTCCTAATATTAAACATCTGATGTCCTCCATTCACATGACTTTTTCTGCAGCTCTGTAACAATTATTGTTAATATGCTTAATCATCTATTTAATGCTAATACATTAGCAGACACGGTCTTATTACTTAGTTTCTTTATAAGTAGAAAGAAAATAAGGGAATACACTAGGCTAAACCGAGAGTCAAATGTTTTAAAATGTGGTTGCTATGGGATGGCAACCCGTTTCTTTGCGTGGCCAAGCGCTCACAAGTTCCTGTATGAGAAAAGTAAAACTAAAACCAATAACAAGGAACATTTCCACGAAAAAAAACCATGTACATGACGTAAATTGTGTGTTATAACGAGCTCTTCTTTATGATTAACATCTTTTTTACTATCTCTTACTGTTTACCAGTTTTGCAAAACTATGCTAAATTCATCCGGAATAAACATGTCTTCAGAGTGTATTCCCAGAAAATTGAAGATATACTTATTTGGCATGTAAATATCTTTGATATACGATATTTTAATCAAAATCGTTGGAGCCGTTTTTGATAAAATCAAAATTTGTGAATTTTTTTCCATATAAAGGGTAGTTTGGGGTAGAGAGATTTTTTTCAAAATCTTCGTGTCGCATCCCTGGAAGATACTAAACTTAAATATCAAGTTTGGTATTTTACCGACTTTTTGTTTCTGGGTTACCGTGTTGGCAGACACACGGGCACAGAGGGACACACACACACACACACACACACACTCACACTCACACGGACCTTTTTCTACAGATGCCTTTTTTGGATACAGGGGACCCTAAAACATATACTTCTGGTGAAATTTCGGTATCAAATGTTTAAGTGGAGTGCAAATAAAATGTATATATTGAATTTTCTGAGAATAGCCTCTGAAGAACTCTTTATTCTGGATGCATTTTGCCCAATTTTGCTTAACTGCTAAACCTCAAGAAACAGACAAACTTATTACACAACAAATGTAAATCTCGTCAAAACACACAATTTATGTCCTTTACGGTTTTGTTTTGGAGATAACCATACCCGAGATATTCCTTGTTATTGGTTTTAATCGTAAAGTACATACACTTTTCTCAGACAGAAAGTGTCCATTTTCCTTTGTTCTACTCCTGCCCAGAAAAGAAGCGGTGTGCAATGACAGTCGCATAACGATAGCTTTTAAAGCATTTGACTATCACTTTAACCTAGTGTATTCCCTTAGTTCCCTTATACTAAATAATAAGAGCATTCTGATAATGTGTATCTCAAATAGCATTGTGTAGAAAGAAGAATGCTCTTTTGTAAGAAGTTTGTAGAACAGCTAGAGAAAGCAGATTTTTATGCATATGTTGCTATTTGCTACACATATGCACATATTCGGGCTATGATGATCTGTGATTTCGTTCATTGTTCGTTATCGTGGCACTTATTAGCAGTTAAGTGTATTTACTGTACAAATAGCTGGCCACGTGTTTTTCATTTAAAACATCTGAAGAAGATTTTACGAGGTAAACAAAGAACGTGTCTGTATACATGTATTTTACTGCTGGTGCCTGTTATTCCAGAGTAAACAAAGTAAAATGAAAGCAGGGAAGGGAACAAGCTAACAATCTAGAGAATGTATCAAATGCAAGAGGATCCCGTAATATCAACACAGAGACAGTTTCACTTCTCCATTTACTTCATTTGTTAGACGGGAACGAAGGCAGCTGCAAGTAGGCGTCTCCATGGAGATAACTGAAACGTCATAGTTTCCCCGAGAGAGTGCGATGGTGTTACAGCTCGGGCAAGAAGTCGCCATCGTTAGCCTTGACAGTGCCATCCAATTCTCGAGGAACCCTACACACAACGCTAACAAACATATATTACGTCATTGGCATGTGCATGCAATGAGAATAATACTCGATCACTACTCATTACGTAGATTTCTTTTTTCCCGACTTCCATCTCAAAATAATAATGAATTACAAGAAGTTTAAGGGGAGTCCTGATGCCCTGTCTTGCTAGTGTTAATCTTTGACCTATTATCTTAGCAACTATTTAAGATAATGAGTTATTTTTTTTCTAGTCACCCTCCGGTGGTGTAATGGTTACCATGCTAGCCTCATATACCCAAGGTCGCGGGCTCAAACCCGGCGGAGGACGATGTATTTTTTCGGGTGTTTAAATCCTTAGCATGGCTTTCTTCGGAATGGTCCCGTGTCGTAGATTTACTGCATGTAAAAGAACCTCAAGCCTGATTGAGAGGCCTCTGAGCAAAATTAAGCAGTCTTTCACGCCCAATTTAGAATGGGACGCTGAGAACCACAGCAGTTAAAGAGCGTCCATAAATAACACGCCATTTATTTATTTTGAGCAAAATTTTTCAAAATATATTCAGCAATACATGAATTGTTAATTGACGAAGAGTATAATACCTCTCTTAATTAGAAGGAAAGGTGCAACCTTTTAAATAAAGTTTTTAACATTTTATTGAAAAAAATATTTTTTAAATTGAAAAGCAAATTCATATACGTAAAAAGTTTCCATTAAAATAAAACCTGTTTAGGTACAAATGTGTGCTAAAAATTTCAGCCCTTGATGTCAATTAGTTTCTGAGATAATGGGGCATTTGTATAGACAATTTTACTTCTTCAGAAATTGCTTTCAAACATAACATTAGGAAAACAATGTAACCTAACTTTCCAAACACAACTTCGCAGTACTTCCAAGCTCTCACATGAAGGAAGCATGAGCGAGATGCAAATGCTACGGGTAGATAAAGTCAGTTCTTCCGTTTAAAATAAAAACACATTTTTTCTCTAACACTAATATTTACAAAACTATTGGTGTTTTACAAAGTGAGTGCATCAGATTGTTCTAAAAACTACTACACAGGTTTACTTTCAGAAATATTTTAAACTATTTACAATTAGCATACTTCTATGCAAGTTATAGCAAAATAAGCTCGAGATTCGCAATATTCATATGCAATTAAAATATGAAAATGGAAGAAAATTATGAAAATCCCATTTCGACTCCTCTTAATAAAATATCTCTAGATTTATAATCTACTTTTGAGAGAAGCATGGGATATAGAACAAGATAGGCACAAGTGTAAGAGAAGGTACACTTTACATGCATAAAAATCTTGTTCCATTCACATGACTTTCTGTACATAGCAGAAATGGTCTTAATTACTTGATTCCTTGTAAGTAGAAGGTAAATATTGGAATACACTAGGCTAAAACGATAGTCAAATCGTTTAAAAGCTGGTTGTCATGTGGTTGAAATACGTAACTATGCAGGGCCAGAAGTCTACAACTTTCCGCGTGAGAAAAGTTTTAAGTATTTTAAATCTGAAACAAATAACAAGGAATATTTCAGAAATGGTAAATTTCACGAAAAAAACGTATATGACATAAATTGTGTTTTAACGTGATCTACATTTTTGTGTAGTAAGTTTCTGTCTATTTCTTCCGGTTTAATAGTTACGCAAAATTTATTCAGAATAAAGAGGTATTTATAGGCTATTCCCAAAAAATTCAAGATATACGTTTTATTTGCTATACAAATAACTTTAATATACATATTTTAATGAAAACCTTTAGTCATTTTTGAGAAAATAATAAAAATCGAATTTTCTTTCCATGTAAAGGGTAGTTTGAGGTGGGAGATTTTTCTCAAAATCTTTGTGTCGCATCTGTGGAACACACTAAACTTAAATATAAAGTTTGGTATTTTGCGGACTTTTCGTTTTTGAGTTATCGTGTTCACAGACACACGCACATACGGACACACACGGACGTTTTTCTAAAAATGTTGCTTTTGGATACAGGGGACCCTAATACGTCTATTTGCGTTAAAATCTCGGTATTGAATTTTGTGTGGAATTCAATACCTTCTCTATACGTTATGTACATATGTGAAGAGAAAGTAAAAATTGGTCCATTCCCCTACTTCGCATTAATAGTATCTCTCCGTAAAGTTTTACGTTTGACTCCTGTCAGGCAGCAACAGTTCTACCCGTGTTAGCTAAACTATAAGAGATAGAGAAAATCTTACCACACAAAAATTTAGATTGCGCTAAAACACATAGTTTATGCCATATACATATTTAGTAAAATTATTTTGAGATACTTCTTGTTATTGGTTATAAAATTTCCAATACTCAGATTTTAATGTCTCTACACGTATTATGCACATAGTATTTAGGTAGAGAAGATATTTATTTTACCCAAAATTCGATGTCTCCAGAGTGCACCAAAATATATGTTTGAGGTTCTCTACGTCCAAAACAGAAAATTTTAGAGAAACGTTCGTGGTGTGTGTCTGGCTCCATGCTCACCTAAGAGATCACTAAATATCACACTTGGTATTTAAGTTAGGTATCTTCCAAGAATGCGACATAAGTATTTTAAAAAAAAACTTCCCTTCACAAGGAAAAAGTTTTGAAATTTTGTTTTTCTGAAAAATTGCTTTACCGATTGTTATTAAAATACCGCATATTAAAGATATTTATATAACTAAAATATATATATTCAGTTTTTTTTGGTAAAAGCTTCTGAAGATCTGTTCATTCTCGATAGATTTTACTGAATTTTGTATAACCGATAAACCACAAGATATAGATAAAAATTACTACACAAAAAGTGTATATCTCATTAAACACACAATTTATTTCATATACATTTTTGTTGTGTAATTGAGCGTTTCCGAGATATTCTTTGTTATTGATTTCATCAATTTTAAACTACGTAACTCTTTTAAAATGGGGTCACCTTTCGTTTCATTTCTCTTTTGTTTTATTGGTAATGGAAAGCGAGCGAACCGAACTTCATTGGTTCACACATCGACCAGCTTTGAAAAAAATTGACTATCGTTCTAGTGTAGTGTAGTCCCTTATTTCCCTTCTACTTACAAGTAAACAAGAACTAAAACCATTTCTTCTAATGTTTACCTCGATTAGCAGATGTAGATAAAAGAATAGTTTGTTTGCAAGAAAGAAACACATTTGAATGGAACACATTATATTTTTCTCAAATGGGAAGTCATAGTTTCTTTTATTCGCCCTGGTCATGCAAACACAAGAAATTTAAATTGTATCACATACAGATCGGGTTTTAAAAGATTTGGCTATCTCTTAAGGCTACTGTGTTCTCTTATTTCCCTTCTACGATACTTCCGTTACTTCTGTCGTTTAACCCGACGCAGGAGTAAAACAAGCTTTTCTAAGAATAACTTAGAAGAATAGATAGAGAAAGCTATATGAATGTAACATGTTTTTCAGTTAATCTGTTCACACAAACAATTAGTTACTTCTTAGGGGTTTAGATGTCTCACAACATGACACACAACATTTCTAGCACAATTTCATTTTCGAATTTTGGTTGGAAATCAATATTTCCTCTACTTATCCACTGTAGTAATAGTAGAGAAAGTGAAAATGTGGTAGTTTTTCATTTATCCAGTGCTACCTTTGACTCCAAACTGCTACACATCTGCTTGAAAACATTGCTTTTTTTTTTTTTTGTTTGTTTGATAGTGTTTAACGCCCGCTTTTACTACCATGGCACTGCAGGAAGGTGGGGGAAACCGGAGAACCCGGAGAAAACTTGCTCCTGCGTCGCTTTGTCCACCACATCTCACATACGGTCGCTTGCGATCGAACCCGGGCCGAGAGGTGAATGGTCTAGCCACTCTGCCACGGTGCGGCATGATATTGCAAGGTATAATATTTGTGCAAGAGAAAATACCCCTATGGAGTGTCGTCATAGCTGGAATAATCCTAGACGAAACATGTCTTCTAGCTTGATATATAAATTCTAAAGTTTCTATAACATGTTATGAAGATATTGATTCTGCAAGTTCTCTCTAGTATCCGATCTTTCACAAGTAGTAGAGCAAATAAGGAAAGTTTTAACTTCATAATTAAACATTTCTTCTCGATTCCTCTGCTGTGGGAGGAAGGAATTGCTTTCGAAAGCGGATATTGGCTTGAACTCGGAGCGGAAGTGCAGTTAGCTTTATGTGCATCCACAAACATATCTGACTTGATTTGTGGCCAATTTCCCGTCTCTTGACTCCTGGCTGCCGCATAGAAACCGTCCAAAACTTGCGCATTATGTACCACGGGATCTTTTTCGACTTTATTTTACGTATTACTTTCTCTATGGTGGCGCCGTGACTGAGTGGTTAGACAGCTCGCCTCCAATCTAGGCGGCCCGGGTTCGATCCCAAGTATCCTCATGTGGGATTTGTGATGGACGAAGCGGCGTCTGGGTGGGTTTTCTCCGGGTCCTCTGGTTTCCCCTGCCAATTGCTCCATTATCATCATTCCTATCATCCACTTCTTCATACCCATGCCTGGCCGCGAGTGCACAACTCGTTCCAGGTTCTCCATTCTGTGGTTTGCTTAACACACTTAGGCATCTGCTTGTAAGCCCGGGGAGGGTAAACTGACTACGAACGAAATGTGAGTACATAGTATTTAAAGAAGGTATCATTTTATTTATATAATATATTTTTTGAGGTCCACTGATTAAAAAAAAAACATCATTTTTACTTTCTCTGTACGTGCTATGTACAGAGAAACATATGTTTTGGGTCCCCTTTATCCAAAAGAAGGATTTTCAGAAAAAGGTCCGTGTGTCCGTGTGTCTGTGAACACGATAACTCAAAAACGAAAAGTCGGTAAAATAGCAAACTTGGTACTTAAGTTTAGTATCTTCCAGGGATGCGACACGAAGATTTTGAGAAAAATCCCCCACCCCCAATTACCCTTTACATGGAAATTTTTTCGAAATTTTTTATTTTCTAAAAAAACGGCTCTAACGATTTTGATTAAAATATCATATATTAAAGATATTTTCCTGACAAATAAAATGTAAATATTGAATTTTCTAGGAATAGCCTCTGAAGACTACTTTATTCTTGATGAATTTTACGGAATTTTGCATAACTGCTAAACCGTAAGAGATGAAAAAAACTTAAAACACAAAAAATGTAGAGCACGTTAGAATACACAATTTAAGTGCAATACATTTTTTTCGTGGAGATGATCGTTTTTAAGATATTCCTTGTTTTTGGTTTCAGATTTGGAAAACTTATACTTTTCTCATACAGGAATTAGTTAACTCCTGTTCATACAAACAAAGGAAGTACATTCACATAGGAACCAGTTTTTGACTATAACTTTAACCTATGCGACTCCCTTATTTTGCTTCTACTTACAAGGAAGCAAGAAATAGGACTATTTCTGGTATTTTTTCTCGATTAGCATGAAGTAAATGGAAGCAAAAGCTTTTTAACAATAATTAGTTGCAGAGGTGTAGAGAAGGTCATGTGAATGGAACACGTCAGATTTTTAGAAAAAGATCTATGTGTGCGTGAGTGTGTGTGTATGCGAGTGCTGCTGTGTATGGTTTAACTCAAAAACGAAACGTGGTATTTAAGGTTAGCCTTATTAAACGGTGTGACACAAAAAAAAAAAAAAAAAAAAAAATTAGGAAAATCTCCCACACAAAACCAAGCTTTCTAATTTCTCCAAAACGGCTCTGAGAATTTCTATTAAAGAGATTTAAATAACATGTTTATCTTCAGTTCATTGGGAACTAGCTTCTGAGGTCCTCTGCACTATAATTTACTTCTTCATAACCAGTAAACCGTAAGACAGAGACAAAACCCTACCACACACAAGATATAGGTTTCGTCAAAACACAATGTATGTCCTATACGCTTTTGTTTTGGAGCTAGCCGTTTCCATATTGCAATCAATAACATACTCCCAAATATTGTTTTAAAATCATACATTTAGTTTCTTTGACATCTCTTTATCCCACAATGTACTATGCAAAGGAGATACTTGATTTCTTGCGTTTATGTTTGATCGTATTTCTGTCTTGTATGATGTTGATTTCATTAAAACTCACAATAATGTCATATATATATTTTCTTTTTTAATGTAGAGTTAATGTTTTCGAGATATTCCGGATTGTTGGTTTCAATTTTAGTCCTTAAACTTTTCTCAAACGGGAAGATACCTTACTTTTCGTTATTTTTTTGTTTATTCCTGGCTATCAAACAGATTGGAATTTCAATTGTTTCACATAGAGACCGGCTTTTATAGGACGAGACTATCGCTTAGGCCGTACATTTTCTAATTTCCCTTCTATTTGCAAGGAAGCTAGTAATAAGACTAATGTTTATCTTGATTAGAATGATATAGATAACAGATTAATGTTTTCAAAAACAGGTTTGTTTACCAAAAAATTAGAGGACATCATATAATTGGAACACATTACACATTACAAAGAACAATTTCAATGTTTATCTCGATTATAATGAAACAGATGAATAAGCTATTTAATAATAATTTGTTACAGGGATTTAGAGAAAGTCATGTGAATGAAACACATACAATTTTTACTTGCCCTACAATTACTATGTACATAGTATATAGAGAAGATATTAAACTCCACCCAAAAATTCGATACCGAGATTTAAACTTTATAGGGTTCCCTGTGTATATATATATATATATATATATATATATATATATATATAAAGTTCCGTGTGTGTCCGTGTGTCTGTGAATACAATAACTCAAAAACTAAAAGTCGGTTAAGTTTAGTATCTTCCAGGGATGTGACACGAGGGTTTTCAGAAAATTCCCCCACCGCAAACTACACTTTACATGGAAAAAAGTTGAACAATTTCGATTTTATCGAAAATAGATTTAACGATTTGGATTAAAATACCATGTATTAAAGATACTTGGCAAATAAAATGTATATCTTGAATTTTCTGGGAACAACCTCTGAAGACCTGTTTATTCTGGATGAATTTTAATGAATTTTGCATAACTAGTAAACCGTAGGAAATAGACAAAAACTTACTGCATAAAAATATAGATTACATTAAAACACACAATTTATTCGTATGCAGTTTTTTCGTGGAGTTGACCGTTTTTGAGATATTCCTTGTTATTGGTTTCAGTTTTAAAATAATTTGTCAGGTTCTGGCAATGCAAATAAAGAAATTTATCCCAATGGAAACGAGTTATTAAAATATTTGACTATCGTTTTAGCCTAGTGAATTTCCTCGTTTCCCTTCTGCTTATAAGAAAGCATTTCTGCTATTGTTTATCTTGATTACCATGAAGTAGATAAAAGAATAAGCTTTTTAATAATAATCTGTTATTGAGATGTAGAGAAAGCCCTGTGACAACAATGCATCAGCTTTTTTTAATTTTTTTTAACGTTTTTATATAATAAGCTTGTGTAGCTCGCAGTGTTCACAGACGCGTGCTTGTCATATTTTACAGGATTTCCAGAGTAAAGTTTTTCTTCCTTTATGAGTGTTTTTTGAGCATATGAGGCTGTATATTTTAGAAACGTCACTTGGCATGTGCTGTTATTACTGGGATGCCTGTCAAACTGCTTTGACGTTCCCTTTCACCAAAATATTAAAAAGAGGCGTTGGGTTGGAGAAAGAAAAGCTGTCAACATCTGTAACTTTGAAAGGCGAGAAATGTAATATGTTTCACACACAAATGAACATTATTGCTATCGTCTGGTCCGTCCCAATGAATTAGATGGCAGTGTTTTCTTTATACCACAGGCTATTCAATTCCTTTGGCAAATGATTTATGAGACTTTTTATTGCGTTTTTTTTTTTCTCGCTAAAATATGTTCCCGCCGGAAATAACTTAAAATATAGTACATTTCTCTCGGTGTAACTCGGTTTTTTTAAAGAACCTAACATGTAGAGACAAGTATATCTAAGCATAGATACAATTTTACTGTAACAAATAATTTACTGATGTAAATTGCATGCCACTGCGCTCTCAATCACTCACGACTACCTAAAATTTAATATACCTACACATAGCCTTAAAATTCTTCCCTCTTTTCCTCCTTTTATAGTTATAAAAAAGACGCTACAGAACTTCCTGGAAAATTGTGGAAGCTTCTCGACGAATCTCAAATCCTCCAGACGTGTCCTACTCTGAAGTATCTGTTTACCGTCGCGCCGCACTTCCTGTGTTGTTATGCAAGGTCTCCAAGTGTGACAACTCTCATACCAAGGGTGAACATGCGAACCACTGCAGAAGACGGCACTACCACATGCACATAATACATAGAGAAGATATTGTATTCCACTAAAATGTTTATATTCAGATTTCACCGGAAGTACATGTTTTGGGAGCCTTGAATCAAAACAAAAGCATTTTTAGAAAAAGACCAATGTGCGTGTCTGTGGACAGCTGAGTCAGTACATGTATTGTCACGGGGCAAAGAGTTCTTCAGAAGGGAAAGATAAATCATAGCTAATAATATAAATTATACCAAGAAGGGAAATATAAATGTACATTTAAAATTAACAGGTAAGAAAGATTTCAAGTAGTATAAGTAGCCGAGTTGTCACGAGCAGGTAGCACCGTATACCGTTAGTGTAGAACATTGACCCGAAGGGGGTGAGAGGACACTGCTCGAGGGGAACATAACGGGAAAACAGAAAGCAATGCTCCCGCTGCCCAGGCAATACTTGTTGCGGCATTTGGCGTTGAGCATCGACAGAGCAAAGATGTGATATTTGGGTGCGTGGTGTAGCCCATAGACGAGATCACTGCATCAAAATTAATAAGTAAGAATAGTCGCGGTCGGGTAAAGTGTAGTTTCACAGTTGAACATTTAGGAGGAATGCGTGTGTGTTCGACGGCGGAGAAAGGCCGAACTAACTGAATAAAGCACTTGTGTCGTACCACACCCTGAAAGAGTTTCCATACTAGTAAACATCCTGAGCTAGGGCACTCTCATATCCACACCATTCCTAATACCCAAAACCTGCACCCGGGATACGAACCTATAACCACGTTACCGCCCACAGCGTAACTCAAAAATGAAAATTTGGGTAAATACCCAACTTGGTATTTTGGGTCAGTATCTTAAGATTTTCGGGAAAATCCCTTTGCCCCAACTACTTTTAAGATGGAACATTTTCCGAAGTTTTTTATTTTCTCAAAATTCACTCTAACGATTTTTATTAAAATGCCATACGTTTTAGATATTTTCATGACAAACAAAATGCATATCTTCAATTTTCTGGGAATGGTCTCTGAAGACCTCTGTATTTTGGATGACATTTATATAACTTATAAGCCGAAAGTGAGAAACAAAAACTTACTATATAAAACATATAAATATAATTTAAAACACACAAATCATGTAATATCATTTTTGTGCAGTTCAGAACTTCCGATATATTCCTTTTTATTAGTTTTAGTTTTAGCTATTAATCTTGTCTCAAGGAGGATATCAGCTTTCGATTCATATCTCGTTGTTTTACTCCCGAGAATGCAAAAGAGAACAGAATTTCAAATGCTTCACATAGCCACGAGGGTTTGAAAATTTTGGCCTAATGAATTCCTTTATTCCCCTCATCAGGAACAAGTGAGGTCACTTCTGCTAATATTTATCTTGATTAGTATGAAATAGATGGAAGAATAACTTTTTTGAAGAATAGCTTGTTACATAGTAGGTTGAGAAAGTCATGTGAATGGGATACATCAGATTTTATTGCTAGTTTTATCATCATCCTCACAGTTGAGCCTCCGGGCCGTTCCGTACCCCCACAGAACTGTACATCCCATCATACATTTTAGACGTCCTATATTTCATTACCATTGTGGTTTATAATTAAATGTTCTAAACGTCTATCTAAACGTCTTTCAAGTTATTTCGGCAATTCAGGATACGATCTAGTACTCTTTTTATTCCTAGCTCTTTTATTACTTTCTGCATACGCACTTTGTACATAGTGTGTAGAGAAAGTATTGCACTCCACCAAAAATTCGATACCGAGATTTCACTGGAAATATATGTTTTAGGGTCTCCAATATCCGAAAAAAGCATTTTCACAAAAAGGTCCGTGTGTGTGTGTGTGTGTGTGTGTGTGTGTGTGTGTGTGTGTGTGTGTGTCCGTGTGTCCGTGAACACGATAACTCAAAAACGAAAAGTCGGTAAAATACCAAACTTGGTATTTAAGTTTAGTATCTTCCAGGGATGCGACACGAAGCTTTTGAGAAAAATCCCCCCACCCCCAACTACCCTTTACATGGAACCTTTTTCGTAAATTTTGATTTTCTCAAAAATGGCTGTAACGATTTTGATTAAAATTTCGGATATTAAACATATTTACCTGAGAAATTAAATGTAGATCTTGAATTTTCTGGGAATAGCCTCTGAAGAGTGGTTTATTCTGGATGAATTTTACTAAATTTTGAATGACTGCTAAACCTTAAGAGATGGACAAACACTTACTACACAAAAAAATGTAGAGCACTTTAAAGCACACAATTTATGTTATATACATTTTTTTCGTGGAGTTCGTCGTTTTTGTGACATTCCTTATTTTTGGTTTCTGCTATGAAAAACGTATAATTTTCTCATACAGAAACTTGTCAACTCCTATCCATACAAACAAAGGAACTTCATTGACATAGCAACCAGCTTTTGACTATCACTTTAACCTACGGTTGTCCCTTATTTCGCTTCTACTTACAAGGAAGCGAGTAATAAGACTATTTCTGCTAATTTTTTTGATTAGCATAAAGTAAATAGAAGTATAAGCTTTTTAAGAATTATTTGTTGCATCGATATGCAGAAAGTCATGTGAATGGTACACATCAGATTTTTTCTCTCTCTTTTTATGTGCCATTAGAAGCAAACCACCCATTGATCTAGGAAATCTCATTTCTGAAGTTTCTACTCTCCTTTTCTCCTTAGGAACCCAATCTGTACATAATAAAACAATTATTGGCAATGTAACTGTTTTATATTTCCTAAATATCCTCTTATGGATCCTCTTATGGATCCTCTTATGGATCCATACTGAAATGTATTGAGTTTCTCTTCCATTACCAAACATTTTCTGGCTTTTAAATCATAGACAGTTACAGCTGCTCACTTCGTCAATAATTTGGGTGTAAATATAATTTTTATTTTGTAAGTTGGGAACTGACAAATGCCATTTTAGTTTTATTTTGCTAAAATTTAAACCTTATTATTTTGCATAATTTATGTACAGACGTCTGTAGATTCTCTGAGTTAGCCATCACCGCCTGGTCATCCGCTAATAACAAACAGTTCGTTGGTGATCCGTTAATAATAAAATTACTATGTATTAATATTCAGCAATTCTCAATGGCGTCGTCTGGATATATATTTAAAACTTTGATGTGTTCCATTCACTTGACTTTCTCTATATCTCTACGACAAATTATTTTTAAAAACCTTTTACTTCATGCTAATCGAGATAAAATTAGCAGAAATAATCTTATTACTTGCTTCCTTGTAAGCAGAGGCGAAATAAGGAAGTGTCATAAGTTAAAGTGATAGTCAAAAGCTGGATGCTATGTGACTGAAGTTCCTTTGTTTGTATGGACAGGAGTTGACAAATTCCTATATGAGAAAATTATGTTTTTCAAACCTGAAACCAAAAACAAGGAATATCTTAAAAACGACCAACTCCACGAAAAGAATGCATAAAACTTAAATTGTGTGTTTTAATGTGCTGTACATTTTTTGTGTGGTAAATTATCATCCATCTCTTACGGTTTAGCAGTTACGCATAATTCCGTAAAATTCATCCAGAATAAAGTAGTCTTCAGAGACTATTCCCAGAAAATTAAAAATATACATTTTATTTGTCAGGTAAATATTTTTAATATAGACATTTTTATCAAAATCGTTTCAGCCATTTTTAAGAAAAATCAAAATTTTTGAAAGGGTAGATTGAGGTGGGGGTGAATTTTCTCAAAATCTTCATGTCGCATCCCTGGAAGTTACTAAACTTAAACATCAAGTTTGGTGTCTTTCCAACTTTTCGTTTTTGAGTTATCGTGTTCACAGACACACGGGCACATGGACACACACGGACCTTTTTCTGAAAATACTTTTTTGGATACAGGGGACCCTAAAACGTATATTTCCGGTGAAATCTCGGTATCGAATTTTTTGGTGGGGTGCAATACCTTCTCAATACACTATGTACATAGTACGTGTAGAGAAAGTAAAAGAGTGGGTGATAGGGGAGACCCTTGTCTAATAGCAGCATTAATGTTTGGACACCTTCCCTCTATCAATACCTATCCTGGTATTATCCAGGTATTAACATATACCCTGCGTGTTGCTGTCTATAAGTGAGAAAGGTACCTTTTCTCAAGGATATTTTCAATCTTTTTAATCCAACTTTATCAAGCGCCGTCCTATGATTAATAAATAAGTGGTGAGTTTCCTCAGAAAGTGTTTATAATAAATATAGAATCATTTTTTGAAATTTCTTTTTACCTTCTCTACATGTACTATGTACATAGTGTATAGAAAAGGTATTGCATTCCACCAAAAAAATTGATGTCGGGATTTCACCGGAAATAGATGTTTAGGGTCCCCTGTATAAAAAAAATTTTAGAAAATGTCCGTGTATGTGTGTGTCCATGTGTCGGTAAAGTATTAAACTTGGTATTTAAGTTTAGTATCTTCGACACGAAGATTTTGAGGAAAATCCCCCCACCTCAAATTACCCTTTACATGGAAAAATACAATTTTGATGTTCTCAAAAATGGCTCTAAAGATTTTGATTAAAATACTGCATATTAAAGATATTTACACGACAAATAAAATTTATATCTTGAATTTTCTGAGAATAGCCTCTGAAGAGCTCTTCTTTATTCTGGATGAGTTTTGCTGAATTTTGCATAACTAGTAAACCGTGAGAGATACACAAAAACTTTATTCACAAAATAATATGTGGATCTTGTTGACATTTATGTCATGTACATTTTTTTTCGTGGAGTTGATCTTTTTTGAGATATACCTTGTTATTGGAATTTGTCAACTCCTGGCAATGCAAAGAGGCAGATTTCATCCACATGGCAACCAGCTTTTAAAATTTTTAAATCTACCTTGTTCATTTGGTAGTAATACTGATATTTTGTTTAAGCATTTTGTTAGGTATTCTTATTTCATATAAGTTTTAATTACTTGTTTCCGTTTGCTCCAACACTCTTTTTAAATATGGCAACTACTGTTGAAGTGCATTCTTCTGGCACATATTTATTAAATTGAGAAACCTGCGCAATACAACTAGAGTTGTATATTTGAGGAGTACAATATTCATCTTATCTATCCTAGACGAATTCTTATTCTTAGAACTTTTTAGAGCTTCCAATCTTTATTCTACCGTAATGGGATCTATGTTAATTTCTTTCGTTTTGATATTATTTTCCTGTGCTTTTTCATTTTGTTTTCATAACTGTGTGTAGAACTCTAGGCATTCGCTCTCTCTCTCATTGGGTTTTATTCTAATTTATTTATCTTCCCCTGTACATTAAGTGATTCCATAAGTTTTATAAGCAAATGCTTGAGCAAGTAAATTCTGCTCCAAGTCATATTTTTTTTTCAAGTTTAAACGATGCTGTTTCTGTACTTCTTGTTTGATGGCTATACACTGTTTCTTATATTCAATTTTGTTTTCCATGGTATTATCTTGAACATATATTAAATTCTTCTTTTTAATTTTGAATGATTCTTTCCATTTCTTGTTATTTTATGTTATAGAAAGTCCTAAACTCACATTACTTTATCTATCCATTCTTCAAACAAACTATTCCTTAAAAAGGGTTCTTCTATCTATTTCAGCTTAATCGAAATAATCATTGCAGAAATACTTTTATTACAAATTTCCATGTAGATACCATTGAGATATTTTAAGACCAGGTTGCGAGGACTTCTATACGTGTAGTTTCAGTGAAATTGCGTTATCGAATTTTTGGATGGATGCTCTGCGTTTCTAAAAGGTAAGCAGTAGAATACAAAGACAGTAAAGTTTTCATAGGTGTGATTAGAGTAGTATACGCGTCCAGGCAAGAGAAGAAAGATCAGGAATTGTATGGTTTAGGCTGCAGGTTGGAGGACAATTCTGGTAGGAGAAACAGCCAATTCTGCTGGGTAAATACGAGAGCCTTCCAGAAAGTGACAGACGATTCGGCGTAACTATACAATAACGAAAGATGTCAACACAAAACCTTATTTACAAAATTACGCCACCTTACTCTATTTTTTAAACGTAATCGCTGCGTGGTACCGGTTTTTCAATGCAGATGCTGTACTCTTTTACCGCTACTGTCACTTTTAGGTCTTCATAGCCGGGAAATTTGTTCCATCCAAAAAGTCATGCACGGTGTCAAAGTGAAACACCGGATTTTCTTAATTTTTTTATCAACATTTGCTTTAAACTCCTCCATAAGGACTGATGAACCTCCACTCCAGTCTTTTTCGTAAACACTTGTTCTTCCTTGAGTACTGAGCCATTCCCTCAGTGAAGATTAGTTCATTGCGTTATTTGTCTATAAAGGTTGACTAGCCGAACATTTTGTGTATTCAAAAAAACGAATACGTTCTTTGGTGGTAGAAAAATATAACATCGGCATAGAAAAACTGTTACCACGTGACAAAATGGAGATTACGTTGAGAAATAGACTAAGGTACTGTAATTTTGTAAATATAGTTTTGTGTTGCCTTTCGTCATCATTTAGTCATGCCAAATCGTCTGTCACTTTCTGGAATGTGCAGAATGGGTGAACCAGCGAAGAAATTAAACTCAAAGAAAAAAAATCTGATGTGTACCATTCACATGATTTTCTCTATATCCCTGCAACATATTATTCTTAAAAAGCTTATACTTCTATTTACTTTATGCTAATCAGAAAAAAAAAATAGCAGAAACAGCCTTATTACTTGCTTCCTTGTAAGTAGAAGTGAAATAAGGGACTACCATAGGTTAAAGTGATAGTCAAAAGCTGGTTGCTATGTCAATGAAGTTCCTTTGTTTATATGGATAGGAGTACAAGTTCCTGTATGAGAAAAGTATACGTTTTTCATAGCAGAAACCAAAAATAAGGAATGTCTTAAAAACGACGAACTCACGAAAAAATGTATATAACATAAATTGTGTGTTTTAACGTGCTCTACATTTTTGGTGTATTAAGTTCTTGTCCATCTCTTACGGTTTAGCAGTTATTCAAAATTGAGTAAAATTCATCCAGAATAAACTACTCTTCAGAGGCTATTCTCAGAAAATTCAAGATATATATTTTATTTGTCAGGTAAATTATCTTTAATATACGAAATTTTAATCAAAAGCGTTAGAGCTATTTTTGAGAAAATCAAAATTTTCGAAAAAAGTTCCATGAAATGGCCTGTTATTTATGGACGCTCTTTAACTGCTTTGGTTCTCAGCGTCCCATTCTAAATTAGGCGTGAAAGATCGCTTAATTTTGCTCAGAGGCCTCTCTTATCAGGCTTGAGGTTCTTTTACGTGCCGTAAATCTACGACACGGGACCCACAGCTTTACTTCCCTTCCGAAGGAAGCCATGCTAAGGATTTTTACGCCCGAAAAAATCCATCGTCCTCCGCCGGGTTTGAACCCACGACCTTGGGTATATGAAGTTAACATGGTAACCATTACACCACGGAGGGCGACGACAAAAAAAAAAAAAAAAAAGTTCCATGTAAAGGGTAGTTGGGGTGGGGGGATTTTTCTCAGAATCTTCCTGTCGCATCCCTGGAAGATACTAAACTTAAATACAAAGTTTGGTATTTTACCGACTTTTCGTTTTTGAGTTATCGTGTTCACAGACACACGGACACACACACACACACACACACGCGCGGACCTTTTTGTGAAAATGCTTTTTTTTGGATATTGGGGACCCTAAAACATATTTCCGGTGAAATCTCGGTATCGAATTTTTGGGTGGAGTGCAATACCTTCTCTATACACTATTTACATAGTGCGTATAGAAAAAGTAATATGCAAGTCCTACTAGGAGGATATTGGGAATCTACTAGCTGACCAGTGGAACTAGCAAAACATGGGCAATTTCCTGGCTAAATTGCGCAAAGCCAGATTAAATTAATGCAAACATTATAATAATTTATTTCTAATATTTGAACTTTAGCTTTTATTTATTTTTATCAGCACTAAGTTGTATCTGAAATATTAATGCACGATGCTGTGGTCCCCGTATATAGAGGTAGGTTTCGTATCCCGCGTGTAGGTTTTGGATATTTTCGAGTGATGTGGGGATGAACGATGTTGGCATGGAATCTTTCTCAGGTGATTTTTAAGTGATTCTCTTCGAGTTCCAGATTATTATTGAACTCATTTATTCATTTTGTTCCGCCTTTTCTGTCGTCGAACACACACACGCATTCCTTCTAAATGTTGCCCTTTTCAACTATACGAGACCGCGTCTATCATTCCTCATTACTTTTGACCGTCTGCCGCCCGGCTATATGTAGCCCGATCGGCTCCCCCGCGGAAGCAAATATCACATAGCTTTCATAGCTAGTGATTTCATGTCGCTCGACCAGCAAGGCAATTGTTTCTGTTTTCTTTGTTATGTCCACCCTCGGGCAGTGGAACTTCACCCCCTTCGGTTCAATGTTCTGCCCTTAACGGTACTATCCTACCTGGGTTGCTTGTTGTTCCTTGCCTTCATAGACGTGTTGTACAATATTTCTTCCCTGGTCATTTCGAATGTACATTTGTCCCTTCTTAGTATAATTTATATTGTATTGGCTATAATTTATACCTCCCTTTAGATAACCTTTAACCCCGTGACACATGTACTGTCTCAACGGTCAACGATACATGCAGTAATTATTTGTGTAATAACTTTAATAATTTGACACCAATAAAGATATCTATTTATCAGACTAGGTACTCAGCTCTCTAGTCTTCATTCGGTAGATTTTGCGTAATTTTGAAGCAGAGAAGAGTAAAAACATCGAGTTATGAAGTGCGTTAGGTGCCCTGATATCTAGTGGCTTCAACCCTAAGATCTCGTTCTGTCTGCAGATTCCAGAGTTAGGTAGGTGCACGTGTGCTGTGTTTCGTTTAACAATTCAACTAAATCATCGTAAATTAGGTAACCTAGTCATCATAATGGCTAAGGGTCTCGGAGAAAGACATTTTTGTTGATAACTCAGCGGGCTCTCTACCTTTCCAACGGCCAAGCAAATGTGACGAATGCATTTGTTAGCAATTAGGAACGCACATAAGTAATGGTACAAAACGTATGAAAATGTACACCAAGGTTAAAGAAGAAACACTATTATTAAAGAATGTTTATTTCCTGATAAGCCCTCGTTTTAACCAAGGACTGCATTTCTGCTAAAACTTATCAAACGAGTTTCTTTTTCTTTTGTTTCCACTTTATACTTGTGATAAGATAAGAAAACGAAAATGTAACACACGAAGCCGGTAATAACTCTTGCACTTTGGCACTGATTACATAATGAAGCTGTGGGAAATGAACTAAAGCATGCTTTGCTAAAGAGAAAGGTCTAATAATTGCCTTTATAAAGGCTTTTAGAACCACTAACGCACTGCAAGTCATGTGTTTTTATAAAAGACATGTTCCAGACGCTATCAGCACATTAGCAGGGAGTTGCGTGCCGGGAAATCTAAACTCTCACTTTTCCACGGCGAATTAGTAGTCCCGGGTCCAATAAATTATTTTTGCAGTATTGTTCTTAATCTCTACTTCATTACAGTCACCATGTTTCACGCGATATCACTTTAAAGAAAATCTCAACTGTACAAAGCAGAACAGTGCGTGATTTGTTCTCTAACACTGTTTATCCATAAAAGAAATCAAACTACCGTTACGTGCCTAAGAGGAGATTATGTACATATATATGATGTTTCACAAGTAATGTCACTTACTTTTTCAAATGCATTGTTACACGAAACGATTCTAATCTTTAAAGTAAAGACCATTAGACTCTATAGTCCTGAACCATCTTTCGCGAGATTAACTATCCCACAACGTTTCTGGTATTTGATGCTAAAATTTCGTTGTTATCAATTTCAACTGTTTTAATATTTTCAAAATTTCTTTCACGTGGAATGAGCCATAGCTCTAAATAGATAATCTAATGGCGCAAGATCAGGACTGTATGCTGAATATGGTAGCAGTTCGATTCTTTCCAATTCCTAAAGTTTGTCCATTGTTCTTTGAGCTGTATGAGGGTTCTCATTGTCCAACTTCAAGAGAACTCATCTCCTATTAGCTAATGTCAGGTACCTTTGCCTCAAAACTTGACAAACTTGTTCCATTTGTTGAGAATAAAGACTCTCATTGACTGCACATCCGTAGGCATCAAGTTGTTATGACAGCTATATGCTGCTTGTCTGTGGATTTTATTCCAAATCTGAGTGTATTTTCAATATTCAATAACTTGGTTCTTCTAGAACGTTGAAAATCTTTATTGTTTTCGTCCCCATTATTGAAATGCTGGAACCATTATTGTGCTGCCTTCATCTTTGACTTCACATTCTTCGAGCCGCGGTGGCAGCTTTACAATTTTGATTTCAGTTGTGGTTCAAAATAACTCTAACCTCAATTTTTGTTGCTTCCATTTTAAAATCTTGCACAGGGAACAGAGTTCCAACGTTTATAATTTCAAATCGCCGTTAATTTTATGATTTTTCTTAGCCCCTTCAATTTTATATTAAAGCAATGTAAAAAAATCACATGTAATTCGAATTTCATTTCCCATAATTCGAAGTTTTTTTCAGAAAAAAAATTAATATACCTTATGTTTCTATAAAAGAGGTAATCACTCCGGGTTGTTTTGTCGGAATGTAGTTGGAATTGTAGTTTGGGGGATGGAATAGCTTTCCTAGTTGCCGGCTTTGATCTTCTATGTCTACTATGTCATCCCTTTGATTACAACACGTACTCCTTTAGTTGATGTTTGATTTTCCTAATGTTCAGTGTGTTGCAAATCAATGCCACTATGTCTCTTAGTAAACCGCGTGTCGATTCGTTTGGCGAAAAGGAAGAGCGAGAACCTCAAGTTGAAGGAATGTCATCATAGGAGGTACTTCATCTATGTGAAATTCGTCGGTACCGAGGGATAGGACAGCGTAGGCAGAGCTTGAAGAGTTTGCAAGTCTTAATACACTAAATTGTGCCAAACAATCAGATTTTTCAAAACTGTAGTTAGTCCTACAGTGAAGAAATTTACCTCTGTATAGAATATAGGATAAAATGTGCGATCACTGTAGGCCTACAGAATATTATTTCGAGTTCAACTACTCTAATGTATTATCCTTAATGTAAATATAGATAGAATTTCGTTCAAATATAGTTTCTTTTCTTTTTAGCCTTAATTAGAATTATATAGAACCTGAATTGCTAAAATGTCAATTTTAGATGTAACTTTTGTAATTTGAATTTTTGGATACGACGAATGTTTTTCTTGTCCCTTTAGCTGCGAATGATCCAAGTTCCACTGTATTAGCAACTGCATGCTAACAATACGGAATAAAAACCACAGCCCCTCTAAATAGTGTTGATAAAAGTAAAAGCATATATTACATATTATCTGTGTGAAGAATGAATGCAGACGGCCACGAGTGGAAGCTTGCGTAAACATAAACGATATTACGTCATCACTCCCGGTGCATTCCCTGTACAGTTCGGCAACACTGGAATGCAGCAGTTGAGTCTCTTACAGTGGTCATGTTCGAATCAAATCAAAATGCAAACACCGCCACGCGTGGTCTTACGCTCACAAAGTAGAACATTAATATTCATTAACAAACAAACAAACAAATAAATGAAAAACAAAAAAATAGATAGCAATATTAACCTGTTGTGGATCGTTTAGTTTATTCCTGTTTACGTACGCTGTGCTGATGTATTGCTGCTCAGATTGTACTGCACTATATTCCAGCCTTCTCTGACCGCTCTAAACCGTGCCAGCGGCCAGCGACCTCCCCGAACAACTGCATTCTTTCGTCACACAAGTAGTACGTATGATATAGACCCAGTTTAAAATCGACATTACTCTGAAACAACTAAATAGACGTTTCTATAAAAATTGGCTTTATGAACACCCAGTTAGTAGACTCATAAAACAGGAAAACCTAAGGTTTTCTTTGATGTAGAATTTCGGGAAATTTAACTTACAAATAATTCAAAGGGGTAAGTAAGTGTTCTTCTGAGTGTCTTAATTGTGGTCAATACTATAAAACGTTGAATGACTTCTTTTCTGAAAAATAATAAAATCTTGGAAATATAGCAAAGTTTTTTAAATAACACAAAAATTATGATAAATTTAAAAGCTTAATTTTATTCCACGTAAGCTTATCTACTTTTCCCCATAGTCTCGCTTAAAGAATACACTGGAGGTCCCGCTTTCCATTCCCGGCCGTGACGGGGAATTTTTCTTTAACCAGAATCGTCCCCTATCTCCCACAGAAAAGTAAATGATTAAACATCCGATGTTATATAAACTGTAGTCAAAGAGTTGTTTCTAAAGCAAAGTCCTCCGATATGACCATAGATGTTAAAGGGGGCTATATAAATGAAACAATTGAATTGAAGAATATTAATACACATTTTTGTACATATTTGTCACGAGTGATATCTTAAGAAGGTTGACTTAAGCATAAATTCTCGAGATAGGATGTTTATTTGGACTATTTCTTAAATAATATAAGATAAATACTATGTCACAAAGTTTTGCCCTGCAAATGTTAAATTCTATAAAAAAAAAAAAGAAAATGTGTTCCATTCACTTGACTTTCTCTACATCGCTGTAACAAATTATTGTTAAACTGCTTAGTCTTCTATCTAATTTATGATAATCTAGATAAACATTAGCAGAAATTGTCTTACTTACTTGCTTCCTTATAAGTTGGAGGAAAATATGGGAATACACTAGGCTATAACCATAGTCAAATCTTTCGCAAGCTAGTTGGCATGTGGTTGAAATCCGTTTCTATGCAGGATCCGGATATACAACTTTCCGTGTGAAAAAATTCTAAGTATTTTAAATCTCAAACAAACAACAAGGAATATCTCAGAATTCGTAAATTCCAAGAAAAATGTATATTACATAAATTGTGTATTTTAACGTAATCTAAATTTTTTTGTGTAGTATGTTTTTGTCTATCTCTTACGGTTTACCAGTTACGCAAAATTCAGAAAAATGCATTCAGAATAAAGAGATATTTAGATTCTATTCCCAAAAAAATTCAAGATAAATAATTTATTTGAAGTATAACCATATTTAATATACGGTATTTTAATCAAACTCTTTGGAGCCATTTTTGAAAACATCAAAATTTTCGAAATTGTTTCTATGTAAACGGTAGTTTGGGATTGGATTTTTCTCGAAATCTTATGGAGGATACTAAACTTAAATACCAAGTTTGGTATTTTACCGACTTTTTGTTTTGGAGTTATTGTGTTCACAGACGCACGGACACACTGACACACATGCACACCTACACACGGACCTTTTTCTAAAAATGCTTTATTGGGATACAGGGGACCCTAAAACATCTATTTCCGATAAAATCTCGATACCGAATTTTTTGGTGGTATATAATACCTTCTCTATATACTATGTTCGTAGTACGTACAAAGTAAAAAAGCTAACCTGGTGATACTGAATAAATGAAAGTGAATAGTGGCATAAAACAAAAGAACGACCAGGTAGTAAATCGCACAATAAATTAAGTCATGTGTGTATGAAACAGTCTTTGCGATTAATTGTACACAATACTGGTTAATGAGCTAACAAACACTGCATTAGTAATTTCAGTATTCCCAATTTGGGAACATTGCCATGTTACATGTTTCTAAAACTAACAATTCAACAGAAGTGGTATGCTTCATCGTCGATCGTTTGAAGAGGACACTGCTACTGCAGAAATAAAAAAGCTTACGCTCACATGACTTACTCTGACTATTCTATGAAAAACTTCTTACAAAAGATTCTTCTTTTTACACCATGCTAATCGAGATAAGCGTTAACACAATGCACGTATTACTTATTTCCTTAATGGTAGAACGGAACCAAAGGAATGCGGTATGTTAAAGTGATTGTCAAGTATTTTAAAATCTATTATTATGCGATTATCAACGAAATTGGCTTCTTTGCATGTCTGAGAAGAGTATTACGTATTTTAAAATTGAAACCAATAACAAGGAATAGCTTGGAAACGGTCATATCTACAACAAAAATGCTTATGATATAAATTGGGTGTTTTAACGAGATCTACATTTTGGTGATCAGTTTTTCTCTATCGCTATGCAAAATTCTGAAAAAATCAACCACGATAAAGTGCTTTTCAGAGGCTATTCCCCAAAGATTCAAAATATACATTCTATTTGTGCTGTGAATATTTAAATATGCTATTTTAATCAACATTAGAGCCATTTTTGAGAAAAAAAACTTTCAAAAGTTTCTCTATATAGAGGGTAGTTTGGGGGAGGGGATTTTCTTGAGAATCTTCGTATCGCATCCTTGAGGTATACCGAACTTAAAAATCACGTTTGGTATTTATAGAACATTTCGTTTTTGAGTTATGCTGCACACAGACACACACGGATCTTTTTCTAAAAATGTTTTTTTTTATCCAGGGGGTCCCAAAAGTGTATTTCCGGTGAAATTTTGGTACCGAATTTTTGGGTGCAATATAATACACTGTCTTAGCTCTATGTACATAGTACGTTTAGGGGAAGTAAAAGTTCTGAATAAATGTTGTGATTAATATGTATTTTGCAATGGATAAAAAACATGATTCATTTAAATCATCTATAGTACAGTTATAACAGTTTCTGGCTTTGTAGAGTTAGTGATAATTAATTACCTGGAGGAAATGATTATTGGTCAACTTCACAACTTCTGCTGTAGTGCTACGAACAGATAAAATACTACTGGGACAGTGTTGTCTTCCGCCGTCCTCACGTTCTTCTTGCTAAGTCGGCAGAACTGAAGGAATCGGTAACCGGAAGCCTTGAAATATTCCAGATTTTTCGACTTCCACAAGCTTCCAGAAAGTTCTGTGACTTCATTTTCTACCTATAAAGGGAACCAAAAACTGCAAGTCACTGTGTGTTGTGAACTGTACTGAGTCGTGAGTGACTGGCATGTTAGCTTGCAAGCAGCAACTGTCTACTCGCCGAAGCGTCGATGAATGTTTTGCAGAATTAAATTAAATACATTATTTGCAATCAATTTTCGAGTAAATAATGACATTTGTTACAATAGCTTACCTTCCTCTTGCTGATAATAATCACTAGGTACTTGAAAACTTAGAACATTTAGTCATTTTTTCATATTTCCTACAATTAACCTACATAAAAATCTTGGTATAAAAGTTTATTATATCATTAAAGAGCTCAACTTAGGTCGTATACTTTCTGTAGAGTTGATCATTTCCGATATATTTCTTGTCCTTGGTTTCAACTTTAAGATGCGTAACTTGGTCAAATCGGGATTCATCTGTTGTTTTATTGCTCTTTTGCTTTCACTCCTGCAAAGCGAACCCAAGCTCAATTGTTCACAGAGCTAGCAGCTTATAAAGGATTTGACTATTTCCTTAGCCTAGTGTATCCCCTTATTTACCTCCTACTTAGAAGAAAGCAGGTATTAAGAGAACTTCTGCTAATGTTTGACTCGATTTATACGATACAGATAAAATAATAAACTTTCGTATCAAGGAGTAAGACAAGGGTGTTGACTTTATTTCTTCTTTTTAACATTTAATGGATGACTTAATTAAGAAGTGAAAATTATAAGTCCCTCCTGGACTTTTCTAAAACAAAACCAGGCCTTAAATACATTACTTTTTGCCAATGATAAAGCTATTATTCCGCACACAACTTTCAGAAATCAATATATATACGAGGTATGTCCAGAAAGTAAGTTCCGTTTCAATTTATCTCCGCTGCAGCGCTGCGTTCGCAGTTCCGCACATGCGCGATAGACGCTCTGTGTCAAGGAGAAGAAACGTGCGCCATTTTGAGATCGCTGTCAGCCACATACGCTTTGTTGTGCTTGTTTACAATGTCGGTGTTGATTGAAAATCCCGCCGCTTGTGAAATCAGATCTGTGATTCGTTTTCTGAATGCTAGGAAAGTGAAACCAATTGAAATTAATCGGCAAATTAGCGAACTTTACGGACAAAATGCGATGAGTGATTCAATGGTGAGAAGATGGGTCCGACAGTTCAATGAATGACGTAGTAAAGTGCACGACAACGCACGACCACACACTGCAAATGTGACGAAAAACCTCCTACAGGGATTTGGCTGGAACGTGTTTGACCATCCTCCGTACATCCCTGACCTTGCTCCTAGCGACTTTCATGTGTTCTTACATCTCAAGTCTTTCCTTGGCGGTCAACACTTCAACAATGACGAAGAGCTGAAAGAAAATGTTTCCAACTTTTTGAAGACACAGGGCGGCAAACTTCTATGAAGAAGGTATACAAAAACTTGTGCCACGCTATGACAAATGCCTGCAAAATTTCGGCAGTTATGTGGAAAAGTCGTTTAAGAGTTGTAGAATTATGTGCAATAAATAATTATTCTGTATCTGTACACAACTTAATTTTTATTACCAAACGGAACTTACTTTCTGGACGTACCTCGTATATATATCTTGGAATTAATGGGTACAGAATATAATTTAGTATTATCTATAAAGAAAACTAAAATTATGGCTCTTAAAGTCCCTGATATTATGAGATCAAAAATACGTATACATAATAAAGCTCTTACCCATTTTAAATATCCGGGCTGCGCATTGTCGTATGCCTATGACCAAGATATAGATAATAAAATTGGAATATACTCAAGAGTGTTAGGTACAATTTGTAGAACATTACATAATTGTAGAAAAGAAACTCAACTAAAACTTTATAATGTTATGGCAGTGCCTAGTTTGACATATGGCTGTGAATCCTGGGTAATGCGAAAGAATAATCGAAGTAAGAGTCAGACGGTTGAGATGAGGTTACTGAGAGGGGTGAAAGGATGTAGTAAAACGGAGCATGTAAGGAATGACACCATACGAAAACAACTTAATATACGGGCCGTTTCAAAACAACACCAAACGAAGAGAGCAGTCAATTAGCTTACATTTGACTTGTCCGAAACTTGATGTCGCAACTTTCAAACTCTACTATTTAAAGTTTTATATGTAATTAAAAATCGCACACATTTGGGATTAGGCAGTGAAGGGACAACGGCTGTCATACGCCACACCCACACGCTACGTTTTCCATTTTTAAGGTGACCTGTGCCGCGCCGGCGTGTCTATCAAACCACGCCTATACCACGCGACTGGGACCTTCGTCACTAACCGATATCTCTCTTGGAGTGGGCCAGGCACGTGCCACTTGGGTATGTACGACTGTCTAATCCACAGTGATTTTATGACAGTTTTTGTATGTGCCAAATTTAGAGCTGAAACTTATATTCTCGTATCAAGTACGGTATGACCAACAACGTCCACATCTTCGTTTGCTGTCATTTTGAAACATCCTGTATATACAATGCAAAATAAAATTAATGAATATAGAAATACTGATATCAACATATCAATAGGCTGGAAGGTGGTAGTATACCAAAGTTAGCTATTAATTATAATCACCGTGGGAAAAGAAATAAGAGGCCGAAGAGAACGAGATCAATTATGCCAGAACAGACTATTGAGCCTAGTCCATGAAGTAGAATAAGAATAACTTGTTTGCAGAACAGGTAAAGGAGGTTATGTGAATGCAACTTCAGATTTTTAAATGCAGTTCGGTGATGTCACAAATCCATTAGCTTGCAAAAGTAAAGCTTCATTAATGTATGGCGTAAATTTATAATGTGCTGAGACTTCATATATAATTCATATTCAGCAGGGACACTGGAAATGAGTTTTTAATGAAAATCGGCCAAAATGTCAACGTGTGAAATAATTACATGGCTTGGACTGGTAGAAAACTCTTGACACACAATCTTTATAATTATTCGGTGCTATATTTGGCTCTGGTAATATCTATAAATAACTTATCCATATTATAACATTAACAAATTTCCTTCCTTTGCTCGGGTAAATTGGTAGGTACTTAATAGACCCTGTGTACCATTCACGTGACATCCTCTACCTATTCTACAACAAATTATTCCTTAAACAATAGGACTATTTCTGTTAAGGGTTATGTCGATTAGCATCAAGTAGATAATGAATAATATTTTATTTCCTTGTAGGTAGAAAAAAATAAGGGAATACACTAGGCTAAATCAATAGTTAAATATTTTAAGTGATTAACTTGAAACTCCATTCTATTTCATGCTAAAAAAACCGCATGAGGATTTTCCTTTTAGAATAATATAACTACTATAAAAATCATTCCAATAAGAAGGAATATCTCGGAAATGATTAACGTCATACATAAAATGTAGTGCTACATTCATATGACTTTCCCTAGCTATTCCACAAACAAGCTTTCCTTACAAATGATTATTCTTTTATCCGCGTCATGCTAACCCAATTACACATTATCAGAAATTGCGTTTTTTTGTTGTTGATTTATTGTAAATAAGAGGGAAATAAAAGAATGCACTACGATAAAGCAATAGTCGAATGTTTTAAAAGCTATCGCTATATGAAACAATTGAAATTCGGCGTTCTTTGCTTGTTAGCAGTAAACAAATGAATGACGAAAATAAGGAGGACTTTCCACTTGAGAAATGTTTATGTAGTTTCAAATTGAAGCCCATACCTCTTAAAATGTATGAGTTATGCAAAAGTCATCTAGACTGAAGAGGTCTGTGTGTGTGTATGTGTATCTGTCTATGTCTGTGGGCAGAGCACCCTAAAACCGAAAGGATCTTTAAATACCAATCTAGGTATTTGAGTTTTATATCTTTCAAGGATGCGACACCAAGATTTGCAAGAGAATCCCTGCACTCCCAACTACCCTTTGCATGGAACATTTTTCGAAAATTTTAATGTTCTCAAAAATGACTAACGATTTTGATGAAAATAACATATGTTTACGATTTTTTATGACAAACAAAATGTATATCTTGGATTTTTTGGGAATAGCCTCTGAAGACCTCTTCATTCTGGATGACTTGTATAACTGGCAAACCGTAGGAGATATACAAAAACTTACTAAATAAAAACATGTAGATCCTATTAAAACACACAGTTTATGTTAAATCCTTTTTTTTTTTTTTTTTTTTTTTTTTTTGTAGAGCTTAACCGTTTTCAAGGTATTCCGGATTATCAGTTTCAATTCTAGCCACTTCAACATTTCTCAAAAGGGTAGACCTCTTTTTCTCGTTTGATTGCTACTGGAAAGCTAAGAGATTGGAATCGCATTTGTTTCACAAAGTGACCGGCTTTTAAAGGACGAGACTATCGCTTTAGCCTGGTATTTTCTTATTTACATTCTCAAGGAACTAGTAATAAGAATAATTCTATTTATGTTTATTTTAACATGATGTAGGTATCAGATTAATCTTTTGAATACTAGGTATGTTTGCCGAACAGCTAGTGGGCATCATGTGATTCAAACACATTAGATTTTTTCCCTTATACTTACAAGGAACCAAGTTATATAGACAATTTCTACTACTTATGATCTCGATTAGCATAATGTAGATAGAGGAATAAACTTTTTAACAATAACTTCTTAGAGAGAGAGAGAGTGAGAGAGAGAGAGAGAGAGAGAGAGAGAGAATGGAGTGCATCAGACTTTTTACTTTCTCTAGTCCCGTAACTACAATGTACATAGTGGATATAGAAGGTGTTGTATTCCACCCACAAATTCAATACGGAGATTTCACCGGAAATACATGTTTTCCACCCGCTGATTCCAAAAAAAAAAGTATTTTCAGAAATATGTGTGTCTGTCTGTGTCTGTCCATAGCCCAAAAACGAAAAGACAATTAAATACCAAACTTGGTATTTAAGTTTGGTGTCTTCCAAGGACGCAACACGAAGATTTGCAAGAAAATCCCCTACCCATAACTACCCTTAACATGGACATTTTTTCGAAAATGTTGATTTTCTTAAAAGTGGCTCTAACGGTTTTGATTAAATTACCACATATTGAAGCCATTTTCACCACTAATATAACGTTTATCTTGAATTGTCTGGAATAGCTTCTGAAGACTGTTAATTCCGGATTAATTTTGCAGAACTACTAAACCGTAATGTAGAGAAAGAATGTAGATCTCGTTAAGACACACAATTTGTATCATATACATTTTTTTGGTGAAGTTTACCGTTTTCGAGATAGTCCTTGTTTTAGTTTCAATTGTAAAGTACCTATACCTTTCTCGGACAGGAGGTGTCCGTTTTTCTTTTTTTCTACTCCTGGCCAAGCAAAGAAACGATTTTAAAACATTTGACTATCACTTTAGCATAGTGCATTCCTTTAGTTCCCTTCTACTTATAAGGAACTAAGTAACAAAAACATTCTGCTAATGTTTATCTCGATTAGCATTGTGTAGAAAGTAGAATAATCTTTTGTAAGAAGTTTGTTTGTACAACAGAAAGTCATATGAGTGTAACACATCAGATTTCTTTCTAAAGAAGTGGTGCAAACGCCTTATTAAGCTTGTTCATATAATTCTTGCAGATAATTTGAATGTCGCACATATCCACTGTATGTTTTTAGCAATGATTTAATTTTTGTGCACAATGTGTTTAAAAATCGCACACATTTGGTATTAGGCAGCGAAGGAACAATGGTTGTGATACGCCACACCCACATGCTACGTTTTCCATTACTAAGGTGACCTGTCCCGCGCCGGCGTCTCTATCAAACCACGCCTACACCACGCGACTGGGACCTTTGCTACCAACCGGTATCTCTCTTGGAGTGGGCCAGGCACATGCCATTTGGATATGTACGACTGCCTAATCTACAGTGATTTTATGTTTTTGTATGTGTCGAATTTTGAACTGAAAATTATATTCATGTATTACATACGGTATGACCAACAAGATCCACATTTTCATTTGGTGTCGTTTTGAAACATCCTGTATATATGAGGGCTGTAAAGAAAGTAGTGGCAACGTGGTCCCCACATTCATAGGAGAGCGTATGAGCCAATAGGATATGGGAGCGATCTGGTGACTAGTGTCGATGTGTGGTGTTGCTGTGTAGCGTTGAAGGGAACAGTGTCAAGTGCACCGCTCTAAAGCATGTTTACCAAAGGCGATCAGCGTTCGTGGATTAAAATCGAGGTTGCCCGTGGAAAAAATGCGTCAGCATGTTATCGAGGATTACGTGAAGCCTGTGGCAGGAATGCGATGCCGTACAGGACGGTTGCACGCTGGGTCACGGCGTTTCGTTCAGGTCGGACTGAGACTGCGGATTTGCACTGCACAGTTCGGCCGTCCATTCCGAAAGTTCAAATAGACATCGAGAGTGGTCTCGTTACCATGGACCATCGATGGACTGTCCGGGATCAAACTGTGTGGGATATCCTGACGAAATGTCTTCACTTGAGGAAAATTGCGTCCCGTTGGGTTCCACATCGACTCACTGAGGTGCAGAAATGGCAACGGTATGCACTGGCTGGTATCCACCTGGACAGATACCGCAACAGAGACGCATTTCTGCAGCGTATTGTCGCTATTGATGAGACGTGGGCACGAGCCTATGAGCCGGAATTGAAGCGTCACCCTGGTTCACCACGTCTACAGAAAGTTCGACAGGAACCCAGTCGGGAGAATCTGGTGCTGGTTGGGGGTTATTCTTACGCATGCTGTGCCTGAGGGTCAAACCGTCAACAGTGACTATTATTGCCGATTTCTGGAGCGACATCTTCGTCCGGCTATGCGGCGCAAACGTCCACGTGTATTGCGAGACGATCACCCCATGGTGTTGCATGACAACGGACGTGTCATGTCACAAACAATGTCCAGCTCTTGTTGCAACGGTAGCATTGGGAGATTTTGGAACATCCTCCTTACCCACCAGACATGAATCTTTGTGACTTCAACCTGTTTCCGAAGTTGAAGGAACCCCTCCGAGGCCGCCGATTTTCTGACGTGGCATATGTATTCCGAGCAGTAGGGCGCTCCGTCGCAGTCAGTCATCAACAGAGATCGCCTTGCCAACGGTCCCCAATGGCTGCCCTACATTTGGCAAAAGGTCAGCGACTTGGCGGGTGACTACATTGAAGGAATGTAATGCAATTGTACTTGTGAGTTCAATAAATATTGTGTTCTCTCAATTTTGCCACTATTTTGTTTACAGCCCTCGTATAATGTAATTACACAGATTATGCAATCTCCTGAACCTCTGAACTAATGAAAATAACTAGCATATTTTTAAAAGTGAACAGGCACACCTATTCTTAAACAGCTGACGCATATGCTCCCTATAAAGACCCTTAGAAAAGAACTGACATTGCATGCTATACTTCAGCACGGACACCTCAAATTGAGACTTAGATGTTAGTATTTAAGGAAGAGCTCTAAAGTTTCTGGAAACTGCGGCCGCCAATTAGGTTGGCTGCCGTGATCAGTGGAGATCGCGTGGCTGGGTTGGTAATAACTTGTTCTTTCCAGCTGGGGCATGAGCAGTGATTGGATATACAGTCCAACACAAAATGAAGTACCTCAGTATTGATTCTGCATTTATCCTTCTCTTTCGTTATAGAGCAAAGAGTGGAAGTTAAAGATACACAATTTTGCCTCGTTAAGAAATTGTCTTAGAAAGCCATTATGTGCATTGATTTAATTGTTTCTTCACAGACGCCGTGTATAGAACAGGAGTTAGATAGTTAGGGTCAGACTGAAATTTTCAATGCCATGGTCGGGCTTTGAACTACGGATCTCCCGGTCTCTAGCCGGTCGCTCTACCACTGAGCTACCATGGAAACATGCCGGCATAGCATTGAATTCCTCAACTGACTCGCAAGTTTCTCGTTAAATCACAAGGTACTCTCAAATTATTTTGAGATGACAAGCCCAATGACGACTTACAACGTTCTAAGCACTTTTAAGTCCCAGGATTCATAGTATAGCCAACTATTTTGTTCAATTGGTATTGATTTAATTGTTTTCTCACACAAACCGTGTGTAAGACAGGAGTTGGATAGTCTGACTCTACCTATCCAACTATTTGCATGTAGGATGTTATATAGTATATAGGATATAGTATAGGATAGGATAAGATATTAGAACGGAAGGAGTCAGCGCGCTCACTGCGACACCAAGACAGGTCCATTTTTGGCTACATGACGCGAGAGGCAGGTATGAAGGGAAGGAGCCGGAGGAGGTCGCAGTCTCGCCGGCACACATGAAATGAAATGGAATGTTATTTATGGACTCCTGTGGTTCTCAGCGTCCTATTCTATACTGGGCGTGAAAGACCACATAATTTGGCCTTATAATCCTTTTTTATCACGCTTTAGGTTCTTTTATGTGCCGTAAATCTACAACACGGCCCCAACTGCTTTACTTCCCTTCCCAAGGAAGCTATTCTAAGGATTTTTTCGCCTGAAAAAATACATCGTCCTCTCTTGGGTATGAACCCGCGACCTTGGGTTTATGAAGTTAGGATGTTAAAACCATTACACCACGGAGAGTGACACTTCAATGGTCCGATTACATTAAATTAGTGGTTCTCAGAAGGAGTTAAGTTCAGATGGAAGTTTAAAGTTAGGGTGACATTTTATAAAACACCATAGAACTATTTTAAGTGGGGCACATTTAAGGAAAGTTAAACTCTCTTAAAATAAGGAGCAAAAATTACTAGTACGAGTAAATATAAAATATGTGCTACAAATGCGGAGGAATCGAGGTTAGGATTCATAAAATCTCATAGGCAATATCCTGGAGCTCTGTGTAATTCCGTTGTCGCTTTCTTATTATAGCCAAAGGTAAGTGGCATTAGGCACGCCAGATCTAAGGCGAGAATGACCGCGTTATTGGGGTGAATGTACCATGGAAATCTACACATTCTATGTTTAAACACAGAACCGGCATTTGCCTATTGATTTTTAGGCAAGTTCTGCTATGTTAGATAACTGTTGCAAATGGCTCCTTACGAGTAGCCATCCTTCCTCTTACCTTCTGAAACATTTATCCAGGTAGGTCATCGATTTTGCTGCTAGAATTAGAACTGTAACTTCGTGAGCACGGCAAGAGCATACAAACCTCTTGGTGCACCAGAAATTGGGATTAAAGCATTCGCTTGAAAATTAATAGGTTTTAATTCTTAGAGTAATGTACCCGTATATTGATTTACTTTGATTTTTTATGATATTTTCAGTAAGATTACACCTCAGTTGTTTATTTCACCTTCACAGCATTATTTCTCTTTAAATTACACACCTTTTACATCGGTATTAGCTCGTCTAGACCATTTAGGAACCATCCTTTATTCGTGGCTCCAAACATGTGATAGCCACTGTGCCATAACTGTGAATCCCATGTGACCAATGACAGTTGTATTTTCTAGCTTGTAAAAGGATGTGCATTGTCAAGCAACAGAAGTCCACATAACGCCCATTTTTCCTGGTGGTTTTTTGAACTGCACTACGTATGCGCCACATAGTGCACTATTATGGTGGCTTATAATTCCAACCAGTCGATGAGGATGAGGCACCTCGTGTTACAGAACACTGTAGCCATATGTTTATTATCTTAGTGTCGTCTCTGCTATTTCTTTGAGGGTGGAATACGGTTCCATTGCATTGATTCTGTTTCGTATTTGGCTCTTAATAATGGAGCATGTCTCGTACATCACCAACCACGAGACCAGACAAAAAGTCCGAATGTTGATCAAGGCTTTGTCAAAATTCTCTGCGCACGTTCAAATGCCTTTTGTTTTGCTCTGAAAGCACCTTCTCCTAAAAAATACGCTGCAGGGTGTTTTGTGACCATGACTGCCTCCATTTTTGGGCGTGTGATACATCTCTTCTTTTTTAATGCCATTTCTACCTGAGCGATTATAGATGGAATTCAAACTATTACTTCATTTCCAGTATTGGCCCCCTTTTCCGTCAATGTGTGCCCTTCCAGTCTTCCTCTATTCCACTAAAATATAATGTTTTCCGTGAAGGTGTATAGTCTTCACAAAATGCCACTGATGGACTATGTATTTTTCAGTTGTCACATACTCTTTCCAAAACAATAAAGCTGTCTAAAGTCGCTATCTACTGAGCGTGCTTGTACACTAGTATGGGCTCTAGTTCACACAGTGAAACATTCTTAACAGCTGCCCGTGACTGTCTTCATAAATCAAATGGTGAAGTAACTAGAATGTAAATCAATGTACTGTCCTTCGTATATACACTTAACTCTGATAGGCAATTTGCACAATACAATTACAGCACACTATTCCCTCAGAGAACACCTGTGTGAAGTAGCAAGTGAATTCTACCCAAAGATATGGCCAACAGTTAGATAGGAAGCTGCCCATCTGTTGTATGAGCTCCTAGCATTCAAACTTATCGCAAGATTGGTAAAAGATACAAAGGGTACACCACATCTTTTTAAGAAAATCGTTTTTACGGAGATGGTACCTGAAATCCAAACCAACTTAGAGATCTGTGGCCCCATGTTTCTACGAAATCTTTCTCTGTCTCTCTGCTCTCTTCCTTACATTTGCTAATAAACCTTAATGTGTAAAATTATTCAGTTACCATTATACATATGACATGTGCGCCTAAACGTTTAGAAACTGCAGTAAACAAAGCATAAAATCTGCTCAGCCTCTGAACGGGTGAGTCGAACAAAGACTTTCGGCAACACAGACGCGTGACCAATCTGCACGTCATTTGCAAAATCCACTGCAAACCTTAAGGTGTCGGGACATTAGAGAATAGGAGTCATATATATCGAGCTGTGTATCTTTTGCACATTTTCTGAATTTTACAAGAAGCATTTTTCCCAATATCCCAAGTTTTGGCAATTTACTTCCAAACCTGGAAGATGTTTCAACCAAATCGGCACAGAGCAAGCTCATTGTAAACTGGACCGTTGGTAAGATTCAATATATGCAATAGATCTACAATAATTATCGCAATATACAGCAATATTTCTCTGTCCACTCAATCAAACAAATATGCATGACTTATGAGCAGATTTTATGGGACATTCGATTAATGAACAGAAAGAACAGTTTTAAACATCGTTCTTGCCAAAATAACATAGATTCAGTAGATGCATTTTAATCAAACTAGTTAACTGCATTTAGAATAATAATTATAATTATAAGGATAACGATAAAAATATATTAAGTCTATGATGGCTTGTTCCGCATTCATGGAAGATTAACATTTTCCTCTCCGGTATTTTCCTGCTCTGCCATTTTTCTATTCCCTGAAGGTCAGAAATTTAGCTTTTTTGATGGTATATAGTGACTGTCCATTCTTTGCCTACGAAAGAGCAGTTATTTGTTCGTTTCTTTATTGTAATATATCTTTCAAATACCAGTTCAAATATTAAATCGCTATAAATAATATATTTGTGATCGAAAAAAGAAAACCAATACAACACAACAATAAGAAAGCAATACTATTTGCAAAATATCAGTAAGATGTCGAAAAAGGGCTCAGTGTTTGGCAAACTATGCATTTTATAAAACATTAGAAACATCGCCCTTCTTTCGTTCAACGAATAGAATTGTGTCTGCGACTCCATGGACAGTATTTGTAGATAATGTGTTGGCATATTGTCAATTTATTGCAAGATGACATTTTTCAATTGAAGTGAGGCTGCAGAAATGTCAGGGAAACTCGCTTCTTAAGATAAACCCACAACCAAAGGTCGGCCGGAGTGAGATCTGGTGATCGCGGGGGCCACATTCTTGGGAAATGTCTAATGATGAAACGATTGCCAAACATCTGCTTAATTGTTTTTTGCGGTGTATAAAAGTGGGGTGGAGCACCATATTGCATGCAATTTATATTTCTCATGTTGTAATTCTTTAGTAGACACGTAATATAGACTTTGGTCAAGCTTTAATTCAACAGGGTTTTTCATGGTTGAAAAGTTACCGATGCGTGACTTCAACTTACGATTCATCATTGGCATACTTCGAAGAATGCATTAATAGAATAAGACAAAGAGTTACAATAAACGGGGAGCAAGCAGCAAGTAACGGAAGCTCTCGTCCTTGGGCTGACGGATGTGTTAAGCAGATGCTTTCATTATAATGATTATATTGTAAGTACAAAGGGACATAAAGACCGAATTGTCAAACATTTTAAAAGGTATTGCTATAAACTAGTCTTGAAATTCGATGCTCTTTCCATGACATCGCGAGAAGCAACTGAATGCAAGAGTGCTTTTAAAAAAATTTACATAGTGTTGACAAATTAAAGACATAAAAACGGATCTATCGGATATGACTGATACCGCAAAAATATTTAAAGTGCATTGTGCTTTTATAATATATGTACGAGTACATTATATTTTTGCTGTATCCATTTTCTCTTCCTTTACCAATTATGAAAAAATCCATTCCGCATCAATACGACCTTATAGGCTATTCCCAGGAAGTTCAGGACATGCGTTTTATGTATCAGGCAAATGCCTTAAACAATATTTTAATAAAAGTCGCTAAAATCACTTTTGAGAGGATCATACACATCGAATATCCGTCCTTATGAAGTCCGCTTTGGGGTGCAGCAATGGTTAAATCGATTTTGTGAAGTCCGAAGTCGACTAATGACGATATTCTGTGCCAGAGTGCAACAGAAAGATATTTCTTAACAGAAGCGATAGGTCTCTCCACAAACCATCACCGACAGAAAAAAAAAAAAAAAAATCTAATGTGTTCCATTTACATGACTTTCTCTACTTCTGTGTAACAAATTATCGTTAGTAAAATTATTCTTATATTTACCTCATGCTAATCGAGAAAAAAATTAGCACAAATAGTCTTATTACTTGCTTCCTTGTAATTACGAGAAGCGAAATATGGGAGTATGATAGGTTAAAGTGAAGTCAAAAGCTGGTTACTAGTTGACTGAAGTTCCTTATTTCTATGGACACGATTTGACAAATTCCTGTATGAGAAAATGGCAAGTTTTTCAAAGGTGAACCAAAACAAAGAATATCTCAAAAACAATCAACTCCTCGAAAAAAATTATACAACATAAATTGTGTGTTTCAATGTGCTCTACATTCTTTGTGTAGTAAGTTTCTTACGGTTTAGCAGTTATGCAAAATTGCTCCAGAATAAAGTAGCCTTCAGAGGCTATTCCCAGAAAAGTCAAGATATACACATTATTTCTCAGGTAAATATCTTTAATATACGATATTTTAATCAAAGTCGTTAGAGCCATTTTTGAGAAAATCAACATTTTCGAAAAAAGCTCCATGTAAAGGGTACCGCGGGTGGGTTTTTTTTTTTTAAAATCTTCGTGTTGCATCCTTGGAAGATACGAAACTTAAATACTAAGTTTGGTATTCAACGGCCATTTCGTTTTTGAGCTATGCTGTCCACAGACCACATACAGACAGACACGAACCTTTTTGTAAAAATGCTTTTTTTTTTTTTTTTTGTATTCTGGGAGTCCTAAAACGTGTATTTCCGGTGAAATCTCGGTATCGAATTTTTGGGTGGAATACAATACTTCCTCTATACACTCTGTACATAGTACGTGTAGAGAAAGTAAAAAGGGAGAGAATATGTGACAAACTCTGGAGGCTGATTCATAGTAGTCACTTTTTAAAAAGTATAAACCTCTTATTATTTTTTTTCAGCGTGATTATGTTACTACATAAATTAATTTTTACTTTCTCTAACACGTATTTACAGTGTACATAGTGGATAGAGAAGGTATTGTATTCCAACCAAAAATTCGACTCCCAGATGTCACCATAAGTACATATTTTGAGACCCCTGAATACAAAAAACATTTTTAGAAACATGCCCATATATATACGTGTGTGTGTGTGTGTGTGTGTGTGTGTGTGTGTGTGTGTGTGTGTGTGGGCAGCATAGTACAAAATCGAAAAGTTTGTTTTATACCAAACTTGGTATTAAGTTCAGTATCTTATAAGGATGCGACTCGAAGAATTTCATGGCACATTTTGATTTTCTCAACAAAAAAAAGTCTAACGAGTTTGATTAAAATACCTTATGTTTAAACTATTTTTATGACAACCAAACGTATATTTTGAATTTTCTGGGAATAGCCTCTGGAGATCTCTTAATTATGGATGACTTTTCTATAACTGGCAAACCGTAAGATATAGACAGAAATTAAAACACAAACAACGTAGTGCTCGTTAAAATACACAATTTAAAGTATACATATTTTTTGTAGAGCTAACCGTTTTCGAGATATTCCGAAATATTGTTTTCAATTTTAAGCCACTTCAGCTTTACTCAAATGGGAAAACATCTTTCTTCTCGTCTCTCGTTGTTTACTCCTGGCAAGCAAAGAGAATGGAATTTCAATTGTTTCACATAGCGTCCGCTTTTATAGGACTTGACTATCGCTTTAGCCTTATTTCTCTTCTACTTACAAGGAAGCAAGTAATAATCCAACTCTACTTATGTTTTTTCTGATTAACATGATATAAATAAAATATTCTTTTGAATAAAATGGTTTTATGTGGAACAGCTGAGAAAGTCATGTGAAAGGAACACATCAGATTTTATTACTGTCATAAGGTATGTGTTACTAAGGAAGGAGGCAATTACCAGTAGTATTAGTGACATTCAAAATGAAATAAAATTAATGAATATGAAAGAAAGCATTCCGAAAGTTTTTACAGTTTCAAGATTAACTAGAACTTTATTTGTGAAGTCTTCATTTATTCAAGCATTAGGAACTTTAAAGTGCAGATCAAATCCTTTAGGAGGGAACAGTTTTTTATAGCGTTTAACGCCCGCTTTTACTACTACGGCACCGCAGGCGATGACACTGATGATACATGGAATGAAGATGGAGCACCGGTGGAATGCGATGGCGGGGGAAACCGGAGAAGACGAAAAAAACCAACTTCTGTGCCGCTTTGTCCATCACAAATCTCTCATGCAGTCTCTTGGGATCGAACCTGGGCGGTCTAGGTGGGAGGCCGAGGGAACCAGTAAATGAATAGTTTGCCCACTTATTGGAATTCCCGGATGGTTTGTTGAGACCTCACTGTGTTATGTACAGAACTATTCTTCTCGTATTTACGAAACCATAGAGGGCCTTGCCTTTATGATGCACAGAAACCAACACGATAAAGTTTGTGTTGCTATCTTCCTTTTCGAGGGAACATCTGTGGGTCGTTAAATCTGCAAGAGTTTGTGGCCATAGTGTGACAGCTTGGCATGCATTTGTTCCGCACATTTGTGGGCGCAGGGAACAAATAATTCACAGCGCCTCGTTGTTACGCTTTCAAAGTCTCTACCATTCTGCCTGACAGTCTGACCCGCACTTTACTTCTCATTTGTACAGTCATTTTCAGAAGCAATCGAGCACCTGAACCTCATTCTCCATGGTCAGAAATATACCCGAAACATAAGTACACTGGTATTCTCTGTTATCCAAGAAGGATCCCATGGAATAGTCCTGAACCACTAAACCCTAACGGCCATTTGTTTTGTGAAAAGCGGCATTAGATATTCCAGGAAAATATATTTATAACTAGGGATATCATCTTGGAAACTGATAGCGGGACAGAATCGAAGTTAGCGCAGCATTATATATAGTAGTATTGACATTGCAGTACTATTAGAAGGAAAATGGGACAGTGGTTGCTTGGTAGACTGTAATGTTTTCAGTAGCAGTGGAAGGTGATTGAAGTTGCCGGTCCCCATGGCCGCGCTCCCCAAGGCGTCTCGCTTTGGTGCTTCGTAGCGCAGGGGATCGTGGGTTCGAGTCCCACCTTGGGCATGGGTGCTATATGTTTGTGTATGTGTGTGCGTAAAAGAAGAAAAACAGAAATTCAGTAATCATACAGTAGATAAAGTAAAACGAAATAACAACAGTTGTTGTTGTTTCGTTGTTCATTGTAATCATTTAATAAAATATAAAACAATACCATACGGTACTAAGGAAGCAGGCATATACACGTGGAACGGAGGAAGATGCCTAGCTCACCAAGGTCCCGAATAGCCTATTGTTGCTAAGCTAAAGTTGGGCTCTATCAAATGTGTGGTACGGTGATTTCGAAACTGAACATAAATGGCGCATATCATTGGTAGGGAAATAAACGTAACACAAAATACAATGAGAAATTCAAACAATAACCAGAGACACTGAACATAACTTTGGTTTGAGAGTTCAAATCAATATTGTATTTTTTCGGTTCGAAATAACATTAGTCGAGATCACTATCAGTGTCTTCGATCTGAATTCTACTATAGTCAGTGCAGCTTTCAAACGTTTTTGAAGAACATATTCGTTGTCTTCCTTATAAAGTAAGTTCCACTGCACAGAATTTAATTTTGTAATTATTGCAGGAGAACGGCTATTTGTAATCATTCTGTTAAGGATTCTACCATGCGCCGACCTATTGCGGTCGTTTACAGATGTTCTTGGGGTACACTGAGAAGTTTATAGGCGAGATAGCTCAGCTACTGACCATACTTTTCAGCGGGTACAAGCTGAAACATGTTCTACAGCAGCCCCATGCCATTTGAGGAGAAGCAGCCATCGCAAGCAATGAATTCAGCAACATAAGCTAGGAATCATCCTCTTTCACTTCCCAACATTGACACATAGAGATGTTGAACTGCAATGCAATTCTTCTTAATTCACCTTTCCGACTGTGCCTTTATTCCTGAATCCAACAGATTTTCCGCAGTAGGAGAGAAGTTTGTAATTACAGATTTAATTCATAGCTCCGGAATAACATTGAAATTGTCTTTCAGAAAGTTTACCTCAACTGTAACTTCAACACAGCGGTGATGCGCGTCTGACAATAGAGCATTGTCTGTCTCAAGTTGGGTGATGACAGTGTCACTGGTCGTTGTAATCAACTTGCTTGTTCAAGTTTCTTCCATGTGTTCTCTTCTTACTGTGTTATCGAAAAAATAACATGAAAAAACACTTCTTACTGTGCTATAGAAAAGAACTGAGGAGGAGTAATGGATTTTAGAATAGCCTCTTTGTTCTTTATTAGAAACTCAAAACATAAAAGCTACAGTCCAGCGAGCTGGTGAAGAAACTTTCGAAGTAACAGCCAGTTGTTGTATTTATTTTATGCTTTGCTTTAACAGAGCATGACATACCTGGCTGGATCTGAATGCTTACCTGTTTATTTACTGAGCAGGAATAGCTCCTAGAGTACAGGTACAGCCACGATGTTCTTGATGAGATTAATGTTATGAGCAACATGTTCCACACATGTACTTTTCTCCCACTATTCTCAGTCAGCCTGCATATTTCTTGCATTATCGATGATCACATTGCAAACTTTTCGTCCCCTATCTTTTGAATTACTGTGATAAGTCTTGAGGCGATACATTGTATTTCTTTGCACTTACCTGGACAAATGAATGATCTTGCAGAAACTTGGTTCAGGCATCGTGCAAATGAAATTAAACACTTGTTGTCCTGCATATCACTCCATCCATCATACATTAAACTGAGAGCACTTGATCCATTGATATTATGTGACAACAGCAGGGCTGTATCCCTAGCATGATGGCTAGGTGGCTCTTGGAGAGGACGAATTAAAGAAAATGTTTTCCTCCAGTATTGAGCTTCTTGTATTCATAATGAGACTCCTGAAGCCAAAACAGCCCTAGCGATGACTTCCTATACGTCTCCACCAGAAAATGTAGTACCATAAACCAATGAAGTGGCGTTCGAAAGACTAAATTGTACGTCAGATATATTGGATCTCGACGTTTCATTGGTGGTGGATCTCGGAAATTTTCCTGATCGTTGTAAAGAATTCTGAGCACACGTTTGATAGATTATGATCAGAGTCTACACCTCTGATGGTGATCCGGTAGACAAGTAGCCACTACATTCATATATGATTCCGTAGTACATACAAGTGGCTTGTTTTCGATACCACTTGGATTGTACAATACCTACACTTCCGAACGATGACGCCTGCGGAAGAAATAAGTCGGTCTTTTACATGCTCTCAATCAGGCTTTGGAGGGTTCAAAGTTCAACACCTCCGGTTTCTAGATGAATCTAGTAAACAACCGACCTGAAACGTAAATAAAGCGGTCGTTATGGGGTATAGGTATGCAGTACATCTAACATGCAGGTACTTAACTGACCAATTCTACTACTAAAACTAGTAGTCTACACTTCCTTATACAGATAGTCTACGGTAGCCTAAGTAGTTTTACAATCTATCCCACGAGCGGAGGGATGTGGCCAAGGTAATCAAACACTCTGGTACCTAGGAATCGGAGAGACCAACGACACAGACATATATATGCCCAGTTTGAATGCTCCGGCACACTAACGGGCAAATAGCACCAGTGTCGAAAGACGGTGACGAGGCGACCTTTACCTCCCCAAAATGAAACCTTGTGCGCGGCCGGTGAAGAATAACTTGCAGAACACATACATTTGCTGTATATGCCCACAGACAATCGAATCATCAGCAGAGGAGATAAAATAAGAGAATGAAGTGACAGGATCAGTTGTAATTGTGAAGACTCCTGCATCTACCTTGGCGGCGCAGAGATAACACCAGGGCCATAGAGTGCTGTCAGTGGTGGTCGAACCCACGATTTCTCGAATCCTAGTTGCAGACGAAACTCTCTGAGCCACCCGCAAAACCTGAAAATAGAAAATATTCGACTTCCTCTCTTGTTTTCAAACCACTCCCGCTCTCTAATGACTCACTTACTGTACTTGTATTGCAATATATCACCGCAAAAGGTCTAGAGGTCAGGGTAACCTCGTTATTGAAGGAAGGTGGCAAGCAATTTTGTTACGGCAAGAGAAGCTTCAATCAGCTGTCTCATGCAAGATTCATTTCCGAGCATCTCTGCACCTTGAGGGAGCGAGAACTGCATGTGCAATGTACAAAACTATGAAACTAAGAATTTTCCCATCTCCTCTTTCATTAACAAACTTAAATTAAAACTAGATTTGCAGGAATTTCAGGTCATACGCTATACAGTGAGAAGATCTTAGATTTCCACACTTCTCTTACGCACACAGTATTTTCATGTCACTTATATAGACCTATACTGAATTGATGTAATGGTTCCATAAAGATTGAAGTAGCCTTAAGCACACAATTAATATAGCGTTATAGTTAGACCTGGGAAAAGACAGCCTGAAAGTAATAGAAAGAATAACAAAGGCACAAACGTTGGGTACTGATCAGAAGAGAATTTAAAATGCTGCCTTAGGTATAAAGAAAAACATTTGAAATCTGTCAGATAGAGAACAAAGCAAAGAGGTAATAGCTTGGTTATACAGACACATGGATAGTGAACGGATTTTGGTAATATAATAATATATATATTTAAACAGAAGTATGTCATATTCTGCAATGAATGAGAGAAGCTCTTCGATAATTTATAATATGATTAAAAAAAGTTAAATCGAGAAAAATATGTAGAAGTACCGCTAACCCTGATAGTTTTACCCAGGCCATTAACTATATAACCCAATTGCTTTTTATGGGTTTATGAGGCTTTTAATAATTTCTTGGCCCTCTTTTGCATTGTTTTATTAGGATTGTCTCAGTATGTCTCTTGCTACATCATCAAGGAAATGTGTTTCACATGAACAACTAAATCAGCACGAAATCATAGTTATTTCATATTCTTTCGTCTTTCAGTTGCATGCTGCGATCCCACCAAATATTCTATTGCTATTTCTTCGAATTACACCAAAGATGCTTTCGAATTACTAATTATTGTAAATACTTAAAACAAATTGTAAAATATTGTGAATATCAGAATAAGAATATATGTAAGGGTTTTAAAGATGGAGAGAGAGGAAGAGAAATAAATGAGAATGAAGTAGTAATGAGGTGTAAGGAACAGTGCGGTTGGTGTAGCATGTTTTAACGTTTATAATTTGTTTACAAAACTGAGCTGTTGCCCCAAGACCTTCCCCAAACACCATTTTGTATTATTTCGTAGGTATATTTAAGGTACGTTTGAAAGATAAGTCTTCGGGTGCTAAAGTAAATAAAGACCAAAATTTAAGTATTTTCAAATGCCAATTTTAAATTTAATTTTACTGCATAACCGCCCTGAGACTTCGTTCCTTTGTTACTTTATCAATATTCGTAATACACTTGTGTTAGGGTTATATTTTGTTTCCATTTTCTTTTAGTCCTGTTGCGCACGTCGCTTTGATAAGACAAATCTATCTGTAGTCAGCTGGTACGATCTGGCATTTTTCTTCAAATTTAGCATAACCAGTAATGAGTGTAAAACCCTGCACTTTGCTTTGTCAGTTACAAATGACCGCAGATGGTTATCAAGAGTTTCATTAACGTAGGCAAACAAATATCTAACATTGTATTAACTCATATTGCCTTTTATCCGCTTTGCATTCAGCTACGCGACATCAGATTGAGTAATATTAATTAGCGCGTGTTGGTGGGCTCGTCTGTCAATAATTCCTGTAGCATATAAAGCTAATATTAATTTGGTTCTAGAGCTCTATTTTGATCACGCAAACAGACCTAAAACAATACGCAGAGCTCAAACGGACTGAATTAGTTATATAAGCTAGTCTACTAGGCTCTAGTTTGCACTTCATGGTTGTTTCAGCTATTTCTTTTCAACATTTTCAATAAAGAAACACAGAAAGTTATACTTGTAGGTGATAAAATGTCTGTCTCATTCAAGAAGTCCCGAGTTCGAATCTCGGATATTATGAGGTATCCAGATAAGGTTTCTTTACCCAAGTTTTTCCCTTATTCTCAGAAGACAATTTTCGGGTAGCTTTAATCTGTGTGGACCTCGGACGCATTATTTTAGCCATTTCATTCAACGACCAGAATGACTTCCCAAGTAAAGTACGTTAAACGACAAAAAGAAAGGTTATAGGCGCAATCTCTGCCTTCCTACAGATGGTGATGCCTAATATAGAATTAACTTACATTTCTTATGTATACACTTCTGGGGAAGGCAAACCTACCTTGTAACTGCTTTACGTTCCCAGAAATGTATGCTTAAACATGTAAGTTAATAAGACTACCATTCAGTGATATGACCAAGCACTGGGTACATTTTTACTTTCTCTACACTACTATGTACATAGTGTATAGAGAAGGTATTGTAATGCACCCAAAAATTTGATACTGAGTTTTCACCGGAAATACTACATGTTTTTGGTCCCCCTGAATCCAAAAAAAGCATTTTTGGAAAATGGTCCATGTGTGTGAGCGTGCGTGTATGTGGGTGGGTGTGTGTCTGTGGACAGCATAGCTCAAAAACGAAAAGACCGTTAAATACCAAACTTGGTATTTAAGTTTGGTATCTTCCAAGGATGCGACACGAAGATTTTCAAGAAAATCCCCCACCCCAACTACCCTTTACATGGAAATTTTTTCGAAATTTTTGATTTTTTCAAAAATGGCTCTAAAGATTTTGATTAAAATATCGTATATTTAAGATATTTATCTGACAAATAATATGTATATCTTTAATTTTCTAGGAATAGCCTCTGAAGACTACTTTATTCTGGAGGAATTTTGCATAACTGCTAAACCGTAAGAAATGGACAAAAACTTACCCACAAATATAGAGAGCACATTAAAACACACAATTTATGTTATATACATTTTTGTCTAGGAGTTGATCGTTTTTGAGATATTCCTTCTTTTTAGTTTCAGCTTTGAAAAATTTGTACTTTTCTCATACAGGAATTTTTCAACTCGAATCCATACAAACAGAGGAACTTTAGTCACCTAGTAACCAGCTTTTGACTTCACTTTTACCTACGATACTCTCATATTTAGCTTCTACTTACAAGGAAGCAAGTAATAAGACTATTTCTGCTAATTTTTTCTCGATTAGCATGAAGTAAACAGAAGAATAAGCTTATTAACAGTAATTTGTTACACAGAAGTAGAGAAAGTCATGTGAATGGAACTTATCAGAGTAGTAAATCCATACTAAAAATATTAAAAAACTAAACTTTGAATAAACGTTCACGGAAAATGTTAGGAAGAAAATGCAAAGCTCACACACGCCGTGACCTTTCACCTGGTCATAATTGTACATTCTATCTCACCCGACAAATAACACTGTGTCTAAATTTTAGAACGCCAGGGAGTTTACAATAAATTCGTGGCAATTAAATAGATTGTGATTAAAATATTAAATGAACTGTTAAAGTTAAATCAAAAGAATATAACAACCCACACTATAATCAAACAAGACATATAACACGATATAAAAATTTCAAGCTGACCCAATATAAAATTCAAATAATATGACCTAATCATCGTCTGTGTTTCGGCGTACATACTGTGGCGTTGTTTACGCCACCGGTGTAAATTTGTCAATAAGACGAAGCCACGATTGACAGTCCCCCGTGTCAATTGGAAGGAGTAGCGGATTAGAGTGGACCATGCAAGGTATGAGGACATACACACGACAAATGAAGACGTACACTCAAAGACAATAAAAATACGCTTGGCGCTATGATTTTATTGGAAATGTGAACGTTTGACTAGGACTGGATCTTAAGATAATATTCATGGGTGCAATTCTGGTTCAACATACCATGCGAGTAAGAAAAGGCAAAACCAACTGGGCAGCACACCCCTTCATTCCTCATCCCGCTCGACGCTCCGTCAAAACAGTATAAGCACTGCGTTAAATTTGTCCACCACGTGCGCGAATTACCTTGGCATTAGAACTTCTATGAACCACAGAGAAAAGATTAATCTAATTTTCTATCGCCCGTTTAGGAATCGCCAGTTCACAACTCAGAACTTGTCGCAAGTTACGTTTCATGTCTATCTCTTCAGTAACGTGACCTGTCTAATACGCTTTTAATAGCATAAAAACAGATGAAAGACTTGGGCGAGGTTAGTGAAAAGACTGCGTCTTACGATAAATATTTGCCGGTTAATTTTTAATGTCTTTGAGTGTACAACACCATGGACTCTTGACTATTAGACAGAGGTAACAATAAAAGCTCCGACCATTGGTTGCTGCAAATTCTGATCAGGTCTTAGAATGAACGAACCGTTGTAATGTAGCAGTATCAATAGGCATCTCTTCTCCATTTTGCATAGTATATGTACATTAAAGGTATAAACTTGTGCTTACATAAATGATACAGATTTTCAAATACGTCTGTATATAAAATCTTGTTATTTGTGTTCACAATTGGATATAACTATGCAAACTCTGGAAATATTGTGATTATCTTGCGCTATTTGTGTAGTTAAAGTTCTAAGGAAAGTTTGAGAGCTTTATTCAATAATTCTAGGCTCTATAGCTCTGTTTAATATGGCCAAAAGTTAACTATTTCTGCTAATACGGAGCTTATAAGATGTATTAATGTATCACTTGTTTTAATGCTATTTAGATTTTCTTAGATTTCTTTGATATCCAGTGAATCTGACCTTTTTAACTATAAACTTAAATTAACTTTTTAACTATAAATTTAATTCTTCCGCTTCCTCGTGGTAAATAGCCATCAAGTAAGTGAAGAGGGTGCACCACAAATGCAAGAAAATGATTACTGTTAAAATACAAAAAAATTGCAACAAACGAACCAACGAAGAGCTAATATTCAGATAATCCCTGGAACAAAATGCAAGTCGGCAACTATAGCATTAATGAAGATCTGTGCACTTCGTCAAAATAAGACAATTCAGTTCAACTGTTACAGCGCCAATGAAACGACCGAGATTAGACAATTGAAACCAATCGCTGTCATCAGATTGGAGCGATTTTCGAAAACTCTTAATCAGCTGATGTTCGTTTTCTTAAAATCTTGTCGCAGCTGACGTTGGTATATTTAATCTCCTGTCTTGGTTATTGGTAACAAAGTGACAATCCAGGCAGCCAACCTTCACTTTTAATAAATGTTGGTTCCACAATTCTACTTTCAATTAATTCAGTAGCAATTTTTATTTAAAGTTTTAATCAGTAATCTATTTAGTTAAAAAAGGAGTGAAAATAATTATATATATTTCGTATCTATGAAATAATATAATTCTTCTCTATTTCTATTGTTGCTATTGATATTCGTATATTGAACGTTAGCACGGTCCACATCATAATTCAGGAGGCAGTGAAGAAAGAAAAGAAGAAAAAGAATAATCGGTAAGTAAAAACATAGTCGAGTGCGTCATCTACCGTTTGTTAAGTATTGCAATAATCTGTTAAAATTTCCCTTTCTATAATTATAAATTATTAATAGTCTATTTCGCTGAAGTTTCTTATCAATACAGCTCGTGTTTTCAGATGTTAGGACAATTCGCTGGCGTCGCTTCGCTCCGAATTATCGACAAGATGAAAACACTCGTGGTATTATACATAACTCCATGGCACGACAGCTCACGGGGAACCTTGGCCTACCGCCCGGCCGCTGCGTCCCCCATCTCGGTCCCCTACAGACGTCATGGATGGGGTGCAGTATTGGAGGGTGAGACGTGGTCAGCGCCTCGAGTCCCTCCCGGCCGGTTAATGCGGTCCTCATGACCTGGAGCCGCTACTTCTCCATCAAGTAGCTCCTCAATTGGCCCCCCAGGGTCTTACGAGGCTGAGTGCACCCCGGGCCAGGTCTCCCAGCGGGGGAAAAATCCCCACGCCGGTACTGGGGATCGAACCCAGGTCTCCCGCTTGGTAAGCAGCTGCGCTACCACCGCGCTAAGCAGACCGACTCGTGGTATTACTTATGAAAATACAACTAACAATCGCGAAGTCAACACTATTTGCATTAATATAGCGCTGCAAGCGGCGAAGAAAACATAACAAATGCAGAAACGACAAACTATATCACCCGGATTTGGCACAGAAACATGATGTGTCGAATTGACACAAGGAACAAGACCGTAACGTCCGCAAAAATGTGGGTGCGTGTACGTTTTATGTGCATGCGCGCGAAAAAACAGTAGAAGCATTGCGTGAGTTTGGGGGTGACGAAGCAATAAAGATATAAGTTGAAAGTTTGGTGAAACCACCTGTGCTTTTATCTTTACACGCAGTCAAAAGTTTCAGACTCTATTGTGTACCGATACAAAGATCAACACGGAAAGAATGATGATGTCAGATTTGCGTGTCTTAAGTTTCCTAGAGATGTATCAATTGCTTGCCAAGGTATACAAAATTAAACAAGCCCAATGTATACTATTTTCGTTGCTGTTTTACAAATGTAAAAATTATATCCAAAGTTTTACAAAGCTTTACTTATTACAGAAAGTAACAGACAATTTGCCATAAATAAATCATAGCGAAAGATATAATCACAAAACTTTATTTACAAAGTTACAGAATGTTAACTCTATTTTGCAATGTAATTGCCATTGCTATCAAGGTATTTGTTACGTGGTACAGGTTATTATTATTATTATTATTTTATTATTATTATTATTATTAGTAGTAGTAGTAGTATTAATAATACTAATAATAATAATAATATTAATATGCCAGTCTCCATGGCCGCGCTCGCCAAGGCGTCTCGCTTTGGTGCTTCGTAGCGCAGGGAATCGTGGGTTCGAGTCCCGTCTTGGGCATGGGTGTTATATGTTTGTGTGTGTAAAAGAAGAAAACAGCAATTAAGTAATCGTATAGCAAACACATTAAAAAAATAATCAGGTAAAAAAAATTGGGTATACAGCACCGGAGTCTCGACCAGACTCCGGAACTGTATTTTAAAACAAAAAACCCCAAAAACAACAAAAAATATAGGTTATCTCCAGCATATCCATCTCTTGTCTCCAGTGGGTTTGGGAACGCTGTTTGTCCAAACTATGACGAAACTATGAGAAATGGTAACCATATTGCTAAACAATTTCACACACACTGTGGTACGTTTATAAATATAGTATAAATGTTTATAATTGAAAAGTTATGCCTGCAAGTTGGGTAAGGCTGAAAGGGGAAGTTGGTAAGTTTTAATCTATTAGTAGTGTTGAGTTTAGTACAGTCGCGCATCGCGCGCGTATGCACAGATTATTGCATAGATGTATGCATATCAAGATCGTTCATCAGTTAATCATATGGACGCCACAGCAAAACGTTTTATGTACGCTAGCATTAGCAGACCCTAAGTCGGTAATTCTTGAGTAGAGCTTTTGTCGTTGTAGTTCAACTTTACACCGAGGTTGTCAATCATGAAATGGCATAAACAGCTCAGAGAAACAGGAAAATGGGACACCATCACACTTCACTGCAAAGTTCGCACATTTTTTCGACAAACAATTTTGTGGATGATAGTTCGAATAAGGATCACCGTACAACATGGCCTGCCAAATCACCAGATCTGACATCACCTGATCTTTTATTGTAGTGATTTGATCAGGTCTACAAGACACCAGTATTGTCTGTCTGAATGCAGACGGCCACAAGTGGAAGCTTGTGTTAACACAAACAGATAAAATGTACTACGTCACCACTCCCGGTGCATGTCCTGTACAGTTCCACAATGCTGGAATGCAGCAGGCGAGTCTCTTACAGTCGAATCAAGTCAAAATGCAAACAGCACCGCGCGTATTCAGACGCTCACAAAGTAGAAACTTAATATTCATTAGTAATAAAGAAAACAGCAAGTTTAACCTGTTGTAGTCGGTTTAATTTATTTCTGTTTACGTACGTTATGCATATGTTTTGATGCTCAGACTATCTTCACTATTTTCCTACCTTCTCTGACTGCTCTAAGTCGTGCCATGCTACTCCAGTGACCTCCCCAAACAACTGCATTCTTTCGTCAAGTAAGTAGCAATTGGTTTCGCAGGTTTACAACAAAGAATTTATGCTATTGTCGATATTGTTACTCCACAAATCTTCATAACTTGGACTGAGATTGAATACTGGTTGGACATTCCCGTGCCACTAGTGGCAGACATATTAATGTTAATGAACACAAATAAAAAGATTAATAATAATTTTCATAGTTTGGGCTCTCTTGTTTTAACAAAACTTAAGTGCATGAAATTCACTTCTGATTTTATCCCTTAATGTTACTCTGCAGCTTCCATTATCTTTTGTTTTTGTGCCCGGTCCTGTTTCAGTCGTATACATTATGAATCGTATTATATTTATACAAAGTACATGTAATAACCTACACGAGAAATAGAAAACGGTCAGAATAATAGATACAATAAGTAGCTTTGAAAATTCGGGTTTTCATAACTCCTCGTAAATTCTTTCAGATAATTTGAAAATTTGTTACCGAACGTCTTATGCTAACTCACTATAACATGATAAAGGACACCTAGCTATTCAAATTCCATTACTTATGTAATTATTTCCCCATAGGTTTTCAATGTACGCATTAATAAATTTATAGATATTGTTTGCTGATAAAATAAACACATTAAATTGTTTATCTGTTATATTAAATTAATGAATAGTTGTTTGCAAATCACTTTAATTTTTGGTTCATTAAGACCACATCGTTGGCATATCATGATGTATTTAAATGCTTGTTTATCATTTGGTTTTTAGTTTTAAAATTATTTCGTCAATATTAGAATTCTCTTGTCAACAGCATTTTATTGTACACATCCCAAACTATGTGACGATGTCGTTATATTCTCTTGTTATCAAGCTATCCATATATTTACTTTCTCTACACGTACTATATACATAGTGTATAGAGAAGGTATTGTATTGCACCCAAAAATTCGATACCAAGATTTCACCGGAAATATACGTTTTGAGACCCTCTCAATCCAAAAAAAAATTTAGAAAAAGGTCCATTTGTGTGTGTGTATCTGTGAGCAGCATAGCTCAAAAACGAGAAGTCCGTTAAATACCATACTTAACATTTTAATTTCAATAACATCCAAAATATATGTTCAAGAAAAATCCTCCACCCCAACTACCCTTTACATGGAAATTTTTATAGATTTTAATTGAAATAACGTATATTTAAGATATTTACATGACAAATAAAATGCATATTTTGAATTTTCTGAGAATTACCTCTGAAGACATCTTTATTCTGGATGCATTTTACGGTATTTTGCATAACTAGTAAACCTAACTTAACAGAAAATAGATCTTCTTAAAACACACAGTTTTTTATATAAATTTTTTCGTGCAGTTCACCGTTTTTTGAGATATTCCTTGTTACTGGTTTCAGTTTTAAAATACATATATACTACTTTCTTGTACGGGGATTTGTCAACTTCCAGCAATAAACAAAGGAACTTCAATCGCCTAGCAACCAGCTTTTAAAAGATTTGACTATCACTTTAACCTAGCGTACTCCCTTATTTCCCTTCTATTTACAAGGAAGCAAGTAGTAAAACCATTGCTCCTATTTTTACTTTCTCTACACGTACTATATACATAGTGTATAGAGAAGGTATTGCATTCCAACCAAAAATTCGATACCGAGATTTCACCGGAAATACATGTTTTGCGTCCCCGTAAGTAAAAAAAAAGGAAACATTTTCAGAAAAAGGTCTGTGTGTGTCTGTAGACAGCATATCTCAAAAACGAAGAGATTGGTATTTAAGATTGATTATCTTCCAAGGATTCGATACGAAGATTTTCAAGAAAATCCTGACACTCCCAACTACCCTTTACTTGGAACTTTTTTCGAAAATTTTGATTTTCTTAAAACTGGCTCAAATGCTTTTGATTAAAATGTCGTATATTAAAGATATTTACCTGAAAAATAAAATGTATATTCTGAATTTTATGGGAAGAGCCTCTGAATATTACTTTATTCTGGATCAATTTTACGAAATTTTGCATAACTGCTAAAACGTAAGAGATGGACAAAAACTTACCAGACAAAAAACATTGAGCATGTTAACACATTTTTTGTGGAGTTGATCGCTTTTTAGATATTCCTTGTTTTTAGTTTAAGCTTGGCAAAACTGCATACAGAAATTTATCAACTCGGGTCCATACAAAGGAACTTCAGTCACATAGCAACCAGCTTTTGACTATCACTTTAATTTTTGGTACTCCCTTATTTTGCTTCTACTTACAAGGAAGCAAGTAATAAGACTATTTCTGCTAATTTTTTCTCGATTAGATGAAGTAAATTGAAAAATAGGCTTTTTAACATTAATTTGTTGCCCGCCTGGGTAGTATGATGGTAGCGTGTCAGCTTCACATTCAACAGGTCATGAGTTCGATTCTTGCTTAATGTGAGTTACCCGGATAAGGTTTTTTTCGGGGTTTACCCTTATCTTGAGAAAACAAATGTCGAGTAACTTTAAGCTTCATGGACCACGAGATCATTTGAGCATCATTTCACCAATTTCATTCATCGTCCGATATAACCAACCAGGTTAAAGGATGTTAAACTATAATAATAATAATAATAAAAATAATTTTTACATAGATGCTAGAGAAAGTGATGTGAATGGAACACATCAGCTTTTTGCTTACTGGAATATTATCAAAGAAGCATTTACTTTGAATTATACTTTTTAAAACCGAACCAACGATAGAGCAAAGGAACAAAGAGTACAATGGGGTAAGATAAGGCCGATTATGCATTCTTTTATATTTCCAAGGCGCAAGCCACTGGCAGCAGCTTCCGAGCTGATCGATTTTTAAAGATCGTCTCCGCTCCCTCGGAAGAAAAGTAATTATCGAGGTTGACAGGCATTTTCATTTCATAGGGTGCCATTAAATTTGTTCACCTCAATGGACACATCATTAAGGAAAGAGCCAACCACTTCATATAGAATTAAGAGTAAAGCACAAAAGCATGAGCTGAAAAACTTAAGATAAATTCTGGAATGGGTTAAATTAGAATGGTAAATAATACAGAAACACAAAAGGGCATTGCTCCTCTATAAATAACCCCTCACAAAGATTCATGAAAATTGGCTTACTTATATAAGCATAACGTATTCACTCGAAATTTTGGCCTCAACAAAAGTATTTGGTATCAGCACGTTCACCCTCCACGAAAAAAATGTATAAAACATAAGTGTGGTAAGTTTTTGTCTATCTTTTACGGTTTAGCAGTTATGCAAAATTCAGTAAAATTCACTCAGAATCCAGTAGTCTTCAGAGGCTATTCCCAGAAAATTCAAAATATACATTTTATTTGTCAGGTAAAATCAACATTTTCGAAAAAAGTTCCATGTAAAGGGGCGTTGGGGGTTGGGGGGATTTTTCTCAAAATCTACGTGTCGTATCCCTGGAAGATACTAAACTTAAATACCAAGTTTGGTATTTTACCGACTTTTCATTTTTGAATTATCGTGTTCACAGACACACACACACACAGGACCTTTTTCCGAAAATGCTTTTCTTTTTGCTAAAGGGGGCCCTAAAACATATATTTCCGGTGAAATCTCGGTATCGAATTTTTGGATGGAGTGCAATACCTTCTCTATACACTATGTACATAGTGCGTATAGGGAAAGTAAAAATGGTATTTATCAGTGCTTTAGTTTTTGTTTTTAGTTATTCAAAAATCACATCCACACATACACACACAGAATATACATAAACCTTTTTCTAATTTCTTTGAGGGGAATTTCAAGAGACACCAAATTTATATTTCCCATGAAATCTCGGCATCAAATTTTTGGATAACACTTTCAATAAAGGTTCTTCACCTAGCTTTGTCTTTTACTGTACGTAGCAGAGAAAGTAAAAAGCTTTCTTAAGATAAATCTGTTAAAATATTGGTATACCTACTAAAATAAAGGATAGTGGCTTGAAAATTCCTTACGATTGTAACATCTCTGATTTGACTTCTATAAATAAGTCTTGAAGATTATTATGATTATGATTAGGGAGACTTATATTTAAATGTGGATTAAATTATTATTTTAATTTATTTAAATACTATGGGATAATTATTTTTCAGTTTCTATGTGATTTATGGATTTTTTTTTTTTTTTTTTTTTTTTGCTTAACGTCCTTTAACCTGGTTGGTCATATCGGACGATGAATGAAATGGGTGAAATGATGCTCAAATGATCTCGGGGTCCATGGAGCTTAAAGTTACTCGACATTCGTCTTCTCACCGCAAGGGAAAACTCCGAAAAAGGCCTTATTCGGGTAACTCATCCTAAGCGAGATTCGAACTCACGACCTTTTGAATGTGAGACAGATACGATACCATCACAATAGCCAGGTGTGCTGGCTTTAATTCGTACTAAAGCCAAATTTTAACAATATTGAAGGATTTAATTTAACATTTTTTCCTCAATATTTCTTGAGTTATGCTATGAATATATCCATCAATTTAAGATGTGCTAGCGTAAGTTGTTTGGAACGGATCTCATCGTTAATAAAATCATGGGTTGACTGACACACAAGAATAAGAGTGAGGGAATGGCGGACTACATGTCCCTCTACCCAATCAGTTTCAATTGAAAAGCAACAAGCGTTGATCACTGGAGTTTGGTTTGCTATAGTCTCCATGGGGATAATCAAAGACCATGGGGATATTTCCTCACAGAACAGCTATACAGATGGACGTGCCTCGCTCACAGATTTTCAACTTTTATTTATTTCCAAGTTTTAATTACACGACACTGCGCGTTTCGAAATGAAGCAAGTGCTCTATGTATAGAGTACAACTAAAAATCTTATGTGTTCTATTCATATATTTTTCTCTACAACTCTGCAACAAATTATTATTAAAAAACTTATTCTGCCATTTCTTTCACGTTAATGGAGAAAAAATTAGCAGAAATGCTATTTTTACTTGCTTTCTTGTAAGTAAAAGAGAAATAAAGGTGTAACATAGGCTAAAACCATTTTTCAAATCTTCTAAAAGCTGGTTACTATGTAATTGAAGTTCCTTTGTCTGTATGTTCAGCAGTTGAAAATTCTCATGCGAGAAAAATATAAGTGTTTCAGAACTGAAACCAAGGACAAGGGATATCTCGTAAACTGTGTCTGTTTTAACGAGCTCTACATTTTTTCTTAATTTTTTGTCTATCTCCTATAAAAATTAAGGATATTTAACCCAGAGTAAAGATGACTTCAAAGGGTATTATCAGAAAATTCAAGATAGCCATTTTATTTGCCATGTAAATATCTTTAACATACGATAGTTTAATCCAAATCCTTAAACCCCTTTCTGAAAAAACAGTATTTTCGAAAGGAAGGTTGGGGTGGAAGGATTTCCTTGAAAATCTTTATGTGACATCTTTGAAAGATACCAAACCTAACTACCAAATTTGGTATCTAACATACTTTTCGTTTTTGAGCTATGCTACCCACAAACACAAATATGCACAGACACACACACACAGGCAAACACACACTGAGAGTCATACACGGGCATTTTTATACATATTTTTTTTTTTTGATTCAGGTTCTCAAAATATGTATTTCTAAAAATAATCTCAGAATCAAAATTTTGGTTGCAATACAATAACTTCTCTATACACTACGTACATAGTACGTGTAGAGAAAGTAATAAGACAAAATATGGAAACAAGTTAGTAAAACCTTGTATATAACAGGTTTGCAATGGTTTATTTTAATGAAACCAGCGAATACTGAATGCGCTAACTTTCCAAACCAAAAAAAAAATTATGTGATAATATATATGGAGTGCAGATAAATATGTGTCCATAAATGTAAGCTCATATTCTGACACTAAAATATTATAAAGCTTTCATATGAACATGAGTCCGAATTAGATTATTGTTATTGGTACCGCAAAACATTATCAAATTATTTTTACAAAATTATTGTGTGATCCATTCACATGACTTTCTCTATCTGTTACACTAACAGACATTCCTTACAAAAGATTATTTTGCTATCTATGTCTGTTACAATAATGTTATCTACGCTAAAGCGATAGTCAAATCTTTTAAAAGCTGTCACTATGTAAAAAATTGCAATCCGGTTCTCTTTTTCATTCCCAGGAGTAAAATAAGAGGGATGAAGCGAAAGTTGATTTTCCGCTTGAGAAAAGTTTAAGTAGTTTAAAACGAAAACCAATAGCAAATGGTTAACCTCACAACAATGATGTATATGGCATAAATGATGTGCTTAAAGCGATCTACGTTTTCTTTGGAATAGCTTTTTGACTATTTCTTACGGTTTATCAGTTATGCAAAAATAAAGAGGACTTCGGGGGTTATTCCCAGAAATTTCAAGATATAATTACTTTCTCTACACGTACTATGCACATAGTATAAAGAAGGAGCGCTGTATTCCACCTAAAAATTTAATACCGAGATTTCACAGAAAATATATTCTTTGAGTACCCCTGAGTTCGGAAAAAGCATTTTTAGAACAATTTCCGTGCACCTGTGTGTCTATTGACAGCATGGCTCAAAAACGGAAAGTCAGCTAAATACCAAACTTGGTATTTAAGTTTGGTATCTTTCGAGGATGCAACACAAATATTTTCAAGAAAATCCTCCCCTCAACTACCCTTTACATGGAAATGTTTCGCAAATTTTGATTTTCTCAAAAATGGCTCAAAGGATTTTGATTAAAACACATTATATTTAAAATGTTCTTATGACAAACAAATGTTTATCTTGAATTTTATGGGAATAGCCTCTGAAGACCTCTTAATTCTAAATAGCTTTGGTTTAACTGGAAAACCGTAAGAGCTATACAAAAACTTGCTACACAAAATATGCACACACACACTATATATCATATACATTTTTTTTTTTTTTTTTTTTTTTTTTAGAGTTAACGTTTTTCGAGATATTCCGAATTATTTCTTAAACGGCAAGATATCTTCCTTCTCGTTTTTCGTTTATTTATTGCTGGCAAGCAAAGGGATTGGAATTTCAACTGTTTCACATAGCGACCGGCTTTTAAAGCATGAGACTGTCATTTTGGCCTGTGCATTTTCTTATTTCCCTTCTGCTTGCAAGGAAGCTAGTAATAAGACTAATTCTGCTCATATTTCTCTTGATTAACCTAATGTTGATAACATATTTATGTTTTGAATAAAAGGTTTATTTACCGATCAGCTAGAGAACATCGTGTGAATGGAACTCATTAGATTTTTTGGCTTCTTCTTACAAGAAACTAAGTAATAAGGGCAATGTCTGCTGATGTTATCTTAATTATCATGAAGTAGATAGAATAATCAGCTTTTTAATAATACTTTTTTCACAGAGGTGTAGAGAAAGTCATGTGAATCGAAATCATTAGTCATTTTTAGAGACAAATCAACATTTTTGAACAAGCCGTTTCTTGAGCACCCAGTTTATAACTTTCGTGGTCTCGCTATCCAAACCATCTTCTGAAATGCGTTTGTCTCTCGCAAGCATTGGTGGAGCCGTGTAAACGCTTTTAGATAAGGCAACTGCTCGCGGGATATTTCTGCATAAATTTGGCATGTTGTAAACGCATTCCCACTGTTGGCCCATGTACATATTCGTCATTTCACTGAATGTATTATAATGAGAAGAGTGTTTCCTTGAAATTTACATATCATAGCAAAAGGTAGACAGACGTAACAAAAGAAATGTCATGACCAACTTATACAGAAAAAAACTCTCGTTCTTATAAAATATCATTCTTCTATCTTATTCATGCGCTTTTGCGAATTTCCCATACAATGTGGGTTTAATTGATTTTGGGTATGTTCCTATTTTGTGCACATCTGGTTAAAATGGAGGATTTTTCATTGTAATATGTATTGTGTAAATGGATTTTCATTATCTCTATCAAAATACATTCATCTCTTTTGCTAAGTTTATTCCCAAAATTATTTAATAATTTAACTAGAAACAAACTGGAATTTATCTAAAGATGTAATGGGCAGGGAAAAGGGAAAATAGGCTTTCACTCCTGGGACCTAGAACAAATGTTTTACTTGCAAAATTCTTACAGATTGCAGTATTTATTATATGTAACAGCAATTGACGTATTACTTAGTTGCTTGTAAACAGAAGCGAAATAAGGGAATACATTAGGCTAAAGCGATAGCTGTCGAAAAAAGTACAGTTCCGGAGGCTTATCAGGACTCCGGCGATGTAATCTTTTTTCCAGTTTCCTACATCTTCTTGGTTGACCTATTAATTTTTTTAAACTTTTTCGTTTTTACATTTACATACACAGACATATACACATTTACAAACACAGAAACACCCATACCCAAGGTGGAATTCGAACCCACGATCCCGTGTGCCACGAAGCACCAAAGCAAGGTACTTTAGCGAACGCGGCCAGTAGTAAAACAAAAGAGCTGTGAAACAAATGACGACCTTCAATTTGAGAAAAGTATACTTATTTTAAAATTGAAACAAATAATAAGGAATTTGTCGAAAATTGTAAATTCTAAAACATGTATATAACATAAATTGTGTGTTTTAACAATATCTGCATGTTAGGAGTTGTTTTTTCTGTCTTACGGTTTTCCTGTTATGTAAAAGTCATCCAGAATGAAGAAGCCTTCAGAGGTGTTTCCAGAAAATTCAAGCTTTTTTTTTTTTTTTTTGTCATGTAAATATCTTCAACATACAGTAGTTTGTGCAAAATCGTAATATCTATATTTGATAAAACCAACATTTTTGAACATTTTTCTATGTAAAGAATAGTTTGGGTGGGGAAGTTTTGTTAAAAATTGTGTGTGGCATTCTTGAAAGATATTAAACTTAAATATCAAGTTTGTTATTTAACCGATTTTTTGTTTTTAGTTCTGCTGTCAACAGACAACTTATTGTCACGCCCAACTACTAAATACAAGGTACTCGCTTTGCTGCCGAGAGGTGGAACTGAGACAAATATACTTTTTACTACAGTTGGGCGAGCATATCTATACTAACTGTACAACAGGGAAACTAAATTACATGATTCAATAAACAGGAGCGAAAAACAGATGTAAATGGCGTGTTATTTATGGACGCTCTTTAACTTCTGTGGCTCTCAGCGTCCCATTCTAAATTGGGCGAGAAAGACCGCTTAATTTTGCTCAGAGGCCTCTTTATCAGGCTTGAGTTTCTTTTACGGGTCGTAAAGCTACGACAGGGGACCAACGGCTTTGCACTAGCATGGATGGGTTAACTTATTTAATTTAATTTAATTCTATTAATTTAAAGATAACATGTCCGAATCAAAATTATATTTTACCTTTCTTTCATGGTCCCTACTGGCGCGTGGCCAATCTTAGTGTCCTAGTCGCGCATCCTCTCCACACTATAGTTTCCATTCACGCTTACCATGGTTTTTATGAACATTATATTTCCAATGTTTACCACATACTATGCACATAGCCAGGATGTGACAATATAACATACACCGATGTTTTGTAAAACTTGTTTTCTTTTTTTGAGAGTGGAGATTCAGGGATTCTCAAAACATACCTACATTTCGTATCAAATATTTGTATTTTGGATGGAGTATAATACCTTCTGTATTTACTGTGTACATTGTATATACGCGCTATAGAAAGTAAACTTAAACCAATCAGAAGACGCGAATACCGTCACAAATGTTAAATCTTCTTAGCCCGCTAGTCAACAAACCGGGAGAAACTCATTTTGTCTTTCTTGCCATCCTGCTTCCTTTCATTCCAGCAGTGGGCTGATGTAAGCGGTCAACTAATATTCCGTTTACTATATTACAGCTGCTAGCGAGACACAGGCAATCGCCGGTATAGATCAAGAAAGACAGCAATGCAGGATCACACTTGCGAGAAGCTTTCTTGGAAAGGCTTCAGCCTAAAGGTAATGAATGTCTCCAAAACAATAGAAATATTCTATCATAAATTTTAACTTCAGGTCTTATCTACGCCCTTAGGGCGTATAAATTTAGTTGGAGTAATAGCAGATCTCGGATTCCTTAAGGTAGATACTGTCTTGCTCTCCAGTCTCCATGCTGTATATAACATGTCGTGTGTCTTCATTTTGTTACTCCCCTATCTCTTCTTCAACAGTTTTTCTTCTTCACACATTAAAGTGTTTCCTCTGTTCCATTTGTATTACTTCTGTAACATGTTAACAGAGTTATCGTGTCTTCTATTCCTTTCTTTCTCTTTTACAGGATGATAATTGTCAGTCATTTCCAAGTGGGTTATTCAGCTTCTTCTCCTGAGATGGCATATTAGATTTCTTGATTAATTTCGTCCTATATGTCGTACTTTTTTTGCAAAAGTTCTCCTAATTGATGTACTTTATGGGAAAAAATATCTCCTTACACGAGGTCCGTTTTTTTTTTCAACCTCCGATAGGCTATAAATAAAAGACAAGGTCATAGAAAACAGTTATTTTATTACTGAAAGTTTTGTACACTCATGGTTACTCTTCAACATAACCACCAAAAAAGATTGAGACATTCATCACAAGCTTTGCAATACCCGCTTTAAAAAATGTTGCCGCCAATGATGCAGCCCGGAACCACTATCAATGCAACTGTTTATTGTGAAACTTTACGACGTTTGCGGAGAGTCATTCAAAACAAACGAAGAGGAATGCTGATTTCAGGAATTGTGTTGATCCACGATAACGCTCGTTCACACACTGCTGGTACAACCCATTGGCTCCTTGAACAATTCAATGGGGCATTTTCGATCATCCTCTATACAGTCCTGACCTGGCACCCAGTGACTTTCACCTTTTCTCTGAACTGACAATACTTTCAAATTAACGAAGATCTTCAAAACAACGTCAGCTCATTTGAAATCATTGGCGGCAACATTCTTTGAAGCGGGTATTGCAAATCTTGTGCACAAGTACGATAAATGTCTCAATCTCTTCAGTAATTATGTTGAAAAGTAACCATAAGTGTACAAAACTTTTAGTAATAAAATATTTTTTTTCTATGAACTTTTATTTTATTTATAGCCTATCGGAGTTGAAAAAAAGCCCTCGTATTTGGAACAAACATTGTAATAATACTTGCATTACATATAATTAAGGGAATTATATAGCGTGCTTTGGCAACAGTACATTAGGTGATTTCTTTCTAACCTAATGAGTAATTTATTTCTATTTCCATTTTCATCTGTTGACAGTATAAAATGTAACCAATGACAATTAAGAGTTTTACTAGTTCTATTCATATAGCCTTCTCTACGTTTGGCAACTGACTGTTAAAAAGCTTATTCTATTACTTCATGCTAATGGACACAAAAATTTGCAAACATGGTCTTATTACCTGCTTTTTTGTAGGCTAGGCTAGAGCGATAATTAAATATTTTAAAAGCTGATTCCCATGTGGTTGAAATCCGAGTCTCCTCATGGCCAGGAGTTCTGTATGTGCTAAGTTTAAGGTATTATCAGTTATTACCAATTATGCAAAATCATTTAGAATAAAGAGGTCTTTAGAAGTTATTACCAGAAAACTCATGATATCCATATTATCTGTCATCTATATATTTTTAATATACGACTCTTGAGTTAAATCAATTACAGAAAATTTTGGACATTTAAAAAGTTCGAAAATTGTTCCATGTAAAGGGTAGTTTGGGGTGGTAAGGTTTTCTCAGAAGTGTTTGGAAAGATACATATACAGGCAACGCTGTTTCTAAAACCTCCAGGTTGGTAACAGATCCAATATTAAAATTTCACTCTAAAGATAAACCTGTAGCTCATCTTTTTACTTTCTATACACTTACTATGTGCATGGTGTATATAGATGGTATTGTATTGCACCGGAAATATATGTTTTCAGACCCTCTGAATCAAAAAAAAAAAATGACGTTCCATTGTCATGACTCTCTCTACGTCATTGTAACAAATTACAATTAAAAAGCTTATGCTTTCTTCTGCTTCATGCTAAAATTAGTAGAAATAATCTTATTATTTACTTCCTTGTACGTAGAAGCGAAATAAGGAAGTACCATAGGTTAAAGTGATAGTCAAAAGCTGGTTGCTGAAGTTCCTTTGTTGGTATGCATAGGATATGTTAACAAATTCCTGAATGAGAAAAGCAAAAGTTTTTAAACCTGAAACCAATAACAAAGAATATCTAAAAGACGATCAACTCCACGAAACAATGTATATATCAAAAATTGTGTGTTTTATCGTGCTCTACATGTTTTGTATTGTAAGGCTTTTGTGTATCTCTTATGGTTTACCAGTTATGCTTTGCGTAAAATACATTCAGAATAAAGTAGTCTTCAGAGATTATTCGCAGAAAATTCAAGAAATACATTTCATTTGCCAGGTAAATAAACATCTTTAATGTGCGATATTTTAATCAAAATCGTTAGATCCATTTTTAAGAAAATAAACATTTTCGAAAAAAGTTCTATGTAAAGGTCAGTTGAGGTGTGGGTATTTTTTTGAAAATCTCCTCCTTGGAAGATACCAAATTTAAATACAAAACTTGGTATTCAACGATGTTTTCGTTTTTGAGCTATGCTGTCCACAAACGCGCGCGCATACACACGGACTTTTTCAGTGGGACACAAAGCACATGTTTCCGGTGAAATCTCGTTATCTAATTTTTGGGTGGAATGCAATGCGTTCTCTATACACATGTAGGGAAAATAATTAGAAAAATCTGATCTGTTCCATTCACATGATTTTCGCTAGATCTCTGAAACAAATTATTGTTTAAAAGCTTATACTTCTAACTACTTCATTCTAATTGAGAAAAATGTAGTTGAAACAGTATTGTTACTTGCTTCCTTGTAAGTTGAAGCGAAATAATGGGGTACCATAGGTTAAAGTGAAGTCAAAATGTTTGCCATGTGACTGAAGTCCCCTTGCTTGTATGTATGGATAGGAGTTGACATATTCCTGAATGAGAGAAGTATAAGTTTTTCAAAGCTGAAACTAAAAGCAAGGAATATCCCAAAAAGTCAACTCCACGAAAAAGAAGTATGTCACAAAATGTGTGTTTTAACATGCTATACATGTTTTGCGTAATCTTTAGAGGCCATTCCCTGAAAATTCAAGATAATCATTTTATTTGTCAGCTAGATATCTTTAATATACGATATTTTAATCAAAATCGCTAGAGCCATTTTGGAGAAAATAATTTTCAAACAAAGTTCCATGCAAGGGGTACTTTGGGGGCTGGGATTTTCTTGTGTGTGTATGTCTGTGGACAGCACAGCTCAAAAACGAAAAGTGCATTGACTGCTAAACTTGGTGTTTAAGTTTATTGTCCTCCATGGATGCCACACAAAGACTTTCAAGAAAATTGGCCCTCTCCCAACTATCCTTTGCATGTAAAAATTTCGAAAATTTTGATTTTCTCAAAAATATCTCTAACGATTTTGATTTAAACATCGTATGTTACAGACATTTACATTGCGAATAAAACGTATATGATGAATTTTCTGGTAGTAGCCTCTGAAGACCACTTTATTCTTGATGAATTTTACTGAACTTTGTATAACTGGTAAACCGTAAGAGATAGAAGAAGCTTACCACGCAAATAATATAGATATCGTTAAATTCACAATTTACGTCATATACATTTCTTTCGTGGAGTTGATCGTTTTAAAGATATTCCTGTTATTTGTTTCAGCTTTAAAATACTTGAAACTTTCTCAAATGGGAACATATCAACTCCTGGCCACGCAAAGAAGCTGATTTCAATCCCGTAGCAACCACATTTTAAAACATGTGACTTCAGTTTAGGCTAATATATTCCTTCCTGAGTAATAATGTGAATGGAACATATCCAATTTTTTATCCAAAGGTTGAGAGGCAAATGGGGAATATAAGTGGTATTTTTGGAAGCAGAATACTGCAATTGCAGAACGTATGTATCTCATTGTAAAGATACAGCAGAAGACAATTGAAAGTTTGCTGCCTATTGTGGACTGCATTGTTGTAAAAGAAGATCAATCATTGGAGATTTAAGTTATGTAATGGCAGTACCGAGTAACTAAATGTATATAGAAATAGGTAACTTGGAATAGTTGTATTTTCACACAAGCCGTGTGTGGGACAGGAGTTGAATAGGTAGAGTCAGACAATGCCATAACCGAGATTTGAACCACGGTATGCTATGCTGGCATGTTGCCATGTTAGCTCAGTGGCAGAGCAACCGGCTAGAGATCGGGAGATCCGTTGTTCAAATCCCGGCTATGACATTGCATTTTTCAGTCGACTCTACCTATCCAATAGGTAACTTAACTCTTTGGCTCAACAGTCCGCAAGGGACTAAGGTCTACCACCCGGCCTCTGTATCCCCCATCTCGGCCCGAAGGCGTGGAGGGTGAGACGTGATGAGCGCCTCGAGTCCCTCCCGGCCGCTTTATTAATACAATCTTCTCGATCTGAAGATGCTACTTCTCATTCAAGTAGCTCCTCAAATGGCCATCCCAGGTTCCAGGTCTTCCAACGGGGAAAAATTCACCACGCCGGTACCAGGAATAGAACCAAGGTTGGCAAGCAGCCGCGGGACGACCGTATATAGAAGTAGTCGAGTTAGTACCAATTTGCTTCTTTATCATTAACAATGTTGTGGCTTTGTTGAACAGCTAACAAATTATATGTAGTAACAGCATTCTTGAAAGTAAAATGTGAGTCTTAACGCGTTATCTGTGAAAAAATTCCTTCATTCTATCGTTTCTGGCGAAAGAAATCTATAGAGCTTCAAAACTTTTCAGAAAACTCGATGCACAATTTGAGGAAGCAACCCTTTCAAAGACCCAAATATATGAATGTCACAAGAAATGGCTTTAGATCCTGGATAGGCATCTCTGCCGACATCATATGTGCTGTATTTTATTCAAGAAGATTGGTGCTTAATAATTTCTGAAATTGCTTCACTCGTAGGCGCTTTGGAAGTGTTCAAGTAATTATTAATGATGAGCTTAACTTCCGGAAATTCTCTCCCAGGTGCGTGGGGGCTGAGGAAATGGTTACATCTCTAGAACACCCTCCTTACAACCCAATTTTTTTTTCTTTTGGTTATTGAAACAACTGGGAGGAGAGCTATTTAACGACAATGCTGTAGACATACATCCCCAGCTCACAGCAAATACACTAAAATAGATATTCTTTCGAAGTTGCCAATGGCAAAAATATGTCAAATTGTAGGCTATGTAGAAAATAGTACTTTTGAGGATTCAGTGACATTGTAAAAAAAGTTATATTTAACAGAACATCATATATAAAAAAAGTTAGAGTTAATTCAGAACTTATTTTGTTATTAATATTTTTAAGCCGGAGTCGAAACTGAGTGATTAGACCATTCGCCTCACAGCTACGCGATCCGATTTGGTTCCCAAGCGCCTGCAAAAGGGATTTTTGGTGGACGAAGTGGCGTTTGGGCGGATTTTCTTTGAGTCCTCCGATTTTCCCCGCCACACATTCCACCAATTGATCCATCACCACCTTTCCTATCATTCATTTCGCTTGTATTTCATATCATTCTCTCACATTCATACCTGGCTATGTGCCGGATTCTCCGTTCTGTGATTTCGTGCCATTAACTCGCCGACCGGCTTCTGACCTCTAGACATCTGCTTGTAAGTCCTAGAAGATGTCAGTCCTAAATACGGGGAGAACAAGTAAAAAAACTATTGTAAATGAAATTTGATTTGATACTATCTGAAACCGAGAGTCCGTAATTATTATTTGCAGAGGGTAACTTCAGAAATGCGTTTCTATATATACTTTTTTGGCTACCAAAGTTCAGAAATAATATAGTTTATATCTAAAAGACCTCTATTTCCTAAGCAGCAGATGCCGTTGGCAGCTGAAGATGCTCCTACATTTTGAGCATTAAACGCCTCATAGGTGAATAAGCCGCTATTTATGGATCCAACGTTAGAATTAGAACCAACACTAACCCAGTCCTTTGTCTTCCAAAGCCACCACACTGAGGTCATTTCTCTTCCCTTGCATGTGGAATTACAGACGTATTTTACAAGTTCCGCTATGCTGCCGGGATAGAGAACCACTGTGGGATTCCGTAAAGGCATATGGGCGACCTACGGTGACCATTTGTTGTCGCTACTTTAAAGTAAAATCAGTGGAGCTGAATGCAGAATGAGCATGACTCACTCTTGCCTACCTTCGTCCTACATGCAGTGAATGTGTAAGAATCATTGTCACTGAAGTCCGGCAAGGTTGCCACATTGGGAGCATCCAAAAAGAGCCTTAGATACCAGAGTTGGTAGAAGTAACGAGGCATATTTTTAAATTTTTGCAGCGCCAAGCTACTAACCATAGTCGTGGAAATGTTTAAAGAGTAGAAAAATAGCGAAAAGTGTCAAAATAATATGTTTAGTTTTTCATGCGGTCTAATTATTTGATTTTCTAAGGTTCTTTCATATATTGCACAATGTTTAAAAATTAACTAAGTCAAAATGCATCAAAATAAAAATTTCTTTCTTTTATTTTCATATACATACACTCCCATTTAAGTATAGAAAATTATACCCCCCTCATTGTCTCTGATGCAGTTAATGGATCTATGAACTTCGTGATGACCGTTTCACAGGCATCTGTTGATGTCACGTTGAACTCTTCCTGAAGTTGAACTGTTCACGTAATCCTTGTACTTCACATAACCCTATGGAAAGAAGTCACATGCAGTAAGGTCACAAGATCTTGGAGGCCATTCGAAGTCTTCCCGAAGTAAGATCACAAACTGAAGGAATTTTATGGTTGAACGGGCCCAAGTTCCTGGAATTTCTTTATCAACCTAGAACTATTGATGCTGCAAGAATATTATTACATCCGAAGATCCCGCAAAGAATAGTCCCGTATAGCACTCCCTTGTTCTATAATGAGTTTTGACAGTGGTAACACTTCCTCTAAGATCCTAAAATACAAAAACAACAATAAAATCAATATACAAACATTAATGAAATAATGGGAATTGGTCGTAACAGACATTTTAATTTTGATCATTGGCCTGTTTATTAGTTTTGAGGTTCTTTTACGTGCAGTTAATCACAACATAGGACACATGGCATTACTTCGCTTCCAAAATCAGTATTTTTGCTCCATTTATTATTTATTATTTGACCGATCAGCAAGTTAGTGATAAATTAGAATAAAGAAGTTTAAGACCGAACAAATTGGTCACCCTCCGCCGGCTATGAACCAGAGGCTAGCATGCTACTTCTAGACCACGGAGGACGAAAAACTACCTATGGTCATCCTTTTGGATTGAGTAAGAGAAGATTGTTTTAAATGTGTTTCAATAATTTTATCCATAAAACGTTCCGTTCTTCACATGATTACGATTCTAATTTGCATACATCGCAAGATATATTTTTAATTATATGTACATATTTATCATCAAAAGTTCACATTTAATTTATTTTCTGATGCTATGGCAACGATCAAATTCATTTCCGTTTTGCAAATGATCAGAAAACCATACATGATATTAAAGTAACCTAAATATTATAAGAAACATAGAAATGAAGAAGATTTACAAGTACACGAATTATTAATACGAACCATTAGTTATGAAGGTAAACAAAGCGTGGGAAACCTAAAATACAGTTATGCTTGCTTCCTTTTTGAATTATTAAACTCTGAAAATAAATTTTAATGTTCTCAAACAGTCCAATTTGATGCCCCAACAGTGAAAGCTAATCAATGTTTGTTGCTTCAGGGTCTCTCGTAGCAAGTTAAGGATTTCTTCCTTCTTTCCTGCAAAATTTCCTTGGCTCCCTCCTTCGGCGTGAGCAGACATGCTCCCTCTATACAGAACTCTTTTACTGATGAAAACAAATGTTCCATGATGAGGAACTCTTGTGTTTGGAAACCTTCCACAAAATTCTTGCCACAACTACCGCATACGATGTATTTTACTGTAAATAAATATCACTTCAAGATACTTGGCATTATTGAAGTGAACTATTTTACAACTGAAAATCCACTGTTCCAAAAACGAGTCGTAAGTGCAATAAAACACCAGCTGTAGCGCATATCTGTCTTATAGTGTTGTCATGTCATGTAATCTTGGTGCTTAATTATGTAAATTCAATGAGACAAATTTAGAAACCTTATAACAATAGCGAGAATGCGAATTATTTTAACTCAAAACGCATTTAAACATACAGAAAATATTTATTCTTGAACTTCCCTTAAGAAATATTCAAAACATATTTAAGTTTCATGAAATCTTAATTTTAAATTCAGATAGTATTAAGCAATTTATGCCCTTTTCTCAAAAGCTAATTGAAACAGCAAAACTGCACTAAGATTTTACTTTCTATATACGTACTATGCAAGTATACAGAGAAGTATTGATTCACCCAAAAATTAAATATCGAGATTTTACTAGAAATACACGTTTTAGAATCCCGTGAACTAAAAGAAAAACAGTTTTAGAACAAGGCCAAGTGTATGTGTGTAGACAGCGTAGCTCAAAAACGAAAATTCCGTTAAATATCAAACCTGATATTTAAGTTTAATATATATTCCAAGGATGTGACATGAAGATTTTCAGCAACGTCCACCCCCACCTCAAACTAACTTTTACATGGCAACATTTTCGAACATGTTATTTTTGTCAAAAGTAAAGGATAGTTTAGGCTAGGGGATTTTTTTCCTCAATATCTCCTTGTCGCGTCCTTGTAAGTTACTAGAGTTAAATAACAAGCGTGTTGTAATATATCTACTTTTCATTTTTGAGTCATCGTGTTCACAGACACATAGATACATAAACACTCACCCGCGCGCGCGGGTCTTTTCCTAAAAATTGCTTCTTTTGCATACAGGGTACCCTAGGCCGCGCCGTGGCCGAGTGGTCAGACCACTCGCCTCTCACCTAGACGGCCCGGGTTCAATCCCAAGCGACCGCATGTGAGATTTGTGGTGGACAAAGCGGCGCTGGGGCGGGTTTTCTCCGGGTACTCCGGTTTCCCCCGCCATCGCATTTCACCGGTGCTCCATCATCATTCAAGTACCATTAGTGTCACCGCCTGCGGTGCCATAAGTAGTTAAAGCGGGCGTTAGATACTACCGAAAAAAATACAGGGTACTCTAAAACGCGTATTTCCGGTAAAATCTCGGTATCGAATTTTTGACTGAAACCTTCTCTATAACCTATTCTATCTTTTTACAAAACCAATACTGGAATTACGCCATTGCTGCAATAAAGGAATATTTAAGTTAAATCACATGTGGTATTCGACTTACGCGAATCTGTTTTTGGAGATAGTTAAATTCCATTTTAGGATGACAAAAGCAACCTCTTGAGAGCTGTTACGTCGTTTACTTGGACGATTTGAATGCAAATACGAAGTTTGGCATTTAACCAACTTTCCGAGTTAACGTAGAGTGTACACAAGCTAGAGGTTGATAAGTTCTTACTCGTACTAAATCTCATCATCATTAAATAATAGTTAATGTTAAGGTTAATATTGCTTAAATCAAATACTATAACATCCACTTAAAAATTAATGCAAAGCCCCCTCTCCCATACACAGCATTAAATCGTGAATTCTTTAAGTTTAAAGATCATAACCACTACCACGATTCTTACTTGCTGCACCTACCTGCGCCAGCAAGTAAGTTTCCCGGGGTAACTTGGGCATATGCAGGCAGATTTTCTGAATGTTGAGCAGAAGAACCTGAAACAAAAACCTGACAAACTATTAATGCTGGTACACCATGTCAGATGTGAAAACTGGAGGAGGCGGGAGCAATATTTGCATTGGGATTATACCATTACGTTTAACAACTTTTCGTCGTTTTAAAAACAGTTAGGGATGTTTATAAAACGTTTTCAACCTTTCAGATTGATTCATCCTCCTTTTTGTGTGCTATTAACTATTCTTCTTCTTTTTCTTCTTCTTATTACTATTATTATTACTACGATTATTATTATATTTATATTATTATAATATTTATATAATCTATAGCATTATATTATTTAAAATATTAATGTATTTATATTATTATATTTATATTATTATTAGGTATAGGTATTTTTATTTTTATTATTATTATTATAATCATTGGTGATGCTGTACCCTTGCGCTTGCAACCGCTCAAAGTATATGCTTTTAACAGAGCGTACAAATGACGGCGGTAGATGATAATTGATATTGCGCTGCCATCTCTCCACGGATACTGCAAGCAGTAGACTGGATGGTACTCCTAACCACGGAATACTCAACTTAACGTACTCCTAACCTCATCTCTCACTCACGAAGCTAAGTAGAAAGAATGGTGTGGTGGACAAAGCGGTGCAGGGCGGCATCGCATTCCACCGGTGCTCCATCCTCATCCCATGTATCATCAGTGTCATCGCCTGCGACAACATATTTAGTAAAAGCGGTCTTGAAATACTATAAAAAAACTCACACAAACATGGGTATCTTTTTCTAATTGTTAATTATTTGCTGAGCCTCAAAACATATATTTGAAGTGAACGCAATACTCCTCATTATAGTTTAGTGGAAAAAAAAAAAAAATTAAAATACTAAAAGAGAGACATTCATGACACGTAATAGCAGGAAGTGACCAATCAGGTACATTGGCGCGTAAAATTCCAACCAATCGGAAGTCATTATCTCTGCATTTTAATCGTTTTTATACCACCTACGTGTGTTTGAACTCTGAACTAATGTTCGTCTTATAATAACAGTACCAGTGCGCAGTGATTTCGGTGCAAATATACGTTAAGACAAATGGAATTTTAGGAATATTATTCTTCGTATCCATATAGGCTAATTATTGTTATTTTATTCATGAAACAAGTTGCTCGCGAATATATCGATGAAAATTGGAGCTCTCGTTATATATTACTAATTAATGTAACAGAGGCCTGGAAGTGAACCTAAAATTCAGAAAGGGAGAGTGGGCACCGCAGCAGAATGTCGATTTATCCTCGGGCATTTTGGTTCCGCTAAATGGATTACACCTAAGGTGGTAGTTTCGTTGGAGATCCTTTGGGAATATTGCCGTACAATGTATGTTTCAGGAATCATGCAGAAATTAAGGAGTGTACGAGTTTATTTCCCAGCGGCCATTTTATCCTAGCCCGAGGAGGAAAATTTACACTCCATTTCAATTCTTTGTATATACTACCACTCTTTCAGCTAGTAAAAATACCTCACTTATAAATTATATAGGCTATATAGGTTTGAGATTTTTGTTTATTAATTTCTGCACCATGTAAATGAAATCTTAACGTCCACACACACACACGCACATACCGGGTGTTAATGAACTTCATCGAAATAATTTGCAAGATGGTGGACGTGACTGATATAAGTAATTTGAGATCGGCGATGCATGCTCCCCGGATAAACATAACGCAACTACATAGCGTTAAACGTGTGGGTATCAGGTGCTGATAAGTCGGTGTTAAAGCAAAGCAGGTTGGAAAACTGAGAATGTTTTTAAAACTGCTTCCCGAGTATAGAAACACAGATTTTTAGCAGCTCGTTACTAGACTTCTCAAGATTGAATGTCGCAAGAATCTAATTAATCACTCAACTGTGACACTGAACATTCATTAACTGCGATCTTGAGTTAGTAAACTACTCTGAAGACGTTGTTTTCAATTACTCTGATGGTTTAATATATAAAGCGGGAAGCTGCTATCCCAAAGGACATGAGTTCGATTCCTGTCATAGGGTTAACGTTTTTTATTATCAATTTGTTCATTCCAGACGAAGTGCCGAGATACGTGGCGTTTCAAAAACTTATAGCCGTTACTTCGAAATTTCAATTAAAATGCCATAAGTCTCCTATCTCAAATTACTTATTTAAGTGATCTACATGTTTTGTGAAAATATTTCAGTATAGTCCATTAAAATTCATATATATGGGCCCGCGCCGTGGTCGGGCGGCTAGACCACTCGCCTCTCACCTAGACAGCCCGGGTTTGACCCCAAGCGACCGCATGTAAGATGTGTGGTGGACAAAGCGGCTCAGGGGCGAGCTTTCTCCGGGTTGTCCGGTTTCCCCCGCCATCATATTCCACCGATGCCCCATCTTTATTCCGTGTATCACCCGTGCCATCGCCTGCGGTGCCATGGCAGTAAAGGCGAGCGTTAAAAACTATCAAAATCAAAAAAATGTGTATATAATTTGAGGTGCCGTGAAACCAATAAACCATTTTTAGAGAGTCTGTGAGCAGCATAACTCAAAAACTTAAGTCCATTAAATAAAAAAAATGTTATTTAAGTTCAACATCTTTCAAGGATGCGACACGTTGATTTTCAAAACGATTCCCCTATTCTTCAAATAGGCTAAAGGATATCCTATTTTTCGTTAATTTTAGTTATGTAAAAATTACTCTTGGATATTTTGGTTAAAATACCATGTGTTTAACATGTTTTTTATGGCAAATGAAATATATTTCTTGACTTTTCTGGGAATACATGAAAAACCGGGATAACGATAATATTTAACTGACGCGACGGGACATAACGTGAATTCAAGGAGCTACTAAACTGAAGACCTATTAGGATGCCTTTAACTGAACGTTACAGCTATTAGTCTTGGTTTGTAGCTTTACTTCATGCTACTGCTTCACGCCGATTAGTTCTAATGCCATGTAACATAACTTAACCTAACAGGAAGAAACTTAAAAGATAACATAACCGGGCTTGTAGGCCGTGGTCGAATATTGAAATTATTAAAATAATGAAAACTTGACGTTTCGTCCTCGGCTGTGGAGGACATCTTCAGAATGAACCTGGACAGGAACGGCTGGCGACTGCAGCCGAAGACGAAACCAATAATAACACCGGCCCTGAAAGCCTACGAGCATATAGGAAGAAAGTTTCATACTGTCAAACTCTTAAGTTACGTCGCGAAGTTGTCCGGTTAAGCCAATCTTAAATGCCTCAATTTAATACAAAGTGTTAAGACTTGCACGTTACGTTTTAAGTTCATCATAATCGCTCTTCCTTATTAAGTTATTTCCCTTAATTTCCTTCTAACTATAAGGAAGTAAGTAATATTTTCTGCTGATGTTCTTGTTGATTAGTTTGATAGAAACGTAAGCTTTTGTAAGAGTAGTTTCTTGCATAGTAGAGAGGGGGAGAGAGAGAGAGCTATGTTAATGAGGCAAATAATATTTTGAACACCATGTTGATAACTAACATCAAGATAAAATCCAGAACATTTAATATTAATATTGAACTTTTATTTAGTTTTAAGTGCAAATCCGTAGACCAAAAACTGAAAAAAGTGTCTCTTAATTCACAGGCTTTTTCTATCTGCTGTCATGTTATTTATACAGTTTTTACAAGAAATTCTTAAATGATTAGGTTTTCACGGCCAGTGTTGTTAACTTCATTATATAAGATTGGCGGGCTTGTAGGCCGTGGTTCAAGTGTTTTCATCACCTACGTTTCGCCGAAATCTGGATCCGACATCTTCAGGAGAACAGGACAATGTGTAAAGCTCCTGAGTCCAAACAAGCCCGCTAATCACATATAATAAAATAAAGATTATTCTGTTTTACTTCATATTAATACAGATAACAATTGTTTTATTACACCTTTTAAATATAAGAGGCTAGAGATGACTCTATGGATACATGTCTAAAAGTGGCATATGCTTGGTCAATAATTCGTTGCTCTTTCCATCACATTGCAAGAAACAACTGAATAGCGGCGGTACTTGAAAAATTACAGAAAGCTGAAAGGTGAAAATAATATTTGCGGATATATCGGAAGTTAATGACGTAAAATGCTTATTTAAAAATAAATTGTATTTTCAGTAGATCCAAATTTTTAACTTATGCACTACATACTTGCTGTAAGTAGAGGTGAAGTGATAAAACCCGACAGATAAATAAAAGTAACTTAATAATAAAACATTAGAAGAAATGAATGAAATATAACAAATTAAATAAGAAAGAAAAATAACGCTAATAAACAAAGGGAATTTATGAACGGAAATAAATTAATAAATAAAATGCAATCATGATTAAAAACAGAATCAAAACTAATTAAATAAAGTTAGCTATGCTAAAAGTGAAAATAAATATGAAATAACATCGCTTCGAAATGCGAAAGATCGTTAATCCAGAAGGGTAAGAAGAGATGCAAACCATGAGAACAAAAGGAGCTAGAATGTAGAAACTTGGCAACTCCAAGCTTTGGACAATGAAGGGCAGTGGAAATTCACACTCCCCCAAACACGGAATGTGTAATCAGGCGTGTTAAAATGTTAAAAGCCGTAAGAAATAGCGTGGCGTCTAAAATCGTAGGACCCAATGAAAACGCTACAAAATATAAAAATGCAACATAGTCTCAGCCAATAAAATCGGCGAAACCAAAATAGCGAAAATCTAGGCACATCCAAAAACTGGGCGGCGAATAAACCCTTGTCTAGCCGCTGGAGTTTCGGGAAGGATGGTGTACACATCGAGACTTATACATCAGACACCGCGTCATAGCTCGTAGCATAACGAGAGTTACAAGTCCGCGATGTGAAGTCGATTGGCGTGGGAAGGGAATTAAGAAGGAGATTAGCGCGAAGTGAAAGGTGAAACAGTTGATAACATTTTTTAACTTACTTTTTTTTTTTTTTTTTTTTTTTTTTGGCGAGGCTCAGCCTTGAAACAAGTTCTTGTACTTTGGACGGCAAGGGAGAATCGTGAAACATTAAATGCAGGACAGTAAAGGGGCACTTAGAAACCAGTGAAGGAGTTTCGTTCAGGTTTCTCCCCGCAAACCCTGAGGCCATCATACATTTCCAAAGTTAGCCGGCAATCCAACCTTTTTCCTTCTCCCTCTCCAAAGCCCCGGACCAAAAATCTGCCACAGAGGAAACATTGACTTTCATGCAAATGTTTTGTCGAAAACTTACCATAAATGTATGTTTTGAGGCACTCTGAGCCCAAAAGAGGAAATACAGGCATGTATTGTGTGTATCTGCGAACAGCATAACTAAAACATCAGTTAAATACTAAACATGATTTTTAAGCATTGCTTAAGGATGCAATCCGAAGAAAATTCAAGAACTACTTCGAACTACCCTCTACATGGAAACATTTTCGTTATCTTTGTTTTCTCAAAAAATGGGCTAAACATTTGTTTTAAAATATCATATGTTTAAGATATTTTCATGAAAAATAGAATGTAAGTATTTCATAATTTTCTCTGGGAAAAACATATAAAAGTTTCTATTTAATTTTAATTATTTCTATGTATAAAAATAAACCGTAAAACATAGTCTTAACACACAAATACAGATCTTGTTATAGCTAACATTTAAGTAAAATATTTTCTGTGTCGTTAACCATTTCCATTTTTACGTGGAGGCTTGTTGACGTATCTGTAAGACCTGCTGAAATTGTTATTGTCTTTGATATCGGTTTAAATTTCGGAATATATGTGTTCCTCAACTGCAAATCCTTACTGTTTTTTACCTTCTCTACACGTATTATGTACATAGTGTACAGAGATGGTATTGCATTCCACCCAAAAATTCTATACCGAGCTTTCACTGGAAATACTCGTTTTAGGGAATCCTGTATCAAAAAACAAATTTACTTTCTCTATACGTACTATGTACATAATATATAGATACAGTATCGCACTACAGCCAAAAATTTGATACCGAGATTTCACCAGAAATACACGTTCGTTGGGTCTCCTGTATCTAAAAAAGCATTTTTAGAAAAAGGTCCGTGTGTGTCCGTATGTCAGTGTGTCTGAGAACATGATAACTCAAAAACGAAAAGTCGATAAAATATCAAACTTGGTATTTATGTTTAGTGTCTTTCAAAGATGCGACCCCAAGCTACCTTTTACATGGAAAAGTTTTGAAAGTGTGTATTTTCTCAAAAAGGGCTCTAACGACTCTAATTAAAATAACGTATATTAAATATATTAATATAGTAAATAAAATATTTATCTTGAATTTTTAAGAATAGCCTCTAAAGACCTTTTTTTTTTTTCTTAAGGAATTTTGCTGAATTTTGTGTAACTGGTAAACCATAAGAGAAAGACAGAACATGTAGGTCTCGTTAAGACACACAACTTATGCCACACACATTTTTTTCATGGAATTGACCATTGATCACTTCTGAAATATTCCTTGTTATTTGTTTCAGATATAAAATACTTAAAAACTTTTCTCACCCGGAAAGTTCTAAACTGCTAGCCCTGCATAGAAACTTTTTCAACCACGTGGCAACCAGCTTTTAAAAGATTTAACCATCGTTTTAGCCTAGTGTATTCCCTTATTTCCCTTCTACTTACAAGAAAACAAGTAATAAGGACAATATCTTCTAATATTTATCAAAATTATCATAAATTAGACAGATGATTAAGCTTTTTAACAATAATTTGTTACAGAGATATAGAGAAAGTCATGGAAATGGAACACTTCAGATCTTTTCCTCTGATCTGATGTAAACTACGAACGAATATTTGAAAGAGTAAATTCCCAATTCCCAAGAGAGGTATAAAGAGCCTTAAGTTTACTACAATTTGATGTAATCATTGTTATTTTGCAAAAGAGCTGAGCTCGAAGAAACGAGTGAGTCTCATTGTATAGCATATGAAACGAAAGGACACAGAGCATGTCCTTGACAGCTTTTCATCACAGTGTTGATTGTGTTGGACGGCTCATTACAGCTCCAATGATAGTTTTCGCTGGAGTTGCTAGGGACTTCTGTCCGTCTCTGTGCCCTATCTATCTGCGGCCTGTACCTTCCTGTTGTTTATTCGCTTAATCTTCTTCTGCAGGATAGATCTGGGAAGGTTGCGTGTGCAAAGTGACTGCGTTTAGAGTGCACCAGACGGTGGATACTGAAAAGAAAAATAGCTGCGAAAGGAAATTGGGCCCCTGGCTTTATATAAGGTATCTTTAAGTCATTTGCCATTATGATAACTGAGGAAGAAGTATAAAAATCCCGTCATGGAGGCTGTATTTGAAACGCGGGTCTGCAGTTCTTACTACTTTGATGACCTCGGCTATCCTGCATTATATGTCCTAAATGCATTCTAAAATTGTTGACTATTTTATGTAATGACAAGACCCGAGAATTCAGAAGGAAAATAAAGAAAGAAAACATTTTTAGAAAAAATACGCGCGCGCGCGTGTCCATGTGTGTGTGTGTGTGTGTGTGTGTGTACAGCATAACTTGAAAACAAAAAGTTTGTTAAATACCAAACATAATATTTAATTGCAATGCCTTCCAAGAATGCGATACGAAGATATAGAATATTTTCAGAAGAGTTGGAATTTTTTTAAAAATCTAACGATTTTCATTAAAATACTGCACGTTAAGGCTATTTACATTGCAAATAAAATGTACATTTTGAATTTCTCGAGAATAGACCCTGAAGTTCTCTTGATTATTTGTTTTACATAATTGGTAAACCGTAAGGGTCAGGTACATTCTTTGTGTAGTATGCTGTTTGACTAATTACCTCACAAAAAATATAGATTTTGTTAAAACCGCAATTTACCACACCTCTTTTTTGTTTTTGTAGAGCTAATAATTTCCTGTTATTTGTTTCACTTTATAATACTTAAACTTTCCTCAAGTCCATGTACGTTTCTAATCTCTCTTGTTATACGCCTGATCATGCAAAGAGAAGCACATTTGATGTATATAGCATAACAACAGTTTTGACTATTGCTTTAGTCTAGTGTATTCCTTGCTACTCACAGGGAAGCAAGTAATAAGACCATTTTGATAATGTTTATTTTGATTCACATGATGTAGATAAAACATAATTTTTGTAAGAATAATTCGTTTGCAGAACAGGTAAAGAAACGATTTTTTGGAGTTAACCGGAAATATATTTTGGTTTTGTTTACATTTTTCTACTAGCCTAATTCCCTTATTCTCCTAGAACTTTAATAAGATATATAGTAAAACTGTTTCTGCTAATGCTTATCTTTATTAGTAACTAAAAGAATAACTTTTTTAAGAATAGTTTGTTGCAGAATAGAGAGTCATATGAACGATATAACACCATTTTATATAAGGAAAACACTTAATGCTTTACAGGAAGAATTTGACATTTTAGCAACATTTCTGACAGCAAATAAAGGGGTAATTATTCACTATTTGATTTATAATGACGGCTGAACGCAGCATATGCATTAAGCTTTTAATCATTTCACACTAAAATTAAAAACAAAAACGTATAGAATCATTGATGGACGTTAATCAAAACCGTATTACTCCGAAATAGCAAAACATAATCTGCTTTATTTTCCTGGAATTATATATACAGAGACAAATTTAGCGCTGGTGAATGCAAAAATATTATGTCATTAGTTAATTAATATGTCGTTCTATAACGCTTTAACCCACTGATGCACAGTAATGAAGGAATGTCAATAATCCTTTGTCGCAGAAATGTATGGCCAATTCAAATCATTAATTTTATACTCAGTTTAAGAACAAATGATGTAGGGAAGCCATTGACCCCATCGCGCGGGTACGGTTCGCAAACGCCTGTGTTTTGTTCAGGTCTATTGTAGCAACTTAAGGTAAAGATTTCAGCATTATGTTTCACTGTGGAAGTTGTCAGTGGGGATACAATTGTTATTAAGTCGAAAATGAGGAATTGCTTAAAATTCAGGAAGAAATATCGACACGATATCTCATACATTCCTGTAAAGATTTAAGGGTCGGAAATGCTAGGTTGCTACAGATTAATAAAATGAATTCAAAGCGTGGGAGGCAGAGCATTTTTAGTGCGAAAACCTAAGAGTGGCTTTAATGAAAAATAGCAATCCTCTAACATGATGGTCAATTTATTAAGAATTAACTAAAAATATTAGCACAATATTACTTTCTTTAACCCCTATGTAAAATATACATAGTGAATAGAGAAGGTATTGTAATGCACCCAAAAATTCGATGTCGAGATTCCACAAGAATATGCTTTGGGGTCTCCTGAGTCCGAAAAAAAATTGTTTTTCTACACGTGCTATGTACATAGTATATAGAAGAAGTGTTGTATTCCACCCAAAATTCAGTACCGAGTTTTCACAGGAAATACATGTTTTAGAACATGTCTGTCTGTCTGAGGACAGCATAGCTCAAAAACGAAAATACCATTATATACCAAACTTGGTATTTAGGTTTGGTATCTTCCAAGGATGCGACACAAAGATTTTCAAGAAAATCTCCCCACCCCCAGCCACCATTTACCTGGACAAATTTTCGAAAATTTTGATTTTCTAAAAAATGGCTCTAAACATTTTGATTAAAGTTCCATATATTAAAGATATTTACATCCCAAATAAAACTTATGTGTTGAATTTTCTGGATAAAGCCCCTGAAGATTTTTTTTATTCTGGGTGAATTTTGCTGAAGTATACTTAACTGCTAAACCGTAAGAGATAGACAAAACTTACTACATATGAAATCTAGATCTCGTCAAAACATACGCTTTATGTCCTTTACCTTTTTGTTGTGGAGGTAAACCGTTTCCGCGATATTCCTTGTTATTGGTTTCAGTTGTGAAGTACTTATATTTTTCTCATACAGTAAGTGTCCGTTTTTCTTTTGTTCTACTTCTGGCCAAGTAAAGAGGCAATTTGCAATGACAATCACATAACGACAGTTTTTAAAACATTCCACTATTGGTTTAACCTAGTGTATTCCATTATTTTTTTCCTGCTTAAAAGGAAATAAGTAATAATAACACTCTGCTAATCATTTTCTAGATTAGTAAAGTGCAGAAAGATGAATAGTCTTATATAAGAAGTTTGTAGAATATCTAGAGAAATTCATGTGTGTGTAACACATCAGATTTTTACAAACAGGTCTGTATGTGTCTGTGGACAGCCTTAGCTCAAAAACGAAAAGATGTTAAATACCAAACTGGTGTTTAAGTTAAGCATCTTCCAAGGGTAGGGCATGATGATTTTATAGAATATCCCCGCACCACAAACTACACTTTCGATGGAAAAAGTTTCGAAAATGTTTATTTTCTCTAAAATGGCTCCAAAGATTTTGATTAAAATACCGTATATTAAATATATTAGCATCCCAAGTATAATGTATATCTTGAATTTTCTGGGAATAGCCTCTGAAGACCTCTTTATTCTAGATGAATTTTGCCGAATTTTGCTTAACTGCTAAACTGTAAGAGATAAATCAAAACTTACTGCACAAAAAATGTAGATCTCGTCAAAACACACAATTTATGTGTTGTGGAGGTAACCGTTTCCGAGATATTCCTTGTTATTACTCTCAGCTGTAAAGTGCTTATACTTTTCTCAGACAGGAAGCGTCCGGGTTTTCTTTTGTTCTACTCCTGGCCAAGCAAAGAAGCGATTTGTATTGACAATCACATAACGCTAGCGTTTAAAACATTTGACTATCACTTAATATAGCGCATTCTTTTGGATTTCTTCTTCGTAGTTGAAACTAAGTAATAAGAACAGTCTGCTAATGCGATTAATATGGTGTAGAAAGAAGAATAACTTTTGTAAGAAGTTATTTGTAGAGCAGCTAGAGAAAGTCATGCGAGTGTATCACATCCGATTTTTTACATTGTAGTAGAACAGAACATAATCACACATAACATGGTGCATAACTCTTCCTTGGTGCTTAGATACCACCTCCTATGACTTAACCATGATTATCTACACCAGGCGTCCCCTACAGAGGGCGGCGGCAGTAAAAACCCTCAAGCCCTGACCGTCCGGTTGCGGGCATGAAATGGAGGTGCTGCAGTGGCGGAACTACTATTGTGTAAATTAACTTACACTTTCTCCGTAAATTACATAATAATGATAGTAGTATTTTATACACTTTAATACTGATAGCTAATATAACACAAAATAAAATCTAATTGGCAGAAAATGCAATTAACAAAATACAAACTCTCGTATAAAACTAATAAACTAAATAAATTATGTAATATGAAATAGACCTTTCTTCTTGTTGGTACTGTGAAATTCAATGAATTAAACAATACAAATAAACATAATGTTCTTTAATTAAATGTCTCTATGAAAACTACTCTTTCTTATATATCCGACAATCGCTGTGATTTTGCAGTTGTCTGCTTTGAACCACCTGTTCAATATGCCGGACTATTGTTTGCGAGCTACCCAATCGCAAACATGCTTTCAAGTATTCATCACTTAATTGGCTTCTGTGACGTGACTTTGTAAACTTCATTAAGGAAACAATGATTTGCAAATATGTAGCGTTACACCACCCCTGCACGGATAAACTGGACTGTGTAGCTGTGACTCGACTTGGGGATGCCTGATTTACACCATTCTTTCATCCAGCAAACCTGAACTTGTTTACACCACTTCTCCTCCCTGACGAGATCCTTAAGACTGACGACAGTGGCTTGGTCGGTTTCCAGCAAACTACTGAGATGCCACTACACAAAACACGTTGCTAATATCTATAACTATGACTAACCTGTAAATGCGAAAATACCCCAAATTCAGGCAGCGTTCACAAATTCTATACAAGTTACTACAGTATAAGTTGTCCGCCCTACCCTCTTGGATTTATAAACTTTGAGGCCTAGGCCTTAGATAGCAAGCTTTCTAGAAGAAGACACTCTTTTTACTTTCTCTACACGTTCTATGTACGTAGTATATAGAAAAGCTATTGTGCACCCAAAAATTCGATACCGAAATTTCACCGGAAATACACGTTTTAGGGTCCATTGTATCCAAGAAAAGTATTTTTGGAAAAACCATATGTGTGTCCGTGTGTCTGTGAACACGATAACTCAAAAACTAAAAGTCGGTAAAATACCAAACTTGGTATTTAAGTTTGGTATCTTCCAAGGATACGACACGAGGATTTTCAAGAAAATCCCTCACTCCAAACTGCATTCCAACATTTTGTTTTTCTCAAAACTGGCCCTAACGGTAAAAATACCGCATATTAAAGACATTTCCATCACAAATAAGATGTATTACTTGAATTTTCTGGGAGTAGCCTCTGAAGACGTTTACTCTGGATGAATTTTGCGAAATTTTGTATAACTTGTAAACCGTAAGAAATAGAGAGAAACTTAGCACACAAAAAATGTAGATCTCGTCAAAACACACAAAACACACCGTTTCCGAGATATTACTTGATATTGGTTTGATTGCAGTATGTTTGTATTTATTCGTTGCAGGTACTGCCCGGTGGCAGTGTTAAATGTACAAAACTCACTCACAATAATAAACTTACAGTTACTTTAAGAATGGTAATGCAACTAACATATTTTCATCTGACATTACATCAGTGGTACATATGGTGAAATTATATTTATTTATACATTTTAACACTAATTTTGATATTCTTTGTTTTTATGTGCGTGCAAAAAAAAAAAAATAAATAAAAGGAATTTCATATGCTTTTATCGAGCACATTAAGTATAGTGCAAAGGGGTACATGCCTCAAAAGCAAATGGTGTGATTATGTGCCTATTCTGCTTTTTTGTAAACTGTGCTTTTAGCACTAGAGCATTATACATTCTTTTTTTCTTCTTCTTTTTTCCGCAGTGTATAAGCATATGTAATCATGTATATCCCTTGACAAGTTCTATGATCAGTGGCTTCCTGACCTAAACGAGCCTACAGAATGTTTTCTAATCTAATCTAAGCTAATCTATTACAAATACAATTTATAAAGTACTTATACTGTTCTTCGACAGAAGTGTCCGTTTTTCTTTTGTTCTACTCCTGGCCAAGCAAAGAAGCGCTTTGCATTGACAATCGCTGATAGCTTTTAAAACATTTGACTATCAGTTTAGCATAGTGCACTCCCTTAGTTTCCTTCTGTTTATAAGGAGCCAGGTATTAAGAACATTCTGTTAATGTTTTATCTCGATTAGCATTGTGTAGAAAGAAGAATAATCTTTTGTAAGAAGTTTGTAGAGCAGCTAGAGATGTGAGTGTACCACATCAGATATTTTTTATTTGCATTAGGTGTGCCTCAAAATAGTATGCGTCTATTTTCGATTAAATCTCAATATAGCTTTTTTTTTCGTGTAATATAATACTTCCTTACTTCAGGTAAGCTGTAGAGAAAGTATTCAGCCTTTCATAAGCCACTAGGTATCGTAAAGGCAAAAGTAACAACATTGGTTACACGAGTTTGTGTTAGAAGTGAGCCCTTAACGTCTTTTTGACTGGTCTTGCAAAAGGAAATTACGTTGCTTTCCGGAAAGCCGGCTACATAATCTAACCAAAAGGCACTGACTACCCAATGTACTGCAATAACAGAAGTGAACCATTACACGAGCATGTTAGAGGGACTGTTTTCCGCTTGGTGTCCTTAAGAACTCCGTTGCAAGTTTCCGGAGCTAGTTATACTAACAAGTAGAGTAAATACGGCATTACAAAAGCATACAAGCAAGAGATTGGCCGACAGATCTCCTCTACGCAAGCCAATTAGTTTTTCCTGCATGACTGTACTGTGTGCCTTATTCTCAGAAATATGTTAACAAAGCGGAGGAGTTCTATTTATAGCTGCTTCCACTGCTGTGTATGACAGTTTATTATGAAGCAGTCTCATATATATCTGAAGAGAACTTAAGAATGGAAAACAAGACATCAGACAAGCTGTTTTGACGTGTGCTTATCATATGCTGTTGACAAAGGATATATCCAGTTACATGGCCCTCCTTATGAAAGGGGACAAGGATGTTGAAGTTTAATGAGCTTACTGTCATGTATGCGTACAGACAAATATGTAAATATGATAAATTGCTACATTTCATCATTAATTTTTCCTTTCGCTCACCTACTATGTACATAGTGATTAGAGAAAAATCTAAATAGAATTTTATTTAAGGACGCTCTTTAACCGCTGTGGTTTTCAGCGTCCCATCGCTTAATTTTGCTCAGAGACCCTTTTTATCATGCTTGAGGTAAATCTACGACACGGGAACAACGGCTGTACTTTCTTTCAGAAGGAAGCCATGCTAATGATTTTTTATGCCCGCAAATTCCATTGTCCTCCGCCGGGTGTGTGTCTATGGACAGCATAGCTCCAAAACAAAAGTACCATTAAATATTTAATGTTTGGTATCTTTCAAGGATACGACACAATTTTGAAAAAATCCCCCACTCCAAACTACTCTTTACATGGAAACAATTTCAAAATGTTGATTTTCTCATAAATGTCTCTAACGATTTTGTTCAAACTCTCTTATATTTTAAGGATTTACATGCAAAATAAAAGTATATCTTTAATTTTCTGGGAAGCGCTTCTAAAATCTCTGTGTTCTGAATGAATTTTTCTGAATTTTTCATAACTGGTAAACCGTAAAAGATAAACAAAAAATTAAAACACAAAAATTTAGATCTCATTAGAACATACAATTTATGTTATATACATTTTTATGTGTAGTTGACCGTTTTCGAGATATTCCCTGTTAATGATTTCAGTTTTAAAATACTTAAAACTTTTCTCATACGGGAGCTTGTCAACGTTTGGCCACGCAATGAATCGGGTTTCAATTCCATAGCAACCACATTTTATAACATTTGACTGTTATATATATTTTTTCGTGGAGTTGACTGTTTTTTATATATTCCTTGTTATTAGTTTCAGCTTTAAAATACTTATGAATATCTCATACGGGAATTTGTCAACTAAGGGTACTTCAATCACATAGCAACCAGCTTATGCTATCGATTTAGCCTAGTGTATTCCCTTATTTCCCTTATACTTATAAAGGAACTAAGTAATACGACCGTGTCTGCTAATGTTTTACCACTAAATAGATGGAAGAAGCATATTAACAATAATTTGTTACAGAGATATAGAGAAAGCCATGTGAATGGAGCAGACCAGAATTTTATATTTTAAAAGTGAAGCATAATCAAAATGATGATGACAATAATAATAATAATAATAATAATAATAATAATAATAATAATAATAATAATAATAAATAAGTGAAGTTAGATATTTGAATATTTAATATTTGGCAATTTTGGATAACATAAATGCGTTAGCAATAATAACTCACATTTTCATTGAAGAACATAACATACATTATAATATAGTTATACTTTTTCGTGACTCTTATATTAGAATCTTAATGACCAGCCAATATTAGTATATAAGCTATTATATCAAATTTGCATTTCTACAAACATTCAATAATAGAAACCAAATTAAATGTTTAGCCCATAAAGAGTAGGTCTGTAATTTTGAAAAATATTTATCTAAACCTATGCGAGGATATAAAAATGTATTTGTTGGCTAAATGCGGGCTATAAGTTTCTGAAGTGCCAGTACGCCACTGGCTAATTTATCAACAATTCAAGAGCATAACATGAAAAACGAAGGGACATATTACAGCGTACCTCTCTAGCGTAGTAGTTATGGTACTGGCTTTCAAGTGAAAGATAGTTTACGAGTTCGGGTCTCGTTCACGTATCGCGGCACTTCGTCTGGAATGAAAAAAATAATAATAAAAACTATTTACTCTATGATAAGAATCGAACTCACAACTTTTAGGATAGCAGTTTCCCGCATTAAGCCACCAGAGCAGTTGAAAAACGACTAACGACTCCAGAGCAGGCTACATAACTGAAGAACGTAATTAATGAATGCTCAGTGTCGCACTGTTAAGTGATTAGTTCGAGATTTTACAGATTTTTGCGACATTAAATCTTGAGAACGCTAAGAACGAGCTGCCGAAAATCGATATTTCTACACTCAAGCAGCAGTTTTAAAGACATTCTAAGCATTTTTTTCAACCTGCTTTGCTTTAACATCGACTTATCAGCACCTTGATACCCACAAGTTTAACGCTATGTAGTTGCGTTGTTTATCCGGGGACCATGCATCGCCGATCTCAAATTACTTATATCAGTCATGTGCACAACATTGCAAATTATTTCGGCATAGTTCATTAACATCAGATACACACACACATATGTATGTATGTATGTATGTATGTATGTATGTATGTGTGTGTGTGTGTGTGTGTGACTTTATTATTGGTTTTCAGGATTACAAAATTATTTTATATTATATATATATATATAGTGGGAGATGAATAAGAGTAAAATTTTGCAATTTAGTGAGAACAATTCATGAACACGTAAGTGTATCTCATTTTGTCTGCTTATTAATAGCATTTCATAAATGAATCACACATTTCAGGGTCTAATGTATTTTTAACGGCCCTGAACTATGTCTCATTACACCACTTATAGTCGGCAGGGCAAAGGGCAGAGTGCAAAAGAGGGTGTTTAAACGTCTGAGATATGGAATAATAATCATCCTAAAAACATCGTAAAGTTTTCTTATGACATAACTTTAGAAAATACGAATGATGTGTTCCATTCACATGGCTTTCTCTATATCTCTGTAACAAATTATTGTTAATAAGCTTATCTTTTATTTATTTCATGCTAATCGAGAAAAATCAGCAGAAATAGAATCATTTCTTGCTTTATTGTAAGTGGAAACGAAATAAAGGAGTACCATAGATTAAAGTGAAAGCCAAAAGCTGGTTGCCATGTGACTGATGTTCCTTTGTTTGTATGGACAGGAGTTGACAACTTCCTGTATGAGAAAAGTATAAGTTTCTCAAAGCTGAAACCAAGAAAAAGGAATATTTCATAAACGATAAAGTCCACGAAAAAAATGTATATAATATACGTTGTGTGTTTTATCGTGCTCTACATTTTTTGTGTGTTAAGTTTTTGTAGTTATGCAAAATTCATCCAGAGTAAAGTAGTCTTCAGAGGCTATTCCCAGAAAATTCAAAATATACATTTTATTTGTCAGGTAAATATCTTTAATATATGATATTTTAATCAAAATCGTTAGAACCATTTTTTAGAAAATCAAAATTCTCTATAAAAAATCCATGTAAAGGGTAGTTTGGGGTGGGGAAATTTTTCTCAAAATCTTCGTGTCGCATCCCTGAAAGATACTAAACTTAAATACCAAGTTTGGTATTTTTTGAGTTATCGTGTTCACAGACACATGGACACACTGACACGGACACACGGACCTTTTTCTGAAAATACTCTTTTTGGATACAGGGGACCCTAAAATATATATTTCCGGTGAAATCTCGGTATCGAATTTTTTGGTGGAGTGCAATACCTTCTCTATACACTATGTACATAGTACGTATAGAGAAAATAATAACTGAAAATACTGCATCATCACATTGTTCACAAATGTTGACATAAATGTCTGCATTATTCAACTCCCATCCTGTATAGCAAAAAGGTAGACTAAACAGGTAAATGAAATAAAAATTACATTAACAAATACGGGGCAGCATCTTAGGTATAAATAATATAAGGTTTTAAGTATTGTAAACGTATAATTGTACAGTTACAGGTTAACATACATGTTATGTGAATTTGTGTACATAATATTGTGATAAAATTGTGGGAAAGGCTAGTAGAGCATTGAAATGCATGGAAAACACACATGTACACACATACACACACTAAATATGTAAACACAGATTTGCAAACAAGATGTGCCCAAGATCTTAAATTGCGACATCCGAGTTAATGAAAATGCCAAAAGCCATAATGTAATGCTAATTGATCCTCATAACACCATTCATGTAAACATTTAATATAATTTAATTTTACCATGTTTACCTGAAATGTATCATGTGTTATACCAGAGGTTAAGATTTGTGTTAAAATACTGTGGCTGGTATAGTAACCAATAGATTATAAAGACAATCAACAAAATAGAAATTGTAAAGATTCAAGAATTTTTTGTAAGAACTCAAGGATGCATCTTTTCAAACTGACTGTTAGGAGGCGTAAGAAAATCTCCCGATTAATACACCAGCATAGAACAAATTTTGTATAATTATATAATATTTATGTGAGATAAGATACTCATAATTAATTATTGAATCTAAATGTTTATAAAGTGAAACTGGTTAAAGAATATACGCGTCACTAAGAAGGGACGCCATACATTAATTCATTTAAGTATAAAGCATTTATTTTTAGTCGAAGTTGTTGATATTTGTTTAAATTCTTTACATCAAAAGCTTAAGCTAGTATGAGTTGTGATTTATAAAAAATGCTGCAATGACATATAATGCACGTACGATACTTTAAGCAACTATTGTAGAATTTTAGAACTAAAAGTACAATTCTTATTTTTTTAATTGAATGTTTAGAGTTATTTTGTTTTTTTGACTCTTTGTTAAGACATTCATTAAAGTGTATAAGCATGATATTTTCATATATCAAACATACTTTTCTGAATGTTTTATGGGCTACTTCAATTGGTGGTTTTGCTGGTTGCTATGAGACCAATGACGTATTTACTCCATGCCTCGGTTTTGAGAACCGTCCACCAAGTGGTTCACAAATGTCAATCATTTATTAAAGGTTATTCATCCGAGAGTTTTCCAACACTAATCGGTTAATTTAAATCAAATTGCCCTTGTCAAGCTTCCAAATTAACAACCACATTTTAATATAGAAGGTGAAGCAGAAATCTAGAATGATAAAACCATAGAAATAGCATAATCTATCACAAAGTAAATATCGTGTAAATTGGGATTTTTGTCAGACCCAAACCTTGAATCCGGGGAAATCTCTGGACATATGGCAACCCTAAGTCTGGTAAGTTTCTGATATCTTACTAGAAATGGTTATGACAAAACTATTACAACTACATCACACTTAGCGGGAACAGCGGTTGGCTTCCAACTACTAATTAGTTGCAGGAACCCTAGCGCAATGCGATAAATTTCGCCAATTTAGCGATCACGCTGAAAAGTAGGTTAGCGGTAAAAATAAATCCACTAAATCTATGTTTGAATAACAACTCCGGACCCAGTTGATCGCACCAGAGGACGCTGATTCAACTCTCAGCGAAACGAGGGTCTACATCACTGATCGGCACTCTAATTAATTCTGCTATATCGCTGCTAGTTAATACAAATGATTCTAAATAAAATTAATCATATTTATTTTCTCTTCCAAGAATATAAACCTATATAATATTGGCTCATAATGGAACAGAGCTGTTTATATTGTTATTGACAAAACCTCTAATATACCTACATCTCCATTCGTCCTCCGTGGTGCAGTGGTTACCATGCCAGTCTCTGAAGCTCAAGATTACAGATTCAAACCTGGCGGAAGGTAATGGAATTTTCATGACACCAACATGGCTTCCTACGGAAGATTAGTAAGTTCTGGTTCCGTGCAAACCGTCTACACCTTGAAAGAGGAAGGTCCCGGGCAAAATCGCGCCATTTCGCGTCCGCAAATCGCGATTTCCTTCTACAGTGCCATCTGTCGGCGACGTAACGATCCGTCCTCATCAGCGAACTCGCGAACTATAAATTCAAATCCGATCACGGAAACTTCGTAACGATGCCCTCCACTACACTTGGGAGTTACAGAAAATAACTTAACTCATCTTCATATTGCTCATGAAGGCTCTCATATGTAAATACAGCTGTGTAAAGCTTAAAAATACAGACAAATAAGTTTTCACCCCTTCCTGTAGAAGGCTGAACTATTGCAATTTGTGTTGTTTTCCTTGTATACCAACCGTAGTGAAATTCCGAACCACTTCTTTATTTCATGTCTAACATGCCATCGCTGTTTGGTTCGCTTTTGTGTCCCCGAATTGTTTCTCAGGGTAGCAACATAGGGAGCGATATTCCTATCAGTGAAAATTGTACGGAGGGTGAAACACTAATGCGATCTAGGGGAATTGGCCGCTTTTTATACTATCATTGTACATAGAAGTAAAGAAAGTGTTCCATTGCATCCAAAAATGCATGACTCCTGAATTCAAGAAAGTGTTCTTAAGAAAATGCCATGTGTGGGTCTGTGCCTGTGTCTTTTGATACATAACTTAAAAACTAAAACCCAGATAAACATCAAGCGAAAATTTACACGAAAATTCCCCAACCAAAATAGTTTTTACATACAACAATTTTCGAGAGTTTTGATTTGCTCAAAAGTGGCTCTATGGCCTAAAGTGTCAGATGTTTTAAGATATTTTTATGACAACGAAAATGTAAATTCAGGGAATAGCCTCTCACCATCCTGGGTGGCTGTTGAACAATAAGAAGTGTACACATGTTGTTGCACAAACATTGTAAATATCATTAAACAACTGTATATCAACTATTTTTTGAGTTAACTACGACATATTACCTGTTAGTGGATTACATGTTTTAATATTTATACTTTTCTTAAACTGGAAATGACTATTATTGTTTTTTTGTTTTTTTTCCCCATCCTGATCATACATGTAGAACGCTAAAACGAACATTCAAAAGAGGAAGAGCCTGGTGAATTCCGTTAATCTCCTTCTGCATAAAAAGAAATTTGAAGTAAATAAACTTTGTTTCTAATGTTTAAGTCGCCCTCCGTAGTGTAGTGGTTCTCATGTTAGCCTCTAAAACCCAAGATTGTAGGTCCAAGCCTGGAGGAGGGTGATGGATTTTTTTCGGAAGAAGGTTTCTGAGAGAAATTCCGCCATTTCGCATCCGCCAATCGTGATTTCGTCCTACATCACCATCTGTGAGCGACGAGCCGATCCCTCGTTACCATGGCGCATAGCGGCGAACTCTCGAACTAGAAATTAAATCCGACCATGGAAATATCTTAACGATAAAGGATATCTCAAATTGTAGTAATTAAAGGATCTAAAATATAATAAAGGAAATATAAAATAGTTAAGATTTGTCCTGTTAAAATATATAAGCTCCACTTACAAGCTACAGGAAATTAACTAACTTCTAATGTTTATCTCTATTAGGCTTAAGTACACAGAAGCAAAAGCTTTTGTTTAAATCGTTTGTTGCAGAAAAGATAGAAAAAGAATGTATATTTTTGTTTAATGAGATATCTAACTTAGAATACTTTTTTGGAGGGGTGTATAGGGCCTGACGGTAAAATTGTTGTTAGGGCACGCCATTGACTGTGTAGTTAACGTAAAACAAAAGTGTCCCTCAAGTCAGTGTTATTGCAGTTTTACAAACTTTGCGTTGGTGTCAGACAATACCAATACCATGTGACCTCGATACTTGCTGGTATCAATATGTCTAATGCTTTGAGGTAAACCTTCAATACATTCAATAAGGTTTTATTTTATCTACATAGTACATGGCACATAGATAGAGAAGGTATTGCTCTCCACCCAAATTTCGATATCGTTATTTTACCTAGAAAACGCGTTTTAGGGTACCCTATATCCAAAAAAAGCCATGTGTCAGTGAATATGATAACGCAAAAACGAAGATATTTGATATTTAAATTTAGTACCTACCAAAGATGCAACACAAAGATGTTTAGCAAAATCCCTCCACTTCAAACTACACTTTACATAACTTTTTATATTCTCGGGCTTCTAGGTAGGTAAGTACATGGATTGACTCTTAACGCTTCGAAGATGTGCATATCTCAATACACATTTTTTCGTAGAGTTGGCTGTTTTTGAGATATTTCTTGTTTATGGCTTCAGCTTTAGAATACTTGAAACTTTTCTGATAGAGGAATTTGTCAACTACTGGCCACGCAAAGAGGCCGCGCCGTGGCCGAGGGATCAGACTATTTGCCTCTCATCTAGACGGCCTGGGTTCGATCCCAAGGGACAAAGCGGCGCAGGGGCGGGTTTTCTTCGGGTTCTCCGGTTTCCACATCACATTCCACCGGGGCTCCATCTTCATGTATCTTCAGTGGCATCGCCTGCGGTGTCATTGCAATATAAGTGGGCGAAATACTACAAAAAAAAAACCCGCAAAGAAATTGATTTCAACCAGATTTTAAAAGACTTGACTATCACCTTAGCCAAGTGTATTCCCTTATTTCTCTTCTACTTACAAGGAAGCAAGAAATAAAACCATTACTGCTAATGTTAGCTCGATTAGTAGAGAGAAGAATAAGCTTAATAACAATAATTTGTTACTGAGATGTAGAGAGTCATGTGATTGGAGCACATAAGATGTGTAAATTTTATATTATTGAAATTTGTTGTGTGTAACTTTGGGCTAGACAAGGAATGAAAGTTGACGGAATAGACCCTCGCAGTGCTCCCAAAGAGTTGCTGGTTATAGTTCTTGATAGTCCTCGACTTCACTTCCTTTAGGAGATCGAAAACAATACTCCATTGACCCTTGTGTGTAAATGAAAGCATGAAATTGGGGAATGAAATCATATGGTGTAACTGAGTTGTAAAAACTAAACCGCGTTTCTGCAGTGGTAAGTTCAGAAGCATTGTGCATGAATACACCGAGTGAAGTTTACAAATTAATTAGAAAAGCAATGTACAATATTCCCGTCATTGTCAAAATATGATGCTGTGGCAGTCTTCGATCAATATGCAATTATCCGGCTTCAACAACAGTCATATAAAATAAAATAAAATATGCGTTCATTTACAGAAAACTACGAATTTAACGTTTCTTTTAACGAGGTATTCTTTATTTTTATCATGTAAATACAGTACATAGCAAATAGGCAAAGTATTTCATAAGTATCATCAATTCCATACCGAAATTTCACGGGAAATACTTATTTTGAAGACCGCTGAATCCAAAAGAGCACTTTTAGAAAATGTCATTATGTGTTACCCTCCGTGTTCCTGGATATGTGTGTGTGAGAGAGAGAGAGAGAGAAAAGAGAGAGATTGTAGAGAGTATAGTTCAAAAAATATACCAAACTTCAAAGGATGCGACACGAAGATTTTCAGGAAAATCCCCCACCTCATTTGAAGTTTTCGTTTCTTTTTTTAAAATGGCTCTAAGTATATTGCTAAAATTACCGTATATTAAATTTGTTTACATCACAAATAAAATACATATCTTGAATATTCGGTAAATAGCTTCTGTATGCCTCTTTATTCTGGATGAATTTTGCAAAACTGGTATTCCGTAAGATATGAACAAAAACGTACTACACATAAAATGTAGAACTCATCAAAACACATAATTTATGCCATATCCCCCCCCTTTTTTGTAGAGGTGACCGTTTTCGAAACACTCCTTGTTATTAATTTCAATTTGAATCTACGTAATTTTTCTCAAGCGGGAAGTCACCTTTCCTTTCATTCCTCTTGTTTAACTGCTAGCCATGAAAACTTCAATTGTTTCGCATAGCGACCAGCTATTAAAAGATTTGACCATCGCTTTAGCTTGGTGTATCCCATTATTTCCCTGCTACTTAAAAATAAGGAAGTAATAAGACCATTTCTGCTAATGTTTTTCTCAATTAGCATTATGTAGATAAGAGTAATCTGCTATAAGAACAGTTTGTATGTGGAAGAACTAGAGAAACTCATGTGAATCTTAGGCAACAGATTTATGTTTTTCAATTATGTTGTCCCCTTTTACTCCTGTGGAGGGCTTTGCTTTTAGAAACAACTAACTGCTGGTGCTTTCTTGCTGAACTGTAAGGTTTATTACCATTATTTTTTCAGTATTCTGAATTATTGTCATAACTTCCCAACACCTTTGCTTACATACATATTTGCAGACTCAGTGGGGTGATATGGGATGATTCTTGTTAAAGAAATATTTCACGCCCCAGCCGGGAATCGAACCCGGCGCCTCTGGATGAGAGGAAAGAACACTGACTACTTGGCCTCAGAGGCAGTCTTGGTGTATCTCCTTATACTCTTGTACAAAAAAAAAAAAAAAAAATAGTGGTTATGCTGGTAAGCGTGAAGTAGATAGAAGAGTAAGCTTTTATACCATAGTTTGTTGCAGCATATGTGGAGAAAGTGATGTGAATGTAGCAGGCCTTCGAGCATTGGTACTCAAAAATTAGTATTTGCATCTTGTATCTAGAAATAGCGGTATTTACCACATCACGAACCACAATACATAATGTGTAAGTAATTATGTATCTTGCATTTTTACTTTTTCTACACTAATGTATAGCAAAAGTAGTATATTTCACCGAAAATATTTATACCGAGATTTCAATGGAAATACATGTTTTGAGACCTCTGAATCCAAAAAAAAAAAAAAAAAAAAAAAAAAACATTCTTAGAAACATGTCCGCGCGCGCATGTGTGTGTGTGTGTTTGTGTGAGTGAGCTCAAAAACGAAAACTCCGTTAAATATCAAATTTGGTATTTAAGTTCAGTATCTTCCAAGGATGGGACACAACACTTTTAAGAAAATTTCTCCACACACAACTACCCTTTGCATGGAAAAAAAAATCGAAAATTTTAATTTTCTCAAAACTGATTTCAAGTATTTTGATTAAAATATCGTATATTAAACATATTTACCTGACAAATAAAGTTTATATCTTGAGTTTTCTGGAAATAGCCTTTGAAGACATCCTTATTCTGAATGGATTTTACAGAATTTTGCATAAGTTGTAAACCGTAAGAGATAGAGAAAAACTTACTTAACAAAAGCTGTAGAGCTCGTTAAAGCACACAATCTATGTTATATACATAGTTTTCATGGGATTGGCAGTTTTAAAAAAAAATCCTTCTTATTGGTTTCACTTTTAAAACACCTTTACGAGGGCCGTATTTTTTTCAACCTCCGATAGGCTATAAATAAAAGACAAGTTCATAGAAAACAATTATTTTATTACTAAAAGTTTTATACACTTACGGTTTCTATTCAACATAAACATCAAAACGATTGAGACATTTATCGTACCTGTGCACAAGCTTTGCAATACCCGCTTCGAAAAATGTTGCTGCGAATGATTTCAAATGACCATTGACGCTCTTTTGAAGATCTTCGTTGGTTTGAAAGTGCTGCCATCCTAGCCACGTCTTCAGTTCAGGGAGAAGTTGAAAGTCGCTGAGTGCCAGGTCAGGACTGTACGGCGGATGATCGAGAATGTTCGATTGATATTGTTCAAGGAGCCGACGTGTTGTGCCAGCAGTGTGTGGACGAGCGTTGTCATGGATCAACACAATTCCTGAAGTCAGCATTTCTCTTCGTTTGTTTTGAATGGCTCTCCGCAAACGTCGTACTTTTCTCATACACGAACTCTTGGTCGTACAAACAAAGGAACTTCAATCACATAGCAACCAGCTTTTAATAGATTTGACAATCGCATTCGCCTGTGGTACTCCCTTACTTCCCTTCTACTTACAAGGCAGCAGTAAGTAACAAGAACATTTCTAATATTTTTTTCTCGACTATCGTGAAGTAAATAGAAGAATAAGCTTTTTAACAAGAATTTATTGTAGAGATGTCGTGTGAATGAAGCACATAAGATTTTTCCACAGACTTTGCGATAAGTTAGTGCTGAAAGCTGCACTACGCTAGTGTTTGCAGGACTGTATTTAACTTGAAATATAGAGTGATGAGTTTGGAAGTGCAGTACATCACACCCACACACTTCCCCCAAGGGAAAGAGGTGATCCATTAGCGAGCAGACCGGTGTTTACCTTGGTTAGAAAAGCCGAGGCTTACTAAATTAACTTGCCTTCACTATTGCGAGCTTTTTTTTTTTTTTTTTTTTACAGCAATCTAGTTTACTTTCAGGCGTGCTGCCTCTCACCCTAAAGAGAGGTAATCTTTTCGTACGCTATTATATTATCCTACAGTCATTAACCAACTTTTTGGTTAGCAGAAAATGAATATGTAGCCGTAAAGTGTGGAGAAATTTCTACTGACACTAACATTAAAGTACTACGTTATAGACGTTTTAAGGGTACATACGAAAATGTGAAATATCCTGAAATTGCTGACATCTTGCTGCAGTATAATTTGTTCCTAGGATGAGCTATAAAGCACTTCCATAAAGAATTATATGTTCGATCGTATTGCGCTATATCTACGACGTTAGCTTGGCAGTGTATTCTTGCCTGGTACTTCACGTTAATAATCTTGCAGCAAAGAGCAATAAAATGTGGAGGAAACGAGCACACTGTGGTAGTTCTGTATATGTTGTTAGCATAAACTTAAGTTTTATGAAAGAAACTTATGGTTATTAAAATGCCATAATTTTAAACGGAGAGAGACGACCATATTTTTTTTTTTTTTGTAGCTTAACGTCCTTTAACTTGGTTGATCATATTGGACGATGAATGGAATTGCTGAAATTATGCTCAAATGATCTCGGGGTTCATGGAGCTTAAAGTTACTCGACATTCGTCTTCTCAGGATAAGGAAACCCCCTGAAAAAAACCTTATCCGGGCAACTCACCATAAGCGAGATTCGAACTCACGACCATTTGAATGTGAAGCAGACATGCCACCACCATACTACCCATATTTATATGTCTTCGCTTGATGAATTAGTTCTACTGACTTTGGACACGTTTCAACATGTCAGCTGGTTCGCTTCTGATCTGTCGTCCCTTCCATTGTCATTTAGTAGGCTAATGGTGAGCCTAGGTGGTGTTGCTGTGTACTATTGTGTTACTGAAAAGGTTAACATGGGCTTTATCTTTGTTAATACAAAGCTCTCAGATAACTCACAGATTATTCTGGGAAGTCGCCGACGTTTTGCAGTGCACCAATGAGCGCGTCACTTCAGCCAATGAATGCGTAGAAATCACAAATGACAGACGTTTTCTACACGCGGAGTAAAATACAGGGTTTCAACGTCTTCGCTGTTTTCTCTCTCATTCATCTCATTCGTGTAGTTTTCTGAGACGGGTCCGTGTTTCACTGCCTGTATGTGATATGGCTAGCAGCACTTCACCGCAAAACCCTTTCCTACTACCTGCCTACCCCTCTCGCTTCCGCAAACCCCTCACATACCAATCGTGCATACCCCGTCGAGCTTCTGTATCCGGAGTGCTGTTGAGGTAATATCAATCGTGTTCCTTTGTAAATAAAACTGTGGTACATGTTCTGCAGTCACTGGTTAATATAAATACCTGCCATTGCAAATATACAAAACCTAAGAATGCGAGGCTTTCATTGAAGAGTGTGTCCAAAATAGTATCAGTTGAATAGAAATGTAAGTTTTAGTGACTCTCAAGTGTGGCTAGATTGAAAGTGCAGACTTGTGAATCATTGAATGCCAAGTTTTTCAAATGAAGTCCAGATTTGAAGATTTTTCACAGCTCCAGTTTGTAGAATTACTGAAACAAAATCATGGAACATGAGAAAGAATTTCCTCAGACGAAAATTTCCAAACTAATAAAGCAGTACCCCGGTTATTTTAATTCAGACCAGTATGAAAATGAGCTCTTCAATATTTGTGCAGATCAAAAGCTTCTATCCCCACAAAAGGTACTGAAGTATTTGGTTATAAGTGCCTTAGACTCAGTGTTTGAGGAAGTGACTAAGCTATTGCATTTAGTTGTAACATATCCTGCTACAACTTCAAGTAGCGAGAGATCAATGAGTACACTCAAGGGAATTAAAACATATTAAGAAACTGACCAATCACCGTTTGTGCAACGTAAGCATTTTAGCTGTAGAAAAAAAGTTGTTGGGAAAAGTATTGTGATGCCGCCTTTATTGATAAAGGTAATTGGTACGTTCCCAGCAAAGAAGAACCGACGGATGGGTTTAGTGTATAAGTCAGTTTAGGTGAGTGTTATTGTTTTCAATATAACCATTATATTAACATTGTTATTTATTGTTTTCATTGTTAATCTCAAACATAATTTATAGGCACAATATTCGATAAAATGTGCAACTTCCCGCATCCAACCTTTATTTCCAGCAGTAGGGCGCTTAAACTATAGCGTTCCCATGTTTTTATTTCACGCTACGCCATTGGTAAACAGTAGCTACATTGTTTCATGCATGATACGAAGCCAGTAAGGGACAATTAGCATTCAGTTATCCTCTGTTGGACAGCCAGACAGGATGCGAATTAAGACAGTGCAGTCAGCATAAAGGAAAGCTGACCAGAAGCCGCTCCCAGACGCCGCGAGGCAATAGGGAACTTTCAGAGGCAAGATCGCAGACAGGAGAGATGGCCATTCAAATTATGTAATTACTCCTCACAATAAGGACCCCTTTTAATATTAATGTGATGGCTAGATTTAAAATAGGTAATAATTAGGAGCATCAGCTTCAACAAATAAGGACGTAATTGTTATATTTTTACTTTCTCTACACGTCTCCGTATGTAAATAGTGTATAAAGAAGGCACAGTACTGCACCCAAAAATTCGATACCGAGATTTCACCGAAAATACATGTTTTAAGACCCCTGAATCTATAAAAGCAGTTTTACAAAAAAGTCCGTGTGTGTGTCTGTGGGCAGCATAGATCAAAAACGAAAAGACTGTTAAATGCAAACTTGGTATTCAAGTTTGGCATTCTCCAAGGAAGCGACACAAAGATTTTCAAGAAAATCTCTCCACCCCCAACTACCCTTTACATGGAAAAAATTAAAAAAAAAAGTGATTTTCTCAAAAATGGCTCTAATTATTTTGATTGAAATCTCTTATATATATATAAGATATTTTCATGACAAACAAAATATATATTTTCAATTTTCTGGGAATAGCCTCTGAAGACATGTTTATTCTGGATGAATTTTTCGGAATTTTTCAAAACTGGTAAACCGAAAGTTATATGCAAAAAAGTATTTATCAAAAAATGTAGATTTAATTAAAGTACATAATTTATGTTCTATACATTTTTTCGCGGAATTTACCGTTTCTTAGATATTCCTTGTTATTAGTTTCAGCTTTAAAATACTTATACTTTTCTCACACAGAAATTTGTCAACTCCTGTCCATATAAACAAAGGTATTTCAATCACATAGCAAGCAACTTTTAAAAGATTTGACTATCGATTTAGCCTATCGTACTCCCTTATTTTCCTTCTATTTACAAGGAAGCAAGTAATAAGACCCTTTCGACTAATTTTTCTCAATTAGAACTAAGTAAAGAGAAGAATAAGCTTTTTAACACTGATTTATTGTAGAGATGTAGGGAAAGTCATGTGAATGGAACAAATCACAATTTTTTTTGAAGTGAAATTATATGTCCGTTAAAAAGGATGTAAAGGTAGACCTTTCGTCACTACGATCTAGAGTAATGAAAAGATTGCATATCAAATATCCCTACGTAGCATTTGTCATATAAAACATCAGCGCCAGGGATTAGGCCTTTTCACCTATTCGTTCTCTCAAACAAACTGGTGTGTATGTCTTCCTTTCTCTCTCTTTTCTTTTGGTTTGTAATCAAGGATTTTCTCGGGGATGCGGGATTCTGGCATTCGTCGGACATGTATATGATATTCTATTAATATTGTTTTATTACTTTCCCTACACGTAGTATTTGCATAATAGGTAGAAAAGCTATTATATTCCACCCAAAAATTAGAAATGAAGTTTCACCAGAAATTTTAGGTGTTTTGAGTCCAGAAAAAAGCGTTTTAGAAAAAGGTCCGTGTGCGTGCCTCAATATGCCTCCCAGCTTACTTTCCGATCATTTCTCTTCATGCATTGTCTATATTTAGGAAGAATAAAACTATAGCTAAGGGTATAGAAAGTCATGTAGCGGGGTTCCGTAAGACAAGGAATCCTTTAAGTTAGGCTGACCACTGTCCAGCTGGTGGATATGTTTTCTACTAAAGCATGCAACTCAATTTACTTGCGTTACCTTCGATAGCATGGGTCAGTACGCGACTATGTTCCTCAGTAACTGCCTAATACACGCTGGCCACGAAGGGTTTTGTTGATATATCTTTATTTGCGTTATAACCCAACGAGAACAGTGTAAGGGCGCATTTTATTTCTCTATGTGTAAGCGGCGAATTCAGTCCCGAGTCAAAGTGGAACAAGATGCGTGAAAAGCCTGCTAACGAGTCAGGCCTCGGAGGAAACAACAAGCAAAAATGAGAATCAGTTATTGCCAAAACCTTGGACCAGAAGAAGCCACCTATGAGATAGGTACTGGTAAGAGATCGTTCGCGTGAGTTAAGGCACATTCGGATTTCAATGAAGGCATATTTTCGGATTAACGGTACAAAATTAAAGCCATTAGTTCCCGCTCATTGATTATAACAATTTAATTTCGAGCAAATACCCCTTTGGGAGAATTAGAGTTCATAAAACGTGTCGAAGAAGTAAAGCGGGTTGTCAGGTTTATATGAAGAACATTTAATAGATCTATAAACATTTGCAACTGTTATTTCATGTTTACTTCTCAGGTAGAAGCTTCCTATACGAGTTCAATGTCGCTCCGTGGTGTAATGGTTACCATGCTGACTAATATACCTAAGGTCACGGGTTCAAACCCCTTAGCATGGCTTCCTTCGGAAGGGAAGTAAAGCCGTTGGTCCCATGTCGTAGAGAGGCCTCTGAGCAAAATTAAGCGGTCTTTCATGCCCAATTAAAATGGGACACTGAGAACCACAGCAGTTAAAGAGCGTCCATAAATAACACGCCATTTCATGTCATTACGAGTCCAATGCTATTAAGAATTCTTTCACAATACATGCATGAAATACTTTGCTCAAAAACTTTTAATATTGTGTAAAAAAAATATTTTGCCTTTCCTATAACATAAGAAGTTTTTCTTCCTTGATTTAGCATCCTTGACAGTACTATTGAAATGTTACCAATTTCAAACAACACGTTGTTGAAAACTATATTTTGTTTTATATAGTATCTGAGCAACAACGTCCAATCTTGGTTTGGGATCGTTTTGGAACATCCTGCATATTATCAGCATGGACTGTTTGGTCAGTTTGTTTCCACTACATCCACTTTAGAAGCTTAACTCCTGAGTAGCTGATGCGCTTTAGCAAAACCGGATGCTGTGATGACATTGTACAGTTGTATTTTACATGAACAAGCTACTCTGAAGAGGTAAAAGGGAATTATTCAGCTTACGTACATAAGCACACAAAAAGAAATTAAACTGAGTCATGCTATTCTACACACATGTGCTAGCGGAAAGCTATATCCCCTTTAACAAAGTACAACTGCGACATTTCTCTCTACAGCTGTAACAAAAATTAGTTGAAGCAGTCTCTCTAATTCTTCTTTTCAGACGCATTAGGCGTTCCGGTTTTTGTGTCCACATAAAAGCAGATTTGCTCGGAATACTTTACCTTTGTGCTAAAATTTAATTGCTTCGTGCAGCTGTTACATATGGTTTAATCCCTGTGTTATTCACTGCTGAAGGATGCTTGGAGCGAATCCTCGCATATGCACTTTGTTGTTAATATAATGCCTTGAAACTAAGAGAATGTGACATCTTATGTATATTCTTTGCTTATAGAAAAATGCTGAAATACTATCAATCATGTTTAGTTCAAAAAATAAATAAATGGTGTGTTATTTATGGACGCTCTTTAACTACTGTGTTCCCATTCTAAATTGCGTGTGAAAGACCGCTCAATTTTGCTCCGAGGCCTCTCTATCAGGCTTGAGGTTCTTTTACGTGCCGTAAATCTATTCCCCTTCCGAAGGAAGCCATACTAAGGATTTTCACACCGAAAAAAAATCCATCATCCTCCGCCGGGTTTGAACCCGCAACCCTGGGTATATGAAGTTAGCATGGTAACCATTACACCATGGAGGGCGAGTGTTTAATTGAAAGTTAATACCATAAGGCTTAATTTACATTTCCCTACTACGTATAAATACGGGTGGTATTGCTTCGTAATGTGCTTACCCTCCCAGTATTCCTGGGACTGACACCCCCTAGGACTTAACAAGCCAATGCCTAGGTGTCAGAAGCCTGTCGGGGAGCCAACGGCACGTAACCAAAGAATGGAGAACCTGTTACGAAGTGCAGCCCGTAGCCAGGTATGAACATGGATGATATGAAATGTAAGTGAAATTGATGAGCAATTCGTGGAAGAGTGGCGGGGAAACCTCCCAGGCGCCCTTCGTCCACCACAAATTCCACATGCGGGCGCTTGGGATCGAACCCGTGCCACCTAGGTGGGAGGCGAGCACCACCCAGACGGTATCGTATTTCACTCAAATTTTATACAGAGATTTCACTGGAAATGAATAACTTTGGCTCACTAAGTAGTGGTAGTATTTATGCCCGCGTTTACTACTTGTGGCAACGCAGGTTATCCTTTCGTTCATTAAAGCGTTCCTGAACTCAACGGGGCTATTTCAAGCCCCTTCAAGCTGAAGGATGCTTGATGATAATCATTGCAAATGCACTTTGATGTGAAAATGGCTTGAAACCGAGAATGTGACATCTTTGCTTTGCTCTTAGATTTGTGAATAATAATGCTGCAAAACTATGTCATGTTTAATCAAAAGTTATTATCATTGCTACATTTACATTTCTCCACTACATATAAGTACGAGCAGTATCGTATTCCACCCAAAATTAATGCAGAGATTTCTCTGGGAATGCATATTTTAGGCACCCGAAATAGAAATCCCATTTAAATAAAGGTTAAAACCTGCCAGTGGAGCACAGGTGAGAAAAACTTTCGTTTACAGTCTTGCTATCAGCGTGCTCATTGCGAGAAGTAAAACGAAGTTCGCTCTCACCCAGTTCTTCATTGGCGGGTTTTAACCTGAAACAGCCCCGTTGAGTTCTGAAACTCTTTTAACGCACCAAGAGATATCTACACACATATCGGATAATTGGTATATATTTGCTGACGACGATGTCAAATGTCAGAATCCTATCAGCCCCATAAGAGTTCTGGCATGGGGCTCTCACTTTATAAACTGGGAGTGATATTTTGATTACAATCGTTCAAATAAATGAAAATCGCTTGCATCGAGAATCAACTTTTACATGTGTTCTCCTTATTTCTATAATTATTTAAATATTGCACAATTCACTTATTTCCTAGTATACTATTTTATAAAATAGAAATTTTCTCGAATCTATATTTTCACACTTTCAAAAATGTTCTACGCAGCTTAAATTGTGTTTAAATACAACTAAACTCTTACAAAGTGTAAAGAAGTACCTATTGTAACATTACAAGTGACAGAGTTATTCTTACACAAATAGTAACTTCAAAAATAAATGTTTTAATGAAAAATACAAATTTTAAAGATTCAAATTTGTAATCTTTTTTTAGAGAACTACCATAATTCTGTAACAAAAGTTATTAAAATACCAACGCGTTAAGTTATTGAATGTTGTTTAAATCTCCAATTCAAAAACTACTATCCAACTTCCTTAAATTTTGAGGCGAATGTAACATTTACGTATACAGTGAATTTACATATTATGATTTATAAAAGAATTTATATCTTGTAAACTATTTATCCAATTCGATTAAAATTTGGTATTCATATTAATGTTACTGTAGTTGCATTATTGTAATATTTTTAGGAAAATCTAAAAGAAATATAGAAATTTAAACATTCAGGTTTGAAACCGCGACCTTGAGATCAGAAAGACAGCTAAGCTACGCAAAGATCTTATAAGGATGCAACACTAAGATTTCGAAGACAATCCCCAAACTCCGTAAATAGCCCTTACAAGGACGTTTATGTATTTCTCGATTTGCTCAAAAATTGCTCTAACGTATTTATTGAAATATATATTGAAAATATTTATATTAAAATAAAATTTATATCTTGAATTTTCTAGGAAGTCCTCTTCCGTTGGAAGCGATTTTGTGTAATATTGTACAAGTGGCATTTAGTGTTAATGACTTTATTAAGATTATAACAAATGTTTAAATTTATTTATTATTTTATATTACTATATAGTAATAATACATGTAGAATTATATATATTTATATTTTTAAAATATATATTTTTGTTACTATTTTTTTATTGTTTCGTTTATATAACCCTCTTTGACATCTAAGGTCATATCGGGGGCTTCGACTAAGAATTAATTCGTTGTCTGTAGGTTGTTTACGCTGGATTTAAACCGTTTTATTTCCACAAACATTCATTTTCACATTCATACTTCCAGACTCTGTGGGGGATAGGGAATAATTCTAGTTAAAGAAAAATGCCCCGGCCCAGCCGGGAATCGAACCCGGAACCTCCGGGTGAGAAGTCAGTTCGCTGAGCACTCGACCACGGAGGCAATCTTATTACTATTGTTGCTGTCGTTCTAGCAGTATTTCCTAATAGTGCCATAAAAGATGACCTGCAATTAAACGATAGATAAAAACGTACTACAGAACTCCATTCACGTAAGTTTTTTAGCTGTTCCGCCAACAACTTTTCTTAGTAAAGATTATTTGTGTCTTCCTGTCACTTCCTTGGAAGATACTGACATTATATACTAAGTATGGTACTGAACGGACTTTTCGTTTTTGAGTTAAGCTGCCTCTCTCTCTCACACACACGCACACATATTTCTAAAAAAATGTCGTATTCAAGGGGTCCCAAAACTTGCATTTTCGGTGGAATTTTGGTATTAGATTTTAGATAGAATACGATACCTTCTCTTTCTACTATGTATATACGTACTAGAGAAAGTAAAACTTTAGATTGATGTAACACATCTTTTTGCAAAACGTTTTTTATTGTGCCTCATGTCACTGCCAAAATATGCATTATTTGGAATTGTTAAATACTTAGTTATTATTTTAAAGTACTTTCGATCGTTATGTGTTTCTCGTGGTTATCTGGAATTAATTATTTCTGGATGTGGTATGAAGGCGTTTAGAGAAATCCCCTCCAGTCTGCAGTTGATGACTATTTAGCAGCTATCGAAGCTATTGATCATCACCGGGAAAAGTTATCGAACTGTAAGGAGACTATGTAAAGAAATAAAGATGTTTTTCCTCAATATGTTGGGCTTTCTTTGTTAGTTTGGGTACTTCTAGAACAGCCCTCGTATTTCATAAAGTTCCTGATCATTTTTCCTGGGCGATGATTTCAGAAAATCTGTTATCTCATCCAGAAGACTGCAGAAACGTTCCAGAGCCTATCTCCTACTAAGCCACTAAGAATTATGTCATCATACTCAGATTCTGTTATATTCAAAAGATTTCTGAACAATTAATGATGTGTAGAAGATGACCTGATGTGATTTACTATACGATATTCAACTGTCTTGACATGGTCGAACTTCAAAACTTATGCAAATAAAGCTTCCTGATGGATAATAATATGGTAAGAAAGACATTTTGGAAATGAATCATGTTAAACACAAAGCGCAAGAAACCTATTATTCTTTTCCGTGATTCTGTTGTTGTTCAAACAAGTTTAAAGAGTGGAATGTTACTACTTTTTGCAAATTTCAGGAATGCATTAAATATATCTTCTAATAAGTTCATGAAGTGCCAGCACTTCTAAAAATTTCTCTTCAACAGTGGAAGCCATGAAAAAACACTTTAATAAATTAACACAAGTGTCCAATATCAGAAATATCAGTGCTTCATCAAACTGAAGCGAAAAAGTTTTACACAATTGCAGGTCCTGATATTATTAAGATTATAAATGCATTCAACACGTCTAGCAACAGTTTGACGAGATAATTGAAGCGTTTTATAGAAGACAGTAGACAGTCTGTGTGATCACTGAATAGGGATTCCGCGGCACTGATCACTGCTTTTTAACTATTTTGAAGTTACTAAAAGGTTTTTTTCCTTTTCGCTAAAATATAATAGATTTTGTAAGAGGTCATTGTCACGTTACTATTTTGTTGAACTCACTTTGAAAATCCACTTTGCTGTAATATTAATTTACATTTTAGGTCTTTAACTTTGTGTTTCCGTAATTCAGAATTAATAGGAACTTCACTATCAAAGTTTGTGATTATTCAAAAAGTGACATATGTATTACTTTTCTTGGGAATAGATACACTCTGTTACATAATAAACACATGGGTTTTCCTCTATATTTCACCAAACAATTCTCCCAATCACTGTTAAAACTGTTAAAGGTTGAAAAGTTTATTAATGTTATTTTCTCTAATCCTAAAATTTATTTTACGTTCCCTTTATAGTAGTTAAATTGTGGAACAAAATATTATGATAGTTCTTTTTTTTTGTATGTTATTGTACTGAGTACTGTATTTTGTTATTGCCTATTGTGCTACAACCTTGACATACTTTTGTAAAATAGGACTGAATAAATGGAGATTCAATAATAATAATAATAATAATAATAATAATAATAATAGTAGTAATAATAATAATGTAGGCCACGGTAAAATATAAAACATATAACATTTCCCATGTAATATTACTGTCTATATTTTTCACATTTAGCATGAAATCCTGAATGAAAAATTACGTAATACCTTACATATAATTAAAACAAGTTTTAACACTTCAAACTAAAGTTTACCAGAAGGTCGGTGATTGCAAAATGCAGTAACAGCAGCAAGACAAACATCATCAGATGGAAATTCTGAAAGATGTATAGTCCTCTGTTAGGATTACAGACTTACATTTAATGTAAGTGTTTTGTCTTATTGTTAATAGCCTGCAAATAGAGCCTAATAATGTTCTAAATACTTTTGAGTGGCTGAATTAATAAAAATAATTTTTACTCTGTCATTTCATAATACTTTTGATGAAACTCAGCCATGAATCCCTAGATGCTTCTGTTTTAACACTGGTGAAAAAGAGGAAAACTTCAGAGAGAGAAAACATGATTGAAGAAATTTGCTTGGATTTGTTTCAAACACGTTACTGCCACTCACGATAACATCTCAATACATCATGCTTTTACTCTCCGCGAAAAGAAAGAAAAATAGCCGTTTTTTCCTGTTTGTTATCAAGCTATCTGTTTTTAGAGTTACGTACAACATTTATATGTACAAAAGCAGTTGTCGATTGCCTCTGTGGTGGAGTTGTCGGTTTTCTGCCTTTTTTTCCAAAGGTGCAAGGATCAATTCCCGACGGAGGCAGGAATATTTCTTTAATCGGATTCTTTAGTCTTAACATTTTCTGGAAGTATGATGCGAATAACTTTAAAGAATAGTAACATTTAAAGAGGATTGTAAAAATAAAGCGAAGTGTGTTACTATCACATCACTTTCTCTGCCTGCTCTGCAACAAATTATTCTTACTAAAGCTTATTCTTCTATATACTGCGTGCGAATAAATAAACATTAAAGATAAGTTGTATTTCTGATTTCCTATAGGTACAAGCGAAATAAGGACGAATATTGGGCTAAAGCATAGACAAATATTTTAAAACCTGAATGCTAAGTGATGTTTATATACAGGATGATTCAAAGATATTTTTACAAAGCTTGGGGACAGGTTCCTTAAATCAAAATAAGAAAAAATATTCATATAAGCACAAGTCCCAAAACTCTTCGTTCTGGATTTATTGAGGTTCAAAATGCTATTAATCAAAACACTTTAAAGTGGCACTTTACTCTATTTTTTACGCTATTAGCTTATTAGGAGGTGTTCCACACAAACACCACTTAGAGAAAATGGTGTCCTCTTCTAGACACTCATCTATCCGTCGAAGCTCCCAGTCGGTGTCGAGGGAAAGTGCAGGCCATGGAACTGGCCCCCTTCTACCTATCCATCATGCTAGATACCAGCCAGTGAATCTCGAATAATGAGACTAAAATATGCTAGAGCATCATGCATAAACCACAAGTTTCTTCTTATTTTCAGAGGTACATTTTCTAATAAGTCTGAGAGAATGTTCTGAATGAACTCGCTATCGTCATCACTTGTAACACGTGCTAGAGGAATGTATTACATTGATATAACAGTATCATACATTGAGCTTCAACAATCGCACGGGCCCACAGACCATACGTGCTTTTGTAATACACGCTAAAAAGCAATATTAAAACAACAACAAATAATTAAAAGAGTAAACACGAAAATAAAAAGATAAAGATATTCAAATGCAGTAACTTAAATTTACAACACAGAGTACACTCTATTCAGAAGCATACATGCACCCTATTATAAAAGATAAATACACTTAAGAGAAATATTTACACATAATATATACAAAATATATAAAACTATAACATAACAATGACATAAGTATGACAAAAATATGTATGTAAAACATTGCCACTTTTGTTTGGCTATTATTCCCCCTCCGTCTTCTCTATTGGCAGCCTTTCCAGATCTCAGCTGTCTTACCTTAGCTATAAATATACCTAGCCCGTTTATGTCTTCCGTGCCTGCCAGTAGCGTCCATCATGCTTCTAGCTCTTCATTCGTGGTGGTATGTATAAAGGGTTAAGATTAAACAAGTTAAATTGCCTGCTTGCATCAAATATTTCATTTAGTAGTGGTACTTGCTGCTCTTTTTCTGCTGTTAGCTAGTTAGTATGTTGTGAGATATTTATTTATTTATCTTATCGTTCAAGTGAAAAGAGAGATCCGGCTAAATCTCGTAAGAGGTGGATGGACGACCGAGACTTGCAAGAGGAAGAAGACGTTTACCTCACGGTACGCATATGTGAGATGCGAGCATGTACAGCACCAGTTAAATTTACTGAAAATATTTAATGGAGATTAGTAATTGATCTGTTTGTAACGAGGTGCCATTTTTTTAAAATAAACAATCAAATTCCTTACTTATGATTATTAGCTGCTTTATTAATAGTTTTATCTTTAATCCGATTTATATTTTAGCTTTATAGTATGATAAATTACTTAATTTGTTTTGTTGAAGTGAGGGATTAGATAATATTGTAATTATAGGGGATTTATAATACTATGTTTATACTAATTATCAACTAATACTCCTAATACAAGTAATATTGTTGAATTATTGGACGTCTTTACTATTATAGCTGAGTGTGTAGCATGATATCATTAATATAATTTGCCTTTATCGTTAATAAAATCAACAGTTGATAGAACGTCTTAACTTCTATTATTTTTTATGAATATAAATGCCAGTTGCAATAAATCTGCTAAATTCTAGAGTATTTAGAACTGAACATTATAAGTATACAAAAGTAACGATTTTAAGCTACCGAAACCCGTTAAACTATACGGCGAATCCCTTACTGATCATCACTAAACAGGCGATGAACTTAGCGCTTTGCTACCGATTGCAGTAATACTTCCGTGGCTTGTAGAAAATGTAGCAAAAGTAAGTTGAAGGTCAAGAGAAAGTAACTTGAAGCACAACAACTACATTTTTGCGATGTATGCTCTTTTATTAAACTAAGTCATGCTAATACTGACCACCGCTCTTTTTTTTAATACTCGCAATATCAATAGCAGGTGCAAGACTTCTATGATAAAATGATCAAAGGAATGTTACTAAAAATATTTCTGAAATAATAAAAATAATTATTCCTTTCATATTAGCATCTGAGACATATCGAACATTCTCTTTGGCTGATCAACTCTAAGTATTGGTTCCCTTTGCTACTGCTCAGAAATGATCTACCGGCCATTTTTCAAAAACTTTTAGATTTAGATTTGAACCCTGAGTTTACTGACGTTCTTGCTTACTGATCTTACTGTAACTTGATGACCCTCACAATTGTCTTTGAGCTAATTGCTTTTTCTAATATTACTGACCATTGCTTATGTCTTATAACTTGTGCTATTTTGACAGTATGCCTCAGTAATGGCTTGCTGGCAATAGAATTACAACTTACGCTATATAAATTATTTGTTAATTTTAATACATGAAACTATTTATCATAATTTGTCTCTATTTGCCTATTATTTCTTTATAAAATAATAATTAATATAATAATTTCGGTATCACACTTGTAAACCGTATGCAATTGAATGCGTGCGTGCCTGGTATGATCGTGGTGAACCTAGGTGTCGTTGCTGTGTACCTACCCTGGTAAGGGTTTAACCACAGGAATGAGGTGAAGGTTGAGGTTTTAATTTTGGAGGTTTAGAGTGTTGCATCCTTTCCTCTGCTCCGCTGGTGTTTATTTTTTATTTAATTATGGTGGAGAAATTTTGAAAGACCTCTCTCAATGGGAGGGGGAGTGCCTTGTTCAGCTATTACGCTGTTGGCTGGTTTAAAGCCGTTGTTACCGGGGGTGCCCACAAGCCATGCGGGGAACGCGGAACCGCCTCTTTCGGCGTTCAGAGGGTAAGTACTCCCCCAGAGATCTAACAAGTGCGTTCTCATGGTCGCCCAATCTGGCGTAGAATTTTCGAGCCCGGCGCCTAATAACATCTTCCACATATGGGAGGGCCGAAGCTTCATGTAGTAGCCTCAAAGGGAAACGTCGACATGGACCGGAGTCCTCTATTCTGTACCGCTGTAACCAGAGAAGCCAGGAGTCTGCTGCCATACCCCACACTTCGCAGGCATAGAGCATCAGAGCAATTGAATGCATTATAACCAGCTGAGTTATATTTGCTTCAGTCTGCCAAGAGTAAAAAAAAAAGCTTTGTTATAGTAAATGTCACATGAAAGAAAATGTATGACTATAAAAATGTGTACCAAATGTCCTCACTGCGTTCCAAAATAGCTTCCAGACTAGATACCGAACTTGTTGAGTGAAACAGAAGATGCTTCTTGTTACTTTTGCAATAAACGGAGAGACAGGAATCCTTTTTTCTTTTCACAACTGTAAATCTCGTTTCCAAGAATCTTTCATCCCAACTCTTAACTTGGCTCTCCTTTAGTGATATCAGTTTCTCATACATAAATATATACTTCAATTTATCCTGTTTTCCTTTCATCGTATCTCGATTTATTTTTTCTTTTGTTTTATAAAGAGCTATCTTGTTTGCTTTAGACAGAAGCTTTGTAGATGCTGAAAAATAAAAAATAAAATTTGACTTATTGCTTGCCGTTTTTGCTGACAAAACGTGCTGGGTACAGCCAGTAAAATGGCAACTTCAGAAGAGAGAAAATCTAAAATCGCTTTAATTACAATCATTAGGTATAAAATCTGAAATGAAGATATAAGAGCAGAACTTAATATAGAACCAATAAATTCCAAAATTGAAAAATATCAGAACCAGTGGATGCAACATGTTGAGAGAATAGCAGATTCAAGACTGCCTAGGATAGCATTTGAATATGAGCCAAAAGGAAGGAGAGATGTCGGTCGACCCAGAAAAAGGTGGAGGGAACAACTGTGAGACGGAACGGGCAATCTGCCCATACCGTGAAGTGAAGAAGAAGAAGAAGAAGGTATAAAATGTTTCAAAAAGTTTCTTTAAAAATTATGTGCACTAAAAGTTATCAAAGTGATATTTTTTGTTTGTGTAGTCTTATAAATTGAGTTTTCCCTTTCATATAATGCATTTAAAATTGTTAGTAAATTTAAATATTGCTTTAAAAATATGTTTTTATTACCAATTTGGTATCAGATTTCTACGTCACCTCACAGAAAGGAATCCTAACCCTTGTAGCAGAGAGGTACATTTTAGTTCATGTTTTAAAGAACATTTTGGTCTATAAATTGGTGCTAATTATAAAAAGGGAAGCTTCCTATAACCAAAGAATATGTTTTTTATTTCTAAATATATTGGAAAATAGTTCTTCAATTTACTATGAACATTTTCAATAAATTACATTTTCAGATATTAATGGTAGACTTCTAAGTAGGTATTTAAGTAATCAATAAATTAACTTTGAGAAAAACACCTATAGCTGCTGTTGCTTTGAGTTAATACTTCGAATGGTTTTGTATTAAAAGCTTAGCTTATGTAAATTTGAATAAAATAAATTTGCATTTAAGGTAAAACGGTAAGTTAAAAATTGTAAAATTTGTATTTTTCTTTTTCACTGCAATTAGCTAGTTTATTCCATTCTGAACGTTTGTTATATGTATTATTTTATTTCAAATATAAGAATCTTAAATATTGGGTTGCGTTGCTATTGACAGCGTATTTTGTAACATTACTTTATATCTTATCACATACGTGACTATTTCTGTTCATTTTCAGCTATAGTGTTAGGCTTTTTATATTTCATTCATTGAAATAAATGCCTTTGATATGTGTTGTAATTCTGCATCATTGTTACAAAATTGTTTGGTTCATTAATAAGTGTTTATTATTAATATTATATAACTGGAATTATTTTATGGTTATTATATTCATTTTTCAAAACATATTACAATACTCACTTTTTAGCTATTTATGTTTTTTTAAACTTGAAGGCGATTTTCATTTACATGTAATAAATAATTTGTGAAATAATAATTAATTCAGTAGAATGAAAATTAAATCCTTCATTTTAAATTTCTTGTTGATAGTGTCGATATATAGCAAATTATTTTATATGAACATACTATTTTTATCACATAATTTTGTGTTATCTTTAGTATATAGCTATAACAAGACTTTAAACTGGTTAAGAATTTTAGCCTGTAAAGCCTATAAATCAGGAGGAGGGTTTCTCAAGCTTTAAATAAATTTGCTTAATTTAACACTGTAACAGAAAGCACTGCTGCAAATCGGAGTCTTCAATACTTGGAAATAATTTAGCAGATGCATTTCGTTAACCTGACATTCATATATTGATGTCTCGATTAGTCTACCTTGCAATTCTTGGGTTGCATTAAAGAACGAGTTCTATTGTCTTATTCAATATTTCTATATTTTTAAAATTTTTTTGCAGCAATAACTAGCGAAAGTCTTATTAATGCTCAGCGAAACAAGACGAGGTCATTTTTGAAATTCATGTGTCACTCCATTCTGGAATAACTATATCTGTTTAATCTCTTTTAAAACACAAGTGTGTGCAATTATTCCAATATAGTTTTCTTCAAATTTACGAAAGATGGAAATAAAACGTCATCAAGATTTTTGAGGCTGCCACTTTCTAAAACATTGTTAGCTTTGGTTTAATTGTTTTTTCACACAAGCCGTGTGTAGGACAGGAGTTGGATAGGTAGAGCCAGTTCAATGCCATAGCCGGGATTTGAATCACGGTTCTCCCGATCTCTAGCCGGTTGCTCTTCCAGTGAGCTACCATGGCAACATGCCGGCACAGCATTGAATCTTTCAACTGACTCGCATGTTTTCCGTTGTTAAATCCCGGCTATGGCATTGAATTTTTCAGTCTGTCTCTACCTATCCAACTCCTGTCCTACACACGACTTGTGTGAAAAAAATTAATTAATCCAATACCAATTGATCATAATAGTTGGCTATACTATGAATCCTGGGACTTAAGTACTGACAACATTCTAAATGGTCTTTGTGTTGGCATTTCAAAATAATTTGAACACCTTGTGGTTTACCAGGAAACATGCGAATCAGTTGAATGATTCAATGCTATGCCGGCATGTTGCCATGGTAGCTCAGTGGCAGAGCAGCCAGCTAGAGACTGAGAGATCCATGGTTCAAATCCCGGCTATGGCATTGAATTTTTCAGTCTGATTCTACCTATACAATTGTTAGCTTTTTATCAAATTCGAAATATAGAAGAAAACAAGACACGATTCTCATTGTTGTCAAGGTATTTTAGTAACAGTTAAGTTCTAGTCTGCATCAATCTGACAAAGTCACAAGTTAATATACGTTGCAAGGAGAGTTTTATTCCCACCTTTCAATTTTTGTGATTTTCTCTTTTAGGCACACGTTCTACTCTAACAAAACGGTGTCATGTTACATCCTGCTGACTCAACTTTCTTCTTGAAGTGCTGATCACATCAAGGTTTCTACCGCAGACAAAAACAGGAGGAAAGAAAATCGGAATGTGCTGTATCCGGACTACAAGACAGTTGAATGTGTTGGTAAGTTTAGTCATTGTTTCTCTACCTTGTCAAGATACTCATATAGTGTCTATTATTGTTTTCTTTCTCCAAAATATTTTCTGTACCTTTCACTTTAGGGATAGAACGCATTCGGAGGAAACTCGACATCGATCAAGAGAGGATATTGTCACAGGTGTCTTAGGTATTTAATTTAAAAACAATGAAAAAAATCTGATGTGTTCCATTCACATAACTTTCGCTATTGTTCAAAAGCTAACGCTTCTATTTACTCCATACTAATCGAGAAAAAATTAGCAGAAAAGGACTTATTACTTGCTTCCTTATAAGTAGAAGTGAAACAAGGGGGTACCATAGATTAAAGAGATAGTGAAAAGCTGGTTTCTATGTAACTGAAGTTCCTTTGTTTGTATGGCCACCGGTTGACAAATTCCTATATGAGATAAGTATAAGTTTTTTAAAGCTGAAACCAAAAACAAGGAATATCTCAAAAACGATCAACTCCACAAAAAATGTAAATAGCATAACTTGTGTTTTAATGTACTCGGAATTTTTTGTGGTAACTTTTTGTTCATCTCTTACGGTTTAGCAGTTATGCAAAATTCCGTAAAGCTCATCCAGAATAAAGTGGTCTTCAGAGACTATTCCTAGAAAATTCAGGATATACATTCTCTTTTGCAGGTAAATATCCTTAATATACGATATTTTAATCAAAATTATTAGAACCCTTTTTGAGAAAATCAAAATGTTCGATGTTCCAGAAGTTTCGTCTGTGTTTGCGATAGACATCTTCAGTGGTACGCTCGCTTGGTCATCTTGGTGTGTTGGCAGCGACGGGAGCACCGCCCGGAAATTCTTTCTATTCTATTGACAATAACAGTGAAATATAATGTTCTATAATGTCCTTTATCTTGTTTCACAAAATCGTATAAGTTGCATATAACAAATACGTAAAAATAGGAGCTGAATAAAAAAATAGATATAAATTGTTAGACGTTTTCTTTGAATAAAGAAGTCTGAAGGTAATGTTTTCTGTTTATGTGCCATTCCGAGCAAGCGTACCATTATTTGTTTCAACAGTCTGTAAACACAATTGACAGTTGACAGCGAAGCTCAGGTGCGCACAGCGGTTTTCGAAACTGAATTCTGACAGCCACAGAGGTAACAAAAATGTGGTTGTCACGTTGTCATTGTATTCAATCATATTATGTTGTTCAGTGCAAAATTGGATCGGGAGCTACTGTTTTATAGGCTAGTCTGTGCTAAAATACGCAGCTGCTGGAAGACATTGCTTATCACAAACCTTGTTCTGAAGTAAGCTTTATTTTCTACTACAGATTTCAACAATGATTTGATAATTTGGGGTCGTTTCAAAACATACGCAAGTTTTAACTTCCTTTAACCTTGTAGGTCATATCGATTGATGAAGCGAAATTGTATTTAAATGATCTTGGGGGCCATGGAACTTAAAGTTACTCCACATGAATCTTCTCAGAGAGAGAGAGAGAGAGAGAGAGAGAGAGAAAAAAAAAACAACCTTATCCGGGTAACTCTTCGTGGGACTCTAACCCGGAACTATTTGAATGTGAAGAGCGCTAATAACCTAGCAGCTGAGGCCCTTAAACCTCTAATTCTTCATTGTTTACATTCTTTACTACTTACCATAAACAACCTAGCGAGGTGGCGCCGCCATAACCCGTGAGATATGCATTCGGATGGCCCCGGCTTCAACTACCGGTGGCCATCCACTATAACCTATGACATTTTTCGGGGGTTTTCCTAGATCGTTTTAGATGCTTTAGACTGCACGCTCCACTGTTACGTTTTGGTGGTTGCATGAGCAGCAAGACTCACGTTGGTCCATCCTTATTTTCCTTTTCAAGTTAGAGCATTGCAAGCCCCTAGTACCTATGTCAAATTAGGAGAGAAATTTCAATAACACTGAATTTATAAAAAAGCTAGCTTTAACTTTTTAGTTTCTCTTATAGACTACTTGCCTCCAAGGCAGCCCAGGGTCGATCCTAGGCGACTTCATGTGAGATTTGTTGAAGTGTTGATTTTTAACGAAAACTTTTATGTCGAAACAACACATGAATGCATGTTTTTCAGGGCTCATAAATCCAAAAATATATCTAAATAAAGTTCCGTATGTGTGTGAGAGAGAGAGAGAGAAAGAGAGAAAGAGAGAGAGAGAGAGAGAGAGAGAGAGAGGGAGAGACTGAAAGCAAAATGTTGACAAAGGGACTCAAAACACATCAAACATTTGGTTTCAAGATCCAAAGTTTTACCAAGAAAGGACACTAACACTTTAAAGAAAATCCCCCCTCTCTAAAACCTACTCTTTATATGAAATAATAGGCTATTGTTGGTTTTCTCAAATAGCTTTAAGATGTTATTGAAATACTTTAGTTCAAGATAATAGTGTAACGTACCTTTGTTGGGGTAGGAGTTATCCCTGCCACTGCTCATTTTTAGGGAGTAGTAGGTTCATGTAGACATATCTCGCGCAAGCGCAGAGGGAGGTATGAGTATCATGGATAGGGAGGTAAAGGGGGTGCATCCGGGGAGAGGTCGGGGACACTAAGGGGTGCGAGGAGACATAGTGCTTTTACTACGATACATAGAAATTATACAGGCTTGAGGGAATATGAATTACCCTAATTCCACGTAACTCAAGTTGTACTTCTGCACTGCTTTTCTGGAAGTTACACTTTTAAATTAACACTTTGTCCTTTCATCCCTTCAGTCTATGAAGATTGCGTCGTGCTGCGTCTGAGCTAAAACTTATCATTTTTTTTTTAATTATTAGTCCTAATTTAATTAAATTTTTATTAAGTTCGGATGGTTTAGGATTAGTATCTTATATTAAATTTTGGAAGAGCGAATTATATTTTTATTTGGTTGTTATACCTAACTGCTCTAAAAGGCTACGACAGTTTAATCATTTACAGTATCTTGGTATAAATATTGTTTGCTCAGGTTGATGGAAACACCATCTCTTGCTAAATGAAATAAGTAATTTATTCGAAATGACCATTGGGGGTCAAAATCTGAATTGCAGATAAAATTCAAGTCTTGAATCTTCTGGAATAGCTTGAGAAAACTTTTCATTCTGAATAGTCTGTTTTCTTGTAGATTAGCGTTCTTTAACCTGGAGGTAACATCGCACGAAAATTACTTTTGTAGAATTCGTAAACAGTAATAGACCAACAAAATCTCAATAAAATAATAAATCTCGTTATAGGACACATATATGTCAAATAAAATGTATTATGGCATTCTTTTTTATTCTATGACTCTTGAAATATTTAAAATGAAGCGAATAGCAACCTTTATCTACCACTTACAGTAAGTAGAGGTAATAGGTAGAGATTTCACCAGCAATGCATGTTTTGAGACCACCTGAAAATTTTTTTAATAAAAATGCCGTATGCGTATATCTGTGAACAGCACAACTCAAAAACAAATGGTTGGTTAAATACAAAAGTTATATAAGAATACACAATGAGATTTTAAAGAAAATCTCAAAAACCCAACACTTTCTATATGCAACACTTTTTATTTTCCCAAAAATGAAACTATATTCCATAGTTTCAGCTATTTTCATGACATATAAAATATAGGTCTTTATTTTTCAGGGAATATCTTCTGAAAATCACTTTAAACTAATTTTATGCAAATTTATTTAAGTGTCGTAAAAATAACATATAACAAAGTTTTTATTTTTTTATTTTTCTAAAAATGGATATTTATATTCCATACTTTTAAGCTATTTTCATAATCTATTTCTTGAATATCCGGGAATATCCTCTGAAATGCTTTGTTCTGAATCACTTTTATGTAATTTTTATAAGTGGCGTAGATATTTTACATGTATGTAATCTCAAATTCATTTGACATCTCTTTGTGGTTTACCGAAAAAAAAACGCGAGTTAATTCACATATTTTGGCATTTTACCATAGTAGCGAGTGGTTAGAGTGACTGGACGGTGACCAAGAGATCCAGGGTTCAAATCCCAGCTATGGCACTGAATTTTTCCGTCTGACAGGTAGTGTGGGAAAAACAATTATTCAAATGATCGTATCTTTTCTTGTTTTCCCCTTTACAGCTATCTGAAAAGTTCTGCACATGTGTTTAAATTGATTCAGATTTTGATCCGAATCTTTTTCTTGATCATATAGGAAATGCAGCACCCTAGATACTTAAAACTGCATGCTTGTTCTGTTATTTTGTTATTAAGAAAATTCTTGATCTGATTGGATATTTTTCCTCAAAAAGAAGAATAAACTTTTATAGGAATAGGAAGAGATGTGAATGCACATAGGCTTTTATCTCATTGTATAAGTTCCCCCGAGCTTCGCCGTTTGCTGGTTACATTCTGTGCGTGATGCAGAAACACGCTGGAGTGGAACAATAGAGGAATTCAGTAGCGTGCAAAGAGGCAGCTTGTGGAGGAATTCGCAAAGAAAACCGCGGGATGCAGGAATCAGACGAATGCGGGTCCGTGGATTCGGAATGTTGCACTGCAATGCGACACAGTCTGTTTAAAGTGAGCGTGGAGGAAAATATGGGAGTTAGCTGTTGTAATGCTCGAGAACGTAACCAACCACAGCTGGCTTGGTTTAGCTAATCCGGTTTAAACGGCATACATTTCATTAGCGAGAAGAGCCTCCATTTGTGCATTATGCAAAAACCCGCAACCAGGGGGCAGAAAAAACAACCGCAAGTAGGGAACAGCTTCTCACGTGCCCTCCGCGCTTTACTTTGCACAAGCAGCTATCTAAACACACAGGTTATTCTGGAGACTGACATACCGTAAAATGGAGGAACACATTTTACTTTCTTTCTTACACGTAAACTTTATGGCAAGTCTTGTATTTTACCCAAAAATTTAATGTCAAGACTTTGTCCTCTGAACCCAAAAAGATCATTATAAACAGTTGTGAGTGCCATGTGTGTGTCTGTGGGCAGCATAGCTCAAAAACGAAAATTCCGTTAAGTACTAAACATTATATTTAAATTTCAAAGATGCAACATGAAGATTTTTAAGAAAATCGCACACCCCAACTGCCCTTTACATGGAAACATTTTCGAATTGTTTTTTTTTTTTTTTTCAAAAAATGGCTCTAACAATTTTGATAAAAATGTCGTATATTTAAGATGTTACATCACAAATAAAATGTATATCTTGAATTTTCTGGGAATAGACTCTGAAGACATCTTTATCCTGGATGAATTTTCCGAAATTTTGCATAACTGGTAAACAGTAAGAGATAGACAAAAACTTACTGGATAGATTATGTAGAGCTCGTTAAAACACACATTTTATGTTATGTACATTTTTTCGCGGAGTTGATAAATTTTGAGGAGGTATTCCTTGTTATTGGTTTCAGTTAGGGAATTAGTTAACCTGTCCATACAAACAAAGGATCTTGAATCACATAGCAACCAGTTTTTGACTATCACTTTAGCCTATTGTACTCCCTTATTTCCCTTCTACTTACCTGGTAGCAAGTAATAAGAAAAAATTAAAATGTTCTCGATTACCATAACGTAAATAGAAGATTACGTTTTTTTACAATAATTTGTTGTAGAGATGTAGAGAAAGTTATGTGAATGTAACCCAACCCGTCGACTGTGTGACGCAAATATTGCATTATTGCTAATTTAAATAATACTACCACTTAATAAGTAGACAAACTTCTGTATTCCACCCAAAAATTCTATACCGTGATTTCAGCAGATATAAATGTTTTGAGAACTCCCGAATTAAAAAAGCTGCGTGTGTTGGTCTGTATAGAATAGTCGGTGCGCACGTGTTTCAGTGTGTCTTGAACAGCATTAAAATAAACATTACATTTAAGTATTTAGTTTTAGTATCTTCCAGGCTAAAACTCCAAGATTTGAAGAAAAAAAAAATGTGATGTATTCCATTGCCATTACTTTATCTAAATCTCTGTAACAAATTATTGTTGAAAAGCTTATTCTTCTATACGCTTCATGATAATCGAGAATAAACATTAGTAGAAATTGTGCTTATTACTTGGTTCCCTGTTAGTGGTGGGGGAAAATCAAATATGTTGCTTCACATGATGCGCTCTTGCTGTTAGGCAAACAAACCTTTCATTCAAAAGATCATCTGTTATCTGTGTCATGCTAATCAAGATAAACATAAGCAAAATTAGTCTTATTACCAGTTCTAGATAAACAGAAGAGAAACAAGAAAATGCACAGGCTAAAGCAATAGTCTCGTCCTTTAAAAGACAGTCGCTATGTGAAACAATTGAAATTCCAATCTCTTTGCTTCCCAGGAGTAAAAACACGTGGAAAGAGAAGAAAGGTGTCTTCCCATATGAGAAAAGTTTAAGTAGCTAAAATTGAAACTAATAATTCGGAATATCTTGAAAACTGCTTACTATATATATATATATATATATATATATATATATATAAAAGTACAACGTAAGTATATCTTACGGTTTACCAATTATACAAAAGTCATCCAGAATGAAGTGGCATTCTGAGCCTATTCCCAGAAAATCCAAGATATACATTTGCTTTGTCATAAAAATATCTTAAACATACGATATTCTAACAAAATCATTAGAGCCATTTTTGAGAAATTCAAAACTTTCGAAAAATGTTCCATATAAATGATAGTTGGGTTTGAGAGATTTTTCTTGAAAATCTTCGTGTCCATCCTTGGAAGATAGGAAAGTTAAATACCAAGTTTGGAATTTAACGATTTAACGGTCTTTTCGTTTATGAGCTATGCTGCCCGGCCCCACACACAAACACACAAACATCCACGGACATTTTTCTAAAAACGCTTTTTTTTTTTTTTTTTTTGTATTCAGGGGGTCCCAGAACAGCGGTATCGAAATTTTGGGTGTAATACAACACCTTCTCTATACACTATGTACATAGAACAAGTAGAGATATCAAAAAGAAATCCCTCAACCCTAATTTTTTTAATGCATCTAGAATAGGTAACGGAGATAGGGAACTCGGCACCAAACCAGTGCAGTTATTACACCTATGCTCCCTGAGGGCATCCTTTGAGGGAGAGACGAAGTTACAGGAACCATAGGGCGGCCGGAAGCAGGTCCTTACAGTTTCCAGATTGAATCTCCTTGACAGTCTGACTAGCAGACCGGGTACCCGTTCCATACAGGGTCTAACGACGGCTTTTATCCTGGCAACCAGCCAAAGTGGTGGGACGTAGGGAGTCACGATGCGCATCTTTTTTCCCTGCCACTCATTCCTAGCACCATCACCGACATCTCCAATCCTGAAAGGAACCAAAGGGATGAAGATGCAATAAAGTGACAATGAAAACGACATGGAGGGACTGGAAATTCGGGGGATGGAGGAAAACTAGCCAGCGTTCCCTTGGCGACCCGGAGTAACCGTCGTAAATATACCATAGGTCGTCCTGGGTATCGAACCCGTGACTTCCCGATTGCGGGCCACACACAAAAGCGCCTGAGTCATCCCGCTAGGTAAAATTGGTCTAACATTTTATTAAAAAAATATATGTGTAAGATATTTTTATAATAAATTAAATTTATGTCTTGAATCATCTGGGAATAATCCATGAAATATTCTTTGTTCTGAGGAATGCATATAAATGATTAATATAAAATATAGACAACATGTATGTACTACACAGAAAGCTAAATCACATTTAAGTAACACAATTTGTTAATTTTATCTTTGAGTTAAAACATATTCTTGTTGGTTTGAAATATTGACCACTTCACTTTTCTCAAATTAGTGCACCTACAAGTAAATATGTTACTAAAACTATTCCGATATGTTTATCATGAATATCATGAAGTAGACAGAAAAATATGTTTTTTGTTGTTTTTTTTTAAGAATGGTTTATTGAAGATGCATAGAGAAGGTTTTTAATGTAAACACACATGAGACCTTTTAAAGGTGAAAACTACTTCCAGTGAACAAACAGTCTACACTATTGTCGGTTACATGAGAGAGATATACTGCTAGTAATGTAGAATCTAAGCTAAAGTTCTTAGAAGTGACGTGAAAAATAAAACTACATGGACAGGAGAATAGATGATAGTGTAGTTGCGAATAAAAATTGAGCATAGCCTTATCATTATATAATCGAAATTAGTCGATAGATTAAAGTATTGCCATTAGTTTTTACATTTAACAGTTTCTAATGTGTGTTGGAATCCAAGCTGACAAGTTTCGAACTGAAAACGACCTGTTTAACTCACGAATTTGAGCAACAATGTGTTAATGAAAGTTTCTGAATAATGTGGGAATTTCAATTAGTTTCACAAACTACATTACTGGGAAAGAATAAAAGTTCATATACTATTCTTGATAATTTTGACAATTTGTGTAACGAACGCTCCATAAATGATCGGCATAGGTGATATATGGGCAACCCCGAACTATTTGACACGCAACCCACAAGGCCGGCTAACGTCACGTAGTTAAGAACATATCGATAAATTGAAACACAGAGAGTAAGTGCAGTTCTTATGTAGCAGCATTATTTCTTTTGCATACAGTTTAGCCTATGTAAAAACAAAAACAACATTATTTTCTATTTGCAATTATTTCATTAAAATATGGGCTAACTCCGATAGAGCTATTTTCATTTGCGCCAATGTTCCTCAGGTAAACGAGGTCTGTGTTTTGACCTGGCATAATTCATTTGCGAAAACAGTTGCTCACACAAATATGTAAAAGTAAACGTAGCAAAAATGTTAGCTGCAAAGGAAATTAATGGCGGTATTTTCCAAACACAATTTTAACGTGTCACTAATATTTCAAGACATATAATGTTTTTGGACATAAACTATACCTGGAAATCTAGCCATACCTCTGTTGGTCTGACGTGCACAGGATTTTCAAAAGAGGTAATATTTGTTACTGGAAAAACGTTTACTTACATTGCCTGATAAGGAAATATGTTTATCATATTTCATATTCTCATTTTTATTTTGAAGGAATATTGATGGAAAACGATACAGCTACCACTTTTGTAACTTACTTATTCATAGTTCTAACTGCATCTAAAAAGTCTTAATTGTACCACATACGTTTACTATATTTTTATTTATTTTTTATTGCATAAGCGCCTTTAAGTATTTATTTCTTTACTTCCTTTAAACGGGATACAAGTTCATATTTCCCAACGCACGTGTTAAAAAGGAAGACCGAACTTTTATACACAGCCTTAGAATCTGCCATGATGACATTCCAATTGGAACCTGTTAATAAGATATGTTACATACCACATATGTTACATGGCACATGCACCAAACTTCCGCAAGTACATGTTCTGTTGTATACGAAAAGGCGAAGAACCAGTTTTGGTTCTGGTGTAGCACAGGGACCAGTAATATAGAATTATATTTAAGGTGTCGCCTTATTAATCGGCCCTAGGAGCTATAAATAGCTCCATGTCTACTCTGAAAATAGTTTCATAATCTCAAGAATGAAACCGTAATCAAACAACAATAAGCAATAAACCACGGTTAACATACATTAAGATTTTGTTATGAAATTAAGCTTATACTTCTGCATTTTTATTGTAATTGCTTTTGCAAAACCGTAGTTTAGAGGTTTTCTATACTTACTACTTTCTCTATACGTACTATGTACATAGTGTATACAGAAGGTATTGCCCTCCACCCAAAAATTCGATACCGAGATTTCACTGGAAATATATGTTTTAGGGTCCCCTGTATCCAAAAAAAAAAGAATTTTCAGAAAAAGGTCCTTGAGTGTCCGTGTGTCTGTGAACACGATAACTCAAAAACGAAAAGTCGTTAAAATACCAAACTTAGTATTTAAGTTTTTTATCTTCCAGGGATGTGTCACAAAGATTTTGAAAAAAGTCCTCCCACCCCCAACTACCCTTTACCACAACTTTTTTCGAAAATTTTTATTTTCTCAAAAATGGCTCTACACAGATTATGTTATATAATTTTTTTCGTGAGTTGATCGTTTTTGAGATATTCCTTGTTTTTGGTTTCAGCTTTAAAAAACTTATCCTGTTCTCATATAGGAATTTGTCAACTCCTCCCCATACAGACAAAGGAACTTCAGTCACATAACAACCAGCTTTTGACTATTACTTTAACCTATGATACTCTCTTATTTCGCTTCACGTACACGGAAACAAGTAATAAGATTATTTCTCGAATTTTTTTCTCGATAAGTATTAAGCAAATAGCAGCATAAGCTTTTTAACAATAATTTGTTGCAGAGATGTAGAGAAAGTCATATGAATGGAACATATCAGATTGTTTTCTCTGCATTTATAAGAAACTAAGTTGCATATTTTCACGTGAAGTGATGGGAAATACTGCCAGAGTTTTGATATTTAATGGCGGTTTACGCCTGAAAGCATCGCAGTTGTTCTGGAGAACTGTCCAACTTCATAAAGTGGGGGGTGAGGACAGATTTACACGTTATGTGAACAAGGACAGTGTAACTTGGTCGTCGGAGTTGTGGTTGCTGGTTGGACAAACCAAGGGCACAAGTGTGGAGATAGCTCTCCCCATCTCACCTGTCGCTCTAAAACCCATCACCAGCGACGGCTCGTGAGAATTGGGCTCTGTATGGGGTTAATAACATTACGTACTCTAGCGGGATTTAATTTTCCGGCCTATGTTACCCATAACAAGCAGAACCGGAGCAGCGGGACTGACATGCCAATCTCCTGTGGTTGCCGTTCTCTCCCCTGCTCCCTCCACACGATACTCATCTCGTCGAAAAATAATCATCGGAACTATTGTTTGTCTATGCAATTATATTTTTCGAGGATAGTGTGTTTCATGCTATATGTGTGAAAAATCGAATTTTCTACTCTATGTTTTTCGCTTTTACCTCAGACGATAATACTACATATTTAATATCAACCATTTTTTGTTATAAAATATAGTTCCCGAGGCTTGTCGGGACTCTGGCACTGTGTTCCTTTTTCCTCTTCTTTCTATTTCCCCTATATTTCCTTCATTGACTTAGTGGATTTAACGTTTACTTATGGCTTCCAAATTCACATATACACATTAATAAACACACATACACACATGCTCAAGGCGGGACTCGAACCGTCGGTCCCGTGCGCCACGAAGCACCAAAGCTAGATACTTCAGCAAGCGTGGCCATTTGGACTGGCAACCATTGATACAATATAATAGCATTTGCTATTTAAATTTTACTCATTTACTTTCTTTATGTATTTACAATTTAATTTATAAACATTTAAATATAACTTTTTCGGTGCAAGCAGTCATTCTACCTTCAGTTGTCATACTACCAGACGTGACTAGTCGATCACCAATTTGCAAAGGGTGCTTGCTTATATAGGATAGCTTTTACACGTTGTTTCAAATAAACACTGAACGAATATAGAATCTTACATCTGATAGTTGAACGTAAAAAGTTTAATGCCGCAACTTCGAAAATCGTTTAATATTATTTTTTTTTCAACACCGGCCATATGTAAGACAGGAGTTTTCTTTTGGATAGTGTTTAACGCCCGCTTTTACTACAAATGGCACCGCAGGCGAAGACACCGATGATTCATGCATTCATGCACTGAAGATGTAGCACCGGTGGAATGCGATGTCGGGGGAAATCGAAGAACTTGAAGAAAACTCGCCCTGCGCCGCTTTGTCCAATACCGCATGCGGTCGCTTGGGATCGAACCCGGGCCGTCTAGATGAGAGTGGGCTAACCCTCGGCCAAGGCGCAGCCAAGAAGGGAGTTGGATAGTTAGAATTAGACTGAAAAATTCAATGCCATAGCCGGGATTTGAACCACAGATCTTCTGAACTTTACTCGGCTGCTCTAACCACTGAGCTACCATGGCTTATGGTATTAAAATCCTCAACTGACTCACACGTTTCCTGGTAAACCACAAGGAGATCTCAAATTATTTCGAGATGACATATCTAGTGACGACTTATTATATCGGAAGTACTTTAAGTCCAGGGCTCCATAGTTCAACAAACTATTAGATCAATTAGTGTTGCTTGTTTATCCACGCAAGCCGTATGTAAGACAGAAGTTGGATAGATAGACTCAGATTGAAAAATTCAATGCCACAGCCGGGATTTGAATCACGGATCTCTCAGACTCTGGCTGGTAGCTCTAACCACTGAGCTAGCATAGCAACATGCTGACATGGTATTAAATTCTCAACTGACTTGCATGTTCCCCAATTTTGTTCACATATGTTTTTTATGTAACATTGAGAATTACATCGTTTTGAAATTAGGTAGCGCAAGAAGCACTAGTCATGATGCCCACATACAACTCAGAGAAAATTCTTGTAAAACGTGTTTCATAAAAACAAACTCCTTGTGCACTATCAGAAAACCTGTCCTAGTTTTCAGGCTAAATGAGAGAAGTTGTAAGTCGGACAGTTTCGAACTTGGAGCATCCGTTAGTATCATGTTGTTATTATTTCAATCATTTTGTAATTATCCTAATATTAAACTCTCAACAACTTACGATAATCAGCAAGAACTGCCTGTTAAATGTACGAAGGCGTGAATTAATATTACGAGTTAGAGATAGTAAATTAAACTTTGTCACACTTCAAAAGGATTTATTTTTGTTTATATTTGTCTACAATTCTTTGGTAGTATTTGGATAATATTGTAAGAAATGTCTTCATTGTCTTTAAATAAATTTTGTCTTTCTCTACACGTACAATGCACATAGTGTATAGAGAAGGTATTGTATTCCACCCAAAATTCAAAACCGGGATTTCACTGAAAATACATGTTTTGGGCTCCCCGGAATCAAAAACATTTTTAGGAAAAAGCTCCGCGTGTGTGTGTGTCTGAGTGTGTATCTGTGGACAGCATAGCTCAAAAACGAAAAGACCGTTAAATACCAAATTTGGTATTTAAGATTAGTACCTTCCAAGTGTGCGACACGAGGATTTTCAAGAAAATCCCACATCTCCAACTACCCTTTACATGGAACTTTTTTCGAAACTTTTGGTTTTCTCAAAAATGGCTCTTAACAATTTTGATTAAAATATCTATATTGTAGATATTTAACTCTCAAATAAAATGTATCTTGAAATTTCTGGGAATAGCCTATGAAGACCACTTTATTTCGGAATTTTACATAATTTTGCATAACCGCTAAACCATTAGAGATGGACAAAAACTTGCCACACATAAAATGTAGAGCACATTAACACACAAAATTTATGTCATATACATTTTTTTCGTGGAGTTGATCGTTTTTGATTGGTTTCACTTTTGAAAAACTTATCTTTTCTCATATAGGAATTTGTCAGCTCGTGTCCTTACAAACAAAGGAACTTTAGTCACATAGCAACCAGCTTTTGACTATCACTTTAACCTAATGTACTCCCTTATTTTGCTTCTACTTACAAGGAAGCAAGAAATAAGACTGTTTCTGCTAATTTTTTCCCGATTAGCATGAAGTAAATAGGCATACGTTTTTTATCAATAATTTGTTGTAGAGATGTAGAGAAAGTCATGTGAATGGAACACATCATATTTTTAAATTCACTGCTGTAAATAATTCACTGTGCTCTAACATTCAATCACTCACGGCTCAGTACAATTCACAACACAACACACATTGAATTCTTTCTCATTTTTAAAGCCCGAAAATGAGTTACAAACTTTCTGAAAGCTAATAGAAGATAGTTGAAACCGAAGCTCACAGAAGTATCTCGAATATAAGAAGAATCGTGGTGTCGCGAGAAGGCTCGCGTTCCCAATGACTCTGCTACGATGCGCCATTGTTTGCTATCGAACTGCGATGTCTCACGTACCAGCTTCCTTGCCGCATACCAGAGCGAACATTAGAGCGATCATGTGCTGGACGGTGTTGTCGCAGTATTCTGTAGTCTTTATGAGCTCCTCACTCCTTCCTCAAGATCACCAACGTTAAGGGATAGGGAGTGCATTTTTTACCACAATCGGTCAAAAAATCGATAATATTTTTATGTACTAAATAAATATTGGACACTTTGAGCATACATACAGAACCAACATTTACATCATTCCCCTTGTTGTTGGCTACAGAGCCATTTAAATATCGTATGACACTGTTTCATAGCATAATATTTTATAATACAGTGTTTTTCTCAAAATTATATTTTTACACGTTCGAAAACTTCCATACATCTCAGTTTTTCTTTACGATCCATTTCAGTTTCCCAGAAAGTATCCAGAGTAACATTCTGCAGGCCGATACATTTTCTTTGAAAATGTGATTAACTTTAAGGATTATATTTTCTTATAGATTTGTGCACAATTTTTGAATTTGCTCATCAAATTTGTTTCTTATGATTCAAAGTTCGAATTGTTAAATTTGCAAAAAAAGTTCTCAAATTACAAGATGGGTGAGACATTTTGGTTATACGAATACTTACCTATACAATAAACTTTATAAAACAACTTATGGTCTTGGCAATAATGTAATTTTGTGTAATTCAATCGCACTGAAGAATTTTTAAAGAAACCATAGAAAATGTAAAACTTCGGAAAGTAATTTACATGTTCCCTAAATTACCTGTAAAACAATACTACTGTCGTAAGTATCGAGCTTATTTTCCCGGTACTTTATTTTCATTCATTGCCTGTTATTATGAAATATGTTGGCTGTTTAGCGGAGTTTTGTTAGACAAGGAACTAAACATTTTGCAGCCTATCTGTATCTTACAAATACGCTTTGAAAGCAAGCAACGCGGGGCTTGCCAAACAACCTGGGATTTTTCTGGTAGTGGGGCCAGGCGCGCGGCTTTATTCCTGCATAACTGCCTGATCCATGCTGATTGTGAGGAGCTTTATTCATGTACCACTATTGGTGTTGAAAACCTCATTTTGATATCACATAGGACCTAATCAGTATCACCTACATTTTGGTTTTGTTTTTTCGAAAAGGGTGTGTCGTTTCGAAAATTCTGTAGGCTTTTGCAGTTTCAGCAATGGACTGAAAATATTTACTTTAAGAGACACTATATGAGAAAAATATTCACTAATAATTAAATATTCATCTAAAACACGAATAAATATGACTGTGCTGTATATCTTTAACCACATTTAATAGAATTAAACTGAAATGCTAAAACATCAAAAATGTTTGTGCATCGATATTGATATGATAAATTGAAAGTGATTTTTATCTTTATCATTACTTTTTTACTTTATTTGATGTCAGCGCTCTCATCTAATTAGAGAAAAAATAATTATTCATATAGAAATCTTTACTTTAAATTTGTTTTGATGTCATGTCACAGGTCACTATTCTCCTCACAACTCTTCGGAGAGAAACTAGGATTTTTAAGATGGGTAGTTTGTTAGGGCATATCATTTCACTCAATTTTGGGATACATTTTTACAAAAATTCAGCCTGTTGAAACGGGTTTAGTGACTTTGCGATATCGTAAGCTATTGCGTTTCTAGGTTTAGAAAAGTTAGATTGGATTAAAAAGCTGTCTCATTGTACGAAATGTTTGTGTTAAATTCTAAGTTTGCAATATTATGTTTCTGAAAAGGTAACATAGACATGTTCATTATTATATTTGTGTGTATTAAAATATAAAATTAATTTAAAAGGTGCACAAATGTAGATCAAAAACACAAAAGTTTATTGTTATATGCGCTAATGTTTGCTGGAAGAAAATTAGGTAAAATATTGTAATAAATAATTTATTTTTCATGTTTTCTTACCATCAAATAAAAGTCTTCTCCTATTTGACATTAAAGCTTCTTTCCTTGAGATAGGCGCGTTGATACAGACATAATTCCTCCGCTGTTGAGCTCGCAAGACGACTGGAAGTGAAAAAACTGGAGGCGTGGAAAACTGGTTTATTTTAATCTTCGTCTTAGCTATAATCTAGATATATTATATTGAGTTTCCTTCGATAGGAAGTCGTGTTTTGAAATTCTCTGCTTCCTTCTGTGTAAATATAATCGCAATGCCTAAATAGTGTCATGCAAAAATGAATAAACAACGGCTCATTTTGGTGGAGGTTGAATTATAACAGGCCCTTGGTGTCTCAGTAACTACGATTTCCACAAACAAACCAACAGAAACCCTCTCATAGATCTTGTGCCTCTTCTCCAATTTTCCGGTTCTACAGTTTTTATTTTACCATGTTCTGGCATTCTCTTCCTTTTTCCATTCTCTGTGTGCTACTGAGAATGATCAAAACAGCCGCCAATGGGTTTGGTCATCCTATCAGTGTAAACGTCAAGCGAGAGTGCTCTTTCTTTAATGTATTACGGCGCGCTATGAAGGAATAGTCCCTGACCACATCACCTGGCTCCCACAAGCGAGATCTATAAGAGAATACCCTAAGAGAATACGCGGAGAACTTCGAGAGACAACATCGTTCTCGGCGAGAGTGTCGGTCCAAGACATGCGATGTTCAGCAATTTCGGACAAGACAAAATGTATAAATGCATTTATGCTTCTTTTGGTCACAAGTTTAACTATGTACAATATTTCTGGGTATTAGCTGCTTGTTGCAAGCAAAAAAGAGGGAAGTAATAAGAACTGCTAGGTACATAATCAAGGGAAGATTTTAATTGAATCTACCTTGTGAAGTTTGACTTTATGTTTTGTGAATAAATTGTTCTTTTCACTTAATAAATAGTAAAATAGTACACATGAACGGTATATTACAGCCATGACTGTTAAACAATCCTATCTTCGGATTTTCTATCACATTCCCAGCCAGACGTGCTAACGAAGCAATTACTCGAGGAGGACAAATAATACTGACATCGAATTGCAGTCGCATCAAAACGGTTTTATTTGTATATACTTTACACAAAGACGTCTCAATTTTCGTAACTTCAGAATCGAATAAAGCATACTGTATTTAGCATTCCACCTTTATGGTAAAGCAAAGGGAATTAAGTTCCATGATTATTTTTCCAATTCTTCTATCCACATCACCTACAGAATGTAGAGGAACAAATAATTCAGACACAGGAAGAGGTAGCACCCTTTGGTTCGCCGTTGCGTTCACCATCTAGATACATACACTGTTTGCATTAGCCATTCATTTACACAGACTGTTTGTGCCAATTTACTCTAATAATAGTGCTATTTCCTGTGAAATGAACAAGAAATTGTGTTTAGCCACTGAACTTGGCTAGGTCGTTGCACAAAGGCTGATGTTTCATTGAAGCGTCCAAGTTCATTACGACACTACTCACAGCTGTGTCCCAGGTCATTAATCACAACACAATGACACGACTTCGGACGTCACACCTCTTCTTTCGTCCTTCTTGTTTTTGAAGCTGTTTCAAAATTAGCTGGATAAATGGAAGCCAGGCAAGTTGTCAGCAAGACAAAAAATGTGCGGAGCTTTCTCATGTGAAATACATTGATAAGTACACAGAAATACAACACAGAACCTTTTAATAGCAGAAAGCAAAGTCTATCAAAAATCTGTAATCTTCATATGACACATTCTCTACCCTTTCTTAAACGAACTAGTTTTACGAAATACATGCCTAAGCATTCACGGCCGGTGTCCATAGTTTTAAAATTTAAAATTTTCGGGCTGTTTTGCCGTGGTCTGTAGATTAAAATATGTTTATTTAAAATATTTTTACCTGAATATTTTAACTAAACATATTTTAACCTACAGACCACGGCAAAACATCCCGAAAATTTTAAATGTTAAAAGTAGTTTTACGAAAGCTTATTCTTCTATCTACTTGATGCTATTCAAGATAAACATTAGGAGAAATGATTTGGTTATTTATTTGCTTGCAGGTACCACGGAGGTAGGTGTATACACTAGATTAAGCTATAGTCGTGTCCTGGCCGCTATAAGATAAATTTGAAATCCATTTCTCTTTACATTCCAAGAGAAAAAACAAATGAAAACTTTCTATTTGGCATTTGCAAATTCATACTGTTAGTAGGGAATACTTCGAAAATGCTAAATCCACTAAAATATTTATATTGGGTAAATTGTGATCTACATTTTGTGCAGGTAGATATTGTTTATCACATGCACTTTAGCAATTCTGAAAAAGTCATCATAATGATGAGGATTACAGATAAAGTTGAGGAAATGCAATTAATTTGTTAGTTAACCATTGTCATAGATCAATTTTTAGTAGTTTGGAAGGCTCTTTTGCTTTTTCCCCCGCTGGGAGACCTGGACCGGGGTGCACTCAGCCTCGTGAGGTCCCTGAGGGCCCATTTGAGGAGCTACTTGATGGAGAAGTAGCGGTTCCAGGTCGTGAGGACCGCATTAACCGGCCGGGAGGGGCTCGAGGCGCTGACCACGTCTCACCCTCCAATACTGCACCCCATCCATGACGTCTGTAGTGGACCGAGATGGAGGACGCAGCGGCCGGGCGGTAGGCCAAGGTTCCCCGAGAGCCGTCGTGCCATGGAGTTATAAGGCTATTTTGCATCCTTGGAAAGTGCCCCATTATGATATTTGGCGGTGGAATTTAAATTATTTTAGGATCCTGACATTCATTTAGAAAGCTAAGAGTGGTGTGGTTCAATGGCAAGGCGATGACCGCGCATCACCACTCAACTCAAAAACACTTTATTATCAGGTAAGGGTAAATTCTGCATGAGAGGCGGGAGAGGGCAAACTTCTTATTTACCTTAATAGCTTATTACCATTTTATATAAACGATAGCCAATGTGAACAAGTGCATTAAGATAATATGAAACAAGATTTTATGTTCATATTATGCTACACGCATGCTGAAGCATGTGTAGCTAACATTTGGGAGATCCTTGATTCGATTCCTGGAGTATGTGTTTTTCGTGGTTTCCCTGGATCGCAAATAATGAGAAAGCTGATTACACTCCCCGAATTTCCTGTCCTTCTATTTCAGCTCATTTACCATTTAAATCTGCCCTTCATCTGGTTGGTCTGTTTGGGGATAGCAAGTGAGGTGGAAATATCGGCACCAAATAATAGCGTAAAATGATGCTCTCTGGTGAGTCATGTCTCTACTGAGGTGGTCTCCAGTCTACAGGCGCACCAGCAGGCTCTGTTCACCCCCAGATCTGGGGGGGGGCAGTAAATTGTTTTAGACGCCACCAAAGAGTTTTAATCTGCCGTCTGCTCTGTTGGGACTTCCTGGGTTGGCCACCCTCTATTTTCTATCCTCATTCTGGGGATACCAAGCAAGGGGTATAGTTCCAAAAGAACTTCTAGGATCAGGAAACGTGTTCCTTCTACGCCTTAATCCTACCCTACATCTACTCATATCTAATATTTCATTATAAATGTCATCTAAAGCAGAATGTAACTTTAACGAAACCTTTAATTCATATAAGAGCCGTAGTACAGAATCGAATTTCGGCTAGCCTCTAGTTTTACAACTCTTTGTTTATAACAATTTCTCAGGAACACTCAAATTGATGATTAAATTGCTTCCGTTAGTAATGGCCCCGAACCGCAATACATATAAGCACATCCGATCTGTCACTTTCCTGTGTCATTCTCAACTTTTTCTTTGGTAAGTGTATTCATTTGCATAAATTGCGTTATTGCCTATTTCCTTGTAGACTATATCATATCGTTTAAGACTTGCGCGACGACTCCGATGTCTTTGTAAGACCAACAGGTAAAAAAAATAGCGATTTTCCTCGAGAAAAGTAGATTTGAAAATTCAAATCATCACAAAGAATATCTCAAAAAATGGTTAATGCCACAAAATATTTTATTCGACATAAATTGTGGTTCACTAGTTATGTAAAAGTAATTTAGAATGTAGAAGGCTTCAAAAGCTATTCTCTGAAAGTTCAAGATATATTGTTGTTCGTATTAGACCATAACGTCCCCAGCGGGTATGGGCCTCTCTCCTTGGAGAGTTGGCTTGGTTTGGCACTCCTGGTTACCCATTCTAGGAAGAATCCTCCTTTTGATCTTAACCGCTAAGGTGATTTGTTCTAAATAGCATGGTATTTATTCCCTATTAATGAGTACGCCATTGTTTTAAGATTTAATTTAAAACACGTTTTTGGTCTGTTGTTTACACTTAAACACTTGAGTCGTTTGTCATTTATTTTTCCACTGATTAACGCTGGTTAACTTGGCTACTGCACTTGTGTTCCGTGTAGCCATCTTGAACTGATGCTACCAGCACCAATTAACGTCAAAGTAATGATTCCGAAATTGGAAAAGATTGCATACTCAAGATATATAGGGTCTTTGAAATATCGCTTCTGATTTACACTGTTATAAATATTATAAACTTTGAGATGGGAGAAAAAATCACATACCAGGCAAAAAATGGGGTTTTATAGAGTAATGGAAAGATTTCCTCGTCCCCTTATTCAACGTACACCATTATTTCTGCGACTCCATACACAGCATTTTGTAGATGATGTCTTGGATTTTTTCTGTATTTCTAATGGTGTCTGTGAACAGCATAACTCAAAATCGAAAAGTAAGTTTAGTATCTTCTAGGGATATGGCATGAAGATTTTAAAGAATTTTTTTCGAAAGTTTTTATTTTCCCAAAAGTGGTTCTAACGATCTTAATTACAATGACTACCGTATATTAAAGCTATTTATATGAATAATAAAATGTATATCCTGAATTTTCTGAGTAAAACGTCTGAAGCTTCATTAATCTGGAGAACCAGTAAGCGTAAGAGATGGACAAAATATTTCTACACAAAATTCGTAGATCTCTCAAAATATACAATTTGTATCAGGCACATGTGTAGTGAAGTTAACTATTTCCGAGATATATCTTGTATTCTGCATAGTTTTTCCAATACTTATGCTTTTCTCAAAATAGAGGTCGTTATTTATATTTTTTCATCCTAGTCAAGGAATGAGAATTGAATTTCTATAACTTCATCAGCGATCAGCATTTAAAAGAATGGGCCATCACTTTAGGTTATCTATTTCTTTATCTCCCTTTTCCAAGGAAATAATATCGTAATAAAACCATTGCTGCTAATTTTTATCTTCATAAACATGAGCTAGATAGAAAAATAAACTTCTGTAAAAATGGTTCGCTGTAGAATAGGAGTGAATGTAATATAACACATCTTTAAAAACAATGTTGTTCTTTTTGGGTTCAGAGGGCCTTAAAGTATTGTGACTTCGCAGCAAATGTACTACTTTTTCCTTGACGTACTTGGCTTAGTTCCTGTTAGATCGGTTGTCGGAACATAGGGATTCAAGGAAAGATCGCTAGCGGACTCTTGTCTTTCACCATTCCTTTCACTTCTCCCTAAGTTTTTACTGCCTCTCTCAGCACTGTTCTCCTCCAAGTCACCCCTGGTCTTCCTCTCCTACGACGACCTTGAGGATTCCAATTTAAGGCCTGCCTCTCTACTGCCGTGACATGACAAAAAACGCTTGCATAAGACTACATCTTTTATATCACACGGGTAAATCCGCGAGAAAAGCGGATAGGTACCGTGGTGATTTGCCCCCGCCCGAGTACACTCGGGCGACTAGTTCCTGCTCCTGGCTCCTGGCTCCTGGCCGTCTGATTTTTACGCAGTGTATGTCTAATCTACTTCCATTTCCTTCGTTTGATCTGTATGTCCACAGGATTTCCTTTGCACATTTCCACAGCTCTACATTGGAGATGACATCTGGCCAAAACACTCAGGATTTTTCGTAAGTATATATTTATAAAGGTCTGTATTTTCTTGGTGATAGATTTCGTCACCTTCCAAGTATATTTGTACCTTGCCCATAATCGCCAATCGTGTGTGAGCGGCTAGCTGTCAATCGCCATGTTTCCTTTCCATTTTAAATCCATTGCTACACTTGCTTGAGTGCAGTCGTCGAGCGCGTTACATCAAAGCTCCTATTGTCGTACTTGAAGGGGGCACACCTGTGTGACATGTACTCGTGCAGTAATAGCTATCACTTCAGGAAATTTCTTGTCAGGTCATTGACTGCTATAAAAGGGAGAGCTACAATCCAGGAGAGTCCGTTTCGACTGTGACTCTCGGCATGCAGAAGTTGCATTGGAGACAGCAAATAAAGGGTTTACGAGCGTCGAAGCGACGAGAGAAAGTTATGCTGCAAGCATCGGAATAAAGACTATTTTTACTTTTTCAACTTACTACATAGTACGTAAGTAGAGACGGTATTGCATTCCACTCAAAATTCCATACCGAAAATAGATTGAAAATACACGTTTCACGTCCCCTGTATAAAAAAGCATTTTCATATAAAATAAAAGGTCCGTGTGTGTCCCTGTGTCTACTAACAAGATCACTAAAAAAAGTAAAATACCAAACTGGTGTTATTTAAGTTCAGTGTGATACAAGGATGTGACACTAAGATTTCGGGAAAATCTCTCTCCCCATCTACGGAAATGTTGATTTTCTCAACGATTTGATTAAAATACTGTATATTATGGATACTTAAATGGCTAATAAAATGTAGGTATATCTTGGTTTTTCTGGGAATAGCCTCTGAAGATCACTTTATACTGTTTAATCTTGCTGAGTTTTGAATAAATAGTAAGTGTTTAGATAGATAGAGAGAGAGAGAGAGAGAGAAAGAAACACATATGACACAAAAAAATGTAGTTCTCACTAAAACACATAATTTGTCATATACTTCTTTTTTTGTTAAATTGTTTATTTTATTTACTTATTTATTTTTAGAATTGACTAATTTCCAGATACTTCTTCTCTTTGGTTTCAATTTTAAACTACAAGCTTTTCTGAAACGGGAATCACTTATTGTTTCATCTTTGGTGATTTACTGCAGCCATGCAGAGGGAACCAAACTTAAATTGTTTCACATAGAGATAGTTTTTAAAAGATTTGACTATACTTTTAGCCTAGTGTATTCCCGTATTTTCCTTCTACTTCAAGAAAGCAATTAATAAGACCAATTCTGCTAATGTTTATCTCGATTAATATGATGTAGATAGTCATATTTGTAAGAATTGAGAATGGAACATATGAAAGTTTTAAAATCTAGTTTGGAAGTAATGAAGAGATTGCTGTTGTAATTCTGCTAATGTTTATCTTGATTAACGTGATATAGACAATCATCTTAGTAAGAATCTAGAAATTGATGTGATGAAGCATATAACATTTTTAAAATATCGTTTGGAAGTAATAAAAATATTTTTATTGTAATATGTATATTGGTGAAATCTTGGCATTGAATATTTAGTTGGAATTCAATGCTTTCTCTGCTTGCTGTAAGAACATAATACAGCAAATAATAAACACTCTGATATTCAAGGCTGGTTGACTTTAAGATTGAAGACTTCACAGAATATTCCCTAAGGTACACTGAGTAATGAACATTCCCCAGAAATTAACAGTTGAAGAAGACATAATGAATGGTGCCCGCATGAAGAACTGTGCTTTTGTAGCTTGAGTGTTTTCTTTCAAAATAGCACACAGGTACATTGTGGTTATTCCCCCCCCCCCCCTTACTTTTCTCTGTCTCCTGTTTTATGCCCACGCCGTCTAATTCCTGCTGGGTTGTATGTGGGACTCTTTTCTTTATCTCCGTCGTTTGTCTTTCATGTTTTGTGTTGCTGAAGTCACGCTCCGCTACACAGATACCCGTATTGTTTACCCCACTGTGTGCCACAGAAAGAAGAAAGTGATGCCACTGCGATATCTGAGATGGCCTACATAGCTAATGACTTTCCCTTCAACGCAGTCTTTATCTGCCATTTCTTGTGCTGGTTTACCTCGTTAAACATTCTTGCTTTCTCTTCAACATACCTTTCATGTTCAGTATCTTCTATGCCTGCGACTCGAAGAGTTTCTACATAATGCCCCATCCAAACTTCGCTTTTCAGAATTGTTCGATATAGTCAACATTTTGATTAAAATGACACATATATAAGATATTTTATTATTAGGGATAGCATCTTGGGGACCAATAGCGGGACAAAATCGAAGTGAGCGCAGCGTAGTATACAGTTGTGATGTGTTGGCAATGCAATGTGTACTAATAGGAGGAAAATGGGGCAGCAGTTGCGTGGTAGACTGTGATTTGTTTTCACTAGCATGGAAGGCGGTTGGTTGGTGGTAAACATAAATACCACTGATTTACAGCATCATTATACGTTTCATTTTCTCTTAAGGTACATAGATTACAATGCACAACATACATTCGTAACGTCTCAAATGTGAATCGTCTCCGATTGTCACGAAATGAGGCTTTATTTCGTGAAAAACTTTGCTTTATATCACGAGTTGTGATTGGAGCAAAACGGAAATGGACACACAATCGACTATTGGGTAAGATACTCCATCAGCAACTATTTCCCTAGCAACACCTCATAACACATTTCGTATTTAACGTATTATTGAAAATCCAAAAATTTTCCAAACACTGTCTTCCCTTTCTTTTACACATGGTCTAAAACAGATGATTAATTGCTTGCACAAGCTCATCGACAGTTTTCAGGGCTCGAGGTATTGCAATGTTTGATGTTACCAAGTATGAGCTATTGTCTTAGATATATCTGCAAAGTTCTTCTATATGAATTACAAATCTTCATGCAAACCATTTGAAGCAAGAGATTTTGCAATCTTGATTAAAAGACATGCGGCGCGTGAAGCCTCCAATGCAGGTCGGTCTCTACTCAGTGGACATACAACTTATACTTGCATGTGTCCCTCTGTCGGTCCCCAAGATGCTATTACAAATAAAATGATTATATTTGTTAAATACCCTGTGAAGCCCTATCATTCTGAAATTCTATTGTAGGTACTATTTTGTATACATTATCTAAGCTAAAATTATACATACTACATTCAAAAAGTTCCCGGAATGTGCACATAACACAGAAACAAGTTACCATAAGAAAATTTACACACAACTTCCTTCAAAATAGTTCCCTTCCGCAGATACACGCTTCTGCCACTACATAGGCTCTTGTTGCATATACGTAATTCTTAAGCGTTGAAAATCTTGACTGAAACGTCTATGCCATTCATGCACTTAATTTTTCTTCATCACTGCTTCGCCATTAGCTTCTTCCATCATTCTCATTGTCTCTGAGGGGGATGTGTGTAACAAAGCACAAAGCTTGTTTGAACGCATTCCGTTTCCGAAATTATGAAATGTGAAAAAGGGACATGCATGCACAACAAAAACTTGTGGCCAAGCAAAGACATCAATCATTATTAGCATGAAAATTGAAATTGAGTGTTGTTACTAACATCCAAAAATAAAATATTATTCATTTTCTTATTAAAGAGAAAATAACAGTTTCGGAGATTTTTAAAAGCTAGTTTTAAAGTAATGGCCATACCCAGGCTGTTGTATGGTTCAGAATATTGGACAGTTCTCAAAAATGGAGAAAGAGAAACAAAAGCCGCAGATTTCAGATTCCTAAGGAGCGTCGCGTATTAGTATACCTTATAAGATAAAAAGAGAAGTGATGACAAAAAGGAACTTGCCATTTTAATTTGACTGAGAAGCTACACCAATATAATATGTAGAACAACCTGGAAGAAATATGTGAATAGAATAGAAGGTTTCCAAATTGCTACTAGTCTAAGCGTGCTTTTCCGTGAGCACTAAAGCGAGGACCGGGGGAAGAAGAGAGGTCCCTATCCTGTCTTTCCGCAGTGTTGTCAGTCAAAGAAAGAAGCTTTCTTTGAGGCCCTCAGCCATTATGGTGCATAGGTTTTCCAATACCGTGAACTACCTGAATTATCAAAGGAAACTCTGGGATCTGTAGCCAAAATGAAATCTTTGAACCCATGTGTATGACATAATTGATATCTCAATCTTGCTGCTCTGCTTTCGAAATTACGCAAAACCTAACCAAGTGAAGCCAGCACTCAACAAAACGTGCCCGCATAGTAAATTATAAATCCATAGGCGAGAGAAACATTGGCAGGTCGAAGAAAAGATGTACACAACAAGAATTTCATTTACGAAGACTGAAGAGGTCTTTGGAGGCTTAATACCTGATGATGGTCGTATTAATGATAAAAGTGTAAGAGACAGACAAAAATCCACGAAAATGTTATTTCCAAGGCTCCACATATGGGCACAGACCTTCGAGGTTTTCCTCATTTCACAAATCAATGGCGGAGACTTGCACTTTGTCTCCGATGGTGGGGTGTTGAGGATGAAGATGAAATGAGAGGACCTGCAGCTTTTACCGTTGACTTCGAATGTTGGGCCTTGCGAATACTCCGCAGGTGAAAGACTTAACATCCCCACCCCATTCCTGGAAATAGAACCTGGGACCCTCAGGATAAGATTTGATAACGAAATCACTACGCTACCCCACACTAAAAATGCAGACCCATTTGACGCTTGCTAGAGACATGGTAAACATTTCCTTGCTAAACCTCAATGAAATATAGCTGAGGTATTTTTGCAAACTTTACAAGCTATCATAATGCAAATGTTAGCACTTATAAAACAACTTCTTATTTACAAACCATAGTCAAATCATAACTTAGATTAATAATTGCTGGCTAGTTAGTGTTTCAATAATCAAGAAAATTTGCAAAATATTTTTTTCTGCATATGTAACATGCGTTGATCTAAACAGACGGTGAAAGTGTTTACGTTAATTGTGTACGAAATTCCTACAAAAATTAATATTGCTTTGATTTCCCTTAAATTTATCAATTTTTAAAAACAATTTGCACTAATTTGCTATAAAAACCTAATAAATTAAAATAAAGTATATGCTTTCATATTTTTAAAATTGCTACTTTTTATTAAAATGGCTTAATATTTCACCAGCTATGTCAAATAACACGTCTTTAAAGTGATTATAAAGTCTTAAGTGTCTGACTTTCATTTTAGGAGCAAAATGCATCTAAATAAGAAAATATGTTAAAATGTCTGAAATTTTCTTTTTTATTGAAATATCAACAAGTAAACAATTACTAACCCAAGTTACGATTTAACTATTGTTTCTGAATTATACGAAGTGGTTTTATAATAGGTAAAGTACCATTATTATGGCTTGTATAGGTTTCAAGAAACCTTACTATACATTTCTTGGAGGTTCAGCTTGGAAATTGCTACTTTGTCTCTATCAAGAAGAGAATAGAATAAAATTCATCTCGAATGGGGTCCCCAGTCAATAGGGCAGAACACCGCACGTAGGCAAATAATTATAGTTAAGTTATATAAAGGTAATTTCTGTTCAGAATAAAAAAGTAAAATAGATGAGAAATATACGCAACTGTTGTATTTCAGATTTATTTTAGCTTTGTTTGTTTAACTCGTATATATCATCTGAAGCCCTTTATATTTATGACTAATTATTTTTGAAGCCTGAAAAATAGTACGGATAGGTATTCCTCTCATCAACAACGCTAACTTTGTTTGAACATTTTTTTTTTTTTTTTTTTTAAGAGAGGGAGAATTAATTAGACTCAAGCTTTTGTTCCCTTCTTGCAAAATTGTCTAAAACTTTGTAAATTAATTTGCAGCAGTTTCATTAATTTTCAGTTAATTAAGTTCGCTGAAGTAGCGATGAGTTCACTTCTTTAAATTTGGACATAGTATTGATATAGCTAGAAGACATGCTTCTAGTGTGGTTGAACTAGTGCTTAAAAATCTGCACGCTTTCTAATTACCCAGAAATCACATTAGAATCTTCTATATCCGCGTAATTATGTAACTAACAATAACATATAGAAATAATCTCTATTGCGCAATGATCTATATTACCAATATTGTTCATTATACTTAGTTAAATAGATTGTCTTTGTCTATGGTAATGTATTATTGGTCATAGTAAGGGATTATAAACTTTGCTTTAATCTTCATTTTACTTGTGAATATTTGTATTTTTTTAATATTTTACACCCTGAGGCGACAAGGTTTGAAACGTGGTTTTAACTACAAATGCTCAGTTTTCCGTTAGCAAGAGACCTTGATGTATTGTGAGTTGAGCTTTCAAAAGGAAACATTCTAAAATGTTATTGCCCTGTCTTTTGATTAACGTTGAGTGACTTTAAGGAATAGAGGCATAAGTACATGCAACCAACAGCAAGAAGGGACGCTATGTATACAGAAGGATGTTTAAGTTCAAAATCACAACCGTTTTGGGCAGTTCTACACCTGATTCAGTAGGCGACACTATGCCGGTCGCTGAAGCAAAATCGCACCACATTGCTCACCGTGGTTGAAACAGAGACTGCTTTCCCTAGATTTGTAATCATCACCCACAAGTTTGCAGGAGTCACTTGGTTGCCAGCGGTTAGGGTTTATACCGTGTAACATTACACCATGTATAATTTCTTCAATGATACTAACGAACCAGTGATTTGTGTTATTTTTCTTCACTACCTTTTTTGTATTTCCTTCTGTACCACGCCCTGTACCGAGTAATTCATGTTCGCATGAAACAACCCGAGCTGAGAGCAGAGCAGCGAAGACATCAAAGGTAGGGAAGTGTCACTAGGTTCCACCCTAACCGGACCACCATAACGCCGACGCAACTTTGTCAATTACTATTTAATTATTTAGGACAACGTCACAAAAGCAGTTGCAGGATGCAAGGAGCAGGAAATACCACATACGGAGAAGTGGTTATATACAAACATGTAAACAAAATCTGAGTCCATTCACATGACCTATTCCATAAACAAACTATTCTTACAAAAGATTATTATTTTATCTACATCATGATAAATGAGATAAACATAGCAGAATTGTCTTTGTAAGTAGGAGGAAAATAAGGGAATGCACAGGCTAAAGCGATATTCAAATGTGGTTGCTAAGTGAAACAATTGCTTCCTTGGCGTAAATAAAAGAGAGACAAAAAGAAAGAGGTCTTTCCGCTCAAGAAACTTAACACTGAGACCAATAACTGAGAATATCTTGAAAACGGTTGACTCTACAAAAACGTCTTCTGGTTTCCTAGTTGTACAAAAGTATATAAAAATCGTCCGGAATAAAATGGTCTTCAGAATATATTCAAGATATGTATTACGTTTGTCATGAAAATATCTTAAATATGTATATGGCACTTTAATCGAAATCGTTATAGGCATTTTTGAGAAAATAAAAATTCACCTCAAGAGTAGTTGGGAGTGAGGTAATTTTTTTGAAATCTTCATGTAACACCCTCGGAAGATATTGAACTTAAATACTAAGGTTGGTATTCAATCGGCTTTTCATTTTTGAGCTTTGCTGCCCACAAACAAACACACATAGAATTTTTTTTAAAAAATGCTCTTTTTTGAATCAGAGGATCCAAAAACATATATTTCCGGTAAAATCTAGGTATCGTAGCTTGGATTGGAATAATATACCTTCTTTAGCAACTATGTACAATGCACATACGTGCTAGAGAAAGTAATTAAGGACGTTAAACAACGGCTTAATTAAGTAATTAAGTTACTTAAGGATGTATAACATGAACACAAAATTCCCTTGCTTTGAACCATACAATCTTTTGGATGTTTTCCCAGGTTACTAGGCGAATGCTGAGGGAAGATTTTTCATTCCCCCGCATTTTCTGTCCTTTTTTATGTCCATTTTATCTTTTAGGGTTGTAAGTGTTAGCAAGGACTGCGGTGATGGCGCCTTTTCCGTCCCTCTTTTATATCTCCATTTCATCCGAGGATGAAACGGCTGTAAATGTTGGTAAGGACTCGGTGATAGCGCCCTCTCATGGAGGTGATAACGCTTTGCAAACTGATCTCTTAGTGGCAGGATGGCGCTGGGGGTCGTTGGTATACTTAGGACTTGAGACACCAGCTCTTAGCGCTCACCGCGTCGAGATGAAGAACTGTTTTGGAACTGTTAGGGACTCTCCTAGGTGGCTCTCTGCCATAGTTCCGGTTGCCTCTGTAATTGCTCTCTCGGGGTCTGACATACAGAAAGCCTATGACTGGCTGAGGTGCGGAATCCCCTCCGGTACACTACATTAAATTACACTACTTTATAGCTTCTTCACAACTTCTTGTAGGAAAGCTAATGTTTGTTCCTTCAAATGAGGTGTAGATTATGAGTTTGGAGACAACGCAAGCCAAGACCTCAGTGATGTAGGGATGCTGAAGATAGGAACTCATTATGATAGAATTACAGATAAGATAATTTTTCTTCACACAAACCATGTCTAGTGCAGGTGTTTGAAAGTTAGTATCAGATGGAAAAATCAATGTAATTGCCAGAATTTGAACCACGGATCTTCCGCTCTCCATGCTGAGCTATTTTGGAAGCAAGCCGAAACGGTTTCAAATTCACAAGCTGACTTGCTTACTTTTCTGTAAACCAGAAAGCATTCTCAAATTATTTTTGGTTAACATACCCCTGTGCCAACTTACAATGTTAGACGTACTATGTTTTGTTAATCTCTCTTAAGATCAGTTTATGATATTTCAATATCAGAACACCACTTTCTGGTAAATACACTTAATACAACACTTTATACTTTTGGTACAAAAATAACTGAGTAACTGTCCAGTCACTTTCCTAGCATTTGTCACTCATTAGTTTGGATTTTCACGCACTTCCGCCAGTGTTAGCCCCTCTTATATAGTTCCGCAGCCGGGTCTTGAAAGTTCCTGTCTTAGAAATTACAGGAAAATTACGTTTTTTCCATTTAAAAAGAGTTTACTCTGGAAGTGGAATTTTCTGGAGTTAGAGATAAAGAATATCCGAGAAATCTCACAAAGGCATTTGTTTGTCCGTTGGCTCTATTGTTAGAGCGGCAGCGTTGTCCTCGGGCGGAAATGAGCCTCAGCCGTCGTTACAATATTTTTCACACATGGCGATGTGTAGGACAAGATGTGGCAAGATAGGATAAGATTGAGACAATAAATTCAAAGCCGTATTTAAACCACGGATCTCCTGGTCTCCGTCTGGAAGCTTTAGCCACTGATACACCACTGCATTGGGTTTTTTTTTTTCAACCTGACTGTCTTAATCCATCTTCTGCTTACACATATTTTGTGTAGAAAAACAACTAATTAACATTGATTGACGTAATAGTTGGTTAAACTATACCCCGGGTCTTGGGGTATATATTCTAAAAATACCGAGATTTCATTGGAAACAAACTTTAAGGCCCCCTGTATAAACATTTATTTTAGAAAAGTTCCGTGTGTGTTGTGAGGTGTGTGTGTGTGTGTGTGTGTGTGTGTGTGTGCGTGCTTATGTGCGTCTATGAACACCATAATTTGTAACGGGATTCTTATTATGTTAATTACCCCGTGTTGTGAGGTTATATGGAACGAGACTTTATATGGTGGCGGTTTGTAGCTTACACCGCACGTCGGACAGTCATATGCAATAGGAATTATACGTTGTTGAGTTTTACGCTTCAACGTGGGTGCATATGTGCAGCGTACCTAAGTGTCACTTCAAATCAACTCCGCTACACTCACGTACCTGGTACTAAAGCTCTTCTTGGATGGGTGGCCACGGCGTTGCTCAGTCTTGCACGATCATTGACTCTCTCTGGCGTGGATTTGGCAAGTGGGAGGAGTTGTAGGAGTGATCTTTTAATTGTGAAGAAAACACTTGTGAATTTTTACTGTTATTTATTCAATAAGGAGATTCCAAAACAAGCACCTTGCTGTGCACTGTTATTCTGCTGACTGGTACTCTTACCACTCACTCACACGTACTCTCAATTACACTGTTTCTACGTTAAGTACATGGCACAATTCACTCTCAAGTAATCAGGAGCCAATTATAAAATAGGTGAGCGTCGTTACTTTAATTCACTAACAGTTTCTTCTCAAAACAATCTTACTTCACGGACAGAGTTTTACAGTTGCAAGTCATTACTTCGCGAACGAGTTTTTTTTTTTTTACAAAACGACGATCTACTGCATTTCGTTAACAGATTCTTGACAAACGACGTTACCTCTCACGGGCAAATTCTTAGCAAAACGACCTCGATGTTTCGAACCCTACTTCTTTTATGCTAAAAACGGTGTCATGGTGGCTTCTTCCTGATTGGTTAGAAAGTCCGCCAAAATGACACCATCGTGACCCTAAAAACCATTGTGAACCTCCCAGAATACGTCATAATAACCACGTGATACTGCAAATATAAAGAAGAAGTCCCCTCGTGGGTTTTAAACTGGACTGCCCCTGTATAAGAAATTCGTACGTGACTTACACAAAAGAAGCAACTTCTCAACTTATCACCCTTCTCTGCAGTCCTGGCGTCAGGATTCTGTGTAGCTTTCAAGTCAACAACTGTTTTCTTGGTTCCTATGTATTCAAATTAATAAATGTTAACTTTCTTTACTTATATACATCTAGATAATTAATAGAATGATTGTCATTATTACGACGAGGCTATTTAACGGTCTCAAACTCAAGTTAGTTAAATTATAAATTTGTTATTTATGTTGAGGACCTTCCAAGGATTTAACAAAAATATTTTCAAGAAAATCTCCCCAGTCTATTTTGAAATTTTGCTCAAAAATAGCCCAAACAGTTTTGGTTAAAATAACCTATATTCAAAATACTTCCAAGAAAAATAAAATGTATATCTCAGATTCTAAGGTAGTTAGTCTCTGAAGCTTTTCATAACTGGTAAAGGGTAAGAAATAGACAAAGCTTGCTATACAAAAATTTTAAAACACCTAATTTGTCATGTATTTTGAGGAGTTAACCATTTCTGAGGTATTCCTTATTACCGGTTTTAATTTTAATATGTTTACACCTTTCTTAAACGGGAATTTCTCATTCTTACTTCTGGACATACCAAAATAATAAATCGCATAGCAAATAGTTTTTAAAAGATTTGACTATAGCTCTAGCCGAGTGCATTTCCTCAATTTCATGCTATTTATAATATATCGATAAGACAGTTTCTGATGTTTTTCATTTGATTATCCTGAAGTAGATAGAGAAGATATGCTTTCGTAAAAATGGCTTGTTACAAAATACACAGAGGAAGTCATGTGAATGGAACACATGAGATTTTACAGGATTTTTGAATTGGTCCTTATTTATCCAACTCCTGTCGTACGCATGACTTCTGTGAAGAAAACAATTAACACAAATTGGTGACAAGTGTTTAGAATACATTTTCAAAATATTCTCAAAATAACTGAGTTTAAAGATTGAAGGTCTCCACTTTAGTGTTTTGTACATAATGCTGAAGATTTCTTTAGTGGAATTATGAAAATTAGGATTCTGAGTGATAATGCTTACGTGTAATTACAGTGGATTTATCTGTGTCATAAGGTAGTTGTATAAATAGAATAATGATACTAAATTTGAAATCGTATCAGTCTCTTTGATCTATTTTTCCAGTCGATGTTTCGTTAACGTATATTTACAAATCCTTCCGTTTTCCGGAAGCTAAGTAGAACTAAATGCAGTCACACGTATACTGTGTAGCGAAACCTTGGTCACTACAGGAATATCAAATTTAACTGCCGACATGTCGGAGAAAATGCTGGAAGAGTATCCCACAACATCAAACATAGTGTCTTTGATGTTTGCTGAAATACCTACTCTTGCAAGTTGATTCCATTAGTGATGGGCTTCTGCAAGAGCACAAACATCCCCGGGCGATTTCAGAGCCTCTGACCTTTAAGTTGCTGCAAAGGAATGTGGTCAGGAGAGATCAGTCCAAACTGGCCACACTTCTTCAAAACAACGATGTTACTGAGGAGTGGCCAAATCTTGCCATAATCCAACGATGTTACTGAGGAGTGGCCAAATCTTGCCATAATCATAATTCAGTTTCAATGAAATTCTGGTCTCCAAATGAATAGCGAGTGCCTTAAAAGTGTCTCCGCAGTGATGTGAATGCGCTAGCGCACTATCAGTTCGGTTGGCAACAGAACGCGCTAATTATTATTGGAAAGGAAGATGGACTGAACTGAAATTGAGATAACTTTACGTAAGTCCAGAAGATATTGTAAATGCTGTCCTCATTTGTAGAGTTCGACTATTTTGCTCTTACTAGGACTCTTTGTCTAGGATTTCCCGCACATAGTGTATATGTAATTTGTGATTTCTTTTGTTCACTTTGTTTTGGGGACAACTATTTTAAAGGGGCACAATTTTATATCCTAAGTGAGGTTCTATGTGCTGTCTGCACAGAAACAGTTGTTTCCTACGCTAATTTCCGCATTCATTTAAGGCCATGTATGACTGAAATGTCATGAAAATTCACAAAAATCTATTTTTATTACTTTAATCGTATAAAATAATTTAAAAATCCTCAACATAAAAAGGGTGTATTGGCCACCTGGTGTCATTTTAAATACCTTAACTGGAGCTATAGCAAATTATTACAGATGTAACTGTACTGGGTTCAGCGAGACAACTTCAGTTCAACGAAATCTAAATCAAAGCAATAAACGAAGCTGTGCAGAAGAAAAGCAGCAATGCAAGCAGAAAAGGACAGGAAAAGCAGCAGTAGAAAAGAGGGAAAAAAAAAAAACAGCTGAGGGTCCAATCTAACAACCTGGTGGGTTTTAAAAATGAGCCTTGAATTCAGAGCTTTCCTTGTTTTCTCCCTATTAATATTTTCAGCATTTTCATTTGCTGTACACGTTCACAGAGATACAATGAATAATACTTTTCCTAGATTTTACGGTTAGATGTATTAAAATATGTGTTTTTATATTTTTATGACAGAAAAGTTTATTCATAAGTTTAAAACTTTTGGAGCCTAAACCAAAGGAGCCAGAGAAACTAAGGCAATTTCAAAAAGTGTATTTATTGTGATCCTAGGGTAAAAATATTAGACCAAAATTTTAATTTTTTTGTCGCAAGGGACTTTTTAGTGACGTAACACAGACGTAAACATGTTTGATCATAACCTCCAAACCATTCCTCCAAAATGTATGACATTTTCACTGTAACTTATTTGTACTATACTACATCTTTGATATAAATTTCCAAACGTTAGCATTATCATTTGGGTTTTTAAACTTAATACATTACCTTAACATTTCATCTGCAATTTCGTTCATTTTAGCCCCTCTTAAAAGCTTAGACTTGCCGCTTTTTGGAGAATCACCAAGTGAATGCTCCAGGCCCTTCGCTATAGAGTTGGTATATCAAATTGCATAGTATGAGGAAAGGAAGTTCCGTTTCAATTTACCTCCGCTGCAGCGCTGCGATCGTAGTTCCGCACATCGCGGTAGACGCTATGTATCAAGGAGAAGAAACGTGCGCCATTTTGAGATCGCTGTCAGCCACATACGCTTTGTTGTGCTTGTTTACAATGTCGGTGTTGATTGAAAATCCCGCCGCTTGTGAAATCAGATCTATGATTCGTTTTCTGAATGCTAGGAAAGTGAAACCAACTGAAATTTTTCGGCAAATTAGCGAAGTTTACGGACTAAATGCGATGAGTGATTCAATGGTGAGAAGATGTGTCCGACAGTTCAATGAAGGACGTAGTGAAGTGCACGATGAAGAACGAAGTGGGCGTCCATCTTTGGTTACAGAAGAACTGGTTCACGCGATTGATGACAAGATCCAGGAAAATCGCAAGTTTACAATTAGTGCTCTCGCTGTGGAATTTCCCCAAAGCTCACGATCACTAATTCATGAAATTGTTACCGAAAAACTGAAATTTCGTCAACTTTGCTCACGTTGGGTACCAAAGATTCTTACTGAGCAACACAAAACAAAACGGATGGGTAGTGCACTTCAGTTTTTAACCCGTTATGATGAAGACGGCGAGGAATTTCTGACACAGATAGTCACAGGAGATAAGACTTGGGTTTCTTACAACACCCCTGAAAGTAAGCGGCAATCAATGGAATGGAGGCACACTTCATTCCCAGCAAAGGTTAAGCCGAAACAAATCTTGACACCTCGAAAAATGATGTGACAGTGTTCTGGGCCTGGAAAGACATCTTACTCATTGATTTCTTACCGCGTGGTCAATCAAAGCAGATGTTTATTGCGAGACATTTAGGATATTGCGCCGCGCAATACAGAATAAGCGCCGAGGATTGCTGTCAAAAGGTGTTGTTTTTCTTCACGACAATGCACGACTACACACTGCAAATGTGACGAAAAACCTCCTACTGGGATTTGGCTGGGACGTGTTTGACCATCCTCCGTACAGCCCTGACCTCGCTCCTAGCGACTTTCATCTGTTCTTACATCTCAAGTCTTTCCTTGGCGGTCAACACTTCAACAATGGGGAAGAGCTGAAAGAAAATGTTTCCAACTTTTTGAAGACACAGGTGGCAAACTTCTATGAAGAAGGTATACAAAAACTTGTGCCACCCTATGACAAATGCCTGCAACATTTCGGCAGTCATGTGAAAAAGTAGTTTAAGAGTTGTAGAATTTTGTGCAATAAATAATTATTCTGTATATGTACACAATATAATTTTATTACCAAACGGAACTTACTTTCTGGACGTACCTCGTGTTACCTGACGTTTGTATATGCGTCATCGCGTTTCCGCTGCCAGTGTAGAGGAGTTGAAGCGACTGTGACCTTGCAGTTTTCTGTAAACAAATCTGATGATCAGTTCAAAAGTAGGTAAATTGATATTAAGGAGCTTTGTAGGAAAACAAATGTATGTTTTGCTATTGGTGATGTTCAATAAATAACGTTATTATTTAATTCAGATATTAATGTACAGAAGTTTGAGTTACCTTAGTTTTTTTTGTTTTTTTTTTTTTGCATTGTGAGATTTATAATATGCAACAATGTATATTCAATGTTTTTAAGGAGCATAAATCGCATACGATTGTGACGTAACAGTTTTATATTTTGAAAAACCGCGCTCCAGTATACCCGTGATAATAAGAGCAAATCCAAACGAGGTATCACATTTTTATACATTTCCTGTATCACTAACGCGTCTCTCTTTTTACACATTCTTCTAGAATATTTTTAAGTTTCTTTCTCACCCTTTATTTAATTTTATGCAGCTTACACTTAGGCAGCCTTTCTGAAACCTTTCCTATTCCCTCAAGATCTTGTGGTTTAGTGTAATGCTTTTATTCTCATGTTTGCAGACCACTAAATTGGTCTCCGGAATCTGAGGATAACTTACAAGGGACCGTGTGGACGTTACACGAAGTGCAATAAAAATGCCTTTAATTGAAAGCTGTCCTCGAAGAAGACCAGGGTTTTAGCATATTGTGGAAAAACGCATCTTGGAAACAAAATTGTGATTGATAAAAGAATCTTAGAGCAAGTTCCTCTTCAATTTTATTGGTAATGAAATCTCTTGTTTATATGCCAAGAATCCGGAAAATAAATTGGATAAGTTCCAACAAACACTTGATGAAATAAACGTACCACTATTGGAGTAAGGAAAGAAACGTCACTGCCATTTTATAAAATGTTGGCTGTGCCGTTGCTGCTTAATGGTACAGAAACCTCGAAGTTTAACAACTAGAACGGAAAGAAGACCTGAAGGGGCGAAAATGCGATTGTTAAGCCCATTTGCAGGTAATAGAATGTAGGATCACAAAGGAAATTCGAGCGCAAATAGGTGTTTTGGGAAGAACACAGAAGATAGACCAACAGATACACAAATAAGTGGTATGAACACGTGATACGAATGAAGGGCGTTCGCATTTCTAAAAGACTTTATGAATATAATCCCCAAGGGATAAACAAACATTGAGTGTCATAGAAAGAGATTTATGGACCAGTTGTAAATTACTTGGTGTCGGAACACACAGACTGTCTAATCCAAATTATAAGCGATGTATTTGTTAACGACGCTATCAATTTCCCACATTGTATATGAGCTTGTTGACTCACTTGTAAGCTCGATTTAAAAGGTATACATCATATAGAATCTGAAAAATAATTATCTCATAATATTTAGACAAATTAAAATAAAGTAATCTATATTTATATATAATCACAACCCTAATAATCTAACCAGAATAGGTATTATTTCTTTAATGAATGGGAAACAAATAAAATAACTATTTCAATACTTACAACAAACACAAATCTTAATATATATATATTATCCAATATTGCAGTTGCAATATTACTGAAATTATTCTGAAATGCTGAAATTATTTATTTTACTGCAAGTACGACGGCGGTTTCTATCGTAATAGAGATATATACTTTTAAACAGTTTGATGTAATATTTAGCTTAGTATAGGTACTGCATTCTGAAGTCATGATGGTTTATCAATTTATGCATACGTCTTCCCTGACAAATTGCGCAGCAAACGATGTTAATTGTGGTGATGATTTTAATGAGATTTCTGTTTACTTTTAGGCATATTACCGCAGTTCTCGCTGATTTTCGAATAAATTGAAATTTTTAATTAAGCGCTGTTGTGGAGGGAAGAGGAGGAATGTTCACACTCACGGTACCTGAAGTCACACATATATACAATATATATATATATATATATATATATATATATAACGTAAATTATGTGTTTTAACGTACTGTACCTTTTTGCGTGGTAAGTTTTTTTCCGTCTCTTACGGTTTAGCAGTTATGCCAAATTCCGTAAAATTCATCCAGAATAAAGTGATCTTCGTAGGCTATTCCCGGAAGATTCTAAACTTAAATACCAAGTTTAGTATGTTACTGTCTTTTCGTTTTTAGGTTATGTTCACAGACACACCCACACACGGACCTTTTTCTGAAAGTGCTTTTTTTTTTTTTTTTATAAGGGACCCTAAAATCTATTTCCGGCGAAATTTCTGTATCGAATTTTTGGGGAGTGCAACACCTTCTCTATACATTATGTACATAGTTCGTGTAGAGAAAGTAAAATCGGACTATTGTTATGGCCTGTTATATTTTTCTTTTACTTACAACGAAATATGGAAATATACTATAATGAAAACGAATCTGGGTTACCTAAAGTAGATACAAGAATAATGAAAATCTGTAGAAGAGTAAGTAGAAAATGACATATGAATACATAACGTCAGAATATTTGTTTTCAAATTAATTCTAAGTTGCAGCTTTATGCACGTAGTTTGCAGGTAATTAACTAGCAAGAGCAAGACTTCGTGTAGTTAAGTGAGATGCACTAAAACTAGGATATTCGACCTAACTTGTCTCTCGTTTGTACTCCGCCTCCTTCCTCCAACTTCCTAACTGCTTGATTCGAAAGCAACCGAAAGGATCAAGCACGACTAATTCCTGTGTCACTGTAATTAGAAACCACGCTGAGTCGTGGGCCCAAAAGTACCAGGGGGGTTACACTAACCTGTTGGAATTCTGGCTAGACTTATACAAAAATAGAGTCGGGTTACGATTGCCTTTAACTCCGGGCCTATAAGATTAATTCTGCTTGTATTTTCTCCTCTCCATACGTTTTAGTTAAATAATGAAAGGTAGATTATTTGCTATATCTTCTTCTTTGGCAGACTGCACGCAAAAGGAGATGTTCGGAAAAATGTATTGCCAAGAGTGTTTTTAGCTTCAAACAGACGGAGGACAGCATGCTGTGACTGGATTCTAAACAGCCAAAACTGGCCAAGCCCTGGAACAGACTTAATGGAAGTATGTGTGCTAAGAGATAATATATTTGTGTAAATATTGTATACTCTTATTTGGTATATTAGTTACCTTATGTGTGAATACTGGGTGTGGTTATGAGTGTGGGTGTGTATGGGCGATATCGCAGCGTTATCTTCTATTAGTCTGTTGTTCTGTTGTTGTAGTGTGTGTGTATGAAGATATGTAAAATAGATGTAGGCAATAATTTAAATTCAAGTATTTCTAGAGAGAATGTACGGTTACCCGACTCATGTCACTGTAGGATACAATTGTTGTATTATTAAGAACATAATACATACTACTACTTCTACTGCTGCTGCCAGAACTAGATTTAGGCCAACAACACGTTCCGTAGCTAATTATCAAAATCGTGTTGGTCACTCTTATCTTCTCCGAGGTCTTCCTAGACCCCACGTTCTATCTGGTATAACTAAGTTAGCTTAGGGAATCTGTAAGGTAGCGTTCTTATAATGTACTATTCATTTCTTTGGGTAATTGCATATTTCATGTACTGTTATTTTCTAACAATTTTAAACGAACATTTTCATCTCTGATTTTATCCCATCTGGATTTTTACTTTCTCTACACGTAATATATACGTATAGAGAAGGTATTGCTCTACACGTAATATATACGTATAGAGAAGGTATTGCACTCCACCCAAAAATTACATACCGAGCTTTTACTGCAAATATATGTTTTAGGGTTCCCTGTAACCAATAAAAGCATTTTCAGAAAAAGGACCGTGTATGTGTACGTGTGTGTATGTGTGTGTTTGTGTCCGTGAACAAGACAATTCAAAAACGAAAAGTCGGTAAAATACCAATCTTCGTATTTAAGGGATACGACACTAAGATTTTGAGAAACTACCCTTTATATGAAACTTTTTTTGAAAATTTTTATTTTCTCCAAAATGGCTCTAACGATTTTTATTAAAGATATTTACTTGACAAATAAACTGTATATCTTGAATTTTCTGGGAATAGTCTCTGAAGACTTCTTTATTCTGGATGAATTTTACAGAACTTTGCATAACTGTTAAACCCTAAGAGATGGACAAAAACGTACCACACAAAAAAAGTAGAGCACGTTGAAACACACTATTTATATTACATACATGTTCTCGTGGAGTTCATTTTTTAGATATTCCTCGTTTTTTGTTTCAGCTTTAAAAAACGTACCTTTCTCATACAGGAATTTGTCAACTCGTGTCCATACAAAAAAGGAACTTCACTCATATAGCAACCAACTTTTGACTATGAGATTACTTTATGGTACTTCCTTATTTCGCTTCTACTTACAAGGAAGCAAGTAATAAGACTATTTCTGCTAATTGTTTCTCGATTAGCATGAAATAAATAAAATAATAAGCGGTTTAACAATAATTTTTGCACAGATGTTGAGAAGGTCATGTGAATGTAAGATATCAGATTTTTATGGTTTTTAATGCCTGCAGGCGATGGATTGATAATGCATAGAATGAATATGTAACACTGGTGGAATGTGAAGGCGGGGGAAACCGAGAACCCGTAGAAAATCCGCCCCTGCGCAGCTTTGTCCACCACAAATCTCACCTGCAGTCGCGGGCCGTGTAGGTGGGAGGCGAGTGGTCTAACCACTCTGCAACAGCACGGCCGTTGCTATAAGCGTGACATGTCATTTGGTGCAGTTGAATTATAATTTATTATTATTATTATTATTAACTGTTACAAGCTAAGGGTAAAGTTACTTCATAAATGTCTCTAGTATACTACTAAACTACAACAAGTTTCTTCCATTATTTTTTCTTCTCGTAAGTCTATCATCCAGCAACTGCAATGAACTTTTGTAGTTGTTAGGAAGTTTCGTTTCTCTTCAGTTGTTCAAGGGCCTATTCGAGGATCGAAACTAGGTCATAGAAGTTAAGAAATATTCCATCCTTCTATGCACTTGCCTTTTTTCTTTTGCCACTATCTTTATTTCTTACGCTGCATTACTTTTTTTTACTTATTTGTTTTGTGCTCGCCCGCGCAGATACTTAAGGAAACCATTTGCTGTTGGAGAGAGGTAATTGCAAGGCCCTTAACAGCGCTAACATTTCGATCTGTAGACAACTTTCTCTGTTACACCAGCAGCTGTCTACCGGGTTTTAATTACACCAACATCAATCCGTGCTGTGACTTGCAAGTTTAATTTCGGAATAAATGAGATGCTGACAGCGAGGAGAAGATGGATTAGCCCCCTGGTCGCCCCATTTGTTTTCAATCGCGATGTGCGCTTTCCTGCTTGGTAGAAAGTTGATGAGGCACTGTGACGTCATTGCTGTATTTTCAGAACCTCCAACTTAAATGAGATTCCACTTCCGGAAAAGAAAATTAGAATTTACGGAAATCAGAGCAGCTGCTCCGAGGGTAATGTTCACTAGGCTTAGGTTGAATCATTTGTAAATACCTGGAAAGAGAATTTAATGGGCGTCTCCCCGTAGCCGCGCTCGCTGTGTGGCGTAGGGGATTGTGGGTTCGAGTCCCGCCTTGGACGGTAAATGTGTGTATTTGACATTGTACTCTCTGTCAGTACTTAGATGATTTCATCCGACGACTCACATTTAAGAAAAATGGAAATTAGACCAAATTTGCAATAAAAAATCAACATGGTAGCAGCATACTGGTGTCCAGTATAACTTTTATAACTGTGATTTATTTCATTAATAAACTATGAAAATGTTAACAATACCAATACACAATAAAATAGTAATGTGCGTAATATAGTTACATTCCTATTTAACTCTAAATGTGATTACAAAGCTCCCCACAATTTAGCTTTTTAACAAAAAGTGAAATGCATTATAGATCGTCGCAATGTGGCATATTATTTCACGTAACTGGCAACGAAATAACTAAATGAGAAAACATGACAGTTAACTTTTTCACAAAACCTAAATAAATTTAAATATTCGTGTCACCAAGCACTCATGTCCACATAACACAAAGGAGGTCAGTTCAGCCCTTACGATGAAGAATTAACGGCGAATCACATCATATGAAAACACTTACCGCTCCACTCTGAGAAAGGCCTGTGCTTGTATAAAGCACCCCAAGCTGATACTCTTCCCTCTTTAACCCCGAAAAAAACAAAAAAATAAATGCGACTCGCGTGGAAAAAGGCTGAACTACTTAACAAGTGCTTCTATCGGCATCGTGGAGCATAAGAACAGGTTGCCATATTATATTTGCACCACTACGGTACATAATAAAACAGAAAAGGTTAAACAAAGGTAATTTACGAAAAAAGGAATAAAAAAAAAAAAACCTTAGAAGATAGTAAGGTAGAGCGGGGCTATTTCGCTCATTTCAAGTTTATACCAGAATTAGGCAATGAAGGAAACACGAATGATGTAATATTGAAAACTCATTGTTATAGAGTGTATTTCGATAATAATAAAATAACATTATCACAGTAATAATCTACAGGAAAACATTGAATTCAAACATGCGTGAAGCAACGGGCTTTTCCGCTCACTGCAGGGGCTATCTCGTTCAAAATGTCTTCTTATAAAACTCGGAGACACTTTTTTCTTCCAGCACCAACACACACTGCTTGTAACTATGTTCCACACTTCTGACATTTAATTCATTCGCCTTTTAACACGAACTTAGATTATCTTTTTTCCTCATTTTCCACAGTGTCCTTTTCATCACTTGTGGGTTCACTCATTTTTATCCCTTTGACAAGCGTATTGTTCCTTTCTCTATTTTCAACCTGCGTTAGCCACAACTTCTTCTTAATTTTAATCCAAGTTGAATTGTTTTGTCGCTAACCTCATTCGAATTTTATAATTGACTGTGATGAGCAGCTAATCCATGATAAGCTAAATATTTATGTCTTTCAGCTAGATGTTTCTCCTCATTTTTGGTAAAAACTTTAGGCTGTACTTTGTGTCCTAGTGTATTTCTTGTTTTATTTCAATTACGCGATCTTTATGTGTGGAAAAAGGCACATGATACTCCTCTTAAACTGAGGTTCCCTTGAAAAACATTCTAGACATTGGATCCATGTCTTCGTCTTTCCATTTTTACCTGGATCTTTGCTTTTTATAAGTTTGAAACATCTGAAATGCAAAAATATATTGACTTTTATCCTATCCTGAAAAAGTATAAACAATTACAATAAATAATACAGAAACAAAAATCTAATGTGTTCCACTCACATGACTTAATCTACATCTCTGCAACAAATTATCATTAAAAAACTTATGCTTCTACTTCATGATAATCGAGAAAATATTAGCAGAAATAGTCTTACTACTTGCTTGCTTGTAAGTAGAAGCGAAATAAAGAAATACCATAGGTTAAAGTGATTGTCAAAAACTGGTTGCTATGTGACTGAAGTCCCTTTGTTTGTATAGAAAAGTATGTTTTTTAAAGCTAAAACCAAAAAGAAGGAACATCTCTAAAACGATAAACTCCAGGAAAAATATATATATATATCATAAATTGTGTGTTTTACCGAGCTCTACATTTTCTATCCAGCAAGTTTTTGTCCATCTCTTACGGTTTACTAGTTATGCAAAATTCCGTAAAATTCATCCAGAATAAAGATGTCTTCAGAGGCTATTCCCAGAAAATTCAACATATACATTTTATTTGTCAGGTAAATATCTTTAGTATACAATATTTCAATCAAAATAGCCACTTTTGATAAAATAAAGATTTTTGACACTTTTTCCATGTGTAGGACTTTTGGGATTGGGGGGATTTTCTTCAAAATATTCGTGTCCTATCCTTGGAAAATACTGAACTTAAATACCAAGTTTGGTATTTAACGGTCTTTTCGTTTTTGAGCTACGCTACCCACAGACACACACACACACACCGATAGACTGACAGACTGACTGACAGACAGTCAGACACGCAAGGACATTTTTCTAAAAATGCTTTTTTTTTTTTTTTTTTTTGGATTCAGGGGGTCTAAAAACATATATTTCCGGTGAAATCTTGGTACTGAATTCTTGGGTACATTACAATACCTTCTCTATATACTATGTACATAGTACGCGTAGAGAAAGTAATAAGGGAGTGCAGCAACCCCTAAGCTACTAAACGGAATAGCCCCAAATGCACAGTTTTAAAATTAAGCGCCTTTAAAGCAGAGTGAAAAGAAGTCAGCACTGCCCTCTAGCAGGGCCTACAGTAACCTCTTCTCGGAAGCACACAAGTTTCCATTATAACAAACAAGCATTAGTTTACGTTCTATGCCTTATGTTCATGAGAAGAAATATTTATCTTTGCTAAAACTGCACTGTGTTTGCTTACCTTTAAATGCTTTTCTTCTTACCAGTTTAAAACTGGAGCAGTAACCACTAAATTATTGTGCAGTTCTTTCTGCATGAACTCACGGCACAATACAAGATGTCGACTGCGTCCAATACATGCGCATAACAAAATATGTTATTTTGAGCGGAATAGCCAGGTGGGCGAAATAGCCCCGCTCTACCCCACATATTTAATGGCGCACACTGTCGCCATATGTATTCTATGTACACTCAAAGACATTAAAAAATACTCCAGAAAATACCTATCGTAAAATGGTCATTTCGCTGACTTCACTCATGCTGTGATACTAAAAGCGTATTCGACAGGCCACATTACCGAAAGGAAAGGGTTGAATAGGAAACATAACTTGCAACAATTGAAGCTCTAAATTGCCAACTTATGATCCCTGGACTTTCTTGTTGAACAATATACCACTTCTGTCACCGGGTGATACAAAATTAGGTTAATGTTTTCTCTGCGCTGCATATTGAAGTTCTACCAAGATAATTCGCGAGCGTGGTCGACTAAATTATTACGCTGCTTATAAAAGTCAAACTGTTCTGAATGAGTGTCGAGCGGGTTTGAGGGTTGAAGATGTGGTTTTGACTTGTTTTGCTCGTGTGGTATGTTGTACCAGAATGGCATCAATTAAAATTGTGCTAGATCCGTGTCCTCTTCATACGTTTTCACATTTTCAGCAAAAGTCATATGCGCAGTTTTAATCAAAATCGCCAATGTAATTTTTGAGAGAAACAAAATTTTAAGAAAATTTTACATGTAAGGGATAGTTTATGGTGGAATTTTTTGAAAATCTTCGTATTATCATCTTTGGAAGACACCTAACATAAATAAAAGGTTTGGTATTTTACAGTCTTTTTGTTTTGAGTTATGCTGCTCATAAATGCACACAGAAAAACATACATGGATTTTTTTTTAAAAAACGTTTGTGTTTTTATTTATTTATTTATTTTTACTCAGCGGTCCTCAAAATATATATTTGAGGTGAAATTTCAATATCGAATTTTTGGGTGAAATACTGTACCTTCTCTAGCCGTCATGTAAATTGTATATACATACGTGCTAGACTAAGTAAAATGGAAAAATATAGAAATAATTATGATATATGATTTCAAGCATTAAAATCAAGGAGTAATGTGAAAATGTAATTTATATCTAGTGCAGGCAAGCTATTGGTGAGATATAATAAGATGAACATGCTTATAAAGCTATAATTAATTAATTCTTATTAATAATTAATTCTTATTAATAATTAATTCTAATTTGGCCACAAAATCAGTTGCTAGGTAACAAGGTAGTATTGAGAAGTTACGTTCCAAGAAGCAATTCGCTTGAAGTCATTGTAGTGAAGGAAGGTAATTACGTTTCGAGAAATTCTGGAAGCATGAACTCCAGTATGGTCAAGGCTCAGTTCCTCGAAAAGTCAATAAGGTCTAAAACCTAAAAGTCATTAAAAGTGCCGTAAGCTGTTTCTAAGAATTAACAACGGGAAGGAATATTAGGGTAAATAACTCGGAGAATGAGCATTTTTGGAGTTTAGGAACTATGGTGGGGTAGTCAGCAATAGGTGGGAGATTGGCTGATAAATAAGCCTGTTTCGAAAATGTTCTTACTACCTGGCACATTATTCATTTCGTTGGTATCTTGCGCTTCAAGTTACTCTTACTACAATGATCGTAGCGCAACCAAGATTGCAAAGGGATTCGCCGATAGAGCTTGGCGGAGTCTCGATAAAAGAAATTAGTAACAAATTTTTCCTACGACGTAAAGCTCTTCACGCGTTTATTGCGACACGGGTATAAATCTTAGATTAGATACAGGAACAGTTTAGTGATTAATCCTTTTAAAACAAATAACAACTCATTCCAAACAGATCAATTATTAGCCTTCATGAGAGACGTTCATATATTTCAACCGTGGTCTCCATTTAGGCCACACTCACGCACACCCTGAGAAAGAAATATCTCATAGCATACCACTAAGAGCATAAAAATAAAGCAAAGACTACATCCTAACATTTTGGATTATTCCTCCCAAGGTTGTTAAAACGGTTATGGGGGAACTATTTGTTCGTTTTTTGTGAATTTATCATCCCAATGTGATGTGTTGAAACAGGGTAACGAGGACACTTTATCGTTAGCCAAAATATAAGTTTTTCTTTGTTGGAATTGCTGTTAAAGAACTATCGTCGTTTTCGTCGCTTAACCGACGTGCTTTTATGTGAATCGCTCTTCTCTTTGATGCTCATTTCACTCAAGCTGAGTGACACCAGCACACTTTATGTTGCTTTTACAACCAAGAATGGTCAACAGAAGGTCAACCCGTGTTGTTACACAGAGGCTTCCTTCTAATCAATATTTAGTTGCCGAGTACTCTACTTGGAATAGGAGAATCTCTGAGTGCTGTTGTTGCGTCATCACCATGATGATGATCATCACCATGATGATGATCATCACAGACAAGTCATTAGTTGCGGACCGCCGATCAGGGCTCCATCTACCGTAAGCCAAGATTACAGGATACAACATTAGTAATAACAACAGGTAAAAGCAGAGAGCACTGACGTGGAAAACCTTGATGCTCAGTCGAGCCAACTTGGTGGAAAATCACAAATAGGGAGGTCATTCCATATCGGCTCTGAACCTTGATGTAACTTTCTCAAATTTCCGCTTCTTTTCTATTTTGGATCTAGGCATTTAAACTGGGACCTTAACACAATAATGCTATTTATTATAAAAGCTAAATAAAATCGCTTTTAATTATTGAAAATTGTTTCACTCCTGCTCCTTCATATGGGACAGAAACATATTAACTTTACATGACCATGATAAATGCACCAAAAACCAAATTTTTAATTTTTCTTTCTCTACACATAATATGTACATAGTATATAGAAAAGGCATTACTTTCCACACAAAAAAAAATAGATAACTATATTTCACCGGAAATAGACGTTTTAGGGTGCCCTGTATAAAAAAAAATTAGAAAAAAATCTGTGTATGTGTGCCCGTGTGTCTGTGAGCACGGTAATTCAGAAATAGAAAGTCGGTATAATTCCAAACTTGGTGTATAAGTATAGTATCCTCCAAGGATGAGGTACGAAGATTTTGAGGAAAATCCCCGCCCCCATCCCAAACTTCCCTTTACATACATTTGTTTTCGAAAATATGGATTTTCTCATAAATGGCTCTAACGATTTTGACTAAAATACCTTATATTAAAAATATCGACTTGACAAATATAACACCCCTTTGTTCTGGAAGCAGTTACTGGATTTTGCATAACTACTAAACCGTAAGAGATGGACAAAACTTACTACTCAAAATATATAGATCTCGTTGAAACACACAATTTATGTCGTACACATTTTTAGAGTTGACCATTTTTCAGATATTTCTTGTTATTGGTTTCAGTTTTAAAATACCTATACTTCTGTCATTCGGAATTTGCCAACTACATGCCAAACAAACAAAGAACTTCAATTACATACCAACTAGCTTTTAAAAGATTTGACTGTCATTTTAGCCTTTGGCACCCTCTTATTTCTCTTCTACTTACAACGGAGCAAGTAAGAAGACCATGTATTTTTCTCGATTAGATGAAGTAAATAAACGAATAAACTTTTAAACAATAATTTATTGCAGAGATGTAGAGAAAGTCATGTGAATGGAACACGTCAGATTTTTACTTTATCTAGCACATAAATAGAAGATGTACACAATCTGCTGTATTCTATTCACATGACTTTCGTTATCAATTGTGTAACAAGCTATTCTTACGTAAGCTTATTCTTCTATATACTTTATGCTAATCCAAATAAGCATCAGTAGAAATCGTCTTATTACTTCGTTGCTTGTGCGTAGAAAGGGAATAGGGGAACACATTAGCTAAAGTGTCAGTCCATTTAAAATTTATTTTCTATCTGATTGAAATGAGGTTTACTTTGCATGGCCAGCAGGTGTAAGGAATAGAATGATTTGCAACGCCACTTCCTGACAGAATGGATGCTGATATAATGAACGGGAGCTCATGTATTAAATACTACATCAGCTTCTTTTGTGATTTGCTTACAAAAACTTTCTTTAGAAATGATTTTGTATGCTAGGTATATTTTGTGTATATTGAGCTTTAATTAACAGAAAATCATTTTATAATAATTCTAGCATTATTTTAAAATAAGTACCTGTGTGTAATGTGGAGTTTAAGTTACTGCACCTATAATAAAAGAGAGAAATTTGTAAACGTTAGCGTTTTCGTTATTCGAAAAGTACTTTTGCTCCTTTAATCAAGAACCGCTGATAATAAAATCAATTTAAGATAAGACGCATTCTGAATTATGTAGCATCTACCGCTCGTTCGCAAAATAAAGAACAAGCGCATGTTTCTAATCACGTCCTGCTATAGCTGACTGGGGTTTGAACTAGGAGCGTGTCAGAGGAAGGTGGCATTCACCTATCGACCTACACAGCTGTTCCTCATATCGGCACGTTTCCGCCGGTACCTGCTAACAAAAGTAAAAGTGCAACGATTCCAGAAATAAAGGAACAAAGTAAGCAAACAGGTAAGTACATTTCGATCTCTAATTAATAGGATTATCTTTAGAGATTGGTACGGGGTCACGAAATTGCCGGATTGAGGCTCGGTGCACGCAGGATATAACTATGACGTGATGAGTGAGCGTGGTGTTTATAACCCGTTACAAAACGTGTTGCACTGGCTGACATTACTCACTGCCTGATCTCGTTCAGTTCCTGCTGGGAGATAAACCAGTGAACACTGAAAGAGAGCGCAGATTGAAAAATGTCTAAAATACCAAAGGATAGGCGTTTCACACTTAACAAACTTATGGATGATTCAACAATATTTTGACTGACAGGAAGAGAGGTATTTCCTTTGGATATAGTGAAGGTTTGTCTTGTAATTCACTGCAATTAATTCTAAGTGAGTTTCGTTTATTTATCTGAATTGTCTTTTCAAAACTCTGCACATTATTATCCTGAATTTTTTGTATCAAAATTCAAGTCGTTTAAATTTACTGATCATGTTATGAAATAATTGTTATATTGCGTTACTTGATGAATTAGAACGACGTATATAATTCCGACGTCAAAACATGTAATGAGCTAGTTTTGGCACAGATTATACCTCAACATGTGCATGTTTATGCTACAAACGCCTCCACATCCAAAATGGAACTCTATTTAGATAGCATACGCTACACAGGGTGTATCGAGCGGAGTACAAGAAACCACAGCGAATTAAAACAGCATAAGTAACAATGAGCTATTTATTGCCCATGCTAACAACTCTGAACAATGATATTCTCCCAAGTCGGGAACACAATATCTTACTGGAAATGCGCCAACGCTGACTCTTGTTGAGTGATCAAACAAAAACCGATCGAAGGTTTCCGTTGCTACCGCCCACTATCATCCTAATAATATTCATCCGTCGGTTCCTGACCTTTACCCAACTGCACTCCTCTGAAGTTCACGTTATGATGGCCTTTTACCACTAGATGACATTAGCAGCACACCTACATTTGAAGTATCTGATGCTGAACACACACACGTATGCATTATTGCGCATGACTTTCAGTCCATACCAGTTAATTTTAACAACATGCTATAAATAAAAGCATGACGTTTTAAGCTTTAGGGAAATAATTAAACTCGTATATCGTGTTACCAGACAGAACAGACTGACATGTACGTTTAAAACCTGGAACAATATTAGTCATCTACTTGAGGCCTTCGTGCTGTATGGCTGAAAATCTGATGTCTTCCAGTCACATGACTTTATTCTTACAATAGAGTGTTCTTTTACCTATATTGTGCTAATCAACACAAACATTATATCGACTACTGGGTTAAACTACTCGTCTCTCACCAAGTCATTCGTTCCCCGGCAGCCTCATGTTGGATTAGTGGTGAACAAAGCGGCGTGGCGACGGGTTTTCTGCAGAGTCTCCGGTTTCACCTGTCATTACATTCCACCGATATTCCATATTTGTTCCATGTATCATCGCTGTCTCGCCTTTGGTGCCACCTGTAGTAAAAGTAGGCATTAAGCACTATAAAAAAATCTTTAAATTGCGTTATTATTTAGTTCCTTATAAGTAGAAAGGAATGCACTAATCTAAAGCGATAATCAAATCTCTTAAAATGTGTCACTACTTGATTGTGATTAACATTCGCTTGTCTTTCCATGGCCAGGAGTAAAACATAATAGACATGAATCGGATGAGGACTTCCCGTTTGAAAAATGTCCAACTAACTACTTAACATTAAAACAATAACAGAGAATGTCTTGGAAATGGCTAGCTGTATAAAAAAACTGCAATGACATTGTTGTCTAAACCAGAGCTACATTTTTGTGCAGTAAGTTTTTGTCTACCTCTTACGGTTCACTAGTTATAAAAAAGTCAGAATGAAGAGGTCTCCCGGAGTTATTCTCAAAAAATTAGGATATACATTTTATTTGCCATCTACATATCTTTTAATGTCTGATGTGTACCATTCACATGACTTTCTCCATATCCCTGCAACAAATAATTCTTAAAAAGCTTATAATTCTATTTACTTTATGCTAATCAGATAAAAAAATTAGCAGAAAAAGTCTTATTTCTCGCATCCTTGTAAGTAGAAGCGAAATAAGGGACAACCGTAGGTTAAAGTAATAGTCAAAAGCTGGTTGCTATGTCAATGAAGTTCCTTTGTTTAAATGGATAGGAGTTGACAAGTTCCAGTATGAGAAAAGTATACGTTTTTCATTGCAGAAACCAAAAATAAGGAATGTCACAAAAACGACAAACTCCACGAAAAAAATGTATTTAACATAAATTGTATGTGTTGATATGCTCTACATTTTTTATGCAGTAAGTTTTTATCCATCTCTTACAGTTTAGCAGTTATTCAAAATTTAGTATAATTCATCCAGAATAAACTACTCTTCAGAGGCTATTCCCAGAAAATTCAAGATATACATTTCATTTTTGTCAGGTAAATATGTTTAATATCCGAAATTTTAATCAAAATCGTTAGAGCCATTTTTGAGAAAATCAAAATTTTCGAAAAAAGTTCCATGTAAAGGGTAGTTGGAGGTGGGGGGATTTTTCTCAAAATCTTCGTGTCGCATCCCTGGAAGATACTAAACTTAAATACCAAGTTTGATATTTTACCGACTTTTCGTTTTTGAGTTATCGTGTTCACAGACACACGGACGCACACACACACACACACACACACGCGGACCTTTTTGTGAAAATGCTTTTTTTGGATATTGGGGACCCTAAAACATATATTTCCGGTGAAATCTCGGTATCGAATTTTTGGTGGAGTGCAATACCTTCTCTATACATTATGTACATAGTGCGTATGGAGAAAGTAAAAAAGTCAGAATGAAGAGGACTCCCGGAGTTATAGTCAGAAAATTAGGATATACATTTTATTTGCCATGTACATATCTATTAATGTGCGGTATTTTAATCAAAAAGGTAAGAACCATTTTATAGAAAATAAGCACGTTTCGGAAAGATATTCATGTAAGGGGTAGTTTAGGGGCGAGGGAATTTTTCTGAAAATCGTCGTGTGATATCCTTCAAAATACTGAACTTAAATACCAAGTTTGGTATTAAACGGACTTTTCGTTTTTGCTTTCTCTATACGCACTATGTACACCCTAAAATTCTATACCGAGATTTCACCGGAAATATATGTTTTAGGGTCCCCTTTATCTAAAAAAAGCATTTTCGGAAAAAGGTCCGTGTGTTTGTGTGTGTGCGTGTGTTTGTGTGTGTGTACATGTGTCTGTGAACACGATAACTCAAAAACGTAAAGTCGGTAAAATATCAAACTTGGTATTTAAGTTTAGTATCCTCCAGGGATGCGACACGAAGATTTTGAGAAAAATACCCCCACCCCCAACTACCCTTTACATGGAACATTTTTAGAAAATGTTCATTTGCTGAAAAATAGCTCTAACGATTTTGATTAAAATATCGTATATTAAACCTATTTACCTGACAAATAGAAGGTATATCTGCAATTTTCTGGGAATAGCTTCTGAAGACTACTTTATTCTGGATAAATTTTACGGAATTTTTAATAACTTCTAAACCGTAAGAGATGGACAAATACTTACTACACAAAAAATGTAGAGCACGTTAAAACACACAATTTATGTTATATACATATTTTTCGTGAACTTTATCGTTTTTGAGACATTCCTTGTTTTCGGTTTCTGCTTTGAAAAAATTGTACCTTTCTCACACAGGAATTTTTCAACTGCTGTCCATACAAACAAATGAACTTCAGACATAGCAACCAGCTTTTGAGTATCACTTTAACCTAAGGTACTCCCTTATTTCAATTTTACTTACAAGGAAGCCAGTGATAAGATCATTTCTGTTATTTTTTTTTTTTTTGATTAGCATGAAGTAAATAGATGTATAAGCTTTTTAAGACGAATTGTTGCCGAGATATAGAGAAAGTCATGGGAATAGTACACATTAGACTTTGAGTTAAGTTGTTCATAGACTCATTCACTCACAAGAATGTTTTTTAAATATGCGTTTTTATTTAAGGGTCCTCAATATCGAATTTTAGATAAAATTCAATACCTTCTCCACCTACTATGTACACTATATATTCAGGCTATATGTTACATTCACATCCATTTTATTCTCCCTCTTCTGAAAATGTTTTTATAAAATCGTTATATTCATCTATTTCGTGTTAAATGTGTGCCGAAATTTTTCTTAGAAATAATTTCGTTGTATTTGCAAGAGTGATACAGAGTCAAAATTAAAATCTTTTAATAGCAGTTCGCTATGTGAATGCTTTGAAATTTTATGTTCTGTGGCACGATCATGAGAAAAAAAGTAAAATCAGCTAGCTTTTGAAAAAAACATAGCGTTTGAAAATTCAAACCAATAACAAGATATATGTGAGTAAGGACCAGGGGCCACAAAAAACCTAAATTTCTCAGCTAGCTCGTATGTTCCCAGTAAACTAAAATATAATCTCAAATTATCTTGAGATGAACATTCCCCACTAACAACTTGTCATGTACTTGTCCCCGGCTTCATTGTTTAGCGAATTATTAGGATAACTAATATTAATTTAATTATTTTTTCACAGTAGCCGTGTGCAGGACAGGAGTTATATAGGTGCGAGTCAGTTGAGAAGTTTAATGCCCTGCAGGCATGTTGCCATTGTAGCTCAGTGGTTAGAGCAATGGGTTAGCGACCAGGAGATCCGTGGTTTAAATCCCGGCTAAGGCATTGAATTTTTCAGTTTGGCTCTACTTATCCAAGTAAGAGATTTTTCCCATTTCTTACGGTTTAAGTCATTCAGAGAAGAGGGCATTAGAGACTTTCCCAGAAAATTCAAGATACACAAGTTAGTTGCCATTTAATATCTTTAATGTGTGGTACTTTAGTCAAACTCATTACAGCTATTTTTGAGGAAATCGAAAATTTACCATCTAAAGAATATTTACGAGTGGGAAAAGTCTTGAAAATTTTTATGTCGTATCCTTGGAGAATACCGAGTCTAAATGCCAATAGCCTTTTCGTTTTATATGATTGCCTGATGCGCATCCAGACATCTTTTTCTTGAGGAAAATATTAGAGGTGTTCAAACAGAATTGAGTATGACATAACGTGCAGGTTGGAAGGGTGGAAAACTCGTAAGGTAGTTAGGATTTGCGTATTATTCGGGGATTAGAAAGACTGGACGGATATTTTGGCACACTGCTTGCAGATGGAGGATGTTAGGAAAATAATATTGCCGAAAGTATTTTAGCTTCAAACAGACGGAGGACAATGTGCTGGGATTTAATTCTAAACAGGTTAAAACTGGCCAAGCTTGGGGACAAACTTAATAGAAGTGCGTCTACTAAGCGATTAGATGTTTATGTAAATATTGTATTGATATACTTTGTGATTATGTAGGTGTAGTGAGTGTGAGTGAATGTATGGGCAGTATCCGAGTGGTATTTCTTTTATTTATCGGTTGTTGTAGCGTGTGTGTGCTTTTTTTCCCAGTGTTGTGAAATATGTAAAATATGGCTAGGTAATATTTTAAATTCAATTATTATTAAAGAGAATGTACGGTCATCTGACCCGTGCGATTGTGCGGCGCAATTGTTATATTATTATGAGCTTAAATACTACTACTGCTGCTGCTGCTGCTGCTGCTGCTGCTGCATGTATTTCCGGTGAAATCACAGTATCGCATTTTCGGGTTCAATGTGATATATTCTCTTCCTGGTTATTATTTAACTAAATTTGCCACAAAACTACCATGCCAATCATGATTGGGTAACTGGTATTATGTTTTCTAAAGGAGTTTATTTTAGATATTCTATCCTATGTTGTCACTTTTAAACGTAATAAGTTGAAATCTAAAAGTGCGTCGAAACGTTCAGGTTTCCTTATATAATAATTTAAGTCAAAATTATGAGCCAAACTCATCGTGTGATTTCTGTTAAAGTAACGGATGTGCAATTCACGGCCATTGTTCCGTTTTGCATACACAGAAGAGAACAACAGGAGCTGTGGTCTGTCTACAGCTCATTGGAAGTAACTGGCGGCAGTAAAACCATTTGGCAGTTCATATCAGCTCAATTAAATATTCACCGGATACTTCAGGTTTTATTCTCCCCTCTAGCGACAGTAGGGCTACTTTTGGAAAATGGATTATCGCTAGGTGAAAACGAAGTAATTAATAAATAATTGTTAAAATTAATTTTAAAATGTTACCCTGTATGTACTGTGTTTAGTTTATAAACAAGATATGTTCATCTCAAATAAGTGTTATTGCTAGCTCTTCGAAACTGGATTCATTTTCATCGTAGGAGAGAGAGAGGACAGTAAAGAAAAATTGCTATAATTTTCCAGTGAAACCATTATTCCGTTGATGACATTTTCAATTACTTTATTGCTCTACATATTGTATAGCAACGTCAAGGCAACTATAATTACATTTGGGAATTAAGGTACTGGTGTACATTGTTCATTGAAAGCTCTTGATACTGTTAGATGAATTGTCAAACAATATTTATTGACCACTTCATAACTCTTGGATGTTACCATATTTACATAAATTTAGAAATAAGTATTATAATGTGATTTAATTTTTTTTTCACACAAGCCGTATGTAGGACAGGAGTTGGATAGGTAGAGTCAGTCTGCTCAGTGGCAGATCAACCGAGAGATCCGTGGTTCAAATCTGGCTGTGGCATTGAATTTTTGAGTCTGACTCTACCTATCCAAGTATTAAAATTGTTTACAGTGGTATATTAATGGGAAAAGAAGCACACTGTGCCACCAACTAAATTCTATTCAAAACATAAAGGCATGGAAATTCAGAATATTTAACTGTATAGAAAATTGGTTTACAGTCATCGTTTACCGAGAGTCCACAAAAAAACATTTTATCACAAAATCATGTGCTACCATCTCTACATAGTTGTACAGTGGGTTTTAGGAAAATCCATGTCTCTACCATGTAATCATACTCAGTTGGATATCCCTTCATTATAGCTATAGTTCTACATCTGAGTTTCCATTAATGAAGACTTTTTTGGATTACACTAATATCAATCTTTCTCCACTCTTGTTTACAGCCTTTCCTCGAGTCATCTATAGTGTCTTCTTAGCTGTCCAAATGCACAAAAATCTTCAGATGATGTGTCAGACAACTTCACTCGAATGTTTATGAAAGGAATAACGCGAATTCCTGATTCTTGCTCCATTGTCTAGAAAATTGAGGCTTAATCCCAATATCCTTCTGCACCCAGACCATATTTGTCTCTGCTCATTAAAGAGCCGGATCATAAATTGCGATCATAATTTTCTCCTGATAGTACTGGGAGTTGATTTTGTTATGTTCCTACTCGGCTGAAACAATACACGACGATAATCTACATCCTTTGGGAGGAGGGAAACTTCCTTACTTTTGGAGTGCCATTTTTGATAAGTTTTCTTTGCCCTTGCGCGGCTGTAAATTACACAGGGTTTGTTGTAGCCACTTGTAATGTCCATCTTTCGCCAGCCAGGCGCCTCTCGTTGCTTCATACTGTTTGTGCGATACTCTGAAATTTGACGAGATAGCAATTTGTGAACTCTGCCTTTATGACTCTTTTCCAAGTTCAAAACCACGGTGTTTACAGTTCTTACTGATGTTACTCACATACAACGGCTCGTTGTGTGGCTGGGTTATTTACTGAGATAAAGGTCTTGACTCATCATGACTTGTGAAAGTGCATGGGATTAAGGTCTCTAAATAAAATAAAATATATAAATTGTGTCTAATGTAATATATAAATGTACATTGAAAATGTCTAGGGAAAAAAAATATTGTAAAATAGGTCTAAAAGTGCAGAGGCAAAGTTACCAACCCACATCTCCACACCATTCCGTAATCTCCTAAACCTTCATGCGGGATTTGAATCCGGAACCCCCGCAACATGTTTAGGAACCGCCGCAGACTGGAATACTACTAGTCACAAGTCGCAGATTTGCATGTTTCTTTCCTTTTGAAATTAATCCAATATGACTTTTTCCGTTTTTATTGAGTACAGAAGTGATGCTTTTCTTGGAAACAAGGACATTCTGCTTGTTGTACACGTCACTAACAGCGTAATAGCTGGGGCTTGCATCGAAAATGGTTCGATTTGCTTTGCATTTTTGCAGCTGGCACAGGATAACTCTAGGCAGGCAGTGCTGCGAATGATGTATGCTTATCATCGCGCAAAGCGTTACCTTTGGCTCACAAACACGCACTTGGAAATTGTTTTCTGAGATCGAAAACGGCCTTCCTTGTAACTGCGCCAGTCTGTTACTTCTCTGACTACATTCGGCAACACAGACAGTGGAAACTGACGATAAATGAAACGAGATGGTAATTGGAAAATCTAATTTGGGAAGGTAACGTTTGAGATGCGTTTTGTGATCTGGTAGATTATGTAACCGGTAGAGTGGGTAGCTTTTCAAGTTAAACATATTCTTTCTTCTCAGTAGTGGTCTCAAAGATGTAGTTGGTTAAATATTATGAATGATTTTACGCCGCTAGAAATACGATGTATGAAGCAAGATCTAGCATTGCTGACCAATAGTCATGTTTATTTGATGATTTATTTGTATTTTTGATAGCCTGCTTTGTATGTATACGTCTTTTTGTGGGCTTTTTTTATTTTGTTACTCCTTGGTTAATTTTTTGAGAAGATTTCGTTGCAATATTGTTTTTGTCAGTCGATTTTGCATTATGATAACGAGCTGTTTAGTTTTGTGTCAATAACCTGTTTTCGTAACGGAAAATGTTTGCCGTAACCAAGAAAAATTTACACTTCTCCTTCTGCCTTCGTTGAGGAAGGAGGTCCGCTAGAGAGACCAAGTCTGAGGGATAACATTCCTCGTCAGGCAAGAAGATTAAGGCTATAAAAGAATTTGTGCTTCGAAGTAATATTACGTCGGAGAATAGATCGGCTATAATTTTCGATGAGAGAGTTGATTTTCTCTGGGAATTGAACATTTTAGTTCAGGTTAGAAAAAAAACATATTGCATGCCAGGGAAAGATACGTAGTAAGGTGAATAGAGAAATTTCGTCGGGAATACAACCGTTAAAGTACACACGATTTTCAGTTTTAAAAGAAAGAAGACTTTCAAATTTGAAACTGTGTTGAACCGTTTTAAATAAAGGTGAGCTTTGTTTAACTAAATCTGATGTGTTACACTCACATGACTTTCTCTAGCTACTCTACAAACAAACTTCTTACAAAAGATACTTTTTCTTTCAACACCACTCTAATATAGATAAACATTAGCAGAATGTTTTAGTTCCTTTTAAGTAGACTAGAACTAAGGGAATGCACTAGGCTAAAGCGATAATCAAATGTTTTAAAAGCTGCCGTTATGCGATTGTCATTGCAAATCACCTCTTTGCTTGACCAGGTGTAGAATAAAAGAAAAACGAACACTCCCGTCTGTGAAAAGTATAAGTACTTCACAACTGAAACTAATAAAGAATACCTCTAAAACGGTAAGTTACATGACATAACTTGTATATTTTCACGAGATCTACATTTTTTGTATAGTAAGCTTTTTTCTATCACTTACGGTTTACTAATTATTCTAAATTAAGCAAAATTCATCCAGAATAAATAGGTCTTTAGAAGCTATTCCCAGAAAACTCAAGATATTAATTTTATTTGTGATAGAAATGGCTTTAATGTGTGATATTTTAATCAAAATCGTTAGAGACATTTTTAAGAAAAACAACATTTTCGAAAATTTTTACATGTAAGGGGTAGTTATGGGTGGGGGGGATTTTCTTGAAAATCTTCGTGTCGCATCCTTGGAAGATACCAAACTTATATACTAAGTTTGGTATTTAACCGTCTTTTCGTTTTTGAGCTATGCTGTCCACAGAAACACACAGACAGTCAGACACACACACACACACACACACACGCACACACACATGGACCTGTTTCTGAAAACGCTTTTTTAGGATTCAGGGGGTCCTAAAACATATATTTCCGGTGAAATCTCGACTTCGAATTTTTGGGTGGAATACAGTACTTCTCTATCCCTATGTACATTGTACATACGAGGCTAGAGAAAGTAAAAAGAAAAGAAAGTGTTATTCCTTTCAACTAGTAAATCCCTGCATCATGTACGTGCCCTGAGTATAAGCGTTCTCAACAAGTGTTTACCGATTGATCTGGACCCGGATAGGCAGAGTTCTTATTGTATACAACTGCTGCAAGTAAGCCACCACATTTCTAGAATCCTTGCTGCATGTATTACCTTTTTTCGTAATGTCTTTTTATATTATGATTAATATTACTAAATTATTATTCGATTAGTGTGTAGTTCCATTACAAACAGTCAAGTGAACTGAAGTGGCTTTGGTTTGTATTTGCTGCTCGCAGTATTAAGGAGTGTGAAGATAACAGGAGGGATACAAAACGTTTTGTTTGCATCAGAGTGAATCAAAGCCTAGAGTTTTACTCTCCACAAATGAGAGTCTATTATAAACTATATCACCTCTTTTCCCCCACACCATTTCGTAATTCCCTCTCGCTAGTACATTGTGTAGCGCAATATATTCACAATTACTCTATAGATCTAGCATTTTTTGAAATACTAGGTTTTTCCAAGAATAGCTCTAACAATTTTGATAAAACACCATTTTAAAATATTAACATAATAAATAAAATGTATTAATTGGATTTTCTGGGAAATGACTGCGAAGTCTTCATCCGGAAGTAATTTTATATAGTCTTGTACACTCAAAGACATTTAAAATACTCCTGGAAATACTTGTCACTGCCTCCGCCCATGTCTTCCACCTGTTTTGGTGCTGGTTGCCACTTGTGCCTCCCTCTGACTCTAAGTCTCTCTCATATAGGCTTGCTATGCTGTTAAACCGAATTGAACAAGCCACTTTACCGAAGGGGAAAAGGGGGTGCATAACTTACAACAATTAAATTCTAGGTTGCGAACTGATGATCTCTAAACCTTCTGGTTGATAATAAGCCACCTCTCTCACCGGATGATAATGTTTTCTCTGTGGCACATACTGAAGTTCTAATGCCATGTATTTCGCGCACTTGGTGGAAAACTATTTCTACAAGTCAACCTGTTCTGAGGGAGCGTAGTGTGCTTGAAGGATCCGAGGTGAGCTGCCCAATAAATTGGTATGTTGTACCAGAATGGTACCAATGAAAATCGTCGTAAGACAGACTCCCCATTAAACGTTCACATTTTCAGCCAAATCACAGCGCCAGGTGTTAATTTTTATATCTTTGGTATACAACTGATAGACGAAAACATTTGCACTAAAAATTTAGATCTCTTTAAGCCACAAAATTTATTCTGAGTAACGTTTTTGTAACATAAACCATTTCCGACATATCCATTATTAATGGTTGGACTTGTTCAGCCCTTCATCTTTTAACCTCCTATGGATTGTTAGATGTTTCTCGCAAATGAGAGGAAGTATGGAATTTTAAAGCCAACTATATCGTGCAGTTCTTAAACATTTGTCTATGTCTACTTTCTTTGTATTTATTACGAAATGTGTGATATGGCTGAGCGGCTTTCTTATTTGAGACTGAGGAATAATTAAATATTTTCATGGGCGGCTTACCAATCCAACCACATAACCTCTGAAACGAGGGGATCGGGGATTTCAATTAGGAACTCCTAGATAAAGAAGTAAGCTCGGTTCCCGAAAATGCTCTGGAATTATTATCAGTCCTCAGGAAGCAGGAATTTGAGAAGACATAGAAAAAGTTTGCAATCATACTGTAACAGATATTTATACTTGTAAATAGGAAGGAGAAGAAGAAATTATATACCATTTCTGCAAAGGTTCGTCTCGATAAAATGAAGTACATAGAAGAACTTGCTTTCGCAAGAAAAGCAGTAATAGGTACAGAAAGTAATTTGAATGTTATCACATCAGATTGTTTTTCTTTGTTCATGAAGAGAGAACCTAATTTCGGAGCCATCAAAAGGTGATACACTCTTAAAAGAGAAGATTATGAGTTAGTCCTAGTATATTTCTTTATTTTCTTGTACTACAAGAAAACTAATTCTGGAAATATCTATTTTGAATAGCATGAAGTATAAGTATGTGGTCCTCCGTGGTCTAGGAATACTATGTTAGTATCTGGTTTCCGCAGTTATGGGTTCAGCAAAGGCGATGACTGTCTTTCGGCCTAAAATTCCATAGCATGGCTTCATTCGCAAGGGAAGTAAAGCCGGTGATCTTGTGTCATCGACTTACGGCACATCAAATATAAACAGACCTCTGAGGAACGTTAAGCAACCTTTCACCTTTGATATAGAATGCAACATTGTGAACCATAGCAGTTAGGGAACATCTATAAATAATGCTCAATTTTATTATCTTTACAAAAGAATAAGCTTTTGTAAGAATAATTAACTGCAGAGAAACTTATATGATGCAACATCATATGTTTTATTTTCTCTAGCCCCTATGTACAATGCACAAATGTCCCTCGCACTCATACATATAAAAAAACAATAAAAATCAGTTTTAAATAAAATATAAAAGAATTTAAATCAGACCCAAGAAAAATAACACATATTAATATTCTTATAAATAAAATTCTAGAAGAAGGTATTGCATTCCATCCAAAAAATGGCTACCGAGATTTCATCGGGAATACGTGTTTTGCAAACTCCTGAATCCGAATATGTATATTATATATTCTATATATATTCTATGTATATATTCCATATATATAATTTGAGACCAGTGTCTGTTTGTGGATGTGTGTGTCTCTGTCTTTGTCTGTGGACTACATAACTTGAAAACTAAAAATCTGTTAAATAAATTTTTGTTTGGTGTCCTCTAAGGATGCAACACGAAGATTTTCAGGAAAATTCCTCGCCAAACTACCCTTCATATGGAACACCTTTCTAAATTTTGAATTTTATAAAAAAGACTGATGTTCTCATGTATTAAAATGTTTAAATGTTAAATTAAATGTTGATCCTGAATTTAATAGGAAGTTCTCTTCACTCTTTTGCATAACTGGTAAACCGTAAGGGATGGACAAAAGCTTACTGCACAAAAAATGTAGATTTTCTTAAAATTCACAATCTATGTCTTATACTTATCTTTGTAGAGCTAATAATTTCAGATATATTACCTGTTAAACATTTCAATTTTAATGTCTTAAACTTTTCTCAAACGGGAAGCTGTTATATATTTCATCTCTCTTTTATTTTATTCCTGAACGTAGAAAAAGAAAGAAATTGTCTCAGAGTGACAATTCTAAAAGAGTTGACTTTTAGTTTAACCTAATATATTCGATTATTTGCCTTCTATCTATAAGGAACTAAGTAATTGAATATTTCTGGTAAGATGTATCCTGATTAGCCTAAAGAAGATAGAAGAATAAACATTTATAAGGATAGGTAGAGAGAGTCATATGAGTGGAACTCGCGTACATGTACACAGTGTGTAGAGAAGGTTGCACCCACAAATTGGATGTCTTGATTTCTCCGGAAATATGTTTTGAACTGCTTATGTGTGAGGGTATGTGAATGTGTGTATCTTTGGACAGCACACTTCAAAAACTAAACGACCGTTATATACCAAAGTACCTTTTATATGGAAACGTTTTGAAAACGTTTGTTTTTCTCAAATAGACGCTAACGATTTTGATTAAAATATTGTATATTAAATATATTTACATCGCAATTAAAATTTATATTTTGAATTTTCTGGGAATATCCTATGAAGACCTCTTTCTACTGGATGAACTTTGCAGATATTTGCATAACGGTTAAACGTAAGAGATAGACAACAACTTACTGCAGAAAAAATGTAGATTTCGTTAAAAGACTTAGTTTATGTTCATGTAAGTTTCTATTGTAGAGTTGACCGTTTTAGAGACATTCCTTGTTATTGGCTTCATTTTTTAACCACATAACCTTTCTCAAACGGGACCATGCAAAGCGAACCGGATATCAATTATTTCACACAGCGACCAGTTTTTAAAAGATTTGATTATCGCTTTAGCCTAATGTATACTCTTATTATCCTACTACATACAAGGAAAGTGATACGACAAATTTTGCTAACAATTTCATTGTTTTCTCACAGAAACCGTGTGTAGGATAGGAGTTGGATAGGTAGAGTCAGACTGAAAAATGCAATGCCATAGCCGGGACATAAACGAAGGATCTCCCGTCTCTATGCACTTGCTTTACCACTGAGCTACTATGGCAACATGCCGGTGCAGCACTAAGTTTCTCAACTGACTCGCATGTTTTTAAATGCAGTCATACATTCTGCAGCACATAAAAAGCTTCAATTTGCCCGAGTGCAAGGTTATGTTGCCTCAGTACTTCGCCATGTTCATACAGGTGTCATCATGGTAACAGTTCCGGCCCCATATTGAGCTTTTCTCTGGCGGTGTCACGTTAGCAGTGATCCGTGAACAAGTAACCATAACTACACACAATTTATCACAACCCACAGCTTGCTGCTGCAGGCTCGTACATCACAGATCCCCTCTACACCAAGTGGCGGGGTTCCCACGACCTTATGAACCCAGTGACAATATCTGCTCTGTGATTCCCAGCATGTTTTCATGTCCATATAGATCAAGCCTGCTTAAAACGCGCAGTATGCGAAAAAAAATCTTATGTGTTCCATTCACATGGCCTTCTCTACAACTCTGCAACAAGTTATTGTTAATAAGCTTATACTTCTATTTACTTCATGCTAATCGAGAAAAACTTAGCAGAAATAGTCTTATGGCTTGCATCCTTGTAAATAGAAGTGAAATAAGGGAGTACCATAGGTTAAAGTGATAGTCAAAAGTGGTTACTATGTGTCTGAAGTTCCTTTGTTTGTTTGGACAGAAGTTGACAAATTCTTGAATGAGAAAAGTATAAGTTTTTCAAAGCTGAATCTAAAAACAAGGAATATCTTAAAAACGATCGACTCCACGAAAAACATTTATATAACATAAATTATGTGGTTTAATGTGCTCTACGCTTATATACATTTTATTTGTCTACTAAATAGCTTTAATGTAAGATATTTCAATCAAAATCATTAGAACCATTTTTGCGAAAATTAAAATTTTCGAAAAAATTTCCATGTATAGGGTAATTGGGGATTGGAGGATTTTTTTGAAAACCTTCGTGTCGCATCCTTGGAAGATACCAAACCCAAATACCAAGTTTGGATTTTAACGGACTTGTCATTTTTGACCTTGCTGCCCATACACACACACACACATACAGACATTTTTCTAAAAATACTTTTTTTGGATCCAGGGAATCTGAAAACGTATATTTCCGGTGAAATCTCGGTGTCGAATTTTTGGGTGCATTAAAATACCTTCTCTACAGTACACTATGTACATAGTACGTGTAGAGAAAGTGACTACCTCGTAGTTGTACTTTCCCTATCATGTATGTACATTGTTTTAGTATACATAGTACCTAGAGAGTGTTGAATTCCAATCAAAATTAGATTTCGAGATATCACCGGAAATATATGTTTTAAAGTTCCCGGAGCCCAAAAAATTTTTAGAAAAAGGTGTGTGTGTCTGTGAGTGTAAGTATGTGTGTAAGTGTGTTTATCTGTGGACAGCATAGCTCAAAAACCGTTAAAAACCAAACTTGTTATATACGTTTAGCATCTTCTAAGTGTGCCACTCGAAGATTTTCAGTAAAAGCACCCTGTCACAAACTACCCCTTGCATAGAACAACTTTGTTCTCAAAATGGCTGTAACGATTTTGATTAAATTATCATCTATTAATGCTATTTACATCGCAAACCAATGTAGACATATTTTGAATTTTCTGTAAATAGCCTCTAAAGACTTGTTTATTGTGTATAAGTTTTACATAACTGTAAATCCAGTTAAAACGCATAGCTAATTTATGTCATACACATTTTTCTTGTACAGTTGACCGTTTTCGTGATATTCCTGCTTATTGGTTTCAATTTTGAACTGCCAAAGTTTGCAGTGTATTTATTGTCCCACGTAATGGGAGCCAAGTATGCGATGGACATAACACGCCGTTGAAGAGCACACGCGTGCCTGACTCCACTGCCAAGAGAGTAGATCTCCCACGTGCCTGGTTTTGAAGATCCACTATTGATGATGTTGCCTCCGGCGTAGGTCAGCCTGCATGGAGTTTGACTCACTCGGGTGGTAATGACAATTGGAAGTGGTATTGCGAAATAGTTAGCACACTTTCACTTTATTTATTCGTTTTATTCTTGACTAGAAGTAAGACATGTAGACAAGCACTTTGCTTTACAAGCTAACTGATTACGATTATTTCTAGGAGCTTTCCTTCTTTAACGACTTAACTTAACTTCATTCATTAAACTGATTACTTTCTCGCTTATTACTTTCACACCGTATAATAATCTGACAACGAACCTCGAACTTAGCGGTGATTGTTATCAACAGTAGTTATCGTACATGGCCTTAAGTGACCGACTGACTGCCCAACAGCAATTACGCGTACATAGCGACTGAGTATATGTGAGAGTTAAAGAGTGTGCAAGAGTGCGTATCCTGACATCCTACAGTCTGCTGCTTATATAGTAGATTTTCTAACATGGCTGTTTCTTTCTGATTGGTCAGAAAGACCGCGAACTCGGCATCGAGATAGTCCATAATGCAGCTTTCTTTACCCAGAATGCATCATAACTCCCTCGTGACCATCATCACACAATGGAGAGAAACTCATTTCTCTGCAATTCGGGTCTTCAGATTGCGTCCTCACTTATTTCTCTATTGCACGCACATGCAAAAGAGTACGTGACCAACAATAGAGTTCTTTTTCACAAAGAGCCTTCCCCTCTCCAATAGCCAAGTTTGGTAAACAACTTTGAGCTGTGCTTGCTAGAAGCTAGCTTTACACCTTTAAATAATTAAATGATTGATAATTAACACTTTTAAATACATTAAATTATTGATAATTGGTGGATATAATAATAATCATAGTGACGAGGCCGACTAACGATCTCAACCTTTAACTTTCTCTATACGCGCTATGTATATAGTGTATAGAGAAGGTATTGCACTGCACCAACATTTTTGATACCGAGATTTCAACATTTTTGATACCAAACTTGGTATTTAAGTTTAGTATCTTTCAGGGATGCGACACGAAGATTTTGAGAAAAATCCCCCCACCCCAAACTACACTTTACATGGAACTTTTTTCGAAAATTTTGATTTTCTAAAAAATGCCTCTAACGATTTGTTTAAAATATCATATATTAAAGCTATTTACATGACAAATAACATATATATTTTGAATTTTCTGAGAATAGCCTCTGAAGACTACTTTATTCTCGGTCAACTTTACGGAACTTTGCATAACTGCTAAACCGTAAGAGATGGACAAAAACTTACCACACAACAAATGTATAGCACCTTAAAACACACACTTTATGTTACATACATTTTTTTCGTGGAGTTGATTGTTTTTGGGATATTCCTTGTTTTTTGTTTTTTTCAGCTATAGAGACATACTTTTCTCGTATAGGACTTTGTGAACTGGTGTCCATACAAACAAAGTAACTTCAGTCACTGAGCAACCAGCTTTTGACTATCACTTTAACCTATGGTACCCCCTTATTTCGCTTCTACTAACAAGGAAGCAAGTAATAAAACTATTTCTGCTAAGTTTTGCTCCATTAGATGAAGTAAATAGAATAATTTGTTGCAGTGATATAGAGAAAGTCATGTGAATGTAACACATCAGATTTTTTCACACAGGATGCCGCTTTCGTTTCGTCTCTCTTGTTTTACTGCTGGCCATGCAAAACGAGCCGATCCTCATTGATTCTTACATGGACCAGGTTGTAAAAGATTTGATTAACGCTTTAGCCTAGTATATATTTCTTAATTTCCCTTCTGCTTATAAGGAATCAAGTAATAAGATCAATTCTGCTAATTGGTATGATTAGATAAAAGAATAATCCTTTGTAAGAACAGTTTGTATATTGAACAGCTGGAGGAAGCTATGTGAATGGAACACGTCCGATATTTTAAAATCAGCAATATTTGATATGTGCTTAGAACCACATCCTTCAACAATTCTTGCGAAATTGTTTTACCTCCGTTCAAAGAAGCTTTCTTTATAATAACTTTTAAATATATATCGTTTCAAGCGAAATGAAATCTGCGATTATAAATAAATAGAAAATAGGACCTTCTGAACCTTGATATTAAAAATAAATATAGTAAGGTACAGCAGGACAGGCTAGTACAGCATAATATGAATACATTTAACCATATATTTGTTATTTTAATACAATTTAGCTTAAATGTGTTTTAAAATATGAAAGCATTGACATATATGCTCACAATGTGAAGTATTCAAAAAATAATTTGTTCGAAATCAGAATCAGGCGAAGAAAAACAAAATATTATATGAAATTTAATATTACCAGTAGTCAGGGTTGGGGGATTTATTTTCGCTTCAGAGTAAGCGAACAAAATGACTTGCATGTATGTGCTGTACACATTATGCTTTACAACATATCAAATATTTACAATCATTCATCTCCCACTTGGTATACTATATAGTGTCAATTTGTGTAAAAACTGCAATAATTTGTTACATTGATAGCACGGAAACTATGTGTTAAATTACTAATTTTTTGCAGAAATGTTATTACACAGTCCTTGTAAGCATACAAAATTTGAATTAAAATAAATGATGGACTTTTTCCGCTGTCCGGTTTCATATGTTCGAATCAAGTTGTAATAAATTGTAATGCTCCACGATTACTGATCGTTATCATTCGGAGAACTAATATTAAGTAAATGCAGAGAATAGCGTTTTTTCTCAGCAGCCCAAGGAATTTGTCAACTAGACGGGTGACTAGCGACTACCTTCCGTGTCAATTTTTTACTTTCTCTATACGTACTAGGTACATAGTGTATAGAGAAGGTCTTGCACTCCACCAAAAATTTCGATACCGAGATTTCACCGGAAATGTATGTTTTAGGGTCCCATGTATCCAAAAAAAAGTATTTTCAGAAAAAGGTCCGTGTGTGTCCGTGTGCCTGTGAACACGATAACTCAAAAACCAAAAGTCGGTAAAATACCAAACTTGGTATTTGAGTTTAGTATCTTCCAGGGATGCGACATGAAGATTTTGAGAAAAATCTCCCCAACCCAAACTACCCTTTACATGGAACTTTTTTCGAAAATTTTGATTTTCTAAAAAATGGCTGTAACGATTTTGATTAAATTATCGTATATTAAAGATATTTACGTGACCAATAAAATGTATATTTTGAATTTTCTGGGAATAGCCTCTGAAGACTACTTTATTCTGGGTCAATTTTACAGAATTTTGCATAACTGCTAAACCGTAAGAGATGGACAAAATCTCACCACACAACAAATGTAGAGCACCTTAAAACACACAATTTATGTAATATTGTGGAGTTGATTGCGTTTTTTCGTGGAGTTGATTGTTTTTGAGATATTCCTTGTTTTTGTTTTCAGCTATAAAAACTTATACTTTTCTCATACAGGACTTTGTGAACTCGTGTCACTACAAACAAAGGAACTTCAGTCGCAGAGCAACCATCTTTTGACTATCATTTTAACCCATGGTATCCTCTTATTTCGCTTCTACTAACAAGGAAGCAAGTAGTAAGACTATGTCTGCTAATTTTTGCTCCATTAGATGAAGTAAGTAGAATAATTTGTTGCAGTGATGTAGAGAAAGTCATGTGAATGGAACACATCAGATTTTTTTCTCTTTACCCTCCGAAGCAGTAATTGTAAACACACCGATACCCTCCGCGCCTAAAAGGTACTGCTGGAATTAAATATTCCGATTCCCTCCTGCACTTCGACTTTGAACTCAGTTTGTGTTGGTAATACCTACTACCCAAGTCGATAATAAATACACCAATCGATTGGACGCCTCCTAGGTCCTTGGCCTTGGTAGTAGGCCTGTTCACTCTGGTCCTCTCGTACTAAGATATTTAACATTATTAAAGATAGAAACCAACCTGGCTCACGCCGGTTTAAACAATACAGCAGTGCGGATGTGTGTGTGTGTAGACAATGGCAAACGCGGAAGAAATCATAAGTGAAAGGGGCAAGGCTTTTGATTCTTCTAGGACACTATAAATTTAGCTTCCAAAAATATTGAAAGTTGGAGTTAGGAGGTTGAAGCATTAAATGTAGCCTCTATAAGCGCTCGTCCAATGTTGGATTGCAAGTCTACTCGCGCTTATGTTTGACTTTGTGTAGCATTTGACTCTTCTCAGGGCGTTGTTGGGCTTCACAGATCCAGACTACCTGGCAGCTTCTTAAATAATAAGTTGCTTGGATTTTTGTAGAATCGCAGTTTATTTTTATAGCTATTATTTGACAATTCCAAAGATAAACTGTAATCGCTCGATGCAATTCTTTACTTCGTTGAACGCTGTGAATCCATGGGCGCGTATAATTCAACACGAATACATTTTTACGCGTTATCTCTAAACGGCCTTTTCCATTACGCGTGAAGAAGCCTCCTTCTTCATGATAACTTGGCGTCACCAGCCAGAAAATCAACACGTAACTATAGATACTGTTGAAAAGCAATGTCGCATCGAGAAAATCAAAAAACTTAAATGCGATGAAAGCACAAGGAGTAATAAAATTTGCATCCAGCGATTTCAACTTCGGAAGCAAAGGAATAAAAACAATTGAACATCATATATTATAAACATGACATAAAACTAATAAAATGTTGGCAGATTTTGGGAATAATGTATAAATATTGCCTCAAGGTGGGCATGTGATTTAAAAATCTATGTGTGTAAAGTGTGAGGGAAAATCTTGCGGTTAAGGCTTGAAGGGAATCGGAATACCCTTACTTGAATAAAAGAAAATTGGGAGGGAAAACAACTGTACCTTTTTTGCGAGGTAACCAGAACCGCATTTTTGGGAGGAAATCGGTCGGATCCGAACTAGCCGATATCCACGTGTTTTCAAAGGAAGGCGTAATTGGGGTCGGGCCACAATATGCTGTTCTGCCCAAAGGAAGTAACCAAGTAGTTGTTCAATCCTCTGCGCGTATTGTTGCGATAAAGGCAGTACATGTGCCACATACTAAAGTGCATCATCAGCAACGAGAACGTGGAGATCTATACCTCTCCAACAGTAATTAAACATAGCAGCATAGACTGCATAAGTAGATAGCACACCCTTGTACTTCAGATCTCTCGCGCCTTCTTCTGGTGGTCCAGCGGTAGTAGAGAAAGTATCATTAACCCAAAATACAGGTTCATCATAACTAACAGCGCAAACTGAAACGGTTGAAAATGTACGATAAGAGAAGTAAAAGTGTCCTAGCAATCATAGGTCCGCAAACAAGCCGTGTATGGGATTTAGTACTGCGAAGTGTGCTTACGGAGCGCTACTGACTGCATTAGTACACATGAATTTGAAAACGTAGATATGCAAGAAATGTATGTCCGCATAGCACTGCCTGGTGGTTCCATTTCGGCTAGGTATATTTCAGTCTACCTGACAGCCAACAGATTTGACGCTCGACTGAGTACTATACCTATTGTTTGTCATGCATGCTTTGATTTCTAATCCATCTGGCGGCAATGTTTAGTTTTGTAAACAAGATCATATAGCGGACTACTTCACAACGAGTCACGCATAACTAGGATGTCAGTGGTGCCTAATAACCACACATTTGCAACAATAAATCTCGCACACGGCTTGTTTGCGGACTCATGTTTGCTGAAGCATTTTGCTTCTGTTATCGCACACTTCCACCTTTTCAGATGGGCTATTAATTATGATGCATGCCGTATAAAGACAATTGAACAGGATTTTGCTACACTTGCGGAACAGCGACACTAAAGATTCTAAAGAAATCACACTTTTGTAGGTAAATAACTTGGTTTTTACTGAAGAGTGTAGTTTGACATTGAGCGACGAACATCAAAGAGTTTCCAGCTTTCAAATGTTGAAAATGAACCTACTCTTGTGCTCCTAAAAGCCAGATGTCAAGAGTTTTTCTTGTTAGAATATATTTACGTTTTGTCGGTAGAAATACGTCATGTACTCTCCGCCAATTAATTAGCCGATCGTAGATTGTACTTAGCACAGAAGCATACTGTTTCCACTTGACTCGTCGAGATCATAAAGACAAAGCCATCTGAACTAGGGAAGTTTCCTGGAACAACCTAAGGGAGGGAAAGGGGTAAGATTGAACTTCCATCCTTTGCCGCTTCTCTCTAGACTGTGGTTGGCTATTCCCTCTTTTCAGGCAACTATCCATCACCATTGATGTACCAGCTGATTTCTTCGACAAGCCAAAGATCTCTGTAAATTCGCTAAAGGCGTTACAGCTCTGGACCGAACTCTCTCCAACGCCTATACTTTGTGCTTCTATGATAGTCACTGCCTAATAAAATAAAAGAATGGTTGAATTCATTTCCGATTTGTTGTTGTATGTTCTCATTTTCGTTACTGATACTTAGCAAGCACCGTAAGTACTGTGCTTTCTCGGGCGTTGACCTCTTTTACTTTCTCTACACGTACTATGTACATAGTGTATAGATATGAGATACCAAGATTTAACCAAAAATACATCTTTTGGGACTCCTGAAAGAAAATAAACATTTTTAGAAAAAAGGTCCATGTGTGTATGTGTTTGTCGATGGACCGCATAGCTCAATAACGAAAAGATCGTTGATTAGCAAACCTGGTATTTAAGTTTCGTATCTTCCAAGGATACGACACGAAGATTTTCAATAAAATCTCCCCATCCCCAAACTACCTTTTGTATGTAAAGTTTTTTGAAAGTTTTTCACAATACAAGTAAAATGTATATTTTAAATTTTCTGGGGATAGCCCCTGAAGAGCACTTTATGCTAGTTGACTTTTGCAGAATTTTGCAGAATGAGTAAATCATAAGAGGTAGACAAAAGCTTACTGCACAAAAAATGTAGATCTCGTTCTAACACCCAATTTATGCCATATACAGTTTTGTTGTTGAGTTGACCGTTTCCAAGATACCATTTGTTACTGGTTTTAATTTTAATATAATTTTCTCAGACAGGAAGTGTCCGTTTTTCTTTTGATCTACTTCTGGTCAAGCCAAGAAGCCAATTTCAATAACAATCACACAACGATAGCTTCTAAAACATTTGGTTATCGCTTTAGCATAGCGCATTCCTTGGGTTCACTTTTACTTCTAAGGAACTAAGTAATAAGTACATTTGGCTATTGCTTATCTCGATTAGCATGGCGTAGAAAGAAGGATAATCTTCTGTGAGAAGTATTTGTAGAACAGTTAGAGAAAGTTATGTGAGTGTAGGGCATCAGATTTTTAATTTTTAATCTATTTTATGTTATATAACTACTGTTCGGTTAGATATATCGTTGACGGATGTCGTGGATGCCTTTCAGGCTCATCCCCGTACCATACTTACCACTCTTCGCTTGGCGGCAAGCAAGTGGTGTTAAGATTACATCTGTAGTCAGATGGCGAGTACGGGCAGATAGAGGCTTGCTGCTTCCACCACTGGTGGAGTACAGCCAGCTTTGGAGACATATAGGCTAGTTACCTCGAAAAACGTAGCTCGTGCCACTCTGTGCACTAAAATATTGTCTTCAATCTAAATGTTGAAAATGACTTACGTTTATATTGTAGGGATTGCCGAAAATATGCCAGGAATCCATGTGTTTGCTGGCAAAGCTTGTACTCCTTCGTGCTTTTTAGTTGTATCTCTTAGGTACAACTAATTCACATCCAAATATAGTTACATAAGCAGACCGTGTTGAATGTACTGGCGATATCTGCACGCATTTGATAAACAGCAAAGGTATTATGAATTCCGCTCATCATTCAGTTGCATTATTACAGCACAACTGAGAATTCTTATCTTCTGCTAGTTTACAAGTGTGTGCTGTATCGAACTATTGAAATATTAGTTTAAGACCCCAAAATAGTTTCAGCCTATCTTGCCTACTACTATGCTGCTATTTTCTTGTTTGACTATTTTTATGTTTGCTCCATTTAAAAGGTACTTTAACCATATATTCTATATGTGTTAATACAAGCACGTATAAAACTGATACAGCACAGATAAAACGAGCAAATTCATGTTTATGAGAGAGACTTGTATCCCTTAAACCGCTTTTCCACTGCACATAGAAGCTTCTTTTACATAGCTACTTAGATGAATTGTAAAATAGTCTAAGAGAAGCAGTCTGGGATATACCTGCCGCTTAGCAGGTTCTATAAAGTCATCAAAACCTAGTTTATTTGTCTGACGAAACTACTATGTCATTAAAAACATGTTCTATTCATGCTTGTCGAGTGTGGTCACTGCCGAAATTTAGTTCTCAGTGGTAAATTAAGCAATGTCCGTTTGACCTTGCCTCCGGTTTACTGTCTCTCTCGCTCCTTTACACGATATCTCGTTCACAGGTAGACGTTCTGTACGGCTATAGGAGAAATAGAGAACCAAACACGAGCTGCTAAACTAGTTTTTGTGATAATGCTTTTTATTGTTCCTAAGTATAGTAAATACACATATTATTAGATTATCCTTATATGTGTAAGCTATATATTTCACTATTGGCCAAGCTAAAAAGGCATGTTTATATACACACTCAAAAATGAATAAAACCAGGTTTATGAAAAATAAGTTATTTGTGAGTCTTGAAAATGAATTTGCACATATACAAATTGTCATACTACAGAAACATGAATATACATCTCAAAATTAATATAAAAGGTCCTTCTTGCTCAGTATCATATCCTAAACGAAATATGTAATACAATAGATGTGCTAGCTTCAGTGGGAACAAAACAAAGTATTTATTCATTATTATAATTACTATGAATTAAAAAAAATGTGTCGTTGAGTTGGTCTCGGTTCACCAATCATTCTTTTATTCTAACAAATTCCCGATCTTCGCTTTATGTTGTAAACTAGAGTTTACTTAGAACTGAAGGAACATCATCGTTTGGAACGTCTGTAAAGCATGCAAGGCCATCTACCCTAGACAGAAAATATCGCCTATAAAATGAAGTTTCGAACGGTATTTACCGTATCCACTCTAGACTACACTACTCCACACATATATTTTGAGGGTTGCATATACATCAAGGCTCAGGTTAACAGGTCTTCGTTTCATGTCTCTAGTTCGCCGGTTCCCATGGCCGCGCTCGCTAAAATGCCCAGCATTGGTACTTCGTTGCGCACAGGATCGCGGGTTCAAGTCTCACCTCGGGCATTGGTATTTGCAGTCGTTAGTAAAAACTGCAAACAAACAGGAAAACATCAGAAAGACTGAGAAAATAAGAAACAAAACGAATGGAGAAAAAAAGTTTGGACATTGCACATCACTTTTTTTTTCTTTCTCTACTACTATTTCAAAAAGTCCAAGATTAGTACAGATTTCATTAATTCCAGCTTTTAGTTCACCTATCTATTTCGCTGTAGACAGTGTTTGTAAAGGAATATGGGCGTAATGCATGCAATTTTTTTTTCCCCCTGCTGTTTGTTTTATTTATGAATCGTTCATTCGGTGAAGATATATTTAACATCTTTCTTATGACGTGGGCTGTAAAAATTATGCAACCATTTTATAGTCATGATATTCTAAACACCTTAAACTATTTTGCCACATTGCTAGCATCGTTGTTGGATTATACAAACGGAAGTGTTTTTGTTTCTCTTCGTCAAAAAAGGTCCTGCCTATGAAGAAAACAATGTATTCACATTTTCTCTTTCACACACTGATTTTCAACAAGCATGCAAGAAACGGTGCAACAGCAATCACCAAATAAATATACTGACATGTTAAAGAAGTGGATTAGGAATTTCAAATGAGATATTTAAAATATTCAAGATTCATAGGATCATCTGGTGAGAAAAGTTGGACTACTTTATATAAACGAGTTTCACCTTTTTATTCATTTGAAGAATTTTTATCGTTGGCAAGAGTTTAATTGAAAATGACATGAAGTATAAACATGACAGCAGTATCTTTCTATGCAGTTTGAGTGAAAAAGTATTAATTAATTGTTTTCCCAGAAACCGTGAGTAGGATAGGAATTGAATAGGTACAGTTCATAGGAAAAAAGTGATTAAGTGCTGTGACCTTTCAGTGTCACTTCGGCCTCACGGAAGCACACGAAGTTACACAATTTGGGTTTACACGAGCACGTGCACTATGCTGCAAAACATGCTTTTATACAGCTAAGTAAGACACAGTTTATTGCTTTATAATACTCGTATAAAATAGCAACCAGGGAACAATCAAAATAATTGTTTTTCACTAACATGCACAGAAACACTAAAAAATAACCTTAATAGTTGAGCTGTCCGCTACAGTTATTTATAAACAGGAAAAAGAGTGCCCAGAGTTAAAATGGCTCAGTCCTCTTGTGCTTCGTTTGAAACTCAATGTGATACCTAGCGTAGGTTCGAGCCTAGTAACCCAATTATTTTTTTTTTATTATTTAGTTTTTTAGTTTATATTAGTACCGTTTACAACCGATGCAGATTGCGTTATATCCTTCACTCTGGGAAATGTGAAATCTTTTTGATTTGCTGTTCTCGCAAACTAGAAAACAAAGAAAAACAGTGCAACCTGATACCCGGTTGCTTTTAAATGTAACAAAAAGGCTAAAAAACAAGAAAAAAACAAATTTGAATACTTTGTGATCCCCATTATTTGCTATCACTGCATGAAAGCCATCAGCGTTTGAAACTAATTAATGTCTTCTACTAGTGAATCCCAGGTGTCTGTCATGGCACACCAGAGGTGTGTAGCATTATTCAATCTGAGACCTCGAAAGAACATCTGATTTACTTTCGTCCAAACATGTTCTATTGGGTTGAGATCTGCTGAGTTTGTAGGTCACGGTATGTGCTCTAAGTTACTCGTGTGCTCCGAAAATCACATTTGAACTTTGGCTGACTTGTGGACCGAATGAGTATCCTGTTGGAATTTAATAATACTTTCAGGATAACGCTTTTGGGCAGATGGAAGTAGCACATGTTCTAGAATTTCAGAATAGGTTTCTTTATTCAGCTTTCCATGATCTCGTTCCAGCATACCTGCACCTTCCCGAGATAGCATGCCCAAGCAGTAACGCTCGTTCGACCACTCTTTGCAATTATTGCAACACTTATCAAGGAAATTCTGCAGGAGAAACCTGAATATGGCAAAATAATGTCAAATTAAAATAGAGATAACTCAAACTAAAGTAATTAAACAGGAAAAATGAACACCATGGTGTCATCGTATCTCCAAGCAATGCCTTCAGCAGTTCCAAGAGATGTAATTATATATAACGGGAAGTAGGAGTTTTTAGTTGGTGAAAATCCAACTACCACACAGAGTGGTGTCTTTGAAAAATGGTCTCCTACTATAAAAGAAACATTCCTTGCACGAGTGGCTAACGCATATAATATCGAGTACCACTAGGCCTATAAACAAACACAGTCGAATTGTCATCTCAGTACAATGTAGCTTCGTCGCAGAAAACTACTTCGCTCCAAGTTCTCGTACTGTACAGTAAATGCCAACTTGTCAAATTTGTGGGCTTCAGTTAGTACTTCCTTTATTGCTGCACGTCTACGCTGAATTGCGGCATCTTTACAGCGGTTGCTAACCGATCTAGCACTACCTGGGAATAAAAAGAAAGCCCTGTATTCAGCCGCCGTCAGAAATGGATCTCTTTCGACTTGACCTCTGCCGTGAGGGACCTGTCCTTATTCTCGGTGGATACATACGAGCGACCAGTGCTCTTCCTTGCAGCAACCTGTCCCTCTTCACAATATAACTTTGCCACCTCCTCGCAGTGGACTGTGGAACATCACACATGCTAACCACTCTGGTGGCCGTAAAACCCTGTCAAACCAAGGTGAGAACAGCAGAACGTTTATCAAGGCCTCTGCTATTGCTAAAGCATGAAGGAGTGCGTCTTTATAGTAGTGATTGAGGACCTCTTTCGGTGCCTAATGGAACCAAGCGCAACCATTTGACCAACACAGAAACACAATATGGACAAAGGAATGAAGCTTATCACCAGTAGTTTTAAACTTTGGCTATTATACATAATATATATCTGCAAATTATCTAATACTCAAGTTATAATTAATATAGCGGAAAATCTGTGTTAGTATAAATTAAGAATGTAAAATACAAAATATGATAGAAGACACAACATAAATGGTGGAGAAAAAATTATGCTGCTGTAGCGGTTTGAACTTAGGTTTGGTAATTTTCAAAGCGCTCGTGTTATCTCTGTTACCTCTATTTGTTTGGGCCAAAAAGCGTCTGCTGCCACATTCATATATGCGTTGTATTACTAGTCATGATTCTTATCATAACGTGAATCATTTGACGTATTCAGGGTACTTTTGACTTCTGAACGAGCTCATTGGTTGATTCAGTTAATTGGGAATTGGTTGCTCCACCTATATGTATAACTACCAATTAGCATATCATTAGGTAGAAACACTTTTCGGTTTGTTTATTAATTGCCTTACGAAGAATGGGTAGCATGGCGCTTGTTGTCGAAGTTTTATCAGGAACCAATACAAATGCGAGACACGGTGCAAGACACAGCCTGTTAATCTGTTCGACAGGCGATAACGCACGTCACAGACACTGTTGGGTAAGTTTAGCTGCAATATCGACCAGTGTAAACCTCGCTGCGATACGAAGTGAGACTGAAATATTCTGCTCTCAGAGTGCGCTCAATCATTTTCTCCATGACTGTACATAGTGTATAGGGAAGGTATTGTACTCCACCCAAAAATTCGATACCAAGATTTCACCGGAAGTATATGTTTAAGGGTCTCCTGACTCCAAAAAAAGTATTTTCAGGAAGAAGGTCCGTGTATGTGTATCCGTGTGTCTTGTGAACACGATAACTCGAAAACGAAAAGTCAGTAAAATAACAAACTTGGTATTTAAGTTTAGTATCTTCCAGGGAAGCGACAAAAATATTTTGAGCAAAATCCCCCCACACCAAACTACCTTTTACAGGGAACTTTTTTCGAAAATGTTGATAGTCTCAAAAATGGCTCTAACGATTTTGATTAAAATATGGTATATTAAAGATATTTACCTAACAAATAAAATGTATATCTTCAATTTTCTGGGAACAGCCTCTGAGGAGTATTTTATTCTGTATGCATTATTCCGAGTATTGTGTAACCATAAGATTTGGACAAAAATTTACCACACAAAATGTAGAGCATATTAAAACACACAAATTATGTCATATAATTTTTTCGTGGAGTTGATCGTTTTTGAGGTATTCCTTGTTTTTGGTTTCAGCTTTAAAAAACGTATATTTTTCTCAACGGGAATTTGTCAACTTGTGTCCTTACAAACAAAGGAACTTTATTCACGTAGCATCCAGCTTTTGACTATCACTTTAACCTATGATACTCCCTTATTTCTCTCCTACTTACAAGGAATCAAGTAATAAGATTAATTCTGCTTATGTTGAACTTGATTAGCATGATGTAGATAACAGATTAATGTTTTGAATAAAATGTTTATTTATCAAACAGCTACAGGATATCATGTGAATGGAATAGATAAGATACTTCTCTTCAACTTACAAGGAACCAAGAAATGAGACAATTTCGCTAATGTTTATCTCGATTATCATGAAGTAAATAGAAAAATAATATTTTTAATAATAGTTTGTTACAGAGATGTAGAGAAAGCCATGTGAATGACTCATAATTTTTAATAAACGTTTAAGAACTTTAATAAACAAAATCATACCTATTGTTGTATTGAAATTATAATAATATTAATAATAATAACATTATTATTATTAATAATAATAAAATTAATAATAATGCCAAAATGGTAGCTTAAGTTCACGTACATAGAAATTGCCAAAGATAAATAGGTAAGTGAGAATAATTTTAAAGCATTTAATAAATGTTGAGTTAAGAGTTTTTCATTTCCTCCCTCTCCCTCTCTCTCTCTCTCTTTCTCTCTCTCTCGCTACATACAAGAGCATCTGCTACAGCACGTACTACAAGATCGGTGACTGTAATGTGCCACAGGAACAAGTTGGTGTAATAGGCAACGTAAATCATTACAGCATGGCACCACGTCTGCTATGATATATTTTCTCCTCGAAAACATTAATTTCCGCACAGCTCGCCTTGCTACAAGAAAATATAAACTGGCTAAAGAGTTTTACTTCATTTATCCTTTCAAGTGGCTGATGTGTTTATTAAAGTGAGTTTATTAAAGAGTACAGATCCTGGAAAGAGCGAGATCTTTACACTATGCAAAGAAAGTGTATATTTGCATGTAAGGTTAGAAACAAATGGTTTCTAACCTAAAAAAAAAATCTTGTTTGTTCCATTCGCATGACTTTCTCTACATCTCTGCAACAAATTATTGTTAAAAGCTTATTCTTCTATTTTCTTCATGCTAATTGAGAAAAAATTGTCTTATTACTTGCTTCCATGTAAGTAGAAGGGAAATAAGGGTGTACCATAGGCAAAGTGAGAGTCAAAAGCTGGTTGCTATGTGACTGAAGTTCCTTTGTTTGTATGCACAGGAGTTGACAAATTCCCGTTTGAGAAACGTATTTGCATTTTAAAGCTGAAACTAATAACAAATAATATGTGGAAAACGATAAACTCCATGAAAACATATATATTGCGTGTTTTAACGAGCTCTACATTTTCTATTAAGAAAGCTCTTGTCTATCTTTTACTGTTTACCAGAGATGCCAAATTCATCCAAAATAAAAATATCTTCAAAGGCTCTTCCCAAAAAATTCAAGATATACATTTTACTTGTCGTGTAAATATCTTTTATATAAAATAATTTAATAAAATTCGCTAAGAGCTATTTTGGAAACAATCAAAATTTTCAAAAATCTTTCGCATAAAGGGTAGTTAGAGGTGGGGGGTTTTCTTCAAATTCTTCGTGTGGTATTATTGGAAGATACTGAACTTAAATACCAAGTTTGGTATTCATCAAACTTTTCGTTTTTGAGTTATACTGCCCACAGCCACAGCCACACACACACACACACACACACACACACTGACAGACAGGCAGACTCGCACAAGAACGTTTTTCAAAACATGTTTCTTTAGATTCAGAGAGTTTCAAAACATAATTCCGGTCAAGTCTAGGTATCGAATTTTTGGTTGGAATACAGCACCTTCTCTGCACACTACTTACATATTACGTAAAGAGAAAATGAAAAGCTAATGTGTTCCATTCACGTGTCTTTCTCTAATCTCTACCACAAATTACTGTTAAAAATATTATTCTTGTATTTACTTGATGCTAAACGAGAAACAAGTAGCTCAAAGGGCCTTATTACTTGCTTCCTTGCAAGTATCAGTGAAATAAGGGAGTACCATAGGTTAAACAGATAATCAAAGCTGGTTGCTATGGGACTGAAGTTCCTTTGTTTGTACGGAGAGTAGTTGACAAATTCCTCTATGAGAAAAGTATAAGTTTTTCCAAGCTGAAACCAAGAAACAAGAAATATCTCAAAAACGATCAACTCCATTAAAAAAATGTATGTTACATAAATTGTGTATTTTAATTTTTTGTATTATAAGTTGCTTCCACTACAGATTGCCCCTTAATAACTATTTATCAGCGAAATCTCCTTTCCAAAACGATTATGTAACATTTTCATTATAGCCCTGTCTCCTAAGGCTGAAAAAATCGTTGGTAAAAGATATTCACGGGCTGCTGGAGCAGGCAATGCCGATATTTTCGTTGCTCTGAAAATGGTGGCTTTTTGCGGGCACAGCGGGTGGTAATGTGAAAGAACTAGGTTCTCTAACCTTAAAAGGAATTTAAAGAATCAATGGGAAGTTTTTCCACATTCCCACTATCCCCAACAATGGTCCTTTCAAATTACACCTCTTCTACTTCGCGAAGCTTCGACACCAAAATCTCACCCGGAAAGATTTCAGATTCAGGAAGGAAGTTTTTACTTCCTCTTCACTACAGGGTGTACAGAGAAGGCATTGCAATGCACCTACAAATTTGATACCGAGATTTCACCGAAAATATATGTTTTGGGTCCCCCTGAAAACAAAATATCATTTTTAGAAAAAGGTCCGTGTGCGTGTATGTCTATCTGTCGATGGAAGAGCTCAAAAACGAAAAGACCGTTAGTACCGAACTTGGTATTAAGTTTGGTATCTTCCAAGGATGCGATACGAAGATTTTGAAGAAACTTCCCCCAATCTCAACCACCCTTTACATGAAACTTTTTGCAAAAATTTTGATTTTCTCAAAAATGGCTCTAGCAATAATGATTAAAATATCGTACATTAAATATCCTTACCTGACAAATAAAATATATATCTTGAATTTTCTGGGAATAGTCTCTGAGGACTACTTTATTCTCGACGAATTTTACGGAATTTTGCATAACTGCTAAACCGTAAGAGATGGATAAAAACTTGCCACACCAAAAAAACTATAGAGCACGTTAAAAGATACAATTTATGTTACATACCTTTTTTCGTGGAGTTGATCGTTTTTGAGATATTTCTTGTTTTTCATTTCAGCTTTAAAAATGTATACTTTTCTCATTAAGGAATTTGTCAAGTCCCGTCCATACAAACAAAGGAACTTTAATCACATAGCAACCAGCTTTTGACTAATACTTTAACCTATGTTACTACCTTATTTCCCGTCTATTTACAAGGAAGAAATTGATAAGACGTTTCGTCAACTTTTTTCACGATTAGCATTAAGTAAATAGAAGAAGAAGCTTTTTAAGAATAATTTATTGAATAGATGTAGAGAAAGTCATGTGAATGGAACACATAAGATTTTTTCATGAAATTAAAGGACGCCAACCTGCTATTCGAGAGGAAATGAGCTGCACACCTTTATAAATATATAAACACTCTAGTGTTCTAAACAATTGCTGAGTAAATACACAAATGAGTCATTAGCATCTCAATGAGCAAGAAACTTTTGAGAGCAGTGTAGAAGAGATTCTTAAGTGGAGTCGAAATGCGACTTTTATGGTTTTTTTCCATTGTCATGTTTTAATTGCACACACATATATCCGCTTTGGCACTTCGTGGTACACATGATCGTGGGTTTTAGTCCCGCCTTGGGCATGGGTGTTTCTGTGTTTGTGTATGTGTATATAAAAGGAAAAAGTAAGAATGCTAAGGAAATGTAGGAAAACTGGAAAAAAAAAAAAAAAACGAACAGAGAAAAGGAATACAGCGCCGGAGTCCTGACAAGCCTCCGGAACTGTGTTTTTCTATTTAAAATCTCACTCACTTTGATATAACTTTCATATAGGTACGTTAAATGTAAATAGTTTAAAAATATTGTTGAAAGTAGTCCTGCGTTGTAGGTTTTTAGAACATTTTTGTAAAACATCAATAGGTTTGTAAATATTAGTGTTAGAGAAGATACCTTTTTTTTTATTTTGATCGAAAATTATTGCTTAAACTATTTGCAGCATTGGAATCCCTCTAACATTTCCTTCTTGTGAGAGTTTCGAAATACTGCGAATTTTTTTTGCGTTTTGTTTGAAAGGAATTTCTGAAGAAATATCATTGCCCATACAAATGCCTAATTATTTCGGAGACTACTTGACACTAATAACTGAAGTTTTTATCACGGTTTTGCAATTATATGGCCTTTATTTTAACGAAAAAAATTTATCTATATGGATTTGTTATTTTTTTTAAAATTTAAAAATAATCGCTTTTCAATAAAATTTTAAGATTTTTATTTAAAAAAATCATACATTATCTTCCAACCAAAAGAAAAGTGTATTTTTCATTAACAGAAAAGATAATGCTGAATATACATTTAGCCATTATCTAAACTGTTGCTGAGATAATGGGTCAGACTTTAACATTGGCAAGATAAGGCAACTCTAGGAGTTATAGGAAACTACAGGGCGATCCATAAACACAAAATCCTTCTAAGATAATTTAAACTAATTACAAACATATGCTATCTCTTCTAATTTACAGATACCTTTGGGGGATTCCTTAGGATGAATATTAAAAACCTGATGTGTTCCACTCACATGACTTTCTCTACATCTTTGCAACAAATTATTCTATTTACTTCATCTAATCGAGAAAAAAATTAGCAGAAATAGTCTTATTACTTGCTTCCTTGTTAGTAGAAGCGAAATAAGGGGGTACTATAGGTTAAAGTGATAGGCAAAGGCTGGTTGCTATGTGACTGAAGTTTCATCGTTTGTATGGACACGAGTTCACAAAGTCTTGTATGAGAAAAGTATAACTTTTTTATAGCTGAAGTCAAAAACAAGGAATATCTCAAAAACAATCAAATCCACGAAAAATATATAACATGAATTGTGTGTTTTAAAGTGTTCTACATTTGTTGTGTGGTAAGTTTTTGTCCATCTCTTACGACTTAGCAGTTATGCAAAATTCCCTAAAATTCATCCAGAATAAAGTAGTCTTCAAAGGCTATTCCCAGAAAATTCAAAATATACATTTTATTTATACATTTGTAAATATCTTTAATATATGATGTTTTAATCAAAATCGCTAGAGCAATTTTTAGAACATCAAAATTTTCGAAAAATGTTCCATGTAAAGGGTAGTTTGGGGTGGGGGATTGCCCTCAAAATCTTCGTGTCGCATCTCTGGAAGACACTAAACTTAAATACCAAGTTTGGTATTTTACCGACTTTTCGTTTTTGAGTTGTCGTGTTTACAGACACACTGACACACGGACCTTTTTCTGAAATTACTTTTTTTGGATACAGGGGATACTAAAACATATATTTCCGGTGAAATCTTGGTATCGAATTTTTTGGTGGAGTGCAATACCTTCTCCATACACTATGTACATAGTACGTATAGAGAAAGTAAAAATGTATTCCGCCTGTATCCATACACAACTGAACAGCAACCACCGAATTCTGTGACGTTTCTTTGAAGATAAAAAGGGGAATAGAGGAAACTGAAGTAGTAGTGAGTTTCACTGTAAGATGACCTTCAAACTCCATGATATCGCGATTTCCTTGGCGAGTTGATTAAACGTTCTTGAATTTCATTACTTTTACATTCTCTATACGTACTACAGAATGTATTGAGTACATAGAGAATGTATTGTATTTCATCTAAAATTTCGATACCGAGTATTCACCGGAAATATTTTTTTTATTGTTTCATTTATATGAATAAATAAGTGTATTCATTGACATAACAATATCATACTGAGAATTTCAACGGGTCCACAGATCATACGTGCTTTTGTAGTACACACTATAAAGCAATATTAAAACATCAATAACAAAGAATTAAAAGAGTAAACACGAAAATAAGACTAAGGTAATAAGCAACCAAAAGGAATATTAAAACAACAAATAATTAAAATAGTAAATCCTAAAATAAAAATGCTAAGATATTCAAATTTAGCAATTTAAATTTACAGCACATTCATAAATGCGCCCTCTTACAATAGATAATTACACTTAAAAGAAATATATACACATAATATATACACAATATATAAAGCATAACACAACAGTGGTCTAAGTATGTCATATGTATGTATATATATATATATATATATATATATATATATATATATATATAAAAAGTGTCTACAATGTTTTACACACACACACACACATATATATATATATATATATATATATATATATATATATATATATATATATGTGTGTGTGTGTAAAACATTGTAGACACTTTTTAGTTCTTATCCCCCCCCCCCTTCTCTATTGGCAGCCTCTTCAGATCTCAGCCGTCTTGCTTAAGTATAAATTTACCTAGCCCGTCCACGTATTCCGTGCCCACCAGTAGCGTCCAACGTGCTTCTAGCTCCACATTCGCGGTGGTAAAGAATCGCGGTAAATATTTTTGCCGCCATTCCTCCGTACCGCTACATCTTGCCAAGATATGGGTTCACGACTATTCCTCCTCGCAAATGGGACAGATTCTCGTACCATTCTCGTCATCATTTTTGTGCTCTTCCATGCTCCTAATCTCATCTTAACGAGTTTGGTACCTGTTTTGACGTATTGCTCCATACCCCACTTCGATTTTAGCCCAGACTGTATTTCTAACGAAACCTTCTCTGTGCATTGCGCAATTATTTGCTGCCTGTCAATATCACAGAGGCGGTTCTTAATTTTTCTCCAAATACTCCGCCAGTTTGCCTGCCCCTGTCCAAATGTATCCCGTGCCAATGATTTCCTTTCTTTAATTTTGATGCCCACGTCGAAGTACCTTCCATTCGCAACTGTTCACGGTAGCAGACTGCCTTAATTAGATATTGGTTTCCGTGAACGATTCTCATCCAATATTGAACTGCTCTGATTTTGCACTCTATCGTTTCACTATGTGACCCGAATTCCCTCATTATTCCGCAGTTTGACGGAGCCCTAGCTACAACCAGAATTGCTTCCAAAAATTGGATCCTCACTAGGTCCAAATTCCCTTTTTGTTCCCACCCGCATATTTCTCCTACATATGTCATCGTGGATCTATCTGCCGCTCCGTATATAGTTTCCATTAAGGTTATGGATATATTCGGAATTCTGCAGCGTATTCGGAGAGCTTCCGCCGCTTTCACCCTTGTCTTGTGTTTCGTGATGTCAATGTATTTGTCAATTTTCTTTCATTGTAAATGTAAGTCCTAAGTACACAAAAGATTTAACATAGTCCAGTATCTGTCCTACATATGTCCAAGTTTCCTCCCTGCTATAAACAGAACCATTTTTGAAAGGCATTGCCTTAGTCTTATTCACATTAACTGTAAGTAGCCATTCATCACAAAAATTCTTAAGTTTGTCCAGTCCTCGTTGCAATCCATTAACTGTCGTAGAGCACAGTACTAAATCGTCCGCGTGTCCGCGAATAAAAGTGCTGGGATATTCTCTGTTACCATTGCATCAGTAATATCATCCATAAAGAGATTAAATAGCAAGGGAGATAGAATACAACCCTGCCTCACTCCCCTATAGCTTCGGTAGCTCTCCGACACTCTGTTTCTGTCGTACTTTACACAGAATTCGACATTTTGATAGATTGCCTGCAATGCTCTAATTATTTTACTTGATAACCCCTTTCTGCTTAGTTTATACCATAATGCATTTCGATTGATAGAGTCAAATGCCTTCTTAAAGTCCACAATTGCACAATGAAGCTTTCCCCGCTTAATTAACAGTTGCTTCGTCCTTAAAGTGTCTAATATAAAAGTGGCGTCTATGATATTGTGTCCTTCTCTGACAATCCAGTGGGGATTTTGAAAGTTTGCCAAATTTAGATTCCCAGTCCTTTATCCAGTTATCTGGTTATGGAGTTTCATTTATATAGCCCCCTTTAACATCTAAGGTCATATCGGGGGCTTTGTATAGAAAAAACTCGTTGTCTGTGGGTTCTTTACATTGGGTTTAATTCGTTTTATTTTTCTCAAACACGCAGACACACACACATTCACTCTCACATATATACTTCCAGACTCTGTGGGGGATAAGGAATAATTCTGGTAGAGAAATATTCCCCGCCCAAGCCGGAAATCGAACCCGGGACTTCCAGGTGAGAAGTCAGCTCGCTGATCTTTCGATCAGGAGGTCGAAAGAAACAAACATTATTAGAAAAATGACCATTTGTGTGTGTGAGTGTGAATGTGTTTATGTGTGTGTGTGGGTGTGTGTAGGCAGCATAGCTCAAAAACGAAAAGTTGGTTCAATACCAAACTCAGCATTTAAGTAGTATCTTCAAAGGATACGACACAAAGATTTTCAAGAACACCCCCCCAACCACCTTTTACATGGAAAAACTTAATTCTGTAAGAACTGAAGCTTTCCTGGCGACGTGTTAATTCAAAATCTTCTCGGGCTTCTAGCCAGGTAAAAACCTGGCTAGAAGCCCGAAAAAATTTTGAATTAACTTAATTCTGATTTCCTCAAAATAAATTTTGATTGAAATACCGCATATTAAATACATTTACATGACAAATGGAATGTATATTTTAAGTTTCAACTGAATAATCTCTGAACATCCTCATCATTCTTAAACATAAAACATAACTGGTGAACCGCAAGAGATAGACAAAACATGTGTCTTCACAAAAAATGTAGATCTACAAATTTCGTTGTGAAGCTAACCACTTTCGAGATATTCCTTGATATTGGTTTCAGTTTCAAAGTACTTAATCTTTTCTTATATTGGAATTTACCAACTCTTGGCTGGTGCTTTTAAAAGCTTTGACTAACCCTTAAACCTAGTGTAGCTTTTTATTTCCCTACTACTTGCAAGTAAGCAAGAAATATACAAATTTTTGCTATTGTTTATTACTTTCTCTATACGCACTATGTACATAGTGTATAGAGAAGGTAATGCACTCCACCCAAAAATTCGATACCGAGATTTCACCGGAAATATATGTTTTATGGTCCCATTTATCTAAAAAAAGCATTTTCGGGAAAAGGTCCGTGTATCTGTGAACACGATAACTCAAAAACGAAAAGTAGGTAAAATACCAAACTTGGTATTTAAGTTTAGTATCTTCCAGAGATTCGACATGAAGATTGTGAAAAGTACCCCCAACCCCAACTACCCTTTACATGCAACTTTTTTCGAAAACTTTGATTTTCTTAAAAATGGCTCTAACGATTTTGATTAAAATTTCGTATATTAAAGATATTTACTTGACAAATAAAATGTATATCTTGAACTTTCTGGGAATCGCCTCTGAAGAGTAGTTTATTCTGGATGAAATTTACTGAATTTTGAGTAAGTGCTAAACCGTAAGAGATAGACAAAAACCTACTACACAAAAAATGTAGAGCACGTTAAAACACACAATTTATGTTATATACATTTTTATCGTGGAGTTCGTCGTTTTGGAGACATTCCTTATTTTTGGTTTCTGCTATGAAAAACTTACACTTTTCTCATACTGAAATTTGACAACTGCAGTCCATACAAACAAAAGAATTTCAGTGACATAGCAACCAGCTATTGATTATCACTTTAACCTATGGTACTCTCTTATTTCGCTTCTACTTACAAGGAAGCAAGTAATAAAGTTATTTCTGCTAATTTTTTACTGATTAGCATGAAGTAAATAGAAGTAAAAGTTTTTTAAGAATAATTTATTCAGAGATATAGAGAAAGTAATGTGAATGTAACACATCAGATTTTCTGGATTGGCATGAAGTAGATAGAAGAATAACTTTCTAACAACAAAGTGTCACAGATGTAGAGAAAGTCATGTGAATGGAACGCATCAGATTTTTGTTTTTCTAAGTCCCACTTTCTTACCACCGATAAAATTATTGCCCTTGTTGAAACATTGTCCACATTTAATTGCCCTCAAAATACGGTTGTTCGTCATTCACGTAATTTGAGTGACAAAATGTATAAGGAAAACACGCTGCCAAACTGAGAAATGTTTTATTATAAATTAGATTGAGATCGAATTACTAATAAACAATAATAGTAAAAGAGTTCTAGTATCAATACCAATATAGGTTCTCCCAGAATAAAAAATCTGATGCGATCCATTCATATAACTTTCTCTGCATCTCTGTAATAAATTATTGTAAGTAAGCTTATTCTTCTATTTACTTCTTGCTAATGTAGATAAACATTGGTGTTATTACTTGGTTCTTTGTAAGTAGGAGAGAAATAAGGGAATACACTACGCTAAACCGACAGTCACATGTTTTAAAATGTGGTGTTATAGGATTTAAATGCGGGGCCAGTAGTTGAAAAGAAAAGTTTAAGTGTTTTAAAAATGAAACCAAAGACAAAGAATATATAAAGAATGGTAAACTGTGCGGAAAAAAGTGTATATGAGATAAATTCTGTTTTTAAGGAGCTCTATATTTTTGTGTGGTAAGTTTTTGTCTTTCTATTACGGTTTACCACTTATGCAAAATGCAGGAAAACCATTCCGAATAGAGGCTTTCAGAGGCTACTCCCATAAAATTCAAGATATAAATTTTATTTGTCATGTAAATATCTTTTAATATACGATACTTTAATTAAAATCGTTAGAATCTATTTTGAGAAAATCCAAATTTCGAAAAGTTTTCCATGTAAAGGGTAGTTGGTGGTGGCGAATTTTCTAGAAAACTTTCGTGCCGCATCCTTGGAAGATACTAAACTTAAATACTAAGTTTAGTATTTAATTTCATTTTTGAGCTATGCTGCCCATAGACACACACGGATATTTTTCTAAAAATGGTTTTTTGTTTACAGGGGGACCTAAAAAAAACATATTTCCAGTGAAATCTCGGTATCGAATTTTTGGGTGCAATACAATACTTTCTCTATACACATACGTAAATATTACGTGTAGAGAAAATAAAAAGATAACTCAGTTTTATGTTTTAGTACATTTAAAATTTAAATTTAGATATTTACAGATGTTTAGTTTTATTTTTCCCTGAATAAAATTCCCATACAAATAATTTCATTCAACAAATTACTTGTTGCAGATTTTTAGGTACATAACACAAGTCTCTATCTCCTATGGTAACATTTACAATACAAGTCAATGAGCTACAAATATATCGACAGAGACATTACATCTGAGCTAAGAATATGGTATCGATCCTTGTAGTGCTGAAAACATACGAGTATATACGTGCACCATTGACAGTAACGGTATTTTCCACTTAGCTAATTGACATCTTATTTGTTAGATAACAATATATGCATCAAAAACATAATTGAAATGGATAAATAAGTTAAGCATCTTTTAAAGATGGGACACAAACATTTTCAAAAATATCTTCCACCCCTAATTTTCATTTGCTTGGAAAAGAAGTCCAAAATTTTGATTTTATCCAAAAGGTTCCTACTATTTAGATTAAAATAACGTATACATAAGATATTTATTGATAAAAAATTTATAACTGGAATTTTCTGAAGACTTCATCATTCTGGATGACTTTTGCATAAGTGGTAAAATATGAAGGATGTACAAAAACTTACTACACATAAATATAGATCCCATTAAAAACACAATTTACGTCATATACACTTTTGTGAAGTTATTCATTTTTGAGACATTCCTTGTCATTGATGTCAATTTTAAAATACTTAATATTTGTTAAAATATCATTTTTCATTCATTTTTCTTTTGTTTTACTCCTGGCCATGTAGATAGAGCATAATTTCAATAGCATAGTAACCAGCGTTTAAAATATTTGCTATCGCTTTAACTTAGTGTATTGCCTTATTTTCCTTTTACTTATAAATAACTAACTAATAAGACAATTTGTGGTAAGATTATCTTGATTAGCATGAAGAGATAGAAGAACAAGCTTTTGTTAGAAAGATTTGTTACAGACTAGATAGAAAAGGTCATGTGTATGAAGCGTATCAGATTTTTACTTTCTCTATGCGTACTATGTACATAGTGCATATAGAAGGTATTGCATTGTACCCAAAAATTTGAGATTTCACCGGAAATAAATGTTTTTACACCACCTGAATCCAAGACAAGCATTTTTAGAAAAATGTCCGTGTGTGTTTTTTTGGTTAAAATATCATATATTAAAAGATATATACCTGACAAATAATATGTATATCTTGAATTTCCTGGGAATAGCCTCTGAAGGCTACTTTATTCTGGATGAATTTTAGGAATTTCGTGTAACTAGTAAACCGTAAGAGATAGACAAAAATTTACGACACAAAAAATGTAGAGCAGAATAAAACGCACAATTTATGTTATATACATTTTTTGTGGAGTTGATCGTTTTTTAGATATTCCTTATTTTTTGTTTCAGCCTTAAAAAACTTATTCTTTTCTCATACAAAAATTTGTCGACTTCTCTCGGTACAATCAAAGGAACTTCAGTCACATAGCAACCATATTTTGCTATCACTTTAACCTATGTTACTCCCTTATTTCGCTTCTACTTACAGGGAAGCAAGCAATAAGTCTATTTCTGCTATTTTTTTCACTTAGCATGAAGTAAATAGAACTTTTTAACAAAAATTTGTTGCAGAGATATAGAGAAAGTCATGTGAATGGATTATATCAGATTTTTAAAAATGTAATGCGCTCTTTCTCTCAACTTTCAGTGTGTTTCTCATAGTAGTGTAAATGAAATAAATAAAACCATATAATGCCTGTATATTAACACATACGTTGTTAGCAGCATCTCATAGCCGCCCCGCGTGTTTACAATGAATGTATTTATGTCGTCTAATCAGAATATAAACACCGATTTAATAAGAATGTGCGACTGTCTAGTTGGGATACTTCTCCTGTTAGAAAGTACTCTCAACAAGTATTTCACTTGAACTTCATTTTACTTTCTCTACACGTACTATGTACATAGTATTTGGAGAAGGCATTGTAATGCACCTTCTATTTGTCTATGGGCAGCATTGCTCAAAAACGAAAAGTCCGTTAAATACTAAACAAGGATGCAGCACGAAGATTTTCAAGAACATCCCCTCACTCCTAACTACCTCTATATGGAAAACTTTTCTAAATTTTGATTTTCTCAAAAAAAGCTCTAACGATTTTAATTAAAATATCATATATTGAAGATATTTACAAAACGAGTAAAATGTATGTCTTGAATTTTCTGGGAATAGTCTCTGAAGACTTGAATGAATTTTGGATGAATTTTGCGTAATTCTGCTTAACTCGTAAACCGTAAGAGATAGACAAAAACTTCCTAACAAAAAATATACCGCTCGTTAAAGACACACAGTTTATGCTATATACCTAAATTTTTCTATGGAGTTGACCGTTTTTGAGAAATTGCTTGTTGTTGGTTTATTTTTGAAAAACCTGAATCATTCCAATACGGGAATTTGTGAACTCCTGGCCATACAAAGGATCTTCAATCACATAGCAACCAGCGTTTAAAAGATTTGACTATCGCTTTGCACAATGCTATTCTCTTATTTCCCTTCTACTTTCAAGAAAGCAAGTAATAAGACTATTTCTGATACTTTTTTTTCTTCATCAGCATGAAGTAAATAGAAGATAAAAATGTTTAACAATAAATTGTTACAGAGATGTAGAGAAAGGCATGTGAATGGAACACATCAGTTTTTTTTTTCGTCTAATCAGAATATAACCACTTCATATAATAACTTCATTTTTGTTGCCCTTCTCCAACATATTGGGAGTTCTTTCTTTTGCTGGGTGAAACATAAAAAGCTTATGTGTTCCATTCACATGATTTTCTCTCCAACTCTGCAACAAATTATTGTTAAAAAGCTTCTGTTTCTATTTACTTCATACTAATCGACAAAAAACTAGCAGAAATAGTTTTATTACTTGATTCCTTGTAAGCAGAATCGAAATAAGGAAGTACCATAGATTAAGATGATACTCAAAAGCTGGTTGCTATGTGACTCAACTTCCTTTGTATGGACAGGAATTGACAAATTCCTATATGAAAAAAGTATACGCTTTTTAAAGGTGAAATCAAAAACAAGGAATATCTCAAAAACGACCAACTGTACGAAAAAATGTATATAACATACATTTTGTATTTTAAGTGCTCTACATTTTTTGTGTGGTAAGCTTTTGACCATGTCTTACGGTTTAGCAGTTATGCAAAATTTCGTAAAATTCATTCAGAATAAAGTAGTCTTCAGAGTTTATTCCAGAAAATTCAACATATACATTTTATTTGTCAGGTAAATATCTTTAATATACGATATTTTAATCAAAATCGTTAGAGCTATTTTTAAGAAAATCAAAATTTTCGAAAAAAGTTCCATGTAAAGGGAGTTTGGGGTGGGGGGATATTTCTCAAAATCTTCGTGTCGCATCCCTGGAAGATACTAAACTTAAATACCAAGTTTGATATTTTACCGACTTTTCGTTTTTGAGTTATCGTGTTCATAGATACACGGACAGACACACACATGGACCTTTTTCTGAAAATTCTTTTGTTGGTTACAGGGGATCCTAAAACATATATTTCCGGTGAAATCTCGGTATCGAACTTTTGGATGTATTGCAATACCTTATCTATACACTATGTACATAGTACGTGTAGTTAAAGTAAAAATGTGAATGGTGAGGTTGACAAAAACGAGGAAGTGCGCTCACAATTATGTGTTCTTTCTCCCCATTTAAGCAACTTAAGCTAGAATTCAAAGGAATGGCTTCGGATTGTTAAAACTCTTTCTTTTGCGAGCAGATAAAGAACTTCTTGAAAATGTTTTACACCTCAGTCAGAGCACAATTAGTCCGTGAAGAATTGGAAATCAATTATAACAGTGTTGGTCGAGTTCTAAGACCTCCTGAGGCGTTCTAGATTGCTCTTGTCTCCCCTTCTCTTCATGGGAGGAGCGTTTTGTCGCTTTCTGCGAAGATAAAGTTTTAAACGGTTTGCTGGATAGCGGTGTCACAGATGTCAGTCGCAACTTATTCTCTCGTGAGGATTCTTTGTCGAAAATCATCGAACCTTCACAGATCCCTTCAGCCTTTTATTTTGACATACGGATCTTCTTTGTGCAAGGAATGTTGAAGTCGAAATACGAAACCCATAAGACTTTCTGATGATGCAATTCTTTCGTGGCAATATTCAGAATTGATAGAAACCATCAAAGTTATAAAAGCGACTTTCTGAACTACTAAAGGCGATATTGGACGTGAAAGACAGGTTAATTTTGCTCAGAAGCTATGGTTAGAGGTTTTTTTACGTGTCGTATATCTCCGACATTTACCGTCCTTTCGTTTTTCATTATCGGTTAACCAACAAATGAGTATTTAGAAGTTTGAAACTACCAGCTAAACACAATAATCCAGTAAACAATAACATTGGCTATAGGTATAGTGTGGAGCTACTGTATATCATATAATGCCTGAAGCAGTACCATTAGTTAACAATTCTTCAACTACTACCCGTCCTTCATATTGCCGGTGGCGAACGCTCTCTGTGGAAAATTAATGTGTATTACACGAATGATTAATTATACTCCAATACAGCAGTGCTGACATTATAATAAAGCTAAAATAAATCCGGTAAATATTGCCTATTGTCAGATGTTAATGACCTAAATGTAACGTCAAAATAAATTTCCATTGTTTATAGCACTACGTGACGGATTGTACCATGCGCTCAACCTCTGCAACTCCCTGCGCAGCTCAGTATTCAAAATTCGTTGGAAACAGCACCACTAGCGACACCGCCGTCAGCAGTAGCCTGAGCTCTAAACATAGAATGTCTACTACTGGTCGTGGAGTCTAGGTTTGTTTACTTATGGTCATTCCTTACCTGTTTTGGAAGCATAAATAGTTTCAGCATATAGATTCAGAAATATACTATTTACTACATATTTACGTTGTGATATTTTAAAGTGAAATATTTATATTATTTTGAAGTGTATATATAACAGTACATTCAAACTTACCAAAAGAGGTAGAAATTAATTTAAATACAATATACATGAATTTAAATCAGAATCAAGAAGAATTGAACTTATTAATGTTATTGTAAAGAATATTCACTTAAAATATTAAATCAAAACCGTATATTTTTGCATCGTGCGGAGAATTTTTGTGAGATAAAGCAAAGTAAAGGCTGGAGGGAATAAGAATAATCCCTTAATATTAAGATTTATTTATTAATAATGTACTACACAAGCTCAACGTAAACTGTTCTTTTTCTTTAGTTTTGTATTTTTTAATCTATATTAATATTCAATAACATAATTCATCATTTCAGGATATCTATAATCTTCCTATTTTGAAAAAGTTCGCACAAGGTTAATGGTGTATTATACTAATATTAATCAAATTAGTGCCCCACCAATAAAATAGTCTGATGCGTTGCATTCACATGACTTTCTCTTGCTGTTCTACAAAGAATTTTCCTTACAAGATGTTACATTCTTTTGTCTATGTCATGCTAATAAAGTTAACTATTGTGTAACAATTGAAATTTGGTTCTCGTTGGTTGCTAGGAGTAAAAAAAAAGAGAGAAAATAAATATGTCTACAGTTTTAGAAAAGTTTAGTTACCTTAAAACTAAAATCAGTTACTCGGAATATCGCAAAACGGTTAACACCAAAAATATCTATGACATAAATTGTGTGCTTTAATGAGATATATATTTTTGTGTGGTATGTTTGGCTATCTCTTATGGTTTGCCAGTTCTACAAAATTATACTAAAGTCATCCAGAACTAAGCCGCCAAGACATTCATTTATTTTGTTATGAAAACATCTTAAACATATAATAAAAATCTTTAGCATCACTTCTGAGAAAATAAAATTTTTCTAAAAATGTTGCATGTAAAGGGTAGTTAGGGTGGGGATTTTGTTGAAAATCTTCTTGTTCCATCCTTGGGAGATACTGGAATAAAATGCAAAGTTTTATATTCAACTGCCTTTTCGTTTTTAGCTATGCTGCCCGCAGACCCACGCACACAAGCACACATTTAAACAAACACACACACGGACAAGTTTCTAAAAATCTGTTCCATTCACATGCCTTTCTCTAGCTATTCTGCAAAAAACTTTTATTAATATTTTATCTACATCATGCTAATCAAAATAAAGATAAACAGAATTAGTCTTATTACTTGCTTCCTTATAAGTAGAACAGATATAAGGACTAAAGCGATAGTCAACTCCTTTAAAAGACGTCGCTCTGTGAAACAATTGAAATTTCATTCTCTTTGCTTGCCAGGAGTAAGAAAGGCTTAAGTGACTTAAAATTGAAACTAATAATCCAGAATATCTCGGAAACGGTTAACTGTACAAAAATGTATATATTATTAATTGTGTGTTTTAATGAGATCCACATTCCGAGTATTAAGTATTTGTCTCTCACTATTTGTCAGTTATCCAAAAGTCATCCAGAATGAAGAAAATTCAAAATATACATTTCATTTGTCATAAAAAATCTTGAATATAAGGTATTATAACCAAAGTAAAGCCATTTTTGAGAAAATCAAAATTTTCGAAACATGTTTCATGAAAGGGGTATTTGAGGTGGGGGGAATTTCTTGAAAAATATTCTTGTCGTATCCTTGGAAGATGCTGAACTTAAAACACCAAGTTTGGTAATTAACTGACTTTTCGTTTCTAAGTTATGATGTCCAACGTCACACACATACACCCTCACACACAAATTCCGGTGAAATTTCAGAATGGAATTTTGATATGAAATACAATACCTTGCATTATGTACAATTGTATATACATACGGGATAAAAAAAGTAAAAATTATTGCTTTCCAGGGATGCGCGTAATTTTTAGTGGATGTTGAGTCTTCGTTACAAGAAAATTAGTAATAGTTGAGTAGATATAACTAGCAATTTAGCGGTCTCTCTTCTAATATTTTCCAACAGTTCTGATGTAGCTTTAATTTTGCTTCGTATGACGTAGACGATGGCTGTAATATATGAGGGTGAAGTGCTTCTCAAATTACGTAGTCGAGCGATAGCCGTTCTCCCGACACTGTTGCTGGCTATCTCAGTCATGTGGTACTTGAACGTGGCAAGGAATTAACTGCTCCAGCCATTGGCCATTTCATTTCACTCTAACTTTCGTTGAGTGCCAGTCTGTGAGAGCTTCGGAAAATGCCAAATCACAGCTTCCAGAATCACTTACGAGTATAAGATTTGCTCCAGTCAATTTGCATATTGCAAATTGTTTCCGCTAATATAAGAAATTACGACAGCCGTAATTATTTGATGATCAGCATATAATTTTAAAATACAAAAGTATGGAAATATTATATTTCTACTTAATCATAAGAAAAAGAATAAAAAGTCGAGTTTACTTTGTCAGTGAGTTTTATAAATTATTTGTATCATTATGAAATGTATGTGTGTAATATTAATAATAATAATAATAATAATAATAATAATAATAATAATAATAATAATATCATCTTCTTATACCTCCACACCTCACAGCAGTTGTTACAAACAAGCTGGGAGAACATCAGTTTTCGTCGCAAGAGAAACTTATTCACTAACTCGCTTCACTTTTTCATTCTCGAGAGCACTCGCTTATATCAGCTGGCAAAACTGCCAGTATTTGACCTTTTTTATAGTATTTAACGCCCGCTTTTCCTACAATGTCTCTGATGATACATGGAATGAAGATGGACCACCGGTGGAATGTTATGGCGGGGGAAACCGGAGAACCCTGAGAAAACCCGTTCCAGCACCACTTTTTCCACCATAGTCTCGCATGCGATAGCTTGGGATGGAACACGGCCGAATATTTATTTTAATGTTATCTCTGGGTGGTTAACTTCCATTTTTGGGATGTTTCCCAATTCAACAAAACCATTTTTGCCCAAAAACAATTATATTCTCATTATACATGTTACTTTTAGGGACGTGTGCAGATATCGATTCGAGCGTTAAAAGTGTTGCAGAGCTTAACGGAGCTATTTCCAGTTAAAACCGGTCACTGGAGAGTTGGTGTCAACCAACTTCGTTTTACCCCTCTCAATGAACGAGACCCAATCTCCATCTCCGCTGATGAACAAGATCGTCCCCGCTAGTTCCCTTTAGATCGGTTATAAACAACTATATATAATGCCCTCAAAGATACACTAACACATATAAGCACTTTTGGAGTTGTAGAACGTCATTGTTTCCGTATGGTCTATGTTTAGGCATGTGTCGTGGAAACAGTTATTAGAAATCTTCAACATTGGTACAATATTAACGGAATAATTGGTTATAAAGTCACTAATCCCAGATCTTCTGCTGCCAAACAGCAGGTCAGTATCGACCTATCTCACATTTACCATTGCTGTAGCACTCCGTGGTGTAGTGGCTATCTTTCTAGCCTCATATACCCAATGCCGCGGGCTCAAACTGACGGAGAATGATGGATATTTTTCGCCGTAAAAACCCTTAGTAAGGCTGCCTTCGCAAGGGAAGTAAAGCCGTTGGTTCCGTGTCGTAGATTTACAGCACGTAAAAGAACCAAGCCTGATAAAGAGGCCTCTGAGCAACATTAAGCGGTCTTTCACGCCCAATATAGAATGGGACGCTAAGAACCACAACAGTTAAAGAGCGTCCACAAATAAAACTCAACTTCCATTTTACCATTGCTGTGTGACCTATGTACTGGATATTAAGAGACGTTGATGGATTGGAAGAGAGGGGTTAGTTCCATAGTCCCTACCATCACCGCTATTTTCAACTTATATTAACGTTAGCTCTAGAATGTTACAGGATGTCCTCATTTAATGGATCTACGGAGCGACAAAAACTCTTGCCACGCATTATCACATATTGGCCATATATTGACCTCATTTATGTAGACTCAGAACAATGTGGGTTATGCAAACAAATACGATGCATACAGTTTGAAACCTTTGCAATTCGAGGGTCACTACAAAAGCTTTGAGATACGCGTAAACCAAGGCCGATCGATTTAAACGGATTTCACCATTGGATAGCCAAATTCTTTGCGGGTACACAGATATAACAATTCCCCTCTCTTTGTCTACAGTGCAAGGTTAACAACCTATAGTGAGCTGACAGTTGGTTTCCAGAATGGCCATTAACAGTGATCACTTGCGCACAATGATTTTGTTTCATTTTAAAATCGGTTTAAATGAAACCAAAAATATTGAGCGCTTTTGGGGACTTTGATACTACTCTTGTTGGAGTTATTGACCATCATCATAGCCACTCCTTTCTCAAATTCGACGTTAGGTTCTTTCTTGAAACATCTGACGTGTTACACTCAACATGACTTTCTCTAGCTGTTCTATAATCAAACTTCTTACAAAAGATTATGCCTCTTCCTATACCATGCTAATAGAGATTATCAATAGCAGAATGTTCTTATTACTTATGTTTTCGTAAACTTCCACGGCCAATATCAGAATTATCTTGTGCCTCCAGTGCAGACCGCGTCTTGAGGCTAAAATCTGCCAACGTTTCGTCCATCTTATGATGAAGCTTCCTCAGGACTGACTGTGTTTTGTCCAGATGGCGTTCCTTCTTTTATACTCTTGTTTGGGAGATGACAAGTACCGCCCTCCTGTGTTCCCATTGGTTGTCATTCGGCCATTGGATGGGGTTGCTACTTCCTGTGTTCCCATTTGCTTGCTGGCAGCAAGGTGGAATGTTTACTTAGCAGGGGTCTACAGATGTTGTTCAGTATCTTTATCTAATGTCACAGCCCCAACTCTCACCCGCCAACCTGCAAACCCCACAATCCCGTCAGTACGTAGTTAACTTCTCTCCGAGAACAGGAACAGATCTATCACACTTCGGGCTGCCCTCAGCCCGCCAACTGTTCTGGTCTGGTTTATCTAATATACAAAGATAATGAACAACATCTGGAGACATCTGCTAAGAAAATCATTCTACCTTACTGCCAGTGAGCCAATGAGAACACAGGAAGCAGCGAACCCACCCATTGGCCGAAAGCACACAATAGACACTACAGGAGGCAACTCATATGCACAGCCCAACAGATGAAAGTAGAAGAAACAATCAAAGTGAAAAACTCACCACTATTAACAGTAATACAGTACTACAAAATACAAGAACAGCAGGATGAACAAGAGCATCTTCGAGCACTCATAAAGTAAATAATGACACATAAAAAAGAACGCAAGACATCATTAAACCACAAATTAAAAATACACTAAAACATTAGAGACCGACAAAACAAAGTAAAACTGGCAATCAAAATCACAAGCCTACTTGGGAAGCAAGAGTAATAGAGCTAGGGGGGAGATAAATGAGGATTACTCCAGGAAAATAAACGCCCAGAATGACATGATGTTGCTACAATCAACAAAATAAATACACGAGATCTCTACGAAACACAACATTAAAAACCAAACTAGGCTGAAGAAGGAACCTGCCTAAACAGCCCAGGCACAAAGGTGCCTAAATAACAACAATTGACTGATTGCTTGATTGATTGATTGATTGAGATGTTGTTCCACATGATAATTTATTCTTTGCAGGTAAGTTGGATCAAAACTGGGAGCTATAAGCGTCTGGAAGACCTCTTGGTAATGGTTTCGGAATATCTGAAGACTGCGGCTATTACTAGTTTTCCATTTTTTTAATTTGATATGTGGTTGTTGTCTTGACTCTGGTGCTTTTAATTAGTCGCCAAAACTTTGATGGATTTCTGCTTTCAGTTATATTCTGTATCAGCCGATTCCATTGCTTAGTTGAATGAATGAATGAATAAGTGTATTTATTAACATAGCAATATCATACATAGAATTTCAACAGTCGCACGGGTCCACAGACCGTACGTGCTTTTGTAATACACATTACAAGCAATATTAAAACAACCACAACAAAGAATTAAAAGAGTAAACACGAAAATAAAAAGACAAAGGAAATACACAGTCAAAAGCAATATTAAACAACAATAAAATTAAGAGTGAATCCGAAAATAAAGATACAAAGATATTCAAATATAGCAATTTAAATTTACAGCACAGAGTAAGTACACCTTCATAAATGCACCCTCTTATAATAGATAATTACACTTAAAAGATATATATATATATATATATATATATATATATATATACACATAATATATACAACCCTAGCACAACAATGACATAAGTATGACATAATATATATGTATGTAGAACATTAGTTGATCTTATCCCCCCCTTCTCTATTGGCAGCCTCCTCAGATCTCAGCTGTCTTGCCTTAAGTATAAATTTACCTAGCCCCTCCATATTTTACGTGCCTGCCAGTAGCGTCCAACATGCTTCTATCCCTACATTCGCAGTGGTAAAAAATCGCGGCAAATATTTTTCCCGCCATACCTCCGTACCCCTACATCTTGCCAAGATGTGAGTCCACGACTCTTCCTCCTCGCAAATGGGACAGATTCTCGCACCATTCTCGTCAGAAATTTTCGTGCTCCTCCATGCTCCTAGTCTAATCCACGCGAGCCCCTCTCTAATGAGTTTGGTACCTGTTTTGATGTATTGCTCCATACCCCACTCCGATTTCAGCCCAGACTGTACTTCTAATTACACCTTCTCTGTGCATTGCGCAATCAGTTGCTGTCTGTCAATATCACAGAGACGTTTCTTAATTTTTCTCCAAATACTTCGCCTGTTTACCTGCCCCGCCATCCAAATGTCTCCCATCCCAATGGTTTCCAACCCTTTCTTTAATTTTGATGCCCACGTCAAATTACCTTCCATTCCCAACTGTTCACGGTAGCAGACTGCCCTAATCCATTGCTTAGTTATATGTGCTGATATTTCCTCTTTGACTTGTTGAACTAGGTGAGTTTTCATGTACTGGCGATGTGCTTTACGTTTGTTTTTAATGGTTGCAATGATATGTTGTGGTAGCAGTTTGCTGTAGGGGTTGATGTTTATTTTTATTTTTGTTGTTGCTATCTCTCTTGTTTCAACAGTTATACGTGTGATGGTTTTTCCATTCCACGTTTGTATTTGTCTAAATCTCGTGTAGCTGTGAGAAGTTTTGCTGTGTTCAGATAAAATATCCAGTCTGTTTTGCTGTAATCATAAAGAAATTGTTATATCCCTGATCACGGTTTGCCAAGGTTGTATTCTCAATGTGACTACGATGGTATATGATCTGTTCCTGGCGGTCCATCTGTGGTTACGTTCTCTATGACGAGGTAGATGTTTTGACTGGTTAATATCTTGTCTGGTGAGCTCGGGTGTTCATTAGCTGTTCCTATTCTCGTAGGATCTGGTGAGTAAATGTTTCTGAATGTCGTGTTTTGTATTACTTTATATAAATCTTGGCCAAGCTGGTTTGTATGCTCATCTAAAAGGTATTCACTGTTGGCGTTTAAATCACCAGCTTTTATTAAATTTACATGAGTGTCGTGAAGGTAGGTGATAAGATCTGTTGGTAGACCTGCTGGTGGAGGGACATGTAATGTTGCTATATAGAGTTTCTTACGTTTAATGGTGACCTGTGTGATGAGAAGCTCGTGGTGCGGAAATCTCTGCAGTGGTGCTATTTGTATTGGTTGAAGCTCCTCTTGCCTCTGGTGCCCCATCTCTTCTGAGTATTGTCATTGGTAGCATAAAGAAATTCTGGGCTGGTGTTAGTTTGGTTTCATGTACTATTGCTGCTTTATGATATGCAAACAGTGATTGTGGCGCTTTGGTTTTGTTTGATATGCCATTTATATGCAGGAGATCGTTTTGTTAACTTCGTGTATTAATATGGCGACTTGATTTCCTATTATTATGGCGTTTATGGTCTTCTGCAGCGTTTTCTTGGCAGTCTGGTTTATGGCATTAAGAATCCGCTCTGCTGTATGATTTATCATGGCAGTTATGTACTTATTCATGTTGTTCTGTATATCGTTAATTTGCTGCTGCATGTTTTTTGATTTGCTCTTCTGTGTTCATCACCACATTTTGATTGTACTGGTTTTTCCACTGTGTCTTAACTTTTGTTCTTCTTTAATATCGCAATGGGATGTTTTTAATCTTTGCATGGCACCACTAATTTCATGTTGTCAAAATCAAAATGGTGGCCGGTTTCAATAGCTTGTTTGGATAGAGTGCACTTTTCAGGTTGCTGTTATGCTCTTTTCGACGTGTGTCTGCCAATCACACTGGACTGGTGGATTGTAGTTTCCTGACCGTGGTGAACTGAGTTTTCATTCCTTGTTTGCGTAGGAACTTGCCAATTATTTCTAACCTCAAGACGCAGTCTACACCGGAAGGACTGGACCAAGTATTACTTAGTTCCTTATAAATATAAAGGAACTAATACAAATCTGATGTGTACCATTCACGCGACTTTCCCTACATCGCTGCAACAAAGTATTGTTAAAAAACTTTTGCTTCTATTTATTACATGCTAATCGAGAAAAAATTAGCAGAAATAGCCTTACTACTTGCTTCCTTGTAAGTAAAAGCGAAATAAAGGAGTACAATAGTTTAAAGTGATAGTCAAAAGCTGGCTGCTGTGTGACTACAGTTCCTTTGTTTGTATGGACAGGAGTTGACAAATTCCTGTATGAGAAAAGTATAAGTTTTTTAAAGCTGAAAACAAAAGCAAGGTATATCTAAAAAACAATCAGTTCCACGATAAAAATGTATTTGACATAAATTATTGTGTGTTTTAATATACTCAACATTTTTTGTATGGTAAGTTTTTGTCTATCTCTTACGGTTCAGCAGTTATGCAAATTTCCGTAAAGTCCATCCAGAATAAAGTAGTCTTCAAAGGCTATTCCCAGAAAATTCAAGATATACATTTTATTTGTCGGGTAAATGTCTTTAATATACGATATTTTAATAAAATCAAAGTTTTCGAAAAAAGTTCCATTGTGGGTAGTTGGGGTTGGGGGATTTTCTTGAAAATCTTCGTGTCGCATCCTTGGAAGATGCCAAACTTAAATACCAAGTTTAGTATTTAACGGCCTTTTCCTTTTTGAGCTATGCTGTCCACAGGCATACGCTTACACACACACACACACACACACACACGGACCATTTTCCAAAGATGATTTTTTTGGATTCAGGGGGACCCAAAACATGTATTTCCAGCAAAATCTTGATACCGAATTTTTGGGTGGGATGCAATACCTTCTCTATGCACTATGTACACAGTATGTGTAAAGAAAGTAAAAATGCGCTATGCTAAAGTGATGCGCAAATGTTTTCAAAGTTGTCGTTTTGCGATTATGATTGCAAATCGCTTCTTTGCTTGGCAAGGAGTAGAACAAAAGAAAAACGGACACTTCAAGTCTGAGAAAAGTTGAAGTACTTTACAAGTGATACCAATACCAAGGAATATCACGGGTACCCTCACTACAAAAATGTAAAGGACATAAATTGTGTTTTTGGACGAAATTACAGTTTTTGTGCAGTAATTTTTGTCTATGTCTTGCGGTTTAGCAATTAAGCAAAATTCGGCAAAATGCAAGCAGAATAAAGAGATCTTCAGAGGCTTTTCACAGAAAATTCAAGATATGCATTTTATTTGGCATGTAAATATCTTTAATATAAGTTTTTTTTTATCAAAACCGTTAGAGATATTGAGAAAATAAAAAATTTCGAAACCTTTTCCGTCTAAAGGGAAGTTTGTGTGTGTGTGTGTGTGTGTGTGTGTGTGTGTGTGTGAGGGGGGATTTTCTTGGAAACCTTCGTGTCGCATCCTTGGAAGACACAATTCTAAATACCAAGTTTGGTATTTAAGGCCTTTTCGCTTTTGAGTTATTCTGTTCAGACACACACGGATCTTTTCATTGTACATATGGGGCTAGAGAAAGTAAAATGATCAGGTTACCATCCTGCACAACACATTGAGCGTTATCGGCGTTATTTTGATACTCACGGTATCTATAATTAATGTAAGAAACTTTAACATTGTGCTACATAAATTATCTGCGTTTTAATGGACTATTATTACATTAGTATTATTGTTAACATTCTTTTTACTTTCTCTATACGTGCTATGTACATAGTGTATAGAGAAGGTTTTGCACTCCACCAAAAAATTCGATACCGAGATTTCACCGGAAATATGTATTAGGGTCCCTTGTATCCAAAAAAAGTATTTTCAGAAAAAGGTCCGTGTGTCTGTGAACACGATAACTCAAAAACGAAGTCGGTAAAATACAAAATTTGGTATTTAAGTTTAGTATCTTCCAGGGATGCCACACGAAGATTTTGAGAAAAATCCCCCAACCCCAACTACCCTTTACATGGACATTTTTTCGAAAATTTTGATTTTCTAAAAAATGGCTAATGATTTTGATTAAAACATCGTATATTAAAGATATTTACCTGACAAATAAAATGTATATTTTGAATTTTCTGGGAGTAGCCTCTGAAGACTACTTTATTCTGGGTCAATTTTACGAAATTTTGCATAATTGCTAAACCGTAAGAAATGGACAAAAACTTACCACACAACAAATGTAGAGCAGCTTAAAACACACAATTTATATTATATACATTTTTTTTCGTGGAGTTGATTGTTTTTGAGATATTCGTTGTTTTTGGTTTCAGCTAATAAAAGTTTTATTTTTCTCATTCAGGACTTTGTGAACTCGTGTCCATACAAACAAAGGAACTTCAGTCACTGAGCAACCAGCTTTTGACTATCACTTTAACCTATGGTACCCCCTTATTTCGCTTCTACTAACAAGGAAGCAAGTAATAAGACTATTTCTGCTAATTTTTGCTCCATTAGATGAAGTAAATAAAATAATTTGTTGCAAAGATATAGAGAAAGTCATGTGAATGGAACACATCAGATTTTTAGTATACTATTTTAAGATGACATGTTTACACTCCATCAAGAAAGACATAAAAGGAGCAAGTAGAGTATTGTGTAAAGAGCGTTTTCCCCTACAACAGCAAAACAAAATACACTCTTAGCAGGAAGCATATGCTCTAGATGGAGAAGAAATAAGAGTATAGCACTTAACATTAATATTTAGTTTTTCATCAAAATACGTGTCATTTATTGCTTACCTACTGGCATAAACCAAAACAATACATGTAAAAAGGGCAGCAACAGTGCCAACTGGAGGAAATTTTGGAGGTTATTGAGCCGTTTATTTATCATTCCAGGTACTTCGGATAGAGGACAACTGCAATGGAGATCTTGTACCTTGAAGGAGTGCTGTTAACTCCATCTTCTAGCTAAATGTAAGTTTATTATTATTATTATTATTATTATTATTATTATTATTATTATTATATTATTATTATATTATTATTTTATTACTAAGGGTAATACACTTACTTTATACTCATCAAATTATTCAAGGGCACTTTTTTTCAAGGTCCGATCGGTCGCGAAATTAAAACCACTGTAAAAATCACATGAAGCTTTGCGCAGATATATTACGCAGTGTCTCTAACATGACCGTTGATTGCGTCAGTTCGCCAAAAGCGAACTGCAATTCGATTTCTTCATGCGGAGGTGTGCAACGCAGCTGAAATACACCAACAAATGAGTAATGTGAACAGTGAAACATTTGTGAGTGACAGAAAAGTGCGGCTATGGTACAGGAACTTTGAAGCAGTGTGTACGTTCATGATGCAGGCGGTCAGGGAAGGAAGCGAATGTCAACCGATGATCTCGTTCAGCGGGTGAGTCAGGAGATTCGAAAAAATTGTCTGTTCATTTCTGTGAAGTATGAATCGTTTCCCGAAATTTCAAGGTCCAGTCTCTCATTATATTACGGGCGACGCTATAGTTTTAGATAGGAATGTTTACTTGCTCACAGCGCGTTTGCAACGGACATGTGCAACGTGACGTGATCAACGGTCACACTAGAGACTGCGCAATACATCTGCGCAAAGCTTCATCTGATTTTCACTGTGGTTTTAATTTCGCGACCTATCGGACCATGAAAAAAATAGCCCTCGTATTTTGTAATGCAGTGTAACCATTTGTCGAAGTTATTAACAACATTGAATTATGTTTCAAAGTAGAGAATAATGCCAGCAGATTAATTATATTAACCGTTTCCAACTCAAATCTGTCATATAACATCATTATGCCCAAATAATTCGTGTGTCAGTTTGATAAAAAGTTGACGTTAACGCTTAACGTTGAACACTTTTCTGTATTTATGATACGAAGGTTTTTAAATGTAATACAGGCATAGTCTAAAATAAAAAAAAAAAAACAGTTAAACAAAGATATTTATTCTATTTTTTATTATTACAATAAAATTAAAGCATATATTCAGGCCCAGTACTAACAACATTCATACGTGTCAATCACCGTTTATTTCATGTATGCTCCACCATCCTAAATATATACTTGGTAATACCGCAACAACGATTCAAAATGTGATGTACATTCTGAGCTACAAATCCGAGAAAAAGGAAAGCTTAAGGCCACAAGCTTCTGTCATTTACAATCAGATTTCAAGTAAATTGAACTTAAAATGATTAATATCTATTTCAATTCGCATCACTTCCATAGTGATAGGGTTATCTCTTATGTGTCATTATACACAGTAATATCTGTGATTCATCTGAAGTTAGTCATTTATATGATGAAATGTCGCTACCAGGTGTAATTTTAGGCTCTAATCTCACCGCATAGTAACTAGCTCTCAGGTTCATAACATGTTGGTCCTGAGAAATCACCTGCTGGCTCCCATCCATACGTGCGTTTCCATGTAAACCAATATCAGTAGACTCACGATACAATACATTAGCATTGTTTTAAATAATAACGAACAGGTGTCTACACTGAAAATATATGTATTGAATTTAGTGGATTGAGAGTACCTTAACATTAATTTCTTTAACCAAAGTTTCCCAGTAAAGCTATTAGTTTCAAATCTACAGCATGAGGTTCCAAACGGAGAGTCCACACGTGGAAAGGAAGATGTGATGTAATGCTTGTGTATATTTCTCCAGTTTTTACTTCCTCCATACTATGCATATAGTAGAGAAGGTATTGCGTTCCACAAAATTTCTGTGCTGAGATTTCACCGGAAATACTCGTTTTAGGGTCCCTTGTATCCAAAAAAAAAAAAAGCATTTTCAGAAAAAGGTCCATGTGTGTGTCCGTATCCGTGTGTTCGTGTGGGAGTTTGAGGAAAATCCACCTGGCTGCTCTACAAGCAAACTTCTTACGAAAGATTATGCTTCTTTCTACACCATGATAATCGAGATAAACATTAACAGAATATTCTTATTAATTGGTTCTTATATCAAGAAAGAAACTACAGAATGCATTAGGCTAAAGGATAGTGCAATGTTTTAAAAGCTGTCTTTATGCGATTGTCATTGCAAATCACTTCTCTGCTTGGCCAGGGGTAGAACAAAATAAAAACGATTACTTCCTGTCTGACAAAAGTTTAAGTACTTTACAATTGAAACCAATAACATGCAATACGTTGGAAACAGTTAGCTCTTCAACAAACACTTAAAGGGCATAAAGTGTGTGTTTTGACGAGATACACATTTTTTTTGCAGTAAGTTTTTACCTATATCTTACGGTTTAGTAGTTCAGCAAAATTCGGAAAATATATCCAGAAGAAATAAGTCCTCAGAGGATATTCCCAGAAATTTCAAGAGACATATTTTATTAGGGTGTAAATATCTTTAATATAAGACATTTTATCCAAAATCATTGCATCCATTTTTCAGAAACTCAACATTTTCGAATGTTTTTCCATGTAAAGGGTAGTTGCGGTGGGCGGATTTTCTTGAAAATCTTCCTACCGCATCCTTCGAAGGTATTAAATATAAATACCAAGTTTGGTACTTAACGTCCTTTCGTTTTTGAGCTGTGCTGTCCAAATACTCAACAGACACTCATAATACATGCGAGCTAGAGGCTGTAAAAATTCTTGCAAATAAAGTCCTTGATTCACTGCTTCCACTAATCCACTCATGCTTTTCGGAGGCTTGTCAGGACTCCGGCGCTGTATTCCTTTTTTTTTTCTCCAGTTTCCTATATTTCCTTAGTAGACCTTATTATTCTTAACGTTTTCCTTTTTACATGTATACACACACAAACATACACATTTACAAACACAAACACCCATGCCCAAGGCGGGACTCGAACCCACGATCCTGTGCACCACGAACCACCAAAGCGAGACACTTTAACGAGCGCGGCTACCGGGATCGGCATGCTTCGACGCGTAGACGGTTTACAGCTGCATGTCACTCCAGTCATTAACCACTCGGAACAATTCACATCACCTCCACTGCAATCCTTCCACCTTTATAACTAAAGTTGGTGAAAAATTACCTTGTGGTTGACATTCTGGTGACACGTGACCGTCTCGGTACGCTGTTGCCATATTTACTCGTCCGTCTGCAGCGACAAACCTTTCACTGCTTTCTCTCCAAACATACCTCTCGTATGTTGAACTATTTTTCCCAATTTCTCACTAGAGAGCTCATCTATTCCTTTCCACATTGGGTCCTGTATTTCACTAAACGGAAAAGTTTTATTATTTCGGTTGAAGTAACCTCAACTTACTTATCACGGATGTAAGACATTTTCAAACGACAGTGTCACTTCTGATATTAACTAGGATGAGAAGAAGAGCAATGTCCGTAATTTATAAACGCTAGCAACGATTATAAATGTAAATCCTTACGGAATCACAGTGTATAACATTACCGAACTTTTCACAGAATGAAATCAAACAATCAGATTGCAAACAATTGATCAGTCGTGCACGAGAACGCGCGCGTAAATTTCCACTGAACCACGTAGGTGATGCAACGCCGATGGCATCGCGTCTGTGTATTGTATTGTATTGTATTATGTATTCTTGCACTATGATTGGTCAGCAACCTGACGATCCCCTACCAGTAGACGACGCACCCCACAAGTGTCAAGTCACAAGGAAGTTTCTCACCGATAATAGAACATAACGTATTCCTGGAAGCTTCTGAAAACCGAAGCTTGGAGAAACATCTTGAATATCGAGAAGTATGAGCCCAAGTTTCATTCATTGTCATGAATTGACGCAAAAACTCAGCTTTATTGCAGTGGAGCATTACCAAACACTCGACTGAACCATCCTTGCACACATTCTCATATCAATATGCGATGTACAGAACTTTTTAAAATGCCTGTAATGTCTGCTAGCTCGTTCACTTTGTCTACCGTCATCGTATACCATTTTGTGGATTTTTTTTTCGCAATTTCTAGGCTGGTAACCTAATTTGGTCGACCACTGCGATGTTCGTCTTGGCAGCTCGTATGACCGCGTAAACTCTAGCATTCAATGTTTCTGTGTTGTAATCGAAGGAGCCGATTCCCCCAAAGTAGAATCTAGCTCAGCTTTAATATTAGTTGGACTAAGACCTTTCAAATGGAAGTATTGTTCACATAACGACGATTACTTTTTTCATGTTTACAAATACGCTGAGAGATTCACTAATTATGGCTGCCAAACAAATGCTAGACAATGTAAAATGACCAAACTTCAAACTTAAGTTTTCTAAGGTTGGTACTTTTACCATTGTTGTTGCGACAGTCACTGTATCTCGCATGCGAAGATTCCTGCTACTGTCGCATCACTCTTCCTGTTGCTTACGCGTCCAAGGCGAGCATGAGGGCTGTCGCACACATAGACGACATTGTCACAATATTAATATATTTGACACTTAATGCGTAAGTACTTTGTACCAAAATAAATCATATAGTATTGGAAACTAGAGGAGTTCTTGCACTGTAGATATGGTGTGGTTAAAACTCCCCCAGGAGGAAAGATAAAGAAAGGGAAACACAGTAGATTACAGGCCGCAGGCAGACAGCCACAGGGACACGCAGAAGACCGTAACAGTTCCAAGCTGTAAAGTCCGCCATACTGCTGGAGCTTTCAGAGGGCGCCGTCGACCACGCCTTCCATACTCTTCCATTTAAGTAAGAATTCTGGCCATTTGTCCGACACCATCATATGCCAGAAACCTAGCACGCCTTAAAGATAAAGAGGCGAAATTATTTAAAAGAAATGGTGGTAGATGAGAAAACATTCCAGTAATCGCCTACAGAGCAGGGATAAGCACGAAAACCTAAAGGTCAGGGAGGACAGCCAACATGGATCGAAACCGGGCCTTCCAAATGCAAGCCTCACACGCTACCGCGGAGCCATCTCGCACGGTCTCGAACGTTTACAAATTCATCAATGGAACTCGTTCATCTGAGGAAACCGTTATCGATTGCGATATGTTACAACATATACGGGTAAATAATGATTACTTTATTGCTTGTAAAATTTAAATTCAAATAGCAGTTTTATCAACTCTCAGGCTACGATGTTTATATTAGATGGAGGAGCAATCGAATCTGTTACGAAGTACCAATCAATGGTACTAAAAATGGGAGTGTTACAACAGTTAACATCAAAATTAGAGTATTATAAAAAAACAACTAAGAATACAATCAGAATTTGTTTTGAAAAACATAATTAATTAATAAATTAACACTACTTTTATGTGCATTGAGTAAAACACAATTTTGAATGTCGAAGGAATCTCCTTGTTTTTGATAAAAATATGTGTTGAGGTTATAGTTTTCGTAATCATTTCACTGTTCCAATATTAAACAATGCATGCTTATACTACTACTACGGTCCAATAACGAGTGACAATTTGTAGGATAAAATCGGATCTTTCAAACTTATTATAAGATACACTTCTAAGATTGGTCCATTTTCTGGATATTAGGTCCTTAGTGCGGCCGGTTATGGAACGTGGAGTGTCATGTTGCGGCCCTTATACAGCTAACGAAAATGATGTATTAGATTAGATTCAGAGGAGAGCTAAAAGCCCAACTGGGTAGTGTGGTAGTAGAGTGTCTGCCTCACATTCAAAATGTCGTGAGTTCGAATCTCGCTTAGGGTGAGTTACTTGGATAAGGTTCTTTTGGGGTTTTCCCTTATCCTAAGAAGACGAATATCAAGTAACTTTAAGCTCCATGGACCCCAATTTCATTTAAGCATCATTTCACCAATTGCATTCATCGTACGATATGACCAACCAAGTTAAATGACGTTAAGCTACAAAAAAAAAAAAAAAAAATAATTCTGATGTGTTCCATTCATATGATTTTCTCTAGATATCTGTACCTAATATTTGTTAAAAAAAACTTATGCTTCTATTTACTTGATGCTAATCGAGAAAAAGTTAGGAGAAATAGTCTTATTAGTTGTTTCCTTGTAAGTAGAAGTGAAATAACGGAGTACACTAGGTTAAAGTGATAGTCAAAAGCTGGTTGCCATGTCACTGAAGTTTCTTTATTTGTATGAACAGCAGTTGATACATTTCTGTATGAGAAAAGCATAAGTTTTTCAAAGCTGAACCAAAAAATAAGAAATATCTCAAAAACGATCAACTCCAAGAAAAAAATATATAATAAATTGCGTGTTTTAATGAGCTCTACATTTTCTGTTAAGTTAGCTTTTGTCTATTTCTCATGGTTTAACAGTTATGTAAAGTTCCTCAAAATTCATCCTGAATAAAAGTCTTGAGAGACTATTCCCGGAAAATTCAAGATACACATTTTATTTGTTAGGTAAATATCTTTAATATACGATATTTTAATCAAAGTCCTTGGAGTCATCTTTAAGAAAATCAAACTTTTAGAAAAAAGTTCCATGTAAAGGGTAGTCGAGGGTGCGGGAATTTTCTTGAAAATCTTCATGTCGCATCCTTGGAAGATACCAAACTTAAATACCAAGTTTGGTATTTAACGGTCTTTTCCTTTTTGAGCTACATTGTCCAATGACAGAGAGACAGACACACACACACATACACACAAACAGACAGATACACATACGGACCTTTTTCTGAAAATGCCTTTTTTTTTTTTGGATTCAGCTAAAACATGTATTTACGTTGAAATCTCGGTATGGAAGTTTTGGGTGCAATACAATACCTTCTCTATACACTATGTACATAGTACGTGTAGAGAAAGTAAAAAATCACAAAAATCTGATGTGTACCATTCACATGACTTTCTCTACATCGCTGTAACAAATTATTGTTAAAAAGCATATTGTTCTACTTTATGATAATCGAGATAAATATAATCAGAAACTGTCTTAATTACTTGTAAGTAATAAGGGAATACACGAGGCTAAAACAATAGTGAAATCTTTAAAAGCCAACTATCATGTGCATGAAATCCGTTTCTATGCACCGCCAGGAGTTTACAACTTTCCGCGTGAAAACAGTTTAAGTATTTCAAATCTGAAACAAATAACACAGAATATCTCAGAAATGGTCAATTCAACGTAAAAACGTATATGACATAAATTGTGTGTTTTAACGTGATCTAAATTTTTCTGTACTGGGTTTTGCCTATCTCTTACAGTTTACCAGTTACCCAATATTCAGCAAAATTGGTTCAGAATAAAGAGGGCTTTAGAGGCTATTCCCAGAATATTCAATATATACACTTTATTTATCATATAAACATCTTTAACGTCGGTATTTTAATCAGAATCGTTAGTCATTTTTGAGAAAATCAAAAATTTCTAAATGTTTTCCATGTAAAGGATAATTTGGGATGGGGGACTTCTTCTGAAAATCTTCGTGTCACATCCCTGGAAGATACTAAATTTAAATACCAAGTTTGGTATTTTACCTAATTTTCATTTTTGAGTTATCGTGTTCTCAGGCACACGGAGACACAGACATATATACACACGGACCTTTTTCTGAAAACATTGTTTTTTTTTATACATAGAACCGTAATACGTGTATTTCTGGTGAAATCTCGGTATCGAATTTTTGGGTGGAAAGTAATACCTTCTCTATACACTATGTACATAGTATGTGTAGAGAAAGTAAACATGAGTAAATAGTTTTAAAGCCAAATATTGAACCAAAAATATACAAGAAATGAAACTAGTCAATATAGTAAATTTATCCAATGAAACCTTTAATATTCAGGAATTAGAATTATTGAACAATGGCTTTAAAAGTACTTTGTCCTTTTCGCAAGACATTCGTGGTTATATAGCCAATATAAGCATGACTGCTTGTGACTTAAACAGTTTCCAATACCCTGAAAATGCAATGCTCAGAAATTCTCAAAGAATTGAAGTGCAACTGCAGGAAAAACTCAGAATTAAAATTAAACAAATTAATGATCGTCCTGTAGTATATTTAAAAGTTTACAAAGGCAACCAGATTGGAATTATAATCAACCCTGTTTAAAATTCAAACGATGATTATACTCCATTAAATTCTTGTATTAAGCTGGTTAACCAATAATAGCTAATTATAGCCTCATACCAACAGAGGTTAAGAAATACTTAAAACCAGTAATCTAATATTATCCAAGATGTAATGTCTGCCTAAAACACATAAAAAATAGCGATATGAGACCTATTATCAATAATAGAGGTTCTCTTAGCTATAATCCTTCCAAATGGTTAATAAAAAAGTTATGCTCACTTGAATAGTGTGAAACTTTGAGTATAAAAGCTCATTACAGTTAATTAGTAAAATTAATCATTCACCGTTTACAGAAGAACATATTTTGGTATCTTTTGATGTTACATCACCGTATACAAATGCATCAGCTGAGAAATTACCAAAGTTGTTAGAAGAACGGCTAGTTTCCATTTCAGTTGATGAAAATACAATAAAGAATTACTCATTTTAACTGCTTGCTGAACTAATCAAATGTTTTTCACATTTGATAATAAATTGTATAAACTTAAAATTACTAAACAACATCCTGGAATATTCAAAGTATGACTCAGATATGTGCATGAAATATTAGCTATCGTCCCTAATAAACCCATAAATGATTCTTTGAATGTTTTAAATACGAGGATGGACTGATAAGTCCCAGGCATTACACAGATATGGCGCCATTAGGCCAGTTATACGGTAGCATCGAATAACTCTAGGTCGCCCTCCGTGGTGTAATGGTTACCATGCTGACTTCATATACCCGTGTCGTAGATTTACAGCACATAAAAGAACCTCAAGCCTGATTGAGAGGCCTCTGAGCAAAATTAAGCGGTCTTTCACGCCCAATTTAGAATGGGACGCTGAGAACCACAGCAGTTAAAGAGCGTCCATAAATAACACAACATTAACATTGAATAGCTCTAGACTAGCTTGTATCCATAGTTACAGGTCAATACCTTGTTTAGTTTTCGAATGTCAGCATTTTAAACAAGACAACAAGATTTTACATGAAAATGGAGGATTTGAAAACACAAGTAGTGATTAAAAAACTTCCATTTGAAACGCATGACGTCTAAAGAAATCAATGAGGAAATGGACAGTACATTGAAAGACTCTGCAGAGTTTAAAATGGGACGTACGAGTCGCCCTCCGTGGTGTAATACTTACCATGCTAACTTCACGTACTCAAGGTCGCGGGTTCAAACCCGGCGGATGACGATGAAGTTTTCGGGTGTAAAAATCCTTAGCATGGCTTCCTTCGGAAGGGAAGTAAAACCGCTGGTCCCGTGTCGTATATTTACGGTACATAAAAGAACCTCAAGCCTGATAGAGGTGTCTCCGAGCAAAATTAAGCGAACTTTCACGCCCAGCATAGACTGGGAAGCTGAGAACCACAGCAGTTAAAGAGCGTCCATAAATAAAACTGCATTTTTTACTAGTGATGGGCCTCGCTCTGGACTCCTATAGAAATGATAGCTCCAGAAAGCATTGAAAAAATTCATTGTTTAGTACTGGAAGACCACAGATTAAAGTTGTTTGTAATAGCAGAGGCTGTAAACATATCAAAAGAACATGTAGGTAATAGTTTAAATAATGCTTTGGGCTTCCACAAAGTCTGTGCAAGGCGGGTGCCGCGTTTGTTGACACCTGATCAAAAGTTGCAAAGAGAAACTGTTTCTGTTAAGAATGCGTAGCTCTACAGTAAAGGTCCCAGTGAATTTTTGAGACAGCTTATTACCATGGATGAAACTTAGATACATCACTACACTGCAGAAAGTAAATCACAGTCAAAACAGTGTATTGCGCCAGATGAACCAACTCCAAAAAAAGGTAAAGTCAATTTTGCCAGCTAACAAGGTTAGGGCGAGTGTTTTCTGGGATGCACAGTGAATTATTTTTATTGATTACTTGAAAAAGGTTAAAGTATCACTGGCGACTACTACGCAAGCTTACTGCAACGCTTGAGTGATGAGGTGAAAAGAAAAAACCTCATTTGGCAAAAAATAAAAAAAAAAAAATCTTGTTTCATCACAACTCATTGCTCAGTCATTGCAATGGGAAAAATGTACAAATTAAAGTTCGAATTGCTTGAACATCCACCCTAATTCGCCAGATCTAGCACCTAAAGAGTACCACATGTTCCCAAAGCCTCAAAAAAAAATTTGGAGGACGAAGATTTCACTGCAACGAGGAGGTCGTTAATACGGTAAACAGCTGCTTTGAGGACCTTGATAAATCGCAATACAGAGATAGTTTAATTAAATTAGAACACCGATATGACAAGTGTATTAGGCTTTCTGAAGATTATTTTGAAAAATAAAGTATTTTTAATTGCGTTTTCATTGAGAGGCCCGGCACTTATTAACCGACCTAGTACTCAGAACGAGAATATTAAATTTAATTTGGAGATAGAAAGAATTGCATGCTTCCATTTTTGGATTTAAAGATATTTACAAATAATGTGCTATAATTTTTCATTTACAGAAAACTACTTATGTAGACAATTATACAAAAAATAATAAATCTATTCCAAAAAAAACATGCAAATTTCAAAGTTAATGTACAGGTTAACTAATATACCTTTAAAGAAAAGAAGAATATCGAAAAGAACTACATCATATCATTGAAGTACCTCAAAAGAAATGATTAAGAGGCAATTAATATACAATATACTCAATAGACAAGAAAAGCAAAAGAATAAATAAATAAATAAAAAGAAGTTGGTTTAATAACACTATTAAGAAATAATACAAAATACAAAAAAGTTAATTATCATCTAACATTATTTCCAATTTTTTTAAAAAGCTGTTTGGGAAATGCAATATATCTTTGGCTCCTAGCAACATATTTTGGAAAATATGTTAAATAAGCCACTTAATAAAACTATATATGTGTGTGTGTGTGTGTGTGTGTGTGTGTAAAATAAATATGGAATTTATCGAATAAGTTTTAATGATTGCGAAAAGGTTCACATTTATATAACCAACAGAGATTTAAAACACGTTTTAAAGAACATCAAAGAAATATCAGGTTGAAACAGTTGGTAAAATCAGGAGGAGCTAACCATTTCTGGAACTCTAACCATGAAATTGGACAAGAAATAAAATTATTAAAAGTCATTAGTACTCCATCAGAGCTAGATACCTGGAAAAAATATGTATCCATAGTATTAGCAGTAATGTGGTCAATTTTGAAATACTACCAGCTGACGTCCTTTTAAAACTAATACGCATTTAAAATTAGCAAACGCTTCCGAGTTGTTCAGCCAGAGGTCGCGTCAGAAGAAGAGAGATGTTTTTGCAGTCCAGCCACTCTCATCTGATGTTGCCCAAATCGGAACGGCACCTATATTAGACACGCAGAGCCTTCAACCTAATTCAGAGACAACCCCGTCTCCTCCAAAAATGGTGAAGGGTTGGTGGTTGTCCATCAACACGGAGAAAAGCCACGCTGTCCTCTTCACCAAGGGCCACTTTCCCGTAAATTTCCCTTCATTCACGTACCTCAGACGAGGGATTGAATGGACAAACACTATCTGCTACTTGGAGGGAATTTATATATGGGCGTCACTTTTGTGAGCACATCAGGGAACTGAGGTGTCGGGGCACTGGGGCTGCGGCCTCCTTGTACCCGGTGGTGAAATCCGCGATGCAGATTCCCCTTAAGTTGCGCTTTTGAGGGCTCTCATAATTCCCATGCTAATCTACGCCTGCGATATCTGGGGCATGGCGACAGACTTCAGTCTGCTGTTATTTCAACGGGTACAGATTAGATGCCTTCGGGCTATCTATTCTGTGCCTCACTGCTTCCTACGGAACTCCTGCACGAAGTTTTTGGTCTGCCATATTTGGAGAACGAGATTAGGCGTCGGGAAGTAAAATTCAACGTAGGTTTACCATTCCATCGGAGCGCCCTCATTAGGTATCTTGGGAATTACAGTCCCAGGAACCGCCGCTCCAGGCGATACTGTTTTACTCACATGGCTTGCTGACATCCCCGGTAACCAAGGAGCAACTTCAACAGCTGCTACGGTTAAACTCCTTTACACTCCTTCAAGAGTTGCTTGGACTTCAACCCCAAAATAAATAAGTATTTAGTAAACAATTTACACAGCGGTGCACAAGGGCCGTTGCACCGGGACTGGCATCCGTTAAGGAGCAAAATTTCTACCTCCCTACACTCCCCAACCTCATTTTCACCTGCCACCCTGAAAACCCCATATTCCTATCAGTATGTGGTTAATTCTAGTAAGATGGGTAAACTTCTAACATATCATCGGGCTGCCCTCAGTCTGCCAACTGCTCTTGTCGTATCTACCTGAAACGTCTGCAAACCTACTGGAAGGTGACATTGAATATTGCCGAAACGCGTCCAGGCAGACACTATCAAAAATAATGAAGCTGTCTCAATAATGAACGTCCAAATATATACATCTTATGATATTCCACAACAACGATTTCTGAATGACTGTGACGCATATACTGTAATTCTCCGCCAGTTATAAAATTCTGCCCAATTGTATACTTTTGTAATACTGCAACCAACATCACCAGAATATCCAACAACTTCTTGAATGATTTCTTATAAGAGATGCGTTATGCTTTAAAACTTAAAATGACTTTCGTAGAGTCCATCGGGTCATAAATAGTAGCATATTCTCTATCTATAGGTTAAGTAAAATTTAAAACTACGCCTCTATACAGAATACTTTGTACCCATAGTTTTTAAAATGTTAGTATCCTAACTTAGCAGTGTAGTGGCGTTACTATGTGGTAGCCTCACCATCCAGAGCGCCAGTCAAGATGTTTACACAAGAAGCAAAGTTTGTTTGGAAGCTGCTTGATCCTCTTTACAAGCGTCAGAGGAATAGATTAATCAATGTTCATCAGTCATCCTCCTCGAGTTTCTCAAGTTAGTTCAGTAGCTCTTCGCCAACTTAATTCGCTTCTGATTATTTAAGAAGTAAAGAACGATTTAAAGCTTCTGTTTCTTAAAGAATACAAGACAGGTGTACGACATCAAAGAGAAAATACTAATGCCTATGTATAAAGTAATACATTATATTATTCTAATAGCAGACTATGACCCAAGGTTTAAAAGTAGTTTAATTTTGAGATTAAAAATTCTTGTAAAATGAAGACGTAGGATCGACTTTGTAAAATAGTGGACTGATTCCTTAAGTTTAGAGTAATCACTAATCACGTTTAAAACGAAATCAACTGACACGAAAAGAGAGACTCTTGAAATGAGCTAAAAACTAACTCTCTCTCGCTCGCTCTCTCTCTCTCTCTCTCCCTCGTGTGCAGTGAGATGTCAGGTCTTTTCATGAAATCATCAACTTTTAAAGTAATTTTATTTTGCCTAGCCTTGTATAGGCTAGGAGCTGGAAACGGCAAGTCAGACTGGAAAATGCAATACTATAGCCTGGATTTGAACCAGGTATCTCCTGGTTTCCGTCCTAAACACTAAACTTAAAATTGTAAGTCGCAATTGGGATATGTCCTCTCAAAATAATTTGATCTTCTTGTTGTGCAGTACGGAAGCCTTGAGAGAATTAATGCCGTGCCAAAAAGTAGTCATGATAACTCGGTGGTTAAAGCAACCGGATGGAGAACAACAGATATGGTATTGTATTTTCAGTCTGACTCTTCTTTTGCAAATCATAACTGATTTTTTAAAAAAATGGCTCATAACGCTTTTTATTAAAATTTCATATGTTAAGGCATTTTTATGACATACGAAATGCATGTCCTGAAATTACTGGGAATAGCCTCTGAAGACCTCTTCATTCTGGATAACTTTTGTGTAATTGGTAAACCGTTAAAGATAGACCAAAACTTTCAGATTTTTAGGTCACTCTTAATAATTCTATTTTCAGGTCACTCTTAATAGTTCTATTTTCAGAAGGAAATGTATTTTTACTGCTTCTAAGAATAGCCTTCCGTCTTATTAAACTTACACAAGCCTCTGATCGTTTATGTAATGCCTGTTTAATGACTGATGAACTTAGTACGTCAATCAGAGAAGGCGTGCAAGAAACAGAAGTGTGCAAAGGCTTCTTAAAGTGTTTAAATAAAGTATAGGTGATGTCAACAGGTACGTGGGCTTAGCTCTTAAGGGCTGACAATGTTACAATTTTAAAAAGTTCATGTATTCCATTCACACAACTTTCTCTAACTGTTCCACAAACAAATTTTCTCATAAAAGATTTTCCTTTTATCTACATCATGCTAATCAAAATAAACATTAACTGAATTGGTCTATTGTTTGCTTCTTACTTTCTCTACACGAACTATGTGCATAGCTTATATAGAAGGCATTGCACTCCACCCAAATATTCGATTCCTATATTTCACCAGAAATATATGCTTTAGAGACCTTTGTATGTATATATATACATATATATATATATAAAAAGCATTTGTGTGTGTGTGTCCGTGTGTCTGTGAACGAAAAGTCAGTAAAATACCAAATTTCGTATTTAAGTTTAGTATCTTTCAGGGATGCGATAAAATGATTTTGAGAAAAATCCCCTCACCCCAAAATATCCTTTACATGGAAACATTTTCGAAAATTTTGATTTTATCAAAAATGGCTCTAACAATTTTTATTAAAATACATTAAATAAAGTATATGTATATATTGAATTTTGTGGTAATATAAGCAAAATTCAGCAAAATTCATTTAGAATAAAGAGGTCTTCAGAGGCTAACAGATAGAAAAAAACTTACCACACAAAAAATATAAATCTCGCTAAAACACACAATTTATGTCAAATACGTCTGTTTTATGGAATTGACCATTTCTGAGATATTTCTTGTTATTTGTTGCAGATCAAAATACTTAAAATTTTTCTCACACGGAAAGTTGTAAACTCCTGCCCCTGCACAGGAACGCATTTTAACCACATGGCAACCAGCTTTTAAAGGATTTGACTATCATTTTAACCTGGTGTATTCCCTTATTTTCCTTCTACTTACAAGGAAGCTAATAATTAACACAATTTCTGCTAATGTTTATCTCGATTATCATAAAGTACACAGAAAAATATGTTTTAATAATAATTTGTTACAGCGATGTGGAGAAAGTCATGTGAATGGAACACCTCAGATTTTTGTAAGTGGAAAAGAAATAGAGGAAAGCGCATAATAAAACGGTAGTAGCATATTTTAAAAGCCGTTCGCTAGCTATGTGAAACAATAGAAATTCGGCTTTTTTTGCTTGCTAGGAGTAAATAGAAAGACGAAAAGAAAAATTACTTCCGGTTAAGAAAAGTTTAAACAGCTTAAAATTGAAGCCAATAACTCGGAATGTCTTTAAAATGCATAACTCTACAAAAAAGATATAATACATAAATTGAGTGTTTTTTTACGAGATCTACATTTTTTGTCTACCTCTTACTGTTTACTATCTATACAAAAGTTATTCAAATATCATTCAGAATAAGAGGTCTTCAGGGAATATTCCCAGAAAATTCAAAATACACATTTTGTCTTGAAAACATCTCAAACATATGGCATTTTAACCAACATCCTAAGCCCCATTTTTGAGAAAAAAATAAAAATTTTTCCATATATTCGGTAGTTGAGGTGGGGGATATTCTTTAAAATATTCGTGCCACATCGTTGGTAAATATTGAACTTACCAGTTTCGCATTTAAAGGACTTTTCATTTTTGGGATCTACTGAACACAGACACACAGTTATGTTTCTAAAAATTCTTTTTTGTATTCAAGGGGTCTCAAAACATATTTCCGATGAAATCTTGGTATCGAATTTTTGGATGAAATGCAATACTTTCTCTATCCATAATGCATACCATAGGTTGAATATATTTTCTTGGAATTTCAGATGGGCTTTGGAAAAGGGAGTAGAGCAGCTGATAATTTATTTATTACAAAAACATTGGTAGATATATACTTAAAGACAAGAGAGGAAAGTTATTCTTAACTTTTGTGGATTTAGAGAAAGCCTACGATCAGATAGAGCTAAACTGTTGAGGCATAAATTGTTGAGCAAAGGAGTGAGTAAACATATAGTGACACCTTAGAGCGTTGTATAAGGAGAATACCGTTTGTATAAGAGTGGAGGAATAGGTTGTAAAAAGAGAAATTCAGCATAAGAAAGCGCTTAGGCAACGACATAAGTTAAGTACGTCCTATTTAATTTATATATAGATGATGTATTAATGAAAGTTGGGGAAGAATAACTGCTCTATGCCAATAATTAATAATATCCAGTTTTGGGGAATACTCTTTGCAAATCAAGGTGTAGGGGCAATTACAATGAATGGTTTAAAACAATCCTTGCATGCATTAAATAATAACTGTAAAGAATGTGAACCAGGACATTAGTGTTCAAAAAAAGGGGGGGGGATTAAGCAAGTATGAAAAATGGAAGAATAAAAATAAAAAAGAGTATACGGAGGTTAGAGGATGTTCTAGGTTCGGCTGATAAGTCCCGGGCGTCTCAATGAAATCGAAATTTTAAAAAAAATTATATTTATCAATATAATCTCCAGAAAGGCTAATACACATTTATCATATCGGTATTCTAATTTAATTAAACCATCTCTGTAGTGTCATTTATCAAGGTCCTCAAAATATCTGCTTGCCGAATCAATTACCACCTCGTTGCTGTGAAATCTTCATCCTCCCAAGACATTTTTTGAGGTTTGAGAACAGGTGGTAGATCTAGATCTGACGAATAGGGTGGATGTTCAGGCAATTCCAATTTTAATTCGCAAATGTTTCTCATTGCAATGACTGAACGAAGGGCCGGAGCATTGTCGTGATTTTTTTGTCCTAAAAGAGGTCTTTTTTCTTTTCACCTAATCACTCAAATATTGCAGTAAGCTTGCGTAGTAGTCACCAATGATACTTTTGCCCATTTCCAAGTAATCAATAAAAATAATTCCCTGTGCATCCCAGAAAACACTCGCCATAACCTTGTTAGCTGACAAAATTGACTTTGACTTTTTTGGAGTTGGTTCACCTGGCGCAATCCACTGTTTTCACTGTGATTTTATTTTCTGGAGTGTAGTGATGTACCCATTTTTCATCCATGGTAATAAATCGTCTCAAAAATTTACTGGGACTTTTACGGTAGAGCTACGCGTTCTTAATAGAAATAGTGTTTCTTTGCAACTTTTGATCAGCTGTCAACAAACACGGTACCCATCTTGCACAGACCTTGTGAAAGCTCAAAACATTACTTACCTGCACGTTCTTTTGATATGTTTACAGCCTCTGCTATCATATACAACTTTAATCTGCGGTCTTCCAATACTAAACGATGAATTTTTTCAATGATCTCTGAAGTTGTTCAATTCTAAACATTGAATATGAAGGGGCAGAGCCTTTCAATGTACTGTCAATTTCCTCCTTGATTTATTTAGGCGTTAATTCTTTCAAACGGAACTATTTAATCACTGCTCGTTTTTTCAAATTCTCCATTTTCGTGAAACTTTAAACTCTTGTTTAAAATGCTGCCGTTCGAAAACTAAACAAGCTATTGACATGCAACTATAGATACAAGCTAATCTAGAGTTAAACTATATGATGCTACCGCTAATTGGCTTAGTGTCGCCAAATCTGTGCGAGGCCCGGGACTTATCAGTCGACCCTCGTATTTATCTAGAAGTTAAAATAGTGTGGCAATTCAGAAAAACAGAAATTTGCATTGGCAAAAGGAAAATTTGCTTTATCAGCTATCAGAAGTTGCAAATACAAAATACCTAATATAAATATTAAATGGTTAGACGAAGTGTACAATATGGTGATTGAGGCAAAAATGCTATGTCGGATAGAAGCATAGAGATTAGAAGGAGAATGGGAAATCATAGATCAGGTGTATAGGAAAGTCTAAAGAGAAATGCTTGGGTTATGAAATGCAACCGTTAGGCATGTAGCACAAATAGAGCTGGGTAGAAAGGCAAGTAAGGAAAGATTATGGCAATTTTGATATAGAATATTGAACTTGGAGGAAAGGAATTTGGTAGAGCAGTGTTTAGAACATCAAAAGAAAAGTTTAAAGAACAAGGGATGATTAGACTGTTATAGAAATAGCTTGGAAAATAGTGGGTTAGGGGAAATGTGGAGAAGAAGAGAAAATAATGTGAATAACTTCTGAATACTAGCAAGGAACATATTTGAGAATGTAGAAATTGAAAAAAAGATTTAATGAGATAGCCTTCTATATACGAAAGAAAGACTTATGGGAAAGGAAAAATTACATGGCCGGGACAAATAAACAAGAGAGAGAAGGTATTGCATGGCTGAAAGCAGAAGTGTGGAGATTAAAAGGTTCAAGGAAGGGTATTCCACAAAACCAATGTGCTATGTGTGGCGGAAATGGACACTTGAAACATATAATATTCAAATGTAAAGGGATTGAAGTTTGAAGATAATATTATATTAATAAAAAGTCTGATGTGTTCCATTCACATGACTTTCTCTACATCTCTGTAACAAATTATTATTGAAAAGCTTATGCTTCTACTTACTTCATGCTAATCGAAAAAAAAAAATAGCAGAAATAGTCTTATTACTTGCTTCCTTGTATGTAGAAGCAAAATAAGGGAGTACCATAGGTTAAAGCGATAGTCAAAAGCTGGTTGCTATATGACTGAAGTTCCTTTGTTTGTATGGACAAGAATTGACAAACTCTGTATGAGAAAAATACAAGTTTTTAAAGCTGAAAAAAACAACGAGTATCTAAAAAAACGATCAACTGCACGAAAAAAAAATCTGATGTGTTACACTCACATGACTTTCTCTATATCTCTGTAAATTATTATTGTTAATAAGCTTATCTTTTATTTATTTCATGCTAATCGAGAAAAATTAGCAGAAATAATCTTATTTCTTGCTTTATAGTACGTAGAACCGAAATAAGGGAGTACCATAGGCTAAAGTGAAAGCCAAAAGCTGATTGCTATGTGACTGATGTTCCTTTGTTTGTATTGACAGGAGTTGACAAATTCCTGTTTGAGAAAAGTAAGTTCTTCAAAGCTGAAGCCAATAAAAAGGAATATCTCAAAAACGATCAACTACACGAAAAAAATGTATATAACATAAATAGTGTATTTTAACGTGCTCTACATTTTTTATAGGTTAAGTTTTTGTCCATGTCTTACGGTTTAGTAGTTATGAAAAATTCATTCAGAATAAAGTAGTCTTCAGAGGCTATTCCTAGAAATTTCAGAATATACATTTTATTTGTCAGGTAAATAACTTTAATATACGATATTTTAATCAAAATCGTTAGAGCCATTTTTTAGAAAATCAAAATTTTCGAAAAAAGTTTCATGTAAAGGTAGTTTGGGGTGGGGGATTTTTCTCAAAATCTTCGTGTCGCATCCCTGGAAGATACTAAACTTAAATACCAAGTTTGGTATTTTACCGACTTTTCGTTTTTGAGTTATCGTGTTCACAGACAAACGGACACACGGACACACGGACACACGGACACACGGACACACACACACACACACGGACCTTTTTTTGAAAATACTTTTTTGGATACAGGGGACCCTAAAACATATATTTCCGGTGAAATATCGGTATCGAATTTTTTGGTGGAGTGCAATATTTTCTCTATACACTATGTACATAGTGAATATAGAGAAAGTAAAAATATATATAACATATATTGTGTGCTGTAATGTGCTCTACGTTTTTTGGGTGGTAAGCTTTTGTCCATCTCTTACGATTTAGCAATTATGCAAAATTCCGTAAAATTGATCCAGAATAAAGTAGTCTTCAGAGGCTATTCCCAGAAAATTCAAGATATACATTTTATTTGTAAGGTAAATACCTTTAATATACGATATTTTAATTGAAATCGTTAGAGCCATTTTTAAGAAAATCAAGATTTTCGAAAAAAGTTCCATGTAAAGGGTAATTGGGAGTTTGGTATTCAACGGTCTTTTCGTTTTTGAGCTATGCTGTTCACAGACAGACAGACACACACACACACACACACACACACACTCACGGACCTTTTTTTAAAAATGCTTTTTTCGGACTCAGAGGACCCCAAGACATATATTTCAGGTGAAATCTCGGTATCGAATTTATGGGTGCAATACAATGCCTTCTCTATATACTATGTACGTAGTACGAGTAGAGAAAGTAAAAATGATTTAAGAAATATAAAAACATAACTGTGGTTGAAATGTTTCAAACGACAGTAAGAAGGTTGGATAATTATTAAATAAAGTGAAAAATAAATGGCTATGGACAGTAAATAATGAAAACAACAAACTATAATTAAGAAACTTGTAAAATATGAGTATAACCGGTAAAGAGCTAAGGCTGAACACCGGCCATATTCACCTAGCTAAGCATAAATAATACAATAAGAAATTAAATTAAACATACTACACATATATGCTAGAGAAAGTAAAAATGGGAATCGTTTTCTGATTTAGCTACATGTGATATTTATCTATGCAGGAACTTGGAAAGTCCCATCCCCAAGAAAAACTAACATAAAACATTAGGCGAGTAAAGCATACAATTTCGGATACTGGATATTGTTTAGTGCGAATAAAAACGTCCTAACAATATGCCATAAATGCGTCGATATATGAAGTTTTCCAATATATCGTATGATAAGCTATGAGCCCTATTGCCGTAGTACACAAGGCACAGAAAGAAACCGGCAGTCTTGTTCCGTACACCGCATTCCTTACCGTTTGCAGGGTACTTTATTACGTCACGTTTTTATTTTACTGGCTGATACTGTGACCTTGCAAGTGAGTGTTCTATATCGAACCGATAGAGCATACCTATACTGGGTTTGTCAACTCATTCGCTAATAGGTATAGCTACCTCCCTCAACTGGAAGTGAGGTTAGGTAATGTGTACTACAACAGTAAGCTACAACCCCTCCTCCTTCCCCAATTAGAGTGACGGAGCGGCCAGCGGATATCAGAAGTCACGCCCTGTAAGTTCCCTACAGACAATCAGAAATTCCATGTCTAATAAATACTATTTGTGCTCTGTGTACGAGTCATTAAGAGAACGTGAGTAGGTTGCGGGGATATTATAGCTGTTTAAGCGGTAGACCGATCTGCGGCTAACCAGAGCGCGTGTAGCCAAGCGGTAGCCGCAGGTAAAGATCCGTTTAATTGGCAGTGCACCAAGTATTAGGCAGTTTTACTTAGCTATGGTCACTGGATATCAGGCAACTTTCGTCTTGAGTATTTTCAATTGCGAAAAAGCAATTTGCTTCCAGACTTCGAAGGAAACAGACCCCCAAATCATTTCCTTTGGTGAGGCAATTAAAATGATTATGTATGATCCGCGAATAATTAGTTTAACATAAACATCCTTCTGAATTATCGTTTCTCAACATAAACCTATTAACTCATAATGTTTGTGAGGAGCTGAAGACCGATTGGATAGTGGAGCATTAAAAACTTGTAAAACTGTTTTCTCATGATATTGATTAATTTGTTACCAATACTGCCACTATGGATCGTAAGTTGATATTCCCATCTGTAATGTGGTTGTCATGAAAAAGAAAACTCAATGCTGAAAGGAATACGGGCACACAAAATTATTAAAGTTCCAATATTAATTTCATCGTTTAAGTTTATCAAAGTGGCCGGACATCCTGACCCATGAGTTTTTAGAGGCATTCCCCGAGCTTTGAGGTGAATGTTGGAAATGTTCATTATCTCCCCCGAATTTTCCATATATCATTTTGTGTAAGCATCACTTCCTGTCGCTCTCCGTAGTGTAATGGTTACCATGCTAACTTCGTATACCCAAAGTTCAAACCGGGTTCAAACCCGGCGAAGGACTATGGCTTTTTTCGGGTGTAAAAATCCTTAGCATGGCATCCTTTGGAAGGAAAGTAAAGCTATTGGTCCCGTGTCGTAGATTTAAACCACGTGAAAGAGTCTCAAGCCTGACAGAGAGGTCTCTGAGCAAAATTAAGCGGTCTTTCACGCCAAATTTAGAATTTAGAGCGTCCATAAATAATACGCCATTTACATTTATCACTTCCGTGTCATGTATTTCAGGATTGAAAGACCAAGCGACGGTGTTAGTGCGGTTGGATGTTGGCTTGCGAACCGTGGAGGTTCATTCCTGGCGTTTTCACGTTACCGCGCTTCGTCTGCTTTCTGGCTAAGGCCTATTTTTGGGGTATCACCGAAGACTCGGAACTTGCAAGTTGGGCCCTGGCATAAAATGCGTTCAACCTGGAACTGTCAAAATTCTCCTCCAGTGTAGTCCTTCTCCTAGCTTTATCACAGTTTTCATCATTCCAAAATTCGGGCCACACACTTTCAGATCATCAATTTACAACCACTTTACAACTGATTTTTTTAAAAACGGCTCACAACGCTTTTTATTAAAATCCCATATATTTAATTGGTAAAACGTAAAAATAAACGAAAACTTATTTCAGAAACAATGTACATCTTTTTGAAATACACAATTTATGCCTTATACATTTTTTTTAGAGTTAACCGTTTTGGATATTTTCCGAGTTATTGATTTCAGTTATAAGGTACCTAATTAGATTTTTTCATACAGAAGTGTGTTACTTTTCGTCTCTGTTTTGTCTATGCCTAGCAATCTAGTATTCAATTATTTTACTCAGCGACCGACTTTTCAAATATCTCACTATAGCTTTAGGCTGTGCATTCCGTTATTTTCCTTTTACTTATAAAGAAGCAAGCATTAAGACAATTCTGATAATGTTTCTCATGATGTAGTTAAAGAAATAATCGTTCGTATGAAAAGTTTTATTTTGCGGAACAGCAAGAGAAGTAATGCGGAATATATCAGCTTTTTCTATTAACCATTTGCAGAAGGATTTTAAGTCTCTTATTTGATTTCTTGTATATTAGCTCTTTACATTTAATTGTGAAAGCGTCTCGGATTTCCACGTTTTTGGATGTCCTCATATTACTTTCTCCATAATAAAGTAAATATAAATTGTTAACGAGATTTTTATTGGTTATTTCCCTGACGCTGTGAAGTTATATGTAACGGGATTTTTATTAGTAGTTAATACCCCGTAATGTGAGGTTATATGGAACGAGATTTTATATGGTGGTGGTTTGTAGTTTACACCGGACAGTCATATGTAATAGGAATTTTACTTGTTAAGTTTTGCGCCTCAATGTGGGTGCTTATGTGCGGTGTACCTAAGAGTCACTTCAAATCAACTCCACTACACTCACGTACCTGGTACTGAAGCTCTTCTTGGATGGGTTGCCACGGCGTTGCTCAGTCTTGCACGATCATTGACTCTCTCTGACATGGATTTGGTAAGTGGGAGGAGCTGTAGGAGTGATCTTTTAATTGTGAAGAAAACACTTGTGAACTTTTACTGTTATTTATTCTATAAGGAGATTCCAAAATAAGCACCTTGCTGTACACTGTTATTCTGCTGACTGGTACTCTTACCACTCACTCACACGTACTCTCAGTTACACTGTTTCTACGTTAAGTACATGGCACAATTCACTCTCAAGTAATCACGAGCCGACTATTAAATAGTTGAGCGACGTTACTTTAATTCACTAACAGTTTCTTCTCAAAACAATCTTACTTCACGGACAGAGTTTTATAGTTGCGCGTCATTACTTCGCGAGCAGAGCTTTTTTACAGAACGACGACCTACCGCATCTCGTGGACAGATACTTGACAAACGACATTACTTCTCACGGGCAAGTTCTTAGCCTACACGACGACGATGTGTCGTACCCTACTTCTTTTATACTAAACACGGTGTCATGGTGACTTCTCCCTGATTGGTTAGAAAGTCCGCAAAAATGACACCATCGTGACCCAAAAACCATTGCGAATCTCCAAGAATACGTCATAATAACAACGTGATACTACGAATATAAAGCAGAAGTGGGTTTTAAGCTGGATTGCCCCTGTGAAAGAAAATCGTACGTGACTTACACAAAAGAAGCAACTTCTCAGCCCTCTCTCCAGTCTGGCGTCAGGATTCTGTGAAGCTTTCAAGTAAACAACTAACTTCTTGGTTCCTATGTATACAAATTAATAAATGTTAACTTTCTTTACTTATATATAGATAATTAATAGAATGATTTTCATTATTACGACGATGCTAATTAACGGTCTCAAAATAAAACTGCTAACAGAATTATAAAACTATTAAGATAATGGGGCGACGCGCAGAACAACTGTTAATTAAAGGTGTTCTGTCCCAATATCAGTATAAATTGATGAATCACATTCTCAAATGTAACATCTAACTCTAAACACCTAAGGAATTCTGTCATTCCAATAGTTAACATTAACCCTTTTCAGCTTGATTTATTTTCGGCTAGAACCAGTTCCTAAATAATAGGCCATAGCTACAAGGAACACTTATGCCGTTAGTAACTTGGTCTACCTGATTTCTTAATCTTGTCTCAACTAAAATGCTTAACATCACTGTCCAGAATTTCCATATTAAACATCGTCGCTTACTAGTAAATAGTGGAGAGGGTCCAAAAATACGAGGATTGATAAGGAGCTAAGGTTACAGTGAAACGAGTATATTTTATTGCGTACAACCAGTACAGCCATCTGGTACTACACACATTAGAATATTTTCCCATATAATCCCTATAGCGACTGAGGCACTATTCGCTTCGTGAGATGAGTTTGAATACTCCCTCCTGGTAAAAATCCATGTTTTTGCGTGTTCAATCACGTTGCCTGAAGTGCTGCACCTCCTCATCTGAAGCGAGTCATCTACCTCTTAGGTGTTCCTTCAAGTGAGAAAAAAGGTGAAGTGGAGTGAGATCTGGGCTTTAAGGAGCGGTTTGGTCTTTTGGCCTGTATGAGATAACGTTTTGTCGTGAAGAAAGATAACACTCTCCTTAAGGAGTTCTGGCCATTTTCTCCTGATTGCTTCTCGCAATCGTATCTTGGTTTCGCAGTATCGGTCACTGTGAGCCCGCTTTCCAAAAATTCCACGAATGGGACACTCGCGCTGCCCCAAAACACTGTGCTCATCATCTTCCTAGCAGGTAGCGCCACCTTAAACTTAGTTGTCTTTGGAGAAATGGGATATTTCCACTCCATTGACGATCGCTTACATCTGGAGATATGGTGGTAGATTCATGTTTTGTCACTTGCGACGTTACTGTGAAGAAAATTGTTTCGTTCCATGGAGAACCGTTGCAAAAATCGTTGCAGACTTGCTCCTATTCTTGATTTGGTTGGACTGATATCCTGAAACTCATTGGCAACAAAATTTCCGTTACTGCAGAATACTTAAAATACGTTTTCCTATTCTACCGTCATGTGTCGTAGCATGATCTTCCTGTTGTCCCGAATCAGCACCCTCCATGCGAGCTGGGTTCAAATCTGTGAATGCCGTGCTGGATCGGCCACTGCAATATTCGTCTGTGAACTTTTCTCTACCGACCGTAAACTTTCGAAACTATTCTGCGACATACTGACGAGACATTTCAGTCTCTCTCTAAAACCTCAGCTGTTGGCGATTGTCAGCTGCGGTTGCATGTTCCGCCCACAGAAATCGAATAGTTGAGCAGATTTCTTCGTTAGACCAGTTTTCCAAACTAATCGTCATTTGTGCTTACCTTGCTGTAGCTCTACGGAGATGGCTGAAACCCTGCACAGTTGCCAACCGCATGTATTAGAGTTACCGAACACTACTTAGTTTGTTGTGAAAGGTGAAACACCAAAATGTGGCTTCGTAACCTTAGTTTCTGATCATCCCTCGTAAAAAATGATTGCCCATGCGCGAATGCTTATGGAATTTCTTACCACTGGTTTGGAACATATTTTTTCTATTTACAGTATTTTCAACTTTATTAATTTAGGATAAGATAGCATCAATACATTTAAACAAAATACAGAAGTACTTACCAAAAACAGAGTCTTTTCGAAACAGATAATCCAATTTAAGTCCATATACTTTTTTACCTAATTTAAAGTAATACATGTATATAATGATGTCAAGTGACACCTTTGGGCTGGAACAAATTAAGATAAGCGCCGGGGTAGCCTAGAGGTTTCATTCGCGACTCTCGATCTGAGGGCCTATGGGTCAATTCTAAGCTCAGGGTTAGCGATTTTAAGTCGGGCCTATACAAGTCTTCATCTCTGACAAGCCTATGTAAAGCATCCCCAAGACCCAACATGATTGGAAGTCCTCGGTAAACGCTGCAGGTCCTCTCGTCTCACCGCAATTCTCATCTTCACCTTAGAATCACAGATAATGAGCGCCTGGTTGGGTGCCTCCACCTTAGAAATGATTCCGTCATCGCTCGGTGGAATGAGAAAACCCCGAGGATTAGACATTATATGGTAAGAATTAGAAAACAGTACATTCTTCAACGTTAATTATAGCTATATAATAATAATAATAATAATAATAATAATAATAATAATAATAATAATAATAATAATAATAATATGTGTTACATTCATTTGCAGTGTTTTTCTATATTTCTTTTTTTATTTCATAACGAACTTAAATATTATGAAAGATAGCACTTTTTAACAGTTTGTTTGCACGGATTTTGATCAATGTTATATTAACCATAACTTTTTTTCAAAACAATAGCCAAGAATTGGGAAGAGAGCGTGAAGGAAGTATTAAAAGCTACGTTTCTCAATATAGAAAGCATTTCTTTAAAACTAAATATGTAGCTTATCCTGGCTGATCTGTTGTCGTTAAGTTGCATTGAGTTCAGTAGTTAAATTATTTTCAAAATATAGAACCATAAAGATATTAATCTATAATATTTTTCAAGGCTTAAAGGAGTATAAAAAGTAAACCTTTTCATAAATTCTGTTAAGCTGCTACTTGTTCTAATATTTTTGCATATGAATGTTACCCTAATTTTAGTTTTAACTTAACAAGGAAAAGAAACATATAGGATCCTTTGTTTAAAATTAAATATTTTCGTTTCCTAGGGCCTTGTATCTCAATCTCGTGCCTGGTTTCCTAGAGATGCAGTTTACATAGGAGCCGTCCTTCCAATAAAGATTGATGACGCCCACTGTTAAATGATATGGCCAGTTTTCTCTATCCTCATATATCATATTTCTCCAGCTGTTTTCTCTTTTCCTTTACTGCATTTTACAACCGCTAAATCCAGTTACATTTTGCTGTTATTTTTTTACATAATTGACATGGTTGTACCAGGATGCTCCCGGTGTGGTTGCCACATAAAGTTTAGTTTTCCTCTGATTCCCTTGGTAACAGCCTTTCCTTTGACAAAGTTCTGGGAACAATATTTTTAGTCAATATATGTTTAAGAGCGATTTTATATTGCAGTTATGATAAAAAAAAAAAAACAAAGAAAAATACTGCATGTACATTTTAAGGAAACGTATATAAAATCAGAACAAACAAAAATCCTGTTCTAAAAAGCTGTCGTGTATCTAAAGCTCTTTCAAGGTATTGTGATTACAGCGCGAAATAGTCTATACTTGAGCGCCTCGGCAGGGCACCGTACGACCCGTGCAGTTCGAGTTAGGGGCAGAATGTAATGGTTCAGGGGTAATGTCGGTGGCATTAGCGCAGTCCCGGATTCGGTGCCCGGTGACCACCTACCCTGAAATAAGGATTTTTCGTGATTTCCGCGTATTGGCAGGCTAACACTGGGATGATTGATCTTCTGCCATGACTTTCCTGTCAATTCCCCGTAGACATCACTTCCTTAAAGGACCAGGCGATGGTGTTTGGCGGGTTGCGACTGCGCACTCTGCAAAGATTTCTTACTTGGCGTGTTACGGAACAACTCTAAGGACCTCCATGTGTGTGTTCTCTTGCTGGAGTCTTTTCGGGAGACATCTGGTAATTGTGGGTAAGGCCCAGGCGAGAGCATTCGATAGGGAATTTTTAGGGACCTCGTCCGTGCTTGTACCCATTACCATTCGTATATGGGTGGCCTTTGGGATCTCCTCCCATTCTTCCTTCACAAAGATAAATCGCCAATGAACCACAATAGCATTCGTGCTGATCTGTAACCCAGTGCTGGCTGATCTGTAACCCTGCAGCGATACTCTTTTTCCTAACGAATTACGGAGTTCTGTTAGTTGTGAGTCATTACTCAGTGGCTCAGTGTGATTGTGATTCATGGTTCAGCTGTTGGGTACTAAGTGTGTGGCAACAGCGATTAACGTCTACATGTTATATTGTATGGAATGCTTAGTGCTTGGTTTTCTCATTTGTTGCTGTTTGTTTTTATCCTCGTTAAGATTGTGGATGTGGAATAGATTTTCCGCAACTATATTAACTACATATATTAAACTTTTTACGTAAAAGTTTCGCTTGGTTAGTATATTCCAATATGTAGTAATTCTGAAATGCTATCATAATTTTTTCGTTATAAGTGTATACACATGGAGACAAGATAGCAAAATAAAGAATAAATACGACTGTTATAGTGGCGAACTCTTATTGGACCACAAAATTGTGTATGTCGAAACAGTAAACGTCAGATGGCACTAGTGACATCGAGCAATGCGAAATCAATTGTCTGGTGACCGCCGAGCCAGTTGGATATAAACGATATTGAGCAGCGCTCTTACTTCAGATAATAGGTAAGCTGGGAGCGGTAGTCTCCTTGTACACCTTTCTGGCTTGCCCATACCTGCCCACTTAAAGGCACGCCTTTACAAGGCTCTAGTACTATCCCTGAAACTGTATACTTGCGAATTGTGTGGCATGACAAAAAAGCTCCTGGCTTTCCTGATTGCGCGAATGTAGAATAGGGAATTTCGACTCATCTGGCTGTCTGGTTTTCCAGTGAGGCTACTGCACGATGCCTCGAAACTCCCATAAGTGAAGGATGTGTGTAGGCGACGAGTTGACAATTTCTACGTCAGATTACAGCATGAGAATGCCATTATCAGATCTTTGAGGGACTCTTACTGCTTCAGACGGGACAGGTTCTCCGCAAGGCTTACGGGTATCCCCGGTAACAAAGACGTTCAGTGTACGCAAACCAGTGAGTACTTCACCCTCCTTGTGTGAGTCCTCATCAAAATGATGCAGTAGAACCTCGCGAAGCAGCGCCAAAAATGCTGTTCCCGATAAGGAGTCTATACAAAATAGCTTCATCACATTAACGCTCTCAATATCAAGCCTACCAACCAACCTACAATCATTCCAAATCTCAATAACGACATACACGCAGGAATGAATTTAGGCTCACTATGAACCTACCAGACTTTGTCACCGTATCTTACTTCAAAATCCCTTCTCCAGGAAAGAACAGGGAGAGAAGCCACACAGAATTGATGGAAGCTGTTGGAAATAATGCCATGATATGCCGATCAGGGACATATATCAACATATATCAACCAGTGAATAGCAAAATGCGGAAAATTAAACCAATAATAAGGAATACCTAAAAGATGGCTGCTTCCAGGAAAAAAATGTATACGAATGTATTGTGTTTTTATAACGAGACTACTTTCTTGTGGAGTAAACTTTGGTCTCTCTCTTTCGGTTTGCTAGTTACGCAAAAGTCAGTAAAAGCCATACAGAATAAAGAGATTCTTAAGAGAATATTCCTAGAAAATTCAGGATATACATTTTATTGTCATATAAATATCTTTAATACGCGTATACGGTATTCTATTCAAAATCGTTAGAGACTTTTTGAGAAAATCAAAGCTTTCGATTTTTTTCCATATAAAGGGTAGTTTGAGGTAAGTAATTTTTCTCAAAATTTTGTGTCGCATTCTTGGACGATGTTAAACTTAAATACCAATTTTTGTTTGTTACCAAATTTTCATTTCGGAGTTATGTTCACAGACATACGGACACAGAGACCTTTATCTAAAAATATTTTTAAACACAGGACCTTAAAACGTGTATTTCCAGTGAATTCTCGCTATCGAATTTTGGGTGGAGTTTTATACTTTCCCTACCTATGTACCACATAAAATGTAGAGAAAATAAAACTGCTATTTACGGTTTTAGAGTCCATCATATAGCTTTCATATCAACTGTCGATCGAAATTCGAGAATTACTGGAACATTAATATTGCAGTTGTATTTTAGGTACTTATAAATGTTGTTATGGACACCATTAATTCCTTAGTAATTACACATAGAAATATTATTGTATCCTATAGGTATTATAATTAATATAAATTAAAATCATATTCCTCATCACTATGGAGAAACCAATAAAACTAAAAACTGTGAGTTGGAGCCAGAAGCAGATCTTAACCATTGAGTTTTGAGGCATGCCGGATCATATCCTTTTACTGTTCTCTTCATTTAAAAATCTTTCAGAATCCTTCCTTTGGAACTGTAGAGGCAATAACTTGTGAATAGATTAGCATCTCGTTCTGAGGTCGCTCATTCCCTCAGCACTTCTTTATTGCGGCAGATTGCTGAGTGAATGTTACAACATGTAAATTAAGTTCTCGCCCTGTTCTCAAATTGAATTTTCACCCTTTCCTCCTCCCCCTTGGTAACAAGTTTCATAATATCGAGCCAAGAGGAGAAGCAGAGATAGAATATCGTAAAAAGGCAACGGAAAAACCACAGAAAGCAAGAAATATATAGGCGGAATGGAAAAAAATAAGGGTATTAAACTATACAACGCTCTCCAGTCGATCTGTAAATCTACTTGTGGAGAAACGCAAAAAACTCTTAGAAAAGATTTCAAAGGCTCTAATAAATATTGTTACCAGTAAAGATGATGAAAATTAATACGCCTCTTCTTGTTTATCTTTAACAGAGGTAAAAAGATGGAATATCAAAGGCGTTGTAAACCGCCATCAAATATTACGATATTAAAAGTGTATTAACTACACTCTGATTCTGAGAAAAAAATTGAGTCAATGAGTGTATAGCAATAACTGTAAATTAAGCACAGAAAACTTACTCCACAGGGAAATAAACTTATACGAGGGAGCATAAACACGTAAATAGATGGCTCAGATGAGTAATTTTGGTGCTTAACTTCAACACTTGCTTCGTTTGTCTTTGGTTTCTTATTGTAAGTGTTTTACTTTTTATACATAGTGTATAGAGAAGGTATTATAATGCAACCAAACATCGATACTGAGATTTCAACGGAAATACATGCTTTGGATTCCCCTAATCCCCCCAATTTTTTTTAGAAAAAGGTCCATTTGTATGTGTGTGCCTTTGGACAGTGTAACTCAAAAACGAAAAGTCGGTAAAATACCAAACTTGGTATTTAAGTTTAGTATCTTCCAGGGATGCATCACGAAGATTTTGAAAAAAAAAATCCCCCCACCCCAAACTACCCTTTAGTTGGAAAAAATTAGAACATTTTGATTTTCTCAACAATGGCTCTAACGATTTTGATTAAATACCGTATATAAAGATATTATGGCAACTAACATGTATATTTCGAATTTTCTGGAAATAGCCTCTAAAGTTCTCTTTATTCTGAATGACTTTTGCTGGATTTTGCATAACTGGTAAACCGTAAGAGATAGGCAAAATCATACCACACAAGAGACGTAGATCACATTAAATCACACAATTTATGTTTTATACGTTTGTTTCGTGGAAAGGACAATTTCTGAGATATTTTTTGTTATTTTTTTCAGATTCAAAATACTTAAACTTTTCTCCGTTGTAAACTCCTGGCTATCGTTTTGGCGTCTTCCCTTGGCTTTTTTGTTTTTGTTTTCTTTTTTGTACTTTAACGCCCTTTAACCTCTTTAGGTCATATCGGACGATGAATGAAATTGGTGAAATGACGCTCAAATGATCTCGGAGTCCATGGAGCTTAAAGTTACTCGACATACGTTCTTCTCAGAATAAGGGAAAACCCCGAAAAAAACCCTATCCGAGTAACTCGCCCAAAGCGAGACTCAAACTCACGACCTTTTGAATGTGGGGCAGACACAATACCACCACACTACCCAGGCGGGCCTCCCTTTGTTTTCCTTCTACTTACAAAGAAAACAGTAATTAAAATATATTTCTGCTGAAGATTATCATAAAGTAGACAGAAAAATATGATTTTAAATAATACTTTGTCACAGCGATGTGAGAAGGTCATTTGAATGGAACACATGAGACTGTTTGCTTTGCCATGACTAGGAATTTGATTACACACCAATGAATTGGATTTTGAAACAGTACCGGAAAACAAAAAACTTTGATCGGGTTTGGCAGAATACCTCCTATATGTGGGAACACATTTTATATATTATGTAACAAATTCGATGTAACAAGATCTGTCGGTAATGTACCGTAAAATGTTCGATTAATTACTATTAAAATGCCTAGCTACTCGGACGTTAACCAAAGTCTAAACAAATCAAAAGAAGAACCGTCAGAGAAGAGATGAGTTATATGATGCTACATCTAAAATTGAAACTGTTTCGACCAAGAATGACATATGGTTTTTTAGAGAATGCTCTATCTTCGTTTTCAGTTCTGTGAGGTTAATTCGTGTCCAAAGAATTGTGTAGTCCGACGAAACACCTTAAACCAGACACGGGGAGATCCGCCACTTTGGAAGCATTAGACGTTACTTCTCCTTGACTCACTCTACTATTTCCGCTTTATTATCTCTGACACTATGCTATGAACAGTGCAGTAAGGATGTGCAGTGATGCAGGATACAAGCATGGAAAAACCGCCTAATTGACACACTTTGCAGAATGCATAAAGTTCATGTTTTTTTGCCACATACAGATATGGTCAGCTGTTTTCAAAAATGAACCAAACTAAAACAACTTTGTGGTATAAAAATATTGTGGCTTACAAACAATACTACCCAACCAAACAGAATACTCAGTAAAAAATCTGATGTGTTACCATCACATGACTTTCTCCAGCTGCTCTACAAAATTCCTGCAAAACATTATTCTCCTTTCTACACAATGCTAATCGAAATAAACACTAGAAGAATGCTCTAATTTCTTAGTTCTTATAAGTAAAAAGGAACTAAGGGAATGCACTAGGCTAAAGTGATAGTCAAATGTTTTAAAAGCTAGCTTTTGCGATTGTCATTGCAAATTGCTTCTTTGCTTGGCCAGGAGTAGAACAAAAGAAACACGGACACTTCCTGTCTAAGAAAAGTTTAAATACTTCACAATTGAAGCATTAACAAGGAATATCTCGAAAATGGTTACCTCCACAACAAAAACGAAGAGAACATAAATTGTGTGTTTTGTCATTTTTACATTTTTTGTTGTTCTGAGTTCTTTGTCTATCTCTTACGGTTTAGCAGTTAAACAAAAAAATTGCAAAATTTATCCAGAATAAAGAGGCGTTCAGAGGCTATTTCCATAAAATTTGAAATATACATTTTATTTCGGATTTAAATACGGGATTTTAATCAAAATCTCTAGAGCCATTTTTAAGAAAATCAAAATTTTCGATTTTTTTTCCTAGTTTGGTATTTAACGGTCTTTTCGTTTTGGGGCTATGCTGTCCACAGACACACACACCCACACCTTTATTTAAAAATGCTTTTTACGGACTCAGGGCACCCCAAAGCATGTATTTCCGGTGAAATCTAGACATCGAATTTTTGGGTGTATTACAATACTTCTTTATCTCTATGTATCTACATATATATATATATATATATATATATATATATATATATATATATATATACACATTCTTAGGTTTTTTCGATGTATGTAAATGACTTATAGTGTTGTTAATTGTTTTTCAGGTATTTCCAGAACACGTGTGAATGGAATCTGTACGTAGCGTGTTTTTAGCACCAGTAATTACGGTTTTGAGCAAGCTAAAGGGCTTTAATATTAATGCGCTCGACCGTAGCCGTATAATAATAGTATGTTATCATTTATTTTCCAGTATTAATGTCTGATTTGTGTGTAAATAATGTTTTCAACACAAAAGTGTGTTGACATTTACGTTTTGCACCGGGCGACTATTATTGCTAAGTGAAGTGGATAAAAGTATCCTATTACTCTCCTTTGCAAGCTACCCACGCCCACTTGAAAATTTCAATTGTTATAAATATGCCTAACCGGGTCTATTAAAAATAGTAAACGCCCTCTTAACAAGTGAAGAACAATAATTCAATCTGGAATTACAGTTTGGACTCTTGTGTAAAGGAGTCAGTGGAAGTATCATTTTGGAACACGGTTATAGTTAAAGAAAATACATCATATATAAATATATATATATATATATATATATATATATATATATATATATATATATCTTTGTACAGCAGAAAGAACAAGGAGTCAGAAAACACCAAAATTAATGTAACCCAAAAACTTTGACGAAAAAAGTCATTTTAAAGGGTAATGAATATCTTTAAGTCCATGGACTGTGAGCTTACTAAGCATACTTTTATTGGTTTCATGCTACAGCCGATATGACCTAGCGGGATTATTATAAATTTCATAAATATTATATATAAAGTTTCTTCCGAACAGAAGAGCTCACAAGCTATTCCCGGAAATATCAATACCTATACTTATAATTTAGTTTAACAGTTATGCAAAATTCCGTAAAATTCATCCAGAATAAACTAGTGTTCAGAGGCTATTCCCAGAAAATTCAATATATACGTTTTATTTTTCAGGAAACATCTTTAATATACAATATTTTATTCAAAATCGTTAGAGCCATTTTTGAGAAAATCAAAATTTTCGAAAAAAGTTCCATGTAAAGGGTAGATGGGGGTGGGGAGATTTTCTTGAAAATCTTCGTGTCACATTCCTGAAAGATACCAAACTTAAATACTTATGCTTTCCAGACACGCACACACGGAACTTTTTCCAAAAATGTTTTTTGTGCGACCCAAAACATGTACTTCCGGTGAAATCTGGGTATTGAATTTTTGGGTGAAATGCAATACTTTCTCTGTACACTATGTACATAGTACTGTAGAGAAAGTAATAAAAGCTCTGTAACTGTAGTGAAAAATATGTTTAACTTTTCGACACAAATCTTGTATACGAGATTACGGACTCCTAATACAAATCTGGGAAGTCCTCGCTATGAGCGAAATTCCCTCCCGTTCCCGTTGATATACAAGAGCAGCAGAACGCAGGTCGCTCGCGCTAAACCCGCCACTGACCGTTCTTCATTTGGATTTACCCCGTTGAGCTCTACAATCCTTTAAATGAATGGAAGGTTATCTGCACACGTGAAATTCAGCGTTATTGGGCAACCTAGTAAAATTATTTTGGAATTCTAATTTTTAAATCTGTATTTGCTCTCGCTCAGTGATGTGTAGAAGCGGTGCCCTTGAGTTTTTATAGGTCACTTGGAAAAGTAGCCGTCCTAAAATTTCAAAACTTATTTTTGACTTTTTGTTTGATCTATGTCTTGGGAGTTTTAAAATGTTCCACACGAGGAAATTTTTGTTCAGTTCGCTTCAGGATTTTATGAAAAGATCTAAAGTGTGCAAATGAAAAGTGTTTGGAACTGATATTCTGAAATATTATGTTTGTGAAAATATTAATTATAACACTTCATTGTATTCCTAAAATTATCGGAAAAATTGCTTTTACAAAATTTATAATTGTTCTCCTCCGAAATAAAGGAGGAACAGGTAATATGTTTCCAGTCTCTTTTCAATAGTATCACTTATTTTGCAAAAATAGTAAAATTATTAAAAGTATTAATTGTTTATGTAGAGCATTTTTACGTATAGTCAAACAATCTTTTAAACAATTAATAACTTTAAAAGTACTAAAAACATTGAAATAAAATTTAGTATAGACATTATTCTTTACATGTCTAATGCATAGTATATATTTGAAACAAGATATGGAAATTAGTAAACTCATATGTGGATACCATTGAACGGCATCTGAGGAATAGATCCCGTATCCCTAAATTTATTCACTTCAGTACAAATCCTTTCTCCGCACAGAGATAATCTTATGGTAAAAAGGAATATTGGGGGGGGGGGCAAAGTTCGCATCTTCACTGGACAATAATGGCTGTGGTATAGTTGGATGCGCTTTTAAGAGAACGTCTCTGTCATCGTCAGTTTGCCGTCTGGTTGGGTCAACTTCAGCACGTCTGAAGGAGAATCGCACTGGAATGTGTTCCTTCATTGAATTATGGACTGAACATGCAGTTACGGGATGGTGTTCTTTCCAAAGCGATCTAAGTGACCTCTGGACTCCTTTCTCTTAACTTGACTAATTTATGCTGAAAATTGTGGTGTGTTATGTTGAATCACAAACATTTATTTATGAATATAGAAACATTTAATTTCAAGCAACATTATATTTCAAAGAAGTTCTTAAATTATGATCCTGCAGTAGATTTAACTATTTAATTTGCAGGTATATCCAGAATTATAGGAGCAGTAAATTTAATTGCTACCATAATTAATATAAAACCAATTTATATAATCCAATCCCAAATACTCTTATTTGTTTGATCGGTTGATATTATCCCTTCCAGTTTTAGCAGGAGCTATTACTATATTTTTAGCTGACCGGAATCTAAATACATCTTTCTTTGATCCAGCAGTAACCGCGGTTACTGATCCAGTATGTAACAGGAAGGTTATAATGCATCACTTCCTATGGCCATCCCAGTGGGTTTTACCATAACTCAGTTTCGGCTTAGCTGGTGCAGGTTTGCACAGCATCCGGTCTCTCATTAGTCATTCGGAAAGTTCTAAAACCACCTACACACTTGATTATAATTGACTGTTACAACTCAAACGTAGGTCGGTGGCACATACATTTGATAAGGCGACAGTATAATGCGAAGGTCTTTCTAGGTACCTTTAAGTTTAGGGGCTGCTGGACCGGCTTGCTCGTCCATCTTTCCGCTACCTGCTGTCTGGCTGCTATATCTGCGGGACGCCCGTCCCGGCTTTTCACGTGTATCACTAATACCAGACGTTCTTTCAAAGTATAATGAGACAATCAACAAATTGGACAAAATGTAAAATGACATCAGGTGTTGAGATTTCAAAATTCTTTTCCCCAAATATGCAGTTTTAATGGTACTGAAGTTGCTTTTTAGTTTCTCTACACGTACCATGTACATAGTGTATAGAGAAGGTATTGCACTCCACCCAAAAATTTGATACAGAAATTTCACCGGAAATATATGTTTTAGGGTCCCCTGATTACAAAAAAGCATTTTCAGAAAAAGTTCCGCGTGTGTGTGTGTCAGCCCATGTGTCTGTGAAAACGATAACTCAAAAACGAAAAGTCGGTAAAATACCAAACTTGGTATTTAAGTTTAGTATTTTTCAGGGATGCGACAGGAAGATTTTGAGAACCCCCCACCCAAAACTACCCGTTATAATTTCGAAAATTTTGATTTTCTCAAAAATGGCTACTACGATTTTGATTAAAAAATCGTATATTAGAGATATTTTACCTAACAAATAAAATGAATATCTTGAATTTTCTGGGAATAGCCTCTGAAGACTGCTTTATTCTGGATGAATTTTTCGGAATTTTACGTAACTGCTAAATCGTAAGAGATTGACAAAAACTTACCACACAACAAATGTAGAGTACGTTAAAACACACGATTTATGATAAATACATTTTTTTCGTGGAGTTGATCGTTTTTGAGATATTCCTTGTTTTGGTTTCAGCCTTAAAAACTTATACTTTTCTCATACAGGAATTTGTCAACTCCTGTGCATACAAACAAAGGAAGTTCAGTCACATAGCAACTAACTTTTGACTATCAATTTAACGTATGGTACTCTCTTATTTCGCTTCTACTTACAAGGAAGCAAGTAAGTAATAAGACTATTTCTGCTAATTGTTTCTCGAATAGCATGAAGTAAATAGAAGCATAAGCTTTTTAATAATAATATGTTGCAGAGATGTAGAGAAAGTCATGTGAATGGAACACATCAGATTTTTGTTTTTCTTTCAGAAATGATACCTTATTGGTTCGTTCCAGTTCCAGTTATTACTGCTACTGTGTCCATCTCTTCCGTGGACGTCCTTCGTCCCTTTTCCCCTTCTCGGTCTATTAATTCAAACTTGTTCAAGAATTCTATTTGTATATATTCTACAGACCTGTTCTTTGCATTGTCTTCTATATTCTTCTATTTTAATTGTGAGACTAAATATTTTATTTCATTGTTAATATCTTCACTTCGTTTTTATCCTTTAAAGTATATAGTGCCACAAATCGTAAATATTTCATTTCTGCAGCTTCTGTTCTTTTTATTGTTTGTTTGCTTAGTGTTCATATTTCTGAGGTATACAATAATGCTGGTACAGCCAATATTTTACAAAGTTTTAAAAGTGTTTCTTTCCTTACTTTTTTTCCTTACTTTCTTTCCCAATCATCTTTACAGAATGCTTAATCACATTACATAGACATTGACATTTGTGTAATTTCTTGTGTTAGAAAAATCGGGGGAAGATGTCATAATTAAGTTATGTCGTTTTTCGTGAAAATGGGCATTGGAGAAAATGTAAAAGGTATTCCAATATATTACTTATTTGCTTAATTAATATCTGGAGAGATAGTTATAAATTTCCTTAATGTCTTAGCCGGGATTTGAATCGCGGATCTCCCAATATCTAGTCGGTTGCTCTGCCACTGAGCTACCATGGCAACATGCCGGCATAGCATTGAATTTCTCAACTGACTCGCATGTTCCCGGTAAACCACAAGATATGGTTAATTGTTTAAATACCAATTAACTATAACACTTGGCTATACAGAGTCCTGGAACTTGAGTGCTGGCAACATTGTAAGTCGCCATTGGAATTGTCATCTTAAAATAATTTGAGAGCGCCTTGTGGTTTACCGGGAAACATGCGAGTCAGTTGAGAAATTCAATGCTATGCCATCATGTTGCCACGGTAGTTCAGTGGCAGAGCAACCGACTAGAGAACGGGACATCCGTGGTTCAAATCCCAGCTATGGCATTGAATTCTTCAGTCTGACTCTACCTATCCAACTCGTGAAAACACACGGCTTGAGTGAAAAAAAAAAACAACAATCCAATTTCCTTAATGTGAAAAGATAAAAACTAAATTAAACTAACTGCACCAAAACTAACATCTTACTCTATCGTTATGGAAAGATGAAAAAACGGGAGAGAACATGAAAAAACACCTAACGTATACAATTATGAAGCATATTGATAATTTGTAAATTTAACAAATTTCACACATATTAAATTTTGGTCCCTTCTTATCCAAATGGTATCCCTTACAGTGAGCACAAAATCATTGCTACCATCTTCAGTCATTGTCGTGACTATTGGACTATTCTGAACTGAGGTGGATTAGGCGGATAATGAACTAAGTTTCCTTGTTTTCTTCTATTGTTTTTTCCCCCTTTTTGTTTTGATAGAACGGTGTTTTTCATTTCATGGCTTCTGTTGTTAATATTTCAGCCGATTGCCTCTTTCTAACTAATCGTTTTGGTTCCGAATTTTCGGTATTGGGCTGATTTCTTCAAACGAATTAGCAACACCATCGCTGCTTGTTAGGAATCTGTCAACCTCATGGATCACATTGGGTGTCTCAGACCAAGTCTCTTTTGTATTATCAAAAACTGAAAAACCATGCTCTGGAATTTTCTGAGGGTTGTAGGGTTAGATCCCACATGCAGAAATCCTGCAATGTCATTTCAATATATAAATATATAATTAATTAAATATGGGTATAAATACGATTTTTAAAATCATTTTAAGTATTTTACAACATTTCATAAGAATCAGTTTCAATACAATCCAAGTTTTACTCTGCATTAAGTTAATATAACTACTAAATATCAGTTTTAATTATTTAAGCATCAATTGTGAGAAATATATAATTTATCAAGATTTTCTTGTTCTCCAAATTCTAGAGGGTTGAGAGTAAGATTTATTTATTTATGTTGTACAAACTAATATGTAATTCATCAAGATTATTTAAGAACTTCTCCGAATTCTTGGATGAAGTTGAGAGTTTATTTATTTTTTTTATTTATTTATATAGCCCCCTTTAACATCTAAGGTCATATCGTGGGCTTTCCACTTGAAACAACTCGTTGTCTGTAGGTAGTTTTACGTTGATTTAAAGAATTTTGTTTTACTGAAACACGCACACATTCACACTCACATAAAAACTTCCAAACTCTGTGGGGGATAGGGAATAATTCTGGCTAGAGAAAAATTCCCCGCCACAGCCGGGAATCGAACCCGGGTGAGAAGTCAGCTCGCTGGCCACTCGACCATGGAGGCAGTCAGTTTATTTTGTTGTACGTCACCTACCATATTATTCCGAACTAAGAACTTAGGGCGAATCATCATGGTTAGGTTAAACTCTATGCAATATACTATGTGCTAGACCTCAGGACGGACAAAGACGTATTATATCACTTGTACATACCAAGTTCAAAGCTAGTAGTTTCTTGTTTATCACTGGATGAAACAAGATGTAAAGCGGAAGAACACTTGCTCTAACCGGTTGCGGTTGCCTCTACGCCAGGCTGTGGGAAGTGCTATCATCTAGTCTCAGATGAACAAAACATTACAAATCTTACGTCTTCCCCAAACTTACCTTATGTATTTTTCCTTATTACTTTCTAAAATTACACAGCGATAATTAAAACATGTATCTCTTTTAATATTCTTTTATACAGCACTGTTTTTGCTTTTTGTTTTCTCAACCTATATGTTATTTTTTAAGATTCCTTTTAAGAATTTAATTTTTAGACAAAACGGTTTCTTGAAATGAGTCCAACTATATGACAGCCATCTGTTAGCACATTCGAATCATACATGAGATTGTGTCTGCTAAAGTATACAAGTTTTGGATTATAACACGGAAATACATTCTCTCACATCCAATCATCCTCCGTACAGTATAGATTTAGCTCCAACCGATTAGCTGACACACGGAGAGGAGGCAAAGTGGAAAGGGTAATAGAACCGGTTATAAACAGCAAATGTAGAGCAAGCATTTTCCCGTGTTATGGTCATGCGTCCAAACATAATACCTGGAGAACACAAGCGTTAATCTGCCATATTGCTGTGACAGATGGAAAAATGTTTGTGCGCGGGGAGGAGGAGAAGTAAACAGGGTTTGATCCACAGAGTCCACATTGTGAATAAGCGGCGGTGTTCCCAATCGTCCTGTAAACGTCATTTTTAACTGACTACGCTCGTCTGGATTTGGGTAGAAATACGTGCCATTTCGACCATTCTTTTGCAAAGTAGAAGGCTTGTTAAGAGATAGGAATTAAGCGTCATACTCGTCGACAATACTCGCCTTTTGCATCGAGTTTATAAAATGTAACGACTGATTTTAGCTCTTGTCTTCCGCTCAACGACTAGGTGCCTGGTAGTGTAGGCACGGACAATAAGTATTTGCGCGCAAGACCACACTGGGGATGTCAGCTTCACGCGTTCATTTGACGAAGACAATATCGGCCGCAGGTCTGTTTCTCTTTTTCTCAGTTAGAGTGCATCTAACAAAAGAAACTACAGAGATAAAATTGCGCATTTTTGAAAGTTCTCTCGTTTAAGGAATTAAATGTTATTAGTAAATCATTCTAGTTTGTATATTTTTCTTGTGAAACTTGGGTCTATGGGAGAGAAAGCCGAGATAGGGTCTTCTTATTATCAATCTACTTTCACTAAAATAATTATAAGATACATCTTTTTTGTATCGAAAGAAAAGACTCTCCTCCTGTCATTCAAAATATGTTTGAATCATCCACAAGTTTGTTCAGTGTCCAAAGCCTACCCTTTCGTATTTTCTACATTCTTTCAATCTGCCCTCTCTCAGTGTTCACTAGTCTATGTACTAGCAGGTACTGAACGAGGCCAGGCGTGAGCAATGCTAGATATCGTTTCGAAACGGGGTGTAGAGGCCACGCCTACTTCATTTTGTCATAGTGCACCGAACCTCAATCGGCAATTTCGTGACCTCGGACCGAATTCTAGTTATTACAGAACAGTACGTGTTTCTGAGATCGATTTCCTGCTGAAGGATGGGAGCTTAGCATGGCTTAATCCCCGCCTTGTAGGAATCTGGCAGACATAGCGAGAGAATGTGTGTTAGAATGAGAGGGAGAGAGAGTTTAATGTTTATAAAGAGACCAAGAGTAAACCTGAGTATAATGTCTGTACCACATAAGTTTGCCCGATATGGCTTAACGGTCACGTGAACTAATCCTTGTTTCTTATAAACTGTCTCCCACAATTCCCAACCCCTTTCCCCTAATTGGCTAAGTACACCCTTGAATACCATATACAAACCCTATGCGGAGTAATTTCAGGTGATAAAAGCGATATTAACACCCTTGTCATGATAACACATACGTGCTTTCATCATCCAAGAGGTTGGTTTAAAACGATGGATTCTCTCCATTTCTTCGCACCAACCAATGGGAGGCGATTACGTGATAGTTAAGAGATAAGGGACAAGTTTACTGTGACTTTAGAGATAAACATAAAAAATATGACATGTTCCATTCTCATGACTTACAAACAAATTATTGTTAAAAAGATTATTCTTCTATTTACTTCACGATAATCGAGATAACGTCTTATTACTTGCTTCCATGTAAGTACAAGAGAAATAAGGGAGTACCGTAGGTTAAAGCGATAATCAAAAGCTGGTTGCTATGTGACTGAAGTTCCTTTGTTTGTATGGACAGCAGTTGACAAATTTGCGTATCTGAAAAGTATAAGTATTTTATAGCTGAAACCAATAACAAAAACGATCAACTCCACCAAAAAAAGGATATAACATAAATTGTGTGTTTTAACGAGTTCTACATTTTATATTAAGTAAGTTTTGTCTGTGTCTTACAGTTCAGTTAGGCAAAATTCCTCAACATTCATCCAGAATGAGCATGTCTTCAGTGGCTATTCCCAGAAAATTCAAGATATACATTTCATTTGTCATGTAAATATCTTTAATACACAATAATTTAAACAAATCGTTAGAGCCATTCTTTGAGAAAATCAAAATTTTGGAAAAATTTTCCATGTAAAGGATAATTGAGAGTGGGGGCAACCTTGGAAGATAAAAAACTTAAATACCATAATGGACTTTTCTTTTCTGAATTATATAGCCCACAGGCACACACACTGACAGAAAGTGAGACAAACAGACATGGACATTTTTCTAAAAATTTTTTTTTTGGATTCAGGAGATCTCAAGACATAAGTTTCCGGTAAAATCCGATATCCAATTTTTGGGTGCAATACAATACCTTCTCTATACACCATGTGCATTGTACGTATAGAGAAAGTAATAAACACCACTGCCGATGACTAAAATGATCAAACAAGTCGCCGCTAGACCCGTCTGTGTAGTGTGCAGTAACCGGTCTGTGTCACATTCAATTGGTTCCGAGTTTGAATCTCGGAGAGGCTGCGTTACGTAGATAAGGTTTTATTCGGTGTTTTTCCTTAACATGAGTAGACGAATGTTGGGTAATTTTAAACTGAGACCCTGAGATCATTTGAACATCATTTCACCAATTTCATTCATTCTCCGATATTAATTACCAGCTTAAATTATGTTAAACTACATAAAGAATGTCACCAATAGCACTCAATCTCTTAAAAGCGACATGTATGTGGAGCAGAGAAGCATATTCTGAACTTAAGAAAACTCCAGATACGCTCTTATGGCCTTACAATCTTACATTAATTTATAATGTTTAAATTCACGTTACATTCTTCACGATACATTTTTACTTTCTTTAGCATATGTACAATGAACATATTAGAGAAGGTATTGTAATCCACCCAAAAATTGCATTTCAAGATTTCACCGGAAATATGTGTTTCGAGACCCCCTAATTCAAAACAGTATTTTAAAAAATGACCTGTATGCGTGTGTGTATGTGCATAGCTCAAAAACCAAAAGTCTGTTAAATAACAAACTTGACATTTTAGGTTCAGTACCTTCTAAGGATGTGTCACGAACATTTTTAAGAAAATCTTACCATTTCTCAAAATGGATGATGATTTTGATTAATATACCAAAAAATACCATATCTTAAGATATCTTCAGGAAAAATGAAATGTATATATTTAACTTTTGAATATCTCTTCATTCTGAATGACTTATACACCTATTATAGTAAACCGTAAGGAGATACAAATCTTACTAGGTACCAAAAATATAAAATTATTTTTTTGTAGAGTTCATAATTTCCAAGATATTCTTTGTTATTGATTTCAATTTTGAAATACTTATATTTTTCTCATACGCGAAATCATCTTTCATTTCAGGTCTGTCTTGCTTTACTCTACTCCTACCCACGCAAGGAAAACCGAATTGCAAATGTTTCAAATAGGATTGCTTTTAAAAGATTTAACTATCACGTTAGCCTAATGTATTCCCTTATTTTCCTGCTGATTGAAAGGAAGCAGTACATAATAAAGCAATTTCGATTAGCATAATGTATATAAATCAATATTCTTTTGTAATAATTGCTTGTTTGTAGAACAGGTAGGGAAATCATGAATATGGAACACATCAAATATCTGTTATAAATAATGTTACTACTATTTGAAAAAAAAAGAACATAGGTAAACTTAGCTGCATGCAGGATGCGACTAACAAAACACTTCTGATTTTGTTACTAATGAAAACGATCTTGTATAGCATTTTAGTAGATTTGGATCAAATCGATCAATTTAAACAGTTCAGTGTAGGAACTTAAATATTTAACAATGTTATTCTAAAAATGTCTCTGCTACAGAAGTTATTTATCATGTACTATATTACTTTCTCTACACGAACTGTGTACATTGTGTATAGAGAAAATATTGTAATGCACACAAAATTTGATACCGAGTTTTCACCGAAAATACATGATTTGAGACCCCTTGAAAATTTTAGAAAAATGTCCGTGTATCTGTGTCTGTCTGTGTCTGTGGTGAGCATAGCTCAAAAACGTCCGTTAAAAACCAAACTTGGTATTTAGGTTTGGTATCTTCCAAGGATGCGACACAAATATTTTTCAAGAAAGTCCCCTCAACACCAATCAACCTTTACATGGAAGTTTTTTCGGAAATTTTTATTTTGTTAAAAATGGCTCTAACGATTTTGATTAAAATATTGTGTATGAAAGATATTTACCTGACAAATAAAATATATATCTTGAATTTTTTGGGAATAGCCTCTAAAGACTACTTTATTCTGGATCAATTTTACAAATTTTGCATAGCTGCTAAACCGTAAGAAAATTTATCATATAAAAAAATTTAAAGCACGCTAAAACACACAATTTATGTTACATACATTTTATAGTGGAATTGATAGTTTTTGAGATATTCCTTGCTTTTGGTTTCAACTTTGAAAAAGTTATAATTTCCTCTTACAGGAATTTTTCAACTCCAGTTGACCAGCTTTTGACTGTCACTTTAACCTATGGTACTCACTTATTTCGCTTCTACTTACAAGGAAATTAGTAATAAGACTATTTTTGCTAATTGTTCTCAATTATCATGATGTAAATAGAAGCATAAGGGTTTTAACAATAATTTGTTGCAGAGATGTTGAGAAAGTCAACGGGACACATCAGATTTTTTTTTCAACAAGGGTCCTACCACTTATTTTATAATAATGTTTAGGTTCATCTGTTATTGTGTACCAGCTATAAAAATCATAGAGAATTTCTGCAACAAAATGCTTTACAAAACTGTTTTGAATTGATTATCCTAAAAACGTGTATTTCTGGTGAAATATCAATACCAAATATTTGAATAGAATACACACGTGTGTATGTTAGAGAGCTGGGGGAAAAACAAAACACTGGGGAAACACATTTGCTTTCTTAGCAATTATTAGTAACATTATGCACAATGAGCTAATAGATGCTAATACATCATACTTTTTGCCACCCAGCAGGTTACGCGTGCACACTGTCAATTAACACCCTCTCGAGATGTAATCTAAATGCAAAAGAGGCGTTGCTAAAGGAAATTTAAAACAGCAATTTTCTTTTAATTTTCTGCAATATCAAACAGAATACAGCAGAAAAAAGTTAATTAAGAATTCCGAATTACTAATCTAAAGAAAGAAAATAGAGTAGCCTGCTTGCTTCTGACATGTAAAGTAAGAAAAGAACATTGAATAAATTTGAATTTGGACATTTAATGATATTAAACCTATTAAAGGTTACTTTAATGCACTGGTGATATGAAAAATCAAATCGAAGCAGAATGAAATGATAGTGATTTGGAAAGCAAACGTTCCATTGCTACCGAGTGAAAGAGAGAGAGAGAGAAAATATATCCAAAAGTACAAAATAATTTAAAGTAAAAAGATCAACACAATTTCAGAACGTCCAGAGATAATTCAGTGTTTTAAGAAATATAGTAACGAGTAGAAAAGGACATAAATAGTTTTAGAGTGTAAACCAATCCGTCCACTCAAAGTTGAAGCTGTACATTTATTTATCATCTGAATTCTTAAAATAAATGGTATTATAATTCAAATCATTAGAAAAATTTTGAGAAAATACTGAAAAAAAAAGTGTTTCCAAGTAAAGTGCAATGTGCGTTGAGGATTTTCTTGAAAATGTTCGTCTCTCGTCTTCGAAATATAAATATAATGTTCGGTATTTATCGACTTTTTATTACTTTCTCTATACGGACTATGTACTTACTATTATTTACTATTTATTACTATTCGATACCGAGGTTTCATCGGAAATACATGCTTTGAGACTCCCTGACTCCAAAAAAAGTATTTTTAGAAACTTGTCCGTGTGTGTGTGTGTGTGTGTGTGTGTGTGTGTGTGTGTGGGTGTGTCTGTGGGCAGTATAGAGCTAAAACGAAAGGGCCGTTAAAGCCCAAACTTGGTATTTAAGTTTGGTATCTTCCAAGGATGCGACACGAAGATTTTCAAGAAAATCGCCCCACCCCAAACTACCCTTTACATGGAAAAAATTTCGAAAATTTTGGTTTTCTTAAAAATAGCTCTAACAATTTTGATTAAAATATCGTATATTAAAGATATTTACCTGACAAATATAATGTATATCCTAAATTTTCTGGGAATAGCCTCTGAATACTACTTTATTCTGGATGAATTTTACGAAATTGTGCATAACTGCTAAACCGTAACAGATGAACAAAAACATACTCAACAGAAAATGTACCTCGCGATAAAACACAAAATTTATGTCATACACATTTTTCGTGGAGTTGATCATTTTAAGTTATTATTGGATTTTTGTTTCTGCTTTGAAGAACATACTTTTTTCATACAGGAATTTGTTTAACTCCTGCCCATAGAAACAAAGGAACTTCAGTTACATAGCAACCAGTTTTTGGCTATAATTTTAACCTATGGTATTTCCTTTTAACCTATGCTACTTATAAGGAAGCAAATAATAAGACTATTTCTGCTTATGTTTCTCACTGTGCATGAAGTAAATAGAAGCATAAGCTTTTTACAATAATTTGTTGCAGAGATGTAGAGAAACCCATGTGAATGGAATACATCGCATTTTTTGTGTTATTCTGTTTACATACACACGCACTTGTATCCTTTGCTAAATATGCTTTTGTTGGCCTATAAGAGTCCCAAAACGTGAATATCTGATATTTTGGTATCGATGTTTTTGATATACATAATATTGTAATACAAAGCTGATTGCTTCAAAAACTGATTGCAAATAGTCGTCTTTATTCCGACGCTTTCGAAACAATTCTGCAGAACTATATTCTCTCTCAGCTTCGACGTGTAGACTGCTCTCCCTCCCTCCCTCCCTCCCTCCCTCCCTCTCTCTCTCTCTCTCTCTCACACACACATACACACACCCGCGCGTGCACGCAATTGCTACACGTTGTAAACACAGTCGAAAAACTGACCTGTTTTCACTTTCTCTATATGCACTATGTACATAGTGTATAGAGAAGGTATTGCACTCCACCAAAAATTCGATACCGAGAGGTAGTCCCTTATTCCGCTTCTACTTACAAGGAAGCAAGTAATAAGACCATTTCTGCTAATTTTTTCTGATTTGCATAAAGTAAATAGAAGTATAATAAGCTTTTTAAGAATAATTTGTTGCAGGGATATAGAGAAAGTCATATGAATGGTACACATTAGATTTTTTACTTTCTCTATACGAACTATGTACGTGGTGTATAGAGAAGGTATTGCACTCCACCAAAAAATTCGATACCGAGATTTCACCGGAAATATATGTTTTAGGCTCCCCTTTATCTAAAAAAAGTATTTTCAGAAAAGGTCCATGTGTGTGTCCGTGTGTCCGTGTGTCAGTGTGTCCGTGTGTCTGTGACCACGATAACTCAAAAGCGAAAAGTAGGTAAAATACCAAACTTGGTATTTAAGTTTAGAATCTTCCAGGGATGCGACACGAAGATTTTGAGAAAAATACCCCTACCCCAAACTGCCCTTTACATGGAACTTTTTTCGAAAATTTTGACTTTCTAAAAAATGGCTCTAACGATTTTGATTAAAATATCGTACATTAAAGATATTTACCCGACAAATAAAACGTATATTTTGAATTTTCTGGGAATAGCCTCTGAAGACTACTTTATTCTGAGTGAATTTTCCGGAATTTTGTATAACTGCTAAACCGTAAGAGATAGACAAAAACTTAACAAACAAAAAATGTAGAGCACTTGAAAACACACAATTTATGTTGTATACATTTTTTATCGTTTTTGATACATTCCTTGTTTTTGTTTTCAGGGTTGAAAACCTTAACTTTTCTCATACAGGAATTTGTCAAGTCATGTCCATACAAACAAAGAAACTTCAGTCACATAGTAACCATCTTTTGACTATCACTTTAACCTATGCTACTCCCTTATTTCCTTTCTACTTACAAGGAAGAAAGTAATAAGACTAATTCTGCTAATTGTTCTAGATTAGTATGAAGTAAATAGAAGCATAAGCTTTTTAAGAATAATTTGTTGCAGGGATATAGACAAAATCATGTGACTGGTACACATCAGATTTTTTTTCTGTTATATTCTGTTTCTTTTTTTTTTATTTTCTAATTGTCTATTATATCGCCAGAAACTTCAGAAAAATTGAACATTCTAGCACGTGTCCATTTCACTCAGGTATCACTTACCAAGGCTTTGTGAAGGTGCCTCTGCTCTTCCCATGTTAAGTTCTGAACAAGTGCAAAAATAGCATTGGAACTATGAAAAGCATCCGACCACGCAGGTGCAACAATTGCTATACGATTGAAAGCATGCCTCTTACACACGTGAAGCAATTACAGGTCGGCAAGGAACGGCCACGATACTTTCTCTAACTACTGAGGTATTTGTGTTTCCGTTTATATAGGTTTCTTCTTGACATCTCTTTATTACTTCCTCGGATAATGTGCATAATAGCTGGAGAACGTACTACATGCCATCCAGAAATTCGATTTCGAGAATTTAACTAGAAATAAATGTTTTGAAGATCCTTAAATAAAACAATCGTTTAGGAAAAGTTCCAGTGAGTCTGTGAAGAGCATTATTCAGAAACGAAAAGTCTGTTGGTATTTTAAGTTCAAAGAGTTTAAAAGATACGGTACGAAGATTTTTTAGGTAAGTTCTTCACTCCAACTACCCTTCACAGGGAGGATTTTTTCGACATTTCCAATTTTCTGAAAGAAGGGTCTATCGAATTTGATTAAAATTCCATACATTATTTACATAACAACTGAAATGCATATCTTAAATTTTCTGGAACAGTCTTGATACCCTTCTTCATTCTAAACATCTTGCATAACTGGCAAATCGGTAAGAGACAGAATCTTAGTATAAAAAAATGTGAATCTGTGTAAAGCACACACTTATGTCAAACACACTTTTTTTGTGGAGTAACCATCTCCAAAGGTTGTCTTCCTTAGCGCGGTGGTAGCGCAGCTGCTTGCCAAGCGGAAGAGCTAGGTTCTATTCCCGGTACCGGCGTGGGCATTTTTCCCCCGCTGAGAGACCTGGTCCGCGTTGCACTCAGCCTCAAGAGGTCCCTGGAGGGCCAGTTGAGGAGCTATTTGATAAATAAATAGAGACTCCAGGTCAGGAGGACCGCATTAACCGGCCGGATTCGAGGCGCTGACCACGTCTCACCCTCCAATACTGCACCCCATCCATGACGTATATCCTAGACCGAGATGGGGAACGCAGCGGCCGGACGGTAGGCCAAGGTGCCTTGTGGACTGTTGTGCCATGGAGTTAACCATCTCCAAAGTGTACCAAATACTTACATTCTCTTAATTGAGAAGCCGTCATTCGTCTTTCTTTTTGGTCATGGTGTGTGTGTGTGTGTGTGTGTGTGTGAGAGAGAGAGAGAGAGAGAGAGGGGGGGGGTGGAGAGAGAACAGCGTAACCCACAAAACTTAATATTTTTTGTTTAGTATCTTCCAAATATATGAACCGAAGAATTTCAGAATGTATTCTCAGCTCAAACTACCTGTTATGTTGAAAATGTGTTGATTAAAAATTTACTTTTCTCAAAAATGACTTGTTTATTAGCCATAGCTACGTTTAAGCTATATAACGACAAATGAAATGTAAGTATATCTTGACTTTTTTGGGAATAACTTCCGAGATGCTCTTTATTTGGATTGTTTTATATAACAACTAAACCTTAGCGATATAAAAAATCTTACTACAAAAAAGGAAGGTCTTTTTTTTTTGTAGTGTTTAACACCCGCTTTGACACTGATGATACATGAAGATGGAGCCCCAGTGGAATGTAATGGCGGGGGAAACCGGAGAACCCGGAGAAACCCGCCGCTTTGTCCACCACAAATCTCACATGCGGTCGCTTGGGATCGAACCCAAGGTGACAGGCGAGTGGTCCGGCCACAACGCGGCCTAAAAGGAAGATCTCGTTAAAACACTGACTGCATGTAGAATACATCTTCTTACAGTTCACCATTTTCGAGTTATTGCTTGATAATGGCCTTTAATTAAAAAAAAAAAAGTTTACATTTTATTCAAATGTGGTGCCGTTATCCGTTTTTATTGTTCTTATTCAAACATAAAGAACGTAATTTTAATGCATCCCTCATCGACCAGCTCTAAAAATATTTGCTTAAAGTATCACTTTGTTTCCATTTTATGTAGGACATACCTAAATATGTATATTAAAACAATTTATGCAAGTGTTTATCTCAGTTAACGTGAATGAGATAGACGAATAAACTTTTTTTAAGAATTGCGTGATGAAGAATAGATAGAGAAAATCGTGTGAATTTAACATTTAGGATATTTTCAAAAATTGAATTTGATGTCACAGGAGTTAATTTCAGTTTTATCGCCGCAGTGCATTTCTTATGAAGCAGTCTGTATAGTAATTTGCTTATATTAATACAGGACTTTCTAGAGACTCAGCAAGCTCTATGTATACGTATATTTTGAAACTTTTGCTTAAGCAGTGCACTATACATTTCCATTTATCAACGAGCTTCACTTCCATCGCCACATTAAAATGAAAATATCGCAGGTTCGTGACCTTTTGTAGATAAAGATGATTTTGTTAGCCGTACGAGATAAAGAAGTTATTCAGATTTGGGGGGGGGGAAGAAATGGAAATGAGGCAGAGTAATATTGATTCCGTCCGATATTATTCCTTTAGCACACTTTGCAAACAAGATAACGTGATGAATTCATTGTAGATGTAAATTTAAGCGGAAGTTTGCCTTCGAATTCCGCGTTAGACAAAAAAAGTTTCTGAAAAGCACCAATTTCCTTAAGTAAACCATAGCTAATAACGATTCCAGTATGCTCGAGTTAAAGTTGCTTGCTCCAGTTGTGCGATAGCTAGAATATTTTAAAGAATGCGTAGAGTAACAGATTTTGAAAATTTACTAAAATCATTCGTTTCGTTTAGTAATCGGTACACCCCCATAGGACTTACAAGCCAATGCCTAGGGGTCAGAAGCCTGTCGGGGAGCCAACGGCACGAGACTACAGCATAGAGAACGTGTTACAAGGGGTCGGCCCGTAGCCAGGAATTAGTATGAGGAACTAGATGATATGAAAAGTAAGCGAAATTGAATATTGGAAAGGGGGAGTTTGAGAAATTACGGAATGAGTGACGGGGAAAACCGAAGGACCCGGTGCCAGGACGCCGCTTTGTCCACCAGGAATCCCACATGCGGGTGCTTGGGATCGAACTCGAACCGCCTAGATGGGACGTCTAACCACTTACCCACGGAGCCGCCTACTCTAGTTATACTAATACAAATTAATTGGTTCTCCAAAATTGTTAAATAAGTAATAAAATATAACTAATTAAATACAAGTAGTTAAATAAATAATAAGTTATAAGGTTTAGTGGACAAACTGGAGGAAGTTGCTTTTCATATCATAAAAATATAATTTTTGTTTTGGAAATTGAAAACGTATGTTTAAATACCTAGATAAATTATTATTCATTGTTTCGCTGTTAGCATGTACAGAAGATTTTGCTGAGAATATCAATTGCGAGAAAACAAGGAAAGATTTGATTGTGTGGTTCAGATTAAAATCCAACGGTTTGGCACATTGGAGCTTCAGTTTTCCTTTTCCTCTGCTGCTGCCTTTTCTGTCAATTTCTTCTTGCATTGCTGTTTTTCTTCTGCAGAACATTGTTTATTACTTGTTTGATACGAATGAAATCTCGTTGAACTGAAATTTTTCTTGCCGAGTCCACACCTCTAATGCTTTGACTTAAGGCATTTAAAATGGCGCCTGGTTAACCCATAATGCTTTTTTTGAACCCAATAATGATTAAATTATTTAATGAAATTAGAATAAAATAGCCAAGTTTTGTGAGTTGTCATGAAATTTCAATCATACATTCTCTTAAGAAGAGTTGTTAATAATTAATAGAATCCATTCATTCCGAACTATTCAAATGTTCATAAACTCATTATTATCACAATATCAAGCAGGTTCTCTTTGATTATCTACGAGAAACGAGGTTCTCTACAGTTTTTCTCCAGTTATATGTCAGCAATGTTATCGCATTCTCATGCAGCGTGCAGGAAATAAGAATGTCGTAACTTTCCAAAGCTGATGAAGTTTTCCAATTTCATCGCAAGGCCAAAAGAAGTCTGGAACTGGAGATAACTTTATATTCAGCCCAGGTCATCCAGACCTCGTAAAACGTAACTGTGAACAACGCTGAGCACGTGGATCGTAAAGCGTTTTATACGCATTTTGCTTTTCTGTTTGGAAAACGTATTTACGAGTCTGTGTCCCTACAAAATTGAAGAGGTTTTATTTTCCTGGACTGTTACATTTGGTACTTGAAGATTATCAGTAATTCTGATGCTTTGCTTGAACAGTAGAGTGCATGTAATGGTACTGATATAATGTTAGCAAGGAGAACAGGGCATAATTTTTTTGCTTGTTTGTTTTGTTTTATTTGTACCCCGCCTTTAACTGCAAGATCCTACTGGTGGCATTTCCATATAGAACATTTTGCTTATTGGCAATAATATAAACTTGTGTAGTGTTGTCATTGGGTTTATATCTTTACTTTCTCTACTCGTACTACACCCAACAATTCAGTACCGAAATTTTACCGGAAATACATGTTTTGAAAACGAAAAATCATTTTTAGACAAATCCCGTGTGTCTGTGGGCAGCGTAGCTCCAAGGAAGGACACGAAGATTTCAAGAAAACACCCCATCCTTAACTACCCTTTACATGGAAAATTTTCCGAAAATTATGTTTTTTCGAAAATGGTTCCAACGATTTTTATTAAAATGCCGCATATTAAAGATATTTACTTGACGAATAAAATATATATCTAGAATTTTCTGAGATCAGCCAGTGTAAACTTCTTCATACTTGATGCTTTTGCATAGCTGATAAGTCGTAAGAGATGCACAAAAAATGTAGATCTCATTAAAACACACAGTTTGTCATATATATTTTCCATAGAGTTCAGCGTTTCCGAGATATTCCTTGTTATCGTTTTCAGTTTTAAAGTTTTTAAACATTCCTCATACGACAATTTGTCAACTTCTGGTCATAGAAAGAAACGGATTTCAATCCTATAGCAAACACATTTTAAAACATTTGACTGTCAGTTTAGCTTAGTGTATTCCCTTATTTCCCTTCTAAGTAATAAGGTCACTTTTGCTAACGTTTATCTCCATTAGTAAGAAGTAGATAGAAGAATAAGCTTTTAAATAATAATTTACTTCAGAGGCATGGAGTAAATCATGTGAAGTGACCCATCAGATTTGTGTTCAGTTTTGTCCATTAGATCACACAAATCCACATTCTCACTCATACTTTTCTACTCGCGGAGTATAGAATATATACTTGGCTAGAGAAAAATGTTCAACCAAGCAGAGGATCGATCCCGGGACCCCTCGCAGAGCAGGCAGGGGCTCAACCGACTGAGCTACAGTGTCAGACAGGAGAGTATAAAGAGGTTATACATTGGAAGAGAAAAATATTATGTGTTACACTCACATGACTTTCTCTAGCTGCTCTACAATCAAACTTCTTACAAAAGATAATTCTTCTTTCAACACCATGCTAATCGAGATAAACATTAGCAGACTTTTATTCCTTATAAGTGGAATGGAACTAAGGGAATGCACTAGGCTAAAGTGATAGTCAAATGTTTTAAAAGCTGTCGTTATACGATTGTCATTACAAATCGCTTCCTTAATTGGTCAGGAGTAGAACAAAAGAAAAACGGACACTCCCGTCTAAGAAAAGTATAAGTACTTCACAAACGAAACTGATAAAACTCAATACCTCGAAAATGAACAAAATGTATATGACTAACTTGTGTATTTTAGCAAGATCTACATTTTTTGCACAATAAGTTTTTGTCTATCTCTTACGGCTTACTAGTTATGCTAAATTAAGCAAAATTCATCCTGAATAAACAGGTCTGTGAAAGTTATTCTCAGAAAATTGAAGACATACATGTTATTTGTGATAGAAATGGCTTTCATATGTGGTATTTTAATCAAAATAGTTAAGAGCCATTTTTCAGAAAACCAAAATTTTCGAAATATTTTCCATGTAAGAAATTGTTAGGGGGACTTAAATTAAACTCCACCTGGTTCCCTATACTTTCCCAGCTCCGTAACCTCCAGGCCAAATAAACAAACCACAACCTGTCCACTTGACCCCGCCTCCCAGTGCCCGAGTATATATACTGGCTATAACCCGCACTGTTGTAATTCTTTCCGAGTCAGCGACGTGAGCGTATTGCCTCTGAAGATGTCCCTCACAGACAGGGACGAAACGTTAGGTAGAAATATTTTAACTAAACATATTTTAACCTACAGACCACGGCAAAACAGCCCAAAAATCTTCAATTTGAAAACTATGGACACCGGCCGTGAAAGCTTGCGCATATATTTAAAAGTTAATTAGTTTAAAATTGAAACCAATAATAATAAATATCTCGATATTGGTGAACTTATGAAATGAATACCTGACACACATTATGTGCTTTATGTGCTATTTTATTGTGAAGTAAGTTTTTTTATATCTCTTACGACTTAACCGTTATACAAAATTATGCAAAGCTTAACCAGAATAAAGAGCTTGCCAAATTTTTCAAACTAAACATTTTATTTGTAGTGTGAATATCTTTAATATGAGATAACTTAATCAGAATCGTTGGTCATCTTTATAATAATCGAGATTTTCAAAAGTTTGGTATTTAACCGAGTGTTCGGTTTTGAGCTATGCTGTCCACACAGACAGACATGCACGGTCTTTTTACTTGCTTCCTTGTAGGCAGAAGGGAAATAAAGAAATACATTGGTCTAAAGCGTCATTCAAATCCTTTGAAAGTTTTCACTATGTGAAACAATTAAATTCGGTTCCCTTTGCATGGCTAGAGTAAAACAAATGAGACGTACCACTAAAGATTATTTCCGTTAAGTAGTTAAAATTTAAACCAATAACAAGGAATATCTCGTAAACGGTTAGCTCTACAAAAAATATATATCACATAACTTGTGTGTCTTTACATGATCTATAATTTTGTCTAGTAAGCTTTTGTCTAATCTCTTACGGTTTATCATTCAGAAGTCTTCAGATGTTATTCCCAGAAAATGCTTGTCTTAAAGATATCTTGAAAATATGCTATTTTAATGAAAATCGTTAACGAAATCAGAATTTTCGAAAAATGTTCCAAGGAAGGTGTAATTAGAGTTGGGGGAATTTTCTTTAAAATCTTCGTGTCATATCCTTGGAGGATACTGAATTTAAATACTAAATCTGGTGTTTAACCGACCTTTTATTTTTAAGCTATGCTTTCCAGACGCATACACGGACCTTTATCTAAAAGTGAGCTTTTTGGATTCAGGAGGTCCCACGAATGAATAAGTGGATTTTTTGAAATGCCAGTGTACACACGTTGATATTAGTACATCACACAGGTCCACAGACCGCTTGTGTTTTCGCAATACACAGAATATTAAAGCAATATTAAAATAACAAACCATTAAAAGGGTAACCACGAATTTACAAGGACAAATATATAAAAATAGAGTAACTTAGATTTACAACACAAAGTAAACCGTATTCCGATTTACTAAGGTATTCTTATAGTAGACAAATACACTTAAGAGAAATATATACACACAATACTAATATCACAAAAAACAGTGACCCAAAAAGTATGAATATTAAATATATATAAAAGATTATAATCAATTTTTAGTTCTTCTTTGCCCCCCATCTTCCCTATTATCAGCCTTTTCAGATCTCAGCAGATCTCGCCTGAAATAGAAGTTTACCTAGCCCGCCCGCCTCTTCCGTGCCTGTCAGTAGTGTCCAACATGCTTCAACTCTCCATTCGCGGATGTTTGCAGTAAATATTTTTCCCTGCATTCCTCCGCACCCCCACATCTTGCCAAGATGTGGGGCCACGACTCTTCGTTTTCACAAATGGGATACATTCTTATACCATTCTCGTCAGTAATTTTTATCATCCACCATGCTCCTAGTCTAATCCACGCGAGCCCTTCTCTAATGAGTTTGGTACCTGTTTTGATATATTGCTCAATACCCCACTCCAATTTTAGCCCACACTTTACTTCCAATGAAACCATCTTGGTGCATTGCGCCATTATTTGCTGTGTCAGTATTGTAGAGGCGGTTCTTAATTTTTCTCCAAATACTCCGTTTGTTTGCCTCCCACGCCATCCAAATGTATCCCATCCTAATGGTTTCCAAACCTTTCTTTAATGTTGATGGCCACGTCGAATTACCTTCCATTCTCACCTGTTCAAGGTAATAAACTTCTGTAGTTAGAGATGAGTTTTCGTGAACGATTCTCATCCAATATTTAAATCTCTATATCATTTCATTATGAGCCCCGAATTCCCTCATTATTCCACATTGGAGTACCCCTCCCTGCTCCCAGATTTCCTTTAAATTCCTCACTTGGTCCAGATTCCCTGTTTGTTCGCACCCCTACATTTCTCCTCCATATGTCATCGTGGATTTAACTGTCACTCCATATACCGTTTTCATTAAGATTAGGTATATCTTCGGAACTCTACAGCGTATCCGGAAAGCCTCTACCGCTTTCATCGTTATCCTGTGTTTCGTGATATCAATGTGTTTTGTCCATTCTCCGTTCATTACAAATGTAAGTCCTACATACACAAAAAATTTAACGTTGTCCAGTATTAGTCCTCCATAACACTACTTCTGCTTATGTTTATCTTGATTAGCAGGATGTAGATAACGAATTAATGTTTTGAATAAAAGGTTTGTTTGCCGTACAACTAGACGACATTATGTAAAAAGAACACATTAGATTTTTTCCCTTCTACTTGTAAGGAACCAAGTAATAAGCACAATTTGTGCTGTTTATCTCGATTAATATGATGTGCATAGAAGATTATTTGCTTTTATTAGAGATGTAGAAAAAGTCATGCGAATGGAACACATCAGATTTTTATTACGTTTATTTTGATTGTTTTGCGTTTATCAGCTACACATGTTACAAAATCCCTTATGAAAGAAGAGAATTTCAGAGGATATATTATATACAGATTTTTTTATTTTTCATAAAATATCTTTAATATATGGTGTTGTAATCAAGACAACCAGTTTTGAGAAAATCAAAATTTTCTAAAAATGTTCCATAGGATCTTTCCGTTAACATTTTCGTGATACATCTATGGAAATTGGGCAGCACAATAAATCTTTTAGGCTGAAAAACAGGACGCAATAAACAGCACTTAGTCCCCCCGTTATCTAATATAATTTACATCTGTGGAAGATAAATACTAATTTCGTATTTATCGAACTTTTCGTTTTTGGGTTTTACACCTCAGACTCACACATTCTCCCAGAGTAACATCCGCAACATTTAAAATATCTCATTTGAAATGTACACTGATTATTATGCACTATACCAAACATATATTTGCCCAGTTCCAACAGTATAGGTTGCAGCTGACATGTTACATTCACATTATTTCTTCACCTATTCTCCAAAAAATTATTCAAATTTTAGTATCTTAAAATTAAAACTATAACAAGTAATGTAATGGAAGATGTTAGCACTACAAAAATGTATATAGCACAAATTGTGTGTTTCAACAAAAATGGAAATGGAGTTTTATTTATGGACGCTCTTTGACTACTGTGGTTCGCAGCGTTCTTTTCTATACTGGACGTGAAAGACCGTTTAGTTTTGCTCAAGAGACCTCTTTATCAGGCTTGAAGTTCTTTTACGTGCTACAACACGGAACGAACGGCTTTATTTCCCTTCCGAAGGAAGCCATTCTAAGGACGTTTACGCCCGAAAATATCCATCGGTCTCTGCCAGTGTTTGAAGCTAGCATGGTAACCACTACACCACGATTATAGATTATAACAACATCTACGTTTTTTATGCAGTAAGTTTTATGTCAATCTTATGGTTTTCCAGTTATGCAAAAGTCATTCAGAACGAAGAAGACGTCAGAGACTATTCCAAGAAATTTAGGTTATACGCTTTATTTGTCATACTGTAGTCTTTAATGTATAGCATTTTACTCAACATCGTTGAAGCCATGTTTTAGGAAATCGAATATTTCGAAAAATCTTCCATGTAAAGAGTAGTTTGAGATGGGGATATCTTTATGCAAATCTTCATATTGCATCTTGGAGAACTGGTGAGAGCCACATTTGTTTTTCTCGTCTTGCTCATCAGCGAAGATGAGCGGGTCGCGCTAATTGAGAGGGGTAAAACGAAGGTCACTCTCGCAGTAGGTTCTTAACTTGGAATAGCTCCGTCTTAACGTACAGCCGGTCCCCATGGCCACGCTCGCTAACGCGTCTCGCTTTGATGCTTCGTGGGCAGCGGATCGTGGGTTCGAGTCCCGCCTTGGGCATGAATGTTATATGTTTGTGCAATGTGTATATGTTTGTATAAAGGACCAGTAATCATACAATAAACTTGGGGGGAAATGTAAACGGGGATACCAAAAAAAAAACAAACGAACGAAGGGATATCTGCACATGTCAAATACGGGCAGTTGGGCCACCTCGTATATAGAAGGTTTTCTGTTAATGAAGTACAATTTAATGTAGAAATTAACAATTTTAATCTTCAGTACTGTGCACATTAATCGGGACAAGCAGGAAAATGACGCACATAAAGTCTATTATGAATATTTATTTGTTTCTCTTGAATTTTAGTATGAAATGTGGCCTTCTTTCATTTTTATTATAGCATTCACCCTCTTACATGTGAATCAATAAGTTTCCTGCACATCTCCTTCACTTCTGGGTCCCGAAACCAAACTTGGCTGACACTCTTGATCATCTTCAACTTTGTGATTCGAGCGTTAATAACGGACCACAAGTTCTGTATCGAATTTAAACACAGCGAATTCCCTGGTGTCAACTTTTCCTTACAAAAAAGGATTTTGTGAGATTCGAGGTATGGCAGGGGGCCAAATCTTTTTGAAATATCCCATCACCATCAGGAAACCTCCTACGCATGGTTGGAATCATTAAGTCTAAGCACTTCAATATGCTTCAGACTATTCATCACTCCGTCAATGGAGTGAACGGTCTCTGGTCGGAAAAATTTGAAATATCTCCAAAATATTATCTGGGCGTTTGGTGGCCTGCGGATGTGGCCGGGACGAAGAGGTTTCCCTGATGAGCGCCTAACAAAACTCGATCTGTACCCTTGAACTTCACAATGGTCTCCTCAGAAAAAATCACTTTTTTCCACTGTTCCACTTTATATTTGTTCGCTCAGGACTGCCTTTTCTTCTTCATTAGGTGTGTCAAGGGTTTATTTTTGATAGAACTCTATGCCGGCCGGCCATGTTCCAGAAGGCGGTGACGTACAGTGGAAGCGTCTACTTCAATCCCATGGGTTGCAACATCGCTTTTTGTGTCATTCTTTGTCTTCTTTGGGTTGATGATGCTGAATTTTGGGATTAGGGAATATCCCAGGGCGTAGTTTTCCTTTTTGCTCCACAGTGTCGTTTTCTTGACGTTTTTACCTCCCCCGTGTCTTTATGCAACTTCACAATCCTTGACACGTTAGATCTACCAATAGAAACTGCATCTGTGATCTGTCTTACGTTCATCTCCGTGTTTTCACTAAGCGCAATGATTTTTGCTGTTTTTAATGGGGTGATATCCGTAGTAAACAAAAACGAAACAATCCTTTTTAATCCTTAATACGTATTAACGCAAAGAATTATCAGTTAAAATAACTGTCCTTATTGGTACATTATTGAAATTGTTTTAAACGAAACGTATCCGGCAATAATGCAATGCATAATTTAAATTCAGTGCTGTCTATTTTAATCAGCACAGTACTATATTTAAATTTAGTGACAAGCAAATGTTATGTGCATAACATTTTATTCTAAAACGTAAAAGCTTTCTATGTTGTCTTCAGTGACGTAGAAGCAAATAGATGAAGCCTCATTTTTACTTTCTCTATACTCACTATGTACATAGTGTATAGAGAATGTATTGCACTCCACCAAAAAATTCGATACCGAGATTTCACCGGAAATATATGTTTTAGGGTCCCCTGTATCAAAAAAAAAAGTATTTTCAGAAAAAGGTCCGTGTGTGTCCGTGTGTCTCTGAACACGATAACTCTAAAACGAAAAGTCGGTAAAATACCAAATTTGGTATTTAAGTTAAGTATCTTCCAGGGATGCGACACGAAGATTTTGAGAATAATCGCCCCCACCAAACTACCCTTTACATGGAACTTTTTTGAAACTTTTGAGTTTCTCAAAAACGGCTCTAAAGATTTTTATTAAAATTTCGTATGTTGAAGATATTTACCTGAAAAATAAAATGTATATCTTGAATTTTCTGAGAATAGCCTCTGAAGACTACTTTATTCTGGATGAATTTTACGGAATTTTGCATAACTGCTAAACCGTAAGAAATGGACAAAAGCTTACCACTCAAAAAATGTAAAGCACCTTAAAACACACAATTTATGTTATATACATTTTTATCGTGGTGTTGATCGTATTTGAGTTACTCCTTGTTTTTGGGTTTCAGCTTTAAAAACATTCTCATACAGGGATTTCAGGCCCATACAAACAAAGGAACTTCAGTTACACAGCAAGCAGCTTTTGACCATTGCTTTAACCAACAGTACTCCCTTCTTTCGCTTCTACTTACAAGGAAGCAAGTAATAAGACTATTTGTGCCATTTTTTTTTCTGGATTAGCATGAAGTAAATAGAAGCATAAGTTTTTTAACAATAATTTGTTGCAGAGATATAGAAAGAGGCATGTGAATGGAACACCAGCTTTTTTTAGTTTTTGAGCACACTAACAACGCATTGCTTTGATCTTGTTACGATTTAGAACATTTGAGTTAAGAAGTTATTTGAGTACTTTATGAACTTGTAACAAAGTTTGCTCATTAGTATATTGTACTCGTGAGACTTGGAAATTAGCATTGCTAAAATGTTAAGCACCAGTTATGACGAAGATGCTTGTTTATGGAAACTTCTTCAGCAACTAACTTCTTAACTAGACTGTTTGCAATCTCCCTCTCCTACTGTTGTAGTAGATGTATTGTGTTTTAATTTTCCTTTCCCCTGTAGAAGTTCTATAAAAAGAGGTAAAGGTTTTTCTTCATTAGCAACTTGTTGATGTTTGCCTCAAACTCGTTTCGAAAATCATTTGGAAATATCTATCTGTTATTAACATTTCTGAAATGTTTTATTAACCACGTCCCATTTCATTATTTGTCTTTGTTGAAGCTTTATATGCTAATTATTATCCAAACATATCAACTAGGGCTTCTGGATTGCTTTCTATTATTGCATTAACATTATTATAATTAGAGATCGGTTTTGAGTTCAGAAGCGCACACAGTTATGAACACAGAGCAGTCAGCGGAATAACGAGTGGATAATGCGGAGATGTAGCGTAAACATGCATACCTCGAGGTGTAATCTATTCCAAAAATAGTTTATTACACGTATTGACCTTATATGCGTCGATTTAATCCATAAAATAACACAAAACAATTATTTTATCAAATAATTAGTAAATAAAAGCGCGGTGTCTTTTTACGAATAAAAGTATAAAGCTTGATACAAAATATTCAGGATAATAATCGGCAGAGCTTTGAAAAACGATGATTATATATCAACCAAGCTCACTCCGTATTCAGTGCAGTGAATTACAGCACGTACCGAACGAGTCCAGGCAGTAAGCAATGCTTAATAATGCAACACGTTTCGAAACGGGCTGTAGAGACCACGCCTATTCCAACAAGTCATAATTAAACTCTGTGTGCACAGAACCTAAATCCAGCAATTTCGTGACCCCGGACCGAGCTCTAATTGTAATATACAATATTAGAGGTATAAAAAGTTATTTGGATAAATGCTACTGTAATGTACATCCACTTCTGTGAGTTAGTCTTCATCTAACAGTTATCCCACAAACCAATCACATAATTTACTACCTAATGGTTTTGCATGATCTTAACTGCGGGGCAAAATGAACAACGCCTGTCAGTATAGACTATCCTTTTCCCTCCACTTTAATGCTTGTTTTCACACCTTAATGCTTGTCCTGCTGGCCTTAGTGTGGGGTATAGAAAGCATTTAAATTTAATTTCAATACTGCATTCGTTATAGCGAGGCCTGCCCACCCAAGGTTACGGCTTCCGACCCGGGGTCTAAGGGAAAATAAGCACACATGTGTTGGGTATGCTACGCACACTTGGATGTACTAATAAAATGATACTATTTTAATAAGTAAAGCTATAAGTCCGCACATGAAGAAAATATTGATATAATGCTGTTCATATTACACAATTCTTACTTATCAATACAAGTATCTACACTTATACTTCTTAATCGCATGTATGAATGATCGGTCATTCCACTAGCTATCTCTTCTCCGTCTATTGAATACAGATTCTGATGTGTTGTGCTCAAGTGACTTCCTTAAAAAGAAACAGTAAAATAGTAAACTTTTGTAAAAGAAATCGCACCAAACAAAGAAAAATGAACGATTGGTGCCTATACAGATTCACGAATAAAATCTTTTGAAAAAGAAAAATTATTTTCAGCCCACATAGGTATGAAAAAAGTTACCTCCTAAAAATCCCAGCCCTAATTGTAACTTCATATCTCTTTACGTCCTTACTGATGACTGTTTCTTTAAACACTCTACCGTTATAGCTATTGAAACAATATCTTATAATCAGTGCCCATATATCTTTTGGTGAAGTGTAGCAAATGACAGTAGGCGATGGTAAGGCGAACTTGTCTTAGCAACACCATCATTTTGAACTCCTACTACTTATTAAACCGCCTTTACCCATGGTTGCCATGGTTACCTTGATACATATACGGCTTTTCCTCTAATTCCTAAATCCGCTTTCGTAACTCTGCCGAAGGCATTATCAACGAGGCGGTTCGAATGGTCGCGAGCGTTAAAGCGAAAGGTAAATGCCCCATTCAAAGCCAAACGTAGCGACTTCCATTCCCAGCAACTGCAGTAAAATTTGCCTGTGGTAAAGGACGAGGAGAGCCCGAGTAAAATAAATTGTGCAATGGCATGCTTGGAAACTGGCTGAAGCTACGTGGATTTTACTCTTTTGATTTAAACAAAAACAATCGGATGTGTTCCATTCATAAGTCTTTCTCCATCTGTACCATAAATATTATTAGTTTTTCTACACCATGCTAAATCTAGATAAACATAAGCAGAATTTGTCTTATTACTTGCTTTTTTATAAGTAGAAAATAAACAAAGGTACATATTAGACTAAAGCAATAGTCAAATCTTTTAAAAGCTAGTCGCTATATCAAACAATTGAAGTTCGTTTGCTTTGCATCATCTCTTTTGAGAAAAGTTAATTAGTTTAAAATTGAAACCAATAACAATGAATATCTCAAAAATGGTTAACCCTACAAAAATAAGTACCTATATGACATAAATTATGTACTTAAGCGAGTTCTACATTTGTTGCAGAGTAAGTTTTTGTCTTAATTATTTCCGTTTAATTGTTATGCAAAATTCTACAAAACTCAATCAGTGAGAGTATTTTAAACAAAACTGTTTGAGCTATTTTTGAGAAAATCAACATTTTGAGAAAATGTTCCTTGTAGGTAGTTGGGATGGAAAGATTTTCTTGAAAATCTTGTGTTGCATTCTTGGAAGATACTGAACTGAAAGTTTGTTATTCAACCGACTTTTGAACTATGCTGTCCACAGACAGACGGATTCACACACACACAGGGACCTTTTTATAAAAATTCTATTTTTGGACTCAAGGTGCCTTAAACATATATCCGGTGAAATATAGGTTTGAATGTTTGGATGGAATTCAATACATTATACATATGGACTAGAGAAGTAAAAATTACTACAATTTTATTGAACAATGTCAATATCTTTATAATATGATACAGTCTTGATTTTATTTTGTATTAGAAGGTTAGCATAACGGGAAATTAACCGTAGGGTCCAAACCCTATTTCTATATTAGTGCTTGAAACAAATGAAACTTATAATCAGGTTAGAATTAACGGCGGGATGGAGGATTTCCCTCTGCCCCACATTAAATAATTTCCCCGACTCGTTAAACAGAATTCTTTCTCTGCGAGGACACTGTTATATATTGAACACTATTACTGCTCTCTTTGAAAATACACAAAGACACGTAAAATTCTTACATTTACGAGTGGGAGCTGTAAGTCATCAAAATTATGGCTAACAAGCATGCTAAACGACAAACAATTCTTCGTTTTTACTTTCTCTATACGCACTATGTACTTAGTGTATAGAGAAGGTAATTTCACGGGAAATATATTTTGAGATCCTATGAATCCAAAAAAGCATGTTTAGAAAAATGTCCGTGTGTGTGTGCAGCTCAGCTCAGAAATGAGAAGACCGTTGAAAACCAAACTTGGTATTTAAATTTCGTATCTTCCAAGGATGTGACATGAAGATTTAAAAAAAGAGATCCCCCGCACTCCAAACTACCTTTTACATGGAAAAAGTTTTCAAAATGTTCAGTTTCTTAAAATGGTTCTAACGATTTTCATTAAAATATCCTATAATAAAAATATATTTTCATGAAAAATGAAATTTATATATTGAGTTTTATGGTAATAGCGTCTGAAGACTACTTTATTCTGGATGAATTTTACGGAATTTTGAATAACTGCTAAACCGTAAGAGATGGAAAAAACTTTAGCACACAACAAATGTGGAACACTTTAAAACACACAATTTATGTTATAAACAGTTTTTTCGTGGAGTTTATCGTTTTTTAGATATTCCTTGTTTTTGGTTTCAGCTTTGAAAAACTTATACTTTTCTCATACAGGAATTTATCAACTCCTGTCCATACAAAAAAAGGACCTTCAGTCACATAGCAACCAGCTTTTACTGTCACTTTAACCTTTCCCTTATTTCGCTTCTATTTACAAGGAAACAAGTAATAAGCTTATTTCTGCTAATTTTTTTCAATTAGCATGAAGTAAATAGAAGTTTAAAGTTTTTAACCATAACTTATTGCAGAGATGTAGAGAAAGTCAGGTGAAGGGAACACATCAGTTTTTTTATTATAAAACCGTTTTAGGAAAATATTAATATTTTTACAATATAAGACAGCTATAACTAGCCTTAATTTATTGTTGAAGGTTAGTGTAATGCTTAGACAAAAATTTAGCTGAAAATACTAAAAGCTTTGATTACTCATCTTTATTGCACATAATACCATGCAAGAATGGATTAAAGACAGTAAAATGTCTATTGAACTGGAGTTTAATCAATTGTTGAATGCAAACAACAGCAAAAAATTACATGGTAAATTAATGGTATAAATGTTGCACAAATATTAATTTTTAAGTTCCCCCTCCATGCCAGACTGTGTGATTTTTACACTGAGCATAAGTACGTCAGGCAACAAAAGTTTAATTAGCAAATTACTTGAGCACCCTGAGTTAAAGGGAAAATTCTGGCAGTAAGTTAGGAATATGCCACCAAGGGAATATTTCGAAATGTTTTAACTGCAAGTACTTTAGTTTAAGGTACCATTTATGTCCTAGATACTTGTACGGAGCGCTACAGTTTCATTTTGAAGGTTGCAGAGGGGTTTCAAGAAATGGCGGCAAGCCCGGGTCCAGATCAATTGGTAGAGCTCTTATTGAGAATATCTTTCTCACAAGGCACGTACATGGTGCAGGGATTTACTTGGTGGAAAGACCATTTTCTTTTCTTTGTAATGAAGCTCGCCTTTATTCAACACCTTTTGAAAGGTAATCTTCTTTTCTTTAAAACTGAAAATCGTCCGTAATTTAACGACATATATCCCCGACGAAAATGTCTCCTATTCCCGTCGTAATTATTTACTTTACTACGTATCTTTTCTTTGCATGCAACATACTTTATCTCTAGCTCCAACTAAGATGTGCCGGACAATGGCATTTTCAATTCTCCGGAAAAATCAACCATCTCGTCGAAAATCCTCCGACGTAATATTACTTCGACGTAACAAATTCTTTTATTACCTTCATCTTCCTATATGTTGAGAAAATGTTATCCTTCAGACTTAGTCTCTCGAGGACCTCCTTCTCCAACGAAGTCAGAAGGAGAGGTGTGTAAAAGCTTTCAAACTTTTCTTTAGTTACTGCAAAAAATTTTCGTTGCTAAAACAACTTATTGTCTCAAAACTAAACAACTCGTCACCATATGAAAAATCGACTGGCGAAAACAAAACCGCAACAAAATTCTATCTTGTCAAAAAAGGAACCAAGAAGTAACAACATAAAGACATAAAATGACGGAAAAATACGTATTCTAAAGAAGGCCATCAAAAATACAAATAAAACATGAAATAAACATGGTTATTGGTCCGCAATGGTAGATTTTGCTTCAAGGTATAGAGTCCAGCAAGGTGAAAGCAGTTACAACTTTGGTCTCGATACATCTGTTAGGGCCGGAGGGCCTTTGTGTTCTACCCGAAGCATGTCCTCCAGACAAGCGAGCGACCATGAAATTTTGGTTCATTGGATTAGCTTACAGCACTATGCTTTATTAGGTTTCAGTTTGCTTTTTAATAGATGTTCAGTTCTAAATACTCCTATTCCTCTTTTATATGCACCGACATACTCTTGCAGCTACTTTATCTTGTGCGCAAAATAATCCTGGCCATATATTCCGAGCACGAATTATATGAAGTAAGTTCGTTCTTGCTTGTATTATTTTTTTGACAAAGCACCACTGAAGAGCGCCATGCATATGTAATTCAGGTTGAAGTGAATAAAGTAATAGGAAAGGATTTCGGCTCCTCTGGCGCTGTGTAAGGAATGTTCCTACTTTATCTTCTCTTGCTCGGCGCAGCATTCATTTATCAGCAGCAGATGTTCAGAAAAAAAGTTTATCTGCATAATGCAAATCGTCTTAAAACTGAAACTTTGGTCTATAGTGTTATTAGAAGCGAAGTTATCATAGTCCAAACAAATAAGAACAATACCTACTGTTAATTAACAAGGAGGTACATGACGTGAATAAAATGTGTTCTATTATCCTATATCTTAAATGATATTTTTCCATACGCAAAATTTTCTCATTACGGTAAACACTTTTGAGGTACATCCAACCAGTATCAGCCCTTTGTGACTGATCTGAAAAACAATTCAGGAAAGCAATAAATCTTATAATTGGCGCAAAAGGAAGGTATGCTGGTCTAATTTCTCTATAAAAGAATTTAGGTACGATTAACAAATACTAAATAAACAGAACGGAACTCAACATTCTAAAAGATAAGCTTAATATTTATTTGCACGAGACGTTAATAGAGACAGATATGCATTTATTTGAGAGAGGTTTCATCTACGACATGGAGATGACGGTTATAGTTATTCCACCATCGAACCGAGGTAAAAATTTGTTTTCTACGTTTGTAATATTCACATATTAACGATTCACATATGTAAACTTTTCAGAAACTTTTCCTGGATGCTTTAAAAACCTGTTCATCTCATAATGCAAGCAATTGCTTTAAATGAAATAATCGGATAGCATATCATTTCTATCCACAATTGTTTTATAGCGTTCACAAATTGCTCAGGTGCAAGGAAGATCGAGGAGACATTAAACGTTAATACCCGTGCTTTAAATTTGTCCTCTTTTTCTCGTATCGTGAGAAGCAACTGAGTAGAGTCCAAAGAAGTCCACACGTCAAATATTGCAACAGGAACGTTTCGCGCAGGTCTTGTCCACTGTTTTACATCATATGGGGATGAAGTTCTACAAAATAACGTGTGTCCAAACACATAAGGCAAAAGTCTGAACCACTGTACTGTGTCAAACATTTGTTGGATTCGCTCCTGCATTTCATGAGCAATGAAGTTAGTTCCATCTGACAGGAAATGTTAACCTTCAGAACACCACATACTGGGCAACAAACAATTCTACGGATAGTGAGAAACATCTTACCGATATATATATATATATATATATATATATATATATATATATATATATATATTTGTGAAATGCTATGTCAGCTAATCTGATTGTGGGCCTCATATATTTTGAAACAACAGTAAAAACTTGGATAGGTAGAGTCAGACTGAAAAATTCAATGCCATAGCTGGGATTTGAACCACGGATCTACCGATATCTGCTACTGAGCTACCTTGGCAACGTGCCGGCATAGCATTAAATTTCTCAACTGACTCGTATATTTCCCGGTAAACCACAAGGTGATCTCAAATTATTTTGAGATGACAACCCCAATGGCGACTTACAATGTTGTAAGTACTTTAGACCCAGGATTCATGAACTTACAACATTGTAAGTCGCCATTGGGGTTGTCATCTCAGAATAATTTGAGAGCGCCTTGTGGTTTACCGGGAAACATGCGAGTCAGTTGAGGAATTCAATGTTATGCCGGCACGTTGCCATGGTAGTTCAGTAGCAGAGCAACCGGCTAAAGATCGGTGGATCCGTGGTTCAAATCCCAGCTATGGCATTGAATTTTTCAGTCTGACTTTACCTATCCAACTCCTGTCCTACACACGGCTTGTGTGAAAAAACAATTTATCCAACAGTAAAAACTGTTATGTGCATGCCAACCTTGAGGAATTTTATGCACAGTTGACCCCATGCACGTACATGTGCTGTCTTCCAACAGGGTGGTGCCCGTCACCCTTCAACTGAGTCAATCTCACCAATGCATAAAAGGTTCACAGAAGAAAAGACTGTCAGCAAAGGATTATGACCACCGCGTTCGCCGGACCTAACCATTTGTGACTTTTATCGTGATGCAGCCTAAAGGGAAAAGTATGTGCAAATAACCTAAAACGTTAGAAGACTTGAAGGATAATGTTCCTAATGAAATTTTGAAAATGTATTCGGCAGAGTTGTTAAGGTATATATAAGCACGTTAGGACGCGTGTAAATTGCATTGCAGTACAAGGAGGTCATTCTCAGCACCTAATTTAATATAAAAGGCAAGCTTAGTTCAGTAAATATAGGGGAACTGCGGTACAGTATAACAGTTTGTATTCTGGACTCCAAGCTCCACTGTTCTTGTCCTTCACAGCAACGAGTTTGGCGCCCTACGCTATCTTATTATCGGTGAGAAATTACTTTGTGATGGACATTTTGCTGACACGTGGCTGCCTCGGTGCGCTGTTGCCCTATTTACTCCTGTCCATCTGCAGCGACAAACGTTCCACTGCTTCCTCTAAAATGCCTTCTTCTCTCCACGCATATCCCTCTCCCCATTCTTCACTAGTTACCACATCTATTGCCTTCCACATTGGGTCCTGTATTTCAACAAACGGCTAAGGTAACCTCAACTTACTTATCACGGGTGTCAGGCATTTTCAATTTACAGTGATATTTACACTCGTGATATTTCTAGGATGTGAACAAGAGCAAAGTCCGAGATATATAAAAGATAGTAACGATTATAAATGTAAATACTTACGATCACTATGCGTAACACAACCGAATTTTTCACAGAATGAAATCAAACAATCAGATTGCAAACAATTGGTCAGTCATGCATGAGAACGCGCGCGTAAATTTCCAATGATCCACGCAGGTGTTGCAACGCCGATGACGTCACGTCTCTGGTAGTTATGTATTCTTACGACACACCGCACAAGTGTCAATCACGAGGAAGGTTCTCACGATAATAGTTTTGTATTGTCGCGAGTGTTCAATATCACTGTTGGGAAGACTTTATTTTTCAGGTAGGTAAGTAAAGTAAAATTTGTTCACTTAATTTTATCTTGTTACACTGCATTTATTATTACAGGTGCCATTACAGTACATTTAATCTGCAGTCTACTCTATTAAAAATTTCGTTTAAGTTACGTACGTAGCGTCAAGTCAACATGAGTGCAAAATGGTGCTACGGGGCATAGTGTAAGAGATTCAAATGGAGCACATTGTAACACTGAAAACAAACCAAGCATGGCATTAAAGAGAGGTAAGAACTATATAGCAAAGATATTTTAGAACAAGAGGCACTCAGACATCAATCCCCACAGATAGCAATGATTTGTTGCATTCACATGACTTTCTCTACATCTCTGCAACAAATTATTGTTAAAAAGCTTATGCTTCTATTTACTTCTTGCTAATCGAGAAAAAAATAGCAGAAATAATCTTATCACTTGCTTCCTTGTAAGTAGAAGCGAAATAAGGCAGTACCATAGGTTAAAGTGATAGTCAAAAACTGATTGCTATGTGACTGAAGTTCCTTAGTTTGTATGGACATGAGTTGACAAATTCCTGTATGAGAAAAGTATAAGGTTTTCAAAGTTGAAACCAAAAACAAGGAATATCTAAAAATATCAACTCCACAAAGAAATGTATATAGCATAAATTGTGTGTTTTAACGTGCTGTATATTTTTTGTGAGGTAAATTTCTGTCTATCTCTTACGGTTTAACAGTTATGTAAAATTCCAAAAAATCCATCCATTTTTACTTTCTCTACACGTACATACTATGTATATAATGTGTAGAGAAGGTATTGTATTAACCCCAAAATTTCGATACCGAGATTTCACCGGAAATACATATTTTAGGACCACCTGAATCCAGAAAAAGCATTTCTAGAAAAATGTCCGTATGTGTGTGTGTGTGTGTGTGCGAGTTTGTGCATCTGTGGGCAGCATACCTCAAAAACGAAAAGTCCGTTAAATACCAGATTGGTATTTAAGTTCAGTATCTTCCAGGGATGCGTCACGAAGATTTTCAAGAAAATCCCCCACCCGCAACTACCCTTTACAGAGAACTTTTTTCGAAAATTTTTATTTTCTCAAAAATGACTAACGATTTTGATTAAAATATCATATAATAAAAATATTTACCTGACAAATAAAATGTATATCCTGAATTATCTGGGAATAGCCTCTGAAGACTACTTTATTCTGGATGAATTTTACGGAATTTTGCATAACTGCTAAACCGTAAGAGATGGACAAAAATTTACCACACAGAAAATGTAGCTTACGATAAAATACTCTATGTCATATACATTTTTTTCGTAGAATTGATCATTTTTAAGATATTCATGGTTTTTCGTTTCAGATTTGAAAAACATACTTTTTTCATACAGGAATTTGTTAACTCGTGCCCATACAAACAAAGGAACTTCAGTTACATAGCAACCAGCATTTGACTATTACTTTAACCTCTGATACTCCCTTATTTCGCTTATACTTACAAGGAAGTAAGTAATAAGACTATTTCTGCTGATTGTTTCTTGATTAGCATGAAGGAAATAGAAGCACATGCTTTTTAACTACAATTTGTTGCAGAGATGTAGAGAAAGTCATGTGAATGGAACACATCAGATTTTTTGTTACACTGTTTCCCAGGCTTCCTTATATTTTTATATTGGCTTATTTGTTATTTGTTTATTATCTATCTAACACATGTTTATCTATTTGCTGTTGTGTCTGCTCGCGACAGTCAACGATTCTTGTGTGATTGGCGGGTGAGTAGTTTGTACTTAGGGCCGGTGGGCCACCTGTGCATCCTTCAATCAAGCCTTGGCGTGACTAAACTTTCGTTATCCCTATTAGCTGTTTTCTCCAGTCTTGCTTTAAGCATACATTTAAATATTGTTACCATAGGGGATGTTTCCCAATGGTTGTAACAATATTTGACGATTCTCGTCCAAATCTGCCCCATTTGTAAGGAGCAAGAGTCGTGGACCCATATCTTGGCAAGATGTAGGGTTAAGGAGGAATGGGGGGGGGGAATATGTATTTACCGCGAATGAAGGCCAAGTGGTTAGACCACTCGCCTCTCACCTAGACAGTACGATCCCAAGCGACCGAATGTGAGATTTGTGGTGGACAAAGCAGCGCTGGGGCGGGTTTTCTCCGGGTTCTCCGGTTTCCTCCGCCATCGCATTCCACCAGTGCTCCATCTTCATTCATGTATCATCAGTGTCACCACCTGCGGTGCCATAAGTAGTTAAAGCGGGCGTTAAACACTACCCAAAAAAAAAACAACACGAATGTAGAGCTAGAAGCATGCTGGAATCTACTGGCAGGCACGGAAGACCTGGAAGGGCTGGGTATATTTTATAAAGTACGACAGCTGAGATCTGAGATGTATGATAATAGAGTAGAAAGGGGGGGGCAAACAAATAGCTAAATAAAAGTGATCTTAGGTCACATATTGTTATAATATGTATATGTTTCTCTTAAGTGTATTTGTCTATTATAACAGGGTACATTAACGCATTTGAATAAGGTGTGCTGTGTTGTAAATTTAAATTGCTGTATTTGAATGCATTTGTCCCTTTATTTTTGTGTTTACTCTTTTAATTCTTTGTTATTGTTTTTTTTTTTTTTTAATATTGCTTACTATTTTGTATATTTCAAAGCACGTACTGTCTGTGAACCCGTGCCATTGATGAAGCTCAATGTATGATACGGTTATATCAATAAATACATTTATTCATTCAACAATATTTGACACCCACTCCGAAATGAAGGTTTAAAGTGATACACCACTGATTCTGTCAAGATATATGGCTTATACATTAAATTAAACCGAAGCGAAAGTTCTCATGTAGTCTAATTAAAAATATTTTGTCTTTAGAACTTTGATTCTTATTTTTCGCAATAAATTAATGTAATATGGTTGATGCTGAATAGCTTCAACTGAAATTTACTTTCATCCTGCCATACACTTAAATATTATCACAGTAGACTGGAGCTTTGAGGATACATAGACAGACTGGAAATATTGGATATTAAAGTATTGCAAAATCTGGCACCTTTTCATCTTTGAAATTAATTAACCCAGTACAATATCGCACCCCTGTGAGCTTGCGTTTGACACACTGCATCACATGTGTGATTTAGGGCTTTAAAATCCTTTCCTCTGTGGTGCACAGATATCGACCATGCACAGGACAGTTTATTATTTCCAGCACAGTGGCACCATTCCAGCCCATTTATGACCACATTCATGAGTTGCTTCATGTCTATGTTGCACTATTTATGATGCTAACAACATGAAGCTGTTGAAGAGAAATTCAAGAGTTTGTTAAAGATTACCTATACTGTAATAACAGCACATATCAAGACAACAGTATATATTTCTCTGGCATTCCGTCACCCTCCGTGGTGTAATGGTTACCGTGCTAGCTTCGTATACCCAAGGTCGCGGGTTCAAACCCGGAGCAAGACGTTGGAGTTTTTCGGGCATGGCTTTCTTCGGAAGGAAGTAAAGCCGTTCGTCCGGTGTCACAGGTTTACGGCACGTAAAAGAACCTAGCGTGCTAAAGAGGCCTCTGAGCAAAGTTAAGCTATCTTTCACGCCCAATATAGAATGAGAGTAGTTAAAGAGCTTCCATAAATAAAACTCCATTTCATTTACTGGCATTCCAATTGGTTAGAGCCATACACACATAAGAAATTAAATCACTTCATCATCCAGTAACTTTTCTTAATCGCCAAAACAAGTTTTCACCATTCATCTTTCCCTTCCTGGTGTAGTGGTTCTCTTGTACCTAAGGTCACGGGCTCAGACCCGACGGAGGACGATGCATTCCAACTGCTTTACTTCCATTCCTTCGGAATGGAAGTAAAGCAGTTAGTTCCGTGTTGTAGATTTACGTAAAGAACTTCAAGTCTGATAAAGAGGCATGTTGGAAAAATCTGATGTGTTCCATTCACATGACAATATCTACATTTCTGCAACAAATTATTGTTAAAAAGTTTATTCTTCTATCTACTTCATGCTAATCGAGATAAGCATTTTCAGAAATACTTTCTTGTAAGTAGAGGAGAAATAACGAAATACTCGTACACTAGTCTAAAACGATAGTCAAATCTTTTATAAACGGATTGCCATGTGGATGAAATACGTTTCTTTGCATTGCCAGGAGTTGATACATTCTGTTTTGGAAAATGTTTAAATATTTTAAAACTGAAACATTTAACAAGGAATATCTTAAAAATGGTCAACTGCACGAAAAATGTTTGACATAATTTGTTACACAGCTTTAGAGAACGTCATGTGAATGGAACACATCAGATTTTTTTTTATCTGAGGAGTTCGAGCTATTCCTTGATATTTTTTTTTTTTTTTTTTTTATTGCTTCGTTTGTATAGCCCCCTTTAACGTCAATGGTCATATCGGGGGCTTTCACTTGTGAAACTATAGGCTCAGAACATTAGGTTAAACTTTATATTACTAAACACACGCACATTCACTCTCACATTCATACTTCCGGACTGTATGGGGATAGGGAATAATTCCGGTTAAAGAAAACTTCCCCGCCCCAGCCGGGAATCAAACCCGGGACCTCCGGGTGAGAAGTCAGCTCGCTGACCACTCGACCACGGAGACAGTCATCATTGATATTGATTTCAGTTTTAAAACTACTTAAGCTTTTCTTGAGCGGGAACTTGTCAACTCTTGGGTCACAAAGAAACGGATTTCAATCCCATTGCAACCACATTTTAAAAGTTTTGACTGTTGGTTTAGCCTAGTGTATTCCTTTATTTTCCTTCTATTTATTTGGAACTAAGTACGTAATAAGACCGTCTGTGATAGTGTTTATCTCCATTAATAAATAATATAAATAAAATAAAGATATATTATTAAGTTATTATTATATTATGAGTACAACTTTTACCTTTGACTACCTCCACAAAAATGTTTTCCATAAACATTATAATATATACCAATGAATATAAAATTTCCTAAAAAGAAAGAAAGTTTTAAAAAAAATAATGAGTAAAATGCCTGATTTAAAAGGATTATCGTGACGAAGTGGATAGAAGAATAAGCATATTATCAATAATTTGTTATTGAGATGTGAATGGAACACATTATATTTTCTTTTCATGGTTTTCATAGGCTGGTAGACACATGATGTAGTGATTCCTCTTTTACACCACATTTTCTGTTACCACATTTAGAAAATCCTAACTTCGAAGAACAACCATTAAACCTTCTGCTCCTTTTTGTGGTTTTCGGGTCGTCAGATCAATATTGCAGTTGTTTCTCACATCCAACACAGCTGTTCATCCTTATCAATCCATTATGCATTTCATTTATCGTTCACTCATTTAGTATATTTTAGGATTGGAAATATAGTTTCTTGAATGCAGAGTGGCAGGAAAAAAAGGATGCTCTCTATGGAACGCTCTCCGTCTTTTGGCATTTGGGGTTGCCGGGGTATACGGACCATCCCCTTAGGGGGGGGGGTCATTGATCCCTCTAGATGGTACCGGGGTTCCCCAGTCTGCATTTCCGGCTGCATGGAAACAGTAGCTGTGCCGTCACTCTGGTTCCGTCCGCCTGATGTCTCCCCTCATCTCATTTCTCCCTCCCGGAGACTCTCCTTTGAGAGGCGTTGGATTGGTGCCGAGTTTCCTCGTGGTTTCTGCATAGCGGTGTTTTAATTTACATTTGTATAGCCCCCTTTAGATTCGAGGCACTGACCACACCTCACCCTCCAATACTGCACCCCATCCAAGACGCCTGCCATGGACCGAGATGGTAGGCCTTGTGAGCTGTCTTGCCATGGAAATATTATAGCCCCCTTTAACCTCGGGACTTTGACTTGTGAAACAACTTCTATTACTGTAGGTATAGAACGTTAGGTTAATCATTTTATATTACTAAACAAACACACATTCACTCTCACATTCATACTTCCAGACTCTGTGGAGGATAGGGAATAATTCTAGTTGAAGAAAAATTCATCCTGGACCTCCGGGTGAGAAGTCAGCTCGTTGACCACTCCACCATGAAGGTACACAGTGTTGTTTACGCTGTGGAAAGGATTTTTATAAAATATCTGCATAATAGTCGACTTATTCTAGAACAACAAGCTTTTTCTTTTAATTATATATATTTTATCGCATTGATAGGCTCATCACTCAATAGATACGCAGATGTTCATTGTAAGTTATTTCGTCACTGAATATGCTCCTTCTTAGGGCATCAATGAATTTAAGAATTAACTTCTAACAGAATATTAAACTGCGTATTCTTACCGTTTCAGTGTATACTGCCTAGTCTACCCCTAAACGTACCATTCCAGTGTAAAACTCATTTTCTCATTTTCACTTCACCGATTGAATTATGAGTTTTCCAACTTACCGAATCATAAATCCTCAGTTTCATTAGTACATGCTATGAGTCATAGACTGCGCTTTTTGTTGTTTAATTAAAGATATCGGATATTCTTAGAATTACGGAGATATGAATTATAGAAACTTATAAGTTCTGAGTGTTTCATATTCGGAACCCCAGGAAACCCAAGTCGATAAACATGCAGTACTATATGTGCTACAGCAATGCCATAGGCACTGCCTTATGATGTTGCGCGAAACGCGGTAACCTACAAGGACGTGTTCTTTTCCCAAAGGAACGTCGCAAAAGGATTCAGTCAAATGATTTGCCCAAGTGCGTTGTCTAAGATGAATTATTTAATAAAGATTTTTAAAGATATGTTTAAATAGTAAGGATAAAAGAAACGGTAAATAATAGTTGAGGTAATCTTAAATAAATACCTAAAAATGAAGATTTATTCAAGAACTATAGAGAATTAAATAACTTAAGAGAATTAAATTTTATTATAACATAATAATAAAATTAAATATTACTACATATACATAGAACAAGTGTAAAGTAATATTCTTAAATGTAAAGTCACATTATTATTCATATGTGAATATAATAAATTGTAAATGGTGGAATAAAATATGCTGTAGGATACTCAATGTGGGGTAGAAGTTACCCTACTACTGTGCATCGATAGGGAGTAGTAGGGTTAGGGTAGAGCTAATACTTGCACCTACGAAAGGGAAGCAGATATTCCCAAGGTTTAAGTTGCAGGAGAATGTACATTTGAGGAGAGATCGGGATCTGGAAGTTATTACATCAATTGCATCGTCGTTAGCCGTTCCTGCCCAGGTTCATTCTGAAGATGTCCTCCTCAGCCGAGGACGAAACCTCACGTATTAATTATTTTAATAATTTTAATTTTCGACCACGGCCTACAAGCCCGGATATGTTATCTTTTACCAATACACTCATTCAACTCAGTTCACCTGGTACATTTTAATGTTCTTGAAGTTAACACGTCTGTCAATGTCGATTCGGAGAGCGTCTGATAATATCAGTAGTTCAGATGTAAGGGCTCTCGGTGACCAAGTTATCGGAGATTCTACAGTTAAACCCATGGTTATGCTAGTATTGCTTTTTGAAGATACGACTGTATCAACAATTACATATTACCACCAATATCGTTCTGCTGAAAGTGGTCCAACACCACCTATTGTTAAGTGAAATATAATTTATTCAAATGACCATCGGATTCTCTACAATACAGTCCAGCTAGTTTTGAACACCAGCATCTTTCGCTGAATACCAGTGATGTGGTTTATAGCGTAGCATAGGATACGAGTATTATTTTTGTTTTAGAGTAGTTTATTTTATGTTTATTTCAAGTATATTATTTTTTATATTCCGAATCATAATTTTACAATTAGTTTGTAGTTTAGTTAACTATCTGAAGCAATTGAATAATAGATGAATAACTTATAATATTATTTTATTTTTGGAAAGAAGTTTAAAGTTGGAATATAAACCCCGGGTTAGTTACCTAGGTGCCGAAGTAACATATTGTGATTTTAATTATTCATTAATATTTGTCTAAGGTGGTAGTGAATTATCTGTGGCATTCTGCTTGCTTTTTTTTCCTCTAAAAGCTATACTTATTCAATACTATTCTCATTAGTGGTGCTCGGAACAACGCGCACTTATATCTGTCAGAGTAACAAAAAAGCTGCGCAGAACGTTGAGGGCGCAACTATTGTTGTTTACGTCATTCTCTCTTCTCTCGCATGGCCATGTAACATCAGACACGCATGCGCATTGCGAGGTGTTTATCAGTGCTGGGAGAGAGGATATTACAAACAATAGTGCGTGATTATAACTATTATAATGTACTGTTTATTGTAAGAACATATACATTATAAACTAAGAACTTGTCGGGACCTTATCACCTAAGTTCTCATCTGGTAAGTTCCTACATTCAGCCATACGCGAGCGTATTGTAACAATAATATATTGGCAAACTCTCGCTCCATCCGTCCCCATCTTTCCTACCATCTCCGAACGATGATCGGCTAAAGCGGGAAGGAGGGAAGCAGTTGAAGGACTGAGCTGCGCGAACACAAATATGACAATATTTTTAATTATCTTGACAAGCTATACCATACTAACATTACTTCCCATGTCATACCCTGCCGAGGACGAGAGAACTTATGAGATTCCACAGTCTTTAGTGTAACCTCCTTTGTAACAGAACTCAAACTCCTTATGACGTTTGTTCGCACGTAAAAGAACATCATGCGCTGAACGAAGTAAAAATCACTGAGCAAAATTATCGGCCAGGCTTCCCTTTTCTTCTAGTATACTGTAGCGATTTACTAAACCTTGAATTATGTGCAGCAGGAAGACTGTGTATGGGATACAAACGCTGCCTAATTTTCTTTTGTTTGGCTTCCCAAGTGGCGCTCTGTCCTATAAGTAACCTTAGCAAGTTCTCTTTAAATTTTTGTAGCAGCTTTTTTAGAAAAAGGTCCATGTGTGTGCGTGTGTGTATGTGTCTGTGGACAGCATAGCTTAAAAATGAAAATACCGTTAAATACCAAGTTTGGTATCTTCCAAGAATGCAACACAAACATTTTCAAGAAAATCCCCCTTAACATGGAAAACATGTCGAAAATTGTGATTTTTTCAAAAATGACTAAAGATTTTGATTAAAATCTCATAAATTTAAGATATTTACGTGAAAAATAAAATGTATATCTTGAATTTTTGGGAATAGACTCTAAAGGCCTCATTATTCTGAATGAGTTTTATTACATTCTTCATAACTGTAAACCCCTAAGAGGGAGGCAAAACTTACTACACAAAACAGTAGATCATGATAAAACACACAATTTATGCCATATACATTTTTTCGATGAGTTGGCCGTTTTCAAGATACTATTTGTTATTGATTTCAGTTTTAAAATACTTAAAAGTTTTCTCATTCGGGAACTTGTCAACGCTTGGCCACGCAAAGCAACGGATTTCTGTCCCATAGCAACCACATTTTAAAACATTTGATTGTTTTCCTTCTACTTATAAAAGAATTACGTAATAAGACCGTTTCTGCTAATGTTTTAGCATTAAATAGATAAACGAATAAGCTTATTAACAATAGTTTGTTACAGAGATGTAGAGAAAGTCGTGTGAATGGAGCATATCAGATTTTTTTTTTCACTTTACGATGTTTGCTTCATGTGACACAAGAATATAATCAGATACTGTTTTGCTCCTTTGGCGTACATTTTAACGGGAATGTTTTGAAGCTTTTGTTCGTTCGATCTTATTTATGCCGTTTCACTCTTGGTGTATCAGACCGTTGTTAGGTGTATTAAGTAACGTATGCGGTTGTAAATTATTTCTGAATTTTGATTATGCAGAATTGAGTTAATCGATGTCTAAGCTGCTACTGAGTGTTGAGTATTTTGAGGTTATTTCTCGCGCGGCAGTATTCGTATATTATAGGAGCCAGTTATGTAATGTTGTAAACCAGTACTACCAGAAAATTCAGTAACGCAAGGTGTCTGTAAATGACATGTAAAATATCTAGAGATCAAACACTCCTGTATGGCAGAAGATAGCTGAATATATTGTGCACCAGTGGGCGTCAAAGCAATTAGTAATGTAACTGATTTAATCAAATATTGTAATTATAGATTCTTAAAATATTGTCTAAATATCTGTATGTTATTTGTTCCTTTAAAGGCAATAAACTGACAAATTCTTTAACACAGATATTCAAAGTTATTCTCATTTTCTATTTCTAACATTCATTCAATGCATTTCATAAGAAGCTTGCATCACAGTGTTGAAATCTGCTTAGTAAATAGTGTAAATACTTTCTCATAATGCATAGAGAAGGCATTGTAATCAACCCAAAACTTTGATACCGAGATTTCACCATAAGTGCATGTTTTGAGATCCCCTGAATCCCAAAAAATATTTTTATAAACATGTCTGTATGTGCGTATGTGCACAGCTCAAAAATAAAATGTTGGTATCTAAGTTCAATATCTTCCAAGGATCCAAAACGAAGAATTTGAAGAAAATCACCTGCCCCAAACTACACTTTGCATGGAATATTTTTAGAAAATTTAAATTTTTGGCTCTAACGATTTTTATTATACTATATTATTTTTTTATATTATTTTTATTGTGTTTAAGGAATTTTCGTGACAAATGAAATGTAGATCGTATTTTCTGGGAAGAGCCTTTAAAAACAGCTTGATCCTGGTTGACTTTTGTAAAACTTTGTATAAGATAAACCGTAAGAGATAGAAAAAATCTTACTACACAAAAATGTAAATGTGTTAAAACACATCAGTTATGCCCTATATATTTTTTGGAAAGTTAGCAGTTTCCTGATATTCTGAGTTACTGGTTTTAGTTTTAAGTAGTTATACTTTTCTACAACGGGAAGTCATCTTTCTTGTCCACTCAGCAAGTAAAGATTACTGAATTTTAATTGCTTCACATAGCACTTCAAACATTTGACTCCCTTATTTCCCTTCTACTTATAAGGAACTAAGGAAAAAGGCAATTCCTGCTAATGTATATCTCGATTAGTGTAAGTAGATAAATGAATTGTAAAAATAGTTTCTTTGCAAAATAATTAGAGAGAGTAATGTGAATGGAACAAATCAGATTTTTTTTCAAGATGACTGAGAGAGAACGAGTATGAGACCATATGGTCCACGCCCGTCATCTGTTTTGGTGAACTGCTCACGTACACGTTTATACGTTGCTAATGGGAAATGGTTCAGTGATTTAGTGGCAGAATGAGGATCCAACAACCCGAGTAACACAGTTAGTATGAACACATGTTCAGTTAACAGCAGAGGACCAATCTCTCGAGCAATATTCTCTACCACTTTCTACACAATCAGCTACCAAATACACTGGCTATGATAATGAAAGCTATAGGCACTCCCATAAATAAGTAGTTATAAAAGCAATTTTCCTAGGCTTGCTAATAGGTACAAAATTAACATCAAAATTGGGATGTAAAATGTAAAAATGGACTGACACAATATATTGAAGATCTTTTTCATGAAATGGTATATGTATATCTTGAATTTCCCGAGAAGCTAAAGTTCTATCATTCTGAATCACTTTGGCACAATTGATCATCCATAAGAGATATAAATAATCCTACACAAAAATATAGATTGCTATTCGTTTTGGTAGTTTAATCAATATCGAGATATTTTTTCTGTGTAGTTTAAATGTACAACTTCTTAAGTTATTCTTTATATAAAAATATTTTTCGTGTTACTTTCTTTTTAGTACTCGTGCAAAGAGTATATAATTTCGAACCCATTAAATGATACTCGCCCTTTAAATATTTGACTCACTTTACGTATTGCATCGAAAACGAAATGACATGTAATGTAAATCGAAAGCTTAACTCGATTAAGAAGAAGTTAACAGAATAAAAATCCTTAGCACTAATAAATTTATAAGAGTAATGGAAAAATGGTTTCAATGTAACACTTCAAAACCTAGTTTTTATAATTTCAGTGGCACAATTTTTGGAATTTTTAGGTCGAATGTAATGCTAATTCTCCTTTATGTGCAGGCTGTTAGGGGTACAAGTGCACATATTTCTGTAGGTGACTAAGGACAGTTTAGTGAATATACATCTTTATTTGCTTCATTTGCAGACTGATAATTTTAGTTGTTAAGAATAGAACATTTTCACACAAAACATATGTTTTTGTTTTGCACGAGAATGCAGGACAAGAGTGTGAGGAGGCGTAAAGCAGAGTGGACAGAGGCCTCGCGATAACAAATATCGAGGTCCCTTACACTAAACAATAACAAGTGGAGAAATGAGGCACGGTTCTTAAGTGCCAAATAATCCATTGTCTGTGTTATCTAAAACGTACATTTTCATAGACAGATGTGAAAAGGAAGTCTAAATATGTTTAATTAATATGTAATAATTATACTTGCATTTCCAATACATATACTCATTATTTTAATGCGTAAATTAGTTAAAGGTTTCTGCAAGCCTAATGACTCCTTCCTGGGGCAGCATCAGGTATTGAAATAGAATACGTGAATACAAAGCTGACAATCGTTCATTTCGCGGCGCATTTACCCCGAGGCAGGAACATCAGGTAGTAATTTATGTGATATATTTCTGGAAAAAGTGATAAACGAATAAGGGCAAAAATTAAATCTGTATAGAATGAAATAATACTAGAAGTATTGCTAAAAAAACACCATCTTGAAATACTCTTAAAATCAATTTTTGGGCAAATTTGAGTATTTCGAGACTGTAAACCATTGTTCCTTTTACTTTCTCCAGCCCACATGTACATTATACATAGTGGATAGAGAAGGTATTGTATTCCACCCAAAAATTCGATTTCACAGGAAATATATACTTTCGGGTCCCTTAGGCCGAAAAAAAAAGTTTTAAAAAAAGGTCCATGTGTGTCTGTGGGAGTGCACTACCGGAGCCTCCCGCGGTCAGAAAACTAGCCCCGAAGCCTCCCGGACCATTAAAGGTCCCTAATTACATAGCCTCCCCAAAGCAGGTAGTCTCCCGGTCGAAACAGGCAGTTGTAGTTTGGTGTTTATAATATTTGATGAAGCATTACATAGTTCTAGTGGAAGATGTTACATTTTTTGCGTTTATGATTGATAACAAAGAAACACGGCTCTAGCACTACAAGAAAATGAACCTTTAAGGCTTATATTTGAATTAGTGGCTGTTCCAGTTCGTTTAGCGTTACCCAGGGTGCACCACGAGGAGGCGAACTGGCTCGCACCCCAAAAGATTCCACATTTATCAGCTACGTCATTATTTCTTGATTTTCTGTAGTTTACTCACAATGGATCCGCATTTAGATACTCATTTATTTTGGCGTTATAAACCTGTATCATACACTAATATGTATTTTCGACTTTTAAATAAGCAGTATTTTTCCTTTTAGATTTTATTTCCATGTATTTCCAAGTTTGGTTCTATAAGAAATCGACTTCATGTGTTCCATTCTTGAAATTTTCTACTTGCTGCATCATGAGCTGCAAGTGTGGATAAGACCTTTCCTTTTTTTATTTGTTGATTAATTAATTGCAATTTTAGAATCCAGCTGAATTTGCTTCAGTACTTCAAGAAAGCTGTACAGATCTGTGCTACAGGAGTAAAACTGACTGTTGTATTTGTTGTGGAAACTTTCGCAAGCGTTGGTAGTTCTCTGTCTATTGCAACTTATTTTTGCCCACATGAAGGAGGAAAGAGTGCATTTTCGTCGAAGTAAGTTTCCACTAGTTGCAAAACACCTGCAGTTTTTCCGAAACAGACAAAAAGTCATGAAGTCTTCAGCAAAACAGTCACCAACCATATCACGATCCAGCATTGACAAACCAAATATGTAATTCAGAAAATTTCCGTTTCATTTCTGGTATAGTAGTCATGTACAAGTCCCAAGTTTTTGTATCTTTCGCCATCAGCTTTGTGTTAGATGACATTTACATCCTTGGATTTTAACATCAGTCCAAATCCTCTTCCAGCATTTATGATGCTTTCTTCAAAGTCAGAAAACACTGTTGATGGAGAGAATTTCAGATCTAACATATTACATTTCAACAATTGTTGAAAATACCTGCTGATATGATGAAGCTTTGTATATGGACACACGTAAACTGTGAACAACGCCAATGGTTACTTTTTCGTGTTTTCTCTCTTCAGTTGGTGGTATGTTAGTTTTAATGGCCTTTCACATATATCTTCCGTAGCTTTTTACTTCAGATCACAAAGTACTTTCGGTCTCTGAATTTTGTCACTAGGTGATGCCGCGTGGTTATGGTCTCTTGAATCTCTAGGAAATCTATTTCTTCAATGGAAAAGGCTTTAATAAAACGTTTGCAATTTTTAATATTGCACATCTATCGCACTACCCCACTTTTTAAGCACTTCTGGATTCCGAAAGTGTAACCGTTCCGAAGTAGACTATTCCTTCCTGTCCTACTCACCGTAATTTCAGTCTCGTCGGAAAGCATGTTAACTGTGAACTAATTTGCCGTACATTGAAAGAAATCAAGGAACAAATTACCATTCCACCCCAACACCGGTTTCACGGGAGGCTTGGCGTTTTGTTACCTGCTAAGCTTACCTGGGTACGGGAGGCTACGGTCCTGCGCCTGTCTGTGGACGGCATATCTCAAAAACGAAAAGACCGTTAAATACCAAACTTGGTACTTATGTTTAGTATCTTCCAGGATGCGACACGAACATTTTTGAGAAAATTATCCCACCACGAACTATCCTTTACATGGAAAAATACTCGAAATTGTTTATTTTCTATTTTGATTAAAATCCCGAATATTAACGATATTTACATCGCAAATAAAATGTATATCTTGAATTTTATGGGAATAGTCTCTGAAGACCTCTCTATTCTGGATGAATTTTGCCGAATTTTGCTTAACTGCTAAACCGTAAAAAATATACATGTTTTGTATAGTACATTTTTGTTTATACCTTCAAAATACACACTTTATGTCCATTACAATTTTGTGGTGGAGGTAGCCTTTCCGAGATATTCCTTGTTATTGATTTCGATTGTAAAGTACTTATACTTTTCTCAGACAAGAAGTGTCCGTTTTTCTTTTGTTCTACTCCTGACCAAGCAAAGAAGCAATTTGTAATGACAATCGCATAAGGATATCTTTTAAAACAATTGACTATCCCTTTAACAAAGCGCATTCCTTTAGTTCCCTTCTACTTATAAGGTACTAAGTAATGAGAACCTTCTGCTAATGTTGATCTCAATTAGTATAATGTAGAAAGAAGAGTAATCTTTTGCAACATGTGTGTAGAGTAGCTAGAGGAGGTCATGTTTTTTATTTAACACACTCCAAACAAAACTGATCCAGCACACCCCTACTACGCCCTGTATGTATGTAACATATTATTTGCTATTGGTCTACCAAATGAAAATTTGCAGGGAAAATTTCTCTAAGGAAAAGTGTCAGCTCGAAAGACGGATATAGACTATCTCTTCCACAGTGCTCATTTTTATGTCACTGATATTTTTCACCATTCTTTTGTACTCGGCGAACACAACTAAATTTCATTTCCACACCTACCTGTTCATCCTAGGTCACGATTTCTTGAAATCTTATTACTTTTCCTAGCAGGGTTGTGATATGTCAGATTTACTGCATCTGCCATAAATTGTGTGCAGTTGTACGTGCGCTCCTCGGCGTCGTGTGGCTCAAGCAAAAACAGGGACGGACGTAACGAGAATCTCTCTTGCATGACGCTGAGCACCAAACAAAATGGCAGTAAACACGAGTGTTGCTCGTCTTTTGTTTCTTGGGCAGGTACAACGTAACAGCCTGTAATAACGTAAAACTTTCTTCTCTGGCTATAGCGTCCTTTATGAAGTTGTTACTCCGAGAATTGAGCTTTTGCTACAGCCTTCCAGTTACGGACAAGGTACTCTGAAATGGTAAAAGATAAAAGTTTTATTTTCTCTACACGTACTTTGTACATAGTGTATAGAGAAGTATTGCATTCCGCCCAAAAATTCGATACAGAGATTTTACATGTTTTGGGTCCCCTGAATCCAAAAAAAGCATTTTTAGAAAAAGGTTCGTGTGTACATTAATGTAGAATACTCATTTCTTAGGAATAAAAACATTTCAGTATAACAAAGAAATTAAAACTAATAAGCAAACGAATATAAAATAACGGTGGAGGGGGAAGGGATTACAATAACTAAATGCGCGATTAAAGATATTAAAGAGGAAATACATTTGAATAAGCAATAATGTTAAAAATTAAAGAATACGTATTCTGTACATGAAAAGAAATTATTGCTGAAAGGAAAAACTAGAGATTTAGGAATATTAGCTGCAAGATTTGTTTGGTAACCTCGGTCAGAAAGCCATTAGCAAATAGAATTGTAGAAATTTTGTGTTCAGAGTTATGACAAAGGAGAAACATTAAACATTAATGGCCAAGGATATTTTAGATTTGTTAGGAGCAAACTGTAGTCTAATGCTTTAGCTGCGGTAACAAACTTATTTTGTGAGCTCAGACCGATTTGGAAAAACCTTTGACACAAAATTGTAACTTTGGACACATTCGTGTCAAATCATAGAAAATAAGAGGAGCCATAATAAATGTATCTAGGCCCGAAGGGAGGTTACGGTCACGAATGGAGATAGAAGTTACTTATAAATTATCAGTGGTGCTGAGCAGATATGTGCCTATTGCAAAATAATTTTTAACTCAGTGTTTATGGGTGGCTTTATTTTAGGAAAGTGAGTGGTGGACAAAGAGCTATTTCTCCGAGTTCACATGGGAAGTAGAGCAGGGAATAGTTGGAAAATAGGGTAAATCTGGATAAATTTAAAAAAAATTATTATAAGAAACTTATTCAGTGTGGGGGAATAATATGACTAGATGAGGAAACGGAAATCGGAGGGGACAAATAGTTTAATGTGTGAAAATGGATAAACTGGGGTAATCCGAAAAAAATAGTGATTTCTTCACATATACCCTGAGAAAATCCTTAAAATAGATCCTGCTATTAAGCCCTTCTTATCCGTCCACATCCTGCTATAAAATAGATTACCAACCATAAAATTCCCACCAAAACGTATATGTGTCTGTGTTCTGTGTGCCTGTGCACAGCATAGCTAAAAAACTTGGTATTTTAAGTTTGATATCTTTCAAGGGTGCGACACGAAGATTTTTAAAAAAATCCCCCCAACCTCCCTTTACGTGAAACTTTTTTCGAACATTTTTACTTTCTCAAAGAAGGCTCTAACGATGTTGATTAAAATGTGGTATATGAAGGATATTTACATGAGAAATAAAATGTATATCCTGAATTTTCTGGTAATAGCCTCCACAGACATCTTTATTCTTGATGATTTTTATTAAATTTTTCGTAACTGGTAAACCGTAAGAGATGGACAAAGCTTACCATTCAAAAAATGTAGAGCACGTTAAAACACACATTTAAGCGATATACATTTTTTTCTTGGAGATGATCATTTTTTGAGATATTCCTTGTTGTTGGTTTCAGTTTTAAAAGACTTGTACTTTTTTCATACAGGAATATGTAAACTCCTGTCCGTAAAGACAAAGGAATTTCAGTCACACAGTAACAGCCTTTGGCTCCACTTTAACCTATATTACTCTCTAATTTTCCTTCTATTACAAGAGAGCAAGTAATAAGACTATTTCTGCTGATTTTTTCTCGATTAGCTTGAAATAAATATAAGCATAAGCGTTTTAAAAATAATTTGTTGCAGAGATGTGGAGAAAGTCATGTGAGTAGAACACATAGATTCTTTGTTTCAAACACTAAATAAACCTGTATTATTTTTTGTTTCAGAAAATGTATACTTTTGAGGGGTTAAGAGGATTTTAATAAATTTAAATATGATTTAAATGCTTGTCTGTATTTCTTTAAATATGTTATGCAATGCCTCCTTTTAGAGCACTTGTATCTTTAAATAAAGTTTTCTCAAAACAGCATTTTTGGATGCTTATGTACCTTTATCTCAGAAACTATGAGAGCTGGAAAACTTAAATTTTCAGCACATATATACAACACATAGTTGAATTTCATAAACCACAATCGTGGTGTCACAATATATATATTGATCATATTAAGAAAGTAGCATTGCAAATTTTCCACATTTTTACTTTTTTGAAATTACAAATATATTTCTTTTTTACTGAAACTGTATCATAGCCAAATAATTGAGGTTCAGAAAATAGCTGATTATACTAAGAATAAGCATGCATGTATTGCAAGGAATATCAGAGAAAAAGGTACATGAATGCACTTGTTTTTAGACTAAGTTTTATTACTTTTCTGCTGAATGAAATACTTTTTATAGACTTGACACATAGCCTATTTAATTGAAGCAACCACTTGAAATAATTGTTATGATTTATAGAATAATTCATTCACAGTTCTTTAAAAACAATTGAACACCTTAAGAGCAGGGTTTTTCAACTCACTTAAGGTGTAATTTCCCTTGTCCCCTTAAATCTGAGACTAGCTTTTAATGGCACACTCTCTGGGCTTACGATTTCCTCCATCTCTGTAACAAATTACTGTTAAACAGCTTGTTTTTCTATTCTACTTCATGCTAATTGAGATAAACATTAGCAGAAATATTACTTGCTTCCTTGTGAGTGGAAGGGATATAAGGGAATACACTAGGCTAAAGCGTCAGTAAAATATTTTAAAAGTTGGTTACCAAGTAGTTGAAATCCGTTTCTTTGCAATGCCAGAAGTTGACAAATTGCCGTATGAGAAAAACTAAAGTATTTTCAAACTGAAACTAATTACAAGGAATATCTAAAATATGGTCAACTTCACGAAAAAAATGCATATGATAAATTGTGTTTAAGAAGATCTATAATTTTTGTGTGGTAAGTTTTTGTCTATCTCTTTTGTCAGTTATGCAAAAATCAGCAAAATTCATTTAGAATGAAAGACTCTTCAGAGGCACTTCCAAAAAAATTTAAAATATACATTTTATTTGTCATATAAATATCGTTATTTTGCTGTATTTTAATTAAAATCGTATCATTTTTGAGAAAATCAATTTTTTTCACAAAATTTTCCATACAAAGGAGAATTTGAAAGTTACTAAGTTTAAATGCCAATCTAGTTATTTTACTGATATTTTCTAAACACCCTTTTTTTGTACAAGGGACCTAAATACGTATATTTCTGGTGGATCTTGGTATCGAATTTTTGGAAGAAATGCAATACCTTCTCTGTCTAGTACCATGTTTGGAATTTATAGACACATACGAGCTTTTTCTGAAAATACTTCTTTTGAGATGACAAACCCAAATGGCGTCTTACAATGTAGTAGGCTTCATAGTTTAACTATTATATCAATTATTGTTAATTTAATTGTTTTTTCACACAAGCTATGTGTGGGACAGAAGTTCGGTAGGAAGAGCCATATTGAAAAATGCAATGCTAAAGACGGGATTTGAACCATCGATCTCCCGGGCTCTTGTTTACCGGGAAACATTCAACGTAGTTGCTAAATTTTAAAGCCCTGCAGGTATGTTGCCAGGGTAGCTCAGTGGTTAGAGCAATCGGCTAGAGACCGGGATATCTGAGGTTCAAATCCCGGCTGTGGCAATGAACCTTTTAGTCTGACTCTACCTATCCAAATTTTGTCCTACACTCAGCTTCTGTGAAATAAAAATACCCTTACTACACAAAAAAACCGGATGTGTTCCTTTCACATGATTTTCTCTACATCCCTGCAAAATAATATAATTAAAAACCTTATTCTTCTATTTACTTCATGTTAATAGAAAAAGAATTAGCATAAATAGTCTTATTTCTTGCTTCATTGAAGTAAATGCGAAATAAGGGAGTACCATAGGTTAAACTGAAAGTAAAAGGCTGGGTATTATGTGACTAAGGTTCCTTTGTTTGTATGGACAGGAGTTGACAAATTCCCGTATGAGAAAAGTATAAGCTGAAACCAATAACAAGGAATATATAAAAAACTATCAGCTCCAGGGAAAAATGTGTAGAACATAAATTGTGTGTTTTAACGTGCTCTACATTTTTGTGTGGTAAGTTTTTGTTCATTACTTACGGTTCTGCAGTTAATGCAAAATTCCGTAAAATTCATCCAGAATAAAGTTGTCTTCAGAGGCTATTCCCAGAATATTAAAGATATACATTTTATTTGTAGGTAAATATCTTTAATCTACTTTATTTTAATCAAAATAGTTACTGCAATGTTTGAGGAAATCAAAATTTTCGAAAAAAATTTCCATGTAAAGGGTAGTTGCGGTTGGGGAGATTTTCTTGAAAATCTTCGTGTCGCATGCTCGGGAGAAACCAAACTTAAATACCAAGCTTGGCATTCAACGGTCTTTTCGTTTTTGAGCTATGTAGTCCACATACACAGACACATAGACACGCTCACACACACACGTACCTTTCGGTAAAAAAAAAAAAAATTGGATTCAGGGGGTCCCAAAATATGTATTTCCGGTGAAATTTCGTCATCGAATTTTTGGTTGGAAAGCAATACCTTCTCTATACACTATGTAGAGACAGTAAGATAGTTAAATTAGCACCATATTGCTTACTTGAGAATTTTGGATGAGAATAAGCAGCACATTTCTGTTTTTGGCAGTGCTGTTACCATACGATACTGGAGTACAACATTACACAAAAAAAAAAACAAAAAAAAAACGGATGCACGGACGTTTTTATTGTAGTTTGGATCACGGTGAATAAAGAGCTACATCCAGCGGTCAAATATCAGTGCAATAACAAAGCTGACGTAATTATTGGATTTTGGAGCGTATAAAAGACTTCCTGTGTTCCACGCATAGCACTGCCTGTTGAGTAATAAACATTTATCACACGTCAGTCAGTGTATAGAACTTTTATTTTCTCTACCAAGTGCAGAGAAGGTATTGAATTCCACCTTAAAATTGAATATCCAGATTTCCCGGGAAATATATATTTTGAGCCCAAATTAAAACATCTTATATGTTCCATTCACTTAACTATCTAGCCGTTCTAAATACAAACCATTCTTACAAATGACTTTCCTTCATCCACATCGCAGTAATTGAGATAAATATTACTAGAAATGGTTTTATTACTTGCTTCTTTATAAGTAAAAGTTAAATAAGACAATACATTAAGCCAAAGTGGCAGTAAAATCTTTTAAAATCTAGTTGCTATGTGAAAAAATTCAGATTCGGTTCGCTTTGCATAGTCTCGTTTGAGGAAACTTAGGTAGTTTAAAATTAAAATGAATAAAAAGAAGTATATCAAACTAAGTAAAATCTACAAGAAAAACGTATATTACCTAAATTATGTATTTTAACGAGATTTATATTTTTGTACAGTAAGTTTTTGTCTATCTCTCGCGGCTTAACAGCTAGACAAAATACTGAAAATTCATCCTGAATAAAGAGCTCTTTAGAAGATATTTCCAGAAAATACAAAATATACATTTATTAGTAATTTAAATATATTTAATATACAGTATTTTAATAATAATTGTGGCAGTCATTTTTTAGAAAAACAAAATTTTCGAAAAATGTTTCATGTAAAAATAGTTAATAGCACGGGGGGGGGGTATTTTCTTGAACATTTTCGTATTGCATCCTTAGAAGACACAAAAATAAATTAAAAGCTTGGTATTTAACGATGTTTTCGTTTTTGAGCTATGCTGTCCATAGACAGACACCCATTCACCCATATATATAGCTAGAGAAAGTATTGTATTCCGCCCAAAAAATTTTGAAGTATAAATTTCATCGGAAATATGTGTTTTGAGGTTCCTGAGACAAAAAAAATAGAAAAAGGACCATATGTGCGTGTGTGAATGTATGTCTGTGTATATGTTTTTTTTTTGTCTCAGGAACCTCAAAACACATATTTCCGATGAAATTTATACTTCACAATTTTTTGAGCAGAATACAATACTTTCTCTACCTAAACGAGTATATTCACAACTCAGAAACGAAAAGTAAACTTTTTCAAGGACATTTTCACAACCCAAAATAACATTTTGTATGAAACAGTCTAAACCTTGGTGTTTGTCAAACGTATCTCTAACAATTTAATTCAAAATATTTTATGTGCATAAGACATTTATAGGATATTTTGAGTTTATTAGTAATTGCCTTTGAAGTACCCTAAGAAATACAGAAAATTGTACTATACAAAAATGGATATGTCGCTAAAACACAGAATATCTGAATCAAATATATATATTTCTGTGCACATAACAGTTTCCGAGACATTTCTTATAAACAAATGGGAACTTATTTCTTCCTTTCATGTTGGACATACAAAGTGAACACAACGTAATTTTAATAGCATTACTTAGCGAACGGTCTTAAAAGATTTGACTATTCCTGTAGCTGTCGTGGGATCGGAGTCTGGTTCCTGTAGTGTCCTCACCTCCGGCGTTGATGTAGGTTCCACTCCTAATCTTCTAATTCTCAGGGGTTTGTGGGTGATGCTAATATATTAAAAACACTGCATAATCCCTTACGACATGAATTTATTTGTATTATAGACTTAAACGGGCGGCTAGCTTGTTCCTTACAAATGTGTTATAATAAACACCACCGCGCCATTTAATTACCAATGAGGAGCCTAATGTAACCCTGTGCACACCGCTCCCCCACCACGTGCACATAGCTCCACGTGAGGTGAACACAATCTCAAGCCAGATAATTGTACACAATAGTAAGAGTAACCACATAAGAGATCTGCCTGATAATGAGAATAAATTGTGCCAAGTTCTGACGTCATAGCGTACACATGACGCGTTTGGAAATACCTAGTAGTTCCTTCTCACCTTCTTTGTCTGTTTTCCAACTCCCTGTGCTTCTTGGAAGATAAGTCACAATTCCTGTCTCACTTTTGTATATGTATGTTCTTTTCTATCATGCATTCTTTAGCCTAAACCCTGTGCTCATTAGCAGGTGGTGTTTGGTGAACTTATACCTGGAATTTTGCTAGCTCGCCTCGCCTTAATTACCTCAGTTACAACTTCCATTTATGCATATTTCTACTCTTGAATATTTACAATTATATTCCCTGGCTTTCTATAAGCTAATAATATTATGTACATTTTCTCTTTTTATGTATTTTGTGAGCATGTGGTATGTGCTCCTACATAGCCTAGTGTATTCTCTTAAATTAAATTCAATTGTATTTATGGATCCCTTTAATTAGAATAGTTTTTAGAGTCTCGTGATATTTTGGCGTGAAAAACAGGATATGCTGCTCAAGACCTGTTTATCAGGCTAGAGGTCCTTTTGCGTGATAAATCTACGTCACGGGCTCCCCGACTATGCTTCCCTTACGAAAAAAGCCACCCTAAGGACTTCTATACAAAAGCAGTACATGGTTTTCTGCCGGGTTTGAACCCGCGACCTCCGGAACTCGCATGCTACTCCTAAACCACTGGGAATGTCCCCTATTATTTTACTGTATATTAATGATTTGTGTGCAGTAATAAATAACAATGTTATCCTTTTTACTAATACCAGTATTATAAATAAAGAACACAAAAAAGTCAGCTCCCAGATTCAACTTCAAAAAATCTTAAACATACTAAATCACTGGTTTGAAGTAACAACATTTGTATACATTTTGAAAAAAAATTACTACATTAAGGTTTGCATGAAGCAAAATGCATTTTAGACTTAAGCATAGAATATCAATTTGCAGCTCAAAATATGTAATTCCTGGGTCTAATTTATGCATCGTAATATGAATTAGAAACACTATATTAGTAATATCTGGCCCAAACTGAGCTCTGCATGTTTTGTAATCTCACAAATAATTGAGCTTATAAATAAGAACATTTAAAAACAGCTTGTTATCCTTATTTTCATTCATCGATGTTCTATGGAATACTATTCTGGGGAAATTCGGTAGACCAAAATTGTATTAACTACAAAAAAGGTAATAAGAATAATAACAGGGGCAAGAAACTCAACTCGCTGCAAACTATTATTCATAAAGTTTGGAATTTTGCCATTGCGAATATACTCCGGTCGTTTTTTTTATTTGTAATAAATAACCCAGAAAAGTTTGATAAAGAGCAGATATACATAGACAAAGACAGGACTTAGATATATCATCAAATAATCTACAGACTTTCCAAAAGGGGTTTGCTATAATCACTTCCATTTCCTATAAAGGAACTGCATGTGAACAAAGAGGTTTTTGGGAATATACCTCATTAATCACACCTTCCATACAGAGAAGCATTTCAATAAAAAAATATTATTAATTATTAATGCAATGCTGTAAATGTACTATACATGGATATTCTAAGAGTGCATAATGTACCATTTTTACTTTCTCTATACGCACTATGTACATTGCACTCCAACAAAAAATTCGATACCAAGATTTTCCGGAAATATATGTTTTAGGGTCCCCTGTATCCAAAAAAAGTATTTTCAGAAAAAGGTCCTTGTGTGTGTGTGTCCGTGTGTCCGTGAACACGATAACTCAAAAACGAAAAGTTGGTAAAATACAAAACTTGGTATTTAAGTTTAGTATCTTCCAGGGATGCGAAGATTTTGAGAAAATCCCCCACCCCAAACTACCCTTTACATTGAGCTTTTTTCGAATATTTTTATTTTATAAAAAATGGCTCTAACGATTTTGATTAAAATATATATTAAAGATATTTACCTGACAAATAAAATGTATATTTTGAATTTTCTGGGAATAGCCTCTGAAGACTATTTTATTCTGAGTAAATTTTACGGAATTTTGCATAACTGCTAAACCGTAAGTCATGGACAAATACTTATCACACAACAAATGTAGAGCACTTTAAAAGACACAATTTATGTTATATACATATTTTTCGTGGAGTTGATTGTTTTTGAGATATTCCAGCTATAAAAAACATACTTTTCTAATACAGGACTTTGTGAACTCGTGTCCATACAAACAAAAGAACTTCAGACACATAGCAACCAGTTTTTGACCATCACTTTAACCTATTGTACTTCCTTATTTCGCTTCTACTTACAAGGAAGCAAGTAATAAGACTATTTCTGCTAATTTTTTTCTCGATTAGCAGGAAGTAAATAGAAGCATAAGCTTTTTAACAATAGTTTATTGCAGAGTTGTAGAGAAAGTCATGTGAATGGAACACATCAGATTTTTTTTTAAATTGTTTCACTTATATCGCCTCCTTTAACATCTAAGGTTATATAGGAGGCTTTCCATTAGAAACAACTCGTCTCTAGGTTCTGTAGGTTAGGTTTACATAGCTTTTTCTTTATCTCCCCCCCCCAAAAAAAAACACACACACATACATATTCATTCTCACATAGATAACTTTCTGTGGGGGATAGGAGATATTTCCGTTTAAAGATAAATTCCCCGCCCCAGCCGGGAATCAAGCCCGGACCTCCGGGTGAGAAGTCAGCTCGCTGAGCACTCGACCACGGAGGCAATCTCTGTACGCATTGTTGTTATAAGAATTGGTATTGTATTCGATACCGAATATATACCGAAAATATATATTTTGAGAACCCCTGTATGTGTCTATATGTCTATCTGTATCAGTGTGTGTGTGTGTGTGTGTGTGTGTGTGTGTGTGTGTGTGTGTGTGTGTGTGTGTGTGTGTGTGTGTGTGTGTGTCTGTGGACAGCACAGTTCAAAAACTAAAAGTCGCTTAAATACCAAACTTGGTACTCAAGTTTAGCTTTTCCAAGGATACGACAGGAAGATTCCAAGAAAATCTCCCCACCCCGAAATTTTATTTCCTCAAAACTGGCTCTCGCAATTTTGATTCAGATACCATGTGTTCAAGATAATTTCATGACAAAGGAATTATATATATTGAATTTTTTGGGAATAGCCTCTGAAGAATTCTTCATTATGGATGATTTTTATATAACTGGTAAACCGTAAGATACAAAAACTTTCTACACAAAAAAATGTAGATCTCGACAAAACACACAAAATAATTCATATATACATTTTTTGTAGAGTAAATAGTTTTTGGAATATTTCATATTATTGGCTTCATTTTTAATCTACTCAAACTTTTCACAAACGGGTAGTATCTTTCTTTTCGCCTCTCTATTATTTATTCCTAGACGGCAAAGGGAACCAAATTTAAATTGTTTACACAGCGATTAGATTTTAAAAGATTTGACTACCGCCTTAACTCGCTCGCCAAGGCGTCCCGCTTTGGTGCTTCGTAGCGCTGGGGATCGTGGGTTCGAGTCCCGCCTTGGGCATCAGTGTTATATGTTTGTGTATATATGTGTGTGTTGTAAAAGTAGACAAACATGAATAAGTGTATTTATTAATATAGCAATATCATACATAGAATTTCAACAGTCGCACGGGTCCACAGACCGTACGTGCTTTTGTAATACACATTACAAGCAATATTAAAACAACAACCACAACAAAGAATTAAAAGAGTAAACACGAAAATAAAAAGACAAAGGAAATACACAGTCAAAAGCAATATTAAACAACAATAAAAATTAAGAGTGAATCCGAAAATAAAGATACAAAGATATTCAAATATACCAATTTAAATTTACAGCACAGAGTACACCTCCATAAATGCACCCTCTTATCATAGATAATTACACTTAAAAGACATATATATACACATAATATATACAACCCTAGCACAACAGTGACCTAAGTCTGATATAATATACATGTATGTAGAACATTGTAGTCACTTTTGTTTAGTTGATCTTATCCCCCCCCCCTTCTCTATTGGCAGCCTCCTCAGATCTCAGCTGTCTTGCCTTAAGTATAAATTTACCTAGCCCGTCCATGTTTTCCGTGCCTGCCAGTAGCGTCCAACATGCTTCTATCTCTACATTCGCAGTGGTAAAAAATCGCGGCAAATATAAGTAAGAAAACAGTAATAATACGGCAAAACAAGGTAAAAAAAATGGTAAATAAAAATAAGGTATATAGTGCCGGAGTCCGGATCAGACTCCGGTACTGTATTTTAAAATAATAATAATAAAAAAAACTGTATATTCCCTTATTTCCCTTCTACTTATAAAGAAGCAAATAATAACACCAATTCCGCTAATGTTAATCTAGACTAGCGTAATGCAGATGACAGAATAATCTTTTATAAGGTAAATTTGTTTGTCTAAGGAATGCTTGTTAACGGAATAGCTAGGGAAAGTCATGTGAATGGAACGCATAGGATTTTTTAGTTTCTATAGCACGTATGTACAGTATATATCATGAATAGAATAAGTATTGTATTCTATCCAACAATTACATACCGAGATTTCACCGGAAATACATGTTTTGAGACCTTTTGAATCCAACAAATCTGATGCGTTTTGTAAGAATAGTTCGGAAAGTTTTTTTTTTTTGGATTCAACATGTGTTTCCAGATAAATATCTATACTGAATTTTTGTGTGGAATGCAATATCTTTTCTATCTTATATGTAGGTTGCACATAGTGTTAGAGGCAGCAAATATTTAAACACGACCACTTATAGAATGGGCCCAATAATTTGCTGAGAAGGAATAAGCCTCATCAGTCTAAATCCATTCACATAACTTTCTCTAGCCTTTCCAAATACAAACAAAATACTATTATTTTATCAACATCATGCTAATCCAGATAAACATTAGCAGAATTGGTGTTATTACTTGCTTCATTGTAAGTAGAAGGGAGATTTGCTAAAGACATAGTCAATCTTTTACAAGCTAGTCGCTATATGAAACAATTAAGATTCAGTTCGCTTTATATGGTCCCGTTTGAGAAATTTTAGGTAGTTTTACAGTGAAACAAATAACAAGGAATGTCTTAAAAAGGGTAAAAATATAAACAATAAAAATATATATTGCATAAATTATGTGTTTTAAGAGATGTAATGATTATATAACTTTTTGCTATGTAAATATTTATAAAATACAGCATTTTAATCAAAATATTTAGAACAGTATCTTATAGAATAGGTCGTCTGCTTAGTGCGCTAGTAGCGTAACTGCTTGCCAAGCGGAAGACCTGGGTTTGATTCCCGGTACCGGTGTGGGGATTTTTCGCCGCTGGGAGACCTGGCCCGGGGTGCACTCAGCCTTGTGACGTTCCTAGGGGTCCAATTGAGGAGCTACTTGATGGAGAGCGGCCCCAGGTCAAGAGGACCGCATTAACCGGCCGGGAGGTATTGCGGCGCTGACCACGCCTCACCCTCCATTACTACACCCCATCCATAACGTCTGTCCTGGACGGAGATGGGAGACGCAGCGGCTGGGTGGTAGACCAAAGTTCCTTGTGAGCTGCCTTGCCATGGAGCTATTATATAGTTATTTTAAAGAATTGAAACTTTCAAAAACTGTTCCATGTAAAGTGTAGTTTGGGGTGGGAAATTTTTCTGAAAATCTTCGTGCCGGATCTTTGGAAGATATTGAACTTAAATACAAAGTTTAGTGTTTAACGAACTTTTGTTTTTGAGTTATGATAACTACAGATACACATACACGCAGATGGAACACGGATATCTCTTTAAAAAGGATTTTTTTGGCATCCTCGAAACATGTAGATCCGGATAAGTCCCTGTATCGAATTTTTGGGTGGAATGCAACACGTTTTCTACCTATTATGTACATTGCACATTGTGTTTGAGACAGTAAATATTGAAACACGACAGCATTGTCAATATGCCTGGAACAAGCCTCACGAATCTAAATCCAAGAAGCTGAAAATACAGATGATGAGGTCATTTTTAAAACTTAAAGCCATTTAGTGGACGAATGCTTTCGCCTTTCTTAATGCTAGTAAAGACCATGATGCGTTATGTTATAGTTACACCTAAGTATAGAATGCTATTTGCTACGGTTTTGGTAGTAATGCTCTCCGGGTTTATACCTATAGTTATGGGAGTAGCAGATGCAGCAAATTGCTACCCCGTTGCTGGTTTAAGCTCTATGATTTGTGTGATAATAGTTTGGCTTTCTATGTTGCGCTATGAGAGGGTAATCTGTGCAATAGAGAATATGATTACTGTTTGAAAATAGAGCACAAACACTATCTACCGAACAATTGTAACAGAAAACTTGGACCAAAACTAACAAATATCTTAATTTCATTTTTAATTTCTGTACACGTACTATGTACATAGTGTATAGAGAAGGTATTGTATTCCACCCAAAAATTCGATACCGATATTTCACCGGAAATACATGTTTTGGATCCTCCTGAATCCCAAAAAACATTTGCAGAAAATAGTTCGCGTGTGTGTGTGTGTCTGTGGACAGCATACCTCAAAAACGAAACGCCGTTAAATACCAAAGATATTTAAGATTGGTATCTTCCAAGGATGCGGCACGAAGATTTTCAAGAAAATCCCCCGACCCCCAACTATCCTTTACATGGAACTTTTTTCGAAAATTTTGATTTTCTTAAAAATTGCTTTAACGGTTTTGATTAAAATATTGTATATTAAAGATATTTAACTGACAAGGAAAATGTATATCTTCAATTTTCTGGGAATAACTTCTGAAGACCACTTTATTCTGGATCAATTTTACGGAATTTTGCATAACTGCTAAACCGTAAGAGATGAACAAAATCTTTCCACAAAAAAAAAAAACAAAAAAAAAACACGTTTTTCTCATACAGGAATTTGTCAACCCCAATCCATACAAATAAGGAAACTTCATTCACATAGCAACCAAGTTTTGATTGTCACTTTAACCCCATGGTACTTCCTTATTTCGTTTTTATTTACAAGGAAGCAAGTAATAACATTAGTTCTGCTAATTTTTTCTCGATTAGCATAAAGTAAATATAAGCGTAAGCTTTTTAATAATTTTTTTTGCAGGGATGTAGAGAAAGTCATGTGAATGGAACACATCAAGTTTTTCATCCTTTGAAACCAACCATAAAATGTCTCAAGAGCTTTTAGGGATGTCACTTAAAGCACTGTTATATATTCCATCGGATGAAAGACGCTGCCTACGAATTTTTTCCTTTGTTTTTCGGAACAGAAAGAAGTCATGGGGTTAGGATAGGTGAATGGGTTGGTCCGCCAAGATTCGCGAGTTTTCTTCATTAAAAACTCAACTGTTCTGGTAGCCGTGTGTGCTGAGACATTTTTGATGTAGAAGAAGGTGCTCACTCCTCAACCATTGGCGCTATGACCTTAATGAGAAGATGACTTTCGACAGACTTTCAGTGACATATCTCTCAACATTAACTGTGCTACGTATGTACAGAGTCACAGAGGTGAGATCTTATTTGATAGTGTTTAACGCCCGCTTTTACTACAGATGACACCGCAGGTGAACACACGTGAGATCTTATTTGATAGTGTTTAACGCCCGCTTTTACTACAGATGACACCGCAAGTGAACACACGTGAGATCTTATTTGATAGTGTTTAACGCCCGCTTTTACTACAGATGACACCGCAGGTGAACACACGTGAGATCTTATTTGATAGTGTTTAACGCCCGCTTTTACTACAATTGGCACCGCAGGCGAACAGAGGTGAGGTCTTATTTGATAGTGTTTAACGCCCGCTTTTACTGCAGTTGGCACCGCAGACGAACAGAGGTGAGGTCTTATTTGATAGTGTTTAACGCCCGGTTTTACTACAGTTGGCACCGCAAGCGAACACAAGTGAGGTCTTATTTGACAGTGTTTAACGCCCGGTTTTACTACAGATGACACCGCAGGCGAACACAGGTGAGGTCTTATTTGACAGTGTTTAACGCCCGCTTTTACTACAGTTGGCACCGCAGGAGAACAGAGGTGAGGTCTTATTTGGCAGTGTTTAACGCCCGCTTTTACTACAGTTGGCACCGCAGGCGAACAGAGGTGAGGTCTTATTTGATAGTGTTTAACGCCCGCTTTCACTACTGTTGGCCCGCAGGCGAACAGAGGTGAGATCTTATTTGATAGTGTTTAACGCCCGCTTTTACTACAGTTGGCACCGCAGGCGAACAGAGGTGAGATCTTATTTGATAGTGTTTAACGCCCACTTTTACTACAGTTGGCACCGCAGGCGAACAGAGGCGAGGTCTTATTTGATAGTGTTTAACGCCCGGTTTTACTACAGTTGGCACCGCAAGCGAACAGAGGTGAGATCTTATTTGATAGTGTTTAACGCCCACTTTTACTACAGTTGGCACCGCAGGCGAACAGAGGTGAGGTCTTATTGGATAGTGTTTAACGCCCGCTTTTACTACAGATGACACCGCAGGCGAACAGAGGTGAGATCTTATTGGATAGTGTTTAACGCCCGCTTTTACTACAGTTGGCACCGCAGGCGAACAGACGTGAGGTCTTATTTGATAGTGTTTAACGCCCGCTTTTACTACAGTTGGCACCGCAAGCGAACAGAGGTGAGATCTTATTGGATAGTGTTTAACGCCCGCTTTTACTACAGATGACACCGCAGGCGAACACAGGTGAGGTCTTATTTGATAGTGTTTAACGCCCGCTTTTACTACAGTTGGCACCGCAAGCGAACAGAGGTGAGATCTTATTGGATAGTGTTTAACGCCCGCTTTTACTACAGATGACACCGCAGGCGAACAGAGGTGAGGTCTTATTTGACAGTGTTTAACGCCCGCTTTCACTACAGTTGGCCCGCAGGCGAACAGAGGTGAGATCTTATTGGATAGTGTTTAACGCCCGCTTTTACTACAGTTGGCACCGCAGGCGAATAGAGGTGAGATCTTATTTTATAGAGTTTAACTCCCGCTTTTATTACAGTTGGCACCGCAGGCGAACAAAGGTGAGATTATCCATCTTGGTGATGAAAATGGCAAGGATTTTCTTGCCAGAGATCCTTCTCCGAACTATTGTGGGCGGTTGCTCACCAGATATCTACCATTCTGAGAACTGCATTTCTGGATCATAATTGTATGCCCACGTTCAGAGGCAAGATTATGTATTAAAATTGTACTTTAAAAATGCAATTAGTGATGTTTGTGTCGAATACGTAACTTTTCGTTAACTCCGTTCTAATTTTGGGCACAATTAATAAATAACTACTAAAGCTAACACTCACAGGAAACTTAAGTAACGAATTTTAAAAACCCTAATTTATTTATTTATTTTGGTAATGTTTAACGCCCGCTTTATGGCACCGCAGACGGTGACACAAATGATACATGAATGATGATGGAGCATCGGTGGAATGCGATGGGGGGGGGGAACCCGGAGTATCCGGAGAAAACCCGCCCCAGCGCCGCTTTGTCCACCACAAATCTTACATGCGGTCACTTGGGATCGAACCCTGGCCGTCTAGGCGAGATGCAAGTGGTCTAACCACTCGGCCATGGTGCGTCTACCCTAATTTAGAAATTCAAAAGCTTTTATTTCACATCAGCATTATGAATGGAATCAAATCAGACATTATAAAACTGTAACATGCAACTATTTGTAATATTTTTGATTTTCATAGTTGTCCTTTTGTCTGTTGCAACTAAGTTATATGTAGAGAAAAATTTCTAGGTGTAATGGGAATTTTCATAGAAATCGTAGTGAGATTCAGTTATGCTTTCAATGCCAATAGTGGTGTTGCTACATCTAATTTTCGGTTTCGCTATTCAAGAATGACACATTAATCTTTGTAACAAAGAAGCAATTCAGAAATAATAATATTGATTTTAAATGCACCTGGTTGAAAACTGCCACTACATTATTTCATTCACCGATGTTAGATTTAGTAACTAGCCCTGAAGCCTCAAACAAAAGCTATCTAAAGCTATCATTGCTGTCATATCAGCAGTTTCTTTTGTTGTAAAGGAATTAATTTTGACAAATTCACACTTCACAAAAAATTTAATTATCGTTTACTGTGTCTTTAACATTGAAATCCATGATTTCTACAATTGCGCTTACTCTGCTTCCAAAACAACACCTCTAATACTTTATATTTGGCCCTCAGCGAGTCAATTCGGAATAAAACAAGATGAGCTACAAATTTATATTTAGATTGCAGTGTTAAAATTGTTTGTTTTACCAATATGCAATTTTTAAAAGCAAGATATTTTCTTGCTTGGTACATCAATGTGCTATCTTGTAACTGCTATAGCGTTTCTTTGAAATTATAAAGATTGTTTCACAACTTCTATCTGCATTATATGAATACGGAAATATTAAGTTACATTCTTTTACCTGTAAGTTCAAGAAAATGCATATATTTTTATGTAAAATGAAAAGAGAAATTATTCATTTATTTATAAAACATATTATTTTCGAGCATATGAACAAATTCTCAAAATTCGCGAAAAAATAAGCCTATACGTAATTTCAAAATTATTCCAAATATACCAAAGGATCTGTTTTATCTACCACCTGTGTACAATGTAATAGTGGATAGAGAAGGTATTGTATTACACCCAAAAATTTGATACAGGGATTTCACCGGAAATGCATGTTTTGGGCCACGCTAAATCCCCCAAAAAAAAGTTTTAGAAAAATGTCCATGTGTGTGTGTGTTTGAGTGTGTGTATCTATGGGCAACATCGCTCAAAAACAAAAATTCGCTGAAATACAAAATTTGAATTTAAGTTCAGTATTTTCCAAGAATGCAATACGAATAATTTTCAATTCTTAATTGGAACATTTTTCGAAAATTTTGATTTTCTCAAAATTGGCTCTAATAATTTTTATTAAAATCACATATGTTTAAGATATTGTTATGATAAACGAAATTATGTCTTGAATATTCTGGCAGTAGCTTATCTTCATTCTGGATGAATATTGTATAACTGTCAAACCGTAATTGATAAACAAAAGCTTGCTACCCGACATTTGTATCTCGTTAAAATACATAATTTATGTCCTGTGTGTATATATACTTATACATATATATCTGCATATAGATAAATATTTGTAGAGATAACCATTTTTGAGATATTACGAATTATTGGTTTTCAATTTTAACCTACTTAAACTGTTCTCAGATGGGAAGTCGTTCTTTCTTTTCAGCTATCTTTTGTTTGCTATTAGCAAGCAAAAAGAACCGAATTTCAACTGTTTCACATAGCAATCGGCTTTTAAAGGATTTGACAGTTGCTTTAGCCGTGTGTATTCCCTTATTCGCCTTCAACCTACAAATAAGCAAGTAATAAAACTAATTCTGGTAATATTTATCTTGATTAGTATGATGCACCTAAAACAACACTCTTTTGTAAGAAAAGTTGTTTGTGGAATAGTTAGAGAAATTCATGTGAATGGAAAACGTCAGATTTGTTCTTTTTAATTCAACAACTGTCTTACTTATCGTTAAAAACAAAAATTGTTGCCTACGTCTGCATGTCATCCCCTGTGGAATTTGAAAGTGCATTTGCCTATTCTTTATGTTTATTTCTCAAGCATAAATGTAAGAGGCAGAGAAATGAATAACTAAAGCTGCAAGGAGGTATAATACAAAAGGAACTAGATTAAATTGGAAGGATAACAAAGCAATGTGGGGGCAGAAAGAACCAGTAGATGCTTTGAAAAAGAAGAAAACAGGGAAGACATTCTGTGAGAAGTCATGGAGTGCTACTAGTATAATATGTTGTTTTTCAACCGTAAAAACAGTTCATGCCATTTATATCAGTATATTTGAACCTCTGGTACGAACTTAAATGATTCCTGCAAAATTACAGATTTAAAAGAGGCTTTTTAACGTAGTTAGCGGAATATTTGAGCTAGAAGTTGCAATTAGCAGTCTCGTCGCTAAACTCTCGGTTTGCCAATTAATAAGGGCCCTTTGGGATTGAGAGCCGAGTTTCTCCAAGTCTCCATTTCGCCGCTTAGAACAAGATATTTGCAATTTGTGGTTGAAGAGACGAGAGATTCATCTCATAGGTAGCAGGCTAATCTGCGGTCAACACAGGCGAATCAATTTGTGTGTCCTGCTTCCCCCGACATACTTCCAGGCCTATGTCGCTAATATCATTACTGTCATCGATTTTGTGGCTTCAGCTGTGTGTGAATTTCCACAGTTAAGGCTTTGTTTTCCATTAGTAATGCCCTTTTGTCTCTTCGAATAATCTCTTGTAGCATTAACTTCCGTCCGCTTTCCTGTTTAAACACAAGGTAAGCTATTTCAATAGCCAGGTTTGTAAACCTTCAAATCCTTTTACTTTGTTTGCAAAGTCCAGCTTAAACATAAAGTAATAACCTCTCCGTAGGTAATGCTTGGATTCTAAAATGTGGGATTGTACAAGGGTCGTTTTTTTCAACCTCCGATAGTCTATAAATAAAAGATAACTTCATAGAAAACAATTATTTTATTACTCAAAGTTTTGTACACTTATGGTTACTTTTCAAAATAATCACCGAAAATATTGAGACATTTATCGTAACGGTACACAAGCTTTGCAAACCTGCTTCAAAAAATGTTGCCGCCAATGACTTCAAATGAGCATTGACGTTGTTTTGATGATATTCGTACTTTACGACGTTTGCGGGGTGCCATTCAAAACAAACGAAGAGGAATGCTGACTTCAGGAATTGTTTTCATCCATGTCAACGCTCGTCCACACTCTGCTGCCACAACCCATCGGCTCCTTGAACAATTTCAATGGGACACTTTCGATCATCCGCCGTACAGTCCTGACCTGGCATCCAGCGACCTTCACCTCTTCCTGAAGACGTGGCTAGGAGGGCAGCACTTTCAAACCAACGAAGATCTTCAAAACAAGGTCAATACTATTTTCGGTGGTTATGTTGAAAAGTAAGTGTACAAAACGTTTAGTAATAAAATAATTGTTTTCTATGAACTTGACTTTTATTTCTAGCCTATCGGAGGTTGAAAGAAAAACCACCCTCGTATTTTGTTGATTAGTTTGTGTAGTCGGGAGCATGTGACTCTTTTACTTCCCTACACATACTGTGTAAACGGTGTACAGAGAAGGTATTATGTAGCACCCAAAAATTCGATACCGAAATTTCTCCGGAAATGACATGTTTTGGGACCCCCCAACAAAAAACAACATTTTTGAAAAATGTACGTGTATGTGTCTGTGTATATGTGTGTATGTGTCTGTGGGCAGCACAGCTCAAAATCGAAAAATCTGTCAAATACCAAACTTGATATTTAAGTTCGGTATCTTCCCAGGATGCGATATGAAGACTTTCAAGAAAATCATCTCACAAAAGCTTAGTACACAAAACATATAGATCTCCATAAAACTCACAATATATGTCATATACATTTTTTTCGTGGAGTTTGTGGTTTTCGAGATATTCCTTGTTATTGATTTCTGTTTTAAAACTTAAACTTTTCTCATACGGGAAGTTGGTCACGCAAACAAACGGATTTAAATCTCACAACAACCACATTTTAAGACATTTGGCTATTGCTTTATCCTAGATTATTCCAAGGAATTAAGTAAGAAGACCGTTTCTGCTAATGTTTTAGCATGAAATAGAAGAATATGCTTATTACCAGTAATTTCTGACAGAGATGTAGAGAAAGTCATTTGAATGGGGCACATCAGATTTTTTTCAGCATGCTCTCGAAGATTGGGTTAAAATTATAATGAAATTCAACAAAATTCTTGCATTTTAATCTACTACCACGGGTTTGAGATCTATTTTTGTTGTAACATCTATCGATCATTGAAGTCAATCGATTAATATAGTCGATTAAAATTAACATGCTAGCTATTATAATGCTTACTATAGTAACACAAATTATACAGCAAAATTCTAAAACCAGCTGCTATTTTATTTTCTTATGGACGACACACAGTTGAAGTGCAGCCTTACTTCTGTCTCTCTCTTCTAGAAATTCAGCCAAACGAGGCTAAGTAAAATATAAAGGGATTGTAGATACAGTTATATATTTCACTATCAAGAACTATAAATAAAATTAAACAATTATAGCATATTTCAGTGTATTTTTTCCAACTAGATCAAAATTAAAATAGTTAATCCATTAAAAATTTTACCGACCAATAGCACTAGTAAGAAGTACTATCCTACTATAATTCCATTGATATAATTGGTATAATTTAATCAAAATGTCAAGCACCATACATCATAAAGCTAGCTCGTTCTTCAGTGATAGTTGAATTTCCCAGTATGACTGTGCCTTACCGCCCCATAATCGCCGCAGGTGTATAAGCGGCTTGCTTTTAGTCGTGCAGTAATTTTTGCACGTGCGTGGACAGCTTCTTTTCATAGTCCGCTGCCATCGTTTCGCGTGTTCGAGAAATTAATACGTGAAGAGCGTTCTCACCCCCTCAAAGCCTTGTAACTAAAACTTGTGCACAATGGACACGTGCTTGAGTGCTTGTTTGCTCTAAAAATGTTTATCAACGTTATCGACAGCTACAAAATCAAGAGTAAGTTTCGCCTTTGAGTTCTGAACGTGTGGTTGGGCGATAGAGCAATCAACTGTCTATGCCTCAAACGATGGGGAAAACTGCACTGAAAATTGTTGTGAAAGCAGCGCATTAAAGCCAATTTAGAAATAATTTTGGAATTAATAAAAATACTTTTGTTTTAATAGCAATGCATTCGCAACACATATAACATCATACATAAGCTTTTATATTTGAGTATCGCGCATATTACTATTAATAAATACTGTTTTATTAGCTTATTGTATAGTTGTAGCAATGTAATTACTTATTTATTACAACTCAACCAAGTTTACTTTAATAGTAACACTCCACTCCACATTATTGAATTTCTGTTTTACACGTGCGCGTCTTTTACTGTAACGCTACGAACGAAAGGAACCCTGGTATGCGTTCTCTCTCTCTCTTTTTTTTTTTTTCTTTCAATAATTGCCTTCTCTGGCATGTATGTTTAATAAAATTCGATACTGAAATTTCGCTTAAGTTCATATTTTGATGCTACTGAATAGAGAAAAAAAAATGAAAAAGAGCCATGTGGGTGTAGAAATGGGCAGCATAACTAAAAAGAAAACAAAGAATACCAAACTTGATATTTAGGATTGCGACACGTAGATTTTTAAGAAACTAACCAAACCCATACTACCCTTTACATAGAAAATGGCTCAAACGAGTTTTATTAAGTTACAATTTAATAAAGGTAATTTACATGACAAATACAATGTATTTTGACTTTCCTGAATATATCTTGTGAAGTCGTCTTTATTCCAAACAACTTTTGCATAGCTGGTAAACCGTAAGATTTATAAAAGCTTACTGTCCAGAACATTTAGATCTTTCCAAAGCATATAATTTATTTCCTAAGAATTTTGTTTATGGAGCTAACCTTTTCTGCAACGGAGGACTTAAACAGTAAACAACTTAATATTAAGTGTGGTAGCTCCGCTGCTTATTAACGGAAGGTGGGGTTCGATTCCTGGTATTGGCATGAGGATATTTTAAACTTTATTTTCCAGTGGTGCTCTCAGCATCTCTGAGGGGTGTTGATCAACTCAGCGGCTACTTGAGGGAAAATTAGCGGTTTCAGGTTGCTTGGAGCGCATTAACCAGCTGGGAGGGACTCGGGGCGCTAACCACGTCCCACATTCCAATACTGCACCACACTCATAAAGCCTGCAATGGATAGACGTTGGGGACGCATCGATCGGACGATAGGTATTGGCCCCATTTAGGGCAGTAGCGTCGCGGAGTTTCGAATTGAGAGAAATCCTAACAAACAGTGTTGGTAACTACCCAATGCAGAATGTGACCTAATTAAAAGTGTCCAAAAACATTTACAAAATATGTAAACTATTTTTTTTTCCATTGAATATAGCTCCGGAGTCTAGTCAGGACTTAGCGCTGTAAAACCGTGTTTACATTTTTTCCTCTAAATTTACTGTACCATTATTGATTTTTCTGTTCAAATTAACACACATATACACATTGCACAAACATATAACACCCATGCCCAAGGCGGGACTCGAACCTACGATCCCCTGCCCACGAAGCACCAAAGCGAGACACTTTAGCATGCGTGGCCATGGTGACCGGCAACTATTTAAGCCTTAAAGTAATAAAAGGGAATCATTAAATTATGATCATTAGCTGTCGTGAAAAAATTGTTATTTATACGACAATTTAAATTTAGCCAAAACATGTAGTTGGATAGGTAGAGTGAGATCGGAAAATTCAGTTCCATAGATGGGATTTGAACCACTGATCTCTCGGTGTCTATACCACTGAAATATTATGGCAGCGTGCCGGCACGGCATTAAAATTTTCAACTGACTCACATGTTTCCTGGTAAACCACGGCGATCTGAAATTAAACTGAGAGGACAACCCCAATGGCAACTTAATAATGTCGTGAGTACTTTAAGTCCCAGGATATACAGTATGGCATGTTGCCATGGTAGACACTGGGAGATCCATGATTCAAATCCCAGCTATGGCAGTGAATTTTTCAGTCTTGACTCTACCTATCCAACTCCTCTCCTACTTGGTGAAAAAGGAAGTAAATCAATACTAATCTACCATAATAGTAGATCTATGTATCCTGGGACTTAAAAGTACTTACGAGTCGCCAATATAATTTGAAATCATTTGTGGTTTATCAGGAAACATGTGAGTCAGTTGAAAAATGTAATGTCGTGTCGGCATATTGCCATGGTAGAGCAACCGGCTGGACACCGGGAGATCTGTGGTTCAAATCCCGGCTTAGGTATTGAATTTTTCAGTCTGACTCTACCCATCCAACTCCTGTCCTAAACGCGGCTTGTAAAAAAAAAAAAAAAAAAAAAGAACAATACTAAGAGCATGCGGAGTGTATATGAAAAGCTTGATGGCTTATATGCACATGACTTTCTCCTCTTTTTACACAACAAAATGCCTTTATAAAGCGCATTTCTCTATATATTTCACGTTAATTGATGTAAACATTTGAAGAAGTAACTTATTACACTTTTCCTTACATTAACAATGGGAATAAGGTATAGGTCGTGAGGGGAGACGTGAACAGATTTTGCGCAGAGCGGAATTTGCTTTTCTTCCCTCCCTCTCTGCAACGGCTGAGAGGGGTAATAGAGATGGCAGCTTGGCGCGAATAACACAGGCACAACAGTGTAGCTTTAAACAATCATTATAGTTCACATGGAAGTAATTGTTGGCATATATCCATCACTTTGTTATAAAGCTGGAGTGTAATAGTAATGTATAGAGTGTCAGAGGGAATGTTTTACTTGAAGAAATGTCGAATGTTTATTATTTTCTCTATACGTACTATGTACATAGTGTATAGAGAAGGTATTGCATTGTGTCCATAAATTCGATACCGGAAATACATGTTTTGAGACCACCTGAATCGAAAAAAAGCATTTTTAGAAAAATGTTCTTGTGTGTCTGTCTGTGTGTATGTGTGTGTGTCTGTGGGTAGCATAGCTCAATAACGAAAAGGCCGTTAAATACGAAACTTGGTATTTAAGTTCAGTATCTTCCAAGGATACTACACGAAGATTTTCAATAAAATTCCCCCACTCCCAACTACCCTTCACTGGAAAATTTTTTGAAAAATTTTATTTTCTAAAAAATGGCTCTAACGATTTTAGTAAAAATATCCCATATTAAAGATATATGCTTGACAAAAAATATATATATATCTTGAAAATTCTGGGAATAGCCTCTGAAGACTACTTTATTCTGGATGAATTTCACGGAATTTTGTGTAATGGTAAACCGTAAAAGATAGACAAAAACTTACCACACAAAAAATGTAGAACACATTAAAACACACGATTTATGTTATATACTTTTTTTTCGAGGAGTTGATCGTTTTTGAGATATTCTTTGCTTTTGGTTTCAGATTTGAAAAACTTGTACTTTTCTCATACAAGAATTTGTCAACTCGTGTCCATACAAACAAAGGAATTTCAGTCACCTAGTGACCAGCTTTTGACTTCACTTAACCTATGATACTCCCATATTTCGCTTTTACTTACAAGGAAGCAAGTAATAAGACTATGTGTGCTAATTTTTTCTCGATTAGCTCGAAGTAAATAGAAGAACTGGCTTATTAACAATAATTTGTTACACAGAAGTAGAGAAAGTCATGTGAATGGAACACATCAGATTTTGTTTTGGTTGCGATCCAGCTTATCACACAATAAACTGGCAACGATGAACATAACTAATATTAGTGTACTCACCACAGGTATCTACACCTCCTCAATACCGCTCATTGCACCATTTTCTTCGTCCTCAGCAACGCTATTCAGATCGTCAATGCTGCTCTAAAACTAGCGCTAGCGTATTTCACTCCTTCGTGGACAGAAACGTTTAGGACTTCTGCGCATACCAGTTGGCGCAACTTCATCATCAGACCTTCAGGTAAAGAGCTGCCACTGCGCAACTTAATGTGTTGGTTTGTCTCGCCTCGCAATCTTTAACACAGTAGGCTTAAGGGGACAAGGTTGTCTGGACACACGGAAATTACACCTTAAAAGAATTGAATTACCACTGCTTTTAAAGTATTAAATTGCTTTTCCAGAAACTAAGCTAAATTATTGTATAAATCATGACATTAATTGCAAGCGGTTGTTAGCTTATGTGGTTGAGTCTATAAAAAGTATTAAACTGAATTTAAAGATACTAATGCTCTAAAAAAGGGTTTTGCATAACAGCTTTAAAGAAATGCAGACTAGCATTTAAATGATATTTGAATTGATAGAAATCCTCTTAACTACCCAAACGTATACACTTTCTGAAACTATAAATAATAGAGGTTTTATTAGTGTCTAAAATAAAAACAATGTTTTTTTTTTATCATCTCTGAGTACTTTGTCCCCTTAAACGATAGGTAAATCCTTTATGAGTAGTCGCTATGTGAGGGCCTTAAAATTCCTTTCTGTTTGCTTGACCAGGAGAAACAAAACAACAGGTAATGTGTCCCTATCAGAGAATACTATGGTATTTTATAGTTGAAACCAATAATAGGGGATATTTCTGAAATGGTTAACAATGCAAAAAAAATTTAACTAAATAACGAAATTTCCATTTTTTGTGTGCTAGGATTTTGTTATCTGTTTCAATTTACTGGTTAATAAAGATGATAAAGAATAAGATGATAATAGAAAAAAATCTGATGTATTGCATTCGTATGGTTTTCTCTACATCTCTGCAACAAATTATTGTTAAAAAGCTTATGCTTCTATTCACTTCATTTTAATAGAAAAAAAAAATAGCAGAAATACTTATTACTTTCCTTATAAGTAGAAGCGAAATAAGGGAATACTATAGATTAAACTGATAGTCAAAAGCTGGTTGCTATGTGATTGAAGTTCCTTTGTTTTTACGGATAGGAGTTGACAAATTCCTGTATGAGAAAATTATAAGAGTTTCAAAGCTGAAACCCAAAACAAGGAATATCTCAAAAAAAGTGTATACAACATAAATTGTGTGTTTTAACGTGCTCTACATATTTTGTGTGGTGAGTTTTTGTCCTTCTCTTACGGTTTAGCAGCTATGCAAAATTCTGTAAAATTCATCCAGAATAAAGTAGTCTTCAGAGGTTATTTCCAGAAAATTCAAGATGTACATTTTATTAGTCAGATAAATAGCTTTAATATACTATATTTTAATCAAAATTGTTACAACCATTTTTGAGAAAATCAAGATTTTCAATTTTACTTTTTTCATTTAAAGGGTAGTTTGTTATTTAACGGACTTTGCCTTTTTGAGCTATGGTGTCCACAGACACACACACACACACACACACGCACACACACACGCACGCACACACACAGACACGTGCGCGCGCCTACCTTTTTTCAAAAATGCTTTTTTTTGGATTGGGGTGACCAAAAACATGTATTTCTGGTATCGAATTTTTGGTTGGAATGCAATACCATTTCTGTACACTACGTACATAGTACGTGTAGAAAAAGTAAAAATAGGTTGACCTTAAATATTCTAGTCAAAATAAGCTTGTAGTAAAGGGCATATTTGGACATATAAAGATGTTCTGGAATCATTAGTAGGTGTATTCAGGGGCTTGATTCCATTCAATTGCTTCTAAATACCACACAGAAAGGCTTCTGCGTTCTTAAAATATGTTTTCATGACCTATTGATTTTATTTTTCTGATCCTATATAAACTCAGTCAAAGTTCTTTAAGGGCATCTCAGATCATTTCGTGCATATTGAAGCCGTTTCTTAAAGCCTCTGCATAGCACATAAAATGCTTTGAGTTCCTTGAATGTAAACCATTATTTCAATTCCAAAGTTACAGAAACAAGGAGTAAGAACAATTGTTTCCATAAATCACCCTCACATAAGGAAAATAATGACGTTCAGCAATACTGGGGCTGGTCAGCACAAAAGCTATGTATACGAGCGGAAAGTGAATAATTGCAAATATCTGTATAGCATTTGAGGACAAGGTGGTGATCCAATACTTGCAGCTTTTTTCGCTATTCACATAAGTTATGTTTATGAGGAAATTTCACGTTATTTTTAGGATGGATATTATTCCTTATCTCAGACGTTTGGTATTTTATGTTCTTTACATGCACTATGTGGACAGCATAGCTTAAAAACGAAAATACCGTTAAATACCAAATTTGGAATTTGATTTTAATATCTCCCAAGATTGCGACACAAAGATTTTTAAGAAAATCCCCCCCAGCTGAAACTATCCTTTACCTGGAACTTTTCTTTTATATATTGTTTTTCTCAAAAATGGATCTAACATTTTGATTAAAATACCACATGTATTTTTTACATGGGCAGACAAAATGTATATGTTGAATTTTCTGGAAGTAATCTCTGAAGACCTCTTCATTTTGGTTGAAATTTGCTGAATTTTGTATAACTGGTAAACCGAAGATCTGATGAAAATTTATCACAGAATAATTTAGATCTTATTAAAGCATAGTTCATAAATTGTTTTGAGCTAATCGTTTCTGAGATACTTAAAAACTTTATCCGGGTAACTCACCCTATGCGAGATTCGAACTCAAGACCTTTTGAATGTGAAGCAGACATGCTACCACCACACTACTTCTGAAGCTCCTGGCCAAGCAAAGAAACAAATTTTAATCACATAGCATGAAGTTTTTAGAAGATTTGACTATCGTTTTAGCTAGTGTATTCCCCTATTTTTCTTATTCGTATAAGGAAGCATGCAATAAGACAATTTCTGATTATCTTCCCCATTTTGAAATAAATAGAAGAATAAGATTTTTAACAATAGTTTGTTACACAGATGTAGAGAAAGTCATAGAATGGAATACATCAATGTTTTGCGTAACAGATCACGGTTGTCCCTCCTCTGCACTACACTTTCTAAACTGAGGGAAGAAAATAGATTGCTTTAAAATGTAGTCATATGTTTTTGTTTTCGTACAATATTATTTGATTAGGATTCACAATATATTCAAGGTTCAACTTAAAAATATTGACCTCAATGATATTATTACCTAAATCAAATCAGAAAATAAGAGAAGTTGTGTCACAGATCCTTTGATACACAGCAGTCAATGTTCGTCTTTTGAAAATGAGCATTTAGAAATCGCCGATGATACTGTCCGCCGCATATTGACAAATTTCCCACTTGAGTATAAATTAAATTAGTATCTGCTAATTCAGTATATTTTAAACCATTCATCGTGAAAAGAACAGATTGCCTCATTCTCGGCCCCTCGTTTCCTCACTGGCAGTCTCATGAATGCCGACCTGCGATGTGGGAGTTGTACTGAACAAAAGAGCTGGCCGTTGCATGGTGTGTAAACACAAGAGACACATAACGCGCTGGACCCTGAAAGTTGTGTTTCAGTTATGACTCTGGGTCACGAAATTTCCGGATTGAGGTTCGTAGCACTCAGAGTGTCACCGCGCGCTGGATTGGGCGCGGTTTCTACATCTCGTTTCGAAACATGATGCTCCATCTAGCATTGCTCACTGCCTGGCCTCGTTCTTCTTGCTAGTAGATGTACCTCTGAACACCAAAAGAGGGCGCAAACTGAACAGTATTCAAAATACGAAATGTTGGGCGTCCGACATGGAACAAACTTGTGGATGATTCAAACACATTTTGAGTGACAGTAGGAGTGTCTTTTCTTTCGATAGAGAAAAAATGTATCTTGTAATTCGCTGCATAAATTCTGAGTGAGTTTGGTTGATTTTGTTTATTGTCTTTTCAAAACTCTGCACATTATTCCCTGAACTTTGTGTGTAAAGCTTTATATTTTGATTTGTAACAGTACAAGGCGCTTTTATTCACTAATTATATTGTGAAATAATGGTTTGATTGTTTTACTTTATGAACTAGAACGCTTTATAAAATGTCAATATATGTAATGAGATACTTTTGAACAGATTATGCCTCAACATGTGCATGTCTACGTTGCAAACCCCTCCATACTATCCTCTCTTGACACTGTTGACTGTTCTGTGTGTTCGTAACTGTGTGCGCTTCGGAACTCAATATTGAACTATATTTATGACCATACAATTAGTAAGCGGACAAAAACTGAGATAAATTTATGTGTTTTATACACTCACACGCACACACACACACACACACACACACACACATACACACATTTATACTCAGCCAATAACCTCAGGGTTCTTTCGTTGACATTCACTTTTGGAACACATTGCATTTCGAGGAGGCGACTTGGCCAAGTGCTTAGATCACTCGCCTCTCACCTAGTCGCCCCGGGTTCAACCCCAAGCGACCGTATGTAAGATTCTTGGCGGACAAAGCGGCGCAGGGGTGGGTTTTCTTCGGGTTCTCCGGTTTCCCCCATCATTGCATTTCACCAGTGCTCCATCTCCATTCCATGTATCAATAGTGTCATCGTCTGCAGTACCACAAGTAGTAAAAACAGGCGTTAAACACGACCCAAAAAACCTACACATTGCCTTTGAAAAAGATGGCCATTCTTGTATACTGCTGTCATTGGTTATCTATTTTTCTTTGCATTTTTGTTCATTAGATTATACACATTCACACTCTCATTCATATCTACTTATACATTCTGAGAAGGATGGGGAATAATTTTGGCTATAGAAGAAGGAACCCCAACTCTCCCCGAGCCGGAAATCGAACCCTCACACAGTAGGCAGGCCACTGAGCTATGCGGTCTACGTTATTTTTCGATACTTTAATTAATTTACTTAAAAATTCTTTTAATGACGTTTTAGAAAAAAAATCATTTTATTTTCTTTAAAATATTGGCAAATTAATTGCACAAAAATAAATGAGTTTCCAAAACTCATACTCAGATGTATTACTAGTTACTTCGATTATGAACTGAATATTCTCAATTACCTAGTTCAAAATTTAATTTTAAAGAGTTTATTTCAACATTTGTAAGAAATTTTAAAAATAACAATTTCATATTTTAAAAATATAATTAATCAAGGATTTTAAAATTGTCATGTAATGCTTAGTATAAACCATTCTCTAAACATTTCTTCAGATTGCATTTAATAGATAATACTTACGACATTGTAAGTCGCCATTAACATATATCATTTCAAAATAATTTGAGATAAATTTGTGGTTTCTCGGGAATGAGTCATTTGGGGAAGTTTAGCCATAGTAACCACGCCCAGTGCTGTTTAACTTCAGTGATTGGACGAGAACTGGTGTTTTCAGCGTGGAATAACCTTTGGCTTTAAGGGGAAAACCGTCAAAAGATTATCCGGACAAGAATCAAGACCGAAAAAGTCAATGCCATAGCCGGGATTTGAACCATAGATCTACTGGACTCCATCCAGTAGCTAAGGTACCATGGCAACATGACGACACAGTATTATATTTCACAAGAGGCCCCAACGTTTCCCGGTAAAGCACATAAGTAAATCTCAAATTATTTTGAGATGACATATGCCAATGGCAATTTACAATGTGTATTTTAACACCATGAGATCCGTGGTTCAAATCCCGGCTATGGTTTTGAATTTTTCAATATGAGTCTTCCAGCTCCTTTCCTACAGATTGGTCAGTGTAGATGAAACAACTTTTCACAGTTATTGACCCAGTAGTCCGGGACTTAAAGCATTCCACTCCGTAACGAGATTCCATCGAAAATACATGTTTTGAATTCAAAAAGAGTATTTTTAAAAAAAAGTTCGTGTGTGTCTATGAACAGCACAACTCTAAAACGAAAAGTCGACCAACAAATCTTTAAGTTCAGTACCTTTCAGGCATGAGACACGAAGAATTTCAGGAAATTCAACCCCGAACTAAACCTTAAACGGAAGATTCATTTATTAAAATATTTTCATGACTAATAAAATGTATATACTGCATTTTCTGGGGGTAACTACTAAACACCTGTTAATTCTGAATGCCTTTGGTATAATTGGTAAATCGTGAAAGATAGGTAAAGTTTTACTGACAAAAAATACGAATCATTTTAAAACAGCCAATTTATCTCAAATATATTGTGTTTGGTTTAAATTTCACAACATTTATATCTATTTTTAGTGAACCTCATTTCAAGGTTATCATATACCAAACCGCTCTTATTGGATATGACTATCACTTAATCCTATGTATTCTCTTATTCCCGTTGAGCCTATAAGAAAATGTGTATCAAAATCATTTGTTAATGTTTATCTTGACTAGTATGAGGAACATAGAAGAATAAGATTTTGCAGGAATAGTTTGCTGCAGTATTGCTAGAGAAAATCGTGTAAATATTACTCATCAGAATTTGTTTCCTTCTTTGTGTCATGACTCGAGTGAACTGTTTTCACGAAGACCCTTTTTCGGTTGAAACTTGAAATTGGCCAGTGAAACAGATTCTTCAATAAATTCCATTCTCCCTCCTGGACAGTAGCAATATCGCTTTGACAAGAAAAGGAAAAGATCAAGCAGAAAGGCTATTGAAATGACGGAATTGAATGAAAGGCTTTTGGATTACATGTATCCCTGGGGAGCAGTATCCAGATATGATCCCCCACAAGAAGATTGGAGTTCCTCTGTCCTCAGGACGCGACCCCTAAACCTTTTCTCTCTCATCTTGAGCAAATCCTTTAGAGTCTGTACAGTAATTTAGACTCGCAGTAAAACACGAAGCTTGATTTATTTAAGGCGCTGTGTTATTCTTTGAACTGGTGCATTAATACACGAAAAATCTTTGCAGTAATTAAAGAAGTTCTCGCCTGGAAGAAAGTCTCTTACAATTAGCAGTCTGCTAATTGAGATTGGATTTTTAATCTGAAGGAACGGCTACAAAGCTAGAGAAGGGACCAAAGCTTAAAAGATGCACCATTGCGTTTAGCTAAACTTTAGTGTTAAGATATTCCATAACTGAGGAGGAGGCTTTAAAAATCATTTCAGAAAAAAAAAAATCTGATGTGTTCCATTCACAATACTTTTTCTACATCCCTGCAACAAATTATTGTTAGAAGCCTTAGGCTTCTATTTACTTCATGATAATCGAGAAAAAAGTAAGTAGAAGCGAAATAAGGGAGTACCACAGGTTAAAGTGATAGTCAAAAGCTGGTTGCTATGTGACTGAAGTTACTTTGTTTGTATGGACAGAAGTTGACAAATTCATGTATGAGAAAAGTGTGTTTTTTTTAAAGGCTGAAAACAAAAACAAGGAATATCTTAAAAACGATCAACTCCACGAAAAAATGTGTATAACATAAATTGTGTGTTTTAAAGAGCTCTACGTTTTTTGGATCGTAAATTTTTGTCCATCGCTTACGGTTTAGCACTTATGCAAAATCCCGTAAAACTCATCCAAAATAAAGATGTCTTCAGAGGATATTCCCAGAAAATTCAAGATATACATTTTGTTTGGCAGGTAGTTATCTTTAATATACGATATTGTAATAAAATCATTAGAGCCTTTTTTGAGAAAATCATAATTTTGGAAAAAAGTTCCATGTAATGGATAATTAGGGGTGGAGGGAATTTTCTTGAAAATGTCCTATGCTGTCCACAGATACACACACGGACCTTTTTCTGAAAGTGCTTTTTTCGGATTCAGGGGCTCCTAAAACATGTATTTCCGGTGAAATCTCGGTATCGAGATTTGGGTGGAGTACAATACTTCTTCTATACACCATGTAGGTACGTAGTACGTGTAGAGAAAGTAAAAATGTTAAGTGTATACAATAAACATAAAATCACTTATTTGGCTTTAATAGCGTGTGCTACTTCACTTAATGCTCGCATTTCAAGAAAGGAGTTAGGCTGATGATTGATTTAAGTATGCTTTTACAGAATAAAATGAGTTATCATAAATGCACTGTTTAAAACAACTTTAGGACGTAATAAATAAAATAGATATTATAGGGTACATAATATGATCATTTGAATAAATTAGATTTAATTTATTTCATGTGATACTAGTTTCAGCTTATGTTATTAGTGGCAAAAATTCGAAAAGCTGGCTTAGCTGTGCTTTCCTAAAGCAATAGCATTATCATTTGATTTTATTATAAAAGCTTGAGTAAGTATGTCAGTAGATCCTTTTGTCCAGCTTTGTTCATAGGGCTGCTGTTGTTGAGAGACGTATAGCCCGACTTACGGTATAGTTCTTATTTTAAGGTGTGAAACTCCAGCTTTATATGTACTAGGTGAGTGGAATGTAGTTTGGGTAACCCTTGGGTTTCCTCTTCCTAGACATACGTTATTTGTTAACAGTAAAGGTCTTATGTTTTCTCGCACCATTTGTATTTATTTATGGCTCCTGATCATTCTAACCAAAAGTACACTCTCCTGTACCTTAAACATTGAAGCGACCTGCCTTCCTTCTCGCATGCGCGGATAGCTCTACCCCTGAAGCTACTACTCCCTAGCATGTGCAGTGTAGGGGTAAATCTTACAGTATTTCCCTTTAGCCTGGAGTTAAAATGATGTATTTCTATGTGATAAAGCTATGTCGGTTATTGGTGGACTATTTTAAAATGGATAATATGTATGCACAAGGTAATGTTTGGTAGCGCAGCTGCTAGCCAAGCGGAACACCTGGGTTCGATTCCCGGTATCGGCGTGGGGAGAAGAGGACCGGGGCAATTGAGCTACTTGATGGAGAAGTAACGGCTCCAAGAAAGGAGGACCGCATTAACCGACCGGGAGGGATTGAGGCGCTGACCACGTCTCACCTCCAATACTGTACCCCATCCATGACGTTTGTCCTGGACCGAGATGGGGGACACAGTGGCCGGGCGGTAGGCCAAGGTTCCTTGTGTGCTGTGGTGTCATGGGATTACACGGTAATGTTAGAATATTCAGTTTACGAAAGAGTTCTTTACATTGCTGTTTATTAAGTATCCAGAAACTGGCACGGATCACTATTTGGACTGTTGAGAAATGGAATGCTACCTACAGTAATGCGGTTGAGTATCCACAAACCGTTACAGATCAGTATTTGAAATGGTAGGAAGCGGAATGCTACCTGTTGGCTTCACTTTCTCTCTTGCAGACAGAGCAGAAGCAACAGAGAGGACAGTTTATCTAATGACCGACTACCACATTAATCCCTAAAGACTGATTTCACTGGAAAGCGAGTGAAGAGAGAGCAAGCAATAATTAACACTGTGTTTACATTCCCTTCCCTTCTGCACATTACATTCCACGTCCTCGTCGCACAACTGTCCCAATACAAGTTCTCCCACGCCAAATCTTACCCCACGAAAAACGGCACAGAGACGGGGTACACCAACATAGTACAAGTGGAAATATGTAATTATATGTATGATTAAGAAGAGCTGTGTAGGTCAGAAAATCAATTCCAATAGCATAGCTGGGACGAACATTCCGGCAGAGACCTTTAGAAAATCGATGCGTTCCGAGAAAGGTCATTCATGTAAAAAGCAGACATGCTGGTCTAAATTAAGGTGCTGAGTATGCACGAAGCTGAAACATGATCATCTTGAGGCAAGATTAAAGGCGAAAAGCAGTCTACCATGTGGTCGTTCATCTCTGAAACAGACGAAAAGAAAGATGCGAACAGGAAATGATGGACAGGAAAACTCGGGAGTTCCAAGGAAACTAACTAGCATTCACCAGATATATGCTTCAGTGTCACCTTTATGAACATTGTGTGTTCCATTCACATGACTTTCTCTACGTTCCTGCAACAAATTATTTTAAAAAAGCTTATTCTTTTATATATTTCATGCTAATCGAATTAAACATAAGCAGAAACTGTCTTATTACTCGCTTGCGGTAAGCGGATGGAAAATAAGGGAATGTTCTACGCTAAAGCAATAGTCAAATTTTTTAAAAGTTGGTTGGGTGATGGAAACCCGTCTATTTGCAGTGCCAGAAGTTGACAAAAGTCCCGTGTGAGGTAATTTTAAATATTTTAAAACTGAAACCAATATCAAGGAATACCTCGGAAATGGTCAACTCCACGAAAAAAATGTATAGGATCTAAATTATGAGTTTGAACTGGATCTTCATTTTTTTGTGTAATAAGTGCTCTTAAGATTTGCAAGTTATTCAAAATTCAGCAAAACTCATCCAGAATGAAGAAGTCTTCCGAGGCTATTCCCAGATAATTCAAGATAGGTGTAATTTTATTTGACATGTAAATATATTTAATATATGGTATTTTAATCCACCATTAGCCGTTTTTGAAAAAATTCAATATGTTCGAAATTTTACTCATGTAAAATTTGATTATCCCAGAAATAATCGTGTTGCATCCTTGGAATATACCTAACTTGAATACCAATTTAGGAATTAATCTGTCTTGACGTTTTTGAGCTATGCTGTACACGCACACACATATCTTTTCCTAAAAAGGCTTTTTATTTATTTATTTATTTATTTATTTATTTTATTTTATTTTATATTATTTTATTTTAGGATTCAAGAGGTCTCAAAACGTATATTTCCGGTGAAATCTCGACATCCAATTTTTGGATGAAATAAAATACCTTCTCTATACACTTGTACATAGTACGTATACAGGACTATATAAACACGAAAAATGGTTAAATGTCGCCCATGATATTTAGTTCAGTGTTTTCCACGGATGAAACACGAAGATTTTTAGGAATATACCCGCATTCCACATTGCCCTTTACAAAGAAAAATTACAATATAACAAGATAACCACTCCAATGATTTTGATTAAACAGCGTATATTAAAATATTTAATGATAAAAAGTATATCAATCTTTCCGAGAATACCTCTGTAATCATCTCACTCTAAATTAATTTTGTATACCTAGTAACCCGCAAGAGAGAGAGAGAGAGAGAAAGAGAGAGAGAGAGAGAGAGAGAGAGAGAGAGAGAAAGAAACTTACTACAGAAAATAAATGTACATCTCTTTACAAACTTCCGAGATATTCCTTATTATTAGTTTCAATTTTAAAACATTTATGTGTTTCTCCAACAGCAAGTCACTATCCGTTTTTTTATTACTTTCTCTATACGTACTATGTTCATAGTGTATAGAGAAGGTATTGCGCTCCACCCAAAAATTCGATACCGAGTTTCACCGAAAATATATGTTTTAGGGTCCCCTGTATCCAAAAAGGTAGTTTCAGAAGAATGTGTCCTGTGTCTTTGAACACGATAACTTAAAAACGAAAAGTCGCTGAAATACCAAACTTGGTATTTAAGTTTAGTATCTTCCAGGGATGCCACACGAAGATTTTGAGAAAATGCCCCCACACCAAACTATCCTTTACATGGAACTTTTTTGGACAATTTTGATATTATAAAAAATGCCTCTAACGATTTTGATTAAAATATCGTATATTAAAGGTATTTACCTGACAAATAAAATGTATATTTTGAATTTTCTGAGAATATCCCCTGAAGACTACTTTATTCTGAGTGAATTTTACGGAATTTTGGATAACTGCTAAACCGTAAGAAATGGACAAAAACTTACTACACAAAAAGTCTAGAGCACATTAAAACACATAATTTATATCGTATACATTTTTTTCGTGGAGCTGATCGTTTTTGAGTTATTCCTTGCTTTTGGTTTCGGCTTTGAAAAACTTAACTTTTCTCATACAGGAATTCTTCAATTTCTGTTCATAAAAAACAAAGGACCTTCATTCAAATTCAACCAGCTTTTGACTATCACTTTAACCTATGTTATTCCCTTATTTCACTTCTACTTACAAGGAAGCATGTAATAAGACTATTTCTGCTAATTTTTTCTCGATTAGCATGAAGTAAATAGAAGCATAAGCTTTTTAACAATAATTTGTTGCAGAGATGTCGAGAAAATCATGTGAATGGAATACATGCGATTTTTTACTCCTGGCAATGTAAAGACAGTTTTTGAAAGATTTTTACTTTCACGTTAGCCCAGTGTACTGTCTTATTTCCCTTCTACTTATGAGGAAGCAAGTAATAAGATTTTTCTGCTAACGTTTATTTGATTAGCATAAAGTACATAGAACAATAAGCTCTTGTAAGAATCGTTGTTTTGCAGAATAGGTACCGAAAAGCATGTGAACAGTGTATATCAAGTACATTTTCTTTCTTCTCCTGATCACACAGAAAGAATGGAACTTTAAAATCTACACCTAGCGACCCTCTTTTAAAACTTTGACTATTGCTTTGGCCTATTGAATTTCCTTATTCCCTTTATTCCCTCATACGTTTATCTGATTAGCATGAAGTAAATGGAAGAATATAAGGCATTGTAAGAATAGTTTGTTGAACAGGTAGAGTAAGGCATGTAATTGTGAAACATCAAACGTTATGTTCTTGTTTCTTGTACTATTTAAATATTCTTCTTCTACTTCATGGGCTAGGCTCAATAGACCGTTCCGGCATAACTGACCTTCTTGTTCTTCAGCGTCCTCTACTTGTTTTCCCTCGGGGATTATAATTAATTGCCAAGTTTGATATCCCACCTTCTTCCATTCTGTTGATGTGTTGATACTAGAACTTTATTAGGTCCCTTACGAAGATGAATATAACCTAATACTTTACGTTCTAATAGTGTAAAAAATGCTACCCCAACTATAACAAAAATAATTAAATTAAACCTAATTGATAAAATTATAATATTTGATGAAGAGCCAAAAATAAATTGGTTATCACTTCAGAAGTATACCTAAATGATAATCAAAATACATTAACATACCAATTCCTATCAAATATTCAAATACCCGTAATAATCTAAAACCAACTAATTTAAGATAAAACACCTGCTAAAATTATAGACCCTGAAACAGGGGCTTCAACATGATTTCAAAATTCATGAATTTTATCTTTTATTGCATACATATATATGTCATCTCAGCCGTATTACCCATGATCCACAGCCGTTTGTCAAACTAGGTTTTGCCATAACTTTATAAAATTTTAGTTTACTTTCTCTTCTACAATTATGTAATGTTCTGCGAATTGTGCTCAACATCCTTGAATATATTCTAATTTTGTTATCTATAGGTATACCACAATTTGTTGTCCACATGTTTAAAATAGATACATTTTTCAAGCTTTATTCTATACATATTATTTATTTTCTCTACACGTACTATCTGCATAGCTTATACAGTAGGTACTATATTGCACTTAAAATTTCAACACCGAGATTTTAGAAAAGGTCCGCGTGTGGACAGGATAGCTCAAAACCGAAAAGACCGTTAAATACCGAACTTGTATTTAAGTGTGGTTTCGTATCTTCCAGGGATACGACACGAAGATTTTCAAGAAAATCCCCCACCCTAAACCATTCTTTATGTAGGAACATTTTGAAAATTTTTATATTCTCAAAAATGGCTCTAACGACTTTGATTAAAAATATCGTATATTAAAGATATTTACATACCAATCAAATTGTATATCTTGAGCTTTCTGGGAACAGCTTCTGAAGACATCTTTATTCTAGATGAATTTTGCGGAATTGTGTATGACTGATAAACCACAAGAGATAGACAAACCTCATAGAGCTCGCTAAAACATACAATTTATGTTATAAGCATTTTTTTCGTGGAGTTGACCATTTTTGAGATATTTCTTGTTAATGGTTTCAGCTTTAAAATACTTATACTTTTCTCATACGGGACTTTGTAAATTTCTGGCCATAAAAACAAAGAAACTTCAGCAACATGGCAACCAGCTTTCAAAAGATTTAACTGTCGCTTTAGTTTAATGTATCCCCTTATTTCCCTTCTAATCACAAGGAAGCAAGTAAATAGACCATTTCTGCTTGTTTTTTCTCGGTTAGCATGAAAGAAATGGAAGAATAAGCTTTTTAACAATAATTTGTTGTAGAGATTTATAGAAAAATATGTGAATGGAATACATCAGAGTTTTGATCTCATGTCTTTAAAAGCTATAATTTAGGTTTTCCCTATAGATAGTTCTAAATTATATATTTATCCATTTATTCCAAGATGATTTTATATTGATTTCTGATACATATCTTATGCTGTGACAATAACAGCCTGATCATTGGCAAAAATTAAATTAACTATTTAAATATTACAATGTAATATTGCGGCTTGAATGCATTTAATGGGAATAATGACACTGCGTATTACATTCATGCAGTGGCAAATGCTACATGCTATTCATGTGTAAATCAGTCGGCAAGCATAAGGCAACAAAGCACAGCCAGAATAATTACAGTTTATTTGAGTTAGGAATTTGCAATACAACAGCAGGTGCGCCCCCTACGCTGGACTAGCAATAATGCAACTGCAATCAGAAATTACATGTGCATTAGGTGTGTACTTTGCAGCATTAGTGCCCGAAATAACGCTGCGTTCAGTGAAATAAAACCGGAGAGTAAATACTGGTGAGTTAGGTATACTTGTCGTTCTGTATATTATGATTTTTAAACGCCCTCAATAATGATTAGGTCATCGAACCTCTTCTGACTTCGAGCTGAACTGGTCTTATTTTAGAAATCTGATGTGTTCCATACACGTGATTTTCTCTACATCCCCGTAACAAATTATTCTTCTGTCCACTTCATGCTAATCGAGATAAACACCAGCAGAAACAGTCTTATTACTTAGTTTCTTGTAGGTACTTAAGGGAATACACTAAACCGACAGTAGCATGTTTTAAAATGTAATTTTTATGGGATCGAAATCCATTTATTTGCGTGGCCAGAAGTTAAAAAATCTTATGTGTTACACTCACATGACTTTCTCTAGCCGTTCTACAAACGTCTTACATCAGATTATTCTTCTTTCTGCACCTTGTTAGTCGAGGTATTCAGCACTATGTTCTTATTACTTAGTTCCTTATAAGTATGAAGAAAATAAGGGAATGCACTAGGCTAAACCAATAGTAAAATGTTTTAAAAGCTGTCGTTATGCGATTGACATTACAAATCGCTTCTCTTCTTGGCCAGGAGTTGAACAAAAGAAAAACGTACACTCCCGTCCGAGAAAAGTATAAGTACTTCACAACTGAAACCAATAACAATGAATACCTCGAAAACGGTGAGTTCCACGAGAAAAATGTATGTGATATAACTTATGTATCTTAACAAGACCTACATTTTTTGTAGTGTACGTTTTTGTCTATCTCTTACGGTTTACTAGTTATGTCAAATTAAGCAAAATTCATCCAGAATAAACAGGTCTTCAGAAGCCATTCCCAGAAAATTCAAGATATACATTTTATTTGTTAGGTAAATATCTTTAATATATGATATATTAATCAAAATCGTTAGAGCCATTTTTAAGAAAATAAAAATGTTCGAAAAAAGTTTCATGTAAAGGATAGTTTGAGGTGGGGGGATTTTTCTCAAAATCTTCGTGTCGCATCCCTGGAAGAAACTAAACTTAAATACCAAGTATGGTATCTAAGCTTCTTTTCGTTTTTGAGTTATACACACACACACACACACACACACACACGGACCTTTTTCTCAAAATGCTATTTTGGATACAGGAGGTCCTAAAACATATATCTCCAGTGAAATCTCGGTATCGGATACTTCTCTATTCCTATGGGGCTAGAGAAAGTAAAATGTAGTTTTATTTATGGACGCTCTTTAACTGCACTGGTTCTCTGCGTGCCCTTCTGCTGGGCGTGAAAGACCGCCTAATTTTGCTCAGGGGCCCTCTCTATTAGGCTTAAGGTTCTTTTACGCGCCATAAATCTACGACACGGGACCAACGGCTTTACTTCCCTTTCGAAGGAAGCCAGGCTAAGGATTTTTACGCCCGAAAAAATCCATCGTCCTCCGCCGGGTTTGAACCAGCAACCTTGGGCATATGAAGTTAACATGGTAATCACTATACCACGGAGGATGACAAAGGCCAGAAGTTGACAAGTTCCTGTATGAGAAAGGTTTAAGTATTTTAAAACTGAAGAACATAACAAGAATATTTGAAAATGGTCAACTTCAGGAAAAAGTGTATGTCATTTTTGTCCCTATATCTTACGGTTTACTAGTTATGCAAAATTTAAAAAAAAATCATGCCGAATAAAGAGTTCTTTAGAAGCTGTTCCCAGAAAATTCAAAATATAGACTTTATTTGTCACTTAAGTATATTTAATATGAGAGATTTAAATCAAAATCGCTAGAGCCATTTTTGAGAAAATCAACATTTTTGACATTTTTTCCATGTAAAGGGTACTTGGGTCGGTGGGGAATTTTCTTGAATTTTCTTGTCACATCCTTGAAAAATGCTGAACTTAAATATAAAGTTTGGCATTTTACGGGATTTTCGTTTTTGAGCTGTGCTGCCCACACACACACACACACACACACACACCCACCCACACACACACACACACAGATGGGCATTTTTCTGAAAATGACTTTTTTATTTATTCAAGGGGTCCCAGAACTGTATTTCCGGTGAAATCTCGGTATCGAATTTTTGTGTGCAATACAATACCTTCTTTATACACAATGCACATAGTACGTGTAGAGAAAGTAAAAACGTCTAACTCTAACCTTTGTGCTTATAAATGAGCAAGATTTTCATTATGTTTGATACCAGTCGTCTCTTACTTTATCTAGATGCTCACTTAGGTTAGAGATTTGTGGTTCCTCTTTTAATTCAGCATTTCCCTTCTGACCCTTTAATCTATATCCAGCCAGTGGTCTGAGGAATTTAATTTCCAAGCTTTCAATAATCCTTTTATGTCTTCTTGCTTCCAGTGTTTGCCCTCCTCTAACAACACTGCTATTGTTTTGTAAACCTTTAATGTGTTACTATTTTTGTTACTTATTTATCCTACAATACTCAAAGTTTTTATTACTTTTTCTTCTATTTACCTATAGTAAGTGTTAGATTATACAGCGAAAGACACAGTCGCGAATAAGTCATTGCAAGATACGTTGCGCCTACTTCCCTTAAGAGGAAAGGCTGATGTCAAAGAGTCTAGGAAGGCTACTGGTCGCAAACACGTCTCAGAGACGCACGGACAATTGCAGGTCCGAGAACTCGTCCCGATGCTAGAGGTGTTCAGATAGGGTGATCAGTAACCCATCAGCAGCCTTCTATAATCCACGGGGAGCACTCAATCGTTTGAGCATCATTCGCACAATCTTACGACACTGCCAAACTATGAATCAGAAGCAAACCTGAAACATGAGAAAGAAAGAAAGAGCATGAAAGCGAAATAATGGACAAGAAATCGTGGTAAATGTAAACCTATTCTAGAATTCACCTACCAACCCGGGGAAACCATGAAAAATCCATGGCTGAGAATGGACTGTCATCGCGGATCGAGCCCAGGACCCGATTTTCATATGTCGCGACTCCACCTTACTTTTTTTTTTTTTGGTAGTGTTTAACACCCGCTTTTACTGCTCTGACACCGCAGGCGATGACACTAATGATACATGAAGATGGAGCCCCGATGGAATGTAATGGCGGGGGAAACCGGAGAAAACCCGCCCCTGTGCAGCTTTGTCCACCACAAATCTCGCAATTCTCGAATCCGGGCCATCTAGGTGAGAGACGAGAGGTCTGGCCACTCGGCCAGGCTCGGCCGCCAACTTGCTCTATCTTACCTATAATAATACAATAATTATTGCGTTAAAAAAAATCATACATAGATTTCAGCAAAAGTACACGTTTTGAAACTACTTACCACAATCCAAAAAAGTACTTTTAGAAAAAGTTCCATTTAAGTACTATGTATTTAAATAGTTAAAAACGGAAAAAATGTAGCAGCTTCGAAGGATACCACCAGAAAATTTTAAAGAGAAACTTCCCACTTCAAACTACCCTTTGCACGGAAATGTTTTTGTTGCTTATCATTTTCTTCAAATATTATCTTATTTCGATTTAAATAATGTTTAGGATATTTTCATTGTATGCAAAGTGTACTAGAATTTCTTAAATTTTCTGGGTATATCCTTTTGTATACGTATAACTTTAATGTCCTGTGACGTCGTGCTCAGGGCTGGAGCGTGGAGACCTTGTACTCGGCCACAGAATGCCCCGGATTCGGTCTTGCACAAGGGGTGCGCGTTTTAAGTCCTAGGTGTCTTCATAGATCGTGTGCATTCAGCACCGCTAGGAAAGTGAGCCAACTTTGCAGCTGGGGGATGCTATTCGCAATACCTCCTCGTTTCGGTTGGAAGACGTCACTTCTGTCGTGCGTAAATGGGCGTGAGGCCTGCAGATAGGTCGGCAGGCGCAGTCCTTCGCGGGCTGTAGAATCAGGAGGAGGAAGAATAACTTGTAAACCGTATGAGAAAGACACAAATTCTTATACAAAGAATGTAGGTTCTCGTTATAGCGCACAACCTATATTAAATGCATTTTATTTTCTCTACTACATATAGTAAGGAGAGGAAGTATTGTATTGCACCCAAAACTTCAACACCGAGATTTTACCGGAAATACGTATTTTGAGAACTCCCTGAATGAAATAAAACTGTTAAACATAAGTCATGCCTGAATTTCGGTTCACTACCTTCCAAAGTTACGACGGGAGAATTCACTATATGCTCTACCCAAAATTACCTTTTACATAAAGGAGTTTTCAAAATGTTTTTGATTGAAGTACCGTTTAATATCCGTGTTTTCATGACAAATAAAACGCATATCCAGGGTTTTCTGGAAATCGACTCCAAAGTCAGCTTCACTCTCGATGATTTTTGCATAACTGGTAAACCACGGCTTTGAATTTTCCATTATTTATGATCTTCTCAAATCATAAATTGCTGTTCTTTATGTTTACCATTGCTGTCATGCAAGTGGAACATAAATTCAACGCCATCACATGGCGCTCGCTCTTAAAATATTTGATTATCAGTTAAGTCTGGTGTGTCCCCTATTCTCATTGTATCTATAGAAAATATGCGCTAAAAGCACTTTTATGAAGTACGTAGAAGAACAAGCTTTTATAAAAACAATCGGTTTCAGAATAGGCAGAGAAAGTTACGTGAATGTCAGTTTTTTTGGAAAGCTTACGGAAATGTATTGCCGAAAGTTTTTAATTCAGAACGAGCCATGCTAATTGTTTTTAAATGTATACCATATATAATAATATAACGCAAATAAATTAAGTGCAAATTTAATCCATTTTTTAGTATTCTAATTTATTTGTTTTGTCATGTCACTAAAACTAGCGAGCGACAAAAAAAAAAAAAATTGATCTAATATTTTAAGCCTAAGTTCACAATACATATATCTTTTGAAATTTCCCTAGGTTTTTCTGTATCTCTTTTGGTTTAGACTCCAACCATTTTTAAAGTTATTAATAAGCTTTTTCATAAAATATAATATTTATCTTTAAAAATTGAGAACAGATGCTTAAATACATCTGACAGTGAAACTAAGAGTAATTCTTACTTATTATACCTCCGTGAATATATACAAGAAATGTTACTTGTATAACAGAAAACAGTTTCGCAAGGAGCGTTTTACAGGAAGAAAACTGCTGAGAATATCAATAACGAGAAACAAGGAAAGAATTGAATGTAAGTCTCAAATTAAAATTTACCATGTTGGTAGGTTGGACCTTCAACTTTCCTTTTCCTCTCCTGTGCTGTTGTCTTTTCTTCTTGCATTTCTCGTTTTCTTATGCACAATTTCGTTTATAATTTGCAAAATCCCAATGAGATCTCTTCGAAGTGAAGTTTTTCTTACCAAGTCCAATTATGCGTTCCATTCACATGACTTTCTCTAAATTTCTGTAACAAATTATTGTTAAAAATCTTATGCTTCTATTTACTTAATGCTAATCGAGAAAAAATAGCACAAATAGTCTTATTACTTGCTTCCTTGTAAGTAGAAGCGAAATAAGGGAGTACCATAGGTTAAAGTGATAGTCAAAAGTTGGTTGCTATGTGACTGAAGTTCCTTTGTTTGTATGGACAGGAGTTGACACATTCCTGTATGAGAAAAGTATAACTGTTTCAAAGCTGAAACTAAAAACAAGGAATATCGAAAAAAATGTATATAACATAAATTGTGTGTTTTAACGTGCTCTACATTTTTGTGTAGTAAGTTTTTGTCCATCTCATACGGTTTAGCACTTATGCAAAATTCCGTAAAATTCATCCAGAATAAAGTAGTCTTCAGAGGCTATTCCCAGAAAATTCAAGATATACATTTTATATGTTACGTAAATATCTTTAATATACGATATTTTAATCAAAATCGTTAGAACCATTTTTAATAAACTCAAAATTTTCGAAAAAAATTCCATGTAATGGGTATTTGGGGCTGGGAGGATTTTCTTGAGATACAAAATACCCTTGGAAGATACAAAACTTAAATACCAAGTTTGGTATTCAACGGTCCTTTTGTTTTTAAGCTATGCTGTTCACAGACAAACAGGCTCAGACTCGCACACACACATGCACACACACGGAACTTTTTCTGAAATGCTTTTTTGGATTCAGGGGGGCCCCAATTGTATTTCCGGTGAAATCTCGATATCGAATACACTGTGTACATAGTATGTATAGAGAAAGTACGAAGTCGATTTTTTGTGATTTTTCAGGAAATTTCAGTTATACATATCCTGTTTAATACCTTTAACCAGGGAGGCCATATGGGGCAGTGAATATATATAACGGCTCAAACCACAAAGCTTAGAAATCCAATAGCTGATATAGCTCAATTTATATAATAATTTCCAAAAGATGACTTTTTTCCTCTTCCATGGGAAATTACATTGGCAATTATTCCAAATCCTGGGAGAATTAAAATATAAACTTCAGGATGTCAAAAGAAATCGAAATAGATGTCAAGTGAAGCCGGAATTCATAGAACTTAGAGCTATTCAACATTTATCTTCTCAGAATAAGGTAAAACCCTGAAAACCCCCTTAATCGGGTAACTCACTCTAAACGAGATTCAAACCCGAGACCTCTTGAATGTGAAGCAAATACGTTACTACTGTTTTTTTCGAGATATTATCTACCAGCACATTACAGAAGTAGGCAGTATCTTTTTTGGTAGCTTAACGTCCTTTAACTTGGTTGGTCATATCGGACGATAAATGAAATTAGTGAAATGATACTCAAATGATATCGGGGTCCATGGAGCTTAAAGTTACTCGACATTCGTGTTCTCAGGTAACTACCTTATCCGGGTATCTCACCCTAAGCGAGATTCGAACTCACGATCTGTTGAATGTGAGGCAGACACGCTACCACCACACTACCCAGGCGGGCTTCAGCAGTATTATTTGTTATTGGTTTGAATGGAATAATGCTTAAGGTGATTCATCTAAGCAATTAAAAAAAAATTGGAATAAATTTATTTAAAAAAAAATTCATATTCAACTGATATGGCTTTAAGAAATGTTATTCTTTTTTCGCATTTGTGATACTTTACCAACAGTTAACTGAAGCTGTTGATGGGCAGAAGCATGTTTATTAATAGGTAGTCTCAATTTTAAACCGTATTTCCTTGTAAGATTTTTACCTTCTCTATCACGTTTGTACATGCACTGTACGTAGTAACTGGAGAAGGTATTGTATTCCACCAAAAAATTCGATGTCAAGATTTCACTGGAAATATTTGCTTTCAGGTTCCTTAAGGCCAAAAACAGCATTTTTAGAAATAGGTCCTTGTGCGTGTGGAATGTGTGGCTGTATGTACATGGATGGGTGTGTGTACATAGTTCAAAAACGAAAACACGTTAAAAACTAAACTTGGTATTTATGTTTAGTATGTTCCAAGAATGCGACACGAAGATTTTGAGGAAAATTTCCCCACCACAAACTACTCTTTACATAGAAAATATTTTGAAAATTTTTATTTCTGAAAAATGGTTCTCACAATTTTCATTAAAATGCGTTATATTAAAGATGTATACGTCAAAAGTAAAATATATATTTAAAACTTTATGAAAATTCTCTCTAAAACTTCTTTATTCTGGAGAGCTGTGCAGAGTTTTGCATATCGTTTCTAGATATTTCTTGTTATTGATTTCAGTTTTAAACTGCCTCTCTTTTCCCAAACGGACCATTCAAAGCGAACTGAACCTCAATTGTTTCACATAGTGGCCAGGGTTAAGAGGTTTGGCTATCTCTTTAACATAATGTTAACAGTAACAGCGAATCACGTAATAATACAATTTCTGCTAATGTTTGTCTCGATTAGCATAAAGTAAATACCAGAATAAGCTTTTAATAACAATTTGTCACAGGGAAAGCATGTGAATGCAATACATAGGTTTTCAGTAATTTGTTTCAATACCTTTATATTGCCTCTCAAATGCATATTAAAGAAAATGGTTATATACTTTTAAGAAATAATTTTCCAAATTTGAGAAATAAATTATTCAAATTTGAAAATCAGGGGTTTTGGAGAATATGAAAAGTAATAACTTTTTTACATAGCGGTAATAGAAAATAATATAGTATGACATATCCCTGTGTAAAATTGGATTATTATATTAATATTTTTCAAAATGCTTAATTTTAGTGTAACAAATAAGTTAGACAATAAAAATGTATTGTATAAATAGCCATGCAAACTTGAATTTCGTTACATAGCAAAAAAATTACTATTATTGTGTGCAATAATTGGTATAAATTTAAGTAAGATATTTTATGTATTGTGGATTATCTAGACTTCAGAATTGAAAACGTATACCTACGGAAAGCACGTATTATTTTTACCTGCTCTACACGTACTATATATAGTGTATAGACAAGGCATTGCATTTCACCGAAAAATTCGATACCCGGATAGTATCGGAAATAGACGTTTTAGGGTCCCCGATATCCAAAAAAAGCTGATGTGTTCCATTCACATTACTTTCTCTACATCCCAGTAACAAATTATTATTAAAAGTCATATTCTTCTATCTACTTTATATATTCAAGATACACACTAGTAGAAATTGTCTAAATTTCTTGCTTTCTTATAAGTACAAGCTATATGTAAGGTATTATACTAGGCTAAAAGGAATGTCAAATCTCTTAAAAGCTGGTTGTCATTTGGCTGAAATCCGTTTCCATGCAGGGCCAGGAGTTTACACCTTTCCGTGTGAGAAAAGTTTAGGTATGTTCAATCTAAAATAAATATCAAGAATATCCCAGAAATGGTCAATTCAACGAATAAAACGTATATGACATAAATTGTGTGTTTTAACGTGATCTACATTTTTTGAGTAGTAAGTATCTGGCTAACTTTTACGGTTTACCAGTGACACAAAATTCAGCAAAATTCATTCAGAATAAAGAGTTCTTTAGAGGCTACTCACAGACAATTCAAAATATAAATTGTATTTTACCTTATAGATATATTTAATATATGGTGTTTTAATTTGAATCGTTAGAGCCATTTTTGAGAAAATAAAAAATATTCTACATTTTTTCCATATAAAGAGTAGCTTCGGTTGGGGTGATTTTTCTCAAAATCTTTAACTGTCATCCCAGGAAGATACCTAAATTAAATTCAAAGTTTGGTATTTTTACCGACTTTTCGATTTTGAGTTATCGTGTTCACAGACACACGAACACACACACATACACAGAGACACATACGTACCGTTTTCCAAAAATGCTTTTTATACAGGAGACCCTAAAACATGTATTTCCGGTGAAATCGCGGAATTGAATTTTTGGGTAGAATGTAATACCTTCACATTGTGTATAGAAAGTGAAAAAGTATTCTTAGAAAAAGATCCTTGTGTGCGTCTGAGTATCTGTGACCACGACAATTGAAAAACGAAAGGTCGCTAGAATACCAAATTTGGTATATAAGTTTACTATTTTCAGAGGATGCAACACAAAGATTTTGAGAAAATGTTCCCCATCCTAAACTACTCTTTACATGGAAAAAATTTCAAAAATTTTGATTTTCTCAAAAACGGCTCTAAAGATTGTGATTAAAATACCGTATGTTAAAGATATTTACACAACAAATATAATAAACTTGTCTTAAATTTTCTGGAAATAGCTCCTAAAGACATTTTTATTGTGCGGAATTTTGCATAACTATTAAACCGTAAGAGATAAACAAAAACTTGTTTCACAAAAAATGTAGATCTCGTCAAAACACACAATTTATATTATATACATTTTACGTTGAGTAGACCGTTTTTGAGATATCCCTTGATATTGGTTTCAGTTTTAAAATAGCTATACTTTCCTCATGCGGGACCCAATTCTTTGCCAAGGAACTTCAATCACATGGCAGCCAGCTTTTAACTATTGCTTTAGCTTTGGTACTCCCTTATATTCCTTCTACTTACAAGGAAGATCATTTTGCTAATTTTTCCTCGATTAGCATAAAGTATATAGAAGAATAATTTTTTTAACAGTAATTTGTTACAAAGATACAGAGAAAGTCATGTGAATGGAACACATCAGATTATTTATTTGTATCTATGACTATAATTATATTTTTTGCTTATGTTACTAAACATTTTTTGTTTCTATATGCGAAATCTCCTTTTAGCTCCTTTAGAAAATATATTTAACTTCTCTATCGGAGCCTCAGGTTCAATTTCCGGCTGGGGCGGGGAAATTTTCTTCAACGAAAATTATTCTCTATCCCCCACAGGGACTAGAAGTATGAATGAGAGAGTGTTTGTGCGCGTGTTTAATGAAATAAAATGATTAAACAAATGTTCTAGTCCTATAGTACCATGAGAGCTGTTTTACAACTCAAAGCCCCGATATGAGTATTGAAGTTAAAATAAAACAAAATTACCTTATAGACTCTCCTTTTCCGAATTTTAGCCAATTCTTTATTCTCTATATTATTTTGCATACGATAACTCCATCCATTTAAAATTCTTCTTTCTTTAATTTTCTACAACTATCCTATGTTCATTACAGTTTTAATTAATTTAATGTTGTCTTCTAAATTCACAACTCTTTGAGAAATAAAGGTAAGAAGGCAAGTAAAACGCAGTTGGTTCTTAAGATCACTCTGTTCTTTGTTTCCTTTAATGGTAGTTACCAACTGCTATGATTGATGGCTTGATAACGGAGTGTAGAGCATCATTTCACTCCTTTTCATTGTTACTTTTGTGATGTTTCGTCGTCAACAGAATACTTGAGCGTAACTTTCCCCCCACGGAAGCCGACTTAATGCGTGGCATTTTATAGATGGCTCTCTTTTGGGACTTCCTTCTCCGCAATTTTCCTTTCAACGTCACGTTATAAAATAGCACCCCTCTCAGTAATGACGTTCTCTGACATATTAAGAGATCGGAAGAGCGTGCCAGAACTGCTTATCTGTTTCAGGGGTGGCAAAATAAAATGGTGCTGACTTATTAAATAATGTCATCGAGAGTTTGGAACTGGTGGTTTGTTGGCGTGTTACATCTAAGACGGCGTTCTTTAGGGTCTCCAGACCTACATAACTCGATTCAAAACACACTAATGCGCATTACAAAAAATCTGATGTATTAAACTCACATGACTTTCTCTAACTACAAATAGACTTCTTACAAAAGATTATTTTTCTTTCTATACCATACTAATCGAGATGCGCATTAGTAGAATGTATTTATTACCTAGTTCCTTATAAGTAGAAGAGAACTAAAGGAGTGCGCTATGCTAAAGCTATTAGTCAAATGTTTTAAAAGCTATCGTTACGCGACTGTCATTGAAAATAGCTTCTTTGCCTGTCCAGGAGTAGAGCAAAAGAAAAACGGACACTTCCTATCTGAGAAAAGTGTAAGTATTTTAAAACTGAAATCAATAACAAGGAATAAATTGGAAACGGTCAAATCTACATCAAAAGTGCATATGGAATAAATTGTGTGTTTTAATGAGCTTTACATTTTCGTTAAGCACGTTTTTGTCTATTTGTTACGGTTTACCAGTTATGCAAAATTACGCAAAATTCATCCAGAATAAAGGTGTCTTCAGAGGTTATTCCCAGAAAACTAAAGATATGCGTTTATTTGTCATTTAAATATTTTTGATTTACGATAATTTAATCAAAGTCGTTAGAGCCAGTTTTTTCAAAATAAAAAGTTTCGAAAATGTTTGCATCTAAAGGGAGTTGAGGGTGGAGGGATTTTTTGAAAATCTTCGTGTCGCATCCTTGGAAGATACTGAACTTAAATGCAACTTCGTTTTTGAGTCTTGCTCTACACACACACACACACACATACGAACATTTTTCTAAAAATTCTTTTTTGGATTCAGGAGGTCTCAAAACTCCTATTTCCAGTGAAATCTCGGTATTGCATTTTTGGGTGGAAAAAAAACTTCTCTATACACGATGTACATGGTACATTACACCCAAAGAAACGTATCTTATCATCTATGTGGTCAGCCGCAAGGTCTTATATAATAAAACCCCAATCTTACAGTATTTTAAAATAGCAAACCTTTCTCGGACATCGACAATTATATGCTGCCACCTCAAATCTTTAATGGTGAATACCTATGCACTAGTTAAATACAAATGTTAGAAGAAGAATATATGTAGAAATGTCGAACATAATTCTTAGTTTATTTCTTTATTTATTTTACAGTTATGGCATACTACATAGTTTACGATATACTACAAAATATCACATAAATTGTCATTACCTATTTAGAATGGTCATACGTTTAGGTTTATTTTGAAGTTGTGTTGAATAATTATTTATTTGTTATCTAATAGGTACCATGAGCAAGAAACGAAAAAAACAAAATTAAAGAGTATTATGCTGCTGCTCATACATTAACCCTATACATTTCCGTTACATGCATTACAAAACTGAACGAGCTTTATAAATGTAAATGGCATGTTATTTATGGACGATCTTTAACTAATGTGGTTCTCAGCGTCGCATTCTACGTAAATTAGGTGTGAAAGACCACTTAATTCTTCTTAGAGGCCTCTTTATCACGCTTGAGGTTCTTTTACGTGCCGCAAATCTACGACACGGGACCAGCAGCTTTACTTCCCTTCCGAAGAATGACTAATAAATGTGCTTCTTTCTGATTCTCAAAACCTGTCACTGTTTCTGGCAGTGAGTTAGCTGTCCATGTTTAAGGTAACAATTTCACCAGTTACTATCAAACCTGAAAAACGTGGATTCCTATGGACAGTGCTTTCACAACATAAAGTAAAACAGAGCTCTGTCAAATGCTTGATAAACATGTGTGAAATATGGGTCTTTAAAAATCATATTCAAGTATTAACTCGTTCAGGCTTTGTTCAACGTGTAGCATTTTGTCTTTGACACCAAGCACAGCATTTTGCAGATACGTCTTGGAATATTGGTAGTCTCTTGCAAGTGGAGTTGATGGCTGTGTCAGGAAAACTCGTTGTTTAAGGTAACCCTACAACCAAAAGTAGGCCGCATTGAGATCAGTCTGAACATTGCGGAGGAAACATTGCTGTAAAGTGGCTACTGATAACATGATCGCCAAAAATCTGCATAATTATTGTTTTTGGGGATGTGGATATGGAGTACAAAGCCATTTTTCGTGAAAATTATATCCCATGTCGTAATTCCTTATTCTAGGGATAAAGAAGGTCTGTAATATGTTGAGTATCGCTCCCTGTTTACTATAACAGTCTGTCTTATACCATTGTTGTCTTCTGCGAAGAAATGTGGGCCAATAATGAATTTTGAAGTGAAAGCTTGCCATACTGTAACTTAAATCATGATGTCCTTGTTGAATTAAAGTCTGCAATTACCGTGTTAACTCGACTGAAAAACACAATATGGAGCCTTAAGGCTTTCACGGCCGGTGTTTATTCAATTGAATGAATTTTTCGGTCTTTTTTGCCGTGGACTAGTAGATGTTAAGCACTTAAAGTTTTTCTCCGTCGGGAATCCTCAGAGGGCGGTGACTCATTGCTTGGGCAGCGACGACCTTTGAGGATGCTGAGGGGCGAAGCACTTCTACGGCCAAGAAGCTCAGAAAAGTCATTCTATTGGACAATATGGAAAAAATGCTCATGCAATAAAGCGCTCTTCCCACAGTTACATGTCAGAATGTTGAACAAGTAAAAGATGGACATTTTCTCAATGTTTTCTAAACATTGGTCATTTTATCCCTATTTAGAATATAATAATATTTTGCACTGCTGGAACACGTTAAAATGTTTATGTGCTTGGAAAAGTTAAAGGACCTAAAGAGGTAACGACAAGTCTTTCCTTCATGAGGATAATTACAACTTCGCTTGTTACATTTATAAAAAAGCTTTCAGTTTGTTTGAATATAGTAATAACAATACATTTTAACACCGTTAATGAATTTTTTTTTTTTTTTTGGTAGTTTTAACGCCCGCTTTAACTACTAATGGCACCACAGGCGGTAACACTGATGATACATGAATGATGATGGAGCACCGGTGGAATGCGATGGCAGGGGAAACCGGAGTACCCGGAGAAAACCCGCCCCAGCGCCGCTTTGTCCACCACAAATCTCACATGCGGTCGCTTGGGATCGAACCCCGGCCGTCTAGGTGAGAGGCTAGTCCGTTAATGAAAGCAACCAATGTTGTGTACTAATGATTCTTCAACAAAATAAACAGCAATTCCCCTTTAATATTCTACTTTTGTACGCATGCGAAAAATATGTTCAATTTGTTTCCTTGTATCAGGTTTACTGTAAACGTTCAGGGATCTGTAATTATGAAATATAAAATTATTCAGCTTTATTATTGTCATTTTTAAAGTATAAATTTACAAACTATTTTGGTTTTTTAATGTATTAGTATTTGTTTAGTCTTTTGCGATTTATGTCAATATAGTTTGGGCCATTGCAGGCCGATATAGTTCTATTATGTTCAATTTTTCATATTTCAGGATATTCGCTTTATGGGAAATTTATCAATTTCTTTACCTTCAGCTTCTGAATATTTTATAGTATATCTGCCTGTTTGCTTTTTCCATCGTCCTGTTATTTTACGTAACGTTTTTGTCCGTATTAGTAGAATATGCAACATACAAAATATCTTGGAACCTTTAAATACGCTATGGTAAAACAAAGGACTTCTACAATTGATTAATACTGTATTTGAAATTCTTAACTCATTCTGTGGCTATACTCATAGTGTAAGGTTTTTTGAAATACGTTGTTCAGATAGTTTAACGGAGACAGTCACTTGTCTTGATCCTGTCGATCGCATTCTGTTTGGGTATTCTTCCGTAAGCTTATCATTCAGCGTGTGGATTATGTAGGTAAATAGAGAAGAGAGAGAAAGGGTGGGGTTGTTCGGTAGGTATTCAAATCTTCTTGTTCCGTGGATTTAATAGTTTAAATTATAAAATCTCTATAATATTACACCTAGCACAATCTCTTGTATAAATACGCACCGTTGACTTCTTGAAAAGTAGACGATATTTATCTGTGTAAAACATTTTGTCAGACTCAAGACTGTGCAAGACAGCAGAACATTTGAAAAACTATATTATAATCAATTATGGATCCGATTCAATGTAAAATAAAAACCTTAATAGGGAGACGTGTCTTTGAGTAATTTATAGCAGAAATGGAACTATTATGATTAATACAATGGTCTCAATTTGTTACCTGGAGACTTCTACTTTATGCGTAAAACTGTTTTGTTGTATGTTTATTTAGATGTTTAGTTCAATTTTAATGCATACTTAAATACATATTTCTGAGACTGATATTATATAGAATTCGGACCCAGTAATTACAAATTAATCTATATGTACAAACAGGTTATGGATGTTTATGTGCATACATTGTTATAATCGAATATATGGATGTGTTTATTTCTTTTATTATCAAGCCTGAATTTCTATTAAATTGCTCAAGATATGACACCCTTGGTTTTACCACATATGTCTGAGCTAAAATAGGTGTGGTATATGGACCAATATATAACAGTCATTAGATAGGGGCTTGCGTGGATTAAACTAGGAGCATGGCGGGTCATAAAAATCTGATGTTTCATTCACATGACTTTCTCTGCGTCTTTTTTTTTTTTTTTTTTGTAGTTTAACGTCCTTTAACCCGGTTAGTCATATCGGACGATGAATGAAATTGGTAAAATGATGCTCAAATGACCTCGGGGTCCATAGAGCTTAAAGTTACTCGACATTCGTCTTCTCAGGATAAGGGAAAACCCCGAAAAAAACCTTATCCAGGTAGCTTACCCTAAGCGAGATCCTAATTCACGACCTTTAGAAGGTGAGGCAAACACGCTACCACTACACTGCCCAGGCGAACTTCTAAATCTCTGTAAGAAACTATTATTCATTCTTGTGACTATTCTGTGCTAATCGAAATAAACGTTAGTAGAAATGCTTTCTTTAAAGTAGAAGGAAAATAATGAATTACACTGCGCTAAACGATAGTCAAATCATTTAAAAGCCGGTTGCCATGTAGATGAAATCAGTTTCTTTGTATTGTTAGGAACTGACGAATTCCCATATGTGAAAAGTTTCTGTACGTGTGTTTCAATGACATCTACATATTTTGCGAAGGAAATTTGTATCTATATCTTACGGTTTACTAGTTATGAAAAATCCAGCAAAATTCATTCAGAATAAAGAGGTTTTACAGACTATGCCCAGATAATTCAAGATTTACATTTTATTTGACGTTTAAATATATATAATATACGATATTCTAATCCAAATAGTTACAGCCGTTTTTGAGAAAATCAAAATTTTCGAAATTTTTTTCCATGTAAAGTGTAGTTGGATCCTTGGAAGATACTAATCATATATATCAAATTTGGTATTTTACGAACTTTCTGAGTTATTATGTTACAGACACACAGACACACAAGGAACTTTTTTCTAAAAATGCTTCTATGTTGGAGAAAGGGGAACTTAAAACGTTTGTTTCCGGTGAAATCTCGGTATCCAATTTTTGCATGCAATGCAATGCTCTCCCTATAAACTATGTACATAGTACGTGTAGAAAAAGTAAAAATTACTGACGAGAACAATATGAAAATGTGCCCCATTTGCGAGGAGGAAGAGTCGTGGGTTTATATCTTGGCAAGATGTAGGAGTACGGAGAAATGCAGGGAAATGTACGAGTATTTACCGATCCTTTGCCACCTCGAATGGAGAGTTACAAGCATATTGGACACTACTGGCAGGCATGGATGACGCGGAGGGGATAGGTGAGACAGCCGAGATCTAAGAAGGCAGATAGGGAGTAGGGGAGGGTGATAAGAAGATATATCTTTTATGTCCTCTTTTTCGATCATTGCTTTCTTGTGATGTTACTGTTGCGTATGTATGTCTCTCTTAAACGAATGGTTTACAATATTGTGTGTTGTAAGTTTAAGAGGCTATATTTGAACATGTTTATCTTTTTAGTATTGTGTTTACGTTTCCACTTTTGTTTTTAATATTTTGTTTATTATTGTGTATATTACAAGATCACGTACCGTCTGTGCGATTGATGACGATAGTGTATACTGGTATTTAAATCAATACATTTATTCATTCATTTATTCACTAGCTGAACATTGCCGCAAAATTATATTTAAAGATTATTATGAATTATTATTAAATTATTAATACATTAATTCTATCATTAAAGATGTATTACTATAAAAAATATATGATGTGTTCTATTCCCATGACTTTCTCTACACCTGTGCAACAAATTATTGTTAAAGCTTAGGTTTCTATTTACATCATGCTAATTGAGAAAACATTAACAGAAATAGTCTTATTATTTGCCTCCATGCAAGTAGAAGCGAAACAAGGGAGTACCATAGGTTAAAGTGAAAGCCAAAAGCTGGTTGCTATGTGACTGAAGTTCCTTTGTTTGTATGGACAGGAGTTGACAAATTCCTGTATGAGAAAATTATAAGTTTTTCAAAGCTGAAACTAAACGCAACAAATATCTTAAAAACGATCAACTCCAAGAAAAAAAAAAATATATATATATATATATATATAACTTAAATTGTGTGTTTTAATGTGTTCTACATTTTCCGTATGGTAAGTTTTTGTCCATCCCTTACGGTTTAGCATCCAAAGGGTATTTTGGTCAGGAGGATTTTCTTGAAAATCTTAATGTCGCTTCCTTGGTAGATACTAAGCATAAATACCAATTTTGGTATTTAACGGTTTCTTATTTTTTGAATGATACTTTTCACACACACACACAAACACATTTTTAGTAGCTTCTCTCTCTCTCTCTCTCTCTCTCTCTCTATATATATATATATATATATATATAATTTGCATTTACGTGCTAGAGAAATTAAGCAGAGTAGTATGAGAAACACAAACATTTGCATGAAAACTACACCCCTGTCTGTAAAGTTAAACAAGCAATACAGGGTATACTCTGGAAGCTTAGAAAATACATTTTAAAACTAAACAAAGGATAAAGCAGTCTCTCGGGAGCACACTGCGAGAGATAGTTAAACTGTACATAAAGACACCTCGCCTTTGAATGTAGACGTTTGCATTTATTTCCTACAAAATCTGGTACTGAAAGAGAAGCTTCTAATAAGGATTACTTTATGTACCGTATACAAATTTCAAGCACTTCCCTCTTTCAGCAGCTCTGTTGCTCATTAGCTCGGGCTGACCTGTTTGGTTTAAAGCCAGCTGTCTTTTTTTAAACTGAAACAGCTGCAGTTCCTCTCCATTTTAATGTAACTTTGATATATATATGTATTTGTATCTGAATGCGGTACACCACGTAAGCGGCTAATGTTTGTGTGGTAGCAAAACTAGTAGATTGGTTAACATTCAGTCAATCCTGTCGGTTTCCGTGTTACAGATTTCTGCATTTTCTGCTATTCATTGCACTTGCGTATATTTATTGTGTTCTTTTTACTTTCTCTATACGTTCTATGTATATAGTGTATACGGAAGGTATTGTATTGCATTCAAAAATTCGACACTGAGATTTCACCGGAAATATATGTTTTGAGACCCTCTGAATCCAAAAAAACACTTTTAGAAAAATGTCCGTGTGTGTCTGTCTGTCAGTCTGTCTGTGTGTGTCTGTATGTGTGTGTGTGTGTGTCTGTGGGCAGCATAGCTCAAAATGAAAATACCGTTAAAAACCAAACTTGGAATTTAAGTTCGTTATCTTCCAAGGATGCGACACGAAGATTTTCAAGAACCCCTCCCCCCCATACTACTCTTTACATGGAAAACGTTTCGAACATTTTGAGTTTCTTAAAAATGGCTCTAAGGATTTTGAATAAAATCTCGTATATTTAAGATATTTACTTGACAAATAAAATGTACACCTTGAATTTTCTGGGAATAACCTCTGAAGACTACTTTACTCTGGATGAATTTTACGGATTTCGCATAACTGCTAAACCGTAAGAGATGGTCAAAAACTTACCACAAAGAAAATGTAGAGCGCATTAAAAGGCATAATTCATGTTATATAATTTTTTTTCGTGGCATTGATCGTTTCTAAGACATTCCTTGTTTTTATTTTCAGGTTTTAAAAACATAGTTTTCTCATACAGGAATTTGTCAACTCCTGTCCATACAAACAAAGGAACTTCAGTAACATAGCAACCAGCTTTTGGCTATGACTAACCTATGGAACTCCCTTATTTCGTTTCTACTTACAAGGACGCAAGTAATAAGACTATTTCTGCTAATGTTTTCTCCATTAGCATGAAATAAATAGAAGCCTAAGCTTTTTAAAACAATAGTTTACAGAGATGTAGAGTAAGTCATGCGAATGGAACACGTCAGATTTTTATGATATCAAATTCAATTTTCAATATATCACCTCAGCTTAGATTGGATGGAATTTCTAGTTTGCGATTTCGCCAGTATGCGCACATGGTGGTGCGCTCTATGCCCATGGATAGCATAAAAAACAATTACGACTTTCGCACGTGAAAATAATGGAATTTCGCCCAGGTACCTTCTCTTTCAATGTATGAGTTTTGCGTGGAAATAAATATTACATGAGATCAACGATTATATTTCTCTTCTGAAGGAAGCCATGCTTAGAATTTGACACCCGACCGCCTGGGTTTGATCCCAAGTGACCGCATGTAATATTTGTGGTGGACAAAGCGGTGCAGGCCTTCTCCGGTTTTCCCCACCAGCGCATTCCACTGGTGCTCCATATTCATTCCATGGCTCACCAGTGTCATCGTCTGCGGAGCCATAAGTAGTAAAAGCGGGCCGTAAACACTACCAAAACATTTTTACACCCGAAAAAAATCCATTACCCTCCACCGGGATTGAACCCGCGGCCTTCCGTACAAGGCGCCTACACCATAGACGGCGATTTTATGACAAATAAGCAGCAATAAAGTAAATACTTTTATAACATTCTTGTTTTTACCTACTATTTTCTTGGCCATTCCCTAGAACTATATTTTGTTTGCATTTATTTTAAAACTCCACAAGTAAATCTCCAATGTATATAGCGATCTCGCACCAAATAACTTGCCACCCTAAATTGTTGCACGTGCGTGAACGGCTTACTTTCCATTATTCTTAGCCAACTCTTGCCCTGCACCGGCGATTTCTTCTCCATAACAGAGACACTGTCACTCCTGTGTGTGACACCTGCGTTTGGTGTACACGTGCACCTCTGCTTCTGGAAATTTTTGCCACGTCATCGGTAGCTATTTAAGTGTAGCAGCGAGGCCATACCGGCGAAAATTTGCTTCTACACACCACTGAGGAAACATGGAAAAGAAGAACCCTGATTCCCCAGCAGCCTCCAGGCTTCCTCGTCCTTAGGGGAAGGATGCTCTCACCGCCGCCGATACACTAGTATTGCATCACATCCACAGATCAGTTATAGAGAGATTAGATCGGAATAGATAAAAGATTACTGCATAAGAATGTAAATATCTTTAAGATATACAATTTATATTATATACTTTTGTGAGTTAGCCATTTCCGAGGATGTTTGTATTATTGGTTTCGATTTTAAACTACTTAAACTTTTCTCAAATTGGAAATCATCCTGCGTTTCATCTCTCATTTGTTTCACTCCTGACCATGCAAAGAGAACCGAATATCAATTGCTCACATACCAACGAAGTTTTAAGGGATCTCACTATTGTTTAACCTAGTGTATTACCTTATTTTCCTCACTGCTATTAGGAACTAGTTAATAACAGCATTTCTGCTAATGTTTATCTCGGTTAGCAAGAAAAAGACAAAGAAAAGGTTTTGTAACAATCATTTATTTGCGGAAGAGCTGGAGGTCATATGAATTGAGAACATCACATTTTTATGATTCCGAAGACATTTTAAAGCTATGCTTATTTGTTTACAAACAGATATAGTGGTACGTTAAATATAGTAGTGTTTGTTAACATGTAAGAGATGAATATTAATGGAAATTTTTTTTGGATTGATAGCATAATAGAGGAATTTATCCATTAAGGTTCTACAACTACTGAAGGTACTCATCAATGAGAATGTGCAGCTGCATTTTAATTAAGAGTGGAATTATAATCAAATTATTTTAAGTGCATTTATCATTCGATGATCGTAAGTGGGAACTGAGATTCTATTGAAAATCGGAGATGGTTTCTGGAATTCAGCTACATTGAAGAGTTGAGTTTGGTGCAGCAACTCAAACAAGGGTTAACAATCTCAAGATTCCAGGATAACCTTGAAGTGGATGAAATGGTACAAGATATAATGAAGGGCAATGTGGAAGAAAGTAAGATAGAAAGAAAGAAAGAAAAAAAAGAAAGAACATTTTCATCGATAAATATTAAGAGACTTTTAATGAAGTATTGTAGGTTTTTGTATGATAATCGCTTTTGTTGGGAGTGTGTTGGTGCAGGAGGGGACATTTTCACCAGGCATACTCATATGCATAAAATGGTTCATAATGAACTGTATATGTTGATAGTGACCAAATTTCCCCCCACTCTCTACAAACGTGACACCTCATAATTCTAACCCAGGATTAGCAGGTACTTTACCTACCCTAAAACATGGCCGAACTGCAGAAGGATAACATTACAAATTAAATCACTTATTTTTATGCTACAATACCGTTAGATCACGGTAATATCTTTAACGCTCGTCTACAAGCTGCTGAAGTAATCTCTCATAATGCAAATGTCGTAGCTATTGTTCAGTTTAGCCACACTTACACATGATCCTTCACCTTCTCTCCCGGAAATGTACGGTATAGGGCGAGCCACTACGTGGGGCTGCATCTTTCTCTGACACCTCCGTGGCTCTTTCCATTAGGCAGTAACTTGAGTCTAAAAACATCCGCGGCATACGATGAAAATGGATACGACACTTAGGCGTATCAAACGCGGGTTGAAGACTGTTGAAAACCCTCGGGCATGCTGACAGAAATCTATCATGACCATCTACTAGCTATCCAAGCTAGTTTCGGAGGACCTTGAGGCATTTCAAAACCTCGCTAGATATCACTGCCAGGGCTCACTAGACCAAGTCAATCCAAAATCAGTCCCGACGTGCTACTTTTCACATCAGAAGTTCCACGGCTGCTAGGGATCCGCAGTGGCCAAATCACGGCTTCTGAGGAGGCAGATACACCCCCAAACCCTGCCACGAATACCGAATATTGTTGTAATTAATTTATGCTTTCCTTGTGTACATCTTCCTGCAACACATTAGAAACTGTATTGGGTGCCTGATCATACAGGTATTGCAGGAAATGAAATAGCTGATAGTCTTGCAAAAAACGTGATCACTCCCCTTTAAAGGACCCGAACCTGTCTGTAGAATTAGCTGATCTAACTCTAAAACTGCTGGAAGAAATGGGTTCAAAAAGAGATCCAAAAGAGGTGGAAAACCATCTCCTCAAACAAAGTTTATAAACATTTTGTTGAAAACCCTTGTAAGAAATTAAGGAGCTCAGTCATCATATAAGTCTTCATTAAGAAAGTTATAACTGGGCATGGTACGTTCAGGAAACATATGAATACAATTGGATTGTATCAAGGAGAATTCGCTTGTCGTTTGTGCTTAAGAGACAATGAAACGGCAAAACATACTTTGCTAGAATGCGAGGCATTGGAAAGCCTAAGATACCAAATCTCAGTTGCAACCTCGCAACTAGGACAAGGACCTGATCTAGTGAGGCAGATACTTCACTTTACAAAACATAAAGCACTTGACTCGTAGATCAGAAGTAGGAAGTGCACAAAAAATATCTTTAGGTTGACATGCCTATTGGTAAGACCTACTTCCATTTACTATCATTGCCATTCCTTGGTACAACTCGAAGCGAAACTATCTTACAGAGATAGTATACATCCCACGCCTACATTTTACAACGGTTATAACATATTTATTTTGATTATGTTTTTGTTTTCACGCCAATCCTATAGAGGACTTATACCGGCTAGGAAGTTACCTGAAGTGTTAAACCTTAATATATAACCATTCCACAGATTTGCAAGTGATTTTTTCAGGTAGCCTCTCAACCGGTATAACTTCTCTATGAGTGTAGAGGTTTAAGAAATACAATACAAAAAAAAAAAAAAAAAAAACTATGCTTCTGTCTCACTCAGTTGCTGAGAAATGGTGTTACAAAGATTGTATACATCATTTAGAGAAACTCCATATATTAGATGGAAGTTCACAAATGGTCAGTTTCACTAATAGAAATTGTTGTCTTTCAGATCTGATGTCACTGCCACATAGATCGGCAACTGTATAGACTCGCCAGCAGCACACTCCAGATATTCAAGTTGCCACCGCAGCCCGACAAACTGTAAGTGATGTTTTAGTTCTCTGTGTAGTGTGGGGGTCGGGGTTAGATACAGCTGTCATTCGTTTTTGCAACAATGCAAACCAAACACCTGCGGCGCCCTCTTGTTGAAGTTTCTGAATGATTGTAGCAAGTTTGGTTGCTGATATTATAAACGTATGGGATCGATCATCTACTCAGCTCTCTGGTGAGGCTTTTTCAGTGTACGGTATATGTTACATATTCATTATTACGAAACAAAACATTTGGATTCGTGGTCTTAGGCAACTTTCCAATAAAGTTTTCAAATTTATCTCCCGTAAGCTACTGAAAACAGTATCGACCTCCTGTAAGAATTATTCCTTTTAATGCTCTTCAAGTCCCCTTACTAAATACTACTGTTTAACTAGCTTCAGAAATCACAATTAAATGAAGTCATAGAAAATAATAATAATCAAGCAATTCAAGGGTTAGCATTTACTGTTTTATTAGGTAACTTGCCGATTTCTAATTAATTTTGGAAAGCAGAACAATGTTACACTCTTCCTCGACTCTATTCGCTTGCGGTATTATAGACCGCTTCAATGTATGAGTTTAATCTCAGGAATTTATATAAGTGTATATTGTTGTGAGCCGTGTGCACCCCTTCCGGCTAGATCTTGTTTCCAGCAGTACAGTGATAACGTGTTATGGTGTTTTTTTATAGTTTTTACGCCAGCTTTTCTACATACGGCACTGCAGTGACGACATTAATGATATATGAAATAAAGATGGAGCACCGGTAGTAAATGTTGATGGGGGAAACCGGAGAACCCGGAGATCCCACCGGCACCGCTTTGTCCAACACAAAACCCATTAACCACACGACCACGGCACGGCCACGGTGATGTTATCACTATGACGGTGATCAGCACTATTGTTGCCTACCACGTGACCATGTGACTTTTATGAGAGAGGAAATCCTCCCTTATCGGAGGATTTGGTCCAGTCAACACCGGCTTAGAAACCGAGAGAGCCGAAATCAGTCAAACCAGTGACACGGCAAGGTCAAAAACTGAAAGCCTGTAGCAACGAAGCAATTACTCTGTGCACGTCTCTACAGTGAGGGTATTAAGTAGTGCTTTTCAGCCAGGACAAAATTAAAAATGTCCCATGTTTGCTAATTCAAAAGTTATTCTAATTAATGCCTCTGTTTGAGGACCAGAAGAAGGCTGTACAATCTTTCTTAAAAATTATATTTTAGTGAAAAAGCAGAGGAAAAGGAAAGAGGTTACATTAATCTTTGTATAACACATTCTCATAACCATAAGTAAAATTGTTAATCTCCAATATATTATTATAGCCAGAAATAATATACAACAATCGTGTCTAACTATCTAAAGTAATTATTAATAAATCTTGTTAAAGATAAGGTAAAGCTTCTTGCATCAGGTTTGCAAATTCTTGTAGATCTTTAAGGAATAAGAATGTTTCAATAAACCTCCTTATCAATCCATGCCGTGACCAAGAACCAGCTAGGTTCAAGCACAGTTGCAATGCAGTAGCAATTAAAGTATCGTTATACTGTAACCTCCCCGGGGATAGACAAGCCTGTGGGCTCTTGCCGAGGGTATGGCTAGTAGGGAACATTCGCCTCGAGTGATGTGAGCAGGAATATACGGTGGGGTACGAAGAACTAGATGCTCTATCAAATCTCGAATAAATCCGCTTCTGTGGTGTGGTGTTAGAATGTCACATTCAAGAGTTCCCGTATAAGGATTTATCCGAAGTGTTCCTTTATCCAGAGAAGACAAATGTTGGATAACCTTAAGCTCTTATAGACGCCAGATTAATTTGGCTATAATTTCATCCACATTATTCATCTTTCGATATCACCCACCAGGTTAAAGTATAAAAAATAGAAATGGATAGTCTCGATTGCCTTAAGAACTGTACTGTATGTCAGGATCTTTGGCTCTTTTCTTCAATATTCAGTACAAGTTTACAACGGGGGAATACCTCATACACTGCACCCTAGGGAATATTTATGACGACTACCACCCCCAGGTGGAAGAAATGAAGTGAAGAACCTTAGTAGAACTCAGGTCGACATGTCATAGAGACCTGCGAAGTCCCTAACAGTATCTGACTCCAAGACGTGCCCCACTCCGGGAGTTGTCCAGAGAACTGCGGAAAGAATTTACCGAGAAGGATTTTCATATAGACGAGCACAATATTATTGGACATTTTGTTTTAGTCTGTAAAAAAATGCTAGACATCGGAAGTGTATCTCATCATGTTGAAGGAGTTGGTCAAAGAAATATTGCACGAAAAGAAATGCTTCACTAGATGGAAGCAGCAGCCGATATCCCTCTGAACTGTCTTTAGAACACTCTAAAGAATTAGTACACTATTATCATATTCAGCGCATTCTCTAAAACAGATTATCCACCAAGGTTTATCATTTTTCAAATATTTTTTTTCAACAGGAGAAAGTATTACCAATTAAAGAACCGGGTTGTGCTAATTAAAATTCTTAAAGATGTTTCTAATATACTGCTCATGCCAAAGACAAAATATAGTGTTCCGATATCTGTATGATCTGAATGATCATCGGTGCAATAAAAAACGTAAAATGGTTCAGCTTGAATAGACGATAGATTTACAACGTACTTAATTAAGATTCTTGCAATAGATGAAACAATGAAATCACTAATTACTAGAATGCACACTTCTGTGCTTACGACAATCCATACACAATAAAACAAGCTTACAGAACAGTTTATCTGTAAATATTTGGGCAAGGTCATGGAAAACCATTAGTTGGTACGTGGTTTCTTCCGTGGATTTTGGCAGAAGTCATTTCTCTCCAGTTTATTCAAGAAATGCTACCAGTTCTGTTATGAGGAGGCCTTCCTGGCAGTAATAGATTATTGCTATGTGGCTATTACATGACGGGCACTTCCGCACAGAAGTAGAGGTGTATGTGGCCATCTAAGAACACTTCCGAAGAACCCTAGATCATTCGAATGGACTAATATCGTAGCCAGAAGGATCGCCATATAAATTTGGATTTAAATATATTAATTTGGAGTGATATAAAACTCGCGTACACATTACAAAAGTACCTGATGTAGAAACGTTGCAGGAAAGAATTCTCCAAGCAGCGAAAGAAAAAAAAAAAAGCAACAACAAAAATACTGCCCGGGTGTATTTCCTAGAATGCAGTAGAATGGAGAAAACGTTATAAAACATGTTTGTTGGCGATGGGTGCAAATTCTCTGCACATTAAAATAAGCTCTTTTGTTTTGTGTTCTTGTCTAGCTTTAATTATTCACAGAGTTTTGTAATTATCTAGGATTTATCGCGATTTCATTTACATTTAAGTGTTCCTATTAATACATGGCGCAATATTGTAAATGCTTTCACTTACTGTAAATTCCGTATGATATTTAGATTATATTACAATCATTTAATTCTCTTTTTAGTTGGCTACCGGAAGTGTTTATTTGTGCGTTGCCATAGCAGTAGACCTGTAAAGTGGACATGTAGAATTTCTTGTGTCGGAATATTGTGGAAAATAATATAGAAATTACCTCAAGAATGAAAGTATTATAGAAACATTTTACTATGGAAAACCACTCAAAATAACGTAATCTTTCGTAGCTTAAAAGAATAGTAATAGGTTACATGCCATTCTCTATATGCACGGTATTTGTATTATTTTACTTGCCTATTCTGTAAGGTTACAAAAACGTTTCCTATTCGATGACATTCTTAACTAGAAGTCATAACCTTCGTCGCAAGCATGTTCTTCCATGAATCAATTTGTTCGCATCAATTAAAGAGCTTTGAAAATCCTTTTCATTCTTATAGCAATTTATGAAAACAAATTACTCAGTATTTAATCTTGTTCGCCAACAAGAAATGGGTTATTCAATGGTCAAATAACAATGAATTCGGTTGAATGATTTTTGAGGTTACCCTCCATTCACATGTATATGCATACATATTGTGACAATGCCGTCCAGTCACTCTCATGCTTCCTCTGGTATGCGGTGGTGCTGCTGGTATGTGAGACATCGCAGTTGGATGCATCAACAACGGCGCGCGGCAACAGGATCCTTCGGAACGCAAGACTCTTCTCATGATATTATGATTCTTCCCGATATTGGAGATTTTTCTCCAACCTTCGGTTTCTAGTACCTTTGACAAGTTTCCAGAAAGAATGTGAAGTCATTTTATCATCACAAAAGGAGAAGATCTTGCAGTGGGTGTGTGGGTGTGTTGTGAATTGGACTGAGTCGTAAAAAGAGCGCGAGCCATGGATGGCATGCAGCCCTAAACAGTCAACTGTCTAACTCGAGTGAACAGAAGGCAGAAGTGATTGAAATACCTTATTTGTAACTAATTTTTGAGTCAGTAAAGTCATTTGTTACAGTGTGTACACCTACATGTTCTGTTTTATAATATTGGTAGAGATTATGAAACAAGTCACGATTTGAAACACTATTTAGTACTGTTTAACTTCCAGAGACAAGAAAAGTATATCTTTCCTTTTCGACCAACTTATCCCGTTTTTGGAGCCTTATCCCGTAGAAGTGATGGACCAGCTGTTGTACCATCTTCTGTGTGGTGGTCAGGGGTGGTCTTCTCCCTATTGGTCGTCCTTGTTTATACAATTTTACAAGTCTTTCTGGTCCCATTCGCTCTACATGTGCTTTCACTTGTCTTCTGTCCACAAATCCTAGTGAGGGGTACATATGGTTTAGGGTTAAATCAGCATTTGGAATGCTGTGTTACAAATTCACCCCTCGGGTAAAATATAGGCTGTTGAATTACAAAGAGCGTCAACGCCTTAGAACCGTTGAAGACTTTACATTCTGCTTTGGTGTAACGGTATTCTTCCATTTGAGGAAGAAGTTAGGTCTCTAGCTGGTGTGCAGTAGCCGCATTAATTCTAGACACTTTTTGGTTAAATTAACTGTCAAATTACAATTTTACATTAAACCCACGATTATTCTTATCTGATAAATTATAGACAAAAAGTGTGAGCATAATACATTGTTGAATCTTTTACCATACGCTTCAGTTAATTTGACCCTTAATGAGCTAATGTGTTCTAACTTTTGAAAATATATATTATTTTATAAATATACACACATATGTTTTATTATATTCTATCTAATGTGAAAATTAGAATTATTCCAGTATGATATAATTAGAGCCCGGAATTTTATGTAATTACATATTTTAAATCCTGCATAATATTTCAATGAGAAGTAAAAATGTTGGCGAATTACGTATTTTGGGACACCATTACAAGTTTTTATTTCACATTTGTGTACATATTTTGCACATTTCTACATATTTTAACGATGTTACATAAAACGTACATATTTTCTGGGGTTCGTTACAATTTTATTATTTTTGAAAAAATATTGTAGTCACATTATAAGCCAGTGTGTTCACAAGTTTTACTGAAAGCAACAAAAATCAATCTGCGAAATGGGATGCAAATTAAATTAAGAATGCGATAATAACCGCCTCGCCTCGTTCTGATTGTTGTCCGTTTATATCGAAGCAGGTGCCGCTCGACAATGTTGACCTCCAGTGTCACGTTTCTCGTAGCGCTTTGGGCATTTGCAAGGACTGTAGAAATTGATTGTTACCATTGTCGCGGTAGTCGGCTTCTTGTAATATAATAGCTGCGAGGAAACAAAGTGAGCCGCTGGACCATCATCCAAATATAGCGAGGCGACAATACTGCAGTTAGGTTCTTGCAAGTCTTAGTAAAATGGCACCGATTGCGTCCTTGCTATCCTGCAAGTTGAATTCATGGGTGAAATTAGATAGCGCCTTTACAACCGATGGAAGCATGCGGTAAAAGAATTGGCTGTTCTATGAATCTCAATTGGAACAACATATCAAAAGTGCTCTTTACATACGCAACAAACACCTACAGTCTTCTACAAAGCAAGTTCTGTTGCCACAAATGCAACAGGACTGGAACCCTTCAGAAATGATTTTTTTTAAAGATCTGTGAGTGCAATGGTCGCAGCTAGTATTCCGTGGCATAAACTTCAAATTCCTCAATTTCTCATCTTTCTAGACAAATATTGCAAGAAGGTTATTCCTGACGAAACTACTCCGAGGAAAAAGTATCTGAATGTGTGTTACGAAGAAACAGTTGCTCATATATGGAATGAAATTGGAGAATCCTGTATTTGGTTTGCTGTCGATGAAACTACAGATGGCATGGGTTGGTACATAGCAAATTTAGTAGTAGGAAAACTAAATTCCGAAAGTCCAGCAAAACCATTTCTAATCTGTTGCAAGGTGTTAGAACAAACAAATCATTCTACAATTGCAAGATCCGTAAATGATGGGATGAAGATTCTGTAGCCAGAGGGTGTGTGTGAGGAAAAGGTTTTAATTATATATTCAGATGCCGTAGCGTACATGATTAAAACTGCTACTACTCTAAGGTTTTCTACCCAAATGAACCTCACTTCAACTGCTTGGCCCAGGCTTTGCAACGTGTTGCTGAAGAAGTGAGAAGTAATTTTCCCTGTGTGAATAAGTGGATATCGGCCACAAAAAAAGGTCTTCGTGAAAGCACCGCACAGAATTCAGTGCTTTAAAATCATCCTTTGCCTCCTGAGACAGTGCTTATAAGATGGGGTACGTGGTTAGCAGCTGTGAACTTCTACTGTGAACATTTTGAAGGAGTCCAGTCAGTGGTGAACATGTTCTCTTCAGAAGTAGCTGTTTCCATACGTGAATCTTAGGGCACGTTTAAAGATCCGAAAGTGGCAGGCTCCTGTACTTACATAAAAAATAACTTCGGCGGGTTGTCTAGCATCATCAAGCAGTTGGAAACATCAGGTTCCCTTCTTCACGAATTTAATGGAACGTGCATCACAGAAGCTTAGTATAGTTGCAGGAGATGTAGGAAGGAAGGGTAGGTGATAAATTCAAAGCTGTGCCAAACAGGAATCCAGGGTTCTCTACGCCTGTGTTCGTGTCTAAAGTGCTGAATGGAAACACTTTTTAACACATCATATTCCTATGCTAAACAATGCTCCTGTTACTTCATGTGACGTGAGAGAAGCTTCTCTACTTATAAGAACATTATAACCGATAGGAGACAAATAATGACCCCTGAAAACATGGAAAAGTATATGGTTATTCACTGTACTTAGAAAGAAGCAAAGGACTCAAAACGAAAATGCCTGGTTGTTTACTGTGTGTCAAGAGATGGAAAACTGAAAATGCATCCTCATTATAACATTTAATTATTTTGAATTGATTGTTTCACTCATTGATAAATTGGTTCAGAATTTCAACATTACTTTACTGTCTAAAATTTAAGTAAAATAACTATGTGAAATGGAATAATGTTAATAAGTATAATCCAAAAAACATATTTCTTATTTCGTAATTACCCACTTGAAAATAAATTTAAAGTAAATTCTGCATTAAACAAAACATTTTTCCTATAATTAATTCCATATTTGGTCTCTAAATTTTAACTCATTGTAATTAATTTACGTAATGACAGAGCCATCAAATTATAAAATTCTGGGTAATTTGCAGTCTGCATTTAGATTTGAGGTGGTAATCTTAGCATTTAGAATAGTACATAATTTTACATCTTTTGTTGATATTATATATTCCATTACATATTTTGATGCTTTTTGTTACATACATAAGTACATATTTCGCACCTTGCTATTACATAAAAATCCGGGCTCTAGTTATAATACAACTCAGAATTTGGATAAATATATTATTCTTTACGTTCTCTATATAGTACATAGTACGCAGGTAGAAGGTATTGGACTCCACTAAACATTCACCGGAAATACATGTTTTATGGTCCCCTATATCCAAAAAAGAGCATTTTTACAAAAAGGTTTGTGTACGTGAATCAGTGAGGCTGTGTGTCTGTGAACACGATAACTCAAAAGCAAAGTCGGTAAAATACCAAACTTGGTATGTTAAGTTTAGTCTCTTCCAAGAATGCGACACGAAGGTTTTGATTAAAATACCTTGTATTAAAGCTATTTATATGACAAATAAAATGTATCATTTAAATTTTCTGAGAATAGCCGCTGAAGAGCTCTTCAGTCTGGATTGAATTTTGGTATTTAAGTTTGGTATCTTCCAAGGATGCGTCACGAAGATTTTAAAGAAAATCCTCCCACCCCAAACTACTCTTTACATGGAAGAAAATTCGTAACGATTTTGATTAAAATATCTTATATTTAAGATACTTACATCCCAAATAAAATGTATATCTTTAATTTTCTGGGAATAGCCTCTAAAGACCTCTACTTAACTGGTAAACAGTAAGAGATAGACAAAAGCTTACTAAACAAAAAATGTAGATCACCTTAAAACACACAATTTATGTATATACTTTTTTTTTCGTGGAGTTGATCATTTTTTAGTTATTTCTTGTTAATGACTTCAGCTTTGAAAAACTTATACTTTTCTCATACAGGAATTTGCCAACTCCTGTCCATACAAACCAAGTAACTTCAGTCACATAGCAACGAGCTTTTGACTGTCACTTTAACCTATGATACTCCCTTATTTCGCTTCTACTTACAAGGAAGCAAGTAATAAGACTTTCTGCTATTTTTTTTTTTTTTGTAGAACTTAACATTTCAGATATATTATTGTTATTGTTTTCAGCTTTAAAATATACTTTTCTCAAACAGAAGACTACAAAACGAAAAGAACCGCAGTTGTTTCACATAATGACGAGCTTTTAAAGGATTTGATTATCACTTTAGGCTAATGTATTTCCTTATTACCCTTCCATTTAAAAGAAAGCAAGAAATAAGATCAATTATGTTAATATTTATCTCTTTAGCACGATAAAATATGTAAGAATAGTTGATATTTGGAACGGTTAGAGAGCAAGTAATCTAAACGGAACAATTAAGATTTTTGAAAAAGTTCCGCGTGCGTGTATATGTGTTTTAGGACAGCATAAGCTCAGAAACGAAAAGACAGTTAAAAACCAAACTGAGTATTTATTACTTTCTGTATACGAACTATATACATAGTGTATGGAGAAGGTATTGTATTGCACCCAAAAATTCGGTACCGAGATTTCACCGGAAATACATGTTTTGAGACTCCCAGAATCCAAAAAAAGCATTTTTAGTCTTTGTCTGTGTGTATGTGTGTGTGTGTCTGTGTGTGTCTGTGGACAGCATAGCTCAAAAACGAAAAGACCGTTAAAGTTTGGTATCTTCCAAGGATGCGACACGAAGAGTTTCAAGAAAATCTCCCCAACTCAAACTACCTTTGCATGGAAAAAAAATCGAAAATTTTGATTCTCTTAAATATGGCTCTAACGAGTTTGATTAAAATATCCTATATTAAAGATATTTACCTCACAAATAAAATGTATATCTTGAATTTTCTGGGAATAGACTCTTTATTCTGGATGAATTTTACGGAATTGTGCGTAACTGCTAAACCGCAAAAGATGGACAAAATCTTAATACACACAAAATGTAGAGCTCATTAAAACACACAATTTATGTCATATACATTTTTTTCGTGCAGTTGATTGTTTCTAAGATATTCCTGACTTTTTTCATACAGGAATTAGTCAACTCCCGTTCACACGTACAAAGGAAATTCAGTCACAGAGCAACCAGCTTTTGACTATCACTTTAATCAATTGTACTCCCTTATTTCCCTTTTACTTACAAGGAAGCAGGTAATAAGACAATATCTGCTTTTTTTTCTCGATTAGCATGAAGTAAGTAGAAGCATAAGCTTTTTAACAATAAATTGTTGCAGAGATATAGAGAAAGTAATGAGAATGAAACACATCAGATTTTTACTTTCTCTACACGCACTATGTGCATAGTGTATAGAGAAGGTGTTGCACTCCACCAAAAAATTCGATACCGAGATTTCACCGGAAATATGGTCCCTTATATCCAAAAAAAAAAAAAAAAGCATTTCCTCAAAAAGGTCCGTGCCTGTGTGTGTGTGTGTGTGTGTGTGTGTGTGTGTGTGTGTGTTCGTGTGTCCATGTGTCTATGAACACGATAACTCAAAAACGAAAAGTCGGTAAAATACCAAACTTGGTATTTAAGTTTAGTATCTTACAGGGATGCGACACGAAGATTTTGAGAAAAATCTCCCTACTCCAAACTACCCTTTACATGGAACTTTTTTCGAAAATTTGGTTTTTCGCAAAAATGGCTCTAACGATTTTGATTAAAATATCATATATTAAAGATATATACCTGGCAAACAAAATGTATATCTTGAATTTTCTGGAAATAGCCTCTGGAGAATACTTTATTCTGGATGAATTTTACGGAATTTTGCATAACTGCTAAACCGTAAGACTTAGATAAAACTTACTACACAAGAAATGTAGAGCATGTTAAAATACTCAATTTATATGATATACATTTATCCGTAGAGTTGATCTTTTTTGAGATATTCGTTGTTTTTGGTTTCAGCTATGAAAAACATACTTTTCTCATACAGGAATTTGTCAACTCTTGTCTATACAAACAAAGAAACTTCAGTCTCATAGCAACCAGCCTTTGACTATTACTTTAACCTATGGTACTACCTTATTTCGCTTCTACTTACAAGGAAACAAGTAATAAGACTATTTCTGCTAATTTGTTTTTGAGTAGGAGGAGTAAATAGAAGCATACACTTTTTAACGATAATTTGTTGCAGAGCTATAGAGAAAGTCATGTGAATGGTACACATTAGATTTTCTTAGTATTTTCTAACAAAAAAAAATCGCTACACAGAAATATAGAGTTTTGAACTTTCACTGCCAGTGTTCCTTGAAGCAGTGGTGGAGTACAGCAGCGACGTGTCAGTCCGTTCTCTGCTTACTCAGCCTCTGCCACAGTCTATTGTTTGACTCTAGTTTAATAATTATAGCTGTTGAGCGTATGGTGGTCCACTCCAAGCACTCTCGACCGAGGAGAGAGCGGTCAACTTCAGAACAAACACGAACATCGTGTGAGAGACAGAGTTGTGTATATATGCTGCTCTCGCTCCTGTCTGCAGGAAATTGGAAAAGCTGCTCGCCTCCTGTGTCGCTCATACCTACACACAAGTTTACATTGTTTTTGTCGTCATTTAGGAAGGCGCAATGCAGCAGTTCATTTTCTTGTATTATGTTAGCAGAGTAAATTAACACAGGTTGTCTCTGTCTCTACTGAGTTTACTACCTCTGAAGCTGTCTGCGCTCCATTCTTCGTCAAAGTAATGCTAGACACTGGGGCGGTTATAGGTTCGTATCCCGGGTGCAGGTTTTGGGTATTAGGAATGGTGTGGATATGAGGGTGCCCTAGCTCAGGATGTTTACTAGCATGGAAACTCTTTCAGGGTGTGGTACGACACAAGTGCTTTATTCAGTTAGTTCGGCCTTTTCTGCCGTCGAGCACACACAAATTTCTCTTAACTTTTCTCCTATAAAACTACACTTTACCCGACTATTGTTACTTATTAATTTTGATGCAGTGATTTCGACCATACTCTGGTCGTATTACAATAACTCGCAACTAAAGGTAACTGTTCGGCTCCACCTCGGACTCTAAATATCGCATCTTGGTTCTGCGGAGCTTTTTCGCCAAGTGCCTCAAAAAACGTCCCCTTGACCAGTGGTAGCATCTCTTTTCCCGTTATGTTCCCTCGGCAGTGTATTCTCAACCCCTTCAGATCAATGTGCTACCCTCTAACGGTATTTTTTGGGTCGTTCGCCGGCTCGTGACAACTCGGCTACTTATACGTGTTTGAAATCTTTCATCCGTTCCCATTTTCAATGTACATTTATATTTCCCTTCTTGATATAATTTATATTATAAGCTATGATTTATCTTTCCCTTCTGAATAACTCTTTGCCCTGTGAAAGTCATATACTGTCTCAACACTTACAACTAAGTGGGGAAAAACTCATAGAACGCCTCTTAATACAGGGTTATGATACATTATTATATAATTACTTCATAAAGAATGAGAAAATAAATTGAGGGGATCATTGCCAGAGGGAGCTATCCCCCACATTGTGAAAAAATAAGATTTTTTTGCTTTTAGACAGATTCTGCCGTCTCTCATATCTGTAGAAATCTTGGTAATATTAACTGTTTCAGAGTGCCATCTACAGTAACTTACAGAAACTCTGTCATTTTCCAAAGTGAGAAAGTTTGTGCCAGATGGGGATATCCCACTATGAAGTTTCCTACTATTTAAAGAACAATGCCACCAAACTTACAGAACTTTAACTATTTTAATAGTATTGTTTATTGTTTAAACTATAGGCCAAGAAATAATGATTTTAGGCCTTAATACGTGAAACAGAATAATATGTAAGATTATTGTTAAACAATAAGAATATTGTGTAAATAGTTGAAATTTTAGACATTACACTATGCTGCAGATTATTCTGTTTTTCAAAATGGAGGTAAATAGTATAGCTAGTGAAGGAAAGAAACGAATATGCAAGCAAAACATATGGAAAAAAGTTGTTGCTAAACGAAAAAGAAACATTGGTGAGGAATATGAATAATATCATGCTTAGTTTCTCTCTCTGCATAAGTAAATTTTTAGTAAATAATAAGGTTTGCGGTGCTAAATAAATAAAAAAACTGTTAAATATCACTTTTTTGTATTTTCTAGGACATTTCAAAATGTGGATCAAATACTGGATTTAAACAAGTTGTACCTTAATATTACATTTTTCACCAAATTGACAACTCTAATAAAACTCCTTTTTTCTCAAATTTAGCAATTTCTGGGATAGCTCCCTCCGGCGCTGAGCCCCTCAATTAATTGTGATAAATGATTTCATTGAAGCGCATATCAAAGACAATATTGGGAAAAGTTCACTTTAACTGCAGAACATACTTATGATTTTTTCGAAGCAAAAGATGTGCTTGTTTAATTTTGAGTCATAGTTCTATAGGGATTATTATTATTTTTACTTTCTGTACTCATATTATAGACATAGAGTATTGAGAAGATACTTTTTTATTGTTTCATTTATATAGCCCTCTTTAACATAAGTTCATATCGGGGGCTTTGCACTTGAAACAACTCGTCTGTAGGTTCTTTATTTTATGTTTTGGCTTAAATCTTTTATTTTCCTCAAACACACACACACACACACATTCACTCTCACATACCTACATACTTCCAGACTCTATGGGGGATAGGGAATAGTTCTGACTACAGAAAAACTCCCCGCCCCAGCCCGGAATCGAACCCGGGACCTTTGGGCGAGAAGTCAGCTCCCTGATCACTCGACCACGGAGGCAGCCAGAGAAGCTATTGTAATGCAACCAAAAAATCGATATCGAATACATGTTTTGGGTCTCCCTGAATCCAAAAAAAGCATTTTTGGAGAAAGGCCCTGTGTGTGTGTGTGTGTGTGTGTGTGTGTGTGTGTGTGTGCAGTATAACTCAAAAAGGAAAAGTCCTTTAAATACCAAACTTGCTATCTAAGTTCAGGATCTTCCAAGAATGCGACACAAAGATTTTCACGATAATCCCCCACCCCCAACTACCCTTTACATGGAAAAATTTTCAAAAATTTTGATTTTCTCAAAAATGACTAACTATTTTAATTAAAATGTCAATTATTAAAGATATTTTTACTTGACAAATAACCTGTATATCTAGTAGGGAAAGTCATGTGAATGGAACACATCAGATTTTTTTTTTTTAGCTTAACGTCTTTTAGCCTGGTTGGTCATATCGGACGATGCATTGAAATTGATGAAATAATACTCAAATGATCTCGAAGTCCTTGGAGCTTAAAGCTACTCGACATTCCTCTTCTCAGGATAAGGGAAAACCGCGAAAAAACCTTATCTGGGTAACTCACTTAAAGCGAAATTCGAACTCGCGACCTGTTGAATGTTAGGCGGATTATGTTGCGGAAGTGGTTAATTCTTGAATAAATAATGCTTAAATTGTTACTCACTTCTCGGACTTAGAACATTTTCTTATAAGTCGAGTCTCTCAGTGGTTCAGATGGTTATGACCTCATTGGTTTGTTGCGTCAAATTGCATGACTCGATATTTTCGTTTGTTTTTCCTTTTATTTTATTTTAAGTTGCTTGAACTATTTGTTCATATCGCGACTCCGTAAGAACTCAAACCAGTATGTAATACAATTACATTAAAACATTATAGTTTGTCGTATATGTTAATTTGCTTAATATATTTTAGTTTTGTTTCTTGAAAATACTGGTGATAGCGTTACCATGTCCGGGACTTCACAATTTCCTCTCCCATTCTTATGATAAGCCAGAATTATATGAGGAAATGAGTGCAAAAGTTGCAAAGTGAAAGACGATCATTGGATATAAGGTAGAAATTAGTGATGGTTTCGTATCCTGTGTGTAATCGTGTGAGAGCGACTTGATTCTTGCGAGGAAAGTGGATATTTAGGAGAGCAAGGAGATCAGATGGCCGAATCTTCATGGTCTTCTTGTGGATATAGCTGAGGAAATTATAGTATGATATTCACAATTTTTTGGAGGATGCTTGTGGCTTCTTTAGCTGCAGCGTCAGCTGCCTCGTTTCCTTGGACACCGACCTGAGACGTGGTCCTGGTAAGTTTGATGTGTTTAACAGATTGAGTTGCTCTATTGTAATAGTTCTGCAATCAGTGGTTGAAGAGAAAAATGTATTTCAAATAAGACACTTTTATAGTCTGTGAATGTGATAAAGGAGTCATACGCCCTACTGTGTAAAGTGCATTCCAAAGCAAAGCGGTTATCATATAACTCACACGTGAAGACACAGAGGTAATTATGTGGACTGTAGAATCGTATGGTCTGGGAACACTACTGCGTAATGACAATTGTCTAGTTTAGAGCCATCAGCATAAATGGGAAGTTAAGATTAATTTGATATCTATAGATCTTGAAATATGGCCGCTCTTTAGCTACTGTGGTTCTCAGCGTCCCATTCTAAATTGGGCGTGAAAGACCGCTTAATTTTGTTCATATGCCTCTCTATCACGCTTGAGGTTCTTTCGCGTGCCGTAAATCTACGACACGGGACCAACGGCTTTACTTCCCTTCTGAAGGAAGTCGTGCTAAAGATTTTTCCACGCGAAAACATCTATCGTCCTCTGCCGGGTTGAACCCGCGACGTGAGTATATGAAGTTAGCATGGTAACTATTACACCACGGAGGACGACTATATAGACCTTGAAACATGCTTGGCAGAATAAAGCTCACAGTAGAGGATTTGCTGTATCTGGACCAAGCGGTATCAACTGAGGGAAGCCTAGGCTTCCAAGGGGCTATTGATGGGTAGGTACAGGGAATTAGTTCAGGTAATGTGATGTAAAATTCCTCAAGATATTAAGAGAGGCAATTAAAAGAGCCGACCTGTCGAAACTGATTCTTGGCAGAACTTAGTTCGGTATTAATGTAAATACGTAGGAATGAATTGCAGCTGTATCCGATTTTATGGCCGGTGAGATTCGAGGATTTGATCAAGTCATAGGTCATTCGATATTTTGAGTTCGTCAAATTGTAAAGGAAACCAGTAATGGTAATGATGTAGTGCATATCTAAAAGTGAATGTGAACTGAGTTACTTTCGGTAAATTGAGTTTTCCTTAGAGAAAATATTAAGCTACTTATTAACACGGATATATAAACGGATATTTGTTATAGTATATGCCAAGTGTTAAATATAAACCTAAGGAACGTATCTTTCAATTTTTAAAGCATCTGATGTGTTGTGTCAGCCGAAATATTAGGATAAGCTAAACTTGAATGAACATTGTGTTTCCTAATAGTTTTTTAAAAACGAGTATGAGGTGATGGAGGCGTCAGACCATAGCGAGCTGCAGCGAACGACAGGGTCCTCTGGTTTCCAGATTAGGTTAGATTCATGTGTATGTCTGTAAATATACTGGTCGAAATGACGATTAAAAGGGATTTTCTGTAAGCTATTTCTAAGGGGTTTTGAAAAAGCAATGCAAATTAGGAGTTTTGGAGAAACACCATGTCTAAAAATGTTCTATAATCACAGTATTTTGTTATCATGAAGTATGCATATAATGATCATTAGCACTTACTTCATTAACATGAAGTAGAAAGAAGAATACCCTTTTGTAAGAATAGTTTGTTTGTAGAAGAAGAAGAAGGAAAGTCATTTGTTTGGAACATATTAGATTTTTGTTGTAATATTAGTGCAAATAAATGTGAAAGTTTGCATAACAAATACCAATCACTGCAAAAGTTAAAATTAATTTTAACTTCAGGGCCTTTTCGCACTTCTTCAACGTCATCTAAGGCCCAGAGGAATTGTGCACCTTGTAAGCCGTCCGAGTTAATCTTGATGTCGCGCCATGTGACAATGATGAAGTGTATTACTTGACACATGTTGCCCTCTTATGTGCAAGCTGCCAGCAAATGCAGTCTTCAGCCACCCACTTCAAGTTTGCAACACCGTTAGATAAGCTCTCACAACTTTGAGGCTAATGCAAGTGCTTTGCTACCTGTAGATCTGTTTACCAAGTTTGGTGCAAGGTTTCGACATAGACTGATAAATGGCTCCTTCTGGCGCTGTAAAAGTTATTTGTAACTCTTGCTGGAAGTGGACCTAAGAAAAAGTAATCTTTTGGGGAATCTAATCTCTAGTTCAACTGATTTCGTATGCAGTAGAGCTAAAGGATTAATTGCTTTATCTGGAGTAAAATCAACTTAAAGGCAGTCTAAAATATATTTAAGATGATGCTTTGTGAAATATTAAACAATTATTTTAATCTATTTTATCAAAAATGCACATAGTAGCTGGACAAGGTGTTGTATTTCCCCCAAAAATTGAATACCGAGACTTCACCGGAAATATGTGATTTGGGATCCCCCGAACCGAAAATGAAAAAAAGAAAAATAATTTTTAGAATAAGGTTCGTGTGTGTCTGTGAGCAAAATAACTCAAAAACAAAAAGTCGGTGAACACTAAACTGGGTATTTAAGTTTACTTCTTCGAAGGACCCGATACGAAGATTTTCGCAAAAATCTTTCCAACCCCAACTATTTAAATGGAACATTTTTCGAAAATGTTAATTTCTTAAAATGTTGCTCTAACGATTTTGATTAAACTGCAGTATGTTTAAGAATGTATATCGTATGTATCCATCTCTCCTTTGTTACAGGAACCACTTATCAATTGTTGGAAATTGCGTAGTATTACGCGAGTTGCATTCTTCACAAAACGGTCGCATATTTCACACGCTTTCTATTTTTCCCGGGTGTAACCATTTTTTCCGTTAAGAATTTTCTTTGTGAACACTGTTTATGTTTGTAACCGCAACACCGGTGAACTCGGATATTAATTTCACCACTTTTTTCACGGAAAATGTTGAATATTTCTCACAAAACTTACAATAAACATTCAACACCATAGTTTTTACATTTGCAGTCAACGGCTTACCAGCCTTATGCCCTATGTAACTCGACGAAGATGCAAGAGCAATCACGGCGACCGTCCTCCATGATTCTAAAGCAGCAACTGTTACTGTGTAAACAATATTGCTGAAATCCTGATTTTTTTAGTAGTGTTTAACGCCCCTTTTAACTACTCGTGGCACCGAGGCGATGCATAAATGAAGATGAAGCAACGGTGGAATGCGATGGCGGGGGAAACCGGAGAAAACCCGCTCCTGCGCCGCTTTATCTGCCACACATGCGGTCAGAAATCAGGTGACTCATACAAATAGCATGTTAAGGATTGTAGTTCTGTTTTAACGGTACAAATCAGAATCGATTTAACTCTTAGGTGTTGTATACAATATTACAAATTTAAAAATAAATTCATTCAGTAATTTAAATTATTAGCATGGTATTACATTCTTGCGCCACTGTGTTGTACCGCGATGCATTGGCCACATGGATCCGTTTTGGTGCGGATCAACCTAAGAGTGAGTAGAATATAGAGAACACCGGTCCCACATGGCGCGTGTGCATGTATAGTTTTCTCCAAAACATGAGGGCCTCAACGTAGTAAAATCCGTTTCCTGGAGACTCTGCTTGCGAGTCGAGATTCGCGCAGTTAGGAACCAGTACATGGAAGACTTGGCAACTGCGAGGATTACTTTTCAACCGCAAACCAAACTTCAAAGTCACGCCGAAGATCATCCTATTCTGAAAAATACTGTGTGTGTGTCAGTCGGCACTATAGGAGATCGAACTCTGTTCACACTTTGGGAGTAATATTCGCCAGGCCTGCTCCATACGATGAAGTTGCTTACTAATCTGTTAAAACAAATTCTCTTCTCAAAGGTGCCTTAAAGAAAATTATCATGTCGGTTTTCACGAGTAATGCTCCAATATTAATAAATAAATTATTACATTTTGAAAAATCAAAGGTTTGGAGAGTATAAAAAGTAAAAATGTAATATAAATGATGATGCATTTGTTAACTCGTTTACTCCAAAACTTGAATTTAGGTGAATAGTTTTAAAATACCTATGTGGCTTATTTTATTAAAACAATGTATTGAGCAAATAAAGAATATTATTTAAATAATCATGCAGGCTAGAATTTTGATACACTGCAAAAATATCACTATCATTGTATAAAATAACTAGTATCAATTTCAATAAAATATTTTGCATACTGTGCATTTTCCAAATTTCATAGATGCATCATCTAAAGTAATACGCATTAGTAAAATTTCAACATTATAGAGTTTCCAACAAAGGTTATTATTTTTAGTTTTATACTATGTACATAAATAACTAGAGCGGTTATTTAGAGTCAATAATTTTTCAAGGATGCCACACCAAGATCTTAACAAGATTCTCCACACTAATGTATCCTTAATTATTTCGTAGTTGGCTTACTCTCCATATACCTTTAGTACTGACCCCCCACCCCCGTAGAAAGCGGGTGCCAAGGATTCAGAAACCTGTCGGGAGTCAACGCCACGCAACACAGATTGAAGAACCTGGAACGAATGGTCGGCCCATAGCTAGGCATGAGTGTGAGGAAGTGAATGATATGAAATGCAAGCGAAATGGATAATAGGAAAAGTGATGATGGAGCAATTGGTGGAATGACTGACGATGGAAACAGGAGGAACCCCGCACAGATGTCGTTTCGTCTACCACAAATCCTTCATGCGGGCGCTTGGGATCAAAGAGAATGGCACTTCAAAACTAAGAACAATTTATAGAAAAGTTAGTGGAGGAATGTATGTGCATGCAGCATATCAAAATGTTACTCTCAGTACAACGTATGTAGAATGTACATAGTAGGTAGAGAAGGTACTGTATACCACCCAAAAATTCGATACCGAGATATTTTTTGACAGCATAACTGAAAAATTTGATGTGTTCCATTCACATGACCTCCTCTATATCTCTGCAACAAATTGTAGTTAAAAAGTTTATGCTTCTATTTAATTAATGCTACTTAGCAGAAATAGTCTTATTACTTGCTTCCTTGTAAGTAGAAGCGAAATGGGGATAGGGAAGCGAAATGGGGGAGGTTAAAATGATAGCCAAAAGCTGGTTGCTATGTAACTGAAGTTCCTTTGCTTGTATGGACAGGAGTTAAGACATTCCTGTATGAGAAAAATATTAGATTTTCAAAGCAGGAATATCTTAAAAATTATCAACTCCACGAAAACACTGTATATGACATAAATTGTGTGTTTCATCGCGAGCTACATTTAATGTGCAGTAAGTTTTCCCCTATCTCTTACAGTTTACCAGTTATGCAAAATTCGGTAAAATTCATCCAGAATAAAGCAGTCTTCAGGGGCTATTTCCAGAAAATTGAAGATATACATTTTATTTGTAACTGAAGTATTTTTAACATACGATATTTTAATCAAAATCGTTAGCTATTTTTAAGAAAATAAAATTTTTTGAAATGTTTTCCATGTAAAGGATAGTTTGGGGTGAGGGGATTTTCGTGAAAATCTTCGTGTCGCATACTTGGAAGATACCAAACTTAAATACCAAGTTTGGGCTTTAACTGTCTTTTCGTTTTTGAGCTATGCTGCCCACAGACACACACACACACACACACACACATACACACAGACAGTCACACACGGCTATTGTTCTAAAAATGTTTTTTTTTATATTCATAGAGTCTCAAAACCTGTATTTCCGGTGAAATCTCGGTATCGAATTTTTGGGTGCAATGCAATACCTTCTCTATACGCTATGTACATAGTTTCTATAGAGAAAGTAAAAACGAAAATCAGTTACATACTAAACTTAGTATTTAAGTTTAGCATTTTTAAAGAATGCTACATGAATATTCTTTCAATAAAATCCTCCATTCCAAATTATCCTTTACATGGAATATTTTTTCGAAAATCTAGATTTTCTCAAAAGAGCTCTCATGATATTTATTTAATTATCATTATATATCTAAGATATTTTGATCACAAATAAAATGTACATCTTGAATTTTCATCATATCCTCTTTCTCGAGAGCTTTTACATAACTGTAAGACAATATATAGACAACAATTACTACACAAATAATATAGATCCCTTTTAAACATACAGTTAGTTCATAATGCAGTTTTTGTAGATACGAACACTTCTGAGATTGTCCTTGTTATTGGTTTAAAATTTACAAAACTTAAAAGTGTCTAAATGGGAAGTCATTGTTAGTTTTTCTTTCTCATGATGAAGTATTTTAAAACCTTCATACAATTACCGACTTTAAAAAGAATTTTAACTATCGGTTAAGATGGTGCATCTGTGAAATATGATGAAAAGAGGTGAAAACCTAAAAAAAAGTATTTTTTTTCATACCTAATAAAATTGTATGAATCATAGCCTTTAAGAAAATAAGTTATTTTTTCACTTGGAGCACTTTAACTATAAATTAATTCAAACTGTAAATTCGCATACGCAAGCTTGTTAATAGGTACTCCAAACTTTAAACCTTATTTTCTCAAAAACCTTTTCTCTGGCACTTTTCCATACTTAAAATGCCCCTACGATGGCATTTTAGTTTCCATATTGTTATACTGCCTCTTAAAGAACATAAAAGAAACATTTTATATACTTTTAACCAAATAATGCTCCAATTTTGAGAAATTAATCATGCAATTTTAAAAAAATAGGGAGTTTTCAAGGGTACGAAAAGTAATATCTTTTTTATAATAATTACGGTTCATATAAGAGAAAATAATATGACAGATCTGTTCGTAAACGTATTTACTACAAAAACTTAACTGAATGAGTATTTTAGAATGCACCATGTGGCTCATTTTTATTGGAACAGTGAATTTAGACAACAACAACTAATACACAAATGATTCTGATAGCTAGATGCTTGACACATGGAGAAATATCACTATTATTGTGTATAATAGCTGTTATCAGTTCCAATAAAATATCTTATATAATGTGAATTTTTCATATTTTTCAAATGCATCACCTTAAGCCTAATTATAATAATAATAATAATAATAATAATAATAATAATAATCAACATTTCTCTATTCAGATTGTGGCTACAAAGAAATGTGAAATAAAGGTATATCTGCTAAGTTTAATCTCTATTAACCTGAAGGAGATAGAGGAATACGACTTTTAGGAATAATTTATAGAAGAACGATTAGAGAAAGTTGTGTGAATGTAACACATCAGATTAGCCTACATGGACAAATACACATATACTCTCCTTGTAACTTTAGTATAGCTGAAGAGATATGTTGACGCTAATTTGACATGGATGGTATATTTAATCTTTGGACCTTCATGCATGATGTGTGTGAGAGGTTGTAATTTTGTGAGAATCTGGTCGTTGCCTTGGGGTGCTTAACCCTGTAGGCGGACAGCGAAGTGACAGAATCAAGTTAAGGGAAGCCCCGCAGAGATGAGAGTACGTGCACTACTTCGCTGTGAATTCCTGAAACCAGAGGAGGCCATGCACCGTCCACAGAATATCTAATGGTCGCCCGCCTGACGTGACGCCAAAGTACGAGAGGGGGGCTAATTAATTAACGTGGTCTCCAGCAGCGAAGAGGGGTATCTACTAGTACACAAAACACACGCACACAGCGTGTAGCCAGGGCGGAGAAGGGGTAGACAGAGAGCAAACTAGTGCAAAGTAAAGGGATTTGTTGCAAGCGTCTTCCTCTCTCAGAAAAGTCAATATTTCCGGAATGTCTCAAGGGACGGCATGAATTCCCCTGGCATCTCTAGAACGTAGCTTAAATGAAAGTTCCATGGAAGGGGTTTGAGCTAAACAAACACCATCTTCACTACTGCTGCATATTTTCACTCCTGCACCTGATTTTCTCAACTTCCCTAATACTGTTGCTGCTAACAGGCAAACTGTTTAGAAAAATGTCGCGTTAGTTCGTGCTAAACTTTATAGTTTATAGTGAGAATTATATATGATAGATTTTCTATCTTCTCTTAAAGATTGAAATGTGTATGTACTCGTTCTCCTTAGCATTTAAGGCCTTGACATATTGTCAAGTTTTAATAATAAAGCAAATGGTTTTTGAGGATATACACTATTTGTTAGAAACGATAGGTCTGACAGAAAATTATTAATTTAGTGCCTCTACCTAAAATAAAGGCATATGCTTTAGAAAACAGGATAGCTTCATAGTTGGCCCACTTACATCACCTGAATTCTTAGTGCCTTTGGTTTTAGGACATATGGACCGCGCAGCGAACTTACTATGTGGGCCGCCCCGCAGTTATGGTGATTTCCTTTGGGCCGATTTCCAGTAGCTACCGCCACTGTCACGGTGCCTATATAAGGAAACTCTTAGCACCGAGGATGTCAGTTCAGAGAGACAGTCTAATGCAGTCGACAGCTGAGTGGAATGAAGAAGTTGGGCTCGCTGCTCGTCTAAGCGACGAATGAAGCTTTTGTTAACATCACTTATTACACTTACTGTTTTAAGTTCATAAAATTTAAGCACAAATTGTAGACAGTTTTAATTTTTTTATTATTTTGGGTAAATATAACAATGCTTCGTTGCAAGGTTAATAAATCATGCTTCGCTAATTATTTGCTGAGACTTCGATGAAGGGACTGTTAACTTTTAAGAATTTTGGATATAACACACATTTACGAGGTGTGATAAAAATAACGGAAATGTTTCTTTTTCTTAAACAATCTTTTTTTATGCATCCACATCAACTTTGTGTCCTTCAAATTAACTTCCTCTGATATAATACACTTCTGCCAGCACTTTTTCCAATTTTGGAAGCAACTCTGCAACTCACTTTTCCTTATGGTGTTCACCTACTTCAGAGATTCTATTTCTAGCTCACCAATAGTGGCTAAACGACGTCCTTTACATGTTCTCTTCAGTCTCGGAAATAGAAATAAGTCGCATGGGGCCATGTCTTGCAAATAAGGTGGCTAAGGCAACATAACGTTTCTGTTTTTGCCAAAAACTTACCAACGAGCGTTGAGGTATGAATAGGGCGCTATCCATGAATGATTTTGCAAACATGCTGGTCGTTTTCTTCGGATCACTTCATGTAAACGGCGCATAGCTTCTAGAGAGTATTCCTTATTCACTACATAGCCATATGGCAGATCCATTTCTTTGCATCTACCATATTGTGGTCAGTAATAATAGGATGCACAGGGGATCGTCGTCTTCTTCAGAGTCATCTCGACCCAGTTTGAAACGTTGATACCACTCGAAACCCTTTGTCTTGCTCATAGTAGATGTGCCAAAAGCCACAGCCAACATTGCGATCACTTTTTTCTCTTTTTAAAGCAAAATTTAACATAAATTTGCTGAGCCTTCGAAAACACGTATAGCCCTTTTAACTGTCCACATAAACTAAGTATTTAAAACAGCTGAAAATGCAAACATGTATTAGAAACATGTCTACCTATAAGACGAAAAAAGCTTTTAAAAACCGGTTATACAAAAAAAAAAAAAAAAAAATTGTATAAAACCTGCGAAACTAAAACAATCCCATAATTTTTTGATCACATCTCGTACATTAGCGAAATAATTGTTGGCTGTTGAAGGTTTGAAGGAAAATAATGTAAAAATATGGGAAGTCATCAGTTTATAACATGCAATCTAATAAAAGTCTGTTTTATTGTAGCTGCTACATTATGGTTAAATATTACATTTTAAACACCTAAATGCGGCAACAATAAATATGTTTCACTATTCAATACACCAATAATCAAATATGTAGCATTATTTCTAGCTTAGAGTCTATATATTTTCCCATGTGTGTGCTTTCCTTTCCGCTCCTCTGCTTGTTAGTAACGGTTGCTAGCTCTCTATCTCGCGCTTGCGCAGGTGTGCTGTGGTCACTTTTAAAGACACTGGAACAGACAGAGTGGCAATCTCCATACTGAACCTCAATGAAATGTCTATTATGGTTAATTGAATAGTATACAAGCTATCATAATGAAAATTTCACCACTTATAATACAATTTCTTGTAATTTAGAAAACACAGTCAAACCATAACTTAGGCGAATAATTGCTAACTTGTTGATATTGCATTAAACAACAAAATTTGCAAAATTTGTCATATGTCTTCTAAAAAAATAATAAAATAGCTAGAGCTATAATTTTTTGTACGTATTCAACATGTATTCTTATGAGAAACCGGTGAAAGCTCTTTGTTATCTGGGTATGAAATTCCTTAAAAAAAAAAAAAAAAAAAAAAAAAAAATTATATATTTTTCAGAAAAGTATATTTTATTTTTAGTTAAAATGTCTTAATCTTCATCAGATATGTCAAATAACTTGTTTTTAAAGCGACTACAATATCTGAAGTAATTAATTTTATTTTTTAAGGAGAAGAATGCACCTAAAGCAGAAAAGTTTGCAAATGTTCCTGTTTATTCCAATATCAACAAGTTATCAAGCAGCAGAGCAACCGGCTAAAGATCGAGAGATCCATGGTTCAAATCCCGGCTATGACACTAAATTTTTCAGTATGTCCCTACGTATCCAACTCCTGTCCTACTCACCGCTTGTGCGAAAAACAATTAAATTAACATTAATTGATCGTAACAGTTAGCTAAACTATGAAGCACGGGACTTAAAGTACTTACCATATTATAAGTCGTCATTGGGGTTTGTCATCTCAAAATAATTTGATCACTTTGTGGTTTACCGGGAAATATGCGAGTCAGTTGAGGAATTTAATCCCTTGCTGGCATTTTGTCATGGTAACTCAGTGGTAGAGTAACCGGTTAGAGATCGCGAGATCTGTGGTTCACATCCCGGCTATGGCATTTAATTTTTCATTCTCACCCTACCTATCCAACTGTTGTCCTACACATGGCTTATGTGAAAAAATAATTAAATTAACAATAAGTATTAATATTAATTAAAATATAGTAATAAATAATTAAAATGCTGGTTGGATGCAAGTGAATTCTATGAGAAAGAAATATCTGGTAGTTATTGTTGTGTAGCTGTTTTATTATAAAAATAACTTGTTGACTGTGAGTTCATCTGCAGTATCCTAAATAGAATGCATTTGACAATTTTATAATGAAAGCACTTCAGGTAGAGAACAGAAAAATTCAAGAAGCCTGGAGTGGGATGTTCTACATTAATAGCGGAGAAATCTAAACAAAATACGAGTTAGTGTGCATTGAAAAAAATGATTAACCAACTGTTTGACTTACCATACGTGTGCTTTTTGAGTTCTACCAATATTGCGGTTTGTTTTGTTTCTATAGCAACCAGGTTAGATACATCCTGTAACAACGTTAGGTCGGTAGCAGAAATTTGTTTCAACGCTCAAAAAGGTTATCAAGGATGAAGGTTTCAGTGGCTATTACTATAAAATTCAAGGTATACATATTATTTGTCGTGTAAATATATTTAATGTAGTTAGATAGGTAGAGTCAGACTGAAAAATTCAATTCCATAGCCAGGATTTGAACCACGGATCTCCCGAGCTCTGGCTGGTCGCTCTGCCACTGAGCTATTATGCCGGTATAGCAAAGTATTTCTCAACTGACTCGTATGTTTCCCGGTAAACCACAAGGTGATCTCAAATTATTTTCAGATGCCAACCCCAATGGTGACTTACAATGTTGTTAGTACTTCAGTCCCCAGGATTCAAAGTATAGCCAACTATTATGGCCAGTTGACCATGTTTCATGGTAGCTCAGTGGCAGAGCAACCTGCTAGAGATCGGCAGATCCGTGGTTTAAATCCCAATTATGGAATTGAATTTTTTAATTAAACCTATATTAAAGATATTGGAATAATTGTTTTTTTTTCACACAAGCCGTGTGTAGGACAAGAAGAGTTAGACTGATAAATGCAATGCCATAGCCGGGATTTGAACCACGGATCTCCCGACTATGGTATTGAATTTTTCTGTCTACCTTACCTATCCAATCTTTCATATAGGTTATACTAATCAAAATCGTTAAAACTACTTTTGAGAAAAAAAAAATCTATAATTTTTCATGAAAAGGGTAGTCATGGCTGACGGATTTTCTTGAATATCTTCCTGTTGGATCTTTGTAAGATACTGAACTTAACTATAGAGTTTGATTTCAACCTACTTTTCGTTTTTGAGTTATGTTATTCACACATACCACAGATATCTTTTTCTAAAAATGTTTTTTTTTTTGGCTCAGGGAACTTCACAACCTGTATTTCCAAAACTCTTTTATTTCTGGGTGGCATACACGGCCTTCTCTATACTATGTGTATAGTACGTTTAGCGAAAGTAACAATTCTATTGCAATTTTGGAAAATGGCGTTTGCTTAATAGTAGCTCATAAATATGATGAGATAAGCTTTAGTAGCCACTCTATGACATTCTAATGGAATTAAATTCGTTAGTAACTGCCCTCTAGAGCAGGTAGGTAATGTTTTAAAACCAGTAGATACACTCCTAGGTTATTCTTGGTATATTGTGAATGCTAGCATTAGGGCATTTCCATTATCTGTAATGGAAGTGTAATGCCACAGGCAGTTTTTATTTGTCTGTATGTACGCGTGCTAAAACAGTCATATGTAACACGATATTACCATTCTGTGTATACTTTTGGCTCTCATGATGCTAGTATTACTAGTAGAGCTTACAGATTGCTTCATTTTTGTAGTCAATATGTATTCATTGTCCAATATGATTGGTAGTATCAAAGAAAGCTGAAAATCCTTTTAAAACTCCATCTGTTACTTCTATATCTACACAAATTGTATTGTGCTACAAAGTTTATTTCATTTAATTTTACAGTGAACTTTGACTGGTTTATTGTTGCGGTCTTAAAATATATATTTACTTCTATAAGGTTTCTCAAGGAACCATTGGGTTATTACGAGGGATCGTGAATTCGTTACAATTTTCAAATACTTATACCTTATCTTCGGCTTCCTTTCAAGACATTATGCACAAAAAGTAGAGTTTCAGATCTAAACGTAATGTATGTTTGGTGAACCATTAAAAATTGCGTTACGTGACTTTCTCTACCTTAATATAGTTTATCAGAAGTACACATTTTTATATTCTCTATACGTGCTATGCACATAGTGTATAGAGAAAGTATTGCGCTCCACCCAAAAATTCAATACCGAGATTTCACCGGAAATATGAGTTTTAGGCTCCCCCTGTATAAAAAAAATTGTAGGAAAAGGTCCGTGCGTGTGTGTGTGTGTGTGTGTCTGTGAACACGATAACTCAAAAACGAAAAGTCGGTAAAATATGAAACTTGGTATTTAAGTTTAGTATCTTCCAGGGATGCGACACGAAGATTTTGAGGAAAATTCCCTCACCCTAAACTACTCTTTACATGGAAAAAAATTCGAAAATATTGATTTTCTCAGAAAAGGCTGTAACAATTTAGATTAAAATGCCGCATATTAAAGATATCTATATGACAAATAAAATGTATATCTTGAATTTTTGGGAATAGCCTCTTTATCTGAATGAATTATACGTAACTGGTAAACCGTAAGAAAAAGCAAAAAGTTACGCACGAAAAGGTAGATCACGTTAAAGCACACAATTTATGTTATAAGCTTTTTTCGTGGAATTGACGATTTCTGAGATATTCCTTGTTGTTTGCTTCAGTTTCAAAATACTTAAACTTTTCTCACACGGAAAGTGGTAAATTCCTGGCCCTACATAGAAACGGTTTTCAACCGCATGGGAACCAGCTTTTAAAAGATGACTAACGTTATAGCCTAAAGTATTCCCTTATTTTCTTCTTCCTACAAGGAAGTAAGCAATTAATACAATTTCTGTTGATGTTTGTTTCGCTTAGACGGAAGAATATGCTTTTTAACAATAATTTGTTACAGTCATGTGAATGGAACACATCAAATGTTTACTTTCTCTACACTTACTATGTACATAGTGTATAGAGAAGGCATTGCATGCCACCAAAAAATTCGATGTAGAGATAATTACCAGAAATAGACGTTTTAGGGTCCTTTATATCTTAAAAAAAGGTATTTTCAGAAAAAAGTCCGCGTGTATGTATGTCCATGTGTCTGTGAAAAACGATAAGTTGGTAAAATACCAAGCTTTGTATTTAAGTTATTATCTTCCAGGGATATGACACGAAGATTTTGGGAAAAATCCTCCCACCCCAAACTATCATTTACATGGGGAAAAAATCTAAAATTTTGATATTCTCAAAAATTACTCTGTTTTGATTAAAATACCATATATTAAAGATATTTATATGGCAAATAAACTGTTAATCTTGAATTATTTTGGAATATAGTCTAAAGACCTATTTATTCTAAACGAATTTTGCTGAATTTTGCCTAACTGGTAAACCGTAAGAGATAGACAAAGCTTATCACGTTAAAACACACAATTTATGTTATATACATTTTTTTCGTGGAACTGACTATTTTCCTTATTATTTGTTTCTCACACGGAAAGTTGTAAACCCCTGATCCTGCATAAAAGCTGATTTCAACCACATGGCAACCATCTTTTAAAAGATATCACTTTAGCCTATGTATTCAGTTATTTACCTTCTACTTACAAGGAAGGAAGTGATTAGGACAATTGCTGCTAATGATTATCTCGCTTATCATAAAGTAGATAGAAGAATGTAATATAAATTTTAACCTAACTGTAAGACTATGTAGCTGTATATTGATAGACAATGTAGTGTAAGTCAAAACGACCTTAACCCTTAGTTGCCTGCATTAGTACACTACAATGCCGTTTTTCCTTTAACTCAACCTTAAAACTAGAGTTCTAGTAAAAATATATGGGAATAAACCTATAACATTATTATATGAAATAATAGAGAACATAGAAATGAAAATAAATGTAGATTCTTTATTAATCTGTTTCTTCCTAATTAAAAGTCTACATTCTTCTAAACCAGTTTTCATAATGCTGCCAAAGGTACCTCCAAAAAGTGGTTCAAATGGCCATAAGTGTTAGCTGATAGGTAATGGACTGGCCATCCATTCAAAGACAAATGTTGTAAGTTCAAATGCCACTGATTGTGGTAAATGATGGGGAGAACCCAAGTAAAAATGCTTTGGGTTACATTTGACTGTAGTTATTTGGTTTTTACTGTTTTATTTATTTAAAAAAATCACTGCAATTTTAGGGCAAAGATTGTATATATTTTTACAGTATAAAACAGTCTTGATTACTTGTTGTTTATGGTTGAATGTTAGTATAACATGAAATTAATCCTAGAGTACAGCCCTATTTGTATAGTTGTGATTAAAAGAAGCGGAATTTATAGGTACCGACAGGCAAAATAGGGTTAAAAAAATTATTTTTAACAACAATTTGTTACAATGACGGAGGGAAAGTCATGTGAATTTAACATGTAAGATTTTTGTGCTTGGAATGGAATGTTTTCTTAACCCTCTAGGGAAAGTAAAACACTGTTTTTTTTTTGTTTTTTTTTGTTTTTTTTTTTTTACTTATGCCAGTATGCTAGTAATGATCCACTTTCATTTTCCAAGTTGTATTTAAACTGCTTTAATATAGGTGCTTAAAAACTACATTATGTAAAGCGGCTACCAATTAACATTTTCTAGAAATATTGTACATACTTGCAGGTCGCTATGCATATCCAAGAAGCCTGACAGTGAAGTTGGCAAACAGTTGAAAGCAAACATCTCTCCCTTCAGGACAGTTCTATCCTTATACGGTTTCTTCAGCGTTTGCGAAATTGAGTTGGGATTTACTGCCTCATCTACTCTACAGCCTTGGTTCCGTCTGATTACTTTTGGACTCCCTTCTTGGATCTGTAGAAAAAGCAACCAAGAGCAATGATCCCATCTTCTTGTGCATTGCCGTAAGTTTGTCTACTATTATTGCAACTTCATTAAAGTATATATTCCAAATAATATATTTTTACTTTCTCTATCATATACAATGCAGATAATAATTAGAGAAAGTATTGCATTCCACCGCAAAATTTGATAGCGAGATTTCACCAAAAATACCTGTTTGAGGACTCCCAATAAACAAAATTCATTTGTCATTTCTCTGCTACTTATTAGTAGTGGAAACATTCGATGTTGAACTTGTACCGGAAATATGTTTTAATTACAACTAAATAAAAAAAACAATCAGAAATTGTGTGTTAATGTTAGTGGGCTAGTTCATGTGTGAACGGGATAACTAAAAAACAAAAAATCTAATATCTTACATTCACACGACTTTCTCTACTCCTTCTGTAACAAATTATTGCTAAAATAAATTATTCTTCTACCTACTTCTTGCTAGTCAACATGAATACTAGCTGAAACAATCTTATTTCTTTGGATAGGTAGAGTAAGACTGAGAAATTTAATGCCATAGCCGGGATTTGAACCACGGATCTTGCGGTCTCTAGCTGGTTGCTCTACCACTGAGCTAACAGAACAACATGCCAGCTTAGCTTGAATTTTTCAACTGACTCGCAGGTTTGAGAATACAACCCCAGTGGCGACTTACAATGTTGTGAGTACTTTAAGTCCCAGGATTCATATTATAGCCAACTATTATGGACAGTTGTGATATTTTAATTGTTTTCTCATAGAAATCGTGTGTAGGACTCTACCGCGTGTAGGTAGAGTCAGACTGCTGGCATGTTGCCATGGTAGCTCAATAGTAGAGCAAACGGCTAGAGACCAGGAGATCCGTGGTTCGAATCCCAGCTATGGCATTGCATTTCTCAGGCTTACTCTACCTATCCAACTCCTGTCCTACACACGGTTTTTGTAAGAAAACAATTAAGATTATCACAATCTTATTTCTTTGCTTCCTTGTAAGTAGAAGAGAAATAATGGAATACGCTGGGCTGAAACGATAGTCAAATCCTTTAAAAGTTTCTTCCTTGTGGTTGAAATCCGTTACTTCTGCATAAATGGGCGTAGAGTAACTGTATGAGAAAATTTTAGGGTTTTTAAAAGTGAATCGATATACAAGAAATATCTCGGAAATGGTAGCTCCAGGAAAAAATTGAGATGACATAAATAGTGTATTTTAACCAGATGTATATATTTTGTAGTACATTTTTGGCTTGTCTTACTATCTACCAGTTATTCAAAAAGTGAAGAAGTATTCAGAGGTTGTTCCCAGCACATTCAAGATATAATTTTATTTATTATGCAAGTATATTTAGTATACGGTATTTTAATCATCATCTTTAGTCATTTTTAAGATAATCAAAATTTTCAAAATATTTTTCATGTAAAGGGTAGCTTGAAGTGAGGCAAGTTTTCTCAAAACCTTCGTGTCGCATCCTTGGAAGATACTATACTTAAACATCAAGTTTGGTATTTTACAATTTTTTACCAAATTATTAGAGTTATCATGTTCACACACTCACACGCAATATCTTTTTATAAAAATGCTTTTTTTGGATTCAGGGGACTGTAAAATGTGTATTTCCAGTGAAATCTAGGTATCAAAATTTTGAATGGAATGCAATATCTTCTCTATGTGGTGTGCAGCCAAGTAGAAAAAGTAAAAATCTATTATATACCATAGTTGATATTTAAATTCTCAATTTGAAAGCATGCAACTCGAGGATTTTCAAAAAAATTCTTTCACACTGAAATACCACTTACATAGGATAGTTCAGAAAAGTTAAACCATAAGTGATAGACAAACTAGTAATACTCAAAATGTATGTCTCGACAAACACAATAATTTATATTGAAATCATTTTTTGCAGAGTAAACCATCTCCGAGATTTTCCTTGCTAGCTACAATCTTCCCATACCTACTTATATTTGTTTCACGTGGGACGCCATTATATGTTTTTCTTTCTGCTCAAGCAGTAGAAACGGAATTTTATTGCCATATAATAGCGATCAACTTTGTAAAACTTCGACTATCACCTCAGTTTGCCCAATTCCCATATCCTTTTATTTCAAGGAAATACGAAATGACAATATTTCTGTAAATGTTATCTCGACTAATCCAGGTTTATAGATAAAGTCTATTGCTAACGAGTGTCTGAAAAGAACATGACTGAAAAACGAAGAGTCACTTAAATACCAATTTCAGTTTCAATTCAGTATCTTTCAAGGATAAAAAACAGTACTTTAAACAAAATCTCTCTCCAAACTATTCTTTAGATGAAACTTTTACGAAAATGCTGATTTTTTAAAATCAATGGTTTGTTTAATAAACCATAAATTTTGAGGCATTTGCAAGACAAATGAAATGTATATCTTTCATATTCAGGAAGTATTTTGATTTTGGGTGAGTTTTGCATAACTGGTAAAATGTAATAGATACACAAAATGTTATTTCACAAAAGATAAAGATCTCATTTAATTTTTTTGGGTAGTGTTTAACGCCCGCTTCAACTACTAATGGCACCGCAGGCGGTGACACTGATGATACATGAATGATGATGGAGCACCGGTGAAATGCGATGGCGGGAGAAACCGGAGTACTCGGAGAAAACCCGCCCCAGCGCCGCTTATCCACCACAAATCTCACATGCTGTCACTTGGAATCGAACCCCGGCCGTCTAGGTGAGAGGCGAGTGGTCTAGCCACTCTGCCACGGCACGGTCAGATCTCATTTAAGTAGACAATTCATGACACATTTTTTTTTGTGAAGTTAATCGGATCTGTGATATTTCTAGTTATTGGTTTTAACTGTCCAATAACCATTTATCTGAAATGGGAAATCATTATTCGTTTTTTTATCCTGGTCACACAAAGAAAACGAAATTTCAATAAAAATGACATAGCGATCCGCTTTTAAAATATTTGAATATCGTTGTAGCCTACTACACTCCGCTGTTCTCATTATATCTTTATGGGAATATGATATTAAACGATTTTTGCTAAATGTTTAATTCTATTAAAGAAAAGCACGTAATATTTACAAAGAAAAGTTAGCTTTAACTGCCTCTGTGGTCAAGTGGCCAACGAGAAGCCCCGAGTTTGATTCCCGGATTCGATAACCGGATTCCTCCCCTCAGGCTCTACAAGTATAAATGTAAGAGTGAACGTGTATTTATTAGTGCATTAGTAACCAAAGTTAAGAAAAGATACATTTCAGCGATAACAATTTATTCTCTATTCAAAGTTTAAGGTGGCTATACATATAAATGGATGTGTTCCATTCACACGACTTTCTCTAAATCTCAGCAACAAATTATTGTTAAAAAGCTTATTATTCTATTTACTTCATGCTAATAGAGAAAAAAATAGCAGAAATGGTCTTACTACTTGTCCCATCTAATTAAAATGGAAACAAGGTGGACAATAGGCTAAAGTGATAGTGAAAATCTGGTTGCTTTGTTTGTAAGGTCAGGAGCTGATTGATTCTCGTATGAGAAAAGTATAAGTATTTTAAAACTGAAAACAATAACAAGGAATATCTCAAAAATGATCAAACCCACAAAAAATGTATATAATATAAATGTTGTGTTTTCACATCTACATTTTCTATTCGGTAAGATTTTGTCTACCTCTTACGGTTTACCAGTTATGCAAAATTCCGTAAACTTCATCAAGGATAAAGATGTTTTCAAGGGTAATTTCCAGAAAATTCAAGATATACATTTTATTTGTCATATAATTATATACTATACAATATGTTAATCAAAATAGTTAGAACCATTTTTGAGAAAATCACAATTCTCAAAATTGTTTCCATATAAAGGGTAGTTTGTGGAGGAGGGATTTTCCTGAAAATCTTCCTGTCACATCCTTGGAAGTTACTGAACTTAAATACCAAGTTTGGTATTTAACAAACTTTTCGTTTTTGAGCTAGGTTCCCCCCCCCCCACACACAGGCAAATACACACACCGACAGACACTTAGGCAGACAGACAGATACATACGGACATTTTTCTAAAAATGTTTCTTTTTTGGATTCTGGGGTTCTCAAATCATATATTTTCGCTGAAACCTTGGTATCAATTTTTGAGTGCAATAAAATACCTTCTCTATACACTATGTACATAAGAGTAACCTTCTTTCCACTTCATACTAAAAGAGGTAAGCATTAGCAGAATGGTCTTAATAAAATTGATCTAAGGGAATACACTAGGCTAAAGTGATAATTATTTGATTTAAAATCTGTCGCTATGGAGGTCACTCATTCGTTTCTTGCATGACCAGGAGTAAACAAAAGAAACACGGATTGAAGGTATTTTAAAATTTAAGCCAATAATAAGGAATGTCCTGGAAAGGTTAGCTTTATAACAAAAATGCAAAGGACATAAACTATTTGTTTTGACGAGATATACATTTTTGTGCAGCAAGTTTTTGTCTATCTGTTACCATTTACAAAAGTAATTTAGAATGAAGGGTAATTTAGGAACTATTCTCAGGAAATTCAAGATATCCATTTTGTCAAATAAATATCATTAAATTAATGTTTTTAATCAAAATCGTTAGATCCACTTTGAGAAAATCAAAATGTTGGAAAATGTTTCTATGAAAAGGTTAGCAAACGGATGGGAGATTTTCTTGAAATTCAGTTGTATCTTTGGGAGATACCATATCTGCTTAAATAGCAGGTTTGGTAGTTAACACACACAAACACGCGCACCACACAGAGACACACACACATACTCTGACTTTTCTTTAAACATTATTTTGTTTTATTCAGAAGTCTCAAAACATTTCGTGTGAAAACTGTGTATCAAATTTTTGTTTGGAATGTAATATCTTCTCTACCTACATGTACATTATACATATGTGGTAGAGAAAATAAACATTAAAAACAAAATTGAAAATACTTTTGTTGCTGAATGGTAATAGATAGTCATATATGTTATTGTAATAAATGCGATTTCTGTGGCATATTGTTTTGCTTTTTACTTTCTCTACACGTACTATGTACTTAGTGTATAGAGAAGGTATTGCACTCCACCAAAATTTTTGATTCCGAGATTTCATCCGGAAATATATGTTTTAGGGTCCCCTGTATACAAAAAAAGTATTTTCAGAAAAAAGTCCATGTGTGTCTGTGTCCGTGTGTCTGTGAACACGATAACTCAAAAAAAGAAATTGGTATTTAAGTTTAGTATCTTCCAGGGAAGATTTTGAGAAAAACCCCCCACCCCAAACTACCTTTTATATGGAACTATTTTCGAAAATTTTGATTTTCTAAAAAATGGCTCTAACAATTTTATTAAAATATCGTATATTAAAGATATTTAGCTGACAAACAAAATGTATATCTTGAATTTTCTGGGAATAGCCTCTGAAGACTACTTTATTCTGGGTGAATTTAACTGAATTTTGCATAACTGCTAAACCATACTAAATGGAGAAAAACACACAAAAAATGTAGAGCACATTAAAACACACAATTTATGTTGTATACATTTTTTTCGTGGAGTTGATCGTTTTTGAGATGTTCCTTGTTTTTTGGTTTCAGCTTTGAAAGACTTAACACATTGCAACCGGCTTTTGATATTACTTTAACCTATGGTATTCCAATACTTCTCTTGTACTTACAAGGAAGCAAGTAACAAGATTATTTCTGCTATTTTCTTCTCGATTAGCGTGAATTAAATAAAAGCATAAGCTTTTTAAAAATAATTTGTTGCAGAGATGTAGAGAAAGTCATATGACTGGAACACGTCAGATTTTTAGAGTATAGCTTCAACAAATAGACAAGTTTTAACAAGGTGACCAATATAATATTATATTTGATAATTCGTGCATATGTTATAGAAGAGCATAAGGTATCCAGTAGTAAAAACAGCAAAAGGAATTTAGTTTCAATTATTGCCGTTCTTACTGTTCTACTGATAGATAACTACTGGGGTATGCAGACTTACCATGAGATGGCGTTTAACCTGTCGTCAGTGATTCAAGGTCACTAAAAGTAATCTACACCAACAAAATATATGTATGTATTTATTTCTCTGCAAGTGGGTATCACCCGGTGGCAGAGTTGTATATGTATACAAGATATATAAACAATAAATCACAGCTGCCAGTTTATGGCTTTGTAAGCTAGATATAATAGTTATTTACAACAAATATGAAAACATTAATTTTTTCTTAATTCAGATTAATATATTTCATAATTAGAATCACCAACCAATTTAACATTTTTATTTACAACAATATAAAATCACAAGCATTTCATTTAAGGAATATTTACAAAAATTGTCCAATATTAATATCAAGATTTCTCCTAAATTTCTCCAGACAGAAGACAACACCGAAAGGCTGCTGCAGGCAATTCATTCCAGTCTTTTATGGTTCTATTTACAAAGGAGAACTTTCCCACGTCAGTTCTGTGTCTTCTACCCTTAATTTTGAAAGGATGATCGTTTCGCTAATAGTAAGTTGGGGTTTTCCAGTTTGACAGTAACGTCCTCCCATGCGTTTAAGCCAGCGTAAGCTTTAAATAAAGCGCACAACCTCTGTTTCTCACGCCTAACTTTCAACGGCTCCCATTTTATCCCCTCAGCGTTTGTAGGCCCAAAATATTTACCCCTTTTTATGAATTTTATAGCCATTCTCTGGATCTTTTCTAACGAATCAATTTGATTTACTCTATACGGGTCCCAACAAGTTACTCCAAATTCCATGACCGGCCGCACTAAGGACTTGTGCGCGATTTCATTGGACTTTGCGCTCCCCTTTTATAAAATCCTCATTAGGAAGTGCAGTGTTTTCCACGCTTTCTTAGATACAGAATTTACCTGCTCGTCCATCTTTAATGTTAAGCAGATGCTTCATAACAAAAGTGGTGATTTGATGTAAAATGTATAACTAACATTCCACATTAGCATGTAATAAGGAATGTTTTACTAATACGTACATATAAACCGCAAAATTCTATAGCTACGAAAATTTTGAATGAAACACCGGTTATGTAAGTTCTACTTATTGACGTTAGTTTGAGTGTAACTTGGAGCCAACTGTTTTTGGAATACCTACACCTGATATAGGTTACACAACAGTTATAGGTTATGCAAGCCACGCCTAGTGGTATGCTTGAAACCTCGCGCACTGTGATCTATATGGATCTGGATAAAAAACAAAATTCTGATGTTTTACACTCACATGACTTTCTCTAGCTGCTCTACAAACAAACTTCTTACAAAAGATTATTCTTCTTTCTACACAATGTTAATTGAGGTAAACACTCGCAGAATGCTCTTATTACTTAGTTCCTATAAGTAAAAGGGAACTAAAGGAATGCACTAAAGTTATAGTAATATACCCAAGGTCGCGGGTTCAAACCCGGCGGACGATGGATTTTTTCGGGTGTAAAAATCCTTAGCATGGCTTCCTTTGGAAGGGAAGTAAAGCCGTTGGTCCCGTGTCGTAGATTTACGACACGTAAAAGAACCTCAAGCCTGATAAGAGAGGCCTCTGAGCAAAATTAAGCGGTCTTTCACGCCCAATATAGAATGGGACGCTGAGAACCACAGCAGGTAAAGAGCGTCCATAAATAACACGCCATTTCCATTTTTTGCGGCTACATGGAAGAAGAAAGTGAATCATGTTCACAAAATAATACGAAAAACACAGGAACTATACGGAATCATCAGTGAATGTGAACCACTTGGTGACTACGAAGATGATGACAATGACGATGATACTTTCCAGAATGATGACGACGGAGACTTTGATGGAATTGAGGTATTATAATTCTAAACTGGTGAAAATCATTTTGTTATACCTTTTTCTCATTGTAACGAGCTATTTTGCATCAATTTCTTCTGTATTGTCGTAAATACCTAATGTATCTACATGCGTTACAGTATCACTGTTATTTTCTGTTAACACCAATAATAACGAATTAGTTTCACTATTTATCGCATTCATTTACTATGTACACTGTTTATATTCGTCGTTACACAGGAAAGAGACAATTGAAATCAGCTGTTGTTGTTTACTAATTACTCTGGCAACACCGCAAAAGCAGCATAGCCAATCTAGTCGCCCTCCGTGGTGTAATGGTTACCATGCTAACTTCATGTACCCAAGGTCGCGGGTTCAAACCCGGCGGAAGACGATGGATTTTTTTCGGTATGTTTCTGTTCTGGCCACCACATGCATCAGACCAAGCAACCATTTGGGACGAATTCACATTTCCTTGCACATATTTCTGGACACAGCTCCCTATCTCTTGAGGCCCTCTGGAGGCTATTCCCTCATGCCAAATATACATATAAGCTTGTTGAGTAGCTAAATTGTGCACACCAAGATTAAAAGCAGAAAGCTGGCGTTTGTAGTAAGCTTCATTAGTTGACAATTTTGGAAGAGGAAAAGCTTTTTCAAGGTCAAAAGAAATCACGTGGACTTTTTCTTCCATACCGCTATGATATAATTTTCACGAGCTTTCTTAGCACTTTCTACCTGTCGATGGTGTAATTCCTGCATAGCCTTCAGTCTTCTGCGCTCTTTTTTTATTTTGCTCAGAATCTATCTGCACTTTCAACTCGTCACATGTCTTGCATGTGTCCTTTTTGGGAGATTTGAACTTAAGGTTGAAATCTCGATAGAATATGCGTTTATATGTAGTTTCACTTGCACAGTTTCTGTTCCAATCAGCACCATTGTCATTTTCTTGCCTCATCATTTCCTTGTAGAGGCAATACATTTTTCGCAGATTAAGCTCGCATGGTAAGTACTTCAAGTTTGGAACTTGTTGCGTTCATAATGGCTTGTGTAGCAAGGGAAAGACTGAATATGATTGTGAATTCTGGTAAGTATTTCATTAGAAGTAGCATTTGCAGGTACATGTTTACCTCGTTTGTCCTCGAAAGTACCTGAATTGGCTTTCTTCAAGGCGCGGTGAACTCTTGCACTGTCAACTTGCAAAGTATTCATAAATATGGCGAACAGTTTCATTGCTTGCATTCAAGTAATATTCTCTCGATTGTCCTTTTCGGGTGTCTTCTCCTTTTCTATGACGTTTAACAGCAACTATTTTCACTGCATTTGTTAGCATAGCTGTTGTGTTTCCCAAGACCCATTGCTGTAAAACATATCAAAGTTTATTTTCCGCTGTTCAGAAGTTATTCTCTCTTTACATTTCCAGCGACAGTTACAGTCATAACTCTCGCAGAATTTCTTTGCAGGAACTTTCAATCCATTAATATTTTTGTATGGTTTTTTACAATTTCGATTTCTTTTTCTAATGTTCTTCTTCCATATTTCAGGGTTTGCTTTCCTGCGTCTTTTTGGTGGAGGACAGCTAGAGTAGCTATCTGATGACAAATCTGAAAATAATACGCAATTTTATAATATAAATAATTAATTTCATAATAATGGTAATAATAATAACTGTTATTTTGTTATTTATTGTTATTAATTTACAAAAGAAGTTCAGCAAGTCCCGTTTCTTCATCTTTTGCGAAAATAATTTTCGTTAATTATACATTGTGGCGGGTACAAGCTGTCCGGTCACAGAGACACTCAATCAAGATAGTACATAGTTGAAATCGTAACCAAGAGATGTCGCTATCACATGAAGAAATGAACAAAACTCGTGTCGCATAGTTCACTTCGCCTGACCACGTATTTACGAATTTTCATAATCTGATAGCCTAAACATTTTGGAAATATTACTCATAGTATTTAAAAAATAACAGTTTTACTTACTTAGTCAGATTCAGGTGAATAATCTTCATCGGAAAACGCCGAGAAGTCCGAAGGTGTGCAGCTATGTCAATAATTACACTTGTGACAATGCGCTCATTAAGTGATCTTCCCGCCTACTTAGTTCACTTTCCCTGACTACAGTGTCACCAAAATCTAGTCAGCAAAAATGAAATTTACCTACAGTAGTTTAATGGGCTGAATGCGGTCTTGACCTTTAAAAAATGTCTCTTGGTTCACTCTGGCATAACACTCTCCAATTTAGAATGGGACGCTGAGAACTATAGCAGTTAAAGGGCGTCCATAAGTAACACGCCGTTTACATTTTATAGTCAATCTTACGCGAAACCACTCGAACTGTCAAGTACAAGGATTCAGCGGCGGGGGCATAGACTACGGAAGGCGACCCTTGCCTCGAAAACCATCCCAGTGTAGCAGTTGCCTATCGTGGACGATGAACGTCCCTTAAACCAAGCAGTACTGTTTCCTTAGAGTAGGCATCCATCATCCATCCGGCACCGTCATGTCTCATGAAACACCTAAAAGTTGATACCGAAGCGGATTGATAACGAAATGGCGGAAAATAAATCATTATAGGTGAGAAACTGCTCTAAAAATCGGTTAGTAACGAGGGAAAACCACGAAAAACCCAATTTCAAAGAGAGCAGACAACTGGAAATGAACGGACCTTCAAACTGAGAGCCACATGTCGCTGAGGATCTATCTAGCATGGTACATAATCAATGTATTGTTTTGTTGTTAGATTATCTACTATTTATGCATAAAGAGAATGTTTATAATGTATACGATCCAAACGATAGTTCATTTTGAGAGCTACCGGATAAAAACAAAAAACATTATATATATATATATTTTTTTTTGGTAGTGTTTAACGCCCGCTTTAACTACTAATGGCACCGCAGGCGGAGTACCCGGAGAAAACCCGCCCCAGCGCCGTTTTGTCCACCACAAATCTCACATGCGGTCGCTTGGGATCGAACCCCGACCGTCTAGGTGAGAGTCGAGTGGTGTAACCACTCGGCCACGGCGCGGCCGATATATATATATATGTATATATATAATATTTTTATTAACGATCCTGCCAGTTGTCAGCATTATATCGGCGATACCGGTGTGACGGCCGCGCCGTGGCCGAGTGATTAGATCACTCGTCTCTCACCTAGACAGCCCGGGTACGATCCCAAGCGACCGTATGTGAGATTTAAGGTGGACAAAGCGGCGCTGGGGCGGGTTTACTCCGGGTTCTCCGGTTTCCCCCGCCATCGCATTCCACCGGTGCTCCATCTTCATTCATTTATCATGTAGTTATAGCGGGCGTTAAACGCTGCAAAAAAAAAAAAAAAGCTACCGGTGTGCCGGAATTTTGTCCACAGGAGGCCTTTTAGGAGTAGCCATGACCGAGTGATAGAGCGCTCGTCTTTCATCTAGGCGTCACGGGTTGTCCCAGAGACCCGAATGTAGGATTTGTGATGGGCGGGTTTTTCCCTTGTTCTCCGTATTCCCCAGGCATTCATTCCACCAATCACTATTTGTGTCATCCACTGCACAGACAATTCATATCTTTCACTTCTTCACAACGGGCTGACCATTCTTCTCGCGTCCTTCTGTTTCAGAGCCCTCTTCTCGTTAATATAGTCTAATCCCAGAAGCTGGTTTTTAAGTGCTGTCCAGGGGAATGAAGAAACCTCTCCAGCATTCACTTAGTAACGCGAGAAAATCTCCAAAAAAACCCCCTATTTCAGAGAAGTCGGAGAGTGGAATCGCAGCCTCCCAAATACCAGACCCAGACAAAGCGCCTGATCAGGCAGTTGCTTCAAAACCAAAGTGGTGATTTGATGTAAAGTGTATTGATAATATTCGGCATAGCCATGTGATGAGAAATGTAGTTCCGATAATTACATGAAGACCGTGGAATCCAGTAGCTACAAAAGAGATTGAACCGAAAACTCAATCTGCAATAGTAAATGGTGCTTCAATATATTCAAATAGTTGTAAAGCACCCAAGAGGTTCGGGCCCTCAGAAGTTTTTTTATATTCCAGGAAATTTATAGACTTAAGGATTAATTTTAACAACATTTAAGAACCATCGGTCCGGATATGTTTTGAACCTGTGACCTATGGATTAGAAAGGCAGCTCTAACCAAATGACCCACCCAGACTTCCTTTAAATAATCATCGAGAGTATTTAGAATTAAGGGTTGGGCGCTTCTAGAGAGACAGAAAACAGGAAACGGGCTGTAGAGAGGGATGGAATCCACAGAGGAGCCTGGGTATCGAGGTTTGGAAGAAGAAGAAATGAAGATGCAAGACAGCTAATGGAAATGGAGGAATCCGTTATCGAGAAAATTGAAAGACGAGCTAGCTCTACAATGCTATGGGAATGTTTATAGAACGGATTGTAAAAGACTGGCTAAGAATTCCGTTCTGTGGTCACCTTGATGAAGAAAGCGTGGACGGCTGAGAGCATCATGGAAGTCTGAAGTAGTTTAAATGTTGCAACAGATAATCTGAAGGAAGAGCTCTAGTAGATCGTGATGCATGCAACATAAAAATACAGAGCAACTAAGCTTTTAAATAAAGAATAAAAAAATATAGAAATGGGTAACTTCTAATCAAAGAAATAAAATATAATACAGTTAGTATTAATCTATCTTCACAAGAAACTAGTTTGCGCTGACCCTCAAAAATAGACAACCTAAATTTGATATATTCCAAGAATACGAAAAAGGTGCTTTATCAGTAGTGGCACCAATTCTATACATCTTTTAGTTAAATTAACTTTCAAACTTTAATATTGCATTCAACTTTCAGAATCATTCTTATTTGGTAAATTATAGACAGAATGTGCTACCATAATACATTTTTGATATTTTTATTATAAACTGGAGTTAATTTAGGCTACTTTGGCCAACCTTTGAAAATATATATGTAATTTTTTAAGATTGCATATATTTTTATTTTATACTGTATCTAATGTGGAAATTTGATGTATTGCTCTCGTATCACATAGAGGGCTCAACGTTTTGAAGAAATCTATTAATTTTAATTATTTTAGAAAATAATTAGTGTAATTTTGTTTTGCAGTTTTTTTTTTACTTTATGGTGTAAAATACTTTTTAAAATACACAAAGCACTTTAGGAAAATTTAAAGCAGATATTTTGTTTACAAATATATTAAGAAATTTAATTTTAAAAATGATACATGTGGCTTAATATCTGTAGAATAAGGAAGATTATGATTTTAGCTGATTAAAAAAAAAAATATATATATATATATATATATATATATATATATATATATATATATAATAAGAAGACATGCTTGAATCAAACTCATGGTATAAATGCTTTCTTTGATATCAGTAAAAAGATTGAAGTTCTAGCTTTAATGCATTAAAAATCACCTTTATATTCTTAGTGTTCCCTTAAACCAGGCTGTTCCAACTTGGATGTGCACCAAAGAACAAGAAGTTATTCAGAATCCACGGGGGTGTTTCAGTAGCTTTTTGCTTTCTCCATACGCACTATCTACAGTGTATAGAGAAAGTATTGCACTCCACCAAAAATTTGATACCGAGATTTCACCGGAAATATACGTTTTTGGGGCCCCAATATCCAAAAAAAGCATTTTCACAAAAAGGTCCGTGTGTGTGTGTGTGTGTGTGTGTGTGTGTGTGTGTGTGTCCGTGTGCCCGTGAACACGATAACTCAAAAACGAAAGGTCGGTAAAACACCAAACTTGGTATTTAAGTTTAGTATCTTCCAGGGATGCGACACGAAGATTTTGAGAATAACCCTCCCACCCCCAACTACCCTTTACATGGAAATTTTTTCGAAAATTTTGATTTTCTCAAAAATGGCTCTAACGATTTTGATTAAAATTTCAGATATTAAACATATTTACCTGCCAAATGAAATGTGTATCTTGAATTTTCTGGGAATAGCCTCTGAAGAGTAGTTTATTCTGGATGAATTTTACTAAATTTTGAATGACTGCTAAACCGTAAGAGATGGACAAAAACTTACTGCATAAAGAATGTAGAGCACTTTAAAACACAGAATTTATGTTATATACATTTTTTTCATGGAGTTCGTCGTTTTTGTGACATTCCTTATTTGTGGTTTCTGCTATGAAAAACGTATACTTTTCTCATACAGGAACTTGTCAACTCCTATCCATTTAAACAAAGGAACTTCATTGACATAGCAACCAGCTTTTGACTATCACTTTAACCTACGGTTGTCCCTTATTTCGCTCCTACTGACAAGGAAGCGAGTAATTAGGCTATTTCTGCTATTTTTTTCTGATTAGCATAAAGTAAATAGAAGTATAAGCTTTTTAAGAATTATTTGTTGCAGGGATATGGAGAAAGTCATGTGAATGGTACACATCAGGTTTTTTAATATAGCTCAGATTGAGGGTTAGCTATCCTCAAGACTGAATGAAGTGGAAGAAAGCACAGACACTTGTGCTGGTGTATTTGTTTATGCTTATTTAGTTCGGTGTTTCTGAAATAGTCATCTCCACGAAAAAATGCATATCACTCTAATTGTGTGTTTTAACGAGATCTTCATTTGTTGTAGTATATAGTAATTTTTGTCTATCTCTTACAGTTTACGAGTTGTGCAAATGTAATCCATAATAAAGAGATCTTCAAGATACATATTTCATTTGTTATGTAAATATCTTTAATTTAAGGTACTTTAGAGTCATTTTTGTGAAAATCAAATCATTTTCTTCAAAATCTTCGTTTTGTATCCCTAGAAGATATTAACTTAATACCATGTTTGGTATTTTACCAACATTTCGCTTTTCAGCTATAGTATTCAGAGACACACGAACATAAGGACAAACGTACACATATACGGACCTTTTTTGGAAAATTCTTTCAGGGAGCCTAAAATATATATCTTTGGTGCAGCCCCGATATCGAACTTTTGGATGGAATGCAATACCTTTTCTACGTACTAAGTAGAGGAAGTAAAAATAAATTGTTAGTCATAGCCAAAAGGACGTTCTGCAGTTTGGCTTGAAGGCGCTTTCTGTTTAAGAGGACTGAATTGTGTTCGAGATTGGATTTCACGATGTGAGGTTACACTTATGGCGAGTTGAACAATACACGGGCAACTTTATCTTGCCACAATAGAGGGCACTGTTTGGAAGGCGGGGAGCGTTTCTTCAGATAGGGAGTAACATGTTATGGCTTTTCAATTTTGCTGGCTGTGATATGACGGCCCTTCAGTATATTCCACCCCCATTAAGGCCTATAGAGAGGGGTGCTAACCATCATGTCTTCAAGAATTCACCTTCCGATAAAAGGAAGCAGTAAAAACATAACGTGAAGCAACAGTCTTTTCTCATACACTTGGCCTTATAATTATTATAAACAGGGGTGGCCAAAACAAAATACAAGTAGTTATACAATTATTCGAATTTCATAATTTTTTCTATATCATGTTATAATTGCATATGGATATTTCAAACCCCCCCTCATTTTGCTATAACTTTCATAAAGATACGCTAATTGTAAATGTTTTAAAATATTGTTGAAAATTATCCTGTGTAGCAATTTTTTAGAACACTTTGGTACCCTCACTTGATAAAATATCTACAACTTTGTAAATATTAGTGCTAGAGAATTTTTTTTTTTTTTTTTATTTTGAACGGAAAGTTTTACTTTAGCTGTTTTGCAGCATTGACATCCCGCTCATATTTCCTTTATGGGAGAGTTTTGACGTACTGTAAAGTTGTATTTGGAAAGTTATGTTACATTTTTACTTTCTCTAGCCCCATATGTACAATGTACCTAGGGATAGAGAAGGTATTGTAATGCACCCAAAAATTCGATAACGAGATTTCATCGGAAATATATGTTTTGGGGTGCCCTGAGTCAAAAAAAGCATTTTTAAAAAAAGGTCCGTGTGTGTGTGTGTGTGTTTGTGAGTCTGTCTGTCTGTCTCTCTCTCTCTGTCTGTGTGTGTGTGTGTCTGTGGATAGCATAGCCCCAAAACGAAAAGACCGTTAAATACCAAACTTGGTATTTAGGTTTAGTATCTTCCAAGAATGCGACACAAAGATTTGCGAAAATAATCCTCCCACTACAAACTACCCATTACATGAAAAACATTTCGAAAATTTTGATTTTCTTAAAAACAGCTCTAACGATTTTGGTTAAAATCCCTTATATTAGAGCTATTTAAGTCCGAAATAAAATGTATATCTTGAATTACTTAGGAATAGCCTCTGAAGACCTCTTTATTCTGGATGAATTTTGCCGAAATTTGCTTAACTGCTAAACCGTAAGAGATAGAAAAAAATCACTACACATAAAATATACATCACGACAAAACACCAATTTATGTCCATTACGTTTTTGTTATGGAGGTAACCGTTTCCGAGATATTCCTTGTTATCGGTTTCAATTGTGAAGTACCTAAACTTTTCTCAGACAGGAAGTGTCCGTTTTTCTTTTGTTCTACTCCTGGCCAAGCAAAGAAGTGATCTGCAATGACAATCTCATAACAATAGCTTTTAAATCATTTGACAATCACTTTAGCATAGCACATTCCCTTATTCTCTTCTACTTATTAGGAACTAAGTAATAAGAACATTCTGCTAATGTTTATCTCGATTAGCATTGTGTACAAAGAAGAATAGTCTTTTGTAGGAGGTTTGTAAAGAAGATAAAGTCATGTGCGTGTAACACATCAGATTTTTTTTAATGTTATGTTTGAAAGCAATTTCTGAAGGAGTAAACTTTTCTACATAAATGCCCCGTTATCTCACAAACTAATTGACATTATGGACTGAAATGTTTACCCTACATTTTCATCTAACTAGGGTTTATTTTAACGAAAAGTTTTCTATGTATATGGATTACTTATTTTTTTAAAATATAAAAATCATCATTTTTCAATAACATTTTAAGATCTTTATATAAAAGATCATACCTTTCCTTCTAATCAACAGAAATATTCTATTTTTACCTTCTCTAGCTCCATATGTAGAATGTACATAGGGATAGAGAAGTATTGTATTCCACCCAAAAATTCGATACCGAGATTTCACCGGAAATACACGTTTTAGGACCCCATGTATCCAAAAAAAGCATTTTCAGAAAAAGGTCCGTGTGTGTGTCCGTGTGTCTGTGAACACGATAACTCAAAAACGAAAAGTAGCTAAAATACCAAATTTGTTATTTAAGTTTTAGTATCTTCCAGGGATGCAACACGAAGATTTTGAGAAAAATCCCCTACCCCTAACTACCCTTTACATGGAACTTTTTTCGAACATTTTGATTTTCCTAAAAATGGCTCTAACGATTTTGATTAAAATAACGTATATTAAAGATATTTACCTGACAAATAAAATATATATCTTGAATTTTCTAGAAATAGCTTCTAAAGTTCTGTTTATTCTGGATGAATTTTGCTTAATTTAGCATAACTAGTAAACGTAAGAGATAGACAAAAACTTACTATACAAAAAATGTAGATCTTGTTAAAATACTCAACTTATGTCATATATATTTTTTCGTGGAGCTTACCGTTTTCGAGGTATTCATTCTTATTAGTTTCAGTTATAACATACTTATACTTTTCTCAGACGGAAGTGTCCGTTTTTCTTTTGTTCTACTCCTGGCCAAGAAAAGAAGCGATTTGTAATGCCAGTCGCATAACGACAGCTATTAAAACATTTTACTATCAGTTTAGCCTAGTGTATTACCTTATTTTCTTCCTACTTATAAGTAACTAAGTAATACCATAGTGCTAATGAGTACCTCGATTAGCAAGGTGCAGAAAGAAGAATAATCTTATGTAAGAAGTTTGTAGAACAGCTAGAGAAAGACATGTGAATGTAGCACATCAGATTTTTCATCAATCAACAGTACAGATATTGCTGAATATACCTTGGAAAATTTAGCTCATTATCTTAAATAGTTGTTGAAATAATGGTTAAAAGTTTATCATTGATAAAATAGGGCATTTCGACTCCCCTTAATTGTTTTTTTTCCACACAACCGCGTGTAGGTCAAGAGTTGGATAGTCAGACAAAAAAATCTGATGTGTTACATTCACATGAATTTTTCTACCTGTCTGTGACAAAACATATGCAGAAACAGTCTTATCACTTACTTCCTTACGAGTAGAAGGGAGCTAAAGCAATGCAGTAAGATAATCTGACAGCTGTTTTAAAATGTGGTTGCGCCGTTTCTTAGTCTGGCCAAGCGTTCTCGTAAGAGAAAAACAGTTGAAGTATTTTAAAACTTAAATCAATAACATGGAATATCTAGAAAACGGACAATTACACAAAAAATATATATAACATAAATTGTGTGTTTTATCGATATCTACATTGTGTAATAGGTCTTCTCGATCTCTTACGGTGTACCAGTTATGCAAAAGTAAATAAAAATCATCCAGAATAAACCATAGGCTACTCCCAGAAAATGAAAAATATACATTTTATTTGTCATAAAAAATCTTAAATATAAGAGATTTTAATTAAAATCTTTGGAGCCATTTTTCAGAAAATCAAAATTTTCGAATTTTTTTCCATGTTTTGGCGGTGTGGGAATTTTCTTGAAAAGCTTCGTTTCGAATCCTTGGAAGATACCGAAGATCAATATTAAGTTGTGTTTTTAGCGGAATATTTGTTTTTGAGTTATGCTGTCCACACACACTCAGAGAGCGGACATTTTGCTAAAAATGCTTATTTTGAATTCAGGTGGTTCCAAAATATGTATTTCCGGTGAAATCGCGGTATCGAATGTTTGGGTGCAATACAAAACCATCTCTATACACTATGTACATAATACGTGTGGAGAAAGTAAAATTCAAAAACTCGAACCATGGTCTCCCGGTCTCCAGCCAGTTGCTCTGCCACAGAGATACCATGGCAACATGCCGACACGGAATTAAATATCTCAACTGACTCGCATGTTTCCTGGTAAACCACTATGTGAGCTCAAATTATTTTGAAATAACATACCCCAATGGTGACTTATAATGTTTTTGAATGAATGAATGAATGAATAAGTGTATTTACTGACATAGCAATATCATACATAGAATTTCAACAATCGCACGGGTCCACAGACCGCACGTGCTTTTGTAATACACATTACAAGCAATATTAACAACAACAACATAAACAAAGAATTAAAAGAGTAAACACGAAAATAAAAAGACAAAGGAAATACACAGTCAAAAGCAATATTAAACAACAATAAAGAATTAAGAGTGAACCCGAAAATAAAATATACAAAGATATTTAAATTTACAGTACATAGTACACCTTCATAAATGCACCCTCTTATAATAGACAATTACACTTAAAAGAAATATATACACATAATATATACACCATATATAAAACCATAGCACAACAGTGACCTCGTGGCCGAGTGGTTAGACCACCCGACTCTCACCTAGACGGCCGGGGTTCGATCCCAAGCGACCGCATGTGGTGGACAAAACGGTGCTGGGGCGGGTTTTCTCCGGGTACTCCGGTTTCCTCCGCCCTCGCATTCCACTGGTGCTCCATCATTATTCATGTATCATCAGTGTCACCGCCTGCGGTGCCATTAGTAGTTAAAGCGGGCGTTGAACACTACCAAAAAGAAAAACGCACACACAAAATATAGATCTCATTAAAACACACCATTTATATATATATAATGTTTTTAGTACTTTATGTTGCAGTATTCATAGCTAACTATTATGGTCAAATAGTGTTGAGTTAATTATTTTTTCCACACTAGGTATGTGTAGGACAGGAGTTGGATAGGTAGAGTCAGACTGAAATATCCAATGCTATAGCCGGGATTTAAATCACGGATCTACCATTGAGCTACGATGGCAACGTGCCGGCATGAAATTTAAATATCCCAACTATTTCACATGTTTCCCGATTAAAATCCCGGCTATGGTATTGGACTTTTCAGTCTGACTAATTTGTTATTGATAAGGAATGTTATCTCAAATTTTAATAATTAAGGGGTTTAGGGTAGATATGATAGTGGAAGTATAGAATTGTTAAAATTTGTCCTGTTAAGATATAAGGATCTTCTACAGGACGAGCTCATATTCAATTTAATAAAATAATAATTATAACTATAATTCAGAACATAAATTGGTTAATTGGATAAGATTTCTACATATCCAATGTTGAAGAAAAAGTGTCACATGAAATTGAAATAAGATGTGGACTAGAAATTGATGGGAGTTGTGGGCGCATAGAATGCTGTACAGGGAAGTTTTAGGTTTCTAAATTAAACACTAAGGAAATATGCTGAAATTGAAATAGAAAGCAAAGGTGTGATTATCGGAGAGATATTGTTATAGAATATTAAAACTAGATGACTAAAATTTGTTTAGGAAATGTCTAAAATTAAAAATCTTATGTGTTCAATTCACATGACTTGCTCTACATCGCTGTAAAAATGTTTGTTAGAAAGCATATTCTTCTATCTGCTTTATGACAATCGAGACAAACATAAGTTGAAGTTGTCTTAAATACTTGCTTCCTTGTAAGTAAAGAAAATAACATTATAGAATACACTAACGATAATCAAGTCTTTTAAATGCTGGTTTCCATGTGGTGGAAATACGTTTTTATGCAGGGCCAGGAGCTTACAACTTCCGTTGTTTAATTATTTTAAACCTGAAACAAATAACAAGGAATATCTCAGAAAAGATCAATTAAAACATATATGACATATATTCTGTGTTTTAAAATAACTTACTTTTTTGTGTAGTAAGTTTTTTGTCTATCTCTTACGGTTTACCAGTTTCGCAAAATTCAGCGAAATTCATTCAAAATAAAGGGGTTATTGAACAAACACAATTACAAAAAACGAAAAGTCGATACATTATTACCAAACCTGGTGTTTAAGTTTAGTATCTTCTAGAGATGTGACATGAAGATTTTGAAAAAAATTCCCCCACTGCCAAATACCCTTTATATGGAAAATGTTTTGTAAATTTTGAATTTCTCGAAAATGGCTCTAAGGATTTTGATTAAAATCTCTTATTTGAGATATTTATATGCCAAATAAAATGTATATCTTGCATTTTCTGGGAGTAACCTCTGATGACCTCTTTATTCTGGATGAATTTTTCGGAATTTTGTATAACTGCTAAAACGTAAGAGATGTACAGAAACTTAGCACCCAAAAAATGTAGAACACATTAAAACACACAATTTATTTTATATGCTACATATATTTTTTTCGTGGAATTGATCGTTTTTGAGATATTCTTTATTTTTGGTTTCGTCTTTGAAAACTTATACTGTTCTCATATATGAATTTGTAAACCCCTGTCCATACAAACAAAATAATTTCAGTCACATAGCAACCAGCTTTTGACCATCACTTTAACCTATGGTACTCCCTTATTTCGCTTCTACTTACAAGAAAGCAAGTAATAAAACTATTTCTGCTATTTTTTTCTCAATTAGCATGAAGTAAATAGAAGCATAAGCTTTTTAACAATAATTTGTTGTAGAGATGTAGAAAAATTCCTGTGAATGTTACTCATTAGATTTTTCTCTATTTATTTCTCCAGAAGCTATTTCCTGTAAATTCAAGCTGTAAATTTAATTTTGATATAAATATCTTTAATATGTGTTATTTTAAACAAAATTGTTAGAGACATTTTTGAGATTAGCAAGATTTTCAAACATTTTTCCATGGAAAGTGTAGTTTGGAATTGGAATTTAAAATCTTGATGTTGTATCCTTGGAAGCTATCAAATTTAAATATTAGATTTGATATTTAACGTCCTTTAAGTTTCAGAGCTATGACGTCCACAGATACACACACAAGGCATTTCTAAAGATGTCTTATTTTTGGACTTGGGCCTCAAATAATCTATTTCCGGCGAAATCTCGACATCAAATTTTGGGTGCATTTTTCTTTGTACACTATGTACATAGTACGTGTAGGGAAAGTAAACAGAGATGAAAGTGCTCAATACGAAGAGATGCAATTAATTAGCTTATCTATATTGATAAAAGTGTGCTTTAATTGTTATTTTTTTCTTCTCCTTAATAGAATTATGGTTGTTATTGTTATTAATATTGAACTAGAATTAAATGTTTTAGATATTTAGGATAACTTTTCTGTATGTATGTCAAGATAAGAGTCTGGGCTGACGTATAAACATATCCTTTGCATTGTTATTTAGTTTAAATGTATGTACACAAAGAAGTATATATTTTAAAATCTCTATAAGATATATTTATGATGAAACATTAAATATTTAAATGTTTAAACTGAGGCATTTATATATTCTTAAGTATGCATATCACTCTTAAGTACGCTGGTACACAGTGTTTATTTGAGTTTATTTCTTCGCGTGCCTATCGTATGAAATGACTCTTTCTACCAACAGTATGTGGTTTACTTGTATATAACTTTAATAGCAGTCAAATTCCTAGTTATCAAGTACAAAAAAGACTAAACAAAAGACAAACTGAACAAGCCAGGGAATATCTAAATAGCTAGTCATAAACATCAACGTTACAAGTAGCTATTAACAATAAAGATATTCATCTGAATCCACAAAATGCTTATACAATCATAGCCTGCTTGTATGGAGTAGCTTACATTGTCAACACGTACGCAACTTTGCCAGCCGGCCAGTGAGCATGTCGGACACTTTACCTGGCCTCCTGGATACTAAGAAGTGTGACCACGTGCCGACTTCTTGTCTTATTTCGGTCCCCTGTCTACTCATTGGAAATATGGCAAGCTCAATGGTCTTTAGATAACATGGTCCGTGTAATAATGACATAAACACTTAACCTTTTAGATTAGTTTCCCACATTTCTAGAAACTCCATTAGCGGCAGGTTTGAGAGAAACCGCCTCTTTAGAGTACATCCCACCTTTATTGAGGGAAGTATACAGGGTGTTTAAAACTAAGCCGATTGCAATAGTGAAGTCGGAATCTTAATATCAATATTACTTTTTAAGAGATTGTAGTCCCAAATTTTGTATAAGAATTAATATATCTTAAGGTGAAATATTTATCTCTAATAAAAGTTCTTAATCAGTCAATACATTTATATTTTTCATTTTATTTTAGCATAATGCTCTTTAACTGGTGGTCATATCGGAGGATGAATGAAATTGGTACTCGAGGTCCATGGGACATAAAATTACTCGATATTCGTCTTCAGCATAAGGGAAAACGCCTAAAAAACCTTATCCGGGGAACTCGTTCTAAGCGAGATTCGAAGTTGCGACCGATTGAATGTGATGCAGGCACGCCACCTCCATATTACCCGGGCGGGCTATTATAATATTTGATGAAGCATGAAAAACTGAAAATAAATTTCAATTTCTTTTCTTTTTCCTTTTATTCAAATGTATATTTCCGCTGAAACTTCTGTATGGAAGTTTTCACTACGGTGCTATGTTTTGAGTTATAGTCAAATTGCGAATCTTTTTGTAGTTTTTTTTATTTTTTGGTTAATTTTGTAGTTATTTATTATATTACATGGATCTGAAAAGGAATATTTCCGCTGAAATTTTCTACATGGAGGTTTGTTAGCATGCAATGTTTTCTCTATATTTGAATCGTGGTCATTCGTGAAACTTTTTCTAACATTTTTTGCTTCAGTGGATCTCAAAATTTACATTTCTGTTGAAATCTCTATGTGGACGTTTTGGTTATCATGTAATGCTTTCTCTGTGCATTATGGGTTTGTTGCAATTTGAAGTAATAACGTATGAAAAAATGCTTTGAGTTAACATTAATCTGCTTGTGATAGCTATAAAAATTACATGACGGAAATTACTTTCTTTTGAAATAACACCCTTTCCATTAGGGCGCATGTTAGAACATATTGGGCTTCTGTTGTTCCACCCACCACATAGTGGGATTTTAATTAAACCGGGCAATGTCGCTGTTACAAATTCACTGTTTAATCTCAATTCCCATTGCATCAATGAGTCAAACCAACTAGCGGTGCACATAATTGCATTACGATAAACAATAACAGTGCAATGGGCTACTTGATTTATGTGCATGGAAAGTACAGTGGAAATTATTAAATTGCTGATCATGTTTAGTAAACAAATATTGTGTTTAGCGTTAATACGATTTCGCCTAGTTTGTTTGAAAGAGGCAAATATTCCAAAAGAGAATTGAAAAGCTTTGTTTACAGGTAGAACTAAATAGTGAAAGCTTAAAAAATGCTGCTCTTTATTATTACTGCTGTTGATGTTTTTTAATATTCCGGCTACAGTGCTTAGCATGTGTATCACTTTTTCCATTTCGCCTATTTTGCCAAAAAAGTCTTCTATCTTTGCCTCCCAACTTCTTTCAATCCAGGTGCTATGCAGTTTTCTTTTTTTCTCTTTCTTGGTGACATCCACTCCATTACTATTTAAGGTAATGTAATGTTTCATATTCCATTCATTTAGCATGCCCATAGCGTCATAACAATTTGTTTCCTTTAAATGAAGTCTAAAATTGAATTTTGAACATTCATATTTTCTTTTAAAATGTCATTTACAATTTATTATCTTCCAGATATGACAGCAGACCTTCTTAAAAATCTATTACTGTTGCCAATAATTTTCTTTTAACTGATATTCAAGGAATACAGTTGAAGTCATAGCCTATAATATCCCTTTTGTTTTAAAATTGTAGTTTTTGTTTCTTTTGTGACATTTTAATCCCATAATATATCATTTCGAAATAGATATATACTTTCCAGAGTTTATCTTTGATCTCGTTTCCTTTTTCACTTCTGTTTAATTATCCCCATTTCGTGTCCCAGTACCTTTTGATAAACGTCTCCAGCGGTCATTCATTTAGATTTATTCCTAGTTAGTTATAGAACCCATTTGTTGTATTCTTGAATAACTTTCCTTGTAAGATATTCTTGTAAGGTGGTATTATTGTTATTATTATTATTATTATTATTATTATGCTAATCAATCAGTTTTTTTCCTTTCTCTTCACGTTTGCTTTTATTAACATAAACTGTCTTCAATAGCAGTGGTGCAACACTGTCGTGCGAAATTACGAGTTGCTTTCTATATCGTTAATTGGACATTTAGAGAATAAAGAGATCTGCTGTATTTTATATAAACACAGACTTTCGGAGAAATTCAGTTTTTCGAAAAACTAAGCATTCTATACAAAAGGAGATATAGACATATGACTGAAATAGTAAACAATACAAATAACTGTTAAAAAAAGTTGTAACTATAAAAATCTGCAAACTCGCACACTTCATGTATCAGAATATAAATTAGTTTACACACAAGTGAGATTTTTACAATATAGTTAGTGAAATTTTAACAACACTGATGGACACTGTTTTAATACATCAATCCTTTCTTTTATATTTTCTACAAAATAATAGGAAAAGTATCTCTGGCTCCAATTAGTAATTAATGCCTTCATTATATTTATTTCTACAATTTGATTAGAAATATGAGCTATTTTATGCTTCGAACCTTTATTGTATGAATAATAATAAAGAAACACTTGATTTTGTTTTTTTAATTTAATGCATAACTTGTATATAATTAAATGGAAATTTCTAGCTTTTCAGGGCTAAGAATAGCATTTTGCCACTGCTCCTACAGAAGGGTAGCTACTATACGCGCACGTTTTCGTGGGCGCTCTGCTCCCTAGTCTTCATTCGGAGGGTTTTGCGCAATTTCGGAAGCAGAGCAGAAAGATAACATTGAGATATGAAGTACGCTATACTCCTGGCAACTAGTAACTTCAATGTCAGATTTCATTCTGTCAAGAAATATACGCGCAGTATTATTCGTTTAATAATTCAGGTAGTTTACCGTTGCCGGCCTCACGCACACTTACGCACGGCAGAGGTGGACAAAACCCAACCGATACGAAAAAATGATGTGGGTGTTTTTGTATCCCCCAACCGGAATGTTAGCTATCATTTATCTATAAAAAAATGTATTGACATAATACGTGTATCCAATAAAATGTTGATACCGGGCTTCTTGGTCGTGGTCTAGTAGATGTGTCAGCACCTGACGTTTCGCCGGAAGCCCGAAATAAACATTTTATTGGATAGATGCCGGCCGTGAAAGCCTAAACACTCATATAATACGTGTACTTCAAAGAGGTCTACATTATTTGAGTAGTTAGATTTTTCTACGGTTATCCAGTTATACAAAAGTCATTAAAATGAAGTGAATTTGAGAGTATAATAATATAATAATAATAGTAATAATAATAATAATAATAGTAATTAATGGCTATTCCAATTTTATTATATAGTTCGGAGACATGAACACTTAAAAAGAAATATCTCCAAGCAGTAAAAGAATGCACTAGACAAAATTATATTAGAATTAAACATATTTTCCTTAAAAGAAAGGATACAAATAAATGTAGAAAAATGGAAAAGTCATTTACAAAGAATGGATAACTCTCGCATTACGTTTCAATTATACAAATATAAACTTCAAGGCTACAGAACAATAGGAAGACCAGTTAAAAGATGGAAGAAATATGAGGCCGGAACAGGAGAACTCTCCTAATCCATGAAGAATGATGATGATAATGGTAATAATAATAATTAATAATAATCATTATCATCATCATCCCGTGCCGCTTGAGCCTTTAATAGTCTGAAGTTACCAATACGACTCCAGTCTAACACACTAACGCATTGCAGAGGTAGACAACCATACGGAGAAGTGAAGTGGCCAACATCTCGCATCCCCCAGCCGGAATGTTGGCTATCGATCGCTGACTATCTCGGCTCCTCATTTTCCTCACGATGCTGGGTGGGCACCTAAACCCGGGACTTAAAATCTACATCTCCATGGTTGGGATCGAAGGATCCATGGCAAGAAACCAGAGCACCACACACTAGTCTACTGCGCCACTGCGCAGGATGACTCCCAGAAAGTTCAAGATATAGTTACACTTGATTTTCATGATCTTAAAGTGATGCATCTGTGAAATTAAACCAAAAGTTGTGGAAAATTAAATAATAGTTTTGTTTGATGATAAAATTATATGAATTCTAAACTTTAAGAAAACTTATAATTTTTCCCACTTGGCTCACTCTAACTTCAAATTAACTGAAGCTATAGATAGGCAGCCGCATGTTTATTAACGGGCACTCCAAACTTTAAACTTTATTTTCTCACAAACTTTTCTCCAACACTTTTCCATCCATAAAATGTGCCACACAATGCAGTTTTTCTCTAATATATTTCAAACTTTTAATAATGGTTCTTAAGAGCACATAAAATAAAATAGTCATATTAATTTTTCTAAATACTACTCCAAATTTTATAAATAAACTATTACATTTTGAAAAATAATGAGTTTTGGAAAATACAAAAAATATTAATTTTTCTAAACTAATTAGGACTAATGTCAAAAAAATATAATATAACAGCTCTATTTTTAAAATAATTTTCTGTAAAACTGGTTGCTTGTATGTTAGTACTTTTAAAAATGCACCACGTAGTCCATTTTTATTAGAACAATGAATTTAGCTGTAAAAATATTCTTTAAATAACCATGTAAAGATATAACTTTGATACATGGCAAAAATATAATTATTGCTGTGTGTAATAACTGGTATAAATTTCAATAAGATAGCATACATCATGTGGATTTTCCAAATTTCATAGAAGCATCACCTTAAAAATGTGGTACTTTATTCAAACCAGTTAGAGCTTTTTTGACAAGGTCAAAGCTTTAGAAAAATTTCCATTTAAATGGTAGTTGTGGAGTGGGGAATGTTCTAAAAATATTTTTGTTACATCCTTGACAATGCGTACTTTAAATAGAAAGTTTAGTATTAACTGAGTTTTTATTTTTGAGATATGTTCTTAATAGACTAACATAAGGACCCTTTTCTAATAATGCTTGTTTTTCATTTGGGTCAAATCACGACGTCAAAATGTTGGGTGAAATAATAGTACCTACCTTCTCTGCTAACACTACTTAAAAAGAAAAAAATATAGTAAGAACAGTTGGTAGAAGTGTTTTAAAAAAATCTGATGTGTTTCATTCACATGACTTTCTCTACTTTTGTGTAACAAGGCATCGTTAAACAGCTTATTCGCCTATCTACTTCATGATAATTGAGATAAATATTAGCAGAATTTGTCCTGATTACTTGGCCCCTTGTAAGTAGAGGGAACAAATTTGTTCCATTCACATGATATTCGCTAACTGTTCCGTAAACATCCTTTTATTCAAAACATTAATCTATTATCTACATCTTGCTAATCAAGATAAACAAGCACAATTAGTCATATTATTAGCTTCCTTTTAAGCAGAAGGGAAAGAAGAAAATGCACAGGCTAAAGCAATAGTCTTATCCTTTAAAAGCCGGTCGCTATGTGAAACAATTGAAATTTCAATCTCTTGCTTGTCAGGAGAATCGAGAAGAAAGGTGTCTTCCGTTCGAGAAAAGTTAAAGTGGCTTAAAATTGAAACCAATAATCCGAAACATTTCAAAAACGGTTGACTCTATAAAAAATGTATATGCCATAAATTGTGTACATTAATTATATATACATTTTTTGTGTAGTAAGTTTTTGCCAGTTACCTATATAAAAGACATCCAGAATGAGGTCTTTAGAGGGTATTCCTAGAAAATCCAAGATATTCATTTCGTTTGCCATTAAAATATCCTCTTAAACATAAGGTATTTTAATAAAACTCGTTAAGGCCATTTTTGAAAAAATAAAAAAATTTAAAAATGCTCCATTAAAGGGGAAGTTGGGGGTGAGGGGATTTTCTTGAAAATCTTCTTGTCACATCCTTGGTAGAAAATCAATTTAAATACTAACTTTGGTGTTTTAACTGACTTTTCGTGTTTAAGCTATTCTGTCCACAGACATTCCAAAAATGCTTTTTATGGATTCAGGAGGTTCTAAAACATGTACTTTAAGTGAAATCTTGGTATCGAATTGTTGGGAGTATTACAATACCTTCTATATATCTGTGTGCATAGTATGTGTAGAGAAAGTAATAAAAATATGGAAAATCATGTGAATGTAACACCTCACATTTATTTTCCATATGCAGGACACTAAGATTGCATTGTGATTTATTAGCGATGCAAGCACTGTAAGGTAACGACCGGTATATTGTTGCATGAGTGGGTGGGAGATCCTGCAGGAATCCTCGCAAGGGAAATAACACCGTTTGTCTCTGTCTACTGACGTTATGTAGCTCATTAACCAGATCTGACGGAATATAGTAGCATGGCTTCTAGGGACACTGAGAAATTAGATTTGCGTACTCGATGGCGTCACAAAAAGATTTATTATCGGCACCAACTGGACTAGATCTCCAGCAGAAATATCTGGGAACTATACTCGTATATTCCACTTCTATACTCTGCTTTATCAGCTTCGGTCATATCGTGGTTTTTGAATGAACTTTAGGTATATTATTCACTTTTACATTCACATTCTCGGACTCCATGGAAAGTAAGAGATAAATTAATTAAAAAAATCTGATGTGTTCCATTCCTTTGTTTATATGAACAGGATTTGACAAATTCATGTATGAGAAAAGTAAGTTTTTCAAATCTGAAAGCAAAAAACAGGAATATCTCAAAAACGATCAGCACCACGAAAAAAATATATAAATAGCATAAATTGTGTGTTTTATCCTGATCTACATTTTTTGTGTAGTGAGTTTTGTCTATCTCTTGCGGTTTACCAATGATATAAAATTGAATAAAAATCATCCTGAATAAAGATGTCTTTTGAGGCTATTTCCAGAAAATTCAAGATATACATTTTATTTGGCAAGTAAATATCTTAAATATATGGCATTTTAATCAACATCGTGGATCCATTTTTAAGAAAATCAAAATTTTCGAAATGTTTTCCATGTAAAGGGTAGTTGGGTGTGGGAGGATTTTTTTGTCGCATCCTTGGAAAATACCAAACTTAAAAATACAGACACACAGACTTCTTAATATCATGCCATTTTTTATCATTTAGCGCAGGCTGTTGCAGCTTATATGTGCGCCTAAAGAACTGCGAGTAACTCACAAGTCGCAGAGTCTTCTTGTAACATGCAATACAGCGCAGCATTGAAGCCAAACCACCGTCATGGCGGTATCGAGTGTTAGAAATGAAATAGCACGACGCGAGTGTTGTGTATGACTTTTGCCCTTGACGTATTGTCTGCCACGGTCCTTTTCCACCTGTGCTGCGATTTTATGGTCTAAGCGCGTGTACTCTGACTCAGATGAATCGAACTGAAACATCCTGCACTAAGGGCATCTTTATAGTGTATAAAACACCTACTTAGTCTAATCCGTCGAAAATATCACCTTATTGGTTCAGTAATGATAAGATTCAAACATGTTGACATTTTTAAAATAGATGACAGATTAATACTTCTTTATCATAACTAACTCTACAAGTGTGAGCAATGCAATGAATATCCATTTCTGTTCTTGGGGCAGTACTCGAACTTTAACGGCTCCACGGTAACATGTGCGGCTCCCGTTACCCCCTAACCCCCTGGGTTCGTTTTCCAGAAACTGGCCCGCTTTGGCTATGGACGTTTTATTTTTATGGTTTCCCCAGGTCGGTAGATGAATGCTAGAGTTTTTTCTCTTTTATCACAGCTCTCTTATCCGTCGTACCTTGCATTTACGTAATATTCATCTATTTGCGGATTGCAGGACCAGGTGACCCATCTTCAGCGTGTTGCGACTAGAAAGTGCGCGTAACGTAGAGGTTTCTTCCTAGCGTCGGTTAGGTTCTCAGGCAGACCCCCCCTTGTGTGTTCTCGGCCTTTCAGAGGAACCCAGAGGTTAAGAGCTTGATTGAGGGCATGAGCGACGCGGGTTATGTTCGGATTGGGACGTTAGCAATCTCGTCCATGCTTGGGTATATCTTCACCCAGGGGCATGGTAGAAGCGGAAGTATCACATGACACGTGCGGCTCTGCCTCGGTTCCGTGAGCCCCTTCTTCGTCAATGCCTTTATCTTTTGCTAAATAAAATTTAAGTAGGTTAAATAGGCATATACACTTCACTTAGGAAGAAAGAAACATCAGGAATGGCATTGTTTAGGTGGGTGGATAAACATGACCGACAATTCTTGTAGGAGAATCTGCCAATTATGTGATTTGCATGAAGACTGGGTACATATATTGATAGAATGTGCACAATAGTAGAACCAGCAAACAATTAAACTCAAAGGAAAAATTATACTTTTTTAGACGTCCCTTATTTACACTTTCTTCACTGCAATGTTGTTGGAAGTTGTCTGGACGTGTTTCAACAAGTAATCCAATGTCATCCTCTAACAGGTGTGCTTCAACTTCTCATCAAACCTTGCCAGCAAATCATTGCAGTATTATCCAATAAGCGTTTATTCTATTTCTAAGAAGTCGGTGAGTAACCCGAAATAAAATTGTCACCATCACTTTTACGGCCAATGGGGACCATCTTTGACATCTATGGCGCAGATTCGCCGGAAGTAACGCATTAAAATGAATCCGGGTCGATGATAACTCGACGCAGACATTTTTTCGGTGTCGGTTTAAATAGCTCCAAACACAGCTTTGAAATTGAAAGCTGCACCAGCTTTTAGTCGACTGTGAGCATTCGTGTTCTCCTCTGATTGATAACGTTTTCATGTAAAATATGAATTGCTGTTCCCTTGGACACATCTATGACATCTGCCATTCAACGATCAGCGAGAATCATCGTGGTGTTTCAATGATGTCATTAGCTCTTCTGAGTAGTGTGGTGGTAGCGAATGTGTCTCACATTCAACAGGTCGCGAGTTCAAATCTCACTTAGGGTGAGTTACCCCAATAAAGTTTCTTTTGGGGTTTTCCCTAATCTGAGAAGATGAATATCGAGTAACTTTAAACTCTATTGACCCCGAGAGCATTTGAGCATCATCTCACTAATTTCATTCGTCGTCCGATATGACCAACCAGGATATTCAGCTAAATAAAAAAAAGTTTCCCCTAACCATTCCCTCAGCGCTCTTTACAAAAAGTGGATGTTCACCCTTGTTTAAAGTCGCTGAACTAATGTCCAACTGTTGTCTTAGATGGCGGAAGGTCTCCATATTCATCATTAAATGTCATTTTTATCTCCTCATAATTTTTCGCATCCACAAATAAGAAGCGAATAACTAATAATATTTCACTTGTTCAATGTTAACGAAAACAATACTAACTAAAATACATATAAAATCTGACGTGTTGCTCTACTGTGTATTCTTATTAGTAGTTCTACAATCTGTTCTTGCGAAAGTTTATTGCTTTCTCTACGTAGTACGTAGGTGGATAAACTATTGCACTCCACCCAGAAATTTCATATACCCAAGGTCGCGGGTTCAATCCGGCAGAGGACGACGGATTTTTTCGGGTGTAAAAATCCTTAGCATGGCTTCCTTCGGAAAGGAAGTAAAGCCGTTGGTCCCGCGTCGAAGATTTACGGCACGTAAAAGAACCTCAAGCCTGACAGAGAGGCATCTGAGCAAAATTAAGCGGTCTTTGACGCCCAATTTAGAATGGGACGCTGAGAGCCAGAGTAGTTAAAGAGCGTCCATAAATAACACGCCTTTTAAATTTCTTCAGAAATTTGCTACCGAGATTTCACCGGAAATACGCTTTAGGGTCATCTAATTCAAAAACGTATTTTTAGAAAAAGTGGGTGTGAGTGTCTATATGTCTGTGAACACTGCAATTCAAAATTCAAAAGTCGGTAAAATACCAAACTTGGTATTTAAGTTTATTATCCTCCAAGAATATGAGACAAAGATTTATAAGGAAGTCCCCCCACCACAAACTACCTTTTACATGGGACATTTCTTAAACATTTTGTTTTTCTCAAGTATGGTTCTAACGATTTTTACTAAAATACCTGTGATACAGATATTCATATCACAATTAAAATCGGCCCGGGTTCGATCCCAAGCAACCGTATGTGAGATTTGTGGTGGACAAAGCGGCGCAGGGGCGGGTTTTTTCCGGGTTCTCAGGTTTCCCTCGCCATCTCATTCCACCGGAGCTCCATCTTCATGTATCATCAGTGTCATCGCCTGCGGTGCCAGAGCAGTAAAAGCGGGCGTTAAACACTACCAAAAAAAAAATTAAAATGCATATCTACAATTTTTTGGGAATATCTTCTGAAGCCCTGTCGTTCTGAATGAAGCTTTCTGAATTTAGCATAACTAGTAAACTGTAAGAAACTTATAACTCAAAAATGTAGATCTCGTTAAAACACATAAGTTATGTCATATGCATCTTTGTTGTAGAGTTGCCCGTTTCCAAGGCATTCCTTGTTATTGATTTCAAGTTTAAACTTTGTTCACTTGCAAAGCGACCAGCTTTTAAAGATATGACTATCGATTTTGCCATATTTCTCTTCTATGTACAAAGAATCAAGTACAACTTCTGCTAATGCTTATCTCCATTAACACGATATTGATAAAAGAATTTATTTTGTAAGAATAGTTTGCACCACAGGTAGAGAAATTCATGGAATGGAACACACATTTTCTCTACAAACCTCATATTAATGCAGATAAATATTTATACAAATATGTGCATTACTTATTGCGTCAAAAATGCTAAGGAAATAGTGATTGTCAAATGTTTCAGGTCTGGCCGCTCTACATGACCTTATAATTCCATACCCTTTCCATGCAGTCCCGAGAAAGTTGACAGACTTAAGAACGAAAACCGTTATTAGTTACTTTCTCTACACGTACTATGTACATAGTGTATAGAGAAGGTATTGTAACGCACCTAAAAATTCGATACCGATATTACATCGGAAATGCATGTTTTGGGTTCTCCTGAATCCAAAAAAAGCATTTTTACACAAAGGTCCTTGTGTGAGTGTGTGTGTGTGTGTGTGTGTGTGTGTGTGTGTGTGTGTCTGTGTCTGTGGACAGCATAACTCAAAAACGAAAAGACTGGTGAATGCCAAATTTGGTATTTAAGTTTGGTATCTTTCAAGGATGCGACATGAAAATTTTCAAGAAATTCCCGCCACCCCAAACTACCCTTTACATGGTAAAAATTTCGAAAATTTATGAACTTCTTAAAAATGGCTGTAATGTTTTTGATATTAAAGATATTTACCTGAAAAATAAAATGTATATCTTGTATTTTCGGGGAATAGCCCCTGAAGACTACTTTATTCTGGATAAATTTTACGGAATTGTGCATAACTGCTAAACCGTAAGAGATTAACAAAAACTTACTGTACAGAAAATGTAGCTTGCGATAAAACACACAATGTATGTAATATACATTTTTTTCGTGGAGTTGATCATTTTTAAGATATTCTCGGTCTTTCGTTTCTGCTTTGAAAAACATACTTTACTCATACAGGAATTTGTTAACTCCTGTCCATACAAACAAAGGAACTTCAGTTACATAGCAACCAGCTTTTGGCTATCATTTTAAGCTATGGTACTCCCTCATTTCGCTTCTACTCACAAGGAAGCAAATAATAAGAGCATTGCTGCTAGTGTTCCTTGATTAGCACGAAGTAAATAGAAGCAAACGTTTTTTAATTAAAATTTGTTGCAGAGATGTAGAGAAAGTCATGTGAATGGAACACATCAGATGTTTTATGTAGGTACATATATGCTCGTAACAGAAGCATAAATACTAATTCAAGAGGTATAACAATGTAATCATTGTTAATATCATTCATGAAGCAACAATATGTATATTAACCTATAAAATGTATATTACGTATTTAAAACTTTCTTTTCAGATGACTGAAAAAGAAGTAATGGTCTGTTAAACCAAAGTCTTCTTTTAACATTAGAATATGCAGTAGCTTATCTTCTAGATAAGTCAACTAATATGTCAGTACAAACAAACCACCATAAAACGAATTGATAAATAAACTCGTGCTGTAACAAAAGTTGAAGAATGAATTAATACTAATACAGGCTACAGATACAGAGCAAATTTGCTCTCTCTACTTTACTAAGAAGGCGACTAGCTAGTGACGGATGATCTAATGTCTGAGATGGGCCATTTTCTTAAAAACCTTCATGACAAATACTTGTAAGTTACTAAATTGGATATTTATCAGAGTATTTGTTTCTGAGTTCTGCAGTTCACACACGTATACACACACACACACAGAGGTTTTTGTAAAATCCCTTTGGGTATGGGAAACCTGAAGCAACATTTATCTCTGTTTTCATTTACGCGTTAGTGATAGCCGTTCAGGTGACAGCATATCCTTTTTCTTTTTTCTATATATTTTTCTATATATTGACTACTCCGTGGGTGTTTTTCTTTTGTTTTTGCGTTAGCGATAGGATTTCGTGTCGTTTTTGTTCCTCGTCATAAAGTTTTTGTGTGTAGTGACGAGCTGTTTGATTTTGAATAAATTATTTCTATCCTATCCTATAGACTTTATGTATGCATTTCATGTATGCTAGAAAACAACAAAAATGAGTCTTTATATCATTGTAAATTATTTTAACTCCTTTGTCAGCTCCCCGTTCTTTAAATAATGAACACCCCTTGTCATGTAAGTCCTTTGACTTTCCGGGTAACAAACTAAGTACAGCTTTTTTTAGCATAGACTAAAACTTCTTCCGGAGTATCCATTTTCACTCATTTGTAGATTCCTTTCGTGCAGTTTATATAACCAGAATTGAAACTATTTATTGCGGCGGGGTTACGGAGCAATGAACAAAGCACTACCTATGCCACGGTAAAATTTAATTCCTCGTATTGACGACTTTAATAATATCAATATAATAAATATAACAATATTACAGTTAATATTACAATAGGATACAATGTAAATTAAACGACCTTAGTAAACTTTTATTTGCTCATGAGAAATTGGACCTCGGTACTAAACATTCTACTCACTGGAAATTTATTTCACTGTAACGAGGCAAAATGTTTAGTTTTGATGGCTTTTTCGACGGACCTCATAAGGGCAGGAGGTCATAACATCCGACGAGATAATTACAATCTCTGGAAAAGTAACTAGATTATTACTTTCTATACACTTGTTATGTGCATGTGTATATAGAGAAGTTATTGTATTGCTCCCCAAATATTCGATACCGAGATTTCACCGGAAATACATGTACCAAAGCAAAAATAATTTTTAGAAATATGTCCGACTCTTAGTATTTAAGTTTGGTATCTTCCAAGAATGCGACACAAAGATTTTCAAGAAAATCCCTCTACATCCAACGTGGAAAAATTTCGAAAATTTTGATTTTCTCAAAAATGGCTCTTACGATTTTGATCAAAATCTCTGATATTCAAGATATGTACATGACATATAAAATGTGTGTTTTCAATTTTCTGGGAATAGCCTCTAAAGATATGTTTATTATGGATGAATTTTGCGATATTTTGCATAATGGTAAACCGTAGAAGATAGGCAAAAACTAAACAAAAAATGTAGATCTCACTAACAATTTATGTTATATACATTTTTTCGTGACGTTGTCCGTTTTTGAGATATTCCTTGTTAGTAGTTTCAGCCTAAAAATACTTAAACCTTTCTGATACTGGAATTTGTCAATTCCTGTCCATACAAACAAACGTACATAGCAACCAGCTTTTAAAAGATTTGACTATCGATTTGGCCTGATGTACTCCCTTATTTCTCTTCTACATACAAGGAAGCAAGTAATAAGGCCCTTTCTGCAAATTTTTGACGATTAGTATTCGGTGAAAGGAAGAATAAGCTTTTTAATTATGATTTATTGTAGAGATGTAGAGAAAGTCATATACTGGAACACATCAGATTTTTTTCGCATAACTTTGTTAAAGTAATAGAAGAGAATAATATTTAAAAAGAAGAATATTTTAGATGATTTGACGCTGTCAGTTAAAACGCCGAAATCGTAATGTCGCTCATTTGAAAGCGATCCATTCTGTTCCGCAGAGAAAACTATCACCTTTGTCTTGCAAATGTGTTAAATAAAAACATGGATGTGTACCCTTCACATGACTTTCTCTACATCTCTACATCAAATTATTGTTTAAAAGCCAATGCTTCTACTTCATGCTAATCGAGAAAAAAATTAGCAGAAAGTCTTATTACTTGCTTCCTTTTAAGTAGAAGTGAAACAACGGAGTACCGTAGGTTAAAGTGATAGTCAAAAGCTAGTTGCTATGTGACTGAAGTTCCTTTGTTTGTATGAATACGTAAGAATAAGTTTTTTAAAGGTGAAACCAAAAACAAGGAATACCTAAAAAAAAAAACGACCAACTCCTCGAAAAAAGTTATATAATATAAATTGTATGTATTAATGTAATCTACATTTATTGTGTGGTAATATTTTATCTATCTCTTATGGTTTAGTAGTTATACAAAATTACATAAAATTCATCCAGATTAAAAGAGTCGTCAAAGCCTATTACCAAAAATCCAAATATACAGATTATTTGTCAGGTAAATATATTTAATATACGATATATTAATCAAAATCGTTAGAGCCGTTTTTGAAAAAAATGAAAATTTTCGAAAAGGTTCCATTGTTGGGGGTGGGGATATTTTCTTGAAAATCTTCATGTCCATCCTTGGGAGATATGGAACTCAAGTATCAAGTTTGGTATTTAATGGATTTTACGTGTTTGATTTATGCTGCCCACAGACATACACATATACTTTCGATCGCTTTTCTAATTTTTTTTTACTCAGGGGGTCCCAAAACATATATTTCCAGTGAAATCTCGGTATCGAAATTTCGGGTGAAATACAATGCCTTTATGCCCATACTGCGTGTAGAGAAAGTGAAAAAAAAAATCCGTTTAAATAAAATGTGGTCTTTGTTGCTAACTCCAGCACCATCAACATCAACATGTCCTGAGAATACAACTCTCTCATTAATTGCTCTACCGACTAGACCAGCCGAGGCTACATCCAACGAACTACCAACCGCTATTCCAGGTCACATCTCAAAACATGTATTTCCGGGTTAATCTCGGTATAGTATTTTCGGGTGAATTCAATAATTTCCCTACTTAAGGTGATGCATCGGTAAAATTTGGAAAATCTCAGTATGTAGCATCTCTTATTGAAATTGATACCCATTATTGCACGTAATAATAGTTATAATTTTCCCATATATGTCTATGAATTTTAGGCCTAGTTATTTAAATAATACTTCTTTATTGCTTATATTCACTTTTCTAATAAAAATGAACCACGTGATTCATTTTAAAATATATTGTCATACAAATATTCAATTTTACAGAAAAGAAGTTTACAAAATACATGTCATAATAAAGTTTTACTTTCTCTACACGTACCACGTACATAGTGTATAGACAAAGTATTGCTTTCCACCCAAAAATTTCATACCGAGATTTCACTGGAAATGCATGTTTTGGGTTCCCCTGAATCCAAAAAAAAGTATTTTTACAAAAAGACCCCTGTATGTGTCTGTGTATCAGTGGACAGCATAACTCAAAAACGAAAAGTGTTTCCAAGGATGCGACATGAAGATTTTCAAGAAAATCCCCCACCCCCAATTTCCCTTTAGAGGTAATTTTTTCGAACATTTTGATTTTCTCAAAAATGACTCTTAACGATTTAGATTAAAATATCGTATGTTAAAGATATTTAACTGACAAATAAAACGTATGTTTTGAATTCACTGGGAATAGCCTCTGAAGACTACTGAATTTTATGAAATTTTGTATAACTGCTACCACACAAAAAATGTAGAGCACATTAAAACACACAATTTATTTTATATATATTGTTCGTGGAGTTGATCGGTTTTTATATATTCCTTTATTTTGGCTTTAGCTTTGAAAAACTTATACTTTTCTCATACAACTCCTATCAATAAAAAAAAAAAAAAAAAAAAAAAAAAAAGAACTTCAGGCACATAGCAACCAGCTTTTGATTATCACTTTTTTTTTAAATACAGTTCCGGAGTCTGATCAGGACTCCGGTGCTGTATACCCTACTTTTTATTTACCTAATTTGTATGTTTACTGAATTTCTGTTTTACTTTTTACACACATATACAAACATATAACACCCATGCCCAAGGCGGAACTCGAACTCACGATCCCCTGCGCTGCGAAACACCAAAGCGAGACGCTTTGGCGAGCGCGGCCATGGGGACCGGTACTTTAACCTATGGTTTCCCGATTATCATGAAGTAAATAGAAGCATAAACTTTTTAAAATTAATTTGTTGCAGAGATGTAGAGAAAGTTATGTGAATGGAACACATCAGATTTTTTTTTTTAGTTCTTCATAATTTTTGGTCTAGTTTTACAGATGCATCATCTTAATCATTCATAGTTAAAATGTCTTAATGTCAATGTAACTATCGATAAATAAAGAGATACTAGTGTTTTCATGGCATGAATCGTTCTGCTTTAATGTGACATGCCGTTGCAACGTAAATGAAATTACGTCACACAGAGGCGAACTCTGCCGAGCACAACTACCGTGTAATGTGCAACTCTCGTGTGCCACAACAGCTGGAATTATTAATGTGCTTGTTATTCAGCATTATACCTCTTCCCCTTTAACACATATCTTAAAGTTTAATAACCCAGTTCTTCGTAATAGGTTCCACGCTGCTTGAACTTCGTGTAATGTATTGCAGCACTAAAGAACGGTGACATTTTAACAGCGCTTGTGAAGAAACACTTGTTTGGGGGCATCTACATCCTTAAACTGGTTTTGCTTTCTCTAGCACGTATGTACATAAAAATAAAATAAAAAAATCTGATGTGTTCCATTCACATTACGTTCTCTACTTCTGTGTAAAACATTATTGTTAATAAGTTTATTCTTCTATTTACTTCATGCTAATCGAGAAGAAATTAGCAGAAATAGTCTCATTGCTTGCTTCCTTGTAAGTAGAAGCGAAATATGGGAGTATCATAGGTTAAAGTGAAGTCAAAAGCTTGTTACTAGGTGACTGAAGTTCCTTTATTTGTATGGACACGAGTGGTCAAATTCCTTTATGAGAAAAGTACAAGTTTTTCAAAGCTAAAACCTAAAGCAAGGAATATCTCAAAAACGATCAACTCCTCGAAAAAAATGTATATGACATAAATTGTGTGTTTTAATGTGCTCTACATCTTTTATTTGGTAAGTTTTTGTCCATTACTTACGGTTTAGAGGTTATGCAACATTTTATAAAATTCATCCAGTATAAAGTAGTCTTCAGAGGCTGTTTGCAGAAATTTCAAGATATACATTTTATCTGTCAGATAAATATATTTAATGTACAACATTTTAATGAAAATCGTTAGAGCCATTTTTGAGAAAATAAAAATTTTGGAAAAAAGTTCCATGTAAAGGGTAGTTGGGGGCGGGGGAATTTTTCTGAAAATCTTTGTGTCGCATCCCTGGAAGATACTTAACTTAAATACCAAGGTTGGTATTTTACCGACTTTTCGTTTTTGAGTTATCGTGTTCACGGACAAATGGACATACACACACATACACATGCACACACACATACACACACACGGACCCTTTTCCGAAAATGCTTTTTTTAAATAAAGGGGACCCTAAAATATGTATTTCCGGTGAAATCTCGGTATCGAATTTTTGGGTGGAGTGCAATACCTTCTCAATACGCTATGTACATAGTGCGTATAGAGAAAGTAAAAATGTATGTATTTCCATACAACATAAATTTATTATTAACAGATTAATTGTAAATATAAATTAAAAAGATAAAATATACAGTATGAAATAAGAATAATAAAGCTAGTATATTTAGTAAACTATATAACAAAAACTAATATTAATAATAATATTAATAATAATAAAATTATAACAATTTTTCAACATTTAAATTATTATGTTAGCATAATCTAATCTAAATAAAGAACCAATAAAATACATAAATAAATTAAAAACAAGCACATAAAATTAAAAAAAATCACGTAATACATAAAAACTCGTTTGTACAATGTACATAGTAAGTAGAGAAGGTGTTGTATTGCACAAAACATTTGATGTTGAGATTTCACCGGAGATATATGTCTGAAGTCCCCTGAATCCGAAAGAACATTTTTAGAAAAAGTTCCATGTGTATGTCTCTGGAGGTCATAGCTTAAACGAATAGAACGTTATATATACTAAACGTGGCATTTAGGTTTAGTATCGGTCAAGCCGTGGCGGTTTGGTTAGACCACTCGCCTCTCACCTAGACGGCCGGGGTTCGATCCCAAGCGACCGCATGTGATATTTGTGGTGGACAAAGTGGCGCTGGGGCAGGTTTCCCCCGCCATCGCATTCCACCGGTGCTCCATCATCATTCATGTATCATCAGTGTCATCGCCTGCGGTGCCATAAGTAGTTAAAGCGAGCGTTAAGCACTACCAAAAAAAAAAAAAAAAGGTTTGGTATCCTCCAACGATGCAACACGAAGGTTTTCAAGAAAATCTCCCCACCACAAACTACTCTTTACATAACAAGTTTTCAAAATTTTTTATTTTCTCAAAAATGGCTCTAACTTATTGATTAAAATACCGTATATTAAACATATTTGCGCCCCTAATAAAACGTATATGTTAAATTTTCCGGAAATAGGCTCTGAAGATCTCTTTATTTTGGATGAATTTTGCCGAATTTTGCTTAACTGCTAAACCGTAATAGACAGACAAAATCTTACTACACAAAAAATGTAGATTTCGTTAACACACACAATTTATGTCATTTACATTTTTGTTGTCAGGTAAACCTTTCGAAATATTCCTTGTTATTGGTTTCAATTTTAAAGTACTTATACTTTTCTCAGACACAAAGGGTCTGTTTTACTTTTGTTCTACTCCTATCCAAGTAAAGAAGCGATCTGCAATGACAATCGCATTACATAAGCTTTTAAAACATTTGACTATCTGTCTGAAAGGAGAAAATCTCCAAAAAACCTTATCCAGGTAATTCCCCCCAAGAGAGATTTGAACATGTGAGGCCGACGCGCTACCCCTACACTATCGAGGCGGGATTTCGTAACTTAGGTATTCAAATAATAAAGCATGCACTGTCTATTAACTATCACAAAAATGATGGTAAATGCCTCCAATATTAATATGAAGGCTATGAAAATAATTGTGTAATTTTCCATGGATCGAGTTGGAAGGGGTAAAACATAGATAAAATAAGAAATAGTAAATGCATGCATACGCCCACACTATTCTGTATATAAACTGTACTATATATTTTCTATACATCAGACTAATGGCAGAAACTAATAAGCATACCTCTTAGAAACTGTGACACCAGGAGGGCATATAAAGTTTAAAACTATTGATACCAAATTTTGGTAGTTCCATCTACCACAGGATATTATGTATGACATATTTGTGGTCCAGATATTAAAATTTACATCGTTTATTAAACCGCATCAAAGATAAAACATATCGCATATTAAGAGTACTTTAAAATACTGGAAAAACTTTAATTCACGTATTTTGGTTTTATCCGCTTATATTTCTCATAACGATGCTAACGATAAAGACGATTTGTAGTAAATTCCTTCACATTTCATTTTATTTGCGCGTGTTTTTACTGGTACATAAGCGGCTTATACATCCGTTACATTTATAAAATGTAGAGCAGTTTTAAATTTCGCATCATTCTGTTACATGAAATTAGGGAAAGAAAAGCAAAGGGATAGGAAAGGACATTAATGAAGCTGTGGTGATGTTTAACGACCTGGGATTTGCTGAACTATTTCAATCTGCATAAGCCAAAATTATGATACTCTTGTTATTTTTGTCGTTTGAACGTGTCCTCTCGGAAACCTCTTGAAAAAACGTGAGCACAGAGTACAACCATATGCAATTATTTTTTCTCGTCGCTGTCAGCTGGCATTTGCTGCCCAGTAGAAAACAACAAAAGTTGTTACAAAATAACTTTTACGGAATTTTTAGTAAAAACGTAAAAGGTACACGAGTAAAATAAAGTACTATCAAGAGGTGAACAAAGTGGATTTAGTTAAGCGTTCCCTAATAGGTATTTGTTTACAGTTTACCACAAAAACATTGGCATTTTCGACAAACTATTCTTACAAACTACGTTAGCAGAAATTATCTTATTACTTGATTCCTGTTAAGTAAAAGAGAAATAAGGGAATACACTAGGCTAAAGTGATAGTCAAATTCTTTAAAACCTAGTGGTTATGTGAAACATTTGAAGTTCGCTTTACATATAACGAAAGGTCACGGTATTTAAATAATTAAATCTAAATTTCTTTGTGAAGTATTTGTCTATCTCTTACGGGTTACTAATTATTCATTCAGATTGAAAAGGTTTTCAGAGGCTATTACCAGAAAATTCAAAATTTATACTTTATTTGTAATGTAAATATTTCAATGTACGTATTTTAATCAACATCGTTAGAGCATTTTTTTTAAAAACAAACATTAAAAATATTTTCCAGTTAAAGGGTAGTTTGAGGTGGGAGATATTCTTGAAAATCCTCATGTCTGGGGACATATTAAACATAAATACAAAAGTTCGTGTCTTTGTTTTTTAACTATGCTATCTACAGAGGCACACACATAGACACATAGACGTTTTTTTCTAAAAATGTTATTTTTGATGCGGGGACCTCAAAACATATATTTTCGGTACATACGTACATACGTTCTAGAGAAAGTAATACAATATATATATATATACATACATAATGATTAATTCTTCCTCCCCAGAAGTTTGTTTGGACAGCAAGAGTTGAAAGGTAGAACCAGTCTGAAGAATTGGATTATGTAATTCAGATGGCTCTCAGCTAGGTGGCCCGAAATAGATCCCAAACGACTGCATGTGAGATTTGTGGTGGACAAAGCGGCGCAGGGGCGGGTTTTCTCTTGTTTCTCCGGTTTCCCCCGCCATCGCATTCCACCGGTGGTCCATCTTCATTCCATCAGTGTCATTGATTATGGTGTCTATGTAGTAAAAGCGGGCTTAAAACATTTTCAACACCAAAGCACAAGACATTCTCTGCCTGTACTGCAGCAAATTATTCTTACGAAAGTCTAATCTTCTATCTACTTCATATTAATCAAGTTAAACTTATTTCCTCACAGGTACCAGAGAAATAAGGGAATAATAAAAACCTTAAAAGCCGGTCGCTAAGTGACAAGAAATTTGCATGGCCAGAAGTAAAAAAAAAAAAAAAATGACTTTTCGGTTGAGAAATGCGTAAGTATTGGAAAATTTAAACCAGTAAAAATGAATATTTTGGAAATAATTCCACAAAAAAGCATTCGATTTAAATTGTGTGTTTTAACGCAATCTACATTTTAGTGGAGTAAGATTTTGTCATCTCCTATAGTTTACCAACTATACAAAAGAAGAGTGAAGAGTAATTAAGTAAAATAAAATGAAACCTATAACTGTTTTGAAAGAAGATCTGTTAGTATCATTAGATGTTTCATCTTTATTTACTACTTGAAAGTATACCCGCATAATTTAAAGAATGGTTCATCTCAATCTCGATGAAAAAAGATCACATCAAGAAACTTACTGCACTGATGTTAGGCTGTATTAATCAAGCATTTTTCACCTTTAATAGGCATTTTTACAAAAATATGCATAGTATAGCTTTGAGAAATCCTTTTGTCGCCTTTAATATAGAAATTAATGAGCATACTGAAATATTTAAAATCTGTTTTAGATATCTATATAGTGTGTTTTCCATCATATCACAACATGCTATAGATGAGTTATTAATTCTTTTAAATTCATAGGCTAAGAGCATTAAATTTACAGTGGAAATTGAATAAAATCGAATGCTACATTTCTTGTATTTAAAAGCACGTCGTTGGTTTGAAAATGCATCCCTCCTACCCACCTCTTCAGTTCAGGGAAAAGGCGAAAGTCGCTGGGTGCCAGGTCAGGTCTGTACGGCGGATGATCAAAAATGCCCCATTGAAATTGTTCAAGGAGCCTAGGGGTTGTGCCAGCAGTGTGTGGACGAGCGTTTCATGGATCAACACAGCTCCTGAAGTCAGTATTCTTCTTCGTTTGTTTTAAATGGTTCTCCGCAAACGCCGCAAAGTTCGAAGATCTTTAAAACAACGTCAATGCTCATTTGAAATCGTTGGTAACAACATTTTTGAAGCGGGACTTGCAAAGCTTGTGCAAATGTACGATAAATGTCATCATCATTTCGGTGATTATGTTGAAAAGTAACCATAAGTGTGCAAAACTTTTAGTAATAAAATAATTGTTTTCTATGAACTTGTCTTTTATTTATAGCCTATCGGAGGTTGAAAAAAAAACGACCCTCGTATGTTTAATTGTATACTACATCAAAATATAGTATACCGAGACATTTTAGCAACTGGCATTTAAAGGACTATAGCAACAATGATCCCATGGTTCGGACCGAGAAAGAAGATTCAAAGAATTGAACTTAAATTTTCCAAAGATCAAACCTTCTAGTTTTAATATTAAATACGACAGCATATTGCGTGCAAGCTATAGAGTTGCACAACTAATAGGTGAAAGTGCTATCAAGTCCAAAATTGATATGCTAATCGCCAAGAAGAATAAAAAATCGAATTAAATTCCGAAATATAAGTTAATATATTCTTATAAGACATATATTTCACATTGGAATTTAAGGGATGACGAAATGCTCTAACGTTAAATTATGACCCATTATTTCAGCGAATTTTTAAAATATTTAGCTAGATTTTTCAAGGTATACTCAGCAATAACCTTACAGTAGATAGATGAAAAATAGAATACTTGTGTACATTAGAAGAAAAGATATGATTTGTTTAATAAATCTCTCAAAATTTTGAAAACTGATATTTAAATTTCAAAAAATAACTAATCCATATACATAAAAACTTTTTCATTAAAATAAAGCCTATTTAAGTTCTAATGTATGGTGTAATTTCTTGTCAATTAGTTACTAAGATTTATATATACAATTTTATTTCTTCAGAAATTGCTTTCAAATATAAAAAAGGAACCTAATTTTCCAAACACAACGTTGCAGTACTTCGCACTATAACATTCAGGAAACATGAGTAGGATGCCAATACTGTTAATAGCCGAAGTAACAATTTTGGATAAGAATAAAAAGGATCTCTTCTCTAAGACTAATATTTACAAAGTTATTGATGTTTTACCAACTAATGTACCAAAATATTCTAAAATGCTACTACGCAGTATTATTTTCAATCATGTCTTTAAAGTATTTATAATTAGCGTAACACTATGAAAAAATTTCCCAAAATCAGTGGGAGATATGAAATATTTATATGCAATTAAAACATGAAAATAGCAAAAATTACGAAAATTTCAGTTCGACTCTCCTTAGTAATTATTGTGCTTATAAAATGTGTATAACAATTATTTTATTAGTCCACCACTGAATCCTCCCATTACTCTTCCTTACCCCCATATATATTACGTCACCAGCGAAGGATAAATAGGCAGGAGGAAAATTAAGCGCCCTGTTCCTCCTCACAAACACACCCCTTAAACGCTTGAAAAAGCATTCTTCGATGTGTCCGTTTGTGTATCAGTTAAAAGAGCAAGTCCCTGCAGAATTTTGAATAGGCAACTTCTCTGACGTTTTGTATTGCGGAACGAAGCGTTGTGCATGCAAGGCGCTGCAAGCAGCAGATCGGAAACATTCCGCGTAGTAAACTGTGTTGGGTAAAGTGCCTTTCTCAGAATCCGACAAGATGGCACAAATGAGGCAATTTGTTCAAAAATATGCTTTGAGCTAGGAAAATGTTTAGAATGAGGAAAGTAAACCTGAGGCATACAAAGCCCCTTCTAAGATGCTTTTCGGAATAGAATAGAACATAATTGGTTCCTGGGGCTATTCATCCCAACAGCGTTTATAGTCCTAGTGCACTTTTGCTTTCCGTTTGCTTCTCGTTTTCTCTCACGTTCGCTTCTAGCAAGATCATTATATGTCCATACCAACTTCTGCTGTATAAAACTGAATTATCAACTAATAAAAGTAATGTTTTTTTTTTTACATTCATACGACCTTCTGTGCCATCTATCCTTTAAACTATTCCTACATATAACACGTACGTAATAATATAGAAGGTATTGCATTGCATCCAAAAATCCTATAAAACATTTAACCTGAAATATAAGTTTTGAAGACCTCCAATTAAAATTTAAAAAGCGTTTGTCTGTGAATCTATGAATAGCATAACTCAAAAATAAACTGGCTATTAAATATCATACTTCTCATTAAGTTAAACACTTCCAAGGATGTAAAGTCATGATTTTCAAGAAAATCCTTAAACCCCAAACTACGCTTTATATAACATTTATTTGAAAAAAATTATTTTCTTAAAAATATCTCTATTTCAGTAGGACCAGTTGAAAAATTCAAAGCCACAGCCGGGAATTGAACACGGTTCTCCTGCTCTCCGTGTGGTTGCTCTAACCACTGAGCTAATGTGACAACCCGCAGGTATGGCACTCAATCTTCCAACTGATTATGCGTGTTTTGCCCGGTTCAACCAACCAGTATGTCTCACTTCAGAGAACCACCAGAATGGCGACTTATCATCGTAAGCACTTAGTATCCGGGTAATATTCACTATGTTCCTGCCAACATAAAAGCTATTCTATTATAATTCTAATACTCCTCTCTCCTACATATTATTGACATGTACAATTATATACAATTAGTTGATTAGGACCAACTATATTGTTAAAATTCAGAGATATTCTATGAGTGTATTTTGAAATGTATATCTTAAATGTTCTTAAAACAGCCTATAAAGTGCTCTGAATAACTTTTGCATAACTGTTAAACCGTAAGACACTATAGAAAAACACTGATACGTTGCAATCACATGACTTTCTCTACATCTCTGCAACAAATTTTAGTTAACAAGCTTATGCCTCTATGTACTTCATGCTAATCAAGAAACAGCAGAAATAGTCTTATTATTTGCTTCCTTGTAAGTAGAAGCGAAATGAGGGAGTACCATAGGTTAAAATGATATCCAAAAGCTGGTTGCTAAATAACTGAAGTTCCTTTGTTTGCATGGACAGGAGTTAACAAATTCCTGTATGACAAAAGTATGTTTTTCAAAGCAGAAACGAAAAACCAGGAATATCTTAAAAATGACCAACTCCACGAAAAAAATGTGTATTACATAAATTGTGTGTTTTATTGCGAGCTACATTTTCTGTACAGTAAGTTTTTGTCCATCTCTTACGGTTTAGCAGTTATGCACAATTCCGTAAAATTCGTCCAGAATAAAGTAGTCTTCAGAGGCCATTCCCAGAAAATTCAATTTGTCAGGTAAATATCTTTAATATAGATATTTTAATCAAAATCGTTAGAGCCATTTTTAAGAAAATCAAAATCATCGACATTTTTTCCATGTAAAGCGTAGTTTGGGTTGTGGGACCTTCTTGAAAATCTTCGTGTTGCATCCTTGGAAGAAACCAAACTTAAATACCAAGTTTGGGCTTTAACGGTCCTTTCGCTTTTGCGCTATATTGCCAACAGACACACTCACACAGACACACAGAGGGAAATGTTTCTAAAAATGCTTTCTTTGGATTCAAGAAGTCTCAAAACATGAATTTCCGGTGAATTCTCGGTATCGAATTTTTGGGTACAATACAATGCCTTCTCTATACACTATGTAGATAGTTCGTAAAAATAAGAAAGTAAAATAAGATGTCGTGTATAGATATATCCCACATATATTTCCTTTTTTTGTGAAGATACTATTCGTGGGTTTAATTTTCCACTACATATAGTTTTCTCAGACCAATTTGACTATCGGTTTAACCTCGTGTATACTTTTATTTCCTGTTTAAATTCAAGAGTAACTAATTAAAACGGTTTTATTAATATTTATCATGATTAACATACAGTAAGTAGTATGTTGCAGAATAGGTAGAGGTATTTATATTCACAAGTTTTTCTATTTCATTTAATCGACATGAATCGACAGCTTTAAAGGAATAAAGGTATTGCGGAAACCGAATAAATATTATTTGCTTAAATGCACCACGTATTTACTGACTTTGAAGTTCTATTAGCTTTCCGCTACACATGAGAAAAAACAGAATAGCGACAGCAATTTAAAAAAGTGAAGAAATCTGATAAAAAATCAAAACATAGAAAACATATATCTAGGGAATGGCTTATGCCAAAAGTTATTTTTAAATAAACTGTATGCTTAAAAGGGATGTACCTCATTTGAGTATTAAGTTTTTGTCTATATCTTATAGCTTATTCATACAAATTCATATAAAATGTCTTCAACATAAGATGCTCTTCCCAGAAAATTCAAGGTGGATGTTTTATTTGACATGAAATACATCGGTAATTTAATCAAAACTGTTAATTGTATTTCATAAAATTAAAACTTTTGACAGGTTCTCCATTTTAAGGTGTAGTTTGGCATTAGGGAACCTTCTTCAATGCTGTATCGTGTCCTGAACCCAACATTTCATCTGCATCAAAATTACTTTTTTATTTACTAGGACATATACACATACACATGTTCCTTATTATAAAAATCCGGTGATCCCTTTTAGAGCTGGTAGTTATGTAATGACTTTTAAAGTCCATTTTCTCTCCTTGATCAGAAGAAATAAAAAGGAAAACGAATTTCAATTAAAGAACTATATAAGCGTTATAAAACTGAATCTAATACCAGGGAATATATAAAATTGATTAACCTCACAAAACGTATTTGGCCTAAATGAATCTCTTAACAAGATACACATTTTTAAGGTAGGTATATATTATGGATTAACGCCTATGCAAAAGTTATTCAGTATGAACGAACTTGAATATTATTTATAGTAGGTGGATTATTGTAATTATTGTATGCAAAATATGTTGATACAAATAAAATGGTTAATATTAGCGTAGAAATTTTACTACCACAGACGGAATGAGGCTACCACTGCACTTGTGTCTAAATAACCTTCGTCACCCGGAAAGTAAAATTTTAGAATTAATTTTCGTGTAAATAGTAATTTGTGGTAAAGGGATTTTCTAGAAAATCTTGTGTTGCATTCCTAGCAGATACTTAACTTCAATACCAAATTTGTGGGGGTCTCAAAGCATGTTTTCGGGCAAAATCTCGGTTGGAACACAATACAGTACAATATACTGTCTACAGACTATGTACGTGTACATATGCGCTTGAGAAAGTAAAAATTTATATGTTGCATTCACATGACTTTCCCTATATGTTCTGCAAAAAAAAACTATTCTTATAAAAGCTTATTCTTCTACCTAGATCATGCCAAATAAGATAAGCATTCACAAAATTGGTCTTACAACTTAGTTCCCTAAAAGCAAAAGGGAGATAAGGTCATACACCTGCTAAAGCAATAGCCAAATCTTTTAAAAACCAGTCTATATGTGAACACCTGAAGTTCGGTTCGCTTTGCATTTCCGAAATAAAAAAATAAAAAATAAAACATAAGTTGGCTCCGTTGGAGAAGATACTTGGTTTAAAATTTAAACAAACAACAAGGAATACCTCGGAAACGGTTAACTCTGCAAAAAATGATTGTACTATAAATTTGTGTTTTAACGAGATCTACAGTTTTGTACAGCAGCTTTTGTCTATCTCTTATGGTTTACCAGTTATGCAAAATTCAGCTAAATTCGTCCAGAATGAACAAGTCTTCAGAAGCTATTTCCAGAAAATGTAGGTTATACATTTTATTTGTGATGGAAATAGCTTTAATATACGGAATTTTAATCAAAATAATTACAGCCATTTTTGAGAAAAGCTGTTTTTAATTTTTTTATGTAAAGAGTACTCTGGGTGAGAGGTTGTTCTTGAAAGTTTTCGTGTTACATCCTTGAAATATATCAAATTCAAATACCAAGCCTCTTTTATAAACATGCTGTTTTTGGACTCAGGGGACCTTGAAATATACATTTTGAAATCTCAATATTAAAATGTTGCATGTACACGTACATAGTAGAGAAAATAAAAATACTTCATTGAGCGTGTTTATAATGTGATCAAAACGAACGTTCATTACCATGAAAGTTTATCATTTTAAAGGATCATTTCGGAAATATTTTACAACAATAATGGTGTTTTAAAAGCTAAAAAGAATGTATAATGCCAAGTATAAATAACGCAAAATAGCAATAGTAGATGCTACATTAAAAATATAAGCTCCATTCAATTGACTTTCTCTAATCAATGTAACACATTATTGTCAAAAAGCATATTCTTCTATATACTATATGATAATACAGATTAACTTTAGCAGAAACTGCCTTTTTTAATTGTTTTCTTGCAAGTAAAAGGAAATAAAAGAAATTCATTAGGCTATAATGATAGTTCAAACATTTTTAAAAGCTGGATGCCACGTGGTTGGAAGCCGTTTTTATGGATGGCCAGGATACAAGTGCCAGAAAAATTATAGGTATTTTAAATCCGAAACAAATAGCTTGAAGTATCTCAAAAATGGTCAACTCCACGAAAAAAACGTATATGGCATAAATATTTTGTTTTATCTTGATCTACATTATTTATGTTGTAAATTTTGTGTATCTGTTACGGTTTACCTTATATGCAAAATTCAGCAAAGTTCATCCAGAATAAAGAGGGCTTTAGAGGCTATTTCCAAAAATTCATGATATATATTTTGTTTGTCATGTAAATATCTTTATGTATGGTATTTTAATATAAATCGTTACAGCAATTTTTGAAAAAATAAAACTTTCCGAAATTTTTTCAATGTAAAGTGTAGTTTGGGTTGGGGGGATTTTTCTCAAAAGGTTCGTGTCGTATCCTTGGAAGATACTAAACTTAAATATAAAGTTTCGTATTTTATCGATTTTTCGTTTTTGAATTATTGGGTTCACGACAAACGCACACACTGACACACGGACACACAAACGGACCTTTATCCCAATATGCTTTTTTTTTTATATATATAGGGACCCTAAAACGTGTATTTCAGGTGAAATCTTGCTGTCAAGTTTTTGGGTGCAATACAACACCTTCTCTATTCACATTGCAAATAGTACGTGTTGAGAAAGTAAAAGCTTTTCTTAAGGGAAGATTATTTATTAACACAAGTGCTTCCTGCCACAATTTAAGATACATTTTTAATATTCCAACAAGATAAGGGGTTGATATTTGAAACAAAAGAAAGCAGGTTTGTCTTGCGCTACTCATAACTCTGAAGTTAGAGATTCAGTGAACATTAAAACTTTCTCCGGAATAGCAAGCGAGAATAACACGATAACTTATAACAACAAGCTACTCCTTGATGCTGTTCTTTCCGTAGGAAATCTTTGGCTTTTCTTTTCTTCCACTTCGTTGCGATGAAAGATCGATGCTGGAATGGTTGGAGGAGGAAGTCGGGAGAGGATGATGCTGGCGGTATAACATGGCTTTTACATCTACAAGAAATAGGTTTAAAACTTGTACTAGTGAAAGCTTGTTAGGATTAGCTATTTCCAGGACTTAGGGTGGTGCCATCAGCACTAGTGCACTTAGCAAAAGGGCTTTAGAAGTATTTTATGTGTTTATCCACTACTAACATTCTGTAACATTGTCACAGTGCATACAGGGCGTTTCAAATGAACGGTGAACCGAAATGTTGAAGTTGTTGCTCATATCCTTGGTGATACGAAAATATAGCTTTCAATGCCAATAAAGATGTATCAATAAAACTTTTATGGTCTGTGTGTTATTTAGGAACAAAACTAAGGCTTAGTCCAGCAGGTAACGTTGGTTAGAAAGCATGCTTTAGCAGCGTTGTTTGTAAAACTACTGACTTGTTGTACGTGCTCTATTTAACTCTAAGGGATTACTTGTCTTATGAAAACCCAAAGAACTTTTAGTTATTTGTTTATTCTTATGACATACAATTTCATCATAACGGACAATGACTGAATGAAAATGATTGGAAGATACATACACTGCTAATACTGCCTTTCAGATGAAATTTAACGTAATTAAATAAAAAAAATTGTAAAAAAAAATCTGATGTGTACCATTCACATGACATTCTCTACATCTCTGCAACAAATTATTGTTAAAAAACCTATGTTTCAATTTACTTCATATTGATCGAGAAAAAATTGGCAGAAACAGCCTTATTACTTGCTTCCTTTTAAATAGAAGCGAAATAAGGGAGTACCATAGGTTAAACTGATAGTCAAAAGCTAGCTGCCATGTGAATGAAGTTCCTTTGTTTCTATGGACACGAGTTAACAAATTCTTGTATGAAAAAGCTACAAGCTTTTAAAGCTGAAACCAAAAACAAGGAATATCTAAAAAAAAAAAAAAAAAAAAAAAAAAAGACCAACTCCACAAAAAATTATATAACCTAAATTGGGTGTTTTAATATGCTGTATATTTTTGTGTGGTAAGTTTTTGTTTATTTCTTATGGTTTAGCAGTTATGCAAAATTCCGTAAAATTCATCCATAGTAGAGTAGTCTTCAGAGGCTATTCCCAGAAAATTCAAGATATACATATTATTTGTCGTACATAGTACGAGTAGAGAAAGTAAAAAATGTTAGAATACAAGGCTGAGAATTTGTTGGAGGAACCCATTCTATGGATTACCCTAAATCTTACGTCGATCAGAAGTGAGTCTTGCCGCATATATTTCAGAAAACAGAGCCGCTACTGCCTAAATCTCGGGGTGTTTAAAGCTAAAATCATGCGTATGCCAACTTTGCTTTCGAGACCACGACTGTGCCTCACTTTTGACATCTTGCCTCCAGTATCAGTTGCTCAAACTGATGCAATATCTATTTTACCCAATATCACTATCGGGTACCCTGAATTATTAATATTACTATTATCAGCTTCACTACTGCCTTTCCCTTTTGCAACTTTTTCTATATTCTCTCTTTATTTTAGTTGTGTAGGAGTTGAACAATATTGGTGAAATCTTCAACCATTTCTCAAGAGTAAATTGTTATTTATAATTCTTTTGTCATCTTGAGATATAATTTTGGTTTTATTATTCAGTGATGTTATTTAGTTTATGAAGTTCGAAAATTACCCATAATTGTTCGCGCTCCTCTGTCATAGGCTTTAATTTAGTTTAGGAATAATAAATGACTACTTTAATTAATTAATTCAATATCTCTAAAAGTTCCGTAAAGCTGATGCAAGGTGGTGTTTTTGGGAACGAAAGAGCAAACTGGAAGAAAAGAAGTTAATTATCTGTTTGTAGTACCTGAAGGCCATCAGGGAGTGGATCATTCAGTATGAAACGTGTGGAATATTGGTACTTCCCAAGGTTATGCAGTCACTAAAAACCCTTTTGAAGAGTTAAAATTGTTCTAAATAATTGGGATGTAACAGGGGCATGCTTCTGAAGGGAAAATAACTGACCTTAGACACAGGAGACGGCGATGCTGCTGAAACTGCAGATTATATCCTGTCTGGCTAAACTATAAATCACTATGTGAGTTAATTGTATCTTTCACACCAGTCATCTGTAAGACATAAATTGGAGAAGTAGAGTCGGACTGAAAAAATCTCATGTCTTACACTCACATGACTTTCTCTAGCGACTCTACAAACAAACGTCTAACAAAAGATAGTTTTTCTTTCAACACCACGCTAATAAAATTAAACATTAGCACAATTTTGTTACTTAGTTCCTTATGCGTAGACTGGAACTAAGGGAATGCACTAGGCTAATTTCATTTGTTTTTTAAAGTGTCGTTATGCGATTGTCATTGCAAATCGCCTCTTTACTTGGCCAGGTGTAGAACAAAAGAAAAACGAAAAGTCCTTGAAAAGTGTTAGTAATTCACAACTGAAACTAATAACAAGGAATACCTCTTAAACGGTAAGCTCCACGAAAATATGACATAACTTGTGTATTTTAACGAGAACTACATTTTTTGTATAGTAAGTTTTTTCTATCTGTTACGGCTTACAGTTATTCTAAATTAAAAAAAAATCATCCTGATTAAACAGGTCTTTAGAAGTTATTCCCGGAAAATTCAAGATATGCATTTTATTTGTAATAGAAATGGTTTTAATATGTGATATTTTAATCAAATCCTTAATCACTTGTAAGAAAAACAAGATTTTTGAAAATTTTTCGATATAAAAGTTAGAATTGGGGGGAGGGGGATTTTCTTGAAAATCTTCGTGTCGCATCCTTGGAAGATACCAAACTTAAATACCAAATTTTGTATTTAACCATCTTTTCGTTTTTTAGCTATGCTGTCCACAGACACACACAGACAGACAGATAAACAGACAGACAGATAAACAGACAGACAGATAAACAGACAGACAGATAAACAGACAGACAGATAAACAGACAGACAGACAGGCAGACAGTCACACATACACACGGACCTGTTTCTGAAAATGCTTTTTTGGACTCAGGGTGTCATAAAACATGTATTTGGACTGAAATCTCGACATTGAATTCTAGGGTGGAATACAATACTTCTCTATCCCTACGTAAATTGTACATACGGGGCTAGAGAAAGTAAAAATCGTTGTCATAGCCGGGAGTTTGAACCACGGAACTCTGGTATCGCAGTGATAAATATGTGCCACTCCGTTCCAACGTCCTACATCTGTTTATTTTCTCCACACTAATATACACATAGTGTATAGAGAAGGTTACTCTATTCCATCCAAAAATTGATACCGAGATTTCACAAGAAATACATGTTTTGAAACACCCTGAGTAAAAAAAAAAACATTTTAGAAAAGATCTCTGTGTTTCATGCGTCTGTCTGTCTGTCTGTGGATAGCATTTAAGTTAAGTAACTCCAAGGATACCACACGAAGATTTTCAAGAAAATGCACCACACCGAACTACCCTTTACAAGGAAACAATTTGGAAAATTTTGATTTTTTCAAAAATAGCTCTTAACAATTTTAATTAAAATGTCATATATTAAAATATTTATATGAAAAATTACATTTATATCGAAAAGCATCTGAAAACCTCTTATTACGCAGGAATTTTGTAATTTTGTATAACTGGTAAACCTAAGAGATAGACAAAAAGCACACACAACCTATTGATCTCGTTAAAACACATATATCGTTTATTTGTTGTTGTTGCTTTTTTTTTTAGTGCTAACCGTTTCTGAGATATTCGCTGTTATTGGTTTCAGCTTTAAAGCACTTAAGACTTTTCATATACAATTTGTAAACTCCTTGCAGTCCAAAGAAACGGATTTCATCTACATGACAGCCGACTTATAAAAGATTTTACTTTCGTAGAGAAAGCCACGTGAATGGATTTTAGTATATCATTTGTAGCAGAGTAACTTAACTACCAAAAGAATAAAATTTCGCATTTTTTAAAGAAACATTTAAGAACTCTCTTTTCTTATGTGCAACTTTTCTGAATTATTATCTAAAACTTGACTTTAAAATAATGGACCTCCAGAAACAAAAGTGGATTACTGTTCTCTGATGTGTGAGATTTTAAATTGTGAAACCATTTTACACGATTTGTTAAATATCGTTTGCTGCCGTGTAATTAAATTTCAGAGTGCGAACTTATTTTACATACCTAACTCGTAAAATCGGTTTGATCAACAAACTGAATAATCAGTTAAATCGTGCGTGCAATTGCTGGAACTAATTGCTCTGTTTTTGCAGACTATTGAACCGCATGCATAAAAACATCCGCTTTCCATTAGTTAACAGAGGCGCAATAACTGTCATAGGTATAACTAACTGATAATGCTCCCTCAGTATGCATCCTCCTTTGAAGTTCATTTCACATAATTCGTGGAATCGTGCTAATATTAATTGTAGAGTTCTCTATGGTTTATGTTTTTATTTGTGTACAGTTTTACTTTCTCTACGTGCTATGTATGTGGTTGTGGTGGTGGTATTTTATTATTTAGTTTACAATAATACAATATTTGCGTCACACAGTCGCATGGGTCGGGTGGCCGAACATGCGGTCTAAAAATACCTGAATTTAGACATATCTACTTTATATATCTTAACAATGTATAAAGAAGGTATTGGAATTCGATACCGAGTATTCATTTGAAATAGACATTTTAGGGTCTCCTGTAAAAAAAAAACACTTTTAGGAAAAGATCCGTGTGCTTGGGAACACAATAACTCAAAAACGAAAAGTTGATAAAATACCAAACTTGGTATTTAAATATAATCTCTCATTTCATCCCAAACTACCCTTTACAGACAAAAAGTTGGAATATTTTGATTTTACTATCACTTTAACCTAGTACATTTCTTTATTTCCTTTCTGGTTACAAGAAAGCAAGTAGTAAGGCAATTTCTGCTCATGTTTATCTCGACTATCATGAAACATATAAAACAATAACTTTACTATCAATAATTTGCCACTGAGATGTAGAGAAAATAATGGGGATGAAACACTTCCGGTTATTTAGAGTAAAAGCGCATGTCCTGCGGTTTGCTAGATAAACAAATGTCATTCTGAATGCATTCTATAAAATGAGATATGCATTTTATTTGTTATGAACGTACATTCAAAATGTGGTATTTTAATCAAATTGGCTGACATAAAAAAATTAAAATTTCGAAAAATTTCTACGTAAAGGGTAACTTTTGTTGGGGTTAGGATTTTAACTGACTTTTCGTTTTTGAGTTGCTATTCTCAGAGAGAGAGAGAGAGAGAGAGAGAGAGAGAGACAGACAGACAAATACTCTAAACTGCTTTATTGGGTTTAGCAGGCCTCAAAGCAAATATTTCCTGTGATACTTTGCCATTGAATTTTGGGGGTGAAATACAAATTTTTACCCACTTGCTAAACGTAGTATATAAACTAAAAACTATACTGCATATACCCTGTGTACTGAGAATCTTTTACTACGTTACAGTAGACAAGCGTAGCTCCCTACGTATATTAAAATAAATTTTAATCCATCTGTACCTTTTAAATGGAAAAAAATTAGATATTTTTATCTTCTCAAAAATGGCCCTAAGATTTTTATTAGAATCTCTGATGCTTAAGATATTCATATGACAAAAAAGATATACATCTTGAATTTTCTGGAAGTAGCTTCTGAAGACCTCTTTATTTTGAATAAATTCTTTTTTTTTTTTAATTTTCTACAACTAGTAAACCACGAGAGATAGAGAAAAACTTAAAACACAAAAATGTATATCTTCTTAAAACACACAATTCATGCCATATACATTTTTTCACGGAGTTGGCCGTTTTAGAGATATTCCTTGTTATTGGTTTCAGCTTTAAAACACAACACATTTCCATACGGGAACTTAACTCCTGGTCACACAAAGAAGCTGTTTTAAATCCCATAGCAACCACGTTTTAAAACATTTGACTGTCTGTTGGCCCAGTGTATTCCTTATTTGCCTTCTGCTTAAAAGGAACTAAGTAATAGGTCTGTATTGTTAATGTTTATCTCGATTAGTATGAAGTATTTAGAAGAATAAGCTGATTAACAATAATTTATAAGGAAAGTCAAAAATGGTTCAGCACTAGCCTCTTGCCAAAGCATCTGCTTTTTCACTGCCCTGGCCCTCATCCAAGAATTATCTTGTGTTTTGGCAGTTGTGCCAAGTTTATTAAGTAGTTCCAAAGTAACTTGGAGGTTATCTGATAATTTGCAATTGCTTTTAAGGCTGTCTGAATATTAAGAAAATCCAGATGTTATACATACCATTTTCCTTAATAAAAAACTGATGTATTTTATTCACATACCAATTTTTACAAAAGAATATTCATTTATCTTCAAACATTTATAGAAATGGTCACATTACTTAGTTTGTTATAAGTAAAAGGAAAAGTGAATACAGTAAACTAAAGTGATAGTCAACTCTTTTAAAATCTATCGCTATGTGTTTTCTTGAAATTCGGTACTCTTTCCAAGGCCAGGAGTAAAACAAAAGATATATGAAACAAAGTTTTGTTTATCCTTTACAGTTTACCAGTGACACAAAGCTCGTCCAAAATAAAGAGGTCTTCTGTGGCTATTCCCAGAAAATTCAAGATATACATTTTGTTTTTAATAAAAATATCTTAAAAATAAAATAAAATCGTCAAATATTTTTGAGAAAATAATTTTTTTCAAAAATATTCGATATACATAATGGTTGGCTGTGGCGAATTTTCCTGAAAATCTTCACGGTGCATTCTTGAATTGTATGTTTATATACACACACGGATTTAGTTTTATAAACTTTTTTATTTATTTAAGGGGTCTTAAAACATGTATTCCAATGAAATCTCAGTATGGAATTTTTGGGTGAAAATACGATGCTTTCTCTATACACTATATACATGTTACATGTAGAGAAAGTAATATTGTTTCACATCTAAATTCGAACTTAGAGAAATGTTTGTGCATACAAAACTCTAAGGAAAGCTTGTTATGAACTCGCATCAAGAGTTTTATTTCCGAAACCCCTTTGTAACAAATGCGGAAGAACAGCAAAATAAACATGATACGGAACCAAGGCTAGTCTTGAGAACGTTTGCTTAGCAACCACTTCACGAGAGAATTGCATAACAGCATACTCAACTGTTATTCTTGTGTGCTATATGTGGGCGTATGGAAACCAGAAGGACTTCCCTTTACGTTAAAAAAGCTTTCAGTTGCTCGGCAACCAAGTGGAAGAGCAGACAGCCTTGGGTTCATTGCTCTTACATTATGACTAGGGTCCTCACATCGTCCTCTCAAAAACACTTATAATATATGCAGGCTTATCGAGAAGGTTTTCAGCTATGCTTATAGCTTAGAAACTATCATCTAATTATTACTTTCTCTACACGTACTATGTACATGGTGTATAAAGAGGGTATTGCACCCACAAATTCGAAACCGAGATTTCATCCTAAATGAAATGGGTAGCATAGCCCAAAAACGAAAACTCAGTTAAATACTTAACTTGGTATTTAAATTTAGTATTTTCCAAGGATGCGACACGAAGATTTTCAAGAAAATCCTCCCACCACCAACTAAACTTTACATGGAAAGAAATCGCAATTTCGATTTTCTCAAAAATGGCTCTAACGAATTTGATTACAGATATTTATTTACATGACAAATAAAATGTATATCTTAAATTCTCTGCGAATAGTCTCTGAAGACATCTTTATTCTAAATGAGATTTGTGAAATTTTGCATAACTGGTAAACCGTAAGAGATAGACGGAAGCTTACCTAGCAAGAAATGTACAGCTCGTTAAAACACACAATTTATGTTATATACATTTTAACGTAGAGTTGACCGTTTTGGAGCTATTCCTTGTTTTGATTTCAGTTTTAAAATACTTATATTTTTCTCATACGGGAACTTTTCAACACATGGCCAGGCAAAGAAACTTAGTTCTATACTATAGCAACCACATTTTAAAACATTTGATTGTGGGTTTACCCTAGTTCATTCCCTAATTTCCCTTCTATTCGGTTCGGCTGATAAGTACCGGGTCTCTCAATGAAAATAGCATTTAAAATAATTTTTTTCTTTATTTTTGAACATAATCCACGGTAAGGCTATTACATTTATCATATCGGTGTTCTAATTTAATTAAACCGTTTCTGTAGTGCGATTTATCAAGGTCCTCAAAATATCCGTTACCACATCAATGACCTTCTCATTACTTGAATTCTTCATACTGCAAGAAAGTTTTTGAGGTTTGAGAACGGGTGTCACTGAGTGCTAGATCTGGTGAATAGGGTGGATGTTCAAGCAATTCGTACTTTAATTCGCACATTTTTCCCGAAGCTTTGTGTGATGAAACAAGATTTGTTTTGTTTTTTTTGGCCAAATAAGGTCTTTTTCTTTTCACCTCATAACTCAAACGTTGTAGTAAGCTTGCGTATTAGTCACCAGTATAACTTGTACCCTTTTCCAAGTAATCAATGAGAATAATTCCCTGTGCATTCCAGAAAACACTCGCCATAACCATGTTAGCTGACAAAATTTACTATCTTTTCTGGAGTTGGTTCACCTAGCGCAATCCACTGTTTCGATTATCATTTACTTTCTGGAGTGTAGTGATGTGTCCAAGTTTCATCCATGGTATGAAGCGGTCTCTATATTCACTGAGATTTTTAAGGCAGAGCTCCACATTCTTAACAGAAACAGTTTTTCTTGGCAACTTTTGATTATGTGTCAAAAAACGCGGTATCTATCTTGCAGAGCCCTTGTGAAAGCCCAAAACATTACTTAATATATTACCTGCACGTTCTTTTGATATGTTTACAGTCTCTGCTATTTCAAATAACTTTAATCAGCGGTTTTCCAGTACTAAGATCTCTGGAGTTGTCACTTCTACAGGGCCAGCAGAGTGAGGCTCATCACTAGTGCCATATCTGTGTGAGGCCCGGGACTTGTCAGCCGACCCTTAATTTGTTACAGATTTGTAGTGAAAAGCATGTGAATGGAGCACATCGGAAAATTAATCCACTATACATTTATATTCATATAATTCAAAATCCTCATTGCAAATTGTCTCTTTGTAGTTTTAATTATTTGTGTAACTTTTCCAGAATCAAAATTGTGCTGATTTTTAGGAGCAGTGTTCTTTCGTTATTATTCTAAAAGAAGTTGCACATATATGCTATCATTTGATTGTATAGGACTAAAGGATATACTTTATTTTATTGGTTGTTTGTCAACAATTTATTACCAAGCACAACAGCAATATTAACCACATAGTATAACGAAGCTTGTGATTTATTTCTTCTATCCTATCCTGATTTCTTTCTCTAAACGTACTAAGTACGTAGTGTGTAGAGAAGGTATTGCATTGCACCCAAAATTCGATACTGAGATTTCACCGGAAATATAAGTTTTGAGCCCCCTGAATCCAAAAAAAGCACTTTTAGAAAAATATCTGTGTGTGTCTGTCTGTCTCTCTGTCTGTGTGTATGTATGTGTGTGTGTGTCTATGGGTAGCATAGCTCAAAAACGAAAAGTCCGTTAAAAATTAAACTTGGTATTTAAGTTTGGTATCTTCCACGGATGCGACACGAAGATTTTGAATAAAATCCCCCAAACTACGTTTTGCATGGAACTTTTTTCTAAAATTTTGATTTTCCCTAAAATGGCTCTAACGATTTTGATTAAAATATCAACATTTATATTGCAAATAAAATGTACATCTTGAATTTTCTGGAAATAGCCTCTGAAGACTACTTTATTCTAGATGAGTTTTACGAAATTTTGTATAACTGCTAAACCGTAAGAGATGGACAAAAACGTACCACAGAAAAAATGCTGAGTACATTAAAACACATAATTTATGTTATATACATGTTTTTCGTGGAGTTGTTCGTTTTTGAGATATCCCTTGTTTTTGTTTTCAGCTTTGAAAAACTTATACTTTTCTTGTACGAGACTTTGTCAACTTCTGGCCATACAAACAAAGGAACATAGCAACTTTTGACTATCACTTTAACCTATGGCACTCCCTTATTTCGCTTCTGCTTACAAGGGATCAAGTAATAAGACTATTTCTGCTATTTTTTCTCGATTAGCATGAAGTAAATAGAAGCATAAGCTTTTTATTAATATTTTTTTCAGAAATGTAGAGAAAGTCATTTGAATTGGAACACATCAGATTTTTTTTTTTTTTTTTTTTTTACATATTACCGGATGCCACTGTGTGAAGTAGTGATAGGCACCTCACATGTACCTTAGCATAGTGCAGATACCGAGTGCTGCGAGCTGTTTGCCCCCGACCGAAGTGATACACGTTCACAGTTCTAGTTTCATATATTATTCCCAGTAGGTTTCTGCCTCATTGCTTCACTATCAAAACCAATATATTTATTTTCATCGATCAGCTCTAGAGTTTAAACGCTTTGTTTCGGTTGAGCCCTTCTTTTGAATTTCGTCTGTGACTCTATGTCGAGGAACTCGGAAACCATAGGTTAGCAAAGAGTTTCACACCATAAATTGCCGTCTGAGCGCTGAACTAATGACCCTAGAAACGGCAAGAGCGAGAGGTACAAAATGATGGAGGGTGTAATTAGAGGAGGCGTTGGATATATATAACCCTACGAGTAAATCTGGAAGAGGAAAAGGCAAAAACGTGGATTCGCCAATTGTAGAATTCCAGTCTGTGAGAGGATTTAGTTCAAGCTAAGTGGATATCAGAATCAAAGTAACGCAACCTCGAAATGGTCAAAGTTTAAGCAATGGAGTCTCAAACCAGAAGGAAGAACAAATGTTATGTATAGTAATCGTATGCCTTTCATATGGTTATTATTATATATTCTAAAGTTTATTACTTTCTCTCTAGCACATAGTACAACATAAATAGTAGGTAGAGAAGGTATTGTATTCCACCCAAACATTCTATACCGATATTTCGTCAGAAGATATGCTTAGAGGAATCTGAACAAAATATATTTAGAAGAGTGTCTGTGTGTGGACAGCATAACTCAAAAACAAGAAGTGGATTTAACGTCAAACTCGGTATTTAAGTTCAGTATTTTCCAAGGATGCGACACAATGTTTCTGAAAATCCCACAACCCAAACTACTCTTTATTATTTCAAATTTTCGATTTTATAAAAATGGTTAAATGCCAGGTATTGGATAGGCGTATCCTGAATTTCTTAGGAATTTTCTCTGAAGTCTTTTTCAGTCTAATTGAGTTAACTGGCAAATCTATATCGTTAAACGCAGTTCTCATTAAAGCACACTGTTTATATCTTATGCAGTTTTTTTAAACAGCTAATCATTTCCAAGATAACCCCTGCCATAAGTTACAAATTAACTCCTACAATTTTTTTAAAGGGAAAGTACTCTCCGTTTCATCTCTCTTTTGTTTTAATCCTTGCTATGGAAAGAGAACATGATTTTTATGACAATCGAATTACATGTTAAACAAAACTTAGCGCACGTGCAAGTGCATGAGTTCTAAGATGTAGAGACAGAATGAAACCTTAGTATTGAAACCATTACATGTCAAGGTGTGTAGATAGTAGTGTACTTCATGTCTCAATTTGGAATCGTGTTCTTCATCCCAAATTGCGAGAATGCCTACCGAATGAAGAGTAGAGAGCCGAGCACCCAAGAAAACGTATGCGCATAGTTGAAATAATTGCTGCTACATTTTAATTAAAAGACGCCATCATTGAGAAAAAAAAAATTATAAATAAATAATCTTACTTACTAATTGTCGATGAGGAAACGTAGAGGTCTCCTCTGTAGTTTGGTGGTGGCCTATCTTACCTCACACCAAGGGTTTTCCCCTTAACCTGATACCTGTCGGATCTTAACCTGAGAAGATCTGACATAAGTTAGGTTAAAGTATTTTCAAAACTATTGCTATGCTATTGTCATTGAAATTTGCTTCTTTGGATTACCAGGATAAAACAATAGAAACACGGACGGCTTCCTGTTTCAGAACAGTTTAAGTCTTTTAAAAATCTAATGTGTTCCATTCACATGACTTTCTCTACATCTCTGCAACAAATTAATGATAAATTTTTACGCTTCCATTTACTTTTTGCTAATCGAGAATAAAATTAGCAGAAATAGCCTGATTACTTGCTACCTTGTAAGTAGAAGTGAAACAAGGGAGTACCATGGGTTAAAGTAATAGTCAAAAGCTGGTTGCTATGTAACTTAAGTAGCTATTGTTTGTATGGACAGGAGTTGGCAAATTCCTGTATGAGAAAAGTAAGTTTTTTAAAAGTGGAATAAAAACAAGGAATATCTAAAAAAACTATCCACTCCACGAAAAAAATTTAAATAATATAAATTGTGTCCTTTAACGTACTCTACATTTTTTGTGCGCCAGGTTTTTTTCCATCTCTTACGGTTTAGCAGTTAAGCAAAATTTCGTAAAATTCATCCAGAATAAAGTACTCTTCAGAGGTTATTTCCAGAAAATTCAAGATATTCATTTTATTTGTCAGGTAAATATCTGTAATATACGAAATTTAAACAAAATCATTAGAGCCATTTTTGAAAAAATAAACATTTTCGAAAATGGTTCAATGTAAAGGGTAGTTTGGGGTGGGGGGACTTTAATCAAAATCTTCGTGTCAAATCCTGGAAAATACTACAATTAAATAGCAACTTTGGTATTTTACCGACTTTTCGTTTTTGAGCTATCGTGTTCATAGACACACGGACACACGGACAACACACAAACGCAGACCTTTTTCTGAAAATACTTTTTTTTTGGAATCGGGGAACCCTAAAACATAAATTTACGATGAAATCTCGGTATCGAATTTTTGGGTGGAGTGCATTACCTTCTCTATACACTATGTACATAGTACGTATAGAAAAAGTAAAAATGAAACCAAAAACAAGAATTGGTTAACTCTAAAAAAAATTATGCTTTAAATTGTGGTTTTTAGCAAGACCTATATTATTTGAGTAGTAAGTTGTTGTCTATCACTTGCAGCTTACCAGTTATACAAAAGTCTCCGAGAGGACTACGAAAGCTGTGCCCAGAAAATTCAAACTATTTATTTTATTGGTCAGGAAAATATCTTTAAAATATGACATTTTAATCAAAATAGTTAGAGCCATTTTTGAAAAAATAATAATGTTAGAAATATGTAGGGGATGGGGAATATTTCCCGAAAAGCTTTGTGTCGCATCCTTGGAAGATGATTCAGTTAAATACCAAGATTGGTATTTAATGGATTTTGTTTTTGAGTTATTCAGCCCATACAAACATACATACATACATTACATACATACATACATACATTACATACATACATACATACATACATACGTACGTACATACATACATACATACATACACACACGTACGTACGTACGTACATACATACATACATACATACATACACACACACACATACATACATACATACATACATACATACATACATACATACATACATACATACATACATACATTTGGTGCAATATAATAACTTCTCTACCTACTATACAGGGTGTTTCAAAAATACGGGGCATAATTTCAGGTATGTATTTCCCACATGTACACATTCAAATTAGTTCATTATAACATGTGTCCGGAAATGCTTCAGTTCCGAGTTAATGGCCTTCACAACATTGAAATTCACTGGAACGTTTTTCTTTCCGCAGGTTGTTGTCATTAGAGAAGATGTTCAAAATGTCCACCTCCTGCTTGAATACAGACCTCACATCGATGTCTCATTGACCTGCGAACACGATCCCAAACTCCAGGAGTATTGCGTATGTCCTCACAACTTGCCACAATTCGATTCCGAAGGGATTCCAAATCCGGCACCGGAGACGAATAAACCAATGATTTGAAATGGCCCCACAAGTAGAAATCGAGAGGGTTCAGATCAGGTGAGCGCGGAGGCCAAGCGATTGGGCCACCTCCACCCATCCATCGATCAGGAAACCTTCGATCCATGTACCGGCGAGCCGTAAGACTGAAGTGTGCAGGAACGCCATCATGCAAGAAGTGAATGTGTTGATGATTGTTCAGTGGAGTGTCTTTGAAAACATCAGGTATGGTGTTTTCCAGGCAGTTTGTGTACGCCTGCCCCGTAAGTCTGTTTACAAGTACATGGGGTCCAACTAATCGATCACCAATGATACCGGCCCACATGTTGAGGGAGAACCGCTCCTGGTGATGAGATACAACAGTTGCACGTGGGTTTTCATGCGACCATACATGCTGATTGTGGAAATTTGTTATGCCATCTCTTGTGAACTGTGCTTCATCTGTAAATAATACGACGGCAGAAAAGTTCGGATTTACACCACACTGCTGCAAGAACCACTGACAGAACCTAACTCGTGCGGGGTAATCTGCTGGTGACAGGGCCTGTACACGTTGCAAATGATAAGGATACAATTGATACTCGTTCAACAGTCTCCAGACAGTCGTATGAGGAACATTGACTTGCAACGCTAACCGTCATGTGCTGATAGAAGGAGTCCTGTCCACAGCCTCCAGAATCTCCTCCTGCACTTCTGGAGTTGTAGATCTTGGTCGTCCCCTTCCCAAACCAGGAGAGGTGAATGTTCCATACTCGCACAGACGGGAATGGAGACGTACAAATGTCTTCCGCTCTGGGCATTGTCGCTGTGGATACCTCTCCTGGTACAAACGACGAGCCAGCGCAACATTGCCGTCCGCCTTACCGTACATGAAGTGTATCTCTGCCAGCTCTGGATTTGAATACATGTCGCACAGTCTTAACACCTAAAGAACGCTGAATGTAACCTTCCTCAGAATGAACTATCAGAGCGCCCTCCTAATGTCTCCTTTGGCGGCAAAAACCTGCGGAAAGAAAAACGTTCCAGTGAATTCCAATGCTGTGAACGCCATAACTCGGAAATAAAGCATTTCCACACATGAACTATTTTGATTGTCTGCAGGTGGGATTTTCAATGTTGTAAAGGCCATAACTCGGAAATGAAGCATTTCCGGACACATGTTATACTGAACCATTTTGATTGTCTTCATGTGGGAAATACTTACCTGAAATTATGCCCCGTATTTTTTAAACACCCTCTTTACATTATATATGCGTGCTAGAGAATGTAAAAACAACAAATAAAGAATAAAATAAACTTGGAACTTAAAAACTTAATTTGGATGTCTAAAAAATTTCTAAAATAATTTGTTATAGTTTTGCGGAATAGGACTCCTCTTCATAATCCCAGAAAAATTACATGTCTTCCATTCACATGACTTTCACTACATCTCTGTAACAAATTAATTTTAATAAGCTTATTCTTCTATCTACTTCATTCTAATCGGGATAAGAATTAGCAGATAAACAATATTACTTAGTTCCTTATAAGTAGCAGAGAAATAAGGCAATACATTAGGCTAAACTGACTGCCCAAGGTTTCACAATTTAATCACCTGGGATTGACATCCATTCCTTTACGTGGCCAGGTGTAGGCATGTTCCCGCGTGAGAAAAGTAAGTATTTTAAAGCTAAAACCAATAACAAGGAATATCTCGAAAACGGTCAGCTCCACGAAAAAATGTATCCAACACAAATTATATCTTTTAAGGAGCTCTACATTTTTGTCTAGTAAATTTTTGTACATATTTTACGCTTTACCAGTTGTGCAAAATTCAGAAAATGTTATCCATAACAAAGAGGTCTTCAGGACTATTCCCAGAAAATGCAAGATGTACATTTTATTTGTCATGTAAATATCTTAAATATAAGAGATTTTAAACAGAATAGTTAGAACTATTTTTAAGCAAATAAAAATTTTCGAATGTTTTCTATGTGAACGGCAGTTGGGGATGGGGGAATTTTCTTGAGAATATTCGTGTCGTATCCTTAGAAGAAATTGAACTTAAATATCAAGTTTGGTTTAACGAACTTTTAGTTTTTGAACTATGCTTCTCGTGCACAAACACACACACACATACCACACGTACACACGGACATTTTTCTAAAAATGCTTTTTTTTATGGGGTTCCGAAAACATGTGTTTCCGGTATCGAATTTTTGGGTGGAATTCTATACACTATCTATATAGTATATATAGAGAAAGTATTAGGTTTTGTTACCGGGGTTTAAAACATTATAACAAATTCATTGCAGAGAGAGAAAAAACGGAGATTACAGGATGGTTCTCAAGGGTCTTATTACTTAGTCCGTTATAAATAGAAGGCAACTAAGGGAAAATGCTGGACCAAAATATTTGTCAAATCTTTTCATAGCTGCCGCTATGTCATTAACGTTGAAAATCGGTTCTTTGCATGACCAGGAGTAAAACAATATTACTTAGACGGCTTCCTGTTTGAGAAAGTTATAAATATTTTTAAATTGAAGCGACTAACAGGGAATATGGTGGAAATGGTTAACTCTAGAAGAAAGTACGACTTTGTTTAACAATACCATCATTTTTTGTGTAATAAAAGTCCCCAGAATACAGAAGTATTCTGAAGCTCTGGCCACAAAGTTCAAAATATATATCTCATTTATGAGGAGAATATTTTAGACATGTGGTATTTTAATAAGAATCGTTAGAGCCATATTGAGAAATTAAAATTTCGAAAAACGTGCTATGTATAGGGTATTTGGGGGTTTGAACATTTTTCTGAAAATCTTATTATCGCATCCTTGGAAAGCCCTTAATGTAATTACCAAGTTTGGTATTTATTGGATTTTCCGTTTTTTAGTTTTACTGTTTGCATGCATATACTCATGAGCCTTTTTCTAAAAATGTTTTATTTTGGGGGGATTTAAGGAGTCTCAAAATATTTCCGATAAAATCTCTGTGTGGAATTTCTCAGTGGAATACAATACCTTCTACTATGTACAGTATACTACGTGCTAGAGAAAGTAAAAATAAAGAAAGAAGGAAAGAAAGGAAAAAATTAAGAAAGAAGATAATAAACTTAGAAAGTATGCTTGTAAAACTTAATTTATAAAATAATTTCTGATAATTTAACATGTTAATTTTGCGGAATAGAACTTGGATTTATAATCCTTTAAAAATCAGTTTTGTTATCGGGGTTTAAAACATTATAACAAATAAATTGCAGAAAGAGAGAAGGCGGACATTGTGAGATGTTTCGATGTGATTTTAGTGAGGAAAGAATCTCCGTTGCAGCTCAGTGTACTTTTGGGCAATTACCTTTGAGCTAATACATTTTACAAAGTCAATTTGACACGTGATTAAATATTTTTCCTGTTAGTAGAGTAGAGTTATCGGATTGTGGAATTTTGATGAGAGTGGGTCATCATGTGGTTTCCAATACAATTAGTTCTGCGTTTCAAACAGCTCTATGGTAGTGTAATCATGGATCTGCTAAAAGGGTTTCTTGCTAATAGTAACTTTAGAATTGTGACTCGGTAATAACCGAACACAGCGAGTGTAGAATCTAGAACGGATGTAGATGCTGAGAGCTTATATCCTGCACCAAGTTCTTAATAGGTTACTAGGTCCAGGAGTCGTTATGGTCATTTCAGATAAACAGTTAACGGCACTCACTTGTATTGAAATAACATATATTATATATTGTATTATATAACTTGTATTGAAATATATATATATATATATATGATTAATTTTGTTTAAGTTTATTTCAAATTCATATATTTTGTGATTTTGTGATTACAATACAAGTCTGTGCTTTTATAATATCATTCATATATTCTTTTGACTATATTATTATTATTGGAAAACAGTTTTATTGCTTTCTCTACACATACTCTGTACATAGTTTATGGAGAAGGTTTTGCACTCCACTCAAAAATTCGATAGCGAGAATTCACCGCAAATGTACATTTTAGGGTCCCCTGTATCCAAAAAAAAATATTATTTTCATATGAAGGTTCCGTGTGTCTGGGAACATGATAACTCAAAAACTAAAAGTCAGTAAAATACAAAACTTGTCATTTAAGTTTGGTATATTCAAAGAAGGCGACACGAAGCTTTTGAGAAAAATCTCAAAAAAAAATTAAAATATTAAAGACAAGGTATTATTTTGCACCCAAAAACTATAAATGAAATACCAAGATTTCTCCGGAAATGCATGTTTTGAGGCCCCCTTAATAATAAATACATTTTTAGAAAATAACATGGTGTGTGTGATATTCAAGCTTAGGATCTTGCAAGGATACGATAAATACATTTTAAGAAAGTATCCCATCCCAGTTTTTTTACAAGGAACAATTTTTTTAAAATATTCTTTTTCTCAAAAATTAACTAACGATTTTGATTAAAATGGCCGTATAAAGACATTTACCTGAAAAATGTATATCTTGAATTCTCTGAGAATAGTCTCTGAAGACCGCTTCATTCAGGAGGAATTTTGTATTAGTGATAAGCCGTAAGAAAAATATAAAGTCACACAAAAATGTAGATTTTGTTAGAGACATAGAATTTATGTCATAGCTTTTTTTATAGTTAGCCGTTTCTGAGATACCCCTGGTTTTTGTTTCAATTTTAAATTGATTAAAAGTTTTTGTTCTTTTTTTTTTTTTTTAAACGAGAGGTATTCTTTTGTTTCATCTATTTTTGTTTTGTTATGTTTTACTCCTGGCACTTCAAAGAGAACCGATTGTCAATAGTTGACATAAGTTGACTAACGCTTTAGCCTAGTGGATGGCTTTACTTAATTTCTACTTAAATTAAGTAAGTCTATTTATGGCAATGTTTAAGTCAGTTAAATGAAGTAGAATAAAGAATAAGTTTTCAAAAAATAATTTGTATGCGGAACACGTAGAGAAAGTCATGTGAATGAAACGCATCGTAAATATTTTCACTTGTTCCATTACTAGTACTTAGTGGGTAGGATATATTGGATTGTATCCAAGAATTTGATATTGATATGACTACATCACCGGAAAAAACGTGTTGAGATCCTCAATTTAAAAAAAAAAATACTTTGATGGGCTACATTCAAATAATTTTCTGTATGTATTTTGTAAAAATAATCTTCTGTCTGCTTCATACTAATTGAGATAAATATTTGCAAATTATAATTTTTTCATAATAAAATAATTTGAATTTTCGCTCTAAATGTGTGTGTATATATGTATGTATGTGTGGGTGAGCTTGAGATCGAACCCATTCACTTGTACAGTCCCCTTTAACTTAGTCATATAGGTGACTTTGACTTACGGAACAACTCATAATGCTGTAGGTTAAAAACATTAGGCTAATCAATTTTAAATCATTAAATACACGCACATTCACTCACACATTCGTACTTCCAGACTCTGGGGGATAGCAAATAATTCTGGTTAAAGAAGAAAAATGTTTTTTATTTCCACCTGGGGTACTTAAATTACCAATTAACTGAAGCTATAAACGGGCAGCGTATGCTTAGACACGCCCAAATTTAATTCGCTTTTCCTCACTTTTTACTTTCTCTCGCCCCATATGTACAATGTACATAGGGATAGAGAAGTATTGTAAAACACCCAAAAATTCGATCTCGAGATTTCAACGGAAATATATGTTTTGGGGTCCCCTGAGCCCGAAAAAAGTATTTTTCAAAAAGGACCGGGTGTGTGTGTGTGTGTGTGTGTGTGTGTGTGTGTGTGTGTGTGTGTCTTTAGACAGCATAGCCCCAAAACGAAAAGGCCGTTAAACACCAAACTTTGTATTTAGATTTAGTATCTTCCAAGGATCTTCAAAAAAAAAAAAAACACCCCACCTCAAACTACACTTTACACGAAAAAAATTCGAAAATTTTGATTTTCTTAAAATGGCTCTAACGATTTTGATTAAAATCCCGTATATTAAAGATGTTTACATCTGAAATAAAATGTAGATTTTGAATTTTCTGGAAATAGCCTCTAAAGATCTTTTTATTCTGGAGGAATTTTGCCGAATTTTGCTTAACTGCTAAACCGTAAGAGATAGACAAAAAATCACTACATAAAAATGTACATCACGTCAAAACACATAATTTATGTTCTTTACGTTTTTATTGTGGAGGTAACCATTTCCGAGATATTCCCGGTTATTAGTTTCAACTGCAAAGTACTTAAACTTTTCTCAGAATTGAAGTGTCCGTTTTTCTTTTGTTCTACTCCAGGCCAAGCAAAGGCGCGAATAATCTTTTAGTTTTGGAGCTATGCTGTCGAGTATAAAAAATCTGATGTGTTACACTCACGTGACTTTATCTAGCAGCTCCACAATCTAGACTATTCCCATAAAATTCAAATTCATATTTTATTTTGAACGTATACATCTTTAATATGTTGTACATCAGTAAAATAGAGCTGTTTTTGAGAAAATCCAAAATTTTGAAAAATTCTCGCTTTAAGGATAGTTTCGATTCAGATATTTTGTCAAAAATCTTGGTGCTGCACCTTTGAAGATACTGCAAATAAATACTAAGTTGGGTTTTTAAGCAACCTTTTTGTTAAGCTGCTCACAGACAAACTGACACACACACATACACATACATATGCAAGCGGAGTTTTACCTTCTCTATACGTACTATGTGCACAGTGTATAGAGAAGGTATTGTAATGCACCCAAAAATTCGATACCAGATTTCACACACACACACACATGTTATGGGTCTCCCTAAATACAAAAAGACCATTTTTGGAAAAAGGTCCATGTGTGTGTGTATGTCTGTCCGTCTGTCTGTGTATGTGTAGACAGCATAGCTCAAAAACGAAAAGACCGTTGAACACCAAATTTGGTATGTAGGTTTGGTATCTGAAAAGTATGTGACACGAAGATTTTCAAGAAAATCCCCCCACCCCAAACTATCCTTTACATGGAATTTTTTTCGAAAAATTTGATTTTCTCAAAAATCACTCTAATAATTTTAATTAAAATATCGTATATTAAATATATTTACCTGGCAAATAAGATGTATATCTTTAACTTTCTGGGAATAGCCTCTGAAGGCCACTTTATTCTGGATGAATTTTACGGAATTTTGCATAACTTCTAAACCGTAGGAGATGGACAAAAACTTAACACACAAAAAATATAGATCACGTTAAAGGACACAATTTATATCGTATATCGTTTTTGAGATATTTCTGATTTTTGGTTTTAGCTTTGAATATCATACCTTTCTCACAGAGGATTTTGTCAACACCTATCCATACAAACAAAAGAACTTCAGTCACATAGCAACCTGATGTTGACTATCACTTTAACCTATGGTACTCCCTTATTTCGCTTTCACTTACAAAGAAGCAAGTAATAAGACTATTTCTGATATTTTTATCTCGATTAGCATGAAGTAAATAGAAGCATAAGCTTTTTAGCAATAATTTGTTGCAGAGATGTAGAGAAAATCATGTGAATGGAGCACAGATTTTTTTCTTAAAGTCCTTCTTAAACCTTAAAACATATATTTCCGGTGAAAAATCGGTATCGAAGTTGTGGGTGGAGTAAAATAGCTCCTCAGTCTTCTATAGTGGTAGGCAAATTAAAAAGAAAACATTCTTTTTCTAAAAATAGCCATTTTTTTGTGAAGTGTACTAAAAGCAATGTCACAGGAAGTTTGAAGACAATGACTTAGAATATCGGAAGTAAGTTTAAGTAGCAATTTGCGTGCTTGATCGTAAACCCGTCCTCTTGAATAAATCAGTATGATTTCGAAATAGCAGTAATGGGCGCCGTTTTCTGGGTCAACTGTGCTGTGCTGCATTTATAGCTAAGCGTGCAGTAATGTGAAATCCTTGTAGAATCTTGTTAGTTTGCGGTCGATGGCAATGCTTCATGAATATTTAAAGCACTGAAACGTGGCTTTGATGACTTTAAATACGTAAAACCGTAATACAGTTATCCTATAGTTTTCAAGCATGCTAAACTTAATTGCTCCAGTATATATTATCCCGTTACTTTAATAGATAAATGAATATTAATTACATATTCATAGAACTCGCTAAGTCTTGCTTTTGTAACAACATTTTTAAAGTTATGGGTATAAACATAAGGGCATATTGTGATTGAAAAAGGGTTATATGTCCCGGGACAGGTAGCATGTGTATTGAAAAATCTATATCTCTGCAACAAACTATTGTTAAAAAGCTTATGCTTTTATTTACTTCATGCTACTCGAGAACAAATTAGCAGAAATAGTCTTATTACTTGTTTCCTTGTAAGTAGAAGCGAAATAAAGGAGTACCGTAGGTTAAAGTAATAGTCAAAAGCTGGTTGCTATGTGACTGAAGTTCTTTTGTTTATATGGACAGGAGTTGACAAATTCCTATATGAGAAAAGTAAGTTTTTCATAGCTGAAACCAGAAACATGAATATATAAAAAACGATCAACTCCACGAAAGCAATGTATATAACATAAATTGTGTGTTTTAAGGTTTTACCTAAATTTTACGGTTTAGCAGTTATGCAAAATTCCGTAAAATTCCTCCAGAACAAAGTAATATTCAGAGACTATTTCCAGAAAATTAAAGATATACATCTTATTTGTCAGGTAAATATCTTTAATATATGATATTGTAATCAAAATCGTTAGAGCCATTTTTAAGAAAATAAACATCTTCGCAAAAAGTTCCATGCAAATGGCCGCTCCGTGGCCGAGTGGTTAGACCACTCGATTCCCACCTAGACGTCCGGGGTTCGATCCCAAGCGACCGCATGTGAGATTTTTGGTGGACAAAACGGCGCTGGGCGGGTTTTCTCCGGGTACTCCGATTTTCCCCGACATCGCATTCCACCGGTGCTCCATCATCATTCATGTATCATCAGTGTCACCGCCTGAGGTGCCATTAGTAGTTAAAGCGGGTGTTAAACACTACCAACACACACTGACCTTGTTCTGGAAATGCTTTTTTTGGATACAGGGGACCCTAAAACATTTATTTCCAGTGAAATCTCGGTATCGAATTTTTGGGTGGAGTTCAATACCTTCTCCATACACTATGCATATAGTACGTGTAGAGAAAATAAAAAAGGATGGGCGTAGTCAGAGGTATCGAGGATTTCAGTAATCCTACACATAACCTAGAACATAGGAAACAGGACGAGGTGCTGAAAGGTAAATACCCCATGAAATGAGACAATACGAGAGAGGAAACTCTTGATAATACTAAATTATACTAGCACTATGAGGATGATGGTGATGATTATGATGAGCTTTGTACATGCTGATGTTAATTTTTATGACCCGAAGACTGGCTTGGGTTCCGAAGCATCGCTGGAGTTCTTGGAGTATGGCACTAAAGTCTTTGGTTAGCTGCATGGTCCAAAAATGGAGGGGAGCCAAAACCCTCGGTTCAAATATGTTTTTTTTAAAACTGATCTCAGCCTTATTCTAATAATGCTTCTCTGACATTTATAGACGGAACACAGGTTGACATAAAAGAGCTATAGTATAGGAAATTCGATGATCTCAACTAACTTAGCGTCTGATTAGAGGAAATCTTATTTCCGTGTCTCAGGTTTATATGGAATGAAAAGATCGCTACCGGAAAATTAACTACTATTATTCGAAAATATAAATAGTAGAACGTAATCGTCACGATATATTGACCATCCATACATGTCCGTGTATGGTGTTTTTAAAGATAATAGTGTACCATATATTTTAGGAGGAAGTATTACACTTTGGAAGGTTACAAATATTTTCTTCCAAACAACATTTTCAATATATTATACAATAATAATTATTATTATAATTATTCTTAGTACTAGTGTTATTATCATTATTATTGTTAATTATTATTATTATTAGGATCGTCGCACTTCACTAGAGACCGGTGTAGAGGCCACCGAACTTAAGTAGAGGTTTCTTAATTGTTTCAAACTAACCTGTTTAGCCAATTTGCAACACAGGTTATTAGTTTTCGTACCAGTTATGGTAAGTAGAAAAACTATTGAATTCTACCGAAAGATTAGATGAGCTTTCTTCACCGGAAATATATGCTCTTTGTGCCTACGAAAAAACCATAATTAATAATTATAAAAAGCTTCATTTGTGTGTGTGAGACTATCTGAGCTATATAAATGACATCGATCATAATTAAAAAATGAAAAGTTGACTAAATACAAACTTTTAAATTTTGCATCTTCCCATGATGCAACGCGAAGATTTGCTAGAGAATTGCCGCAACCCAAACTAGACTTTACATTGAAAGATATTCGAAATATTGATTTCCTAAAAACTGACTTTGCTTTAATTAATATGTCATATGTTTCTATATATATACTTATGTCATATATATATATATTGCATTTTATGAAGCTTAATTCTCAATTGTTTATACATAGCCGTAAGAAATAGACAAAATCTTACTGCACAAAAAATGTGAATATATATACAGAATGATTTATAATTCCTATTACAAACTTTTGGTGGTTGTATAAGGGACTAAGTAGCTAACGTTTCCATTAATAACCCGTGTCCGGAAATGTATAATTTCAATACACAAGCAGTTTGAAGATCGATTTGATTTTAAATCTCCCACTTCACGGAACGCAAATAAAATGTTCTGAGGGTATCCTCTGCAGTACCTTGATGTCATACAGTATGTCTTGTGTAGAAGAGAATCCGAAGATGACAAGAGAATCCAATGCCATAAATGTGTCCCAATCGACCACCTGGCGTGTTTTGCATGACCAACAGCATCATTACCACTCACAGAGTTCAAGCAAAGGGCCCGGCAGAATTCGCGCCATGTGATAATTTGTATGCATGGTTTCTGCACCAATGTATTAACACTCTTCACTTTCCGCGTCAAGTGTTTTCACCGATGAAGCTCACTTCACCAGGGAGGCTGTTTTTAACTTTCGAAACAGTCACATTTGGGCTGAAGAAAATTCGCAGGCCACACAGCCACGTGGGTCTCAGCAACGGTTCAGCATCTTTGATGGTCATCTGATTGGGCCATACTTTCTTCCGTATCACCTAACGGATCCCAGGTGGGTACTTGATCTTCCTGCAAGAGGCACTGGTAGAGTTTTGTGAAGAGCTTTCATTGGCACTACGTCAGCAAATTTGGTCCCAACCAGATGGCACACCAGCACACTTTGCTCATCTTCACCAAATATTTGGGGAAAGATGGATAGGTCAAGGTAGTCCAATTTCTTGGCCACCATGGTCGCCAGATTTAATTCCTCCCGACTTTATCATTTGGGGCCATATGAACAGCCTTGTTTATGAGACTCTTGCAGAGTCGGAAGAAGATCTTTTTGCACGAGCTCTGGCGGCACCTCACATTATTGAACACACGCCATGTTCGTGGGAAGTGTGTACGACAACATGCTTGCAGGTACATTGTATAATCAACATCAGGGTCACCACGTGGAAACACTTGTCTGTAGTCAAATGAAAGATGTGAAATCGATTTAAACTGATTTTGCATAGAAACGATACATTTCCAGACAAGGATTCCTAATCAAAACTATCTATTTAGTCCCCTCTACAAACCTTAGAAGTTTGAAATAAAAATTATGAATCACTTTGTAAATCTCACATAGTATGTCATTACCAGTTCTTAAAATATTTGACTATCGGTTAAGCCTAGTGTATTCCCCCATGCCCATTGTACTTGCAAGGAAATAGTAGGTATGTATTTCTACAAATGTTATCTCAATTAGCAGGAAGTAAATAGAAAAAAAAATCTGCTGTGTACCATTCACATGACTTTCTCTATATCCCTGCAACAAAGTATTCTTAAAAAGCTTATGCTTCTATTTACTTCATGCTAATCTAGAAAAATTAGCAGAAATAGCCTTATTACTTTCTTCCTTTTAAGTAGAAAGGAAATAAGTGAGTAGCATAGGTTAAAGCGATAGGCAAAAGCTGGTTGCTATATGACTGAAGTTCCTTTGTTTGTATGGACATGAGTTGACAAATTCCTGTATGAGAAAAGTTAAGATTTTCGACCCTGAAAACAAAAAGAAGGAACATCTAAAAAACGATCAACTCCAAGAAAAAAAAATGTATACAACATAAAGTGTGTGTTTTAATGTGCTCTACATTTTTGTGTGATAAGTTTTTGTCTATCTCTTACGGTTTAGCAGTTATACAAAATGCCGGAAAATTCACTCAGAATAAAGTAGTCTTCAGGGGCTATTCCCAGAAAATTCAAAATATACATTTTATTTGTCGGGTAAATATCTTTAATATACATATTTTAATCAAAATCATTAGAGTCATTTTTTAGAAAATCAAAATTTTCGAAAAAAGTTCCATGTAAAGGGTGGTTTGGGGTGGGTTTTTTTTTCTCAAAATGTTCGTGTCGCATTCCTGGAAGATTCTAAACTTAAATACCAAGTTTTGAGTTTTTGAGTTATCGTGGTCACAGACACAGCTACACACGGACACACGCACACACGGACCTTTTTCTGAAAATACTTTTTTTTAGATAAAGGGGACCATAAAACATACATTTCCGGTGAAATCTCGGTATCGAATTTTTTGGTGGAGTGCAATACCTTCTCTATACACCATGTACATAGTTCGTATAGAGAAAGTAATAAGTTCTTTTAAACATTAATTTGTTGCATAATGTGTGGAAAAGTCATGTGCATGTAACACATCAGACGTTTATCCATTAATTTGGCAAACTCAAACTTAATGAATCTCAGCATTGACCTAATAGAATGCCTATACAATATGAATTCCGATATATACAGTTCTACAGTTGGGAACCTATGTGTGGGGGATGACGTGTCTACATCACTTTCCAGAGGTCTCTAGTTCGAATCTCGGTTAGGGTGTGTTATCCGGACATGGTTTTCCGGGGAGTTCTCTTATCCCAACAGGACGAATGCTGGGCAAATTTAAGATCGACAGACCCCGGGCTCAATTCAGCACCATTTTGCCCATTTCATTTATCTATCGTCCGATATGACTAGCACGATAAAGAACGTTTCACTGAAAACAAAGGGAAGCAGTGCATTTATGCAAAATAAAAGTGTTTTTATAACATGTTGGAAATATATGTCCAGATTTGAACAAAATTATATATTATATTAAACATTTACACAATAACATGGAAATGTCATTTATGTTTATTTATAATTAATATAATATACGGCATTACACCAAGTAAATGTAAGGTAGTTATATATATATATATATATATATATATATATATATATATATATATATATATATTTATATATATATTAGTGTAAATGCATATTTACAGCTGTGAAGTTAAATCTGGAAACTTTGCGGTTAAATTAACTTTCAGATTGCAATATTTTTTTTAGCTCAACGTTTTTTAACCTGGTTGGTCATATTGGACGGTGAATGAAATCGGTGAAATATGATGCTCAAATGATACGGAGTTCATGGAGCTTGCAGTTACTCGACATTCGTCTTCTCAGGATAAGGGAAACCCCCAAAAGAAACCTTATCCGGCTAACTCGCCTTAAGCGAGATTCAAATTGGTGACCTGTTGAATAGGAGGCTGACATGCTATGTTGCAATAGTGCATTAAACTGTTGTTCAGGATTATTATATTCTGATAATATAGAGCCAGGAAGTGTTAGCATAATATATTGTTGAACCTTTTACCACAAACTGGAGCTAATTTGGCCCTCAGTGGATTAATTTGGCCCAACTTTTGAAAACATGTTATTGTAAAGATATTCTGACAGGGACGTTTTATGCAATACTTCTCATGTTCACCTTGGTATGGAGTCATCAGAGTTGGACGCATAAAAAAACAGGAACCTTCGGAGCGCCAGACATCATGATTCTTCTCGATATTCCAGATGTGCATTCAAGCTTCGGCTTCTAGCATCTTCGACAAGTTTCCATAAAGTTTGTGACGTCATTTTATAGCTATAAAAAGAGGAAGAATTGTGTTGTGAATTATACTGAGTTGTGTGTGTCTGCGCACAGTGGTGCGCGAGCCATGGATGGCATGTCTTTTTGTCAAAACATTGAATGAATTATTTTCAGCAGTGAATCAAATATTGCATTTTTAAACAGTTTTGATTCAATAACATATTTGTTACAATATATAAACGTGTATATTATACGGTAATCTGATGTCAATTTTGCCACCTGTTACAATAACTCAAAATTTGGAAAAATCTATTAATTTTTGGGATTATGAAATTAAAGACCATGAACACCATAATCTTAAAATACAAGATTTCCCCAACCTCGAGCCCCTTATTATAATACACTAGTACTTCATTATATACATATTGCATACACTATAATCTAAAATAATTTCCAAGTATAATTTTTGTTATACTTTGCATCCAAAATGAAATGTGAATAATTATTTCTCTCATTTATGGAAAAAATTGTATGTTTATGATTTTGGCATTGGTGATGTTTATGGCCTTGCAATGTAATAATCCTGAATTTCTTTATGTAATGTGAATGCAATAATTTCACTTTTCAAACTAGATTAATATAAAATAAAATATATGTGACAATGTTTATAAAATAATATATTTTTAAAAGTTTGGGCTAAAAAAATTGTGGACCAAATTAACTCCAATTTGTGGTAAAATGTTCAATACTGTACTATGTTAACATTTCCTGGCTATAATGTTTCAGATAAGAGTAATCCTGAATAAGAGTTTAATGTAAAACTGTAATCTGAAAGTTAGTTTAACCAAAAAGTATCCAGATTTATTTCAAATACTGTAGCCTATTATTACCAAACTATTTACAGATTGCAGATATAGTATTTAGTCTATATTTGTACTACTACAGATATAGTATTTAATCTATATTTTTAGTACTTCAGTATATATCATTGTGGTCAAATCTAATTCACTTAGAAATATATCCCTAACATCTTGTATAGCATAGAGAAACGCACCCCACGCGTCTCAGACTAATACGGTTTTATACACAGATTTTTGCACTCTAATAGAAATGAGTGAAACTTAATATTGCAGTTTTAGAACTGCTTCATGTCATGTCTAAATTTTGTATGGAGTACCAGCGACAGTAAATTTATTATCGTGCTATTCATTATGATTCCCACAACTTCCGAAGCTTTTGTTATCTCGTTTAATTGTCTCCTGTTGAATAGGAGCCCAGGGACAACTGGTGTTTGTCAAACTGTTTGTTTTTGATGCGTGTACCTGGTACTAACCAAGAGTCGCTTTGTTTGCATGTCGACCAAGCCACCTGGCATTTCATATTTGAAATTATCGTATCAAATTTTCCCTTTTACCTTGTAGATATAATGCGCTTATGTTAAATAAATAATTGTAATTTTTTATAATTGTAAATTAAGAATACTTTAAATGATCATTTTACAAAACATTTATATTGCATTTATTCTTGTCTAGGGGAGATGTTCTTGGATATAAGTGTCAGTAAGTTCATAAAAGTCGTATGTATTCCATTAGCATTACTTTCTCTGTAACAAATTATTGTTAAAAAGCTCAAACTTCAACCTAATTCATGCTAATCATGATAAACAGCAGAAATGCTTTCTTGTAAGAAGAACTGAAATAATAGGATGCACAAGGTTAAAGCGACAGTCAAATCTTCTAAAAGTTGGTTGCCATGTGGATGAAATCCGTTTCTTTGCATTGCCAGCAGTTGACAAATTACTTTATTAAATCCCTGTGAAATCCTGTGAAAAATTGTTTAAAAGTATTTTAAAACTGAAACCAATAACAAGGAGTATTTAAAAAATGTTCAACTGCACGAAAAAAATTGTATTTGACATAAATTGTGTGTTTTGGCGATATCTGCATTTGTTTATCTTTTACGGTTTAGCAGTTATGCAAAAGTCAGCCAAATTCATCCAGAACAAAGATGTCTTTTATTTTTCATGTAAATATTTTAATATAGGATATTTTAATCAAAACCGTTAATCATTTTTAAGAAAATCAAAATTTTCGAAAATTTGTCCATGTAGAGATTATTTGGAGGTGGGGGATTTTCTTTAAAATCATCGTGTCGCATCCTTGTAGGGTACTGAACTTAAATGACAAGTTTGGTGTTTAACGGAATTTTCTTTTTGTGTGCTATGCTGATAGACAGACAGACACACAATAAGGAAATTTTTTTTAAAAATACTTTTTTGGATTCAGTGGGTCTCAAAACACATATTTCTAGTGAAATTTTGGTATCGAATTTTGGGTGCAATACAATACCTTATCTATACACCATGTACATAGTACGTGTGGAGAAAGTAACAAAAGACAAAATTAAACTGAATGTTATTTATGAGCCACGTTTAACTACTATAGCTTTTAGGGTCCCATAGTTTGAAAAGCCGGAAAAGTTTGTTCACAGGCCTCTTATCAGGCTTGAGATTATTTTAATATTATGGGCTTGGAACTATCAATCCGATTGTCGACCACACATATTGAAATATACATCTTAAGCATTTAGTATTCTGACACTTTTCTATTTCTCGTGTAGCTTTAAAAGTAGAAAAATTAAATATTTCTATAATTAATAAGCATAATTTATATATTGCCTGAATTAAATTCATTTATTAAAATACTAGAATCCTTAAAACTATAAACATATACTTTTTATCATTTGTATAGCCCCCATTAACTTAGCTTTAAACTTCTGAAAAAATTTTATATTAACTGTAGGTAATTTACATTAGGTTAATAATTTTATACCATTAAACACACGCACCTTCACTCTCATTAAAGAAAACTTCCGCGCTCCAGCCTTGAATTGAACCCGGCACCTCGGATGAGAAGTCAGCTGGCAGATTACTCGATTACGAAGGCAGTTTACACCTATTTTTCGCACGACAGAAGTGGATGATCATATAATCGATACTGGAAGTAATGTGATCAGCGTCATGCATCCCCCAGACGGAATGTTGACTAGCGTCTCCGGGATCGCTGGCTATCGAAGCTCCTCAATTCAATTTTCCGGGGGAGCATAGATCATATACCCGCCACAGTGTAGGACTGATTCTATTTTACATGTCTGAATCTTACAGTACGGGACCACCGGCTTTGGCTCCTTCCGATGGATGCCATGGAAAAAATGCATCGCCCTCCGCCGGGTTTGAATCCATGGCCTGCCACGGTACTCTTAGACCATGAAGGAGGACATAAATTAAAGAAATGTGAATATATTATTAACATAAGAAGAAAGCAAAACCTTAAAGTGTTTCAGTTAACGTAGAAGAAAGCAAATTATTAAAACCATTTCAGCTAGCGAATATCATTCTCAACATTTAAAGAAAGGAAAACATTAAATCCATTTCAGCTAACATTTTTCATTATCATGATGAAAGCAAAACATTAAAAAAGTTCAGCTAACGTATTCATTATCTTCATGAAGAAGAAATCAAAACATAAATACATATCAGCTAACATTTAAAATTGTCAACATAAAGAAGGAAAAAAGATTAACTCTTGGTGGTAAGGACAACTCTACGATTATAACATAGCAGATTTTGGGTATATTGAAAAGAATAAAATAGGATATTATTATAAATCATGTACAAAATATATTTGACAGATGGCTGTCGGTTTAGCTAACCACATGGTTTGGTACTGGCCTTCTGTTCTCGAAGTAGCTGGTTCAAATTTGGCCAAGACGGTGACTTTTTAAGTTTTTATTTTTAGTTATAGCAACAGCATTTATAGGTTATGTATTCATTGTAGCAGCAACAAGAATTATAATTGCAATAATTTGATTTATTAAATTCTCCTATGAATTTAACGAAAAATTCAGTGGTGGTGGTATGACAGCGTCATTAACAAAGCAAATATCTAAATGGGGGACGGTAGTGGATATCAAGAAACGGAGGTAGAGTTAAGCGGAAAGTCATCCATTGTGCTTCTGTAAACCTACAGTTGAAATGGTTGAAGCAAGGGCACAGAAAGCAATTATATCCGAGGCTACACGATCGGACACAGAAGTGTCCCTAAATTCTCCAGAGAGTTCTCTCTGAAGGCCCAGCCCACACCTAAGATAGATAGTAGTGATTATAGAGCAGAACGGGTTTTCCGATTCTTTGCCAGTCGGCGTTGCTGTTTACTATGCAAGTTGAGAGGGTAATAGTATGTCCACATTAAATATCCTACGCTTTGTCACGGAAGTCATTTCTAACAAAGTATATTAAGTAGTCATAAGCTTTCACGGCTGGAGTCCAAATTATAACTAGAACAATTTTCCGGGCTGAGAAGCCGTGGTCTGCTGGTGTTTTCAGGTCCAGACGATTCGTTCACAACTGCGGTGAACATCTTCAGTGGCGTGGTCTAAGTCTTCTTGGTGAACGTTGGTCGCAACTGACTCGTTGGCTAAAATAGCGACAGTGTTTATACTCAGGCTGCTCTCACGCGATTGGTTCGGCTGGAGCTGCATGTGCGGGCATGGTGGAGGAAGGGGGTTAACCACTCCGGTACTTTTGATTTCTGATTGGCTCGGATTTTGGGTTTGTGCCTGTTTTATGTTTTCAAGTAGCGGATGCCAGTTTTTGCTTAGTTACTGTGTCTCTTCTTTCCTATTAAAGTTATTGGAATGTTTATAAAGTTCTATTGCTTCACGTTGTAATCAATCTAGCATGGCAATAAGGTATAAATGAGAGAAAGGCTGTTTCATGATATTTAATTATGTGTTCCCCTTCTGCCCAAAGTGCATGTTCAGAGACCGCGGACTTCTCAGGTTGACCTAGACGGCAGCATCTCTTGTGTTTCGTAAGCCGGATGTTTATGCTACGTTGCGTGGTGCCTATGCTTACGAGAGCAGGGGATCAGATAGACGCCAGCCGAAGTAGGCGGGTCCCTGGGATCTTTGGCGGAGCGTAACAATGCGTTTATCTGTCTGGTCAGCTTGAACACTGTTTTAGTAGGCGTTCTGTTCTGTCAGTGACATTCTTGAAATATGGCAGTGCCTTTGCTTTTGGGTAGTTTTTGTACTTGGCTGATGCGCTGTGGTTTGCGTGGACGTTGACCTCTGCGGACTTCTTATATTGTATAATTATTTGCACATAAAGCGAGTTCTAGATGACGTAACTCCTGTTGTAATGAATCCTGTTTTATGTTCTCAAGCAGCGGATGCCAGTTTTGCTTAATTTTTGTGTCTCTTCTTTCCTATTATAGTTATTGGAATGTTTGTAAATTTCTATTGCTTCACGTTGTAATCCCGGTTCACAGATGCGGGTGGCACGACCTGCAAGGGTCTTTATCATGACTCTTTTCTGTCGCTGATGATGGTTGGAATTTTTATTCAGGTATCGGTCTGTATGAGTAGGTTTGCCGTATGTCCAAGACTGCCGTCAGCTTTCCTGTTGACCAAGACAACTAAGAAGGGTAGCTGTTTCTCTCTTTTTTCGTGGTGAACTGGATTTGTGGATTAATAGTGTTAAGATGCTGAAGAAAAACATTAAGTAACAACTCCCCGTGACTCCAGATAACAAAAGTGTCATCCATATAATGGTACCATACAGATGTTTTGTGTGAGGCAGATTCCAGGACTGCAGGTTCGAAAGACTCCATAAAGAAGTTGGCAATAGCGGGCTCAGGGGACTGCCCATAGCCACCCCATCCATCTTTCGGAGAAGGTCTGGTCCCATTGGAAATAAGTGGTAGTGAAGACCGCCAGTATGTCCTCTGAAAACAGGTGTTATAGCTGTATAATGGCCTCATTTACAGGAACAAAAGTAAAGAGAGAGACCACATCGAAGCTGACGAGAATGTCATGAGGCTGCAGTGAGATGGTCTGAATTTTCTGAATAAAATATGTAAAGTCCTTGATATATGAGTCAGTAGAGCCTACATGAGGCTATAGTTTGCCGTGGGGAATTTTTCTCAAAATCTTCGTGTCGTATCTTCCAGGGACACTAAACTTAAAATCCAAGTTGATATTTTACCGACTTTTCGTTTTTGAGTTATCACAGACACATGGACACAGGGATACACACACCGGCCTTTTTCTAAAAACTTTTTTTTTGGATGACGGGACCTAAAACATGTATTTCTGGTGAAATCTCGGTATCGAATTTTGAGTGGAATGCAATACCTTCTCTATACATTATGTAATTAGTACGTGCAGAGAAAGTAAAAAAGTATGAGCGTTCTACTAAATGCCTAAAAAAAGGTTGTAAAATACATTTGAGGATGACAGATTGCTAGATATATTTGGTACTCGGCCACATGCCGAGTTGGTTTCGCCACTGTTGTACTTTTTATGGTGAACAACAGTCATCTAACAACGCCAGGAGAAATGGAGAGATGTCGCATTTCCCCTCCGTTTACTTATTCCCAAAGCTGCAACGTATGAAGCGTAAATCTCACTATATGTCGGATTTCTGAAACAAAGATGTAGTAACATGGTTTTAGAAGAAATGGCAGGATAATCTCAGCAAAACAATATACCTGCATGTGTAAGCCTAAACTAAAACTGCAAGTCTGCCTTGCCCAAACAGGAACATAGCTTACGTTATTAGTGAAAAGGCTACGTTATGCATATAATTTATATCCAGATATTGTCAGTACCACTGGAAATTGCTTGGAAAACTGTTTTTGTTATTTTTATCGCTTCAAATGTCATTGATAAATTTATGTGACGTGAAACAACACTATCCCCTTTGCTAATTGATTCGTTACAATAACTAATTCTATATGTGCAATAACTAGCAAATTATGTAGATTTATTGAAGCATTATTACAGTGAATTTTTACTTTCTCTACGCGTACCATGCATATTGTGTTGTAGAGGAAGTTTTGAATTCCACCCAAAAAAATTCGATACCGAGATTTTACCGGAAACGTTTAGGTTCCCCTGAATCAAAAAAAAAAATATATATATATATATATATATATCTACAAAAATGTCCGTGTGTGTGCGTGTAGAAAGAAGTGTGTGTGTCTGTGGACAGCATAACTAAAAAACAAAAAGACCATCAAATACCAAGCTTGATATTTAAGTTTGGTATCTCCCAAGGATGCAACACGAAGATTTTCAAGAAAATATCCCACTTCAAACTACCCTTTCATTGGAAAAATTTTCGAAACGATTTTGATTAAAATACCACATAGTAAAGCAATTTCTATCGCAAATAAAATCTATATCTTGAATTTTCATGGATTAGCTTCTGAAGATCTGTTTATTCTGGATGAATTGTGTTGAATTTGCATCACTAGTAAACGCTAAGAGATAGCCAAAAGTTGCTACATAAAACATGTAAATCTCGTTAAAACTCACAATTTTTGTCTGCGTTTTTTTCGTTGAGTTGAAATGTGAATGGAACTCATCATAATTTTTAAGAATTATCATTTATGTACACTGTAGTAACAACATGCTGAAACAACAGACAAATAAAGCCATGCTATTAATTCACATGAAATTGTCTACCTACTGTACAAGTGCCTTATCTTTTCTCTCTCTTCTGGAAATTATCATTACAAAAGCTAACTTTTCTATGTTGTTCATATTAATCATTCAGAATGTTTTCATAACCAATTTTTACTTTCTCTAAACGTGCTATGTACATAGTGTATAGAGAAGGTATTGCACTCCAGCTAAAAATTCAATACCGAGATTTCACTGAAAATATGTGCTTTAGAGTCCCCTGTAACCAAAAAAAAAATATTTTCAGAAAACGATCCGTGTGTGTGTCCGTATTACTGTGAACACGATAACTCAAAAACTAAAAGTCGATAAAATACCAAACTTGGTATTTGAGTTTACTATCTTACAGAGATGCGTCACGAAGATTTTGAGAAAAATCCCACCACCCTAAACTACCCTTTACGTGGAACATTTTTCGAAATGTTTTATTTTCTTAAAAATTTCTCTAACGATTTTGATTAAAATACCGTATATAAAAGATATTTACCTGACAAATAAAATGTATATCTTGAATTTTCTGGGAATAGTTTCTGATGACTACTTTATTCTCAATGAATTTTGCGGAATTTTGCATAATTGCTAAACTCTAAGAGATGGACAAAACCCTACCACACAAAAAATGTAGAGCACGTTAAAACACACAATTTATGTCATATACATCTTTTCATGGAGTTGATCGGTTTTAAGATATTTCTTATTTTTAGTTTCAGCTTTGCAAAACTTGTACTTTTCTCATATAGGAATTTGTTAACTCCTGTCCATACAAACGAAGGAACTAACCTATGGTGCTCCCTTACTTCGCTTCTACTTACAAGGAAACAAGTAATAGGAATATTTCTGCTAATTTGTTCTCGATAAGCATGAAGTAAATATAGGGCATAAGCTTTTTAACAATACTTTGTTGCAGAGATGTAGAGAAAGACATGTGAATGGAACACATCAGATTTTTTTGTTTATGAAGCGGATAAAATTTTTGAATATGTTACCTGTGAAAAGCCCTACTCTTTATATAGCCACACGGAACAAAATAATATTTATTTTATCATTTAGAAACTATAGAACAAAGTGATAAAAGTTTCGGAAATGGAAAAATGCTACAAAAATAGTTTCACATAATCTTTAGGTACTTTTAATCAGATCAGTACTTTTTAAGGGTTTATATACGTTTTGTCCATATTTAGGTATAGTTAATACAAAATTACGTAAACTTTTTTAGAAGGAATATTATTTAACAAAAGTTAAAGTATATTGAATTAAGCCTATATGTGTGGTGGTGGTGGTAACATGTCCATCTCACATTCAAGAGTTCTTGAGTTTGAATATTGGTTAGGGCTGAACTGCTCCAATTTAAAAAGTCAAATTATAAAGTGTGTGTCTGTGAATAGCATAACTCAAAAACGACAAGTTTTAAACCATCAAACTTAATATAGCGCTTTCAAAGAGTGCTATTTTCTTGACTAATCAAATTCATATCCTAATTTTTCTGGAAATTTCTTCTAAAGTCCTTCATTAGGTATGTCAGTCGCAACACTGGTAAACCGCAATAGGCAAAAAGGCGCAAATAGATAATTATTACAATATACTTTTTATAGATTTTTAAAATACTTATACTATTCTCAAAGGGAAGTCATTATTAGTTTTTTCTTTCTCCTGGTCAAGCAAAGGCAATGGAGCTTCAAATACATCACATAGTGACCAGCTTAAAAGATTAGACTATTGTATTCTTCTATTTACTGTAGCTGTAAGGAAATATTAACTGAACAGGTCCTGTAAAATTGATCTCGTTTAATCTGAACTAGGTATAATCATAAGCTTGTTGCAGAAGTCAAAGAAAGTCATATAAATGATTTTTGTCAACTGTGTGTCCAACTTCCGGTGAGATAAATTGTTTCTTCCATACTAGCGATATGTAGGAAGGGGTTGGAGTTTCGTGGTTCAATACCTTACATTTTCCAGTGTAATTCTGTTTTTCAGCTCCTGTCCGGCTCAGTAATAGAAGAAACAATTTATTGGCAATATTTGACTTAGTGGTTGGTTAAACTATGAAACACTTAACTTAAAAAAGTACTTACGACATTTTAAGTTGCCATCTCAAAATAATTTGTGGTCTAGCTGTCGTTTACAGAGAGAAACGCGAGTCAATTGTGGAATCTAATGTTTCGGCAAGTTGTCAAGGTTAATCAATGATTAGAGCAACTGAATGGAGACTAGGAGATCCGTGGTTCTAAATTGGGTTAATTACTTTCTCTAGCCCGCATGTACATAGTGGACAGAGAAGGTGCTGTATTCCAACAACATAAAATTATACAAACTACCCTTACCTTGAGAAAAGTTTCAAAAAATTTGATTTTCTCAAAAATGGCTATAACGATTTTGATTAAAGTATCGTATATTAAAATATTTACGTGACAAATAAAATGTATATCTTGAATTTTCTGGAAATAGCCTCTTATTCTTAATAGATTTTGCGAAATTTTGCATAACTGGTACAACGTAAGAGATACACAAAAACTTTCTGCACAAAAATGTACATCTGGTTAAAACACACAATTTATATTATATGCAGTATATTCCTGGAGCTGACCATTTTTAAGATATTCCTTGTTGTTTATTTCACTTTTAAAATAATTAGTTTTCTCATATGGGAACTTGTCAACATCTAGCGACGCAAAGAATGGGATTTCTGTACCACAGTAAGCACATTTTAAAACATTTGACTGTTGATTTAGGATGATGTATTCGCTTATTTCCCTTCCACCTATAAAGAACTAGGAATGTAACCGTTCCTGCTAATGTATATCTCAATTAGCATGACATAGATAGAATAATAAGCTTATTAAAAATAATTTGTTACAGATATATATAGAAAGTCGTGTGTATGCAACACGCAAAAATTTTTCCTGGGTTTTCTCTTAACCTGAGAAAACGAATGTCAAACTTTAAGCTTCATGGACCAGAACTAATTTGAACACCATTTCACCAATTTTATTTATTGTCCAATATCTCCTACTAGGTTAAGTGTCGTTAAACTACAAATAAAATAAAATACAACAAACATTATCAGAAATTGTATTGTTAATTAGTTCCTTGTAAATAAAAGGGAAATAAGGTTATAAACTAGTCAAATCTTTTAAAAAGTGGTTGTTACATGATAGAAATTCGGTTTCCTTAGCTGGCCAGGAGTGAAACAAATGAAACAGGAATTATAAAGTTCTGTTTGGGAATATTTTAAGTATCTTAAAATCAAAAGCAATGAAAATGAAAAGTCTAGGAAATAGTTAGCTCTACAAAAACAATGAATGTGAAATAAATTGTGTGTTTTAACGAGATCTACATTTTTTATTGTTGTACGTTTTGGTCTATTTCTTACGGTTTACTAGTGATGCAAAAATCATCAAAATGAAGAGATGTTCATTAGCTATTCCCAGAAGATATCCATATAAATGTTATATACATATTATAATATGCTATATTTTATCAAAATAGTTAATGCCGATGTCAAGTTCGAAAACCTTTCCATGTAGATTGTAGTTCGCGGTGTTGCCTTAGTGTCATACCCTCTAACTGCAGCTGGCAGCAATAATCTCTTGTACCCATAATTGCAATATACAGACATAAACTCCTCTAACAGGAACAGCTTTTGAAGCTTTTAAAATGATAATCAAGCAAGGCTACGAGTACAAATACAAGACATGTTGATAAATGGTATTCTAATGTGTAGTCACCGCGGTGTGTTAGTTTTTTCTCTTCTTCAAATAGTGCGCCACAAACTAATCACATAATTTATTACCTGATGTGTTTAGCATTGTCTTAACTGCGCGGCGAAGAAAAACGTCTGCGAATATAGACTAGTTTAGCTTCTACGTTTTCACACCTGCTGGCTTAGGCAGTGTGAGGTCATTGACCTTGCAGAAAGCATCCAAGCTCAGTTCAGATACAACATTCTTTACAGCGAGGCCCGCCCAATTTAGACTCGCGGCCTCAGAGAAAATAAATACACATGTCTTGTGTGTGTCATGTCTAATTGGAGGTACTATCAACTTGAAAATATAGTATTCATAATGAGCAAAATTATAAACTCGCAAATGAAGCCAATATTGATGTACTGTATTTCATTCACTATTCTTACCTACCAATACAACATCTGTACGTTTTAACAGCCTGACAGCACCGTGCTGTATCATTTATGCGTACAGTGAACTATATGCTAAACATGAACACTATTCAGTTTTCACGTCTCAACTTTGCAAAAGTTTGACATTCCTGGTTTCTGGTTCCAACATTCATTAGTGAAATTGAAAATGTCATTAGCTAGAACACAGATATCGACTGCCATATGGTTCCAACTCATTAGGAGGAAATTAGTGTACCAAATGCAAAAGTGGCAAAACAGGCCTGGAAATGTCATCATTACGGCGTTTGTCGACGAAATGCCTCGTATCTAACTGAAAACAAATGCGAAGGGCTGTAGTTTAAAGATGCCACCCATAAAGGCTCAATGCTCTCTCAGAAAATGGACTCAAATATCCTCATTAATATGGCTTTCCTTCGAGGCACATTGTTCTCGAGAGAGTATTCTCCGGAAGTGCAAGTAAAGATGTCGTCTTTTCCTATCTCTATCATACCAAGGACCTTTATACTAGGAATATTTTTGCTCTCTCTCTTTCCAATTAGTCGCCCTCCGTGGTGTAATGGTTCAAACCCGGCGGAGGACGATGGATTTTTTCGGGCGTAAAAATCATTGGCATGGCTTCCTTCGGAAGGGAAGTAAAGCCGTGGTCCCTTGTCGTAGATTTACGGCACGTAAAAGAACCTCAAGCAAAATTAAGGGGCATTTTATGCTCAATATGGAATGGGACGCTGAGAACCATAGCAGTTTAAGAGCGTCCATATAAAAAACCCATTTCATTTCTCTAATTCCTGCATACTATATAGGTAGAGAAGACATTGCATTGCACCCAAAATTTCGATATCAACATTTTACTAGAAATACACGTTGTAGGGTCTCCTAAAACTGTTTTTACTTTCTCTACGACGTACTAGTACATATTAGGTAGAGAGGGAATTCCATACCACTAAAAATTCTAAGTCGATATTTCATCGGAATATACGTTTGAGGAGAGTAAAAGAAGCATTTTTAGACAACTGTCGCTATGTGCGAGTAGGGGGATACTTTAACTCAAAAACAAAAGTAGCATTTTTGTACTAAATTCAGCATTATCCTAGGATGCCGCACGAAGATTTACAAGAAAATCCTCCACGCTAAACTACCCTTTACATAGAACAAATTTCAAAAAGTTCAATGTTGTCAAAATTTGCTGAAACGGTTTTGATTAAACCGTTGTATATTAAAGATATTTACAAAACAGATGAAATGCATATCCTTAATTTTCTGGATCGTAAGAAACACAACAACTTGCTACAGAAAAATGTAGATCTTGTTAAAGCATAACCTATGTCATATACGTTTTTAATGTAGTTAACCATTTCTTAGAAATTCCCTGTTATTGGTTTCAATTTTAGAATACTTAAAGCTTTTATCAAAAGGCAAGATGTCGTTCCTGTTCTTATATTTTTCTCCTGGCCATGTAAAGAGTACCGAAAGTTATGGCATAGCAATAGCTATTAAAATATTTGATTATCGGTTTTGCCTAGCGTATTCTAGAATTTTTCTCATACTTCTAAGGTACTAAATAAAAAGAATGTGTTTATCTTGAGTAATTTAAACTAGATAAAAGGATAAGCTTTTGTAAGAATAGTTTGTTAAAAAACCTTCAGATGTTTATTCAGTGACGTAAAACCCAAGACAAAGGTTGTTTTAGGCTTCCAGAAGAAATACACAATAGGTTGCGCCGTGACAGAGTGGTTAGACTGCTCACCTGACACCTAAGAGGCGCGAGTTGGATCCCAAGCGCTCTCAGACGGTGTCTTGGGGTTTTTCCCCAGGTCCTCCGGTTTCCCCCGCCAATCATTCCACCAATGGCTCCATTATCATCTTTCCGATCTTCCATTTCTCTTTCATTTCAAATCATCCACTTTCTCACGCTACAGCCGACCTCTCGTTCTAAGTTCTTCATTCTAAGGTTACGTGCCGTTGACTCCCCGAAAGGCTTCTGGTCTTGCACATACGCTTGTAAGCCCCAGGGAGGGTGAATCCTAAATTTGGGGAGGCTAAGCCGACTACGAAAAAAAAATTCACAGTTAGTCTTTCTTACAGCAAAATTAAACTGTTGTGGTACACGGCAAGTGTAAAGTGTGTATGGTACTTAAATGGTACACTTCTACTTGGGTTCTGTTTGATATATTTGAAGCCGATTTCTGTCAGACAAATATCTTATTCTACTCCAAATCTAGAATGATATCCACGTTTTTCACGACTCACCTTGGATGGTTATACTCAGATCCTAGCTATTTTTATGTGTGTTTTGGAAGGATGGCAAATATTACGAAAGAAAAATGACTTGTGCTGTTCCCCGCAGCGTTACTCTGGAATATACTGCATTCGTTTTGTGAAAGCGTAGATAAAATATTTACAAAACTCGCATATCTTCACAGCATAGTCGGCCGTTTTCATTGCAGAGAGGGGAGATCGATGGCTGGGCTCACGGTTCATAGCATGGTACCAAACAAAACGCAGCTTTGTGCGGAATATATCTCTAGGAACAATAAAGGGCCAGTCTTTTGTTTTACGGATACAATAGCCTGCAACACTTTTAGGTCATGAATTAAATATGCACCAATATTTCACCACAATGGCGGGATCTGTAGAGGGACATGGCTTGTGAGTGATGTGATATTGTTAAACATTGAGGTTAAATGCGTGTCTAGACGATATTAACAATGTCTATACCTTGTTATGCATTTAAATATCACTTCTCTGTTAATGCATATCAGTGCAGCTGTGAAATATCTAGATTAAAATTGCAAACCCGAAAGCATATTCAGTTATATAATTCATAATTGAGGGGCTCAGTGCAAGAGGGAACTATCCCACACTTGGGAGCTTGTGAAAAAATGAGATTTTTTTGTTTTTATACAGATTCTGCCGTCTCTCATATCTGTAGAAATCTTTGTAATATTAACTGTTTTAGAGTTTCATCTACAGTAACTTACAGAAACTGTTTCATTTTCCAAAGTGAGATAGTTTGTGCCAGATGGGGATATCCCAATATGAAGTTGCCTGCCAAACTTACAGAACTTTAAGTATTTTAATAGTATTGTTTATTGTTTAAACTAATGGCCAAGAAATAATGATTTTAGGCCTTAATACGTGAAACAGAATAATATGTAAGATTATTATTAAACCTTAAGAACATTGTGTAAACAGTTGAAATTTTAGGCATTGTATTATGCTGCAGATTATTCTGTTTTTCAAAATGGAGGTAAATAGTATAGCTAGTGAAGGAAAGAAACGAATATGCAAGCAAAACATATGAAAAAAAGTTGTTGCTAAACGAAAAAGAAACAATGGTGAGGAATATGAATAATATCATGTTTAGATTCTCTCTCTGCATAAGTAAATTTTTAGTAAATAATACGGTTTGCAGTGCTAAATAAATAAATAAAAAGGACTGTTAAATATCACCTTTTTGTATTTTCTAGGACATTTCAAAATGTGGATCAAATACTGGATTTAAAAAAGTTGTACCTTAATATTACATTTTTCATCAAATCAACAACTCTAATAAAACTCTTTTTTCTCAAATTTAGCTATTTATGGGATAGCTCCCTCTGGCGCTGAGCCCCTCAATTCTGCATAACACAGCTTTTACCTTCTGCCACCTGCCTATTATTAGATATACATTGTATTCCATCGTCGTCCTCCGCGCGATGTAGTGCGTGCGACATCTAGTAGGCTCGTGAACAGTCTAAGGGTGTTGTGTACCTTCACTTGTTAGGTTTGACCACAGGAATGTTAGGTTAGATATACGCTAAACTGAACGGTTACTTTTTCATGAGCAAGATCCTTACCGCTGCACGGCTGTTGTCTTGGTTCCAAAGATTTGTTGATACATTTTTTTATTTTCTCTCACGATATCAAGATTTCATCAGAAATACATGTTCTGGGCCCCCCTAAATCCAAAGAAATGTTTTTACTTTCTCTAGCCTCGTATGTACAATGTACATAAGGATAGAGAAGTATTGTATTCCACCCATAAATTCGATACCAAGATTTCATCGGAAATACATGTTTTAGTACCCCCTGAGTCCAAAAAAAAGGTTTCAGAACCAGGTCCGTGTGTGTGTGTGTGTGTGTGTGTGTCTGCCTTGGTATTTAAGTTTAGCATCTTCCAATGATTATCAAGAAAATCCCCCCACCCCTAACTACCCTTTACATGGAACTTTTTTCGAAAATTCTGATTTTCTTAAAGCTGACTGTAAAGATTTTGATTAAAATATGGTATATTAAAGATATTTACCTGATATATATATAAAATGTATATCTTGAATTTTCTGAGAATGGCCTCTAAAGACTACTTTATTCAGGATAAATTATACAGAACTTTGCATTACTGCTAAACCGTAAGAGGTGGACCAAATCTTACCTCACAAAAAGTGAAGAGCACGCTAAAACACACAATTTATGTTACATAACTTTTTTTAGTGGAGTTGATCTTTTTTCGATATTCCTTGTTTTTGGTTTCAGCTTTGAAAAACTTATACTTTTCTCATACAGGAATTTGTCAACTCCTGTCCATACAAACAAAGGAACTTCAGTCACATAGCAAGCAACTTTTGACTATCACTTTAACCTATGGTACTACCTTATTTCACTTCTACTTACAAGAAAGCAAGTAATAAGACTATTTCTGCTAATTATTTTCTCAATTAGCATGAATTAAAGAGAAGCATAAGCTTTTTAACAATAATTTGTTACAGAGCTGTAGAGAAAGTCATGTGAATGGAATACATCAGATTTTTTTAATCAAAATGATATTGTAAATTTGAAGTAAAAATTGTAATTGGGGAAAGCTGTAATGTTCATATTTTAGATAAACAAATAAATAAATACCTACGACAGTCTATTAAGAGTTAGGACTAAAGTTCAATGAAAACTGCGTTGTAAGTCTGAAAGAGGTCATGCTCCCATCTCTGCCATTGATAAAACATCTGCTACCAAAACGCTTCTCCATTAATCTGTGCCGCAAACAATTGAATATTAATCAGTTATGACGTAGCATATCAATCAAGAGACCATTTATGGTGCGGTACTTAGCGGCTATTGTTGCTTCTGTGGATTATGCAATATTGCTGCACCGATCAGCTGCGTTGCTAGCGTTGTGTAGCTTTGTGAGGTTTCATGTACTGGTTTGTGAACATTTTGTTAAGAGGAGAAGATACCTTAAAAATGGTGAAAATATCATTTTTTGTTCTTTTGCTTATTTTCATAGCTTGAAGTGTGTTTTATATCAATATAAATTTGTTTTGCACCAGAAACTTATTTAAAGGACCTAAAAGTGTGTTTAAATCACATGCTGCAAAGTAGGTCACGCCCCCTTTTCAGTCTCTGGCTCCTCTTAGAACTTTCTCTGATATTTTATGTCTAGGGTAGGGGCAGACTGACAGAAAAGGAAATTGACAATATTCAAAGATACTATGGGATGGCAATCAGGAGAGATGTAAATAGTGTAGAGGACATGAAAAGAGATATCTGGGCTATATCCTTCCACAAATCGTCGACGGAGATGTTACCGCGATATAATTTGTGTCCAAAGGTGAAGAAACTTGGTGTAAATATAATAAAGCATTATTGACTGGAGAACAATAGAGTCACAAGCACGCTCTACCTAATTCTGTACTAACTACAATAAAACCTGTCTTCAGAAGTTTGGCAGACACAGAGTTGTTGAACAAATGCCTACATGGTAAAACTCAAAATCCCAACGAAAGTTTTAATAGCATTGTGTGGAACCGAGTCCCCAAAGCAGTATTTGTTGGACAAAATACACTAGAATTTGTGTCTTATGATGCAGGGCTGACATTCTATAGTGGAAACGTAGGTCGGGTGAAAGTACTGCAACATCTAGGTGTTATTGTGGGGAGGAACATGTTAAAAATGTTTAAAGAAATGGACCAATACCGTGTTACCAAGGCTGACATGGAGGGAGAAGACATTTATAAAAGTGCTAGACAGAAGAAAAGGAACAAGAAGAGGAATAGAGAAGGTCTTGACAACACTGAGTACAGGGCAGGAATGTTTTAACAGGCTCATTTTCCCGTAACTTTTGTTTTTGTAAGCCTTATGTACCTTTTCTTTGAAACTACTTATCCTAGAGCAATGAAATTTTCACAGACGGTTTCGCTGACACATATCTATAAACTGGCATTTTTTCAACACTTAGATATTATTATCAAGGGCTCTGATATATTTTTTTCTTTTCACGTGTACCAAAAAAGGGTTATTATTAAAAAAAGTTATTAAAGTTCCATTTTTAATGCTATATACTCTTAAAAATGTCATTTTATTGCCAAATAGTGTATGTATATGTGATAAAAATCATTGCACTATTATTCATTGTTCTTCAGAAAAGGTACATTGAAAATGTAAAATTTAACATGGCGGAGATAGAAGGTACCTTCTCCCCTTAAGCCAAAGAGTTTAGGGTTTAAGATCTTGTATCGCAGCAACAGAAACTGCAGGAGCAATAATTTAAACATAACTAGCCCGAGGCAAACCTAGCATGATAACAGGTGATTTATATAGACTGACACATTTCTTTCATTAATTGTTTCAAAACGTGTTATGCTAGCGACACGTGTTATTATACCTAAATTGTAAAGGAATTTTTGGAGATTATTTACCTCTATTGCAAATGTTAAAAATGTCCTCCATCCGGCTTAAGGCACAACTCAACACGTCGTTCCATGTTACCGGCCACTCGGAGGATCTGTTGTCAATAGCTTGAATCTCCTTTGTGATGTTGTGCTTCAGATCGTCACATCTCTGGGGACGTGTGGCGTAAACCCTGTCTTTTAGAAATCCCCATAGAAAGAAGTCCAGCGATGTCAAATCCAGAGATCCCGGTGGCCACAGGTTCCTGGAAATTATCCACTCGTCAAAGAAACTTGCAATAAAATTAGGTTCATGAATTCATTTGATGCATGGCATGTAACACGATCTTGCTGAAAATATCCTTGATCAGCTTTACATCGTACTGCATTTTCACGTGGATTACAGGAACAAAATGTCGAAACAGCTGCCAACAATGCAGTTAGGAAGAAAACATAAACATCTGCGCATCTAGTGACAAGAAATCGAAACTCCAGAACATTCTGCTTAATTTGGTGCTAAAATTGGGTCATTGAATAAATTTCCAAAGGAATAATTATAGAAAGAAATGTGTCTGTTCTACTTAAATCACTCTGTAGGTTTGGTGCAAGTATAGTTTAAAACATCTGATATGTTGCATTAACATAAATTTCTTTACCTACGCTGTAACAAATTATATCCTATTCTTGTATCTACTTCATGCTTATTAAGATAAAAATTAGCATAAATGTTTTTATCTTATACTATCAGTATACCCCTTTGCCTGTGTTTTGACGGTTTTTCTTGCCACATTTGACCTTGGGTTACACTTACTCAATACCAGTGCGTTTCTACGGACGTATATATGAATTGTTACAAAACACACACAGTAAAATAATTAATTAACTCGGTACACTATAAAGAATAAAGGTAACTGAGAAACCAATATACAAAGGCAGGGTTGAAGAACCACAAATTAAACGAATGTCTTGAAAAAAATGATACATTATGCATTTATCATTCCTACTAAAGCATTACATTTTGTAGTGATGGTTTTATGTGAATACAAGTGTGCCTATTTGCTATATAAACATCCTTAATATACGGCATTTTAATCAAATTCGTTACACGTTTTAGAAAACCGAAAATTTCGAATTTTTCCAAACAAAGAGTGGTTTGGAGTGGGGGAATGTTTACTGAAAATCTTCATGTCGCACCCTTAAAAGATACTAAAATTCAATACCAAGTTTGGTAGTTAACCTAGTTTTCGTTTTTTTTTTTTTTTTTTTTGAGCTATGGTGTCCACATGCATACACAAACCCACTCACCACACTGACCTTTCTCTAAAAAAATGCAGTAGGCTCTTAAAACATGTATTTCCGATGACATTTCGGTAGGAATTTTTAACCTACCAAGTAAATTGTAATATCCAATAGAGAAAATAAAAATTATTTCTTGGGAATATTTTCTAAAGCGATAGTAAGCAGAGAAAGTAAAGTAATACTATACATCCGATTTTTACTAGAATACCATTCTCCGATAGATATTCATATGAGATTCTCTTACGCAAAGGTCGTTTCTCTTACAGAAGGGCAATGGTATTCCAATATGCTCCACGTAGGGAAAATTCCACCGGATACCGATACCATAAAACCGCTGCCCCATCTTTTAATGAAACCATTGAGAGTTCCCTACATCATGGAACTTGGGTGACTGTATCGGTCTTTGAAGAATACGTTGTGTTGCACACATATGACTTTCTCTAGCTGCTCTAAAATCTTCCAACAAAAGATTATTCTTCTATCTACACAATGCTAATCGAGATATACATTAGCACTATGTTCTTAATTACTGAGTTCCTTATAAGTAAAAGGGAACTAAGACAATGCAATAGGCTAAACTGATAGCCAAATGTTTGAAAAGCTGCCGTTATGTAATTGTTATTGCAAATCGCTTCTTTGCTTGGCTAGGAGTACAACAAAAGAAAAACGGACACTTCCTGCCTGAGAAAAGTATAAGTACTTCACAATTGAAACCAATATCAACGAATATCTCGGAAACGGTTACCTCCACAATAAAAACGCAAAGGACATAAATTGTGCATTTTGACAAAGTCTACATTTTTTGTGTGGTAAGTTTTTGTCTACCTCTTATGGTTTTGCAGTTAGACAAAAGTTAGAGCCATTTTTATGAAAGTAAAAGGTTTCGAAAATTGTTCCATGTAAAGGGTAGTCTTTGAGGGGGGCATTTTTCTCAACATCTTCGAGTGGCACTCTGGAAGATACTAAACTTAAATACCAAATTTCGTATTTTACCGAATTTTCGTTTTTGAGTTATGTTTACAGACACACGGACACCCTGACACACACATGGATCTTTTTCTGAATATACTTTTTTCTATACAGGGCACCCTAAAACGTGTATTTCCGGTGAAATCTCTGTATCCTGTTTTTGGATGAAATACATTATTTTGTCCATACACTATGTACGTAATACATGTAAAGAAAGTAAAAATCTGATGTGTTCCATCACCTGACTTTCTCTACCTCTTTGTAACAAAATATTGTTAAAAAGCGTATCCTTCGATCTACTTCATGCTAATCGAGAGAAACATTAGCAGAAATGCTTTCTTTTAAGGAGGGGGAAAATGATGGAATACACTAGGCTAAAGTGATAATCAAATCCTTCAAATGGCTGCCATGTGGATGAAATCCGTTTCTTTGCATTGTCAGGAGTTGATAAATTTCTGCAAGAGAAAAGTTTTAAGCATTTTAAAAATATCTAAAAATGATCACCTACACGACAAAATGTCCTATAGAAGATAAATTATGTGTTTCAATGATATCTACATATTTTGTGCAGATTTTATCCATCTCTTACTACTTATGCAACATCCAGCAAAATTCATCTAGAATAAAGAGGTCTTCAAAGGCTATTCCCATAAAGTTCAACATATGCTTATTTTTGTCATGTAAATATGTTTAGTATACGCATTTTAATCAAAATGGCTACAGGCATTTTTGAAAAAATCAATAGGTAGTTTCGTGAGGGTGATTTTCCTCTAGCTTTGTGTCGCATCCTTGGAAGATACTAAACTTATATACCAAGTTATCGTGTTCACAGACCACGGACACTCACATGTACCTTCTTCTAAAAATGCTTTTTTGAATCAGGGGAACCTAAAACATGTATTTCCGATGAAATTTCGGTATCGAATTTTTGGGTGGAGTGTAATACCTTCTTTATACACCATGTACATAGTACGTATAGAGAAAGTAATAGAACGTCAGTATCATCTTTTCAAAGTATTGCAGCCAAGAGTCTACTTTAAGGCTTGCTTATATTATTTCTTGTATACAGCTATTTAAGAATATACATTTAAATCATTTTCTAACACTTTATGCCAATAATGCTTCCATATTCACTTTCTCTACGCGTACTATGTGTATAATCTATACAGAAGGTATTGTATTCCAACCAAAATTTCGATGTAGAGATTCCACTTTAAATATATATTTTGAGGCCCTCGAGTCAAAGAAAGCATATTTAGGAAAACGTCCTAGCGCCTTTGTGTGTATTTGTCTGACAACATATTCAAAACCGAGAAAATGCCAAATTTAGTATTTAGTTTAGTATGCTCCAAGTATGTGACGCGATGATTTTCGAGAACGTCCCCCACCCCATACTACCCATTACATAAAATATTTTTCGAATTTTTGATTATGATTAAAATAGGTACCTATAATAAAAATAATTATGTTATAAGTAAAATTTGTATCTTGAATTCTAAGGAAATAGCCTCTGAAGACCGCATGTTTTTGTTTCTTTTAGAGCTTACCATGTCAGAGATATTGCTTTTTATTGCCTTCAATTTTTAACTACTTAACATTTCTCAATCTGAAGGTCACCTTTCGTATCATCTCCCTTTTGTTTTATGCCGCACAAAGCTAACCGAATTTTAATTGTTCACATAGTTACCAGCGTTTAAAAGATTTGACTATTAGGTTAGCCTACGGTATCCCCTTATTTCACTTCTGCTTAGAAGGAAGCAAGTAATAAGAGAATTTTTCCTGTTAATGGATTAGCATGATATAAATGAAAGAATAGTTTGTTTTCAGAACGAGCACTGAAAGTCATGCGAGAATTTTTAATCAGATTTTTTAAATTTGTATTTATTTATACATTTGATGAGGTATACCACATGGCGCAATTGCTCCGGAGTTGGCTCTGTGTGAAGATATTCTTTCTTGCGATAAAAAGTTGCAGACGCCAACTGGTCCATTTTAATTTAAAACCCGACAGCGAACAATTGGTCTCAGCAACCTTCTTTTTACACTTCACAATGAGCGTTATGCAACTACCTTCTCTACTGATAAGCAAGACGGAGAAAGTGGAGTTCACTTTCGCCACTTTTCCTCTGCCGGATTTTTACTGGAAATAGCTGCGTTGAGTTCCGCAGCCCTTTTAACGTACGAAAGGATATCTGCGCACATCAAATACGGGGCAGTTGGGTACATGGTATATGTGGTATGTGTTTCCATTCAAAAGACCTTCGCTACCTTTTCTGCAGCAAACACTTTTTACCAAAGCTTACTATCTTCTCATGCTAATTGAAATAGACAGCAGCAAAAAAGGTTTAATAACTTGGTCCCCATTTGTTTTTACGTTCTCTATGTACTACGTACATAGTGTATAGAGAAGGTATTGTATTGCACCCAACAAGTTTAATACCGAGATTTCACCGGAAATGCAAGTTTTGGGTCCCCTTGCATCCAAAAAAAAGAAATTTTTGGTAAACGGTCCTTGTGTGTATGTGTATGAGTGTGCGCGCGCGCGTGTGTGTGTGTCTGTGGATAGCATAGCTCAAAAACGAAAAGACCGTTGAATACCAAACTTGGTACTTAAGTTTAGCATCTTCCAAGGATGCGACACGAAGATTTTCAAGAAAATCCCCCACCCCCAACTACCCTTTACATGGAATTTTTTTCGAACATTGTGATTTTCTTAAAAATGGCTCTGACGATTTTGATTAAAATATGGTATGTTAAAGATATTTACCTGACAAATAAAATGTATATCTTGAATTTTCTGGAAATAGCCTCTGAAGACAACTTTATTCTGAATCAAATTTACGGAATTTTGAATAACTGCTAAACCGTAAGAGATGGACAAAAGCTTACAACACAAAAAATGTAGAGCACATTAAAACACACAACTTATGTTATGTATATTTTTTTTCGCGGAGTTGATCATTTTGTGGATATTTTTTTTTTTTTTAGTTTCAGCTTTAAAAAAACTTGTATTTTTCTCATACAAGAGTTTGACAATTCCTGTCCATACAAACAAAGGATCTTCAGTCACATAGCAACCAGCTTTTGACTATCACTTTAACCTATGCTAGTCCCTTTTTTCGCTTCTACTTACAAGGAAGCAAGTAATAAGACTATTTCTGCTCCTTTTTTCTCGATTAGTATCAAGTAAATAGAAGCAAAAGCTTTTTAACAATAATTTGTTACAGAGATGTAGAGGAAGTCAAGTGAATGGAACACATCAGGTTTTTGCTTTTCTGTTTTTTGAGTTAACGTGTTCGCAGATACACATACACACATTTTTTGTTTTCAAAACCGCATTTTATGGAATCAGGGGACCATGTATTTTCAATGAAATGATACCGAATGTTTGGGTAGAGTGCAACGCCTTCACTCTCTATGTACTATGCACAAAGTAGGAAAAGTAAAACCTCTAATAAAACATAATGACAAATATATCATATCCTAAGATAAAAATCCTATCTCTGATGCGTCCAAAATCAATATTCTAACCTACATCTCTTGTATATGTTTGCAATAGGTATTAATTACTTTCTCTACCTCGCACATAATGGGTAGAGAAATATTTCCATTCTACCCAAAAAATTCAATGAGATTCAACACTGTCCTTAAAAGTATATACGTTTCCATGCAGTTCCTTAGGGATCAAGTGAATACTTTTGGACTTAAAATGAATTACAGATTATTTATCAATAATTTGAACCAGTAATATCGGTTAAGTCGAAAATAGTTAAACGCACAAAAGCACGTTTTGTAATAAACTGTGTGTATTCTGTGTTCTGTCTAGTGCATTTTCGTTTATCGCTTTAACAGTTATACAACATTATACATAATTCCTTAATTAAGTGCATGCAGTCGGAAATAATTCGCAGACAATTTAAGGTATCATTGTATATTTTATTATATTAAATATTTTAATCTATAGCATATTAAACAGAATTGTTACATCTATTTTCCAGAATTTCCAAAACGAGCTGATCTTTCCAATAAACTATATTTTGAATTTATGGGAGTCTACCTAGAATATTCATTTCGCATTTTTGAAATATACTGAACACCAGATTTGTTATTTAATCAGCTTTTTATTTTTGAAAAAAATTATAGTCTTCGCAGATAAAAACATCTACACACAAAAAACAGAGGAATATTTTTCTAGTAATATTTTTAACTTACTATTTAAGTTTGCTATCCTCCAGGGATACGACAAGACCATACAACTATTTTCAGGAAATAAACATTTTCTTGAAAATTTTCCAAGTAAAGCGTAGTTGAGTTGGAGGTTTTTTTAAAAAGCTTCGTTCCGCAACTTTGGAAGATGCTGGATTTCAATATCAAGTGTAACTTTTAGTTACACTGTTCGCGAACACAAGGACTCATGCACACTTACAGAACATTTTCTATTAATGTTTTTCTTAGATTGAGTGAGTCTCAAAGCACACATTTCCGGTGAAATACCGATGAATTTTTAGTGAAATGAAAAACTTCCTCTACTTACTATACTAGTAGAGCAGGCTAAGCTAGAGGGTCCTCTTAATCCTATTCCTATTACTCATTTCTAAGGAAAACTTCTTTGTAATTTATATTTAGTATGTTGCGAAGTATTTAGTTGTAATTGTTCAGAAAATATAATTTCCATACGCCAAATCAAATTTGGCTTCAAAGAAACGAACAGGCGAAACAACTTCAGATGTTAAAAGAAAAGTGAATGACAATAACTGAAGTTGAGAAAAAATTTTTCAGTATTCAAAAAAAAAAAGGACTTCCTCAGTAAGTTCGTTGTATTTAATTTTCCTAGATGTCTTATTTGTTTACCTTTGACTTTTGCTTACAAAGATACTACATATACACATTTAAAACACACAAATACCTATGCCCAATGCGGGACTCGAACCACGATCACCTGCGCTACGAAGCACCAAAGCAAGGTACCGCAGCGAGTGGTCCACTTGGACCTGTATTTTTATGCCAGGAGTGCGAGATAGCCCACAACACGACAGGTTCCTAAAGCAAGGCAAACGCCTCCGCACTCGCGAGCATTAACAACACACGTGCATCCGCGCACCACCTACCAGCACAGCCACTCACCACGAGCACAGAGGCCCACACACCTGAAAGATAAGAAAAGAGCATGAAGGGAAATGATAGAAATAATATCTTGGAGATTCAGGACCCAATTTTCGCTAAGAAACAATGGGGAACCACGAGAAACCCCAAGTCATAGTGCGTGAACGATGGAGATTGAACCCACGATCTTTCAAATGCGAGTTGTACACATTACCGCGGTGCCACCTCGCTCGGTTTGTATGTAAGGTACTAAAACACATAATTTAACATATACTTCGTTTTGTTGAATTAGTTGCCACGGAGCATTAATAATGTCAAAATAGCATTAACTCTGGGTCATAAAATTGGGAAAGTTGTCTGCCACAACATAACAGAAGGGTTTTAATGCCCTTAATAGACGATAATGGTTTCGAATACATAAGGTTCAATTGCAACGGTCCAACCATTCCACACAAATTATTGGTTTGTTACAAGAAAGTAAATAAAAAAAACTTCCAGTTCTAATGGTATAACAGACACTGAAATGTTGTGTTTAGAGATCTGGGACCATCTTCTCATGGCGTTTTGGAAACTATGTGTTATTGTCTGCTGCTCAACAGCAGTTCCTCACTTTAAGGACATTGAGGTGAAATTTGTCTGCATTTTTATTGAAAATATTGTCGCAACCGCCTTTTCTACTAATAACTCGGGGAACTCGCTGTGGCTGCGAAAGGCAAATACAAAACTATTCTAACTGGATGCGACATGAGGGACGTATCCCCCATGCTAACTTATGGGAAATTAGCAAACTCAGGAGTAAAACAAGGAAATGTGGGAACAAAATCAAACTACTAAATTAAAACATGTTAATTCAAGAGTAATTCCAGCTAATTGATTTATTAAATTTTACCTGTTATGTTGACGCTGGATGATGCGTAGCCAAAATCTGGGTGAATACTATAGCTCCATTATTAATTACATGATTACTAAAAAACGTGCGATGCGCACCCCACGGCGTCCCACTGGCAAAGAGACCGAAAAGCCACGCTCCCGTGGTTATATTAAACTAACCTTTTCTACAGTACAGCCAAAACAATAAAAATTAATTAGTCAATCATGCCACACTTAGAATGTGGATCCTAACGCAGTAGTACCATATTCTGCATGTGACAATATCGAGAGCTGTTCTATACAATAAATTCCGCTATTTACTGTATTTTGCATTGGAAAAAATGGGATGTGTTCAACTTACTTTCTCTATCTAACCTGTAACAAACTATCCTTACCTTAGGTTCTATAGGTAAAGTCAGATGAGAAATTCAATGCCATAGCTGGGTTTTGAACCAGGAACACCCGATCTCTAGCGGTTGCTCTACTACTGAGTTACCAAAGCAACATGCCGGCGCAGCATCAAATTTCTCAACGGACTCGCGAGTTTCCCGGTAAACAACAAGCTGATCTCAAATTATTATGAGATGGCAACCCCAATGACGATTTACGTCTAAGTTCTTTAAGTCTCAGGATTCATAGAATAGACAGCTATTATGGTCAACTGAGAAACTTATTGCCTTGTTGGGATGTTGCCATGGTAGCTCAGTGGTAGAGCAACAGGCAAGAGATCGGGAGATCTGTGGTTCAAATCCCAGCTATGGCATTGAATTTTTCAGTCTGGCTTTACCTATCATATTCCCAACAATGTGTGAAAAATCAATTAACATCCTTACCTTAGCTAATTAAGCTCAGCACTAGCAGAAACTGCCTAATTACTTCCTTATAAGTAGAAGGGAACGAAGGGAATACACTAGGTAAATCGATACTCAACATTTTTTAAAAGCTGGTTTCTATGTTATTGCCCTTCGGTTCTCTTTGCATGGCCAGAATGACAGATTACCGTTTGACGAAACTGTAAGTGTTTTAAAATTTGAATCTATAATGAGTAGATACATCTCTGATATACCCCACGAAAACTTTATAGAAATTATGTGTTTTAACGATATCTATATTTTTTGTGTAGTAAGTTATGGTCCATCTCTTATCAGTTATACAAAAGTAATCCGGAATAAAGAGATCCTTAGAAAACTCAAAACATATAGTTTAGTTGTCACGTAAATATCTTTAATCAAAATCTTTAGCCATATTTGAGAACATTTCAGAAGCATTTGCCTAGTAAGAGGTAGTTTGAGGTGAGAGGATTTGCTTGAAAATCTTCATTTCGCATCCTTGGAAGATTCTGAACTTAATTATCAAGTTTGGCATTTAAGTAACTTTTTGTTTTAGAGCTATGTTATTTACGGACACACACACATTCACACATATACACGAATATTTTTCTAAAAATGACTTTCCTGGGTTCAGGCAACCCTAAAACTTGTATTCCCAGTGAAATCTCGATATCGAATTTTGAATGAAGTACAATACCTTCTCTATCTGCATTGTGCTAGAGAAAGTAAAATTCCTTTAGAGAACTTCACAGGTCACAGTACCGCAAACCTTGCAGAACTAGATCGCTCACCTGAAACTTGAAAGGGGAAAAATGAAATTATAGGAAATGAGGGAAAAGAGGATCACGGTAGAATATACCACCCGAACATTCACTTTGGCGACCAGTGGTAAAACCACGACAAACCCTATGGAACTAACCCCGGGAATCGAACCCGGTATCTTCAGAATGCATTGCACGTTAATGGGGAATCATCTCGCTCGTTTTCAGTGCTCCTAAGGTAAAGTAAAATTAATGATTCTTGCAATGGAAGGAGTTTCTGTTGGGGATAGCACCAGGCCTTCACTGTTACTCCTTATCTGGCTAGGGGTTGCCACCCTAAAACTGGCGTCGTCCCCAAGTGTAACGCAGAAAGTGTTTACCGTACCGGACAGGGTGCGAAATGCTTAGGGCTGGGCTTAGTGCGAGGTTTCGGGGTGTACAGATATCCTACACCTAACCTAAAAATAGAAGACAACACCAGATGTGGTGGCAGCTAATAACATACTTGAAATCAGACGTTACGAGAGAATAGCTCTAGAAAATAACTGAACTGTATTGTGGCTTGCATCGTTCTCAGGTTCGTAGAAGCTTTGGTATGCGGCAGTGTAGCTGAAATGTGGTAAACACAGGTCAGGCGCCAGTTGTTTCCAGTAGCTTCAACATACTTCCAGAAAGTTCTGTGACGCCATTTCTAGCTATAAAAAGAAGAAAGAATAGCAAGTCAATGTAGTGAGTTATTGTGAGTAGTGAGTCCGATTTTGATTGGAAGTTGGCGCGCAGTGGCATGCGAGTATTTGCTTGAGAAAAACCTCATCTTTCTACGCGTCGAAGTATCGAGTGAATTGTTTGCAGCAATGAATTTGGAGAATCGCACATTCTCTTATATATACGAGTACACACAATGCTCGGTAACGAATGTGTTGTTTTTAAGCCAACATAAAGAGAATATCAGCTTTGAAAGGTGGGGAGTACCATTTTCAAAGCATATCCAAAGGCTCCCAATACGCGCGCGCGCGGACACACACACTGCAAATTGAATTACTTGCTATATACATAAAGAAAACATTTAGGAGTTAGTTAAATTGTTGGCTAATTAATCATTTTCTAAATTGCTATTTTTTGCATCAAATTTAATGGAAATTGTTGGTTCTACATACATTTGCGAGTAAAGCCTCTCTAATAAAAGCTAGAATCACAGTAAACAAATCAACGTTCAATTGCTTGATCCTTTAAGGCTCTGTATATCACCCATGGCAGCAGGTATTGCTGGACCCTTCAAAATTAATATCACTGAATTAAAAAAAAAGACATCACTAAATTCAGAGTTTGAACTCGCGTTTACAAATATTCCATTACTTCGCATAGCGGCATGTGCCAATGCTTCACATGGAATGGAATAAGTTAGCAGGCCTTGCCCTTTGCTCTTGTTTCTGAGCTTGCCTGTTGAGAGAAATACACTCAAAAAGCGTTATCGTAAATGACTAGCAAAAATGTGCTCCCTATTTGTGGACCTGTCTGATAGGGCATTCTCTTATATAAATAGCAGAAATTAAACGCTGAAAATTTGAAATCTTATAGGAACAAGGAGGATCCAATTGTGCTATGGATAATATTTCTATGAGTGCTCTTATAGTACATATGGAGGGCACATAGAAGCCAACCTCAGTATTTTAAATTAAACAATATTTTTATTTATACTGTTTCTCGTTAACTAAGCAACATTTACTAAAACCTGTTTTATTTTCGAAAGTAACTGTTGAGGTGCTAGTTTTTTTTTTTTCACTGAAGAACAAAATAGTATAAAATAGTACTAAAGGGATAAATAAATCAATAAATACTCAGAGATCTCTTTAATTTTTTTATTAGCTGTTCAAAATAGCCTCTATTATCATTTAAGCATTTGGAAAAAGTTTTTGAAGGAATTATCGTTACGATAATTTTGCCTGCATTCACCTACTTTACAGGGTGTTTAAAAAATACGGGGCATAATTTCAGGTATGTATTTCCCACATGAAGACAATCAAAATAGTTCATTATAACATGTGGCCGGAAATGCTTCATTTCCGAGTTATGGCCTTCACAACATTGGAATTCACTGGAACGTCTTTTTTTCCTCAGGTCTTTGCCGTCAAAAGAGACATTAGGAGGAAGCTCTGATAGTTCATTCTGAGGAAGGTTACTTTCAGTGTTCTTTAGGCGTTAAGACTGTGCGACATGTATTCAAATCAAGAGCTGGCAGAGGTACACTTCATGTACGCTAAGGCTGACGGCAATGCTGCGCTGGCTCGTCTTCCAGATCGGAAGACGTTTGTACGTCTCCATTCCCGTCTGTGCGAGTATGGAACATTCACCTCTCCTGGTTTGGGAAGGGGACGACCAAGATCTACAACTCCAGAAGTGCAGGAGGAGATTCCGGAGGCTGTGGACAGGACTCCTTCTATCAGCACACGACGGTTAGCGTTGCAAGTCAATGTTCCTCATACGACTGTCTGGAGACTGTTGAACGAGTATCAATTGTATCCTTATCATTTGCAACGTGTACAGGCCCTGTCACCAGCAGATTACCCTACACGAGTTAGGTTCTGTCAGTGGTTCTTGCAGCAGTGTGGTGTAAATCCGAACTTCTCTGCCGTCGTATTATTTACAGATGAAGCACAGTTCACAAGAGATGGCATAACAAATTTCCACAATCAGCATGTATGGTCGCATGAAAACCCACGTGCAACTGTTGTATCTCATCACCAGGTGCGGTTCTCCCTCACCATGTGGGCCGGTATCATTGGTGATCGATTATTTTGACCCCATGTACTTGTAAACAGACTTACGGGGCAGGCGTACACAAACTTCCTGGAAAACACCATACCTGACGTTTTCGAAGACACTCCACTGATCAATCATCAACACTTTCACTTCTTGCATGACGGCGCTCCTGCACACTTCAGTCTTACGGCTCGCCGGTACTTGGATCGAAGGTTTCCTGATCGATGGATAGGTAGAGGTGGCCCAATTGCTTGGCCTCCACGCTCATCTGATCTGAACCCTCTCGATTTCTACTTGTGGGGCCATTTAAAATCATTGGTTTATTCGTCTCCGGTGCCGGATTTGGAATCCCTTCGGAATCGAATTGTGGCAAGTTGTGAGGATATACGCAATACTCCTGGAGTTTGGGATCGTGTTCGCAGGTCAATGAGACATCGATGTGAGGTCTGTATTCAAGCAGGAGGTGGATATTTTGAACATCTTCTGTAATGACAATAACCTGCGGAAAGAAAAACGTTCCAGTGAATTTCAATGTTGTGAAGGCCATAACTCGGAAATGAAGCATTTCCGGACACATGTTATAATGAACTAATCTGATTGTCTACATGTGGGAAATACATATCTGGAATTATGCCCCGTATTTTTGAAACTTCCTGTATACCTCCATAGTCCGGCCGATCTTAGAAGGGAACTTGACGCGGTAAATAAAGTTGTTTTTTAAATGTAAACGCCGCTGATATGCATTTATACCGGTTAGATGGTAGCGGTGAGAAGCACATGTCTTCAGATAGCTCCGCCCAGGACGTAATAATATAATTTACAGATCATTATTTTCACTGATTAGTTTACTGCAGGTTCCTTTCCAAGTTCTGAGGAATTAAAGTCTATGACTGTCATATTTCTACTTTTTAACGAGTCAAAGTAAATAATCAACATTTGCATGCTCATTTTGCGTTGAAATCATAGTATCTATCTGCTTTAATCTGATACTTAATTACTCCTTCAGTTCAGAGGTGTGCTAACCTCAATGAAAGTATCCTATAACAAGATAACTGTCTTGCGAGGTAGATACTGTTGTCAGAACTCATTTGTCTCCACTACGTCAATGTGGCGAATTGTTGGTGAGTAACACATACTGTCATATATACGTACTGTGCTGGGAGCGAATGCGCTATTTTTAAGCAAACATAAACAGAATGTTCGCTTCTAAACGCGAAAAGTATATTTTCAGAAGCTTCACGTGATCTGCAAAGGAAACTGCTTGTTCTACAAAATTGTAGGAAAATAAAATACTCGAAGAAAGAACTTGGAGGTTATTTAAATGGCTGACTAAGGATTCTTTTTCAAAATTGCAATGTTTTGCATCACATTTAGTAGCGATGTTTAGTTCTGCAATATTTGCCCATTCATTAACTACGTTCTTGAGTTATGTATCCTACTCTGGAGGCGTTTTTTCAACTGCTCTGGTAGCTTAATGTGTAACGCGGGAAATTGCTATTTCAAAGGTCATGAGATCTTAAAAATGAATTATATTACACACCAGTATCACAGTATATACGTGACGAATATTTGCCTCATCTATTAAGCTGTTTGCAAATTCCTTAGTAGCAGATATTGAAGCCTAGTGTTTATAAACATTCTGTTACGTTGCATAGCGATATGTCCTAATACTTCACATGGAGCGAAAAGAATTACTACGCATTCCCCTCTGCTCCTTAATTTTGACATTAACAACTCATTTTAGAAAAAAAAAATGTTTTAATAAACGCTGCTTAATTTATTGAGAAATATCATCATATAAAATACTATCATGGTTTCATTTAAAATTCTGAGGTAGGCCCCCAGTATCTTATATGTCCCCTATGGCATATTTTGCATATCAAACTTGGAGAGCTGTCATAAGATTTAGGATTCTTGGTGACTGATATTCTTTTTTACTTATTCAAGAGAAAATCGCCTATAATGCATTGTGTGGGTTAAACTGTATACAATACCAGGAATAGAAGAATTAACTTTCCAATCATGGTCGTCAAATTCAGAGTAAGAATTTCACCTCACATAAAGGTTTTATTCTGTATAATAAACCGCAACATAGGGTAAAACGTTATTATAAGAATTTCAAAGCAGCTAAAACAATGCCAATAATCATAGATGCAGTTTTTGGGCTTTAATATTAATTAATAAAATTGTGGTATTTTTATGGGGGAAATACCATATTAGACTTACGTAGAAATAATTATAGACGCAAATTGCTATTTGACTTGGCATTCCCATTAGTAAAATCAATGTAGTTCAAATTTGATTATTTATGGTATATATGTGTACACAGGATGGGAGGGGCATAAAAGCAAATACTTTTATATTTAGTAGATAACAATTTATATAAACTTCCTCATGCACCTCATTTTGTCCGCTTACTAAGAGAATTGTCGTTAAAAGAAGCACACATTTCTGGTTCTTATATGTTTTGAATGGCCCTGAGCTATATCTCGGCAGTGTTTACATTCATCACACCACCCATAATTGAGCAGAGCAAAAAGCAGAGGAGCGTCAACCGTGTGCTTTGTTACTCAAGTAATCAGCAAACTACGTAAACAATTAACGAACTCCATCCTAAGAGTATTTTTAAAATTCCTTATTAACATAGTTTTAGAAAATATCGAATACAAACTGTAAATACTGGATTATCGCATCGTCCTCAAGCGCTGATACAAATATTTGCAATTCCTCACTCCCCATTCTGAAAATACAGTTAAATATCTAAGGTATAAAAATGAAAAATTAGGGAATCCAGAAATTACAGCTTTTCACGCAGGATGATATGAAAGGTAGTTGAATAAAAAAAAACACAATCGCCAGAAGTAAATCCTATTCCACTGAGAGCGAAATCCTTTCGTAGTGATGTATTAATGTAATTCACAAATATGAAAAAACTTGTTGAACAAACATATTTTGTTCTGCTTCCAGTTCTCATATTTTATATATACTCTTTACAGGAGTAAGAAAAAGTTGTTCTTCATCACTCCGCCTTTTCAATTTCTCTGGTGCTTTCTGTCCTCCTCGTCCAAAGCGTATTCCTGCAATGACATCTACTGCCTACAACTTTGTTTAAAACTTGAGATACTTGCTCCGTATTCTATTTCATGTTACTGTCTCATCCACGTTTCATATTCTCTTCACCCTTTTCCCTGCCTTCTACAAATGGTATCTTGCAGAGTGTGTAAAAGTAAAGAAGATGGAGATGCAAACGAGGAAGTCCCGTTACAAGGAAAGAGCACCGTTTGTGCGCTTGCGTGGCTCCTGGGAGGACAATGAGACGAGAAACCCGAAGAGCAATCTCATCTCCATGACGAAGAGCGCAAAAATGTAACGATTCCAGCTTAAGAGCATTCGACACCACCCCGACTGACTCACAAGCTTGAAATGCCGGGGTTTCCCCGAAGATGAACTACCCGAGACCCGAAGGCGGGTCCTAGCTGCGTGATCCTGAAAAACGGCTAAGGAGGAAACTTCTACATAATGCATACACATCGTCCAGGCGCAACATGCCGAACAACGTCTCCTAGCATTGAAACGAATGCCATAGAAATGATCGGTAAAGGAAATGGACAGAAAAGTTATGATACAAGATAAACCACTGCAATTATCGTTTACAGGCGTCAGTGGGCGGTTTCCAGGGATCGATGTCATAGATGTTACCAGGTGGCTTCTGGCTTGGTTTCCATAGTGGACATTTTAGGATTGTTTAGAGCTAAATTATTAAAATATAAATACAATTTTAAAAAGCAATTGAAGTGTTCCGTTAAATTCTGTACTTTAGTTTAGAGATGTGACGACCAAAAATAATTAAAACATGATTTCCATTTACAAGCCGTACAAATTATTATATTAAACTTGTTGTATTATACGTATTAGTTTTTTCTTCGTAGTCGGATTATTCTCCCCGTATTTAGGACTGACACCTCCCCCCCCTAGGACTTTTAAGCTGATGCCTATGGTTGGATCAGAAGCCTGTCGGAAGGGGCAATGGCAAGAAACAACAGAATGAAGAATCTGGAACGAGAAGTGGATGATATAAAATGCAAGCGAAATGGATAATAGGAAAGGTGGTGACGGAGCAATTAGTGGGATAAGGGATGGGGAAAACGGAAGATGTTCGAGAGAACCCGAAAAGACGCTGCTTCGTCCACCACAAATTGCCACATGCGGGCGCTTTGGATCGAACACGGGCTGCCTAGCTGGAAGGCCAGTGGTCTTACCACTCGCCCAATACGCCACCCTTCATATTAATTATTATAAAGGTAAGACAGAGCACACGTAGATCAACGTGGCCGTTAGTACTTCAAACGCGACCACTTGGAGAAAAGGAGGGAGGAATGAGGGAGATATCTGAAGAACGACCAAATTCGGAAAACGATAAGCACAATTGTAGATGGAGTTCTAACACTGTAGACTGAAAGTGTTCCATGCCGTTCAAGGCTACTCGCTCTGAACCACCCGGTGGTCCTATTAAGGGAAGCTACAAAGTTTCCGGAGCCGTCATTACTTCCACCGACGCTGTGAGAAACCTTAACAAAGCACACGTCACCGCCAAGTGGCAACATTCCGAACATCGTGGTCTGAGGCTTCAAAGATGAAACAGATGATGAATGATGAAGAAAAGGATGTATGCAGTCGTGGTGGTAGAAGATGAGCTGCCTACCGATCTGGAAAAACAATGAAAAATCCATGTTTACAGGGAGCAGTCGCCGGGAATCAAATCTGGAATTTTCCAAATATATCTCACATGTGACATGGAGACATCTCACTTGTTTATTTTATGTTGGTGTTTATGATGTAGTACAGCTATGGACACTCCATTAGTCTGCTAAAATGTATTTTTATAATATCTGCCACGCACAATGTATATAGTAGGTAGAGAAGGAATTGTAATAAACTAAAATGTTCTATGTTAAAATTTAACCGAAAATATGAAGTGACTTGCATAAAAAAATAAATCATTTTCTATAAAAACTATATATATAGTCCAGAAGTTTCATTTTCACAAAGATGGCTAATGATTTTGATTACAATGCAATAAGCCTAAGGCATTTTAAAGACAAATGGAACATAAATTCCGAAATTATTTTGAAATCTTCATTATGGATGACCTTTGCATAACGAGACATTCATGGCTACGGTAAACATTTCTGATGGTTTCAGTTTCTTAATCGAGAAATCGTCCTTCATTTTTATTTATTCTGGCAATTAAAAAATGTCATTACATAGCGACCAGCTGTTAAAAGATTTGCCTAACTTTAAGTTACAATGTATTTCCTTCTGCTTACAACGACTAAGTAACAAAACCTAATATTTATCTGAGTTGGCATGAATTAGATAGAGGAATAAACTTTTGTAGGAATAGATGGTTGCAGAATAGTTAGAGAAAGTCGTGTGAATGTAACATATGTTTTACTATACTAAATGAAGCATAATATATTAGAATATACCGTTTTTCGGTGATGGTGCTTCTTAAAAAACTTACTATACATCATGTGATTCAAAGCCGGTTTTCATGCATTCTTTTCAGCCTAACTAAACTAGCCATTTACAACTGAATGTTAAATATTTTTATTAAAATAGATATGGATTGTCAGTTCAGTAATAGTATTTCTTTTATATTAACTAACATTTTTGTTTATTATATACATTTAATAAAGGTATTCTCCTCAGCATGATAAAAAATTTGATGTGTTCATTCACATGACTTTCTCTACATCTCTGCAACAAATTATTGTTAAAAAGCTTATGCTTCTATTTATTTCATGCTAATCGACAAAAAATTAGCAGAAATAGTCTTACTACTTGCTTCATTGTAAATAGAAGAGAAATAAGGGAGTACAATAGGTTGAAGTGATAGTCGAAAGATGGTTGCTATGTGACTGAAGTTCCTTTATTTGTATGGACAGGAGTTGACAAATTCCGGTATGAGTAAAGTTAAGTTTTTCGAAGCTGAAACCAAAAATAAGGAATATATAAAAAACGATCAACTCCACGAAAAAAATGTATTCAACATAAATTATGTGTCTTAATGTGCTCTACATATTTTGTGTGGTTTTTTGTCCATTTCTTGCGGTTTAGTAGTTATGCAGAATTCCATAAAATTCACTCAGAATAAAGTAGTCTTCAGAGGCCATTCCCAGAAAATTCAAAATATACATTTTAATTGTCAGATAAATATCTTTAATGTACGATGTTTTAATCAAAATCGTTACAGCCATTTTTGAGAAAATCAAAGTTTTCGAAAAAAGTTCCATGTAAAGGGTAGTTTGGGATGGGGGGATTTTTCTCAAAATTTTCGTGTTGCATCCCTGGAAAATACTAAACTTAAATACCAAGTTTGGTATTTTACCAGATTTTTGTTTTTGAGTTGTCGTGTTCACAGACACACTGACACGGACACACACAGAGACCTTTTTCTGAAAATGCTTTTTTTTTAAATAAAGGGGACCTTAAAGCGTATATTTCCGGTGAAATCTCGGTATCAAATTTTTGGGTGGAGTGCAATACCTTCTCTATACAGTATGTACATAGTACGAATAGAGAAAGTAAAAATTAGCATGACCTTAACCTTCGCATATTAACTTGAGTGCAAGAAGGATTGCAAAGAAGAATTCAGTTGCAAACTTATTGCAAATCAATATTAATAAATAATTTAATTGATACGTACATGTATTGTACGGCACCAAAGAACTGTTTTCCTGGATAGAAGCATTTGGCTGATCACCGTTTCCTAAAATAAAAACCAGAGTAATGTGAGTTTCACAGAATTTCACATGTTAATCTTTATAGTAATTATGCATGTACTGAGATAAAAATACGTATTATGTTCACTTACCAATATCATAAAGCTGGTTCTGAGCAGAAAAAAACATGTTTCTTCCTCTGGAGAACATTTTGAAACGCTAGGGCTCTTCAGATTAACTTTATTACTTGAGCTACAACACGAGAATAACTGTGTTGCTGAGAAAAGTCTACACCTATTGTATGTAACACTGCATTACTTACATTATTCGGCAACAGTTGATACTTTGTTAAAACACATTCTTATTTACTTAATTGGACATAGAGGATTCTTCCTATTATCGGTGAGAAACTTCCTTGTGATTGACACTTGTGGGGTGCGTCATCTACTGGTAGGGGCTCGTCAGGTTGCTGACCAATCATAGTGTAAGAATACATAACCGCCAGAGACGTGACGTCATCGGCATTGCAACACCTACGTGGTTCAGTGGAAATTTACGCGCGCGTACTCATTGTTTGGAATCTGATTATTTGTTTGCATTCTGTGAAAAATTCGGTTGTGTTACACGTGATCGTAAAGATTTACATTTATAATCGTTACTACCTTTTATATATCGCGGACATTGCTCTTGTTCTCATCCTGGAGATATCACGAGTGACACTGTTTTTTAAAAATGTTATACATCCGTGATAAGTAAGTTGAGATTACTTTAGCTGAAATAATAAAACTTTTCCGTTTAGTGAAATGCAGAACGCAATGTGGAAAGGAATAGATGAGATAACTAGTGAGAAATGGGGGGAAATAGTTCAACATACGAGAGGTATGCATGGAGAGAAGAAGGCATTTTAGAGGAAGCAGTGAAACGTTTGTCCCTGCAGATGGATAGCGAGTAAATAGGGCAACAGCGCACTGAGGCGGCCAGAATGTCCATCACAAGGTAATTTATCACCGATAATATATGTAGGCATGCATCTCTAAGGCTTTTTCCCTGGCAATAATTGTAACAAGGGAATCCACTAAGTGATATTAAAGGCTTTTCCTAAAATCTGTTATAAAGCATGCAGAAGTTAAAGACATAAAATTGATAAATTTCCTATAAAACGAATGTCCTGAAAATTGTTTACATTATGAATTACTTCCTGCACATATAAACAATAAAGCCTTAAATAAAGCGTGAGTTAATAAATGAAAAAAGCCAAATCAGCAAATCCTAATTAAATGTCCTTTTTGGACTTATTGCAAATTATAACTCAAAAACCATGACTCTGAGAAGATAGTAGATTTTCCCAGATGATGAAATATAATATTGTACATAGAGTCACGTCAATAACTCCAATTTTCACCAAAATATACAACGATTTATCTTTCAATCAAATCTGTAAGAAAAACGAGCTGAACGGCTCGGTGTCTGTAGACAGGCAGCTGTCTATCGATCTGGAGGATCCACGAAAAAAAAAAAAAAAAAAAATGAGTTAATAAGCGATCGTCGGGAATCGAACCCAAGACCTCCCAAATTCGAGTCTCACACATTACTGAGAACCCTTCCACAGGTAAAAACTAATAAGTCTCAGAAAAAATTGAAACGTGTCATTATTTTTCCGCTGCTTTGAATTACGATGTTAACGCCGAGGAGCTGTTGGCGTAGATAGAATTTTGATTGAAACTGGTGCTGAATTGCAAACGCCTCTAAAGTAATGAATCTGTATGCAACAGCAAGCAAAATAATTGACAGAGAGAAGCCATAAATCATTGTAGTCAGTGCAGTGGGATGAAGTGATCTTGTCTGCCATGGTTCATTAGCTGTACAGACTCCGCTCTCTCCATGCCAGTCACTCTGGACGCCCTCAGCTATGTGCTGGTAAATAGCAACAAGATCTTGCCATTAGCATTGCTGGTACACAACTAAATCTCTTAATCTGACATATTAACATTCACCTAATTCCTTACATCCGGCAGTAAAATCACATATGCTGTCCGTTTACAATAATTTAATTGTTCACTTTTTACTTTCTCTATACATGCTATGTACATAGTGCATAGAGATGGTATTCACTCCACCCAAAAATTCAATACCGAAATTTCACCAGAAATATATATTTTAGGGTCCCTTTTATCCAAAAAAGGTATTTGCAGAAAAACGTCCGTGTGTGTGTCCGTGTGTCCGTGAGTCCGTGTGCCTGTGAACACGATAACTCAAAAACGAAAAGTCGGTAAAATACAAACTTGGTAGACACGACACGACACGGCACGAAGATTTTGAGAAATATCCCCCCACCACCAATAATCCTTTACATGGAACTTTTTTCGAAATGTTTGGTTATGCCAAAAATGGCTTCTACGACTTTTATTAAAATATCGTATATTAAAGATATTTACCTGACAAATGAAATGAATATCTTGAATTTTCTGGGAATAGCCTCCGAAGACTATTTTATTCTGGATGAATTTTACGGAATTTTACATAACTGATAAACCGTAAGAGATACACAAAAACTTACTGTATATTACGATAAAACACACAATTTATGTCATAGACATTTCTCTTGCGGAATTGATCGGTTTTGAGATATTCCTTGTTATTGGTTTCAACTTTAAAAAAATTAAACTTTACTCATACAGGAATTTGTCAACCCCTGTCTATACAAACAAAGGAACTTCAGTCACATAGCAACCGGCTTTTGACTATCACTTTAACCTATGGCACTCCCTTATTTCACTTCTACTTACAAGGAAGCAAGTAATAAGACTATTTCTGCTAATTTTCTCAATTAGCATGAAGTAGATAGAAGCATAAGCTTCTTAAGAACAATTTGTTACAGGGATGTAGAGAAAGCCATGTGAATGGAACACATTAGATTTTTACTTTATCTAGCAAGTATGTACAATGTATACAGTAGATAATGAAAGTATTGTTTTCCACATAAAAATTCTATCCCAAGATTTCACTGAAAATTCATGTTTTGCACCGCTGGATCAAAAAAAAAAAAAAAAAAAAAAAAAACATTTGATGTCTTCCATTCATATGACCTTCTCTACAGTGTTAATAAGCTTATTATTCTATCTACTTCAACTAATCGAGATAAACATTAACAAAGACGGTCTTATTATTTATTATTTAGTTCTTATAAGTAAAAAGGAAATGAAGTAATATTCTAGGCTAAACCGACAATCAAATGTTTTAAAATGTGGTTGCTATGGAATTTAAATCTGTTTCTTTGTGTGGCCAGGAGTTGACAAGTTCCCATATGAGAAAAGTTTAAGTATTTTAAAACTGAAACCAATAATAAGGAATATCTTAAACTTATTAATTTTTCTGCTATAAGGAAAACTACATTTTTGTAGATAATAAAGTTTTGTCTATCTCTTACGGTTTCTCAACTGTGTAAAATTCATTCCGAAGAAAGAGGTATTCATACGCTTTTCCCAGAAAAGTGAAGATATACAGTTTATTTGTCATGTAAATATCTTTCATGTACTGTATTTTAAACAAAATCATTAGAGACATTTTTGAGAAAATCAAAATTTTCGAAAGGATAGTTGAGGTTGGAGGATTTTCTTGAAAATCTTCTTGCCCCATTCTTGGAAGATACGGAACTTAAATACCAAGTTTGGTATTAAAGGATTTTTCATTTTAGAGGAATGCTGCCCACATACACACACACTGACAGACTCACACCGGTCATTTTTCTAAAACTGCCTTTTTCATTCAGGACGTCTCAAAACATGTATTTCTGATCTCTATATGGAATTTTCGGGTGCAATACAATACCTTCTCTATACACTATATACATAGTACGTGTAGAGAAAGTAAAAAACTATTTCAGAAAAAGATCGCTTGATATCTTTCAAGCACACGACATGAAGTCCTTTATCCTTTCCAGTTCGAAAGCATCTGACTCCGTCCGAAACCACCCACAAACCCCAACCCTCGGTGGCTCCTCCTTGGTAAGATTCACTCGCCGTGACCGCGAGGTTGGGCCACTCGGCTCTCACTAAGGCGGCTCGGGTTGCATCCCAAGTGACCACATAGATTATTTGGGTAGACAAAGCGGCGCATAGGCGGGTTTTTTTCCGGGTTCACCAGTTTCCCCCACCATCATATTCCACCACTACTCCACCTACTTTCCATGTATCTGTTCTCACACGTAGTAGTACAAGTAGTAGTAAAAGCAAGCGTTTAACACTAAAGCAATCCTGAAACAGATGATTAAGGAAACAATGGTTACAGAAAAGTCGTGATAGAAAAGGAATCATCCCAGCAATCGTCTACTGATCTAGGAAAACCATTGAAAATCATGGCTTAGTGAGTGGTCACCGGGCATAGAACCTAGGACCTCTCGCAAGCGAGTCATACATTTATCGCAGCTTCACCTTGCTGCGAAAAATGTAATAGAAACATTTAATGATGTAAAGAACTGCTTTCATCAGAATATTACACAATCGTTTCATTTTCTCTCTATAAGCCACGGAAACTTGAAATGCTAATATTACGTTTGTGTGGTAAGAAATACGTCATTGGTATTATTGGTACAGGTGCTTCATGAGCCAATTGTACATGATGCTAAATAAAATTAACAACTGTTTCTAATGTCATGTTGAAAATTTCTTGGCGTTATTTGTGCTGCCTCCAACGTAATGAAGCATTTAACTTGGCAAATAAATGATTATAACTCCATGGCACGACAGCTCACGGGGAATCTTGGCCTACCGCCCGGCCGCTGCGTCCCCCATCTCGGTCCACTATAGACGTCATGGATGGGGTGCAGTATTGGAGAGTGAGACGTGGTCAGCGCCTCGAGTCCCTCCCGGCCGGTTAATGCGGTCCTCATGACCTGGAGCCGCTACTTCTCCATCAAGTAGCTCCTGAATTGGCCCCCCAGGGACCTTACGAGGCTGAGTGCACCCCGGGCCAGGTCTCCCAGCGGGGGAAAAATCCCCACGCCGGTACTGGGGATCGAACCCAGGTCTCCCGCTTGGTAAGCAGCTGCGCTACCACCGTGCTAAGGAGACGACCAAAATAAATGTTTCCGGGTTTATAAAAGCTCTCATGTGTCCCATTCACATAATTGTCTCCACATATTATGTTACAAAAGCTAATTCTTCTTACTTCATGTTAATCCAGGTAAACATTAGCAGAAATGCTCTTGCCACTTAGTTTGTATAAGTAGAAAGGAAACAATGGAATACACGAAGCTAAAGTGAGAATCAAGTCTTTTAAATCATGTTGCTAAGTGATTGAAAGCTGATTCTCTTTGCATGGGTAGGAGTAAAACAAAGGAAAAAGCAGTGCAAATTTTCAGTTTGAGAAAAGTTAAGTTAACATTGAAACTATTTAAAATATTTCCATATTTCAACATTTACATATTTCAAAAATTATTTAAAACGTTACACCACATTAAATATTATAATGTTTGAGACAGGGTTAGAAGAAAACAAGTCACATACTGAGCAAATAATCGGGTTTAGTTTTCATTTGTTTTGTTTTGTTATAATGGGTATAAGTAATAAATATTCACGACAATAACCTCTTACTCTTCTATAAATACCAGAATAATAAATTCCATGTTGACTATAAGAATATAAATATAAAGTATAAGCAGCTCTAAAAAATGAAATCATTATTAAAAATAACATAACTAATCATATTCAACCAATTATTCTATTTAATAAACCAATTTCTCCTAATAAATTTAATGAAGGAGGAGCTGTTATACAGTTTTGTTGAATAAAATAGTATTAGCTAATTTTATTCGTACAGGCACAAGAATTTGTAAGTTACAAATCATTTCTCTATCACTAAATGTTAGGACAGCTGATTCAAAGTGAAGACACCCAGAAAATTTAAAGACGTGCATTTTGTTTGTCCCGTAGATATTTCAAATATATAGTATTTTAATCAAAATTGATTTTTGGGAGAATCAAACTTTTAGAAAATTGTCCATATAAAGAATAGTTTCTAAAGGGAGGATTTTCTTAAAAACCTTCATGTGCTAACCATCAAAGAAGCTGAACTCAAATAACAAGTTTGGTATTTAACCCACTTCCTTTCTAAATTATCGTGTTCACAGACACCGAACCCCCGGACACGCATGGGTCTTCTTCTAAAACAGCTACTTTGGATTTTTTATGTACTATAAATTAAAATAAACAAAGCGTTATGTGCAAAAAATTTATAGCCGAAACCAAAAATTATTTGGATAAGTAGAGTCCGACTGAAAAATTCAATGCCATAGTGGGATTTGAACCAGGATCTCCCGGTGTCTAAGCGGTTGTTCTACCACTGAGCTACCATTGACAACATGCCGGCACAGCATTGAATTTCTCTACTGAATCGCATATTTAACGGTAAACCACAAGATGATCTCAAATTATGAGATGACAACCCCATTGCCGATTACAATGTTGTAAGTACTTTAAGTCCCAGGATTCATAGTGCAGTCAACTGTTATGGTCAATTGAACCGGGGACTTAAAGTTCTTACAACATTGAGGTTGTTATCTCAAAATAATTTGAGATTAACCCGTGGTTTACCAGGAAACATGCGAGTCAGTTGAGGAATTCAATGCTATGTCGGGATGTTGCCATGGTAGCGCAGTGGCAGAGCAACCGGCTAGAGACCGGGAGATCCGTGGTTCAAGTTCTGGCTATGGCATTGCATTATTCACTCTGGCTCTACCTATACACGGCTTGTGTGAAAAAAAAACAACAACAATTAAATCAATGCCAAAAATGATTTGTTCACCAACAGACCACAACATTTCTATGCTTTTACCTTCAAAGTAACGTCCACATTTCACAATTACTCTTTTTTCACGTGACAACTGAGTAGTAGAACATTGGGATGCTGAGTGGGCATAAATCAAGGCGTCAAGTAAACATATCCATTAAACAGTTTTTTTTTTTTAATTGTAGGTTTGTGCAAGAGGAAAAATCGCGTAGCAAATTATTTGCGGATTCAGCTTTTGACTGAGTGATGGATGGACCTAGTTCTCTCTGCGACAATGACAGATCTGCGCTATTCCCTTCGGGCAGAGGTGGGATGATTAACACTTCACACACAATTGAACCGGTTGCCTGTGAACGCGTTTCTTTGCAAAATATTGAATGAATGAATGAATGAATGAATAAGTGTATTTATTAATATAGCAATACCATACATAGAAATTCAACAGTCGCACGGGTCCACAGACCGTACGTGCTTTTGTAATACACATTACAAGCAATATTAAAATAACAACCACAACAAAGAATTAAAAGAGTAAATACGAAAATAAAAAAGACAAAGGAAATACACAGTCAAAAGCAATATTAAACAACAATAAAAATTAAGAGTGAATCCGAAAATAAAGATACAAAGATATTCAAATATATCAATTTAAATTTACAGCACAGAGTACACCTTCATAAATGCACCCTCTTATAATAGATAATTACACTTAAAAGACATATATACACATAATATATACAACCCTAGCACAACAGTGACCTAAGTATGATATAATATACATGTATGTAGAACATTGTAGTCACTTTTGTTTAGTTGATCTTATTCCCCCCCCCCTTCTCTATTGGCAGCCTCCTCAGATCTCAGCTGTCTTGCCTTAAGTATAAATTTACCTAGCCCGTCCATGTTTTCCGTGCCTGCCAGTAACGTCCAACATGCTTCTATCCCTACATTCGCAGTGGTAAAAAATCGCGGCAAATATTTTTCCCGCCATTCCTCCGTACCCCTACATCTTGCCAAGATGTGAGTCCACGACTCTTCCTCCTCGCAAATGGGACAGATTCTTATACCATTCTCGTCAGAAATTTTCGTGCTCCTCCATGCTCCTAGTCTAATCCACGCGAGCCCCTCTCTAATGAGTTTGGTACCTGTTTTGATGTATTGCTCCATACCCCACTCCGATTTCAGCCCAGACTGTACTTCTAATGACACCTTCTCTGTGCATTGCGCAATTATTTGCTGTCTGTCAATATCACAGAGACGTTTCTTAATTTTTCTCCAAATACTTCGCCTGTTTTCCTGCCCCGCCATCCAAATGTCTCCCTTGTTTCAGCTCCGCAAACCAACATAAGCGTATTAGTCGACACATGGTTCGTAACGGCTCGCGCTGACACAGAGTACCTAAAAACATGTTCCATATAGGTAACTTTACTCGTATCTCTTAAGGGGAATGAGTAGCTAAAATGACAAAAAATATCATTTTCTGCTTTTAACGGAAAAAATCATCTGACTCTTCTGATTCAAAATGTATAATATGATGTTTACTGATTATTTAACCTTTTCACTGGTAACATATTTTTAGGTGAGAAACGCCTCCTTGTTGAGCTAAGGAGACAAAAACATATTTCCGTCCGTGAAATAGAGGCTGTTTTGGCTGCAGAGTGCAACTTGACTCTGACTAAACGACTTCCAGTGTTCCCTTGCATTATATATTACTCGGAATCAGTGTAAACCATCTGTGAGAGTTGCCAGGTATCTCTTAATTGTCACGTGCACTAGCTGCCTCTCATTGGTTGCTGTGGTGCAGGCATCTTCAACTGACTCTACCATTCATAAGCGTAAACACAGCATAAGCACTAGACCAGCCCTGGCAGGTAAAGCGCAAGAGGTGTGAACTTATCCTCCCTCAAGTAGCCACTACTCTCTTTCAATAGTCACGTAGAGCCAAAGAAACCGGTTCACTCCGGTACTAACTTTATCAGTGCACTGGTGGTTTACGTGTATAACTTGAGTGAACGGCGATTGTTTAATTGGAGCTGAGAGAATAAGTATTCTTTTGTTCTTTGAGACGGTCTTTCATCTATATTCTCTAGTTGCTATTACCTATCTTTGTGTTTTCATAACAAACTCTTGAGTTCAAAAGTGTGCATTTGGTTACGTCGCAAAGACGAATCCTCCAAATCCTAAACAACCGCCACTGTTGCACAGTAATCTCTCCGCTTCTCTGCCAGCTGGAAGGAAAAGAAAGGGATGATTGTGAGGGTAGCATTTCACACTGCGGGTGCTTATCTGACCAGCCCTGCGCTAGACTTTACACCCATATTATTCAATGTTAGCATTCACATAGACACATGCAATGCAAACGATTCTTTTCTCTATGCATTGCCTGCTGTTAACACAAACCGATCGCATAGCAGATATTACTGCGCCTGCTGTGCATACCACTGTGTCAAGAAAGTTCCGGGAATTTGCCAATAAAACACAAAAAAATCAATTATTCATCCAATTTTATTTTATTTCCTTCAAAGTAGGCCCCTTCTGAAAGTATACATTTATGCCAACGAATAATCCAATCATCAAAACACGTTTTGTTGGCACTTTTAGGATTCGATGTCAATTGTCGCCGCGAATTTTCCTTTATGTCTTCTATCGACTGTAAACGGGTACCTCGAAGTGGTAACGAGTTTTGAAAAGAGAAAGAAATCAGCAGGAGCCAGATCAGGTGAATACGGTGGTTATTCGATGAAATTTGTTGAACTTTTGGCCAGAAATTCGTTCACAATAATAGCCTTGTGAGCTGGTGCGTTATCGTGGTGCAGAATCCATGAGTTGTCGTTCCACAAACCTGGCCTTTTTCGCCGTATTTGTTCTCTGAAACGCCGCATAACGCTCAGATAATAGTCTTTATTTACCATCTGACCTTCTGGCAAGAACTCTGAGTGCACGACACCGCGATAATCGAAAAAAAAATTTCAACATGACCTTCAGTTTTGATCGAGTTTGACGTGCCCTTTTAGGTTTCGGTTCAGTTGGAAGGCGCCATTCGGAAGCTTGTTGACTTGTTTGAGTGTCAAACTCGTAAACTCACGTCTCATCACCGATTACAATGCGTTTCATAAATGTGGGATCGGAACTGGCTCGTTCTAGCATGTCTTTAGCAATCCTTACGCGATTGAGTTTTAGTAGAAAATTCAAGTCCATCGGAACTAAACGAGCTGCAACGCGTGTCATGCCCAAACAATCGTTTAAAATGATACGAATCGATTCGTGAGACACAAAGAGTTCAGCGGCAATCTCTCTCAGACCTAAATGACGATTTTCAGACACCATTGTCTTCATTTTAGCGATGTCAGTTCAGTTGAAACCGTTGAAGGCCGACCAGAGTGAGGCAAACCTTCCACCACATCTCAACCACTTTTGAATGCACTGTTCCACTCATATGCACGTGTTTTTTATAAATTCAATTCACCGTAAGCCATCTGTAACATGTTCAGCGATTCGGCACACGAAATACCATTTGCAATGCAAAACTTGAGACGGATTCTTTGTTCAGTATTTGTATCCATCGTAAAATCGCAAATCACCTTGGATATAAACTAACAAAATGGTGTACTGTAAACAAACTAGATGGCAGATGATGATCAAACTCCTCCTGGGTATATTTAAATGATCAATTCCCGGTACTTTCTTGACAGAATGTATATACCGCTGTTCTATTTGGTCGTGCCACGCCATCTTTGATTTCCCTCAAGAAAGGCTCCTGTTGAATCCTCCGTTGATTTAATGGAAGTAGTCACCATGTGCACTTAAGTTACTTGGTTCTCGCAAATCATAAGGCGCAAAGATATATTACTCATGAGTTAAATGTGCAACTTTATATTTCTGCAGTCTCCATGTATGTACTATTTTTAATATTTTGCTCAAGCAATTGTTGTGACGTCACTCCTACGAGCATTGGTTGTGAGTATATAATCTTTATAACCTGTTTATTCATTTATAAAAGATTGAGTTAATTTTCTTATATGATATTATTGGTTATGTTATTCAATTTGAAACCCGTGCCAACTTCGTGAGTTACGATTGCATTGTGAATGGTCTTCCCTTGCGCCTGAGCTTATGTAGTGTTACGTCTGCGTTTGTATGTTACTACGAATGTGGACTAAGTAAATGCCCTTAGGCCTTCATATTTCGCTGTGGGCCAGGAAAACAGCTTCTTCATTAGCGGAACCAAAAATTAATATTTAAACCTATATAGGCAATATGATAATAACTGAACTGATTTTTTTTATTAAATTTACTAATACACAATAATGCGTGCAATATCTTGTACGTCACTTAAAGATAACTAACATAACAAAATAAAAAGTCTTAATATAAAATTAAATTAAATAAAAATACAGTAAACATGGTTTATTTATTACAACTAGCTACTGAAGAAAGTACATTTTCTTTCAGAATGAGAATTCGCCCCAGTTTTTAAAATGTTCTATATCTAGCCAGATTTTAAGTATGCTAGACTATTACTGATCTAATGTTTTCACACAAACTATGTGAAGGATTCAGTGCCATAGCTGGGATCTGCACTACAGATCTTCCGGTGGTGGAATTTCGTAGTTCAAATCCCGGTTATGGAATTGAATTTTCAGCCGGACACTACCTATCCAACGTTAGACTAATGTTAGTGCATCATTCAATCACAAACATGCTTTCAGGATATGTCATTTTGTAAGCTTTACGTGCATATGTTGTCCGCAGGATTGTGGACTTTAGGAAATCTTTCTCGTGGAACGAGGTTTTCTTGTATATAGATGGTCTTCTAGCCAGATTTCTCGGAAACGTGTAGGCGTAGATGATCGGCTTCCCAAATCTAATATATAGTCATCACAATTACGAAACAATTCGTTTTATTCCAGCACCACTGATAGACTGAGTGTGTAACTTTGCTGCCCGCGGTGTGGTCTGTAGGCAGCCCTGCACGTTCTATATCTGCTTTGGGAAGCCCGCAGCCCGCAGCCGTGGAATATGTACACACTAGTTCCTTATTGAACGATATCTGTTTTACTTTCTCTGCTAGTGGAAGTATTGTATTCACCCAAAATGTCCTTACTAAGGTTTCACTACAAATGTGATTATTAAAGAGTTCCTAAACTTGTAAAACGCATTTTTACTTTCTCCATACGCACTATGTACATAGTGTGTAGAGAAAGTATTGCACTCCACCCAAAAATTGGATACCGAGATTTCACCGGAAATATATGTTTTAGGGTCCCCAATATCCAAAAAAAGCATTTTCACAAAAAGGTCCCTGTGTGTGTGTGTGTGTGTGTGTGTGTGTGTGTGTGTGTGTGTGTGTCCGTGTGTCTGTGAACACGATAACTCAAAAACGAAAAGTCGGTAAACTACCAAACTTGGTACTTAAGTTTAGTATCTTCCAGGGATGCGACACGAAGATTTTGAGAAAAATCCCCCCACCCCCAACTACCCTTTACATGGAACTTTTTTCGAAAATTTTGATTTTCTCAAAAATGGCTCTAACGATTTTGATGAAAATGTCGTATATTAAACATATGTATCTGAAAAATAAAATGTATATCTTGAATTTTCTGGGAATAGCCTCTGAAGAGTAGTTTATTCTGGATGAATTTTACTAAATTTTGAATAACTGCTAAACCGTAAGAGATGGACAAAAACTTACTACACAAAAACTGTAGAGCACATTAAAACACACGATTTATGTTATATACATTTTTTTCGTGGAGTTTGTCGTTTTTGAGACATTCCTTATTTTTGGTTTCTGCTATGCAAAACGTATACTTTTCTCATACAGGAACTTGTCAACTCCTATCCATATAAACAAAGGAACTTCATTGACATAGCAACCAGCTTTTGACTATCACTTTAACCTACGGTTGTGCTTTATTTCGCTTCTACTTACAAGGAAGCGAGTAATTAGATTATTTCCGCTAATTTTTTCTGATTAGCATAAAGTAAATAGAAGTGTAAGCTTTTTAAGAATTATTTGTTGCAGGGATATGGAGAAAGTCATGTGAATGGTACACATCAGATTTTTATTAAATGGGTCTTGTGTGTTTGTGTGTATGTATGTATGTATGTATGTATGTATGTATGTATGTATGTATGTATGTATGTATGTATGTATGTATGTATGTATGTATGTATGTATGTATGTATGTATGTATGTATGTATGTATGTATGTATGTATGTATGTAATGTATGTATGTATGTATGTATGTATGTATGTATGTATGTATGTATGTATGTATGTATGTATGTATGTATGTATGTATGTATGTATGTATGTATGTATGTATGTATGTATGTATGTATGTATGTATATGTATGTATATGTGTGTATGTGTGTATGTGTGTATGTATGTATGTATGTATGTATGTATATATGGGTAGGTAATGTCATGTAATGTATGTATATATGTATGTATGTATTATGACAGCGTTTCTTGAACAGCAAAAGTCCAAAACCAAAAGTCGGTTAGAAATAAAACTTAGTATTTAAGTTTAGCATCGTACATGAATATTTTTAAGGGGACTCCATATCCCAAAGTATCCTTTACATTGAAAATTATATTAACACTTTTAGTTCCAAAAAAAAAAAAAAAAAAAAAAAACTATATAGATTTTTATTAAAACAGCATATTTTAAAACATTTTTGTGATAAATGAAATGTATACGGTATTTTCTAGTAATTACCGTTGAAGTTCTCAATGTGAATACCTTTTATCTAACGAGTAAATGCAAATTATATATAAATATTTATATACATGTACCTATATATGTATATACAGGTCATTAATAATAATAAAATAGAAAATAACAAATAACACTGAAGTCATACAATATTTTCTGAAAATTATAGAGGTTAAAATAACTTAACAAAGCTTACAGTGAAATTTAGAATAACGTTATGCATACAAGTTACAGAAAAATTCAAAAACTAAAATTCAAATAGAGTTAACAAGTTTGTAAACCAGAAGCTGAAATGCGGTGCTGTATTTTTGACTATTAACAATGTTAAAAGGAAGAAAAGAACTATAATTATAAATATTTGGTTGATTTAATCTTATTATTCTTCGGTGTAAGATATTAGGTATCATGTGGTAATAATTGCCTAGTTTAGTCCTGGTTGCTGACGACTTCTTTCTCCTAGCTTATACAATAGAGCTCCTAAAATGTTAGATAATTTGGAATAGAAAAACATTTAAAGAGACATGGTGTATTGTTTAATGGACAGTATTCCAAACTTTTGATAAACCAAGGAGAATTAGTTGCAACTCGCAGAGATTAATTTTGAATAACCTCACCTTTATAAATAAGTGTTTTACTATTTAAACCCAAGGTGTTACTACCATATGTGGAAGACGTCACAGTGCGCATAGCTCGATTACTAAATAAGAAGGGCATCAAAACTGTATTTACGCCGACATACAAGATAGGCAATATGCTTCGTTCTGTGAAAGATCTGAGGGACCCACTAAGCACTGCAGGGATCTACAAAATATCATGTGAGTGTGGCAAAGTGTATATCGGCATGACCGGAAGAACTATTAAAAACGTGTATCAAAACATCAACGTCTGGCCAATGCAGTCAGAACATTCAGTAATTGCTGAGCACGTAATTACAGAGGACCATAGAATCAAATTTCAAGACACCGAGCTGCTGACAAAACAAGAGGATATTTTAATCTTCTTAGGGGAGAAGCTATCGAAATAGAGCAGCATCCAAGTAACATAAACAAAGACGGCGGTTACCGGATAAGTAAGACCTGGAAACCGGTATTGGTAAACAAACAGCTTGTTCACCGTCAGACGCCGGCTGCACACACGTGCACGTTACCTAACACCTCCCCCCCCTTCCTAAATGATGACAATAAATAGCTTGCGTTCCTGTCCAGCATCGCATTTACCTCCTATAGTGACTGCCACTGAAGATGCTGACCGTAGAAGTCGGCGAAACGTATAGTTCACATTATAACCTACGACCACGGCACAACAGCCTGGATAATAAAAAAAAAGTTTTGAAATATAACGACACCGGCCGTGAAAATAACCTAAGATATTCTATGTGTTTTACTGATTGAGCTCATAGGGAGAAGCGTACGTGACGAGATGTCAAACCAAGAATTGTACAGAAGAATGGAGCAATCAAGTCTAATTCTGCAGCGTCTACTTAATATAGGATATAACCTTGTACTTCTGTAGGAGGTGAGCGCCACGATGATTCTACATGGGCGTTCTACTTTAATCTGGTGTCTAATAATACGCCAAGATAATTAACAGGAGTATGAAAGCAGAGCCATGATAATTAATTGTATATTCATAAGAAGAAATGTTGCCACAGTATTAAAGGATCTAAAAGAAATATGTTTTACTTCAATCTTGCGAAAGCTCAGTGAAATACGCCAGGCTCAAAACCGTCCTGTCAGTGCAAATAGAGATACTTGCAGAACCGATTACTACATTGAAATTAGAACAGAACAGCATTACAGTAGCTGTCCCAGAAGTACCCGACCTAACGTATAGATAACGGTTGTTGTTCCAATAGTAAAAAGAACTAATCCTAGAAAGCTTAAGTTTGAAGGTTGACGATATTACATCGTTTAGCATTTGTATGGCAGCCATTATTAGTGAATGCTCTCAGCGAATTTGAAAACATGGATAAAACTGGTCATCTTTACGATACAATACTTTCTTTTGAAAGGTCTTAGTCCAACTGTTATTAATGCTGAGCTAGATTCTGCTTTGGGAGAATCTGCTCCTTCCTTTACAACAGTGAAATATTGGTTGACAGAGTTCAAGCGCGGCCATACGACTGCAAGACGAACATCGCAAAGGTCAACCAAATGAGGTTACCAGTCCAGAAATTGTAAAAAAAAATTCACACAATGGTATTGGATGACGGCCGACTGAAAGTGCACGAGTTAGCAAACATTGCAGGCATTTCAAAAAGTTCTGTACATCGCATACTGACTGCAAATTCGGATATGAGAAAGTTGTGTGCAAGGTGGGTGCCACGATTGCTCACAATAGAACCAAAACAGCGTCGTGAGGATGTTTCAGCTGAGTGTTTGGCAATGTTTCGCTGCAATATAGCTGGGTTTTTGCGTCAATTCATAACAATGGATGAAATCTGGGTCAATCACTTCACACCTGAGACGAAGGAACAATCAAAACAGTGGATTGGAAGGGAAGAATCCGCTACAAAGAAAGCGAAGGCAGTTCCATCTGCAGGCAAGTTTATGGCGTCAGTTTTCTGGGACGTACGTGGGATAACTTTCTTAGATTATCTCAACAAAGGAAAAGTAATCAATGGAGAATATTATGCAAACCTGTTACAATGTTTGAGTGATGAAGTCGAGCAACAATAGCCGCATTTAGCGAAAAAGAAGGTTTTGTTTCATCCAGGCAATGCACCATTTCACTTGTCCATTATCGCCAAGGCCAAAATGAATGAGTTAAAGTTCGAATTTCTTCCTCGTGCACCCTATTCGGTAGATTTAGCCCCCTCTGATTATTTTCTGTTTCTAGACGAAGAATTGGCTTGGTGGCAGAAGATTTACCAACAATGAAGAGGTGGAGATTGAAGTTGATGGCCATTTTGCAGACTTCGATCGTTCTCACTATAAATAGGGTATCGAAGCTATTGAACATCGCTGCGAAAAGGGGACTATGTAGAGAAATAAAAATGTTTTCCCCTAACATTTTTGTGTTTTCTTTGTTTGGTCAGGTACTTCTGTGACAGCCCTCGTATCAGCATACATGGTCGTACAGCTATATTGCAATTGGGGTACATCATGTGTGAATATACTAAATACTATGGGTGTTAGTATTGATCCTTGCGGCACCGCAGCAGTAATTGTTCTTGGTATTGATATGAATCCAAAGATGTGAGCCACAACCAGTAGACAAAATCTTTTCACAAAAACATTAAAACGTACAATTTTAGTTAATTAGAGCATCCAATCATTTATCAATAAAGTGTGAAATTTAGTGTCATACCGGCATGTTACTATGATAGTTCAATTGACAAGAATAACTAGACGGAAACGTGGATATTTGCTGTTCAAATCCCGGCAATGGCCACGCCAGCTTTCTAATCACTGATATAGTCTCCTGGTCATTTTCGAATTATTGTGCTTTTTTAACTATAGCTTTCAAATAATGACGCAATATGAGAGTAATAGTTCAAAATTTGTTCAAAAATAAGTACGATAAACTAGAGTATATCTGACGTGCACAAATTCAATACACCGACCCTATTTTTTACTGCAGGGGTATCCATTGGTGACGCCAGAAAGCGGTCAGTTCTTGATTGTACAGAAACCTCTCGCCCTGCATTAGCCATAACTATCGAGGAGCTGCAATAACACGGAATTAAGTTTTCTTAAAGAAACTATTGATTTTCACTATCCGGATCTTCGTGTTGAAGATTACTGAGAATAAACAGTTTCATTCTGCATGGTTTCAAATCATAGAGTAGCATTTAGAAGCAATACCTCATTTAAGTAATCGAACCAACTCCATTGGCAAGCGATCTAGAGTTGCGATGATCAAATTATTTGCGTAATTCAGAAGAAAGCCTTGATGCATTTTTGCAAAATATGTAAGATTTAAGTATCAACTAGCAGTTGTTGGAAATCAAGAGTTCTCTTGAGTGATGAACTAGAATTTAAATCCTCTCTTGAAATCAGATTAATGCTGTAAAAAGATCAAAGGGGCTTATATCACACAGAATTTCAAGCTCATGGTTTGATCCTCGAGGGAGTGATTTAAAGGCGTTGAGAGATTATCAAGAAAGTAGTTTTCCATGCTCTTGTTTTTCAATAGTCCATACTGAATTCATTTATGTTCTGAACTGTTCTTCTGGTGCTACACTAGTTCTGCAGACACTTGTTTTCTGCACAAGGCCAAATATATCCGCAACATATAGTGATTTAACTTACTCATCTCGAAACATATGCTTAATTTTTAAGTTATAAAAGCTTTTCATTTCGAGAAGTAGTAATATTCACATTATTTAAAAGTATTCAAATTATTTTATGAGAATCATCGAAAATATTATATTATATAAGAGGGTTCCTGCGCCTTAATTTTTCAAATTCAGTCAAGCGGGTAAATAATTTGTGTTATTTTCTTATCGACAGAAATAAACTTTGAAGTTTTAATTTTATTTTCTCCGTCTACTTCAATAATGTGCGTAGAGGTGCAACTGGATCTCCTTTAATAGTTGAAGGAAAGGTAGACTTAGACTGAACAATTCAATGCCATAGCTATAATTTGAACCACTGATCTTCCGGTCTCCGTCCGGCTGCTCTAAACACTGAGCTAACATGGCAGCCTCACGAAACGACATGAAATGTCCTAATTGACTTGAATTTTTCGTGGTAGACCACAGGCAATTTAATGTTGTGTCGGCATGTTGCCATGGTATTTCAGCGATTAGAGCAACAGGATTGAGATACGGAGATCCACGCTGGAAATCCCAGGTCTTGCATTTTGACTCTACTTTCAGCTCCTGGTCTTGTGTGGAAAAAACAATTATTCAATTGGTGTTTATATAAGAAAGCAGCCTTAATTAAACTTCAGCTACAAACTCCTGTAACAAAATACCCACCGAGTGCCATATATACAGTGGACAATTATGTTGAGACTGCAATACATTTCATTGCGCTGTTACTATATATTCATTCAGAATTTTCGTTCTTATTTACATTGTAAGAGAAGAGTTCTCTATACAAATGTAGTTTAGCTTTTAATGAGGAGTGAGAAAAAAAATGATCATGACAACACCCTCCAAATAAAACACGACTAATGATATTTACTTTCCCTCATAATATCAAGCAACTTCTATTCCAGGCATTTCTTTCTATAACGCTTAGTTTTTTATCTGTTGTACAGTTTCACCCTGTATAGCAAGAAACAGTCGGCATTTCATATTCTGCTTGCTTTGCCATTCACGGGGACACTTACAAACATCACTTGTACGCCTTTAGGGCTCAGGCAATAACCAGAAAATTCAACATGTCCTGTTTAACTATTTACGCCATGTGCTAACATTTTTTTTTACTTTCTCTACATGTACTATGTACATAGAGAATAGAGAAGGTATATTACTCCACCCAAAAATTCGATACCGACATTTCACCTGAAATATATGTTTTGGATCTCCATAAATCCAAAAAAAGTATTTTTGGAAAAAGGTCTGTGTGTGTGTCTGTGGGCAGCATAGCTCAAAAACAAAAAGACCGTTAAATACCAAATTTGGTATTTAAGTTTGGTATCTTCCAAGGATAAGACACAAAAATTTTCAGGAAAATCCCCTCACCCTAAACTACTCTTTACATGGAAAAAATGTCGAAAATGTTGATTTTCTCAAAAATGGCGTAATGATTTTGATTAACATCCCAAATAAAATGTATATCTTCAATTTTGGGGAATAGCCTACAAAGTTTTATTGAATCTTGCATAACTGGTGAATCGTAAGCGATAGACAAAAACTTACTACGCAAAAATTGTACATCACGATAAAACACACAATTTATGTCATATACATTTTTTTTCGTGGAGTTGGCCGTTTTCGAGAAATTCCTTCTTATTGATTTAAGCTTTAAAGTACTTAAAATTTTCTCACAAGGAAACTTGTCAACTCCTGATCACGCAAATAAATGGATTCAATCCCATAGCAACCACATTTTAAAACATTTGACTGTCGGTCGGTTATTCTCTTAGTTTCGTTCTACTTATAAGGAACAAAGTAATAAAATCATTTCTGCTTGTGCTTTAGTATTAAATAGATAGAACAATAAGCTTACTAATAATAATTTGTTACAGAAATGTAGAGAAAGCCATGTCAATAGAGCACAATAGATTATTTTAGAAGATCAGCCGCGTCCAAAACTGCTATTCTAACTTCGGGTGGAGGTGGATGATATATGGCCTTGAGTAGGCCTAGGGAGCCTGCTCACATTTGTGCACAAACTTTGTCACCCCTTCCTTACCAACTCCACTGTTCCTGCTTAGCTAGTACATGACGAAAACAACAGACAATAACGCTTCAAACCAGAATGTTAATTACAAATTACTCCGCGTACAACGGCGTATTGCTGTGTTTAGAATGGTAAAACAGCTGATGGTTAATTGTGTTATAAATAACTGGGCTAGATAAAATGTCAATCTCACCTGACATTTTTAATTCTAAACTTGCTAATTAAATAAAAAGGCTAAACTTTTAGATTATAAAAATTGAAGTATGCCAAGAGTGATAAAGATGCAGTTTAAATGGGTGACTAAAAGAGAAAAGAAACTGTTTCTAACGTTTAATCATAGCGGATAGAACTTATAAGTGTGCCGACTTCCTCCCGGTTGCATGTTAATAATTACGCTATCTATGTTCTTGGCCGCTTGGAGCGCCATTGTTCCTATGTGACCTGAGGTTTCAGACATCTCGTATGTAAACAACAGCACTTGGGCATTAGTTTTTCGAGTTTTTTTGTTTTGTGAAGTTCGCAAACTGTTATTTAGTTTGAAGTCGAGTACAATAGGTAAATCGGAATTAGAAATACCAAGCTAATGTTATGTCACGATAAAGCGAATGTTAAGCAGCACACAGTTTTGTTCCGGGATGCAACTTAGGTTACCATAAGGACAAAACTGAAACGAGTCATTTCCTTTCGCCACCAAAAGACAAGGAGTTGTTCCATAAGTGGTCCATAGCTATTCCGCGAAAAGATTTGTCGCTAAACAACTAAAGCCGCATCTGTCGCTTACACTTTGCACTGATTTAATCAAAAAATCTGACAGGTTTTACATTCTAGGTGAAAATGTTGAACTCCCTCATGTACTCTGAACACTGGAGCAGTACCACATATATTTCTGAATCTTCCAAAATGTCTAACAAGGTTCCTTAGGTATTTTAAATACCATTTTGTGTACCCTCATATGTGTTATAATCTTGCTTTAAGCTTACTTTGTGATATATACCTAAAAAGGCGAGCATTTAACATGGCAATACACTTTGAAGAATATTTTATTGGTCATTTTACCTGCATAATGACTTTTTGTGAGGCAAATTTCCTTAGACTTTATTAACTGATAACAATAAAAGCATAGACAACTAAGTTCTAAGTGAATAGTTTATCATCATTTGTATGAAAATGTTTGTTTGGCATTAGGTGCTAAGCAATCTTTAACTGATACTGAATGTAATATAGATATAATTTTGGCTGCTGCTGATTTTTTCCTAATATGATTGCACTTACAACACAATGCATGAAGCATTCCTACCAATGTTGATTTCACAAATTAAATTGGACTGTCAACACCACTGCATTGTTAAAAGGGAAGACATACTTTAATTAACTTTTTGTTTACTATATAGGTACATGGTTTGTACACAAATTGAAATTTTCTCATTTAAGTTTATAAGAGATAGGGGATAGCTCCTGATCAGAATCAAAATTTGTAGGTTATGGTTGTAAATACCGATGCATATTATAGCTACACTTCATCAGCCTAAATTTTTATCTTCATAGTCCATTAAATGATGTTGAAAAGCAAAAATATAACTTGTTAAAATGTACAACTTCAGGCAATAGATTGCTGCTTTCAAAGCAGCAGGAGTTGGTTTTACTTTCGTTATTTACGTGAATAAATAAGCACCAACTGCATGCCTAGAGACAATATACACAAGTAAATTACACGATAAAATTCACTTTTATCTTGATTGTTCATTAAATGACGTTGAGAAACAAAAACTAACATTAAATGGAAGAAAAATAACATTTATTGCAGTATAATTTAAAACGAATCCATGAATTGCTGCTTTCACAAAAGCCCATCTTTTTATTGTAGCTCAGTTATTTACGTCAATTTATTAGCACAAACTATATCATTAGATACAGCATACACCGGAAAATAGTGACATAGTAATGCAATATTTATGATTAAAACGGTGCAAAATACTATTTTAACATCTTCGTATTTACAATCAGCCATAGGGGATAGGAATCAGCTGTTAGGGGAACCGGCGAACTGGGTCACAAAGCGATACTAGCGCTGCGTATGGTGAGGAACATGCAAACAACTCAAGTCGTCACACTATTTCATTCTATCCGCTATGGTTAATATTATTATTAGTGTTATGATCCATAAATAATGATTAAAAAATTAAATTACCTTAAGGATAGCAGCAGCATTTTTTTTTTTTCATAGTTCCTATCGAAATTGCTTCCTTCTGTGTCTACCATTAAGCCTGCATTCGTAAATGGTGTCGAGAAAAGGTGCCATCGTTCTTCTATACGCCCAAAAAAGATGTGTAAAGCCGCAGTTACAGAAGAAGGACTGCAAGACATATTATGGCACCCGGCTACTTCCCTGTAAAAATCGACTAGCTCCACCACTGTTGTACTCTACATGCCGAACAGGTGGAATGGACGGACGTCACTTCCCCTCCATTTACGAGCTCCCCAGGGCTGGTCTTGAGACTTCCTTAGTAGTGAACAAGCCTACTTTCGGATAGATAGAGTCAGACTGAAAAATTCAATCCATAGCCGGGATTTGAACCACGAATTTCCCGCTCTCTAGCCAGTTGTTCTACCACTCAGCTACCACGGCAATATGCCGGCATAACATTCATTGAATTTCTCAACTGACTCGCATGTTTCCCAGTAAACCACAAGGTGATCTCAAATTATTTTGAGATGACAACCCTAATGGCGAAAGTATTTTAAATCCAAGGATTAATAGTATAGCCAACTATTATGGACAATTGTGATACTTTTAGTTGTTTTCTCACAGAAACCGTGTGTAGGACAGGAGTTGGATAGGTCGAAACAAACAGAAAAATTCAATGCCATAGCCGGGATTTGAATCACGGATCTCCCGGGTTATGGTGTTGCTCTACCAGTGAGCTAACATGACATAATGCTGGCATAGCATTGAATTTTCCAGCCTGACTGTACCTATCCAACTCCTGTCCTATACACCGTTTTTGTGAGAAAACAATTAAAATTATCACAAGCCGATTTTTACCTTAAAGGTATTCTGAACACAAAATTGTAATATTTGGTTTCCTTAGCAAAGTGTGGTTTTACTGCCTCGTTCCCAATTGGGCCATATATTTTGAAGAATTAACGGCCTATACTGTCAATAAACAGTACAGTGCTGCCAAGTTACGTTCTGCTCATAATATTCAACAATTTCTATGCCCTCACTATCATGTTCATGCAGCATGAAGCGGACATTTTTTCGGATTGTCAATATAGTGAGTCTTTCCAAATTTTAACAATGACCGCCAATCTATCGTGCATTCTCTACAAGATGATCTTCCCGCTCGCCAGGTCTCTCCCATTTGACTTTCGTTTTTGGAATTATTTAAAGAACGAGATTCACCGAAAATACGTGAACATTTTAGTAACTCTAAAGGGATGCCTAACACTTCATACTGGTGCAGTTAAATGTAATTAAGTAGCACTTTGCAAGACAAATTTCAAATCATATGCTGAAAATGTTTAAACATGTTTATGGTCAGCATATTGAGCTCTCTTTGTAATTGTGCTGGATTAAAGTTGGTTTTAACATGCTACTTCTCTTTTTCACATCCTATACGGTGGCATTTCTTCCCCTGCTGTCGACTTGCGTGATTATTTTTCTTCCCGGAACGGAGTTTCCACATTCTAAAACATATCTTCAACAAAATGCATTGCATTTGGTTTCACCGCTCTTTATCCAAGATGGCTTCAAGTACACTGGTTTAATTATGGCGACCTTGTTTGTAGTAATTCTCAAGATTTGGATAAGTAGAGTCACACTGAAAAATTCAAGCCATGTTATACTGACATGTTGGCATGGTAGCTCAATAGTAGAACAACCGGCTGGAGACCGGGGGATCCGTGGTTCAAATGCCGGATATGATATTGAATTTTTCAGTTTGACTCTGCTTATCCAACTTCTGTCCCACACGGGTTGTGTGAAAAACATATTTACAAACCTCAAGGTTATCTATATCCACCCATATGCTAAACGAACAACAAAACTTTTTATTATTACTATTATTATTATTATTATTATTACTATTGTTGTTATTGCAACATTTTGCAGTTTTCACCGTTATTTTATTACTGTGATATAGTTGAATTTCCACTGTCATTTCACTCTTCCTCTCGACGTAGCGGCAATCAAATACGCGTTACTCGCTTGGAAGTTGAACAAATCTCTAGTCTCTCGCAGTAGTAACACTACTCTCGTAGAACACAATGAACTTACAGCATATTATGTCTTACGAGAAGCACACACTCTCACCAGTGGCTCAATCAGAGAATGCAGGCTTTTATAACAACTGGAATCTTGCTCAGAGTTCCAGAACGTTCGAGTAGCGGGGATAAGGGAAGCTTCCAGAATATTCGTATTATCTTTCTATAACATCTCTTGTGTTTACGCTGGGCGGTTTGGTCAGTCTACCGATAACCCAGGTCCATGAATGCGTTACACAATTGCTTTTAATTTCTCTAATGAATTAAATGTTTTGTGAAATGTATATTTTGCTATAAATATAATAGAAATTTTATTGATAGTACAGGTAGTAAATTGTATCAATCATAAATGTAATGCTGTAGTTATGCTTACTAATATTCATTAAATTGATTTATTTTATTATTATTATTATTATATTTATTTATTTATTTATTATTATTTATTGTTGTTATCATTATTGATTTAAAGATAATACACGATGTTCACATATCATTTGTAGTGCACTGGAATGCAGGGTAAACGGATCATTTTGTAAGTTTACAACTAGTAATGTTGTTGTTTCTGAAAAATAACATAACCGAAATACAAAAAGGCATGGAAACATTTTTAAGTTGAAAAGTAAATACATTAAAAATTTAATAGAGGAATTCAAAATAAACATTTGCAAATCTAAAGAATATCAGTAGTCCGTTATTATGTCATTTTTTATAAGTTTGTCTTTATGGAGTTATAGTTTTCCGTGGGAATTGAAACAAAATCTTAAATAAAACACAAACTACCGGTTATATACGAGTCCCCCTGAGCACATCGTATTTCCCCTCAGGCGTTTCTCAGGAGTAAAACCCGCATCTACCGTAGACATCCGCCGCGAATTTCCTTATTCCACGCGAACTCATTTTAAAATCATGAAGAAAGTTTCCAACGCCCACGCTGAAGCCTTTTTCGTAGGCCTCATCTATCTTCCTACCTTTCAAGCGGGTTTTAACCTTTAGCAAACCCGCGAGCTGTGAAGCAATTTCCCATTTTGGATAGCTAGAGAAGGTCTGATACATTGCATTTGTTGTGATCAAAGCTTCTTGCCTTCCGAAAGAGGGCCTTATCTATATTTCTAGCTTCTGTAATATTATCTCAAATTATACGTAACTTTGTTTCTACTGCATGAAACCAGTTTTTTTCATTTAAATATGAAAATATTGCTTTAAATGTTAAATACAAACACGAAAATTCTAAATAATGCGATATAAATATTCACGTATTTTTATGTAACCACAATCACGTACTTTCATACTTTTTTTTTGTATTATCGGCAGAATCGCCTTATCGGCGTGCTCCACCTTGATCCGGTTGTACTAATTTATTATTTGTATGAATAAAGTGAACGGCCGAAGAGATGGGAAACGAGAGCATGTTACCTGAGGGGCTGGAGATAACTTGCCAAACTGTCTTCTTTTATTGGTCTCTTGTCGAAAGTTTGGCACTCAAATCCTAACCAAGGTGCAAGGGGTGTTTCCTTCTCATGAGAGAAGGAAAGGGTAGGGTGTAAAACAAGCATTATATTTAGTAATTAGATGAAACTTTCTTGTATTGCTTATTATGTCATTTGAAAGAAACAAAAAACATGGATACAAAAGCGAGACAAGATTTTAGCCCTGAGAGAGCTGCGGATCTATATGGAGTATCTCCAAGAGGAGCATCATCTGCGAAAGAGTATCGCTATTGGCTTCCTGGACATTTACAAAAGTAAAAGAAAAACATGGCAAGGTACTAAGCTAAACAAAAATAAACCAAATACAGCCAAAACTCGTTACAAAAGAAGGAAAAACATAATATTTTCGTATTACTTGAAAGGTGTAAACCATATTCATATTAATGTTCTTGCAAACCTCTGATAAGAAAATTTAAACTCCAATTGTGAAAACGTAGATTCGGTATACAAATTCAACACCACGGTAGGGATTCAAACCACCAATTTTTGGCTTCCCGTGCTACTGCTACGTCAGTATTATCATGGAATATTCTGAGTTGAAAAACACAAGGCGTTTTCTAGAGATAACAAATAGAATACTGACCTACATACTTTTTCTTCCTAGTTCATTTTTATGAGGTAGAATACTTTATATGTGCTAAAGCTCTGGACTACTGTTTCAACTCTAACCCCAATCTTTGAGATATGATTCTCCTTTACAAATTACACTTTATTGCATTATCAAGAGAAATAATAAACAGCAGTAATCTACAAACTTTGCAACATCATTGCTGTCTTTAATTTTTAGCATCAATTTTAACAGAAACCTATAAATATCATCTCAGCTCATCTTGAAGGGAATTAAACTCAAATAGCTTCATTTTCCTCAAATATTTTGTCCATCTCCAGAAACTCGACAGACATAATGTCTGTTTGTGAGTCGCGCAGATGCTCTTTCTTCATTGTCACAGCGATAAAGGAATTAAGTAACAGCAGGAGCAATTTCAACTGTAAGCGGATTACACCGACTGACTTATCATTCACCATCTCCTGCGACTTTCTCTTCCTTTCTTTTCTTCTTTGATGCTACTTCGGATCCTATTCGTGCTTTAAGGATGCTACAGAAGATAGTGGAGTCAGATTAGTACTTTGAAAGGAAAACCCTGGGACTCTGCCAGAAACTTTGATGTTTTCCAGTGTCTTCCTGAAAAAGAAATAAATCTTTGAAGATGCAGTGAAAACCAGTGTTAGTCAATAAAGAACATATGTTTTATGTGAAGCGCAACAGTAGTCTTTTATAAATAGTAGACGGTGAATCGGTGGTACAGGACAGTTTCGGAAATTATTTTCATATGTTCCTTCAGGCAATCATGGAAAACATGGAAAAATGCAAATATTTATGATCTACATATTATAACGTACTTATTTTGAGATAGGAACTATCCTACCACTGCGTATCTTTAGGGGATAGTAGGTCAGGCTAGAACCAGTACTCGTGCATGCAGAGAGGAAGGTAGAAGATTTCTGGGTTAAGGTGTAGTTAAGGATACTTCGTGGAGAGGTCGGGAAACTATAAGTACAAACAAGCATGCGAGATACTTTTACTGTCATTCATAGAATTGGGGTAGAGGGAATGAGGAGATACTAGTGGAAACCCAATAGATTACCTAATTGCACAGAACTCGCCTTATATATTCTTCTCTGCTGAAAACTACAACAGCAATGGGGAGGAAAGGTTCTGCAGTAGGAGTGGAAAATGCTGTTCGGCCAGTCCAGTTCAGTCGGTGGAGCATTTCTCGAGCACTCTTGCATTCAGGCCACGTTAATAGTGCAAGGACTTACTTAAAAAATCTGATGTGTTCCATTCACATGACTTTCTCGACATCTCTGCAACAAATCATTGTTAAAAATGCTCTAGATGTTATCGGGCTTCAAGCCAGGTGAGGTGATGCATTCTGAAGAAGGGAGAGATGACTCTCCCGAAACGTCGATGTCTTCACATAACCTCACCTGGCATGAAGCCCGAAAACATCTAGAGCATATTCGTTGCCAGGAAGGCTTCAAATCTTATTCATTGTTAAAAAGTTTATGCTTCTATTTACTTCATGGTAATAGAGAAAAAATTAGCAGAATTAGTCTTATTACTTGCTTTCTTGTAAGCAGAAACGAAATAAGGGAGTACCATAGGTTAAAGTGATAGTCAAAAGCTGGTTGCTATGTGACTGAAGTTCCTTTGTTTGTATGGACCGGAGTTGACAAATTCCAGTATAAGAAAAGTATAATTTTTCTCAGCTGAAACCAAAAACAAGAAATATCTAAAAAACGATCAACTCCACGAAAAAAATGTATATAACATGAATTATATGATCCACATTTTTGTGTTGTAAGCTTTTGTCCATCTCTTATAGTTTATCAGTTACTTAAAATTTCGTAAAATTAATCCTGAATAAAGTAGTCTTCAGAAGCCGTTCCCGGAAAATTCAAGATATACATTTTATTTTTCACCTAAATATCTTTAATATGCCATATTTTAATCAAAATCGTTAGAGCCATTTTTAAAAAAATCAAAATTTTCGAAAAAAAGTTCCATGTAAAGGGTAGTTTGGGGCAGAGGAATGTTTCTCAAAATCTTCGGGTCGCATCTCTGGAAGATACTAAACTTAAATACCAAGTTTAGCATTTTACCGATCTTTCGTTTTTGAGTTATCGTGTTCACGGACACACACACGGACCATTTTGTGGAAATGCCTTTTTTGGATACAGGGGACCCTAAAACATATATTTCCGGTGAAATCTCGGTATCGAATTTTTGGTGGAGTGCAATACCTTCTGTATACACTATGTACATAGTACGTGTAGAGAGAGTAAAAGAAGAACATTTTCTTTTTCTTTCAAACAATTTTGCTTTTATTGATATATTTCCAAAATTCAAATAGTATCAATGTAAACGATAGCCCATAGCCTTTTTTATTTTTAAGCAAGCTAAATCGTCTATAATTATTAACAATTGTAGTTCCGACGAAATTTATCCGTTATGGAAATTGAAATGCGTGTTATTTATGGATGCGCTTTAACTACTATGGTTTTCAGCGTCCCATTCTATATTGGGCGTGAAAGACCGCTTAATTTTGCTCAAAGGCCTCTCTAACAGACTCTACGGCACGGGACCAACGGCTTTACTTCCCTTCCGAAAGAAGCCATGCTAAGGACTTTTACACCAGAAAAAACATCGTCCTCCGCCGGGTTTAAACCCGCAAACTTGGGTATATGAACTTAGCATGATAACCATTACATCACGGAGGACGTCTTTTATATGTTAGCGCGAGATATCCAAATTGTCTCGTATATTTTCCTTTCACGTAATATACCTTCTTTCTCGCTTGGACGGAATTATTACGGAAACTAATTTCAATAACTCAAGGAATATACTAATTCTCTCGTCGAAGAGTGCAAATGCTCTATTCTCCCACGCAATATCAAATCGAGGCACAATTTTTTTTTTTTTTTTCATATAGTTAACTTTCTTTCCCGACGAGGTCAGAAGAACTGAAGGAGGTTTAAAATTTTGCTTAGTTACTACCTCAGGTTATTTACACAAAATTAAACAGCTCGTCACCACATTGGAAATTGACTGACGAGAAAGCAAACACGAATCTAAATTCTATCTTGTCAAAAAGTAGCCACGGAGTACTACAATAAAAACACAAAAATGATGAAAAATATTGTTCATTCAAAGAAGGCGATCAAAGACGCAAACAATGCTAGATACTGCTTCAAAGCTAAACTCTTTAAAATGTCACTTGCGCAGCCAACGTTGATCAGGCCATCAGTCTTGGCCATCTATAGTTCACCTATTTCTCGGCTTTATAGCTAAATCCATTCTTATATCAGCGTTGCTTAAGACTGTCATTATTTGACGTTTTGCATGCAACATCGGTTGCGCAAACTGATGCAAATTTGTCTCTTGCTTCAGGAAATATCCAATTCATCCAAAATGTATCTTTACTTTTCACACATTTTGCGTCTCAACCAAGGCTGAGAAAAATTGGTAATATGAATTCGGATATTAAACACTGCGTTTAACCAGTTTCAAAGCCGAAGTGTATAAATTATCATCGTCATTTAAAATCCAACCTATAAGTTTATCTTTAAAACAAAGCTCACGAGGTATGCGCTAAGGCTTTTGTTTTGTATTCGTGTTATTTCATTCTCTCTTTCACTAGAGTGATTACTTTCAACATAACTATTGTTATGATACTCAGCATCACTATTACCACCATAAAATTTCAGTTTAAAACCATCTGTCCTGTTCTTTCTCCAGTATTCAAACTTATTACCATGGACGTCCCAAATTTCTTCCTTCAACTAAAGAATTTCACATAAATTCTAATGTTTTCCATTCTTGATAGTAGTAGTAATAAATATGTACCTCTAACATTTATTACATATACATATATACATAAACCGGTTGTTAATGAACTACACCGAAATAATTTGCGAGATCGTGCACGTGACTGATATAAGTAATTTGAGATCGGAGATGCATGCTCCCCGGATAAACATAACGCAGCTACATAGCGTTAAACGTGTGGGTATCAGGTGCTGATAAATCGGTGTTAAAGCAAAGCAGGTTGAAAAAATCGCTTAGAATGTCCTTAAAACTGCTGCCCGAGTAGAGAAATATCGATTTTTAGCAGCTCGTTACTGGCGTTCTCAAGATTTAATGTCGCAAAAATCTGTAAAATATCGAACTAATCACTTGACAGTGCGACACTGAGCGTCATTAACTATGTTCTTGAGGTAGCCTACTCTGGAAACGTTTTTTCAACTGTTCTGGTGGTTTAATGCGTAACGGGGGAAGCTGCAATCCCGAAGGTCATGAGTTCGATTCCTGTCATTTAGTAATTTTGTTTATTATTATTCTTTTCATTCCAGATGAAGTGCCGTGACTAGTGGCGTACTGGCACTTCAGAAACATATAGTCGTTACTTCGAAATTTCAAAGACGAAGTGCCGTGACAAGTGGCGTACTGGCACTTCAGAAACATATAGCCGTTACTTCGAAATTTCAATAAGCAGGCCATAAATATCCTATCTCAAATTACTTATTTAAATAATCAACATATTGTGTGAAAATATTTCGGTATATTCTGTATATATACTTCCAATCACATGTAGGGAAGCATGGGATTTCAAAGCAATCACATATTGTTTTTTTAAAAATCTGACTATCACTTTGAGATTATAGAAGTGAGTAGAGAAAGTCATGTGAATAAAAAATTAAGATTTGTTTTTAAAAATATTACTTATGTAAAGGATAGAATAATAAGATGTTTATTCTATGAACAAATAGTATAAAGAAGTGATTTAAAATTTACGCTTAATTTTTAGTTAGCATTTCCGTATTTCTAAATATTCAGAAATACAACTGTTCTTACATGAGAGGTAGATATATGATAATTGGTAACATCTCAAAAATATCCAGATCCAATATGAAACATAACATAAATCTCACCAAAACAGATATTTGAATTCCATGACTGAAAAAATACTTAAATCCTATACTTTAAAGTATATTCTTTAACTTTTCATACTTTTGACACTACATTGATATGAACTATATTTAAAGTCTGATATAATATTGTTACTTTCTCTACTTAGTTCAAAATACATAGGTAGTGAATGTATTCACGATATCGAGAGTTACTATAAAAACAATTTTAGGTTCCCCTGTGTAAAAAAGGAGTTTTAGAAAAAGCTCGTGTGTGTATGTGTGTGTGTGTGTCCGTACGTCCATGGTCTGTGAACACGATAACTTAAAAACGAGGAGATGGCTAAATACCAAACTTTATATTTATCTTCATTTTCCAAGGATGTGACACAAAGATTTTAAGAAACTCTTTCTAACCTAAACTATCCGTTACTTGGAAAATTTTTCGAAGTTGTTGATTTTATCAAAGATGCCTCTAATTATTTTCGTTAAAGATACTTAAATCACAATTAAAATTAAAATTAAAATCTTGAATTTTAAAAGATTAACCTCTGAAGTCGTCTCTATTCTAAATGCCTTTAGTATAACTATTAACCGTAACAGACTAATAGTTACTTCACAAAAAATATAGATTTCATAAAAACACAAATATATAACACATTCAATTTTTGTGCATTTAATTATTTCCGCTTTTACTGTTTGTGGTTTCTTTTTTATTAATATCAATTTTAAACTACTTTAACTTTTCTCAAAGAAAAAATATTCATCCGTTTCATATGTTGTGTTTTACTCCTGGCCAAGAAAAACGGACCGAATTTCCATGACAATTTTAAAAGATTTGACTGTCACTTTAACCCAGTATAATACCTAATTTCCATTCTACTTATAAGGAAGCAAGTAATACGAACATTTCTGTTAATTTTTATCTTCATTAGTATTATATATAAAAGAATACATAAAAATAAAAAAATTAAATAATTCATAGTTTGAGGCTACTGAAAATTATGTGTCCCACATTAAATGGTTTTCATCCAATTCTTCAGATTTTTCATGAGGTATAGACTTGTGAGGAGTAGTTAAATAAAAATAAACAAAGGTCGATCTTTTTGCTTAATTTTGCACCTCACAAACCAGTCCATCATCCCCATAAAAAATTGATCAATCAAGTTTACTAAAACACAAACACAAGATTTTCAACGAATGAATAAAAAATCCTTTACAAATGAAGTCTTAAATTCAGTTTTGCAAATAACTCACTCAAGGCCGCGCCATAGCCGAGTGGTTAGACCCCACTTCTCACCTTGGGATCGCATGTGAGATATGTGGTGGTCAAAGCGGCGCAGGTGCGGGTTTTCTCCGAGTTCACCGGTTTTCCCCACCATCGCATTCCACCGGTGCTCGATCTTCATTACATGAATCATCAGTGTCATTACCTGTGATGCCACAAACAGTAAAAGCGGGGGTTAAACACTATCAAAAGAAATCACTCGACGTTTCGACGCGTATACAGTTCACCAGTGCACGACATCCATGGCTCGCGCACTACTGCGCGCTAACACTCCAGTCACTCATAACTCAGTACAACTCACAAAGCACCTAGCAATTTTTCCTTCTTATATAACTAGAAAATGACTCCACAGAACTTTCTGTAAGCTTGTGGAAATTGAAGCTCTAGAAGACGTGTCCCGTTATGAAGTCTCTGTTAGTAGCGCAGCATTTCTTTGTTTACTTTATTCTAGCTCCACCGACGCATACTAAAGCGAAAGTGAGAGCGGTCATACACGGACGGCATTGTCACACTATTTCACACCTTTGTGGTATGTACGGCTTTTGGTTATTCCTGTTTTAGGCAACTCAAAACTTTTAAAAATCTAGATAAATTTTAGATTAGTAGAAATAAATTAAGAGGCGTTTGAGCTATACTTTGATAAATTGCATAGGCATTAAAACTGTTGGTTTTAAAATGTTATCACGCGGAGCATTTGCCTCAGAAAAATAGAACCCAGCTTTGAAAGGCAATAGGCAACAACAAAAACGAAAATCAAATTGAAATTTAAAACGTTATATGTTTACGGAAAGCAGCACTGAAAATAAATATTCAGCTAATCACACTTTTAGTGATAAAGTTCCACTGCAAGAAGATGTAAACAAATGTGTAGGGTCCAAGAGAAATCGCAGACATAAGATATTGCTTTTGGAGAAATTTCACTTCTTTTTACTTAATTTCACTTCTCTTGTAATCTATGGCAAAATGTGAAATAAAAAGGTACGGGAAAATATTTCTTTTATCACATTGGGATGTGGTTGGCTAAGGAACTGATTTAGTGAGGTTGTTTTCTTGCTGTTGCAACAGTGAATTGTGGAACTGCTAGGGAGGATTTATTCGCTAGCCAAGCTAGGGTATGTATATATGCATGATGTGAGAGATGAACCGTGGAGCGAAGGGCCGAGAATTCCATGTTTACCAAGAACTTTATTTGTCGTCAGTCTTTGCTCCAATAGAATGGTGAACTCTACAAATAGCCGGGGGCAAGCGCAAGCAGTTTCGACTTCTGATGCACTATTTGCCGCCCACAATCGAATCCTACAAAGATTTGAACTGCCACGTAAGCTCCTTCCCGTCCTATAGCATTAAAGTAATTCATCTAGGTAATTTAGAAAATCCAAATGTAAGATATCTTGTAGAAGTTTATTCGAGTTTTAAACTCCATATTTTGCTATGCTTTCAAATTCTAGTTTGTGTAGTCATTAAAATAATAATTAATTTTAATTTCAGTGATATATTTACTCATTAATTCTGACCGAAAATAAAAGAAAAAAGCTTGTGTGTTCCATTCACATGACTTTCTCTACATCTCTGCAACAAAGTATTGTTAAAATCGTATGCTTCTATTTACTTCGAGCTACTCGAGAAAGTCTTATTACTTGCTTCCTTGTAAGTAGAAGCGGAATAAGTGAGTACCATAGGTTGAAGTGATAGTCAAAAGCTGGTTGCTATGTGACTGAAGTTCCTTTGTTCGTATGGACAGGAGTTGAAAAATTCCCGTATGAGAAAAGTATAACTTTTTTACAGGTGGAAACCAAAAACGATCAGCTCCACGAAAAAACTGAATAACATAAATTGTGTGTTTTATCGTGCTCTACATTTTTTGTGTTGTAAGTCTTTGTCCATCTCTTACGGTGTAGCAGTTATGTAAAATTCATCCAGAATAAAGTAGTCTTCAGAGGCTATTCCCAGAAAATTCAAGATATACGTTTTATTTGCCACTTAAATATCTTTAATATAGGATATTTTAATCAAAATCATTAGAACCATTTTTGAGAAAATCAAAATTTTTGAAAAAAAGTTACATGTAAAGGGTAGTTTGGTGAGGGGGAAATTTTCTCAAAATCTTCGTGTCGCACCCCTGAAAGATACTGAACCTAAATACCTAGTTTGGTATTTTACAGACTTTCCATATTTGAGTTATCGTGTTCACACACACACATACATACACGCGGACCTATTTCTGTAAATGTTTTTTTTTTTTTGGATTCAGGGAACCCTAAAACATATATTTCCGGTGAAATCTCGGTATCGAATTTTTGGATAGAGTGCAATACCTTCTCTATAAACTATGTACATAGCACGTATAGAGAAAGTAAAAATATTATGTGTTCCATTCACATGACTTATTCTACATATTTTTAACAAATTATTGTTAAAAGGTTTATTCTTCTAGCTTCATCATGCTAATCAAAATAAACATTAGCAGAATTTTATTGGTCTTGTTACGTGCTTCCTTATAAGTAGAAAAGAAATAAGGGAATACACAGGCTAAAGCCACATTCAAATCTTTTAAAATGTGGTTTTTATGATATAGAAATCCGTTACTTTGTATGGCCAGGATTTCCGTTTTTAAAACTGAAACGAAACAAGGAGTAACGATTATCTCAGCGGCAAACCTGTATACCACATAAACAGAGTGTTTTAAGGAAATCTACATTTTTGTGTAGTAAGTTTTTGTCTATCTTTTAGATTTGTCAGTTATGCAAAAGTTATCCAAAATGAAAAGACCTTCAGAGCTGTTTCCAGAAAATTCAATATATTCATTTTCTCTTGTCACGTAAGTATCTTTCATATATGGTACTATAATTGAAATCGTTATAACGATTTTTGAGAAAATCGAAATGTTTAATATTTTTTCCATCTAAAAGGTGGTTGAGCTTGGGAGACTTTTTCTTAAACCTTCGACCGGCTCCTTGAAAGACACTGAAATTAAATACCAAATGCTTTTCTTTTTTGAGCTATACTAACCACACACACCCACCCCCCTCCACACACACAGAAAGAAAGACACACATGAACATTTTTCTAAAAATGTTTTTGGATTCAGAGATCTTAAAATAATTATTTCCGGTGAAATCTCTGAATAGAATTTTTGGGTGGAATACAATACTTTCACTGTACTACATGTGCATTGTACGTGTAGACAGCAATTACTGCGAATTTCTTGTAAAATATTCATACAAAGCAATGCTAATTAAAATAATTATATCAAATTATTGAAACAATTCAAAATACAAAATCTTGATTCTCCTCTTGTGTACTATATAGGCTTTTAGAGGTATAGTGTTGATATTCGTATTGATAATTAGTATTTGTGTAATGTCTAGCATTGCATCTATATGTGCTTCATTTGCGAACTTATAATTTTACTTATTAAGAGTAGAAAGTTTTCAGGTTGATTAGTACCTCAAAATAGGAATAAGCCAGGTGGCTCTGATGTTTTGTCTGAGACTCACATTCGGGAGAATGTGGAATCGATTCCCGCAGCCGACACTCTGACTCAGAGGCTTTCTTGGGTTACTGGGCAAATCCTGGGAAGGTTTCTTCATTCCCTCCGAACTTCCTGTCCCTTCATTTCCTCTCCATTTCATCCCACCGGCTTCATTCAGGAGTGTAAGCTTGGCGTCGACTGCGGTGGTGTCGTCTTTCCGTGGTGGTGTTTGCGTTCTGGTAATAGAGCTCTCGGCGGTGGGATGGCGTTGGAAGTTTTCTGTAGATTCAAGAACTGGGTTATATTTGGGACGCGGACTACTAGCGCTCCCCGCGGCGATATAAACTGCTTGGAATATGTTAGGGACACTTTACTGTGGTTCCCCGCTATACTCTTTCAGCCGCCCTATGAAAGTACTGTCATCTCATCCTTTACTCCTGCGATCTGACGTAAAATAAGCCAATTGACTCCGCGCGCACGCACACACACACACACACACACACACACACCTCCAAGTAGTTACAGCATACACAAGGCTTTCGTGTTTATTTTCCTTGTGACCGCGGATCGGAATGCATAACGTTGAATTAGAGGGCCGCGCTATAATCAATGTTGTATCGAAATACAGTTTGAAAGCTTTCTGCAAGGCCAATTGGTCCCAGCAATTCACGTATTGAGGTGTGTAAACGTGGAAGAAAAACGAATAGTATATACTGAATGATGCTGTTTATTTCGTCGCGCAGTAGAGACTGTGCAAAACACACGAGGTACTAAATTATGTGATTGGTTACACGAAAAAACAAAACTAATGTGTTCCATTCACACGAATTTCTTTAGCTATTCTATAAGAATTACTGTTAAAAACTGATCCTTCTCTCTGCGTCGTGCTAATCAATATAAATAGAAGACACCTGAATCGTATTCATTACCTCATTAGAAGTAGAAGGAGAATGCACTAGGCTAAAGCGATAGTTCTATGCTTTAAAAGCTGTTTCTATATACTTGAAATTCGCTTGTTTGTATGGCCAGGAGTTGACAAGTTCCCATATGTTTCTAATCAAGTATTTCAAAACTGAAACCAATAAAAGGGAATTTCTCGGAAATGGCCAACTCCATTGTATATGACACAAATTGTGTGTTTTAACGAAACATAATTTAATTTTCATCCATCTCTTACGGCTTACGAGTTATGCAAGTGGCATCCAGAATAAAGCGGCTTTTAGGGGCAGTGACCAGAGAATTCAAGTTCAACGTCTCCTTTGTCATGAAAAATCTTAAACATATATAATTTTAATCAAAATCGTTACAGCCCTTTTTAAGAAGGTACTGATTTTAAGTGCATACAATTTTGTACTTGAACACTTTTTGTTTTTGGGCTATGCGCATAGACACACACACACACTCACACTCACACACCGACACCCACACAACATTTTTCAAAAAGTATTTTTCTTTTTGGAACCAGGGGTTCTCATACCACGTATTTCTGGTGAAATTTTGGTACTGTATTTTTGAGTAGAATACAACTCTTTCTCCATGTACTATAGGCATTGTAAATACGTGCTAGAGTAGGTAAAACTTAAATATTCGCACCTATTTAATGAAGAACCCGTATGTAAGGTTACCAATGCCCCGTCAAAATTACTGAAGCTTTTGCAACGTTTTCTGAAATATCTTATTCAATCTCCTAGCACCTCCTATACGAAACATTCTATAAAAGAGATTTCTACTCTTGCAGAAAGAAGTATTCCTTACAAAGACTTTAGATCATATCCTACTTGAGTTACGAGATGATGTAATTGGCGCTTTTGAACGACAAAAACCATTACTTTAAGGTCCTGATGTCACAGGGCTCTCTCTGTAACACAATAATATCCAGAGACGTGATTTTTAGGCTCCATAAAACGTATTAGAGCATTCACTTTGAGAAGACATGGGAGCGAAATACATTCGATTGTAGATAGAGCTACGTTGGACAATAGTTCTTAACTTTGCTGCAGTCTTAATGCACTCAATGCGGGGTTAAACATCGTTAAATCTACGCTTCCACTATAAAATATCTGATGTTACATTCACATGAATTTCTCTATTCTTTCCAAATCTTATTTTTACCTCTTCATTTAATCACAACAAACTTATGCAGAATTAACTATACTTGTTTTGGGTGGGATAGAGCTTAATGCCCGCTTTTCCTACATATGGCACCGCAGGCGATGACACTGATGTTACATGGAATGAAGCTGGAGCACGGTGGGATGCGATGGCGGGGGAAACCGAAGAAAACCGCCCCTGCACTGCTTTATCCACCATAAAAAGCCCACATGCGGTCATTTGAATTGAACCCCAGCCTCCTGGGTGAGAGGCGAGTAGTCTAACCACTCGTCCATGGCGCGGCCTTAGCTATATTTCATATTTAGTTATTACAAAGAGAATAGACCGAGCCAGGTGGCTCAGGTGTTTTGTCTGAGAATGACAGTCGGGAGGCGTGGGATCGATTTCCTCGGCCGACCTCTCTATCCCATGGGAATTTTCGGGATTTTCCCGGGCCACTAGAGGAGGTTTCTTCATTCCTCTGAACTTCCGGTTCCTTCCTTTCATCTCTATTTCATCCAAGTGGTCTCTTTCAGGGTTGTAAGTTTCGGCGAGAACTGCGGCGGGCCGCCTTTCCGTGGTGTGCTCTCGACGGCGAGATAGCTTTGGCAGTGGTGTGTAGAACAGGAAGTTCTGATAGACCTGGGGCGCGGGCTTCTAGTGCTTCCTGGTCGAGATGAAAAACTGCTTGTGAGCCTTTACGGACTCTCCACAGCGGTTCCTCCCCGCCGTTCAGCTCCGGCCGCCCGTAGTAATTAATCTCATCTTATATTATCCTCCTGGGGTCTGGCGTACAATACGCCAAGTTGGAGTTGTGTAATCCATCCGAAATCATTCACACACAAAGGGAATAACGGTAGTCAAATGTTTAAAAGATGGACGCTTTATGCTGGCCTTAAGATGCTGTAAGTATTTCCACCCAATAGTGACAAACAACTAAAAACCAAAGGACTGTAAAATAATTATCAATTTAAACTATTAATATCGAATATCTCGGAAAAGTCTTATACCATAAACAAAATTAATTGGAATAAGTTGTATGTTTTAAAAAGATTTGCATTTTTAGTTCAGTAAATTTCCGTTTATCGCTCAAGTTTACCAGTTACACTAGATCATGGAAACTTTTTTTCCAAATGAACACGATCTTATAATCCATATCCATAAAATTCAGATATACGTTTTGTTTGCCATATAAGTTTTTCAGATATATTACTTTAAACAAAACCGTTAGAATCATATTTGAGGACATGAAAGCATTCGAAAAATATTATAGGTAAAGGATAGTTTTGGTTAAGATAATTTAGTTGAAAATCTTCGCGGCACATCTTTGGAAGTTACTGAACTTAAATAGCAATTTGATATTTATTGATCTTCGCATTGGAGTAATGCTGTTCTCACACACACACACACACACACACACACACACACACACACACACACATACACACAGAGATACATTTCCTAAAATGTTTAATTTAGATTCAGGAGTCCTCAAAACATACTTCCAGTAAACTCGATATCAAATTTTATGAGGAATGCAATACTGCACCCTACTTACTATATATACGTAGGAGAGAAAATAAATAAGGTTTTTATGGCTTAACTATGTTTAAATGGAACACCAGCATACGATTGGCATTATCAAGAATGGAATACTTCTCTAGTTGCATTCCTTGATGGATAGATGGTAATTTCGGTCTCTGGTTTTCGTTTCGTATACAGACTTTGCTAAAACTTCACATTAGTTTCGCTTTATCTTCTTTTAGAAGCTTATTGAGAGTTTTTAAAATTTTATATTCTTAGACATTTCTATGTTTTATGTATCTTGACGGAAGGATGGGTGGAGGACGGTCCTTCGGAAATATGTAGACACAAACTAAATCCCAGCTGACAAACCAGACACCGTTAGGCACCGGAAAGAAAACAGGTTTAGGTTAATGTAACTGTCAGTTTACCTCGCACCTCTTCACCTTGTGTGAGAGTCCAAAGAGGGTATCAACTCTTTCCCATAGGGTATCTCCTTTGGAAAATAATACTTAAACCTACTGTATAGTCCAATTTTGGAAGTGTGCCGAAGTTCTGGTTTTCTATGCGTGTTTCTTTATTCAACGTTGGGCAACCCATTATCTGTGTTTCCTTCTGATAACCAATCACTTATTAGTTTGAATTCAAGAGATGCTCAAGCAACAGACTGTAATCAGGTTTAGGTGAGCGGCGAAAGAAGTGGAGCGTGGAAGCATTTCACGTGAAGAGCTGCAAGAGATGCTTCGCTACGAATGTCCACTCCAGCCCCTGGATGAGTCCATCTATAGTGATATGGTGTCAAAGGTCTGGGCCTTAAACATTAGCCTTGCACATAGATCAGTTTCAGGTTCGTGAGCAAAGAAAAGTCTGGGTGTGAGACACGCATTAAGTACAATGATAGACCAGGAAACAGGTGGAAATTGAGCATGGCAGAGGTCGTTTAGTATTTCCTTATTGACATAAATTACTTTACATTTTTCAGTACGATTCGTACACTTGACAGTATGTATGCACTAAGTTGGTTTTGGCAAAGGTTAACATCTTGTCAGATTACGTAAACTTCACATTGACCTTCATATTTACAATTATTATATATTAATAGGCTCATCTTATTGAAGACTTGCACTGACAGTTCCGGGATATTACAGAGGATTTCTCTTTTGTTTCAGATGCTTGAGGAGGAGGCAGAAGGCGCCTCCAAGCGACTGAAGTGCTGACTTAACAAGACTGCGCAGGTATGTTGTCCCGCACCACGTCTTCGCGCAGGCGGAGGGCCTCGCGCGCCACCATCAGTAGTACTGGTGCGGCTAATAATCGGGGCACTCTACCTGCGCGTTCCTCCGCAGCTGCTGCCGCCGCGGCGGCTGCCAGAAGTACTGCGGCTCGGCGCGCCAGCGTGGCTGTGGGTGCGTCGGACACAAGGAGCTCAAGCACTCCTACACCACCTCCAGAGGATGATGTTCCACATAACAGAAGCCCTCGAGGCAGCCTTGGCGGTGAAGTAAGCCCCAGAACGAGTCCCAGAAATAGCTTAACTCCAGAAGGCCCCACGAGAACGAGTCCGAGGAACAGTCTCATTCCAGAGACCACCAGAACCAGTCCACGGAATAGCTTGGTGCCGGAAAATTTCAACCGCAGTCCTAGGAATAGCCTAGTACCAGACGCGACGAGAATAAGCCCCAGAAACAGTTTGGTACCGGAAAATTATAACCGCAGTCCGCGTAATAGCCTAGTCCCAGAGAACTTTAACAGAAGTCCCCGTAACAGCTTGGTTCCTGATATGAGCCGTAGTCCCAGAAACAGTCTTGTCCCGGACACATACAACCGGAGTCCTCGCAACAGTCTGGTGCCGGATACGAGCAGGAATTCTCGCAACAGCCTAGTCCCAGATTCAAGCAGAAGTCCGAGAAATAGTCTAGTTCCCGACTCAAATCGCAGTCCGCGAATCAGCTTGATTCCCGACTCAAACAGAAGTCCCCGGAACAGTTTGGTACCCGATCCTAACAGAAGTCCTCGAGGAAGCCTGATTCCAGACCCTGGCAGAAGTCCCAGAGGCAGTTTAATTCCGGACAACTTTAACAGAAGTCCACGAAATAGTTTGGTGCCGGAGACATACGTCAACAGGAGCCCAAGAGGTAGTCTTGTGCCCGAGGGAGTTAATCGTAGTCCCCGAGGAAGCATATCATCCACTGCAGGAGGAATTGTAGGGGCTGCCTTTGAACGTGGCGCGGGCTTTGCAGAAACAGCACAGTCAGGTAAGTTGCGCTATATTAATCTATACTTGTTCATAAAACTTGACAACAATGATTAGCAAAGGAATTTCTAAGCACTAAATCTGTAATATTAATTTTATGTGGTAGGTTTTAGAAGTGCATGATGTTCACACCACCTTCGCTCTACTTATATAAGAACCATTATTTCTTTTATCCGTCTTTATCTCCCGTGACGATATAGTGTTGATGTCCCTTTTTATTTGCCTCGGTCTAGTTGAGCCGCGAGCAATGTGTTTCTCGATGCTGCAGTTATCTCAGGCGACTTGTTGCAAAGGAAGTAACCCTATATTAACTAAATAAGAAAATTAGATCCGTACTGTATGAACAATATAATCTTTATTGATCAGCAATCAATGAAAAGAAAGCCGATTGCTAAATACATAATATGTACATCAAAGCTACGCGTACATAACACAGTGGGTGTCTGCCTCAACCGAAGCGACGTAAAGAAGTCTGTTGCTTCCGTAATGCTTTGCGTGCATCAATAGTGCTACACATACATATTTATATTTTCATACTTTAGCCTTCACTTACATAGTACATTTTCTTTCCGGAAATAAAATTACATTTAATTACATATCTTTATAAATCAGGTATTAAAATTAAATTAAACTCCTGCGCAAGAGCCTCTATTTCGGCCCACGACAGGCGTCATGGATGGCGGGCAATATTGGATGGTGAGACGTGGTCAGCGCCTAGAATCCCTCCCGGCCGGTTAATGCGGTCCTCTCAACCTGAAGCCGCTACTTCTCCATCGGGTAGCTCCACAATTTGTCCCCCAGGGACCTCACGAGGTTGAGTGCACCCCGGAACAGTTCTCCCAGCGGGGAAAAAATCCTCCCGGTACCGGAATCGAACCCAGGTTTCCCGCTTGGAAAGCAGCTGCACTACCACCGCGCTAAGGGGACGACCCAATCAGCTATCACATTTTATAATATCCCTCTCTTTTAGAACTTTACTATTTCTTATGCACGAACTTGGCGCGATTTCTTCTTACACATCATCTTTAAGTGCATTAGCTAGAAATTAGAATTACATTTAATGTCCCTCTACTTTTTAAGGCATTAAATCTGCTTCAAATCCAAGAGGGAGAAAAATAAAGTAGAATTGTCCTTACTAGTGCAACTAACAAACAATTCCTCATTCTTGTATAGATTTTTTTCGTTTGCACCCAGCGCTCGTAATTGTAGTACAGGCTTGTGATCTCCTTTGTGGCCCCTTGTTTTGCATTTTCTGAAATGATGGTTTAAGTGTATATAGCTGGAAACCAACAGGTTAAAATTTCTATTCTTATAGATCATTTAACTACAAAGTGGGAGAATATTGTATTCCACCAAACAAAATGAGGCTGGTGTTTAATTTGAAATCTGTATTTTGAAGGCCCCTGAATCAAAAACAAATGAGAAAAACGCCAGCATAACGCAAAAAACAAGAATTCCATTAAATGTCAGATTGATGTCCAAATTCTGAATCTTATAAGAATATGACAGGAAATAATTCTAAAGGTCATTCAATTACCTAACTCTTACATAGAAATGTTTGCAATATCTAGATTTTCTCAAAAATGACTAACGATTTAATAAAAATGCCATTATTTTTCAGATATTTCCATTACAAATTACAAGTACATCTTGAATTTTCTAAACCCTATTCATTTCGGTTGAATTATTTATAACTGTTAAACCATAACAGATAGACAAAATGTTAGTATACAAAGATGTAGATATCGTTCAAAACACAGTTTTTGTCAATCACCGAGATTTTTCAGTTGACTATATTATTGGCTAAAATGTTCCAATACTTATACTTTTCTCAAATGGAAGTTTTCATTCCTTTTTCTTCCCGCTTTTACTTTTGGCCATGCAAAGAGAATCTAATTTCAACATAATAACATAGCTCCATGGCACGACAGCTCACGGGAAACCCTTGGCCTACCGCCCGGCCGCTGCGTCCCCCATCTAGGCCCATTACAGACGTCATGGATGGGGTGCAGAATTGGAAGGTGAGATGTGATCAGCCCCTCGAGCCCCCCGGCGGGTTAATACGGTTCTCATGACCTGGAGCCGCTACTGCTCCTCAATTGGCCCCCCCAAGGACCTTACGAGGCTGAGTGCACCCGGGCCAGGTCTCCCAGCGGGGGAAAAATCCCCACACCGGTACTGGGGATCGAACCCAGGTGTCCCGCTTGGTAAGCAGCTAAGCTACCACCGCGCTAAGGAGATGACCCTAATTTCAACATACTTTTCTGAAATGGAATTTATCATTCCTTTTTCTTCTCCTTTTACTTTTGGCCATGCAAAGAGAATCTAATTTCAGGGTTATCACAAAATGACCATTTCTTAAAATACTATGTTATCACTTTAGCATGATGTATTCTCTTATCCCCCTTATTAGGAATTGAGTAAAGAGAATATTTCTACAAATGTTTATCTCAATTATTATGAAGAAGAAAGGAGAATGAGCCTTTGCAAGAATAGTTTGTTGCAGAATAGGTAGCGAAATGAGCACACCAGATTTTTAGAAAACGGTTCATGTATGTGTATGTGTGAAAAGCATAACTCACAAACAAAAAGTTGGTTAAATACCAATCTTGGTATTAGGTTCAGGATCCTTCAAGGAGGAAACACAAAGATTTTACTAGATTTTCTCAAAAATACCTATAACATTTAAATTAAATTATTATGACAAACACTTGTTACACAAAAGTTGTATTTCTTGTTTATTTCAATAATTTTTGAGCAGCTAAACATTTCCGAGATATTCCTTACTTGTTTCAATTCTCAGTACTGAACCATTTTACATGGCAAGCCGTTATTTTTTTTTCCTTTTTCCTGGTCAACATAGAGAAGAAAATTGTAATACCATTGCATGGCCATCAGCTTTTAAAGTTTATTTATCTGTTAATACTAATATATTACCATATTCTCAAAGCTCTTTATTTATTTTCTATATAGGTTAATAGATAAATATGGTGATTTTTACAAATGATAGTTATAATTAAAAATAATGCAATTAAAGCATTTATATAATACTTAAATGTGTTTTCCAAAAGATATCGATAAATTCCGTTTTGTCTCTCTTTTATATTGAAAATATGCAATATAAGCATTTGTAGAGAATAATTGCTTGATTTTCTTGTGTAGATTGAAGAAGCTTTCTTTAAGAATATATGCTGAAGCAACAGTATTACTTGAGTGTAACAGATCACATTTTGTTCATAAACATTTCTAAAAAAACAGTGTTACTGGTTGATCTGCATAAAACTTCAATATTATATAAAACATACAAATTCATTGTTGATTCTTTTAGTGTAGAATAAGTTCTGAATGGATCTCTGATATAGCTTTCCAAGCAATAATAGCAAAGTTCTGTAAATGTATAACCAAAAATAATTTTAAACCACTAAGATAGTCCGATATTGCAATAAATTTGTATGTTAAATCCATTATATTCATAATCCTATAAGCAGAAATCGCTGACTCGTTTAGCGTCGGAGAATCTCTTTTTAGTTGCAAGTGGGCAGACAACAGGTCATCCCGCTTGCTCAGGATCAACAAGGTTGTAAATCTTCACGGTCCAACACATGTCACCCATCTCGCCCACAGTTGTGGCCCTGCATTCAGCTAAGGCGAGACTGAAAGATCCATCCCCCCAAAGTTAAATCTGCTAAACCAATAAAACATTATCTAAGAAATTAAAGCTTTTAGACTGAAGTAGTTACAGAATATAGTTTTATACAATTCGATTGTTTTTCTAATTATGATGCCATGTTTCATCGAATGTGTCGTTATTTCTACCACATGTATAATAGATACAGGATTTATTAATTCCCTAAAAATACGATAGCAATATTTCACTGGAAAAAAGTATTTTGAGAACCCCTGAATTCGAAACACATTTTAAAAGAAAAGCATATCTCAAAAACGAAAATTCGATCTGTGTTTCTGTTTACTGTTTTTCTAACATCTTCGGTTTTTCCCGTCATTCATTTTCCCAATTTTTTTTGTAGTGTTTAACGCCCACTTTAACTACTTATGGCACCGCAAGCGGTGACACTGGTGATACATGAATGATGATTGAGCACCGGTAGGATGCGATGGCGGGGGAAACCAGAGTACCCGGAGAAAACCCGCCCAGCGCCGCTTTGTTCACCACAAATCTCACACGCGGTCGCTTGTGATCGAACCCCGGCCGTCTAGGTGAGAGGCGAGTGGTCTAACCACTCAGCCATGGCCCACTACCTCAATGTTCATCACCTCCTTTCCTATCACTCATTTTGCCTTTGTTTGATATCATCTACTTCTCTTACTCTCATGCCTTTTCCCATATAAAGTTAGTTTGATTTCCGAAAGTTTTTTGAAAACCTTCGTTTCCTACCATTAGAAGAAGCTAAATAGATTTGGTATTTAGCTTTTTATCGTTTCCGATCTATGCTATTCACACACACACACACAAACACATAATCAAACACAAATATATACATAAACGGAAAGTTTACAAAACCTGTTATTGCTTTTTAATTTCTCTGTGCGTACTATGTACACAGTAGGTAGACAAAGTATTTTATTTCTTAGAAAAATATCCGTATGTGTGTGTGTGTGTGAGACCATCCGTATGTATTCTGTGAACAATATAATTAAAAAATGAAGAGTCCGACATATACCAACCTTGGGATGCTGAATTTAGATTCAAGAAAATTCCCCACACCAAAGTACAGTTTACTTGGAACATTTTTCTAAAATTTTGATTACCACAAAAATGGCTCAAATGATTCTCATTAAGATTAAATATGTTAAAAATATTTACAAGGCAAATGAAATGTATATTGACATTCCTGGGAATAGCTTCTTATCCCTCTTCATTCTTGAGGAAATAAACAAAGAAATTCCAGATCTAGTTAAAACCCACAGTTTGCAACATACATATTTCTTTGTGGCGTTATCTGTTTCCGAGATACTCCTTAGTGTTCTCAATTTTACATACGTATACGGTCCTCAAACGGCAACTCATTCATATTCTTTTCACGTCTCTTTTGGTTTATTTCTGGACATACGAAGAGATTTTCAATTTCAACGTCTAGCGACAGCTTTTAAAAATGTGCCTATTGCTTTAGTCTAGTGTATTCCGTTATTTAATCTCTGCTTTCAGGCGCTTAAGTAATAAATACATTTCTGCTAATGTTTATCTCTTATTATGATCTATACAGAAGAATAATAATTTGTAATAATAGAATGTTTTAGAACAGGTAGAGAAGGTCCTGTGAATGTAACACTTCAGTTCTTTTGTGTAATGCAATACTTACTGTACTCAATATATGGGTGGCTCATTTGATTAGGTGCAAGACTTTTGATCCCAAGGTTGTCGGCTTCATACCACGTCCAGATTGTTGGTTTTAATTTGCTAAAGGGAGTGGAAATGCCCTATCTTGCCAACGTTAAAGTTTGGCTCATTATCTCAAACTATTTAAGATAATGAGCTAAATTTTCAAGATATATTCAGTAGTACCTTCACTGTTGATGGATGGAAAATTGAGTTCTTCTGTTGATTATAAGAAAACGTACGATTTTTTATTAAAGCTTTTAAAATTTTATTGAAAAATGACGATTTTTAAATTTTAAACAATAAATAATCCATTTAAATATTTTTATTTTTTCTACACCATGTACATAATGTATAGAAAAAATAACTCAAAATCTAAATTCAATTTAATAAATATAAAACAGAATTTACCTCATCCAACCATTCATACAATCCTTCAATTAAAAGACTGATGATTATGCACTCAAACATTTAATACCGAGATTTCACCTGAAATACATGTTTTGGACCCTCCTGAATCTAAAAAAAAAAGAAGCATTTTTAGAAATATGTCCTTGTGTATGTCTGTCTGTATGTGCGTTTGTGTGTATCTGTGGGCAGCATAGCTCAAAAACGAAAATACCGTTTGGTATCTTCCAAGAATGCGACACAAAGATTTTCAAGAAAATCCCCCACCCCCAAATACCCTTTACATGGAACGTTTTTCGAAAATTTTGATTATTTCAAAAATGGCTCTAACGATTTTTATTAAAATATCATATATTAAAGATATTTATTTCACAAATAAAATGTATACCTTGAATTTTCTGCGAATAGCCTTTGAAGACTACTTTATTCTGGATGAATCTTACGTAATTTTGTATAGCTGGAAAACCGTAAGAGTTAGACAAAACTTACAACACAAAAAATTTAGATCACGATAAAACACACAATTTATGAAATATACATTTTTTCATAGACTTAATCGTTTTTGAGATATTCCTTATTAAAGCTTTAAAAAAAACTGATATTTTTCTCATACAGGAATTTGTCAACTTCTGTTCATACAAACAAAGGCACTTCAGTCACATAGCAACCAGCTTTTGACTGTCACTTTAACCTATGGTACTCCCTTATTTCGCTTCTACTTACAAGGAAGCAAGCAGTAATACTATTTCTACTAATTTTTCTCAATTAGCATAAAGTAAATAGAAGCATAAGTTTTTAACAATAATTTGTTGCAGAGATTTAGAGAAAGTCATATGAATAGAACACATTAGATTTTTTTTAAATACAGTCAATTTAGCTGAAAATATGAGGTAAAAATGTCAGTTCGTAGTGCCAATTAGTCTCTGAGATAATGGGGGATACGTATAGACAATTTATTTCTTCAGAAATTGTTTTCAAATATAAGATTTAAAGAAAATGTAACCTAGCTTTTAAAATCCTTCGCAGTGCTTTGAAACTCTCACATGAAGGAAATAATAGCTATATGCCAATGCTGTGAATAGCTAAATCAATTTTTTGGAACAAAATAAAAAATATATCTTTTCTAAGCCTATTTACAAAGTTATTGATGTTTAATAATTGAGTGTACCAAAATGTTCTAAAAAGCTACTACGCAGGATTATTTTCAATAATATTTTTAAACTACTTAGAATTTGCATAGCTCTAAGAAATTTATATCATAATGAATGGGAGATTTGTAATATTCGTATGCAATTAAAACGTGAAAATGGAAAAAAAAAAATAGAAAATCCCATTTCAACTCACCTTAAAAGCGGCAGCCCCGTGTCAGTAGATTTTCTAACATATAAAAGAACTTCGCGGACGATATTTCGGTAACCAAATATGATATAATCCTGAAATTGATTGCATTTGTAATCCCCCAAAAAAGCATCATATTAGAGAAGATAAGACTTTGCCCTTTTTGGAGTTCGTTAACCTGGGGTAAACCACTGTTTTGACCGTGATTTACTTTCCGGAGTGTAGTGATGTATCCAAGTTTCATCCACGGTAATAAGCCGTCTCAAAATTCACTGGGATTGCTACGGTAGAGCTCCACATTCTTAACAGAAACAGCTTTTCTTTGCAACTCTTTATCAGGTATCAACAAACGCGGCACCCATCTTGCACAGACCTTGTGAAAGCCCAAAACATTATATAAAGTATTACCTGCACGTTCTTTTGATGTGTTTATAGCCTCTGCAATCTCAAACAGCTTTAATCTGCGGTCTTCCTTACTAAACAATGATTTTTTTTAATGATCTCTGGAGTTGTCATTTCTACAGGGCGTCCGGAGCGAGGCACATCACTATTGCTCGTACGGCCCATTTTAAACTCTGCTTCCCAGCTTTTAATCATTGAATATGAAAGGTCAGAGTCTTTCAATGTACTGTCATTTCCTTCTTAATTTCTTTAGGATTAAGCCTTTCCAATGGAACTATTTAATCACTGCTAGTTTTTCCAAATCCTCCATTTTCGTGAAAACTCTCAAATTGTTTTGTTTAAAATGCTGTCTTTCGAAAAGTAAACAAGCTGTTGACCTGTAACTATGGATACAAGCTGGCCCAGTGTTAGATTATATGATGCTACCGTCTAACTGGCCTATCTGTACGAGGCCCGGGACTAATCGGCCAACCTTCGTATATTGCATAATACAAGGGACTCTGATCCTATATTAATAGAACGATAAATTAAGCAGAACCCGTGCCTCTGTACCTTTTGTGTCCTTGTCTGTTCGTTTGCTGTGATATATTGAAGGCTCTGGAATTGAACCATATCCATGAATAAAATATATTGCAGAATACAGGAGGCGCCGATCTCGTATTATTAGAACATAGAAATTAAGCATAACCTGTGTGTCTGTAGCATTTTGTGTCAATGTCTCTTCATTTACTGTGATATACTCTGGAATTGAAACCATATCCATGAATAAAATACATTGCATAATTCAAGAGATTCCGATCCCGTATTAATAGAACGCAGATTGTGGTGGGTCGCCTTAGAGAATAAATCAGTGAAGAGGAGCGCTGTATGGGATATAGAGTAACAGAGGCACTCATTGCCAGCTCGAAGGGTATTATCATCATGTGACATCAGATCGTGATTGTTAAGGGATTTTGAGAGCATGCGTGCGTGTAAATGATCTCGCTAAGGATAACTTCAGTATCATAGCACAAAATAAGCATTATTTAGCATATTATCTACATTCCCTATAGGCTTCTGTTGTATTGTTCACAGCAGTGGTGGCTGCTATATAAGCACAAGAGCACTGAATACTCTAACTTTTGACACCCTGTGGATTTATTGGATATTTTTTCTTTGAATGCCTTAAACATAAAGTACCTGCAGCAATATAAAATATACTACGTTTAAATCTACCACGCTACTCCTCTAAACTCGATGAGATGTGGCATCAATGTCGGTATCTTAATTGCCTTATAGGCAAAGTACACACGCGGCGTGCACACCTCAAAGGGTGCTCGAAGGACGAACCACTTTAGCATCATGTATGAGTACAATTTGGCATTAGTGACACCAGCTCACTACGGTAGCAATCAGGTGGCTAAATGTTAGTGATACTTGGACTGCATTTCTTAATTCGGATTATCCATATTCTCAACTGCAATTTAATTCATATATTTCATAAATTATTTAGTTCTTGTCTTAGAACGGTGTACTTAGTGAGGCACGCAACAAGCATCCACAAAGCTACCCCTTCTTTCGTAAGGTCACATAGATAAGAATTGTCATCGTCTTCTTTTTGTTTTCGGATCGGTTGCAGTTATATAAACCTCTTCATAACCACAACTGTTATGTAGCAGGTGCTATTTCACATTTCCAGGACTATTAGACTCTCAAACTTTTCTGAACGCTCAGACTGTATATTCACATCCGCTACTGGTTCACAGGCAGAAAATGTTTCTTAACTAAGCACTTTGAATGCTAAAGTCAACTAGCCAGAATCAATTTCTTTTTCGGATATTTAGAATAAAGATTGATATATACACAGTGTGTCCCAGAATTTAACCGCATAGGTTGGCAGGAATGTAGAGGGGCCATAGATAAAAGTTTGAGAAGGGGAACCTATTGCACCTTTTGCCAAATGTCAAAGTCAAGCATGTTTTCTGGATCGCACAACAACGGCCGTAACTTAAAAGAATGTGGAGTGTTTGTTGTATTTAGAATGCCTCATTTATATGCCAGTAGCCCAAGGAATGCAGTTTTGGTGCTCAATCTATTCAATATTTAAAATTATTGGACTCGCAACTTTGGCGAAATTGCCTGTTCTTCTGAAAACAGCTCAGTTGAATTCATATCATGTATACTTAGCGATAGCGCTCCGCTCTAACCACTGATGGGTGAGTCGATATGGCGCTGATCATCGAATCCCAAGACACAAGTTCATACCCTTCTCTGAAGTTTCTATTTTTAGTGTTTTAATTTTCTGGTTTTTGTCAAAAAGGTTCACAATTTGAGCAGCACTAATATACTTAGTTTATTAATCTGGAGCTATAGCTCTGCGGTACAAATTACCTTCAAAAGACGGTGAATGATATCCACTCAGCGCTCAAAATTAAATGCAGTAATTATCAAAGAACCTGCGTAATAAAGCTATAAAACAATTAAGTTTGTTGAAAACATGTATATTATGTATGATTTAAAACGTAGTAACGGAACTAAGTTTTTGGGGTGGAGTAAAAAAAATGATTATTGTTTAAATTGGAACAGCGGTACTAAGATTTTATCTGTATGTAGACATGATACCATTTTAACCACTTGAGCTATCATGGTCCTGCAAGAATGTGCCTACATGTGACTACTGTGAAAACCATGCTAAACATTGGGTTAATATTATAAAAGTATACCCATTATGTGTAAAGAAATAAATTGTTTCAATGGGGTGCAAAACGGAAATAACACAGACTAACATCCCAAGCTAATCTAAGCTGCAATCTTCTGAGATCGTGTGCTTTTTGGTGTCATGTGCCAGATGCCCGTTGAATCAGATGAACTTCTAACACGTTCTTTAGCCTCTTGTGGCGAGGTTCACAACATTCCTGGAATTTTTGACAGGGTACGAGGTTCATTTCTTCGTAGGTGCAACCTCTGCAGGGATGTTGCAGGTTGTCAAATTGAACAGTTTCTCGGGAGACCTGTTGTATTTTGTGCTTCGAATATTCTAGTATTTGTCGAAGTCTCTTTCTATTTGCCTTTCATGTAGAGATGAAGTGGTTGAATGTATTTTCCGGACTATTACATAGTTCTCAATTAGTTTAATGTAGATAGTTGTTTCATTACGAAGCTAGTTGTTCATTTTTTGTTTCATTTCAAGTTCACTTGACACAATGACGATGTTGTTTTGTAAATTGCAAACCCTGCTTACAGTTGTAGTGTGTAATCGTGCATTACATTTACTTTATTTATCAGTAGCAATAAATCATATTACACAACGCAGCAAAATAGGAGAAGGCTCATTATAAAATACAAACAAAGAAGACAACATAAAAACAATGGTATCAATAGAGCCTTGAACCTTCAGCTCCCTCAACATCTTGAGTCGATGCTTACATGTTTACTAAAACGCCAAATAATGCCATGATATCTAGGCTCTCCAAAATCCGGGTTTTAACGTCACGATCCACTGCAATTTGATCAGTGACATGCTAACTCTCAATGCATTCTGTGCTTTAGCAAAAAATTTAGAAGCCGTATCTAATAGGTTCTCTATTTTAAAATGCTTATCTTGGACCCCTCTGTAATCTTGCCAATTTTCGCGGTCGAATTCTAGGACTTATATTGTTTACACTTTTTATACTAGGTGCAGTGAATTACAAAGAACAGGAAAATGAAGACCCAATCTGCTATATTGATGGTTCTAAAACGGGATTTAGAACAGAGGCTGAACTCTATGGCAGTGGTACCAAGCTATCATTTGGCGGATTGTTATGCTCTGCATTGTTGCACTCCAGACATGCCTAAAGAAAACCTCGATAACCGCTTGGTTAAGTCTAAGCTAGTGTTGAATGCCAATAATCCCTCACAGGTCTAGCTGTGCACTATTTGGTTCAGCTGAAGTGGGTATCGGAACACTTGGCGGTTTTGGGCAATGAAAAGATAAAACTTCTAGAGGGAAGCAAACTTTTTGGATCTGAACTCGAATATGACATCGGAAACGGTTAAGCTGACTGGACTGGTTGCCCAGAGACCACGAAAAATACTGTTGCTGATCTCCATGGTTCAGAGGCTCCTAGCTGTCATTGGAGATCAGACAGAAGAGGTCATAAGAACTGTCTAAATTGAGCAGGGAAAACTGTAATTAGAAACAAAACTCTTTACAGGAAGAGAACACCTTCACAGAATGTGGCAGCAAGTGAATTCTGTGGCCACAGGCAGATGAAGCAGTCACACAATTGTTGTGTGAAAGCACATTACCTGGGTGCGGATCAGATTCTGGTTCAGTACATTATGAACATCTCACTTCTGGATCGATGAAAAGAAACTGAGACACACAATAGATCTGCAAAGATTGCAGCATTCTACAGTGCTGTCCCCTATTATACTCATACTTTAAATGCATTGACTAAAAGTACTAATTTTCTAAATCTGGTCAAATAGTTGATACAATGAATATACAGTTGTAAATAATATATTAAAAATTGCGTTCTAAGTAGTGCAATGTTTTCAAAGGGCATATAATATGAGAGTTCACATTTAGGTTCAAGCAAATTGGAATGTAGCCCAGTGTTTTGGTTTCCAGCTAGGGAATGCGCATCCTAACAGCTGAGGATTTTTAACACCTGTTGTTACATATGGCCTTTCAGAATGAAATAATGTGCATTATAAAATAGGATGCAAGAAAGCCAGCATATATGAAATACGCTTCTAACAGAAAGAAATATTTGGAGATAAAGAAAAAATGGGCACATGAGCAGACTAAGGAGCCTAGTTCTCGAAGAGAACACGAAGAAGAAGAAGCACACTCAGCCTCCAGATGCCTTTATAGAGCTACTATAAATAGCGATTTTAGCAAGCATTATGTTGACCACATTATCTACTCTTATCGGGTGGATAAACTATACATTCACCTCTGCCATTCCCACACAGGATAAGGTTTAGATACTATACTTATTGCGGATAGAGCTCTGTCACAAGACGGTGTGGCTTTTTGCGACTTGCGTGACCCCTGGGAAGGAGAGACCCGACGAGTACTGGGTGACGACGAATGCAGTTATGGAAAGGTATCTATCCTAACATTTCCTTATACTGCAGCCGTCGCCGATTCATAATTGAAGCGAAAGATATGCCGTAAAACCAAAAGTCATGGGAAGTGATTGGATGTTATTTTTATTTCTATCACACTTCCGTGAGCAATCAGAGCTGCAGCAACTTGTCAAGGTGTGAATTTTACGAGATGTTGAAAGGATATGCAGAGGCACAAAAATATTTATTACATGCTCTCGATCTCTCATAAATGCTCCATTGGATGAAATTAAGGTGATCTGGATGGCCAAACTGTGGACGTGAATTCATTGGTAAGCTCATCAAATCACCTTATGGGATCAAAGAACTGTAACATGATAAATTGCAGTTGACACGCAAGCTCCAGAGTTTCAAGGGAACCCACACCACTCTCACACGCTCCTATCAATTTATCGCACCAAGCGACGAGCTTTCATGGGCCAACCTCGAGTTCACTGATGTATGCTAGTGGCTGGGCTCTTAGACCACTCGACTCTCACCTAGATGGCCGGGGTTCAATCCCAAGCGACCGCAAGTGAGATTTGTGGTGGACAAAACGGCGCTGGGGCGGGTTTTCTCCGGGTACTCCGGTTTCCCCCGCCATCGCATTCCACCGGTGCTCCATCGTCATTCATGTATCATCAGTGACACCGCCTGCGGTGCCATTAGTAGTTAAAGCGGGCGTTAAACACTACCAAAAAGGAAATGAAGTCTCTGTACATGCCTTCTTTTGGATTCAGAGAAGCCTAAAACGCGTATTTCCAGTGGAGTTTCGGTATCGAATTTTTTGGTGGAAATGCAATATTTTCTTTTTCACATTTATGAAGTCTTATCAAAACGCTAAAGAACGTCGTATAAAGCACGTCTGTGCTATTACAAATGTTTAAATAATAACAATGGAAGGTGATAGTACTCTTGCGCCCTCCCCCTTTCTCTGTCTCTCCTTCACACACACCTTCCATACACAGGTACACACAGAGAGGTCTGAAGAGTCAGCATGAAATGGGTTTCCTCCTGGTAGTATCATGTTGACATTTCCCGTACGAGCAGGTAATTTAGAACACTAACTTCTCATTGGCAATTTGATTGTTATCCAAGTAGTAACCAGACATTCCAATAGACATACTATTAGAAGTGTACACAGGACTCAAGATTTTTTTAAAACTCTGATGTGTTCCATTCACATAACTTTATCTATATCTCTCTAAAAAAATATTTTAAAAAGATTATTCTTTTCCTTACTTCATACTAATCGACAATAAATTAGTAAAAATGGTCTTATTACTTGCTTCCTTGTAAACAGATGGGCATAGACTAAATCGATACTCAAATGTTTTAAAAGCTGGTCGCTATGTGATTGAAGTTTCTTTGTTTTGATGGACAGGAGTTCACAAATAAGTATTTTAAAGCTAAAATCATTAAAAAGGAATATCTCAAAAACGATCATCTCCATCAAAAATGAATATAAAATAAATTGTGTATTTTAACGAACTCTACATTTACTGTTACGTAAGCTTTTGTCTATCACTCGCAGTTTACCAGTTATGCAAATTCCACAGACTTTATCCAGAATAAAAATGTCTTCAGAGCCTAATCCCATAAAATTCAACATATAAATTGTATTTGTCATGAAAATATTTTCGAGAATTTTTCTATGTAAAGGGTGTTCTTTTTTAAATCCTCGTGTCACGGCCTTGGAATATACTGAACTTAAATACCAAGTTTGATATTCAACGGAGTTTTCGTTTTTGAGCTATGCTGCACACACACACACAGACACGCACACACTGACAAATAGACACACATACGGAATTTTTTCTAAAAATGTTTATTTTTAATTCAAGGGGTCTCAAAATATATATTTCAGATGAAATCTTGGTCGAATTTTTGGGTGTAATACATTACCATCTCTATACACTATGCACATAGTATCTGTAGAGAAAATAAAAATTGTACTTACACTTATAAAATATTAACATTTTTAAAAGACATTGAGGAAGAGCGCGATTCTCCTGCAAGGTAATTCACGAAATGTCTCGCCGAAATTAAAATAAAATTAAGTACAATGGAATTACGCATGACTGATGTAGGCAATCTTCCAACTGATTCGAGGAGGTGATGTAGCCAGCATCAGCTTTCCCCAGCTGGAAAGTTGGCTATTATGGCCGAAATCGCTGCCTGTCGCAGCTCCTCGGTTTTATCGTGATGCTGAGTAAGCACAAGTCCCACACCCCGGTCTTAAAAGTTACACCCCAGGAGTGGAGAGCATTCCGTGACTGGGAACCAGAGAATTTATAAATGCCATTCAGGATTACTATTTGATTACAATCTATCAATGTACTCGTAATTTCTTGTGGGATTACCTGTGATACTATCTACTTCTCGTTGTATTTTAAGTTACTATTAATGCTTAGAATATACACACAGAATAATTAATACAGTTACGGAAATATTGTGCCTCTTTGACTTAAGTCGATAGAAACTCTTGGATCTTTACGAAAGCTAAGATGAAGAAGATACCAAAATGTTTTGGTAGGGCTAAAGGCTCGGTTTTACTACTTGTGGCACCGCAGGTGAAATACCAAAAATGTATACACATGTCATATAAAGAAAAAACTGTGATACGATAATATAGTTGAATTCACACAAACAGAAAACGAGGAGTAGTAATCATCTTAGACGTTTACAATTATAAAAGTGCTCAAAATTCCCACCATCGGCGTCGATACACTTCTGAGTAAGTTGAACTGCTGATCAAGCAACGTTTGTTTAGGAAAGTGTCCTTAGCGATTGCAGCATGTACCGTTTCAGTTTCTACCTGTAGTGCCTCCAGTATAACTGGTTTTCTTCGGTATACAACATCCTTAAGAGTTCCCCAAAGTCCAACTGAGTTAGACAGGGAGAATGCGGTACAAAATCCATCAGACCACTTCGTTCTATCCAGTGCCCTGTAAAATTGTCATCAAGGAATGCATGTAAATCTCGGTTGTAATGTGGTGTTGCACCATCCTGTTGAAAGAAAACTCATTTTCATGAAATGTAGGACTAGCCAGTAAAATGGATGTGTGTATCTCGTTCAGGTACACGGGGCTACTTACTGTTTCTTCAAAAAAGAATTATTCAATTAAACCCCTAGATGACAACCAACATCAGATATTAATTCCAGACAAATTAACAGCCATTTCCAAAACATGTGGATTACTTGCAAGTCATGCCGGTTAGCGGTTCCGTTCAACTAAAACTGTCCCGCATCGGACAAAACAATTTTTCCTACGAAAGCCTCATCCTCTTGTACCATGTTCCGAAGCCATTCACAGTACTGCATTCTCCGATCTGCATTTAATGCTTGCAAAAGTCTTGGGATGAAAATTATTAACTTTATTATTTTAAAAAATCCGATCTACATTGTTATACTAATCCCAATCTCACATATACATTTGCACTGAGTGGTCTTAACCTTCCAAATCCTTAGCCGAGGACGCGGAGCTAGTTGCTCTACGACGTCTCCCAAATCTGCCCTTTGGATCATCGCATACGGTCCACGAGTCTCAAATTTGTCTCAGAAGCGTGTAATTATCATTCGCGTTGGTGGTTCTGTTATGGACATACGTCCCTATTCTCTCTGGACTTAAACGTTCTCGGTTTTCCAATAGCACTTCAACATTTCTTGCCTTCTATAAAATGATAGTCTTGGCTTATCTTGTAGCAACGCTAGTATTACGTAATGTGAGTCAGATTTGTTTACAGCTTATACGATCATCCTGGCTTCGCTTCTTCATCGATTTAGCAACACTAGCGTAATGTATTACCTGTCGGAGAATTGAATGCAGACGGCCACGAGTGGAAGCTTGCATAAACACAAAAAGATAAGCGGTATTACATCATCTTTCCCGGTGCATACAGCACACAATAGTGGAATGCAGCTATTGAGTCTCTTACAGGTTCGAATCAAGTTAAAATGCGTATTCATACGCTCACAAATTAGAAAATAAACATTCATTAGTGATAAAGAAAACATCAAGTTTAACCTGTTGTGGATCATTTAGTTGATTCCTGTTTACGTATGCTGTGCTGATGTTTTGGTGGTCACTGAGCATTCCTTCAACTGCATTCTTTCGTTAGACAGGTCGTATGTGAATCACGTCTATTTACAGAACATCATACTACACACTATCTTTATTTTTCGATCCAACTTTGAAATATATAAAATTGTTATCCCCTACAAAATTGTGTATACATTTTGTGGCGTCCTCTACATTTATATGCAGGTTTAAAGCGTCCATGCCTGAGACACTAATGCAATACTTCACATTTTATTCGCCTTGTGATTTATACATTTTTTGATGGGTTGCAGGTTTGCTGTCGGACAGAAACCCAGATGCTCCAAGTGAGAGCGACTCCGGGATGCCAGGATCTTCTCGTGGTGGAGCTCGAAGTCAATCTCCGTACCGCATGTCCGTGTCGGCAAGGGGAGCCCAGATTAATCTTGGTTACAGCGGCGGCTCCACGTGGGAGAATGCGGAATCTCGAAGAGCTAGCAGTAACGTTAGTCAGGTATACTCATTATTCATTTCCATAAACAAATATTGGCGGTTAGGAGGAATGATACTATAGATTCAAAATTTAACTTAAAAGAGAGAAGAAATGAAAAAGAAGCTCTCAATGTGACCAAAGAAGATTTATGTTAGAAATTAGACGCTAAAAATACGGCTACAATCAAAACCAGGGCATACAGATCTAAGCGGAGACTAAATGACAAATATTGCCCAATAATGATGATTTTAGGAATTAAATAAAATTCCATTGGCTATAGTGCACTTGGAGACTTTGTCTTTCAACCCAGCTGCCAGACTCTCCCACATACGCTTGTCAGAAATTGTCGTCAACCGCTACGGCAGGTGATGTGGCTAGCATCAAGAATCGTCAAGCCAGAATTTAGCTTTTTTGGCTAGGAGCGTTGTCTGTCGCAGCTCCTCACTTTTCTCTCAATGTTGAATGGGTACTGATCCAATACGTAGAACTTTAAATCCACATTCCTATGGATAGGATAGAATCCGGGTTATTTTATTCTGCAACAAACCTCAGTGTATATGCAATGAACGACAGAAAAATGATTCATATAATACATGTGTTATACTGTAAATATTCTTTTTTGTGTAGTAAACAAATTTTTTAAAGTTTTATTCATCAAAATGACTGTCCACCTCATTTTTGTTTGTTTTGTTTTTTATAGTGATTATCGCACGCTTTTACTACTCGTGAAACCGCAGGCGATAATATTAATGACACATGGAATGAAGATGGAGCACCGGAGGAATTCGATGGTGGGAGAAACCAGAGAACCTGGAGAGAAAACCCAACCCTGCACCGCTTTGACCATCACAAGTCTCGCATGCGGTTATTTGGGATCGAATGAACCCGGGATCTATAGAGCTTAGTTATTCGACATTCGTCTTCTCAGTATAAAATAAAGTCCGGAAAAAAATTTTTTTTGGTAACTCGCCTAACCGAAATTCAAATTCGAAACTTCTTGAATGTGAGGAGTTTCAGTTGTTCTTTTTTGTAATAATTATTAAATTTTAATGAATGTCATTCGAATAACCAGTGTTTTAAATTTTCAGATTGCTGATTCAGACTGTACTCTAACCATATAGATAAAATATTTGTTCTTACCAACATTCGTATTTATAAACATTAAATTCTTTATGAAAACTAAATAGCTGTCCCATAAGCCCTTATGGAATTAATTACCTGACATTATAAGGAAAATTAAATACAATCATTCGTAAGTTATTTGGAGCAGTTGTTATTTTAGGGTCAATTTATTTTTTTTAAATAGCAACCTATTTTTATAGTGTAGTTTTGCTCCTCTTAAAAACCAAACAACGTTTGCTACAAAACACTTTGAAATTGCTCTTACACCAACATGAAAAACAAAGGAAATTCTGAATGACAATGAGATATTGTACAGTCTCAGCTTAAATAGTCCACCCTATAGACACAGCAATATTAATGATTTAAATCATGTATTTCTTAAGAATACTACTGCAGCTGCCATTTTATTTTTTGAATTACGCAATACTTCATAGAAAAAATCTTATGTGTTCCATATACATGACTTTCTCTATATCTCTGCAAAAACATATCACTAAAAAGCTTATGCTTCTATTTACTTCATGCTAATCGAGAAACAATTAGCAGAAATAGTCTTTTAACTTACTTCCTTGTAAGTATAAGGGAAATTAAGGGAGTACCATAGGTTAAAATGTTAGTCAAAAGCTGGTTGCTATGTGACTCAAGTTCCTTTGTTTTTATGGACAGGAGTTGACACATTCCTGTATGAGAAAAGTAAGTTTTTCAAAGCTGAAACAAATAACAAGGAATATCTCAAAAACGATCAACTCCACGAAAAAAAATGTATATTACAGAAATTGTGTGCTTTAACGTGTTCTATATTTTTTGTGTGGTAAGTTTTTGTCCACCTCTTACGGTTTAGCAACTATGCAAAATTCCGCAAAGTTCATTCAGAATAGAGTAACCTTCAGAGGCTAGATATTCCCAGAAAATTCAAGATATACATCTTATTTGTCAGGTAAATATCTTTAATATACGATATTTTAAACAATATCGTTAGAGCCATTTTTAGAAAATCAAAATTTTCAAAACAAGTTCCATGTAAAGGGATGGGGGAATTTCTTGAAAATCTTCGTGTCAGATCCTTGGAAGATACGAAACCTAAATACCAAGTTTGGTTTTTAACGGACTTTTCGTTTTTGAGCTATGCTGCCTACAGACACACTCACGCACATACACACAGACAGACACACACGGGCATTTTTTATAAAAATCTTATCTCTTCCATTCACATGACTTTCTCTACATCTCTGCAACAAATTATTGTTAAAAAGCTTACGCTTCTATTTACTTCATGCTAATCGAGAAAAAAACAGTATAAATAGTGTTATCACTTGCTTCCTTGTAAGCAGTACAGAAATAAGACAGTACTATAGGCTAAACTGATACTCAAAAGCTGGTTGCTATGTGACTGAAGTTCCTTTGTTTGTATGGACATGAGTTGAGAAATTCCTGTATGAGAAATGTGTAAGTTTCTCATAGCTGACACCAAAAACAAGGAATATGTCAAAAACGACCCACTCACCCCAAAAAATATACATGACATAAATTGTGTGTTTTAATGTGCTCTACGTTTTTGTCCATCTCTTACGGTTTAGTAGTTACGCAAAATTCCGTAAAATTCATCCAGAATAAAATAGTCTTCAGAGGCTCTTCCAGAAAATTCAAGATATACATTTTGTTTGTCAGGTATTTATCTTTAATATTTGACACTTTAATCAAAATCTTTAGAGCCATTTTTGAGAAAGTCAAAGGTTTCGAAAAAATGTTCCATGTAAAGGGTAGTTGGAGGGGAAGGATTCTTTTGAAAATCTTCGTGTCGCATCCTTGGAAGATACCAAACTTAAATACCAAGTTTGGTATTTAGCGGTCTTTTCGTTTTTGAGCTTTGCTGTCCACAGACACACACACATAGACACTCACACGCAAATACAGGGACCTTTTTGTAAAAACTTTTTTTTTTTTTTTTTTTTTGATTCAGAGGAACCCAAAACATATATTTCCGGTGAAATCTCGGTATGGAAATTTTGGGTGGAATGCAATACCTTCTCTATACACTATGTACATAGTACGTGTAGAGAAAGTAAAAATCATAACGTCTACACTTAGATAAACTTTAACCCAGTTTGAGGGATCTCAAAGTTCATATTCCCAGCAAAATCCAATACTGAATTTTTACTTTCTCTAGCACCCAAGTACAACGTGCATAATAGATAGAGAATGTATATTCCATCCAAAGTTTTGATGTCAAGAGTTCACGGCAATACATGTTTTGGAGCCCACTGAATCCAAAAAAAAAGAAATGCTATCGCTTTAGTTAGTGTATTCCGTTATTTCGCTCCTACTTACAGAGAACCAAGTATTAAGACCATTTCTGCTAATGTTTATCTCGTTTAGAATTAAGTAGATAGAAAAATAATCTCTTGTAAGGAAATTTTGTTTTTGGGACAGATAGAGAAAGTCATGTGAATGGAACAGAATTTTTTTTTTCGGTGGAATGCAATTTTTCCTCCACTTACTAAGGCAGTAAGGCGAAATAAAAAAAAAAATAAGAAATATTCAGGTTGTAAAGCATGTCCTCTGACCGAGCTATCAGTTGATAGCTGTAAGCGGTGTCGGTAAACCCCCATCGTCCCGGAATATTCTCTCTCGAATCTGACCAGCCCAGCGGATAATTGTATCAGCAGTAATTAGAACTCATTAGCGGCTTGAGCTATACACACAATGTGCCAAAACATCCAGTGTGTTATCTAACTATGGCTGCTTGCAAGCAAACATTCTCATGGGGCAGATCATTTTTAATTTCTCTACACGAACTATATACATAATGTATAGAGAAGGTATTTTACTGTACCCAAAAATTCAATGCCGAGATTTCACCGGAAATAAATGTTTTGGGACCTGCTGAACCCAAAAAAAGCATTTTTAGAAAAATGTCCGTGTGTGTGGTGTATCTGTCTGTGTGTGTCTGTGGGCAGTATAGCTCAAAAACGAAAAGACTGTTAAATACCAAACTTGGTATTTAATTTTGGTGCTTTCCAAGGATGCGACACGAAGATTTTCAAGAAAATCCCCCCATCCGCAACTACCCTTTACATGGAACATTTATTTTAAATTTTTATTTTCTCAAAAATCGCTCTAACGATTATGATCAAAATACCGTACGTTTTGCATACTTCTATGACAAACGAAATGTATATCTTCGATTTCTGGGAATAGCCTCTGAAGACCTCTTCATTCTGGACGATTTTATTGTATTTTGCATAACCGGTAAACCGTAAGAGATAGACAAAAACTTACTAAACAAACAATATAGATTCGATAAAACACAAAATTTACGACATATACATGTTTTTCTTGTAGTTGGCCGTTTTCGACATATTCCTTATTAATGTTTCAGTTTTAAAAACCTTGCGTTTTTTCTCATATGGGAACTTGTCAGCGCTTGGCAACGCAAAGAAATGGATTTGAATCATATAGCAACCACACTTTAAAACATTTGACTGTCGGTTTACCCTGGTGTATTCCCTTATTTCGTTCTACTTATAAGGAACTTAGAAATAAGACAATTTCGGCTTATTCTTTAGCATGAAATAGAAGAATAAGCTTATTAACAATAATGTGTTACAGAAATGTAGAGAAAGTCATGTGAATGGAGCACATTAGATTTTTTTTTCTTCCAACATGTTTGTAATATCAAAACAACTGGTAATACAAATGTTATAACATGAGAGCGATTACTTGGCGAGTTATTTACATATCAATAAGAGCGGTGAGGGGGTGACGTTAGGTTTCATATGAGAAGAAATCAAATTTCTTAACTTAATTGAAGCTTCTCAGGAGTACTACACATCTCCAAATGTGGTTATTATTCCTGAACATGTATACCCTGCAGTAATGGTATCCCTCAAAACGTGTAAAACATAAGTTCACTGTACACATCCAAACCTAATAGCGGCCACTTTTTCGCATTTATCACATAGTCCTTTCAAATTCTTAAAGCAATAATCCGTTGAGTTTTGGAAATATTTTCTTTTTCTTTCTGACAGCCCAGCCAGCAGCCAGCCGTACCGGAAGGACCATTTATCAAAGATGTAGATTTTCTCAAAAATGACTCCCACGATTTTGACTAAAATACTATATGTTAATTTCATGACAAACATGTGTTTATTAAATTTTCTGGGAATAGCCCTTGAAGGTACCTTCATTCTTTTTTCTTTTTTTTTTTTGGTTAGTGTGTAACGCCCTATTTTACTATTATGGTTCCATGGGCAATGCCACTGGTGATTCATGGAATGAAGCCGGAGCACCGGTGGAATGTGATGGCGGGGGAAACCGAAGAACCCGGAGAAAATCCGCCCCTGCGCCGCTTCCTTCACGACAAATATCACATGCGGTTGCTTGGGATCGAACCCCGGCCGTCTAGATGAGAGGCGAGTGGTCTAACCACTCGGCCACTTCTTGACCACTACCATCATTCTGTATTACTTTTGCGTGACTGCTAATCCGTAAGGAATAAATAACATGCTACTACATACAAAGTTCTCGTTAAGACACACTGTATTGTTTTATATCTTTATTTATTACCCACCCCCTCCCCTATCTTTTTATGGAGCTAACCATTTTCGAGATTTTCCTTGCTGTTGGTTTACATTTTCCAAAGCTTATACTTTTCTGAAAGCGGAATTTGTTTAATTTAACTCCTAGCCAGGCAAAGAGTATCAAATTTCTGTACCCTCACACTGTGACCAGCTCAAGTGTATTCTCTTATTTCCTTTGTACCAACAAGCAAATAGATAGAAAAATGAGGATTTGTAACAAACGTTTTTGTTTTGTTTTTATTTCTTACACTAAGATACCACTATGAATGGAACACATCTGATATTTTTTTTCTTCAGTTTAACGTCGTTTAACCTGATAGGGCATATCGGACGATAGTTGAATTAATTTGCTGAAATGAATTCGAGGTACATAAAGCTTAAATTTACCAGACATTTGTTTTCTCAGGATAAGGGGAAAATCCCGGAAAAATCTTATCCGGATAACTGACCCTAACCAAGTTTCGAACCCTTGACCTTTCAAATGTGAGGCCGCTACACTATCACTGACACGGGAGAATTTGTCTTGTTTACGGACAAGCAAAGAAAACGGAATTCCAAAGTCATTACAAACAAATTGCTCTTAAAACGTTTAGTTTAACTTAGCCTAGCGTGTCCACAAAAAAAAAAAAAAAAACAAAAACAAAAAAAAAACTGATGTGTTCTATTCACCTATAACAATTTATTGTTAAAAAGCTTATGCTTCTACTAAATTCATTCTAATCGAGAAAAAATTAGCAGTAATAGTCTTATTACTTGCTTCCTTGAAAGTAGAAACGAAACAAGGGAGGACCATAGGTTAAAGTGACAATCGAAAGCTGATTGCTAAGTGATTGAAGTTCCTTTGTTTGTATGGACAGGAGTTGACAAATTCCCGAATGAGAAAAATAAGTTTTTTAAAGTGAAACCAAAAACAAGGAATATTTAAAAAACGATCAAATCCACGAAAAAAATGTATATGAACATAAATTGTGTGTTTTAACGCGCTCTATGTCTTTGTGTGGTAAGTTTTTGTCCATTTCTTACGGTATAGCAGTTATGCAAAATTCCGTAAAATTCATCCAGAATAAAGTGGTCTTGAGAGGCTATTCCCATAAAATTCAAGATATACATTTTATTTGACGGGTAAATAGCTTTAAGATGTGATATTTTAATCAAAACCTTTAGAGCCATTTTTGAGAAAATCAAAATTTTCTATAAAAGTTCCATGAAAAGGGTGGTTTGGGGTCTTCATGTCGCATCCTGGAAGATACTAAAATTAAATACCAAGTTTTGTATTTTACCAACTTTTCGTGTTCACAGACACACATACATGCGCGCGCGTACTTTTTCTAAAAATGCTTTTTTTTATACATACAGCGGACCCTAAAATATGTATTTCCGGTGAAATCTGGGTATGGAATTTTTGGGTGGAGTGCAATACCTTCTCTATACACTTGTGTATAGCACGTGTAGAGAAAGTAAAAATAATAGCATATCTACAAAATATATCTCTATTAACGCTAAGTAGATAAGATTTGTTTTTTTTTGTTTTTTTTTAGAATAGTTGGTTGAAAATGGGGAAAGTCATTTCAATGACACACATCCAATTTTCCCCAAAAGCTTGCAAGTCATTTAAGCTGAAAAGGAGAGAGAGGATGTTGGATCATGAAGGACCTCTTAACATAAATGGAATGAAAGTGGAATAGGATCGAATGTAAACTTCCTGAGGGCGGATTCCTTTACGCCTGGATGGCGTACCAAAGGATGCGTGGTCCATATTGATTACCCCAAGTATGCTCAAGTTCACCACCGACTAATATTGAAGCAAGGGATCATCTCATAGCTCTAAAGCTACAAATGTTAAAGGTCGAGGGTCTCTTTGGCTGGTAAATTACCATGCAACTCATTTCCGCTTTTCCGTGTGTAGTTAATGATATTAGCAGCTATAATTCTGTTTTAATCTCAAGCGGCCAAGAAATCAGTACGCAATATTAGCACACAGCACAGGTTAGGTATATTTGTTCATTTTCACCAGTCGGGAGGCGTTGCAGTTATTTCTAGAGCCAGCTGCTGTAATCCTAAACCAAGATTAATGTTGATTTTTTCTCATTTTTATTTTCTCTTCCACGTATGTACAGTTTAGTAAGTATACATGTTTGTATTTCACCTAAAAATTCGATACCGAGGATTCACCGGATAAAGATAACTCAAAAACAAAAAGCGGTAAAATACCAAACTTGTTTAATGTTTAGTATCTTCTAAGGATATAAAATAAAAATCCTCCAGTAAAAAATATGGAGAAAATTTTGAAACTTTTGATATCATAGATGACTAACGATTTTGATTAAAATACCGTATATTAAAAATATTTACATGCCCATTAAAACGTATATTTTGAATTTTCTGGGAATAGTCTGTGAAGACTTCTTCTTTCTGGATCACTTTTGCATAATTGGTAAATCTAAAATATAGACAAAAACTTTCTACATAGGACAATGTAGATTTTATTGAAAGATACAATTTATATCTTACACATTTTCCTTTTATAGTTGACCATTTCCGAGATATTCCTTGTCATTGGTTTCAGATGTGAATTTGTCAACTCCTGGTCATTCAAAGAAATTTCTTTCAACCACATGGCAACCAGCTTTCAATATATTTGACTATCGCTTGTTAATAGCAATTGTTGTATTATTAGATGAAATATTAACATAAATGTTGCCAATTTTTCGAGAATGATTGCTGCTGTTTCATAGAAGACAGAATCCGAAAATTGCATCTTATGATTTCAATAATAAATGTAAGTTTTAATAAAATGCATTTTCTACAAAACAAATGCATAATTTATTGATTCATCTAAAAAAAGTTATTTCATTCATATGTTTTAATGGACTTAGAAATAAATTTAAAAACCAGTTTTCGGGCACAATTCAGTATCTAGTTCATCAAACTGTATTCTTTATTTTGGATTAGAATAACTCACCATATTTCTGAAATTGCATTCTAACTTTTATAATAGAAACCGCAACCAGTGGTGCATTAGATTTATATAATTATTTGTGGAGCGAGATGGCACCGCATTAATATGCCCCAGGTTCGATCCCCGGCATAAAGATTACTCTCTCCATGGACTCTCGGTGGCTACCAGATCAGCGGGCCCCTTCTACGAGTAATCAGACGGGAAACGTTAGGGACTTCTGCGCGGCTCTGGTTGCCTGTCTGCCTGCGGCCTATGCCTCCGTCTGGGGTTGTTAACCACATTAGATCTGGGTCGGTTACAGAGAAGAGTCTCCATCCTTGTCCACTCATTTTAAATGTGAAGTTCTCTTCATTCTTTAGAAATATAAAAAAGGAACTCGTTAAACTACATAAAATTCTCTAAAAAGCTGATGTGTTCCATTCACATGGCTTTCTCTACATCTCTGAAACAAATTATTATTATTAAAAAGTTTATGCTTCTATTTACTTCATGGTGATCGAGAAAAAAATAGCAGCAATAGTCTTATTAATTGTTTCCATGTAAGTAAAAGCTAAATAAGGGAGTACCATAGGGTAAAGTGATAGTCAAAAGCTGGCTGCTATGTGAGTGGTTCCTTTGTTTGTATGGACAGGAGCTGACAAATTTATGGATGAGAAAAATGTAGTTTTTCACAGCTGAAACTAAAAATAAGAAATACCTCAAAAACGATCAACTCCACGAAAAAAATGTATACAATATAAATTGTGTGTTTTAACGTGCTCTACATGTTTTGTGTTATACGTTTTTGTACATCTCTTATAGTTTAGCAGTTATATAAAATTTCGTAAAATTCATCCAGAATAAGGTAGTCTTCAGAGGCTATAGCCAGAAAATTAAAGATATACATTTTATTTATCAGGCAAATATCTTTAATGTACGAAATTTTAATCAAAATCGTTAGAGCCATTTTTAAGAAAATCAAAATACTGAAAAAAGTTCCATGTAAAGGGTAGTTTGGGGTGGGGGGCTTTTTCCCAAAATCTTCGTGTCGCATCCCTGGAAGATACTAAACTTAAATACCAACTTAAATACCAACTTTTCGTTTTTGAGCTATCGTGTTCACAGAAACACGGACACGCACACACATGGACCTTTTTCTGAAAATGCTTTTTTTTGGATACATTGAGCCCTAAAACGTATATTTCCGGTGAAATCTCGGAATCGAATTTTTGGGTGGAGTGCAATACCTTCTCCATACACTATGTACGTAAACATGAACACATTAACAAAATGTGAACATTTAAATGTGAATGAAACATAGAAATAAATACCTGTATACATACGGAATTGAAATGACGAAAATAATAGAATTATGGGGATGGGCAGCGGTGATTCGTAGACATTTTTGACATGCGGATTGCTCAATAATTCATGAGCTATATAATATACGAGGCTTCTCAGGTTTCTAGCACCAGTGCATTTCACAACACAGGGGCAAAATACAACTTGGCTAGGTTGAAGACAGTGCAAAACTCTAATTCCTCCATTGTTATCCGTTGCGCTGTATCTCTCTCTTTCCATAAGCTTGTTGCGCTAGCTGTCTGGTTCCCTCTTTTACCCTAATCGAAAATACTGGGAATTGTTCCGAGCCGCACCGATAGAGACCGATGCTTGATGCCAGAAGCTCTGCACCTCGGTTTGCATCAGTGCAAGTTCAGTCATTTGAGAGGAATTTATATTTGATAGTATTTAAATTAAGTAATTAAAACAACCTATAAATATGAGATCGACCTTTAAAATCTTCTTACATGATGTGAGGTTAAACTGGCGTAAGCCCATTTCAAGAAATATTGTATCCTCAGTAGGTTTAATATCTCTTTCATTACACTGGTCTAAAGCGACAGCTTACTATAGCCATAGAAGGAAAGTAACATATGGCATTTAACGCTCGGTATTTGAATTTAAATTGCTGTGGAAATGCCTATGTTAGTCACAGAAGTAAATTTACTTTTTCAGGTGTCAGCAGATGACAGACGACATCTTTGTGAGCGTACCAAGCTGAGCTCTGAAGTAGGGCTCGGTCTCACGGCATATGGCTCATTCGTGTACCAGTTGAAAGATGCCAACATGGAAGCTTCTGGAACATGCGACTTCGTCTGTCGTGCCATGAGGATAGTTTACAAAACAGGTAACATTAAACGAGTCTTAGTATTTATTATTTTCTCTGTCACATGCAGTATATATAGATAAGAAAGTAATGTATTCCATCAAAAAAATTTGGCACTGAGATTTCCCAGGAAATATATATTTTGAGCTCACCTGAATAAAAAAAAATATTTTTACTTCCTCAACACGTACTATGTACATAGTGTATAATGTGTCCGTGTGTCTGTGAACACGATAACTCAAAAACGAAAAGTCGGTAAAATACCAAACTTCCAGGGATGCAACACGAAGATTTTGAGAAAAATCCCCCCACCCCAAACCACCCTTTACATGGAGCTTGGAATGTGATAGAAAGGAAATCGTGGTGGAAGAGAAATCTCCCCAGCATTAGCATAGCGACCTCGGAAAAATCACAATAAACCCATGGGCGGAGTGAGTAGTCGTCGAGGATTGAACTCGGGACCGAATTCGAGTAGTACAGGACACCACCACCTCCGTTGGTATTTCATCCCAAAATAGTAAGAAGTAATCAATGATAAATAAATGCACTTATCGTTATTCGAAAGCCCTGTCCATTATTTTCAGAATCTTCAGATTGTCTTAATTTAAACAAAAATAATATTTCTCTTCTTACTACCAATTACACCTGACGTAACTGTGTCCCTTGAAGTAAAGCATTTATCCATTGTTACGTGTTCCTGATGTTTTCTGTTCCTCGCGAGTTAGAAAACATTATTGAAATGAAAACTATTTTCAGCGGTCATCTTTATCATTAGCCATGCACCAAATATAAATCAGGCAAGACATGGTCATTGAGTTGGGTTTATTTTTGACTGAGATTTTGGCAGAGATTCTTCTTCTAACGAAATCATTGCTCTACATCCCTCGAGGTATCTTGTCTGGGTGCGACTGTCATTGACCTCTCGCCACAAGCAGTTGCTACTGTATTAACGCCGGGCCTGGAGGGACCAGTGGCATGGCACCGTCTTCTCAGATGAAACCCCTTTAGGCACATCTGTGACTGGCGGCGCCGTGGGCAACGCCTGATCCAGCCTTGTTCCCATGGTAACGAGGCTTTTGCACAAACTACACCGTAACAGTGAACGAGTGAGCTTTATTGCAAATGAGCTATTGTTCCAAATAAGGCAGTCAGTGTGAAACAAAGTAGCTGTCTTCTGTAGTCTAGGGGCTAGCCTTTGGTTCGCCCGGTGGAGGGCGATGGATTTTTCTTGGGCGTAAAATTCCGTATGCCCTACTTTGAAAGGTGATGTAAAGCCGGTGGTCCCGCGTCATAGATTATACGGCACGTTAAATAATCGTAACTCTGAAAAAAAGACCTCTGAGCATAATTAAGCGATCTTTAATGCCAAGTATAGAATACAACGCCGAGATTCACAGCAATTATAGAGCGTTCTTAAATAAAAACAATTTATTTTGAAATAAATATTAAGGCAGCATATGGAAATGAAAATCCTTCCGTACCTAATTTCCCTAATAGTGGAGCACGTGAGAAAGCCTGTACCGTTCTTCATAAATCACAGTTTTATAAAATAAGACGGCGGCACCGTGGTTGACTGGTTGGACCGCTCGCCTCCCATCAAGGCGGCCCGGATTCCATGTGGGATTTGTGGGATTTGTGGATGACGAAGCGCCGTCTGGGAGGGTTTTCTCCCGGTCCTCCGGTTTACCCCGCCACTCATTCCACCAATTGCTCCATCATCACCTTTCCAATAATTAATTTCTCATACATTTCATATGATCCACTTTCTCATGTTCATGCGGCTACAGGTCGACTACTCGTAACAGGTTCTCCATTCTGTTATTAACGACATGCTTCCTATCCCTGGGCATTGGCTTGTAAATCCTAGGGGGGGCGTCAGTCCTACAAATACGGGGAGGGTAAGCTGATTACGAAACGAAACATAAAAACACATCAGTGTATTTATGGGGCAGCATTTATTCCTGCAAACATGTTAAACAATTTATGGCGTAATACGTCTGGAGCTCGGCAAACTCAGTAATGTCGAATAGGGTTTTAAAATCCATTTAAACACGTAACAGCAGTGAACTGTTATAATGACTTATTATATGTATTACAAATGATTGCCGGATAAACGAGACATGAACACACATGCAGTTAAAAACAAATGACTAAAACGAAAAACTGCAATTAGACTGTAGAGATAGCAAATAAGTGTTAAAGGGAGAAAAAGCGTTTGGGAGTCACCTGCAATAAAGACAAACGAAACTGCATACAAACATGAACTACTGCAGCCAGCTAGAAGGAATGGTTGGCGTGTAAATAGCGTTTACGTGCATACGTTCTGTTTCAGGCAAGTGGCCCTCGAGCTATTGTTTGTGCTTGCTGTACGTGACTCATTAAAATGAGTTATTGTCACAAATACTGTGTATTATTTATCGCAAAATAATATGCTCAGCATAGGTAACTGTTAGTGAAAAACAGGTAAACTATACAGGCAAATATTTGATCACATATAATCAGATTTATTGTTTTTACAGGCAGGTTAATCAAAAATTTCCCTTCGTTTATATCGTTGGCAGAAAGCACGATTGGTGTTTTGTGATTTCGATAAAGAATGTGGTACTAGCAAATCGACTGTGACATTTTTACTTTCTCTACACGAACTATGTGCATAGTGTATAGAGAAGGTATTGATTGCATTGCACCCAAAAATTCCATACATAGATTTTACCGGAAATACATGATTTGAGACTCCCTGAATCCAAAAAAAAATGGCGCTGTAGAAAGATTTCCGCGTGTGTGCAGCATAGCTCAAAAACGAAAAGTACGTTAAACACCAAACTTGGTATTTAAATTGAGTATCTTCCAAGGATGTCACTAAGATTCACAAGAAAATCCTTCACACCCAACTACACTATACTTGGAAAAATATTCGAAAATGTTGATTTTCTCAAAAAACCTCTAACAATTTTAATTAAAATATCTTAGATTAAGGGCTTTTACATGGTAAATAAAATGTGTATCTTAAATTTTCTGAGAATAGCCCCTGACGACATGTTTACTCTGGAAGAATTTTGCGGAATTTCACATAGCTGGTAAACCGTAAGTTAGACAAAAACGCATGTAACATGCACAGCTCGTTAAGACATACAATTTATGTTACATACATTTTTTCGTGGAGTTGATCGTTTTAGAGATATTCCTTGTTATTAGTTTTAGCTTTGAAATATTTATACTTTTCTCATACGGGAATGTGTCAATTCCTGTGCTCTAACGATTTTGATTAAAATATCGAATATTAAAAATATATACCTGACAAATAATATGTATATCTTGAATTTTCTGGGAACAGCCTCCGAAGATTACTTTATTTTGGATGAATTTTACGGAATTGTGAATAACTGGTAAACCGTAAGAAATTGACAAAAACTTACCACACAAAAATTGTAGAACACATTAAAACACACAATTTGTGTTATATAATTTTTTTTCGTGGAGTTGATACTTTTTTAGATAGTTCTTGTTATTGGTTTCAGCCTTGAAAAACTTGTACTTTTCTCATACAGAAATTTGTCAATTTCTGTCCTTACAAACAAAGCAACATCAGTCACATAGTAACCAGCTTTTTAACCACTTTAACCTATGGTACTCCCTTATTTTGCTTCTATTTACAAGGAAGCAAGTAATAAGACTTTCTACTACTTGTTTCTCGATGAGCATGAAGTAAATATAAGCATACGCTTTTTAACAATAACTTGTTGCATCGATGTAGAAAAAGTCATGTGAATGGAACACATCAGATTTTTACAAAACTGTCTGTGTGTGTCTGTGGACAGCATAGCTCAAAAACGAAAAGAACGTTTAATACCAAACTTGGAATTTAAGTTTGGCATCTTCCAAGGATGCGACACGAAGATTTTCAAGAAAATCCCCCCACCCCCGACTACCTTTTACATGGAACATTTTTCGAAACTGTTTATTTTTTTAAAAATTGCTCTAACGATTTTTATCAAAATGTCAAATATTAAAAACATTTACCCGAGAAATAAAATATATATTTTCTGGAAATAGGCTTTGAAGACTACTTTATTGTGGATGAATTCTACGGAATTTTGCATAACTGCTGAACCGTAAGAGCACAAAAAATGTAGAGCACGTTAAAACATACAATGTATGTCATATACATTTTTTTTTTTCGTGGAGTTCATCGTTTTTTAGATATTCTTTTTTTTTTTTTTGTTTTTTTGTTTTTTTGTTTTTTTTGTTTCAGCTTTGAAAAACGTATACTTTTCTCATACGGAATTTGTCAACTCCTGCCTATACAAACAAAGGAACTTCAGTCACATAGCAACCAGCTTCAGACTATCACTTTAACCTATGGTACTCCCTTATTTGGCTTCTACTTCCAAGGAAGCAAGTAATAAGACCATTCCTGCTAATTTTTCTAAATTAGGTTTTTAAGTATAATTTGTTGCACAAATGTAGAGAAAGTCATGTGAATGGAACACATCAGGTTTTTATTAATAAACACACGCACTCTCACATTCATACTTCCAGCTCTGTGGGGATGGGAAATAATTCTGGTTAAAGAAAATTCCCCAACCCAGCCGGGAATCGATCCCGGGACCTCCGGGTGAGAAGTCAGCTCGCTGACCGCTCGACCACGGAGGCAGTCTAGTCGTTGTTAATTGGTTTTAGCTTTAAAGTGCTTATGTTTTTCTAATACGGGAATTTTTCATCTCCTGTCCATACAAACAAATTAATTTCAATAACATCATCAGCTTAAAATATTTGACTACGGCTGGCCTAACGTACTTCACATAGCAACCAGCTTTTGAAAGCTTACTATTGTTTTATCTAATGTACTACCATTTCCCTTAGGCTTAGAAGCAAGTAATAAGATCATTTCTGCAAATTTTGTCTCGATTAGCATGAAGTACATAGAAGAAGAAGCTTTGTAACAGACAGGTAGAGAAATTCATGTGAATGGAGCACATCAGTTTTCGGGGGAGGTCGGGATATAGCAGTTTTGCCGGTGACAGCAGAAGATTATATCTGAGTGAATGCGGCCAACAGATGTCACTCATGCAGAGAGATAAGAAGTTTAGGTATCAAGTATGGTAGCACTGGTTTAAAGCGAATGTTTTGTCTAGTCAGCGGGTTAAGAGTGAGAGAGAGGGGGGGGGGGGATAGCAGTATAGAGACGACTTCGGGTCAGGTGATTTGAGCGTGCATTTGCTGTGTTTCGGGGTTTATTAAACCATGTTGCTGTTTGCAAGTGCAGTTGATGTTGGTAGTGCGGTTATTCTATGGTGCAATGCAGTCAAACTGGTGAGTATCGTGCAAAAGTCGTATACGAGATATGAGCTAATTCGTTCGGCAGTTAAACAATATTGATAAATGGAGCTGTAAGACTAATTTAAAATATTCGTACACATGCCACAATCTCACTACTTAAGCAGAAAGCGGTCAACTCGAAAAATTAATAAAACTTACTGCTATCGATTGGTTTTGTTTTTGTGATGCCGATTTCCAAGGTTTTATTTAGCGGTCAAGCTTGGTTCTTTTAATATACACACATTCTTGTGCATGCTGGAACGGTTGGTATGACACGTATTTGCCAAATAATTATATAAAAACGAGTATTATTTGAATAATAAATGTTTTTATAATATGCAGATGCTCAAATGTTTGCATAAAATTGGATTTATAATGGAAAAGAATTGGTTTTGTTGAATATCATATGTCGCTCTTGGTAGGATTATCGCGTCGTGAGGATCCGTAGAAATAGTTCACCGGTTAGTGTAACTACAGCACACTATTTTAAGCTGAGAATGCTTTTCGAATGTACAGAGGGAAAAAAATCGAATGTGCTCCATTCACATTACTTTCTCTACACCTCTGTAACCAATTATTGTTAATAAGCTTATTTTTAATGCTAAAACATTAGCAGAAACGGTCTTATTACTTAGTTTCTTTATAAGTAGAAGGGAAATAAGGGAAAACACTAGGCTAAACTGACAGTCAAATGTATTAAAATGTGGTTGCTATGGGATTGAAATCTGTTTCTTTGCGTGGCCAGGAGTGGACAAGTTCCCGTATGAGAAAAGTTTTAAGTATTTTAAAACTAAAATTAATAACAAGGAATATCTCGAAAACGGCCAATTCCAGGGAAAAATTGTGAGTTTTATCGTGATCTCAGTTTTTTGTGTAGTAAGCTTTTGTTTATCTGTTACGGTTTACCAGTTATGCAAAATTCAATAAAGATCATCCATAATAAAGCAGTCGTTAGAGGATATTCCTATAAAATTCAAGATATGTTGCATCTTAAATATAAGAGATTTTAATCAAAACCATTAGAGCCATTTTTGAGGAAATTAAAATTTTCAATTTTTTTCCATATAAAGGGTAGTTTGGGATGGGGGATTTCCTTGGAAATCGTAACCTTAGAAGATACCAAACTTAAATACCAAGTTTGGTATTTAAAGGACTTTTCGTTTTTGAGCTATACTGTCCACACACACACATACACACACATGGACCTTTTGCGAAAAATGCTTTTTTTGGATTCAGGGGGGCCCAAAACATGTATTTCCAGTAAACCCTTGGTATCGAATTTGTGGGTGCAATACAATACCTTCTCTATACACTACGCGAATCAGTACGTGTAGAGAAAGTAAAAAGGTTAAGTTGGTTTAAAGCATAGTTTACACAGCTTTTTTTACTCCCTATTTAATAATGTTTCGGAAGATTTATCATACGTTTTACATTTATATTAAAGTACCCTACGTGGTTAGCCGTATTTTTGTGTTAAATGTGCAAGGAGGCGAGTGTAAATAATTGGAACCTGTCATTTTGGACAAGTTTTTACAATTTTTCCTTCTTGAGAAACTACTAGGTCCCGCAGCTTCCAAATTTAGCGCGAGGTTAGGTTTGAATTGCTTAAGGTTAGTGTGTGTATATACATTTTTGTTTCTAATTTCGTCACTTTAGAACCCCATATTCCCACACTGGTCGTGTTAGTGTGCAAAACAGGACTAAGTCGCGGTAGAGGATGCTAGCGGCTCATTTTCTGCATAATTACCACAATCTCTTTTGTCTAAAAATAAACTTTTATTCATAATTCCTTTAGCAGTTTTTAATGAATGCAATTAAGACCAAAGGATGTAAAAGTGTTCCAATGATGTGTTAGTGGACATCCGAAATTATTAGACATTTTGATTTCCACGTTTGTGTGTGTAGGAGCCCACACATAGAATTATTTACGTAAATGCGCACGAACACAAAAGTTTGTGACCAGATTAATAAATGGGGTCATTTACAAATTTTGATAAGATACACACCATCGATTAATAATAACGTATGCATTGCAATGTACGATCTTTTATGTTGTGTTAATCAGGTTTGATAGAAAAAAGTATGATGTGTTCCATTCAATTGACTTTCTCTACATATCTTTAATTCTTCTGTCCACTTCCTGCTAATTCGGAAAAACATTAGCAGAACTGGTCTTATTACTTACTTCCTTACAAGTGAGTACTCTATGCTAAAGCTATAGTCAAATCTTTTAAAAGCCCGCATGGGTAGAATGGTGGTAGCGTGTCTGTCTCCCATTCAAAAGGTCGCGAGTTCTAATCTCGCTTAGGTTTTCGAGTAACTTTAAGCTCCATGGACACCGAGATCATTTGAGCAATATTTCACCAATTCCAACTAAGTTTTAAGACGTTAAGCTAAAAAAAGCTTTAAGAGCTGGTTGCTTTGTGATTCTCTGACTAGGAATTGATACATTTTTAAAATGCGTTTTTGCGATACAGTGTATTCCAGTGTATCTCGGTATCGAATACTGGTGCAATACAATACCTTCTCTACACATATTTATAGTATGTGTAGAGAAAGTAAAATATGTGTTGTGTTCACATGATTTTTCTCTACCTTATATCATATGTTAAAGGATATATAACATTCATACGAACGTTATTTTCTATCTACTTCTTTTTAATTCAAATAAACATTTGTATAAATAGCTACATTTCGTTAGGGATAGAAAAGGGTTTAGTCGGTTGACCCGATAGAGGTTAATACAGTACCTGCCTGCTGTGAGACATGTTCCCTGTTCGATTACTCGCTGGGAGTAATCGAAATCTAACAAAGATTATTTGCTATCTTACCCGGACTCTCGAAGGAGTATGTGTGTGTTTGTGTATATAAGTCCCTCCCCCAAAAAATACATAATAACAGCAATACACAGATTGCGGAAAGTAAAGGTCGGAGGTATGACAATTGCGATAAATGCACTGTATGAATAGAACATAAGAATGTTGTCTATTTCATTCACATGACTTTCTCTAGCTGTTACACAAACAACTTTCCTTACAAAAGATTTTTCTTTTATCTACGACGTGTTAATCAAGGTAAACGTTAGCATAAATTGTCTACTATTTGCTTCCCTGTAGGTAGGAGCGACATGAGGGAATACGCTCGGCTATATCGATAGTCATATCTTTTGAAAGCTGGTCTTATATGAAACAGCAGAGGCTCGGTTTGCACAAGGAATACCTCAGAAACGGTCAGTTCTACATAAAAAACGTATATCACAAAAATTGTGTGTTTTAACGAGGACTACATTTTTTGTACAGCAATTTTTTATCTGTCTCTCTTACGGTTTAACAGTTTTCAAATCTCATCCAGAGTAAAGAGGTTTTCAGGGGCTATTCCCAAAAAATTCAAAATATACATTTTATTTGTGTTGTAAATATTTGTAATATTCTGTATTTTAATGAAAATGTTAGAGCCATTGTTAAGAAAAACGGAGTTTTCAAAACATTTTCCCTGTAAAGGGTAGTTTGGGGTGGAGGTATTTTCTTAAAAAATCTTCGTGTCACATCCTTGGAAGACAGAACCAAAATAAATACAAAACTTGGTATTTAACAGTCTTTTAGTTTTTGAGCTATGTTGCTCACACACACACACACACACATACACCTTTTCTAAAAATGCTTTTTCCAGACTCAGGGGACCCCAAAACATATATTTCCTGTGAAATCTCAGCGTCTAGTTTTTGGTGGAATACAATACCTTCTCTACCCACTATGTGTATTGCACATACAGGGCTAGAGAAAGTAATATCAGATTTGTGATATACGCTTGAGCTTCTCTACACATTCTACAATAAATCATTATTTTAAAAAAGCCTATTGTTCTATCTGCTTCGCGTTACATATTTGCAGATGTGAGTTCATAGAGTATTTTCTTCAAGATGCAATGTGAAAGCGTTTAAGCGCAGTGGTCGCTATGTGATGGTTTATAATTCCGTTCTCTTTTCGTCACAGAACTTCCCATTTGAGAAAATTATGAGTGTGTAAACATTGAAAAAAATCTTGGGAATAGTTAACGCTACAAGAAATTTATTTGTATAAATTGTGTTTTTCTGAATTCTACGTTTTTGTGTAGCAGGTTTTTGTCTATCTCTACCGATTTGCTATTTATGTAAAAGTTATCCACAATGAAGTGAGTTCAGGGACACTTCTCAGAAAATTCAGGATTTGCATTTAATTTATTATGAATATATCATAAGCATATGGTACTTTAATCATGTGAAGGAGGGAGGCGGAGGGAGGTTTTGCAGAGTCTTTTTACTTTCTCTACACGTACTAAGGTTTTGTAATGCACCCAAAAATTCAATACCGAGATTTCACCGGAAATACATGTTTTGGGACCTCTGAATGCAAAAAAAGCATTTCTAAAAAAAAAGTCCGTGTGTGTGACAGCATAGCTGAAGAACGAAAACACGTTAAATACCAAACTTTGTATTTAAGTTTGGTATCTCCCAAGGATGCGACACGAATATTTTCAAGAAAATCCCCCACCCCAATTATCCTTTACAAAGAACTACTTTCAAAAATTTTTATTTTCTCAAAAATGGCTCAAAAGATTTTTATTAAAATATCGTATACTAAATATATTTACCTGACAAATAAAATGTGTATCTTGAATTTTCTGGGAATAGCCTTTGAAGACTACTTTATTCTGGATGAATTTTACGGAATTTTGTGTAACTGCTAAACCATAAGAGATAGAAAAGAACTTACCACATAAAAATGTAGAACACGTTAAAACACACAATTTATGTTATATAAAGTTTTTTTTGTGGAGTTGGTCGTTTTTGATATAATCCTTGTTCTTGGTTTCTGCTTTAAACATTTCTCATACAGGAATTTGTCAGCTCCTGTCCGTACAAACAAAGGAACATCAGTCACATAGTAACCAGCTTTTGGCTTTCAGTTTAACCTATGGTACTCCCTTATTTCGCTTCTACTTACAAGGAAGCAAGTAATACGACCATTTGTTATTTTTTTCTCGATTAGCATTAAGTAATTAAAAGCAATAGCTTTTTAACAATAATTTGTTCCAGAGATGTAAAAAAGTAATGTAAATTGAACACATCAAAAATTTTTGTTAGCCTACTAATACCAATTTGGTATTTAACCAAATGTTTTAGCTGTACTGTTCATACACACACGGACCTTTTGCTAAAAAAATTGTTATTCGCTTAGGGGTCCTCAAAACGTATTGACATTTAAATATAGAAGTTATGGATGGAATACCATACCTTCTCTTATCTATTAAGTACAGTGCACATCTAGAGAAAATAAAGAGATTAGCGATAGTGTAATATAATCTGAACGTTATATTTCTATATTTTCTCAATACAATAATAATTGCCAGAGGAAATAATGACAGAAGTATTCAACAAATATTGTGAATTAATAATGGAAATGGCTCATCATACTAAAACGTTAGCGAGAAAGTGTATGTTTTACTGTGGTCTACCTTGTCTATGCAGTACGTTTGCGTATTTCATTAAGTTTATTAGTAATTCAAAAGTATTTAACTTTCCTTTCGAATGCAGAAGACTTCTCATAAAATTCAGTATATAAATTTTAGATTCCATATTATTATTATTATTATTATTATTATTATTATTATTATTATACATCTAGTATTTTAACCAAAATTTATAGAAACATCTTGAGAAAATAAATTACCATGGAAATGATAGTTGGACAATTCGTTAAAAATCGTTCTATCGCATCTTTGTAAGACACTAAACTTGAAGACAAATGTGGTAACTATCCGAATTTTTGTTTTTACTTTCTCTATACGCACTATGTATAGTGTATAGAGAAGGTATTGCACTCCACCAACAATTTTGATACCGAGATTTCACCGGAAATATATGTTTTAGGGTCCCCTGTATCCAAAAGAAAGGTATTTTCAGAATAAGGTCCGTATGTATGTATGTGTGTGTGTGTGTGTGTTTGTCCATGTGTCTGTGAACACGATAACTCAACGAAAAGTCGGTAAAATACCAAACTTGGTATTTAAGTTTAGTCTCTTCCAGGGATGCGACACGAAGATTTTGGGAAAAATCCCTCCACCCCAAACTACCCTTTACACTAACTTTATTCAAAATTTTTTATTTTCTTAAAAATTGCTCTAACGATTTTGATTAAAATATCGTATATTAAAGGTATTTACCTGACAAATAAAATGTATATTTTGAATTTTCTGGGAATAGCCTCTGAAGACTACTTTATTCTGTGTCAATTTTACGGAATTTTGCATGACTGCCAAACTGTAAGAGATGGACAAAATCTTACACCACAGCAAATGTAGAGCATTTTAAAACACACAATTTATGTTATATATTTTTTTTTCATGTAGTTGATTGTTTTTGAGATATTCCTTGTTTTTGGTTTCAGCTATAAAAACTCATACTTTTCTGATACAGGACTTTGTGAACTCATTTCCATAAAAAGGAACTTCAATCACATAGCAACCCGCTTTTGACTATCACTTTAACCTATGGCGCTCCCTTATTTTGCTTCTACTAACAAGGAAGCAAGTAATAAGACTATTTGTGCTATTTTTTTCTCGATTAGATTAAGTAAATAGAATAATTTGTTGCAGAGATGTAGAGAAAGTCATGTAAATGGAACACATCACTTTTTTACTTTGTGTTGTTTTTACACATACAGTAACACGAGACACTTTTAGAAAAACTTCGTTTTGGGCTTCAAGAACTTTAATAAATAACAATTATCGGCAAATTCGAATTTATGGGTGGAGTGCAATACCTTGTCTTACCTCTGTTTACTGGAGGATATACAAATTATGAGTAAGCAAACTTATTTTCTTTCTCATTTTAATCAAGAGTTTCGGAAACAGTTGGATTGCACATAGATACAAACGGAGCAGTGAGTCAAATGTATCAAAACTGCACGTACTACCTGGCCTTAAAATTCCACATTTCTTTTAAGGATCCACTCCCACTTGACGGAATCGAATTGAACACAATTTCCAGTTACGATAGTTTTAAATGGAAACAAATAATAGGAGGTACGTCGAATCTAAGCGTGTTGAAGAGCTATTTGTTTCGTTTATAGTCGCTAGGTTATCTCGAGTGCATCATTGAAGATTCTAGTTCAGTTTTAGATTTGACTCTGCCATTGGTCGATTGACCAACATGCCTGCCCATGCACAAGCAGACAGAACAAACGGAAGACTGTGCATTTCGCATTGGAAAGAAGAACCGATTTTCAGGAAGTCCAATTTTACCCTTTATTTCCAGTTCATTTACATACACCTAACCTAACCTAGCCTCGAAATCTGTCGTTCATCTGTCACGTAGCCATATTGTCTCCGTAACCAATAGGAAAGGCTCAGGTAAGAGCCTTAGTTCTAAAACTGAACAAAAATGTACAATCTTGAAATCTTGGTAAAAAACAAAAGAATACAGGATGTTGTTAAAACATAAAAGTCGTTTGTTAGTTAAGAGGCGTAAAAACTCTATTGCGTTAAACAGATCTACAAAATAAAAAAAAAAAATGCTAACGCCTCAAAAATAACAACTGTTATCTAATACTAATACACGCGATAATGCTTGGTGTGACGTTAGTACATCAATTGGAACCGCGTGAGATCTTGTTTAAAAAAATCTTGTTAGCCATTTACATGACTTTCTCTAAATCTCTGTAACAAGTTGTTACTAAGCTAATTGAGACAAACATTAGTATAAGTGGTGGTGTTAATTGTTTTCCTGTAAGAAGGAAAGTTTGGGAATACACTAAGTTAAACCGACAGTCAAATGTTTTAAAATATGGCTGCAGTGGGATTGTAAATTTTTTTTGTTTTTTTTTCTTTTGCGGGGCCAGAGTTAACAAGTTCCCGTATGAAAAAAGTGGTTTAAAACTGAAACAAATAATAAGGAATATCTATAAAACTCTCAACTCAACGAAAAAATGTACCTATATGATATCAATTACGTGTTTTAACGAGATCGAGTTTTTGTGTAGAAAGTATTTGTCTAGCTCTTGCAGATTACCATCCATGCAAAAATTAAGAAAAATTCATCCCGAATAGAATTTTTCAGAGGCTATTCCCAGAAAATTCAAGATAAATATTCTATTTGACATGTAAATATCTTAAATATAAAATGTTTGATCAAAATCGTTTTAGCCATTTTTGGAAAAACGGAAATTTTCAAATTCTTTTTCCATGTAAAGGGTAGTTGGAGTTTTGGGGGAGGGGATTTTCTCAAAAATCTTCATGTTGTATCCTAGGAGGACACTGAATTTAAATATCAAGTTTGGTATTTAACAGACTTCTCGTTTTTGAGCTATGCTGCACACATACGCGCGCGCGTGCCGACATTTTTCTAAAAATGTTCTTTTTGTATTCAAAGGTACCTAAAACATGAATTTCCGGTGAAATCTCGGTATCGAATATTATACCTTTTCTATATACGATGTACATAGTACGTGTAGAGAAAGTAAAAATCTGATGTGTTCCGTTCACTAACCAAGACTAACGATTCACAATAGAGTATTTTTGCAATAACTTGTTCTTACATCTACTTCATGTTAATCGAACATTAGCAGAAATCGTTTTATTACATAGTAATTACATGGGAAATAAAAGATTGTGGGCTGAACTAAAATGATTGTAAATTTTTTAAAATCTGCCGCTATGTGAAGCAATTGAACTCCGTTCTCTTTGCATTACTGGAATGAAAGATTCTGAAGTATTCCATTCACAATACTTTTTCTGTAAACAAACTAGTCTTATAAAATATTATTACTGTTTAATCTATATCATGCCAATCCAGCTAGCTACCATTAGCAGAAATGCTCTTATTATTTATTTCCCTTCTACTTAGAAGAAACTAGGAGAATACACTAGTCTAAAGCGATAGTCAAATCTTTTAAAAGCTGTCACTATGCATCGTTCATGACCTCTTTTCGTGGCCAGGAGTAAAAACAAAGAACAAATGAAACAAGATTTTTTCCATGTAAAGAGTAGTTTGTGGTGAGGGCATATTCCTCAAAATCTTCGGGTAGCATTCTTGGAAAATAATAAAATTGAATACCAAAGTTGATATTTTACCGGCTTTTCGTTTTTGGGTTTTGTTCATGGACACGCACACACACACACACACACACACACACGGATGTTTTTTCTAAAAATGCTTTTGTTGGATATAGAGGACACAAAAATGTATTTTCTGTGAAATTTCGGTATCGAATTTTTGGGTGTAGTGCAATACCTTCTCTGCCTAATATGTATGTATCATTTGTGTGTAGAGAAAATATGTAAATGATTTTTTTTAGAGAAGGCCATATTAGTGTAACATTTTTCGATATTTGTATCATATTTTACTATCCATTCGTAAACTACCATCTCATATCTGCTGTTTTCTGTTTTAATGATAATTGCATTTTTACTTTTTCTATACGTAGATACTATGTACATTGTGTATAGAGAAGGTGATGTATTGCACCCAAAAATTCAATACGAGATTTCACCGGAAATATGTTTTGAGACCTCCTGAATAAAAAAAAAAAAAAAAAAAAAAAAAAAAAAAGATTTTTTAATAATGTCTGTATGTGTCTGTCTGTCTGTCTGTGGGTAGCACAGCTCAAAAACGAAAAGTCCGTTAAATACCAAACTTGGTATTTAATTTAAATATTTTCCAAGGACACGACACGAAGATTTACAAGGAAATACCCCCACCCTAACTACCCGTTACATGACAAAAATTTCAACAAATTTTTATTTTCTCAAAAATGACTAACGATTTTGATTAAAATGTCGTATATTAAAATATTTATATGACAAATAAAATATATATCTGAAATGTTCTGAGAATAGCTTCTAAGGACATCATTATTCTGGATTATTTTTTACGAAATTTTGCATAAGTGGTAAACGTAAGAGGTAGACAAATACTTGCTTAACAAAAAATTGGAGATCGTTAAAATACACAATTTATGTCATAAACAATTTTTTCTTGAAGTTGCCCGTTTTTGAGATATTCCATGTTATTGGTTTCAGTTTTAAAATACCTATACTTTTCTCATATGGGAACTTGTCAACTAACTAAGGGACTAAGTAATGAAACCGTTTCTGCTAACGTTTATCTCGATTAGCATGAATTAGAGAGCTTATTAACAATACTCAATTTGACTGCCTCCGTGGTCGAGTCGTCAGCGAGCTGACTTCTCATCCGGAGTTCGATTCCCAGCTGCGGCGGAGAATTTTTCTTTAGCCATAATTATTCCCTATCCCCCACTGAGTCTGAAAGTATGTATGTGTGAATGTGGTGTTTGAGGAACATAAAAAATAATTTAAATCAAACGTAAAAAAAAAAATCTGATGTGTTCCATTCACATATATCACTGCAACAAATTTTTCTATTTACTTCATCTAATGGAGCAAAAATTAGCAGAAATAGTCTTATTACTTGCTTCCTTGTTAGTAGAAGCGAAATAAGCGAGGTACCACAGGTTAAAGTGATAGTCGAAAGCTGGTTGCTCTGCGACTGAGTTCCTTTGTTTGTATGGACATGAGTTCACAAAGTCCTGTATGAGAAAAGTATAAGTATTTATAGCTGAAACCAAAAACAAGGAATATCTCAAAAACAATCAACTCCACGAAAAAATGTATGTAACAAAAATTGTGTTCTTTAAGGTGCTCTACATTTGTTGTGTAGCAAGTTTTTGTCCATCTCTTACGGTTTAGCAGTTATGCAAAATTCCGTAAAATTGATCCAGAATAAAGTAGTCTTCAGAGTCTATTCCCAGAAAATTCAAAATATACATTTTATTTGTCAGGTAAATATCTTTAATATACGATATATAAATCAAAATCGTTAGAGCTATTTTTTAGAAAATAAAAATTTTCGAAAAAAGTTCCATGTTAAGCGTAGTTGGGGATCGGGGAATGTTTCTCAAAATCTTCGTGTCTCATCCCTGGAGGATACTAAACTTAAATACCAAGTTTGGTATTTTACCGACTTTTCGTTTTTGAGGTATCGTGCTTACGGACACACGGACCTTTTTCTGAAAATACTTCTTTTTTTTTGGATACAGGGGACCCTAAAATATATATTTCCGATGAAATCTCGGTATCGAATTTTTTGGTAGAGTGCAAAACCTTCTCTATACACTATGTACATAGCACGTATAGAGAAAGTAAAACAGCCTACAGACAACGAGTTTTTTCAAGTGCAAAGTCCCCGATATGACCTTGGATTTTAAATGGGGTTATATAAATTAAAGAATAAAAAATCCTCAATTTGTTACAGAGATGTAGAGATAATCATGTGAATATAGCACATCAAATTCTTCTTTCATGTGTTAATATTACTTTTAAGAATTTACTGACAGCCAATTGTTTTGTTGCTACCTTCCTTAAGAACACAACATAGAGATACATAAACTGCTCATTATATAGTGAGGTCCTGAAGCGTGTTTGCATTGTTCATACAGAACTCCGTGTGATATTTTTGTATCTCTTTGCAGTGGTAATTACGGTGGCCCTGGTTTGTTTGATGTCACTTCCGCTGCTGATGCTCATCATGGGTATGTATACCGCAAGTTAATACAGATGTCTGTAGATTTCCTTTGATGCACGTGTTTGCATTTGTACCTGAATGCGATGTGTATTAACGTGTGCTTGTTTCCTGTGGAATATTGCACGTTAGTGAGCTTTTATCAACTGTTGACATGAAGCGTATTTCTATAATCCTGCCCATTTCCTCTCCTGGGAATTAACTAATGTAAATGCATTAACGGGTCATTAGAAATCGGTTGGAAATATCCCTACCTCCAGCTATGAAATTTAATGCTGCTAAATTAGCCTTTCATAACAATTATTTTTGGTAACGTTCTATGCTGCAAGGTGAATTCGGAAGAAAGACTATTTAAAGCAATAAACTACATATGGCTCCGTTTAGGAAGATGTGTGAACGACACGAAAGCAATGTTGGCAAATCTTGACAAATTTGACTATTAGAAAGGCTATATCTAGAGCACATTGTTAATAATAATCATTACATGCATAAAAATCAGGTTTTATATTAATTGGTGATTTGATAAGGATTGCCCAACTTTAAAAATCATTTTCAGGCTTGTCAAAATGAATGACTCTCCTTCATGAATATTTTCCTACCTTTTATAACCAAGTCGTTATTAGAAGTATTTTAAAAACCGTTAATAAAAAATAAAATTGGGAATTCAACACTCGCTGGCTATAGCAATTTCATGAGACACGCACATGCATTCTAAATTTGATTTTGTAATTAGAAAAATTGCTGTAGACTTGCAACTAAGGAGATTTTTTTTTTTTTTTTTAAATTTTTGAATCTCCAATCTTTCATGGAGATATCAAGGGGTATAAATTTGCTAATAAAGTCTTATGATAAACATCTTTACCTAATCTACTAATTTTTATGAGATTGTAATATAATTTGAGCAACATCTTTGAATACTTTGAAAAATACAAAAATTGCCTCTGTGTTTTATAAAAGTGTTTTTTGTTTGTTTTGCAAGTATGGTTAGCTGTAGCTATAAAAGGACTAAATTGGCATCACTCTTGCCATACCATATGAAGTTCACGTCTTTATTTTCCTCTCTCCTTCGCAGGGAAACTAAAATACAAGCATTAGTTGTAACTACCGAGCTAACAGCAAAGCTCGGGTGAGAAATAACCATAGTGATTAATCGCAAGTTAGCAAATGCAACAGCATGGCGTATTCTCAATATGAATCTTTGCTGCAAAAAGTTCACGACCGATTGGCAGATTGCGCTTTCTCGCACATCACTGAGCGCTAATACTCACGACTGGGTACAATTCCTTCTTTTATAGCTAGAAAATGACGTCACTAACTTTCTGGAAACTTATCGACGACACTGGACGCTTCTAATGACGTGGATGTGCCATGTTCCAAAGTCCCCTGTGTCCGTTGCTCTTCCAGAATAAACTGCGTAAATGTGTTTCAGAACACAGGTCGAAGGTTCCAAATGATTAACAGATGGCGAGATACAGTGTAGTGTGGAAAACCACTTTACAGGGACAATAATTCTTGTACGTGGATTATCGGAAAAGTGCATTTATATTGAAAACAGTGTTACTAAGCAATTACCTCCTACTACTTTAATTTCACATCCAACCTGTCTATCATCCCCTGGACCAAATCTCCACAGCTAGCTGAAAGACAATTATGACCTCCGACACTAACCCCTCAGATTCGATTACAAGAAAGTAGGAACCCCGAGGTTCATTTCTCATAAGGGGAATTCATCAATTGACCTCAGGAGGCGAAACCAGTTAAAACGCCATGACTCATAAAAATAAAGTTGCTTTACATCTTTAAAATGTAATATAACTAATTTTTAGTAGCTTTAATTTTAGTTCTGATGATGCTAATTAATTTTTTCGTATCATAGATATAAGCTAGGGTAGCCCTATTTTTGACAAAATTGAAAATAAGTAACACACATCCACATATAACACTTTATTTACCTGTCTAAAATCTGAGATACCTATATATTTCATTAAAAAAATACCAGCCTGCCAAATTAGACCTTTAAGCCTTCCAAAATAAACATAGTTTGTAAAATATTAACGCTTGAGTTTTAGTTTCTGTACTGACATTTTAGTACAAAAATAAGCATCCGCACCAAGTCTCAATCAAATATGTACTTTTTTTATTCTATATATATATATAGGGTTGTTAAATTATAAGGTACCCTCTGTCGCGGCCTCTCTCCACTGCGCGAGAGATCCGAGAGTCGTTGGGAAAGTGGTGCCCGCAAAGCACTTAATTACGGAAATGTTGACCTGCTCACATAGGGCACAATTTGCGAAAGTATTCTCGCTCATTTGTCTAAGCCTAGCAGCAGGAATCCCTGTGATTTCTTGCATGATATCAATAAGTTTCTGTAGATTACACAGGAATGTCTGCTGCTGAGAAAACATCTTGAACTTGCTATACTGCCCGCTTGGCAGCAGATGAATATTTTCACCATTTATCCAAGATAAGGGCTTCAGTACGCCTTTGACGGCAGAACTTTCCCGCCGACTCTCAGATCTCTCGCGCAGTGCAGATAGGCCGCGAGAGGAGTTACCTTATAATTTAACGACCCTATATTAATTAACTTATTTATCTAATTAATTTAATTAACGGGGGTGCCTCACATATAAGCATCCCGGGCTCATTCCCGACCGCCCACATGTCGGATTTGTGGTGGACTCCGGACGGGTTTTCTCCGGTTTCCCTCGCTACTAATTCCACCAATTGCTCCATCATCACCTTTCCTATCATCCATTTTGTGTATATTTCATATCATACACTTACTCGTGCTCATGCCTGGCCACGGGCCGACAACTCGTTCCAAGCTATTCATTCTGTGGTTCTTGCCGTTGGCTTCCCAACAGACTTCTGACCCCTAGGTATCCTTGCAAGTCCTAGGGGTCTGTCAGTCCGACTGCGAAAAACATTAGTTTTTCTTTACCTACAGCTGCATTTACCATCTTTAAAGTTACATTCTTTAATATTTTTGGAGCAAATTAGTTGAAATTGTCCTATAATGATTAGTATTGTATTGAAAAAAATATTTTACGTCAGGAAGTGGAACAGTTTCAAAAAGCACTACATGATTATACTGCTTAATTTTTTTAAAATTAATCCTTAACCAATATCAAAATTCGAAACAAATTTTATTACACAAATTCTGCTATGCTTTGAAGAAAACTTTTCACGCTATTCAAAACCATTCTAGTCTAGCTGTATTTTTGTGATAGAAGATAAATTATGAATATGAAAAAATAACAAATGTGAACCTGAGAAAAATTAATTTAAGTTCGACATAATTATTTGACCAGCATAACACTATAAACGGTATCCAAAATATGTGTTACATCCACCCTAAATGAATCCAACATAGCAAATATGTACTTTAAAATGTAGTGTATGTTTACTTTCTCTACTCGTACAATGTATGTAGTGTATAGAGAAGTTATTGTAATGCACCCAAAAATTCGATACCGAGATTTCATGGGAATATATGTTTTGAGCCCCCCTGAATAAAAAAAAAGCATTTTAGAAACATATCCGTGTGTGTGTGTGTGTGTGTGTGTGTGTGTGTGTGTGTGTGTGTGTGTCTTTGGGCAGCATAGCTCAAAAACGAAAAGAGCGTTAAAAACCAAACTTGGTATTTAGGTTAGGTATCTTCAAGAAAATCCCCCACCCCCGACTACCCTTTATACGGCAAATAAAATGTATATCTTGAATTTTCTGGGAATAGCCTCTGAAGATTACTTTACTCTGGTTGAATTTTACAGAATTTTGCATAACTGCTAAACCATAAGAGATGTACAAAAACTTACAACACAAAAAATGTAGAGCTTGTTAAAACACACAATTTATGTTATATACATTTTTTTCCGTGGAGTTGATCGTTTTTTTAGATATTCCTTGTTTTTAGTTTCAGCATTGAAAAATTTATACTTTTCTCATATAGGAATTTGTCAACTAGTGTCCATATTAACAAAGGAACTTCAGTGAAATAGTAACCAGCTTTTTAACTACTGTTTTACTATGTGGTACCTCCTTATTTCGCTTCTACTTATAAGGAAGCAAGTAAAACGGCTATTTCTGCTAACTTTTTCTCGATTAGCATGAAGTAAATAGAAGCATAAGCGTTTTAAGAATAATTTGTTGCAGAGATGCAGAGAAAGGCATGTGAATGGAACACATCAGATTTTTTTTTTACCAGAAATCCAAAAATCGACACTACTGTGTCCCCTTAAGAGCAGGCAATACTGATACTCAACAAATGGCCGCGGTTCGTAAACAGGAGAATCCTGTAAATGGCTGCATAGCAGACGGGCGTTGTAAGATATTGGTGTCTGATATTCGCCGCAGAGCATTGCAGCATATGGATATTGATAGAGGAGCATACGAGTGAGCACCAGATGTTTAACTGTATACGAACATCGATCCGTTCATTCCAGCTCCGCCTTCAAAACTAGTAACTCCGCATGCACCAGCAACTCAATATGGACACAGGGCTGTATTTCATTTTTATTACCCTCTCTACACGTACTATGTATATAGTATACAGAGAAGGTATTGAATTGTACCCAAAAACTTGATACCGAGATTTTACCGGAAATATACGTTTTCAGAACCCTTGAATCCTAAAAAATATTTTTTATAAAAACGTCCGTGTATGTCTGTGGGCAGCATATCTCAAAAACGAAAGCTCCGTTAAATACCAAATTTGAAATTTAAGTTCAGTATCTTCCAAGGACACGAAGAAAAACATATCCAAAATTTGAATTTCTCAAAAATGGCTCCAATGATTTTGAATAATATCTGTTATATACAAACTAATACTTACATGACAAATAAAATGTATATCTTGAATTTTCTGGGAAAAGTCTCTGAAGACCTGTTTGGGGTGATCTCTGTTTTTAAAATTTTTATAACTAGTTAACCGTAATGCGTAGACAGAAACGTACTGCACAGAAAATGCAGATCTCTTTAAAACACACAATTTATGTCCTATACATTTTTATCGTGCAGTTTACCGTTTTCAATATTCCTTTTTATTGGTCTCAGTTTTAGAATACTCTTCTCATACGGGAGCTCCCGGGCTCGCAAATTAACGGATTTCAATCCAATAGCAACCACATTTTAAAACAGACTGTCGGTTTAGCCTAATGTATTCCATTGTTTCTCTTCTACTTATAAGGAACTAAGTAATAAGAATTTTTCTACTTATGTTTATCTTGATTGGCATGAAGTAGGTTGAAGAATTAAGTATATTAACAGCCATGTGAAAGGAACAAATCAAAATTTTCCCTACTTAGTACATCAGTAGAGAAGGTAATGTACTCCACCCAATAATTCGATACCAAGATTTCACTCGAAATACACGGGGACCCTACCCCGTCAACCCTAAAAGTGACATATATAGAAAAAGGTGTGTGTGTGTGTATTTAAGTTTAGTATCTTCCAAAGATGTGACATGAAGATTTTGAAGAAAATCCCCCGCACAAAACTATCCTTTACGTGGAAAAAAATAAAAAAAAATCCTTGATTATCTCAAAAATACTAACGATTTTGATTAAAATACCGTATATTAAAGATATCTATGTGACAAATAAAATGTATATCTTAAATTTTCTGGGATTAGACCTCTGAAAACCTCTCCATTCTGGACGACTCTGCATCACTGATAAAATTTATGAGACGGACAATGCCTTACTACACAAAAAATGTATATCTCGTTAAAACACATAATTTGTCATATTTTTTTCGTATAGTTGACCATTTCCGAGATATTCCTAGCTATTGGTTTCAGTTTTGAAATATTTAAAACTTTACTCATGGTGAACTTGTAAACTCCTGGTCATGTAAAGAAACTGATTTTAACCACATGGAAACTAGGTTTTAGAATATTTAGCCTAGTATCCTCCCTTGTTTCTTTTCTACTCGAAAGAAAGCAAAATAACACAAATTATTCTTAAAACGCTTATTCTTCTATCTACTTCATGCTAATCGATATGAACAATTATTCAACTGACTCCATGGTCGAGTGGTTAGCGAGCTGACTTCTCACTTGGGGTCCCGGGTTCGATTCCCGGCTAGAGCGGGGAATTTTTCTCTAGCCAGAATTATTCCCTATCCCCCACAGGGTCTGGAAGTTTGTATGTGAGTGTGAATGTGCGCGTATTTGAGTAAAATAAAATGACAACGAGTTGTTTCAAGTGGAAAGCCCCCGACATGACCTTAGCTGTTAAATGAAACGATAAAAAAAAAAAAAAAAATGATAATTCAACTCCTTATAAGCACAAGGAAATAAGAGAACACGTCGCTTAAGCGACAGTCAATTTTTGTTAAAGCCGGTGGCTTTGAGACCGAAATTCCTTCTCTTTGCAGGGCAAGAGTTGATACATTCCTGAAGGAGAAGAGTTTTAAGCATTTGAAAATTGAAACCAATAATAAGCAATAATTGAGAAATAATTAACTCTAAACATTTTATATAACATAATTTGTATGTTTATAAGGGCTTCTCCCAACCAGAAAGTCATGTTTCTTGACCGGGACCTCTGCCTATCGTAGATCCTCACTTTCCTCTTGATACTGAGTTGATATGAGTCCTCCTATACCCGGGGTTCAAAAGTCATGCTCCCAGGGGCAGGGTTCCCGGACGTACCAGAGCATCGCAGTCTAGCCCACTGCACAGGACAAGACGAATGTTTTGCATAGAAGATTACAGATCTCAATAAAGCATACAATTTATATCAATAATTTGTAGAATTTACCAATTTCCCGATATTCTTTGTTATTGATTTGAATTCTAAACAAACATACTTTGCTCTTATGGGAATTGGTCTTTTTTTTTTTTTGTTTTTTTGTTTGTTTGTTTGTTTCTTTTAAATAACAAGAAGACAATTCCTGCACTATTTATCTCGATTAATACGAAGTAGTAGTGGTGGTTGTTGGTGGTGGTGGTGGTGCTGGTGGTTTATTAAGTTTACAATAATATAATATTTGCGTTACACAGTCACACGGGTCGAGTGACCGTATATGCTGTCGAAAAATACTCGAGTTTAAAATTAATATAATCTCTCTTAACATTGGAAATACACACATACACTGACACAGATACATACACACTCTCGCGCGCTACGACAACAAAACCACAGAACAATGAAAGAAAGAACACACACACACACACACAAACACGTACACACTTACACTCACAACTGCGCCTCGTATTCATACATATAGAGTAATCAAACACCAAATAAGTCTAAACAATATTTACACAAATATTTTGTCTCTTAGTGCACGTACTTCTATTAGGTATGTGCCCAGGCTTGGCCAGTTTTGGCTGTTTAGAATCAAACCCGAGAATGCTCTCCTTCATCTCTTTGAAGCTAAAAATACTTCCGGCAATAATTTTTTCTTGGTAAAACGATAAGCGTTTTTACAAAATTTTGTCCAAGAATAAGTAGATGAGTGATGCGAGTGTCACACATCCGACATTTTCCAATTTTATTCCATGTTCTTTCTGTTAGTATGAATCAGAGGATTGTGAAACACATTGTGCATCTAATTTAGCTTTTAAAATATATTTTACGCCGCTATTTAGACACACTCATTGGAGCAACCACCAAGATCTGCTGCAATACCTGCCGGCGCCCTTATGGGCAAAACATAGTAATGAAAGGGCTTCGGACACGTTTGCGATTACATGTCTGCATTCGCTATAAGCAAGTGAATCATTCTGAAAGTAATAAGTGCAATAGAATGGCGCGGGAAATCGGAGGAAAACTCCTCCAGACGTCCACCATAAATCCCACATGCGGATTCCTGGGATCCAACCCGGGTGATTTAGATGAAAGCGAGCGGTCTAACCGTTTGGACACGGCGACGTCCATTGGAAAATACTGAACCTAAATGCCAAGTATACTGTTTATCCTATTTTCATTTTTGATCTATGCTATTCACAGACATACAGAGACGTTTTTCTAGTTTTTTTGGTTTGGGGATCCTCAAAATCTGTAATTCCGGTAAATTCTCGATTTTTAACTTTTGTATACAACATTTAACTACTTATTATACGTAATAGGAGTAGAAATTCGAGTACATATTAATAAAAATATATTAATCAAAGAAACAAGATATTTCAAAACCATTCTGTTACAGTTTAGCCAAAAATAGAGCCCACCTGGGTAGTGTGGTGGTAGCGTGTGTGCTTCACATTCAAAAGGTCATGAGTTAACATCTCGCTTTGGATGAGCTGCCCAGATAAGGTTTTTATTGGGGTTTTCCCTTATCCTGAGAAGACGAATGTCGAGTAACTTCAAGCTCCATGGACCCCGAGATCATTTGAGCATCTTATCACCAATTTCATTCATCGTCCGATATGACCAACCAGGTTAAAGGAAGTTAAGCCAAAAAAAAAAAAAAAAAAAAAAATACAATTTCAGGGCTGTAAAAATTTAGCTTTCAAATGAAAATATATTCAGTGCGGAAATTTAACATTGCTAGGATATAGTCCTTCGGAGTATTTTACTCTAGAAATAAATTTCTGAAATATTTCAAACATTCAAACTAATGTTTGTGGGATGAAAATGTTCTAGTTTGGTTGAAACGTAGATAGGTCGAACAGGAGTCCATAGAGTCCGTATTCCTTCCCAAGGGTACTGAAAATAGAGCCCCTTAGCAACAGCAAGTTTGCAGCCGCAAAGCGATGTTGAAGAGCAGCTCCCGAGGCGTAAGCCAGGAACATAAACTCCCGCACTCTTACAAGAGCTTTACCGGCAGTTTGAGCAACATTTCACAAACTTTCCCTCAAGTGCCTGCATATCAGAGAAAAGATCGGGGTTTTAGTGCCGTCTACGCGGAATATCGTTAGTATAAAACACATTAAGGCACGAGCATTTCTGATTCAATTGTTATTCATATAGATACCATTTACTGCAAAAAGCATTTATACACGCATAGTACCATTAAGTACGAGTATTATAAAAATTCAGTTTTGTAAAATTTCGGTAGCACGTATATACAAATAAAAAATAAGCAAAAAATGCATGTAATAACCCTGCTACCTAATTAATTAAACCAGAACTAATATGCCAGATTTTTTATATTTATTAAACTTCACATTTATACATACTTTATCATTTACAAATAAAATTAAGCTAACATAATTATAAATATAAAATTAAAGGTATAAAAAATAAAATATATAACTTTAAACAAATAAAAATAACAATAAAACTTCTAAAATAATACCAAATAAATAATATAACTAAAACATCAAACACACATTCATAATTAACACAAATTACTGCTATTTCCAAACAACAATAACAAATATATAAAATGAAATCATCAAATTTATTTATCTTTAAATTTATTTCTTACTAAAATGTAAGAAATTATAATTAATCGATTATCTTTTATTTAGTATTTATATTTTATATAATAATGATTATATCAATAAATTAATATTAATATTCATTTGTTAATTTTTAGATTATTTCTTTTATATATTTGATTATCAATTTATTAAATTTTACTATTTAATTAAAGCATGTATGTACTATGTACATAATGACAAAGACGGTACTGTATCCCGCCCAAACATTTGACACCGATATTTCAGCGTAAAACATGTTTGAGAAGCCCTGAATAAAAAACTCATTTTTAGAAACATGTCTGTGGGCAGCATAGCTCGAAAACGAAAAGTCGGTTACATTCCAAACTTAGCATTTAAGTTGAGTATCTTGCAAGGTAGGCGGTGCCGTGGCTGAGTGGTTAGATGCTTGCCTCCCGCCTAGGCGTCCCCGGTTAAATCCCAAGCGCCGGCATGTGGCATTTGCTTCCGAAGTGGCTCTGGGCGGGGTTTTCCCGGGTCCTCAGTTTCCCCCGCCACTCATTCCACCAATTGCTCCATAATCTTTCCTATTATCCATTTCGCTTGCGTTTATCACCCACTTCCTCACGCTCATACCCGGCTACAGACCGACCACTGATTTCGGGGGTGAATTGAGTAAAATTAAACAAAGACCCTTCCTCAAAAAAAAAAAAAAAAATCCCCAAAATTCCAACTTTTAAGAACAAATGAAAACATTCCGTGGTTCCGTGCCGTTGGCTCCCCAACAGTCTTCTGACTTATAGCTATTCACTTGTAAGTCCTGGCGAATGTTAGTTATAAATAAGGACAGGTTAAGACGACTACGAAAAGAAAAAGAAATCTTCCAAAGATGCGACATTAAGATTTCCAAGAAAATCCCTCTACCTCCAACTACCGTTTACATGGAACATTTTTCGAAAGTTTTCCTCAAAACAAGGTTCTTACGATTTTTATTAAAATACCACATGTTTAAAATACTTTCCTGACAAACAAAATGTGTATTTTGAATTTTTTGGGAGTAGCTTTTTTTATTCTGGATGACTTCTGTATACCTTTTGTACAGCTGGCAAACTGTAAGAGAAAGGCAGTTACAACACAATAAAGGTAGATCTCGTTAAAACACAAAATGTCATAGTTGTAGAGTTAACCGTTTTAGAGATATTCCGAGTTATTGGTTTCAGTTTAGAGCTATTTAAACATTTCTCAAATGGGAAGACATCTTTCTTTTCGGCTCTCTTTTGTTAACGCCTAAAAATTAAAAATTATTTGTTTAACAACGCTGGTAATTCCCAGATCATATCGGCGCCACCGGTGTCCCGGAATTTTTTCCGGCAGGAGTTAATTTAAATAGCAGTAAATGTAACATGGGCTGTCCCTTTTAACACACTTAAACAATCAGTCTGGGTCGGGTTTATTTGCTCCTATAAGCGATTGGCTTTTAAAGGATTTGACTTTCACTTATTTTTCTTGTACTTACAAAGAAGCAAGTAATAAGATAAATTCTAGTAGTGTTTATCCTCACTGACATGATATAGATAAGACATGCTTATGTAAGAAAAACTGGTTTGTGAAACAGCTAGAGAAAGTCATGTAAATAGAACACATAAGATTTTTCTTCCGTAACATTATCTCTTAACATTCTCTGCTTCGTACATAAGTAGACAAGGTTTTTCGTTCGGTCGACAAATTCAATACCGAGATTTCACTGGAAATGCAAGTTTAGGGTCCCCAGAATCCATAAAAATAATTTTTCTTACTTTTTCAACAGATATTATGTACACAAGAGAGGGTATTGTATTTCACCCAAAAATTCGATGTCGACACTTCCCCGGAAACATGTGTTTTGAGATCCACTGTGGCCAAAAAAGATGTTTACTCTCTCTGTTTCTTATATAGCAAATGAAGAAGGTCCTTTTGTTTTCCACACAAAAATTCGATACCGAAATTTTACTGAAAATATACTTCTATGTGTAAAAAAAACATTTTCAGAAATCCTCCATGTATGTGTCCACGAACACAACTAAAAAACAAATTTACTTTAAATAAGAAACTGGATATTTAAGTTCAGAATCTTCCAAGGATGCGACCGAACATATTAAAGAAAATCCTCCCACCCCAAATTACCCTCTAAATGGGAAAAAATCTAATGTTTTTATTTTCTCAAATGACTAACAATTTTGATTAAAATATCGTACATTAAAATAATTAATTGCATGACAAAAATATATATTTTGAATTTTCTGGAAAGAACCTCCGAAGTGATCTTCATGCGAAATAGTTTTTTTATGACTGGTAATGTGTAAGAGACAGACAAAAAATTACTACTCAAAAACTGCAGATCCCATTCAAACACACAATTTATGAAATATATAGATAGCTTTTTTATTTTTTCGTAGAGCTAACGATTTCCAAAATATTCCCTGTTGTTGGTTTCAATTTTAAATTTATTTAACTTTTCTCAAACAGGAAATTCCGTTTAATATTTCTTGTTTTACTCCTGGCCATGGAAAGAGAACCAAGAAGCGACTGTTTTTAAAAGTTTTGACTATCGTTTTAGCCTAGTGCACTCCTTTATTTCCCTTACATATAAGGAAGTAATGGGACAATTTTGCTAATATTTATCTTAATCAGTAAGAAGCAGATGGAAGAATAAGTTTTGTAAAATAGTTTATGAAGGAAACATCAGATATTTAGTAAAATGTCTGCGTGTGTATCAGCGTGTCTGTAAACACGTTAACTCAAAAATAAGTCGGTTAAATATCAAACTTGATATTTAAGTTCAGTGTCTTGCAAGAATACCACACAAGGATTTTGAAAAAAATCCCGCTACCAGAAATAGAAAATCTGATACATGACTTTCTATAGCTGTTCTACGAACTTCTTAAATGAGATTATTCTTATTTCTGCACCTTGCTGATCGAGATAAGCATTAGCAGAATGTTATTATTACTTAGTTCCTTATAAGTAGGAAGAAAATAAAGAAGTACACTAGATAGTCAAATGTTGTCGTTATGTGATTGTCATTGCAAATCGTTTCTTTGCTTGGCCATAAGTAGAACAAAAGAGAAACGGATACTTACTGTCTGAGAAAACAATTGAAACCAATAACAAGGAATATCTCGGAAACGGTTACCTCCACAACCAAAATGTGTGTTTTGACAATGTCTACATTTTCTGTGTAGCAAGTTTTGGTCTATCTCTTACGGTTTAGCATTTAAGCAAAATTCGCCAAAATTCATCCAGAATAAAGAGGTCTTCAGAGGCTATTCCCAGGAAATTCAAGATATACATTTTATTTGGTATGTAAATATCTTTAACATACAGGATTTTAATCAAAGTGGTTACAGTCAATCTTTAGAAAATCAAAATTTTAGATATTTTTTCCATCTAAAGGATAGTTGCGGGTGGGGAGATTTTCTTAAAAATCCTCGTGTCGCATCCTTGGAAGAAACCAAACCTACATACCGAGTTTGATATTTAACGGTCTTTTCGTTTTTAAGCATACACAAACGGGCCTTTTTCTGAAAATGATTTTTCTGGATTCAGGAGGCCCTAAAATATTTATTTTAGGTGAAATCTCGGTATCGAATTTTTGAGTGGAATAGAATACCTCCTCTATACACCATAGTACGTATACAGAAAACAAAAATAGCTAGAAAAATCGGATGTGTTCCATTCACATGACTTTCTCTACATCGCTGCAACAAACTATTCTATTTACTTCATCTAATCGAGAAAAAACTATCAGAAATAGTCTCATAACTAGGTTCCTTGTTAGTAGAAGCGAAATAAGGGGCTACCATAGGTTAAAGTGATAGTCAAAAGCTGATTCCTATGTAAGTGAAATTCCTTTGTTTGTAAGGACACGAGTTCACAAACTACTGTACCAGAAAAGTATTACTTTTTATAGCTGAAACCAAAAACAAGTAATATCTCAAAAACAATCAACTCTCGAAAAAAATGTATATAACATATTGTGTGTTTTAAGGTGCTCTACATTTGTTGTGTGGTAAGTTTTTTTCCATCTCTTACGCTTTAACAGTTATGCAAAATTCCGTAAAATTGACACAGAATAAAGTAGTCTTCAGAGGCTATTCCCAGAAAATTGAAAATATATATTGTATTTGTCAGGTAAATATCTTTAATATACGATATTTTAATCAAAATCGTTAAAGGTCATTTTTTAGAAAATCAAAATTGTCTTAAACAGTTCCACGTAAAGGGTAGTTTGGAGTGGAGGGATTTTTCTCAAAATCTTCGTGTCGCATCCTTGGAAGATACCAAACTTAAATACCAAGTTTGGTATTTAAAGTTCTTTTCGTTTTCTAGCTATGCACACACATACACATATATGCATATAGTTTTCTAAAAATATTTTTTTTGGATTCAGGGGGACCCGAAACATATATTTCCGGTGAAATCTCGGTATCGAATTTTTGGGTGAATTACAATACCTTCTCTATACACTATGTATATAGTACGTGTAGAGAAAGTAAAAATGTAGATCTCGTAAATACTCAGAATTCATGTCAAACATTCTTTTCTTGCGGAGCTAACCACTTCGGAAATATTGTTTGTTGTACGTTTACATGTCCAATACACATGTTTTACTGGAATGAGAAGGACTACTCATTCCGTTTACTTCTAGTCAAGCAAAAATAACGTAATTTCAGTACCATCAAAGTACGGTCGGCTTTTAAGACATTTGAATACCGCTTTAGCTTATTGAATCTTCTTATTCATCTTGTACAAGAAATAATATGCTAATAAAACAGTATTTCTGCTAATATTTGTCCTGATAAGTATGGAGAAGATGTTCAAACTTTTGTAAGAGTAGTTTTGTTCAGCATTGGTAGAGAAAATTATATGAATGTACCACATCCATTTTCTTTTTGCTTTCTTTAGCCCGATTGTAGTGTACATAGTGGATAGAAAAGCTATTGTGTTCCTCCCAAAATTAGATATCGAGGTTTTACAGTAAACACATGTTTTGAGTCCCAAATACGTGTTTGAAGACTCCCTGAAAAAAAAAATTTAAAAACATGTCCCTGTGTGTGTGTGTGTGTGTGTGTGTGTGTGTGTGTGTGTGTGTGTGTGTGTGTGTGTGTGTGTGTGTGAGCTGCATAGCTTAAAAACGAAAGTCGGTTAAATACCAAAGTCGTATTTTATGTTCTGCATCCTCCAAGGATGCGAAAGGAAGATCATCAAGAAAATCCCCCCACTCCCAACTACCCTTTATATGAAACATTTTTGGAACATTTTAATTTTCTCAAAAATGACTCTAACGATTTCACTAAAATGTCAGATGTAAGATATTTTTATGACACGCGAAACGTATACCTTGTGTTTTCTGGGAATAGCTTTTGAAGACCTGTCCTTTCTGGTTAGCCTTTGCACAATTGGTAAACCGTAAGAGATAGACAAAGCCTTACTACACAAAAAATGTATATCTCACTGAAACACAATTTTTGTCGCATACTTTTTTTTTTTTTTTTTGTAGAGTTGACCGTTTCCGAGACGCTTCTTATTATTGATTTCAGTTTTAAAATGCTTGATCTTTTCACATACGGGAATTTGTCAACTCCTGGTTATGCAAACAAACGGATTTCAAATCCATAGCAACCAGTTTTTACAAGGAAGCAAGTAATAAGACCAGCAGTAGAATTAGCATGAAGTAGAAAGAAAAGTCAGCTTTTTAGCAATACTTTCTTACAGAGGTGAAGAGAAAGTAACGTGAGCAGAATACATCAGATTTTTCTTGTAGGATTTGGGGCGAATAAATCAGAAATTTTCGTAGCTGGAGATATAACAGTAGTAATAAATAATGTTTTAAAATACTACTGATAATCTACTACTATAATAATAATGATGATAATGATAATAATAATGTTATTAATATTAAAAAATATCAGCAATGACAATAATAACAATTACAATAATGACAGCAACAAAAATAACAGTAATAATAATAAAAACAAAAATAATAAAATAATTATAGCAATAATAAAAATAACAATAACAGTAATAATAGCAATAATAATAGCAATAATAATAATAATAATAATAATAATGATACGTAAGGAATTTTGAAGCGGAAGAGGGATGTTTTCCTGACGGAACATTGCAACCCTAATTGCGGGGCTCGAAGTCAACTCCACAGATTGCCCTATCTAAGAACTGCGGAAGGAGCAAAGAACTTAAATAGTGGGAAGAAACAATTTCTAGGACGCCGGTAGATGTCACTAATGATATACTGCTGTTTACGTGTCGCCAGAAAGCGTGCTGAACGTGTATTACTTCCAGTCTGCAAGGCAGAGGTCACGTATGCCAGCTACACTGTAATATCTGGTTTTCTATCGTTTTAATGACTTCTAATCCGGCTTGCTCAGTTATATGTCTCTGCGAGAATAGTTTCAAAGTTTTTGTTTTGTGACTAACACAGGAGGAAAAGAGTTTTTGGAACTCGGGTTAGATTTTATCGTGATGGGCACGCTATGTATCAACCAGTCATTTTGGGAAGAGAAATGGTACACTCTGCATACATTTTCCTAAAGAGCTGTTTGTTTCTCCAATTTTTGGAAACCCAGAAACAGCATGCATCGTTCAGTCAGGTTAAAATTTAAATTCTAAATACTTGTTCGTTATATTCTCCAGAGAATTAATTTAATCATACAACCCTAGAGTTGGCAACTTCGCCCAAATACTCGTTTCAGTTTAAACTGGTCAGTTGAATAAAAATCAGTAAACTCTTATAAGTAAGTAATTGACAAGGAAAATTAAGACTGATCAGTAAAAGTAATTACTGATTTTTAAATGAATAACAGTTTATTTTTATTGATTAGTAATGCCTTAGAAAATTGTCAGTATAAACTTAATAAACAAATGAATAGTAGGCCTTGCTATGGAGGAGCATATCTACGTGTGTACAAAGTGACCAATAACTGAAAGACATTTAAAGCGACGAGACAATTTTTCTTTCTCTGCTTGAATTTCAAATTTCAGATTAGAAATCTTATCCAGTCATTGGCCTTTGCTTCAATTCAATTTGCTACGATATCTATGGTCTTGCACACCGTAGAATGGTGAATACCAAAATCTCCTACAACTGGATCAACTAAACAGCGTAAAAAAGGTTTATTTAACTATGCTGCACCTCTTGTTTCGAATAATATTTGATAAAAAGTTTATGCTTTCAAAAATTAGAAGCTTCTATGATTCATCCCTTCTCTTATTGGGTAAAAATGCTGTCACAGCTATTTTCAGCTACTTTTGCAAATCAATTATACAGCAAACTTAAAAAGTATTTCAGCAAATACTTAACTCGACAAGTAATCACTGAATGTTATTTAAATAAATTTTAAGTATTTGCTGGCAAAACTAGTAATTATGAATATGTAAAAGTAATAACCTATCAGCAATCAGTAAAGTCTGAACTGTAAGTAATTATTATTTATTCATTTTTTATCAGTAATGACTTAAAATAATTAGTAAAAGAATTTATTGATTTTTCAAATGACCCTTTATATGTCATCCCCTCTGTGTCTGGTACTCTTTCCTAGTTCCTGTCTCTTCTAGCTGGACGTAATTTGTTTTAACTTTCTCTACTTCCTTCATAGCAGAGAAGGCATTGCGTTCCACCAGAAATTCGACCAAAGTTTCACTGGAAATACAAATTTTACGTGTGTGTGTCTTAGCCGGATAACTCCAAAACGATCGTCGGTTAAATACAGAAGTTGATATTTAGTTTCAGCATCTTCCAAGAATGCGCACGAAATTGTTCAAGAAAACCTCCCCAAACCAAACTACTCTTTACATGGAAAAAAACTAGAAACTTTTATTTTCTCAAACATGTCCAGTGATTTTGATTAAAATACTGTATATTAAACATACATACACGGTTTTTAAATTGTTTCTGCTTTAACTACTTGGTCATATCGCGACGAATCTTTTAGGTGAGATACCGCTGATCGGTATGTGGTGGGTGGTAAGACTTCAAGGCCTCTTCCCGGTACCCCGATACACATTCGTTTCCCGCCAAGCAGATGGCTTAACTGCTTTCACCACCCGCAGGCAGATTGCGGAGTACAACCAGCATTAGAGGTCTTATCCCTATATACCATGTCATTTTACTCCTCGGAAAGAAAGTGACTTAGGTTTCTTTTGGTAGTGTTTAACGCCCGCTTTTACTACTTGTGGCACCGCAGACGATGTACTGGTTTTATATGAAATGAAGATGGAGCACCGGTGGAATGCGATGGCGGGGGAAACCGGCGCCACTTTTTCCACCACAAATCTCATATACGGTCTAGGTGAGAGGCGAGGTCTAACCACTCGGCCACGGCGCGCAGGTGGTGGTGGTTCCTGCAATTGCTTACCTGCACTAAAACGAAGAAAAGTAAGACATTGAGACCTTGTAGAAATGATTGTAGAAAATTTAGGAAGTCATTTAGAATTCTTAGAAAATAAATGCAAGGTGTTATTTTGAGGTAAATAGTCTGACCTCGGATAAAGTTGAGTTTATAAACTATCATCCTTCGCCATTCTTCCCTTTGAGTATACGCTTCAACATGAAATGACTGACCCTCTTTAATTTTTTATGTGCAATGAAATGAATAGCTGGCTGCCATTAACCGTAATAGACAATAAAGTGTTCGCATCAGTGAGCAGTTAACCTGACAGTTGGTCATAAATAAAAATGCCTCTAAGCCGTTCGCTTTATGACATTAGCTACTGCTGCACCTTTGCTATTGTTTTTGCTCATAATGCATCACATAGTTCTTATTGGGATCTGTTTTATGCATTATTCTTCGACGTGATGCATGCCCCTTCTTTGTAAATCGCTGCGTGTGCAACCACGTTGTGCTGTTTACCATGTATGTACATTCATAAATGCATAATGCATTTAAAATAGCTGCAACAGCGAAAACGGACTCTTCATTACCAAAGATAACAACAAAAAAATGTAATGTGTTCCAGTCACATGACTTTCTCTACATCTCCGCAACAAATTATTGTTAAAAAGTTTATGCTTCTATTTACTTCACTCTAATCGAGAAAAAATTAGCAGAAATAGTCTTATTACTTGATTCCTTGTAAGTAGAAACGAAATAAGGTAGTACCATAGGTTAAAGTGATAGTCAAAAGCTGGTTGCTTTCTGTCTGGACTTCCTTTGTTTTTATGGACAGGAGTTGACAAATTCCTGTATGAGGAAAGTAAGTTTTTCAAAGTTGAAACCAAAAACATACAATATATCAAAAACGATCAACTCGAGGAAAAAGATGTATATGACATAAATTGTGTGTTTTATTCTGATCTACATTTTTGTGTAGTAAGTATTTGTCTATCTCTTACGGTTGGCCAGTTATGCAAAATTCAGTAAAATTCATCCACAGTAAAGTAGTCTTCAGAGTCTATTCCCAGAAAATTCAAGATATACATTTTATTTGTCAGGTAAATATCTTTAATACACGATATTTTAATGAAAATCGCTAGAGCCAGTTTTGAGCAAATCAAAATTTTCGAAAAATGTTCCATGCAAAGGGTAGTTGAGGGGGGGGTGTGGGATTTTCTTGAAAATCTTCATGTCGCATCCTTGGAAGATATCAAACCTAAAACCCAAGTTTGGTATTCAACGGTCTTTTCGTTTTTGAGCTATGCTACACACACACACACGCGCGCGCGCGGACACTTGTTTGTTGGATTCAGGGGGTCTCAAAAATGTATTGCCGGTGAAAACTTGGTATCGAATTTTTGGGTGCATTACACCCAATAACTTCTATACCTTCTCTATAGACTATGTACATAGTACGTGTAGAGAAACTAAAATTCTGGTGTGTTCCATTTACAAATTATTGTTAAAAAGGTTACTATTCTATCTACTTCATGCTAATTGAGATAAACATTAGCAGAAATGATTTCTTGTAAGTTGAAGGGAATTAAGGGAGTACACTAGACTAAAGCGATAGCCAAATATTTTAAAAGCTGGTTGCTATGTGGATGAAATCCGTTTCTTTGCTCTGCCATAAGTTGACAACAAATACCAATGAATATCTAAAAAATAGTCAACTCTACGAAAAACCAGTATATGACATAAACTGTGTGTTTAAATGAGATCTACATATTTTGTGTACTAAGATTTTGTCTATCTCTTCTGATTTACTAGTTATGCAAAATCTAGCAACATTCTTTCATGATAGAGAGGTCTTCAGATACTATTTGAAGATAAACGTTTAATTTGACATGTAAATATCTTTAATATACGGTATTTTAATCAAAATCGTTACAGCCATTTTTGAGAAAGTCAAAATTTTCGATGGTGTTTCAATATAAAGCATAATTTGGAGTTCCTTAAAATCTTCATTTTGTACCCTTGGAAGATATTAAAACTTAAATACCAGTTTGGTGTTTTACCGACTTTTCGTTTTTGAGTTATCGTGTTCACACACACACACACACAGACACACACACACACACACACACACACAGGTTCCTATTTCTAAAAATGCTTTTATTGGATTCGGTGGACCATGTACATTTCCGGTGAAATCTCAGTATCGAATTTTCTGTGGAATGCAATACCTTTTCTATACACCATTTGCATAGTACGTGTAAAGAAAATAAAAAGATACATATACAAAGAACGAACACAAAAACATATCAGAACAGTTAAACGTATATAACAGTTGAAGTCTTTCAATAAATTTCCAGAAAATATTGAAAAACAGAGAACCTTTAAATCAGAAGCAACCTGTTGGGTTACCAGTTCTACAGAATAGGTGAATTTGATGATTTAAGCACTTTTACCTTATTTAATGTTTAATGTTTATCTAATCATTTTTCATTTCATTTTAATTTTTATTTAATTTTTGTATAATGTGTACTTTAGTTTTAAGATGTTTGATGCATCATCAGTTTATGGGCAATGCTCAGTATTATAATCACATTTTAATGAATAAATAAAACAAAACAAAAATAAAGTACGTGTTTTTTAAGGTTCGTCTCCATACGAAAATGTCGACCTTCACCAATTTTACTTTCTCTATATGTACTATGTACATAGTGCATAGAGAAGGTATTGTATTTCACCCAAAAATTCTCCACCAATATTTCACCGGAAATACAAGTTTTAGAGTGCCCTGTATAAAAAAAAATTAGAAACAGGTCCGCGTGTCTGTGAATACGATAACAACTAAAAAATAAAAAGTCGGTAAAATACCAAACTTGGTATAAAGTTAAGTATCTTTCAAGGATGCAACACAAAGATACACGAAGATTTTGACGAAAATCTTTGAAAAAATTTCGAAAATTCTGATTTTCTCAAAAATAGCTCTTAACGATTTTAATTAAAGTACCTACCATACATATACAAAAGATATTTATATGTCAAATAGAAAGTATATCTTGAATTTTCTGGGAATGACCTCTGAATACCTCTTTATTCTGGCTTTTGCATTGCTAGTAAACCGTAAGAGATAAACAAAAACTTACTACACAAAACATCTGGATACCGTTAAACCACATAATTTAAGTCATATACGGTTTTTTCGTGGAGTTAACCAGTTTTGAGACATTCTTTGTTGATTCAGTTTTTAAATACTTGAAACTTTACACATATGGGAATTTATCTACTCTTGACAATACAAAAGAAAGGAGTTCAGTCACATGCAACCAGTTTTTAAAATATTTGACTATCGCTGTGGTCTAGGGTATTCAATTATTTATCTTCTACTTACAAGAAAGCATTTCTGCTAATATTTATCTCGACTAGCATGAAGTAAATAGGAGCATAACTTTTCACAATTTTATACACAGATGTAGAGAAAGCCATGTGAATGGAACACATCAGATTATCTAGTGTTATGCATACTACAGATTTCCCCTAACATCTCATGATGTTTAAATTAATTTACGTATTCATTAAATTCACGTAGTTCCATACACGTATTCTCAGAATACAATAGTATAATTATGATACAAAACTGAGACAGCATTAAAGGCTCACTGGCATAATAAACTTTAAACTGCCCTACTGCTCCGTATTTGGCGTGTGGATTCCTTCTGATACTAAGAGTTGCGGAATTCAACAGGGCTATTTCAAGTAAAACCTGCCAATGGGAAACTAGCGATAGATAACTTCGTTTTACCCAAGGGAACCTCTGCTCTTATGAGCTAATTGCGTCATCTAGTCGTGTTACCCCGCCTCCTTCGTTTTGTGTATGGCCGGGTAGGAAGCATTTCAAACTTTCAGTGGCGTTTAAGAGAACGGTTCGACTCTCGACACGTTGACAGGTTTCAAGCGAACCAAACATATCGTATTCCAGAAAAAATTGGAGGAAGAATATTTTTTTGTTAAATGTGAAATATCTTATTCACTTAGTTTGGGTTTCGATATAATATTAAAGAAGGTCGAAAAATGCATCATACTGATTATGGTAAACATTTTTTATCAGGAAACAGCTCTTGAATTTGAATTAATTTTTCCCGCAAAGACGCTCCCCACGATCTTCAAATTGAACTAGTTGCTTTGCAAAAGTCAACATTCATTAAATATTCTCAGAAAAAAGACAGATTTATCTGTTACTAATGAAAGATTTCCCAAATTGGGATTTTTTCCTGGAAAGTGTATATTAATATTTGGTTCTAAATATCTTTATGAACAGATGTTCTCGAAAAGTAATCAAATGAATGCAAATATGTAGTAGAGAACGGAGGGCAGGATCATTTGATCTACCTTTCAAGACACTGTTCTTCATCCCTGTCGGCAAATATTGATGAAATAGTTACAAGAAAATGACAACCTAGTCACTAATAAGAATGGCGTGCAAGTATTTGTACCATCCGATAAAAAATTAAGGTGCCCCCGCCACTGATAGAACGCAACATCATAGAGAGGTTTTGCCTGCCGCTACCAAACAAATGGGTGGAGGTAAATCTATCTTCCCCTCTATCGCTGTGTATATATATATATATATATATATATATATATATATTTTTTAACAGTAACGGAGTCTGATCAGGACTCCGGTACTGTATCCCTATTTACATTTCCCCCCGTAAGTTTTACTGATTACTGGTTTACTGGTTTTACTGTTTCTTTTACAAACATATACACATTGCACAAACATATAACATCCATGCCCAAGGCGGGACTCGAACCCACGATCCCCTGCCCACGAAGCACCAAAGCGAGACGCCATATTGGGCACCTGTGGTTTTACGTATCTCATTGGGAACGACTAGCCTTGCGATAAGCAAGAGGGGTAAAATGAAGATCCCTTAGCCATTTTCCCACTTACAGGTTATAACTTGCAATAGCTCCGTTTAGTTCTGCAACTTTTAAGGCACAAAGAAATATCTTTAAGTGCCAAATATGGTGCATTTGGGCCACCTGGTATACTAAAATCATTAATCTTAAATAAAGTATGGTTTATAAAACTATGAAAGGTTCCCAAAATCTTTAGCTACCGCCATGCGCAGAATAAAGGCGTCAACAAAGCGTGTGCGAACACACAAATTGTATCATGAAATATTGTTAAACTGATGTTGTAAAAATGTGATTTAATGTTAAATTGTTACAAGGCAGACAAATCTTAAATTCTTATCTCAGCTGACTGAAGTAAAGTTAATACTTTAAGAAATCTGATGTGCTCCATTCACATGACTTTCTCTAGCTGTTTTACAAATAAACTTCTTACAAAAGATTATTATTTTTTCTACTCCATGCTAAGATATTGCGGTGAGTGGTTAGACCGCTCACCTCCCATCTAGGCGGCCCAGGTTTGATCCCAAGCGTCCGGATGTGGGATTCGTTGTGGATGAAGGGGCGTCTGAGTGGGTTTTCTCCGGGTCCTACAGTTTCCCCCACCACTCATTCCACTAATTAATCTATCATCACCTTTCCATTTATCAATTTCGCTTATATTTCATATCATCCACTTCCACGTGTTGACGCCTGGCCACGGGCCGACCCCTCGTAACAGGCTCTCCATTCTGTGGTTTCGTGCCATTGACTCCCCGACAGGCTTTTAACCCTTAGGCATTGACTTGTCAGGTCTACAAATACGGGGAGGGTAAGTCGATTACGACAGCTAATCTAGATAAGTGTTATTCAGCAGAATGTTCTTGTTACATAGTTCTTTGCTAAAACAATAATAAAATTGTTGAAAAGTGTCGCTATGTGATTATCATTGAAATTCACTTTATGCATGGCCAGGAGTAAAATAAAAGGAACATAGGTAACTTCCTGTCTGACAGAAGTATAAGTATTTTAAAATTGAAATCAATAACAAGGAATAGCTTCACAATAAAAATATTAAGGACAGAAATTGTGTTTTGACGACATCTACATTTTTATGTAGATTAGTCTACTGTCTATTTCTTACAGTGACAGTTACGCAAGTCATCCAGAATGAGAGGTCTTTAGAGACTATTCTCATACAATTCAAAATATACGTTTCGTTTGTCATTAGGCATCTTAAATATATAGTATTTTAGTTAAAATTGTTAAAGCCATTTTTGAGAAATCATAATTTTCCGAATTTTTCCATGTAGAAGGTAGTTTGGGTAGGGGAGATTTTCTTCAAAATCTTTGTGTCGCATCTTTATTTTTGGTTATCGTGTTCATAGCCGCACACATACATACTCCGGCCTTTTCCTAACAATGCGTTTTTGGAATCAGGGGACCCTTAATGTGTACTTCCAGTAAAATCTCAGTATCGACCTTTGGGTGGACTGTGTACTAAGTAGAGAAAAAATAATTAGACGAATTTTGAACGATTGCCACAAAATCACTCGCATTGGAGGAATTTATCCAAAGCAAATGAACTGAAACACGCAACATTTCAGTGGCAGAGCTAAATCGTATCACTCTAATGTGTTTACTCGATACAGTACTTGTTTTGTTGTTGAAGGACATTTCCAGTATTTACTATGCAGGTTCACAATAATAAAGATTTCGAAAAGAAAACAATAATGCTGACATGACCACTCGAGCATGACCTGATGCTCGGACGCAGAATATTAACCAATTGCGACTACTGCGAGGATGTTGTGTTTATATACTTAACTATAATTACGATCATAATTCTAAAACTTAACTTTGTTCTTCCTCTGCCTTTCACAGATTAGACCTATATACCTGTCCTGGCCGCAGCATTGCAGCTTCTAGTTCAGTTTTAGATTTGACTCTGCCATTGGTCGATTGGCCAACATGGCTGCTCATGCGCAAGCAGACAGAACGAACGGAAGACTGCATTTTGCATTGGAAAGAAGAACCGATTTTTAGAAAGTCCATTTTTACCAGTTATTACTTTCTCTAGCCCCATATGTACAATGTACATAGGGCTAGAGAAGTATTGTATTCCACCCAAAAATTCGATGCCGAGATTTCACCGGAAATACATGTTTTAGGACCCCCTGTATTAAAAAAAAAAGCATTTTCAGAAAAAGGTCCGTGTGTGTCTGTGAACACGATAACTCAAAAACGAAAAGTAGCTAAAATACCAAACTTGGTATTTAAGTTTAGTATCTTCCAGGGATGCGACACGAAAATTTTGAGAAAAATCCCCCCACCCCAAACTACCCTTTTTTCGAACATTTTTATTTTCTTAAAAATGGCTCTAACGATTTTGATTAAAATTTCGTACATTAAAGATATTTACACGACAAATAAAATATATATCTTGAATTTGCTGGGTATAGCCTCTGAAGACTATTTTATTCTGGATGAATTTTACGGAATTTTGCATAACTGCAAAACTGTAAGAGATGGACAAAAACTTACAATGGAATCTAGGAATATAAAAATAACTAAAAGTATATAAAATAGAACCAATGTTTTTCTTCATTCTTAACAAGTTTGAATTTTGAACAAATTTCTTTTTTGGGGAGGAGGGGCCTTTGTTTATTTTTACTTAATTCATCCCTTACCTACTCATCCAATGTAGAGCAGCTTAAAACACACAATTTATGTTATATACATTTTTTTCGCGGAGTTCATCGTTTTTTAGACATTCCTTATTTTTGGTTTCTGCTTTGAAAAACTATACTTTTCTCAAACAGGAATTTCTCCACTGCTGTCCATACAAACAAATGAACTTCAGTGGCATAGCAACCAGATTTATCACTTTAATCTATGGTACTCTGTTATTTCGCTTCTACTTACAAAGAAGCAATTAATAAGACTATTTCTGCTCATTTTTTTCTGATTAGCATGAAGTAAATAGAAGCATAAGCTTTTTAAGAATAATTTGTTGCAGAGGTGTAGAGAAAGGCATGTGAATGGTACACATCAGATTTTTTCGATCCAGTTCATTTACATACACCTAGCCTAACCTCGACGAAATCTCGAAACCTATCGTTCACCTGTCACGTAGCCATATTGTGTCCGTAACCAATAGGAAAGCTCAGGAAAGAGCCTTAGTCTAATACTGAACTAGAATCTGCAATCTCGTGTCCTGGCCTCAGTTCCATCTTTTAACCGGATATCTTGTGTCCTACTTTAGTTTGGGATCCTTATTTCTTACATTCGTTTCAGATTTTCCTTCCATTTTTATTTGTGTTCTTTCATTGTATTACTGTAACAATACTGTAACCTGTCTAACATTGTCATTAGGAGTCCTGTCTATCATATTGCAACTTTAGCTGATCGTAGAAATTTCCGTCTGAATATGGTTGAAATCTTTGCTCAAAAACCTTAAATACGTCTTACGGCACAAAAATGTAGAAGTAATACTAGTAATACAACAATTGAATCACACAATCAGATGTCGTGTGACCTACATGCTCTTTAAAATTAGTTGAATTGAAAATATAATCTCCCCCTATTTTACATCCACAACACTGGAAATACACACATACACGCGCACGCGCTGCATCAACAAAACAAACAAATGAACAAAAGAAACATCCAAGCACTCTAAATTACAACTACACCCATGTTTTTACACATATAATGTAACATGTCTAGCCCGCCTGTGTAGTTTGGTGGTAGCGTGTCTGCCTCACATTCAAAGGTCGTGAGTTCGAATCTCGCTTAGGGTAGGTTACCCGGATAAGGTTTTTTCGGGGTTTTCCCTTATCCTGAGATGACGAATGTCGAGTAACTTTAACCTCCGTAGACCCCGAAATCATTTGAGCATCATATCACCAATTTCATTCATCGTCCGATATGACCAACCAGGTTAAAGGACGTTAAACTAAAATAATAATAAAAAAAAGCATGTCTTTAAATTATTTACACAAACTCCTTATCTCTTAACACACGCAGGTACTTCTATTAGAAGTGGCTTTCAAATAGGATGAAATTTGTCCTTGAGCGCCACCAGACCGGCAGCCAATCGGTGTGCTGTTCTGTTGACATACTGCATTCGCGCTTAACTGGGGAGTATATTCAAATGTTGCACAAAATAATTCACAAGGAAGCTAAGGAGTAATGTTCATAGCAGAACCTGAAAACCACAGATTTTTAGCTCTAATAGTTTTCAAAATACACATCAGTAAACATTACGTCACCAGACAGATTTGCATGCTCAGTGTGCGAGTGAGAGGGAAATGTGAAGAGAACAGGGATAGCGACCTGGCAACGCAGAGCACGATAACGCATCTCAGCGTAGAACTCTTCCCATTTGAAAAACTCTTCCCAAGAATGGCCAGCATGCTGTCCTCCGTCTGTATGAAGCTGAAAATCCGGTAACAATTTTTTCCTAGCATCCTCATCCTCACGGAATCTGACAAGAAGCTATTACAGTGACTGTCATTTGTAATTATGTGTTATTTTTTGCATCTTGGCTTACAGAGTAGCTTTCTGCACTAAATTGTTCAACTTGGGTTTGTTACATTTATTTAAATTTAGTGTAGTGCTTTTATTGGCTGTTCTGTATTATTCTTAAAATGTTTTGTGCTAAATTTATAAAGTTTCTTGCATGTATAAAGTAGTTTTAAAAAACCTTTATGGTTATTTCTTTGCACGTGCAAGGGTTAACATAATGATACAATTAAATCTAGTAAAAAATTCTCGCATTTTAAATGTTTCGAGGCATTACATCTTATGCTTCTGCCAAAATCACCTCTGTAAACTCCTGGCGCTCCAACACCATGATTTCCTCTGAGGAACTATAAAAACAGTCACAAGCTAATCTTCACACACCAAAGAAATTGAAATATTCAGAAAGAAATTGCCTCATTAATTGTTGAAAGTTGTTTTGAGAATTGCCTATAAATATAGGGGTCATGTATCAGAGAAAGTGGCATCTAGGTGAGAAGGGTGTATATCAATCTCATGTTCAGCTACATAAATACTAACACTTAAGAAGGTGATAGTTTGAGCCTCAAGAATTTATGAAAAATATTTTTAGCCGCAAATGAGAGCCGGCCATTAACTCGCTTCGAGACATTTGAATAGCGGGAGTACTGTGGCTCAGTCAAAAACTATTTAGTTTTAAGTAATATAGGCTGATGAAATGTAGAGAGACAACATTAAATCTGTGTTGCTATGAATTATAAGACCATAAGGCATTTGCAGTGATTTCCTTTGTAGATTGCATATCTAATTATCTAGTGTGCTAAATAATATGAGCCAAACTGCTTCATGAGATTTCAGCTTGCAAGAATCAGAACTAAACCAGTTTCCCCTAATATTATATAAACCTTATGATAGAAATTACAATGGCTGAAACTAGGACCTTGTGGTAAGCAACTGGTATTCAATATCAACAAACACCTCCTACCATGCAAAGGTGCAGGCTCTGACTACAGTTTTTGCATTATATCTGCAGACCTAGTTGATCACGGATATAACATTACTTTCAGGAATAGCCAAATAAAATATTAAATGTTGCTTTAACTGTGAAAATTTATAATTGGATAAAGAAAGGAAAAGTCCCAAGAATGTGGGACTTTTTTATGCAAAGAAATATCGGGTGAAAAAGAGACACAAAAAATTTGTAATTTAATCCTAAATTATTTAAATAGCATTTAAATGAATATGTAATATTAATGTGTGGATAACTGTTGTTTTGTCTAAGAAGCAGAGTATTGTGAGAGAACCTTTCATGGCGTTAGTTCCGCCGGAGTTAGACGTATCAGACGTATATGTATGATTCCCACCGGGTTACTCGTAAAAGTGTATTTGTTAACGAGAGGACATCAGCTTCTATTTATTATTTTGGAGTTAATAAACTAATGGCATTAAGATTAAAAGTAGATTTATTATTTAGTAAATAAGCACAAGTGACGTTAACTGCGAGACCGCGAGCTGAGATAAGAAAAGAGTTTACATTGTTCTACACTGCAGCTAAGTCGAGGTATTAATGTCATAGCCACATTAAAGTAGCTAACTTGTAAATGAACTTTAAAAAATAGCAAAATGCTAAAACAATACAATTTGTCACACAGGACACAACGGGTTCCAAGTTCAGAGCTTTAGATATCGCTTTAGGTATCGCACTGCGTCTTTCCATCTGAGATTTTCTAATGTATACAAGCACTTACCTTTGGCTGATTGCGATCTGCCAATTTCATGTCGCCCAACACACTCAATGATGTAACTTTTCATTTTCTATAACGTTGTATTACACTCTGGAGTATTCTAAAATACTCAAGTAATTTGAATTCAATGCAGCTAATTTTCTTGTAATTATTAAACACGAACTTAAGAACCGCTATCGTATAATAAACATATAAACATACCTTATAGTTCACAGATGCAAAGTCATTTGTGCACAGCATTAATTGATAATAGAGCAAAATGGTAATCGTGGCAACTGTTAGTATATAAATAACTTACATAGTTTCTGTTAAATCAAAATATTCAGTTTCGCCAAGGGGTTGTAAGCTCTAAATGTAATAATTTGAAACATTGAGTTCTTATCTCACCTACCTATTTGACGTAAGAAGATTAAGGTTATTCATGCATGAAATTTGATCAAAATTGTGAAAAATTAAAAAAAAAAAAATATTCATGTTAAAAATTGTATGAATTTTGCCCACTTTATCTACCAAGTAAATGAAGGTAAAAGGTTATGCTTATCAATAGGCTCTCCAACATTAAATCTTACTTTCTCGCAAACATTTTTCCAATGCTTTTCCATACTCAAAATGTTTCACATGATGCACGTTTTCATAAACTTGTTTCAACAATTTTTTGCTGGCTCTCAAGGCAAATTCAATAAAATGGTAATATACTTTTTCGAAATAATGATCCAGTTTTTAGAAATCAATTGTTAAATTTTGAAAAAAAATTAAGTGTTTAGAAGAAATCCGAAAAGTAATGATTTCTCTATTCTGATTAGAACAAAATATATAGTACGAATGATCTATTTGTAAATTAAGTCTCTGTTAAACCTAGAAATGATATATGAATGCTTTTAAAAATGCATCACTTGGCTCATTTTTATTAGAACAATCAGTTTGTACGATAAAATTATTTACATAATCATGCAAGCTATAATTTTGATTCATAGCAAAAATATCACTATTTTGTATAATTGGTGTAAATTTCAAAAGATTATCTTGCATATTGTGATATTTTCCAAATCTTACAGTAATCATCATGTAGGAACGTCTCTACAGAGGAGGACACAGGGTGAAAGAAAAGAAACATATGATATGGAAATTGCTTTTTAAAAGCTGTTATATACAGTCATGTTGTACAATCCTGGACGTCCATTACTGACATCTGCTCCACTAGATTTGATGTTGGAGGCCTGGACGCGTTTCAACACACTTCATTGTCATTTTCTTGCAGGTTAGAATACGTCTGAGGTAGCTGGAGAGCTTCAGCATCTAATATGGGTGCCATTCTGATCGGAAGGATCCAAAACTAGCAAACACTTCCGAAACGTTCCAATGGAGGTCGCCAAGGTTGCGCAAGAAGAAGCCAGATGTCAATGAATTCCGTTTTTTACCACTTGATGTCGCTGCAATCAGAATGACACCCATATTAGACGCTGAAGCTCTCCAGCTATCTCAGACGTATGCTAAATTGCAAGAAAATAACAATGATTGTCCAGCCATCAACATCAAATCTAGTGGAGCAAGTGTCAGTAACGGACTTCCAGACTTGTACAATATGAGATGGATAAAATGTTCAGTACATCACTGTCAGTTGTAGCAGTCGTCTTTGAATGTCGTAGTTCAATTTCTGTCTGAATTACCCTTTGTGAAAAGTTTGCCGTTGTTGGTACATGTTCCAGGTGTGCAGTATCTCCGCGACTGTCCAGTGGAACCTCACATTCCGGTGTATATGGTGGTGGGAGGTAGTTTTGGTACCCTCAAGATGGCCTGGTTGCTGTGGCGACAGGTTCGCTCGAGACGCTACGAGCGTCTCGACTTGACAACTCCGCTACAGGAAATAGATGCTGGGATGAGCGCCGGGACGCGCGTCATCTCGGCAGCTCTCACAGTGTTCCTCATCGTTTGGTTCGCGCTGGGCAACTACTGGATCCTTCACATCGCCTGGCCGGATTACGAGCTCAAGCTGTACGATCCAAACCGATGGTGCCACAAGACACTCTACATCTTTGCTGTAGTACATCTCGCTATTCTGTACGGCATCATGGTGCTCCTCGTTTTGTTTGCTTTATCCCTGTCACTGTGCCAGTTACTGGCCTGTCCCTTCTTTATCCGATACAAGTAGGGGCACGCCCCAGCTGTGGTTGTGGAGGACACCGCAGTCTAGCTGAGGTGTCTCCTAACAGGTACCTGCAATTTTCTGTGCTCACCGGCCACTGCAGCCTTTGCTGCACTTACAGATGCTCAGCACGTAATGGGGCTCAGATAGCGACTGGTATTTTCCTTTGGTTTACTCATGGGTTTTGGATAATTAATGAATAAACGCATAGTGAGTCACTGTGAGAGAACGGTGCACTGCCGCAAAGGAATAGAACACAAGCAGCTTTGAATCTAGACATTCTGGGAAGGTCGCGTCTTGGCAACAATTTGAATCAAGACGCGGCCATCTCGGAAGACCTAGATACGATTGACACCAGCCGGCGAAGCTTAAGCAATGAATTAACACAAACACCATTAATGTTTTTTATGGAGTCATTTTTATTCCCGGTGTGCCATAAATTACAAAAACGCAATTATTAGCGTATAGTTGTGTAATTTTTATGTATTTAATTTAATATACTCTTTCAAAGACTATTCTTTTACTTGCTTCGATTGATCTTGTTAATATGCTGGAGGAGTCTAAATTATCTATTTTAAAATAAGAAAATATTTGAATGAAAATTTTATTTCAGGCTCCACGAGGTCTTAATCGCTTAATAACAAATGTTTCATCATAAGCGATGTTATTTTTGTATCCACAACCGACTTGCAACTGTCAGCAAATGTTGAAAGTGAAGAACATCAACGTTGATGAACACAGTACCACGCTTCATGCTATCTGTCTCTGTTTAAAACGAAAGAGATATTTGGCATATTGAGAAATTTCTCTTCATAGTTCCAATTGCATATATCGACATCTTGTTGTAACACCACAATGTGGGGGTGATTCCTGAGGAGATTCAACACTGCAGCCCCTATGAGCTTGCTGTGGGACAAATAGGATGGTATGAGAGCATTATCGACGTGCGATCGAAACCGGATCACGGGGAAAGAGCCACCACGGAGGTTCCCTAATATAGTCCAAGCTGTCCATCTCGAGGCAAGGAGCTTAGAAGCCCGCGCCCAAGATTTCATCAAATCCCCTGAGTTCTAAAGACGGCTCCAATGTTATCCAGAGTATGTACCATGAGAGCTGTATTTCCAAAGAGCATTCACCACCATGAAAGGGCACACTCGCCGCAGTACTCGCAGACACTTACAACCTTGAAAGAGATCGGTTGAATGTAGATAAAATGAAGAGACAGTAAGCTATGGGGAATGAAGAAACTTCCCTAGTATTAGCTTTGTGACCCGAGAAAATTCCCAAAATAACCCTTGGATATGAGAGGTCGGCCGCCGGAATAGAATTCGCACTATGAACCCCCTTCCAATACAACTATTAGGTCGTATCCTGTCCAGTGGGGATGGAAATTAATGAAAAGCAAAGTTATACTACATTCTATCAGAACATGGATTATGGTACGCAATATGTGTGAAAGAGTTTTAATAAGTTGAATAAATATCGCCCTTCAAACGGCACATCAAGCAAGTGCACGTTGTGAAACCTGAATGGTGACCTTAAACCTTTTTAATCGCTCTGGATCTCGTGTTTGTTGAAACATAACATTGTATACCAAGTATTGACGTTTTAATTTGAATCCGGAATACATAATAACGCTTGAATACTATTATGATTGTTATTCTTATTTACTTTTAATATTATATTCATCTATTCAAAAATATTTACTCAGTAACTAGGTTGTGAATAAGATAGCCCACAAGAGTTGGCAGATGTCTTAACCCTTCTGAAGCCCAATTAAAATATAATTGTACCAATTTCAGTTGTTCAGAGCTGAGTGCCAAGTTCGATGCCAGTCTCTGCGATGTGTCATTCTCTAGGAGAAGACGTAATATAAACATTTGGATAATTTACTTTGATAAGCTGGAGTACCACGAAAAGTTGCAGGTACCCTGATGCTAAATGAAGTCTGAATACTGATAACAGAAAATGTCCTATGTTTGTGTTTTGCCTTTTTATGGAATCGTGTACCCTCCTGCCTTTCATATATAATGTGGCTTCATATTAAGCTATGCTAGCTGCTGTACGGAACTGACAGCCTCAAGGAATATTTAAACGCTGCCTCTGAAACACTTTCAGACAAAACTAGATTTTAAAAACCGGAAGAATTGGGAGAATACTGCAGCTCGTATGGCTAAGTTTTCTTCTCCAAGTGCTGTAACCGAATTGCGAGCTAAAAACAATTCTATTCCCTTTCATCTTGGTTTGCTTGTCAATTTGGGACATTCTAAAAATCTGAAGGACAATAGAGATCAGCTGATCCTAAAGTAAAACTGTGAATATGTACGATTTCACTGAGAAGCAGATAAGGAAAGTAATTAAACTTAAACATTACATCTTTGCAAGGGAACAAATAAATAGTGCAAAATGTGAAACAACGTTAGAATAGTACTGTTTTGAGAAACTGCATGCCTGATGTAGGTAGGTATGAGTAGAAATTCATATAAATAGCAATTCAGCAGACAATGATGTGGGTCGTGAATTTTACAGCTTAGTCCCTAAAGTGATGAGTGTTTATATTTGGTGAAAGTTGTGTAAGTGGAAAGAATGGCACTATTCACCTTAACTATTTCACTGTTAACTATCACGGGTATTGAGGAAGTTGTTATCCATAAAATGACTGCTCTTTGGGAGGCTAAAACAATATTCAGAATATTAAATAGAAAGACTGTACCAAAGTATATATTTCGAGGATATAGACAAGGATGCCAAAAGCCATTTTACTTCGATGCATGCGTCATGTATTTATGGTGTGTCAGGTGTAAACAAACCGCACTCTTGTAAAGTAGTGGTCACTGTCGCAAAGCGAGAGTTGCCATTGGGCAATAATCGATAGCAAATAAAAGGCCACCTCAGTGAGAGGGTGAGAAGCAACGTAGCCAAAGATATGTTTCCTGTATTTCCTTGAGCTTCATGAGTAGTTGGTGTCCTATGTAGGTTTGCAATCCGGATTGTTAATTCACAACTTGTCGTTCCCTTCTCTATCCTGGATATTTAATCTCATGATATGAATCAAATTCACCAACCTGGACTATCTTCAACAAAAGCTTCCGTGAAAAATAATAATAAAATCCAATCCGCATTCAAGGAAGTTCTAATCTACGTAAAGTCACTATAGTGACAACGTAAAATCGTTTTCTCAATCTTCACTATGGTGAAGTAATAAATATTCATTATATATTTATTGCAGATGCGGAACATATTCATATTTCATAGTTGAATTTTAAAACTTAAATTTTATCTGTGTCTTTACTTTCTTTATATTTCTTAATATTTGCACACGTATTAATTCATGTCACAATTAAGTATCAGCATAAGGATTGCAACCATAATGGATATCATATTGATCGCTTAATAAAAATTAATATAAATGAAGAGGAATATAACGGGAGGGAGAGAAAATTGAATATCAATGAGAGAGAAATGCCAGGTTCTGCTAATTGTTACAATAAAACCACGTTTTGTCTTAAGTAAACATACATTTTAATGCGTACCTCCTGAAACACACCTCAGTTTTAAGAACCCTAAAGACTCGACAACTGTGAGGTTTGCTTCCGTAAATCCTGTAAAACCAACCCTCAAAACTCTGTCGACTTGGGTAGAGGTCAAGCCGACATGTTTAGAAAAAGCTGATGTGCTCTATTCACATGATTTTCTGTACATCTCTGTAACAAATTATTGTTAATAAGCTTATTCTTCTATCTACTTCATTCTAATCCAGACAAACAAACGGTTTTATTGCTTAGTCCCTTCTAAGTAGAAGAGAAATAAGGAAATTCGCTAAGTTAAACCGACATCAAATGTTTTAAAATGTGGTTGCCATGGTATAGAAATCAGTTTCTTTGCCTGGGCAGGTGTCAAGTACCATTATGAGAAAACTACAAGCATTTTAAAACTAAAATCAATAACAAGGAATACCTCAAAAACTGTCAACTCCACGAAAAAATGTGTATAACATAAACTGTGAGTATTAGCGAACTCTACATTTTCTGTGTAGTAAAATGTTGTCTTATCTTTTACGGTTTACCAGTTACGCAAAACTCCGCAAAGTTCATTCAGAATATGGAGGTCTTCAGAGGCTATTCCCAGAAAATTCAAGACATGCATTTTATTGTCATGTAAATATATTTAATATACGATATTTTACTCAAAATCGTTAGTCATTTTTGAGAAAATTAAAATTTTCGAAAATTTTTCTATGTAAAGAGTAGCTGGGGAGGGGGGATTTTCTTGAAAATCTTCTTGTCGCATCCTTGGAAGATACGAACTTAAAATATAAATTTGGTATTTAACGGATTTTTCGTTTGAGGTATGCTGCTCACACACACACACACACACACACACACACACACACACACACACACACAGGCAGATACACTGCCAGACAGTCACACACAGACACAGATATACGCACACACATACACACATACACACTGACAAGTAGACACACACACAGACACACACATACACACAGACGCACACACACAGGCAGACACACTGCCAGACAGACACAGATATACGCACACATACATACATACATACATACATACATACATACATACATACATACATACATACACACTGACAGGTAGACACACACATACATACACACATACACACTGACAGGTAGACACACACATACATACACACATACACACTGACAGGTAGACACACACAGACACACACATACATACACACATACACACACTGACAGGTAGACACACACAGACACACACATACATACACACATACACACACTGACAGGTAGACACACTGATAGACAGGCACACACACAGACACACACAAACACACGCAGACACACACAGACACGCAGACACACACACACAGACACAGACACACACACACACAGACAGACAGACACACACAGACACAGACACACACAGACACGCAGACATACACAGACACACTCAAACACACACAGACACCGACAGACAGACACGGAATCATTAGTTTGTCATTGTGTACCAGTGCTCATTGAGACAGTCCGCACACAGATTTCTTGAGAGTTAAAAGCAATTTTGACTGGCAAATAAAGAAGATCCATAAAGACGATTTTCAATGATGTGCATGCATTGCTGCATCTGATATCCCTGTTCCTATCTTCAAAGTACTTAGTTTGGCACTGTATTTCTATTCTATAATTTTACGCATATTGTTTTTCTGCAGTCTGTATATACTAAAAAGCTATGCATCAGAGACAACGCAAATAAAAGTCGCATAAGTTAAAATACGATCATTTTGTTTATAAGAAATACGCTGCTAACAGAAATACTCAGCATGGTATATATACCTTTAGATATTTTCTGAGTGTTTAAAAACACTTCTTAATTTCTACAATGTACAGTATTCACATTAATTCAGGACACTTTTTGATTATATTAACTTACAAATTGAATATTACATTCAGCTTTTATTCAGAATAGCTCTTATCTGAAAAATTATATGCAAAAGTGTTACCAATAATTTTGAGTCTCTTTTACCATAAACTGGATCTAATTTGACCATTAATAGGTTACTTTGACTGAGACAGGTATCTCAGGCGATTTCATCTGTAACTGGAATTCGGGAGGTCTGGGTTCGCTCCCCGCCGTCGTTTTCCTAGGGTCGCTTAAGCGAATGTTCGGATGCTGTATTTATACCATGGTAGCTTTCCCTTCTTCGTCATTCAGGGCGGCGGAAGATGTGACTCGGGGCTTTGCAGGCAGATGGCACGGTTGCTTGCACAGAATAAAAATCTTTTCCCCCTGGTTGCGCTGGTTGAGGCTACGTACTGTTGTAGTGGTATGCTTCTCGGCGCCTGTATAGCCTCTGCGGCGCGTCAGGGTTGCCATCTAGTGAACTGTGCATCTCTACGTTTAGCTCCGTTATTTCCTGTGTGCTAGTCTGTGGTTTCCCCGCCTCTCACCCGTTTCCTCCAAGTGGTGGTAGGCCGCAATAGACCAATACTTGGTCGCAGTTGCCGAGGTGTCCCTCGCCGCTTACATACTCATTATAACTCCATGACGGTCCACAAGGAGCCTTGGTCTACCACCTGGCCGCTGCGTTCCCCGTCTCGGTCCAGGACAGACGTCATGGATGGGGTGCAGTATTGGAGAGGAGACGTGATCAGAGCCCCGAATCCCTCCCGGCCGGTTTATGCTGTCCTCTTGACCTGGAGCCGCTACTTTTCCATCAAGTTGCTCCTCAATTGGCCCTCCGGAGACCTCACGAGGCTGAGTGCATCCCGAACCAGGTCTCCTAGTGGGGTAAACTCATTCTATATTTTTAATTTTATATTGCATCCAATGAAAAAATTGGAATTATTGCTGTCATATTATAACAGAGGAGGCAAAAATTAGCAAAAATATATTCATTTTAAAATTATGGCACTTCAACACCATGAACACCATAATCCTAAACATACTAGATTTTCCCTATTTGAATGCCCCTATTATATGAAAGTTAAAATTCAATTTTTTCATATTGAATGGAGAATAAAATAAGAAGGACATTTGGTAATATAATACGGAGGTTCAAATGAAGAAATCTGTTTGCTATTTTTATGATTATAGTGCTCATGGTCACAATCCTAAACTACTATATCGCTCAAAATTGAGCTGCTCTATTTATAATAGGACAGCATTAATTCCAATTTTCAGATTGGACGCAATATAAAGTAAAACTTATACAGTATACATATAAAGTAATATGTATATTTTATAAAACTAGACCAAAGTAAGCTATTAATGGTCAAATTGTTCAATATTGTATTTTGCTAACACTTACTGGCTATAATTTATCAGATGAGAGTTATTCTGAATAAGAGTTGGATGGATTATTCAAATTTGAAAGCTAATTAAATCAACAAGTGTCCAGAATTGACTCCACTAGTGTACTTAGTTTGCACAATTGCATATACCGCAATAGTTTTCAACAAATAAGGCTTACTTACAATGGGTCAAATGAATTATCTCATTCGTAAAAAAATTCTGAATTCAAAAGGTTTTCTCCTTGCTTTAAATATTCAATCGCATTGAAGTAAATGATCAATTTGACATGTAATCGTTATAGAAGGAAGTTTTATATGAGGCACGCAAAGAAAAGAGACATCTCTATTTTCAGAATAAAGATAATTGTAATGCTGGAAAAGTTTGTATATCCTTGTGAACTATATCTAATAAATCATGCGTGCTGTGAAACAGTTTTACATTTGTCAATACATGGTGTTCTATACAATTAAAAAAATGTAAAAACATAATACAATTTCTCTTCAAGACTGAACAAATTTTATATTTCCTGCAATTTAAACTATATTTACTCTTGTGGTATTTATTTTCATAAATGTTATTTATAGATCAACAACTTTTGATAATGGAGATTAAATAAGCAAGCCACATGTTTTTGCTTTACGCATGACGCAATATAATATAATATAAATTTGTTCCAGCTTTTCTTACCGTGATAAACTAAATCTGGAGAGGATGGATATAATAGATTTTGTTTGCTTTAAAGTCCTCAAATATTTACTTTCCAAGAGCACATAGCAGCGATTTGGAATGTTTTGTAATATAACCATCACAGATACAATTTCCTTTTATTAAATTGTTCCAGGATGTACATATATAATTGAGTACAGGAAGGCTGACTTAATGATAATTAATTTGTAAATATAGTTTGAAATTTTCTACAAAATTACCTTAAATTTTTGCACTCCGTTATTGCATGGGAAGACTTCGACTGAGTTAAAGATGACGAATATAAAATTAATGAAAGATCATGAGTGTTTCACATTCACTTAGAGGCAACCATGACACCTCTTCACGAGCTGGGGTCATATATTATCGTAAGCAATTCACAGTTTACATGAAAAATAAGCGTAGAAACAGTAACTGAAGTGAAGCATATATATAGCCGCAAATTTTAAGCTGGGTAATTTTAGGGTAATTTATTTGTGAAATTTGGAAAGAAGTGTGAAAATGTTGTTTTAGTTTTATTTCAAATATAGTTTTGCTTTTGTGCTACAGAACGAGTTCTTAATAATTAAAAAACCAAAAGTGGCTATTTTACTGGTCCTGTAAAATTTAGGCAAATCATAACACAAGCTTTAAGCTCCATTTTCTCCATTTTTTTTCTTTACATTTTTTAATATTCAGAATTTTCATTGTATCTCAAATTCAAACTTATTATTTTAAAATTTTCTGGAAATCTTCAGGAATTGTGGATTTAAAGCTAGATGGACAGTAGTCAAAATATTAAATAATTCAGTTGATTTATTTTCCATAACTCTCACGGAAAATGCAATATTTTTAATAGATCCACTCCATGACCGAGTGGGTCATATTAGATATTAATTTAATGAACTAAATGGGTGAAATGAACACGTAGTCCTAAAAGTTCAGTTACTCGATAGTCATATTTTCAGGACACGGGAAAACTTAGGAAAAGGGGGGGGGGAACATTTGTACTGTAATTCACCCTAACCGAGATTCAAACTCGGTATCCCACACACCACGGAAGTGTGCAAAGATAAATTGTTTCCGCTAAGTTTAATGTAGAAAAAATTAAAACCAAAGTCCATAAAAAATCATTTCGTAATGTTAATATCATTGAAACTTCTTGCTTCACGATACGCATTTTTTTTATTGAACAGTGGTGAGTAGTTGTAGTACTGGCAAATAGTTTGAGTGGTGCTGCATATCGACAAGCAGATCTTTAATTTTCTCTTTTTCTATTTTATTACATTTTTGGAGATTCAAAATGTTCAACACGACGCAAGTTTTGTTCAACCTACTTAAGTTTCGAGACCACATTTAAAAGATACAAAAATGTGTTTGGAAATTATTTTTCTGAAATACTAATATTATGAGCATAGTAATTACTGCATTATATTAACATCCTAAGATTATCCTAAAGCTTTATTTACTAACTGCCCAACTAAGGGTAACATATCTGTTTCAAATATTTTTCTATAGTACTCGCATTTTTGGACTAAATATAAACATTAATACAATTATGTAAATTAGCAGCATAACCTTGAGAACCTTTAAGAAAATGAAAATTAAAATTTCAATGTGTACCAAGCTCAATTTAAAAATTCGGGAGCAATGCGGCATAACTTAGGGGTATTTCATATTTGCTACTAAAAGGTTTAATTATCAATAAAGATTTAATAAATGGGTTTTTAAAATATTGTGTGGAATTTATATTTTTATGTTCTGTGAACACGTGGTAAGAAAATCCCAAGCAAACGGAAGAAAACTTTGGATTTTTCACGTTTTTATAGATAGTTTGCTGACTTAGTAATAAAATGAATGAAATTTATTATATGAAATTCTTATATCACAGCAACGTCTTCGTTCTAAATGATATGTACACTCTTTCACTTCTCTTGGGATTAACGTATCAAAAAGCTATCGCAGATTAAAAATTAATAGTATGTGGTTTTCAACACCGAAGAGTTTAAGTAACGAAATTAGGTTATTTATATTAGCAGTAGTGTTTTTATTTTTTTCTCTTTTCTTTCCTTTTCCCATCTGAGCAGCCTGTTTTAGGAACAACTTCCACATGAACATTGTGGCCTTAAGTGTTTGCTCGTTAAGGAGAGGACTTGGCATGGGTTTTAACGAAGGAGATGCTTCGAACTAAAAAGACACAACAGAAATTTGTCAACTAATGTCAATTCTTATCAGAGCACCAGAATTTATGGAGTGTGTATATTGGTGTGAATGAATCGAGTGGTTGAGCGAGTGAATGAGTATCCAGTGCCCTCTAGCGGATGACTGGCACACTAACTCCAGTCATAGTGAACGCTTTGTTTGTGCAGCTGCAGCTAGTGCAGCCTATCGTCGTAGATCGCGCCAGCAGCCCGTTCATAGTGCTGTTTCTAAGGTGGTATTAATGGAAAGTAATTTTCATAAAAGAAAAATGTTGGTGTAATAAAATATGATGTATAAAATTAAATAAGGAGAAAAACATGTCATGACGTGTTTAAACATTAGGAGAAGTTTTGAAAAATTGTGAATATATAATATTAAATTTGACTTCTGCCTCTTGGATTTATAATTATTGCTCATCATTTTTGCATACTTTTGTCATTTTCCATACTCTGACATTTTAATACTTCGTACTGGCTGCAGCCGAAAAGCTTAGATTTCTGAATATTTAATGCTTAAAAATAATACTATGAAGACACTTCTTACAGAATTTCGTATCATAAAACTCTACTCCAAAAATATGGTATTTACTTAAGTTATTTAATACTGTTCTCAGATTGCAAACATAAACACAAGTCAAGTTATATAATCATGTTTAAAAGTATAGATATGCATAATATGTAAATAGCCGTTGTTTTCATGTAATAAACGTAGAAAATGTTAAGGTTTCTCGGGTCGGAGCACAATTTCCTCTGACTCTCGCATCTCGACCCACATATAGAGTTTACAAAAGTTACATTCAGAACACAGTCCAGCTTTGTCCAATCGAGACATCGTTCTGATTTGGCTAATGGCAAACATAATATAGTAAATGCTATACTATACAGCTTTTCAATATGCTCAATTTCTATATTAATTCAAAGACAGTTTATTCCAACTCTTTTTATGACATAAACCGTTTCAGGATAATATTAATGGTTTGAGTTGCTAAATAATTTTGTAATTATTTTAAGTCTCATTAATTTTAGGTTATAATCGCGATTACATGGAAAGAGTAGCATTTTTAGGTCAGCATATATATAACAATTACTATTCGCTTTGTATTGATAAATACATTTGTAATGTAGGCATTTATAAAACCTTTATATCAATTAAATGAAGTGGATACAAAAACAATCTGATGTGCTATATTCACATTCAACAGCAATCTATCTAATGAGGGATTGCTCTTCTATATGCTTCATGCTTATCAATCAAACATTAGCAGAAACTGTTGTATTGCAACATTATTTATACTAGAGGAATAAAGAAATCCAGTAAGCTATAGTGTTACTCCAATCTTTAAAAGCCTGTTGCTAATGATGGTATTAAAGTTCCGTTCTCTTGCTTGACCAAGATGAAAAACTTCCTATATGGGAGAGTAGTACATAGTGGAAATAAACAAGTTCGACATTTAACCAACTTTTTTGAGGTATAGTGTTTACGGACACGCACATGAGCCTTTTTCTAAAAATTCGTTTTTCATTCAGTGGCCCCTAAAACGTTTATTTCCAGTGGATGCAATGCAATATCTTCTCTACCTTTGTACGAAGTAAAGAAAGTGGTAAATAGTCTTTGGTATGATCAGGTTATACAACTATTAATAGGCAACACAGAAGATTGTCATTTGAAGGTAATATATCAGACTTTTAATATAATGGAAGAGTTATCTAAGTCACTAAACTCTTGACGTAAAACCCAATTATAAGGACAATTCTTGCCATTGTTTACTTCAGATTTTGTGTAGAAGCGTGTATTCAAAATGTTAATTATATAATATTTTCATGAACTATTTAATAGGTTCAAATCATATCAATTTCAATTTTGTACCTCCATAATTTTATATAACTTTTGAACTTAATAAATCTCAGAATTAAGGGTGTTACTTCAGATCCCGAGTATATTCAAGATTGCAAAGAAACGAAGAGACAGTGATTTATGAAAATATAAGCTTGGCGCTAGGAATATCAAAATCACTTTTGGGGCAAATAAAGATGGTACTGTTCACATCAAGGAACATATATTTGAGTGCATAGAGGAAATACAGCAATAGCACATCCATGAACATTGAAAATCACAGAAACACTTCAAATATGCCTATTTTCACAATAAGATTTGGCGGAGTTTTACTTTTTTCTCACGAAAATTACTGTCGAGATTCACAAAAATTCTTCTCAGCTCTCGTTACGTCTGACATTAAATCACTTGATTCATCGAGCGGGGATGCTGATCCATTTAAAGATGTGGTAGTAAAATGTAATTTGTATCATAGTATCAATTAACTCTCTTTTCAGAACTTTTCGAAAGTTCTAAGATGCAATGTTATCATATCCTTTTAATTTTGATAACGTTCTTAGCTTTGCCTAACCACCATCTGAATATCAAGTAAGAGGGTCATCCAAAACGGTTTGACATAACTAAATAACCAAAAATATCAACACAAAAGTTTACAAAGTTGAGGTTGCGAGACCTGCAACACGCTGCTTGCTGTAAAACACATACTACTTCCAGCTTCAATGACTTACGAAGTGTTCTACACAACCACCACACAATTAAAAAGATTTTAATGTTTATAAGAAAATGTAAACTTTTTTAATTATTGTGAAGTATAAATATTACCATTTTGTATTTTACCATTTGTGAAGAGCTATTTTATGTACAACATGAAATGTCGTGATTTGACCTTGCTGTTAAAGATACCCAAACTAAATAATATTAAAAAAAGTTGTGGTATATTACTCTATTTCCCAATGTAATCTCTATTCTTAGCAGATTATCACGTGGTACCACTTTTTCAAATCCAATATTATACACTTCCTCCGCCAAAGACTTTAAAGTAAAGTCTTTATCATTTGGAAAACCCTTTTCATCCAAAAAAAGGCACATAAATGTCCAAAGTAGAACACCGATTGTTCTCAATTCTTTCAACCAACCTTGTTTTCAACTCTTATATCACGACTGATGACGCCCGGTCTTCGCCGTACACACTGGTTCTTCCATTTCTTCACTGAACACTCGTTCATTGCATTATCACCACACACTTTCCTTATTTGCCTATAAAATTCAATCGGCCGCACATTTAGCGCATTCAAAAACCGAATAAGTTCCTTAGCAGTAGAAAAGTAAAGCATCGGCATTAAAAACCCGGGGCCATATGACAAATATCCTGACAAAATAGAGATTACTTAGGGAAATATATTAAGATATTGTAACTTTGTAAATTAAGGTTTTGTGTTCATATATTCATATCTATTTAGCTATGTCAGATCGTTTTTTACTTTGTGGATGTCCCTCCTATTTGCTTACAGAACAGGTATGTGTTATTTAATGTACTACAGTTTGGTCCTTAAAAGCAACTGTTTTGTATGTTTTTAAAACGCAAGATTCAAAATGAAAAATATATCATTTCCTGAATATAGCAACATTTTAACTCCTTGTTTTCTCTATTTAAATCTGCTAGTTAATTCTTGTTCAGAAATGTTATTTAAAATAATATTAATATGAGTTATTTTTCTTGATTCTGATTAGAATTAATTTATGTTTGGTAAACTATTGTTGATATTTAATGCATTATTAGTTTAAATAACATGTTGGTCTTGTGAGCCAAAATACTTACTCTATTCAAGCTTCAAGGGGAAGAAATTTATAAGCGTAGCACAGTGATCAATAATAAAATAAATAACATTTAAAACGATGCAAATTCCGTCTGAAAGTTAAAGTTAGAAAATTAGAATAAAACTGAAAGTTGTCTTTGTCGGAATTTGAACCACGTATCATAGGATTGGAGTGCCACTGCTTTAAAAAACTATACTATGACTGTCATTAAATTCCCCAGCTGACTCGGCATTTCCCTGTAAGGTGATCTCGAATTAATTTTGAGATTACAAAGTTCGTAAGTCCATTAGACCAATAACAGTCAATGGCTCATTAATACTCGCCTTGTGTAGGCTCAACTTTGAACTTGATTCAAATTAATAGTGTTAAAAGATTACACTTTCACATAAATAAATATTTTATATATATATATGCACTTCCTGTATTAAAAGCCAACATGGAATTTCAATAATTCTATCCTTCATAGGTGAAACATTCATGTGAACTATAGTGTGAACAAGAAAGCTTTGAACACATTTTAATTTCTATTTTATTGCCCTAGAATAAATAGGGCACGTCGCCACTTTCAATTCACATATTGGTACTATTAATCGCATCGAATCTATTTAACTAATATTTGTATTCTGCTGTAATTTAAGTTTTATATAAAGTATGCTTTTGATTAAAATATTAAAGGTTAATTTATTTGTGTCTGACACAGAAACAAAATTAATAAAGACATTTTAAAAAATTATCAACTGAAAACTCAGATTTTCACTTAAATTACCTACATAGATTCACTCATTCCGAAATAAGAAACGTACTTGAGGTAAACAAAGGTGAGAGGCAGTCCATACCACGTGGCCGCAGTGAACGCTCATTTGCCCCCTAAATTGCATCAGCCAATATATGTGTTAATTTCGCATAACTTCTCTGCTAACAGACCAGTCTTTAAAAATATTTTATATTATCATGCTTACACAGAAAAACGTTACCAAATAAAATCTAATTACTTACATCCTTGTAAGTTAAAGGTATATAATGGAATGCATAAAACTAAAGCGATAGTCAATTTTTTTTAAAAGCTGTCGCTATACTCGATTCTCTTTCTATGGCCGTGGTAAAACAAAATATATGTGAAAAGAATGAGGACTGCCCGTTTTAGAATATTCTAAGTACTTTAAAATTGAAACCAATAACAGGGAATATCTCAGAATTGGTAGCTCTTTAAAAAAAAAAAAAAACTAGGTTCACAAATTGTGTATTTTAACCAGACCTAAATGTTTATGTAGTAAATTTTTGTCAAATACTTACGATTTATCAGTTATTCAAAAGTCATTAATTGTCTTTTCCTAGATAATTCAGGATATACGTTTCATTTAAAATGTAAATATCTTTAATGTTCGCCATTTTAAAGAAAAACCACAGCTAATATTTAAAAAATCTAACATTTATAAAAATACTCTATGTAAAGGGTAGTTTGGGGTGGGGAGAAATTCTTGAAAATCTTTTGTGTCAGATCCTTGGAAAATACTAAACTTAAACACCAAGTTTGGTATTTAACGGTATTTCGGGATTTAACGCTTTGGTATTTTTCGTTTTTGAGTTATGCCATTCACAGACACACATACACGTGGACCTTTTTGAAAACTATTGTTAAGCTAAGGAGTCCTCCAAACATGTATTTTCAGTGAAATTTCGGAATAGAATTCTTGGGTGGAATACAATATCTTCTTCACCTACTGTGGGAATTGTACGCAGGTGCTAGAGAAAGTATAAATAGTATTTGTTATGCTATTAATTTTAAAATTCGCTAATATTTAATGATTTCATTGCAATACGTTCAATTTCACCGTTATTTGAAATAAAAGACAATCAAATATTAAAACTACATATGCTATGCACGTGTTCCGCGAAGTAAGTGGTTCTTAAAGACATCCAATATAAAACGCTACACCCATTAAGCAAATCGTAGATAAGGAAAGAAAAAAAATCGGAATATGTTCCATTCACATGACTTTCTATACTTCTGTGTAACAAATTATTGTTAATAAGCTTATTCTTCTATTTACTTCATGCTAATCGAGAAAAAATAGCAGAAATAGTCTTATTACTTGCTTCCTTGTAAGCAGAAGCAAAATATGAGAGTATCATAGGTTAAAGTGAAGTCAAAAACTGGTTACTAGGTGACTGAAGTTCCTTTGTTTGTATGGACACGTTGACAAACGAGTTCTTCAAAGCTAAAATCAAAAACAAGGAATATCTAAAAAACAATCAACTCCACGAAAAAAATGTATAAACTTAAATTGTGTTTTAATGTGCTCTGCATTTTCTGTGGGGTAGTTTTTATACATCTCTTACGGTTTAGCAGTTATGCAAAAATCCGTACAATTCATCCAGAATAAAAAAGTCTTCAGAGGCTATTCCCAGGAACTTCAAGATATACATTTTATTTGTCAAGTAAATACATTAGATTTACGAGATTTTAATCAAAATCGTTGGACCCATTTTGTAGAAAATAAAAATTTCGAACTTTTTTCCATGTAAAGGGTTGTTTGGGGTGGGGGGATTTTCTTGAAAATCTTCGTGTCGCATCCTTGGAAGATATAACTCCATGGCACGACAGCTCACGGGGAGCCTTGGCCTACCGCCCGGCCGCTGCGTCCCCCATCTCGGTCCACTACAGACGTCATGGATGGGGTGCAGTATTGGAGGGTGAGACGTGGTCAGCGCCTCGAGCCCCTCCCGGCCGGTTAATGTGGTCCTCACGACCTGGAGCCGCTACTTCTCCATCAAGTAGCTCCTCAATTGGCCCCCCAGGGACCTCACGAGGCTGAGTGCACCCCGGTCCAGGACTCCCAGCGGGGGAAAAATCCCCACGCCGGTACTGGGGATCGAACCCAGGTCTCCCGCTTGGTAGGCAGCTACGCTACCACCGCGCTAAGGAGACGACCATCCTTGGAAGATACCCAACCTAAATACCAAGTTTGGTTTTTAACCGTCTTTTCATTTTTGAGATATGCTGCCCCCCCCCACACACACACACACACACAGACACACACAGGGCCATTTTTCTAAAAATGCTTTTTTTGGATTCAGGGATCTCAAAACATATATTTCCAGTGAAATCTCGGTATCGAATTTTTGGGTGCAGTACCTTCTCTATTACTATGTACATAGTACGTATAGAGAAAGTAAAAAATCGGATGTGTTCCATATCAGCATAAATTGTCTTGATTACTTGCTTCCTTGTAAGTAGAAGAGAAATAAGGAAATACCTAGGCTAAAAGATAGTCGAATCTTTTAAAAGTTGGTTGCCATTCGTTAAAATCCTTTTTCTAAGCAGAGTCAAGGGTTTACAGCTTTCTGTGTCAGAAAAAAATTTAATTATCTTTCAATCTAAACCAAATAACAATAAATATCTCAGAAATAATCAATTCCACAAAAAGAAAAGAGTATATGACATAAATTCTGTGTTTTAACGTGATCTACATTTTTTGAGCAGTAAGTTTTTGTCTATCTTTTACGGTTTACCAGTTACTCAAAATTCAGAAATATTTATTTAGAATAAAGAGGTCTTTAGAGGCTATTCCCAAAAATCCATAATTCTATTTGTCATGTAAATATCTTTAATATAGTTATTTTACTCAGTCATTGGAGCTATGATTGAGATTCAAAATGTTCGAAATTTTTTTTCCATGTAAAGGGCAGTGTTCAAAATCTTTGTGTTGCATCCCTGGAAGATACTAAACTTAAATACCAAGTTTGGTATTTTCCCGACTTTTTATTTTTCAATTATCGTGTTCACGGACACACACACGCGCGGACCTTTTTCCAGAAATGCTTTTTTTTTTTTTGATACAGAGGACCCTAAAACTTGTGTTTCCGGCAAAATCCCGATATCGAATTTTTAGTGGAATGCAATACCTTCTCCATACACTATGTATATAGTACGTGTAGAGAAAGTAAAAAAAACTAATCTTTTCGGTGTGAACGAAGCGAACAAGCGGATCTTAATATTTACTCAACATTGTCCCATCTAAGATTTGAACTCAGTCCTACAGAGTTAAGATGTAGACGCTCCGATCCTATGTATTCAAAATAATATAACAAAGTTCTTATAACATACATAAAATGTGCCCACCTCTGTGGTGTGGGAATAGTGTCTACCTCATATTTAAGAGATCTGAAATTCGAATCTCGGTTAGGATGAGTTACTCGAATTTGGTTTCTTCCGGGATTTTCTTTTATCCAGAGAAAATGAATGTCGGGAAAATTTAAGCTCTACGGCTTCATTTCAGTATCATTTCATACTCTTCATTCATCTGTCATCCTATATAACCTGCAAAGTTAATAGACGTTAAAATTAAAGCCAAAACAAAAAATAAGTAAATAAAACAAAATTATCCCCATCGAAGGTCTGTAAATAGCTTTATGACATTATGAATTTTCCCTTTGAATAGTTTAGAATCAAGACCACTTAATACAATTACTTTTGCTATTTTTTTTAATTTTATACTTTAAAATACATGAAACTGTAACTACATCAACCCATAATGTTGGATGTTTTAATAAAATCGATGCTTTAGAATACTATACTTAATTACCAAGGTTCGGAAGAAAGAAAGAAAGAAAGAAAGAAAAATATATCTGGTATCTCGTCTCATTATGGGATATTTTTTTCTTTCCCATTAATGCTTGGGACAAAAAAATTATGCCACTTCACTTATAAAATTTCCCCCATTTTACTACTATTTAAAATGGACTTAAAGCTTAGAACTGTATCTTCTCAAAAATAAATTAGTATATTGTGTTTTTTCATGAGGTGTTAAAAGATCTAATTTTTTTAAAAGAAATACACTTTATATATTCAAAGTTAAAAAAATTAATGCACTGTTTCTTTCCTTATGAATATTTCTCTTAAAATTTACCTTAATTTAAATTCACTCACATTTCCATTTTCAAGCTGTAAATGAAACAAAACAACCTTGCTGTATCAGCAGATTTGTCACGATTGGACAATAAATTCAAAGCTGGAGTTTCTGAAAGTTTCTTCTTTGTATCAATTCATGTTTGAATTATAGTGTTGAACACAATATTTTATATGCTTAGTGTAAAGAGAGAATTTAAATCAGAAACAGAAAGAATGAATGTCATTTTATCTCACTGACTGATGTTGGAACTATAGTAGGTACAACATATATAGTTAAATTGTAAGTGTTATGTTTGATTAACATTTTAAAACATGCTCTCCAGGTTTATTAATCATTAGATTTAGGGGTATACACGAAGGAGAGTGGGGGAGGTCATGGCGCAGATTGGAAGATATTTTCCTTCATTTAACTCCATATACGTAAGAACTTGACTTAGCAGAGCTACTGCGTAACCTGCACTCACCCACCTTTGTGTGTACTCATGATTATAACAGTATGTGCATTCTGGATTCTTTAAACAAACTCAAAAGTGAAATTTCTTAGAATACCATGATAAAAGGATTATGCTGATATGAAAGCATGTTTTAAACACTCTTCTGTTCTATAGACCAATAAGCATTTTTTATTAAATAACGTCATAAAACAAAGTGAAAAAAATACTAGTGAATAAAATGAAAATAGTCGATGACTAATGCTATGTAACAATATTATATTTTTGTTGAAAGTATGAGGGATTAAAGCAACTTACTAAATTTGCATTCTATAAACACTTCGTTCTGAAAAAAATGTTATAGTTGACCATTATTTTAGCTATTGAAAACCTGTTTTAGTACCCTACGCAATAATCTAAAGATGTTATAATTACATTTGGTAAACCTTTTTTTTTTTTTTTACCTACCAGCGAGAAAAATGGCATTTCAGGCAAGTGTTTGCATGTATATAGTATATATAGAATAGAACATATAGCAAAAAATTTATTTTAGTTCATTATACATAGACGTCTAGTTTAAATGATATAGAGGTGCAAATGCATAAACATATATTCCTGGTATATATTTATACTGTAATATTAATATGAAATACAATACACACGCTTCGAAGAAAAAAGCATTCATATTATATATATAAAGTTATATGTAGATGTGTATATATAGGAGCTTTGTATTTTGTAACTATATAATGATGAACATGACTATATTTCTTCCACTAGCTAAACCTCTGCTAATATATCAAGTGCAGTTTCTATTGTATCTTTATATTTCTAATTAAGGATAGCCTGCAGCAGACACAGGGTTGATCACGGGAGCAGACAATTTTCGGCTAGGTCCGTCCTTGTGGCAATTGATGCAAGGAACTGGCCCCGACCAATCAAAATCAATGTTAAGGTTGTATATAGTGTATATCGTATGCAAAGGAATGGTAATTATTTGTTATATCCTGCACCTTCTTCCCTTCAATCATTTGTTGTTTGTAATTTTAGACGAGCATACACTCCAAGAGAATAGGTATTCTAATGCTAAATAGAATGCTGCTGAGATGCAATTACCATTTGAATCATGATGGAAACACAGTTCTTGTTGAAATAGTTTTGTAGTAGATGAGTAATTTTTTCTTTCAAAAACTCCTTTTTTAAACATGCCAATATTTTTATCAGAAGGGGCATCAAGATCAAATCTTCGTCTCTACACCCGCTTAACTGCAGCCACTGAATTAGGTTTCCCAAAGCCTAAGACACAAACAACTTAGTGCTCGAGTTTTCATATGGTTTATTTCGTTGCCATGGGTACAAAACAAAACAAAATTTACAGTTGTATAATTAAAACTTTAAGCCAAGGTATACTGTATACAACGGAAGGAAACACGTGATGCTCTACTCTACACGAGATCTACTGTGGCTACATCCCTCAGGAGGAAGGAATGAAATGAAGGAACCACAGGAGGCTACAGACCGCAGGCAGATAGGCCACACAGATTATGGAGTCCCTATCATGTTCTGTGTGGAAGATCGTCCCACCGCTGGGGCTGCTCAGAGAGGGCGATCAACCAAATAGCGCTCTAATACACACGGAAAATACTCTTTTCTTGGAAAAGTCTCCCCGCCATCTGTCTGGCACCGCCTCATCACGAAATCTGGAAGCACCCTGAAAGTTGAGAAAGAAAATGATGGAAAACCATAATCGTGACACATGAGATACTGCTCGGCATCCGGTTACCGATCAGGGTAAACCACGAAAAATCGAAGCTCAGAATGAGCGATCGACATAATTGAGCCCGAATTGAGATTCACACGTTAATCAGTCGGGAATTTATAGTAACTATTCAATTTGTTATGATTCAAATTATGTTGTATAGATATCTCAGAGAAAAAAATATTTGAACTTCTGTAACCTGTAGCTTCTGTGAGAAACCTGTATACTATTTAGGTAAATTAACGCAAATCTCCTATAAATTTTGTTTTTGTTTAATTTATATTTCGCTAAAGCCAATATCAGAAATAAGAAAGCACTAAATTCGTTGTATCAAATATAGTAATATTTCACAAAGTATATTTGAGACTATTGTTCACAATAATTACATATTTTTCAAAATATAATGCCAAAGTAGAAATTTCAATAAATGTTTTTAAAATCAACTAACATTAACTTATATTCTTCATGCATGAAGAGTAATCAGAAATATTAATCCTTCAGAATAAGTTTCCTTTTAATTTAACCACATTCTATTCCATTTGTTCTCCCGATCTCTAATTTTCGGACATGATAGCTGAGGAAGGAGTTTAAAATGATTACTCCTTATGTAGATAGCCTTGCTGGACATATCTATGTAACATTGTTATGCAGCATTCTGAGACAAATAAATCAGGGTACCTATTCTGCTTGTGTAATTTTGTTGTGTCTAGATGGCTCCTAGTAAAGAAGCCCGTTTGGTGATGGGACCACAGAACAGATGTATGTGTTTTCCTCTCTCAGTAAGGCTTCTGCCATCACTGGACTTGTGATCATTGTTTATTCTATGAGGTGGATGAATAATCAAGTCATGCAAATAGTGAGCTTCAATGGGTTCACAATTAAAACAATTACTTGAAGAAATATAACTTAAGTCTTAGTAAATAAGAGAAGCGAACCAAATTCGCATTTACCCAAAGGTTTTTCAGAATTAGCAATTCTGCTGAGATGTGTTTAACAAAACAGATCAGTGCGGATTAAGATCACACAGGCTGTGAAAAAGTGCATGTTAGAAAACTCTGATAATAGATTCACTTCAGCCAATTATATTCTATTAAACTTAAAAGTAGTCCATAGTGAAATTCTATTGTTTTATGTTCTAGGAAAGATACAATTTTCCTTTATCTACTGACTTCATTACATATTCTGCAGCAAATATCAAACTGACTTGAACATTTAGAATTTTACCATAAAGTATGGCGTTAATAAAACATATTTTAGTGCAGCTAAGTATTAGGTACCTATTTGTTCACAATGCAGCACAGAGGTCTTCACTTGCTTGCAAAATATTAAATATTGTTGGGACCCTAAACAAAAGCTGCTTAACAACCGCTAAATATATTTCTCCTCTCCACTTCGCTTGCTTGCAAGAAGTATCGGGATTTCGCTGGTTATAAGAAGTATCTCTTCTAAACGAGCGGTATTAGGGCTACATTGACATAAATTCATACAAGATATCAGTTTATTAACTTTATCAATGTATTCGTTGATAGTCCTTTATCATGGAGTTCCTACGTCGTACACCTTCACCTTACGTCTGCCTAACATACTGTGTCCAATACTGACCAAAAAAAAAAAAAAAATAATCCCCTTATGCGCATGCACGATGCTGGATAGAACCTACTACTGGCTGCCCAACTTGGCGTGCAACGATTTAACTTGTTGAACTAGCCTAACGAAACTTGACGATTTATAACGCCATTACCGATCTCTCAATAAAATAATTTCATAGCTCCTCTGCTACAATATGCATCTATGCAAGTACACTTCTGAAACCTAACTCCCCCCCCTCCATATGCTACATCAAAAGTACCATTAATGTAAGGTTTTGAAGAAAACTGAAGATTGGCTTGTTGGGTTAACTGTATTCCGGCCATTGTGCGTATGAACTATCTGCAGTTCAAATCCTGCTATGCCGTATTTTCCAGGATTTTCCAAGGATACTTGTTACTCGATGGACCCTGCTGAGAAAGTGGCAGTCTGAGTAGTCGGACTTCGCTGCATGGTCTTCCCTGGCAGAGGCTTTTTACAAGATTTCCTCAGTTGTAATAACACAACATTTTTAAGGATGTACCCTAAAATTATGCTTGAAACATTTCCCTCCCAAGCTTCTTTCTCAATTATTTCATCTCATATATAATTAGTGTCCACAGTCTATGGTACCGCATGCTACTGTATAGGCTTATACATTTGTTTCCCACTGAATGAAAACCAAATTTGACTTCTTCAAGAAAACAATGAATGACAGCAACAGAGTTTAGGCGAATACAAGAAAATTCAATTCGCGGAAACACAATTGACAAAAGTAATTTTTAAAGTCAACAGAAATGCATAACGAAATGTGTTGACTGAACTTGACTTTTTCCCTTCTCTACTGATAACTGTTTTGACTCTTTCATTTGTTATCTTTCCAACATTTAAGCTCACAGTCACAGCAGTGGACTGTCATTACTGGATTATGTGTTCTTGGCATGGAACACGGTAAAGTGAACAGCGAGATGCTACGCGCACCTTTTCTTGGATGGTAGTTTTCGCCTGTTCTTTTCGCGTTGTCAACCAAAAAGAGTTTCACGAATTTCCAAATGCTTCCTTTTTTCTCTTCCATGGGGAATTACAAGGGAAATTATGTATCTTTACTCAGTACACACCTCATCAACCAAACCAATTCACCCCTCATCAACCAATACACGTGGACTCTGGGATCTACAGACAGAATGAAACCTCAGTATCGAATGCACTATATGCCAGGGAGTCTGAATGTTGTCGCTCTGCTCTGCTTCCGAAAGTGCACGAAACCTACCGAATGAAGCCGAAGGAGCTGAACATCCAAGAAAAGGTGAGCACATATACAGACCATTCCGCTATTAATACAATAAAGAACTTTCCCAGTTGCTGTTCTAACTTAGGAGAAGGGATGTAAGTGTATCTACATTTACTCTTTCATTTCAGATGAATTTACATTTTGTCGAAAATGTGAAGATCCAAGCTTTTGACTTTCTGCTAATAAAACGGTGGCGTGACATAGATAGCAGTTATAAAGTTAAGTGAAAAGAAAAAAAAATAGGTTTCTAAAATAAATTTAGTACTATAAGTTAAAAAGCACTATGAAATATAAAGATATATAGTTTGTAAACAGAATATCTGTGTTTATTAAATATTTTAGCATTGTTTATATATAAGTACAACATACTTTTTATTTTATAAGCTTCACGACAAACTTAAAAAAAATCGTCACATTTCAGAAAAGACATGTACAAAGCATTTCTGTCTATGAGTGTGCCAATAAAATATGCACCAGTAATACTTACAATAGAGTTTTCTAACATGTATATATTTACAACTGTATAATATGTCTCTTCTAAAAATGTTTCAGATACTTTAATACACTTTCTTGTGAATAGAATCTGAAGCATATCAGGTAATAAGTTGTAAATTTTATGTAAACGGGTTTTGGAAAAGCCATTAAGACACAATGTTTTGAAATCGCTTATACGTGTAACAATGAACGTAAAACGAAAAGATGTCTTCTGTAAATTCACAGCTGTTGTACAACACTTTGTATTTGTTAGTTTGTTGTTTCGTTCACTTCGTTAATGCTGAATAGAGGGTGAAGCCTCGAAAAGGCAGTTATGGTCCTTGGCTTTAAACTTCGATTATCAGAATAATCAAAAAAAGGATATGTGTAATTTTGGGGGAGTTCAACCTCCAAGCTCACACCTTTCGTTATGAATATATCACATTTTGGTGTGTGTGCGTGTGTATGTATGTGTTGCATAGTTTAAACCATAGCTATTGATATGGGCAACTAATGTCACTCCACATTATTAATGGTATGGTGCATTCTAACTTCTTCGCTCGATATGTGATGTCATGATTATAATACGAAAAGGACAGGAAACATTTATACAATGTGGTATTGCACATTCTACTTTAATTGTCTAATATAGTTTAAAATATCTCACACAAATATATTTAATACTTATAATAATATTTCAAAATTGCTTTATATAAAACATTTTTGTTTATTATTCACCTACATAAAGCCTTTGTTAAATTTAATTGCAATGAAGTAATGCAAATGTATTTTCTTACTGTTATTATTTATCTTTGAATCTTTAAAAGTTGTTTTCGTTTTATAAACCAAGCACTTGAACTACTTGTATGAAAATAAAAGTAATTTTCCATTAAGAATTGCAAAGAATAAATACTAAATAGCTTCCTCGTTAAGATATTATTCCTATTAGACAGATTTTTCATATCCCCAATATTTTCAGTGATTAATAATAATAATACGAATAAAGGAAAGGTAACAAAAGTTGTAGTAATTTTAAAACTGTATTGCTGTTAAACAAGCTTTATAATGTTTTTGTCAAAAAGAAACATTGCATTATATACACCTTTTCAAAGTTCACTGTAAAATTTAAAGCCTAATGTCTCTAATAATATTTTAGTTAGATAAAAGTATTGTGGTACACGATTAAAGTATTTTTATTATAATACATAAAGTATTTGAAATAATAATTGTCTCTTTCATTTTTAAACCTCATTCTCTTTAAAACAATTATTTTAGTTATTATCTTATACATTACATTATCTTGTTTAATCAAATCTTCTTACCTTATATTAGGTAATAATCATACAGAAAACGAAATTTTCTTGTAGCAAGATACTAAGAAAATTAAAACAGCTAGGTAAAAGTTTCTGTTCGTAAAACTGGTAGTTTGGATAAAATAGATTAAACACACTCCAAACGTGCAGAGTTCGTACTGAAAAATAAAATGCCATAGCTGGGATTTGCACCACGAATCTCTTAAGTACTTTAACCACTGAGCTACCATGGTAACATGTTGGCATAGCAATACATTCCCCAACTGAATCGAGATTGGACGTAAACCAGGAGATCCGTGTTTCATATCCCGGCTATGGCATTGAATTCTTCAGTCGGACTGCGCCTTTCCAAATTCTGCCCTACACACGGCTAGTATTGAAGAAATAACAATGAAGAACTGACAATGATCCATATAATAGTTGGCTAAAGTATGAAGCCCAGGTCTTAAAGTACTTATGGCACTCTAAGTCATTGGGATATGCCATCGCAAAATAATTTCAGGTCTGCTTTGGTTTACCGGAAAAATCTCGAGCCAGTTGAGGAATTTAATGTCGTGTAGGTAAGTTGCCATAGTACCTCGGTGGTAGTTCAAATTCCGACTATGGCATTCAATGTTCTATCCCATATTATAAAATATAAAAATATGTTATATTTAAGTGATTTTTGGGAGTCTTTAAGGATTTTCTGTTTTTATAATATAGTATGAATAAATATTGTAATTTTTATACACCTATCAGTTACAAACTTTTGTGATTCTGAATTAATCGCTGAAATAAACTTAAGAGTATTTTAATTCCTTCTTTGAATCCTGTTATGGAACATAATACTTATGCAATGCATACAAAAATAATGAAGTTAAGAATGTGTTTCTTTACTTCCTTTAGAGAGTTTTCCTAAATACTTAAAACACATTTTCGAGCGAAGTGTTCAGTATGCCCTTACATGTAAAGGACTTTGTTTGTTAAACCTGGAAGGAGTAGTGCAACTTCCCTGCAATTGTAACCCGTTACCAATGTAATTAAGGATTGTAACAATGTATAATACAAAGAAAAGCATGTGATAGATATCTGCTATATACAAGCAGAGAACTCAAGTGAAAATTTGCTGTCAGATTATTAAAATAAAATATAAAATATTTCTGATTTCTTTACTTGTACAGCTTTAAGCCTTATGGTACACCCATTCCTTCAAGATCCATTTCAACAATAATATCCAAATGTTGAAACTTCAGATGTAATAAGCGTCTAAGTTAAGGTTTTTATCAGTTCTAAGCTAAGGCTTTTAACAATTTATATCAAAAAATAAAATGGGGAAGTTTTAATGTTTAATTTTGAACATTTGCTGAAAAAAATAGAAAACTAAAATCTGATGTGCTCCATTTACATGACTTTCTCTACTTCTTCCGCAAACTTGTCTTGCAAAAGATTATTCTTTTATCTACATACATCATGTTGATTGAGATCTACATTTGTAGAATTTGTCTTATTACTTGACTGTTTGTAAGTAGAATGGGAATGCTCTAGGCTAAAGTAAGTCAAATATTTTTAAAGCCGGTCTAAAAGTGAAGCAACTGAAATTCAGTTCCCTTTGCTTACTATGAATAAACAAAAGAGATACAATAAGAAATATACATCCCATTTGAGAAATGTTTAAGTAGATTAAAATGAAACCAATAACACGAAATGTTTCGGAACCGGTTAAATCTACGAAAAATGTATGTGATGTAAATTGTGTGTTTTAACGAGATGTACATTTCTGTGTAGCAAGTTTTGTCTATCTTATGGTTTACAACTTATACAGAAGTTATCCAGTATGAACAGATCTTCAGAGGCCATGCCCAGAAAATACAGGATATACATTTCCTTCTTCATAAAATATATATTATGGTACTTCAATAAACAATCGGAGAAACAACTGAGAAAATCAAAAATCTCTAAAAATGTTTCAAGTAAACGATAGTTGGGTGTGGAGAAATTTCCAGAAAACCTTCATGTCGCATGCTTGGCAGAAATTTTGGTATTTAACAGACGCGCACAATTACGAAATTTCTCTAAACTGCTTAATTTGATTCAGGTAAATCAAAAACATGTATATCCATCTCGGTATTGAATTTTTGGGTAGATTACAATAACTTTCCTAATCTACTATATACATTGTCCATACGTGCTAGAGAAAGTAACAGTTACACTTTCCTGTTTTTACAGTTATTTAAATTGCCACTGAAGCAAATATTATGAGATTCATGTATGTGGAATGCATGTTTTCCTCCAAAATCCATTACTGACGTATTCGTAATGATAAAAACAGTATACTTCAATTGAAGTACAATGAGGTAATGTATGTATTATATTATTTATATATTATTATATATTAATTGTTATTTAAGCAGTAAGCTATATGTGCTTTGGTTCATAAATCAGCCATTGATGGTTCTAGAAATTCTTTTGAAGATTAAGGACCGGTTTTATAGTTTTAAGTTTAAGCCGAAGATTTGGTAACGTAGGACGCTACTTGAGTTTATTTTTAAGGTTTGCAAGGTTCACTGTAGGGCTACCAGTTTCGGTTTTACGGATGAGGAACTCCAGGTAACGCTAAAGTTGATGATGCATGCGCATTGAGGAAATTTCTATTGTTTTTATGACGATGCTGTTCGTAAAACAAGCTTTTTACTCTCTCACTCTCTGGCACGAAGGTATTGTATTCCACCCAAAATTCACATGTTTTTAAGAATTCTCCCTCCATAAAAAATCATTTTTAGAAAAACGTCCGTGCATGTGTCTGTGGGTAACATTGCTCCAAAACGAAACGTCGGTTAAATACCAAACTTGGTAATAAAGTTCAGTATCTTCCAAGGATGAGACGCGAAGTTTTTACGAAAATCCTCCCACTCCAAACTATTCTTTACATGAAGCATTTTTCGAAAATGTTTTTTTTTTACGAGACACGAACATTTTCAGGAAAATCTCCCCACTCTAAACCACCCTTTATTTGGAATATTTTTCAAAAATGTTGATTTTCTCAAAAATTGCTAAAACTTTTGATTAAAATATCATATGTTTAAGTTATTTGGATGGCAAAATAAATGTATATCTTGAATTTTCTGGGAATTATCCTATTAAGAGTTTATTATTCTGGAGAACTTTTGTATAAATGATAAACTGTAAGAGATACACACAAATTATAATCTCGTTAAAATACACAACTTATGTCCTATGCATTTTTATACTTATAGTTACCCGTTTCCAAAATATTACTTGTTACTGGTTCTAATTTTAATATGTTCTCAAAAGGGAAGTCGTATTCCGTTTAATCTCTTGTGTGTTGCTGGCAAGCAGATAGATATCAGCTTTTAAGGGATTTTTTTTAGCCTAGTGTATTCCCTTATTTCTTTTCTATTACAAGAAAGCAAGAAGTAACAGTTGAGCTCATATTTGTCTTGATTAGAATGGTGTAGATAAAACAGTAATCTTCTGTAAGAAAAGCTTTTTTGTGGAACAGCGGAAGTAAGTCATGACATTTTTAGGTTAACTAGTAACATATAGTTAAAATCGGTTCAAAACTGCTGTGAACTTCTCTTCTCAAGAAGCAATCATGCTCATTCAAATTGTGAAGTGTATAATCATGAAATAAAGTGCAAGTGATTGTAAACATTACTGTTAAGCAAGAAAAAACAAATGCGATAGGAATAGTGAATTAGAATGTTTTGAAAAAGTTTTCATTGGTTTCAATGCTGTAGATTTTGAGATATTGAAATATCCAGCTATAATTAGCATGCTGTAATTTGCTTTTAATGATCAGAAAAGCCTTGATTCTTAGAAACGCTTTGTTAATTTAATAGAGCTATAATGGATGTAAAGATAATGTGCGGTAAAGTATACGATAACGGTATGAAGTGTATGCCGCGCAGCAAATGCCCTAGTACATAAATTTGTGAGATTTTTCATTAGGTCGTTATCGATTCTATACACCGTAGAGAGAGGGCGATAATTACTAGTTCCTGTCTAATAGACTCACCAGGTTAGTGTCCGGTAGACATTAAGGCATCTCACAGCCCCACTCAGGCATTCATCGCCCAGATGTAGCCAATCTCCAATTGGCTTAGGGAACTACTGCTCCGACGAGTCTAACCCAATCCGAGCAACTTCTTTTCGAGAGGGGCTGAAATATTCTGCCCGACGCTCTTCCAATAACATCAGAAGAACCACGAGTGCTCGAGGTCCGCAGCGCTCGCACCGGAGCAGCTGAAACGGTCTCGCAACCTCACCTCTACGGGGGCATGAAGTATAAAATTAAGTATTGTTTACGAGTCGGGTTTATGTTTATTTGATGATGCTTTTACTTGTATCATGAATAATTTCTGGTACTATCTTTGCCGACTATTTACTTAAGCTGATGCATCTGTGAAATTTGACCGAAGAGCGTGACAAATTGAAAAGTAATTTTTGTTCATAATAAAATTATACTAATTCTAAACTTTCAGAAAACATGTTTTTTCCCCACTTTGGAACATTTTAACTAACAGTCAACAAGACTAGGCGCATGCTTATTAATAGGCACTCCCAACTTTCAAACTTATTTTATGCAAACCTTTTCCCAACACCTTTCCATACTGTGATAGTTCCACACAATGCAATGTTTCATTCATTTATTTCAAAACTTTTATACTGACTCTCAAAACTGCATTAAAGAAATTGACTATATATTTTTCGAAATAATGCTCCAATCTGGAGAAATCAATGATTATATCAATCAATGATTATATTTTGAAAAATCAAGAGCTTTGGGCACGAAAAGTAATTATTCTACACTACGCTAGGTCTAATATAAAAATGACATTTTTTCTAAACTGATTTGCTGTAAATTATGTACATAGATATAGAGAAGGTATCGTATTGCACTCAAAATTCGATACCGAGATTTCACCGGAAATATGTTTTGGACCCCCTAAAAAAAAAAAAAAAAAAAAACAATTTTTTTAGAGCATAACTCAGAAACGTTAAATACCAAACCTGGTATTTTAAGTACAGCATCGCTCAATGATGCTACACGAAGATTTTCAAGAAAATCCCCAACTACTCTTTATATATAAAAATTTTTCAAAAAGAGTTCTAAAGAACTATGGTTAAAATCTTTTATATTTAAGATATTTACATGGCAAATAACATGTATACCTTGAATTTTCTGGAAATAAGCTCTAAAAACTCGTTATTCTGTCTGGATGAATTGTAAACAGTAAGTGACAGCAAAAGCTTGCTACAATAACAATGTAGAGCTGCTAACAAAACAAAAGCTTGCTACACAAACAATATAGAGCTCCTTAAAACACTCAATTTATATAATATAGATTTTTTTCTTGGAGTTGACCATTTTTGAGATTTCTTATTGTTGGTTCAGTATTAAAATACTTGAACTTTTCTCATACAGGACTTGTCAACTGCTGCTCATCAAAGAAACTGATTTTAAACTCATAGCAACCACATTTTAAAACACGTGACTGTCGATTCAGCCAAGTGTATTCCCTTGTTTCCCTTTTACTTATAAGGAACTGAGTAATAAGATCGTTTCCGCTAGTGTTTATGTCGTTTAGCATGAAGTGTATAGAAGAGTAAACCTATTAACAATAATATGTTAGAGAGGTGTAGTGAATGTTATATGAATGAAACACATCAGATTTTTATTAGAACAATGATGTTAGACAGTAAAAGATGATTATTATTATAAAATAAAATTTTCCAAATCTCACAAATGCATCATCTTAATCGAAATCGCTTGCAGGATTTTTGGTCTATTCGTACGTGAGAATGTATAGCATTCTAAACATTTTAGTTGGCCTCTCTTGTGCATATCGGTTAAAATAATAGAAGAGTGGAAATGTCAAACATTGTGAGCGCCGTTTTTATTTTTCTTATGTATTTATTTTATTGTTTTGGCTTTTTTTCCACAAGAACGTTTCATCTGCTCAGGTGTATTTCCCTGTTCTTGTTTCAAGTGCCAATTCGCGGATTAAGTAGTTCAATGAGTCGTGAACAGAAAGCATAGGTTAAGTTCGAAGCAGTAATGCCATCCATGTTCCAACTGCTAGCGCGGCAGTCAACTTTTTGACTGTCGTTTATTATTAGGTTAATTTTGTAACAATACAATTTTGACATACGGTGGTAGAATCAACTAAAGCTTTCAATCCTTTTCATGCAGTTTCAATGGAAGAAAGTGACATCTTTGATTTGAAGAATGTTGCTGATTCACTGATAACATTAACATCCATTCTCCGCAACAAGAAGCTACGGGCAGTGATGGCTCTTCCGGTACACTGGTCAACTTCGTCACGCACTTCTTGTCGTGGTATTGGCTCGTCTCCGTAGCGGTCACTGTTCTTTTACACACAGCTGCCTGTTCCAAAGGCCTCCTGCTCCTATCTGTCCTCAGTGTGGCCAAGCACTGACCGTCCGCCTGGTAGAGTGTGCTCCTCTAGCCCGATTACGAGCCTCTCCACGACTGCCCACCAGTACTAAACAGATGTTATTGGACGATGCCGGAGAGGTAGATCGGGTTTTTAAGTTTTTATCATCTCTGCCTTTTAAGATCAACATATAGTGTTATTTTACTTTCCAAAGTTGTGGTATGTTCTTGAACTGGTAGCTGCTGATTTTAACTATTTTAGCCTCTTGGGACTGCAGCCAGTTTTAGTTATCGCTTTTAGATAGTTTTTACAAGTTTTTAGCTCTCTATGGTTTCTGCCTTGGGTAGTTTAACTGCCTTGCGTTTTATTTGTCATTTTATTTATTTTTATGACTTGCTTTTAACGTTTTAATTGCTCTTTTATTTTGGTTTTAGCAGGACTTGTATTTGTAGGGCGCTAATAACCCTGTAGTTGTGCGCCTCTAAGCTTTAACCCCTAAACTTAACCCTCATCATCATCATCATTATCAAGTCGTCCTCCGTGGTGTAATGGTTACCATGCTAACTTCATATACCCAAGTTCGCGGGTTCAAACCCTGCGGAGGATGATGGATATTTTCGGGTGTAAAAATCCTTAGCATAGCTTCCTTCGGAAGGGAAGTAAAGCCGTTGTCGTAGATTTACGACACGTAAAAGAATCTCAAGCCCGATAGAGAAGCTTCTGAGCAAAATTAAGCCGTATTTCACGCCCAATTTAGAATGGGACACTGAGAACCGTAGAAGTTAAAGAGCGTCCATAAATAACACGCTATTTGCATTTATATAACATCAAGTGCAGCATTTCAATGCAACAGTGTCACAATCTATCCTTCTCAAATCGGCTATCAAATCCTCTTACCCAACATTAGAACAGTGGAAGGTAGTTAAAGTTTTAAAGAGAGGAAAATCAGCAGTTTATATTATACAAACTGTACTTCAGCTGAAAGATCAACCGCATTTATCGGTTGAGAAAAAAAAAACATCTCTTAGCAATGTTACCATTGCTTCCTGAAGAGCATAGAGAGTTTTATAAGAAATTGATTTCAGTTCCAGGGTAAGAGGTAAGCAACTCAACCAGTCTTCATTTCAGTGTCTTGAGATAAACAAAACATGGGTACTGCATTGCTACTATAGTTTTTGTAAACAATATTACAGTTTTGTACTTTTTTGCTTAATGAAGACATAGTGCTTAGTAAAATGTTACATGTTACTACAAATCATTTTCTATTTCTCCTAAAATCCTTGAATAAAATGTAACAGTAGTTTTATTGCCACTTGTAACCAACTCTTCCATCATATGGCTCATAGAAGGTTCTTATTATCACTACCGTTTTCCTACCTCACCATTGTATTTTTGGTATAACATTTCTATACAAAATAGTTTTGTAGTACAAAACTGCTCTCATACTGATTTTAGGCGTAATATGTAATAAACATATATAAATGGTTTTTTGCTTCTCCTGAAAAATTTATAAAATGGCCTTGGAACGTTTGCCATTTCCACTCGTCATTATACATTTACTCATCCTTCAGATAACGGCATAGTGGTCCTTAAGATTAAGTCGCAGCCCAATGCGGTTTAAGTCAAACCTCGAATAAGTTCAGGTTATTGCTCTCGCACAAGTACAGTAAAACTTCATTCTAGCTCAAGGTTGTGCATAAGCCTTGTTCAAGCTTAAGCATAAACTGTGAAGCCGGGCCCAATTAGATCTCCTCAGTCTCCAATTATGATCTTGGATTAAGTTTACAGTTAATATACTTGTTAGTTACTTTTTAACCTATAAGCTGGGGCTGAAACTCTGATAACGTTCGTTTCCATAAGCCCAGATAAATGTTACGGTAATTGAATATACCACTCAATACACTTTAAGATTTGCATATATTGAATGAGGGAGAGTTGATACACGGCGACTTATTCTTTTGCCCCTGACGGCTGTATTATGTCATCAGATTTTCCACCTCTCAATAGACAAAAGAATAGCTTTTGTTCTTTTCAGAAGAATAGTTAGTTGCCCAATAGATAAAGCAAGAAACGTGAAACGTCAAATGAAAGCAGCTCGCAGCTGACTTTGCTCTCCGGATCATAGTTTGGTATACTCTGTCCTATAGCTGCCATTTCTTATACTCCATGCAATTGTTTTGTTTCTTGAAGTAGTGTCTTTCGAGTGCAAAATAATATTTCCAATACTTTTAATCTGTATTTACCAAAACAAAGTGTGAGAGCAGCCGCTCACAATGTGGTGCACAGCATAGACAATAAGACGGAAGTGACGTCAGTCGCTAAGGGAATCAGACGCGTGTCACACACGCGTGTCAACAATTTGCGCACGAGACACTCGAGAATTGCTCTCATTAAGCAAAAGCTTCCCGCGTGACATCTGTTCCCTAACTGCCTGTTGCTTACCACATCATTAACACCCTTACAACCTTTGTGTTACTTCAATTCTTCTGCAGCCCCTTCTTGTCTTCCGGGGCACAATTCGGATATAAGAAATCGATATTTGCTGTTACTTGTACTTAAACTGGGTAGTGACATAAAATAAATAAATGCATACCTAATATGTCGCACTCAATGACTTCCTATATTCTCCTGTATACCATTCTTGCACAAATCTTATGTTCCATATTCATTACTTTCTCTGCATATTCTGCAAAAAAGCTGTACTTACAAAAGCTTATTCTTTTATTTACTTAATGCTAATACAGATAAACTTTAGCAGAAATTGCCTTTATTATTTACTTCCTTGTAAGTAGTAGGGAAGTAAGTAGATTAAAGTGATAGTCAATGTTTTAAAACCGGTTGCCATGTGGATGAAATCAGTTTCTTTACATGGCCAGGATTTAAGTACTGAGACAAGTTTTAAGTATTTTATAATTGAAACAAATAATAAGGAATTTCTTGGTCAGTTCCTAAAAAAATGTATATAACACAAGATCTATACTTTTTGTGTACTGAGTTTTTTTTTTCTATTTCTTATGCAAAATTCATCCAGAATAAATAAGTCTTCAAAGGTTATTACCAGAAAATTCAAGACATACTTTTGTCGTGTAAATACATTTAACATACGCTATTTAATCGAAATCATTAGAGCCATTTTTGAGAAAGTCCAAATGTTAGCAAAATATTCCACGTAAAGGATAATTTGCAGAGTGGAGATTTTTTTTAAAAATCTTCGACCGTATCCGCGGAAGATGTTCAACTTAAATACTTTTAAGTATGTTTGGTATTTTACCGACCTTGACACACACACACACTCACACAAACACACACACACGGATCTTTTTCTGAAAATGCCTTTTTGGAACACAGAAAACTCTAAAACGAGTATTTCTGGTGAAATCTCAGTATAACGTTTTTGGTTGGAGTGCAACACCTTCTCTACCTTTGTAACATGTACCTACTATTTAGAGAAACTAAAAATTGAACAAAAACTTCCCATTTTAGTAAAGTATTGGAAATGTAAACACCAATAACAAGGAATATCTGGGAAATAATGGCATAAAAAAGTTTGATATAAATTATGTGTTTTATCAAGATCTACAGTTTTTGTACTGTACGCTTAAGCCTATCTCTTACGGTTTACCATTTATGCAAAACTAGCCGAAGAGAAATTCAGAATCTTTTCCTAGAAAATTTAAGTTAATATTTTATTTGTAATATAAATATCTTTAATATATGTCATTTTATACAAAATAGTTAGCCATTTTTGAGGAGGTCGAGCATTTCAAAAACTTTTCCATGTAAAGGAGGTTACCTTGGTAGGGAGGAATTTTGCTGAAAATATTCTAAAATTGAAATCAATAAATGACAGTTTTTCTACTGTCCTTTTCTAACACGGCTAGGCAAAATCCCTTGGGGTTCTTTCCTTTAAAAGGTCCGTCATTTTAAAATTCTTTGTTATCTAAGTGTACGAGACACTGGTATGAACATGTCAGTAGAATGAAGTCTATAAGAATGCTCTGGAAAAGTTTGAACTGTCAACCGAGAAGTGGAAAAAGAGACCAAGGACGTCGACGGAAAAGATGGATACAGCAACTTTAATAATTGCAGCCGGAACGTAACAAGTAAGGTTTAACCTTGAAAGTAGAATTAATTACCTGCGGTGATATGAGTGTAAGAAGGCTTCACTGGTGCTGCAGCTCTTGCAAATGAAGTAAACTGAAGGGGAATCATCCGCCACTGGCGTTTCAATCTACTTGCTTTGTCACAAAAGAGGGACTGCGAAAAAGAAAATGATGATGAGTATTTCCTTCTTTTTCTAATAACTACGGAGCAACTTATAGCTCCTAAACTTTAGAAATATATCGAAAATGATTAACTCAAACAAAAAATGTTTATGATGAGTTATGTGTTCTAATGAGATCTACGTTTGATATGTAATAAGAGTTTATCTCTTGTGGTTTATCAGTTAAGCAAAAGTTACTGCCATTGTTGATAAAATCAACATTTTTGAAAAATGTTCGTGTAAGGAGAAATGCTCTTAAAAAGTTGAGTCGTATCCTTAGAAGATCCTGATAATTTTAATATTTAACATCTTTTTGTTTTAAGCTATCCGGTTCACAGACACATGCATGTGTTTCCAAAAATGTTTTTTTTTTAATTTAGATCATCTAAAAATATGTATTTTACTGTAGAGAATTTTTGGGTGGAATACTATACATTCTCTACCTACTATGTACATTATATGTATGTGTAGATAAATTTAAAATCTGATATATTGCACACACATGACTTTCGTCACTTTTATGCAAACGTCTCTTCTCGGTCTACAAGTAGATCATGTTAATCAGGATAAACAAACGCAGAAATTTCTTATTAGGTATATACTTATAGGTACACTGAATTAGGGAAATGAGTAGGCTTAAGCTATAATCAAATCTTTTAAGAGTGGGTCGCTATGTAATGGTTTGACTTCGTTGCATGACCGATAGAGAGATAGGGAAATAGCTTATACTTATGAAATGTATAAGTATAGTAAATTTAAACCAATACTAACAAATATCTGGAAAAGGGTAAACTTCACAAACGAGCAAATTGTTGCTTTAACGAGATATATATTCTTTGTAACAAGATCTTGTTCATCTCTTGGGGTTTAGAAGTTATCCAAAAGTAACACAGAATGAGAACTTAGGAGGTAATTCCCACAACATTAAAGATTTACATCTTTTTTTTTTTTTTAAATACGCTATTTCACAAACAAACAATTACAGTCATTTCAAATACAACATTTTGAAAAGTTTTGCATGAAAAGGTTAGTTTGGGATGGCGGATTTTTTTTAAATCTTCGTGTCCTATCTTGGTACATGCTGAACTTAAATACAAAGTTTTATTTTTAACCGGTATTTCATTTTTGAGTTCACACATTTACACATTACACACGCGAGGACTTTTCCTAAACATTGTTTTGGGGTTATAGGAGGTCTTGTGGTGAAATCTCGACATCGACTTTTTAGATGGAAAATTGTAGGAAGTGGGGGGGCAGTGTTTTTAAAACCCACTTTTACTACTTGTGGCACCGCAGGTGCTAACACTAATGATACATGGAATGAAGATGGAAGACCGGTGGAATGCGATGGCGGGGAAACCGGAGAAAACCACCCTTATACCGCTTTGTCCACCTCAAATCTCACCTCTCTCGCTTGGGATTGAACCCGAGGCGTCTAAGCTAGAGGCGAGTGGTCTAACCATTTGGCCACAGCGCTACCGTAAACAAGTGCTTTACGTCCAAAAATCCGATAACGAAATTTCACCAAAAATACAGGTTTTGAAGCTCCCTGAATCATAAAACAGCATTTTAAAATGTGCTCTGTGAGAGTATGTATGTGTGTGTGTGTGTGTGTGTGTTTGAGTTTGAAAAGCATAATTCAAAACTTAAAAGTTACTTAAATACTTCACTTACTCTGTCAAAGATACGACACCAAGGTTCGAGAAATTTCCCCAAACGACACTTTACAAGAAATATTTTTCATTCATTTTCATATTTGAAGAGATATATACATAATACTTAAATTTTGCCATAATTTATTGCAATTATAAGTGATTTAATATATTCCTCTATAACTAGATGTGACTCTGTAAATTATTTTGTACAGTTTACGCTGAGAATTTGTTCACATTGCAACAAATGTCTTTATTTACTCAAAAATTATTTAAAAATAGGTCTTAAATTCACAGATACAAATAATATACTCGCGGCTTCTACGCGTAGCCGGTTGACAGCTTGCATGCCACTGCACGCTAACACTCTAGTCACTCACAACTCACCACAATTCACTAGATACTCCACTGTTTTGCAATTCTTCCTCTTTTTATAGCTATGAAAACGTCACAGCATGTTCTGGAAAATTTGTGAAAGGTAAAGCTGCTAGTCTCGCAATCCAAGGTTTTCGGTAACAGGCGCGTCCTTCCGTGTTTACGCATTACAAGGTTCCCAAACTCCGCCGACTCGCATATCAAGACGAACGTGAGAACGGCCATGTATCGTGTCCTTGAATGTAACATATTCGCTAAAGCTTCCTAAATGTTGGAATCTCAGTTCTTGGTTGCTGAAATACCAGGCATCTCCATTCTGTGCACTTTCTGTATGCATATTTATTTCTATTGTTCTATATTTGTGCAGTCAAAATGTATGCATAGTTTTCTACAAACAGCCTGTGAAGTTCTTTTCTTAGGAATGATTTTTGCGAATTTGATAAACCTTAAGAGTGACACAGTGTTTATATATATCATAAAAATATACAGTTTGTGTGAGAATTTTTAAGCATTAAACATTTCCTAGGTATTCTTTATTATTGTTTGAATTTGCAAATACTTCTACCTTTTACATTCTCTAGCACAGAGGTACAATGTGCATAACAGGTAGAACAGGTTCCGCAATCCACCCAAAACTTTTTACTAAGATGTATTGGAAAATAAATGTTTTAAGGATCTCTGAATGCATACATATTTATAAACACACCAGTGTATATGTGTGTGTGTCTGTCTGTCTGTCTCTGTATATGGACAGCATAACTCGTTAACGAAAGTTCTGTTAGACACCAAACTTGGCACTTAAGTTCAGTATCTTTCAAGGATGGGACAAGAAGATTTTCAGGAAAGTCTCATTCTAAATTATCTTTTACATATAACATTTTTCAAAATTATTGAGTTTCTCAAAAATGGCTCTAGCTATTTTGATCAAAATGTCGTATATTATAGATGGCAACTAATGCATATCCTGACTTTCTTGAGAATAGTTTCTGAAGTCCTCTACACTCTGAATAATTTTTGCGTAAGATACAGACAATAGATTACTACACAAAAAATGTATGTATTCTTAGAACATATAGGTATTACTAATATTTTTTCAAACGGGAATTTTCCATTTCTTTCGTTTCACTCTTGACTATGCAAGGAGATCAGAATTTAAACCAATGGGCAACCAGTTTCTAAAAGATTTGATTATCGATTTAGCCTAGTGTATGCCTTTATTTTTATTCTTACAAGAACTAAGTAATAAGACACTTTCTGATGTTTATTTGGATTAGCTTGAATTTGGTAACCATAGAGAAAATCATGTGAATGAACATATAGTATTTTTTCACGTGATAGGTCTTTATTCGTTTACCTTGTGCTCATGCAGAGAGCTCATGTCTAATAATAATAAGAAGAAGGAGGCAGAAGACTAAGTCTTTCTGAGAATAGATTTGGGAGATGAAAGCCAAGTGAATGTAAAAAAACGTTTTTTCTCGATTATTACGTTACTTTCTTAGGATCTGCTCTCTCTAAGGTTTGAGCAGTAGCTCAAGCTCATACCGGGTGATTCGTCAGGCTGTGTCATTGCTGTGGGCTGCCGCAGTTGGAACCAAATATTTTTGGGAAAATTGAATACTGTTCTCCCCGCAATAAATCAACTTATTCGTTTCATTTAACCAATAAGGGGTTGTGATCGGCTGGTAGGTTTGGGCCCCAATGAATGTTTGCCAATATTTCATCGGAGCCCATTCATGATGTTCCCCACATGATGTCTATCCCTAATTCACATTTTCAATCCGACCGTGAAACCTTCTGCTACCGTACATGTGTGAAAAACCTTACCTTTGTGTTAAATTTAAACTGTGCAGAAAAAAGAGAAGCAGAGGAACAGGAAGTCTTCCATAATTCATAGTTATTTTTTCGTGCGTTTTTAATGCTTTATTCGGTGATGAATTAATTTGAAGACAAGAAAAACCTTAGTTCTTCTTTATTAAACGATGAAGGTGTTAAATAGAAACATCTAACACGCTGCATAATACTTTCTCTGAATATTCGGTAACAAACTATTTTTCCAGCCCACCTGGGTGGTGTGGTGGTAGCGTGTCTGCTTCAGATTAAAAAGGTGGCGAGTTCCAATCTCGCTTAGGGTGAGTTACCCGGATAAGGTTTTTTTTCAGGTTTTCCCCTTATCCTAAGAAGACAAATGCCGAGTAACTTTAAGCTCCGTGGACCCCGAGATCATTTGAGCATCATTTCACTAATTTCATTTATCGTCCGATATGACCAACCAGGTTAAAGGACATTAAAACTACAAACAAAAAAAACTACTTTTCCAAAATGGTATTCTTTTATCTACTTCATGCTATTGAAGTAAACTACTTTGTTCCTTATAAATAGAAGGGAAATGACGGAATATAGTAGGCTAAAAGCTAATTCCTATTTGCTTGATATTCGGTTCTATTTTCATGACCAAGATTAGGATAAAAGAAAAAGGGATGACAAATTCCCATGTGAGAAAACATTATTTTAAAATTGAAATTAATAACAAGGAATATCTCGGAAACGCTTAACTCTACATAAGAAATATGTGTGACATAAATTGTGTATTCATATGAGATCTACCTTTTTTGCGTAATAAGTTGCTATATATCTCTAGTGATTCACAAATGATACAAAAGACATCCAGAATGAAGATGTCTTCAGAGGCTATTCCTAGAAAATTCAAGCTACTCATTTTACTTGTCATGTAAATATATGTTATATGTTATTTGAAACAAAATCATTAGGTGTTAAAAAAATAAAAATGTTCGAAAATTTTCTCAAGTGAAGCGTAATTTGGAGTGGGTGATATTTCTTGCAAATGTTGGATCTTTATGCTGAACATAAATAACAATATTAAATGTGATTTGCCGTTTCGTTCATTTCTTCCTTAATACTCTTCATTTTCTTTACCATTGTATCCATTCCGGATGCCATTACCAGCTGATTTTCTCCATTGTGAAATACATTTTCATCATTTGGCTTACCAATAATCCATTTGGACTTTACAATCTTTATTTAAGTCTCTCTTATTTCTACTCCGGAATTTATTTTCTCCCTTCCGTATTTCATTGTACGTATTAAAGCATATTCCCTATTATGGTGTTTAAATTCCATTTCTGACGGAGTGCGACCTTATCTAGTTCTCGCTATCACTTTATTAATGTGAGTAGTACAGATTTTCAATAGCACTCCACCTAGTTACTTTCTCTATACGCACTATGCACATATTGTATAGAGAAGGTATTGCACTCCACCCAAAATTTGATACCGAGATTTCACCGGAAATAATCCAAATAAAGCATTTTCAGAAAAAGGTCCTTGTGTGTGTCCGTGTGTCCATGTGTCTGTGAACACGATAACTCAAAAACGAAAAGTCCTTCAAGTACCAAACTTGGTATTTAATTTAGCATCTTCCAGGGATGTGACACGAAGATTTTGATAAAAATACCCCCACCCCAAACTACCCTTTACATGGAACTTGTTTCGAAAATTTTGATTTTCTAAAAAGTGGCTCTTACGATTTTGATTAACATGTATATTAAAGATATTTACCTCACAAATAAAATGTATATCTTGAATTTTCTGGGAATAGCCTCTGAAAACTACTTTATTCTGGATGAATTTTACGGAATTTTGCACTGATGTTAAACCGTAACAGATAGACAAAAATTACCACACTAAAGATGTAGAGCACGTTAAAACACACAAATTATATTATATACATTTTTCTCGTAAAGCTGATCGTTTTTGAGTTATTCTTTGTTTTTGATTCCACTTTTAAAAAGCTTATGCTTTTCTCACACAAGAATTTGTCAACTTCTGTCCATATAAATAAAGGAACTTCAGTGACATATCAACCAGCTTTTGACTATCACTTTAACCTATGGTACTCCCTTATTTCGTTTCTAGTTACAAGGAAGCAAGTAATAAGACTATTTCTGCTAATTTTTTCTCAATTAACATGAAGTAAATAGAAGCATAAGCTTTTTAACAACAATTTGTTGCAGAGCTATAGAGAAAGTCCTGTGAATGGAACGCATCCGATTTTTTTACTTTCGCTTCACTTTTTTTTCGCTACATAGCGGCATAATGAACCTCGCACAACGCAGCCTGTTCTTTAGATGATTCATTCTCTGAGGAGTCAAACACAAGTCCTGTCTACTCTTCTACAGTAGTAGTATTCACTACATATCACTGCCGTCGTCACCAATTCGTTTGGAGGGTAGAACCAGAATCGTATCAGAAACGCATTCACTAACTCACGTACTCAATAACTAATGTAGATACTTTTATAAATGTTGGAAATGTCCACATAAGATTCTAGAGTGTTTTTGATGTGGGGATTAGAATAAGGAGTAAGGTTATTCCGCACCTGCTATACTATCACCGGGACAGGGCACCGTAAATAGGCTCTTGGGTCTCTTTTCAGCTTACTGATTCCAGGGAGGGATCGTAGGTAACGATGGGGTCCCTTACGGCTGCACACTAAATGCCTCCAACAGCGCTGTGGCCCTACTCACGAGCCTAGAACAAGTATCTACATTGTGCAAGCTACCCTCCAGCCGCAACCGACCGAACACCGTCGCTGGCCTTTCAATCCTGAAACAGATGAGGAAATGATGAGAACAGGAAAGTACAGACAATTTAGTGGTTGTAAAGAACCTTTTCAACATTCGCCTGGCAACCCAGTGAAACTCCAACTCATGAGTCAGGAAGACAGACCAAGGAAATCGGATTTACCACCTCACGAATGTGATTCGCACACGTTGTCACTGGCCACCATGCTTGGTTCTGGAAGCGAGGAGAAGAGAAACTTCCAGAAGGTTCTGCTTATCTGGCGATAACTTTGATGATAACTGGGTAATAGCGCTACTTCTCTCTGTTTATCTACCCAACTGCCCGGCGCTGACCTCCCGAAGCTTGGGCTCTAGCCGCTGCGTCAAAATATAATGCAGCCGCTGAGTAAAACAACGGGCACAAGACACATAGTTATAGTGGAAGACTGAAAGTAATAAAAGTTTAAAAGCAACAATCCATCCATGCTGTATTATGTTGATATTTTAAAAGTCACTTATCAAATCCTGCAGATGTGTATATAATGAAAGGGTGTCAAAACTCCTTTATTTAAAATTCTGCAAATGTACATACTTCTAATAACTTTCTAATAGCCTTTGAAGTTATGCCTTTCCTTATTGTTTAATTTGTATAGTCCCTTAACTTCTGTGATCATATCGGGGACTTTGATCATAGAAACAACTGATGGTGTTATTCTTGCTGAACTGTAGGGTTTCTTAATGTTGGTTTTTCAGTTTTATACCATTAAACACACACGCGCGCGCGCACACACACACACACACACACATACACACATACACACATATTCATACTTCCAAATCTTGTGGGATAGGGAGTAATTCTCTTTAAAGAAAAAATCCCCACCAAGGCCGGGCATCAAACCCAGGATCTTTGGATGAGAGACCAGAACGTTGATCACTTGATGAGGCTGTCCTTTTTGTTTATCTTATATTCATGTTCTTGGTAAGATATACTATATAATCGTATAAGAAGAGAAAGCGTTAAGTATTAGAATCAGTGAATTTGTATTTTAAACACTTACTTTTTCCGATGGTCGCAGATCACGTGCTCCAAAGAGAATAGCTTGGTGGCTTGGGAGTACGTTTTCCTTATTTCTTTGCATTGGGTGAAAATAATGCAACTGTTGTGTTATTAAATATCTAAGGGTTCAAAAAGATGGTACGGATTTAAAATTTAGTCTTCTAAAATTATATAAAATTACTGAACCATTGCTACCAAAGATTCTTCTACCACCAAAGGGTCCTTATACACTCTAGAACATTTCCAGAACAAGAAAAAATTCGGGGAGGGAGAGTGTAAGGAAATTGCACTTGACGGGTGAATTTTCATCCGTTATTTAGAATAGTTGAGACACTACGAAATTGCAATTATAGGAGGTAAATGGAAACATTCCCTATAAAAAGCTTCTAGATCACTTTCCAATACTTGTATAAAGAACAGAGGAGATAAAGTAATTCATTTGTTACTGGAGTTTAAAACGCTAAGTGTGTAATGTGTGTTAAGTCATCTATTATAATGGGAATTTTGTTCAAAATAACAGTAACTTTTTAGAAAATTAAAAGGGCGACAGTCAATAACCTGAAAAATTCAAAGCCATAGCCGGGATTTGAACCACGGATCTCCCGATCTCTAGCCGGTTGTTCTGCCACCGAGCTACCATGGCAACATGCCGGCTTAGCATTGAATTTCTCAACTGACTCGTAAGTTTCCCAGTAAACCACAAGGTGATCTCAAATTATTTCGAAATGATAACCCCAATGGCGAGTTACAATGTTGCAAGTACTTTAAGTCCCAGGATTCATAGTATAGCCAACTATTATGGTCCTTGGCATTGGATTAATTGTTCTTTCACACAAGCCGTGTGTTGGACAGGATTATTATTATTGTTATTATTATCATCATCATCATCATTATGCTGCTGATGATGATGATTATGCTGAATGATAAGTATGATTATTATTTTGATGATTATTATTGTGATTATTATTATTGTGATGATTATTATTATTATTATTGTGATGATTATTATTGTGATTATTATTATTATTGTGATTATTATTATTGTGATGATTATTATTATTGTGATGATTATTATTATTGTGATGATGATTATTATTATTGTGAAGATTATTATTATTGTGATGATTATTATTATTGTGATGATTATTATTATTGTGATGATTATTATTATTGTGATGATTATTATTATTGTGATGATTATTATTATTGTGATGATTATTATTATTGTGATGATTATTATTATTGTGATGATTATTATTATTGTGATGATTATTATTATTGTGATGATTATTATTATTGTGATGATTATTATTATTGTGATGATTATTATTATTGTGATGATTATTATTATTGTGATGATTATTATTATTGTGATGATTATTATTATTGTGATGATGATTATTATTATTGTGAAGATTATTATTATTGTGATGATTATTATTATTGTGATGATTATTATTATTGTGATGATTATTATTATTATTGTGATGATTATTATTATTGTGATGATTATTATTATTGTGATGATTATTATTATTGTGATGATTATTATTATTGTGATGATTATTATTATTGTGATGATTATTATTATTGTGATGATTATTATTATTGTGATGATTATTATTATTGTGATGATTATTATTATTGTGATGATTATTATTATTGTGATGATTATTATTATTGTGATGATGATTATTATTATTGTGATGATGATTATTATTGTGATGATGATTATTATTATTGTGATGATTATTATTATTGTGATGATTATTATTATTGTGATGATTATTATTATTGTGATGATTATTATTATTGTGATGATTATTATTATTGTGATGATTATTATTGTTGTGATGATTATTATTATTGTGATGATTATTATTATTGTGATTGTGATGATTATTATGATGATTATGATGCCGATGATTAGTATTATGATGATGAGTATTATTATCATTATGATTATGATGATGATTATGCTGAATGATGATAATTATGATGATTATTATTGTGATTGTGATGATTATTATGATAATGATTATGATGACGATGATGATTATTATTAGTGTTAGTGGTAGTAGTTAACAAATTACAATGCTAGATACAACTTTCAATACTAGTATACCTGTTGGTGTGTATAGCAAATGCTGTACCGTTAATTCCTAGGTGTTTCCCGCAGTTGGTGGCGGTAGTTTTAGTCCGGTCATGTCATCATCATGATCAAGAAGTTTACTGGAAATCATACAGAAGTTTTTAGCTAGTTCCACAGCTACTAATGTAGAGAAATATATAAATGGAACCAGGTGACAATACGATTTCTGAAAGATATTCTGACAATCTGATGAAAAACTAAAATTGGATGAGGATTCCAGAGATTTAAGAAAACAAAATCACAGTGATAAATGCGCTCTGAAAAATGAAGTAATTTCCTACTACGAAAATGTCAGCATTCAAAGACCTTCATCATAATAAGAAAGTTTTAGAAATGGGTAATTTTGGACAGCAAATCAGAGAAATAGAAGGTAAGTGAAGTATACATAAAACTCGTCAGAGGTACGAGTGACCGGAAAAATAAATGCGAACTCATTGAAAGCTTTACAGGGACCAGACTCGTTGACCTGGATCTTGACTGGCTTATAGCAATTGATCGCTGATGGAAAAATCATAATCCGTCCAGTTTATGAGGAAAAGGAATTACCCTGGTGAACTATAGGAATACACAAGTTAGGAGATCAACTTTTTACCGCCATTCTTTAGCTAATCGAAAAGAGATGGTTTATGATCAGCACTACTGGAACGTGGTGAAGATATATACGAGTAGAATGTTCTGCCTAAGAGGAGGCGAAATGAACTATCTTGCCAATGCTAAACTTTGACCTATTATCTCGGCAACTATTTAAGAAAATGAACTCGATTTTACAAGATATATTCAGCAACACATTTACTGTTAAATGGTGAAATTTAGAATAATTCTGTTCACTATAAGAAAATATGTGTGTTTTTCAATAATGCTCTTAAAATTTTATTGAACATTTATGATTTTTAAATTTTTAAAAAAATAACTAATCCACAAACTTAGAAATGCTTTCGTTAAAATAAAATCTATTAGATGCAAATGTGTGATAAAATGTCAACCGTTAGTGTCATTTAGTTTCTGAGATAGTGGCTCGTTTATATAAAAATTGTTACTTCTTCAGAAATTGCTTTCAAAGATAAACTTAACAAAAAAATTATCCTAACTTTTTAAATTAACTTCGAAAACCTCTCAAGAAGAAAAATATGAGCGCGGTGCCAAAGCTACGAATAGCTAAAGTAGAACTTTCCAATCATAATAAAAAAATCTTATGTGTTCCATTCACATGACTTTCCCCTACAACTCTGTAACAAATTATTGTTAGAAAGCTTATACTTCTATTTACTTCATGCTTATCGAGAAAAAAATAGTCGGAAATAGTCTTATTACTTGCTTCCTTGTAAGTAGAAACGAAATATGGGAATACCATAGGTTAAAGTGATAAGTCAAAAGCTGGTTGCTATATGACTAATGTTTCTTTGTATGGACATCAGTTAACAAATTCCTGTATGAGAAAAGCATGTTTTTTAATGCTGAAATCAATAACAACGAATATCTCAATCGATCAACTCCACGAAAAAAATGTATATAACATAAACTGTGTGTTTTAGCGTGCTCTACATTTTTGTTTATTAAGTTTTTATCTATCTCTTACGGTTTAGCGGCTCAAATTATTCCATAATTTCCAAATGCTTCTTTTTTTCCACTTTCATGAGAAATTACATGGGAAATTATTCCAAATCCTGGGAGGATTAAAATGTAGACTTCAGGATGTCCAAAAAATAAAAATTCCGTAAATTTCATTCACAATAAAGTAAGCTTCAGACGCTATTCACAGATAACTGAATACATACATTTATTTGTCAGGTAAATTTCTTTAATATGCGATATTTTACTCAAAATTGTTAGAACCATTTTTGAGAAAATCAAAAATTTCGAAAAAAGTCGCATGTAAAGTGTAGTTTGGGGTGGGGGGATTTTTCTCAAAATCTCCGTATCGCATTCTTGGAAGATATAACTTAAATAACAAGTTCGGTATTTTACCGACTTTTCGTTTTTGAGTTATCCTGTTCAAAGACACACGGACACTCACACATGGACCTTTTTTCTGAAAATACTATTTTGGATACAGGGGACCCTGAAATATACTTCGGTGAAATCTGCGTATCCTATTTTTGGGTGGAGAGCAATACCTTCTCTATACACTACGTATATAGTAAGTATAGAGAAAGTAAAAATAATCTCTTTTCTAAGACCAATATTTTTAAAGTTATTGATGTTTTACCAAGTGAGTGTACCGAAATGTTCAATAAAAAGCTGCGTAGCATTATTTTCAATTATATTTTTATAGTATTTACAATTAACGAACCTCTAAAAAAGTTATACCAAAATGAGCGGGAGATTCTGAGTATTCATGCGCAATTAAAACATGAAATTGGAAAAAAAAATTATGAAAATCCCATTTCGACTCACCTTAAGGCAAGACAACTGAAGTCTAAAGGAGCCGATAATGTGCGGGAGGGGTAGGAATGAAATTTGGAGGTGAACGAAATTGTCTATCCCAGTCTGAAGTACCTAGTTACTTATTTGCTTTCTGGCTGTAATCTTCTACGATTTAAAAAGATATTGAAATCTCTATTTCGTTCATGTTAAATTTCTTGATATCAATGTTCCCTTTACTCAAACTATTGCAGATGTTAACATTAATTTTATTGTGCTTAGATAATGCGCTTTCAGGCACAAACAATGTTTGATAAAAATGCTTTTTTTGGATTATTGGGGCCTCAAAAATATATTTCTTGCTACATCTCATTATTGAATTTAAAATTACTGGATATTTATCTTCTTAGAATAAGGGAAAACCCCGAAAAAAACCTTATCCGGATAACTCACCTTAAGCGAGATTCGAACTCGCAATCTTTTGAATGTGAGGCAGACATATAACCCCCATACTACCGAGGCAAAATGCTCAATTTGTTTTTATATATATATATATATATATATATATATATATATATATATAGTGTTAGAAAAGGCCCCTATCATAACCTTTTGACAAATGTGATTGCGCAAGGCAGTTTTAAAAGCTTCCCATTTTTTCGATGATTAAAAGAGAAATAAGGGAATACATAAGCTAAACTGACAGTCAAATGTTTTAAATATGGTTGCTATGGAATTGAAATCAGTTTATTTGAGTGGCCATGCGTTGGCAAGTTCCTTTATGAGAAAAGTTTAAAATATTTTAAAACTGAAATCAATAACAACGAATATCTTTAAAATGGCCAAATTCTCGAAAAAAATGTATATTACATAATTTTGTGTTTTATCCTGATCTGCATTTTTGTGTAGTAAGTTTTTGTCAATGTCTTACGGTTTGCCAGTTTTGCAAAATTCAATAAAAATCATCCAGAATAAAGAGGTCTTTAGAGGCTAATCCCAGAAAATTGAAGATACACAGTTTATCTGTCACATAAATATCTTAAATGTAAGAGATTTTAATCAAAATTGTTAGCCATTTTTGAGAAAACAAAATTTTTCGAATTTTTTCCATGTAAAACGTAGTTTGGGGTGGGGGGATTTTCTTGAAAATCTCCGAGTCGCATCCTGGAAGATACCAAATTTAAATACCAAGTTTGTTATTTAACGGTCTTTTCGTTTTTGAGCTAAGCTGTGTGTGTCTGTGATTAAGATAACTCAAAAACGAAAATGTGTATAAATTCCAAACTTGATATTTCAGTTTAGCATCTTACAAGGTTATCCAGGTTTTCAAGAAAATTCCCCACCTTAAAATATCTTCTATATCGAAATATGTTCAAATTTTTTTTTCTCAAAAATGACTTCAACAATTTTGATTAAAGTACCGCATATTAAAGATAATTACATGACAAATATAAGTATATCTTGAATATTCAGAGAATAAATAGCCTCTGAAATCGGCATCATTCTGAATGACTTTTTTATAACTGGTAAACTGTAAGAGATAGGAAACAAGTTACTACACAAAAATTGCGTTAAAACACAATTTACATCATATACATTTTTGTAGCGTTAACGATTTCGAAGTTATTCCCTGATATTGGTTTCAGTTTTAAAATTCTAGAACTATTCTCGTAGAAGTAGTCCTGCTTTTCATTTCTCTATTACTTTACCCCTAATCATGAAAAGAGAACTGATTTTCAATGTGAATCTCTTAGCGATAGCTTTTAAAATATTTCACTATCGCTTTAGCCTAGTTTGCGTTCTCTTTAAGAATAGTTTCTGAGGAGCAGATGGAGAAATTTATGTGAATAGTACCTTGTAGATTTTTTATTTATTGTACTATACCCTGCAACAGCTCTTAAAAGTATCATTTCAGCTCCTTCTATTGTAATTTACTTGGTTTTTCAATGTGCATACTTTTTAGTTCGATAGAAATATTCGTATCATCCTCATTTAATACGACGTTAAAACTGTATGTTTCCTTTATTTAAATGTAATATTTAGTAGAGCGTATTACAGATATCGGTCAAATTTTGTATCTAATTCCGAGTTTCCTCTGAATGTAGTATCATGTCCTAAGAAAATAAACGTGTTTACTTGTTTTATAAATATATTATTGATTGTAATTTTAGATCTTATGAATTCATTGAGGGTTAACGCCATTAGGTATTACTTTCATATACGAACTATGTACATAGTGTATAGAGAAGGTATTGAATTGCACCCAAAAAATTGATACCGAGATTTCTCCGGAAATCCATGTTTTGAGACCCCCAGAATACAAAAAAAGGCATTTATAGAAAAATGTCCGTGGGTGTCTGTCTGTCTGTCTGTCTGTCTGTATGTGTGTGCGTCTGTGGGAAGCATTTGCTAAAAAACGAAAATACGGTTAAAGCCCAAACATGGTATTTAAGTTTGGTGTCTTCCAAGGATGCGACACGAAGATGTCCAAGAAAATCCCCCCACCCCAAACTACATGGAGAAAATTTTGAATTTTTTTATTTTCTTAGAAATAGCTCTAACGATTTTGATTAACTTATCGTATATTAAAGATATCTACCTGACAAATAAAATGTATATCTTGAATTTTCTGGGAATAGCTCCTGAAGACTACTTTATTCTGGATGAATTTTACGGAATTGTGCATAACTGCTAAACCGTAAGAGATGGGGAAAAACTTACTTCACAGAAAAGGTAGCTCACGATAAAGCACACAATTTATGACATATACATTTTTTTCGTGGAGTTGATCATTTTTAAGGTATCCCTGGTTTTTCGTTTTAGCTTTGAAAACTTTCACTTTTCTCATACAGGAATGTGTTAACTCCTGTTCATACAAACAAAGGAACTTCAGTTACATAGCAACCAGCTTTTGGCTATCATTTTAACCTATGGAACTCCCTCATTTCGCTTCTACTTACAAGGAAGCAAGTAATAAGACTATTTCTGTTAATGAGCATGAAGTAAATAAAAGCATAAGCTTTTTAACCACAATTTGTAGCAGAGATGTAGAGAAAGTCTTGTGAATGGAACACATCAGATTTTTGTTTTGTTTTAAAATATAGTATGTAAATTATGTATTTTTACCAATCGCTGTTTCCTGTTCTAATCTTAAAACAATCACTTGGTAATGTGCATATAGAACCGTGTTTAGAATAGGACTCTTGGCAATTTATTATTCTACTTCTGGAGGTGCCACTTATTTATGGTTTTGTCTATATGCACATTGCATAGTTCTGGTGGTAATAGGATAACTTGTCTTACACATTTAACCTATTTATTTCTAGGAACTGCACTTGTAATGGGTTTGCTTATTCCTGTGTTTTGGTCTCTAATAATTATACGAAAAATGTATATGAGGAGAAACTTAAATCTCAAGAGTTGAGTATTTTATTAAAATCACACAAACTTGTTATTTATTATATCTGATATTACTATATTCTCGGAGCAATTCTTCAAACTATTCTTGTGTGTGCTGGATCCCATTCCTTTCATTATATATCATAATTTATTTTTCTCTAAAATGTCAATGGTTTTATAATAATAAAAAATTAGTAAAAATAATATAAAATGTGACTGGTTGTATTCCATATGTACGTTTATTAATAATTGAGTTATAAAGATATTACACTTACAAGATCTACCACTTTACTCTTTAGTTATCAATAAGTAACAAGTCTTTCGAGAATAATTTTAAAGCATTGTTGATTTATTCCTTCAGTTTCGTATATCCTTTTATATATTTTACCTAAATAATCCATTAATATGTACAAGAATCGCAGCTTTGTAGATTTTTGTATATGTACGCATGGAGAATACCCATTTTCCGAACGTTAATGATTTCTAAGAACTTTTCATTCTTTGAATTATTTCTTCCAGTAGAATCAGACCCTCAGAAAGACTGCAAGGAAATAAAGGCAAAATACTTCAAAAGATAAAACACAAAACATACAACAAAGGCACGAAATGCAATAAGCATAAAATCTTGCCTTTTTTTAATGATAAAGAGTTCTTCAAAGGAAATTCATCAGTTTCGATCAATGAAAAACTTGCTGCTACAATAAAGTGAAAAGCAGCACAACAGCAATATATGTGAAATTAAAAGTAGATGCTAAATTAAAAAAAAAGTATTTACTCTTTAGAACTCAAACTGAAAGAGACTGTGAACTTAAGAGACAGTCACGAAATAAGAATTCAATACACACTATTCATAACAATTCTTGGTTAATGCTACCTTCGGATATATAAACTTTGTAACAATATATTTTTTGTCAAAAAATGTTATGTATTCCATTCTTCTTTCGCTTCATACCTGTAATAAAATTATTGTTAAAAAGTTCATTCTTCTAACGTCTTAATGCTAATCGAGATAAATACCAACAGAAATGGTCTCTTCACTTGCTCCCTTGTAAGTAGAAGGGAAATAAAAGAATACACTAAAATAAAAATATAGGTACTCAACTCTTTTAAGAGCTGGTTGCCATGTGGTTTAAATCCGCTTATTTGCATGTCCAGAATTTACAAATGAGAAATGTTTAAGTATTTTAAAGTTGAAACGAATAAAAAGGAACAGCTAGGAATGGTCAACCTACTCGAAAAAAAAATGTATTTGTAATAAATTTAGTATTTTAATGAGATTTACATTTTTATGGAGTAAGCTTTTGCATACACGTTACGGTTTACCAGTTATGCAAAATTAAGCAAAATTCTTCTAGAATTCTGGTCCCAGGAATTTCAGCATATACATTTTATTTGTCATGTACGTATCTTTAATGTGCGGTATTTTAATCAAAACATAGGACCAGTTTCAGAAATAAAAAATTCATACATTTTTCCATGTAAAGTGTAGGGTGGTGGGATTTTTCTAAAATTCTTCGTGTTGGATACCTGGAGTATGCTAGTATAAGTTTTTGAGTTAACGTGTTCACACACACACACACACACACACACACGAATAGTTTTCAAAAATGCTTTCTTTGATTACATGGCACCCTAAAACATATATTTCCGGTGAAATCTCGGTATCGAATTTTTGGGTGGAATGCAATACCTTCTATATACATGGTAGTTGTAGAGAAAGAAAAACAGTTTTCAGAAATTTATGTCAGACGCCACAAAGTTGAAAAAGCTTTGGCATATGTTTTTCTAGGCGGAATACGAATTAGCTCTCATATATGTATAATACTATCTAAATGTTATTGCATTTCACCAAAAAAATGAATACAGAGGTTTCCACTGGAAATATATGTATATGCTCTAAGATTCGCTGAATAAAATTATTGTTAGAAATCCACGAGCTAGCAAGCAAGAGACTGAGACTGAGGCTGACAGAGGGGGGGGGGCGGGTTCCAAATCAGTTCCAAAAAATTTTCATGAATAAAAACTGTTCAACTATAATCTCAAATTTCATATTTCCACATCTCGAGTTCCAAAGGACAACATAAATTCGACACGAATAAGCATTGTTTCTGCATTTCAGTGGCTTTTAAATCTTTTATAAGACATTTTATTGCTTTTTCAAACTGGAATGTAGGTACACTCATTTGATTAAATTAATTTTTACTACCAAATGAATACCATATTTAGAAGAGACTTCTTTTTTTACTTTTTCTACCACGTACAAAGTCGTCTCATTAGTGCGGTGGTAGCATGGCTGTTTGCCAAGCGGGTGACCTGGGTTCAATTCCTTGGGGAATTTTCTTCCGCTGAGGGACCTCGTCCGGGGTGCACTCAGCCTCATGTGGTCCCTGGGAGGTCAATTGAGGAGCTTCTTGATCGAGAAGTAGCGGCTCCAGATCGAGAAGTCCGCAGCCGGGCCAGGATAGACTCGAGGAGCTGATCAAGTCTCACCCCCCCCCAGCACTGCTCCCATTCATGACACCTTCGGGCCGAGTTAGGGGATGCAGCGGCCGCGTGGTAGGATAAGGTCCATTGCGGACTATTGTGCCATGCAGTTACGTTTACCACGTACACAGCAGTCAGAGAAAGTATTGGGATCCATCTCCATAGTATTGGGATCCATCCATTTATATATATATATATATATATATATATATATATATATATATAACTCTCCACTCCAAACTATCATTAACATGGAATATTTTTCCTAATTGTTTATTTTCCGAAAAACGTCTATTTGTATTAAAATAACATATATTAAAGACATTTGCACGAAAAATAAAATGTACACCTAATAAATGTTTTGCGAATAGCCTACGAGATCCTCGTCATTCAGAAAGAATCTTATACAATTTTGTATACTGGTAAGATTTAAGAAAAAACAGTTAAGCAAAAAATGTAATCGTTTTTAAATGCTTCCAATTTATTTCAAGTAACTTTCTTTAAAATAAATGAGCCATTTACCAGATATTCATTATTTAAGGTTCAACTTTTCAATTCTTTGTCATTCTTTTAGAGTTATGTAGATACTCATTTGTTTCCACGATTGCATGGAAAAAGTATGAAATTATATCTATTCTCTTTTTGTAATGAAGCGCGTTATGTAGCTATTTCTGGAAATGCTTATCTTGATTAGAAAATTAAAACATTTGGAAGAATAATTTTCAGTCAGTAATAAATAATGAGTAGAGAAACGTCTATGAATGAAACGTACCATATGTATTTATTTTATTTTTGTTTAATTAAATGAAGCCTTTTATCATCTACAATTTATCACTTACACTTTATGATCGGGAATAAACTTCACTCGTTTACCTTTGAGATAGTTTATGTTGCGTTTTCTTTATAAACATTAAAATTACGTACATATTTACACTCTCACTATTTTCAGAATCTAGGGAGAAAAGGAAACAATCCTAACCAAAGAAAAATCCAAAATATCCATCCTCGAGATGGAAATCGCTTCCAAAATCTCTGTATTTGGAAAATGGCGTGTTGAAAAGCATTCTGAAGTCATATTAAAAGATATGTCGGTATCCTCTAAAGAAGTAAAATGAGCATGAAACACGTCTAGATACATACTGGCATGCCATTAAAATTATTTTCTTCGTCAACGATGCCTATAATTACCAGGATCATATCAACGCCACCAGTATGGCGAAGTTTCGTCCCGTAGGAATTACCTTTACATGCCAGTAAATCTATTGTTATACGGCTCTTGCTTTTAAGAAACATTGGAATGAAATTTTGACTACAAAATGTCACAAAGTTTAAAGTAGCTTTTCTAGGAAATGGTTGTTGAAACCTTTAGGCATTCATAGACAATCATTATTTAGCTGACCCCCTTATTTTGGGTTTTATAGCCATTTAAAAATCGTACAATGCACGTATTTTCTAACACGGGGTTTTATAATACAACTTTTTTCTCAAAAATACATTTTTAAAATATTCCACGCGTCTCAGTTATTGTATAACTACAACTAAACTTTTCAGAATGTGCAGAAGTATCTATTGTAATATTATAGCTGACAAAATTAGCATAACTTCAATGGTAATTTTAAAAAATATATTTTATGAAAAAATGATTAATTTTATGCTGTTAATCTTTTAAAAATATATCATAAATCAGCAATCAAACTTATTGAAATAAAACTACGTATAGTTTTTGTTTGTGCTACAAATAAGCTCAAATTCAAACATCTGATCTGAGCCATGTAAATGGCCATCTCTATCTATTCAACAAACAAACTATTCGTATAAAAGAATTATTCTTCTATCTATATCATGCATAGCAAATAAACAGCACGAATTGACTTATTACTCGGTGTCTTGTAAGTAACAGGGAAATAAATAATACACTAAGCTAAAACGATAGTCAACTGTGTTAAAAGCTGCCTCTATGCAATTATTATTGAAATTTTCTTTTTGTATGACCGGGAGTGAAACAAAAGAAACGCAGACGACTTCCTCTTTGATAAAAGTATAAGGTTTTTAGAATTGTAACCAATTACAAGGAATACCTTTAACTCTAGATAAAATATATGTGACATAGATTTTGTGTTTTGCCTATCTCGCCAGTAACACAAAACTCATCCAGAATGCAGAGATTTGAGGTTCTTCCCAGGAAGTTCAACGCATGTATTTAATTTGTCATATAAATATCTAAAACATATGATATTTTAATCAGCATCGTTAGAGCCATTTTTGAGAAAATAAAGTGTTTCGGAATATTTTCCATGTAAACTGTAGTTGGAGGTGGAGACTTTTCTTGAAAATGTTCGTGTCACATCCTTGGTAGATAAGGATATAAAGTTTGGTATTTAACTAAATTTTCATTTTTGAGTTATGCTGTCCTTCACATATTTCTAATACTTTGTGTACAGTCCTCTTTAACTGACAATATTCGAGTAATTAAACGACTCGCTCTGAGCTAGGTGGACCGGGTTTGATCTCAGGCGACCGTCTGTGCGATTTGTGGTGGATAAAACAGCGCAGGGGTGGGTTTTCTCCGGGTTCTGCGATTTCCTCCACCATCGCATTCCACCGGTGCTCCATCTTCATTCCAGGCATCATTAGTGCCGTTGCTTGCGATGTCATATGTAGTAAAAGTGGGCCACAAATCAATCTCTCACATTTACACACACTGACGTTTTTCTAAAAATTCTCTTTTTGGATTCAGAGTGTCTCAAAACATGTATTTCCGGTGAAATCTCGTTATAGAACTTTTGGGTGGGAAACAATATCTTCACTACTTATTATGTATACTGTACATATGTGCTCGATAAAATAAAACCTATTTTCTCACATGTTGACGTACGTGGAACATTTGGATTATCCAATATGTTTATAAGGTATGTGTCATGAAGTAATTTATATCTTGTAAAGTGTTTATGCAATTTTAATAACAATTAGCGCTCATATTACAGCTCTAGCAGTACAATCATGGTAAAATTATCAGAAAAAAATATATAAAACTACTGAAATTTGAAATGTACTCCTAGTATGCCTTATACAAGCCTGAAAACCATCACTATTGACCGGTTTTGGACCCGCGACTTGGGATTAGATAATATAATTCTAATTGCGTCATACCTTTCTTAAAGATCAACCCCCAACCACGCAAATGGACTACTGACATACTGAAAGTGCTTAAAAAGCCTACACTCATTTTCATAACCACAGAGGTTGACATTATTACACTTACAATTCTGCAGCAGGAAAAAGAATGCACTCTTGGGAAGTAAAACTCCCCAGCAATATGCGCTATCGTTGTTATGGAAACAAAACAAAAGCTGTTAACTAGATCTGGGAATTTCATATTCACAATGGAAATATGACAATGAATAAGCTTACCTCTTATTTGTATACAAAATAATGGGAACATAAATGTTTCATAGTCTCATTGGAAAAGTATATCAAAGTCTTTGTGAGAAAATGCTTTTAGCAAGCGCGTGTTCGATGCTCCCGTTGAGCCAAGAACACAATGGGCTCTCCCCCCTACTTGGTCTAGGTTACAAGATTGGAACTGACAGTTACAAGGTTTCACTGTGTGCAAACAACTCCCCGGGCTATTTAACAATTCGCCGGAATTAGCAATCTTTTCAATATGGCTTCCCCATGTCAGTTGTTTACTTCTCCCAGATACGAGATACTCTTTTGTTTCCCCTCTCGAACATCCCTCAGGTTTTATCCTATGCCCTCGATACATTACCTTTAATGATGCACAATTTATTATTTTGTTCAGCAAAGCCGGTTTCTAGAACTAGCGTTTCTGTTTCTCGATTAACCTACTTTTTCTTCTAGATATACTCTCCACCATTTGTTTTGGTTATACTTCCTTCACCATCCATCTTTTTTCTCTGCACCACGTTCTTTTTAATGTATATATGGATGAAATTGTAAGTAGGTAGAAAAGTCAATGCATCAATGACTACTTTGGTAGTGACATTTCTCTTAGTTGTTTTCATTTTCTTAAGAGCACATTCTTTAAATAAATTAATAATTAACCCACACAAAAATAATACAAAAATTTACAGTATGATTATACTGAATTAAAGTTAAGAAAAATAATTTAAATACAATACATAGATGTCATATTAAGGGCTGCATATGTGAAATTTATCCAAAAATTGTGAAGAAACTAAAAAAATTACTTTTTACTTTCTCTAACCCCGATGTACAATGTCATAGAGATATAGAAGGTATAGTATTCCACCTAAAATTCGATGCGGAGATTTCACCGGAAATACATGCTTGGTCCCCTAGATCCACAAAAAAGGATTTTTACAAAAAGGTCAGTGTGTGTGTGTGTCTGTAGACAGCATAGCTCAAAAACGAAAAGGCCTTTAAATACCAAACTTGGTATTTAACTTTGGTATCTTCCAAGGATGCGACACGAAGATTTAAAAGAAAGTCCCCCCAAACCCAACTACCTTTTACTTAGAACTTTTTTAAACATTTTTGATTTTCTCAAAAATGGCTCTAACGAATTTCATTAAACTATCGTATATTAAAGGTATTACCTCTCAAATAAAATGTATATTTTGTATTTTCTGGGAACAGCCTCTGAAGACTATTTTATTCTGAATGAATTTTACGGAATTTTGCACATCTGCTAAACCGTAAGAGGTAGAAAAAACTTACCACTCCAAAAAGGAGATTACATTATAACACAGAATTTGTTATGTACATTTTTTCGAGGAGTAGATCGTTATTGGGATATTCCTTGTTATTGATTTCGGTTTTGAAAAACGTTATTTTACTCATACGGGACTTTGTCAACTTCAGTCTCATAGCAACCAGCTTTTGGCTATCACTTTAACCTATGGTACTCCCTTATTTAGCTTCTACTTACAAGGAAGCAAGTAATAAGATTATTTCTGCTAATTTTTCTCGATTAGCATGAAGTAAATAGAAGAATAAGCTTATTAACAAGAATTTGTTACAGAGATATAGAGAAAGTCATGTGAATGGAACACCTCAGGGTTTTTTTAGAATAAAATGGTACGAACGTACTTTTTGTACTTGACGCACCTTTACCTACTATCAATTAACTGACGTAATTAGTGAATAAGAGCATGCTTATTAATAGACAACTTTAAACCTTGTTTTCTCGCAAATTTTATTCAACCCCTTTCCATACTCAGAATGCTACATACCATGTCGTTTTTTACTAATTAGTTTTAAAAGTCCGTTAAAGAAAAGTCATACTTTTTTTTGGAAATAATATTCCAAATTTGAGAAATAAATTGTTACATTTTGAAAAATCAATCTTATTGGAGAGATGCAAGGTAATTTTATACATTAGTTAGCCCTAGTGTAATTAAATATAATGTAAATGACATTAAAGCAAAAAATTAAGTCAATTGTGTGCTTTAATTGCATTTACATTTTTGTTTAGTTTTTCTTATGGTTTACCACTAACATAGAAGTCATTTAGAGTGAAGACGACTTCAGAGGCTATTTCAAGAAAATTCAACAGTATCTTATAATAATCAAAGAAATATCTGACATTGATATCATTTTAATTAAAATTGTTGGAATTATTTCTTTAGAAAATCAAAATGCTTGGAAAATATTCCATATAAAGGGAGAGGCGGAAAATCTTGAAAATCATTGTAAAATTCTTCAAAGAAATGAACTCAAAAAATAATTCCAGCTGATCAAACGAATGAAGGTATTTGAGCTTGGGTTATCCAGGTTGGTTTTATATTTACCACAGTGGTATTAAAATTTAGAGTTCCTATAATTCTTGATATACCTGCAATATTTTTCTGTCCACAGACATACAAAAACATTTTAAAGTAAGTGTTTGATTCAGTGAAACCCAAAACATGTATTTGCAGTGTTTCGTAATCGTCTTACCCTCCTTGTGTTTAGGATTGACACCACCCTAGGTCTCACAAGCCAATGCTTAGGGGCCAACTACACGAAACCACAGAATGGAGAACCTGTTAAGAGGGTTCGGACCGTAGCCAAATGAGCCTGAGGAAGTGGATGATATGAAATATACGCAAAATTGATAATATGAAAGGTGATAATGGAGCAATTGGTGGAATGAGTGGCAGGGGAAACCGGAGGACGTGGAGACAACCCGTCCAGCCGCCGCTTCGTCCACAACAAACTCCACATACGGGCACTCGGGATCAAACCCGGGCCGCCAGATGGGAGGCGAGCGGTCTAACCAATCAACCACGGCGCCGCTTCATTTCCAGTGTTACCGGTATCAATTTTTGGGTGTAATGAAATAATTCCCCCTTTAAATGTTTATCTGAGATTAACTTTGCTTACGTAAGGAAAGTTTTATTGCGATATCCATAATTTTTTATGGAAAACACAGTTTACGGTCTCATTCCCACGAACATATTTAACATAAACGCGACTTTTTCCCACAAAGACAAGTGAGGAGTGGTTATTAGAATAATATGCCACAACAAAGAGGGATTACTGTGCGAGAGAAGACAGCTCTATTTGCAGACCGCAAGAGCCTCAAGGCGGTCTATGTTGCGGTTGACAATGTCCCTCTAATCCCTCGCTCTGTCGCTTAGCTTATTTATGATCGGATTAGTCCCCGAGTCTTTTTGTGTTTGTTTTTCTTGCGCAGTGACATCTCCAGCAGCCCTGCCTCGGGGCCAGTTGCGGCATTCACTGCACGCGGTATTTGTGGAAATAAATAAATGGGTCTTAGAAAAGGGTAGTTCGTGCTACTGTTGCAGATAGAAGGGTTTCACAGACAGTACAAACGTTGTGGTAACATGAACGGGGCTCGTTCCTTGATCTATTGCATCGCGTAGGCATTTTGTGTCTAAAGGTTTACTTAGAAATAACGTAAGAAAGGAAAGTGTGCGTCTATTGCACATTCTGTTCTTTACAACAGCTTTCAATACTAAGAAAAGGTTTTCAACAGTGTATTACTTTCTCTACGCGAAACATGAACATAGTGTATAGAGAAGGTATTGTATTGCACCCAAAATTCGATACCAAGATTTCATTGAAAATACACGCTTTGAGACCCCCTGAATCAAAAAAAAAGGAGTTTTTAAAAATAGATTCCTGTATGTGTGTGTCTATCTGTGGACAATGTCTCAAAAATGAAAATACCCTTTAATACCAAAGGATGCGACACGAAGATTTTCAACATATCCTCCCCCACTCCAATATACTTGAAAAAAGTTTTGAAAATTTTATTTTCTCAAAAATCGTTCTAACGATTTTGACTCAAATGTCATATATTAAAGCTATTTATATCATAATAAAATTTATATTTTATTTATGATAGCTTCTGAAGATTTATTCATTCTGAAAGCATTTTGCTGAAATTTGCACTACTGGTAAACAAGAGACAGACAAAAACTTACTGCACAAAACAATAAAACACACAGTTTACTTCATATACTTTTTTTTTTTTTTTTTTTTCGTGGAGTTGACCGTTTTCGAGATATTTCTTATTATTGATTCTCATTTTAAGATACTTATGCTTTCCTTATACGGGGACATATCAATTCCCTAGTCACGTATAGAATCGATTTCAATCCCATAACAAACACATTTTAAAATATCTGACTGTCAGTTTAGCCTAGTGCAATCCCATTTCTTCCTTCTTCTTAAAGGGACTAAGTAATAAGAGCGTTTCTGCTAATGTTTATCGATTAGCATGAAGTTGATAGAAGATTATTAACAATAATTTGTTACAGAGATGTAGAAAAAGAAATGTGAATAGAACAAATCAGACTTCTTTCTGTCGAGGTTGACGTGTCTACCAACTTCTTTGTGGCAAACTTACACGTGGAAAGTATTCTATTCCAGAATATGCCCGTTTATTTTGAAATTGTTTATATGTAACTCAATGAATTGTTTCTAGAAAATATTCATCTCTACTTTACAAAAATAGCATCCAAATTAGAGTAATGCATCTGTAAAATGTGTAAAAGCCCCAAATATAGCAAGTGTTGCTAAAAGTTTTAGCAGTTATTATATACAATAAGTGAAATTTTGTACACATTTCAAAATTTCAGCTTCTAAGGCATTTTATCACCTAAATTGATTGCTTAAATAAAAATATCCGCCACAAAATGTATTTCCAAAGATATTCATATAAAAATTAAGATTTACTGTACTTAGGTTAATAAATAAATGTATCGTCCCAAATTATTTTATTTGTTCCTAAATATTGTATCAAAGTTATTCCTAAGTATTAGTATTTTCTAAAACGCTTGATATTTCAAAAGTTAATATTTATATCTTAAAACTGTAGTGCTATCAGCAAAACTATACGCTGATTTTCTTTAATATACCTTTGAGAGGCAGTATAAATGTTTTGAAACATAATAAAAAGTCGTATCGTTTTAAGCATTCTGAGTAAGGAAAAATTTTAAATGTTTTGCGGGAAAAATTGTTTAAATTCGGCTTACCTTAATAATCATGTAGTTGTATATTTATAGCTTCAGGTAATTGATATTCAATGTGCCAAGTGGAAGAAACGATATATTTTTTAAAGTTTGGAATTTTTATACTTCTATTATGGTGGACATTATATTTTTTGAAGCTTTTGGCTCAATTTAGCAGCTGCAACACCTTAACGGACAGAAACTTTATATTTATATACCTAAAAGATAAACACTATTACGGTAAATTTCCTAATATTTTTAAAGATTTCTATTTTAATAATGAATTTCAAAAAATGGTCACATCCTAAATGGTTTAAGATACGTTTTAACGTTCCTATCAGAACTCCTGAACAGGAGTAATTGCATACCTAGCAAAGAAGTACTATACAATGTTTGATTATCACTTAATTCTGAGTGAGTTATAAAAAAATTAATTAGTTGTACAAATATTTAACCTTCTCTCTCTTCTTTTCTCCCTATCAAGATTTTCGTGCTCATCGTCTGTTCCGGTCTATCGTCTAGTTATCTATTACAAGGTCAATTAAAATCTTTCTTCCCGATCGTCCGATAATTAATCTCTTCTTTGATGACATATTCTGTAATTTTGTCAACATGAAGTTTCTGGTTTATTACATTTTCCTCTGTCATATTATTAACTAAAATATAATAAATTCTGATCTTATTGCGTAATTTCTTATTTTATCAGTTTTAGTATAATCTCTTACAATCTCCAACTTTATCTCCATTGACTGTGCATATACCTTTTGTTATTTTAATAATTCGGAACCGTATAGCACAACCGTTATATTATGAACTTTCATTTGTATTTCTTTTGTGGTTTTATTTTCCAGAATTCTTTCAATTGCTTCACAAATAGTTTTCAATTCATTTAAAATTAATAGCACATCCTAGATAAGGTACTTGCCCTAATATTTTTCCATTTACCATTATCTTCGATCCAACAGGTTTCTTGGTCCAGTGGATGATTTTACCGGAAATTCTCTTTTAATTATCGCCTTGTTTCTTCATCTTACAAGCTTTAACTTACTTTAAATAGAACTCCCTACTTTCAACTTAGTTTAATGATGAATGAAATACCTGGTGAACAGACATTGCGCTATATTTAATTATACATGCGTTATTGCCATGTAATCATTATAGTTCTTATAAGGCACTTTACCTGCATTGCGAGTGTCTGTATGCAAACATCATGTACAGACAATTTTAAGACCTTTTTGTGTTGTAGATTATCTCTTATGGTTTGCCAGGGCAAATTTTAACTCTCCTATAATTATTTTCTCTATACCTACTATGTACATAGCGTATAGAGAAGGTATTGTATTGCACCCAAACATTCGATACCAAGTTTTCACCGGAAACACATGTTTTGAGATCCCCTGAATAAAAAAAAACGTTTTTAGAAAAATGTCCGTGTGTGTGTCTGTGGGCAGCATAGCTCAAAAACGGACAGTCCGTTAAAAACCAAACTTGGTATTTAGGTTTGGTATCTACCAAGGATGCGACACGAAGATTTTCAAGAAAATCCCCCCAACCCTAACTACCCTTTACATGGAACTTTTTTCGAACATTTTGATTTTTCAAAAATGGCTCTAGCGGCTTTGATTAAAATATCGTACCTATACTAAAGATATTTACCTGAAAATTAAAATGTATATCTTGAATTTTCTGGGAATAGCCTCTGAAGACTTCTTTATTCTGGATGAATTTTACGGAATTTTGCATGGCCGCTAAACCGTAAGAGATGGAGAAAAACTTACTGTCCAGAAATGTAGAGCACGTTAAAACACACGTTTTATATTATATATATTTTTTTTTATCGAGGAGTTTATCGTTTTTTAGATATTCCTGGTTATTGGTTTCAGCTTTGAAAAACTTATACTTTTCTCATACAGGAATTTGTCATTAGTGTCCATACAAACAAAGGAACTTCAATCACATAGCAACCAGGTTTGGGCTATCACTTTAATCTATGCTACTCCCTTATTTCGCTTCTACTTATAAGGAAGCTAGTAATAAGGCTATTTCTGCTAATTTTCCTCAATTAGAATGAAGTAAATGGAAGCATAAGCTTTTTAACAATAATTTGTGTCATAAATGTAGAGAAAGTCATGTGAATGGAACACCAGATATTATTATTATTATTATTATTATTATACAGTAAGTATGCTACAAATCTTGGCCGTCAGACGCATGGCCCGTCTCTCGGTCACATATTGACACTTGGTTGGCAGTCGCATGGTCCATCGCACAGTCATACATGCGAGCACGTCAAATAAAATTCTCAAATCACTTAATTATCAAAATAAACCCAAAACATATCCTAGGAAATGTTGGAAATTTCTGGACAACAGTAATCTTGTATGGTTTCAATTTTAAATTTTTTTTTGCTTTCCATGCTGAAGCTTTCGAAATGTCAGTTTCTTGTGTAAGACGCCTAAGAGATTTTAGAAGTGACCGTTCGAACCTTTCTCTGATTTTGTCTCATTTCTGCTCCATATGTACACGCCTGTTTACCTTACTTTTCCTATCACAAGTTGATTCCGTCTTCCTAAATGTATTTACAAGAAAACTAACGGCTCTTCTATACCCAGGATATTTAGTGTTATTCCTACAAGATAATGTAAGCACATAATGTCATACATAAACACTGTTTGTGCTACTGTATACTGCATTTTGAAATCTCTTAATTAAAACTAAATATTCCTGATATAATATATGTTTTGAGACTCTCTGAATGCAAAAATCGTTTTTAGAAAAATGTCTGTGCGCGTGTGTAGGATCTGTGAGGTATCTGGGTGCAGCATAGCTCAAAAACAAAAAGTCGGTTAAATATCAAACTTGGTAACGATTTTGATTACACTGCCATATGCTATAAATAACATGTTTTCAAGACAAATGAATGTTGAATTTTCTGGGAATGGACTCTAAAGATCTTTTCATTTTGGATGAGTTTTTATAGCTGGTAGACTGTAAGGGGAAAAAAAACCTTACTACATAAAAATAGAGCTCTCATTAATACCAATAATTTTTCATATACATATTTAGTAGAGTTAACCATTTCCAAGTTCGTTTCAGTTTAAAACTGCTTAAATGTTCTCCAATGGGAGTCAACTTTCGTTTCTTCTCTTTTATTTTACTCCCGAGAGTGCAAAAAAAAATCGAATTTTAACTGTCACATAGCGATAGTTTTTATAAGAGATGACTATCGTTTCAGGCCAGTCTATTGCATTACTTCCGTTCTACTTAGAAGGAAGCAAATGATAAGACCATTTCTGTTAATGTTTATTATTTTATCTACGTTATGATAATCGATATAATCTCTTGTATGGAAATGTTGTTTCTGAAACAGAGAACGTCGTGTGAATGGAACGCGCCACACTTTTTTTCTTCACATAAACATATTTGCCAAATATTTCACTCCTATACAGCTGATACGGTTCACGTTACATTTTCCGTTTTTCTGTTAATAACTTTAAAATGAAAGAAGATCTGCCTTTTATAAATACTCGCGTTTTTTTAGAGGATTATATTCTCCTAAGGTCTCTTCCGATGAAAGCGAAAAAACCTGAAATACTAAGGTAAAAAGAGGGGCAGGAAACACAGCAGTCGTACCAACATTGAGCAGCTATATTCTGTATGGTATTATACTGGCAGTTTTTCCTTTGAGAGACTAGCAAGAACAGGAGTGGTGAGTTACCAATAAATTGGTATAATAGAGTCCCTTGCACCGGTGTAGGTAGGTAGGAGTCCTGAGTAAACAGCCCATTTTAACTTAGACACACACAGCACCCTTTTTGTTGGGGGATAATCCTCGGAGCCTGATTTCTGCACTAGTTCAGTAGAGGGGGGGGAGCATCACGGCCTTTTTGTAGGCAAGCAACTTACTCTATGTATCAAACAGAACAACAATAGCATATGAAATTAAAACATTATATCTTTTTCGTTTATTGTTCATCCCCTGCAACTTTACAGTTTTATTATTATAAATATTCACTGTTGCCACAAGCGACTTAACCGTCATTTCCAGTGTTGCCAACGTGCTAATTTTACGACAAAATCTTTGAATGTTTACCCAAATGCAATAATGAAATCTGTACAAAAAATCTGGTGTGATCTGTTCACATGAGTAACAGCATATTACGATATTTATTTGGTAAAACGTTTGGAACACAAAAATATACAGAAAGGTGGCGTCATAGCCGAGTGGTTAGATCGGTCGTCCAACCCACATAGGCAACCGATTCAACCCCAATCCTGCATGTGGGATTTGCGGTAGAGGAAGCGGCATCTGGGCGGGTTTTCTCTGAGTCCCCCGGTTTCCCCCAACACTCATTCCACCAATTGCTCCATCATCACCTCTCCTATTATCCATTTTGCTTGCATTTCATACCATCCTCACACTAATCTCTGTAGCTATGAGCCGACCACTCGTTCCAGGTTCTCCATTCCCCAACAGGCTTCTGACCCCTAAGCATCCGCTTGTAAGACCTAGGGGGTGTGGTGAAATAGTCACAAGGCTAACTTCATATATTCGGCGGAGGACGATTGATTTTTTTGGGCGTAAAAATTCTTAGCAAGGCTTCCTTCAGAAGGGAATTAAAGCCGTTGCTTCCGTGCCGTAGATATAGAACGCGTAAAAGAACCTCAAGCCTGATAAAGAGGTTTTTGAGCAAAATTAAGCAGTCTTTCACACCCAAATTAGAATGGGACGCTGAAAACCTCGGAAGTTAAAGGGCGTCCATAAATAAAACTCCATTTTATTTCCTAATAACTGTGAAATGAAAAATATATGAATTGCCTTAAGTTATTATTATGTAGTAGTTTGTAAAGAAAAGTAAAAAAAAGTAAGTAATGGCAAGTTCTTCTGTGTGATAAACTCCTAAACTCAAATAAATGAAGCAATAATCAAAAGAGTTAAACTTAGGATAGCAATGAATTGTTTTAAGAAATGCACACTTCAAGAACATACATTGAATAGTCATAGCTTCAATTAGTTTAATATGTTTAGAACTATAAGAACTCCATACAACTGAAGCATACTCGAGTTGCCTTGTAGGTACAATTGCAGTAGGATTAGGTGATCTTTTATAGTGTTTAACCCCCACTTTTACTACATGTGGCACCGCAGGCGATGACACTGATGATGCATAGAATGAAGATGCAGTACCGGTGGAATGCAATGTGGGGAAAACCGGAGAACCCGGAGCAAACCAGCCCTGCGCCGCTTTGTCCACCACAAATCTCACATGCGATTGCCGGACACCGAAGCTGAACTGTCTAGGTGAGAGTCGAGTGCTCTAACCGCTCAGCCACGCGTGGCCTGATACTCAATTGTTTTAAGGGCTAGGCCATGATGTCTTTAAAAAAATACAGTGTCTTCCTATTTGGGAAAACAAGAACACCTTCCCAAAACCATATATTTAACATAAACTGTGTGGTTTAAGAAGATATACATCTTCGTTTTACATGATTTTGTCTATTCATTATGTTTTACCCGTTATGCAAAAGTAATTCAGAATGAACAGTGCATCAGATGCTATTTCCAGAACATTTAAAGTAACACATTTCATTTGTCATTAAAATATCTACTTAGTTCTAATGTACCTCTCAAAATACCCAGAACACGTCGAGGTAAAACAACTGTATTTGAAATATCGCCTATTTAAGACAAACTTTGGTCAGTTATGCAATGGTAAATAATTTTTAATCTTACCACTAAACATTTCAAATGTTTATTTTATTTTTGCGTAACTTTTTCTGCAGTCATTACACTAATGAATTAGATATTTTACGCAAAACTTAGTGGTCTTCGCTATATTGCAAACCAATACGACCCAGAGATATTGTTAATACTGAAAGATTAGGGTGAAAATACTTTTAATTAATGTATTTATTTATTTTATAACCTACTTTATCAATGTCGAGCATAAGGTTTGCAAATGATGAAACACAAAAAAAAAAAAAAAAAACATTTTAGCAACCAACGGTCTGCGGAGACGTTCATTTGCTGAGAACAGTTGGATGGAAATGACTTGTTCAAATTCATTTCATGGTAGATTACTTCGAATCCACGCGACTAACAAAGCAAGAAAGCAACTTATTTCATTTCTGCGGCTCACTCCAACAATACAGCTGCACGTCGCGCGTTGCTCAGCTGCCCTTAACCCCAGTTTTTGACATTGTTTTCGATGGCAATGACGTTGCAGGTTCGCGTTGAACAATGGAATACGTTTGGTAGTGTATAAATACTGCATTCAACAGTCCGAAAGTGGAAATAATTGAAAGATGACAAAGGCATTAGTGTGCACAATGGTGAACTTGACATCTGCCATTACTGAACTAATTTAAACCCCAGAACGAATTGGTTCTCTAACAATGTATGGTTTTATTAAGTAGTTCCCTATAATATACTGGCGTTTTGGTAACATTTGTCCACTTCCGTGTCTTCTGAAACACTATGTTAATGAAGAAGTGGAGGTACATTAAAATTATGACGAGCATTTTATTTAAAATTCGGTATTTAAGTGAAAAGCCTTACTTAGAACATTTTGCCCGTAACTGATTCAACGTGTGATAAAAGAGGTTCCTCAACGGCTTGTCATATAGAGTTGGATAGGTCGAGTCAGTCTGAAAAATTCAATGCCATAGCCGGGATATGAACCACGGATCTCCCGGTCTCCAGCCGCTTACTCTACCACTGCGTGTCAGTTGAGTAATTCAACGCTATGCCGGCATGTTGCCATGGTAGCTCGGTGACTGGGAGATGCGTGGTTCAAATCTCGGCTATGGTATTGAATGTTTCAGTCTGATTATACCTATCCAACTCCTGTCATACTCAGGCTTTCTGAGACAAAACAATTAAAATTATCACAGCTGTATAGAACTTTTAATTTGGCCAATATAATTACATTGTAAGCCTTCTCTATTATTAAAATATGATTACTCTTGTAAAAATGTTTAATAAAATATTGAGCCTCAAAAATTAATTTGTTTTTCTTTTTCTGGTACGTATGTACAATATACAGAGTAGAGTAGGTATTTTATTCCATCCAAAAATTCTATGGGTGCTGATATTTCACTGGCAATACATGTTTTGAGGGCCTCAGAATAAAAAAGTATTTTTATAAAAAGGTCAGAGAGAGTGTGTGCGTGTGTGTGTTTGTGTGGACAGAATAATTAAAATCGAACTTGGTATTCAAGATAAGTAACCTCCTAAGAATACGACATGAAGACTTTCAGAAGCATCCCCCCCCCTCCTAACTATCCTTTATATGGAAAATTTTTCGAAGTGTCTGATCTTGTAGAAATGGCTATGTTGATTGTAATGCAGTATATTAAAGAGATTTCCAGAGCAAATAAAATGTATATCCTGAATATCTTGAAAATATCCCGAGAAGTCATCTCCATTGAGAATGGCTATTGCATAACTGGTATATTGTAAGAGAGACAAAAGTTTACTACAACAAAAATTTAGATATCTTAAAACACCTATTTATGCATGTAGCACTAACAATTTCAGATATTCCCTCTTATTGGTTTCAACTTTAAAATGCTTAAACTTTTCTCCAGCGAGAAAGCTTCAACCTTTCATTTCTTTTCATCTACTCCCAGCAATGGAAAGACAACCGAATTTCATTGACAATCGCGCAGTGACAGCTTTTAAAAGATTTGCCTATCGCTTTAGCCTAGTTTGTTCCCTTATTTTCTTCTACTTACAAGGAAGCAAGCAATAACTTCTCCTAGTGTTTATCTTGATTATCATTATGTAGATAAAAGAATTATTTTCTAAGAATATTTTGTTAATAAAAAATTGAGAAATTCATGTGATTGATTCTTTTGATTTTAACGTCCTTTAACCTGGTTTATATTAACTAAATAATTTATCATCGTGTAATCTTGTTCAAGATTCGTTAATCAAACACGCCTGTCCATCTATCCTTGCTTCTCCTAAATGTAATTTTCCTAATGGTTTGTGCTCAGTTAATATTTTAGTTTATTCTCTCTCATTCATCCATTCAACATGCTCTCTCATTTTTTACCATGTTTCAGGTAATTTTGTATAGGGCTTTAATATTTTCAAGTCATCTCTAGTTTCCTGGCTGTATTTGTGGTGCAACTAAAGTATTCAGTAAAATATCTTAAAAGTTTTATTTCTGTCAATTAATGTTTCTTTTGAGAAGCGACGTATCTGCCTCACCTTCAAGAAGTTCTGAATTCGAAAATCGGCTTGAGGTATCCATCCGGTTAAGATTTTATTTCCGGGAAGACGAAGGTTGAATATCAATTCACCAGTTTAATTCATTGTCTGGTATGATCCCCCCTCCAGGTTAAAATATTAAAACCCTCCCCTCCCCTTAAATTTTGATCCTATTTAGGGGTCATGCACTACTTTGTTGTACAGGAACTGCCATTATTTCTTAGTTTTATCTGCGCCTTTGATTGTATATCTCCTTATTGTGCCGCACGTGAGATTAAATTTATAGAATTTGTCTACCTACATTTAATATTTATATAGGCGATATTCTAAACGATTTATTAAATAACGAAGGAATTTTAATGAACAAAAAGAGTATAATAAATGCACTATTATTTGCGGCATAATCAAAAAGAGATCTCCAAATAATAGCATACAAGTTCCAAACGGTTGCCAATATAAATAATTGCAAAATATCAATAAATAAGTAAAAATGGCATATAATAGTAACTATGAAATAAGAACGAAATGGTATTAAAAATAAAATAGTGGAACAAGTAACATATTTTAAGTACATAGGATGTGATTCTACATGTTTAAAAATAAAGATATAGAAAATAAACTATCTAGAATCCAGGAAATATGTAGGACCGTAAAAAGAATTTTAGGCGGGAAAACAAGAAAAGATACAAAGCTTAAAATATGTAAGACAATGAATGTTATTTTTAAGGAACATGAAAGGGATGCAAACAAACATTCAGAAAGACAGAATATGAAATAAACGAGATAAGTTAGAAGACAGCATTAAAACAAACGCTAAAAAGGACTGAGCACTTTATGAGGTGAGTGATGAAAGGACACCTGGAGGGAGTCTTCCAGTACATACCCAGAGGAATAAGAGAAATTGGCCCCCCTCGTAAAGCATGGACACCACAGCCTTCTTCGCCGGCACAGACTATTTAGTCTAAATCATGTGGAAGAAGAAAAAGATGATTTATTTTTCCTAAAATAGTACCTAATTAAATCACTCACCAAGTATCATTCCTCATTTATTATAATCATACAGCAGTTTTTTACTTTTTCTACACGTAATACATAGAGAAGGTATTGCATTCCACCCAAACATTCGATACCGAGATTTCACCTGAAATATACATTTTAGAGTCCCCTGTATCCAAAAGAGGTATTTTGGAAAAACCATCTTTTTTTTTTTAGTGTGTATGTGTGTCTGTAAACACGATAACTCAAAAACGAAAGGTGGGTAAAACACCAGACTTGGTATTTCAGTTTAGAAAATTACAGGCATGCGACACGAAGATTTTTCTCAAACCACCCTTTTATATAGAAGAAATTTCGAAAATGTTGATTTTCTCAAAAATGGCTCTAACGATTTTGATTAAAATATTGGATAACAAAGTTATTTACATGACAAACAAAATGTATATCTTCAGTTTTCTAGAAATAGCCTCTATAACCTCTTTATTATGGATGAATTTTGCTGAATTTTGGGTAACTGGTAAAACGTAAAAGATAGACAAAAACTTACTACATAAATAATGTAGTTCTCGTTAAAACGCAATTTGTCATATACGTTTTTTGTCGTGGAATCAGCCATTTGTGAGATATTTCAAGTTATTTATTTCAGATTTATAATATTTAAACTTTTCTCCTACTTTTCTCTTGGTCATGCATAGAAACGGACTTCAAGCATATGGCAACCATCTTTTAAAATATTTGACTATCGTTTTAACCTAGTGTGCTCCCTTAATTTTCTCCTAATTAAAAGGAAGCTATTAAGACATCTCTGTTATCATATACTATATAAAAGAATGTGTTTTTTTAACAATAATGTGTTACAGTGATGAAGAGAAAATCATCAGATTTTTAATTTTAACGTCTATTAACTGCTACGTTCTATAGGTCGATCAAAGCTCGAAATGAATGAAATTATATTAAAATGAGCTCGGGAATCCTAAAGCTTCGAGATACTTGACATTCGCCTAATCGAAATTCGAACTCAGAATCTCAAAGAAAATTCTTATGAAGACTATTACACAAAGACGTCAATTTTTATGCAATTTTGCCATGGTTAACAGTTAATTATGGAACAAACAACATGTCAAGTGTTTTAATGACACATAAGCTCCATTAGGGTTTCTAGAGACGATTGAAAGTCACGTAGTTTATTATACATGTCGAATTCTAAAGTATTCCGCAGCATTCTGTAACTTTTTATGGGTAGCGTCCTTTCGTCTCCTTTCGTCTCCTTTCGGCTCCTTTCGGCTCCTTTCGGCTTTAACAATGTAATGACATCAATGTCATGTACGTGCAACGAAACATTTGCCTTGAGGTGATGTTCAAAATATTCGTTAATGTCAATATAGCATCAGTATAATCAAATTGTGACACTTTCGGATCTTAATACTTATCGATTACTTGCTAATTCTTACTCTTACATTATTAGAGTCCGTTTACTAATTGTTGAAACTGCAAACGCTGCAAACAGAAGAATCAAATATAAGATTTCAGATTGATTAGAAAATTAAATTTCCTTATTTAGTATAGATCAGGTTTAGGTAAACCTCGAATCAATTAAAAGCAACCTTTAAAGTTGGTTAAGACCACACAATTTGAAATGATCCGGGAGATGCGAAACAACAGAAAGAGTGTAGTTGCGGTTGCTGATTCTTTGATTTCTTTTTCATGCAGTTTAGAGTGCAGTAAAATCATAAAAAGACTTTTTATTTTAATTACGATTTTTTTACTTTCTCTACACGTATTATGAACGTAATGTATAGACGAAGTATTGTACTTCATCCAAAAATTCCATACCGAGATTTCACTGGAAATACATGTCTTAGGACCCCCTGAATAAAAAAAAAGTAGAAAAAGGTGCATGTCTATGGACAGCATAGCTCAAAAACGAAAATACCGTTAAATGCCAAATTTGGTTTTAAGTTTGATATCTTTCAAGGATGCGACCCGAAGATTTAAAAAAAAATGGCTAACGATTTTGATTAAAATATACATATTGAACCAATTTCCATCATAAATAAAATGTATATTTTGAATTTTCTGGAAATAATTTCTGAAGACCTGCTTGTTCTGGATGAATTTTGATCATTTTTGCAAAACTATAAACCGTAAGAGAGAGACAAACTTATCACATACATCTTTTTAGTAAAAGTTTACCGTTTTTGAAATATTTCTTGTTATTGGTTTCAGTTTTAAAGTGCTTATACTTTTCTCGTACGGGAACTTTTCAACTCCTGGCCACGCGAAGAAATGGATTTCTATCCCATAGAAACAACATTTTAAAATACGAGGTACGTCCAGAAAGTAAGTTCCGTTTCAATTTATCTCTGCTGCAGCGCTGCGATCGCAGTTCCGCCCATGCGCGGTAGACGCTCTGTATCAAGAAGAAACGTGCGCCATTTTGAGATCGCTGTCAGCCACATACGCTTTGTTGTCCTTGTTTACAATGTCGGTGTTGATTGAAAATCCCGCCGCTTGTGAAATCAGATCTGTGATTCGTTTTCTGAATGATAGGAAAGTGAAACTAATTGAAATTTATCGGCAAATTTGCGAAGTTTACGGACAAAATGCGATGAGTGATTCAATGGTGAGAAGATGGGTCCGACAGTTCAACGAAGGACGTAGTGAAATGCACGATGAAGAACGAAGTGGGCGTCCATCTTTGGTTACAGAAGAACTGGTTCACGCGATTGATGACAAGAAACAGGAAAACCGCAAGTTTACAATTAGTGCTCTCGCTATGGAATTTCCCCAAAGCTCACGATCACTAATTCATGAAATTGTTACCGAAAAACTGAAATTTCGTAAACTTTGCTCACGTTGGGTACCAAAGATTCTTACTGAGCAACACAAAACAAAACGGACGGGTAGTACACTTCTGTTTTTAACCCGTTATGATGAAGACTGCGAATAATTTCTGATACAGATAGTCACAGGAGATGAGACTTGGGTTTCTTACGACACCCCTGAAAGTAGGCGGCAATCAATGGAATGGAGGCACACTTCATCCCCAGCAAAGGTTAAGCCGAAACAAATCTTGACACCTCGTAAAATGATGTGCACAGTGTTCTGGGACTGGAAAGACATCTTACTCATTGATTTCTTACCGCGTGGTCAAACAATCAAAGCAGATGTTTATTGCGAGACACTTAGGAAATTGCGCCGCGCAACACAGAATAAGCGCCGAGGATTGCTGTCAAAAGGTGTTGTTTTTCTTCACGACAACGCACGACCACACACTGCAAATGTGACGAAAAACCTCCTACAGGGATTTGGCTGGGACGTGTTTGACCATTCTCCGTACAGCCCTGACCTCGCTCCTAGCGACTTTCATCTGTTCTTACATCTCAAGTCTTTCCTTAACGGTCAACACTTCAACAATGACGAAGAGCTGAAAGAAAATGTTTCCAACTTTTTGAAGACACAGGCGGCAAACTTCTATGAAGAAGGTATACAAAACTTGTGCCACGCTATGACAAATGCCTGTAAAATTTCGGCATGTATGTGGAAAAGTAGTTTAAATAGTTGTAGAAGTTTGTGCAGTAAATAATCATTCTGTATCTGGACACAATTTAATGTTATTACCAAACGGAACTTACTTTCTGGACGTACCTCGTACTTGAATGTTGGCTTAGCCTACTGCATTTATTTATTTCCCTTCTAAATATATGGAACTAAGTAATAAAACAGTTGCTGCTAATGTTTATTTCATTAGCATGAAATAGAGGAATAAGATTATAAACAACAATTAATTTGTTACAAAGATGTAGAGAAATTCATGTGAATGAAACACATCAAATTTTTAAAAATCCAGGCTGCGTCCAACAGCTATTTTGACCTCCACCAACATGCGTTCGTCAGAAATAATCAGATCTGTATTATGCGTTGGTGTAGCCTTATTTGTGAAAACAGTTACTCTCCAAAATATTTAAAAGCTAACATATACAAAATCTAAGCTACAAAATTCTTAATTGTATGTATTATACAGTCAACACCACGTAATCGTGACACAATTTTTAAAAACTATCATTTTTACGTTCTGTACATGTACTATGCACATAGTGTATAGAGAAGGTATTTGTATTGCACCAAAAACTTCGATGCCGATATTTCACCGGAAATACTTGTTTTGGGTCTCCCCGAATCCAAAAAAAGCATTTTTGGAAAAATATCCATGTGTGTGTGTGTGTTTGGACAGCATAGCTCAAAAACGAAAAGACTGTTAAATACCAAACTTAGTATTTAAGCTTGGTATCTTCGAAGGTTGTGACACAAATATTTTCAAGAAAATCCCTCACCCCAAACTACCCTTTACATGTAACTTTTTTCGAAAATATTGATTTTCTCAAAAATGGGTGTAACGATTTTGATTAAAATATCATGCACTAAAGATATTTACCTGTCAAATAATATGTAGCCTTTAATGAGTACTTTACTCTGGATGAATTTTAAGAAATTTAGCATAACAGCTAAACCGCAAGAGATGGACAAAAACTTATCCCATGAAAAATATATAGAGTGCATTAAAACACGCAATTTTTATTATACAAACTTTTTTCGTGCAGTTGATCGTTTTTTAAATATTCCTTTTTATTGGTTTTAGCTTTAAAAAACTTATACTTTTCTCATACAGGAATTTGTCAACTCCCGTCCATACAAAGAAAGGAACCATACAAGCTTATGGTACTCCTTTATTTCGCTTCTACTTACAAGGAAGAAAGTAATAGATTATTTATGCTAATTTTTTCTCGATTATCTTGAAGTAAATTGAAGTATAAGCGTTTTAACAATAATTTGTTGCAGAGATGTAGAGAAAGTCACTGAGTGGAACACATCAGATTTTTTCCAATACGCCTCTGTTTTCAAGCTCCTCGAATGATAAAGTTTAAGACGTGCTATTAATAAAGTGCCCCAAGACTAGGCGGGGTTTAGAATTAATGCTCTTCTCAAAAGGATAAACGTCAGAAGGGTGCAAAATGAACGTTTAAAAGGGCAGAGGGACACAGCAAGAACGCGTTTTAATAAGATTTGTTTAAGTGCAGACAAAATGAGGCGTGACTTTATAATTTTGGTGCCGCTTGAAACTTCAACATACACATCTGATCCTTCGGCACAGCAATTTCATTAGAGCAGTATTAGTGTAAGAGGGTAACATTGAAATGGATCTGTATGCTACCCCAGACTGCGAAAATACCAAAGCCGTCTCGTTTTATTTAAAATTCAACCCTCCCCAATAATGTGGCGTTGAATCGCAATGACGTCACATAAGAATGGGGTTGGAGGAAAGCAACAATAGATGGACGAGGGAGAGCTGGACCTTTATTGAAACACTTGCCTGGAACGAATTAGGAATTACAATGTTACAGTTTCAAATTGGCACTATGAGAAACATCACTTTAAGTCTTGTTGCAGAAATAAAAGGGAAACGAGAACAAATTGCAAGGCAAAGGAAATAATATTCCCATCCTTGTAATTGGAACGCACCGATAGCTCTTAGCGTGTTGTTACAGCCATCTGTTCCAGCGCATGCGTATAATCCAACAGAAGATATCTGATCGTGGACAATAAAGATGAAATTATAGAGCAGCTAGTCCTTTGAGTGCATACATGAACAAAAACAGATCTTTTATCATGCCATGAATATAGAAGTTCATAACTTGAGCAGATATAAACACATCATAATTATATAAATTTGTTATTTCATATCGCGTAGCTAGCCCAAGCTTTTAACAACATAACCTCACTGAGATGTCGAGTTTATCCGGAAGTATCCTGGATTATAATAATGGTAATAATAATAATTTTTATTTATTTAGTATAAAATCGCTCTGTAAGTAATATCTGTGAACAGAAGAAGTCGGAAACAAAAAGTCCAATAAATACCACATTTGGCATTTAAGTTTAGCACCTTCCAAATATGCGTAAAATATCAAGAAAATCCCTCACTATAGACTACTCTCAAAATGGATGTGGTGATTTTGATTAAACTAGCATATACTCAAGTTATCTACATACAAAGTAAGATATATATGTGAGAGCGCTTTAGTCGGCTGAAGTTATACATTGTTACATTCTCTACTGCATGCAGTAAATAAAGGAAGTACCTATTATATTCCATCCAAAAATTCGATACGTAGATTTCACCAGAAATATATATTTTTAGGATTACTAAATCCAAAAGTTGCATACATATTAATTTTTTTCTTAAAAAATGGATTAAAAGTTTTTTTTAAAAATGACTTCTTTAACGATTTTGATTAAAATATATTGTTTATAGTTTGTCGTGAAAATATCTTATACGAATATCTCGTATACTGAATTTTTTGGGAACAGCGTCTAAAGTCCTCTTCATTCTGGATGACGTTTGCAAAACCTAACTTAAGAGATAATAGATGATCTAAATCTTGCTATTTTGCTACACAAAAATGCTGAGCTCATTAAAAGTTAAAATATTACATCAAATACATTTTTTGTGGAGTTAATCATTTCCAAGGTATTCCTTGTTTTGGATTTAAATTTCCCAATACATATATTTTTCTGAAATGAGTGTTCATAATTTATTTTTCCTTATTTTTTCATTTTAGTTGTGCAAATGGAATTAAATTTCAAATAATTACATAGCGACAGTTCTTAAAAAATTTAACTCCCTAGTGCATTTCCTTATTTCCCCTGAACCCTTTAAAAATATGTAATAAAATCATTTCTGCCAACGTTTAACTTGATTAGCGTGAAGTAGATACAAAAATAAGCATTTTGTAAGAATAGTTTGTAGAGAAAGCCATGCGAATGTAACATACAGATTTTTATCTTCTTTCCCTTATTTCCCCTATCTTTCTACTGTCTATTAGTGTCTGATAATTAGAGTTAAAGGTAAATAAATCTCTCTGGAGCAATCAGAACTCAATTACTATTTAACAATCAAGCATACGTATAATAAACACAAAACTAGGGTAAGTAAACACTTTCAGGATTGAACTGCATACGACCAAATCCACTTATGCAGTGGATATCTTTATCAAACATCACCAGAGAGATAAATAGTAATAAAAACAGATTTAAACAAAATTAAATACATTCTGCATTGATGGCGTTTCTATAATCTGGAAGAAGCTTTCAAGAAATGAATATAACCTGTCATTACAAATATGTAATTTAAGCAGTCTTATTCAAATGTAAAAAAGGCTTCACAGGAGTTACGGAGAGAATTGGGTAAAAATAAACCTTTTACGTCTTATGTGGAAATATAAAGTTTTCTCTTCATTATATTGTTTAAATTATCCTTAACATATCTTATAAGTATATTAATTATTAAGGTATGTACATTTCTGTATACCACGTATCTGTTTTCGTCAGATTTATCATTCTTTCCCAAAAGAAACAGTTTTCCTCACATTTCCTAAGTAACTAATTAATATTTTGAGTGACAATTTAAAATAATTGATTATACAAAAGTTTTATATACACTAAAACGATGCTTTTGAACAAAATTAATTGTTTGCAAAACAATTTAAAGATATCTATTAATATAATTCAGGAGAAATTATTGTAAAAGAAATGCTATACCAAACAATGTTATTTCAGTTATTCTAGGAATAATACGCCTAGAGATTGTTAATATTTCAGTTTTATTTGCTTAAAATATTTCTTACATGTGATGCATGCCACATAGCGCATTCTGTGCTTCCTTAATTTATTCAATATTGTATTTTATAATTCTACATTTTATTCTATGTGAATATGTTCATGGCGTGGCTAAATCATATACATACACACATATATAGGTGTATATATTTATATATATAATCACTGTGATGAATTAGGGATGAAATAAAAATACTGGTCTATTCCATTTCCATGACTTTCTCTACCTATTCTCCAGCAAATTATGCTTACAAAAAATATTATTGTGACTGTGGTAATCGCGATAAACTTAACAGAAATATCTTAATACTTACTTGATTATAGGTAAGAGAGAAATAAGAGACTATTGCTAAAGCGACAGTCAATAATTAATATTTTAAAAGCTGCTCACTAAATGATGATTCATCAAAAAAGAATCGTAACTTTCCATTTGAGGAAGCTATAAACAATGGAAAATGTTTATCAATAATAAAGAATATCTCGGAAGTGGTTAACCCCACAAAAAGTGTATATGACATATATTTTTTGTTTTAACGACATCTACATTTTTTGTGTAATAAGTTTTTGTTTATCTCTTAAAGTTTACGAGTTATGGAAAACTCATTCAGAATGAAGAGAACTTCAGGAGCTGTTCCCAAGGAACTCATGATATACATTTTATTCGTCATGTAAGCTATTTAATATATGGGAATTTAATTAAAATTAGTAAATTTTTAGAATATTCAACTATTCGAAAAATGTTCTATTTAAAAGGTAATTTGGGTTGGGAGAATTTCCTGAAAATCTTCGTATCATATTCACCGGAGATGTTAAACTTAAACTTGCTATTTAACTGGTTTCTGGTCTGTTAGTTATGCTGTGTAAAGACGCATGCATTTTTTTTTTTTTATCCTGATGTCTTCCAAATATTTATTTCAGGTGAAATTTCTGTATCAAAATTTTTGAGTCGGATACAAAATATCTACCTACCTACTATGTGTATTGTACATATGTGCTAGAGAAAGTAAACATGAAAATAAATTCTCCAACCATGGTAATTATGCAAATTATAAAATCGATTAAAAATGTGATGTGGTCCATTCACATGACTTGCTCTGCATTTCTCTAATAAATTATTATTTTAAACCTTATTCTTCTATCTGCTTCATGATAATCGAGATAAACATACGCATAAATTGCTCTTATTGCTTGCTTCCTTGTAAGTAGAAGGGAAAAAAACCTAATGTGTTCCATTCACATGATATCCTCTAGCCATTTGGTAAACAAACTTTTTCTTCAAAACATTAATCTGTTATCTACTTCATGTTAATCAAGATAAATATAAGCAGAATTAGGCTTATTATTTGCTTCCTTTTAAGTAAAAGGGAAATAAGAAAATGCACATACTAAAGCAGTAGCCACTTCTTTAAATTCGGTCGCTATGTGAAACAATTGAAACTCCAATATTTTTGCTTGCCAGGAGTAACCAAACGAGAAACGATAAAAAAGATGTTCGAGAAAGATTTAAGTGGTTTAAAATTTAAGCCAACAATTCGGAATATTTTGAAAATGGTTAACTCTAAAAAAATGTATATGACATAAATTGTGTGTTTTAATGAGATCCACGTTTTTTGTGTAGTAAGTATTTGTATATCTCTTATGATTTGGCAGTTATATAAAACTCATTCAGAATGCAGATGTCTTCAGAGTCTATAACCAGAAAATTCAAGATATATATTTCGTTTGTCATAATATCTTAAACTAAAAGTATTTTAATCAAAATTGTTAGTCATTTTTGAGAAAATCAAAATCTTCGAAATATTTTCCATGAGGGTGTTTGGGTGGTTGGAAGATTTCTTGAAAATCTTGTCGATGCATCCTTGGAAGATAGCAAACTTAAATACAAAGTATTTTCGATTTTTGAGTTATGCTTTCCAAGGCACACATTCTCTTTTCTGAAAATGCTATTTTATTCGGGTGTATCCCAAACATCTCTGTATTGAATTTTTTGAGTGCAGTGCAAAATACCTGTTATGTGTCTATTCTACCTACTATGTGCATTGTACAATTATATAGAGAAATTAAACATGAAAATGTAATCTCCAACCAGTGTTATTAAGCAAATTATAAAATCGCTTAAAATCAAAAATTAAATATCCGGATAACGACCTCTAGCAAACTTAAAATCTGTATTACATTGTGAGTAAAATTATGCAAAGAATATAAATAGTATTGAGCAATTAGTCATTTCAAATACCAAGTTTGGTATTTAACGGTCTTTTTGTTTTTGAGTTATGCTTTCCAAGATACATATCTTCTTTTCTAAAAATGCTGTTTTATTCGGCTGTCCCCCAAACATTTCTGTGTCGAATTTTTTGATTGGAATACAAAATACCTGCTCTGTGTCTATTCTACCTACTATGCGCATTGTATAATTGTAGAGGAAGTAAGCATAAAATTAAATCTCCGACCAGTGTTATTAAGCAAATTATAAAATCGCTTAAAATCAAGAATTAAATATCCGGATAGTGGCCCTTAGCAAACTTAACCCTTACTTGCCTGCACTAGTATACTACTTATACCGGTTTTCCTTTAATTCAAGCTTAAAACTGGACTTACAGTAAAAATATTTGGGAACAAATCTATAAAATTATTATATAAAATAATAGAGGAAACAGAAACGAAAATAAATGTAGATTCTTTATTAATATTTTTTTTCCCAAAATAAACATTTAAATTCTTCTAAACCAGTTTTCATAATGCTACAAAACGCAGTAACAAAAAAGCAGTTCAAATGGCCATGAGTGTTAGATGATAGGTAATGTACTAACGATCCATTCAAAGCCAAATGTTGCAAGTTCAAATCCCAGTGATTGTGGTAAATGACGGGGAGAGCCCAAGTAAAATAATCGGTGTGACGCTTGGAAGTTAATGGGGCTACATTTGGCTATAGTTGTATCGGTTTTCTTTTATTTATTTAAAAAAACTCACTGCAATTTTAGGGCAAAAATTGTACATATTTTTACTTTCTTTAGCCCCGTATGTACAACATACATAGGGATAGAGAAGTATTGTATTCCACCCAAAAATTCGATACCGAGATTTCACCGGAAATATGTTTTAGGTTCCCCTGTATCCAAAAAAGAGCATGTGTGTGTGTATGTGTGTGTCCGTGTGTCCGTGTGTCTGTGAACACGATAACTCAAAAACGAAAAGTCGGTAAAATACCAAACTTGATATTTAAGTTTAGTATCTTCACGAAGACTTTGAAAAAATTCCCTCTAACCAAAACTACCCTTTACATGGAACTTTTTTCGAACATGTTTATTTTCTTAAAAATGGCTCTAACGATTTTGATTAAAATATCGAATATTAAAAGATATTTAGCTGACAAATAATATGTATATCTTGAATTTTCTGGGAATAGCTTCTAAAGACCTGTTTATTCTGGATGAATTTTGCTTAATTTGGCTTAACTAGCAAACCGTAAAAGATACACAAAAACTTAATATACAAAAAATGTAGGTCTTGTTCTAATACACAAGTTATGTCATATACATTTTTCTCGTGGAGCTTACAGGATTTGAGGTATTCATTGTTATTAGTTTCAGTTGTGAAGTACTTACACTTTTCTCAGACGGGAGTGTGCGGTTTTCTTTTGTTCTACTCCTGTCCAAGAAAAGAAGGGATTTGTAATGACAATCCCATAACGACAGCTTTTAAAACATTTGACTATGACTTTAGCCTAGTATATTCTCTTATTTATTTTCCTATTATAAGTAACTAAGTAATAAGAACATTGTGCTAATGAGTACCTCGATTAGCAAGATGCAGAAAGAAGAATAATCTTATGTAAGAAGTTTGTAGAACAGCTAGAGAAAGTCATGTGAGTGTAACGCATCAGATTTTTACAATATAAAACAGTCTTGATTACTTGTCGTTTATGGTTACGCTTAAAACAAGGGGAATTTATAGGTACCGACAGGCAACAAAGGGTTAAAATCTTGTGTATATTTTACATTATGAGTAAAATCATCGAGGAATTTCGCCGCCATAGATGATTTTAGCTGAGGAATTACTGATTTTCTTGTCTCAGAACTTGGTTACTGACCGCATATGGTGAGATTAATAAAGTCATAGGCACATCAATAAATCCTTTCTCACGACCAGTCCATTCTTGTGATCCATTGTGAAGGAAACGAACTCATTATTCACATTACATATGAACCCCCTTGTGCTAGACCCGACGCTCGGATTTCTAAAGCTTCAAAAGGAAAGAAATAAAGCCTCTCAAGTGTTTTCCACTTGTCGGGGAGCAGTATGCAGACATTAGATGTCGCATCACTGCGCGCTCTAGTACCAGTCGGGGGACCTCTTACACTTCATCTACTGCCTCTTGGTTTCGAATGAAAATAATTAATCTATCCGCAAACATTACTAGATGTTTCACAAACAGTGGCTGGGTGCCACGTGACCAGCGCGGGTAGCATATGTCTCCCGAGCGTCGGAGTGCTCTCAGGGGGCCGCGCAATACGTTCCCCATCTCGTTACTTAATGTGTCGGGGCGGGGGAGGGGGTATATTGCTCGTTATATCCGATGAGGATGTTCTCAGGGTTGCAGGCGCTACTGATCTTATCTCACCTATTTAAATGTTATTTTATTTTGTATCGCTAATCGGCTGTGTACAACAAGTAACCCTTAAAATGGTTTCAAGTTTAGGCTGGTTCAGATTAACCTGAGAATGAGAACCGGAAGCAGAACAGCATACATTATTTTGGTTCACATATCCCGCGAACGAAAATGGATCGATAAACATATCGATTGCAAAGTCGATTTTCCGTATTAGGAAGTAATATTTTTTACGTGAAGTGGAGTTAGATTAGAAAACATTCTGTAGGTTCGTTTAGACCAGAAATCCACGGAACATAGAACTTGTCAAGGCATATACATGTATACATATTTCAAAATCTTCTCGGGCTTCTAGCCAGGTAAAAACTTGGCTTGACACCAACGTTTCGAAGAAGTGCATCTTCCTCGTCTTCAGGGTGAACTGTTTTTTGCATTCACTTAAAAACAATGAGTATCAAAATATAGTGTTGAAGTGTATAAATAAATAAATAAATAAATATAATTTCATTATATGTAAAACTAATGTTATGTCAGATGATAGTTTTCAAATTATCGATGTAATAGTTACTAGTAGTAATTATATAAACTAAAACATGATTATTTTATTATGTACTCTTCATAAATGTCAACAAATTACAATACATATTTACAAATATGTTATAGAATTTCCAATGCAAAGATTTACAATTATGTACTAGAGTGTAAAATATCAAAACATCAGGCTTTACAAACCTTGTGTCATTGTTAAATACTAAAAATTCATTTGACACATTCGTGCAAGTCAAAGTATAAATCAGTTTAATATAAAACACACACACACACACTAATATACACAAAATGCAATACATTGTAATATTTATAAATACAATGATTATTAACGGTATTGTCAGACAGATTTGTTACTTAAATATTCATTTACAGAGTGAAATGATTTATTGCAAAGGTACTCCTTAAGAAAGGCCTTAAAAGCCCTGAAATTCCCAACATTTTCTTTGAGATTACTGGGGAGAGCATTAAATATCTTGATTGTTTCATAATATACACCTTTCTGAAAGCAACGAAGATTGGCATTAGGACGATGAATCAATCCCTTTTGTCTAGTATTAATGCTATGAATTTCCATGTTTGTTATAAAACTATGTCGATTAGTTGCATAGAATTTTAAAATGGATAATATATAAACAAAAGGTACGGTGAGGATGCCCAATTTTTGAAATAGTTCTTTGCATGACTGTCTGCTATAAGCATTACAGATTATTCGTATAGCTTTCTTCTGTATCCGGAATATGCATTTACTATCTACTGAATTACCCCAAAATATTATTCCATACTCGATAATGGAGTTAAAGTAGGCAAAATACACCAACTTAAGTGTATCGATTGAGTGAAATTTAACCAGTGCACGGTGAGCATAACATGCTGAGCTAAATTTAGGTGTGATGTAGCTAATATGTGACTTCCAGTCCAAATGCTTATCTACCTGAAGGCCAAGAAATTTGACTTCATTTAGCTGTTCTAACAATGTATCATTAATTCCTATTTCTATGTGCGTTTGTGGTGAGCGAGTAGTTATAAATTTAATTGTTTTTGTTTTTTCAAGGTTTACTGAGAGTTTGTTTGCTTTGAACCAATTTGACATTCAATTTAGAACATAGTTTAATTTAACTACACATTCATTGAAATCTTTACTTGTTACTAGAACACTAGTGTCATCTGCGAATAAATAAATACTTGCAAAACTGTTACTGTATAATGGGAGGTCATTTATGTAAACCAAGAACAAAAGAGGCCCTAAGATTGATCCTTGGGGAACACACTGTTTTACTGACTTCCATTCTGAGGCACTATTTGGATACCCGTTGGAGTTATTAATTTCGACCCTTCTCTTCTCTAGGTATGAAATGAACCAATCTAATATGTTATTCTTTATTCCATAGAAATTTAATTTAGCTATCAGAATCTCATGATTCACACAGTCAAAAGCCTTCGCTAGGTCACAAAAGATTCCACCGACATGTTCCTTTTCATTTAACGCTGTTAACACTTTATGTGTGAGCTTGTAGGTTACATTATCTGTCGCTACTCCTTTTCTAAAGCCAAACTGTTCTTTGGCAAATAAGATCTTCTTTTCCAAGTAATTATAGAGCCTATTGAACATTACTTTCTCAAATACTTTTGAGAAAACAGACAAGAGAGATATAGGTCTATAATTTGATATATTATCTTGTTTTCCTTTTTTAAAAAGTGGTTTGACAATAGAGTGCTTCATTCTGTCAGGAAATATTCCACTCTTTAGTGATTCGTTACATAAATAGCTAAGGGGAATGCATATTAGATCAGAACATGCTTTTAGGATTTCACTTGATATTTCATCATATCCAGAGGAATTTTTGGTCTTGAACAAATTTATTATATTTTTAATTTCAAATGGTGTAGTCATTTTTACTTTAAATTCAGGGACTTTGTTTACAAAAGAAGTTTTCAACAAATTTATTGCTGATTCTTTACATCCATAGCTTATTTTTAATTTGTCTGTTACATTCAAAAAGAAATTGTTGAAAATATCTGCGACCTTTTGAGGATCATCAATTTTTTGATTACCTAATTCAGTGCAATTGAGGGGCTTTCTTGAGAGCTCTTACCTGTTTTCTTTTTATTACATTCCAGATAGTTTTTATTTTATTATTAGAATTGGATATCTCTTTATTGTAATGCAATATTTTAGCAGCTTTTATTGTTTCTCTTAGAATTTTACAGTACTTTTTGTAGTGACATTCTAAGTATGGGGTCTTATTATGTTTCAATTCGTGGTATAAGTTTCGCTTATGTTTGCAAGTAGTTTTAATGACTGTTGTAATCCAGGTGTTATTTTCCTTCTGATTATATATTTTACAATATTTGACTGGAAAGCATGCTACAAAATGAGAGTTGAAATGTTGTAGGAAATGATTGAACTTGTCATTTACTCCATTTATTTCATAGATTTCAGTTCATGATTCTTGTTGAAGGGCATACTTAAACAATGTGAGGGAGCTTTCATCTATTTTTCATGTTCTACAATATTTATAGATTGGTTTTAACTTTAAGTGTATCTCTTTAATGAAAAGTATTTGTGCCTCATGATCTGAAAGGCCAATTGCAAATGGTAAGGTTATTGAAGTGTTAATTCTATCTATATTCATGAATATGTTATCTATTGCTGAAGAGGAGCTACCATGAATTCCTGTAGGAAACTGTACTGTGTGTGACATGTTGTATGTAAAAAATATAGAACTGAGTTGGTCCTTTCGGAGACTAGGTATTAAATAATCAATATTTATGTCACCACAAATTATCATTTCTCGTTACGGTTTCAATATAAAATTTAAGGAATCATCTAACTGTTTTTTGAATAACTCATAGTTACCTAGTGGGGACCGATATAGAGCTATTATTGCAAAATTTACTTGATTTATGTTTAGCTGAACTGCGCTCATCTCTATGTCTAGCTCAGAGCAAAACTTGTTTAGATTAATGACTTTATAGGGTACATCGCGTCTTACAAATATGCAAACCTCTCCTTTTTTTAGATTTTTCCTTGAATGTGCTGCTCCTAAAGAGTACCCATGCAGTGAAATTGGCATGAATTCCTGTTCTGTTAAGTGATATTCAGATAAGCATAAAACGTGAGGCTGTAATTTTTCAGAAGCAAGACTAAGAGAAAGTTCAATTAACTTTGTTTCTTAAACCCCTAATATTTTGGTGAAATATACACAATGAGCTACTGCTATTATTTATTGTAACAGAATTACTGATATTTTCTGTATTCCTAAAATTCTTTGTTGGTGAACTTCTATTCATTTCAATTGACTTTAGAGTTCTTTCATGACTATTTTGGGGGATTTCCTTTAACCTAAAAAAGCCCTATCAGATATCATAACAGGAATTCTACCTATAATTCTGTCGGCAATTAGCTGCGAAAGCTGCCTTTTGCCTCTAGAATTGAGGTGTAGACCATGAGATGTGTAACCATCTCGGCCTATATATAATAAGCTTATACCTTCTAGAATATGTCTACACAAGATTTTATTTAAATATCGATTTACATTATTATTTTAATTTAACCAAATTAACACAAAATCTCCTTATAATTTAATTGTCTTCTCACAGAAACCGTGTGTACGACAGAAATAGGATAGGTAGAAGAATTCAATGCCATAGCGGGAATCTGAAATTCGGATCTAGCTGGTTGATCTACCACTGAGCTACCATGTCAATATACCGGCATAGCATTAAATTTTTGTCATACACACGGATTCCGTGAGAAGACAATTAAATTATCACAGTTGTCAATAATAGTGGGATTTGTCATCTCAAAATAATTTGAAATAACCTTGTGGTTTACCGGGAAACATGCGAGTCAGTTGAGAATTTTAATGCTATACCGGCGGTAGCTCGGTGGTAGAGAAGCCGACTAGAGACCGGGAGATCCGTGGTTCAAATTGAAATGGCATTGGATTTTTCACTCTTCTTATCCACAAAATCTTACTCCTCACTTCACGGATTAGGCAAAGTGCCTGTTCCGGCTTCAAAATACGTCTGGTCATCATTTCATTGGTCTTCCGGATGTATTCTTCATTTAGGACTGTAGTACAATGCTCTTCTTGGGATCCTCTCTGATAACATCCTGTCAACATGGTGTCCCCAAATCTGTCCGACAATACCGTTAACAATCATTGTATTTATAAGTATTAAAATGTATTGCATTTTGTGTATATTAGTGTGTGTGTGTGTGTTTTTTTTATATTAAAATTAAACTGATGTATACTTCGACTTGCACGAATGTGTCAAATGAATTTTTAGTATTTAGCAATGACACAAGGTCTGTAAAGCCTGATGCTTTGATATTTACACTCTAGTACATAATTGTAAATTTTTGCGTTGGAATTCTATAACATATTTGTAAATATGTATTGTAATTTGTTGACATTTATGAAGAGTACATAGTAAAACAAAAATATTTTAGTTTTATATAATTACTAATAGTAAATATTATGTCGATAACATAATATCAGTGTTATATATAATGAAGTTGTATTTATTTATACATTTTAACACTAATTTTTATACTTTTTTGTTTTTATGTGCGTGAAAAAAGTACATATGCTTTTATAGAGCACATTAAGTATAGTGCAGTGGCGTAAAGTCCTCAAAAGCAAATGGTGTGATTATATGTCTATTCTGTTGTTTTGTAACCCATGCTTTTAGCACTAGAGCTTTATACATTGTTTTTTTTTTTCTCCATAGTATATGAGCATATGTATACATGTATATGCCTTGATAAGTTCTTGTTCAGTGGCCTAAACGAACCTACAGTGTGCTTTCTAATCTAATCCAATTTCTATAATTTGTAATTGCTTCTTCTAGAGACATTATTTCCAACTATTCTCCGATTTTTTTTTTCATTTGAGATTTTATATAAGAGAGTAAATGCTTTTACTGCTCTTAGGAACTTCATCTCAAATCTTGTATTTTCCTTTTATCAGCTTTACATGTTTCGGATCTGTAAAGGAAGGCAGACTGCTATTACCTTATAAAATTTAATTTGTGTTTCTTTTCTGGCTTTAGTATTGAGGCCACACATTTGCTGAAACATGGGCAGTTGATTACTAAAATCACACAAAATCTCATTTTGAAATTAAAGTTTTAATAAAAGTAACTTGCAAGCCAATGTTTTTAATAAATAATACTTGAAAGAATTTTATTTAAATAGACAAATATTTTAAGTTTAATGATATTGTATTGTAGTGCTTGTAGATTAAATATGATTTCTTTTTAGTACTTCTCTACACGTACTATGCACGTACCTAATGTATAGAGAAAGTATTGCGTTCCACCCAAAAATTAGATACCTTGATTTCACCGGAAATACAATTTTTGAGTCCCCCTGAATCCAAAAAAAAAAGCATTTTCAGAAGAAGATTCGTGTGTACATGGGTGTGTTAGCGTGTGCGCGCGCGTGTGTGTGTGTGTGTGTGTGTGTGTGTGTGTGTGTGTGGACAGTATGGCTCAAAAACGAAGAGTTTGGTATCTTCCAAAAATATGACACGAAGATTTTCAGGAAAATCCTCCCACCCCCAACTACCCTTTACATGGAACTTTTTTCGAAAATTTTGACTTTCTTAAACATTTTGATTAAAATATCGTATAATAAAGATATTTACCTGACAAATAAAATGTATACCTTGAATTTTCTGGGAATAGCCTCTGAAGACTACTTTATTCTGGTTGAATTTTTCGGAAATTAGCATAACTGCTAAACCGTAAAAGATAGAAAAAAATTACCACACAAAAATGTAACAATTTTATGTTTGAGGAGTTGGTCGTTTTTGAGATATTCCTTGTTTTTGGTTTCAGACTTGAAAAACTTATACTTTTCTCATACAGAAATTTGTCAACTCCTGTCCATACATACAAACAAAGGAACTTTAGTCACATAGCAACCAGCTTTTGACTATCATTTTAAGCTATGGTACTCCCTTATTTCGCTTCTACTTCAAGGAAACAAGTAATAAGACTATTTCTGCTAATTTTTTTCTCAAATAGTACGAAATAAATAGAAGCATAAGCTTTTTAACAATAATTTGTTACAGAGATGTAGAGAAGGGCATGTGAATGGAACACATCAGATTTTTATTTGTCTTTTTTAAGGAAGTTTAATTAATAATTTTCTCGAGTTCTAACTAATGACGTAAAAAATTTATAAACCTATTGCCTGTTTCCAATTCAGCCAATATAATATAAGCCCATCTCGAAGTGTGAGTTTAGTGTGTCCATCTCTCATTCAATAGGCTGCACGTACATAACTCATTTAGATGAGTTATTCGGGTTCTGTTTTGTCGGGAGTTTCCCTTATCCTGAGAATACGAATGTCGAGTAACTTTTAAGCTCCATGGACCCCAAGATCATTTGAGCATCATTTTACCGGTTTCATTCCTCGTCCAACATGACCAACCAGATTAAAGGGCATTAAGTTAGCCAAGGTCAGAATTCTATATTATGTCTCTTTCAGTGGTACGTAACATGATTTCAAAAGTGTTAAATATAGGGTCAATATTTTTTACTTACTCTATATGTACTACATAGTGCACAGAGAAGAAACTGTAATGCACCAAAAAAGTCGATACCAAGATTTCATCGAAAAGATACGTTTTGAATTCCCCTATATAAAAAAACTCATTTTTAGAAAAAGGTCCGTGTGTGTTGTGGACAGCATAGGTCAAAATCAAAAAGACCACTAAATACCAAACTTGGTATTTAATTTTTGTATCTTACAAGGGTGCGACACAAAGATGTTCAAGAAAATCCCTCACACTAAGGTACCCCTTATATGGAACCTTTTTGAAAATTTTGATTCTCTCAAAAATGGTTCAACCGATTTTGAATAAAGTACCTTATGTTTAAGATAATCTAATGAGAAATTACGTCTGGAGTTTTATGGAATAGCCTCTGAATCTTATCATTTTGGATGAATTTTGTATAACTGGCAAACCGAAAATACAAAAAGTTACTACTCAAAAAAATTTAGGTTTTATTAAACTAAACACACGACTTATATCATATACATTTTTGTAGAGTTAACCGTTTTCGAAATATTCTAGACCATTGCTTCAATTTTATCCACTGAAATTGTTTGATTACTTATAAGGAACCAAGTAGTAAGAACAAATTTTGATAATGTTTATTTCCATTACCATGAAGTAGATAGAAGAATAAGCTTTTTAACAATAATTTGTTACAGAGGTGTAGAGAAAGTCTTGTGAATGAAAACACATCAGATTTTTAATTTAAATACATGACTTACTTTCTGCAATCGGCGAGATAACGTGCGGTAACGCAGGCGACTCGCATCCGGGAGGTCCCAGGAACGCATACTAGCGACTGTTCAGTCCCACCCATGAATTTTCTCGGGATTTCCCGGGCCGCAAGGCGAACGTTGGATTGGTTTCTTTCATCCCCCAAAATTCTTGTACCCTCCTCTGTGCTCCAATGGTGTCTTTCGGAACTGAATGAGTCAGAAATGCAGTTTTAGTGCGTGGTGACAGGAACCCTGTGCGAGCCAGGGTTTTCGGACTTCCTGTCGATTGCTGGGGATTCACTACCTGGTGTCACTGTCACTGCTGTGACGCCATTCCTAGCACCGCCCGCACGGTGTCCCCTGTCGCTTCATACCTCCGTTCCGGTTTCGCTCCTTTTTTTTTTATATATAAAAATACAGTTGCGGAAGCTTTTCAGGACTTTGACGCTGTATTCCTTTTTCCTCTTTTTTCCAGTTTCCTACATTTCCTTAGTTGACCTATTAATGTTGATTGTTTTCCTTTTACACATACATACACAGAAGATACACATTTACAAACATAGAAACACCCATGCCCAAGGCGGGACTCGAACCCACGACCCCGTGTGCCGCAATTAAACCTTATCCGGGCAACTCGCCCTAAGCGAGATTCTAACTCACGACCTTTTGAATGTGAAGCAGACATGCTACCGCCACACTACCCAGGCGGGCTTCTCCCTTGTGGGACATAGGTACAGTAATTTTGCTGGTTCAGTGTTGAGGATCTCTGGCCTAGCTACCTACCTTCTGAAAACCCGAATCAGATATTAAATTTGTCCGCAATTTTATGAAGTTGTTATTGTTTCGAATATCATTATTAAGCATATTTATTAACAGTGTACCATTTAACATAGCTACGGCTTCTGATTTATAATTCCAGCAAATATTTACTCTCCCAAAATGCTAGACACTTCACTACCTTGCACATATTTTCTTTCAACCGGACAGATTCCTATGTTTTTACATGCCAATACGCTCTATTTGTGGGACATTCCTAAATCATGGAAGCTGGATACCCTCTATAGTTCTATCTTGGACAATTTTCTATGCATTTCTTCGATATAGGTATATGTTAAATGGTATTAAACCTTTTGTGTTTTATAAGGATATTTGGTTTGATCGGAAGGGGTTTTCAACTGTCAACTGTTTCTATATTCCTGGAATTATTCATTTAGTTCTTTTGTAGCTGCAATGTAGTTAAATTTGACTGAGGTATATATTGGTTCTGCGCTTTTAACCATTAGATCGGTTTAATGAGAGGGACTTTTCTTTGCAATTGTGAACAGGTGCTTCTAATTATTTTAGCCATTTTGCTGTTGTGTTGTTAAAATTGAGAATTCAGTGAGTTTTCTATGAACCGAACACAAGGAATGAAGAAATGTATCAGTTTAATATAATACGATTTCTCCTCCTAAAATTCCATCCACCCATCAAGAAGCTCTTGAGCTTATAAGTAATTGGAAAATTAACCATTTGCACATGATCATCCACAAAGAATTGAATTTATGAATTGACTTTAACGAAATACAGTATTCCTCTACAACAATGCTTTATGTAATATTCATACCTCATACTAATTGAACGCCTTATGACACTGATCTGCGAAAAGTGTACATTTACATTCTAGAAAGATAGTGTATATACTATATTTCAACTCAATGTAATTTAACATATACAGAATTGTTACACAGAATGCTATAGTTTTTACTTTGGTAATCTTTTTTATCTAATACATGCAGCAGGTGCTTAGCAGTTTTGTAGCCTACACTAATTTATTTTCCATTGAACGCAAAATAAAGTACCTTCTCTTCGTTGGAAATCCCGTTAGGTGGTACATTTTTTTATTGAACCACAGATGTCTAGGTTAAAAAAAACTTTTACTGTATTAAAATTGGAGGTATTTTCCTCAATTCTGATTATTCTATCAGTAACACCACACTACTCTCACCCTTGATTTAACACAATGAACCAACACAGTGATTTGGATATTATGTGCTTTCCTCTCACGTCATAGGGGGTTCGATTCCCATTTGGGTCTGGTTGCCTGCCTGTTATTTTTTATTCTCGTTTCTCAGAAAAAAGATTATATATAAAGCATTATTTTACCAGTTTTAATAATATATACATTTTCTAGATGTAATATTTCAACAAACGAGAAATTATTTAAGTATATTTTGTGTACTGCGAGACATCCCAATATTTTTTGTTCATTTTAACAATTCAGTCTACAGTTGGACTTCAAAAGTAACTTATTTTGACTTATGATTAGGACCCCATAACTTAAACTATGAATATAAATTTATCTATTTTATTGCACTAATTTTTATAGTATTACCATGAAATGGCCTAGAAATGCCTTATGCTACATATTGTTCGCATTACTGATGGTATATCGTCCAAAATTTTTATGACAGTATTTAAACCCTGTCATTTTTACTTCCAGACTCTGGGATAAAAATTCAGCAACAACCAGGCAGCAGGCGGGTGCTCTACCGCTTGATCAACGGGTCCAGCTGCAATTGATTATTTTATATTAAATCTATATTAAGTAATATATTGGCATTCAATTAATGTTTATGCAAAACACATTTAACTATTTCACATTAACACCTTTCTACTCTTTATGAAATATTTTATTTCACAAAGAGCAGAGCCTGAAATAACTTAATTGTAATTCCACTTTTAATAAAAAATTGCTTACGAACCTAATATGTCTTCAATTTCTTAGTATATTTTCTCTTCAATTAGTGTAAATAGGATAAATATTCGAGATAATAAAAGTTTGATTATATTTTTTAATAACTAAAGCATTTAAAATATAGTAAAGGAAGTACAAGACACTGCAAATTTGTTCTGTTAAGGTACAAGGATCTTCAATCCGTCGAACTTGTAATTGCTAAATTATCATTATGCTTGAAGCAGTTATGAACTTTTGGTCAAAATATTAATTAGTTAATATATTAACACACTCCTTTACACATTTATATTATTGTGATAATAAGTTTTGTATACGTCTTTATTATCTATGCAATTCAAGTCCATTATTGTTGCAACAATTTCATAAGTTTTATACATTATATTCATGATAAATTGTAAATGCTCCTGTATTTTATATTTCAGTTTCCTTTGTAAACTAACCCTCATATGCATACATTTGCAAGATGGTGTAAAGAATATATTGTATTGCACCCAAAAAATCGATACGAAAATTTCACTGGAAATGCATGTTTTCGGATCCCATGAATTCTAAAAGTATTTTTAGAAAAAGGTTCGTGTGTTCGTGGACTGCAAAAAAGAAAAGTCCGTTAAATACTAACCTTGATATTTAAATTCATTAAAATTCAAAAAAAAATCCCGGACCCCAAACCACTGTTTACATGGAAAAACTTTCGAAAATGTTGGTTTTCATAAAAATAGCTCTAACGATTTTGTTTAAACCCTCTTATATTTAAGGTATTTACATTGCAAATAAAATATATATCTTGAATTTTCTGGGAGTAGCCTCTAAAGAAATCTTTATTCTGGATGGATGTTTTTGAATTTTCCATAATTAGTGAGTCATAAGAGATTCACAAAAACTTACTGCTTAGAAATATAGAGCTTCTTAAAACATAAAATTTATTTCATATACATTTTTTTGTTGAGTTGACCCTCTTTGAGATATTGTTGGTTTTAGTTTTAAAATACTTTAAATGTTTCTGATAAAAAAATGTGTCAACTGCTAGCCACGCAAAGAATCTGATTTCAATCCCGTAGCAACCATATTTTAAAACATATGAGTGTCTGTTTAGCCTAGTGTATTCCTTTATTTCCCTTCTTCTTAAAAGGAACTAAATAATAAGAGCGCTTCTAGTGGACTTTATCTCGATTAGTATGAAGTGGATAGAAGAATGAGCATACTAACAATAATGTGTTACACAGGTGCAGAGAGGGTGTTGTGAATGGAACACATTCGATTTTTTTCATATGTCGATTACGAGAGAGTTCGTGTCTTCTTCCGCATTGAAATCACCAGTGCATATTCATTTTTAACAGTCGGTTTCACTTATTGGTGAGCTTCTTAATCAAAATCCTCACAATAGTAGGGACAACTCAGGTGTTCAGTAAGATTCTGTGCGGAAATACGACCTACCTCGAAGGTTTTCGATATATCGTTGCGATAGTTTAACGATGTGCCGCTATTGACGATGGAAGCACAATAAGAGTCCCAAGGGAGTCTGTTTCTTGCTGTCTATTGTTAACTCAATACCGTGGTCTCGCAATGCACACACTCCCGTGCCATTCACCTCGTCGCTTCCTCTTAGCCATCACACTACCGGGATGATGACGATGTTGTGGGCCAGATAGGGTGAGCATGACTATTACATAGTTGAAGGGGTGCCTCTCTCCCCTCCTTTTCTCTTACTCTTTTGTACTCGCTCGCAATTTTTGGGCCCCACGCGGCTCTTTCTAATATGATAATGGTCGCTTGCAATTTCAATGTCTACAGCTCTCACAAGAGCGGCACAAGCACTTTCCCATCTTCCTGTTTTATGTATAACAGATGTGAAGTATCTTGTTTTAACGTTTAGGCTGCGATTTAAACTAGAAAGAAAAAGTACATAAGTAATAAACTTAATATGGTGTATTGTATTATTGATTAAAAGGATTTGTATCCAACGTTTGTTTTAATTGCTTCATTTACATAGCCCTCTTTAACATCTATTGGAGGTTTGCATTAGAAACAACTCGTTGACTGTAGGTTCTTTACGTTGGGCTTTAATCATTTTTTTCTTCAAATTCACAGATTCACTCGCGCATATATCGTTTCAGACACTGTGGGGGATAGAGAATAATCCTGGCCAAAGAAAAATTCCCCTTCCCCGGGATTCGAACCCGGGACCTCCGGTTTAGAAGTAAGCTCTCTGACCACTCGAACTTGGCTGCTTATCCAAATTGATGTTTACCACGGAATGCCATTATCTAGATTTTAATAATTTAAAACGTTACAGAGTAATGCCTGTACCAACATTTATGTACGGATGTGAAACATGTATAACAAAAAAAGAAATATTTGAAAGTGACTTTTAATGCTGCCTAAATTAGATACCTGTTTAGGGATTTAGAATAATGAATAAAGTAAAACTGAAGAGATGAGATGAGAAACGAATTAAGAGAAACTGGGAGTAGAACTTCTATATTTCTGTCTAGTTTTTTCTGACTTTTATATTGTGATTTCATTGCTGTTATATTAATACGAATACTAAATGTAATTCAAATTAGACAAGTACTTTGCAAGATATACTTTTTTGTATAAATGTTATTATGTAAATAAATGCATAATCAAAATATTCCACGCGCATGAAAACTTGAGAAAATTGATTAGCATTTTCAAAAACAGAGCTTTGAGTCACCCACAGAAGCTCTAAATGGTAACTTTATTGCAATAATTTAATATAAATACATTCTTTTAAAAGTTATTATTGGGGTTAGGATAATTTTGTCATTTGTAATTTTACAATAAATGCTTCTGCATATTCTGAAAAATGTTAGTTGTATTCAAAAAAAAAAATACTTGAGACGCGTGGAACATCTTAAAATTGTGTAAATATAGTTTTGAGAAAAAATCAATTTTATATAACAGGATGCTAGGAAACGCGTTTATTGTGTTACATTTAATTGATGATGACGATGGTTGATGTTTAAGGGCACTCAACTACAAGGGCATCAGCGCCCTCGAAGCAAGGAGGGGACAACTGAATGTTGGTTCTCTACAGACACCCTAAGGTTCCAACATTTGTTATAAAAAGCCATTTTCGATTTTTTGACCGAAAATTCCACACCTAGTGTCGTTTAAATATTCATACCATCAATGAAAAATAAATTTATGTAGAAGCCGATGGAAACAGCATATACAAATTAAGAACGAGAGAGGTTTCCTTGAACTATGCTATGAGTATTCTAAAAATTGTTTTGGTTTTGCGTTTTTTATTCAGGCAAACTAAACACGTGATAGAAAAAGTAAAAATATCAAAGTTGTAAATACTTAATACCTGCACTTTAGATACACTGCAGCTTAAAAATGGTTTGTTTAAATTAAACAAATAATGTTAAAGAAATATTATATATTTGCAGCCATAATATTGATTTATTACCTTACTCCATGTTTATATACATTGATACGATTTATTTTCGGTTAACAAACGATATATTGATCTAAAATATCGTAAAATTATGGGCAAAAATGTGAAGATAGATAAATATGCAAAGAGGGACTATACTTAAATCGAGCTTTATCGGAAGTATTCTTAACTGAGAGCGGGAATTTTACAATTGACGCATATATGAAAATCACCTCCTAATATTAACTAAGTAATGTCATATTAAGTTAATAATTATTTTATAAAAGTAAGGGAGAAATATATAAATAATTTAAATAGATAACATAATATATTACAATCGACGAATAATGTAAACTGCGTAAGAAGTTAAAATTCTGTTACTTTTATTTCTTTTCTATTAACAAAGCTATTGTTTGAATCGTACAGCTCGTAGAAATATGAACAATGATGTGTGTTGGTAAAGGTGGAATTATGTCAATGTTTTGGCCCTCAACTTTAGGTCGGAAACGTTACAATAAATCCATATATACTGATGGAAATGATTATTTTAATTCGTTTGGTTTATTGCAATGTTAATATGTATTTTGTATATAATTATCTTTTGGCAATGATACATCAGAATTGTGTTTGCGTTAAATTAATAATATTTGATAAAATAATAGGGTAATAGAGAGATAATTGTGATAAATAATTTATATTTTAAAATCAACGAATAATGTAAAATAAGAAAATTATAATTCTGTTGTGACAATATCATTGGTGATGCATGAAAGTGCAAGAGTTGCTAAATCTTCTTGAAGGTAAGAAGTCATATTAGTAAAGGCAAGATAAGCTCGAAGTCATAGCAGTGAAGGTAAACATTCTGAGAAACTCAGGAAACTGAACTCCAATCAGCTCACACCAATTCCTCGGAAGTCAATACTATCTAAAATCTAAATCTTGTTCTAAGTACACTAAAACCATTTTTAAGAATATTAGCAAAGGGATTGAGCAGTCAAAAATAATGAAACGTGTATCTCAAGTGCTAATATGAAGTGTAAAGTTTGGTAACAGAACATAGGAACTTTGGTGGGGTATTCTGTAGTAGTAGGACTTAGATTGTAAAAGGGCCCAGAATTTGGGATTTGGTTATTCTCTGACACACCTTGCGTTTCGTTACCTCTTGCGGTCTAGTTAATCTTAGTACAGTGGTCGTGGAGCAGGGCTAGAGCTCATCAGTTTAATGGTTATAGGTGATTCCTCGTTTAGCAATTTAGTGGGTCACTGTAATTTTAACTCTCTGCAACGAAAACAAATTTGGAAAATAGTAGATTTATTACGACACAACTGTAATTTTTCGTGCTTAGATTCAGGAATAGTTTTATGATTGAGTTGATCACCAAATGAACTACCATGGCAACAAGCCGACAAGACACAGAATTACACAACTGACTCGCATATTTTCTGCTAGACTGGCACGGAAGAGCAACCTCAAGGACATGGTACAATAAGCCGACTGTGACATTGAATTTTTACTTTCTCTACACGTACTATATACATAGTGTATAGAGAAGGTATTGCATTCCACCCAAAAATAGGATACCAAGATTTAACCGGAACTACATGTTTTGGGTCCCTCTGGTAAAAAACAAAAAAGGTATTTTTGGAAATAGTTCCGTGTGTTTGTGTGTGTGTCTGTGGGCAGCATAGCTCAAAAATGAAAAGACTGTTGAATACCAAACTTGGTATTTATGTTTGTATCTTCCAAGGATGCGGCACAAATCCCCCCCGCAACTACCTTTTACATGGAACTTTTTTCGAAAATTTTGATTTTCTCAAAATGCTCTAACGATTTTAATTAAAATATCGTACATTAAAGATATTTACCTGACGCATAAAATGCATATCTTGAATTTTCTAAAATAGCCTCTGAAGACTACTTTACTCTGGATGAATTTTACGGGATTTTGAATAACTGTTAAACCGTAAGAGATGGACAAAAACTTACCACAAAAAATGTAGATCACGTTAAGATACACAATTTATGTTATATACATTTTTTTCGTGGAATTGATCGTTTTTGAGATATCCCTTGTTTTGAGTTTCAGCTTTGGAAAACTTATTTTTCTCGTACAGGAATTTGTCAACTCCAGTCCATACAAACAAAGAAACTTCATTTTGACTATCACTTTAACTTATGGTACTCCCTTATTTTGTTCTACTTAGAAGAAAGCAAGTAATAAGACTATTTCTGGTGTTTTTTTCTTGATTAGTATGAAGTAAATAGTAGCATAAGTTTTATAACATTAATTTGTTGCAGAGATATAGAGAGAGTCATGTGAATGGAACACATCAGATTTTTCATTCTGCTTCTACCTTTCCTAAATAGTTCTTGTGGCTCAAACCTTTTGGAAAACCAATAAAGGCTGCGGGATTATGAATTTATAATTAGGTATAGGTATATTACCTTATAAATTAAAAGTATTCTCTAAACTTCACACAACTTTCTAATATGATCGTTTTGCAGCTTTTACGTTTCCATTTTCTTCTCATTGTTGCAAAAATAAATGCAGCATATACATTCTATATTTTATTTAGTTCTTGTGACTTTTTGACTAAAGCATTTTTGTATCTCCTAAATAGCATTTGCCAGCAGATGAAGTTTTATTTTCTGCTAGCTGGAGCAGAATTTTTCAGCACACACAGGAATTAACCCCACACATTTCCGAACCACGCTCCAGTGGGTGTTTATTTTCTATCAACTGCTGGCTTAGTCAACTGAAATTCCCTGTGTGCGAACTGGAATTAAAATGTTGCTGATTTGGACTATCGGAGCAGAAAACTGTCAAATCACCGTTACTTTTGCCGAGAGCTGCACTTTTACAGCTTACATCAGAGTTATAGTTCGTGGTTCATCGATCTACAAATGTTACCTTTATCTGAACTTATAATAGTGGAATCAATTTGAAAGTTAATTTTAAGAAAATACCTATTGCTCATTATAGCTTACCAGTATAAACCCTTTGTTTGAACTCTCTACGCACTCAACTCCTTTTCTTTTTCATAATAAAAGTACAAAAATGCTAAATTTTGTACACAAATAATTTTTTTTTTACATTTAGTACATTTGAATTATCAATTAAGGTAATGCATCACTGAATTTTGGAAAATCCACAGATTGTAAGATATCGTTTTAAAATTTATACTAGTTATGATACACAATAATAGTGATTTTTCTGTCATATATCAAAATTATGGCTTGCATGATTATTTAAATAAAATAATTTCATTATCCAAACTCATTGTATTATTAAAAATGAGCCACGTGACTCATTTGCCACAGGATACTTTTATATCGAAATTTTTAAACACGCACATGATGTATTTTTATAAATAGCAGTATAAATGAATCCTGTTTTACACTAAAAGAGTTTACAAATAGATTTGTCGTATTTGTTTTATATTAGCTCTATTTACTATAAAAAAAATTATTACTCATCGTACTCCCAAAAACTCAGGATTTTTTAAATTTTAGTTCCTCCTTATAAAAATTGAAGCATTGTTTTGAAAAAGCTGATGTTTTCTATTCACATGACTTTCTCTACAACTCTGCAACAAAGTATTGTTAAAAAAGCAATGTTTCTGTTTACTTCATGCTATGCCAGAAATAATTAGCCAAAATAGTCTTATTACTTACTTCCTTTTAAGTAGAAGCGAACGTGAGTAACACGAATTAAAGTGATAGTCAAAATCCGTTTGCTATGTAACTGAAGTTCCTTTGTATGTATGGACACGAGATGACAAATTCCTGTATGAGAAAAGTAAGTTTTTTAAAGCTGAAATCAAAAACAAGGGATATCTCAAAAAAGATTAACTCCACGAAAGAAATTATATAAAATAAATTGTGTGTTTTAATATGCTCTACATTTTCTGTGTATTAAATTTTTGTGTATCTCATATGGTTAAGCAGTTATGCAAAATTCCGTAAAATTCATCCACAATAAAGTAGTCTTCAAAGGCTATTACCAGAAAATTCAAGATATACATATTATTCGTCAGGTAAATATATTTAATGTACGATGTATTAATCAAAATCGTTAGTCATTGTTGATAAAACCAACATTTTCTAAAAAATTTCCATGTAAAGGGTAGTTGGGGATTTTATTGAAAATCTTCGTGTCACATCCTCGGAAGAAACCAAATTTAAATACCAAGTTTGGTATTCATCGGTCTTTTCGGTTTTGAGCTATACTGTCCACAGACACACATACACACTGGGACCTTTTTGTAAAAATGTTTTTTTATTCCGGGGGACCCAAATTATGTATTTCCGGTGAATGCAATAGCTTCTCTACATAGTACTGTAGAAAAAGTAAAAATTAACAAAAGCATTTTAACGTATATTTTAGATGTAGTATAACACTTTCTAAACAAATTAGTGAAAAATTGCAGTTAGTGGAGCATTTTGAGAAAGGAAATAAAATAATATAAAATAAAAATGGGAATGCCTGTTGATAAGTGTGTGCTCCTATTGGTTTAATTAATTCATAGTTAAAATTCGACAAGTGGGAAAAGAGATATATTTTATTAAATGTTAAATTTCATATGAAACAAAAACGTTTACAATATTTTTTTACAATTTTGGTCAAATTTCACAGATGCATTGGAAGCTAAAATGAACAGGTCCATGCTTATTAATATACCCACACTCAAATTTACACTACTTTTGTTTTGTTTTTTTCAAAAAATGACTCAACATTTTTTCCATACTCAAAATGTTCTACATGATGCTTTAAAAACATGTTTTTACTGTGTCTGGAGAGTACATTAAAGAAAATGACCTCACAATTCTCCTATTTTGCAAAATAAAATTTTCCTTTGTGAAAATAAGAAATCTTGATGATGAAATACAATAAAAACTAATACTTTTCCTCATTATTAGCGGATACTATAAAAATTCTTATGTTAGTTTATCTTTAGACCTCATTTATTTTTATACTGAAATTTTGTTCTGAATGTTTATAGAAGCGCATCGTTTGAAGAAGTTTATTAAAACAGGTAATTTAGGTAACGAAAAATTAATATTGAGATTATATACAAGCTATAATTATAAAAAGTGGAAAAAATATTTAGTTACATTTGTAATAACTGGTACAATTTTCAACTACATATTCTATATACTTAAATTTTCCAAATGCTACTTTAAAGAATCCATTTGTTTGCTTGCTCAGTGTGTCAAAAACGTGAAAATCAGTAATTCAGTTAAGACATGCACCAAACAGGATAGAATGGGCTGTAAATATTCTATCGCTGAATGTTACACATATCGCAGACAATAGAAAAATAGCCTATGTACAAGATAAATAAAAATAACGGTTATTTCTGTGTTAATGTTATAAATGCTTTTGAATGTCTGATACACCAGACCGAATGTTATTTCCTGGTATATTGAATAACAGTGTAAACGCCTTCGTGTGTATGTACGTGCAAATTTCCAAAATTATTGAAAGATATTTCTAATAAATATGAGATCTTAACCGAACAACAGCCTAAAGTTAAAATAAACAAATATAATATCTTTCTTTTAATCTAAATACAAAATATGTGTTCATTTTCAGGCCCAATAACATTCACAGTCTCTCCTATCCTTTACAATATGCCACAATTTGGGTTCAAAACCCTTACAAGTGATGGCCAATGCTGAAATTCTAATTACAGATTAAGGCAGGGTCTAGGGCACAAGTATCCACCATATATCTTAAAGTTTCAGAAACCAGTTTCAGCCGAAAATAAATTGGACTAGTAAGGGTTAATGCCATATTTTCCGGAATAAATAGTTTCCGTGTGCTTTGGTTAAACCTGTGAATAAGCTTTTAAATTATAAATTTTAATAAATGAAAATGCATTCTTTATTACGTAAACTACTTAATGTACATTTAAACCATAAATAATTTACACATGAAAAGAACACAACAGAACTTTTTTCGGCGCTTTAAGACCCAGATAAACTACTGCTGAGAATCTTAGTTCACTGTTGTCCTCAATACTGTATTTCCAAAGCACGGATAATTAACGTATTAATCCGATCTTCTGCTTTTCAAGTCAATTTCCTTGGCGTATTTCTTTCATCGCCCCTCCGTCTCTTTTCTGCACCATCATCGTGCTACTCATCAAAATTGTAACGGAATTTTTTGTTGGTTAGAGCTGTCATGGCCAACTCTCGTCAACACACAAATGGGTGCAGATACTGTCATGGGGGTTATCTACCAGAAAGATTACCTTTTAGATGTAGATCGGTATCCGTTTGTCGGGCGCTCTGAAAAGACCTTCCACGTGCAACGGGTTTCAAAAATGCCGAGTGCAGTTTGCGGTTTTCCTTTCTGTCCTGCAAAACGTAAGTAAAGGGGTTTCAAGATGACATTCGTTTGCGTTCTCAGTGCTGGTAGTTACATTATAAAACTTCTTTAGACAGGTATATCTGTCCTTCTTCATATTCAGAATAGTTTAGTAAATATTATCTTCAACTTCATCTCAGTAATGGATGATACATTAAGTATTATATTCTGGTGCAGTTCGTCATAAAATGTAATATGTTTTGTATAAAAATTTCAAGCATGAATAGTAGAAAATTTACTTTCTCTACATGTACTATGTACATAGTGTACACAGAAGGTATTGTATTGCACCCAAAAATTCCATACCGAGATTACAAGAGAGATACATCTTTTGAGACCCCCTGAAGCCAAAAAAAAAAAAAAAAAAAAAAAAAAAAGATTTTTAGAAACATTTCCGTGTGTGGATGTGACTGTGGGAAGTATAGCTCAAAAACGGAAAGACCATTAAATACCAAACTTAGTATTTAAGTTTGCTATCTTCCAAGGATGAGACACTAAGATTTTCAAGCAAATCCCTCACCTACCCTTTACATGGAAAAAAATCGAAAATGTTTATTTTCTCAAAAAATGACTAACGATTTTGATTAGTATGCCGTATATTAAGAATATTTACATGACGAATGTATATCCTAAATTTTCTGGGTATAACCTCTGAAAACCTCTTTATTCTGGATGAATTTTGCTTAATTATGCCTAATTTGTTAACCGTAAGAGATAGACAAAAACTTACTGTACAAAAAAAAAAAAAAAAAAAATGTAGAATCTCGTTAAAGCACAATGTATGTCGCATACACCTTTTCTTGGAGTTGACCAATTGAGAGATATTCCTTGTTGTTGGTTTCAGTTTTCAAATACTTACTTTTCTCATACGAAATTTATAAACTTCTAGCCATGCAAGAAACGGAATTCAATCACAAGCTTTAACATTTTCGACAGTCACTATATTCCCTTATTTCGCTGCTACTTACAAGGAAGCAAGAATATAGACCAGTTTTGTTATTGCACATTATCATGAAGTAGATAGAAGAATAAAGTTTTTTAACAATAATTTGTTACAAAGGTGTACAGAAAGTCGTATAAATGAAACACATCATATTTGTATTGTTTGTTAGAATCTATGAAATAATGAATTGGGTCAAAGCAGTCACTTATTTAAGGACTCCAAAATAAACCATAAATCATGAATTACCTAGGTTAAATGTTAGTAGTATTTAAAACTTTCATATTCCATAAACCAAAAGTATTTGAACACAGAAAAATATCAAAACTATATAACTGAATTTCTTTTTAGTTTAATGTCCTATAATATGGTAGATCATATCGGAAGATAAAATGAAATTGGTGAAATGATGTTCAATTGACCTCGGGGTAGATCTTAAAGCTACTCGACATATTAGGATAATGTAAAAACTTATCCGGGTAACTCACCCTAGTAGAGATTTGAACTACTGTCACGATACCCCTATACCACAGAGGCGGGCTATATCATTTTATTATCAGACACAGAAATTCTTAAGTAGTTACTTTCAGTTACATACAATAAAAACACTTCTTCTTTCTCGGTTTACTTCCTCTATGTAGGATTTACAGCCCCAAAGACTTACAAGCCGATACCTTGGATGAAGAGCCAGCCGAGGAGAAAGCGTGTACAGGATGGTTGAGTAGCCTAATGCTGGTGTGACAGCAAAGAAGAGGGAAATATCTATTAATGAAAGGGATGATAGGAAAATTCGTGGGTTAACTTTTCTTACGCAGCATTTGTCGAGGTCATCACAAAAAAAAAAAAAAAAAAACTGCTGTGTTACAATCACATGAATTTCTCTACATCTCTGTAACAAATTTTTGTTAAAAAGACTATTCTTCTATTTGCTTAAATACTAATCAAGAAAAATTTAACTTCCTTGTAAGTAGCCAGGAAACAGGGAGTACCATAAGCTATAACGATAATCAAATGTTTTAAAATCTGGTTGGTATATAATTGAAATTCCTTTGTTGATATGGACAGGAGGTGGAAAATTCCCGTATGAGAAAAGTATATATATTGTATAGCTGAAACCAGTAACAAGGAATATCTCAAAAACGGGCAACTCCACGAAAAAAAATGTAAATAACATAAATTGTGTGTTCTAACGAGCTCTACATTTTTTGGGAAGTAAGGTTTTGTCTATCTCTTACGGTTTACCAGTTATGCAAAATTCTGCAAATTTCATCCAGAATAAGCATGTCTTCAGAAACTATTCCCAGAAACTTGAATATATCCAATATATTTAGTATACGATATTTTAAACAAAATTTTCGAAAATTTTTCTATGTAAAGGGTAGTTGAAGTAGGCGGATTTTCTTGAAAATCTTCGTGTCGCATCCTTGGTAGATACTGAACTTAAATACCAAGTTTGGGCTTTAACGGACTTTTCGTTTTTGAGCTATGCTTCCCACAGGCCCACACACACACACGGACATTTTTCTAAAAACGTTTTTTTTCTATTATTCAAGGGAGTCCTAAAACTGTATTTGTGGTAAAATCTTGGTATCGAATTTTTGGGTGCATTACAATGCCTTCTCTATATAATATGTGAATAGTAAAAGTAGAGAAAGTAAAAGAACTTCGGTAAGATGATCGACATCGGATATTTGAGCCCGGAACCTCACGATTGCAGGGGCAGACATTACCCTGAGCAGCCCGTTGTGCCATTAGGATTACAAAAAAATAAAAAAAAAAAAAAACTACACGGCTAAGGGCCACCGAGAGGCAGATACAACCAGTAGGAATGATTCCAACAAACGCCTAAAGACTGGATCAGGAATGATGGAGGGTGGTTTTTAACCTACGTCGTCCTTGTCTATAGTCCAGAAACAGTTCAATCTTATTTACTTACTTTGGTTTTAAGTCTTAAAAATTCCCATGACCGGTTTATTTTTAGAACATTAAGTCGACTTACTTCGTCAACGTCAAACTTGCCAAATTAATGACTCTTTGGAGTTCTTATTTTCTGGATACACAGTATTGCTCTAGCTTCTAACATTGTATGTATGCTCATTATTGTGCATATTTATCAGAAGAGATCCGTTTTTTTTAAAAAAATTATAATAAATATTCGTTCAAATTATAACTAGAAGAATTTTCCGGGCTGAGAAGCCGTGGTCTGCTGGAGTTTTCAGGTGCAGACGTTTCGTATATCAATGAAAAATACTCCTCGTGCCGGTATCTCAAATCATGAGTGAGTACTGTGAAAACATTTATAGAAAAACTACAAGCTTTACTTTTAACGACTGATGTGAACATCTTCAGTGGCGTGGTCCAAGTCTTCTCGGTGAAGGTTTGGTGGCCACTGAAGATGTTCGCCTCAGTCGTGAACGAAACGTCTGGACCTGAAAACTCCAGCAGACCACGGCTTCTCCTCACGAAAAATTCTTCTTGTTATAATTTGGACTCCAGCCGTGAAAGCTTAGGACTACTGAAATATTCGTTCGTCTTGTTTTTTTCTTTTCTACCACGTATATAAATGATGAAGGAAGTATTATATATATATATATATATATATATATATATATATATAAATGTCTCAAAATGTCATGAACAAATAAAATAAATTTCATTGTTTTTGGATAAAAGAGATTGCAATTTTCTCAAAAAAAAATATTTAGAAATACTCAATTTAAAAACTGATGTATTGCATTCACATGACTTTTTTATGTTCCCCAAACTTAACTTTTCTTACAAAACATTATTTTATATCCGTCATGCTAATTGCAATAAACATAGCAGAATTAATCTTATTGCTTATGTAAGTAGAAGGTAAATAAGAGAATAAACTAGGCTAAAGTGATAGTCAAATATTTTAAAAGCTGGTTGCCAGCTGAAACAATTGAAATTCTCTTTGCATGCTAGGAATAAACTAAAGAGAGACGAAAATAAAGATGACTTGCCATTTGAGAAAAATTGAAGTAGCTTAAAACTGAAACCAATGACATGGGTTATCTCGAAAAAGAATATGACATAAATTGTGTTTTTAACGAGATCTATAATTATTATGTCTCAAGTTTTTGTGTATCTCTTACGGTTCACAGTTATATAAAAATTATACAAAAGTCAAAGCCATAGTCAAACTTTTAAAATGCGGTCACTCTGTGGAACAATTGAAATTCATTTCTCTTTGCATACTAGGAGTAAACAAAGGAGAGGCGCAAAGAAAATAACTTCCGTTTGAGAAAAGTTTAACTAGCTTAAAACTGAAACCAGTGACACAGAACATTTCGCAAAAGGTTAAATATACCAAAAATGCATATGATATAAGTTGTGTGTTATAAAAATATCTACAATTTTTGTGTAGTAAGTTTTAATCTATCTCTAATGGTTTATCAGTTATGCAAAAGTTATTCATAATGAAGAGGTCTTTAGTGGTCTTTCCCAGAAAATTCAAAATCTTCATTTTGTTTGCAATGAAAATATTGTAATATTTTAATCAAAATCGTTAGACCCATTTTGAGAAAAACTAAATTTTCGGTAAGGTTGCATGTAAAGGGAGCTGTGGGTGTAGGTATTTTCCTGAAAATGTTCGTGTCTCATCCTTGGAAATACTGAACTAAAACAGTTGGATTACAAGCATGGACGTCCATTACTGACACTTGCTCCACGAGATTTGAATTTGGTGCCCTAGACGCGTTTCGACAATCTTTATTTCAATTTCTTATATTTCATATATGTAAGTATCCTTCTTATTGCAGCGACCTCAGGTGGTAGAAGACGGTCTTTATTGACATGTGTCGTCTTCTGACCTTGGCGACCTCCAGTGGAACGTTTTGGAAGTGTTGCTAATTGTGAGTAGTTAGCTTAACTTTCAATTTGTATTAGTTTTAAAATGACATCTGCTAGTGATATTTCAAATTTAACCACGTTACTGCTATTACTATGAATGAAGATTTTGTCCCAGATATCCTACTCTGAAGGAGTAATGGTTTTCAATAATTTAATTTCTTGTCCACTTTCATGATTTGAATTCCAAAAGTGATTGGCTACTGCTGATTTTTCCAACTGTTTGAATTTGATATTTCTTTGATGTTCCTTTATACGTGTTTTTAATTTTCTTTTGGTTCTACCAATGTAAACTTTTTCACAGTCATTACAATTTATTTGATAAATACCAGATTTATTTAATTTATCCACATATTTATTAAGTGGTCCATTTAACATATATTTCAAATTTAATCCACTGCTAGTAGCCAATGTTATATTGTATTTTGCAAATATTTTTTGAACTCTTGAAATAATTTTGATGATAATTAAATTTTTTCTATACGCACTTACATAGTGTATAGAGAAGGTATTGCACTCCACCCAAAAATTCGATATCGAAATTTTAACGGAAATATGTGTTTTAGGGTCCCCTGTATCCAAAAAAAGCATTTTCACAAACAGGTCCGTGTGGTGTGTGTGTGTGTGTGTGTGTGTGTGTGTGTGTGTGAGAACACGATAACTCAAAAACGAAAAGTGGGTAAAATACCAAACTTGGTATTTTATTTTAGTATCTTCCAGAGATGCGACACGAAGATTTTGAAAAAAAAATCCCCCCACCCCAAACTACCCTTTACATGGAACTTTTTTCGAAAATGTTGAGTTTCTTAAACATGGCTCTAATGATTTTAATTAAAATTTCGTATATTAAAGATATTTACCTGACAAATAACATGTAGAACTTGAATTTTCAGGGAATAGCCTCTGAAGACTACTTTCTTCTGGATGAATTTTACGGAATTTTGAATAACTGCTAAACCGTAAGAGATGGTCAAAAACTTACTACACGAAAAACGTAGAGAACATTAAAACACACAATTTATGTTATATAAATCTTTTCTTGGAGTCATCGTTTTTAGTGTCTGAAATAAAAACTTATACTATTCTCATATAGGAATTTGTCAACTCATTCCATACAAACAAAGGAACTTCAGTGACACAGCAACCAGGAAGGAACAAAGCAAACATAGCAACAAGGAACCAAGTAATAAGACTATTTCTGCTATTTTAATTGATTAACATGAAATAAAAAGAAGTATAAGCTTTTTAAGAGTAATTTGTTGCAGAGATGTAGCGAAAGTCATGTGAATGGTACACATCAGACTTGTTATATTTCAAATTAACTTTTATTGGTTTTAATAAGCTAACTTCTTTATTTGATTTTCTTGTATTTTAAAAATAGTATAAACTTATTGACTATCAAATCCATTCTTTAGAGCTACATCAATGATATACATAAATTATTTCTTGTGTTCTTCCTTTGTTAAAGGTACATTAATTAGTGTGTATAATAAATGTTGAAAGACAGCATATTGATGAATTTTTGGACTTCATTTGTTATTTTTCTGTAGTTACCTACGTGAGTAAGCTTTCTGTAAATACTAAACTGTAACTTATTCTTATACCTAAAAATCTTGATATCCAGAAAAGGAAGTATATAATTGTTTTCAATTTCCATAGTGAACTTGATACTTTTATCCTGAGCATTTAATATATTCAGTGACTTATTAATGGCTTGGTTAGGGATGACGGCAACAATATCATCCACATATATATGCCATATTTTGAATATGTCAGGATTTTCTTTTGTGACTTTAATATCCAGAAAACTCTCATATAAATCTGCTAAGAAAGGTGAGAGTGGATTTCACATAGCTAGTTCTTGTGTTTGTTTATAAAATGTATTGTCAAAAATAAAATATGATTGGTTAATGCAGCATTCTATTAGAGTATGTAGCACTTTGATTATATTTTGGTCAACTGAAATGTAAATTAACCATTCTTCTAATAAGCTTGATAATTTATCAGTTGGTACGTTTGTAAATAAAGAAGTTACATCAAAGGAAACAAGAATATCTTCTTCTGTAAGTGTTAGCTGTTTAATTCTGATAATTAAGTGCAGTGAATTTTTGACATTCAAAATTTCATATATTTTGAGCGTGTTAAATTTTTTTGTTAACCATTTTGAGAGCTTTTAGCTGGGAGAACCTATATTGTTAATGATAGGTCTCATGCTGTCATCTTTTTTATATTTTTTGGCAGGCAGTAAATCCTGGGTAATATATCTTTAATAACTTTTTAATCTCTGTCGTTATGGTTGCTAGAGTTGGAGTTAGAGTTAGAGTTGGCTATTACCTGGTTAACAGGTTTAACACAAGTATTTAGAGGGAGTTTACTTATTAAACTATAATTATCTTTTTCTCTAGCATTGTAATCTTCATTATTTAAAATTATTATTTGATTGCCCTTGTCAGCTTTTAAATAAACTACAGGATGTTTATTGAGATTTTTGATTAGCATTAGTTCTGGATTTTTCATTCGAATATACTATGAATCTTTGAGTATTTCTGAACATTGTAATTTTAATGTATTAGCAGCAGGTATTGCATTCCAGTAAAAAATTTGATACCGAGATTTCACCGGAAATAGAAGCTTTGGGTCGCCCTGAATAAAAAAAAAAATGGAAAAAGGTACACGTTTGCGTCTGTGTGTGTCTGTGGACAACATATCTCAAAAACGAAAAGACCGTTAAATATGAAACTTGGTATATCTTCCAAGGATGCGACACGAAGATTTTCAAGAAAATCCTCCACCTCCAACTACCCTTTCCATGGAACTTTTTTCGAAAATGTTGATTTTTTCAAAAATGGCCATAACGATTTTGATTAAAATATCATATTTTAAGGATATTTACCTGCCAAATAAAATGTATATTTTGAATTTTCTGAGAATAGCTTCTGAAGACCTTATTTTGGATGAATTTTACGGAATTTTGAATAACTGCTAAACCGTAAGAGATAAACAAAAACTTATCACATAAAAATGTAGAGCACGTTAAAACACACCATTTATGTTATATACATTTTTATCGTGGAGTTGATCGTTTTTGAGATATTCCTTGTCTTCGGTTTCAGCTATGAAAAACTTATACTTTTCTCATACAGGAATTTGTCAACTCCTGTCCATGCAAAAAAAAAAAAAAAAAAAAAAAAAAAAAAAGAAACTTCAGTTACTTAGTAACCACCTTTTGACTATCACTTTAACCTATGGTGCTCCCTAATTTCGCTTTTACTTGCAAGGAAGAAAGTATATCTGCTAATTTTTCTCGATTAACATGAAGTAAGTAGAAGCGTAAGCTTTTTAACAATAATATGTTGAAGAGATGTAGAAAACGTCATGTGAATGGAGCACATCAGATTGTTTTTAGAATAGATTTTTCTCTTAAGGTTTTCCTCGGAGTTAAAAATTGAGGAAAAGTCATTATGACTAAAACACAAGAATAGTATTTGGCACTCTCATGATTTTCTGTACTCATTGCTGCTCTACAAAGTGTGCTTGAAAAGCTTCTCCTCTAATTACTTATTGTTAATACAAATATTCATTTAGGAATTGTAAATTTCGTTAATTATAAGAATATAGCGGGCTAAAGCAATAGGCATAACTTTTCAAAGCTTGTTGGTAAGGAATGGCGCTGAAATTTGTTCTCTTTTAATAAAGGCGAAAAATACAAGGGCATAACAGAGAATAGCGATTTTTAGTAGTAGCAGCATAAAAACAAAGGTAATCTCGCTTTGTGTTACGCTACAAAACATAAACTGTGCGCTTTAAGGAAATCGGTTTTTCTTTTCTTTTTGTTTATTTTGTGTAGTAATATTTGTGCAAAATTCATCCAGAATAAAGAGGTCATCAGGGGCTATTTCAAGAAAACTCAAAATTACCTTTTATTTGTGACGTGTATATTTTTAGTATGCAATTTTTAATCAAAATCTTTAGAGTAAAAATTAAAAAATTCAAAACTTCCAATGTAAAGGTAGTGTGAGATGGCTGAGTTTTCTTGAAAATCTTGGTATCGCATCCTTGGAGATACTAAAATTAAATACCAAGTTTGGTATTTAACGGACTCTTCGTTTTAGACCTATGCTGGCCACTGACACACATACAAACATTGGCATTTTTATAAAAATACTGCTTTTGGATTCAGAGGGTTTCAAAACATGTACTTCTGGTGCAATCTCGGTATTGTTTTTTTCAGGTGGAAAACAATATGTTCTCCATACACTAGGTACATAGTACTTGTAGAGAAAATAAAAATCGAATGCGTTAAAAGCACATGACTTTTTTCATTTATTCTTTAAACAGTTCTTTCAAAAAAGCTTATTCTTTTACATATATATTTTACATTAATTTTACATTATAGCTTTCGCACAAATACTATATTACATATGTCTTTGAAGCTAAAACGGAAAAAAAGTAATACACTAGATTTTAGCGGTAGTCAAAACATATAACAGCTGATCACTATGTGGTGGCTTTAAATTTTCCATTTGAGAAAAGCTTAATGGAACTAGGAATATCTCAGAAATGGTTAATTTCACAAAATGCATTTTACATAGCTGGTGTATAATAATGACATTTTCATTTTTGGTGTAGCAAGTTTGTGTCCATCTCTTACGGTTTACCGGTTATGGAAAAGCCAATCCGAATGAAGAGGATTTCAGAAGCTATTCTCACAAAATTCAGCACATAAATTTCATTATCCAAGAAAATATCTTAAACATATTGTATTTTACTCTAAATTGTTAAACAGTTTTTAAAAATCATTTTAAAGCGTTTCCCTGGTAATGATTCTCTATGTAACAACTTCAAGTCAAAATCGGTCAGTGAAGAACTGGCGTGAGCGACCTTCGTTTTAACCTTCTTGCTATCTGCTGAGACGGTGAGTGGATCGCGTTCAACGAACGTCGCTCTCGCCAGTTCTCCACTGGCCGATTTTGACTTGAATAACCCTGCTCAGTTCCATAAATATTTTAACACTGGAAAGGATATCTGCACACGTCAAACGGGGCAGTTGGGCCATCTGGTATGGCAACGAAAGCTGAAGTTGAAGAGAAATATCAGATATATAATAAGATATCGAAATGAGATTTCTGAGGTCAGTAATGTAAGAGATAAGAGAGGATAGAATAAGAAACGAAACAACGAGATACATATATTACACATATACAGTCTACAGGAATAAAAGAAGTGTCAACTTTAGAAATAACTAGTTGAAATGAATACGACGTACCCCAGAAGAAAACTATCGCAAGAGAGCTATAAGGTATAAACCAAGAGCAACGCAAAACATGTGAAGTCCTTGAAATTTTGAAGACACGACTGTCTATTAAGCCTAACGGTTGCAGGGAAGACGAATAATTACTCCACATCACAAAATAAAAACAAGCTATATATGCATTTACATATAAATTCAATAATTAGCGATGAACAGGATTTTGGGTTCGTATTATGTGTATAACTTAAAAAGAAGCGGTCTGGTGTGGTTAAAATTAGGCGCCTGGAAAGGCCACAAATTAACTGATGATGCCAAAATGAGAGTTTGTTCCTTCTGCGGGGAAGGGGAAGCATGAAGTCATTTTCTAGACGAACTCACTGAAACAGATATATTAAGAAAGCAACATTTACCACAGCAGTTTCTGAATTTCAACCGGGGAACGCAGATATGTATGGGTGTACTGTTGGACGATGGGTATCATATACTGGGTTTACTCATATCTAAGATTCGGCAAAGGAGGTTACAGAAGAGCAGGACAGGGTACATAATAGCGAGGGTTCCGTTATTCTTAAACCAGGGTACTATATTATCTGTATTATATGCAATGGTTGAATTTTTATTGCTGGAAATTTTATTTACCTGATAAAATGCAAAACTGTTTTCGTCCAATATTCCTTTTCCAAGTATACGTCTTTTCAGTAGCTTCGGTTTTGATTAATACATTTTTCTTTCGCATCTGCCTGGCCAAATGTCTGTTTATATAGTTAAATTTGCATTAACTCTTTTCTCAAGGCGATTTGTATAAGGCATGACTTGCTACTGAATAAACACGATTCATTTTATAATTGCACAGAACTTTTTTTTTTTTTTCACTATTAATCTTTGAAATAAAAATTCAATTAAACTAACAAGAATATTCTTAAATAAATACTTGTATGAGAGATTAGTTGTTCTCTCTGTTTACAATATGTACCCTCGAGGTATTTAAAGATATGACACAAATATTCATTCCTTCTTTCTTTTTCTACGTCTCTAGGTAAGCGTTTTTCAAACAAAAGAAAACGGGAGACAATCTATTACTAACTCATTTATTCTTTCATTAAGGAAACAAGATTATTGACATTCATAAGCATTTGATCATCGTTCGTTGTTTATACGTAGAACATTCTTTTTAACCATTAATAATACAAATTAAAGGTAATGAAATAAAATTGCACGGTTACACATATATTCCGTTGCATAATCATAAATTTGTAGTTAAAATTCACCCTAATTCTTTCTCATTTGATGTTTTTTTTTTTTTTTTTTTTTATCTTCACTCATCTCTCTTGATTGTTATTGCATATAGATAAAGGATGATTTAAAAAGAACGTAATTCTTAAGGTTAATATAATTCCTAACAATACATATAATAGCACAGGGTAGTTTAAGGTAAATATTAGTTTTGGGAATTGACGATAAAAGTTTCATTCCTTTGTAGTTTTATAAGTAATACTTAATTTTGGTTTACAAGAGAACTATATCTTTACTGTTTTATAAAAATCTTACCATGGAGAACGGAAAATGTGACAGCGTGAGGGTGGTGTTATTCTTATTCATAGACCACTGTATATACATTATATGTAATGCTAAGTTTATGGTTAATTTCATTTTAATTCTTTCTCATTATTTTGTGTTATTTTTTTCTCTTACTTGTCTATTGTTATTTTGTAATAACTTAACCTGTCTAACAAAAGAGTGCATTTGTTGGGCGAGGTTGTTGCTGTAGCATAGCACGGTTTAGAGCGGTCAGAAAAGGCTAGAATATAGTGCAGTACAGTCTGACCATCAAAACATCAGCACAGCGAACGTAAACAGGAATAAACTAATTGATCCACAACAGGTTAAACTTGCTGTTTTCTTTATCACTAATGAATATTAAGTTTCTACTTTGTGAGCGTATGGCTAAGTGGGGCGGTGTTTGCATTTTGACTTGATTCGAACCCGTCCACTGTAAGAGACTCAACTGCTGCATTCCAGTATAGCGGAAATGCACAGGGCATGCACCGGGAGTGACGACGTAATTCCGCTTATCTGTCTGTGTTTACGAAAGCTTCCATTCGTAGCCGTCTGCATACATTCTTCAGACAGGTATTATATCTTTAACACTCAACAAAACTCTTATTGAAAATGTCCAAGGACAGGAAAACATGTACGGCCATGTGGTCTATGTGATTGTTGCATATTTCCAAGTGTATACTGAAAATGTTTGGCAATAAAAGTCTTACTACTACTACCACTACTAGAAAGTATTTTAGCGACTATTTAGAGAAAATTTGGGGTGAGAAAGCAGCACGTGTTCCGTATTTATCGTATTTATGAGAAGGCACTGCTTGTATTGAGAATCATCACTGAAGTACGAAATAGCTGGTAGGATTTTTTGGTTCCACGCTTTCTAAGCATTTGGGGTGCTAAAGCTTCCCGGGGCTATTAGTGTCATTGCTCATCCATTTGCCAAGCAGGGGGAGGATCGTTACCAAAAGGCATGAATTCGTAAAATGTTTGGAAACTAATACGCGGAAGAAATTTTCCAAGCGATAAACTCTCCCGGCAAACTGCTGATTTTTATTCGAGTGACTTTTTCTTGTGTGCACAATGCACGAGCTTTTGTCGGAAAGGCAGGTGCTGTCTGGTGATAGTCATTTGTTCGGCTTCTCATTGTTCCGCCCCACGTTATTTGTGAATGAAGCGCTGCTGTAGAAGAGGAGCACGAGTATACTGGTGTGGGTGACTGATATTACATAAAACTTCCTCAGAAAGCGGCAACGCAAGAAAAGAAATGAAGGGTCCTTGAACTTGTCACTTCTTTATTGCCATTCTGACCCTTAATACATAAGCGTTAGCTCTGACTCCGTAAGTAAATGAAAAGTGATACTTGCTTTTTAGGTTGAGGTGACAAAACAACAGCTTCAAAATTAGAGCTTGCTTTGTACCTGAGCAAAAGATGCAAACTCATTAAGAATACGGTGAAGTTGTTTTTTTAAAATATTAAAGCTAGAGCTTTTATTTTTGGTACAGCGGTTACTGGCAACAAAGGAAGCACTCGTACTAAGGTCCATTTGACATTTGTCTTCATTCTGGATATTAATACATTTATTCGATTTAATTAGTTAAAATAAAAATCTACCTTATCGTACACATATAGAATTGCATGCACCAGTTTTACTTTCGCTACGCTTACTATAACCATTGTGTTTAGAGCAGGTATTGTATTCCATCCAAAAATTTGATACCAAAATTTCACCACAAAATATGTTTTGCCTTGAATAAAAACAATTTTTCATTCTGGATGAACTGATAAACCGAAGTAAATAGACAAAACGTACTACACAAACATGTAGATATTAAAACACACAGTTTATGTCGTATACGTTTTTTATGAAGTTAACAGTTTACGAGGTATTCCGGATTACTGGTTTCAATTTTAAGACACTTAAACTTGTCTCAAACGGGAAGACATTTTTTCTCGTTTTTCGTTTGTTTGCCGAACCTCAATTATTTCACATAGCAATCGGCTTTTAAAGTACGAGACTATCGCTTTAGTCTGTGCATTTTCGTATTCTACTTACAAAGATGCTCACAACTTTCACATTCTCATTATCTTCCAGACCCTGGAGAGAACAGGGAATAGTCTTGTCTGAAGGAAAATCCAACCATAAGAGAATCTACCCGAGATCCCTGGCACAGCAGATAGGTTCTCTAGCAGAGTTACGAGGCCAGTTACAGGTGAATCTGTATATCACGCAGACGTCTTTAGAGGCTATTCCCAGAGAATTCCAGATATACATTTTATTTCGGATACAAATAGATGTAATATACAGGATTTTAATCGAAAATAAAATTTTTCAAAATTTTTTCCATGTAAAGGAAGTTTGTGTTGGGGGGATTGTTTTGAAAATCTTCGTGTCGCATCCTTGGAAGATACTAAACCTAAATAACAAGTATGGTATTTAATGGTATTTTCGTTTTGGGGCTATGCTATCCAAACACGCACACACACACACACACACACACACACACACACACACACACACACACACACGGACCTTTTTTTAAAAAAAAGTTTTTTTCAGTCTCGGGGGATCCCAAAAGATATATTTCCGGTGAAATCTGGACATCGAATTTTTTGTTGCATTACAATACCTTCTCTATCCCTATGCACATTGTACATTTGGGGCTAGAGAAAGTAAAAAGCTTGTTCTTTTATCTACTTTATGCTAATAAAGATAAGCATTAACAGACACAGTCTTACCACTTAGTCTCTTTGTAAGGCCTGAAGTAAAACAACAGAAACAGAAATGAAAAATTCGCGATTGACAACACATTTAAGCATTTTAAAATTGAAACTAACAAATATGATTAGTTTGGAAATCATTAACTGTACAAAAAAAATGGATATAGTAGACGTGTGTTTTATCGAGATGTACATTTTGTGTAGTAACTTTTTGTTCTTCTCTTACGGTTTAACGGTTATGAAAAAGTTATTCAGAATGAACAGAACTCCAAACGTTATTTCCAGAGAATTCAATATATATTATATACATAAAAGTATCTTCAATATACGGTATTTTAATAAAACCCATTAGCTGAATTTTTAATGTTTGTTCCTATAAAAGGGTAGTTTGGAATGGGGGTATGTTCTTGAAAATCGTTGTGTTATATCCTTAGAAATTGCTGAACTTAAATATCAAGTTTGGTATTTAACCGACTTTTCGTTTTTAGGTTATCGTGTTCACAGACATCACTAATATAGACACACTAATGGACCTTTTTCTATAATCTTTTTTTTTATTTTATGTAAAATGTATATTTCCATGAAATCTTGGTATCGGATTTTTGGATGGAATGCAATTCCTTCTGTATCTATGTACTGTCTCCGAAGTACAGAAAGAAATAAGGAAAAATTAAAAACAAAGAATATAAGACTTGAAATTCACTCACACCATACAAAATTACATTATGAAGTCAAAATGGCCAATGACATTGTTGTAAGCATATTCTTATTTGGGAATCGTGACTTGGATCGCTGAAGAAGAAGAAGAAGAAGAAGAAGATGGAAGGGTGCAATTAGATTCGGAGTGGGACAGCAATGACCCATCCTTGAAAGGAAGAAGGAAAACATATATAAAAAAACCTGATGTGTTCCATTCACATGACTTTCTCTACTTTTCTGTAACAAATTATTGTTAATAAGCTTATTCTTCTATTTACCTCATGCTAATCGAGAAAAAATTAACAGAAATAATCTTATTACTTGCTTCCTTGTAAGTAGAAGCGAAATATGGGAGTATCATAGGTTGAAGTGATAGTCAAAAACTGGTTGCTATGTGACTGAAATTCCTTCGTTTGTATGGACACGAGTTGACAAATTCCTGAATGATAAAAGTACAAGTTTTTCAAAGCTGAAACTTAAAAAAAGGAATATCTCAAAAAGATCAACCTCTCGAAAAAAAAATTATAAAACATAAATTGTGTGTTTTAATGTGCTCTACATTTTTCTGTGTGGTAAGTTTTCGTCTGCTTCTTATGGTTTAGCAGTTATGCAAAATTGCGTAAAATCATCCAGTAGTCTTCAGAGGCTATTCCCAGAAAATTCAAGACATACATATTATTTGTCAGGTAAATATATTTAATATACGATATTTTAATCAAAATCGTTAGCCATTTTTGTGAAAATCAAAATTTTCGAATTTTTGTATTTAACGGTCTTTTCGTTTTTGAGCTATGCTGTTCATAGACATACACCCACACGCACACACAAGGTGTTTTTTCCGATTCAGGGGCACCCAAAACATGGTGACGAATTTTTGGATGCAATACAATAGGTACCTTCGCTATACGCTATGTACATAGTACGCGTAGAGAAAGTAAAACTTATTTTTGCAGTTCAGCAGGCTAACAAGGGAGAATGTTTGCACTTAGCAGGATGGTGGAGTATTTCTCCAGAAAGAAGACTTACACACAAGGATACAGAACACGTGTGTGGATCTGAGAGAGGTTAATGTGGCGTATGATGGGGGCGGCTCCTAACTCACCATTTATCAACCAACGACAGTCGGAATGTGCCAAGCCACCTTTTTGCGTCAAAATATGGAACGTAAGATTCCGTTCAAACCAAACTCCCATTCTTAAAGTGAAGGGCAAATGATAATAAGACCATTTTACAGGTCGATTTTATTAATCGTCCAACATGTCTCACCAGTGCATCATTGAAATTTATAGAATCCACAGTACACATCTTATTAAAACGTATACTAACTTCTGCGCATACGTTATATTTTTGCTATGTATCAAACTTCTAACTTGCATTGTTATTTAAACAATAAAGTTTTGTTCTAAACAAATAATCAATTTTCAACAGTATTCACAGAGAAAAGTCCACTTTTACAATTAGTGAACTTACAAATTAATGTATCATATATTTTATTATACTAATACTAATTAGTGAAGAAAATCTATTACGTTTCGTATACTCTCCAAAACTCTACATTTTTCAAAATATACTAATTTGTTTATAAACATTGGAGAAATATTTCGAAAAACTAGTATGAACGTTTTCTTTAACTGCTTTTGATGGGCAGTATAAACCTTTTTAAACAAATCAACGAACAATTGTATCGTGTGTGAAACATTTTGAATAACGCGGAAAAGTGTTGGAAAAAAGTTTGCGAGAAAATAAAGGTGTAAAGTTGGGAGTGCCTAATAGTGTGCCTGCCCACATATAACTTCAGTTATTGGAAGTTTAAGTTTGCCATGTGGGAAAAAGAATATCTGTTCTTAAAGTTTAGAATTCATATTATTTTATTGTGAACAAAATAATTGTTGAATTTTTCAGAATTTTTGGCCAAATTTCACAAATGCATCATGTTAAAGGACGCTAAGCTTAGAGATAGAGGGGGAGGGGGAGAGAGAGGGAGGGAATGGAACACATCAGTGTTTTTGACTTTGTCCATAATGTACTCCAGACGATTAAATCAAAAGGTTGCTTGATTTAATCGTTCATATAAGTTTCATTTTCAGCGACTTCTGCATGCGACTAACATTCCCTTTAAGTCATGTAAGTCCTAGAGCGCACGTTACGTCATAATCTAAGCACTGGAGTAGTGTCAGTACGGTATCGAGACACGCTGCGTGTTGGAAGTGCTCCAGCCTGCTCATGCTGGAACACCATTTGCCCAACCCCAGCGTGTTGGTTACTCATAATAGTTAAGTTTCTCTAAAATAGCGCCGAGACAACTTGATTGTGTAAGCTACAATTACGAGAAACCTTATAACCGGTGTTTATAAAAATTCATTCGCCTAGTGATTTATCAGTATTTTTGTTTTTGTAGCGTCCTGAGAGTTTCAATTCCATAAGTGTTTTCTTATTTAATACCTCCAAGAAACGCAAGGCTATTGGGCAAGCACAAACTAAGTATAAAAGAATCAAATTGCAAAGTTCAGGTTAAAGCAACAGTTATTTATGAATGCTTACTTTCTGAACTAGGTATTCCATTCAAAACTACTATGTCAATATTTCTCTGGAAATATATGCTGAGGTCTCCTAAATAAAAAGTTTTTTAGAAAAAGGTCTGCGCGTGAGCGTGCGTGTCTCTGTGTACATCATAACTCGAAAACGAAAAGTGTTAAATACCAAACTTAGTATTCAAATTCTCTATCTTCCAAGGATGCGACAGAAAGATTTTTAACCCAAGATTTTCATCCCTGTGTCTCTGTGAACAGCATAACTTGAAAGCGAAAATTCTGTTAAATTCCAAACTTAGTATTTAAATTCTTTCAAGGGTGTGGCAGGAAGATTTTTCAAACCAAGATTTTCACTCCAAACTTCCCTTCAGATAGAAAGCTAGCTGGATGAAATATTCGGCGTTGTCGGTATTTTGACAGTTTATACATACAGCATTGTGTCATTAACAAGAACATTTAGAAAACATGCCATTTATGCTGGAAAAATCAAAATTGCCTCCAATCAAACATTTTCCTGCTCTCTTCATTTGATTTAGTTTTGAGAGTTCCTATTTCTTAAATAATGAAATATTTATTTATCAAAAATAGTTATAAAACAATCCGGTTCCTGAACAAAATGTCTCCAGATTGGTTTTCTCCGAGAATATTTCAATATCTGTTCCGTTCCTTTAATTCTTATTTAGATAAAACATTGATAAATCTGCCTCATTTTAATTAAACCTCTCCAATTTTTTCTTATCATTAGGTGTGGATTTTGTGATGTCTTCTCTAAAATATTTGTAATCTTATTCTAAAATTTGACTTCCGAATATATCGAAATAGTGCAACGGTATAGATTCCTAAGGAATACACCTACACACCGACCTTTAAATATAGATGAACAATGGGTAAAATCAGACTGAAAAATTCAATGCCACGGCCCAGATTTGAACCATGGATCTCCCGAACCCAAGCCGGTTGCTCTGCCACTTAGGTACCATGGCAACACCGGCAAAGCATTGTTTAAAACCCGGCCATGGCATTGAATTTATCAGTCTGACTTGATCCATCCAACTCCCATCCTACACACATTTTCAGTGAGAATACAATTAACATTATAGATGAACAATATTTTACATATTATTCTCTTTTCTAAGTCATAAAATAACAGTGCAATGCCGGGCATTTCTGCTAATAGTTGAATAATATGTGCATGTACTTCTACAAACAGTCGAATGAATATATCTTATCGGCTTTCTTAAGGAGATTTTTGGATTTATGGACACACGCGATAGCTTCTACTTGGCACTCAAGAAGCTGAAGGGAAAAGCAGCCCTAAAGCAAAACGCTATTTGAAACGTAAGCTTGAGAGGAAAAAGAGTGACATGAAAAGCGTTACAATACTGCATGTAAGACCGAGCGATCTGTGCAAGTGACAGCTATAGGTTCCAGTCCCCTCTGCAGCCACTTGAGGAACACAGGAGGGGAGGAAGCGACAATACGTCGTTTGTCATGGCTCTCATGAATAGGACCCGATATTATTTGACAAGCCACAATTACAACACACTACAAGTCATCGCGATATTTGCATACCTCGAATAGTTGGGTTAGTAATGTTGCACAGTGTTATTGGCGTTCTGTCCTTTAATCTTAGTGCATGCTTCTTAATAGCATCATGTTCTTATATAACTCTAGGGAGATAAAATAGCGAATGCAGTTCTTCTTTTGCCTTTTATTGGCGTCTCTGTGTTCCCTTTCCTTTCACAGTTTTATCGTCCGTTTGCCTTATCGCTGACATGGGAGATGTATAATTGTATTTGAAGAACTAAATATAACTTTGCAGTTACATAAAAAGCACATTTTTACTCCCTTAAATAAAATATGACTTTCTTTAAACATTCATCAACAAAACAATTCTTCCTATTAAAGTTTATTCATGTATGTATTTCTTGTCATGTTATTATAAGAAGAATACAGTACGTTAAAATGATCGTCAAACTTTAAAGTGCAGATTTCTTAATGATCTAGAGAATTCACAAATGCATTGGCATTATCTTTTCATTAAACGGCCTCTCTAGCGAAACTTTTTACTTCTTGATGTTGAAAACCATTTTAGAGCTCCGCAAATACCTATCGTAGGATTTAAAATACATAAGTTTAGCATCGAATACTTCCAACATGGTGAATGCCCGTGAGGTAGAATATGATGCATTAAATTTACATTAATTTTCTAACGTATTAATCATACAAACGCCCATTGTATTTATTGTTGATCTAGGTACCTTTGTGTTACACATTTCGTTCTAGAAACAAAAAGGGTATAGGAGACTTAAACCATGATGGTAAAATGTGATTTGTTATATCGATATGAATCTCTGTACCTATAACTCTTCTTAAACAGCTTACTATTCTATACACTTCACGCTAATTGAGATAAGCATTAGCACAAGTTGTCGTATTAATTGTGTCCTTGCAAGTAGAAGGGGAATACACTAGCCTAAAGTCATAGCCAAACGACACTTTGTGAAACAATTGACATTCGGTTCTCTTTGCGTGCCAAGGAATAACACAAGAGAAATAATAAACAAAAGGTGAGTTGTCTGATAAAAGTTTTAGTGGTTTAAAATTTAAACCAAATACAAAGAATATCTCGGAAACAATAAACTCTTAAAAATATATATTACTAACGCAGTGTGTTTAACAGGGTCTATATTTTTTGTGTTTTAAGTTTTTGTATCTTTTAGTTTTTCTGTTGCACAAAAGTCATTCAGAGGCTCTTCATAGGGTATTACCAGAAAATTCAAGATATACATTTCATATGTCCAGAAAACACCTGAAACGTGTATTATTTTAGTCAAAATTGTTAGTCAATTTTGTGAAAATCAAAATTATCAAAAATTTCCCATGTAAGGGGTGAGGGATTCTCTGGAAAATCTTCGTTCTTGGAGGGTACAGAACTTAAATACCAAGTTTGGTATTTAACGGACCTTTCGTTTTTTAGCAATGCTGTTCATACCTGAACCTTTTTCTAAAATGCGTTTATTATTCAGGGAGCCTCAAAACATGATTTCCGGTGAATCCAATTTTTGTGTGGAATACAAAATTTTCTGTACCTATTAGGTACATTATGCATAAATGCTAGAGAAAGTAAAATTAATTTTTCTGATATTCCTAAACTGATGGTTTACGATATGACAAGATTTGTGCACAATGACAAAATAAGTTACCTTCTAAGTTAGTTTCCCCATTTTCCGCAGATGAAGCTACTAAAGCTGCTTTATATCAAGATATTAGCGTTCCCAATTAAAACCGCCTTAACTCAGCTGGCCTTTCTTTTTCTTAACCTTTAAGAAGGACAAAACAAAGTTTAATTGGCTTTCTGAATCTTGGTGAGGGGAGTTTACAGCCCGTTTCCCCTTCGCGCTTTTAAATGGAAGCCTTTGTCAAGAAAGAAAAAGAAAGCACTTGAAGAACAGCGGTTTACCTCAGTAGTTTTTAATTATACTTCAAGTAAAACCCTACGCGTGTAAAAGGGCGTCAGTACGTAAACAGAGGGTTTTCCTGTGATTCACAGAAATAATTTCACTGTTTTATACTCCTGTTTAGCTTTCTAAATTTAGTTTGATTCATTACTGGAGGAACGTTAAGAAATATGGAGCCCATTCAACATTCCCTATGTTCAGTTTAAGCAAAAAATTTGATGTGTTCCATTTACATGACTTTCTCTACATCTCTGTAACAAACTATCATTAAACAGCTTATGCTTCTTTTTACTTTATGCACAATGAGAAAAAATTAGCAGAAATAGTCTTATTACTTGTTTCCTTGTAAGCACAAAGGAAATAAGGCAGTAGCATACGCTAAACTATTAATCAAAAGCCTGTTGCTATATGACTAATGTACTTTTGTTTGTATGGACAGGAGTTGACAAATTCCCGTATGAGAAAAGTATAAGTATTTTAAAGCTGAAACCAATAACAAGAAATATCTGAAAAACGATTCACTCCACGAAAAAATGTATATAACATTGTGTGTTTTAACGAGCCCTATATTTTCTGTTAAGTAACTTCTGTCTATCTCTTACGGTTTAGCAGTCATGCAAAATTTCGTTAAATTCATCCAGAATAAAGTGGTCTTCAGAGGCTATTCCCAGAAAATTCAAAATATACATACTTACAATTTATTTCTAAGGTAAATGTCTTTAATATACGATATTTTAATCATAACCCTTTAAGCCAGTTTTGAGAAAATAAACATTTTCGAAAATGTTTCCATGTAAAGGGTAGTTGGGAATTGTGAGATTTTCTTGAAAATCTTCGTGTCGCATCCTTGGAAAATAAACTTAAATACCAACTTTGGTATTTAACGGACTTTTCGTTTTTGAGCTGTGGTGTACACAGACACACACACACACACGCATAGACGGACCTTTTTCCAAAAATCAACTTTTTGGATTCAGAGGGTGAACATGTATTTCCGGTGAAATCTCGGTATCGAATTATTGGGTGCGTTACAATACTTTCTCTATATGCTATGTACGTAGTACATGTAGAGTAAGTAAAGAGTTGTTAGTAGGATGACCAGATACTAATAAAGTCACCGTTTAGGACCGTTAGCAGCACTGTCATCAATTCCTGAAGTTCCAAATTTGTTATCCTTGTATCAGCATAAATAAGCATGTCAAAATAGTAAATATCATAAATATTAAGATCAACATGATATTAACAATAAGTTCTGTAAATGTCAGAGATGGCTCAGACGGTAAGCTCTGGGTTTCAAATCCTGTGGGCCGACCTATCTAGCTAGGGGTTTTTTCGTGGTTTCCCTCAATCATCAATATAAACAGAGAATGTCAGTGTGGGTAGCTCAGTTGACTAGGTACTGGCCTTCAGAACTCAAGGTCGCGGTTTCAAACCCGGTTAGACCGATAATTTTTAAGTCTGGTTAAAAGCGACAGCCTCATGTCAGTAAATTTACTGGCATATTAAAGAACTCCTGCGGAACAAAATTCCGGTACATTAACAGAGCTGATATGATCCTGACAATTGACAGCGTCGTTAATATATTGGATATTAGCACTATAGGGGCATATACCACATGCTCACAAATTATATAAAAAGAGAAAATGCGCATAATATTAGCTTATAGAAAGCCAGGAAAATAATTGTAAATATTCCAAATTAGAAAAATGTGTAAAAGCAAGTTGTTACAGGTAATTAGGCGAGGTGGGCTAGCTTAATTCCAGGTATAAGTTCACCAAACACCACCTGTTAGTGAACACAGGGCTTAGGCTAAAGGATGCATAATAGAAAAGAACAGACATACAAATAAGTGCGACAGAAGTAGTGGCTTGTCTTCCAAGTAGCACAGGGAGTTGGAAAAACAGACAAAGAGAGCATAATGTTAAAGTGAGAAAGAACTACTGGATATTTCCAAACGAATTACGTGCACGCTATGACGTCAGAACTTGGCACAATTTACTCTCGTAGCTTGTGAGGTGATGCTAACTCAGAACCAATAAGAGATGCTGTTACATTTTATGGCGCGAAAGTTGGCGTCACCCAGGTTACTATTTAAGGAGAAGCAGATCTCTTGTGTGGTTACTCTATACTCTTACACTGAAAGTGATATTGTCTTCACGTCACATTGAGTTGTGTGCACGTGGTGGGGGAGCGTTGCGTAGAAGGTTAGATTAGGCTCCTCATTAACAATTAAATGGTATTTATTATAACACATTTGCAAGGAATAAGCTAGCCACCCATTTAATAATGTCGAAAAGGAACATGCAGTGTTTTTAATATATTAGCTTCATCCACCTGAGATTAAGTGTAATTAGGAGATTAGGAGTGGAACCTACATCAACGCCGGAGCTGAGGACACTACAGGAATGAAACGCCGATCCCGCGACAGTACTATCACCCAAAGTTCTACCTTTAGTCTAAAAAAATAGTAAAAAGAACGAAAAAGAAAGCTGTAAATAGATGGTAATTGCGATTGCGTTCCCATATGACCACTGACAGTGCAATCAGTAGACTGGACGCATCCCTAAGCCCATCTGCCTGACGTGGAGGTAAGTAGTAAGAGTGGTGTGGAGATGAGGAATTAAAAGGCTAGCTGTCTATGCTATCTTGCTATAGATGAGACTACATGGTTATAGTAGTGGTGCAGCTAGACTAGACGGCCCTCTAACACCATCTGCTTGACGCTAAGCGAGGATCGTATGAACAGGGATTAGCGTTAAAAGGCCACTGTCCACCACAAACCGTAAACGAGTTACCGTATCGAACAATTCCGTTGCGATATGACCGAGTTGTTAAAGCGACGTAAAATAAAACAGAATTTAAAAACGAATTAATCGAACATTCCGAAACAAAGTACGTAAAGGGACAAAACTAAAATTGCATAAAGTTATGTCTGTGCCTACTATAACAAATGGAAGCTAAGCTTGGAAACTAACTAAAAGACAGAAAAGAAATATAAAGACTTCAGAAATTATACGTCTAAGGAATGTAAAAGAATGCAAGAAAGGATCATATTTGAACTGAACTTGTAAGAGAAGAACTAATCTTACGTCGAATTGAAATATTTTTAAATCAATGGAAGGAACACATTGAAAAAAGTATTACACTAGAAACAAACTTTGAAATATAATTCTAAACGCGTGGGTACTCGCCTGTGGGCTCACCTAGGAAACGATAGCTGTCGGCTGTAGTACCTAAAGGAGAAATAGGAGAAATGGACTGAAAAAAATGTTAAAATCACACTATTCTTACAAGGAACCTATCATTATACCCATATGAAAATTTCTCAAAAGCTTTTCTGTTAATCTATGTGTTGGAAAAAGTTCATAAGCTGCTGTTTTCAACTTGAATCACCGAGGAGTCTGGAAAATACCGGGTCAAAACAGTGAAACATAAGTGACGGACATCCCTATCCTGCAGATAGTAAATACATTTTAGAAATACATGCCCTTATATTATCCTAAATACCACCTATGATAGCTCCTATGTTTTTCGTTGTCAAATTTTACACTTCATATTAGCATATGAGACGCACTTTTCATTTTCTTTTGGATGCTTTGGCCCAAGCATTCTTCCGCCATGATAATTCTTAGAAATAGCTTACTTATGCGTCACTTAGACTTGTGAAACGTATACTAATTTTATGAAGTTAATCTGAAATCAAATAGTTTTCCTTGTTGACTGAGATTCCTGGAACATAATTACTTTCACTATTAGGATTGTTTCTACCAACGTAACTTGCCTTTAATTAGAGAATTGCCTAAAACAGAATTAAAACCTACATTTTACATTATTTATTGATTTTAATGTATGATTCAACTAATGTATGGAAGTTTTAGACAAAATGTTTCTGTTTTTCCCTTATTTATTTATATTATATTAATATATTAAATATTATCTTAATAGCATGATTCCAGTATAAACCTTTAGGTAATCTCGTGCTTCCTTGTGAAAATCGATGTATGCCACAAATTTTAAAATGCACTGGAAACATAAATAAGTATTAGTAAATTTAATCATAACATGAAATATGCGTGTTTTATGGTTAGTAAGTTTTATAAATAAAGCTCAAATATATTTTCCTCCTGAAACTCACTCGTACTGAATGGCTGATTACACAACCATGAGTTAAAGAAGGTAAATGCATAAAACGTCGGGGGGGGGGGGGACACAATACCACTTGAGAACAAACTGTAGATGATAAATACGTGAATATGAATAAGACAGATTAGCATTACATGCATTCCTTTATTGAACACTACAAATGTATGCAGATTAAAAGTTGGCAATTGCATTGGCAGCTGGCGGTGTGATTTGGCTTCTGTCTCTTGGAGTTCGGTTCGTGTGGTTGAATTACCGGAACCGTTTATTGGAAGTGTCAGATGCAGCTGAAACAGGCACCACAAGCTTTCTCTACAGCATCTATTTGTTGATGCCTTAACAAGGGTTTAGGACTGGAAATTAGTGTCTTCCCTTCATTGCCTGTTGAGGAAAACAGGAAGTATATTAAATATATGCGTAAGCTTTCACGGCCGGTGTCCATAGTTTTAAAATTTTCGGGCTGTTTTGCCGTGGTATGTAGGTTAAAATATGTTTAGTTAAAATATTTCTACCTAACGTTTCGTCCCTGTCGTGAGGGACATCTTCAGAGGTAAAACGCTCTTTCCCACAGACCACGGCAAAACAGCCCGAAAATTTTAAATTTTAAAACTAGGAAGTATATTGTTTCAATGACCCCTATGTTAAGGTTTGAAACAAATGCTGGAGTTCTATTCATCCTTCAACATAGATGTATAACTTCTTTATCCTCTTAGCTATACAAATAATACCTTTACAAAACTATGGACATATATGGCTTTAGTTTGATTCCCTTGATTCCAAAACATACTTTTACTTTCTCTAGCTCGTATGTACAGTGTGTATAGTGGATAAAGAAAATATTGTATTCTAACTAAAACATCTGTGTCAAGATTTTACTGCAAATGTATGTTTTCAGGTCCTATGAATCGGAAAAAAATTTAGGTGTGTGTCTGTGTATCTGTGCATACTTCAACAACGAACAATTCGTTAAATACAAAACTATTTAAGTTTAGTATCTCTGAAAAATGCGACACGAAGATTTTCAATAAAATTCCCCGCCCCAAAGTACCTTTTAAATGGAAAAATGTTTGAGAATTTAATTTTTCTCACAATTGGTACTAACGATTTTGATTAAAATATCCTATATTACAAATATTTACATCCTAAACAATATGTATATCTTTAATTTTCTGCAAATTTAAGATCTGTTTGTTTTGGGTGAATTTTGCTTAATTCGTAAACCGTAAGAAATAGACTAAAACTTACCACACAAAAAACATAGAGCTCGTTAAAACACATAATTTGTCATTTATGCTCTTTATGTAGAACTGGCCGTTTCTGAGATATTACTTGTTATTGGTTTAAGCTTTAAATACTTATACTTTTCTAAAACGAGACCATACAAAGCGAAACTCAACTGTTTCATATAGAGACGAGTTTTCAAGGGATTTGACTATCGCTTTAGGCTAAAGCATTCCATTATTTGCCTTCTAGTTAAAAGAAAGCCAGTAATAAGACCAATTATGCTAATATGTATCTCGATTAACATGATGTAGATAAAAGAATATGATGTTGTAAGAATAGCTTGTATTCGGAACTACTAGAGTAAGTTAATGTGATTTTACTTTCTCTACAGCTACCAGGGCGTTTAATAAGAAAACGTCTGATGCTAAGCCAAGTTGTGTTCCTTCGTGTGATGTTATTTGTTACACGTCGGCAAACAAAAAAAACTGCTATTGATTTATAGGTTAGTTGGTATATGAAAAGCAATATTTAAGTATGCTAAAATACAAAAATCTTATGTGTTCCGTTCCCATCAACATCTCTGCAACAAATTATTGTTAAAATGCATATGCTTCCATTTATTTTATTCTAATCGAGGAAAAATTAGCAGAAATAGTCCTATTACTTGCTTCCTTGTAAGTAGAAACGAAATTAGAAAGTACCATAAATTAAAGCATAGATAACTATAAACGAATAGATGGTTAACTCAATGCTAAAAAATCTGATGTGTTCCATTCACATGACTTTCTCTATATCTCTGTAAATTATTATTGTTAATAAGTTTATCTTTTATTTATTTCATGCTAATCGAGAAAATTTAGCAGAGGTAGTCTTATTTCTTGCTTTATTGTAAGTAGAAGCGAAATAAGGGAGCATTATAAGTTAAAGTGAAAGCCAAAAGCTGGTTGCTATGTGACTGATGTTCCTTTGTTTGTATGGACAGGAGTTGACAAATTCCTAAATGAGAAAAAGTTATGTTTTCAAAGCTGAAACTAAAACAAGGAATATCTCAAAAACGATTGACTCCACGAAAAAATATAACATAAATTGTGTGTTTTAACGTGCTCTACATTGTTTGTGGGTTAAGTTTTTTCCATTTCTTACGGTTCAGTAGTTATGAAAGATTCATCCAGAATAAAGTAGTCTTCAGAGGCGTTAAATGGGGCTACACAAAGGAAAAAAATAGTAATTACAAATATCATGCAAAATATAATAAGAAAGGAATATAAATTACCTGCTCACAGCACAAATAACATCAAACGAATAGTTGAAAAGCAAAATAAAATCAATACAGCCATTTGTGGTTTACATCTGCAAATATCTTTATTTTAATAAAATACATTTACATAGTGATTATTATGAATCATACACTATCATTTTATCACTTGGATTGGGAAATTTAAAGTGTCTGTTAATTTAATTTGGAAAAGCTTTGTTTATGTTGGGTGCTTTGTCAATTCCTACCTTCAATATAAAATTATCACATTAACTGTTGAAATGATTATGGTGTGAAATTTTAATCAATCATAAGCCACTTTTGCTAAATACAAAGTAAAACCACTATAAATTTATAAACCATAAATTTATATTTATTTTACTAGAATTTTTGCAATAATATAGCTACAATTAAAATGTATTTATTAACACACTTAGCAGATTAATAGGCATGTTACATGTTACTACATGAATTGTTAACTGAAATATTAATATTCAGGGCAAATTTTATTACTTCGTCTGTTGCATTTGTAGCAATTATTTTGATTATTGAAATGTGAAGCTCTAGAAAAAAGATAACTCATATTTGAAATTTCTAAGCATTCCTCAGAAGGGTATGAACTTGTAAGGCAAATAATTGGGTCACTGAACGGGCTGAACTAAACCTATAACAAGCTAAGGAGCCACACAAAAAAAAAAAAAATATATTTTAGGCTGAGGTGATTAGTGTGTTAAAATAACAAAAGAGATACTCACAACCAAAGTTAAAAAGAGTATGAAGTACCACACCTCATACAAGTAATAACTAAATAACTACAGAAAAACTACAAGAATATGTAGTAGTGTGAGAAGGAAATGAATGAAGGTAGAAAATAAACATTTATGAAAATGCTACACATTAAGAGGTACTAATTATTCTGAACTATTCATTTTTCTGCAGATAAAAATTAAACATCCAATAATTTTTCTTGATTTTATGAAACATTAAGTGCTATTGTCAATATTACCTGAAAATCTTTGGTGCTGAAATGAAAATTGCAAATGTATGGAAAAAAATTAAACCACATAAAGTTTCACGCTGTCAGTTCTATTTTGATTAAATGCAAATTGAATATTGCATTGTGATAAGGCTCCAAAGAACCATTGCAGAGCAAAAATTAGGTGGTAAACTTAGCATTCATTTTTCACAATATAAATTATGCATCATATTAATGGGATACAGCACACAGAACCTGAAAAATTAATGATATAATCTTTAAATATATAAAAAGTATAATAATTCAATATTTTCTACGCAACATGTAAAGGGTTTTAATTATTTGGCATTCGGTTTCTTCCTTGGATTTTAAAGCTATACGAATATGAAATAGTTATCATGATGTTATTACAGACAATAATTTAATAACAATTGATACATCTATTCAATGTATTATTAGATATGTATCTCTTTATTCTATAACTTTTACATAATTGCCTTCATCAAATAGTGTACTATACTGCACTGTTTTTTCTCTCATACACACATTAGTAACCAGGGAAGGGTTTTAGGATTGAAAGCATCCTTTCAAATAAAAAGTAGTATATAATAACAACTAAAATAATGGCAATTTCCTTATTATAATTCCAATTATTGCAACAGAATTTGTGAATATAAAACAAGATTTAAAACATGCTTCATGTTTATTTGTTACCTCCATGATTAGTTAAAATTTAGCATTTGTCTTTATACAGTTTAGAAAAATTAATCCCTACACAAAACTCGCAATTTTTCACTATTCCATACACATGTAGATTATTCCATTAATTATTATTGCAATGACAGAGAAAATTAGTCCATATACAGAAACTGAGGAATTACATTTGGGTTTTTGTGCATAATATTTTGTATTCTTTAAGCCATATCATTTAAAATTTTAAAAACCTTATCCTATGTTAGACAGTGTGTAACATGTAACTATTTAAATATAAATTACTGTATGCCCTTATTGGTTTATTAAGTAAAGTGAAGTTTTTTCTTTAAAAAAATCTAAATGTTTAGATAAAACAGTTTGTAATGAATTACTTATCTGTATAATTATAATGACATAATCTCAAAGAGTTTAAAAGCCATTTATCTGATATTGTGATAGCTACGCTTACAATAAGTTTTAAAATCATTGTTGGTACTCTGATTGCAAGATCCCCAGAAGGATCTGTATCTAATATTGGTGTAAATATATTTGTAATATTATAGCAAATTTGAAACCTATTATGAGAACATTGTCTTAGTCTCCAAACCACAGATCACAGCTTCTGAAATTTCTTACTTAATACGGAAATGTGCCTTTTATAGGCCTTAAGGTTTGATATTTTGCCCTGAGATTTATTATGTTTATTTTTATATCAATATTTGAAAATGTGCACAGTGAAGTACTTCTGCATTTTCATGTAACGTATAAAAATGACTAAATTAATTTAAATTTTCATTACTGTTTTACAAGGTAATATTGTACTACTTAAGCATTTCACTTGTACCATGCTCTACTAAAGTTCTCCTGATAACAAAGAGTTTTGTTTTTAATAACCTCCAGCCACTCCTAAGACCATACTAATCTTCACAAAAAAGTAACTTATGTTTATCTTCTGTCTTCTAACATAGCAGTTCACCATGTGGTATTTTATGGAACCTCATAGGCAGTTCTATATCTGAAACAAATATAATATATTGATTAGGATATATAGCTATAATAATTATAATAATTAGAATAACTATAATAATTATAATAATGATAACAACAACAATAGCTGTTGTTAAAGTTATTGTCAGGTGTAAACACTGCCAACCAGAAAGATTGACAGAAATACTTTAGGAAATTTGTGAGAAATTCAGTTTTAGAATGTGAAAGCAAGAATAAAAATTTTAAATATTAATAATCAGAATGTAGTCATCGGTGACTTCCGGGTTAATTGTTACCTCCACAAAGAAGAGGCAAGCTTGTGAAATGGAAATAGAAAAATGTGCATAGTAGAAAGGATTTAGGTAATGCCATACCATCATCATCATCATCATCATCATGAATTAGGAATTCAGAAGCGTGTTTTAAATATAGGCATTATTATATTAAAACGTTTATATTTGTTATATAAAGATATACAATTTATTTTCTCAACCGTCTGCGCTTGAGAAAAATATTTAGTTTCCCAAATGCTGTGTGGTAGGCACTTAAATTCGGTTAGCATGAAAAATATTATATTAAATATTATTAAAACATATTATATATTATTAAACATTATATTCTCTTTTCCCAGGCTCTTGATTTCAGTCTTAAATTTTTGTCCATTATTTTATGAGTACGTCCTTATTTTAATCAGTTTGCAATATAAAAGAAGGCAGTGATATAGGTTATGTTTGTTCATCTGATATGCCATTAATTAATGCGTGCAACTTTTTAAATAGTAATGATAATAGGTATTGATTATTGAACTGTATTCAAAAGATAATTCAGCTTCTAAACACTTAAATTGTCTGACTTAATTTACATGATGATAACAGCAGCAAAGGTACTCAATTTTGATGTAGCTTATACATAATGGTAAACAAAGCAGGTAGTGTCAGCATCAATCTATACTGAATGAACACATTGCGGCTTATACTTTTAATATAAATACGGTTTCCACGTGAGCTTTAACATGTTTAGATATTGACAGTAATCGTGATTTGTGTGGATATATGCACATGTACATTTACTTTACAATATCTACTTGCACTGTCACTTTTGGTTTCAAATATGTATTAATGTGCAATTAATGCAAGATTATATTGGTAGTCACTTACCTTAGAGCTAATCTTGATAATATTCCCATATTTCTTTGGTGCTTACAAGACCTTTCTCGCCATTTTGTGATAGATAGTTGCATTCTCGTCATTAATTGCCATTTTTGCGATCGTTCTTGTAGTTTCTGAGCTTTGGAGAACTTAAAACTACTATAATTATATAAAGAAAATTGAAATCTATTAAAAAAGAATTATAAATTAACAGAAATGTCAAGAATAAAACGAAGCAGTTCAACAATAAAATTCTATATCACATATAATTTCAAATATGGCGCAGCATCCATAGAATAAAAGAAAACAATGACGAAAAATGATGAGAATGGGCGGGGGTATTTATGGGCCGTTCTCTCAGGCACACTAGCGCCTCCAAATGTTCTCACACGGCAGCCAGCGGAAACGTATACGAGTCCAATTCGGTCAATGGAGTTGGACGGGGATGGATTAAAGTGATTACCAAAACCTAGTTGCTATGTGACTCAAGTCTCTTTGTTTGTATGGACAGCAGTTGACAAAAACAAGGAATATCTCAAAAAAGATGAATTATACGAAAAAAAATTATATAACATAAGCTGTGTGTTTTAATGTGCCCTACATTTTTGTGTGGTAAGCTTTTTTTGTCCATCTCTTACGGTTTAATTGTTATATAAAATTCATCCAGAATAAAGTAATCTTTAGAGGCTATTCCCAGAAAATTCAAGATATACATTTTATTTGTCAGATACATATCCTTGGTATACGACATTTTAATCAAAATCGTTAGAGCCATTTTTAAGAAAATCAAAATTTTCGAAAAATATTCCATGTAAAGGGTAGTTGGGGCTGGAGGATTTTCTTGAAAATCTTCGTTTCATATCCTAGGAAGGTACCAATCTTGAATACCGAGTTTGGTATTTAATAGTCTTTTCGTTTTTGTGTTATGCTCTCCAGACACGCACACGCACACACGTACACAAACGGACCTTTTTCCAAAAATGCTTTTTCTGGATTCAGAGGGACCCAAAACATGTATTTCCTTAAAATATCTGTGCATTACAACACCTTCTCTAAACACTATGTACATAGTACGTGTAGAGAAAGAAAAAATGTGTAGTATCGTTTAATGATTCGTTTTTTTGCTTTCGCTACTTTAATAGTACACCGTGCAAAGATAGGGCAAGTATTGTATTCCACCCAAAAATCTGATACCGAAATTTCAAGGGAAAAAAACGTTTTAGGAGCCCTGTATCCAAGGAGAAGAATGTTTATAAAATGGACCATGACAGTGGGTGTGTGGTGTCCGTAGATATTTGTATATGAACATAATTCAAAAACGAAAATTCGGTTAAATACCAAACTTCATTATTAAATTCAGTGTTTTCATGGATGCGACAAAGATTTTTCAAGAAAATTCTCCTGTCTCAAACCATTCTTTACAAGGAAAATATGGCTAAAATATTGTTCGTTTATTTTGTCTTCAAAATTTGTTCTAGCGATTTTTTATTAAAATATTGTACGTTAAAATATTAAATTACAAATAAAATGTATATACATAAATAAAATAGAAAACTGGGCGAGAAGCTACAAAATATAATTTAACAGTGAGAAATCAAGGACCCTACTAGTAATAAAAAAAAAAAACTGGACATAATGGAAAAATCAGAATATATATGAACCATCAAATACTACAAGTTAATATTAGGAAATATATGGGAATTTTTCTAGATAACAAGATTACCGTTAATCAACATATAGACTTGCTACGCAAAAATGCACAAGACCCCAGTGGGGGCTAGGACACGAAGCCCTCAGAACTATATACCATGGCGCTGTAATTTCCGTATTCCATGAAGCTCTGGTCTGGGACAAAGCTCTAAAGAAAGTAAAGGATCTCAAGAAATATCAGAGTCCTAAGGCTGATTAATATCAAAATGGCAAAAATGTTTAGGAGCCTATTTCACGAGGCATCTTGTGTCACAGCAGGAGAAGAACCAATAATTGTAGAAGTTGATATAACGCAATGGATACACCTCGCTGACGGAATAGAGATCTGTGACGCCATCAACGATAAATACGAAAGCAAACTGAACGGAATAGTTGGAGCAGCAGCGGTTGTATTTAGAAGCAAGACAGTGGTCCAACAAGAAAAATTCATTGATGACAAATCTCCAGCAACCTAGCGGATGGCTATCCTACAAGCTCTAAATATAAAAAGTGAAATCAGATTTTTGGAATGGAAGGGTAGCTTAGCTATTGGCTGCTTAGAAAAGGAAATAATGATTACTCAAATGCTACATTGAGTTATTTTTTGTTAGAAAAAAAAAAGGCGAGGGAACCAATAAGGATACGGTAAGTGTTATTTCACCATGTTAACGTATAAACGTATTCATGCCACAAAAGCTTCTGAATTGCAGCCTCCCCACTCCATATTCGGTAGTCATGGCTCCCTGCAATTTCTTCTTGATACAACTATGAAGTAAAGGCCTTTGGGAACAAAATTTAGATAAAATGAGGAAGCGGAGACAAGAGGTAAATTTTGCAGAGATTTACAATTCCTATTTTTGGAGGGAATAAAAATAGCAGGAAAGCGAAAAGTGTGTATTCCTTAAATAGGACTCGGTTGATAAATGATAATTTGTGTGGAAAGAAAATGCCCCTTCATTCCTAACCGGGATCTTATAAAACCGTCCTCATACCTCAAGTAAGGATGAATTGAATTCCACTCGAAAATTTTATACCGAGATTTCACCAGAGTTAGTTGAAATAATACTCCTTGAACTCAGAAATGTATTTTTAGAAAACATGTTGATGCGTGTGTTTGTGTACGTATTCGCGTGCTCGCGCTCGCCCGTGAGTAACACGAACAAAAGTGATTAAATACAAATATACGATCAAGTTCAGCATCTTCCAAGGGTGCAGCCCGAAGATTTCTAAGAACACCTTGCACTCCAAATTACTTTGTAACGTATAATATACGTTTTGAAAAAAGTCTGTACAGTTTTTGTTCAAACTCAATTACTTTTTCTGTGAAAGCCTTCTTGCAGTAAAATAGATTTTTATGGTATTAAAATCAACGTTTTCAAAGCTAATTGCAATTCTTATGATTGTTTAATAGAATTTTCTTTTATTAAATCCAAAATATTGTGTAGTACAACTTCTAATTTTCATTAATTTATCAAATCTCCCAATCTTTGTTGTACATTTTAAGTTATTTTTCTAACTGTAATTGTTGCATCCAGTCATAATTTTCGTCAGAATCCATTGTACTTCAGAACATTGTTTTACTCTGAGAGATTTCGTATAAAAATGTAGTGGTTTTCTGGACTTACAAAATACTTTTTTTTAGCCTTGAATGTTGCAAAACGCAGAACATTTTTATTTTTGAGAAAAATAAGAACAGTTTTTCTTAAATCACAAGTTAATTACCTAAGATTCTCGTGCTTCATAAGTGGGAACCTTTTCAATATTTTTGTGCTCTTTTAATTTTTTTCCTGACTCCGGTATCTTCTATGTTGCTTTTGTTCTGGGGTGTTGCTCTTTATGTTCCAATGTAGCTGAAGACCCATCTGACATTATGTACTTGCCTAGAACAATTTTCATGCTGTGCAGGAGTTCTTGCTTCCACTGTGTTACTATAGTAAAAATCTGATGTTTTGCATTCATATGACTTTCTCTGAACATGGGAAGAACTTTGAAAGCATGTCCAAGAATTGAGTGCTTCGCTCTATTAAAACAGATAGCTGAGAAATGACTTAAAACAAAATATTTATTCAAAATTATATAATATGTTTTAATATGTTTATTTTTATGTATTATGTGTTCGTCTATTGCTTAACGTTTACCAGTTGTACAAGATTATACATCATTCCTTCCGAATGAAGAGGCTGCTCCCAGAAAATTCAAAATATACGTTTCATTTGTCATGAAATTATCCTAAACATATGGCATTTTAATAAAAATGGTTATAGTAATTTTTGGGTAAATCAAAATGCTCTAAAAAATATTGTGTGTAAAGGACACTTTGGTGTAGGTGGATTTTCTTGAAAATTTTTGTGTAGTATCCTTGGAAGACGTTGAACTTAAATATAAAATTTGGTATATAAGTTTTTAAGTTAGGCACATGCATACAAATATACAGAGTGTTAATGAACTACACCGAAATAATTAAAGAGATTGAGCACGGACTGATATAAGTAATTTGAGATCGGCGATGCATAGTCCCCGGATAAACATAGCGCAGCTACATAGCGTTAAACGTGTGGGTATCAGGTGCTGATAACTCGGTGTTAAAGCAAAGAAGGTTGGAAAAATAGCTTAGAATGTCTTTAAAACTGCTGCCCGAGTATACAAATATCGACCTTTAGCGGCTCGTTAGTAGCTTTCTCAAGATTTAATGTCGCAAAAATCTGTAAAATCTCGAACTAATCACTTGACAGTGCGACACTGAGCATTCATTAACAATGTTCTTGAGGTAGCCTACTCTGGAGGCGCTTTTACAACTGCTTTGGTAGCTTAATGCGTAACGCGGGAAGCTGCTATCCCAAAGGTCATGAGTTCGAGTCCTGTCATAGAGTAAATGTTTTTATTATTATTTTTTCATTCCAGACGAAGTGCCACGATACGTGAACGAGATCCGAACTCGGAAACTATCTTTCACTTGAAAGTCAATATCATAACCACTGCGCTAGAGAGGTACGCTTTAATACGTCCCTTCGTTTTTCGTGTTAGGCTCTCGAATGGTTGATAAATTAGCCAGTGGCGTACTAGAACTTCAGAAACTTATAGCAGTTACTTCGACATTTCAATAAATAGTCCACAAGTCTCCTATCTCAAATTACTTATTTAAGTAGTCTACATATTCTGTGAAAATATTTCGGTGTAGTTCATTAACACTCTGTATACATGCCCATGGATACGGCCATTTTTCTAATTGGGCTAAAATCGGGGTGGGGTATGGAGCAATACATCTAAACAGGTACCAAACTCATTAGGGAGGGGCTCGAGTGGATTAGATAGGAGTATGGAGGAGCACAAAAGTTGCTGTCGAGAATGGTATGAGAATCTGTCTCATTTGCGAGAAGGAATGTAGGGAAAAATATTTACCGCGATTCTTTACCACCGCGAATGTAGAGCTAGAAGCATGTCGGACTCTACTGGCAGGCAGACGTGGTACGGGCTGGTAAATTTATACTTAATGCAAGGCAGCTGAGATCTAAGAATGCTGATAATAGAGAAGGGCTGGGAGGGATAAGAACAGCTAAACAAAAGTGATTGCATATATTTTATGTCATGCGTGTATAATTGTGTTATGGTTTTATATGTTATGTATATATTAGGTGTACATAAATTTAAATTGCTTATCTTTGTATTTTTATTTTCGTGTTTACCCTTTTAATTCTTTGTTGCTGTTTTAATATTGCATTTTATTTTGTGTATTAAAAAAGCAAGTACGGTCTGTGGAGGTTGCGATTGTTGAAGTTCATTGTATGAGAAGGTTATGTCAATAAATAGACTTATTCATTTATTCATAAAGATGTGTTTTTAAGATTCATAAGAACTCGAGACATTTGTTTTTAGTGAAACTTCGGTACTGCATTTTTGGCAGGAGTGCAATACTACTTGTACCCATTAGGTATGTGTAGATAAATTAAAAAGAATTTTCATGAATAGTAAGCATCTTTAGTTATATCTTTGTAGATAAATTAAACCGATTTAGTACTTTAATTATCAGTAAATAAATACATATCAATTGTTAAGTTATTAATATTTTCTATTCAAAGCTGGATAGTCTTCTTAAATCTTCTCCTTTCTGTTGCTCCTAATACTAGGACTTCACATACACCTCAACCCTTTTAGCATTTCTTACAACGCATTTCTTTTCATCCAGTGGCACTAGCACAGAGATGCTAGTAACCCGACGTCAATGTAATTGCATCTATGAAATTTGTATTGCTCTAACCACTGTAACAAATTATTGATGGCAGCACTAAAAGTACAGTGGTGGAAGCACATTTGTTTGCAAAGTTTCAGAATTATTACTACCATTAGAAACTCGACGCCCATTGTTTTCCAACCGGTGGACTATATATTTCTCGGTCTTGTAATATTTACAATCCCAGAGACAACGGGAGCGTGAGCATGCATCTCCTTGAAATGTTATTGGACTTTTTAGAGACAAATTCAGTAAGTTTTTAAATCTAGTAAACTATCAATCCTGCCAACCAATGGAGCCAATTAAGATCCATGGCTAGGATTCTGTGGATCCATGATTAGTTCTCTATTGCCTGTACAGTAATACTACAATTTTAATAATACATAAACGTTTCTTAAACTTAAAGTAATGTTTCGTTTCATACCTCTTTTGTTTTACTCCTAGCCGAATTTCAATTGTTTCACGTAGCGATAGCTTTTACCTCCAAGAATTTAAATCGCTTTAGCCTAGTGCATTCCATTATTTCCCTTATACTTACAAGGAAGCTTGAAACAAGCCAATTTCTGCTGTGCATATCTCAATTAGCATGATTTTGATATATTAAAAGGCTTTTGTAAGATAAGTTATTTGAAGAATAGGTAGAGAAAGTCTTGTGAATGGAACACAACAGAACTTTAATGTCGTGTCAATCCAAAAGCTGACATTATTCTCTTAAAAATAAAGGCTCTGTAACTGAAATAGTAAATATGTTAACCTTTTCTGCCTGTTAACAGTATTCTTATGCCTATAATATTTCGGACACTAAAAGTCTGGGAACTGCCTCTCAATGAGCACGATTCCCTCACTACTTACGCTGATAAGCAAGAGGAGAACGATGAAGGCCGGTCACGTTAGAATTGCCACCCATAGACGTTTACTTGGAATCGATCCTTTGACTTCTGCAACTGTTTTAACGCATGCGGGTTGTCTGCAAACGTGAAATGCGGCGCTATTGAGTCACTTGGTGTTACTCCAGGTTATAATTAATTTTCATTTTGCATGTATCTATGAGTGAATTACATCATTATCACGTTTTCTATACATGTTTATTTCTATACTGCAATGGTTCTCAAGAATGATTGCCTTAATGTATTCCTGCGCTTCATAACATTGTCTTTTTTGGGACTACGTACTTATTTCTGTCCTGAGGATTACATTTGAAAACGTTATTTGATAACCTTTTATCCCTATTCTTATTACCTTACACTTCCATACAAGATTTTTATTTATATGTAATTATGTATTGCACTTCAACTTGTTCTTAAATTACATCATCTATGATTTTATTGTTTACCTCCATAAAACTCTTTCTTCTTATTTAAAAATCCAATTCAGTTTCAAAGGATTTCTTTCTACTGTTCCTTTTGTTGGTCAAATTTCGTGATTATTATGTTACTTTCGTATCTATTGAATAACAAATACAGTACTTTCTTCCTTTTAGTTATATACCTACTCCATAGTATGCCACTGAACAGGTGTATCACCTTCTTGTTCCGAGTATTTCTAATCTGAATTTCTTTTCCCATTCCACTGTGTTTATGAATTGTAATGACTGGGTATCTGTGTTTTTAGCGATCAAGTTATTATTTAGTGACAAATATTGTTGAATTCCCCTAGGCATAACATACTATAGTTTTATTGTTAGTTGTCAATGCACCGTTATGTTTTAAATTAGGTATCTATTTTGTCATGAATCTAAAATCTTCATTATCTTTGCTTCGGTAACCTACTATAGAGTCCCCGTTCATATTCGTGTAAAGATTTTGGAAATTTAGAAATGGTGTGGGTATGTGGGTGCCCTAGGTCAGCATTTTGTTGGCATTGAATCTTTCTCAGCTCTAGTAATACACAAATGATTTTCTTCGAGTTCCATATTATTTTTGAACTCATTTACTTATTTTGTTCGGTCTCCGTCGAAAACGTCCTAAATTTTCCCCTTTTTAACTACGCTTTACGCGGCCGCACCTATAGCTTATTACTTTTTACCGTCTGCTGGTGCATCAAATAAACACTGTTTCCGTCGAAACCATTTGCAGCCCGATCGACTCCCCTTCGGACTCAAATAACACATCTTACCTCCGCGAAGGTTCCAATGCTAGTGATTCCGTGTCGCTCGACCAGCAAGGATATTGTTTCTGTTTTCTTTGTTAAGTGCACCCTCGGGCAGTGGAACTTCATTCCCTTCGATTCAATGTCCTGCCCTTAACGGTACTATCCTACCTGGGTTACTTGTCAGCTTGTGATAACCGTTTGTCCTTGCCTTCTGTGTTTTTCAATATTTCTCCCCTGGTCATTTCCAATGTATATTTGTCCTCCCTTAGTATAATTATATTATGATGGTTATAACTTATATCTCCCTTTTAGATAACTTTTAACACCTTGACACGACATGTACTGTCTCGTCTAAACCATTATCACTTGGTAAACCACAAAAAATACATTTTTGGGAACTGTTTAACTGCTGCGATTCTCAGCGTTACATTCTATGTTGGGAGTGAAAGACCGCTTTATTTTTCTCAGGAAATCATGCTAAGGATTTTATACCCGAAAAAATACACCGCCCTATGCCGGGTTTGAATTTACGATTTTGGATACCAGAGGGTAACATGTTTCAACTAGACCATAGAGGACTAAATTTTACATGTATTATGAGTAGAGTTAATTCTCATTTTATCTAGAGCCAAGTTTGGGCACTTTATATCCACCAGTGACTAAGAGTTAGCTCCTTTAACATGGGTGAACTGTAAGGGAAGTATCCAACTCTTCGTGCCAAAGCCTATACTTTTAACATGCACATGAATTACAAGGAAAGTATCCGACTCCCCGTGCCGGAACCTAACCCTTTATCATGCACCCGTGAATTACATGGGAAGTATCCAACTGCTCGTGCTGAATCCTATCCTGAAACTCCTGTGACAAAAGCAATGTAGAACAATCACTTCAGAAACATCAGCTGGAAATCGAACTCGGGGCGTCTTGAATGCGACTCGACATGCAATTGCGTTGCCACCTCATTGGTAAAATATTGCCTTATAAATATCATTTTTATTCAGTTTGATAAATATTTTCTGCCTTCCAGCTGTTGCAGTTTTGAGTTGTTATAAAGGCGTGAATGGTTCACAGTTGGTTCGCTGTAAGGTGACACTGCGAGAGATTTTTAAAGTCCCCCAGGGAGTGCCATAATGCGATAGAGATCAGCGGGATGCACTTGTAACGTGACACCAAATGGGGGTTAAATCCTTTCCAACCCGCTCAAAAGAAGAACGGTGCTTTTTGCTGAGAATTCAATATAACTCTCTTATTGATGTATTTATTTTACGAGTGTCGTAATAGAGGTGTGGATGTCTCTCACACCTCCGCTACCATGTGCCATATTTAGTGTATCTTTAACGTTTGTAGTACCTAGGATTTTGAAAGAATGAACATTAAAGCAATAACTTTCTAACTCTTTCAATATATTTTGGTATCGCCTTATTATCTGTCATTTTTTCACAAAAATGTCGTAATGGTATGGTTAGGTTTATTGAAAAATAATACCGGATGGTCCAACTGTCGTGCGTTAAAATAGCACAAGGAATGTTGATCTCTTTAAAACAATTTATTCCAAATCATTTTTTCTGTGCCATGAGCCATCTCCGATATATCCCCAATATAAGTAGGAATTGTTGCAATACTTAGTTATTTTTACGTAGTTCTTTTGATAGTGATTTGTTTCTTACAATAGCATAGAGATAGTATGCAATTAAAGACTATTGTAAAGTCTTAAACATTTGACTGTGCCTGTTGATTTTGTATGTGTAACAAAACGTGTGAAGTAGCTATTTCTCAAAATATTTATCTCAATTAAAATAAAGTAGATAGAAAATTCGAAAGAACAGGTATTTTACCCATTATATCAATAGTAAAGAAGATCATGTAAATGTAACATTTCAATGCACAAACACACACAAATATACTCAGTACATATATATCTTCTTGTGCTCAACTACTGAAAATACTTTCGGTTAATGTATTTGCATTGAATTAAATGGATGTAATAATAGACAAGCGGTAATACTACTACTATTACTATTTTACTGCTACTACTCCTGCTGCTGATAATAATAATAATAATAATAATAATAATAATAATAATAATAATAACAATAACAATCTAGTTGTGTAGAAAGTGCTATGATAATCCTCGACTATGGATAAATAAATACAATGCACTAAGGAGGTCTCAAGCTTTCGACTTCAAGTTAATTACACTCAGACCATTATCAATATTTAAAATGTACTCAATAGCCACCATGGGTCGCTGTTGGCTACTAAAACGCAGCCTCGTTTCAACGCTTACAAACTGATCAGGCATTAGGATAGTTTCTTATATATGACGTCACAACGTAAAGTCCGATAACAGATTCAACCTTATCTTTCGTTCTGGCTTTAATGTTTGGAAATTCCTTATCCTTTTAAAGAACAACACAAAGCCAAAATTTCATTTGTCAGAGTTATTATTAATATTATTACTCTTTTTATTTAAGTACATTTGCACAAAATTTTAGTAAACAACATTCCATGTGTTACTGTTAGAAAAGGGTATTTGTCTGCATTACTTCCTCAAAGAGAAGTTAAATAGGGCTAAATAAATATCTTGAGTAATCTTGGATAAAACAGATACTTTCTTTTTAGTTTCGATTTAAAAATACTTCCACTTTTTCTCATATTTCGTTTCATAGCCCTTCTGTTGTACCACTGGTCATGCAGAATATTGATTGTTTCATATAGCAAACATCTTTCAAAAGATTTAACTTTCGCTTTAGGCTAGTATTTTCCTTTATTTCGCTTTTCTTTATATTTTATTTTCATAGCTTTCTTTATTGTAAGGTTGCCTAATGGACAAAGCTTAGCAAATAAGGAAACCAGTAATAAGTTCAATTCTGCCAATGTTTATGCCAAGGGTAATATAGATAAAAGAATAATGTTTTTAAGAACACTTTGTTTGCGAAACAGGTAGAAAAAATCATGCGAATGGAAAACATGCGAATTTGTTTCAAACAAAGCAGAACTACTTTTATGACCCAATAATTAATATGCTATTACCAAGCAGAGGAACTTCATCTCTGATAATTCAATTTGACGTAATTGATCTGAATTATTCGCTACGATGCAACAGCAAAGGCAAGGCTATTACCTGTAAAACTGAATTAATATTTCTCTTCACACTTTATGAGAATTTACTAATTATATTACTTTTTTACTTGTACTATGTGCATAGTGTATAGAGAAGGTATTATATTGCATCCAAAGATTCGATACCAAGATTTCACTGGAAATTAATGTTTTGAGACTCGCTAATCAAAACAAAAACAAAAAAAATTAAGAAAATTTTCGTGTGTGTTAGTCTATCTGTCTGTCTGTAAGTCAACGTGTGTGTCTGTGTGTGTGCGCGCGCGTGTGTGTGTGTCTGTGGGCAACATAACTCAAAAACGAAAAATGCCAACTTGGCATTTAAGTTTAGTATCCTTCAAGGATGGGACAAGAAGATTTTGAATAAAATTCCCCCATCCCCAACTACCCTTTTCATGGAAACATTTTCGAAAATTTTGATTTTCTCAAAAATGACTCGCACGGTTTTCATTAATATATCGTTATTATAGATATTTACATTTAAAATAAAATTTATATTTAGCATTTTCTGGGAATAGGCTCTGAAGACATGTTTATTCTGGATGACTTTTTTTAATTTTGCATAACTGGTAAACCGTAAGAGATAGACAAAAACATACTAAATAAAAAATGTAGCGCTCGTTAAAACACACTGATCATATTACATACATTTTTTCGTGAAGTTGATAGTTTTTTAAATATTCCTTATTATTGGTTTTTGCTTTAAAATACTTATATCTATCTCATACGGGAATTTTTCCACTCCTGTTCACACAGAAGAACTTCAGTCACATAGCAACCAGCTTTTGACTACAGCTTTAGCCTATGGTACTTCCTTATTTCTCTTCTATTTATGTGGACGCAAGAAATAATACTATTTTTCTGGGTTATAATGAAGTAAATAGAAGCATAAGCTTTTTAACAACAATTTGTTAGAGATGTAGAGAAAGTCATGTGAATGGAACACATAAGATTTTTTGAATATCAATCATAAGCTATATATAAGCAAACTAAAGAACAGGTCCCACCAGCTGCACATATTAAATTTAATATTATAGCCCCGGTCTACCCTAGTCTCTTTTAAAATTGATAATAATAATGTCGCTCGAGGATATATTTTCTCCGGTCATACTCTTATCCCTTTGTCTCGATTATTTCCGATGAGGATCATTCCATTAATATTACAGTTTCCGTAGGGGAGAGTGGGCATCTGCAAGGGCGATATTAACTTGACCTTTCACTTGCACCCCTTGTTGTTTCCAGTTCACCCTTGTTTGTAATGCGATACGACATGCTTAAAGCGATATCTCAGCCTGCCATCGTCGCCTTTAGATTCGCCCTGTATCAGGTGCCTCGGTGAACAGGATTTGATTGGGGCTGCAACGTATCCTGATGGTAGTAGATCTGCGCAGATATCGCTTACATATCTCCTCCATATCCTCAAAATATTACATTTTCCATTCATATGATTATTCTGCAACAAACTACCGTTATGATGACTTAACCTTGTATCAACTACTTGTTAATCAAGAAAGACATTAACAGAAATGTTCTTATTACTATATTCCTTCTACAAGGTGATCTATATAGACCTGACATATTTGTTTCATTAATTGTTTCAAAACGTGTTATGCTGGCGACAACTTATTATACCTAAATTGTAGAGGAATTTTGGGAGATTGTTTACCTCTATTGCAAATGTTGAAAATGTCCTCCATCCTGCATAAAGCTTACCACGTCGTTCCATGTTACTGGCCACTCGTTGGAGGACCCTGTTGTCAATAGCTTGAAGCTCCTTTGTGAAGTGTGCTTCAGATTGTCCAATGTCTGAGGACGTGTAGCGTAAACCCTGTCTTTTAAGTAACCCCATAGAAAGAAGTCCGGCGATGTCAAGTCCGGAGATCTCGGTGGCCACAGGTTCCTGGAAATTATCCGGTCGTCAAAGAAACTTGCAATTAGGTTCATAGATCCATTTGATGTATGGCATGTAGCGCCATCTTGCTGAAAACATCCTTGACTCAGGTCTGCATTGTACTGCATGTTCACGTTGACTACAAGAACAAAATGTCGAAACAGCTGCCAACAATGCAATTAGGAATAAAATATAAATATCTGCGCATCTAGTGACAAGTAATTGAAACTCCAGAACATTTTGCTTAATATGGTGCTGAAATTGAATGAATTTCCAACAGAAAAATTAAAGAAAGAAATGTGTCAGTTCTACATAAATCACTCTGTAGATACAAGGGAGATAAACAAAATCGAAAGTCAAATCTTTTAAGATAGCTATAGCTGATCGTTGTCTTATGTCCCTGAATTCCGACGTATTTCATGATCAGGAAAACAAAAACTAAAATCTGATATAGTCCATTCACATGAATGTCTCAACCTCTGCGTAACAAACTATCCTTAGAAAGCTTATTCTTCTATTCAGTTCATTAGCAGATGATAATTAGCAGAAATGGATAATCTACAAATTTCCTTATAAGTAGAAGTGACATAATTGAGTGCCAGTGGCTAAAATGACAGAAAACTGTTTTAAAATTAAGTCGCTATATGTTTGAAATTCAGTATTTGCATGTTAGGATTTGACAAATTGCCGCATGTGAAAAGTTTAAGTATTTTCAAATTAAAGTTAGTAATAAAGAAATTGCAGAAATGACTAATACCACAAATATTGTGTATATCACTTGAGTTTTAACTTATTGTCCATCTCTTATAATTTACCAGTTATGCAACAGCCATTTAAAATGTACAAGACTTCAGAGACTATTCCTAGAAGAACCAAGAAGTATGTTTAATATACGACATTTTAATCAAAATTTCGATTTCTTTTTTTTTTCAAGTAAAGCGTAGCTTGTATTGGGATTTTCCTGAAACTCTTCGTGTCGTATCCTTGGGAGATGCAGAACTTATATATTAAGCTTGGTATTTAACTGACTTTTCGTTTTTTAGTTAGTGTTCACACAATTATTTTTTATACAGAACTCCCTAAAACGTGAAATCTCGCTACCGAATATTTGGGTGATGGAATGCCGTTTCTATTTATGTAATACGTAGTAAGTAGATAAATTAACAATTTCAATTTCGAGTTGGTAAATTTAAACAGAAAACAAGGAATATTTCGGATATGTTCAACTCTACAAAAAATCTACATGGCATAAATTGTGTATTTTAATGAGATGTATATTTTTTACGGTTTACTAATTATGCAAAAGCCTTCTAGAATAAAGAGTGAGTCACTCATAGGCCACTCGCAGAAAATCCAGATATGCATTCTATTTGTCATGTAAATATCTCTAATGTACAATTTTAATCATAACCGCTGGAACCATTTTTGAGAAAATAAACATTTCGAAAAGTCTTCCATTTAAAGAGTAGTTTTGGTTGGGGTGATTTTTCTGAAAATCTTCTTGTCCTATTCCTGAAAGATACCAAATTTGGCACTTAACTGACTGTTCGTTTATCAGTTATGCTGTTCATAGACGCACACACACATTTTTTTTCTAAAATATTTTTTTTGGAGGAAGCCTAAGTTCCGCCTCAAAACATGCATTTCTAATGAAATCTTGCTTATGAGTTTTTGGATGAAATGCAATCAATACCTTCTCTACTGATGTGCATTGTACTTACGTGCTAGAGCAAGTAAAAAGATGCACTTTTTTCTTGTGATATGTAGCTCGGTATGTAACAGTTATACCAGGCGGCTCAAATGTCCCATATTTTATGTGTGCAGATATGCCTTCGTGCGTTAAAAGAGTTGCAGAACTCAACGGGGTTGTTTCAAGTTGGAACCAATCAGGGGTAACTGGTATGAGCAAAGTTCGTTTCAGACTTCTTGTTTATCATTAGAGACAATGGGCGGTCGCTTATAGAAAGTTGTCATTTTTACCTTCTCTAGACGTACTATGTAATGAGTATTGTAATGCACCCAAAAATTCCATACCGAGATTTCACCGGAAATACATGTTTTGAGACACCCTGAATACAAAAAAAGCATTTTTAGAAAAATGTCCGTGTGTGTCTGTCTATCTGTCTGCCTGTCTGTGTGTGTCTGTGGGCAGCATATCTCAAAAACGAAAAGACCGTTAAGTTCAGTATCTTCCAAGGATGCGACACGAAGGTTTTCAAGAAAATCCCCCCACCCCAAACTACCCTTCACATGGAAAAATTTTCGAAAATGTTTATTTTCTAAAAAATGGCTGTAACGATTTTGATTAAAATATAAAAAAATATTATTTTTTTTGTGGAGTTGATCGTTTTTTACATATTCCTTGTTTTTTGTTTCAGCCTTGAAAAACTTATACTTTTCTCATACAGGAATTTGTCAACTCCTGTCCATACAAACTAAGGAACTTCAATCACATAGCAACCGGCTTTTGACTATCGTTTTAACCTATGCACTTCCTTATTTCGTTTGCACTTACAAGGAAGCAAGTAAAAAAAGTATTTCTGCTAATTTTTTCTCGAATAGCATGAAGTCAATAGAAGTGTAAGCCTTATAATAATAATAATTCGTTGCAGATGTAGAAAAAGTCATGTGAATGGAACAAATAAGATTTTTTAATTATATCGGCAAGCATGCATAAATTTAAAATATTTTCAGTTTAGAATAAAGTGCATATTAAAAGTACCACGCCATGTTTCGCTAAAATATTATATGCCAGATCCCCGTGCAATTAATGCCAAGTGGGTAATGCACCAAGCGCTTGCTTAATGTAACCGGTAACGACTGTTTGAAGCAGATCAAGAAGATGTACAATTTCGTAATACATACTCTTTTACTGGCCTAAGTCCCGCCTGCATCATCACTACCTCAGATGATGCAACGCAATGTTATGCGTTGCCTAATCGTGGGTTGCTTATTCATCACAAACTCAACTGTTCACTCTTTGCCTAGCTTAATTCTAAGTATTGTTGTTCCTTTGTAATTCCCAGAAATGATGCATTTCCGAGCATTCTTTAGTAATCTGAAAGTTCTAAATTCTGACAAAATGAACCTGAACTAATGGTTTTCTCGTAGAGTTTGCCACAACATTTAATTGCCCTCGCTACTATGACTTAAACGTACATTTTTCAACAACGTGACTTACCTTCCTACGACTTCTTATCTGCTAACAGAATTGTAACTCATGTTTTTTTACGTTATTCGTGGATTTTAATTCATTTTTATGTTTATTAACCTATTTCTCTTTACGGGGCTCCCTATTTGCAGGGTGGCTCAATAAGACTAACTACGGTAGCTAATTCTAAGCAGTACATTGCACTCTTGTACGAATATTATCGCAAGCAACTATTTGTGCATTTCCGCATCTTATATCTATAAAATAATTAATAATTTAATACTATATAATTCAGGTATCAAATTCAATTACATTTTTGGAATGCAATTATTTCCAAGTATTCCTTGTGATGGGTTTCATTTTAAAGGCTTACTCAAATTCAAATGGTAAGTCGTCGACATTTTAAATTTAAAGCTAAGTCGTGATTCCTTCTTTTTTCCTCTACTATTTTACCCAATTCCCATTTAATCCAGATTATTAATATGCAATAACATCATTTTTAAACTGTATATCTCGATTTACGTGAGTAGATAGAAGAATAAGCGAAAAGAATAAACATATATAAGAACTGTTTGTTGAAGAACGAATAGAGAAAGTCCTGTGAATGGAACGCATTTTTATAATTGGAATAATTCTGATTAATCCAACCCAGATCATCTTGGTTTAGCATCCATCCAACCGTTCATCTATCCATCCATCATTCCATCTATCCATCCGAATTTCGACTATTATCATATAATTTATAATAATACGAGTAATAAAATTCTTTCAGCGGGAGTGAATTTGGGAAGTGAGACATAGGTGTTCATTTTTTTCGCTCTAGAGACCTTGAGGGCACATACATATTTGTTAAATTAAATCCTATCTAAAATAGGAAATCGATAATGCTGCTAATATGAAAAGCGAATTAATTGAATGTTGAAATGCTTGGTTTACGTTTCAAGAAGTTGTAAATTTTAAAATGGGACCAGTTTTCAACAAGTAAATAATAATCGAAATTAATTTAAATTAATTGATAAAGTTAAAAAATACACTAAAATTTTATTGGATGCGTTAGGTGTACAGAAAAAATACTTATGATGTATTCCGTTCACACAACTTTCTCTAGCTGATCCCAAACAAATTTTCCTCACAACATATTATAATAATCAAGAAAAACACTGCTAGAATTGGTCTCATTACGTTCCTCTTTGGCAGTAGAAGGGAAATAAGGGAATACACAAGACTAAAGCGATAGTCGGATATTTTAAAAGCCGGCCGCTAAGTGAAACAACTGAAATTCGATTCTCTTTGCTTGCTAGAGGTAAAACAAAAAAGACACGAAAAAATATGTATCGTATTCGAGAAACGTTTAGGTATCTTGAAATAGAAATCAATAATTCGAAATATCTCGAAAACGATTAACTCTTCAAAAATAATAATAAAAGAGCTATATGACATAAGTTGTGGTGGACAAAGTGGCGCAGGGGCGGGTTTTGTCCGGGTTCTCCGGTATCCCGCGCCATCACATGCTACCGGTGCTCCACCTTCATTCAATCTATCATCAATGTCATCGCCTGCGGTGCCAAAGTAGTAAAAGCGGGCGTTAAACACTATAAAAAAGCATATTTTATATTTTAATGAAATGTACTTTTTTGTGCCTATCTCTTACGGTTTACCAGTTATACAAAAGTCATCCAGAAGGGAGTAGTCTTCAGAGGCTATATCTAGAAAATTAAAGATATACATAGGTTTGACATTTAGAATATATAGAATGACATTTTGATATTTTATGGTCCATTCCTAAGGATAGTATCAGGTCGAAACTGATTACAATTACTTTTCTTCTTACTTAATTTGAACTAAATAAGGATAAATATTTATCTTAATATGTGATCATGAGGATGACGTTTTCAATAAATAACTGAAAAAATCTGATGTGCTCCATTTACATGATTTTGTCTACATCTCTGTAACAAATTATTGTTATCTTATTCTTCTATCTATTTAATGCTAAAACATTAGCAGAAACTGTCTTACTAATTTGTTCCTTTATAAGTAGAATCGAAATAAGGGAATACACTAAGATAAACCGACAGTCAAATATTTTAAAATGCGGATGTTATGCGACTGGAATCCTTTTCTTTACGCGGTCAAGCGTTGACAAGTTCCCGTATGAGGAAAGATTAAGTATTTTAAAACTGAAATCAATGACAAGTATTATCTCGAATACAGCCAATTCCACGAAAAAAATGTATAGGATATAAATTGCGTGTTTTATTGTGATCTTCCTTTTTGTGTAGTAAGTTTTCTGTATCTCTTACGGTTTACCGGTTATGTAAAATTCAATAAAAATCAACCAAAATAAAGAAGCCTTTAGAGGGTGTTCCCAGAAAGTTCAAGATATACATTTTATTTGGCATGTAAATATCTTAAGTATAAGAGATTTTAATCAAAATCATTAGAGCCAATTTTGAGAAAATAAGAGTTTTCAAAATTTTTCTATGGAAAGGTTAGTTTGGCGTGGGGAGATTCTCTTGAAAAGCTTCGTGATAGCAGCGCTATCCATAGACACACGGACTTTTTTTCCATAATCACTCAATTTTTATCCAGGGAGACCCAAAACATGTATTTCCGGTGAAATCTCAGTATCGAATTTTTGGTTGCAGTACAATACCTTCTCTATGCACTATGTACATAGTGCGTGTAGAGAAAGTAAGATGTTCAATACTCCGAGTTATCTTTAACTAAATAGTTATGATATATAAATTTCTCTTTGGGTATTTCAATTAAGTACATAATAATAGCACACATGTAGCGTGAAAATTAAATTACAGAAGTAGTGAGAAAGAAAACTGAACAGGATAATCTGAATGAAGTAAGATTGGAATATAATACAGATGTTTTGTAAATCTGTGGGGGTAGCCTGAAAGCTGCAGATGGCACAAGAAACAAAAAAAAGAACGCGATAAAAAGTGACAGCGCATTAGTCAAGAACACGAAGTTAAATAATCTTCATCATATTTCAGTAACTCTCGATTATTCTTACGTCAACTTCATTTCTTTTCCTTTCGTCGCGCTGCAATTTTTTATAGTTTATTCTTTTATTTCTTCGCTCCTTGCTGAAGTCCTGCTAATGAATGCACGTAGTATAAAAAGAAACAAAATAAGAAACTTGATGTGCATAAAGAGTAAATTTTGTAAACACAATCTAAAATACAGCACTGAACGTGACAGTCTGACAGAAATTCAAAAGAAGAAAACGCTTTGAAATAGTAATTATTTCCAGAGATGTACAGGAACTTTTCCCTCACTCTTTCTACGGAAAGCAATAAAGATGAAAGTGAAGACAAGTATTTTATATCTAAAATAGCTGTTTTGCTGCTTTCACATACATTTCTCCGCTCATCTTCTACAAGCCATTCTCACAAAAACTTATTCTATCTGTTATTAATTGAAATAAACTTATAATTTTTACACACTTCGTTGCAAGAATAAGGAGGTCACTGTAGGTTGAAACAGGAGTCAGTCTTATTTTTTCTACTTAGCACATAGTTCATATGTAGAGAAGGTATTCCACTCCACCCAAAAATCCGATACCGACATTTCACCGAAAATTTACAAAAAAAATACACAACACAACTTTAGAAAAGATCCGTGTGTGTGTTTGTGAACATGATAACTCAAAAATTCAGTAAAATACCAAACTTGAAATTAAGTTTAGGATGCGTCACGAATATTTTGAGAGAAATCTCTCCAACCCAAACTACGATTTACTTGCAAAAAAATTTGAAGGTTTTTTATTTTTAATACGTGGGTCACTATGAGATCACTCAAAAATGGCATGGACTTTGAATGGTCAGAAAATAAAGAATGTTATTAATGACGCTGTCAATTTCCAGGATCATATCAACGCAGCCCGTGTGCGGTAATTTGTTCCCACAGCAACTCCTTTACTTGCCAATAAATCTAATGACATGAGGCTGGTTTATTAAATACAATAATTGGTTGAATATGGTTAGTTATATTATTTTTAATAATGATTTCGTTTTTAGAGCTAGTTAATATTCAACCAATATGATTAATTGGTGAAAAGGATAGGATTTTCCGAATGTAAATTTGATTAAATCCTCCAATTGCCCAATAAATGCAGAAAGGATAATTATAGCTTGGATGAAGTAATTATTAATTAGTATATAGGAAATTAACATTAATGAGGCAATTTTTTGGATTGATAAGATAATAAAACAGTTTATTCAGGAAAGTCCTTCTAAAAAGCACACTTAAAAGCCATCGATCTGGGCGAGGCTTAAATCCGAGATCTTGGGATCAGAAAGTCATCAGCGCCTAACTTAGCCACCCAGACCCACTGAATGCCCAGGAGACTTAGTCACGTGAGAAAAAAAATCTGATGTGTTAAACTCACATGACATTCTCTAGCTGCTCTACAGACAAATTTCCTGCAAAAGCTTCTTCTTCTTTCTACACAATGCTGATCGAGGTAAACATTAGCAGAATGCTCTTATTGCTTAGTTCCGTATAAGTAGAAGGGAACTAAGGGAATGCGCTATGCTAAAGTGATAGTCAAATGTTTTAAAGGCTGTCGTTATGCGATTGTCATTGAAAATTGCTTCTTTGCTTGTCCAGGAGTAGAACAAAAGAAAAACGTACACTTCCTCTGAGAAAAGTATAAGCACTTTGCAATTGAAACTAATAACATGGAATACCTCGAAAACGGTTAACTCCACGAAAAAATATATATAACACAAATTGTATGTCTCAGACCAATACAGAAAAATGAACATATTGAGTATGTGATAATTATCATACAAATATTATCAAACTCGTTAAAGAACTTTTAAAAATTAAAGATAATTTAGGCTTTTCATTCTAAAGAGTAGTTTGTGAGGGAAGACATTTCTTAAACATTTTGGGAGATGCTGAATTTAGATATACAGTGTTTAACCTTCTTTTCAGACATAGATTTACAGATATCAGGCACCTGCGTGTAAACAGACCGTTCCTTTTTGCTTTCTCTACGCGTACTATGTACATGTGTATAGAGGAGGTATTGTACTGCTGCCAAAAATTCGATACCAAGATTTCACCGGAAGTAAATGTTTTGAGACCCAGTGAATGGAAATAAAAATTAGAAAGATGTCCATGTGTGGGTCAGTCAGTCAGTGCGTATGTTTGTCTGTGGGTAGCATAGCTCAAAAACGAAAATCGTTAAATGCGAAACTTGATATTTTTGTTTAGTATATTCCAAGGATGCGTCACGAAGATTTTTCAGAAAATCCCCACCCCCCAAATATTCTTCACACGGAAAAATGTTCGAAAATTATGACTCTCAAAACTAGCTCTAATGATTTTGATTGAAAGATATTTACATGACAAGTAAAATATATATCTTGAATTTTCTGGGAATAACCTCTGAATATATCTTTATTCTGCATGAATTTTGCGTATCTGGTAAGCCATTAGAGATAGATAAAAACTTACTACATAAAATGTAGATCTTAAAACACGCAATTTATATCATATACATATTTTTCACCGCAAATAAATGCTTTGGGACCCCTTGAATAACAAAAACACATTTTTTAGAAACATGTCCATGTGTGTGTGTGTGTGTGTGTGTGTGTGTGTGTGTGTGTGTGTGTGTCTGCTGTCAATAGAACTCAAAAACGATCGGTCCGTTAAATACTAAACTTCATATTTAATTTCACCATCTTCCAAGGATGCAACGGAAGATTTTCAAGAAAATTCCCCTCCAACTACTATTTACGTGGAAAATATTTAGAATAGTTTGATTTTCTCAAAAATGGTTCTAACAATTTTGGTTAAAGTCTCTTATATTTAAAATATTTGCATGATGAATGAAATGTATATCTTGAAGTTTTGGGACATAGCCGCTGAAGATCTCTTTATTCTGGAGGAATTTTGCATAACTGGTAAACTGTAAGGGATAGACAAAAAGTTGCTACGCATAAAAGGTATATCTTAAAACACACAATTTATGTCACATTCATTTTTTCGTGCAGTGTTTTCGAGATATTCCTTGAAGTTGGTTTCCTTTATACACTTTTCTCATAGGGACCTTTTCAACTCCCGTTCACGCAAAGAAACGGAATTCAATCCCATAGCAACCACGTTTTAAAACATTTGTTTATCGGTTTAGTCTAGTGTCTTCCCTTATTTCTCTCCTACTTATAAGGAGCTAAATATTCAGACGTTTCTGATAATAGTTATCCCGATTAGCATGGAGAAGATATAGGAATAAGCTTGTTAACAATAACTTGTTACAGAGATATAGGAATAAGCTTGTTAACAATAACTTGTTACAGAGATATAGGAATAAGCTTGTTAACAATAACTTGTTACAGAGATATAGGAATAAGCTTGTTAACAATAACTTGTTACAGAGATGTAGAGAAAGCTTGTTAATGGAACATGTCAGATTTTGTTGTTGTTGGGTAAAGTGTAATAAATAGTACTGTGTATGAAGTAAAAGGAAACATATGTTTTGTGAAGTAGAAAGTTTGTACATGCTTTCTCACTTGGAATATTATTGTAGGAACATATAAGAATGACAAAATAACTCATGTGTGCGATACTAACAATATTTGCTAAACGAAAAGTATTACAGGAGCCAAAGGAAATAAAAATAGAAGTGAATTAAGCAATGTAAAACTAAAATTCTAGTACTTTTACTTGTATTTTATAACATACTTTTCTGATTAAAAATCTAATGCGTTTCATTCACACGACCTTCTCCGCCTGTTCCTAAAACTTCCTTTCAAAAACATATTCTTTTATCTACGTCTTATTACTTGCTTCCTTGTAAGAAGAAGGAAAATGCAATAGGCTAAAGCGATAGTAAAAAATTTTAAAAGCAATTTCTTTGTGAAACAATAATTAAAATTCGTTTTTATTTTGTATTCTCAAGGGTAAAATAAAAAAGCTGGAACCAAAGCTGATTCTCGCTTGGTCAAAGTTTAAGTATTTTAAAATTGAAACTAGTAAGAAGGAACATCTCATTTGAGATGACCTTGTAGTTCACCAGGAAACATGCGAGTCAGAAATTCAATGTCGTGATGGCATGTTGCCATTGTAACTCAGTGGTTATATCAACTGGATAGAGAACGGGAGGTCCTTGATTTATATCCCGGCTATGGCATTGAATGCTTCTACCCGTCCAACTCCTGTCCTACACAAAGGTTGTGTGAAAACATTAAATTAACACCAATCGACTTAATATTTGGCTACAATTTCGATATCGATGTGATAAGTTGACACATTTAGCATGAAGGAGATTTTTACTTTTATCTTTAAATTTAAATTTAAAATGTTTCCTTTAAGATTTAGCTAAATCGTAAAATTCTATCTATGAAGCCCGAGACTTAATGTTGTAAGTCACCATTGGAATATGTCATCTCGAAATAATTTGAGGTCGTCGGGAAACATCCGAGTCAGTTGAGAAATTTAATGCCGAACCGGCATGATGCCATGGTATCTCAGTGGTTATAGCAACCGGATAGAGCCGAAAGATCGTGGTTCAATTCCCGGCTATGGGGAATTGAAATTTTTCAGTCTGAATGTACCTATCCAACTCCTGTCCTACACATGGCTTGTGTGAAAGAAACAATTAAATTAATAAATGAAATAAATACATTATTTCAGCAATATAATTTAAACAAAAATAGACAATCATAAACAAAAATGTATGCTATACCAGCTTAAAGGATAACTTATTTTTTTTTATTTTTTTTTTTTTTGTTTTTTGTAATAGAAATGGGTAACGTTTAAAAACTTTGCTTAATTACTACGCTACTTTAGTGATTCCGTATTGTATATAAACATCATAAGATTATTGTACACAAACATTTGTAATTTGCTAAAGTTTTCTGCTCTATGGAGTTCACAGGTTGTAGACCTGAGAGCAGTACGTGATTTGTTATTCTATAGCTGAGTCTGACTACACTGAATGAGTTATATTTTCACGTCAGTTTTTTATCTAGTATCCTTCAGGCACTATCGTATGCAAATTTTATAGAGTTTCCATTCAGTAGAAGTCTGGATCTGTTCAACAAGCTGGTACTAACGAACCCGTCTATCTATTCCAGTTTAATTGCTTTTAATTGTCGCTCGTTTTGATTTACACCTTCGACCGGTAGACAATGTGACGTCATTAGCTTCCCAGTTCATGTCCAAACAAGCACCCCTCGAGCAAATCCGTCACGCCTGCGCATCAGTCATTTCGCCGCATGCAAATTCTTGAAGCCCTCACTCCCTGGTGAATGCTGTTTCTTGCGGCGTTGTTTGGAAAATTAAAAGAACACTCGTTTTTAAATGTGAATTGACATTGTGTTAATGAGATTTAGCTACCGTGAAATCCTTATCCTTCGACCGGCGTGTTGTATTGTATAACCAACAACATCCCTCTCCAAGAGTCCTTTCAGACTAAAGTATCCAGGTTGCCGTGACTAATCTAAGGCCTGGTACGCGCGCAACTCTCTTCACAGTAAAAAAAAAAAAAAAAAAAAAAAAAGGAAAAGCCGTTCAGCGTGGAAGGTTTGAGCAGAAGGGTTCTTTCCTGACGATAAACAAACAAAAGCCTATCGACTCTTTCTCTCTGGCTTCACCTCAATGTCGTCGAGTAGATGCAGTTGTTGCGTTCATCTTACGCCATTGATCCATTATGCCGTGTTCCTCAAGAGTATTCGACAGCGGTAGGTCTCTAGGTTTAGTTCAAGATACAATAGCATTGTTTCTAGAGTGCTTCGAAACTGTCGTGCGCCATTTCCTTGTTTGGGGCTATATGTTGTCCGAAACAAGTAAATGTTTATTTAATCTATACTTACTGGAAGGAGAAAAAAAGAGAAACAAAGGCAACAATGGGTGGGTGCAGTAAGAAGAAATACGCACAGTTAACAACTTAAAGTCTTCAACAAAATTTTTGGAGAGTTAAATTTTCTTTGGTCCATTATTGTATTAAATATCAGTGCAACAACACATACTTCAACATCATAGTAATCTTAAAGTTATTGTAGTGTCTACTTCTTGCTACAGGAACGGCATTAATTATGGACAATTTTTACTTTCTCTACACGTACTATGTACATAGTGTATAGAGAAGGTATTGTAATGTCCCCAAGAATTCGATACTGAGATTTCACCGGAAATACATGTTTTTGGACCTCCTAATCCCCTCCCCAAAAGAAAAATTGGAAGAAGTTCCATGTGCGTGTGTGTGTGTGTGTGTGTGTGTGTGTGTGTCTGCGGTCAGCATAGCTCAAAAACGAAAAGACCGTTAAATATCAATCTTGGTATCTTACAAAGATGCGACACCAAGATTTTTAAGAAAATCCCCCCCACCAACAACCAGCCTTTACATGGAACTTTTTTCTAAAATCTTGATTTGCTCAAAATTGACTAACGATTTTGATAGAAATATCGTATATTAAAGACAAATAAAATGCAATTAAATTAAATTTTCTGGAAATAGTCTCTGAAGACCTTTATTCCGGATGAATTATACGTAATTTTGCATAACTGCTAAACCGTAAGAGGTGGACCAAAACTTACCGCACAAAAAATGTAGAGCACGTTAAAACACACGTTTTATGTTACATACATATTTTTCGTGGAGTTGATCGTTTTTGAAATATTGCTTGTTTTTGGATTCAGCTTTGAAAAACTTATACTTTTCTCCTACAGGAATTTGTCAACTCCTATCCATACAAACAAAGGAATTTCAGTCACATAGTAACCAGCTTTTGACTATCACTTTAACCTATGCTAATCCCTTATTTCGCTTCTAATTACAAGGAAGCAAGTAATAAGCCAATTGCTATTTTTTTTTTCTAGACTAGAATGAAGTAAATAGAAGCATAGGCTTTTTAACAATAATTTGTTGCAGAGATGTAGAGAAAATCATGTGAATGGAACACTCATATTTTTTGTTAAATGAACCCACAAATTTGAATATTGCCTTCAACTCAATATTGCATTCGGGATCATTCCTATCTGATAAATTAGCCAGGAAGCGTTACCAAAATGCAAATGTTAAACTTTTACCTTAAACTGGAGCTAATTTGGCCCTTAATGGTTAAATTTGTCTCCTTTTTGGAAAAACATTATTTTTTAAGCATACACATACATCTTCTATTTTAATTTGTATTCAGTGTTAAAATTGGATTTATTGCTCCCATATTAGATACATTGAAGAACACAACATGTTAAGAAATATGATAATTTTGGGATTATTAAAATACAATACAAAGAACAACAAAATCTTAAAAATAAAGGTTTTGGGTCCCCTATAATGAAAGTAAAAATGCATTATATTACATACAGTATAAAATAGAAATTGTTATTCCAAATATGAAATATAATACATAATTACTCTCATATAATTGAGGAAATTTGTATCTTAAAAATTATGATATTCATGACATTGATGGTATTGAAATGTCATAATCCAAAAATTAGTAGTTTTTCCAAACTTTGAGCCCTTCTGTGTAATATATATGCGTGTGTTTTTGTAAAATAATATATTGTACATCCTACCAAGCGATGCGAGACCCATTTATGAGGTGGGGGCACCCAGCAGAGTCCATTCATTATCTTCGATGGTAGGGTGATGATGTTGATAGTGATGGTATGAGAGGACCTACAGCTTTTACCGTGGACTCCGAACCACGTTTGGGTGTTACGGATGTAACGTGAGCTGCCTGGGGTGAAGCCTTTGATACGGGACGTCCTATAACCGGGAATCAAACCATGGACTTCAGCAAGAGAGCCATGCAGGAAAGGTTTTTAAACCTTGGTATGTCTATATTTTTTTCATTCTTCAGGAACTTGACCTAAATTTTATGGGTAAAAATGTCTAGATATTAATGTCATTAACCCATACTCCAGAGGTACAATGTTTAGTTTACTGTTAGGAATCTATAAACCTTTTTAAACAGACGAATAAAGCGTAGATAGACGCATTGATAGCTGACTGAAATAGAGTGTTTACTAATGATTTTTTAACGGTACCACCTAATGAACATGATTCTAAATCTACTACCATATGGTACAATTATAGGTTTAGTATTTTAAGGAAGTATTGGCATGATAATGGTGCAGACACTAAAATCATTAAAGTGTCATGAATCAAAGAAATTTAGCTTTGAGTTTAAAATTACCTCTATACCGTTAAAAGTAAATGCCTTTTTGCAATTACTATGAAATGTTTAGCATTTCAGGAATAGAAGTTGTTAAGTAGCAAAGCCAGAAATAAATAAAGTTGACCTTTGGTGAACTTTACTTTTGTTTGTTTTTTTAAGTTTGAATTTTGGGCAAATTCTTTTATTTTGGAAGGGTAGGTCTTTGTTTAATTTTACTTAATTCAGCCCTCACCAACCATAACGTCGCAGTTTGCTTACCACTCTCACCTTCGTACAGTATGTTCACCAGACCGTATTTATCTGTCGGTCAGTGACGTAATTTACGTTCGCTCTATTGATATAAGGTTTCAGTGTTCATAACTTGAAGCCAACTCTTAAGACTCCTTATGAATGATGAAAAATAAAACGTTTTTTTGTAAAAGTTGAGAAACAAAAATGAATTAAATACCTTTAGAAATATTTTAAACAAAAAGCTTAAATCTAATTGTATATACAAGTGAATTTAGTTTCTAAATTATTCTTTTCAATTATTGTAAATTTATCAATATTTATGCCTTTATTTTCTGCATGTCTTATAGTATCAAATTTTGCTTTATATGGAATACCTTTTTCAGCCGGATTTTATTTTAAGGATATAATTTTAGGTTTTTTTTTTTTAAGAAATTTAAATATATTTATGTATTTTTCATATTTTCTTTTACAGGGTTTTTCAGACACATATTTGAAACACAAAATTGAATTTTGATATAATACATTTGAAAACTGATCATATATGTATTCCTGTATGTAATTTAATAAAAAAACATAAAAAACTTATTATTTGATAATAATCAAGGTGCACACCGTGATCGTTATTAGCATGCTCGCCTCATACCTGGACGGCTCAAGTTCAATCACAGGTCGCTTCATATCATCAGCCTCATCGCTTTCATACCCGGTATTGGACTGATCACCATTCCTGGCATCTCTCAGATTCAGAACTCGTGTAACTCAGCAGGTCTCTGACCCCAAGCACTGGCTTGTAAGTTCTGCATGCGAGTAAGGTAAACAGTAACAGAAAGAAAGAAAAAAATATCTGGAAATCTGTAAGTTGGTTGTATAATATCACAGAGATTATAAATATCTAGTGAAAAAATCAATCTAACTGGTTAAAAATACAAAAATGCCAAATTACAGAGTTATATGCCTTAGGTAAAATTTTATTTTACATATTACGAAAAAACTGTAGTGTTCTATTCACATAACTTTTTTCTATCTGTACCACAAACTATTCTTAAAAGGATTATTCTTTATATACATCATACTAATAAAAATAAATGCTAATTAATTAGCAGAAATGGTCTTATTATTTAGTTCCTTCTAAATAGGTAGAAGGAAAATACGGAATACATAGCAATAGTGAAATAGTTTCAAGGCTGGTTAATATTTGATTGAAATTCACTTTTCATTGCATGGTCAAAAGTAAAACAGTAAAAAACAAAAATGGATAATTCCCGTTTGAAAAAAGTTTCGAAAATTTAAAATTGAGATCAATTACAAGGAATATATTGAATGGTTAACGCTATATAAAGTGTATATGGCACGAAATCTAGCCGGTCCCCATGGCCACGCTCGCTAAAGCGTCTCGCTTTGGTGCTTCGTGGGCAGGGGATCGTGGGTTCGAGTCCCGCCTTGGGCATGGATGTTATATGTTTGTGCAATGTGTATATGTTTGTAAAAGAAACAGTAAAACCAGTAAACCAGTAATCAGTAAAACCTACGGGGGGAAATGTAAATAGCGATACAGTACCGGAGTCCTGATCAGACTCCGTTATAATAAATTTAAAAAAAAAAAAAAAAAAAAAAAAAAAAAAAAAAAAAAAAAAAAAATCTACGTTTCTTGAGTAGTAAGTTTTTGTACATCTCTTACGGTTTACTAGTAATGTAAGTGTCACACAAAACGAATATGTTTTAAGAAATTATTCTAAAGAAATTCAAGATTTATATTTTTTTATCACTTAAATATCTTTAATATTCCATATTTTAACCAAAATTGTTGGAGCTATTTTTGAGAAAATGAAAAACATTTTCCACGTAAAGGGTAAGTAGGTGTGGAGAAACATTTTTGAAAATATTCATTATATTTTTGGAAGATGCTGAATTTAAGTATCAAGCTTGATATTTTACCAACTTTTCTTTTTTGATGTATCGTGTACATACACACATACATACACGGACCGTTTTTACTTTCTCTATATGTACTAAGTACGTAGTGTATAGAGAAGGTATTGCACTCCACCAAAAAATTCGATACCGAGATTTCACCGGAAATATATGTTTTAGGTTCCCCTGCATCCAGTTTTTTCAGCAAAGGTCCGTGTGTCAGTGTGTCCGTATGTCTTTGAACATGATAACTCAAAAACAAAAAGTCGGTAAAATACCAAATTTGGTATTTAAGTTTAGTATCTTCAAAGGATGCGACACGAAGATTTTGAGAAAAACCCCCACCCCAAACTACCCTTTACATGGAACTTTCTTCGAAAATTTTGATTTTCTAAAAAATGGCTCTAACGATTTTGGTTAATATATCGTATATTAAAGATATTTACCTGAAAAATAAAATATATATTTTGAATTTTCTGGGAATAGCCTCTGAAGAATACTTTATTGTGAGAGAGTTTTACGGGATGTTGCATAACTACTAAACCGTAAGAGACAGACAAAACTTACCTCACAATAAATGTAGAGCACATTAAAACACACAATTTATGTTGTATACATTTTTTTCGTGGACTTGATCGTTTTTGAGATATTCCTTGTCTTCAGGTTTGAAAAAAACGTAACTTTTCTCATACAGGAATTTGTCAACTCCAGTCCATACAAAGGAGCTTCAGTCACATTGCAACCAGCTTTTGATTATCGATTTAACCTATGGTACTCCCTTATTTCCCTTCTACTTACAAGGAAGCAAGTAATAACGCTATTTCTGCTAATTTTTTGTCGATTAGCATGAAGTAAATACCTAGAAGTATAAGCTTTTTAAAACTAATGTTTTGCAGAGATGTAGAGAAAGTCATGTGAATGGAACACATCAGCTTTTTTCTAAAGTGTTTTTTACGTTCTCTAGCCCGCATGAACAATTTACGTTGTGAATAGAAAAGGTATTGTATTCCACCCAAAAATTCGATACCGCGAGTTCACCGGAAATATATGTTTTGATGTTCCCTGTGACCGAAAAAAGCACTTTTAAAAAATGGTGCATGTGTGTCTCTTTGTGTGCTTGTCGACAGCATAGCTCAAAAACGAAAAGTAGGTTAAATGCCAAATTTGGTATTTAAGTTCAGTGTCTTCCAGGGATGGGACAGAAAGATTTTCAAGAAAGTCCCCGCACTCCAAACTACCCTTTACATGGCACATTTTTCGAAAATTTTGATTTTCTCAAAAATGGCTATAACAATTTTAATTAAAATACCGTATATTAAAGCTATTCACACCACAAATAAAATGTATGTTTTTAATTTTCTAGGAATAGCCTTTGAAGAGTTCTTTATTCTGGATGAATTTTGCTAAAATTTACATAACGGTTAAACCGTAAGGAATAGACAAAATCTTACTACACAAAAATATAGAATCCTGTTAAAACACAAAAATTTTGTCATATAAGTTTTTGTAGAGCTGACCAATTTTTAGATATTCTTTGTTATTGGTTTCAGCTTTAAAATACTTATACTTTTCTCATACTGGAACTTTGGCTATACAAACAAAGGATCAATCACACAGCAACCACTTTTTAAATTATTTGATTATCGCTTTAGCCTAGAGCATTCACATACGTCCCTTCAAGCTATAAGAAAGTAAATAAAAGGAGAATTTCTGCTAATGTTGATCTCGATTAGCATGATGTACATAAAATAAAAGTCTTCACTGAGCATTTTTATGTATAGAAATGCTACTGAAGGTTACGTGAATATAGTACCTCCGATTTTTTCGATTACAAGAAGCAAAAATGCGTATTACCAGTGAACTTTCGGTATCGAATGTTAGAGTGAAATACAATAACTTCCCTACCTAGTACTATGTACGAAGTAAAGTAAAAATATTATTTCTAGGTTCGGAAGTTTGCAATATGTGCTTATAAACCTTTATTTTTTTTTTTTTTTCGTTGAACACTCTGTTATAATATTTCAGCTCAAGAGGGATAATAAATGTGCAGGTGATTAACAATTTGTCAACTGCGATTGAGAAAGCAACTGACCCGAACTCCAATTCAAACTCATGTTCTCCAAAGTACTTAACCACGGTATCTCTGGTTATGTGTTTTTGGAAACGCACACTGAATGAAGGGTTGGGACAGAAGGAAAAGGAAAGGCGATGAACTAAGTACGCCGTACCCACGACATCGACCCTCCTAGAGTCGTATTCACATCAGACCCTTGCCACTCTTGTCATCGGAGTCGATGACGGATTGCCGGCAAGTACAATGTCGACAAACGTCGCCTATGCAAATCAGCTGCAAGGAGCTCCGTCCCAACCAGGAAGATGTTTTGTTCCGTGTCAATCAGCCTTTCTACAAAGCTTTGACAAACGTTTTATGAAGATTTCTTCATTTATAGACTTGAATGGCTCTCGAGCACTTTAAAGAAAGTTGTCCCAAGCATTAGCTCATACAGAAGTCGTTTTATTTCCGGCTGCCCTTAAGCTTTTCTGCCTCGCGATTTTGAAAGCGTGCCATTATGCAAATACGTTTTCGATCATTTCCATTTGCATCATTTATTACTTTATTATATGCACAGAATTTAGAGAGGGTATTACATTCAACCCAAAAACTCAATTCCAAGTTTTCACCGGAAATATTTCTTTTGAAATCGCTTGAATACAATAAATCTTATGTATTCCATTCACATGACTTTCTGTAAAATCTCTGTAAAATTATTGTTATGTTATTATATCTACTTCATGCTAATCGAGATAAACATTAGCAGAAATGGTCTTATTAGTTGCTTCCTTGTAAGTAGAGGGCAAATATGGGAATACATTAGCTTTAAAGTCAAACCGTTTGAAAGCTGGTTGATTGAAATGCTTTTCTTTGCATAGCCAGGAGTTGACAAATTCCCAAATAATTCTCCGAAATATAACTGCAGAAAACATTTATCTGACAAAAGTTGTGTTTTAGCGTGATGTACATCATTTGTGTAGCTAGATTTTGTCTATTTCTTGCGGTTTATTGATATACAAACGTGTTCCAAAATAAAGAGCTCCAGAGGCGATTCCCAAAAAATTCAAGATATGCATTTTACTTATCATGTAAATATCTCTAATATACGATATTTTAATCAAAATCGTTAATCATGTTTTGAGAAAAATCAAAATCTTTGAAATTTTTCCATGTAAATGGTGGTTTGTGATGTGGAGATTTCCGCAAAAATCTTCGTGACGTATCCTTGGAAGATACTAAAATTAAATATATAGTGTTGTATTTTACCAAATTATTGTTTTTAAGTTATTGTGTTCACAGACATGAACACACACATGAAGTTTTTCTAAAGCGTGAATTACCGGCGAAATCTCGGTGTCGAATTTTGGGTGAATTGCAACACCTTCTCTACCTACGTATCATGTACTAAGTGTTGCATTCACATGACTTCTCAACCTATTTAGCAACAAATTATTCTTACAAAAGCTTGTTCTTCTATCTATTTCAGGCTAGTCGAAATAAACATTAGCAGACATTATGTTATGATTTATTTCCTTGTAATTAGAAGGCAAATAGACTAAAGCTTTACTCAGCCCTATTTAAAGCATCGCTATTCGATGAGATTAAAATTCAATTCTCTGAAGATGACCAGGATAAACCAAATGCGGTATGAAACGAATCACGCCTACGTATTTTAAAAGTGAAACCAATAACCGGAATATCTCGGAAGTGGTTATTTACACAAAAAGGCACAGCACACAAATTGTGTGTTTTAACGAGATCTACATTTTTATGTATTTCTTACGGTTTACCGGATATGCAAAAGTCTTCCTAAATGATGAAGGCTTATGAGGCTATTTTAAGAAATTCAAGATATTATTTTCAAATTCGAATAGATTTTTTTCTCATTTTCATCAAGGGGCATGGAATTTTGAAGCTGTCACACGGTAACTGCTGTTTAAAGATATGGCTATTGCCTTAATCTACAGTACTCTCATATGTTAAAGCGAATATAAAACTGTGGAATGAAAACTTATCTCGATTAACAAGAAAAAGCCTGGAGTCTGCCACTGAGAGTATGCATATTGGGTTTTGAGACCTATAAGAGAGCTCGTTTCGGCATAATTCCAATAATTGCATTCTTCGACCGAGTTGACCTAGCAAGTTAGGAATACGATTATCAGCCGGACGGCTACCCTAGTCACTTCACTGAGCCCACCATATGTAGGTCATTGTGGCCGTTTTTTTATTTACATAATCCTTTGCAGGAGGGATCGGAGAAGGGTAACAGGATGACGATGGGGTTCTTAACGTTACCAGATAGAACTCGTTCAATGTCACCCAGCGCACTCTGAAAGTCCCTGAACCCTGTGACTGCGAGGGAATCCACGACATCGAAATTTTGGGTGGAGCACAATAACTTCTCTGGCTACTATGTATATTGTATGTACATACGGCTAGAGAAAGTAAAAAATTGATGTGGTCCATTCACATGACTATCTCTACTCTCTGAAACAAATTATTGTTACAAAGCTTATCCTATTTACTTCATAATAATCAACATAAACATTAGCATAAAATGTTTTATTACCTGCTTCCTTGTAAGTAGGAGAGAAATCAGGGAATATGTACACTAGGCTAAAACGGTAGTCAAATCTTTTAAAAGCTGGCTGTTATGTGGTTGAAATCCATTTCTTTGCATGAACAGGAATTTCCTGTATTGGAAAAGCATAAGGAATATCTCGTAAATAGAATTTCACGAAAAAATGTAACTGACAAAAATTGTGTGTTTTAAGGAGATCTACATGTTTTTGCCTATCTCATGCGTTCTTTAGATGCTATTTCTAGTAATTCAAGATATACATTTAATTTTACAAATCTTTAATACTCGGTATTTTAACAAAAATTGTTAGTCTTTTTTGAGAAAATCATAATATTAGACATTTGTCTATGTAAAGGGTAGTTTGGTGTCACATCCTTGTGTGATATAAACTTAAATACCAAGTTTGGTATTTAACAGACTTTTCAGTTTTGGGTTATTGTGTTCCCAAACACATGCGCACCCACACATACACACACAGGCCCGGAGATTTTATAAAAATGTTTTATTTATATTGAGGACCTTAAAACGTGCATTTCAGGTGAAATTCCTTATCACTTTTTTTGGGTGGAGTGCAATGCCCTCTATACCTAAGTACTATGTACTAAGCAGAGGACGTAAAAAGAACCGCAAGCGATAGAATAGAAGCTTTTATAAGGATAGTTTGTAGAAGAATGAGTTGAGGAATCAAGAGAATGTAATGCTTCCTAATATAATGATATTTTTAGAAGATTCGACAAAGGAGGTTAATTGCTATGGAGAACGTTAGAGGGTACAGGGTACATGAGAGCGAGAGTTCCTTTACTCTCTCTTTGGAATATTGTATTATTCTATGCGCTCATAAATTTGTAGTTAACCGTCACTTAATTCTTTCTCATTTTATGCTTTTTATTTTAATTCATTTCTTTGTTATGTTATTATACAATAACTAAAGTCAGGAAATCCGTAGTGATTCCTGACAGCCAAGCGCACTGTATCAGTAATAGATTCATGCTACGTAAGTAATGATGTCATCCATGTTGCAAGATATAGCGAACGTTCCTCAATGCAGTTTCAGTTGTCGCTTGTGCTGCGCTATTTTGCTTTGCTTTAGACCTTTCTACGTGTTGTAATGTACTGCTTTGCTATGTGCTAATGTTTTAGTTAGTTTGAAAATTGTTTATTGTCCGTGGAAGGAAATAAGTGGCAACAGTGTCACTTAGCGGCCGCGAAGTAAGGCAACTTTAGGAATCACTATGGATCTCTCCGACTTTAAATGTTTGTCCACTGTTTTACAACAATTCTTACATTGGAGAACGGAAAAGGGGACAGGGTATATGGGTGAGGGTGTGGTTATTCGTAAATATCGTTGTATATATATATATATATATATATATATATATATATATATATATATTATATATTTTATGCATATACGATGTAATGGTAAGTTTGTGGTTGAATTTCATTTTAATACTTTCTCATTTTTTTCTGTGTGTTTTCTGTCACTTTTCAATTGTTAATTTGGAATAACTAAATGTTTATCTTTAATATTTAACAAAAATCTAGCTGCAAATATCCAAGTACAGAAAATTATGTACAGCCACCAGACCCATGGAATTGTATATTTCCAAGTGTTTACCGAAAATGCTTGGCAATAAAGGTTCTTCTGCTGCTGCTGCTGCTGCTACTTTTAAAGATATCTGATGGTGCTGTTAAGTTCATTTTTGATCCATATTGGTTGAAGATACCCAAGAAGAAAGCACATAGATCGATCTTCCCTGGAACAGCTTTTGCCACTTAATTACTTTTCCATGCTTGCTTTCCTGGTGTGGGGAAGACAGTTTGAACGGAAGCAATTGGCAGTTTGCTGCCGCATTGAAAGGGGTAGGGGAAATCGATTCCTGTGTGGGAGGGTGCATGCCTGTGGTCTCAGCCCAATTTTAGATTTCACTTTTACCATGCTCATGCACAACCCTTCTGTACTCGGGGTTCGGAAGTGTATTATAGAACGTTCAGCTTAATACTCAGCAATTAAATGCTATGTATAAAATACCATATTTTACCCGCGCCTTCACCTGTGCTTCTATTAGTTGACATTGGTGTTGTACTTTGTGGCATTTAAAACCACTTCAGCAAACTCCAGTATATATCGGTGTGTGTGTGTGTGTGTGTGAGTGTGTGTGTGTGTGTGTGTGTGTGTGTGTGTGTGTGTGTAGGGGATTCCGCACTGCAGTCATTATTGTTCGTCAGATCCCAGGAAGATAGGATGGGATGAAAGGAATGTCAACGGATGGCCCAAATGGACCTGGGGAAAGAGCCATCGCGGAGTGTCCCATATATTCCAAATAGATTTCCATCTCGATGCGGGGAGCGCAAGGAGTTCATACTCCAAGTCTGACCGAACTCCCTGTGTCTACGGACAACTTTCAACGCCATATTTTCGCCGAGAGCTGTAATTTAGAGCGCAGTCACCACCATGAAAGGGCACCGCCACTGCAGTCCTCACCGACACTTATAACCCTGAAAGAGAATGGTTGGATGAAAAGGAGATGAAATGAAGGGACAAGAACTTTGGAGGAATAAAGAAACCTCCCCAGGATTTGCCTAGTGACCCGGGAAACCCCCTCCGAAAAAAACCCATGGATCAGAGAGGATCAGCTCTTGAATGCCAGTCTGAAAGGAAATACCTCAGCCACCTGGCTCAGTAATATCTTCAGATTACAATTGCAATTTCATTTTTTTTTCATTGATACTACTTATCATCATTGCTTTATTTTAGAAAAATAATCAACACAAATTAAATAATGAGCTTGGAGAAATGCATGGCGTAGGCGGTGCCGGACAGGTGGTGCTTGCTCTTTGGACGCTAGACGGCTACTTGAACGACAGGTTATATATCGCCCGCTATAGGCAGCTCTATTAAGTCGCAGAAGGATGGGTATGTGAGCCTCAAATTTTTGGTAACTTCTGCGTCTGTCCATGGCCTGGGCTTATTGCTTTCCTATCGTTCCTTAACTTCATCCCTTCCACCTGGGGTATGGTTATCATAGAAGCTCTATGTGGGTCATAGTGCGCAAGCTATCCCCCTCCATTGTATGACATATACCTAACTAGCCGGCTTGCCCCACGTTGCACCGGGAGTTTATTTTTTAAACTCTAATGAATTTAAAATGTATTTATCTTCACCAATACATTTCGAAATTGTTGCATATTGTGTTTTTATAAGCAGATAAGGTTTTGTTTTGTTTTCTTGTGTCTTGATTGTAAAATTGTTCTCAATTTGTTATAAAACATGACACAATTTTACACGCCGGAGAAAACACTGCTTTGTTCACCGCAAATCTCTTCAGGAAATGTATTTTTGTGTGTGTGTTTGTATGGTGTGTTCGCCTATTCAGCCACTTGGCACAAGTTTGGAGACATTTTGTTGCAATATAGTTTATTTTGGGTCGCTTTAACAGCGACTTTTCAAATTGTACATAAAATAGTTAGTTACGCATTGGTAAAACACAAAATGGTAACATTTATACTTCACAATAATTCAAAAAGTTTACATTGCCTTATAAATATTATGGTCCTTTTAATTGTCTGATGGTTATGTAGAGCACTTGGTAAGTCACTGAAGAGATTTGTGGTGAACAAAGCGGCCGGTTTTCTCCGATATCCCCGGTGTCCATCGCCATTTATTTCACAAATTACTCCATTATCACCTTTTGCTTTCATCCATTTGTTTCTCACTCTTATACCTGTCTATGTGCCGATCACCCGTTCCGAATTCTTCCCTTCTGATTCATTGTTGGTCTGCTCCTCGACAGGTTTCTGATCCTAAGCATTCGAGTGTTAAGTCCTCGAGGTGTTGGTATTACATACTAAGAGTATTCTAATAGTAATAGTAGTAGAAGAATTTATTAGCTGCATAGTATTCATTGTTTCACACTGTCACATGGATCCGAAAACGTACATACTCTCTAGAAGTTTTTCTAAACCCGCCTGGGTAGTTTGGTTGTAGCGTGTCTGTCTCATATTCAAAAGGTAGTGAGTTACGGTGAGTTACCCGGATAAGGTTTTTTTCGAAGTTTTCCTTTATGCTGAGAAGACGAATGTCAAGTAAATTTAAGCTCTGTTGAATCTGAGATTATTTGAGCATCTTTTCAGAAATTTCATTTATCGTCCGATATGACCAACCAGGTTATAAGACGTTAAACTAAGTAAAAAAAATTAAATATTAATTACACCTATTTTATATTCACAAAACACGCGCGCACTACAACAAAAGTAAACAAACAGAAATACTCTGATATTAAACATCCACTTAAACCCCAATATTCACACATACGAGTATATAGATGTTGCTATACCACATGTGTCTACCTATACAACATTTGTACAAACACCTTTTCTCTTACAAACTACTTACATCCAGTATGTGTACAAGCCCCACCAGTTTTTGGCTGCTTAGAAACAGCAAGCGGTGCTTCTTAAGAATGTCTCGGGTAATCATTGTTTTTGTAGTATCCTCCGCCAAGTGCCAAAATATGCATCCAGTTTTTCTCCTCCCCGTATAAGGGCAAATCCTTCTCCTTCCAGTATCTTATGGGTTTCCACCCTCCCAACCTATTCCATCCTGTTTTATACTTAGTTCAAAAATCTGATGTGTTCCATTCGCATAACATTCTCTACATCACTGTAATGGAAATGGCGTGTTATTTATGGACGCTCTTTAACTGCTGTGGTTCTCAGCGTCCCATTCTATACTGGGCGTGAAAGACCGCTTAATTTTGCTCAGAGGCCTCTCTATCAGGTCTGAGGTTCTTTTACGTGCCGTAAATCTACGACACGGGACCCACGGCTTTACTTCCCTACCAAAGGAAGCCATGCTCAGAATTTTTACTCCCGAAAAAATCCATCGTCCTCCGCCTGGTTTGAACTCGCGACCTTGGGTATATGAAGATAGCATGGTAACCATTACACCACGGAGGGCGACATCACTGTAATACATTATTGTTTAAAACCACATGCTTCTATATATTATATGGAAATAAAGATGAACATTAGCAGAAATAGTCTTAATAACTTGCTTGCTTGTAAGTAGAAAGAAAATAAAGGAATACACTAGTCTAAAGTGATAGTCAAAGCTTTTAAAACTTGGTTGCCATGTGGTTGAAATCCGTTTCTATGATGTCCAGAAGAATCGTGTAGGAAAAATTTAAGTATTTTGAATCTGATACAAATAACTTGAAATATCTCAGATATTGTCAATTTCACACAAAAAAACATATATGACCTAAATTGCGTGTTTTAAGGAGATCTGCATTATTTATGAGTATGTTTTCTTGTATCTCTTACGGTTTACCAGTTATGCAAAATTCAGTAAAATTCATCTAAAATAAAGAGGTCTTTAGAGCCTATTCCAAGAAAATTCAAGACATACACTTTATTTGCTATGTAAATATCTTTTATATACGGTAGTTTAATCAAAATCGTAGAGTAATTTTTAAGAAAATCAACATTCTCGAAATTTTTCCATGTAAAGTGTAGTTTGGGTTGGAGGAATTATTTTCAAAAACTCGTGTTGCAACCCTGGAAGATATTAAACGTAAGTAGCAAGTTTGGTATTCTACCGACTTTTCGTTTTTGAGTTATTGTGTTCACAGACACACGGACGGGCCTTTTTCTAAAAATATGATGTGTTCCAATCAAATGACTTTCTATGTATCTGTAATAAATTATTGTTAAAAGATTATTCTTCTAACTACTTCATGCTAATCCAAATAAATATTAACAGAAATGTTTTCTTGTAAATTGAAGGGACATAATGGAACATAATAAGCTAAAATGATACTCAAATCTTTTAAAAACCGGTTACCATTTGGATGAAACCCATTTCTTTACATTGTCAGGAGTTGACAAATTTACGTATTTGAAAAGTTTTGAGTATTTTAAAACTAAAACAAATAACAAGGAATATCCTAAAAATGGCCGACTCCACGAAAAAAGTGTATATGGCATAAAGTGTGTGTTTCAACGAGCTCTACATATTCGTGTAAGATTATGTGTCTTATGGTTTACTAGTTACGCAAAATCCAGAAAAATTCGTTCAGGATAGAGAGGGCTTTAGAGACTATTCCCAGAAAATTCAAGATCGTACGTGTTATTTGTCGTAAAATATCTTTAATATATTAATCAGATTTTTGAGAAAATCAAAATTGTCGACAATTTTTCCATATAAAGGATAGTTAGTGGTAGGGAGACCTTTCTCAAAATTTCCTTGTGGTATTCTTGGAAGATACTAAACTTATATAGGTAACAAGTTTGGTATTTTACCGACTCTTCGAGTTATTGTGCTTACATACACACTGACCTCCTTCTAAAAATACCTTTCTTCTTTTTTTTTTACAGATTAGCCCAAAACGTCTATTTCCGTTGAAATCTCGGTATCGAATTTTTAGGTAGAATGCAGTACTTTCTCTATACACTATGTAGGTGCATAATATGTGTAGAGAAAGTAGAAATAAATGTTTCTCTACCCCACCCAATTTTATTTCATTGCGCAATTCCAATGTTGATTTTTGCCTCCATTCAGATTCTATTTCCTGACTGTTCGTATCATATAGTCACCTCATGCTTTTTTTCATGACACTATATCTATTTTCATTAACCCTTTGCAAAAAAAATCTTTTAAATTCATTTTTGATACAGCCCATTTTAGCTCCGCCGACCATCATTGTGGATGCTTGGTTATTAGTTTCATGAGCATAACATACTAATATATATATATATATATATATATATATATCTACTTATATATACACGTTTTAATGCAATATCGGCAGTGCATGAATTTTCTATGGAGTGACAACTATTGTATTTATTTCGTCGAAATCTCAACGAAGAGCGAAAATGTTTGCAGTATATTCTTTATAATTACAATGTGTTGATATTCTAATAGATAGGACTTTTAAATCTATTTTAGTCCTTCTGTAATTTATGACTTGAAAATAGGTGGTTTTAGCCCTTATTTAGGAAGATAAAAATGGTCAAAGATTTATTCAAGTCAGTTGAGTGGTTTTGGATATTACCCGGCATATACATATACTCTCACACATACGCCATTGGCAGTATACGTGCATATATACGAGCCGGCTTTAGGAATAAAGACGCCATTTTTACTTTCTCTACACGTAGTGTGTACATAGTGTATAGAGAAGGTATTGTAATGCACCCAAAAATTGGATACCGAGATTTCACCGGAAATACATTTTTAGGATCTCCTTATTCAAAAAAAAAAACATTTTTAGAAAAATATCCGTGTGTTTATGTCTGTCTGTCTGTGTTTGTGTGTATGTGTGTGTGTCTGTGGGCAGCACAGCTCAAAAACGAAAACACTGTTAAATACTAAACTTAATATTTAAGTTTAGTATCCTCCTTGGATGTGACACTAAGCTTTTGAGGAGGATTCCCCCATTCCAAACTACCCTTTACATGGAAAAAAATTCGAAAACTTAAGACTTTTTCAAAAATGGCTCCAGTGATTACGATTAAAATGCAGTATATTAAATATATTTAAATGGAAAATAAAAGGTATGCCTTACATTTTCTAGTAACACCCTCTGAGGAGCTCTTCATTCTAGATGAATTTTACCTAACTGGTAAACCGAAAGAAATAGACAAGGGATTCCTGCACAGAAAAGTACATCTTGTTAAAACACACCGTTTAAATCGTATACTTTTTTTTTTCGTGGAATTCACTATTTTTGAAATATTCTTCGTTATTGGTTTCAGTTTTAAAATATTTAAATACTTTTCTTATACGGGAATTTGTCAACTGCTGCCAATGCATAGAAACGGAATCCAAGAACATGGCAACCAGATTTTAAAAGATTTGACTATTGTTTTAGCCTAGTATATCCTCTTATGTTCTTCTACTTACAAGGATGCAAGTAAAACCATCGTTTCTGCTAATGTTTATCTCGATTAAGATGAAGTAGACAATAATTTGTTACAGAGATGGAGAAAAACTCATGAGAATGAAACATTTTTTTTTTAACAAGCAATCGCGCCATTTGTCCTAGAAGCACCCCTTAGAGATAACAAGGAAACGGAATAGAGGGAAAATGGTGGAAAAGAATCACGATAGATAAAGAGTGCTCCAGCATTCGTCTACCAACAGGGAAAAATCATGTAAAAAGCATAAGGTCGTATTGGGTGGTCGACGGAATCGAACACGGGATCTCCCGAAAGCGAGTATCTCAAGTTATCACGCAGCCACCAAACTGGGTGAGGTATGCATTTTCAGATCTCATGTGTTCCATTCAAGTGTCTTTCTCTATCTGTTCCTCAAGAAATAACAATTCTTAAAAAAGATTATGCCTTTATTTATATCATACTTATCCAGATAAACCTTAGGTATCTGCTTCCTTGTAAGCAGAAGGAGCAAACCTGACTACACCAGGCAAAAGTGACACTGAATCTTTTAAAAGGTGTCATCATGCGGTTTATATTGAAATTTGATGCTCTATGCATGACCAGAGATAAAGCTAAAGAACGGAGGAGGATCTTTTGTGTGAGAAAAGTTTAAGTATTTTAAAACTGAAACCAATAACAGGGAGTATTTCGGCTATCGTAACTTTGCGTGTTTTAACGCGATCCACATGTTTTGTGTAGTAACTTATCATCTATCTCTCACATTTAACTATCTATGCAAAGATCATTCAGAATGAATAGCACTTCAGAGGTTACTCTTAAAAAACTCAATACCTATATTCATTTTGTCATCTTTAATATACCATTAGTTATTTGTCATATTTAAAAACCATTAGTTATTTTCAAGACAATGAAACCTTTCGAAAATTTTGTCATGTAAAGAGTAGTTTGGGGTCCGGGGGTTTTCTTTAAAATCTTCGTGTCGTATCCTTGGAAAATGGTGAACTTAAAACTCAAGTTTGTTACGTAATGGACTTTTCGTTTTGAGTTATAGTATTCACAGTCACTCAAACACGCGGACCTTTTTATAATTTTAATCGTTCAGGGGGCCTCGAAACACATTTCAGGTAAAATTTTGACATCGAATTTTGTGTGGAATGGAATAGCTTCTCTACACACTATGCATATATTTATTACCTGTAAAGAAAGTGTTTATATATATTCAGAGCACCTGAAAATATGTTTTTTCGGTGAAATCCAGGTATATCATTTTTAGCCTTCTACCTACTTACTCTGCTCGAAATAGGGAACATAAACAGACGCATAGTCTTAAAGGAAAGTAAACAGAAGAGTAAATCGCAAATTGATTGCAAAAGGACTGTAAATGAGTTTACATTTTAAACAGGAACTTGTGTCAGCCTCTCGTGAACCTTAACATTTAATATTTATAATCTTGTTAAGACCATTAACTCAGTGCATCAGACACTCAGTATAAATGATAGTATAATTCAAATGCGAATACAAATGAGAAGGAAAAAGTGCTGAAGCATTCGGAAGTATAGAGCACAGAGTTGTTAGGCTCTCGTTTGATGGCTGAGGTCCTGTCTCACGGTAAGGAACTATGGTACTCAGAATAGTTCTTGGCGAGTGTGGGCCAGGTGCCTTCCGAAGCCATTACGACGTGCTCCACGACTGGGCAGATGGATGGAGTTGACGTGACACTGCGGAAAGCAACTTCTCTCTCTCTCTCACCCGTAATTACATTTCCCATCATCGGCGAATAAAACCGGAAGGTTTTTGCTTTCTGCCCTACCTATAATAAATAAGGAAATGATTGTATTCCACCCAAAATTTGATGTTGAGATTTCGAAAGGAATATATGTTTGAGGCTCCATGAAAACTAAGGATGTTAACAGCATAGCTCAAAATCGGATAAATATCAAATATGGAATTTAAGTTAATTTATATTACAAGAATGCGACGCGAAGAATTTTAAGAAAATACCCCCGCTGTAAGCTACCCATTAAATGGCAAGGCAAAGCATACTGAAACATAATGCCATAGCGGGGATTTGTACCTCAGATTTCCTGATCTCCGTCCAGTTGCTCAACCACTGAGCTGCCATGGCAACATGCCGATACAGGATTAAATTGTTTAGAGTAGCTGGTCAGAGACCAGGATATCTGTGATTCAAGTTACGGCTGGGACATTGAATTTGTCGCCCTCACTCTAACTTTCTAACGCCATTTATAGAAAAACATCCGTGTGTGTGCGTCCGTGTGTCCGAGTGTCTGAGTCCGATAACTCATAGGCGAAAAGTCAATAAAATACCAAACTTGGTATTTAAGTTTATTATCTTCCAAGAGCGTGAAATGAAGATTTTGAGGAAACTTCTCGAATCCAAAATTACTGTTTATATGGATAAATTTCGAACATATTTGTTCAGACAAAAAAAAAATCAGCTTTTATTAAAAATATTAAAGCCAAAAACACAAAAAGTTTCGAAGTATATATTAAATTCTAGTTTATTAATAATTATATTTCTAACGATTTTTATTAAAATGCTGCATGTTTAAGATATAAGCTCTGGAGCAGTTTCTTCGTTGATAAAGGCTTTCGGTAAGGATTTTGCCTTGCACCCGCACTGTTTAAAATTTTCCTACCCGATGCTTTAAAAAATTGCAGAAGCAAATGCGTCCTTATGGGTGTATAAATAAATTGTTTCGTATTTAGTTTCCTAATCGGCTTATCCTCCCCGTTTTTGTAGACCTGACACTCCCCTAGGACTTACAAGCCTAAGGGTCAGAAGCCTGTCCAGGAGCCAACGGCACGAAACCACAGAATGAAGAACCTGTTACGAGGGGTCGGCCCGTAGCCAGGCATGAATATGAGGAAGTGAGAGATATGAACTGAGAGCGATATTAATGAACGGAAAGATGATGGTGGAGCAATTGGTGGAATAAGTGGCGGGGGAAACCGGAGGACCCGGTGAAAACCCGCCCAGACACCGCTTCATCCACCACGAATCCCACATGCGGGCACTAAGGATTGGACCCTGGCCGCCTAGGTGGGAGGCGAGCGGTCTAACCACTCGCGCCGCCTGTATAAATAAATCATGAGGCATTAATACTCATTTGGAGATGATCAAATTATTTTTGCCGAAGATACATGGTGATTTGACCTATATGTTAAGAAAATTGCAAGAAGAATATTAGAAATTGGGGCCTGCAAACAAATCTTTCGAAGACTGAATATATTATGGTTGTTGGAAATGTTAGAGTGACATAGTGTTGGAAAATATATCTAACATAAAGTGTTATTAAACTTATAGATATCGTAATTTTCTTCCAGGAGTGATTCACGAAGATTTTATCGAGTTTCCCTCCGTCCCAAATTGCACATCACTTGTTAGAAAACTTACGAAAATGTTTGAAATGTTCATTTTCTCAAAAATGGCTCTAATGATTTTGATTAAAATACCACATGTTTAAGATATTAGCTGTCTAATAGTTTTATCATTGATAAAGACCTCAGGCAAAAATGTTGCCTTGCGCAAACTCACAAACACACACAATTTAAAATCCTCTTATCAGAGTCTTTAAAAACTAGGAGAAATAAATGCGACCCCATGGGTGCACATATAAATGACGAGGTGTTGCACACATTAGATCTTTCAGATGATCAAATTATTTTTTTTCCCAAAATGAAAGTGACACAAGCTATATGCTTAGAACATTGCAGGAAGTATATGGAAATTACGGCCTACAAATAAAATGTTCGAAGACTGACTATATGATTCTTGGAGATGTAGGAATGGATCTACCATCAAGTGCTGTAAAACTTATAAATATTTAGGAACAAAGCTATCGCCAAAGGAAGTAGAGAGACTGAAATTAAACACAGACTACAATAAAGAGAAGTCGCTATGAGACAATTACAGTCCATACTTTGGAACACAGCCATGCTAACGACATATTAAAATATTTTAGTACTGTATTACAGCAGCTTCGGAAATGAGTCTATGCTGTAAATAAAGTTTTGTATTCTTATCACGTGCAAATCAAAGTACACTTCTCAGTGAAGAATAGCACTACTGATTCTAATGTGCTCTGAAAAAGATTAAGAAACATAACTTTTAGGTGGACTTTTCTGGAAATGTATAAGCATTTGCTCGGGAAAAGCAAAGAAGAAAGCCTTTGCGATTTTAACCTCATTTTTTGTATAAACTCATTCTCCTAACTAGTTTATGGAAACACCAATTTCCTATAAGTATTCTAGTATGCATTATTCTTAAAACTCATACATGCATGAGATGAGTTCACAAGAATGGCGAAAATTCGTAAATATGATGTCCGAATTTAAACGTCTTTAGTTTCAGGAAATTTTTTTTTTAAAAAGCTTCCATTTATGACTATCTTTTATTGGAAGCTTGATATGCATGGACCGAATGTATTTCACTGTATATATATATATATATATATGTTTTAGGAACCCCTGAATAAAAAAAATTAGACAAGGAGCCGTCTATGTGTCAGTTTGTGTATGTGAACTGTGAACAGCTAACTCAAAACAAAAAGAGCGTTAAGTACTTACCAAATTTGATATTTAAGTTCAGCAACTTCCGAAAATGCAACGTAAAGATTTTGAGGAAAACTCCCACCCCCTTCAACTAACTTTTACATGAAATATTTTCGAGGAATTTTATATTCTTAAAAATGTAACGACGTTAATTGAAATATCATATGATAAATGAACTGTTATCTGGAATTTTCTGTGACTAGCCGCTGAAGTCATCTCCATTCCGGATGTCTTGCATTAGAGGTATATAAAACCTTACTGCACAAAACATTTAGATATTTCTTAAAACTCAAAACTTCTGTCAAAACCAAATATAATGATGATATAATAAGGATAGTAGATGTAAAGATTATAAGGTTTTGAGCTATAAATTGAATTGCAATTCATTTTGGGAAAAATCCTAAGAATCCAGATCCTTGTGGTAACCCCTAAAATTAGAAATATTTTATATTCTAATAATGAAATAAAAATAATCAATATTCCCTGAATTAAATTCGTTAATTAAAAAACTAGATATGTTTTTGTGGAGTTATATCTATCGGAAATATACTTTGTAACTGATTTAAAATTACCCCATAAAACATTTGACTATCGCTTTGCCTAGTACATACAAGGAAATGTGAAACAAAATCATTTATGCTAATCTTATCTCAAGTAGCATGAAGTAGATGAAAAAATGCGTTATTGTGATAATAGCTCGTTGCAGAACAGGCGAGAAAGTCGTGAAAGCGAACCGAACTTCAATTGATTCACAAAGCGACCAGCTTTTAAAAGATTTGATTATTGCTTTACCTCGTGTATTCCCTTATTTCTCTGCTACTTACACGGAGGCAAGTGATAAGACAAGATCATTTGTTATTTATAAATGAAACGTTTTAATACATTTGACATCAAGTTAAAAATATTGGTAATATTTGTAATCTGTGAAGGCCAAAAATAGTTGTGTGACAAGTTAAAAAAATATCTGATGTGTTCCATTCACACATCGTTCTCCAGGTGTCATTTATAAACTACTCTTACAAAAGATTATTCATTTATGCACATCATGCTAATCGGATAAACATTAGCAACATTTTCTTATTGCTTGCTTCCTTGTAAGTATAAGAGAGATAAGGCTAAAGTGATAATCAAACCTTTTAAAAGCTGGTCGCTATGTGATCAATTGAAGTTCGGTTGGCTTTACATGGCCCGTCTAAGAAAAAGTTAGATAGTTCAAAATTGAAACCATCAACAACGAATATCTCGAAAATAATAACGTATTTGACATAAATTATCTACATTTTTTGAACGTTTTTATCTATCTTTTACGGTTTAACCATTATGAAACAATTATGCAAAACTTATCGAAGAGAAAGAGATCTTGAAGAGCTATTTCGGGTAAATTCAAGATATACAACTTTATGTGTCATGTAAATATCTTTAATATATATATTATTTTGATCAAAATCATTAGATTTATTTATAAGAAAAACAAAATGTTCAAGTTTTTTGTTTTGTTTTTTGTTTTGTTTTTTTTATGTAAAGGATACTTTGTGGTGGGGTGAATTCTCTTGAAAATGTTCGTAACATAGGCTTGGAAGATACTAAGAATAAATTCTAGGTATGGTATTTAACGGTGTTTTCGTTTTTGAGCTATGCTATCTATGGACACACAAACGCTCCTTTTCTTAAAAATTATTTTTTCGGACTCAAGGGACCTCAAAAATATTTCCGGTTAAATCTCCAAATCGGAATTTTGGATGGGATACAATACCTTTTCTGGCTACTATAGACATTTATAGGTACATACATTGATCCTCATTTGCACAGTCAAATACGAATCTGACTTATGATTGGGTGCCTGAAACTGTTGATGTGAAGGTTTTGCCATTTATTGCAGGTGTGATAGTCAAGTCAGTTGCCTATCATCTTCCTGCAGAATCCCTTTATTTTGTTTCTCTTGTGATTGTGGTATTAAAGTACCCTTTCGGTATTTATCTGTTGATTGAGAACCACAAAAAGTAAAATAAAGTCCAAAAAACAAACAAAACTAAATAAAAACAATATGGTATGTTACAATCATGTACATATCTCTACATCTCTGTAACAAATTATTCTTTAAAAGCTTGTTATTCCATTTACTTCATACTAATGGAGATAAACATTAAACAGTAACATTGTAAGCAGATAGGAAAAAGGAAGTACACTACCCTAAAGCGATACCTTTTAAAACCTGGTTGCTATGCGATTGAAATTTGTTTCTTTGCATGGCCAGTGTGAGAAATTTTTAAATCTGAAACCAATAACAGGAATATCTCGGAAATGGTTAGCTTAGCAAAAAAAAAATGTATGACATAAATTGTGTGCTTTAAAGATATCTAAATTTTTTTGTGTAGTAAGCTCTTGTCTATTTCTTTACTGATTTTGCAAAAGCATCCAGAATGAAGCGGATTTCAGAGGCTACTCCTATAAAATTCAAACTATACATTTTATTTGTCTTGTAAATATATTTAATATGAGGTATTTTATCAAAATTAATTTTGAGATATTCAAAATTTTCGAAATTTATTACAAGCAAAGTGTAGTTTGGGGTGGTAGGATTTTTTTTTTTTCAAAATCTTTGGAATAAAGTTAGCATAAATACCAATTGGCATTTGGTATTTGGTATTTTAATTACAGTTACAGTGTTGAAACTCTCACGGACACACGTACCTTTTTCTAATTTTTTATACAGGGAACCCTAAAACGAGTATTTCCGCTGATACCTCTGTATCGAATTTTTGTATAGAGTGCAATACTTTCTCTGATTATGTACGTGCACAATATAGAGAAAGTAAACATGGCAGGTAACTGAAATTTTCCATAATCGCTAATAAATTTAGTAGAAATATAATTTGGTGTGAAAATTTGCAAGAGGTATGATACAAAAATGAAGGAAAAAATTAGTTTTAGTTGTCTATTTACGCAACTTATCCAAACATTACTATATTTTCATATAATATTTTTAGAAACAATTTGGACTTGAATTTTTACATAACGAGTACCTTTATTCTAGATTGGATTTAGCAGAAATATTTTTAATTTGAACAGCTCTCCCATTCCTTAGTGTTTGAATTATACTCGTTCAAATGGAGTATTGATATATTTATTTACAATAGTTAGAAGAGCGGCGTTTGAATCAGTGAAAACATGCGATCGGTTGATTTTCAATATTCTATCATATAGCTTGATTTAAAAAAAAAAATTCTACTTTAAATCCTTTGCTGAATATTTCTGTGTTATAATCTATTCAGCTGTAACTCTTGAATATGTATTCTTCGTAATTGGTTTTATTTGAATCTTCAGCTTTTCGTGAGCTCCCGATAAAGATGCCAATATCTTAAATATTGTTAGGATAGTTTTGTTTAACCATGTCACTATGTACGTCACTATGTCCAGCATCGGGATGTAAGTGGAAGAAATAAGGGAATGCGCTAGGCTAGCGATAGCCAACTTTTGAGAAAGTCAACAACATGTGAAACAATTGAAATTTGGTGCTCTCTGATTGCTAGGAGTAAACAAAAGAGAGTCAAATAAAATTATTTCCGTTTGAAAAAACGGCTTTTAACTGAAACCAATACTACGGATTACATCGGAAACCGTTATAGATATGAAGTGTATTGTGTGTTTTACATTTTTGTGCATTAAGTTTTTATGTATCTCTTACGGCTTACCAGTGACGCTAAAGTTATATAAAAGTCATCAAGAATGAAGAGGTCTTCTGAAAATGCAGAAAAATATATTAAGCATTTAATATTAAAAAAAAAACAAAAAAAAAACTTAAGAGTAATTTATGAGAAAATCAAAATTTCTACAAATGTCGTGTCCTTGGAATATACTGAACTTAAATACCAAGTTTCATATTTTACGAACTTTTGGTTTTTGAACTGTACTTTTCCACTGAGACACGCGCGCTGGGCGCGGTATTTAACTGAGCTTTCGTTTCTGAGTTCTACTTTTTGTTGAAACACGCACACTCGTGCGCGCGAAACTTTCCGGAGAAATCTCGGCAAATTTTTCAAGGGAATGCAATACCTTCCCTCCTACTATATACATTTTACTTAGTAGAGAAGGTAATAAACTACTATAGGTACTATAAAGTCAGTATAAGTTATTCCGGTGCGCATGAAACGTTAATATTCATGTACACGAGGGCCATTATTTATATTATTTCATCCTTGGCAACACTGATTGTTATAGGTGCCATCTAGAAAGTTTGACATTGTTGACCTTAACCTAATTTTGATATTTTGTCAATAGAGCGTTATTTATGTTGCTTACAGTGTTTAAAATTGTGTCTCGACGAAAAGATGGAATTAATTTCGTTCCTGTTATGAATCTTACATTTGACACAATTGAAAGGATGTTCCTGTCGATTGGTGCATTCAGATGCTCGGGAAATACAACGCTGGGCCTTCAAAAGACGTATATAAGATTGTACTGGTGACGAATCATAGATCTATGCGTAAAGAGCCGGAACGTAAACTACATCCGAGTGTATGGGTAATTCAAGATGAAAGGAATCCAACAAAAGTTGTTTGCACTCGAAGCACTTCGAAACAAATGGTCATTTGTTTTTTGTTTTTTTATTTTTCAGAAAAGCTGGTCATGCGGCATCAGTTCCTTTAGAGAAACGTAAAACGGTCTATTCTGAATAGTGCACAACCATTTGTTTTCTGGAAGTCCGGTGAAATAAGGAAAATAAACAAGTGTCATCGGATCGTTCTTCATAGAGATAATGCGAGCGCTCACACATCTCGTCTAGCAACCGAATATTTAAACACTCGACAACAAAAAAAGAAAAATCGAATTGATGACTCACCCGCCTTACAATCCAGATTTGACATCCACTGACTTCTTTTTATTCCCGAAAATGAAGAATAAAATGTTTGGTCAATGATTTTTGTCGGCAGAAGGAAACCATGTTTTCGAAATATCGAAAATGCTATAACAAATGGTTTGAACGCATCCAAAAGCGTATTGATCATAAAGGAGAATATTTCCAGAAACACTAGACATTTTCAGCGGCAAATTAATGTTTGTTTTTTTACTTTCTCTATGCGCACTATGTATAGTATATAGAGAAGGTATTGCACTCCACCCAAAAATCCGACACAGAGATTTCACCGGAAATATATGTTTTAGGGTACCCTGTATCCAAAAAAAAGCATTTTCAGAAAAAGGTCCGTGTGTGTATGTGTGTCTGTGAACACGATAACTCAAAAACGAAAAGTCGGTAAAATACCAAACTTGGTATTTAAGTTTAGTATCTTCCAGGGATGCAACACGAAGATTTCGAGAAAATTACCCCCACCCCCAACTACCCTTTACATAGAACTTTTTTCGACAATGTTGATTTTCTCAAAAATGGCTCTACGATTTTGATTAAAATTTCGAATATTAAAGATATTTACCTGACAAATAAAATGTATATCTTGAATTTTCTGGGAATAGCCTCTGAAGAGTAATTTATTCTGGATGAATTTTACTGAAATTTGAATAACTGCTAAACCGTAAGAGAGGATAAAAACTTACTGCACAAAAAATGTAGAGCACGTTAAAACACATAATTTATGTTATATACATTTTTTTCGCGGAGTTCGTCTTTTTTGAGACATTCCTTATTTTTGGCTTCTGCTATGAATAACATACATTTCTCATACAGGAATTTGTTAACTGCTGTCCATACAAACAAAGGAACTTCAGTGACATAGCACTTAGCTTTTGATTATCACTTTAACCTATCTTACTCCCTTATTTCATCTATACTTACAAGGAAGCAAGTAATATGGCTATTTCTGCTAATGTTTTACTGATTAGCATGAAGTAAATAGAAGTATAAGCTTTTTAAGAATAATTTGTTGCAGTGATATAGAGAAAGTCATGTGAATGGTACACATCAGATTTTTATTTGGTTCAAAATACTTTTGAATAGTGCTCTCGCACAAAGTGCTCTCTAACAAAGAAACAAACGCCATTCATGACCTGTTTGCAAAATTGTTAACGTGCAGAAGACGGAGTCTATTTCTTACGGTAAAAGTAACAATAAGAGAAAGACATAAATAGACATATCTAAGAACTAGTAGTCATGTAGAAGGCTTTAAGCCTCAATGAAACTCCGATAAAAATTAAATCTGAGTTACAAGGTAACCAGCAGCGTCAATTCCCAAGCTGATGATCCCATGAAGATAAACGTTTTGTAACCACCAATTACAGAAGACCTTGCAACTAGAGAGAAGAGCGCATTGGGTGCCCGAAGGGGTAGATTGTAGCAAACCGGCTACAGGGGTAATAAACGTCACTCCTATGGGGGTTAGAGGCAAGCGGAGAGCCCTGACAAGTATGAAATTGATGTGAAATATTTACCCACTTTTCATAACGAGTAAGAAAGGCTTTTCTTCTTTCTTTCTTTTCAGTGGACACAATAACTGCTCTACAACTACACACATTATAATGCCGCCTCGTTTTTCGAGAGGGTAGCTACCACCACCATTCACTCTCCTCTTTTTTTGTTCTCTTCTCTCTCTCTTTCTCCTAAGCCCCTTGTTAAATGTGACGCTCCTATTGACAAATCATTAGGCACGGACTCCCCACCCTTCTTATGATACATGACGAAGCTATGACAATAATGCTGTACCCATCATGCACTGCGCGGCGTGACCAGCTTGGACAAGCCGCCATGTTGGAATAAGCTAACCGCAGAGCGACAAAAGAATCGTTTCTTGTATTCATCTACAAATTCTTGAAAAAAAGGGACGCTTTTGTAGGACACTTGAGTTTCTGGGCCAAGAGAGAACGTGTTTGCAACACTTGTGAAGTGGTTTTGTTCAACATATTGTGACGGGGAAACATCGTAAAGTGTCAAACGTTTAGCACTTAAGGTTGCGAGAGAAACTGTTGTGCTACATTTTTAACTGTCGCTGCAAAAGAAAAACCGAAAATAGAAAGTTTACAATTCTAATCCAATATTCCATGCTTACGAGAAAATAGGCAAGAGTTGACATGTAGAGAATATTCTTATTTGAACCCTTCTTCAAGCAATGCATCGGTGAAATTTGGTAAAAAAACGTGAAACATTTCTGTTTGCATTTTTATTAATTCTATAACATGAACTTTAATGCTAAACCACTGAATTTAGTTAAAAACACTAAAGCCAACAATTAAACCAAAAAATAAATGTTTCTTAATTCAGTTTTACTTTCTCTACCAAATACTATGTACGTACTTAGTACCTACAGAACTCAATAAGGGCATAAACCTAGTAAGGGAATGTCAAATCTATGTGTAGTGTAAATGTACTTAGGGCATTTTACTTTCCATATGTCCATAGCTTATATGTTATTATTTTCCAAAGACAGTGTAAAATGGTTCAGAACAAAGAAGAAAATAATTAGAATCATGGCAGATCTCTCTACTAAAACTTGTTGTAATCCATATTTTGGATATTCTGTCTTCACCGAGTAACTGCACACATGAAACTCTTGTATATAATAAAGTTGACATAAGCTCATACAAAACTAATTCCGAAGTTCATGCAATTACCATTAAAAGTAAGTATAGTATTTGCAAGTACATACAGGATTAAACATCATAGAAATAGCTTCACGCATGCTGATTTACATCTATATAACAGTCTATTTGAATGCATAAAAATATTTAATTCCCACAATGATTTAAAACAATGTTATTAAACTTCTTAAAAGACTACAGTTTTTACAGTGTACATGAATTTTTAAATCTGTAATTATTCTATCATTGATCATCATACTTGATGTTAATTGTATATAATATACATCTGTTTTTACGTATCCTACAACATATGTATGTTTTAATAAGTGAAAAAGAAATGAATGAAATTATATTTAAACCAAAGTATCGATCCTAAGATTTCATGTGTGTTTTGAGAATTCCTACATCCAAAAAAAGTTAAAGAGGAAAGGTCTGTGTGAATGTGGGTACAGCATAACTTAAAAATGAAGTTGGTTAAAGCGCAAACTTGGTATTTAGTTTAGTTTATCCAAGGATTCGATATCCTCCTGATGTATATAAAAATCTGTTTAAAATTTTCGATTTTCTCAAAATAGCTCTAACAACTTTATTTAAAATGACTTATATTAAAGATATTTATATGAGAAAACTACATTCTGTTTCCTTGAGATAGCTTTCTAAAGTTCTCTTCGTACTAAATTCGATAGCTGATGATTTGTAAGGGAGAGACAACAATTTATGTGATATATATATTTGTGGAGCTGACGTGTGCGATATAGTCCTTATTATGGATTTTGATATTTCCATTAGTTAAAACTTTTCTCAAGTAGGAAGTTGTTTCTCGCTTTTTTATCCTTGTCATTCCTAGAGAACGGAATTTTAATTGCATCATATAGCACGGCTTTTAAAAGATTTGAGTGCCATTTTAGGATAATATATTCTCTTATCTAACTTCAACTTAGGACAAATTAAACAATAAAACAATTTCTACTAATGTTTGTCTCCCTTCTACTAAGAATAAATCAAATTAAAAACAATTTTTGCTAATATTTATCTTCCTTCAACTTAGAATAAACTAAATAGTAAATCAATTTTGCTAATGTTTATCTCCCTTCTACTTAGAATAAACTAAATAATAACTTAAGTTTGCTAATGTTTATCTACCTTCTACTTAGAATTAACTAAATAATAAAACACTTTGCTATTGTTTATCTTCCTTTCACATAGAATTAACTAATAATAAAGCAATTTCCGCTAATGTTAATCTTCTTTCTACTTAGAATAAACTAATAAAACAATTTATGCCAATGTTTATCTTCCTTCTAATTATAATTAACTAAATAATAAAATAATTTATGCTACTGTTTATCTCCTTTCTATTTAGAATAAACTAATAATAAAACAATTTCTGCTTATGTTTATTTAGATATACATGAAATAGAGGGAACAAGCTTTTCTAAGAATAATTTCTTATAGACCACAAATTATGTTGGAGAAAATCATGCGAATCGAGCGCATCACATTTTATTAATCAGCACTGCTTCGAAAAGTTAGTTTGCAATATCGATCTTAAAATAAATTAAAGCTTAGTCATTAATTAAATTGTCATCTTCGTTTTGCTTAAATGTTATCCTTATACAAGGTAATCTATGTTAGTCGTTAACAAAATCGTTATAATTTCAACTACTTTCATACCGAGTTTCTCAACGAGGTAGTTGAAATTAACTACTTTGTATTGCGAGTCGTTGACAATGTCGCTAAGTTTCCTGTAGTTACGAGAAACGTTTACATACCTGGAAAGAGTAATCGATTATTAGCTTGCTATACATTCGCCATTTATTTTGTATACCGTGTAGCCAAAGTATGTGCTGAAAAACGGTTAACTGCAGTTCAATTTTGAAACCAGCTCTGTCAAATAAACTAAACTAAACATAATTATTATTGCCTAGAACATTCGACAAAAATAGTTATAAAGCTTAAAACGGAAAAAATGTCGGTTTTTGAAAGAAACATATGGACAAAAAGGATGAAGTTTTGCAATGAAATTTCTTCGCGTGCTACCACTGTGTATGTGTACGAGAGCTTCAAAATTAAAAACCCAAAATAAACATTTTGAACAAACTCACACCAGCGGTGCACAAGAGCCGTTGCACCATGGCAGGCAACCGTCGAGGAGCAATTCTTTCCTCCTCCTGTCACTCCACAACCCCAAAACTCACTCGCCATCCTGCAAAAACCCACAATCCCGCCAGAACATGGTTAAGTTCTCTCCGAGAACAGGGACACGTCTACCACACCTCGGGCTGCCCTCAGCCTGCCAATTGCTCTGGGTCTGGGAATCAGTTTTTGAAAATTGAGCGGAAGCGAAGTTCCAAAACTAGCCAGGAGCAGTACAGAATATATTTAGATTATCTAAATACTCGTCAAGTACTGCGAAGTGGGCGCTTGACACCACAAATGGAGCCGAATGATATGGAACGATTGAACAGCTGCGGCAATGGGCCCCAAAAGAATGTGAAAGGGTAGAAGCATGTAAGTATACGATAGTATGATCTATTTATCATTTAGTTACAGATAAAAGTTAGTTTTAGAATTTTCATAAGCATTGTAGGCCATAACTAAGTTTCGCCATTTTTAAGAATGTAGGTTATGTTTAAATTCCCTATGGATTCAACAATCACTAAATTCAACTAAAAATGGATAGATTCCCATCTGGTTTATAATATTTTGCGAGTAACTGCCTATAGTGTTGCGATGTGACTTGCTTATTTATACACATGTGTGTTATCATTATTTCCTTGGAATATGAGAGATTCTGGGAGACAAATTCCAGAATATTGGCAATCTGAAATTGCATATAATTCATCACACCTTTTGCCTGAATTTCTTGTCAATCCTTTTAAGTAGGTTTTATTTAATACTATGTAGGAAAAGATGTTGGGAAAGTTTGTTACATAAGTTTCTGCTAAATATTATGAGCTGTTATTTTACATAATTACAGCAATTGTTTATTTTGAATTTCTGTCTTTATAGCAACCCTGCTGGCCATAATTGAAGTTTATAAGAAACAGCCTGCTACTGTATGACACCTCTCATATTTTAGATCTTCACGGATAGGAGGAGTTTAGTGAAAAAGTGTAGGCTGTTTGAAGCAGAGATGAGAAGAACTTAGCTGTATTATTTGAAGGGAGAGAGCTGATTGTTGACAAACAGTGTAACAGTTTAGTCTTTTTTTACTTCAAAATATCTCTGTAGCACCAACTATTGACTTTAAACAAAGGAAAAAACACTTATATGTTTATTGTCCAATTTGAGTTTTAGAATCATAAAATCTATATTTTGGTGAGCATAACATTTAAGTAATTTGTGTATCATGAAATTTAAATTTTTACAAATGTTCTTCCTTTATATGGAATTTCTGCACTACCTCTAAATGGAATTTGGATATTTTCGTATAGCTGAATTAATGTACCTCTTAATTCAGCACCAGAAAGTTTGCTAAAGATAACCAAAATGAATTGTTTGGAATGATTCCATTTTTAAACACAGTTGAAATCTTGATCTTAAAGGTGAGAATTTGAAATAAATGCCCTTTACCAGCTAAAGTCATATGAACTTCATTAATAATTTTTGTTTTAAAAATTCACGAAGTACTGTTTAATTTTTCTGATGATTTGCGATTGTAATGGCACCATAAATTACAATGACTTGTAAACTATAAAGAAATAGTCAAAACTTTATTGAATAAGAAATACTGATCTCATTATAAGCCCCAGTTCAAGTCAATTTTCATTCTGTTGAATTAACTTATTTCTGAGAAATTCCTTGTTATTATTGTTGAATTTTCCAATACAAACTTTTTTCAATGAGGAACTGCATTGTTTAACAAACTCCCCTTCGCCGTGAAGGAATATGTAGCATCCTCTCATTTGTAGTCTATGCATATCAATATTTTTAAATATAATAATTAAAGAATTTTAAAACAGTATGAATAATGAAGTAGAGTATATAAAATAATATTTATGACATAACCGCTTTTGTTATCCATCCTTATATATTTATTACATACAGAGTAACACCATACTACCTCAGCATGAAATAAAAACAGACAATAAAATTTTGCACTCAGAGCAATTAATACTTGCTCATACAGAATAGGCTGAGTCAATTTTCAGAATTGTAACTCATACATATTTTCCTCAATAAAATACAGAGTTAAAAACTAGAAGTATAAGAATTTGAATTAAGACTGCATCACCTACTGTCAACACTTATACAATATTGCTGTGTAAATGAATTTAGTGTGGTTTATTAGAAGTCTAACATGTGGTAAGCTCTTTCTGAGTTCACTTCTTATATCTTTGTCAGCTGATCAAATTGGTTTCAAGCATGTAATGGCATCAGTTCTCAGCATCAGTGCATATGCCTGAAGAGTGGTGCTTGTAGAAATAGAGTACTGTTTGATAAAGAAAAGTGATTCTTTGTACATTTTGATTTTCTACTTTACTAACCGTTTCTTAATTAACCCAATGAAGATAAACAGTGTAACACAAATAGAAAATATGTATAATCTAAAAAACTGTAAAATATTTGTGTTAAATACAGAAATTGTTTCTGTGTTAAAGTTTGTTAAGCAAAATATTGCCTGATGACTCTTGCTCTCACTTGCCTGCCCTCTAAGAGCAAATGTTCTTCACCAGCAACTGGAAAAAATAAACTGTATAAAATGTTATTATTATTATTATTATTATTATTATTATCACAATACTAAAGTGTATTTGTGATGTACAGTATTTAGGAATATAAATACAAATAAAAGGTGTTCCTAACTGGATATAATTTTTTTTATTTAACATGCATGCATTTCCAATTTCACCATCTTCATATACTGCATCATCCCAAGGAATATTTCTGTTAAGAAGAAAATTGTGCCAGGCAGCACAGGGATTGATTACAGAAACTGCCATGGGTGGAGCATAGTGTGGAACTCTGTCTTTCAGGAGGCATCTGAATCTGCCTTTGAGTACACCAATGCAACGCTCCACAAAGTTTCTTGTCCTGCACAAGCTGCTGTTACAAGTAACGTTCCTCTGGTGACCTAGATTCAGCTTGCAGTACAGGAGTTAGCAGCCGTGGCTGAGATGGATAACCAGAGTCACCTTAAACAATATTTTAAAATTTTTATACAGAAAATAAACAATAAATATTTATTGAACCTGTGTTCGTACCTAATATTTGAGAACAGTAATGCTTACCGATAAACCAAGAACTTTCATGGGTTCTGTATTTCTCCTCCAGGCGATATTTTATTCTGCTCATTGTCCAAACTGCTGCGTCATGGACTGAGCCAGGATAATGTGCATTCATTGATAATATTCTTAAATGTGTATCACAGATCTGAAAACATTAAAAAAGTCATCTGTGTTATTCACTTGATAGAAATTGCTCATCTGCCAAATGTTATAGAGATGAAATAAACAGCACTTATTTGTATTTCTCTGTATGAAAGCTAATAAAAATGACAATAAAATTACATTTCTACAGCTTAAGCACAAAATCTGTATTTGAAATAATAGTGTTTTATATTCTCTAAGAAAAAATAAAAGTAGTATATGATATATAAGGCAGAAAATTACTTGGTAAACCAATTCACTTGGGGTACAAGTCTGTCAATCAGCTCGCGAGCCACTTCCTTGGAAAACCGAAACAGTGTTTTAGAATTCCAGTCTGGCATGGAAAATGGGTCACTGTCGTCCCTTAGAGATCTCTGTATACTTCTGTACCGTAATCTGTAAAGAATATTATCCACATTAAACAGTATACTCATTAAAACACTTACATTCTAAATTTGGCAAAGGTTAGGTTATATTTTTTTGCTTAATATTCCAATTCTACAAACGTAGGTAAGAAACCTGTTATTTGATTGCAACAATTCGCTCGATAAATTCCATTTTTCTATTGTAACTTAAGTTCTTACCTCAATTCATGCTCCTCTTCTCTCTCAAACTCATCAAAAAGCATTACTAGCACAGCATCCATGTTGAAAAACTTGCACCAGGTGCTTAACGATCTCTTAACGGCAGCTCCTGACCGGTAGTTACGATTTAACTATCATTACGTCACATAGCAATATCGTTGAGAGTTAGAAAGTAAGGTTCGGCCCGTAACTAGTAGTTACAGCTCTTAGTTACTAGTTAGCCGTAACGATAAGCTTAGAAAATAACCCTGAATATCACCTTAATACAAGGATACACTAATACGTATTCTGCGGATTAAAATAATTATGAATTTGCATAAATAGTTTCACTACACATTACGTTACAGTACAAGGAGGTTAGAGAAAGTCTTTTGATAGTCTAATGTTTAAAAGATAATCGGTATTTGCTGGCATTAAAATTCCTTACTCTTTCTATGGTAGGGCCAAAACAATTAAATAGCGACAGCACTTTTAGAAAGTGACAGTGGTGAAAAATTCAAATCAATATAAACGGAAGTAACTGATATAAAATAAAGTCTTAAATAAATTCAGATTTTTGAGACGTCTACGTATTTTGTGTGTACTTTTTTTTTTTTACATGTTTTACGTTTTATTTGTTATACAACATTTCTTCCCATTGAAGAAGACTTCACTGACTATTTGGAATAAAAATTATTTTATCGTGTAAATATCTTGAATTTATAGTATTTTAGTTCAAAAAGCAGAGCCATTTTTAATAAATAACGAAATAATTTCCTTGTGAATGGTAATTTTGGTTGAGGGAATCTTTGTGTTGTAGGTATCTTTAGAAGATAGCTTAAATACCAAGTTTGGTAATTTTCGGATCTTTCGTTTATCAGTAATGCTGCTCTCTCTCTCTCACACACACACATTCACACACACACACTCACACACACACACTCTAGTGAAATAAAGGTGTTTAACTGTTAGTAAGTAATAGAGAAAGCATATTATAAGCATTTTCTGAAATAAGGTAAGAATACAGAACGTCGTTTTCAATGTGTATACGAATCCGTAATGCATTAATGAATTAGATCATTTTTGGATTGAGGCCGGTAAAAAGAAAATAATTACATATATATTTAATCGCATATATTAATTATGTAAAAGTCAACACATTGTATTAATATTTGCCAAACTTAAGAGTGAAAATTAGGAGATTAATAGTGCTGAAAGTTGGTTGATTTTAGAAATGTTGTCACGCAGCGCTGCGATCGTGTGTGTTCACATGTGTGTGCGGAGTTCTTTAGAGTATGTATTTACTATCCCTAGAGGCTATTTTGGTACAAATTGATCGCATTGATGTATCACCATGTTGAATTTAACATGCTTAAGGCAGTGTAATGGATCGCCGCATTCTTTCCTGTATCCAGATACGAAACCCCGGAACATTCATTGTTCCTAACAACCTGGTGTGCCGCGGGATATTTAGCTTGGTACCAATTGATTTGTGTTTTAAAGCTAAATTACATGTATCTCCTGTTTATATATCCAATACTTTCAGAAAAGTTATGTTGATACAAACGCCTACAAATTAGTTTAACAGCCAGTTAAAGCGATCTTTGTTACTGAATGTTACACATTAACTTTCTTAATGATTCGTTTACTCTGTTATTATCGCACATTAAGGACGCTAGGATAACACCTTCTTATATCAGTCATTAATTTAAATACTATAAAGCGCCACTATGAATTAAAAACATCTGATGTGTTCTATTCACGTGACTTTCTCTACATCTCTGTAACAAATTATTGTTAGAAAGCTTATGCTTCTATTTACTTCATGCTTATCCACAAAACATTAGTAGAATTAGTCTTACTTCTTTGTAAGCAGAAGCGAAATAAGAGTACACTAGGTTAAAGAGACAGTCTAAACCTCGTTGCTTTATGACTGAATTCCTTTATTTGTATGGACACGAGTTCACAACTTTCTGTGTGATAAAAGTAGAAGTTTTTCAAAGCTGAAACCAAAAACAAGGAATATCTTGAAAACGATGAACTCCACAAGAAAATGTATGCAACGTAAATTTTGTATTTTAATGTGCTCTACATTTCTGTGTGGTAAGTTATTTTCTCTCTTATGGTTGAGCATTTAAGCAAAATTCCGTAACATTTATCCAGAATAAAGTAACCTTCAGAGACTATTCCCAAAAAATTCAAGATACAAATTTTATTTTTGGGACAAATATCTTTAATATATGAAATTTTAATCAAAATCGTTTGAGCCATTTTGAGGAAATAAAAATTTTCGAAAAAATGTCCATGTAAAGGGTAGTTGGGGGGATCTTCTTGAAAATCTTTCTGTCGCTTGCTTGGAAGATACCAAATCTAAACACCAATTTTGGTTTTTAACGATTTTTTCGTTTTTGGGCTATGCTGCTCACAGACACACACACATACACACAGACAGATACACACACACACGGACATGTTTCTAAACTTTTTTTTATTCAGGGGGTCTCAAAACATATATTTCCGGTGAAATCTCGGTATCGAATTTTTGGGTGAAATACAATACATTCTCTATACACTATGTACATAGTACGTATAGAGGAAGTAAAAATGAATATGTTCCATTCAAATAACTTTCTCTACTGTTCTGCACACAACTATATTTACAATATAATTCTTTTACTTTCTTTATGTTAATCAAAATTAATCGAATAAACTTACCAGGAACGATCTTATTACTTAGTCACTTATAAGTAAAAGAGATATAAGGGAATATTCTAGGCTAAACCGACAGTCAGATCATCTAAAGGCTGTCACTGTGCGATTGATATTGAAATTAAATTCTCTTTGCACGGCCAGGAGTGAAATAAAAGAAAAACGGATTGCGACTTCCTTTGAGAAAAGTTGCAATTGACATTGAAATTCGGTTCTTAATGCATGGCCAGGAGTAAAACAAAAGAATAACCGAGGTGTTCTTGTTCGAGAAAAGTATAAGTATTTTAAAGTTGAATCTCGAAAAGGTTATTGCCACAAATGCACAGGACATAAATTGTGTGTAGTGACGATATCTGTTTTTTGTGTGCAGTAAGTTATTTTGTATCTCTAGAGGACATTTCCAGAAAATTCAGAGTATTTTATTTCACATGTAATGTCTTAAAAGTGCGATATTTTAATAAAAATTGATAGTCCTTTTTGAGAAAATCAACATTTTTTAAATGTTTCCATGTAAAGGCTAGTTTGTGAAGGGGGGTTACTTGAAAATCTTCGATCACATGGTTGAAAGATGCTGAACTTAAATATTAATTTTGGTATTTAGCCGACTTCTTGTATTTGAATTACACTGTTCAGAACACCCACACTCACACATACGGTTTCTAAAAATGTATTATTTTTTTCAGGAGGCCTTAAAAACTGAATTTCCAGCAAAATCTGGTACCGAATTTTGGATGTAAAGCAATACTTCTTCTATACATAAGGTGTGTAGCAAGTAGTGCCACGTAATTTTCATTCAAAATGGCAGAAGCATTCTATTGCTTATAAATTCACTTATCGTTTTCCACTTGAACACCTCTTTATAAACTATAAACAATATGAACGAACATTTACACCTTTCGAACACCAATCCAATACATTTCAACGTGATGACTCGCCAAATCTAAACATAAGTCCCATCGTTCTCTATAGTTCGAAACACCCTTGCATACATATCGGGCTTTTTCTGTTCCGCAGCAGCATAAATGTGGTTTTTCAATTATTTAAGACCATTGATTTTCACATTATGCACCTTAAACGTAATAAAGGTGAACACCCCATTTGAGCCAAATCGGGTGAAGGGGGATCCCAAAGACTTGGCGATCCACGATCAATCCATTATGGCAAAATGTGGAGGTGCTCCGTCTCGTTGGTAGATTACGGAATCCAATATTCCATCTTGTTTCAACTGTGGCTCCAAAATCTTTTGCATTAAGTCGCGGTAGGTGATACGTCATTCCACGTAGTCAGTAGGAAATAACAGCTGTTCTTTCTTTTATTGGCTTTAAATTATCTGCAAAAAATAAAAAAATATTTAGTCATAATGAAATTACTTTGAACTCTGCATTAAAGATAAGTTTGAGGTGCTTGCTGTAAATAAAACTCTTAATCACGTGATTTTTGCGACTTTAAACCTAATCACATTTACAGTATCAACTAATATTTATTTTTTGGGGTGCTGAAAACCCTTATTTATCTCACCTTTAAAAAAGTAGGGTTAGATCGTTTTTACACATATGCCATCATTTCTTTTCTACTCTATATGACTAAGAACGAAACGAAAGAATAGAAATTTAGGGTTGAAATTTGCATGAATGGTATTAAAATGTTTAATCAGTAACAACAATGTAACTAAGAAATGTTTCCGGGCTGTTTTGCCGTGGTCTTAGTTACAATGACTCCGGCCGTGAAAGCCTACGTTCTCTCAGTAACAACAATATTTCGGAAATATTTAATGCCACAAAAATTATTTGACATAAATATTGCGTCTGTGAACAAGATGACTAAAAAAATTGGTAATTCAGTAATCTTCAAAGGTTGCGACATGAAGATTTTGAGGAAAATCCTCCCATCACTAGCTATCCTTTACAGGAAAACCATTTCGAGGAAAAATTATTTTCTCAAAAATGACTAACAATTTTGTTTAAAATACTTATATTCAAGATATTTACGTAACAAATAATGTACATCTTGAATTTTCTGAGAATAGCCTCTGAAGACCTCTTCATTCATGAATGACTTTGCATAACTGGTAAACCGTAAGAAGTAGACAATACTTATTAAAAATGAAGATCACGTTAAAACACACGATTATGTCATATACATTTTTTTCTTATAGTTACCCATTTCCGAGATGTTTGATGTTATTGGTTTCACTTTTAACATATTTAAAACTTTATCAATTACCAATAATCCAAAGAAATTAATTTTAATCTTAAAGATTTGATTATCGCTTTACCGTAGGGTGTTCCCAAATTGTCCTTCTACTTACAAGAAAGTAAGCAATAAGATCTCGATTAACATGAAGTAAATAGAATAGTAAGCTTTTAACAACTATTTGTTCAGAGATGTAGAGAAATTCATGTGAATGAAACACACCACATTTTTGTGGTAGGGTTTTGTATGCTACTTCCGGTTTACCAACTATACAGAATTGGTTCTGAGTAAATAGGACTTCAAGTTAGAAATATACATTGTGTTATTTTTGAAACTATCTTAAATATGTGCCATTGTAATCCAAATGGTTAGAACTATTTTTGAGAAAATACATGAACAAAAATGCTCCAATGCTGGGGAAGGGAATTTACTTGAAAATATTCGTGTCGTAATTTTTAATATGCTCTACTTAAATACAAAGTTTCTGTTAATCAGGCTTTCATTTTTGAGATATACTGTTCATCGACACACAGACTATTTTTTCTAAAATTTCTCTTCTTTTTTCGAAAGAATAAAATAAGCCCTCTACTTAATGTAATTAAGTAGAACAAAGTAATCGTTAAGCAAATATACTTAACCGAAAGAATACGCTGCTGTTTTAAGTTTTGCATATTCTGAGGATCTAGATCTTGTACTGATTTAATAAACAAAGGTTGATAAACGCAGAATAAAAGTTTTGTCACTCTAGAGAAGTAATAATGTAGTATGCTTATGTGAGAAATGTCACCGAAAATATTCTCCAATGTCCTCAATTTGTGTTTTAAGAAAGATTGAAAACCAAAAAGGAATGGGCTTGTATTCACTCCTGTGTTACCAGGTACCACTGCATACACCACCCTCATCCATGTAAATATTAGTTCATGGTCAGAGAGCAGTATTGGAATTAGTACGCTAAATCCTTCTAGTTGCACTTTCTTCACATTTGTGCTATAATAAAAAAAAAAAATTCGATGTGTTCCATTCACTGATTTTCTCTACCCGTTCGGAAAACAAACACCTCTTACAAAAGATGATTCTCTTATCTACATTAAAATAATCGAGATGAACATTAGGGGAAATTTTCTTATTTCTTGCTTCCTTACAAGTTCAAGGGAAGTAAGGGAATACACTAGGGTAAAGCGATAGTCAAATCTCTAAGTCTATGTGAACAATTGAAGTTTGGTTCTCTTTGCATGACCTGGAGTAAAACAAGATAGGGATGAAACAAGAAATGACTTCCCGTTTGAGATAAGTTTAAGTCTTTAACATTTAAACCAATAACAAGGAATATCTACAAATTGATTAATTCTACAACAAATTTATATGCCACAAATTGTGTTTTTAATTTTGTGAGCTCCTGTTCAGTAGTCTTTTGTCTATCTTTCTACGGTTAACCAGTTAAAAAAGTCGTGCAAAAGTCATCCTGAATGAAGGCTATTGCCGAAAGACTATTTCCAAAACATTAAAGAACTATATATATCTTTAATAACGATATTTTAATAAAAATCTTTAGAACCATTTTTTGAGAAATTCAAAACCTTCAAACATTTTTTTTTCATGAAAAGGATAGTTCGGCGTGAGGGACTTTGTTGAAAATCTTGCTATTGCATTCCTTGGAATCAGGGGGCCTCAAAATAAATAATTCAGGTGAAATCTTATTTAAATATTTTGGGTGTAATAAACAGTTTCTCTACCTACTATGTGCATAGTACGTGTAGAAAAAATAACACTTGACTTTCTCTAACAGAGATTTTGTTAAAATTATACCATAATTTCTAAATATTTCCTTTTTCCCCTGTTACTTGTGAAATTACATGACAGCATACTCCAAATCGTGGGGGAACTAAAATGTAAACTTAAGGATAACAAAAAAGCAAAATAAATGTTGATTATGCATAAAAGTGTTTTATATGGTTTCTACAAACTCTTTTCGTAATAGCTTATTCTAACTGGATGCAGTTGTTTTTGCAGATGGATTACAACACTGAGACCATAATTTTAATAAACCTGAAAATAAATGACATGAAAATAAGCAGTAAAAAAAAAAAACAAATAACATATGTGCTTCTGTGCAATATACACTTTACCTAGCAAACCTAGAAACACTACTAGAAACTAACAAAATAATTGAAGTATTAATTAATTTTATATGTCTTGGATCATCCTTTTTCAATGAAATAGACATTTCCTGTAAAACTTCTAAATACATAGAAATTCGCTTATACAAGACCTTAGATGCACCTATACTTTGTTACGGAGGTGAAGCATGGTTATTTAGGAAAAACACGAAAATAGAATAACAGCTAATAAAATGAAATTAATGAGATAAACAAAGAATATAGCAAATAGGATGATAAACGCATTGAATACGTAATGAAGCCATTACAATTGAAATCTATTATTGTTGAGATAAAATGCCACCAGAAAAATGGATATATCTATATGGGATATAAAATTTCAAAAGCAGTGTTTCACTAACGTCCAAAACGGATGAGTCATATAGCTTGCCCAAAGAAGCTCTGGGTTGAAAATTCAACTGATACCGTGAGATTGTACAGGCAATAAAGTCTTATACTTGAAGGGAAGAAGAATTAAATTGAATTACACTTTTGTTTACAAGTACAACAAGAATAACTATTTAAGTGTTGTAAATCTGGTTGCTATATGCTGGCCTTGAAACCCCATGCTTTTTTCACGATATCGCGAGAAGAGATTGAAGGTTGGCAGTAAATACTTCAAGAAATGAATTGAAATATAGAAAAAAAAAATAATTTATTGAAAAATTAAACCAACAGCAACGGATATCTCGGAAATTGCTCTTATCAATAAAAATATATTTAAAAGAACGCGTGTTTTAAAGAGCTTTACAGTTTTGTGCATTACATTTTTTTCTATATTTTACCAGCTTGGTACACAACATTCCTTACGAATGAATTTTTTTTTGTTTTATATTTGTCATGTAAGTGTCTTATATATTCGCTTCGTAATTGGCTTACCCTCCTCGTATTTCTAGGACTAACAACCCTCTAGAACTTATAAGCCAATGCCTATGGGTTAGAAGCCAGTCGGGGAGCCAATGGCACGAAACCGCAGAATGGAGAACCTGTTACGAGGGATCGGCCCTTAGCCAGGCTTGAACATGAACTGGATGATACGAAATGCAGGCATAATTTAAGATTGGTAAGTGATGATCGAGCAATTGGTGTAATGAGTGGCGGGGGAAACAGGAGGACCCGGAGAAAACCCGCCCAGACGCCACTTCGTCCACCACAAATCCAACATGCGGGTGCTTGGGATCGAATCCGGGCCACCTAGATGGAAGGCGAGGAGCCACCCTATGTCTTAAATATACGGCTTATTAATAAAAAATTTTTTTTGAAGAAATAGAACAAAATAAAAGAGTTTTTAACTTAAGGATATTTGAATAGGGGAATTCCCTTGAAATATTTGCTATTGCATCTTTGAGAGCGATAATGAACTTAGAATTCAAGTTATTAATTCTATTTAATGTAATAGACTATTATATATCTTATAATAAAAGAAATTCTATTCCTTCAACTAAAGTAGGAATAATCCTTTTTATTATTTCAGAAGTATTTTTCTTCGTTTCATTTTTTTGAACATTTTATCACAGAAGACTTGCCCCTGCTATTGATATTGGATCACTTTGACCTCCTTTAAGAATTATTCCTTTTAATGCCTTGCAGGTTCCCTTAGGAGAATCAAAATCTTAAGGATATATATCCTCTAATTAAACATATACAAATTGTTTGTAAAAATAGAATTGTATTTATTCTACGGATGGTTTTTGAGTTATCTGTTCACACACATAATACAAGTACATGAATATTGTTCTAAATATGTATTTATTCAGATGCTCTCAAAACGTTTATGTATTGCCGGCGAAATCTTTATATGAATTTTTGGACATTATTTACGTGCTAAAGAAAGTAAAAGGAACAAAAGCAGACATTTCTGGTTTGGATACGGCCGTTTTTTTTCTTCCATCAGTGTTTTAAAATAAGCTGTCTGTGGACGTTACAATGCTTATATTCTGCTGAATTCTAGTGTCAGTAGTAGACAATTATTCTACATAACTAAAAGTGTTAGTACTAATGTTCACTAACACTTTATTGAATAGAAAGCTCTGAAAGCTTTTCTTTACTGTTCTTCTCACAACACTGCTGTTAGCAACAATCCCGGTACTAACAGTGAAGCAACAGAAAACAATACGAAACCAATATAAACAGTTCAGTAGTCACTCCAAATCCGGTTGCACTGCTGAGTGATTTATGGGAGCATGAAAATACTGTAAACATGAATGATGGCGATAGCGTCGGTCATAACATCCGGGTTAAAATTATAAAATCACCACCGATATACGTGAGCATCAGTAACATAAATGCAGTTTTCCAAGCTATAAACAAGGAAGCCGCAACCAATTTACACCATTATTGCAAATCAGAAAGTTAATTTTGTTTTGAAACAGTGGAAGGTTACAGAAACGCCATTACCTATTTTGCAACAAATGAGCACTACACTTAATAAACCAAACAAGATCTTAGTTTTGTGTATCCGAGGTCATCTTACTGTGATACAGAAACTGCAACGAAGTCCCATTATTATGTTTTTCATCAATTACAGAAATCCACTGCCATTGTTTTTCGTTGTTCTAAAACCAACACTTATAATGAAGAAATGTATGAATTGAAAAGGTTGTATCATGCAGTTGTCACGATAGAACCCTTAAGGTGATGCATTTATGAAATTTAACCAACCATTTTGAAAAATTAAAAAACTATTTTTATTCATAATAAAATATATATATATATATACTCTTTAAGAAACCATATCAAATTCCCCTCTTGAGGCACTTTAACTATCAATTAATTTAAAACGGGAAGACGCAGGTTTAATAATTTTCACTCCCAAATTTATATCTTGTTTACTCGCAAACCTTTTTCCAAGACTTTTCCATATCCAAAATGCTCCACACAATGCAAGCTTCTTACTAATTTGTTTCAAAAATGTTATACTGACTCTCAAACGCACATTAAAAAATGGTCATTTAGATTTTTATATAACACTAAATTATTAAATGTTGAAAAATCAGTAGTTTTGGAGACTATGGAGGTAAATTGTTTTATTGCATAATATAAAATATCTGATGTGTTCACTTTCTATAGCTGATCCATATACAAACCATTCGTAGCTTTTATCTACATCATGCTATTTGATATAAACATTAGCAGAAATTGATTAATTACTTACTTTCTTGTAAGCAGAAGGGAAATAAAGGAACACACTAGGCTAAAGAGATAATCAAATATTTTAAAAGCCAGTCGCTATATTTAACAATTGAGGTTCGGTTTACTTAGCTCGGTCCATTTGAGAAAAAAATTAAGCTAGTTTAAAATTTAAAACAATAACAATGAAAATTTTTAAAATGTTCAACTCTACAAGAACAACGCATATGGCAAATTGTGTTTTAACGAGATCTATATTTTTGTGTGGCCAGTTTTGCCTGTCTCTTACGGGTTAACTGTATGCAAAATGCTGAAAAATTCATCAGAATAAGAAGATCTTCAAAGGCTGTTCCCAGAAGAATCAAAATTTAGATTTTATTTGTGATGTAAATATCTTTAATATACAGCATTTTAATCTAAATTGTTAGAGCCATCTTTGAGTAAACTGAATTTTCAAAAAATTGTCCATGTAAGGGTAGTTTGAGTAGGAGGCATTTTTTTTAAATCTTCGTGTCTCGTCCTTGGAAGATAGTTAACTTAAATGCCAAGTTTGGTATTTAACGGTCTTTTCGTTTTTGAAGTATGCTCTTCACAGACACAAACAGACAACACACTCACGGACCTTTTTCTAAAATGCTTTACGGACTCAGGGGAAAACATATTTCCTGTAAAATCTTGATTTAGAATATTTGGGTGTAATACAGTTCCTCCTCTAGCTTCTACGTAATATATATACATACGTACTAGAGAAAGTAAAAATGTGGATAGCTTCAAAAATGCATCATGTAGCTTATTTATAACAACAATGAATTTAGAAAATAGTAAATGAGTACCTAAATAACCAATCAAGTTATAATGTTGATACACGACAAAAATATCACTTATTGTGCATAATAACTCGTATAAAGTTCAATAACATATCTTAAATGCTGTGGATTTTCCAAATTTTATCTTGAGGCAAGATGCTGTGGTTAGCAGTGCTAACATTGCCAAGAATCTGATCAGGAAGGGCAAATTACTCTGAGCGCAGAAGAGAAGAGAACTAAATAGCTTGTCTTGATTTAATTTTTTTTCTTCACACAAGCCGTGTGTAGGACAGGAGTTGAGTAGGTATAATCAAACTGAAAAATTCAATGCCTTAGCCGGGATTTGAACCCAGGTCTCTAGAGGTTGCTCTACCACTGAACTACTATGGCAATATGCAATATATCATTAAATTTCTCAACTGACTCGCATGTTTCCCGATAAACCACAAGGTGATCTCGAATTATTTAGAGATGCCATACACCTAAGGCGTCTTACAATGTTGTAAGTTCTTTAAGTCCCAGGATTCATAGTATAACCAACTATTTTGGTAAATTAGTATTGATTTAATAGTTTTTTTTCACACAAGTCCTGCGTAGGACAGGAGTTGGATAGCTTGTTTTTCCGCAGTGCTGTCAACCAAAACATTTTTCTTTCTTTGAGACCCTAAACCATTATGGTGAATGATTTATCGAACTAGCTTAACTATTAAACGAAACACAGCGCACGTATATGTGCGCGAGCTCTGGGATATACAGACAGAATGGAGCCTTAGTTTTAGAGCCAACGTCAGGTAGATATAGCGTACATATCTCTCTGCTGCCGCTCTCTGCTTCCGAAATTGCGCGAAACCTACCGAATGAGACCAGGGAGTGAGCAATATTGATGTTGTATCATTTAAGTATGCTGAGGTTAATTAAAAAATCTGATGTGTAATATTCACATGACTTTCTCTACATCTCTGCAACAAATTATTGATAAAAAGCTTATGCCTCTATTTACTTTATGCTACTGGAGAACAAGGCAGAAATTGTCTTATTACCTGTTTCCTTGTAAGTAGAAGCGAAATAAGGGAATACCATAGTCAAAAGCTGATTGCTGTGTGACTGAAGTTCCTTTGTTTATATGGAGTTGGCAAATTCCTATATGAGAAAAGTAAGTTTTTCATAGCTGAAATCAAAAACAATGAATATCTCAAAAACGATCAAATCCACGAAAAAAAATTATATGACATAAATTGTGTGTTTTAACGTGCTTCACATTTTTTGTGTAGTAAGTTTTTATCTAAGTCTAACGGTTTAGCAGTTATTTAAAATTCCGTAAAATTCGACCAGAATAAAATAGTCTTCAGAGGCTATTCCCAGAAAATTCAAGATATAGGTACATTTTCTTCGTCACTTAAGTATATTGAATATATCATATTTTAATAAAAATCGTTGGTCATATTTGCGAAAATCAAAATTTTAGAAAAAAGCTCCATATAAAGGGTAGTTTGGGGTGGGCGGATTTTTCTCAAAAAGTTCGTGTCGCATCCGTGGAAGATACTAAACTTAAATACCGAGTTTAGTATTTTACCAACTTTTCGTATTTGAATTATCGTGTTCACGACACATGGACACACACACACACACACACACACACACACACACACACACACACACACACACACGGACATTTTTGTGATAATGCTCTTTTTTGGATATAAGTGACTCTAAAACATATATTTCTGGTGAAATCTCGGTATCGAATTTTTGGGTGGAGTGCAATACCTTCTCTATACACTGTGCATATAGTGCTTGTAGAGAAAGTGAAAAGATGGTTTTTAACAGAACTTTTGTTCTTGAACTATGACATTCACAGGCCTATGCAAGCCGTGGCCTTAAAGTTCAGGAAGCCTCAAAACATGCATTCACCGTGAAATATTTGTATTGATTTGGGAGGGAATATAATAATTTCTTTGTACTTGTTGGTACTCCAAGAAAAATACCACGCTATGTCGTTTATACCTGGAAAAATTCCACCTAATCCTTAAGAAACTAAAAAGTACCTATAACTTTGTTAGCCATCGAAGGATCGCTTCAAATATACAGGAGCCACTTTTATGGACTATAATAATTTAATTAAACACTTTATACGATATCCTTTAAACATGGATTTTCACCATTTTATATTTTGTAAATATATCCTTTGTATTACAATCAGTACCTACTATACATACTTTTCACTTTTATAACTTACTATTATATGCTTTATTTTTTACAATTTATAATTATCCATTTTATGGTTATTTATTACATTGAATTATGTTTTCAACTATACGGTATCTTAGTGTATATGATCTGTGTTATGCTTTCTCTTTTTCTGACAACTCGCATTTGTAAGAAGTTGAATAAAAGAAAACCTTATATGTTCCATTCACATGACTTTCTCTACATTGCTGTAACAAGTTATTGTTAATAAGCATATTCTTCTATCTACTTTATGATAATCGAGATAAACATTAGCAGAAACTGTCTTAATTACTCGCTCTCTTTTAAATAGAAGGGAAATAAGGGAATATACTACACTAAAACGATAGTCAAATCCTTTAAAAGCCAGTAGCCATGTGATTGAAACCGTTTCTATGCAGAGCCATGAGTTTACAACTTCCCGTGAGAAAAAAGTTTTAAATATTTTACATCTGAAACGAACAACAACGGATATCTCAGAAATGGTCAATTCAACGGAAAACACGTATATGATATAAAATGCCTGTTTTAACGTGATCTAAATTTTGTGTGTCCTTTGTATATCTCTTATGGCTTACCAGTTATGCAACATTTATAGGGTATTTAGAGCCTATTCTCAGAAAAGATATACATTTTATTTGTCATATAAATATATTTAATGTGCGGCATTTTAATCAAAATAGTTACAACCATTTTTGAGAAAATAAAAATGTTTGCATATTTTTTCCATGTAAAGGGTAGTTTTGGGATGGGGGGTGGTTTCTCAATATCTTCGTGTCGCACTTCTGGAAGATACTAAACTTGAATAGCAAGTTTGGTATTTTACCAACTTTTCGTTATTGAGTTATCGTGTTCACAGACACACTGACACACGCGCGGATCTTTTTCTGAAAATACTTTTTTTGGATACGGGGGACCCTAAAACGTGTATTTCCGGTGAAATTACGGTATCGAATTTTTGGGTGGATTGCGATACCTTCTCTATACACTATGTATATAATGGGTGTAGAGAAAGTAAAAATGTGCATAAAACAACCAAACAATTATTGGAAATAAAGTTATTGTAACATTTATTTACAATGGCCAAAAAGTAACCGAAAATGATTGCTGTGAACTCATTAGCTTTAGCAAAAATATATAAGTTATACCCAGTTTTAATTTAAGGATACAATTTATATTACTTTTAAAATCTATAGTAAAGTAAATGTCATTTAAGATTTGTATGTTAATTAAACGTTTAAGAATAAATGGAACTTGATACTCTAAGGTGAAAAAGAAAAATCAGCCTATAATGTTGAGACAATAAAAAGCAGTTTCAAAAATATATAATATTTATTTATAAATATGTCAGTAGTATATACATACAAAAATATTACAAGTTGCGCTTTATATATACAAAATTTGCTGCAGAGCAAAAAGGCACAGCACCACTTTGTTTTTTCTGATTTCGTTTGAGCCTTCTCTTTGCATTCATGTTTCTGCCATTTAATATTAATAAAACGTCACACACATAGAAGTACATACCTATAATACAAAATATTTCTAGTTTGTGCTGCTATTTGAGCCTTTGGCGGCCAATTTTTGCTACAAGAGCGAAATTCTCTCAGGATAAAAAAGTTCATTTAAAAATATACTGAATTATATAGGCAAAAGGAGTAATAGCAAACATGTCTTGTTTCATCTGATTTGGCAAAAAAGTGACATAATTGAATTGAACTCTGTTTGGTACTCTATTCTGGCTAACAATCGACTGATTTCCTTTTATAGTTTTCTTGTTGCTAGTTGTTGAAGTCAGTTTAGAGAAAAGCATTTATAATTTTTATAGTGCTACTGTTACATATACAAAAATCCATCCTTTATTCCTAAACTTAATATGCTACATATATTGCTATTCCTTATTAATCATCTGATTATAGCTTTTTTTACATGTTCAGTTAAATATTTTCTCAGTTTTTTTTTACTGCACATGATAAATTTACTTTAGCTGCTTTATTTTGAGAGTGGAGCTGAATATTATAATTTACTGAATACGATTGACTTCTTTATGAAGCTATGTCAATTGGTCTGCATGACTGTATTTTAAATCTTCTGTTTTAAGCTGGACATATGGAAATGGAGTAAACGTTATGAAATTAAATGTTACGTGTATAAAGACTATTAAAAATGTTTGTGTTATAAACATAAAAACGATAAATGAGGTATATTTATACGGAATAGCTTTGAATTATTGGCGAAAGTTTTGTTTTCTAGTTAATATGTAAAATAAATGGATACATTAAAACATGCATAATAAACATTTTTGCAGAATTTGACCTGAGTATCGTGTTCTGTAGTGAAATTACGCATATTTTAGATATAAAACAATAAGTTAAAGACAATATCAAAAATTCGGAAGGAATAAGAATATTGACGTAGCATTTCATTATATTTCTGTTGCTAATACGAGATATTGTGATTAAATTGGAGGCGTTTGCGTTGGAGGCGCAGGCAGATATATACTCAAAATACAAAATGTGTGGCATTTAAAACTTTGGCTAGAAGGCTTTGAGAATTAGATTAGATAGGCAAAACGAAAAATGTATATCTAAAGTTCTAAGCACACTGATTTAAAACAATAAAATTACAGAGGGACTTAGAAAATATTGTGTTATAATTTATATAGGATTATAAAAAGGAACATATTTCAGTTTTAATGAAAGCAACAATGAAAGACCTAAACACTTTCTGCACATTAATAAACAGAGGAAAGCTTAAAGCATACAATAATCCATTACACAATTTATTTATTTTTGAGTTCCTTATTGTATATGTCGCCTATAACGACTTATTCGCTATTTTTTTTTTTTTTTTAGTTTTTTTTATGTAGTTTTAAAAGTTGTACTGTAAATAACCTTGTAATTAGTCGGCATGTGTGGCTCAGTTGGTTAGAGGTTGGCCTTCTAGTCCCAAGCTCGCGGGTTCAATCCCGGCGCAAAACGATAGATTTAAGTTTGCATCACAGCGATAGCCCCATGTCAGTAATTTACTGTTATGTAAAAGAATTCCTACGGATTGGATTTCCGGCGCCGGAAGAAAATGGCATTTTATTTATGGACGCTCAGCGTCCCATTCTATGTTGGGCGTCAAAGACCGCTTAATTTTGCTCAGAGGCCTCTTAATCAGACTTGAGGTATAATTTCCTTAACAAATGAAGATATTTCATTTTAACATCTAAAGTCATATGGGAGGCTTTTACTTTCAGAAAAACTGCTCACTGGCATTGATATTTACTCGTTTTCTATACGGTTACGCTTTGGGCTGCCTTTATAAGCATTAAATACACACACACACACAAAAACATACCTGCGTGCGTGTTTTTCTAAAAATGTTTATTTTTTCCATTCAGAGCGCTTAAAACATATATTTTTGTGGTATCTCGACAATGTTTTTTTTTTTTTTTGGGGTGGGTGAAATACAATGATTCATCAAATTACTATATGCAGAGAAACCAAAATGATTATCTAAGATTCAAGAAGTCTCGAAATGTTCATTTCAGGTGAAGTATCGGTATTAAATTTTTGGGTGAATTTCGATACTACTACTACTACTTATTATAAGGAAGTAGTACGGGAAGTAGCTCCAAAACGTGCATGTAAAGAGGAACTTCCAAGTAATAAAGCGGCACAAAAAGCCAAAAATGTTATCTTACAGCAATGTTTGATATTTAGTCCCATTACGACACATGTGTGAAATTTAGAAAATCTACAGTAGTAAAACAACGAACTGAAATTTATACCAATTATATATTATATACATATATTATATACATATTTCTGCCATGTATCAAAATTTCAGCTTCCATGATCATTTAAATAATACTTTTTATGTTCTGAATTCATTGTTCTAATAAAAGAGAGGCGTATAATGCATTTTTACTTTCTCTACACGTACCATGCACATAGTATATAGAGAAGTTATTGCATTCCACCCATAAATTCGATACCGAGATTTTACCGGAAGTACACCTTTTAAGGTCCCCTGTAACCAAAAAAAGACTTTTTGGAAAAAGGTCCATGTGTGTGTGTGTGTGTGAACCCGAAACTCAAAAACGAAAGTCGGTAAAATACCAAACATGGTATTTAAGTTAAGTATATTCCAGGGATGCGACGTAAAGATTTTGAGAAAAACTCCCCCACCCAAAACTATCCTATACCCGGAAAAAAAATTGATTTTCTCAAAAGTGGCTCTAACGATTTTGATTAAAATACTGTACATTAAAGATATTCACATGACAAATAAAATGTATATGTTGAATTTTCTGGGAACAGCCTATAAAGACACCTTTATTCTAGAAGAATTTTGCTGAGTTTTGCGTAACTGGTAAACCGTAGAAGATAAACAAAAACTTACCACACAGAAAATGTAGATCACGTTAAAGCACACCATTTATGCCATATACTTTTTTTCGTGGAGTTGATTATTTCCGAGAAATTCCTTATTATTTGTTTAAGATTTAAAGCACTTAAACTTTTCTCACACGAAAATGGTTTACTCCTGGCCATGCATAGAAACGAATTTCAACCACATGATAACCAGCTTTCAAAACATTTGACTATCGTTTTAGCGTTGTGTATTTCCTCATTTCCGTTTTTCTTACAAGAAAGCAAGTAAATATGACAGTTTCTGCTATTATTTATATCTATTATCATAAAGCAGATAGAAGAATAAGCTATTTATCAAAAATGTGTTACAGCGATGTAGAAAAAGGTCATATAAATGGGTCACATCAGAGTTTTATTAAACATTCACATAAAATATTCTAATTTTTTATCAAATGATTTAAAATAAATCTGTCACGTTTGTACTACTTGTTCTAATTGCAATGGAAATTTACTAATTTTCGTCGTTTTTAAAACTCTTGATTATTTAAAATTTAATAAATTATTTCTCAAAACTGGTACTTTATTTTGAAAAAGTATATAACGATTTCCTTTAATGTGCTTTTCAGAAACAGTATAAAATATTTGAAACAAATTAGTGTAAAAATTGCAGTGTGTAGAATATTTTGGATATGGAGAAATATTGGAAAAACACTTGAGAAAAAACAACGTTTAAAATTGGGAGTGTCTATTAATAAGCAATTAATAAATTAATAAGCAATATTACCTAATTATAGCTTCAGTTAAATACTAATTAAAGTGAGCCGAATGGGAAAATCTACATGATTTATTAAAGTTTAGAATTTATATATGTTATTATATTAAAATTTAATTTTACACAATTTTTAGTCAGATTTCATATGGGGATTCTATTGTTCGGTAGTAATAATACAACCAGGAGTTTAAAGGTTTTCTCTACACAGTAGCTACGGTAATTGTTTTACGAAATTTTCCTGCGGCAACCTTCCTACATTCTACTTGAAACATGCCACAAAACCGGAGTTGTGCATTAAGGTTAATATAAATGAAGTACCACGATAATTTCGGGAAGTATAATCACATTAATGGTTCATTAGAGCATTGTGAATATCATCAGCACTAGATTAGCCATCCACTTTAATCTGGCTCTCCGCTAACAATTATATGTGAGCATGCCTGCAGCAGAAAGCCCTTTCTGGTCACCCACATTCTGCCGGTCACGTGTAATCCTGATTGACGGGCTTTGCGTATTTACACTGACATTACGATAAATCAGAGATTCCAATATTTACATCAAGGTGGCATTTTTTGTTATTACAGTTGGTAGCCTGTTGCAATGAACACTGATTACATTATCAATAGCTTTTCAAAATCAAATATCAGTTTTGAATGTCTTAAAAATGTTCTAATATTATTTGTAAATCTTGTGAAACAGGAAGACAATTTAAAATATCATATATGAATTAATCATTTATGGATTTATGTCTTACAAAAATGTGTTATATTCAAGTGTCTTTCTCTATCGTTTATTAGTGGATATACAAATTATTCAAAAGAAAATGATTGTTCTATGTACTTAATTATAATCGAGATAATTATTTGGCTATTAAATGACTGCATTATATGTTTCAATGCAAATAATATTAATCAAATATTAAGAACTAAACGCTATATGCTGATTAAATTACTGCATGGTAGGAAACTGCTGAATGTCAATAGGACTTTAAAAGAATGATAAAGGTTGAACAAATTGAACTATTAATAAGGAAGATTCTGAAAATACCTGATATTACTATTATCTTATTTGAAATAAATTGTATGTTTAAAGATATCTATATCCTTTGTGTAATAGTTTGGTACATCATTTAACGTTGATCAGTTATGCAAGATTACATGAAGTTGCTTCCGAATAAAAAGAACTACAAAGGATATTTCAAGATGTACTTTTCTTTTTCGTAAACATCTTTAAAAGTGGTATTTTAATAAAATTCTTAGTCATTTTTCAAACAAAAATAATTTCCAGAAAATGTTTATGTAAAGGTAGTTTGGTGTTGAGGAGAGTGTCTAGAGAAACTTCATGCTGTTCATAGACACACTATGTTTTCGAAAAAGCGTTGGTTGGATTCAGCTGGCCTCAAAATATATATTTCCTGTGAAATATCCATACCTTCTTTACTTATACGTAACAGAGAAATTAAGTGTTGATTAGTGTTCTACAACGCTTAGAAAATAATTGATAAACTGCTTTTCACTTAATTACTGAATTGAATCGTTTTTTATAGTGTTTAACGCCCGCTTTTACTATATTTAGCATGACTGGTGATATCTGGAATGAAGATGGCGGGTGTAACCGAAGAACCCGGGAAAACCCGCCGCTTTGTCCGCACAAATGCCTCCTGGGATCGAATTCCCAATGCCGCCCACCTTGGTGATAGGCGAGTAGTCTAACCACTCGACCACGGCGCGGTCGATTGCTTTATTTAAATGTGCTCATCACAAGGACAAATAAACCAAGCTCTGTGTCCAAGAATTCTAGGCATATAAATAGTATGAAGAAATGAACAGGTTTTCTCGAATTCCCGTCCACTTGTAGAAATTACGAGTACGCCTGTGAATGGCGCGCTAGTAATGTTATAGGTAGAGTACGATTTTAATTAATTAGGACTTGTTGCATTTATATGTAAAGTATAGTGGGCAAAAACAGATGTAATCCTGCAGTGGGGAGCGGGATTCGAAGTTCACAAAGCACAAACAAATACACATCAAAGGAGTCAACTAAGAAATAATGTTCAAGTATTTGATCCATGACAAACGTGTTATTATTATAATTATAATTATTATTATTATTATTATTATTATTATTGAGATTTTTAGATCATGGGTGGTGTGTCACTAATTGAACATCAAATGAGGAAATAACTGGAAAGATCATTTAGACAAAATGCATAGAAATATCACCAAAGAGGATATTTAACTACAAATCTCGAGGGAAACGAAATATATGACATGAAAAATTAGTTTAATATTATTATTGTTATTATTGTTATTGCTACTATTATTGTTATGATTATTATTGTAATTATTATTATTATTATTGATTTATTTCCATTATTCGTTACTGTGGTATTAAAAGTTTAATTTACTTTTGAATGACAAAAGTTTTAGGATCTAGTGCATCTACCTGCTATTCTCCCCCGTACTTTAGCCCCTAGGTTGTCTGTATTTTGTAGCTAAGACATTAACTCTTCAGTTCCTAAGTTGTTCTCGATCTGTAGCTGCTTCTTTAGAATCCTTATCCACTTCTCTTTTACGTTTCCTAAGAATTTTCCCATTTTTATAATTATTAATACTCTTAGAGAAAGGCAACATTTTAATTTCTGTTGTTTCTTTGTTTTAATAATCGCATTCTCTGTTCCATATATCCTCTTTCCATCTTTTGACTTTTTCATATTCCATTAAACAAGGTAGAATATCAAGCTATTCCTGACACATAATAAATTTAACTGGGCAATTGTTTCCTATTCGTTTTAACATTATGTAAAACCAATTCTTTCCTGATTTCTTACACATGTCTAGATATTTCTCCCATCACAGTTTGTATATTTATTGTTGTTTTTATTACAGTATAATGTTTCATTAGTATTCAAATCATAATCGTCATAATATTAAAGGATAAGTTAATAAATCACACACCCAGAGTGTATAGATTAGATTTAAATAAAGTTAAATGTGAAACAACACTCCTTCCTTGTACGGGGTGACAGTATCAAGAATATCAGAACACTTTTAAATATAATAACTGAAACAACTGACTCTACATAATGTAATAAAACAGTAAACAACTTTTACTTTTACTGATCTCATTTGGATTGCCTTTTTGAACAAACTGAACGTCGATTGGAAACGCCATGTATGAAACAAACGAACAAATGATCTTGCGGAAGTTAAAGCCCTAAGTATATCTCATATCCACCTTAAATGCTAAGGAAAAATATTCTAAACCTCGCCAGATAACTTAAACCAATCAGAGTTCAAGCTGAGCTCGCAGTATGTTGGTAACAAATCTGATGTATTCCATTTATACTCTCTACATCTCGGTTACAAATTATTGTTAAAAAGTTTATTCTTCTATGTGCTTCATACTATGGAGAAAAACATTAGCAGAAATAACGTTATCACTTGCTTCCTTGTAAGCAGATGGAAAATAAGGCAGTACACTAGGCTAAAGTAATAGATAAATATTTTAAAAGCTGGTTGCTATGTGCTTGAAATTCATTTCTTTGCATGACCAAAAGCTGACAAATTCCAGTTTGTGAAAATTTTAACCAACAACAAGGAATATCTAAGAAATGGTCACCTCTACGCAAAATATTTAAATGACATAAATTTTGTGCTTTACACATTTTTTGTTAGTAAGTTTTTGTCTATCTCTTACGGTTTACCTGCTATGCAAAGGTCATCCAAAATGAAGAGGTCTTCAGAGATTATTCCTAAAAAATTAAAGATATACATTGTATATATATTTAATATAAATATCTTTAGTGTACGATATTTTAATCAAAAGCGTTAAAGCTATTTTAAAGAAATTAAAAAACAATTAATATCCTCTAAGAATGCGACATGACAATTTTGAAATCAACACAGCAAGTTTGCTATATTACCGACTTTTCATTTTTGAGTTATCGTGTTCACAGACACAAACATAACAAACACACACTTTTTCAAAAATGCTTGTTTAGATACAGCAAACTCTAAAACGCTTATTTCTATTGAAATTTGAATATGAAATTTTTGGGTGCAATCAAATACCTTCTATGCCTGCTATGTACATTATAAATATGTGCTAGAGAAATTCACCATGGTGACTTAATTATTATTTACTTCTAGTGTACATTATACATACAACAAAGGCAAAATAGGTAGTACACATAAAAAGCATATTTCTACATTTAAAAGATAGGGGGAGAGAGAGAGAACTGAGAGAAATAGAATGTAAATGCGTATTCATTTTCTGGCTGAAGGGAGAGGGTTTTCTATAGAGAATTATTTGCTACCTTTCCTAGAGTCTGAATGAATAATTGAGAACAGGGATGTGTGTGATTTAGTGTTTATAAATAAACACCAAAGGTAACAAAAGACGCAATAATTTACGTAAGTTGATGAATGAATATCATTGCCAATGGTTCCAAGTACAAAGCCGTCAACATGATCTATGCCGTATAATTTAAACAAAAGAAAAATATTGCTGATATATTACATATGTGCATTAAAGAGTTGATTTTTCTCTACACAGGCAAAAACAAATTGTTTATTTAATCCTAACAATTACCAGTGACCTTCAATTGTATTCTTTTAAAAAATTGTTTTTCAGAACTACTTTTTACAGTATATTTTGGAAATTCTGCACATTAAATTAATAATTACTTAAAAACTTTTACCATAAATATATATTTATTTTTATTTAGTTGAGAGTTGCTTATCTTCTCATACCTATTCACAAATATTTAATTCGCATAGAAGACTCCTAAAACGTTACATTGTTTTTGTTTGTCAGTCGACATTACCACAGCCAAAATACTTTTTCGCACCACAAATAGATAAAATGTTGCTGTTAATGACTTGGTGGTAATATTGAAGTCTGTACACTTCTACTTCAATCACAAACAATACTAAGATGATATTTTCCATGAAGGCAGAAGTTTATCACACCAGTTTCGTTATCACCTTATCAAAAAGCATGCTGAACAGTTCGTCAGTAACCACATAACACTGTGTTCCGTGGTGAAAGCGTCTTGAAGGCGATTTGTGACGGATAAAACAACTGCCGGTTATGTCATGATGACGTAGTTGTATCTGGAGCGCGTTGTTTCTTGCTGGAAGAATTGCAGGTTCTGAGACAACAGCAACGACCTCCTGGTCCGGCATTTCCTCCTGCAGCTCCGTCTTCTTCCTTCTTGTATTTAACCCGCCGATTTTGGAACCATATCTTTACCTGAAAGAGAAAATATCTATTAAACCTGTGAATAAAGATTAGACAAATTTTAAGTTATACGTCTGTTTTTACTTTCTCTTCACGTACTATGTACATAGTGTATAGAGAAGGTATTGCACCCACCCAACAATTCGATACCGAGACTTCACCGGAAATATACGTTTTAGGGTCCCCTGTATCCATAAAAAAGTATTTCCAGAAAAAGGTCCGTGAGTGTGTGGGTGTATGTGTCTGTGTGTGTGTGTGTATGTGTCCGTGTGTCTGTGAACACGATAACTCAAAAACTAAAAGTCAGTAAAATACCAAACTTGATATTTAAGTTTAGTATCTTCTAGGGATTCGACACGAACCCCAAACTACCCTTTATATGAAAAAAATTTCGAAAGTTTTGATTTTCTTAAAAATGGCTCTAACGATTTTTGATTATAATACGGTATATTAAAGATATTTACCTGACAAATAAAATGTATATCTTGAATTTTCTGGGAATAGCCTCTGAAGACTACTTTATTCCGAATGAATTTTACGGAATTTTGTATAACTGCTAAACCAAATGAGGTATACAAAAATGTAATACACAGAAAATGTGGAGCATATTAAAACACACAATTTATTTTATATACTTTTTTTTTTCGTGGAGTTAATCATTTCTGAGATACTCCTTGTGTTTGATTTCAGCTTTAATACACTTACTTTTCTCATACAGGAATTTGTCAACTCGTGTCCATACATAAATGTTATGCAACAGGTAAACAACAATATTTAATGGACTTTTCAACCAATATGTTTGGGCGAGATGGTTACAGCACACACTCCGCGGTTCAAACCCTGGCTGGACCGTCTTCTTTTATAGCTTTTTCCCCAAATAACTGTCATATTTGCTTTTCAATTCAATTGTAATTTCATTTCATTTATCATCAGTACCCATCTTCTGCGGTGCGGTGAGAAGAAGGGTGTTAAACACTATTAAACTAAACAAAAACAAACAAACAAACAAAAATGCCTGCCGCGCGTACACAAACACCTACATTTCGACTATTAAAGCCCTCAGCTTTATGTTTACGTAAATTAGTATTATTTAAGCATTTTTCTTTTTCTATATCACGTACATTACAAGGATAAATTTATAAAACTTCAATCTGTTATTTTTATTTTCTCTGCACGTACATAGTGTATAGTTCGATACCGAGAATTTACCGGAAATACATGTTTTGGGTCACCCTGAATCCAAAAAAAGAATTTTTGGAAAAAGGTCCGTGTGTGTGTGACTGTGGACAGCATAGCTCAAAAACGAAAATACCGTTAAATACCAAACTTGGTATTTAAGTTTGGTATCTTCCAAGGATGCGACACGAAGATTTTAAAGAAAATCCCCCCCCACCCCCAACCACCCTTTACATGGAACTTTTTTCGAAAATTTTATTTTTTTGAAAAACGACTAACGATTTTGATTAAAATATCGTATATTAAAGATATTTACCTGACAAATAATATGTATATCTTGAATTTTCTGGGAATAGCCTTTGAAGACCATTTTATTCTGGATGAATTTTACGAAATTTTGCATAACTGCTAAAGCGTAAGAAATGGACAAAAACTTACCACACATAAATGTAGAGCACATAAAAACACACAATTTATGTTATATCATTTTTTTCGATGAGTTGATCGTTTTTGAGATATTCCTTGTTTTTGGTTTCAGGTTTAAAAACTTGTACTTTTCTCATACAGGAATTTATCAACTCGTGTCCATACAAACAAAGGATATTCAGTCACCTAGTAACCAGCTTTTGACTTCACTTTAACCTATGATACTCCCATATTTCGTTTCTACTTACAAGGAAGCAAGTAATGCGACTATTTCTGCTAATTTTTTCTCGAATAGCATGAAGTAAATAGAAGAATAAATTTATTAGCAATAATTTGTTATAAAGAAGTAGAGAAAGTCATGTGAATGGAACACATCAGATTTTTATATTAACAGTTATATATATTGTAAGTGGCTTAAATGGATTATTATTTGTGAGTGGGATGTTTAGTATACAAAGGCATAAGCGTTTTAATTTCTAATGAGCAAATAGTGTCTAATAAGCTACGTGTACTATACAACTAATATTAACTGAAATATTCTTATCTTTATTAATATTATCAGAGCCGTCATTACGAGCAATTTAATTTTAGTAGTGCTTTGTTTGTTCGTTGCTGCGTAACCTCACCGGAATAAACAGTTTCAATTTTGGTTGTTTAATGAAACTTGATTATCCCGAAGAAGTTTTGGATTATGCTAAAAAAAGCTATACTTAGTATGTTACCCGGCAAGCCGAAGGGCTTATATGCCAAGGAATTTTCATTATTTAAAGAATGGGGAGCTGCCATAATAATGTACAGTGAAATAAAGTACTACGTAAATTCACGATGAAATAAAGACTCGTTTTTGATGTTTCCTAGGGTACAAGAAAAGTATACATGAAGTCTATTGGATGGGATAAAAGTCTTTTAAGCGAACTCTATATGAAATTATTGTTCAAATGTATCGGGAGTACATAGAATTAAGAGTTAGAAATTATTTGATGTTCCTTAAAACCCCCATTCAAATAATGACGCACAGGGATTTGAACCTTGGAGCTCATGCAACAAATATGTTAACCCTACATAAAAGGTATGGTATTCCATTCACATTTCAGTAGCAAAATGATTGGTAAAACGCTTTTTCTTCTATGTACTTCATGCTAATCGAGATAAACGTTAGCAGAAATAGTCTTATTACTTGTTTTCTTGTAACTAGAAGGGAAATAAAGACAATCAAGTCGGTTACTATATGATTGAAATTTGCTTCTCTGCATGACTAGGAATTGACAAATTCCCATATGTGAATAATTTAAGCAATTTAAAACTGAAACCAAGAACAAGTAATATCTCGGAAAGTGTCAACTCCACAAAAGAAACGTATATTACATAAATGCTTTGTTTTAACGGGATCTTCTTATTTGTGTGTAGTAGGCTTTATGCAAAAATCGTTAAGAATGAAGAGATCTTCAGAAGCAATTTCCAGAAAATCCAAAATATAAATTTTATTTGTCATGTAAATAAATATCTTTATTATACGGAATTTTACTCAAATTTGTTAAAGGCATTTTTGAGAAAATCAGAATCTTCACAGTTTTTACCATATAAAGTGTAGTTTGGAGTACGGTACTTTTCTCAAAAATTTCGCGACGGATCCTTCGAAGATACTGAACTTAAATACAAAGATTGGTATTTTACCGAGATTTCGTTTTTGAGTTATCGGTTCATGGGCACAAACACACACACGTACACATGTGCCTTCTTCTAAAAATGTTTTTCTTGAGTATATAGTATTTGCGGTGAAATCCCTGTATATATTGGGTGGAATGCAAAACCTTCTCTACATTAAGTAGAGAAAGTAAAATTTAGGTAATAGATATTTTAATTTATTTTAAAAATATTTTATGCTAAATTGAATTAAATTATAAGTAAGTATACTTCGGCTACGCCGTGGACGAGTGGTTAGACCGCTCGTCTCACATCTTGGCGGGTCCGGGTTCGATCTCAAGCGCCCTTATGTGGGATTGATGGAGGAAGCCGCCACTCATTCCACCAATTGCTCCATCATCAACTTTTCTATCATTCATCGTTTGCATTTCATATCATCTACTTTCTCACACTCATGCCTAAGGGCTGACCGCTGGTTCCAGGTTCTCCATTTTGTGGTTACGTATTAACCGTTGGCTCCCCGATAGGCCTCTGACCCCTTGGCATCCACTTGTAAGTCCTAGTAGGGTGTGAGTAAGAAATGCGGGGCGGGTAAGCCGACTATGAAGACGAAAGGAATTATAGCTTCAAATCAATTTTCTAATAAAATATTTATTTCACCAGAACTGCTGTTTAAGTATTTTAAATTGACCAGAAAATACTATAAAGAATGTAGTGTTATGAACCATTCAAAGCACACACAAAGCGCTGCTCTTTAATTTGTTTCTTCTTTCTCTAGAAGCACTCGGAGGATTTCCGATAGGAAAACTCACATCTGCAATAGCCTTGTTAAAAAGGCGCACTCTCAAGGATAAGTATGTCATTTTATCGAAACTATCTTCTAGAAATCGAAAATCGAAGTGCTTCTCGTTACACAACATGAAATCCGTTTTTCCTATTCTTGACTGGTCAGGTCAAAGAAAAAGGATTTAGCCATCTGTCGTTTTTGCAAATTTGAAGGAATAAATCCTTGCCCTTAAACCCGCATTGTGAAAGGCTTTTGTAGTATTCAAGTTGGCAACCATGGCATTGTGCCAGCAATAGAAGGACCAGTAACCCTATAAAGATGATTTGAACGAAAGGAACTTTTGCGAGATGTCTGATGAGAACCTCCGTGGAAATGAGATTCATCATTCATCAATAAGATTTCTCTTATTAGAGAATTCAAATTATTGGAGCAGTATAATGAGATTAGCGAAAGAAAGTGTCATGAATTTAAAGATGTGCTTACTGTGACAGAAAATAGGAAATCAAGCCGTAACATTTTACGGCTATACAGAATGAAAGATTTGATATGTTTCATTCATATGACTTTCTCTCGTTCCACAAACTTGTCTTACAAAATATCATTCTTTTACCTGCAACAGGCTAATCAAGTTAAGTATTACCATGATTGCTATATTTAATTACTACTTTGTAAGTAGGAGGAAAATAAGGAAATTCACAGGCTAAAGGATAGTCAAATCTTTTAAAAGCCGATCGCTATGTGAAACAATTGAAATTCAGTTCTCTTTGCCAGCTAGGAGTAAAAACAAAGAGCGACGAAAATAAATATGACTTTCCGTTTGAGAAAAGTTTATGTAGCTTAATACTTAAACTAATAACGTCGAATATTTCGGAAACGGTTAGCTCTGCAGAGAAAATGTATATGACACGAATTGTGTGTTTTAACCAGATCTAAATTTCTTCTGTGGTAAGTTTATGTCTATCTTTGTTTACCAGTTATACAAAAGTTATACATGTCATCCAGAATGAAGAGGTCTTCAGAGGCTATTCACAGAAAATTCAAGATATACCTCCGTTTGGTATAATAACAAATCGTTAGAACCACTTTTGAAAAAATCTAAATTTTCGAAAAATGTTCTATGTTAACGGTAGTTGGGAGTGGGGGTTTACTTTGAAATTTTCGTTTTGCATCCTTGGAAAATCCTGAACTATATACCAAGTGTGGTATTTATAGACACATACACAGACACACATGGACATGTTTCTAAAAATATTAGCCACAGGCGGTCACAAAACATATATTGCCGAAGAAATATCGGTATGGAATTTTTGGGTGGAATACAATATGTGCATGTATTTACATTGTACATGCTGTATTTCTTGAAAATGTTTATATCGCAACCTTTGAAGATATTTAATGTAAATACCAAATTTGATATTAATTTAACGGCCTTTTCGTTTATGAGCTCTACTGTCCACAGACGCACGCGCACACACACACACACACACACACACATATGGATATTTTACTAAAAATGCTTTTTAGAACCTCAAAACATACATTTCAGGTGACCTCAAAACATATATTTCCTTTTAAATCTCGACATCAATTTTTGGGTGAAATACAATACCTTCGCTCGTACTTAGTACATGCTGTGTAAATACGTGCTAGAGGAAGTAAAATGCCTTTTAAGGAACATTAGGTGGTGAAAAAGATAGGAATAGTAAATAAATTGACGAATCATTAATATAAGAATATTATTATGGATAACAAACCTGATGTGCTCCATTCATATAACTTTCTCTACATCTCTGTAACACATTATTGCTTATGCTTCTATCTATTTAATGCTAAAACATTAGTGAAACGGTCTTATTACTCAGTTCCTTTATAAGTAGAATTTAAATAAGGACTAGAATAAACCAAAAGTCACATGTTTTAAAATTTGGTTGCTATAGGATTGTAAACTGTTTATTTTGGTGGACAAGCGTTGGCAAGTTTTGGTAACTGAAATCAATAACAAGAAATATCACGAAAACGGCCAACTCCACGAAAAAAAATGTATATGCAATGAAATTTGTGTTTTATCGTGATCTACATTTGTTGTGTTGTAAGTTATTGTCAATCTCTTACCATTTACAAGTTATGCAAAATTCAATAAAAATCATACATAATAAAGAGGTATATAGAGGCTATTCCCAAAAAATTCAAAATACATTTTATTTGACATGTAAATATCTTCAATATAAGAATTTTAATTTAAATCATTGGAGCCATTTTTGAGAAAATTGAAATTTACAAACTGTTTTCCATGATAAGGGTAGTTTAGGGTGGGGGGGGGGTTCTTGAAAATCTTCGTGTCACATCCTTAGAAGAGGGAGCATAAAATACATAGAAGCATAAGCTTTTTAACAATAATTTGTTGCAGAGATGTAGAGAAAGTCATGTGAATGGAAAACATCAGATTTTTCCTTATTGATTTGTTACTTTGTCCATTAAATTTTAACTTCTTTGCATTTTTGACTTCAACTTGTACAGCATGGTTGACCTATATTTTTCACTTTCTCTAAACGTACAATGCACATAGTGTATAGAAAGATATTGTAATGCAACCAAAAATTCGATACCGAGAATACATCTGAAATACTTGTTTTGGGTCACCATGAATCCAAAAAAAAAAGCATTTTTAGAAAAAGGTACGTGTGGTTGTCTATGGGCAGCATAACTCAAAAATTTAAAGACCGTTTAATACCAAACTTGGAATTTAGGTTTGGTATCCTCCAAGGATGTGACGCGAAGATTTTCATGAATATCTCTCCATCGCAAACTACTCTTTACATGGAAATTCTTTTTTGAATTTTGACTTTTTTAAAAAACGGCTTTAACGATTTTTATTAAATTGTTATACCTATATTAAATATATTCATATGACAAAAAAGTTAAATTCTGAAATTCTTGTGAATGGCCCTAAAGTCATCTTCATTTTAAATGATTATTGCATAACTGGTAAGGCGTAAGAGGTAATCAAAAAGTTACTACACAAAATATGCAGATCACGTTAAAACACATAGTTTGTCATAGGGTTTTTATAGAAATAACCCTTTCCGATATATTCTCCGTTATTGGTTTCAACTTCAAAATACTAAACGATTTATGGAAATATTTATTCCGATTAGCATGATATAGATAAAATAATAACCTTGTAAGAATTATTTGATTTCAGAATAGATACAGAAAGTCATGTGAATGAAGCACATTAGATGGTTTACCTATACGACGTCGATATAGAGTGGTCACTGAATGTTTTGATTGATCAGAAAAAAGAGAAACGGAATGTAAGTGAGCTCGAATTTAGAATTGTTTAAAACATTTATAAGCGCGTATTCCTCCCATACTGGGGAATTGCCTCTGTTCAGTACTGTTAAATTCACTCTGTTATTAAATTTCTCTCATACAAATTTATTAAATCCTAAGGTGTAAGTAGATATAATCTTCACTGTGTACCCAAATGTTTAATCTGTTTAACAATATAATTGAACCTACCCGATACGGAGTTAAAAAAGTTGGAAAATAGGATAGGTTATAATAAGTCACGGAAGTGCACCTCGACCTAGATATTTTTGTACCTATGCCCCAAGGAGAGGGGAATAAGACGAGAGGAGAAAGAGGGTGGCCGACCTAAGGAGTCACGGCAGAACAGAGGGCAGAGGGAAATTTCCATATTGATATTCTCCGTAGGCTTCCATCCATACTGGGGCTGTCTAAAATACATAATTTAAAAATTTTATTTCTTGCTTATCCAGCTCTTTATATATTTCGTTGTACGATACAGGAGAGAAGATAGATGTCTAAAGATTGTGTCATTCTGTGATGGCTTTAAAATGTCATACTTTTTGTATCATGACAAGAGAGAAAGAAATAAAGAGAAAAATAAAGAAAAAGAGAAGGAGGAAGGAAAGAAACAAAGAAAGAAAGAAAAAGAGAAGGAGGAAGGAAAGAAACAAAGAAAGAAAGAGGAATAATGGCTCAACATTTTAGGAAAGCATAAATATTGGACAATTCAAACCAATATCCAGGAATATCTTGAAAATAGTTTATTCAATAAGCATTTTATTGCTTATATCATTCTTTGACATGATCTGTACTTTTTGTGTAGTTATGGTTACCAGTTATACCAAGATGTTTTAAAATGAATAAGATTTCATGTGCTATTCCAAAAAACTCAATACATAGATTTAATTTATATTTAGTTTTCGCCATTATTAACAACAAATCGACATTTTTTCATAGAAACATCATTTTATTCTTCGAGTCACAACCTTGGAAGACTCTGAATTTAAACATTAAGTTTGATGGATTATCGACTTTTCGTTTAAGAGTTGTGCTATACACAGATGCATATGCATTTCTTTGACAAAATATGTTTCTTGGTGGAATTTCTCTACTTACTCAAGGTAAGTGGTAATGAAAAATGGAAATATGTTGATATGGCGTCTTCTCCTAACCCCTTTGAGAGGCATGTGTCTCTCCTGTACTTGTACAGCAATTCCGTATTTACACAAAGAAGTTATACGACTATAAAGCACATTTGTTTCTATTTCGTTAATATCTCTTTGCAAACTAAGTAGGCAAATACTTGGAGAAAACACTGACTGGAGTCTTATACGTATAGTAGGTATTCTGCTATATTCTCTCCAGCATTTGATGTTCATCTTTTGCATTGTGAAAGCATATTATTATGAATGGGAGTTTGTTATCTTGATGCTCAGCTTACAATGGAGACGAGACTCTCAGATAATTCCGCCTTCTAAGTCTGAGGTATAAGGTTATGTAGCTATTATATTCTAAAGCAATATAAACTCCCATAAAAATGCTTTCTATATGGATCCGAAGCACCTCAGATTGCACGATTCATCTAACAGAATAAGCAGACAAAGGTGAGGCGCGGTACAATATCCCTCTTTCAGATGCATTCTTGAAGTTTAATCCACCCCACTTAACTCTTCCCTAATAACTAGATAGCGCAGGCCGGGTATATTTTGGTTTCGCGAAGGGAATCTTATAATGATCGTAATAATAATAATAATAATAATAATAAGGTCAGCATTAATGTTGCTTGCCATGGATAAACAGAAAATAAATATAATTCGTAAACATTAGATATGTTTGGAAGCAAAGGAATGCAACCAATCTAGGCAGTGGAGCCTAGAAGCAAAAAAATGGCGAGGTAACAAGGGTTGGTCAGTCAACTCGCCCGCTGAGAAATATTTAGTTACTTAGGGAAAATTCGACACGAAGGGACGGATCTACAGAGAAGTATATCAAGTGACTAATGATAAACAAAATGTCTGTCATGAGGTGAAGCGAGAACCGAAAAAAGAAATGATAAATAAGCAGGAGTTAAAATCAGGCATTATTGTTAAGTCAACCATCACATTCGCAGTCATAAATCTTCCCATAACACTCGTAGCTGGAAAGTTACGTGTGTTGAGAACGTCGAGTCAAGTTATTAAAACTCTGATGTTTTCCATTAATATGACTTTCTCTAAATCTCTATAACAAATTGTTAAAAAGCCTTTTCTTCTATCTACCTCATGCTAATCGAGATAAACATTAGCAGAAATATAAATAGGAGGGAAATAATGGATACATTAGGTTGAAACGATAGTCAAATCTGTTAAAAGCTGGTTGCATGCAGCTGAAATCCGTTTCTTTGCATAGCTAGGAGTTGACGAATAACCGCATGTGAAAATTTTAAAATGTTTTAAAACTGAAACTAATAAAAGGTATATCTCAGTAATGGTCAACTCTAGAGAAACATTTTATATGATATAAGCGTTTCAACGAGATCCACATATTCTGATAGCATTTTTTTCTCTCTCTTCCGATTTGCTAATAATGCAAAATCCAGCAAAAATTCATCCAGAATAAAGAGGTCCTCAAAGGCTATTCCCAGAAAATTTAAGTTATTCATTATATTTCTTGTGTAAATATCTTTAATATATGGTGTTTTAATAATAATCGTTGGAGCCATTATTGAGAAAATTAAAATGTTCAATTTTTTTTTTCATTTATAGAGTAGTTTGGGTGGGAGAATTTTCCTCAAAATTTTCGTGTCGCATTCTTGAAAGATACTAAACTTATATACACAGACAGACAGACACACACACACACACAAACGGACATTTTTCTAAAAATTCATTTTTGTATTTAAGGAGTCCAAAAACATGTGAAACTCCGGAATCGAATTTTTGGGTGCAATACTATATCTTCTCTATACATTATGTACCTAGTGCGTATAAGAAAGTAAATATATAACTGATCAGTTTTTAAACTCATTTACCGTAAAACTAGATTATTTATGTGAATAATTTATAAAAAAATTCTTATGTATTCCACTCACACGACTTTCTCTACATCCCTGCAAAAAGTATTATTAAAAAGCTTGTACTTCTATTTACTTCACGCTAATCAAGAAAAAATTACAGAAATGGTGTTACTAGTGAAAAGTAGAATCGCAATAAGGGAGTACCATAGGTTAAAGTGGTAGTCAAAAGCTGGTTGCTGTGATTGAAGTTCCTTTGTATGGACAGGAGTTGACAAATTCCTGTATGAGAAAAGTAAGTTTTTCAAGCTGAAACCAAAAAAACGATCAACTCCACGAAAAAGATGTATATAACATAACTTGTGTGTTTCAACGTGCTCTACATTTTTGTGTTGTAAGTTTTTATCTATCTCTTATGGTTTAGCAGTTATGCAAAATTCCATAAAATTCATCCAGAATAAAGTAATCTTCAGAGGCTATTCCCAGAAAATTCAAGAAATAAATTTATTTGTCAGGTAAATATCTTTAACATACGATATTTTAATCAAAATCGTTAGAGCCATTTTTCAGAAAATAAAATTTTTCGAAAAAATTTCCCAGTAAAGGGTAGGTGGAGGTGGGAACGTTTTCTTGAAAATCTTCGTGTCGCACCCTTAGAAGTTACCAAACCTAAATACTAAGTTTGGTTTTTAACGGACATTTCGTTTTTGAGCTATGCTGCCCACTGACACACACACACACTCACACAGACACATTCACATACACACGGACATTTTTCTAAAAATGCTTTTTTGGATCTAGGGGGTCTCAAAACATGTACTTCCAGTGTAATCTCAGTATCAACTTTTTGAGTGCATTACAATATCTTCTCTATACACTATGTACATAAAACGTGTAGAGAAGGTGAAAACCTTACGTGGCTCGTTTTTATTAGTATAATATATTTAGACAGTAAAAATTATTTAATTAGCCATTAAAGCCTAGAATTTTGATACGTGCATAATATTGTGTGTAATAACTGGTATTAATTTCAATAAGGCATCTTACATACTATGGGTTTTCAAAATTTCATTGCATTAGCTTAATCATTCTGTTTGAAGCACAGGAACCTTTTCTCTTTTTTCATTTCAGAGCTACATTAGTTGGCTTTGATCATAGGATCATAGGATAATATTTGTGTATAAAATCTAAGTTGAAACCAAGGGTGAGTCATCAAAAGAATGATAAGAGACATTAAATGGGAAGAGTGTTCTGGCAACATGAGATAAAGCAAATATTCCTGAGAGTAAATGAATGATAGGATTCTGTGTATTTGATAGTACTTCTCTTGTATGTCAAAGGCAACTAGATCTGTTAGAACAAATTACGTAATCAGAACTTGTGCAAATACTGCATCTTCTCTTACCTAGGAACAAAGGTTTAAATTTTAGCTTCAGACTATGGCGGTCAGGACCAAAATCTTCGTCAGTTTGATGGTTTTACCATTTTCCATATTCGTTGTCTGTTTAATATCTCAAACAGGACTTACTATTAAATTAGAACCAGTTTTAAAATTCAATGCCACATTGAACACGGTTCTGATTTACTAATTGTATCCCAGTGTAGCTTTCAATATATGTAAAAGAGAAGGAGCATTACCATTATAGCACTTTATATATTAACATTCTGATACATTTCATGAAACTTCGAATATTATTTGCTAATGACTAGATAAAGTGATAAATTTATTTAATTGTTTTTCCACACAAGCCGTGTGTAGGACAGGAGTTGGAAAGGTAGAGTCAGACTGAAAATTTCAATGCCATAGCAGGGATTTGAACCACTGATCTCCCGCTCTCTAGGTCGGTTGCTCAACCAATGAGCTAACATACTGGCATAGCATTAAATTTCTCAACTGACTCGCATGTTTCCCGGTAAACCACATGGTGTTCTCAAATTATTTTGAGATGACATATACCATTAGCGATTTACAGTGGCAAAGTCCCAGGAGTCAAGGTAAAGCCATCTATTATGCTCAATTAGGTTGATTGAATTGTTTTTCCACTCAAGCCGTGTGTAGGACAGAAATGGATAGGATCAAGAAAGTCCCCCCCCCCACAAACTACCCTTAAACGGAAAGAAACATATTGACAATTTTTATCAAAAATCGGTCAAAAGATTCTGATTAAAATGCCCTATATTAAACATGTTTACACCACAAACAAAATTTATATTTTGAATTTCCCAGGAATAGCGTCTGAAGAAGCTATATAACCTCTTTAAGAATAACGGCTGTATTCCTACAGAATTTTGCATAACGGTTAAACCGTAAAAGATCTATATAAAAGTATTGTACAACAAATGTAGATTTTCTTATAACACATAATGTATGTGATATACGGTTTTCTAGTAGAGTTGACCATTTTTGAGATACTCTCTGTTATTGAGTCTGATTTTAAACTACCTGACTTTTCTCAAACGGACCATGCAAAGCGAAACGAACTTAAATTGTTTAACATAGTGACCAGTTTTTGAAAGATTTGTCTGTTACTATAGCAAATGTATTCCCTTAGTTCTTGTCTACATACAAGGGAGCAAGTAATAAAACTAGTTCTGCTAAGGTTTATCTTAATTAGCATGAAGTAGATGAAAGAATAATATTTCTTAAGAATAGTTTGTATACGGAACAGCTAGAGAAAGTTATGTGCATGGAGCATTAGATTTTTACTTTCTCTATACGTACTATGCACATAGTGTATAGAGAAGATATTGTATTCCACCCAAAAATTCAATACCGGAAATATATGTTTTGAGACCACCTGAATCCACAAAAAAGCACTTTTAGAAAATGTTCGTGTGTGTGTCTGGCAGTTTGTCTGTGTGTATATGTGTATGTGTATGTGTGTGAGTGTCTGTCTGTCTGTCTGTCTGTCTGTGGACAGCATAGCTCAAAACCGAAAAGACCGTTAAATACCAAACGTGGTATTTATCTAAGTTTGGTATCTTCCAGGGACACGACACGGAGGTTTTCAAGAAAATTCCCCCACCCCGAACTACCCTTTACATGTAACTTTTTTCGAAAATTTTGATTTTCTCAAAAATGGTTCTAACGATTTTGATTAAAACATTGTATATTAAAGATATTTATTTACCTGACAAATAAAATGTATATCTTGAATTTTCTGGGAATAGTCTCTGAAGACTACTTTATTCTGGATGAATTTTACGGAATTTTGCATAACTGCTAAACCAAAAGAGATGGACAAAACTGACCACACAAAAAATGTAGAGCACATTAAAGCACACAATTTATGTCCTATACATTTTTTCGTGGAACTGATTGTTTAGCTTTGAAAAACTTATACTTTTCTTATATAGGAATTTGTCAACTCCTTTCCTTACAAACAAAGGAAGTTCAGTCATATAGCAACCAGCTTTTGACTATCACTTTAACCTATAGTACTCCCTTATTTCGCTTCTACTTACAAGGAAGAAAGTAATGAAACTATTTCAACTATTTTTTTTTCTCGATTAGCATTAAGAATATAGAAGCAAAAGCTTTTTAACAATAATTTGTTGCAGAGATGTAGAGAAAGTCATGTGAATGGAACACATAAGATTTTTTTTTGTTTTTAGTTAACTTAGGCATAACCGACTTGGGTATCAGAAGGACAGAAGGACATAGATAGTACACAAAGATACACATAACACTAAATATTCGAACCTGCGACCCTTTCGTCACGTCAAATGCGCCAACAATTACGGATACCTGATTCGATTTTTTTTCTTGCCTGCGATTCAAATGCTACACTTACGTTATTTTTCATTTGTTGGGTTACGAATATGTTGTTTTTACCGATCGTAGATTATGTTTAACTCCCCTAGAAATTATTGTTGTTTTCCTTTCTTTGTTTTCATAGTATTTAACGTCTGCTTTTACTACATATGGCACCGCAGGCCATGACACTGGTGTTACATGGAATGAAGATAGGGCACCGATGAAATAGCGGAGGAAACCGGAGAACCAGGAGAAAACTCGCTACACCCCCTTCTACTACAAACCCCGCATGTGGTCTCCTGGGACTGAATCAGATCATGCCGCGGCCCTGTTTCTTTGTTTTTACCTCTTCACTATGGCTTCCATTTCCATTTTTAAATGTCATGTTTTTCCTTTTGAACCACAACTTATCTTGCTTGCTATTTTTAATTACAGTGAGCAATAATTGGCACTGCAGATTTATACCTATCGAAATTGAATCTACTGCTGCCAGTGATTTTAATAAATGAATTACCTTTTTTTTTTTTTTGGTAGTGTTTAACACCCGCTTTAACTACTTATGGCACCGCAGGTGGTGACACTGATGATACATGAATGAAGATGGAGTACCGGTGGAATGCGATGGCGGGGGAAACCGGAGGACACGGCGCCGCTTTGTCCAGCACAAATCTCACATGCGCTCGCTTGGAATCGAAACCGGGCCGTTTAGGTGAGAGACGAGTAGTCTAACCACTCGACCACGGCGCGGCCAAATGAATTACTAATTTATTTGAAGAACGATAATCATCAGATGACTGAAAAAATGTAATGGTCTCTCGAAACTGATTACATTAATATAGCAATTACTTCTGATGTAAAGCAGTTGGTTAAAAATAACATTAATGTGTCATATTAAAATTATTAGTAAATTAACACTTCTTAATTCCTCAAATAATGCCTCTAAATTTATTTTTAATATTTGCATTTTTCTTAATCATATCAATTCTATTTAATGTAATGAATTACTGTATATCCCATAATAAAAAAACTTCTCTTCCTCCAATTAAATTAACCATTAAAATTTTATTTTGAAAATAATAACTGATTTCTGTTCAGTTCTCTGTCCCTCTTACTTGGAGTAAGATATATTATGATTATCTTCAGTAGTTCATGAATAAATTGCTTCATTATCTTATCAGTCCAAAAATTGCTCCATTAATATTAGTTTCCTACATATTAAACAATTATTTTATCCAGCTTATTATTATTTTTTCTGCATATTGTTGCTGTGACACTATAATTTTCACTTTCATTACTTTGAATCTTTACATTTCGTTTTACTAAAAAATTAATTTATTTGTTAGCCAATTTGTATAATTAAATTACTTTAATTCATTTTCTTGTGACAACTTTTCGCTATGAAATCAATTGGCTTCAAGTACCGTCTTGCAGTATAGTACTAGCATGTACTAATCGAATGTTACGTATTACTCATTCAAGTAATTTCATTCATCATACCATATCGGCGTATTTGGACACACATTGTTTCCTTGATCAGAGAAAATTTATAGCTCTCGAGTTCACCACAATGTGCACATATTGCCGAGAGATTAACTTATCGACAATAAATGGAACTACAGGAAGAAATCACAATTTGCGGACCTGAAACATTGTGAATTTAGCCCAGAAACTCTTGCTTTCAAATATTGGAGTTCTTTTACGTGCAAATAAATATTACACGGTATCGACCCTTCCAAAGCTAAGGTTTGTGTTATAAGTCCGAAAATATCTATCACCTTTATCCGGTTGTTTTATAGTGTTTAATGCCCGCTTTTACTGCTACGGCACCGCAGGCGATGATGCTGATGGTACGTGGAGTGAAGAGGGAACACAGGTGGAATGTGTTAGCGGGGGCAGCCGGAGAGAGTGCGGTACCGAAGCCTCCCGCGGTCAGAAAAATAGCCCCGATGCCTCCCGGACCCTTAAATGCTCCTAATTACATAGCCCCCAAGCCTCCCCAAAGCAGGTAGCCTCTCGATCGAAACAGGTAACGGTTGCAGTTTGATGTTTATAATATTTGATGAAGCATTACATACTTCTAGTGGAAAATGCTACATTTCTTGCGTTTATAATTAATAACAAAGAAACACGGCTCTAGTACCAACAGAAACTTAACCTCTAGTGCTTATATTTGAATTAGTGGTTGTTGTTCCAGTTCGTTTAGTGTTACTCAGGGTTCACCATGAGGAGGCAAACTGGCTCGCACCCCAAAAGATTCCACATTTATCAGCTTCGTCATTATTTCTTTATTTTCTGTAATTTACTCAAATTAGATCCGCATTTAGATGCTTAGTTACTTTGAAATTCTAAACCTATATCATACAGTAACATGTATTTTTGTCTTTAAAATAAGCGGTATTTTTCCTTTTGGATTTTATTTCCATATATTTCCAACTTTGGTTCTATAAGAGATCGACTTCACGTATTCCATTCTTGAAATTTTTCCAGCTTTGAAATTTTCTGCTTGCTGCATCATGAGCTGCAAGTGTGGATAAGACCTTTCCTTTTTTTATTTGTTGATTAATTAATTGCAATTTTAGAATCCAGCTGAATTTGCTTGAGTACTTCAAGAAAGCTGTACAGATCTGTGCTACAGGAGTAAAACTGATTGTTGTATTTGTTGTGGAAACTTTCCACCCAACCTGCTGGCTAATTACACCGGTTTCGCGGGAGGCTTGGGGGTTATTACCTGCTAAGCGTACCTGGGTACGGGAGTCTTCGGTCCTGCGCCCGCCGGAGAACCCCTCCGCCGCTTTGTCCACCACAAGTCTCATATGTGGTCCCCCGGGTTTGAGCTCGCAGCTTAGTGTATTAGAGCTAACCACTACACCTTGGAGAGCTTTTTTATAATGTTTAACGCCCACTTTTACTACAAATGGCACCGCAGATGATGACACTGATGTTATATGGATTGAAAATGGAGCACTGGTGGAATGCTATGACGGGGGAAACCGGAGAACCCGCCGCTTTGTGCACCACAAAACCAACATGCGGACGCTTGGGATCGAATCCGGGCCGCCCTGAAGAGTGACATTATTTTTATAATACTACAAAACTGAAGCACACACTAACCTGTTTTTCGGAGAGCATGAGACAAGAAGCAATTTCAATTCGTCTTAGCCTTGACAAGTACATATTGGCAGCAAACTCTCGTTCCAGCTCCAGCAGTTGTGAACTTGTAAATGCTGTCCGGATCCTTTTGCAGGAACTGCTGCTACCATGTGGAGCATTCGAAGGTCGTCGATCTTTTGGTGTTGAGGCTATGTTGGGAGCATTCCCAGGACTAGGACTCCGACTGACTGTGCCCTCTCCACTCACTGGTGATATGGTGGTCGTTCTGAGTTCTATGGAAAGTTGAAAAACAGAAGAAGAAAATGGCTTAGGATTCAGAAATGTTTTTTTCTAAGGATATGTGAAACTTTCTAATAATCAGTAGATCTACATCTGAGATGTTTTATATGATGATTAAGGTGATGAGTTGGTGAAATGTGATTAAACCTTGCCTAATGTATTTGCTTGGATTATTAAAACTCATTTTTCCAACTTACCAAGATATATTTAAAGTATTATTATAGTTTTCATACACAGGGGTAAATGTTAAAATTCTGAACTCATTGTTAGCATTTTCTTTAAAGCTTAATATTTTCCAAAACTAAACGAAAACTCTTGAAGTGCCTGAAATCACTCTGAAAAGCTAATGCTGATAAACTACATAATTTGGATTATCAATTCCACTAGTTGTCTTTGTTGATTCAGATTTTGATTATGGAGAAACTTAATTTTTAGAAAAGTACCAAAAACTAAATGTAATGATTTAAGGTACAGTTCCAGTGAAGGCAGTGGTAAGAAAGGGACAAAATCACGAAAAAGTGCCCTAAACTGAAGAAATTTGGGTACACAAATCACAGCAATAAGGGCATATTATAACAAAAACTATAGTATCTGCCCCAGAAATATCATATAATTTCAATTAATAAATATCCAGTGACATAGCTTTGCTTATATTTAAACATGGGTGACATATTATTTTTTTTAAAAAACATCTTTACAGTTGCATGCTTTTCCACTCATTCTTCTACAAACCATTCTTACAAAAGTTATTATTCTGTGTTTTGTTAAACCAGATAAGCTTTCAAATCATATTTACACATTTTGTTATAGATTACAATAGTTAAAGAGATAATCAGATTATAAAAGAGCGTGCCGCTAAATGAAGACTATGAAACGCGATGATCTTTATGTGATCTTGAGAAAACACGAGTAACATCTCACATTTAAGAAGTATATGTATTTTAAAAATAAATTCTTTTACGTAAACTTGTGCTATAACGAGATCTACACATTTTGAGTAGTAAGCTTTTGAATATCTCCGTTTTATAAATTATGAAGAAGCCATTCATTAGGATGAAACTACATGAATATTTCCCGACAATTGAATTTTAAATATTAAATTTGCTATAAAAGTATCTTAAAGTGATGCTTGAATTAAAAGTTAGTCATTTTTGAGAAAACCACTACTTTCAATATATTTTCCATGTAAAGAGTAACATGAAGAGGAGAGATTTTCTTGAAATCTTCCTTACGTACCCTTGGAACGTGCTGAACTTAAGAACCAAATTTCGTATTAAGAACGTTTCCTTTTTGGAGTACTGCTGTTCATAGGACACAATTATTAAAATTATTTTATTTGGTTATAATAACCCATAAACATTTTTGGTAGATAAATACTTATTTGTTATAACAATTACATTCGATTTCCAATCAAAATGTATGATCATTTAGAATAAATAACTCAAATGTAGCATTCAATGTTTTAATAATTAAAATACAACAATGATATATATATTACATAATTATATATTAAACAAAAAATTAAGAAAGAAACAAATACATTGTAATCAGTTTCGAACAATTGAATAATTTTGGTAATAACAGCTACAACAAATTTAACATCTGTAATTGTGCGGATCTTTTTCTAATCATCTTTTTAGAATCAGGGGATCTGAAAACGTGTATTTGTGATTAAATATCGGTTTCGCATTTTGTGATTTATTTCGGTTAATAGGAAGTAGAAGATAGGAAGTTATAGATGAGTGAGGAGAAAAATTCATGTGGATATAACAAGAAGACCTTTTAATAGGTTGTTCCTCATTCTAATCCTGTGGAGGTCGTCACTCTTAGCGAATTTCACTTCAAATTCTTTTAACAACTCGTGATTTACAACCATCTCTGGTGTGCCAGCCAAAAGGCAAGAACGGCTGCAATGTTCATATAAAATCGGATACATAAATTTTTATTTCCGGTGAAATAATCCGGAACGATAGCTTAGCTTTTGTTTATTTGATTTGTAAGTGTACTCTCTTTTTCCGTCTAAAGGCCAGTAACTCAGCTGTTACGTACAATGTTATATCTTATACGCTTTCATTTTTCATTGGAAATGGACCTACCTAACCACATTAATTTTACAGCAGTTTTGCGTCATTTATTATCTTTCAATACATACATGCTGCGTAGTTTAACTACACAAATAAGCATTTCCCTCGTTTCACTTGTTTTTTTTTTAATCAAATTGTGCTTCATAGATTAGATAGTCGTTTGCTTCAACCCCTTACTACAAGAATCGCATATGCACGATTTCCGCTCTTCTCTAATTCTTAAAGTGCCTGTTACGGGATACAAAAGCCGTTATAATGGAAGCTATTTAAATATCCGTCATCTTTAAGGTGAAATAAAGTGGCTGCTATCTAGTCAAGGCGAATAATGCGAGTTTGTATTCCAGCGAGTGTAGTAAAGTGTATGATATAAAGATGGGGAGGGCCCACATAAAATAACCGTGAGCTGGTATATGCCATCTAGAAAAGCTACTGTGGAGTTAAATAATTTTATATATTTAACTGCAAATACTTGTATTGTTTTGTTAAATGCAGTATTCGTTGCCAGTGTGCAACATAATGTAATAAAGGATGAAAGGTAATAACATTCATGTTCTGCAGTACACGAACTTTTATGAAAATACCAACATGGAAACAGAAGATACGGGTGATAGCACTCAGATTATAGCAGACGCTGCTGTAATAAATGCACCAAGGAAATCAAAGCAGAACTAAACAGCTATGGCAAGAGAGAAAATGAGACCAAGAGAAATCTACAACACATACTTTGTCTCTGCAAAAGACATAAGTCTGTTCTATATAACCTTATCTTTAAATTCGCACGTGTACTAGTCACCTCTTATGGACTTATGTCGTGAATAGTAGTCATGTGATACAAAGTATATTAATATTTAATATTATCATTTATTTTAATATATACAAAACCAGTTATCAAAATTCTATTTTCATAAGATTATAAAATAAATTGTAGCATAACAAGAGCTAATACATATGGAATGTGTGTAAACTCTTATTAAAAATTCTTCCTAAGATTAAACCTGCCTCTCAGGATGACGACAGCACATGCATCTATAATGGCTTCACGAGAGCGTTTGTTTCGCTTTTATCGCCTATCCATGAAATGCAAAAGTAGTCATCATCAAAGTTGTACAATAATCGACCATATGAAAGACGAGGGACACACAGCGAGGCAGAATACATATCAGCGGGGCAAGGTTATAAGAAACAGGGTTTATTCGTCTAGCAGATGGGGAAACAGTTGTAAAGTCCGTATTCAGGAGTGATATTTGATTAAATTACTACCAACAGATTTTAAAACATGTATTAAATTAATTTTTCGATATCTATATTTCTATTCACATAAACTCATTTTATGTGGTTCTTTTAAGGATAATAAAGATAGAATAATAAATAATATAATGAATCCTAGCATGTCTTTAAATGTGAAATAAGGATGGAAGGGAATTTTAAATTACTGACCATAATCTATGTTTACTACATTTAACAGCATTAAACTGTAATCTTAAAATGTAAAATGTTTTTGTGCACCTTACACCAACATGTAGAAAAGTAAGCTAAATTTAAGCTAATGGGCCAGGTGGCCCCAACAGCGCCATATTCTGCGAATGCAGATAACCTTTCGTGCGTTTAAAAACTTGCAGAGCTCAGTGGTTAAATTCAAGTGAACACCTGTCAATGGCGGGATTAGCGTAGGCGGCCTGCGTTCTACTCCTTGGCATATTAACGGAATCGGTGAGGGAATCTGGCTCATTGAGAGGAGTCTCCAGTTTTGTACTAGAGTCACTGATGTCGTTTACAGAAAAGAGCAAACAAATCGAAAAGGTTAACATACTTTCCTCTTCAGTTACAGGCTATTTGAAAGAATAAGGTTACTTTTACATTGAGAATTATTTAAAAGTCTTTATTTAACCTATCAGTATCCGCCAATAACTAGTTACTTTCTCTATACGTACTCTGTACATAGTGTATAGAGAAGGTATTGTATTGCACCCAAAAATTCAACTTCAAGATTTCACGGAAATATGTTTTGAGACCCCCTGAATCCAAAAAAAAAAAAAAAAAGGAATTTCATAAAAATGTCGGGGTGTGTGTCTATGTGAGTATTTAGGTGTGTGTGTGTGTGTCTGGGCAGCATAGCTCAAAAACGAAAGGTCTGTTAAATACCAAACTTGGTATTTAAGTCCAGTATCTTCAAAGGATACGACACGAAGATTTTCAAGAAAATCCCCCCACCCCCAACTACCCTTTACGTGAAAATTTTTTGAAAGTTTTGATTTTCTCAAAAATGGCTCTTACGATTTTGATTAAAATTTTGTATATCAAAGATATTTACATGACAAATAAAATTTATATATTGAATTTTCTTGGAATAACAGTTTTATGCAATGTCATAGCACCAATTAAATTTGTGACTGTAAAATTACTTATATTAAAAGAATTGTGTAAGAATAAGTTATAAGTATAATAAAAACCTGAATATTTACATGGCTTTCCCTACCTTACAAAGCTTATTCTTCTATTTACTTAAGATAAATATTAGCAGAAATAGTTTTATTACACATTGAGGGCAGAAGGGGAATAAGTTTACACACTAGGCTAAAGTGATAGTCAAACTCTTATCACCTGGTCGCTATATGATATCTAAATTCCCTTCTGTTTGCTTGACCAGAATGAAAAAGTAAATAATGGCTTTCCATTTGGTAAACGTGTAAGATTTGATACGTTTATACCAATAATAAATTTCTTTGTGAGGTTAACTCTAGAAAAGTAGGCTATGCGACATATTTTGTATGAATTATCGAGATTTACGTTTTTCTCTAGTAAGATATTCTCTATATCTTAGGGTTCAGTAATGCAAAATAAAGGCTCTTCATAGAAAATTTAAGATATACAAATTATTTGTCACAAAAATTTCTTGTACTAATAGTATTTTAATTAAACATTTCAGAGCCATTTTTGAGAAGATCAATATTTTTTAAAAATGTTCTACGTAAAGGTTAGTTTAAGGTGAGGTTAATTTTTATGAAAATCTTCATGCTGCACCCTTGGAAAATTTTAAACTACATATCAGGTTTGGTATTTAACGTACTGCTCATATTTAATTATGCTGTTCAAACTCTCACAGATCCGTTTCTAAGAACGTATTTGTTAGTCCGTATTTGTTAGTCAATGTCATTAAATCGTATAGAGCATATAGGTCATGAATGAACGAAATGTTTGAAATGATGATCAAATGAACGTTACGTTCTAGAACGTTAAGTTAACATGCCCCTTCTGAGATGAGGAAAAACTGCGAAAAAAACCTTATCCGAGTTCGAATTCACTACCAATGTGAAACAGATACGCTACCCTCAAACTATAGGTAAAAGCTTTTAAATGTCTCTAAGAATTTAAATTTGGGGCCGGTTAGCAACAAAGAATAATGTCTGTTTTCTTCAGAGTAAGATGGTGTACATTATGTTATATCTCTTATACCTAGAAGCAACTAATACAACCGTTTCTGCTAATGTTTATCTCGTATAGCCGATGTAGATAGCGAAATAATCTATTGTAACAAAAGTTTATAGAGTAAGTCACGTGATATTTTCTTTGTCCTGCGTCTTTGTACATATTTGTGCAACTATCATAGAGTTATAGATAAATAAAAAGTGTTGCTATAATAAATAATAAATAACCATGGGAAATAAAATTCTCACATTCTCTACTAAAATTGTAATTATGTAAATAGGTTGATTATTTCAAAATCTTCTCGGGCTTCTAGCCAGGTAAAAACTTGGCTTGACACCAACATTTCGAAGAAGTGCATCTTCCTCGTCTTCAGGGTGAACTGATGCACTTCTTCGAAACGTTGGTGTCAAGCCAAGTTTTTACCTGGCTAGAAGCCCGAGAAGATTTTGAATTAACACGTCGCCAGGAAAGTTTTAGTTCTTATTTTAGGTTGATTATATATTTTAAATATAAAGTATTAAAAGTCGGAGATTCATGGCTAATCTATTTTCCATCTTTTTAATTTAATTTATACCATAATTAAATTTACAAGACGATAGTAGTAGGGAAAATGTTTTACGTGTGACTACCCGAATTCAAAATATAGATGCTAATAGCAAGTTTGATAATAAACACCAAACTTAAATTTAAGTTAGACATTTCTTAAGGATACAACACTGAGATTATTAAGACTATCCCCCACTGCAAATTTCTCTTTTATGGAAGAAAGATGGTTTTCTTGTTTACCTCTTTATTCTGAATTAATATGTATAAATAACCATTAAACATAGGATAAATCTTAATACACAAAACATGGAGGTACATCTCGTTTAAACAGACAATTTATATCAAATGAAATGTTTGTTAACATTTTGCGAGATATTATTTGCTGCTGACTTAAGCTTAGAAATGTTTATACTAATTTAAAGTGGTAAGCCGTTTAAAAACAAATAATGACCATATTTTTATATCTACAAATTTATCAACTGTATACTTTTAAATGTTGAAATATGTAATGAAATTGTACCTTTATTAACAACAAGTGATAAGGAGAGTCAGAACAATTTTGTGCTATAGACAGGATTTGAAACGGATATCCCGGTTTCCGCGGTTCAAGCCCTGGAGTGTGACTTTACCTTTTCAACATAATCATCATGAAACAGATAGATTTGAAATTTAAAGCTCCAGGGTTCGATTCGCGGCTGGAGGTTGAGGAATTTTCTTTAATCAAGATTATTACTCATTATCCTTAGATTCTGAAAGTTTGAGTGACAAACAGAAAAGTTGTGAGTGTGTGTTTATGAGAATTTAATAGAACATGATATCCTGAATGTTTTTGGATAATCAAACGCCAGATAAATAGAAGAAAACAAACAAAAGAACTAGACAAAAATAGAAGTTTGTAAAGAGTAGTGTGAGTAGGGAAGGTAATATGAATGCAGCACATTAGAAATCTTTTACCTATTTCAGAGCGAACAATTTTAAAATACTGCCTCTGTAGCTATGGTTGTTCAGTGGTTAGCTCAACCGGACGGGGATCGGGATTTTTAAAAGTAGTTGGCAGTACAGCACTCAATACTTCATGTTTGTGCTAATATGCTTTTATTTGAATATTTTCCAAAATATTGATTCCGCTTTTAAGAGCACGATCATATCTGTAACATTTCCGTTTAGAACATGGTGTAACTCAAGTATTATTGTCGGTTGGTTGCTATTTTGTTTTTCTTTCTTTGGATTTTGTTTATTAGCTCGCACCAAATTTACACTTTCATTCTTACTTCCAGGCTCTGGGAGGATAGAGAACAATGTTGCTTAAAGAAAAATTCTCTCACTCCAGGCGGGAATTTAATCCGAAACCCCTCGCATAAGAGGCAGAATTTTTTTTAGATCTGCTCGAATTCTACTGAATGTTAGACTAATGTTTTTTTTCTAATGGGTGAGAGTAAATCAACAGTTCCGTAGATATAAATGTGATTCAGAGTAAATAGAATCGATAGGTTCAAATTCTATTGCCCTTTTATGGTATTTTAGCCTCAATTAAAAACAAATGGCTTTTTTGTTGCCATTTTAAGGAATATTTCTTGTTTAATTGCATTTTTATATTTTAAGTTTTTTTACTCCTACCAAGATACTTTCCATGCAATAAGAGTTAGATAAGAAAATATTTGTTACTACAGGGATGATCTTCAGGTATAAACATTTTAACAACACAAACACACACAAGTCCTAGTAAGAGGAGATAAAAATCTGATGTGCTACATTCAGACAACTTTCTCTAATTCTCTGCAATAAATTATTGTTAAAAACCTTGTACTTCTATTTACTTCCTGCTAATCAAGAAAAAATTAGCAGAAATAGACTTATTACTTTCTTCCTTGTAAGTAGAAGCGAAATAAGGAAGTACCATAAGTTAAAGTGATAGTCAAAAGCTGGTTGCTATGTGATTGAAGTTCCTTTGTTTGTATGGACATGAGTTCACAAAGTCCTGTATGAGAAATGTATGTTTTTTATAGCTGAAACCAAAAACAAGAGATATCTAAAAAACAATCACCTCCATGCAAAAAATGTATATAACATAAATTGTGTGTTTTGAAGTGTTCTACATTTGCTGTGTGGTAAGTTTTTTTCATCTCTTACAGTTTTTCAGTCATGCAAAATTCCGTAAATTTGACCCAGAGTAAAGTAGTCTTCAGAGGCTATTCCCGGAAAATTAAAAATATACATTTTATTTGTCAGGTAAATATCTTTAATATACGATATTTTAATCAAAATCGTTAGAGCCATTTTTTAGAAAATCAAAATTTTCCAAAAAAAGTTCAATGTAAAGGGTAGTTTGGAGTGGGGGGAATTGTTTTCAAAATCCTCGTCTCACATCCCAGGAAGATACTAAACTTAAATTCCAAGTTATCGTGTTCACAGACACACACGGACCTTTTTCTGAAAATACTTTTTTTGGATAAAGGGGACCCTAAAACATATTTCCGGTGAAATTTCGGCATCGAATTTTTTGGTGGAGTGCAATACCTTCTCTGTACACTATGTATATAGTACGTATAGAAAAATTAAAAAATTGGATGTATTTGACTCACATGACTTTCTCTAACTACTCTATAAATTTCTTATAAAGGATACTTCTTCTTTCAACACCATGCTAATCGAGATAAACATTTGCAGACTTGTATTACTCAGTCCCTTATAAGTAGAATGGAACTAAGGGACTGCACTAGGCTAAGTGAAAGTCAAATGTTTTAAAACTATCGTTATGCGATTGCCATTGCAAATCGCTTCTTTGCTTGGCCAGGAGTAGAACAAAAGAAAAACGGGCACTTCCGTCTGAGAAAAGTATAAGTACTTCACAATTTACACTAATAACAATGAATACCTCGAAAACAGTAAGGCCCACGAAAATAATGTATTTGACATAACTTATGTACTTTAACAAAATCTACATTTTTTGCATAGTAAGTTTTTGTATATCTCTTACGGTTAACCAGTTATGCCAAAGCAAGCAAAATTTATCCAGAGTAAACAGGTCTTTAGAAGCTATTCATAGAAAATTAAAGATACACATTTTATTTGTGAAGGAAATGGCTTTAATATGTGGTATTTTAATCAAAATCGCTAGAGCCATTTTTAAGAAAAACAAAAGTTTCGAACATTTTTCCATGTAAAGGATAGTGTGGCATCCTTGGAAGATACCAAACTTAAATACCAAGTTTGGCATTTAACCGTGTTTTCGTTTTTGAGCTATGCTGTCCACAGACACACACACACACACACACACACACACACACACACACACACACACAGGGACCTGTTTCTGAAAATGTTTTTTTTTTTTTGGATTCAGGGAGTCCTAAAACATTACGTATTTACGGTGAAATCTCGGTATCGAATTTTTGGGTGAAATACTTCTCTATCCTTATGTACATTTACTTCCGGGGCTAGAGAAAGCAATAATTAACTAATAAGAGACTAACCTGGAGACGGCAGAAGGTTCCGTGGTGGTTCATGTGGAGGCGGTTCTCTGGACGGAAGAGGCATTGACCTCATGGCGCCGTGAGCAGCGGCGGCGGCAGCTAACGTCACGTTACAGTACAAGGGATACCCGTCTCCGGGGAAGAGTTTGTGTTGCCCGGGCGGAGGCAGACAGCATGGCGACCTCGTGGAGGACGGAAGGAGCGAAGCAGCTGTTGTTGGCGGCGTGCCCAGACCCAGAGAAAACAAATAACTTGGCGGTAACATCGGCGGGTGTGGGGCAGTCCTGGGAGGCACTGACGAAGTCCCAGAGCTGTTCCCAATCAGAGAGTCCACAAGGAAGGAGCGAGACATGGCTAAACTCTGTTCAAGCGATTCAACACTTCATTGCAAGAACTCGCTTACGTTTCAAGCTGCACCTGGAGACCACTCACTCCACCTGCATTCACTTGGCAACTTCCGTCCAAAACATTCAGGACGGCACTGTGGAGTCACCCCAGATACATTTCCCAGTAGAAAACACTCCCCCTCAGAGGTCCATTGTTGCACCCCACTACCAGCTTCACTCCACCCCTCCCAGCCCCTTCCACCTCTCATCACATATTTAATTGCCTTAGCACACGCTCCCTATCCCATGTTTAACTGCGGTAAACGTTTCGACTCCCTGTTGCATAATTCAGAATTAGGTTCAAACAGTGAAGATAACGAACTTCAAGATATTAAGCTATCATGGTGAATATTTTTAAAATTTCTCAGAAGTTTATTCTTATTCCTTTAGAATAGATAACTAAAGCAATGCGAATCATTCTAAAATAGGAATATTTTGTGACATAAACCTTGTCTACTTCCTAAAGAGATTTTGCTTGATTTGAAACCCTATTAAGGCTGAGCAAAATCAAACTTAAGTCCAAAATATACATTTCTACTTTTTCTTTTTATGGATTTAAAGATGTTAACATATAATTCTTGTATTTTGGGATATTTAATTATTGTTTAATTTGGATGCTTACAAAACTGTTAAGTTGGATTTAAAAAGCATAATATTTAAATTCCTATTTTATAATAAAAATATTTAATGAATGACTTATAGTTAAAATGATTGCAATTAAAACAGAAGCAGGAGAAGGTAGACGTGAAGATCTTACAAAATACGTTCAAGGTATTGCATTCCACCCAAAATATCTATATCGACATTTCACTGGAAATATATATTTTAGGGGCCGCTGAATAGAAAAAAACCCAATTTTCAGAAATATACCCGCTCGCGCGCGGTGTGTATGTATGTGTGTGTGCGTGTGTCTGTAAGATGCATAATTTAAAATCAAAAGATCTGTTAAATATTTAATTTCAGCATCTTCTCCCCCCGCCCCAAAAAGTTCCCTAAAATTCTAACATTTTCTAAAATTCTGATTTTCTCATAAATGGTTCTAAAGATTTTGATTACATTACCACATTTTAAGATATATTATGCAAAAGTAAATAAAAATCATGAATTATCTGAGAATTATCTCTGATAATCTGTTCATTCTAGATGTCTTTTGCATAAATGATAAATCATAAGAGATAGAAACTTCAAAACACAATTTATGTGAAACGCAGTTTTTATGGAGTTAATCATTTTTAAGGTATTGCTTATTTTTGGTTTCAACTTTCCACTCTTTTATTTTCTCAAATGGGAAGTCGTTATTCGGCCAACTAAAGAGAACGGAATTGCAAAGTCATGATATGACGACCAGCTCAATAAAGTTTTGACCATCGTTTGTCTATTGCATTCCTCTAATCCTGGTGTATCTTCAAGTGTGTGTGTATATGCATATTTTTGGAGCTTTTTATCTCGATTAATGTTAAGCGGATAGAAGAATGCGGTTTCTTAAGGATAGCTTGTGGAAGAAAGTCATATGAAAAATAACTTGTTGCCCAGCTTAATTGTTTTTCAGGATATCTTGAATGAGTAAAAATATCAACTTACTAATCCTCCACAAAAACGCTCAGAAAAAAAAAAAAAAAAACATACAGCTCGAATCATATTTATTCATAATGAAAATGGCTGAAACATAAACTATAGGCTACTTGGTTCTTTCTAAAGATACCCCTTTGATTTTTATACAGGTAAAATCAAAGAGAATAAGGCGTGTTGCAATCATGTGAACTTCTGTACTCACTCTTCTACACAATACACTTCTATCTCCTTGTTCTTAATTCAAGTTCCAGACCAACATTTATACGCCACCATTACATTGGTTTCTTGATCAGTGAACTTCTAGTTCCCGAGTTCGCCACTTGTATGCAAATGGTGACGGGGGATCAACTCATCGTCCACACGGAATCACGACTTACGGACGTGAAATATGACAAATTTTGCTCAGGAACCTTTTCTTACAAGGTATGGAGCTCTTATTTTGTGCAGATAAACATTACATGGGACGCTTTACTTCCCTTCGGAGCAAGTCATGCTAAGGACTTCACGTCCGAAAAAATCCATCACTTTCCGCCAATTTGAGCCGTCAACTTATATGGTAAGCAGTACACTACGGGGGGGGGGTCTTTTTTCTTGAAACATGAATTAAATAATATATCTATTTATTTGGAATTTTTTCATTCAAATTAAAAATATTAAGTTCTAGTCTTATAACTTAATTAAGGATTTTGTCTCCTTCCTGCAAGTGAATTAAAACTTTTATTTCGGCCAGCTGCAATCTTTATATTAATATATTTGTTAAGGTCCAACACTTTGATCCACAAACTATCAGTGGAATCGTCAATTCTTTATGGAATTGCATTGATGTCTCCCAACTGGTTTTATAAGGAAGAGTTCTTTTTTAAGTACTACGTAATCCTTGGAATAGTGCTCTTTTAATTTTAAGAATTCTAGTGTGGAGTCACTTATTATTATTTTGACCCCTTTTGGTTTTATTCTCACCAGTTTGGATTTTTCTGCTGTTATTTGAAGATTATATTTTCTCATCATTGTAGATATTTAGGTTGCTATTTGAAGATCGTCTTCATTGTAGACTAACATTCTTTGTTCTTCAGCAAACAAATTAATTAGTTTGAATTCTCAACGGGATAGTTGGATCCAAAACACGAATGTGATGACGATAATGATGATCTCCTAGTTAACAAAGATAAACTTTAATTAAAATTTAAACATTTCGATGTAGGTATAAGAAGAGTATACTAGGCTAAGCGATAGTCAAGTATTTTAAAATGTGGTTGCTATGTGATTGAAATTTGTTTCATGCATGGCCAGGAGTTGACAAATTTCCGTTTAAAGAGTTTAAGTATTTTAAAATTGAGAGCAATAGCAAGAGATATCTTGGAAATGGTGAACTCCACCAAAAAATGTATAAGATTTAAATTTGGTGATTTAACGAGATCTACATATTTTGTGTAGTAAGTTTTTGTCTATATCATTTTAAGGTTTACCAGTATGCAATATTCATCCAGAATGAAAAGATTTTCATAGAATAATCCCAGAAAATGGTAATGTTTTGATTAAATACCATATGTTTGAGATTTCATGACAAACGAAATGTGAATTTCTGGGAATAGCCTCTGAAGAGCTGTTCATTTTGGCTTAATTTTATAAACTGTTAGACAAAGAGACAAACAAAACGTACCGCATAAAATCCTTAGCACTCGTTAAAATACATACTTTTTTTTAAGAGGTAACCAGTTCCAAAATGATACTTGTTCTTGGCTTCAGTTTTAATTTAAAACTTTTCTGAAACGGATAGTCGAATTTCGTTTATCTCTCTCTCGTTTTATTCATGGTCATGCAAAGAAAGCCGAAATTCATTTGTTGCACATAGTAATGTTTCAGCATTTGTGACTATGGCTTTAGCCTAGTGTATTCCCTTCTACTTTCAAGGAAACAAGTAATAAGACAATTTCTACTAATTTATCTTGAACAGATGAAGTATGAATAATATTTTGTATGAATAGTTTGTTTCGCGATCAGCTTATTTGCAAAATAAGTTGAGAAGATTATATGAATAATGCATCGAATTTCTTCTTTGTGCAATTATGAGAAAAACTGGGGAACATTTTTAATATTAATAAAGTCAATACAATAACAGAATATCTTGGATGCGTTTAAGACCACAGCAAATGTATTTGATATAATTGGCGTGCTTTAATGTAATGTACTGTTTTTGTGTACTAAGATTTTGATTTAATTCTCACTTGTGTCCCAGTTATAGCAAAGTAATTCAGAATCAAGCTGGACTCCACAGACTATTCTCAGAATATCCAAGCTATACATTTTATTGTCGCATTTGAATCAAAACCATTAGACATTATAGAAAATAAAAAAATCCATGTAAGGGATGGATTGATATGAGGGAGCCTTTGTTGCAGCTCTATGTGTATATTTATAAGACCTTAAATTTAAATAACAAGTTTGGTATTCAAGCGAATTTTCGTTTTTGTTTTATACTGTTCAGGAAGAGATAGACAGTAGTAACATTTTTGTATCTTTTTTTTTTTTTTTTTGGATTGAAGGATCCTCAAAAGTGTATTCCATTGAAATCGGTATTGCCTATTTCAGTCAGAATCTTTAGAAACATTTGTAACAAATACAATTTTAATAAAATAGTCCATGTAACGGGTATCTTGTTGCGGAGGATTTTCTGAAAGTATTCGTGTCGCAGCCATAAAAGGTACTGAATTTAAATACCAAGTTTGATATTTTACAGGCTTTTCGTTTATAAGCTATGCTGTTCACACACACACTTTTTTATAAAAATCCTTTTTATTCCTTTTTCTTTGGATTCAGGTGTTCTCATACATATATCTCTGGTAAACTGTACATTAAACATTAAAACATTACATTTTTTATGTAATACATCTCCTCTACTTGCCATACCTACCTAGTATACGTGGTGGAAACATTTTAAATAATTGTTAATATTCTCTTTATTAGTATTCTAACACAGAAATTGCATTCAATTTTTTCTTGAAAGAATACTATTGATAAAATCTAGACATATGTGACATAGAGTATAAATATGTACGCTATCATTTAGAATTAAAAAGTTTCTCTCATAGACAGTGAACCAAATATGCATGGACGTTTTATAATTAGTAAAATAACCATTAAGACAGATGATGTCACGTGATAACAACCTAGTTAAATTGGAATTGGAGAAATCCAAGCTTTCGACCATCTTGACTCTGTGGTCTTCGTTAGGGAACTGGCGTAAAAAACTAATATTTATAGCTTGGAGGTGTTCAGCCCATACCAATCTGACATGGCTTCTTGACACGAGATCTGCTATAGATTCCAATTTAACTAGGTTGCTATCACGCGAAATCTTCTGTTATAACCAACACCGAAAAGCTTCAAATCTTTAATAACCATTAAGTATTTGCATTTATTTAATTTGTGTTTTTTCATAATCTGAAGCTTCATTGAAGGAGTAATTAACTCTTGTGAAATTACATGAGAAATTATTCTAAATGCTGGTAAAATTATAAATTAAGCTTCAGGATGTCCAAAAAAATCAAAATAAATGTTGATGTAGAATTGGATCGGTTGGAGTAACACTTTTACTTTGTTAGAGCGGAAGGTATTAGGATATATTCATCTTTGTGCATTGATTGCCTTTAAATTTATTAATTTTAAAAAGAGATTTTGTATTAATTTGGTTTTAAATTTACTTAAGTAGTTCAATAAAAAATTAATAAAAGACTAATGATTATGCCACACTCAATATACTGCGGACCTTCAAACATCTTTCAAGTGTACATTGATATTTGGCTGAGCCACGTTCACAAATACTTTCATTTCACCCTAGCTTAAGGTTTACTGATTCCTCAGAATCTATAGAATATATATATTCCTATTTTGAATAGCATGAATAACTTAACAACAAACATAGCAGATAGACAAATAGTTTAAATGGTTTAGATAGATAGATAGATAGTCTATATATTTAATTTAGATAGTGTGGCTTACATAAACAGAATCTGTAATACCTTACCGTGGTATCTAATTTCTTAAAATGCATTCAAAACCCTTATAATTTATTCAAATTAAAAAGTATATTTCACTACATGTATAATTTTATGGATATTTATACTATACTAAAATATTTTAAACATTACAAAATACTAACCTCCTTAAATATTTACAACCACGGTTTTATATACAATACACGTCCAAATTACTATTTCATTTACAAAATAATTTATTTCATTTAAAGTTAGATTAAGCTCACATAATTATAATTGCTAATGATAATTCATTGTTTACTAATACTTTCATCATTATGTAACTTTATTGTTTATTTATTGTGATTTGTTATTTTAATTTATTTTTATTTATTATAATAATTATAAGAATTATTCATTATGCTTACTCCATTTTGATATTATTAAGATAAAATTATTAAGCTATTATTATACTATTATTATTATATTTTTATTGTTAGCAAAAATATGCAATTGAAATTCCCCATTCTAAGTAGAAACATTATAAAAAAATATTCTTTTATGTCTGTTGGAACAACACAACTAAAAACTAAAATGACGTTAATACAACAAACTTAGACTTTTTTCGACAACTTTTAAGGTTACAACACGAACATTTTCAAAAACCTCCTACCCGAAACTATCATTTAAATATAATTATTTAATTTTTATTTTCTCAAAAATTTAATATTTTGTACTAAATATATTTTCATTACAAAAAAAATGTATACATGAATTTCCTAGGAATAGCGTCAAAGTCTATAATATTCCAATTTTTGTATTAATTTTGTGTTCTATGTATGTGTTTGTGCTCTAGTCCCCGCGAACATAAGCATTTCTTCTTATGGGATGGTGCGATAGATTAGCATTATTTGTATAGATTTTATATTATTTTTCTAGCAATGAATTGAATGAATGGCGAAGGGGTCAAAAATATTTTGCCAGCTGTGATGTCAGGGCAACTTCCTAATACTAATTTGCAGCCCATCTTGATTATTAATTATTAATGTTACTTAAAAATGATGACGTTATAATTTCATATATGATCAAGCTGTTTTTTTTCCTCCTTTATTACTTTCTCTACACGTACTATGTACAAAGTGTATAGAAAAAAGGTATTGTATTGCACTCAAAAATTCGATACTGAGATTTCACCGGAATTACACGTTTTAGGTTACCTTGAACCAAAAAAAATTTTTTTTGAAAAAAGGTCCGTGTGTCAGTGTGTCTGTGAACACCATAACTCAAAAACGAAAAGTCGGTAAAAAACCAAACTTGGTATTTAAGTTTAGTATCTTCCAGGGATGTGACACGAAGATTTTGAGAAAAATTCCCCCACCCCAAACTACCCTTTTCATGGAAAAAATGTCGAAAATGTTGATTTTCTCAAAAATGGTTAACGATTTTGGTTAAAATGGCGTATATTAAAGGTATTTATATGGCAAATTAAATGTATATCTTGACTTTTCTGGGAATAGTGTCTAAAGACCTCTTTATCCTCAATGAATTTTACTAAATTTTGCGTAACTGGTAAACCGTAAGAGATAGACACCAAAAATGTAGAGCTTGTTAAAACATAATTTATGTTTTATACATTTCTTTCATGGAGTTGATCGTTTTGAAGATAGTCTGTGTTATTAGTTTCAGCTTTAAAATACTTAGAATTTGTCAACTGCTGTCTATACAAACAAAGCTGCTTCAATCACATAGCAACCAGCTTTAAAAAAAAATTGACTATCGATTTAGCATATGGTATTCCCTTATTTCCCTTCTACTTACAAGGAAGCAAGTAATAATACCCTTTCTGCTAATATTTTTTCAATATACATGAAGTAAATAGAATAATAGCTTTTTAACAATAGTTTGTTGTAGAGATGCAGAGAAAGTCATGTGAATGGAGAACATCAGATTTTTTTTGTAATAAAACTATAGAACTGAAGGTGCCCGTTAGCATAAAGTTTGAGTGGACTATACAGGAAGAACTTAACTAATTAAGTTTTCATATCACTTTAGGAATCTCCCCAGCTATAACACTGGCAGGTTTAAAAATTAAATGCTTTGCTGAAGACATTTTCAATTACTTTGTATAATGCATGTGGTTTTATTAGCCTCGTTTTCTGGGGGGAAAGCTCATGACGTAATAATGAATGGCTAGTATCATCACAACTGGTCTCCAGTAAGCAAGAGGGGGCTGTTGATGTGTTATTATTACTAAAGGGGTGGGGGAGATATTGCAAGGGGTGTAGCACCTTTTTCAAGGGGAAGTAAGGGCATCATGCTGATTGGCCGGATGAGTGCGATTTGAATAATAGAGGAGGATGGAACTCCCCAGTGATGTCTCGTAACTGGTTCCTCTTACGTCCCCTTTTACTTCCAATGACGTCATCAACGTTATTCTGCTTAAAACAGGGTAACCCTCTCTCTGTATTTTGTCAGCGCCCTGTGGCTTTAGAACTTTTAAAACTTCAAGTGAAGAAATTACTGTGAAAAAATCAAAAAAATCTTCAGGATATCTTCGCTCATGCTCACTTGAAAAAAAAAAAATCAGTCTAAAACCAACTAATTATATGTATGATAATCTAATGTGTTCGATTCACCAAAATCTTTAGGAAATAATGACCCATGCTCACTTGAAAGAACAATCAGTCTAAAAACAATGCATTATATGAATGATAATCTAATGTGTTCCATTCATCAAAATCTTCAGGAAGTCTTCACCCATGCTCACTTGAAAAAAAAAATCAGTCTAAAAACAATTAATTATATGAATAATATGTGTTCCATTCATGTGCTTCTCTGTCTATTCTACGAACAAACTATCCTCACAAAAGTTATTTTATTTATATAATACTAATCAAGATAAATATTAGCAGACATTGTCTTATTATTCGCTCCCTGTAAGTAAAAGGAAAATAAAAACTATACACTAGGCTAGACCGATATTAAAATGTTTTAAAAGCTATCGCTACGCGTTTGAAATTGATTTGATTTTCCTTCCATGACCAAGACTAAACCAAAGGAACTATGAAAGTAATGAAAAAATCGATATATCACAAACTGTGAGATTGAACAGGATCTGAAGTTTTTGGTGGTAAGTTTTTGTCTATCTCTTACGGTTCACCAGCTATGCACAAATCATCCAGAATGAAGAGAACTTCAGCAGCTATTCCAATGAAATGCAAGATATACATTTTGTTTTGCATGTAAATATATTTAATATACTCCATTTTAAAATTGTTGGGAAAATTTATAATTTCAATAAATGTGCCATGTAAAGGATAACACTTTTTCGTCACATATTTTTTTTTCATGAATTATGACTTTTCAGTCAATTAATGCTCATTTATTTTGGCATCCAGTTAATCATTTTATTTATTAGGCTGCTAACAGTATCATGAACTTTCAAGCAGCTAAGAATACCTTATTACGAAAACATAGCCTAAACGTATTAGTCATATTTATTAGGGACACCTGGATTGAATTTTCTATCCCTTTAATTTTAAAGCTCTTTACTTGAAAATTGACACACTTAAAACGATCACATAAAATAACTATACAAGAGCTAAAATCTCTACTTCAAATATTTTCTCAGGTATTACTGATAATAATACCTATAATATTTTTACTTTACTAGAGGAAGTATTGTGTTCCACCCAAAATTCCATACCAGATTTCACCGCAAATACATATTTTAACACACTATGAACCCAAAAAAAAAAGCATTTATAGAAAAATGCACGTCTCTCTCCCTCTCCCTCTCCCTCTCCCTCTCTCTGTGTTTGTGTGTCAGTATGTGTCTTTAGGCAGCATAGCTATAAAACTAAAAGTTGGTTAAACATCAAACTTGTTATTTAAGTTCAGTATTTTCCAAGAATGTGACAAAGATTTTCAAGAAAATCTCCCTAACCTTACTACCCTTTAAATGTAACTTTTTTAAAACGGTAGTTTTTTGTTGGATGGTTTTCTGAAAATAACTTTTGGTATATTTAACCGTTTCAAGATATGCCTTATTATTGGTTAGTTAAAATTGCTCTTTAGTGGGAATTCAAATTTTATTTTTTCTCTTTCGTTTTATTTCCAAAAATGTAAACAAAACCAAACATCAGTTGTTCACATAGGGTAGTCCTTCAAAGATTTGACTATCGCTTTAGCCTAGTGTCTTATTTCCCTTCTACTTATAATAAAATAAGTAATTAGACAATTTCTGTAAATGTTTATGTTGATTAGCATGACGTAGGTAAAAGAATTATTTTCTTTATGAAAGTTTGTTTGTACAACAGACAGAGAAAGTCATGTGAATGGAACACATCATATTTTTAATATTGTAGTATAGCTAAATATTTTATATAGAGAAAATGCTATTATTCTAGATTTCATTGCGGATTCACATTTGTCGGATAAGTATGATAGCAAAATGTTCTAATTGTTTTGTACAGTGAAGACAAAGCTGAGGATTTGAATTAAATAAAGCAGTGATAAATGCCTCCTTAAATCTTTATGTATCACACCTAGAATTATGTATGACAATTTAGCTAATCAGAGCAAAACTGAATCACAAGGAATTAATTTCATGTACAGAATGTAAAACTGAGAAAAAGTCACATACCGTAAGAATAAAGGGTCTAAAAGATAGCACATGGGTGATTTAAAGATATCGCTGAGCGTTTAAAAATATATTCGACAAAAATGATTCATAAGTATGTTACTATAGAATATTCATTATATAATTAGGCACTAGCAAAAAAAAAATTACTATGTAAAATACTAACCACAAAATTCGGTTGCGTAAGACATTGCTCATAAGAAGATATTTTTTTTTTATTTTTTTAATAATAATTGTGTAAACTTCTCAGGATTATAGAAATAATTTGACTTGAATTGCAATTCCTTTTGTTCCTAAAAGATTTTTGCCATCTAGTTTTTTTATTGTTTTTGTTAATTTAATTTGCAGCTAATGGCAAAGAAAATTATATAAACATTTTACGTTAGGCTGCTTTAACTTAGTGTTTTATTTTCTAACGACCAGGTTATTCTCCCAGATTCTGAAGAAGGTTTATAAAAAGCTGTATATAAACAGCAACAAATAAGAGTAAACTATAATTTGAACATATCCACAGCTAAATCTAAAGTGATGGCTTTTAAAAGAAAGAACCCGATTAGAACGAAAATAGAATTAAATGGAGTATAATTGAGCAACAATTAACTAAATTTCAATATATATATATGCGGTACTATTCACAGACTATTAAGAAATAAAACAAGAATAGAGACACTTTTAAGATCTCAAAAAGTTTTGGGTGTTTCAGTTCTAACATACGGCAGTGAGAATTGTGCCTTAAGTAGAGCCAACAGAAGACAAATAAAATATATATCTTCAACTTTCTGGGAATATTCTCTGAAGACTACTTTATTCTAAATGAATTTTACGGAATTCTAAATAGCTGCTAAACCGTAAGAGATGGACAAAAACTTACCATACGAAAAATGTAGACCTCGTTATAACACACAATCTATGTTATATGCATTTTTTTCGTGGAGTTGATCTTTTATGAGATATTCCTTCTTATTGATTTCAGCTTTAAAAACTTATACTTTTCTCATGCAGGAATTTGTCAACTCCTAGTTATACAAACAAAGGAACTTCAGTCACATAGCAACCAGCTTTTGACTATCACTTTAATCTGTGGTACTCCCTTATTAACTTCTACTTACAAACAAGCAAGTAATAAGACTATCTCTGCTATTTTTTCCCCCGTTGTCGTGAGGTTAATAGAAGCATAAGCTTTTTAACAATAATTTGTTGCAGAGATATAGAGAAATTCAAGTGAAAGTGATACAAAAGAGGGTGTTATAATGACACTATCATTCAGAGATTTGAGTTGGTTGTGATGTAGCTAGGACCGAAGGCGTGTTACCTGCCGGGGCTAATTACCTCAGTGATTGACTGCAACCAGCCATGCACATTGCGCTAATAGAGCCGCAATGCAATGCGATTGGAAATGCATGTACATGTACCAGTCGACATCACTAAGCTAAAATCTCAAGTACTCCTAACATTGTCCTTTCCTTAAAATGTATGCTACTTTTATAGATTTTTACAGTAAGGTTATACAATGGTTGCAGCCCACACACAAACACACAAAACGGTCTTAAGAATAGTTTAAGTGAATTTTACTGGCGATCCAAATTTGAAAGTGTTGAAAATATTAAGTTGTTCAGATGTGAAAGCCACCGATTGCCGAAGTTTTCTTGGGATCATTGGGGTTTTAGTTTCACAGATACCACGGCTACACTTTGCAAAAATGAAATTAAATTGCGTTTTATTTATGGATGATCTTTAACTGCTGTGGCTCTTAGCGTCCCATTCTATATTGGGCGTGAAAGCCCGCTTAATTTTGCTCAGAGGCCTCTCTATCAATCTTGAAGTGCTTTCACGTGCCGTAAATCTACGACACGGGGCCAACGGCTTTATTCCCCTTCCGAAGGAAGCCTTGCTAAGGATGTTTACGCCCGAAAAATCCATCGTCCTCCTCCGGGTTTGAACCTGCGACCTTGGCTATGCTACGCTTTGCATATCAGACCAGTAAGTAGCTAAAGCGGCTCTAATGACGAAACAACAAACGTACCCACGTACTGAAGTAATACCAAGTGATGGAACCATCGTACAGTAATAATGATTTTACTTTCGTCGAACTATCTCACGTTTAGTTTAGTCCGCTCTTTTCTCTTTCACTACAGCATCTTGACATAACATTTATTCTACATTGTACCATTCCATTAGATAAAATAAAATGTTATATTGTGCCCAAAAATATTAAATGGCGACAGAGAGATTCGTAATTCAAATCCCGGCTATTGTATTCAATTTTCAGTGTGACTATCTTTCTAATTCCTGTCCTACACACCGCTGATGCAGAAGAAACGCTTATGTAAAAATGATTACCCTAATAGTCGATTGAAAACTACTAAGCCCGGGACTTAAAGGCTTATGACATACTAAGTTGCCAAAATAGTTTGAGATTTATCTGTGTAGTTTAGTGCGAAAAAAAACACGAATCAGTTGGGTGGATTTAATGCTCAAGCGGCATGTTGCCATGGTGCATAAGTCTCTGGAAGCTCATTTGAAGGAGAGCAGGTTCAAATCCCGGCTAGGGCGTTCAATTTTTCAGTCTAACTCTACTTTTCTAACCCCTGTCTCTACACACGGCTGGTGTGAAAGTATGAATGAATAACAGTATTTATTGACATAGCTATATCATAGATAGAATTTCAAAAATCACGCGGGTCCACAGAACCGTACGTGCTTTTGTAATACACATTACAAACAATATTAAAACAACAACAACAAATAATTAAAGAGTAAACACGAAAATAAAAAGACAAAGGTAATACACAGTCAGAAGCAATATTAAAACAACAATAAAGAATTAGGAGTGAACCCGAAAATAAAAATAAAAAGATATTCAAATATAGCAATTTAAATTTACAGCACAGAGTACACCTTCATAAATGCACCCTCTTATAATAGATAATTACACTTATAAGAAATATATACACATAATATATACACCATATATAAAACCATAGCACAACAGTGACCTAAGTATGACATATATATATATATATATATATATATATATATGTGTGTGTGTGTGTATGTAGAACATTGTAGTCACTTTTGTTTAGTTGATCTTATTCCTCCCCGCCCCCCCCCCCTCTTCTCTATTGGCAGCCTCCTCAGATCTCAGCTGTCTTGCCTTAAGTATAAATTTTTATTTATATTTTGTAGAATGAATTGCTAAAATTATCTTTACTATAGTAAATTAATACTGTGGAGGAAATTAAAGGATGATATAGCCCGTCCATGTTTTCCATGCCTGCCAGTAACATCCAACATGCTTCTAGCCCTACATTCGTAGTGGTAATTATGACATTGTAAGCTGCCAAAATAGTTTAATTTTACCTGTGTGGCGAAAAACACGAGTCATTTGAGGCATTTAATGCTCAACTAGCCTTCTGCCATGGTAGCTTAATAGTAGAGCAACTGGACGGAGACGAGATCCGTGGTTCAAACCACGGCTATGGCATTGACTATTTAAAACTGACTGTACCTATCCACCACGCTGTAGTTCCGGGTATCTTAAATATCCTAAGAAGAGTGGGAGAGTGCAGTACCGATCTTGTTATCAATTGCTGGTGATGGGAAATTGATGCAGTTATCTACTAGAATAGAAATCGAAAATGGTCAATTCCACGATAACAGTCCGATGTGCTCCATTAACCTGACATTCTCCTCTACATATCTACAATAAATTTCTGTTAAAATTTTATTCTTCTATTTACTTCATGGTAATCGCGAAAAAAATTTAATATAAATTTCTTATTACTCCCTCCCTTGTAAGTAGAAGGGACATAAGGTAATACCACAAGCTAAAGTGACAGTCAAATCTTTTAAAATCTGGTTGCTATGTGATTGAATTTCCTTGTTTGTATGGCCAGGAGTTGAAAAATTCCGTATGAGATAACTGAGTATTTTAAAGCAGAAACTAAAAACAAGTAGTATCTCAAAAGCGGTAAACTCCACGAAAAAAAATTACATAACATAATTTGTTTGTTTAAGCAGATCTATTGTTTTTGTTAAGTTAGTTTTGGGCTATCTCTTACTGTTTATCAGTCTCAGTTATGCATAATTCCGCAAAATTCATCAGAATACAGATGTCTTCAGAGGCTAATCTCAGAAAATCAAGATATAAATATTATTTATAAATGTAAATATCTTTAATATATAAAATTTTGATCAAAATTGTTAGCCATTTTTGAAAAAATAAAAACTTTTGAAACACTTTCCATATAAAGGATAGTTAAACGTGGGGGAGTTTTGAAAATCTTCGTGTCGCATCCTTGGAAGATACTTAACTTAAATACCAACTTTGATTTTTTACCCACTTTTTTAGTTTTCTTGTTCAGACACACTGACAAACTGACACATAACACACGGACACACACGGATCTTTTTCTATAAATTATGTTGTTTTGATACAGCAGACCATAAATCGTGTATTTCTGTTGAAATTTCGACATCGAATTTTTGGGCGGAATTTTCTATCTACTATGCATGTGTATGTGTAGAGAAAGTAATAAACAGTGTAGGTAAGTATGTTGCTCAACACGAAGAAATCCAATTTTTTCATTGCAGTTTTCACTACATTCGTTTTAATGTGGATAGTCAAATGAAAAACATCCTATCCTATATTTGCCAATTTGTTTCTAAAACAACACAATCTTTGTCTACTTATAGGTTATCCATAAGCTCAAACATGGATGATATTTCATTAAAATTAAGATTTCGGGAATTTAAATTTACGATTTCAACGTACAATTTAAAACCTCCAATTTACCAGCCCAACAATGACAGAGAAAATATCCATCAGACACTTGCAGATTTGGCAATCGCAAGTCGCTGGCAATCCTTCTTCGCCATCTTCTTGCAATCGCCATCAGGCACCACCTTTCCCTCCATCTAAACAAACATGTCATAAATCCAAGACCTAAACCCATGACATTGTAGGCTGGTGTAGACCACTAAATTTGACACATGTACTTCATTTTTTTATTGTTTCATTTATATAGCCCCCTAAACATCTAAGGTCATATCGGGGGCTTTGCACTTGGTACAACTCGTTGTCTGTTGGCTCTTCTACGTTTGGTTTAAATCATTTTTTTCCTCAAACACACGCACACATTCACTCTTGCATACATACTTTCAGACTCTGTTGGGGATAGGGAATAATTCTGGCTAAAGAAAAATTCCCCGCCCAATCCGGGAATCGAACCCGGGACCACCGGGTGATTAATATTGACTTATTGATATTGGAAGAGCGTGTATAGTGCTGGGACCCCACTGTATGCAATAAAGAGACGTAATAAGCTGCTACCAAGCTCTGGGCTAGCTTTTTTACTTTCTCTACACGTACTATGTACATGGTGTATAGATAAGGCATCGTAACGCACCCAAAAATTTGATACCGATATTTCACTGGAAATACATGTTTTGGGACCCTCTGAATAATAAGAAGCATTTTTACGAAAAGGTCCGCATGAGTTTGTGTGTGTGTGTCTGTGTGTGTGTCCGTCCGTGGGCAGCATAGCTCAAAAATGAAAAGTTGGTTAAATACAAAACGTGGTATTTAAGTTGAGTATCTTCAAGGGAAGCGACATGAAGATTTGCAACAAAATCTCCCCACTCCAAATTACCATTTACATAGAAATTTTTTTGAAATTTTTGACTTTCTCAAAAATGGCTCTTACGATTTTGATTAAAACAGCTTATGTGTAAGATATTTTCATGACAAACGAAATGCATATCTTGTATTTTCTGGGAATATCCTCATTGTGGATGGCTTTTATATAACCGGCAAACCCGTAACAGATTACCAAAAACTTACTACACAAACAATTTAGATCTCGTCAAAACACAATTTATATGAAACGCAGTTTTTATGGAACTATTCATTCCGAGATATTGCCTATTTTTCGTTTCAACTTCAAGCCAAACTTTTCTCGACCGGGTAGACCTCTTCCCTCTCGTTTCTCATTTGTTTTTTCTCCTGATAAGCAAAGAGATTGGAATTTTAATTGTTTTACATACCAACCGCTTTTTAAAGGATGAGACTTTCTTGATTAGCATAATGTAAATAAAATATTAATCTTTTGAATAAAAGGTTTGTTGGCCAAACATCATGCGAATGGAACACATTAGATGTTTTCCTTCTACTTACAAGGAAGCTAGTCAGGATAATTTCTGTTAATGTTTATCTCGATTATCATGAAGTAGAGAGGAGAACAGCTTTTTAACAATAATTTATTACAAAGACGAAGAGAAAGTCATGAAAATGGAACACGCCAGAGTTTTTATTTTATTTTGGTTTATTTGGCCAATTATGCTTGCTGTTTTGCTTTGTATTTAATGAAGTTTATATTATTGCAAATATGCTCAATGAAGTGTAATTCCTACAATTAACTGTGCCTTTAAATTTAAAATAAACCAATGAAAATGAGAATTTCTAACTGTTTTTGAAATAGAAAAAAAATTCTGAGTTTGTGTCCATAAGTATGAATGAATGAATAAGTGTATTTATTGACATAGCAATATCATACATAGAATTTCAACAATCGCACGGGTCCACAGACCGTACGTGCTTTTGTAAATCACATTACAAGCAATATATAAGTAAATTCACTACTAAAATTCATTAGACTGTTTATACTCACCTGTTATCGGGAACTGCTTTGGCTATTCTCGATGTTGGTGCTATGCTCTCTATGGCAAGAGAGAAGACTTGAATATTTTGTTGTAGCGACTTCCCCCTTCACGTCTCGTCTCGCAAATTTGCCCAGTATACTATGTCGGTCAGTCATGCTACTACCACCTCAGAAGACAGGCTACGCTACATTGCGTGTAGAATCAAGTTTTATCACAGAGGCTATTTTATGCCGTAGGCTGTACGCAACCAATATTTTAGGAATAAACTCATTGTTTATAAATATAATAGAAACTATTTCTTCCCAAATTTACCAGGCCTCGTGGCTAGCCTAGCTACTTCGCTCCTGTAATAAAACCATTTCTGCAAATATTTTCTGATTAGATTGAATAGATGGAGGAATAGATAAGGTCATGTGAATGTAACATACCAGAAACATTTTAATACATTTAAATTATCTAAACTTCATCAGACAATTTTCCGTTTACTAATATAACCTGTCATTTACATGTATCCAAATATAGTTCACTTAAGGACCTGCTTTTAAAAAATGTAGAAGTGAAATTAAGAAACCCGTTAAAAAAATAGAGACCGGTTAAAGCGAGCAGCAAGTGGCAGACTAGTGTTGTTAAAAAGAGCACGTGGAAAGTAATTAGATATAGAGAAGAACCTTCAGTAAACAGAGGAAGATTGGAGAACATGTGTGAGAGACAGGCAAGAGGGGCAGAAAGTGGAATAGCAGGTACCAGCGGTAACAGATGAAGTCGAAGCGATGGAGTGGTTACTATGGAAACTTGCGAAAGAGAAGGGAAAATTCTCCTTGACCTAGTGCATCGTGTTATTGATGAACGGACAGCGTTCACGCGATATAGGAGCGTAAAATGAGGTACAATATTTTACACCTGATCACTGCCCTACGACGCGTTTGAGTTCCGTTTGCGGTTTGTCATTCTCTGCTAAACATCCGCATCCTGGCCCGTAAGCTGCACCTTTCATAAAAGCGCTGTAAATCACATGGTATCTGAAATGTAGTAGCTGTTCTCTCTTCGGGTGGTGAAGTATTATTTAAAATGCATTTTACACTTTGGCTCTTGCTGAAAGCTTTGTGATAGAAGATGAATTAATGACCCGAAATTCTAGTTGTTACTTTCTCTACATGTACTATGTACATAGTGCATAGAGAAGGTATTGCATTCCACCCAAAATTCCATATCAAGATTTCACCAAAAATAGACGTTTTGTATCCAAAATAAGTGTTTTCAGAAAAAGGTTTATGAGTGTGTGTGTTTGTGTGTGTGTGTGTGTGTGTGTGTGTGTGTGAACACGATACTCAGGAACGAAAAGTTCCTAAAATACCAAACTTAGCAAACTTATTCGTTGGTTTGAAAGTGCTGCCCTCCTAGCCATGCCTTCAGTTCAGGGAAAAGTTGAAAGTAGCTGGGTGCCAGGTCAGGACTGTATGGCGGATATCAAAAATGTCCAATTGAAATTGTTCAATAAGTTTTTGTGCCAGCAGTGTGTGAGCGACCGTTATCATTGATCAACACAGTTGCTGAAGTCAGCATTTCTCTTCGTTTGCTCTCCGCAAACGTCGTAAAGCACGAAGATCTTCAAAACAACGTCAATGCTCATTTGAAATCGTTGGCGGCAACTTTTTTTGAAGCGGGTAAATCAAAGTTTGTGCACAGGCACGATAAATGGCTCAATCTTTTCGGTGATTAACTAAGCATACGTGTACAAAACTTTTAGTAATCAAATAATTGTTTTCTATGAACTTGTCTTTTATTTATAGCCCATCGTAGGTGGAAAAAAAAACTCCCTCGTAGCTCTCAAGTAATATAAAGTAGGCATAATATCTTACAGTTATTCTCTAGTAACTAAAGTGAAAATTGATTCTATGAATATAGGATTGTGAAAGTATACCGTTCTCAAACTAGCACATGCAGTTCTGCATTTTTACATAAAGATACATAAATATATTTTCCCTTTTAAGGTAATCTACCTGCTTCATAATTGAGTGTGGCTGTGGTTTAGTAATTTGAGGTTAAGTTATACAGCTTATATCATATTATTACTTCGTATCCATTTGATTTAAGGATAAAATGTATGAGCCAATGTATGATCTAATTTGACATCTTTTAAATAATTAATCTAACGTATTTACAAAGTATTGTTTTAGATGTGTTTATACATAAAAATGGTACAAGGAATGGGGTGAGTATTTTAAAAATTTAGCGCAAACCATAAAAACTTGTAACAAGCTGAATACTAACGCAAGATATATCTATTTTATCTGTGTACTATGTACATGTTGTATAGAGAAGGTGTTGTATTGCACCCAAAAATTCGATACCGACGTTTCACCAGAAATACATGTTTTCAGACACCCTGAATCCAAAAAAAACAAAAGAATTTTTAGAAAAATGCCCGTGTGTGTAAGTATGTGTGTGCATAGCTCATAAACGAAAAGTCCGTTAAATACCAAACTTTGTATTTTAGTTTGGTATCTTCATGACATTTTCAAGAAAATCTCCCCCACCCAACTACCCTTTACCAACCTAATCGCACAGTGTTAGTAGGTAGTAACGAAATCCCAGGCGCCAGAGCTTCTCCAGGCATATAGGGACGTCGGGCTGGCACCATTTGGTTAGATACCTGCTAAGCACCAACCAAATGCATAATGGAACCATTCAGAATGAATCACGTTAACATATAATAAAATGTAAATATAGAAGCTTACAAGGTCTCAGCTTTCAAGTTCGTGTCTGTGAACTAGCCAATCTGCACTTGAATCAACTCGTGGTCTGTAGGTTTAAATAATTTTATTTTCTTCAAACACACACACACACACACACACACACACACCACTCACACACACACATCCCTCCAGACTCTGTGGGGATACAGATTAATTCTGTCTAAAGAAATATTCCCCGCCCCAGCCGGGAATCGAACCCGAGCTGACCACTCGACCTTTACCCCCTTTAACAAATAAGGTTATATCGGGGGCTTTGCCGTTGAAATAACTCGTTGTCTGTAGGTTAAAATAATTTTGTTTTCAGCAAATACACACACATTCACTCTCACACACATACTTCCAGACCTGTGGGGGATAGGGAATAATTCTGGCTAAGGAAAAATTAACCCACCCCAGCCGGGATTCAAACCCGGGACCTCCGGGTGAGAAGTCGTCGAGCTAACCGTTCGACCACGGAGGCAGTCACTCTTATCTTTTGTTCATATACATGTATATAACCTCTTTTGGCGGTGGTCGCCTCGCAGGTGTCCATATTATCCCAGCTATTTCACCTTCTGTTACGACTGCCTGCTACTTGTGTCGGCATTTGTCGGCAAATATGTCTTAGATTTACGTCCTTACGTGAATGCTTAATTTTCTCTGAATTGGCGTACATACATACACACACACACACACATATATATATATATATATATATATATATATATATTTGTTATGATGCTTTATAAAAATAGTATATGCTCCATTCACATGACTTTCTGAATTTATTCTGCAACAAGCAACAAACTATTGGTCTTATAAAGCTTATTCTTCTGTCAACTTCATGCTAATCGTGATAAACATTAGCAGAAATGCTCTTGTTACTTAGTTTCTTGTAAGTAGAAGGGAAATACGGAATACCCTAGGGTAAAGCGATAGTAAAAGATATTTTAAGTGTTCTTGGTCGCGGTGAGATTGAGGTCAGGAGCAAGAGAGAGAGTTAGAGTTACCATTTGAGAAAAGTATGAGAATTGGAATCTTTGAACTATTCAAAAATAATCCAAAATGAAGAGGATTTCAGAGGCTATTCCCCAGAAACTTCAAGATACATACTTTGTCATGAGAAGATATAAAGCATATGGTATTTTAATTAAAATCATTGGTTATCTCTGAGAAAATTTCAAATTTCGAACAATTGTTCCATGTAAATGGTAGTTTGAAGTGAGTGTATTTTCTTGAAAATCTTCTTGTCATATGCTTGGAAGATACTGAACTTGGTTTCGTTTTAACGAGATTTCGTTTTTACTTTCTAGCCCGTATGTACAATGTACATAGTGGATAGAGTAGGTATTGTATTTCAACCAAAACTTCGATGTCAAGATTTCACCGGCATCCCTTCGTTCTGAAAAACGTATTTTTAGAAAAAGTTCCGCACGTGTGTCTGTGGACAGCAGAGCTCGAAAACGAAAATACCCTTAAATACCAAACTTGGTATTTATCTTTATTATCTTCCAAGGATGTGATACGAAGATTTTCAATAAAATCCCCCAATCGCAAACTACCCTTTATATGGACAAACTTTCGAAAGTTTTGTTTTACTCAAAAATGGCTCTAATGATTTTTATTAAAATACCGTATATTAAAGATATTCACATCATGACCTCTTTATTCTGGATGAGTTTTGCAGAATTTTGCGTAATAATTAAACCGTAAGCGATAAGCAAAAACTTACTGTTAAAAGCAAGAAAAGAAAAAATGTATCTAGGTAAAACACATAATTCGCCTTATACGTTTTGTATGTAAACCTTTCTATTTCTGAGACATTCCTTGTTATTGATTTCAATTTTAAACTACTTGAACTTTTCTCAAACCGGAAATGACATGTCGTTTTATCTCTCTTATTTTATTGTAGGCCATACAAAGTGAACCGAACTTCAATTGTTTCACATTGGACCAGTTTTGTAAGGATTTGACTATAGATTCAATCTAGTGTATTCCCTTATGTCCCTTCTACTTGAAGGAAGCAAGTAATACGATAGTAGTCGTAGATAAAGGAATAATATTTTTTAAGGAAATATGTTTGTGTAACAGCTAGAGAAAGCCATGTGAATGGAACACATCAGATTGTAGTTATGATGTTAACAGACACAAGGAGAATCACTCTCTCTCTCTCTTTCACAAACACACAGGCGGACATTTTTCTATTTTTTTAATTCAGGAGTATTTTGGTGAAATCTTATCGTCGATTTTTTAGGTGGAAGATAGTACTTCTCTACCTTCGTGATTTATAAACTAAAAATCTGCACCAATACAGTTTCATAAAGTTATTGAATAAGACCTTCCATAGAGTATAAATTCATATCTATCCCTGAAGTAGCAGAATGTGCATGCTCTTCATATTGGCTACACACATTATGTGAAATTCGCTACCGGCTAATTACTACCCAGTGTTCCCTCTTTAATGACAAATTCGCGTGGTTATGGCTCGTTAGCCCTGGAAACGAAACTGAATGAACAGAATCGTGTATTTCCTGTCTGATTATAGCTAACCGCACGAATGATTATTCTCTTTGAAGCGAACAGCCGGTTTTTACTGTCTTCTGTGTCTAATAGAATGAATCTAGCCACACTGCTCCTATATTTTAGCAGCAGTAATGTGCCCAATAGTTCCATTTTATTACATAAATTTAAAGAAAGCTTGAATATTGATACAAATGACCTCATTAGTTTGGAATAGCTGTTTTATCAATTTGTTTGCAGTTGTATCATCTAGACTTATACAGAAACCATTTTTACGTTCTCTACTACTTGTTACGATAAGCAGATAAAGTATTGTATTCCGATTAAAAGCTCTAATTGAAAATTTCACTGGAAATATACGTTTTGAGACTATTAAACAAAAGAATCATTAGAAAAAGGTGCAAGTGTATGTATGTGTATCTGTTGGATGACTCAGGCAGTTTGGTTGTGATCTACATTCGGGAAGTCGCGGGTTCGAAACCTGTCGCCGGTTCGAAACCGTCGCCGGTCTACACGGCTCATGGTTTTTCTAGGATTTCCGCGGGTCGTAAGGCGAGTGCTCGGAAGGTTTATTTTATCCTCTGAATATGTCCTACCTCTTCAGCTGCTGCGGCGCGAGCGTTGCGGACTCCGTGCAACGTTGATGCTTCAGGCGTTTCTAGTAGTACGTTGGACCGAACATCTGAGCCCCTCCCGAAAGGGAGCTGTTCGAATTGGGTTGGACTCGATTTATCAATGGCCCTAATTCCCATAGAAGATTAGCTACGTCTGGGCGGTGATGCCTGCACGGAGTCGTCAGATGCGTTAATGCCTTCCGGCAGTAACCTGGAAAGTTAGTTGATCCAAGTAAAGGTCGCCCCTACCGAGTTTGTCGGTAGTCTTTTCCTTAGGGGTTGACGACCGTAAGGACATATCCACATTCGTCCTTGCTTACAAGGGGATCGAGTTATAAAATAGACAGCAACCTAATGGAAAGCCTCCGGATATTCCTGGATGTCAATGGATATCCCTGAGGAGAAGACGGTAGCTTGAATTATCAGGTACGTGCTGCATGACTTATGTCCCTACAGATTATTTTCATTTCCTTCATCCTTCATTCATTGGTTTCTCTCAGGTTTGGAAGTGTCGGCAATGAAGCTCAGTGCAACATGTCAGGGAAAATAAGATGCTCCCGATGTTACCGGAATGAGGATCGTCCCTGGTGAGAGCACTAGACCATGTGTGACACGAGTTCACCGGTCGGCCTATCTGCCCGCCTGTAGGGATGCTTCTATCTGGAAACCGCAATGTTGTAACGTCACTACTGTTTCACTACTGGTGAAAATTACCTCACCCCTCCCTCCCTAGGGCCCCGCTCTTGATTCCAACAAAAACATATATTCTACTGAAGCTTCATTAAAATACTTTCTAATTCAAGCTATCGCATCCTCATCAACTATAACAAAAGTAATTAAAATTAAACCTACTAAAATTAATATTAATAATTCCCTTATCATTTACTCAATTCATTCTACAAAAACATAAATTTATTCAATTTAAATATATAAAACAAACTTAATAATTAAACAATTTTATTAATTTAGTGATGCTATTAAATTATTTTTTAAGGAACACATTAATCCTTTAGTATCTAATTATTTATTATATTATATTTGTCCTATTTTTTCTTTATTTTTATCTTTGATTTTATGGATATTATAGTTAGAATTTGAATTATTTATTCTAATTATTATAGGCTTTTTGATTGGAAATCCGCATAGGTACAATAGCCAATATAAGGTTCGGTGCTAAGTCCCCTCCGTCCGTATCCTGCTCCTGTTTCTATGTGTGTCTGTTCGTCATCAAAACAAAAGTAGGAACAGATTGAAAAGTTCAATGTCATAGCCGGGATTTTAACCACGGATATCTATATTTCCGTCTGGATTACTCTAATCAAATGAGCTACCATAAAAATATATCGACACGACATTAAGTTCTGCAACTGATCACATTTATTTCCTTAGTCACAAGAATCCATTTATTTTGGGATATATCCCAATGGCGGCTAACAATGTCAAGTACTTTAAATTCCAGGCCTCGCAGTTTAACAATTATATCAACAGTGTCAATTAATTTCGTTTGGCATGTTGCCATAGTAATTGGTTAGGGCAGCCAGATGGAAACCGAGTGACCCTAGGGTTCAAAGAAGCAAGAACATTCTCCGCCGCAAATCATTCTTTACATTGACAAAGTTTGATTACTTATTACTATCTTAAAATGGATATAGAGATTTTGATTAAAAGTGTTAATGACGGATGCGAAATATTTGTAAACTTCAGCATACTTTACTTAGTTATCAATAGCTCAACATAAGGAAGGAAACCGCAAGGCTCTTCGTAAACCTTTGTATGCTATTCTTCCAATATTTTGGGTGTATTGGATCGGTGTGTGAGTGGTGTATTTGAGTAAAAAAAAAAAAAAAGATAAACGGCTATTCTCCCAAATTAACCAACTTTAGCCCAAAATCTGATTTAAAGAATCTTTAAAAATCGGTCTACTTATCTATGTTTTTTTTAATTATTTCCGCCAACTACGTAGAATACCTTTATAAATTGTTTTAATCTTTATAAGTATATAAAGGTAGTTCTAAAAATTAAAAGAAAACCATGCAATCCTATGACTTCAAAAAATGCTAAACCAAATACTGAATCTGCAATATATAGTGCATTCGAATATTCATAAAAATGTAAAGCAGTGAAATAAATACATAAGCTCGTCAAAATGAATAGTCAAGGTAAACTGAGGCTGTACTAGAGAATGCAAGAAGATGCAAATAATTAATGAGCAAGATAATGTAAATAAATATATGTAATAACAGAAATAAGATTATATTGTTAGAGGAAGCTTAGTTATAAAAGAAAATATATAACTAAAACTTCATAAGAGTCATAAAAGAGAAATCTTTTGCAAGCTTTTTGGGGACAATAGTCAAGGAGTTGGGGTAAGATGTATAAAAGAACGTTCTTGAGCTAAAAAACGCAAGCCTTAAAGGTGGTGAGATTGTGAAAGTTACTGGAAAGTTACTAAGAGTTGGCATCCTAAGTTAAGAAGTAGGATATTTTCTATTGGCTCATGGAAAGAGACGCTACTGGGAGCGGGAAAACAAGCCTATGAGAGCACGATTTTAATGCTTAGGCAGAACGAGGGTGTTCCTTATGTTTCACGTATAAGTGAACGAGTAATACAATTTGAGCTATAATCACATAGAAATATAAGATGTATATACATAATGAAATCTCTTGGTAGCAGTTTAAATAAATTGCTTAAACTAAAAGTTACAAATGTGTTATCTCTGTACAGTAAAATATGAATAATTTATGAAGAATATAATTTACAATATAAACATAATCAGTGATAACCAGGAGCAGGAGAGAACGCCGCAAAACAAACCTAGATGTAGTGTCTCTCCATGGTGCAATACTTTACTTAAATTAAGACAACATTTCATCTCTAAGCATTATAATCACAATTGTGACCATCATCTGGTCCCCAAGTTCTCGGGTTCATACCCGGCGGAGGGCGATGGATTTTTGCGGGCGTAAAAATCTTTAGCATAGCTACCTTCGAAAGGGAAGTTAATCCTGTTGTTCCATGGCACGTAAAAAACCTCAAGCCTGATAAAGAGGTCCCTGAGTATAGAGTGGGACGCTGAAAATCACAACATTTAAAGAGCGGCCATAAACAAAACTCAATTTAATTTCTTCCTATTTTATACAGGCCTTGCGAAAGCGGATTTTATACATGTTGTATTCTACAAGTGCTTAGATATCAGTTTTATTCCCCTCCAACAGTCTCTAGTTAAATATATCCTTTGCTTCCACTCTTCCCTTTGTTCCTCTTTTTTTATCCGTGCTATATTTCATGTCAGCAGAAACTTATAGAATTTTGTGCTGCCTTTTATTACGTTTCTGTGCTCCACTAACTGTCTTGCTACGTTACACGTCTAGATTTTTAAATTACAAATGACACTCTTATTAATTTAATTTATCCTCTCTTCTCACTGAAGCCTGGATTCAATGATCAAGCGCACGTTTTATGTTGAAAATGTCTCTTAGTAAAGCCTGCAATTCCTTATATTCTTGAAAATGGCAGGCAAATAAGCGTACAACATAGATATTTCTGAAATTTCATTTAGCCTAAGAACCTATTTCTTCGTCAAATAGCTCTACAATAGATACAATTTAACGTTCCTGCTTTGTTCTTACCTCATCCTCATCGCTGTTTGAAAACATAACACTTGAGCAATGTTTGGTTAAATGTACAATAAGCCCTGATGTTTATATCCAAAGAAGGGGAAACTTAAGGGGAGTCGACATCGGATTTTCATAATTTTTTTCATTTCCATGTTTTAAATGCATATTAATATTTCAAATCTCTCACTCATTTTAGTATAACTTTCATAGAAGTACCCTAACTGTAAATAGTTTAAAATATTATTGAAAATAATCCTGCGTAATAGTTTTTAGAACATTTTGGTACACTCACTCGGTAAAACAATATAAATTTATAAATTTTATGTTAGAGAAGAGACTTTTTTTATTTTGATCAGAAAGTTCTACTTGGACAATTGGCAGCATTGGCAAGCTGCTCATATTTCTTTCATGCGAGAGTTTTGAAGTACTACGAAGTTGTGATTGGAAACTGAGATTAAATATTTTTATACGTTATGCTTGAAACCAGTTTCTGAAGAACTAAAATTGTCTGTACAAATGTCCCACTATCTCAGAAACTATTTGACACTAACGGGTGAAATTGTTGCCACACAATAGGTTTTTATTTTAAGGAAAACGTTTTTATATATATGGATCTTAAATAGTTGCTGAGATAATGGGTCACACTTTAACATTGAACAAGACAGGGCATTTAGCTCCCCTTAAGGAACACTTAGAGTGAATTTTTAGTACGATCGGTCAAAAATAGTAAATAGCTTTTCTTGGCAAAGTTGCTGGAACTTTGAGGCATCCATAGAGAATCAGCATTTAACTGCCCACTTGCTTCGGACTTTACATCATTTAAGAATCGTATTAATTTTTAAAATAGCGTTTTTCTTAAAACTATATTTTTATCACTACAAAATATCCCACCCATCTCAGTTTTTGTTTAAATACAGCTAAAATTTTTTAATGTGCAGAATTGTCTATTGTAATGTTACGGGTGACACCATTACCCTAACGCCAAAATTAATATTCGACAATATTTTTATGTAATAAATATTAATTTTATAGATGACAACATTGTTACCTTTAAAAATGCAAATTTCAGTAATCAACGTTATTGAACTATTACGCGTAACGCTTTTTTGCGTGAAACAAAGCTCTAATTAAATAAAATATGACAGCAATTTTTTTTCTCACATTTGGAGGCGTGTGTAAAATTTTTATTACTATTCAATATATTTACGTAATAAAATTGATGAAATAATGAATGAAATTTGGTATTCTTATTAGCATTACAACGATGCAATCATAGTAGGATTTTTAGAATAAAAATCATTCGAAAATATAGAAATATGATTGTTTTTCCTAGAGTCCCTTAATTGCTTAAATTAATTCTTACATAACAAACATTGATTCAAACATAGCTAGCTTTCAATCATCATATTTGGGAGGAAAGTATCATTTTTAAACCCTGAATTATAAATATAGGTTGAGCAGTATACACTGTATAAGAGTAAATTAGGTTACTAAAACTATCCTCTGCCTTTTCTAGTTCTGGTTTACAACTGTAGCTTTAGATGAAAAAATAAATCGGGCGGCCGGAACCAGGAACGACAGCACAGCAACGACAGGGCCGCTACAGTTTTCAGATTGAAACACAGGTAGACCGGAGCCTCTTAGGGTCCAATGCCCCCGCCAGGGGCGGTGTTCCGACAATCAGACGAAATCGGCGGGCGGAGACATTTACTCACAGCATCCTTTTTCACTGCCACGCCGCATCGAGCACCATCGCCGACACTTCCAACCCTGTGATGAAGGATGAAGGAAATGATATCGAAAAGACATGGAGGCACAGGAGATTCCGGGGATGAAAGAAACCTACCCAGCATTCGCCTGGTGACTCGGGAAAAATCCCGAATAAAACCCATGATTCAGGTAGGCCGGCCACAGGAAGCGGATCTGGATCTCCCGAATGGGGAGAAGAAACTGCCTGAGTCATTCCGCTCGGTTCTACACAAAAACAATGGGATAATTTGCAGTTACTTTAGGAGAGTTATTCACGGCTATTCATGATTTGGCAGTTGGATTCTCCTGCATTCATGTGTTATAAACATTTAGCACAATCCATTTCGTAGTGCTTTTAACGAATTACCATTAAATGCTTCCTTATTTTGTGTTTATGTAGCTCCCCAAGCCAACAGTAGTACCAGCCATGTTGATTACCTTACTGCCTGCTCATCATTATCATATAAACGCAGAGGGGTGACACCTAGCAGAATTAAACGAAACCATCTTTAGCTTTACTAACTTGTCTCCTCGTAATGATGGTTTTTAATTGGTTGTATATCGTTCGTATATATGCTTTTAGCTTTTTCAATGCTATTAAAGGTTTGCATGCGATGATAATACGTACTAGGTTTTAAAATGCAGGAAGCAAGTTTGAGGTTAGAATCCTTCTGAAGCACTACTACAAACTAGATTATAAAAGTTGCTACCGCAGCTTGAACCGTATTTGAAGTCGAAGGTGAAGATGTCGTTAGTAAACGAGCAGCACAATGATGGTTTCATTGTTACAATAAGTAATGAGGACGAAAATTTAAAGATTTTACAACGTTCGAAAGGCCCACGTTGTGGAATATAGAAAATCCACGCAGAGCTTTGGAAGAAAATCCACCAGAAGCACACAGAGGTTGTCAGAAGAACTTGGTGCTTTAAAAGATATCAATAATTGCCTTATCAAGACAATTGAAACCATTCAGAAGCTGTAAATTTGTACCATATGAATTTACAACTGATACAGCTCAATGCAGAGTGGAAATCTGCCGTCAGCTTATCGCTAATCCCTGGGATGTTAATTTATCTGGAGCATTGTCACATTTGATGAAAAGTGGGTGCATTGCTTCAACTCTTGATACCTCGAAATAGAGCTCGATACCTGTCAGCCTGCAAACGGTGTTGTTAAAAAAATCGGATCGACTCCAAAATAATGATATGTGCCTGGTGGAATTTTTGAAAATACGATTCATTGGAATTTTGTTCCATTCACTCAATGATGATCTTTATACTCAACTGATACGAGTTCATCAAGTTTTAAAATAGAGGTACCCGGCATTAGTTAATAGAAACAAGAGTTCTCTTGCAACAGGATAATGCGAGACCTTATACAGCTTAAAGAAGAATGGACAAAATTCAGGAATTGGAAGGAATCGAACTGTTACCACATGCAGCATTTAGCCTTTATTTTGTATCCTCAGATTATCATATGTTTATACCCATGAGCCATTTCCTACGTGGAAGAACTTTTTAAAACATGTAATTAAATGAAATGGGCATCAACGAATTTTTCGCATCAAAACCAGAAACGGTACTGTTGTAGGACAGCAAGCCTCACTGAAAGGTGGCTTAGGACTAAAGAGTGTAATGGTCTTTACTTTAAAGATTAGAACCACTTCCTGCAACACTACATTTAAAATAGTTTTTCTTGAAAGCCGGCCTTATTATGAGACATCATCTATGCTATGTATTTCGTTTAGTACTTTATATTAATATCCTAATATTAATCGAAAGCTTTGGACTAAGTTTAATATCTATACTTTCTGAAAATTCACAAATAATCGCGCATATATAAAGTACCTTATATCACAGTGATATTTGGTTTCACGGTATCGCGGGCTGGTTCGTGACCTCAATGATGTTGATTTAATCAGATTCTTTGTTGTTGTTTTAATATTGCTTGTAATGTGTATTACAAAAGCACGTACGGTCTGTGGACCCGTGCGATTGTTGAAATTCTATGTATGATATTGCTATGTCAATAAATACACTTATTCATTCATTCATAATCAGTGTCAAATAAATGTTTAATGCTGACGTTAAAATCAATATTCCTGTACGTCATTAGCGAAAATCGACAGAAAATTGGAAGGAAGAAAACGAAACAATACGGACATCTCAGAATATGATTATTTAACAAAAATAGTTATTGAAAAAAAAGTGTGTTTTAAAAGCTTTACTTTTTTTGGGGGGGGGAGGTTTTCGTCTGTCTGTTAACATATAGCAGTTGTACAACATTACACAAATTCCTTACGAATGAAGACTACTACACAGAAGTAAGATAAAACCTTATTTGTCATGTGAAGATATTCCGTATATGGTATTTTAATTCTAATCGTTAGTAACATTTCAAATCATCAAATATCGAAAAAGTGTGTATGTAAAGGGTATTTAAGTTGGGAGATTTCTTGAAAATCTTTGCATCGCGTGTTTGGATGGTACTGAACTTAAATTCCAATTTTGGCATTTATTTGTCTTTTCGTTTTTGAGTTAAGACTGATCATACATAAAAAAATGTTTGTTTTTATTTATTCAGGGAAAATTAAACATGCATTTACGGTGACATATTGTATCGAAGTTTAGGCGGAATACAAATCATCTCTATGTCTATATACAGTATTTGATTATTAAGGTACATTTTTGGTATTCAAGCTGAAACAGAAAAAGATAATAGGAGAAATGGTCATGTGAATCGAATCGGACCTGATAAATTAGTAAGAAAGGCAGACGAAATCGAAAGGTCTAAGGTGAGGAAAAGTGATTATTTATCAGGGGAAAGAGGACGATAAAAGGAAGAATATTCTCTGGCTCACGTATAACATAGGTAGCACCATTAGGAAGTTGTGAATATACTTTATCACCTCAACTTGTGAATAGCGTTGCTCTCTTCAGTACCCCGAGGCTACGGAATATTCCATTCGTCACTGCTGTGTGAGCGTCTCATCTCGGTGTTTAGACCTGCATCCTGGGGGCATTATTACTCCTCTGTAATGTTCTCACTTTCATATTTCATCTTTACATTTTCTCTCCATTAATCAAAAAATAACGAAAGGAAATCCTTGTGAGTAAAAATCTTCTGCTGAAATATCTGTTTCATTCATCATTTTTAGGTTATAAAATAGAATGGTCATGTTTTTCATTCTTAAGGATCCCGGTTTTCAAGCATAATATATAAAACAAAGTTAAAATCCTACGTATGGGTGTCAACTGGGAGTTTTCTCTAAGTGTGTTTCTGTTTTAAATTTCTCTACCACATTCATATAGGTAAGAGAAGATTTCACCGAGAAATTCGATGCCAATATTCACTCAAAACACACATTTAAAGGTCCCTGGAGAAAAAAATTTTTATAAAATGGTTAAACACCATACTTGGTATTTACGAGTAAGTTCAACATCTTTCTAGGATGCTTCAAGGAAATCTCTCCAAACAAAGCTAACCTTTACTTGGAAAAATTGCCAAAAATGTATTAATATTTGAATTTATAATTACTTGCCAAATGCGACGGTAACTACTTCTTGTTATCTGATTATTTTTTATCGTTAATTATGTTTTAATATATTATTCATATTTGGGCTCTCAAGTTTGGTTCTTCGGTCCAGCAAGTATCTCTTATCAGAGTGTGAGCGTTAAAAGGAACTGTTTCAGAGATAACATATTTATAACCTTTAGTTTGAGTACCACGAATATTCACAATTTAATTATTCTCTGTTTAATAATGTGCAGCAATTTATGCACCTTCATTGATCCAAGAAAAGAACATAAAAATTATTTTATCGTCTCTATATACGGCAATTTGAAATCCCGGTATTACGACACCGTTATAGGCAATACGTCATTGCTATTTTTGGCACGCATACTTTAACGAGAGTATACATACTATACATACTTTGTGTACTTAGGACTCACATTTACAATGAACGGAAAATGGACAAAACACATTGACATTACGAAACACAAGGCAAGGGTGAAAGCGGCGAAAGCTCTCCGGATACGCTGCAGAATTCCGAATATCTCCATAACCTTAATGGAAACTGTATACGGAGCGACAGTTAGATCCACGATGACATACGGAGGAGAAATATGGGGTGGGAACAAACAGGGAATCTGGATCAAGTGAGGACCCAATTTTTGAAAGGAATTCTGGGTGTAGGGAGGGGTACGGCAAACTTCGGAATAATGAGGGAATTCGGGGCACATAGTGAAACGATAGAGTGCAAAATCAGAGCAGTTAAATATTGGATGAGAACCATTCACGGAAACCAATCTCTAATTAGGGCAGTCTGCTACCGTGAACAGTTGCGAATGGAAGGTAATTTGACGTAGGCATCAAAATTAAAGAAAGGGTTGGAAACCATTGGGATGGGAGACATTTGGATGGCGGGGCAGGAAAACAGGCGAAGTATTCGGAGAATAATTAAGAAACGTCTCTGTGATATTGACAGACAGCAAATAATTGCGCAATGCACAGAGAAGGTGTCATTAGAAGTACAGTCTGGGCTGAAATCGGAGTGGGGTATGGAGCAATACATCAAAACAGGTACCAAACTCATTAGAGAGGGGCTCGCGTGGATTAGACTAGGAGCATGGAGGAGCACAAAAATTTCTAAGGAGAATGGTACGAGAATCTGTCCCATTTGCGAGGAGGAAGAGTCGTGGACTCACATCTTGGCAAGATGTAGGGGTACGGAGGAATGGCGGGAAAAATATTTTCCGCGATTTTTTACCTCTGCGAATGTAGGGCTAAAAGCATGTTGGACGCTGCTGGCAGGCACGGAAAACATGGACGGGCTAGGTAAATTTATACTTAAGGCAAGACAGCTGAGATCTGAGGAGGCTGCCAATAGAGAAGGGGGGGATAAGATCAACTAAACAAAAGTGACTACAATGTTCTACATACATATATATTATGTCATACTTAGGTCGCTGTTGTGCTAGGGTTGTATATATTATGTGTATATATGTCTTTTAAGTGTAATTATCTATTATAAGAGGGTGCATTTATGAAGGTGTACTCTGTGCTGTAAATTTAAATTGCTATATTTGAATATCTTTGTATCTTTATTTTCGGATTCACTCTTAATTCTTTATTGTTGTTTAATATTGCTTTTGACTGTGTATTTCCTTTGTCTTTTTATTTTCGTGTTTACTCTTTTAATTCTTTGTTGTGGTTGTTTTAATATTTCTTGTAATGTGTATTACAAAAGCACGTACGGTCTGTGGACCCGTGCGACTGTTGAAATTCTATGTATGATATTGCTATGTTAATAAATACACTTATTCATTCATTCATTTATACTAACAACCTGTTTACAACAGTATAGTTACATAAAGTAACAATGCATTTGTATCCTAAATGAACTGAAGCTGTAAGCTCAATTTAACTTGCAAATAAAAGCATGTAATCGTTTTACTGCACCCCATCCATGACGTCTGTAGTGGACCGAGATGGGGGACGCAGCGGCCGGGCGGTAGGCCAAGGTTCCCCGTGAGCTGTCGTGCCATGGAGAAAAAAAAAATCGTTTTACTCAGAATAGCATGTTATCACTTATTCTTAGACCATTTTGAATATAATCATAGCTACTAATATTGCATTTACTTAAACGAGTGGATGACAAGAAGTTAAACATGAAAACAAAAAGCTCAGAACATGATCAACATCAAAATATAAATTGAACACAATACCTGATATATACGGCAATAGAATAACTAAAATAAAAAATATTTCAGATGGTGGAGTTGTAATTTGGTTAATAATGCACCTACTGTCAATATTTATTTACTGGATAAAACGTGCGCTCTTAGCTTTCGTTCTTAAAGAGACCGTGTAGCTCCTGTCTATACAATGTTAAATACACACAATTTTGGTACGCTCAACTCGTAAACTATTAACCTCAGAAGATTAAAGTATGCCATGATATATTCTACATATTTCACTACCTATAAAGTACAATTTAGTTAATATTATTCATGAGCTTATTCTTTTCTATTCACTTTTCCCAAACGATTGTTTAAAAATGTTTCATATTTTTAAATCCAAATTGTTTTGTTAATCATTGACAACATGTATTTAATAGAAAGAATAGTTTAATATTAATTACTATTAGAACACATGTTCTATGTTGAACTATTTTCACACTGAACGAATCTAAAATTCTTCAAATGTTAAACAGATGAAAAAGGCGTAAAGAAAAATAAAAAGGCAAGTAAACGTTTCCATAAGTTTACAGAATTTACTTCATTTTATACATCCAGTAGTAGTATAAATTAGAACTTCAGAATCTTACTCCTTAAATGCCAAACACAACAACAAAGGGCAACTTTTGAAAATGTTTAACTTAGATTAAGGTATTCAATCCCCTTAATTAATGGACATTGATTTGTTAACATTTCAACACGTTAATTTTTATCGAAATATAGATATAATATTAGTTTATCGATTATATACTATAGTAAGCAGAGAAAATATTTCATTTCACTCAAATGTTCACTAGACACAGGCTGCCTAAATTCGAAAATGTAAACCATCCTAGCAAAAAAGCTCGCTATGACAATGAATAGCATAATGAAAAGTGAAAATGAAAAGTCCGTTAAATACCAAAGTTGGTATATCTTCCAAGAATGAGACTCGAAGAGTCAATTAAAGTCTTCTAGGTCAGTTGGAAAATGCTTCGTTATTTTCTCTAAAAAGGCTCTAACACTTTGGATTTCCGTGCTATCTGTTTACCATATATGTATAATAAAATATATGTTTTCTTTTATTAGATTTGTAAATGTAAAAGCTAACCAACAAGAGAGATAAAAAAGACATCACACACACATACACACAATAGATTTTGTTAAAACACACAAACAATATGTCAAACAATATTTTTTTATGTCGATAAGCGGTTGCGAATTATTAATTACCATTTTTTTGAATTTACAAATCTTTAAAGCTTTCCTAAAGTGGAAAGTCGATATTTATTTTTACTTTCTCTACATAGTACACGGTATCGAGATTTCACTAGAAATACACGTTTTAGGGTATTCTGCATAAATAAAGCATTTTAGAAAAAGGTTCGGTGTTTCCGTGTGTCTACGAACACGACAACTCAAAAACAAAAGTTGATAAAATACCAAATACCAAAATTGAACCTCGTACCTCCAGTTGATAAGTCAGCTCGCTGACCACTCAACCACGGGGGCAGTCCATTTGTTCTATGCTTCCAGTGAAATGTGTAGATCCATACGTTTATCTCGCCTAACAAGACCTAAATCGAAGAATAAACCTTTGTGTGAGAAGTTACCAGGAGGATAGAGAACGTCACCATATCATAACAGTTTTACTTTCTCGTGTGTGTGTGTGCGTGTGCGTGTGCGTGTGCGTGTGCGCGTGCGCGTGCGTGTGTACACAGTCTAACTCAAAAACGAAAAGTCCGTTAAACACCAAACTTGGTATTTAGGTTTGGTATCTTCCAAGGATGCAAAATGAAGATTTTCAAGAAAATCTCCCCACCCCCAATTACCCTTTACATGGAACTTTTATCAAAAAATTTTATTTCTAAAAAATGGCCTTATGATTTTGATTAAATACGTATATTTAAGATATTTGCCTGCCAAATAATATGAATATCTTGAATTTTTTGGAAATAGCCGCTGAAGGCTACTTTATTCTGGACGAATTTTACGGAATTTTACATAAGTGGTACACTACAAGAGGTGGACAAAACTTACCATACTAACAATATAGACACGCTAAACCACAATTTATGTAATATGCATTTTTTTCATGGAGTTGATCGTTTTAGATATTCTTTGTTTTTGGTTTCAGCTTTAAAAACATACTTTTCTCATAAGGAATTTGTCAAATCGTGTCCATACAAACAACGGAACTTCAGTAACATAGCAACCAGCTTTTGACTATCACTTCAATCTATGGTGCTCCCTTATTTCGCTTCTACTTACAAGGAAGTAAGTAATAAGTCTATTTCTGCAATAATTTGTTGCAGAGATGTAAAGAAATGCGAATGGGACACATTTGATTTTTATGACTGTATCATATCATCGTGCTAAGCAGAGCTGTATTAAGAGAGTGGTTTTATAGTTCAAACATTCCCACGAAACTTCTGACTACTTTTTTACTTTCCCTAACCGGTGTTCCACCCAAAAATTCTTTATTGAAACTCCACCGGAAATACATGTTTTGAAATTCTCTGAATTAAAAAGAAATATTTTTAGTAATGTATCCATGTGGGTCTTTCTGTCTTTGTGTGTGTCTGGGCAGCATAGCTGAAAAACGAAAAGTCGGGTAAATACCAAACTTGGAAAATAAGTTCAGTATCCTTAGGGATGCGACACAAAGATTTTAAACAAAATCCCCACATCAGCAACTGCCCTTACATGGACATTTTTTTGAAAATTTTCATTTCATCAAGAATCACACTAACGATTTTTGTTAAAAATATCATATTTTTAACATATTTATATGATAATCTAAATGTAAATATTGAATTTTCTGGAAATAGCCTCCGAAGAACTTCATTCTGGATGACTTTTGCATAATTTTGCGTAACTGGTAAATCGTAAGAGATGTTCAGAAACTTAGACACTACCCAAAAAGTGTAGATCGCATTGAAACACACGCTTTATTAATGTTTTTGTAGAATTTACCGTTTTCGAAATATTCCGAGTTCTTTGTTTCAATTTTAAAGTACTTGAAATTTTTCTAACAGGGGAGACATTTTTCTTTTCGCCTCTCTTTTGTTTACTTCTACAAAGCAAAGAGAACCGAATTTTCAATTGCTTCACTTTAGTGACTGGTATTTAAAAAATCTGAATATTGGTTTAGCCTGTGCACTATTTCCCTTCTACTTACAAAGAAGCAAATAATAAGACCTTTTGTAAGAAAGTTTGTTTGTGGAACAGGTAGAGAAAATCATGTAAATGGAACATAACAAATTCTTAGTTATTGAAATTCATATTAAATTATTAAGCGAAAAATTAATTAGATCGCGGTAGGGACACTGTAGAAGCCCTTTTTAAGGAAAAGATACATGCTAATTCTGTAGCGTCTGTTAAGTTCAGATATAGTTGCGAAAGCCTCTCTAGAATTTTTTTCTGGCTATGGACATGATGCGAAGACCAATTTTGCATAATTTTTAAGCTTCGTGATTATTTCTAAGCATCATTCTGAACAATAATAGGATCTTACTAACAATACTAAATGATTCGAGGTATATTTGATTATTGCTTGATACTTTTTAAAGGCCTTACTTACCCTCTTGAAAGTAAGCAAACATCAAGTCACTATTAATTGTAGCATCTGATTAATGGATATTAGAGCGCGTGCGTGGGCGGAAGCCGTTCCGTGGGACAGACGCTTGCACTTCCGGTGATGCACGCGTTCGCCACGCGACCATGCGGCACTCAATAGGACTAATAACGTTTTGGTTTCGCGGCAAATTGATGGTGGCGCGAACTTCATTTGTTCCGTGTTTGAGCGTCGTTTAGAAAAGATTCCATGTGGAGAATAAATAAATGCTTGTCTCTGAACTGCGACTGTTGGTTTCCGTAGGGAAGGTGGTCCCCTGCTGCATCGACGTAACTTTGGGAAACTAATTTGAGAATAAATTAGGGGACATATTCAGATTTAATGGCCTTGAGTTCTCAGAGACACAAAGGAACACAGACAATGTTTATACTGCAGTGCTAAAAGTCTGTTTTCCTTCAGACTCCCCTCCACACTTGTATTTATGAACACTGTCTTTCAAAAGGCACTTCAATTTACAAAACGTTAGAGATATTCTAATATTTGTGTTAGGAATCTTTCTCTAGCTGCTCTACAAACTTCTTACAAAAGATTATTCTTCTTAAAACACAATAAAAATCCAGTTAAACATTAGTAAAATGATCTTATTACTTAGTTCCTTATAAGTAGAAGGGAACTAAGGGTATACACTAGGCTAGACTGATAGTCAAATGTTTTAAAAGCTGTCGTTATGCGATTGTCATTGCAAATCGCTTCTTTGCTTGGCCAAGAGTAGAACAAAAGAAAAACGGACACTTCCTGTCTGAGAAAAGTGTAAGTACTTTGCAATTAAATTGAATAACAAGACATATCTCGTAAACGGTTACCTCCACAACAAAAACATAAAAGCCCTAAATTGTGTGTTTTGACGACATTTACATATTTTTGTGATGTAAGATTTTTTCTATCTCTTACCGTTTAGCAGTTACGCAAAATTTGGCAAAATTCATCCCGATTAAACAGGTCTTCAGACGCTATTCCCAGAAAATTCAAGATATAATTTGATTTGGGATGTAAATATATTTAATATACGGAATTTAAATCAAAATCTTATGAGCCATTTTTTAGAAAATCAAAAATTTCGATTTTTTTTTCATTTAAAGGGTAGTTTATGGTGGGGGATTTTCTTGAAAATCTACGTGTAGCAATCAAACCTAAATACCAAGTTTGGTATTTAAGGTCTTTTCGTTTTTAGCTATGTTGGCCATAGGCATACACACAGGCACATACAGATCTTTTTCTAAAAATACTTTTTTCGGACTCAAGGGACCCCAAAACACAAATTTCCGGTGAAATTTCTACATCGAATTTTTGGGTGCAATGCAATACCTTCTCTATTCACTATGTACATTGTACATGCGGGCTAGAGAAAGTAATAAAGCAAGAAAGAACACAATATTAAATTCTATATAAAGTAAAATCTATAAAATATTATATGGGAGCGAATCTTGGATCACGACAGAGAATATAAAAGTAAATTTGAACGAAATGAAATGAGATTTTTAAGAGCAGTCGCTAGATCTAGGAAAATAAGTCACCAAAGAAATGGATATTTAAAAGGAAGTTTATAGATGCAGGTTGCCCACAAAACAAGTAAATATTTCATGGTTCAGGTAATCTATGAATGTCATTTTGTGACAGATTAATCACTGAGTAGCATATTGACTATTCCTGAACGTATTAGCGTTGTCATATGACGTCTACAGCTGTTCCGTGCGATAAATTGCGAAGATAGTTTCAACGGATATATAGAAAGGATGGACCATCGATTAAAATCACATGGAAAGTGCTAGGGGAAGCGCGGGTAATCCCGGTCAGTGGGTAATGCCGGTCACGTAGTTATCTCGATGGACATCGCAGCAGTGGTCTACTGCTGTGTGTTACCCTCTGTAAATGCATCCTTAGTCATATCTAGCCATGGTCACCACTTCCCTATTAGCGTTGTGAGCAGTAGGGAGAAAAAATATGTTTAACGCATTTTCTATGTAATTTTTGCTTGAAGAACCGTGTAGAGTAAATGTACCGTATTAAATTAATTAGATATGTTTATAGGGTTTTCTGAAAAGTTCACAATTCTCTTAATAATGTAGCATATGTAAGCATTAGTTTTAAACAATAACTCGGTATTGACGCATTATTAAAGCAAAATGTGAGTGTTGGGGTAATGCCGGTCAACTGTTCGTCACATGAAAAACGTGATAAAGAGAATCCAGTGTTGCTGTTATTGGATAAACATGGCAGTCATATTACTATGGAAGATTTCGGAATCTTCAAAAGCGACGGAATTATTGTTGTTTCTGTTCTTCGACATATGTCTAACAGGCTTCTGGACATTGCTTTCTGTGGGTCATATAGTGTGTGGACTCATTGAGAATGCAGTGGGGGACAGTTTGAAAAATTATGTGTAAAGGGAGGAAAATTGTTATATTGAAGTTCTAAAATAAAATGTGTTATTTTAGTGATATGTTTTACCTAAATAACAGATTTGAATATAGTGACCGGTATTACCCGCATGGATCCCGGTCAGTGGCACCCCTAAAATATCGTATCATTAAGGTAAGAAGTAATTGCTTAAATAAAATGCTTCTTAGCTTACATTTAGGCAAAGAACCAAACTAATGATTGTCATAAAAATAACACTTTTAATCTCCTCCTCTAAGCCTTTCATAGCGACTTTGCTTAAGTGACCGCCATTACCCCATTCTCTCCTAAATAAGTTTCAATAGATGCTGTTGCTGACGAGTCTCGACAAGGTCGATTTTCTGCAAGCACAGCTGACATTGAAGCCATACAGGAGTCAATTGAACGGAGTCCTACATCTGTATGTTGTCCTTCAAGTAAATTGCAAATTCCGTCATCGAGTTGCTGTAACACTTGCAAATGATATGCAAGCTGCTTCAAGGTGAATTTCAGCACTTTGAACACTGATAATTTCGGAATATGCGATTATATATGTGGAAGACAACGAACAGATTTAGGACTCCGTCCAGCACAAATCCTATTGGTGAGAGGCGAGTGATCTAGCCACTCGACCACAGCGCGGCTGAAGGTTATTGTGTCACTACGGATGGGTCACATAGAAGAACTGGTAGCACAGCTATTTAATCCGACATCATATATGCTACCATCACATGGAAAGCAGCTGAAGAGCAGAATGAAGTCCAGTATGCAATTTACCAGCCAAGAACTCCGTATTTCTGAAGTAATGCCAACTTACTTCAAACGACGTTGTTGGTGCACTAATTGATGCAGGCACAATTACTTATTCTTTTGTTAAATTTCATATACATTTAATTTGAAATAACTCATTTATTATAAAAGTGGCCCTGGGCGGTTTTAAGTGGTCCATGGCTATATCGACAAATCATTTGTATGGTGTATAAAAAGTTTATACCCATTGTATTATTTACATCGTTTGCTTAATTTTTTATAGATTGCGCTATTTTCTGGAATTTTATTTCTAGCTATTTGTATTGCTTTAAAGTTTTTATTACGTATTTGAATATATCTTTACCTTGGCACAAACGAAGCATACTGTAACATGTTGGCAGCCTTTTGTAATCTGTATGTTGATTATTTATATATTACTTTCTTTACATTACATAGTGTATAGAGAAGGCATTGCATTGCATCCGAAGATTCGATACCGAAATTTCACCGGAAATACATGTTTTTAGAAAAAGGCCCCCGTGCGTGTCTGTGGACAGCATAGCTCAAACACGAAAAAACCGTTAAATACAAAACTTGGTATTTAAGTTTAGTATCTTCCATGGATGCGAAACGAAGATCTTTCAAGAAAATCCCCCCATCTCTAGCTACCCTTTACACGCAAGTTTTCGAAAATTTTGAGTTTCATAAAAATGGCTCTAACGATTTTGATTAAAATATCGCATATTAAAGATATTTACAGACAAACAAAATATATAACAAAAACTTACTATACAAAATTTGTAGAGTTCGTTAACACACACACTTTATGTTATAAACAATTTTTTCGTGGAGTTCGCCATTTTTGAGATATTCCTTTTTAATGGTTTAAGTTTTAAAATACTTGCACGTTTCTCTAACGGGACTTTGTCAACTCCTGGCCATACAAACAAAGATACTTTAAACGATTTGAAAACTACTTTAGTCTAGTGCATTCCCTTATTTCTCTTCTAATTACAAGGAAGCAAGTAAAATGGCCATTTCTGCTACTTTTTTCTTGATTAGCATGAAAGAAATGGAAGAATAAGCTTTTAAAAATATTGTTTACAGAGATGTAGAGAAAAGCATGTGAATAAACACATCAGTTTTTTTAAATACTCGCGGGCCAGAAGACTTGTTGCTATTTTCAGATTTCTGAAGTTGGCAGTATCCCCATATAAACCTCGTGGAGAACAGGATATTTCGGTGAGCAACCTTGGAGGAAGAGACAACGTAATCGCCTTTTTCTCTTTCGGCCTGCAATCTTAAAAAATTTAGAATGTTTTAAGTATAGTGATAACTTAAAGGAATACAACATGCTGCATTGCCCCAATATCACATTAAGTGATGCATGGTAATTATTTTGAAGTAATTTGTTTGTTTGTTACAGTATTTCCTCATACATACCCATTTCCTCCCACCACATACTCGTCCTGTTGGCACTTTCCAACAATATGGTCTCAACCAACAACAAATCTTTTATTAGGTCGACCTTTGGTTGGAGTTTTCCTGGCACATCCATCAATCCCTTACATTCTAGAAAATGTCATATTGCGAGAAAATTGCAATATTCTGGTACCTTAAGTGTTAGAAAATCCCAAAATGTGTTCAAGGTTTTGCAGAAAGAATATTTTTTATTTTTTATTTTTAGTAGTACTTAACGCCCGCAGGCGATGACACTGGTGATACATGGAGTGAAGATGGAGCACCGGTGGAATGCTATGGCTGGGGAAACTGGAGTGAGTTTCAATAACAATTGCATAGCGACAATTTTTAAAATATCTGACTATTGGTTTAGCACAGTGTATTTCCTTAGTACTTTTATACTTATAGGGAATTAAATATTAATGCTTATCTGGATTAATATGAAATAGAAAGAAGTATAACATTTGTAAGAAATTTGTGGAACTGCTAGAGAAAGTCATATGAATGTAACACATCAGAATTTCCTTCATATTTTCAGTCTTAGGCTTGTTGTCGAGGATTGCTCGTTGAAGCGCTGCTTTAAGTGCCTAAGGTGATGATGTTCCATAGGGTAGAGCAGACGTAGATTAGCAGCACTCCGATTAATACCAGGATTACGCTGTCAGATAATGATACGTGAATATTGTGCCGGAAATCTCATTTATGATATTCGCTATAGGTACATTTAATTCAAACATTTCTCCTTGTTAGATTTCTGGCGACTGGTTCCCTGTTTTATAACTTTGCCATGAAACTGCGTACTTATTCGAGTGCCATCCAAAAAGTGGCAGATGATTTGACATAATTAAATGATAATGAAATATATCAAAGAAAACTTTGTTTACAAAGTTATTGTACCTTACTCTATTTGTCAACGTAATCTACTTGGGTCAAGACATTTATTGTCACGAGGTATCAGTTTTTACTTTCTCTATAGGCACTATGTACATAGTGTATAGAGAATGTATTGCACTCCACAAAAAAATTCGATACCGAGATTTCACCGGAAATATGTGTTTTAGGGTCCCCTTATCTAAAAAAAGCATTTTCGGAAAAAGGTCCGTGTGTGTGTGTCAGTGTGTCTGTGAACACGCTAACTCAAAAACGAAAAGTAGGTAAAATACCAAACTTGGTATTTAAGTTTAGTATCTTCCAGGGGTGCGACACGAAGATTTTGAGAAAAATACCCCCACCCTCGACTATCCTTTACATGCAACTTTTTTCGAAAATTTTGATTTTCTCAGAAATAGCTCTAACGATTTTGATTAAAATTTCGTATATTAAAGATATTTACCTGACAAATAAAATGTATTTCTTGAATTTTCTGGGAATAGCCTCTGAAGGGTAGTTTATTCTGGATGAATTTTACTAAATTTTGAATAACTGCTAAACCGTAAGAGATGGACAAAAACTTACTAAAAAAAAATGTAGATCACGTTAAAACACACAATTTATGTTATATACATTTTTTCGTAGAGTTCCTCGTTTTTGTGACATTCCTTATTTTTGGTTTCTGCTATGAAAAATTTATACATTTCTCATACAGGAATTTGTCAACTTCTGCCCATACAAACAAAGGAACTTCAGAGACATAGCAACCAGCTTTTGATTATCACTTTAACCTATGGTACTACCTTATTTCACCTCTACTAACAAGGAAGCAATAATATGGCTATTTCTGCTAATGTTTTACTGATTAGCATGAAGTTAATAAAAGTATAAGCTTTTTAAGAATAATTTGTTGCAGGGATATAGAGAAAGTCATACTTTTCTATCGCCAAAGAACTTACTCATTTTTTGATGCACCAAATGTGCGGCCAATCGAATTCTATAGGCAAATAACGCAAGTGTATGGCGATAATGCAATGAATGAATCTTCAGTGAGGAAATGGCGCATAATTTACGAGTAATCAAGGAAGAACCAGTATGCACGAAAAAGATCGGAGTGGAAGCTTATCAATCTTTATGGAGGAGTTGAAAGCAAATGTTGTAAAAGCTGTAGAACTGGTGTTTCACTTTGCACACCGTACATGACTTTTTGGATGGAAAACATTTCCCAGCCATGAAGACCTTAAAACGCAGTGACATCTTGGCTCAGATCTTGAGCGGTGGAAGAATATAACATATGCATTGAAAAAACACTACCACGTGACAACAAATACATTGACAGCAATGAGATTGCGCTAAAAATACGATAAGATATTGTAACTTTATTTACAAAGTTTTGTGTTGATAACTTTCGTTGTTGTTTAGTTATGCGAAACCGCCTATCACTTTCTGAATGGCCATCGTATTTTACCATTCTGTATCCGCTGTAAAATCAGCACGTCGTTCCATTGTAAATTTCCAGACCAAGTAGCGTCAAGAAACAGTGGAATTATTTTTCCATTCCCATGACAGGCTTTCGGTTAGAAACCAATTAGAGCGTACACAATCTACTACGTGAATTCCCTTTCCTTTGTCTACAGTATTCTTTTTTATTTTTTGAACTTCTTCCTATGTAAACACATAATAGGTAAAGAAAGTATTGTATTCCACCCAAATATCCACCAAAATATATAGACATTTTTATTTTCTCTAGCACTACGAACATGCAAAGCACATAGTAGCAAGGAAAAATATTGTATTCCACCCAAAAATTCGATGTCGAGATTTCACGGAAATATATTTTGAGGTCCCTTAAGTCCAAAAATTCACGGCAGTTTTAGAATAAGTCCATGTGTGTATGTGTGTACTTGTATATGTGTACAACATAGCTCAAAAAACGCAACATTTTTAAATATCAAAGTTGGTATTTATGTTTAGTATCTTCCAAGGATGCAATACGAACATTTTCAACAGAATCATCCTACCGCAAGCCATTCTTTACATTGAAAATGTTTTGGTAATGTAGTTTTTCTCAAAAATGGTTCTAACGATAAAATGTATATTTTGAATTTCTGAAGACCTCTTTATTGTGAATTAATTTTGCAGAATTTTAATAACGGTTAAAGAGTAGAGATAGACTAAAACTTACTACACAAAAATGTAAATTACATTAAAACAATGCGTTTTTTCTTGTTGGGTTGACCGTTATTGGTTTCAATTTTAAACTACCTAACTTTTCTCAAACGGGAAGTAACCTTTCGTTTCATTCTCTTATTTTAAAGCTGGCCAGGAAAAGCAATTCGTAATTCAATTGTTTAACAGTTTTTAAAATATTTCACACGCTGTAGCCTAAAGTATTCCCTTATTTCCCTCCTGTTTATGTACAAGTAAGTAGGTAATAAGACTAATTCTGCGGACGTTTGTTTCGATTAGCACTGATGTAGATAAGAGAGTTTCGTAAGAGTAGTTTGTATACGGAGCAACTACAGACATCTATGTGAATGCAACACTTTATATGTATAGAAAAATGTGCATGTATGTCTGTGCGAGCGTTTATCCTTGTGTATGTGTGTGTGCGCATGCGCGCACTTGTGCACAGTATAACTCTAAAACGAAATGTCGGTTTAGCTTCCAGGGGGAAGTGCCCCCATCCCAAACTACCCATTATATGGAAGACCTTTCGAAATTTTCAATTTTTTTCAAAAATGACTTTAGTATTCTGATTCAAGTATCGTATATTAAAGATATTTACACGACAAATAAAATGCATATATTTAATTTGTTGGAGATAGCCTCTAGGCTTATTCTGGACGAGTTTTGCGTAATTGGTAAACCATAATAAATAGACAAAAGCTTACCATACAAAATACGTTGACTTCTCAAAGCATACTATTTGTATCATACAAACATTTTTCGTGGAGCTAACTCCTTCCGAGGTATTCCTTGTATTTGGTTTCAATTTTAGAATTGTTATACTTTTCTCAACTAGAAGTCAGCCGTGATTCTTTTTTTCTACTCCTGGCCATAATTCAGAATCGAATTTAAATGATAATCGCATAGCTTTAGGTTTCAAAAGAGTTGGTTATCGCTTTAATCCAGTGTACTCCCATAATCCGGTTCTAATTATAGAGATTAGAATCCCCTACTTATAAGAAACTAAGTAGAAGACAATTTCTGCTAATGTATATCTTAATTAGCATGAGGTAGACAAAAGAATAATCTTATGTAGGAAGCTTTTTTACTTTCTCTACACGAACAATATACACAGTGTATAGAGAAGGTATTGCACTTTACCAAAAATTGGATACCGAAATTTCACCGGAAAAATATGTTTTAAGGTCACCTTTATCTAAAAGAAAGTATTTTATTTCTCTAACGGGGGGTCATCAATGAGGGGAGGAATTCCGCGAAGGTCAACGAAAGAGCAAGGATAGTTTTATTAATGGGGAGGGCAGACAATTACTTGCTTTCTGCGATGCCTTCTCTTTAGAAATAATGAATGGCAAGTACGGTGAGGATCGAGAGGGAGAACTCACTTTCATAAATGAAAATGGGGCTAGTGTGATAGATTTTATTTTAATAAGTCAGGGTTTAATTGGCAGAATTAGAAATTTTCGGGTGGGGGATCGTATCGAGTCACATCACTGACCGGTTGTCCTGGAACTGAATATAGAGACGGCCATGTTGGAGCATGCACCTGAAGAGGGGCAGGGGGACGAAGGGAGAGTCATTAGTAAGTTTATATGGAAACCGGTAGAAAAAGATGTATTTGTTGATAAATTAGAAAGAAGATTACGGGAAAGGAACGCAGGCACAGCGGAGGAACTAACGCATATAATAGCAACGGCTGCGGGGACAATGAAAGTCCAAATGCATGGTAAGTTAAAACGATTCAATGGTTAGTATGACCAGCAATGCAGAAATGTAAAGAAACAAGCAGAGGAGGCTCTGTCAAAATTCAGAAGGGAGGGGGAGATGACATTAGGAAAATGTTTACAAACAAGCGAAGGGAGTATAAACAGCTCTTACGGGAAAAGAGAACTACGTGGCAAGACAAAATTACTCAGAAAATTAGTAATATTTTAACACGGGGGGATAACGCTGAGATGAGGCAAGTAGTAAAACATTTAAGAGGCAACCGTCAGGCGCCCAACGAAATTTTTCCCAGAAAATGGGCAATGCATTTTATGGGAATATTCGGGAAAGGTGAAAGGGAAGGAATTTTTACAAAGGAAGTGCAAATTTTGGGAAATCTTGAGATCCCAATACTGGACGAAGAAATATCAGCACGAGAAATAGCACAGGCGCTGTGGAGTCTGAAGGGAGGCAAAGCTCCAGGGTTGGATGGGCTGCCCCCGGAAGTTTTTAAAGCCGCAGCCAATGTCAATGAGTTTGGTAGGAGTTTGCTCCAGATATGTAACAGAATGTTTATTGAGGGGAATTACCCTACCTGTTGGGGAAAGGGCATTATTCATCCCATTTATAAAGGGAAGGGAACTATTGGAAATCCGGATAACTATAGGGGGGTTACTCTGTTGCCAATTATGGAGAAAATTTATTGTAGAGTGTTATATAACCGGATAAAGGACTGGGAATCTAAATTTGGCAAACTTTCAAAATTTCAAATGGGTTTCAGAGAAGGTCACAGTACCATAGATGCCGCTTTTATATTAGACGCTTTAAGGACGAAGCAACTGTTAGTTAAGCGGGAAAAGCTTCATTGTGCTTTTTTGGACTTTAAGAAGGCATTTGACTCTATCAATCGAAATGCATTATGGTACAATCTAGGCAGAAAGGGGTTATCAAGTAAAATGGTTAGAGCATTGCAAGCAATGTATCAAAATGTCGAATTCTGTGTGAAGTATGACAGAAACAGAGTGTACGAGAGCTGCCGAAGCTATAGGGGAGTGAGGCAGGACTGTATTTTATCTCCCTTGCTATTTAATCTCTTTGTGGATGATATTACTGTCACTATGATTGCAGAGAATATTCAAGCACCAGTAGTAGCGGATTTCCAGATCCCAACACTTTTATACGCAAACGATTTAGTATTGTGCTCTACGACAGTAAACGGATTGCAACGAGGACTGGACAAACTTAAGAACTATTGCGATGAATGGCTACTTACAGTTAATGTGAATAAGACTAAGGCAATGTCTTTCAAAAAGGGTTGTGTTTATAGCAGGGAGGAGACTTGGACATATGCAGGATAGATACTGGACAATGTTAAATATTTTGTGTACTTAGGACTCACATTTACAATGAACGGAAAATGGACAAAACACATTGACATTACGAAACACAAGGCAAGGGTGAAAGCGGCGGAAGCTCTCCGGATACGCTATAAAATACCGAATATATCCATAACCTTAATGGAAACTGTATACGGAGCGACAGTTAGATCCAAGATGACATACGGATGAGAAATTTGGGGGTGGGAACAAACAGGGAATGTGGATCATGTGAGGACCCAAATTTTGAAAGGAATTCTGGGTGTAGGGAGGGGTAGGGAAAACTGCGGAATAATGATGGAATTCGGGTCACATAGTGAAACGATAGAGTGCAAAATCAGAGCAGTTAAATATTGGATGAGAATCGTTCACGGAAATCAATCTCTAATTAGGGCAATCTGCTACCGTGAACAGCTGCGACTGGAAGGTAATTCGACGTGGGCATCAAAATTAAAGAAAGGGTTGGAAACCATTGGGATGGGAGACATTTGGATGGTGGGGCAAGAAAACAGGCGAAGTATTTGGAGAAAAATTAAGAAACGTCTCTGTGATACTGACAGACAGCAAATAATTGCGCAATGCACAGAGAATGTGTCATTAGAAGTACAGTCTAGGCTGAAATCGAAGTGGGGTATAGAGCAATACATCAAAACAGGTACCAAACTCATTAGAGAGGGGCTCGCGTGGATTAGACTAGGAGCATGGAGGAGCACGAAACTTTCTGACGAGAATGGTACGAGAATCTGTCCCATTTGCGAGGAGGAAGAGTCGTGAACTCACATCTTGGCAAGATGTAGGGGTACGGGGGAATGGCGGGAAAAATATTTTCCGCGATTTTTACCACTGCGAATGTAGGGCTAAAAGCATGTTGGACGCTACTGGCAGGCACGAAAAACATGGACGGGCTAGGTAAATTTATACTTAAGGCAAGACAGCTGAGATCTGAGGAGGCTGCCAATAGAGGAGGCGGGGGGGGGGGGGAATAAGATCACTAAACAAAAGTGACTACAATGTTCTACATACATATATATTATGTCATACTTAGGACACTGTTGTGCTAGGGTTGTATATATGGTGTATATATGTCTTTTAAGTGTAATTATCTATTATAAGAGGGTGCATTTATGAAGGTGTACTCTGTGCTGTAAATTTAAATTGCTATATTTGAATATCTTTGTATTTTTATTTTCGGATTCACTCTTAATCCTTTATTGTTGTTTAATATTGCTTTTGACTGTGTATTTCCTTTGTCTTTTTATTTTCGTGTTTACTCTTTTAATTCTTTGTTGTTGTTGTTGTTTTTGTTCTAATATTGCTTGTAATGTGTATTACAAAAGCACGTACGGTCTGTGAACCCGTGCGACTGTTGAAACTCTATATATGATATTGCTATGTTAATAAATACACTTATTCATTCATTCATTCAAAAAAATTATTTTCAGAAAAAGGTCCGTGTGTGTATGTGTTCATATGTCCGTGAACACGATAACCCAAAAACGAAAAGTCGGTGAAATACCAAACTTGTATTTAAGTTTAGTATCTTCCAGGGATGCGACACGCAGTTTTTGAGAAAAATCCCCCCTCCCCCAACTACCTTTTACATGGAACATTTTTCGAAAATTTTGATTTTCTAAAAAATGGCTCTAACGATTCTGATTAAAATATCGTATGTTAAAGATTTTTACCTGACAAATAAAATGTATATTTTGAATTTTCTGGGAATAGCCTCTGAAGACTACTTTATTCTCGTTCAATTTTACGTAATTTTGCATAACTGCTAAACCGTAAGAGATGGACAAAAGCGTACCACCCAACAAATGTAGAGCACCTTAAAACACGCAATTTATGTTCTATACATTTTTTCCGTGTAGTTGATTATTTTTTAGATATTCCTTGTTTTTGGTTTCAGCTATAAAAACTTACACTTTTCTCATACAGGACTTTGTGAACCCGTGTCCATACAAATAAAGGAACTTCAGTCGCAGAGCAACCAGCTTTTGACTATCACTTTAACCTATGGTATCCCCTTATTTTGCTCCTACCTACAAGGAAGCAAATAATAAGACTGTTTCTGCTTATTTTTGCTCCATTAGATGAAGTAAATAGAATAATTTTTAGCAGTAATATAGAGAAAGTCTGTGAGTGGAACACATAAGATTTTTTACTAAATAGTTGCAGAAAATCATGTGAATGGATCTGTCGCTTTATGCTTGTGTATTCCTTTATATCTCTTGCACTATAGAAATTAAAAAGTAAGACCATTCGTGGTAATATTTGTTTTGATTAGCATTAATTAGACAGCAGAATAATCTTATGTAACAATTTTGTTTGCAGAATAGGTGGAGAAATTCACATGAATGGATATGTCGCTTTATCAATGTATGTTCCTTTATGTCGCTTGTACTTATCAGGAACTAAACCGTAAGAACGTTTCTGCTAAGTTTATCTTGATTAGCAAGAAGTAGAAGGAACAATAAGCTGTAGTAAGAATAGTTGATTACAGAATATGTAGAGAAAGTCATTTGAAACGAACACATCAGGTCTTTACTTTCTCTATAGTACTATGTACTTAGTGTATAGAGAAGGTATTCTATTGTACCCAAAATTCGATACGAGATTTCACTGGAAATATATGTTTTGAGACTTCCTGAATCCAAAAAACGCATTTTCACAAAAAGTCCGTGTGTCTGTGAACACGATAACTCAAAAACGAAAAATCGGTAAATTACCAAACTTGATATTTAAGTTTAGTATCTTCCAGGGATACGACACGAAGATTTTGAGAAACATTTCCCCACCCCAAACTACCCTTTACATGGAACTTTTTTCAAAAATTTTGATTTTCTCCAAAATGGCTCTAACGATTTTGATTAAAATATCACATATTAAAGATATTTACCTAACAAATAAAATGTATATTTTGAATTTTCTGGGAACTGCCTCTGTAGAGTAGTTTATTCTGGACGAATTTTACGAAATGTGCATAATTGCTAAATCGTAAAAGATGGAAACAAAACTTACCACACAAAAAGTGTAGAGCATTTTAAAACACATAAATTATGTTATATGCATTTTTTTCATGGAGTTGATCGTTTTTAAGATATTGCTTGTTTTGGACTTCAGCTTTAAAATAATACACCTTTGTCACACAGGACTTTGTCAACCCCTGTCCATACAAACAAAGGAACTTCAGTCACATAGCAACCAGCTTTTGACTATCACTTTAACCTATGGTACTCCCTTATTTCGCTTCTACTTACAAGAAAGCAAGTAATAAGACTATTTCTGTATTTTTTTTTTCGATTATCATTAAGTAAATAGAACAATAAGCTTTTTAACAATAATTTGTTGCAGAGATGTAGAGGAAGTCATGTGAACGGAACACATCTGGTTTTTAAGTTTAAATTTACCGACAAATTAATTTTGTTGGCGACCTAGTTTCTGTTGTACACGCTAGGACGAGCGTGTGAAGACACGATGGCATTTGTTTCTGAAGAGTTGTATGTAGTTTGAGTTAAATTTGTTTTAGGTATGTTCCCTTCAAACACATTCAGACAGAGAGAGAGAAAAAAGAGAGGGCGGGGGTTTAAACATTAATTTACTTTCCTTCATTCCATTACTATCTTCCAACAAAAATATATTTTCAGAGATTCTATATTATGAATATTAAATGGAGGAATGGGCGAAACAGACATTCAGTGGACGTAATAAAAATCTGAAGTGTTCCATTCACATGACATTTTGTACATTTCTTCAAGAAATTATTTTTAAAAAGCTTTTTCTTTTCTATACTTTATGTTAATCGAGATAAAATGTAGCAGAAATGGTCTTATTACTTCCTTGTAAGTAGAAGGGAAATAAAGGAATAGTTACACTAAAGCAATAGTAAAATATTTTAAAAGCTGGCTGCTTTGTGACTGAGATTCGTTCCCTTGAATGGCCATTAGTTCACAAATTTCCGTATGAGAAAAGTTAGGTATTTTAAAAATGAAACAAATAACCAACAATATCTCGGAAATGCCCAACTCTATGAAATAAATGTATATATCATAAATTCTGCTTTAACGAACTCTACCTTTTGTGTAGTAAGTTTTTTCTACATCTTACGTTATGTAAAAATCACACAGAATGAAGAGGTCTTTAGAGGCTATTCCCAAAAAAAAAAAAAAAAAAAGCAGTATATACAATTTGTTTGTCATGTAAATATGTTTAATATCCATCATTTTAATCAAAATTGCTAGAGCCATTTTTGATAAAATCAAAATGTTCTAAACGTTTTCCATGTAAAGAGTAGTTTGGGTTTGGGTATTTTCTTCAAAATGTTCATGTCGCATCCTTGGAAGATACTGAACTGAAATACCAAGTTTGGTATTTTACTGACTTTTCGTTGTTTAGTTACCATGTTCATAGACACACACACATATTTCTCTAAAATTTCTTTTTTTTTAGCAGGGAACCCAAAAAACGTGTATTTTCGGTGAAATCCCGGTATCCAATTTTTGGTGGAATACATTACCTTCTTTATCACTATGTACATTGTACATACTTGCTCTTGTCATGCAGAAATGAATAATTAAGAGTGTATGTGAAGCGAAAAAGTGTAAAGTATATAGAGAAGTATGTATAATACATAGATATTTTATTAAGGTAATCATATAATATAATAAAAATCATAATAATAGTAACCATAGAAGTAGTTAATTAAGGGCAAATGAAGCTTTATGCGTTAATTATAGCTGCGCAAAGTAATTGAAGGGTTTTATGAATTATATGTATTTACGAGAGCCGTTTTTTTTTTTTAACCTCCGATAGCTATAAATAAAAGTCAAGCTCACAGAAACCATTATTTTATTACTAAAAGTTTTGTACATTTATGGTTACTTTTCAACATAATCACCGAAAATCTCGAGACATTTATCGTATCTGTGCTCAAACTTTGCAGTTCCTGCTTCAAAAAAACTTTGCCGCCAATGATGCAGCCCAGAATCGCTATCAATGCAGCTGTTTATTGTGAAACTTTACGACGTTTGCGGAGAGCCATTCAAAACAAACGAAGAGAAATGCTGACTTGAGGAATTGTGTTGATCCATGACAACGCTCGTTCACTCACTACTGGCACAACCCATCAGCTGCTTGAACAATTTCAATGGGTATCATTTTCGATCATCCGCCGTACAGTCCTCACCTGGCACCCATCGACTTTCACCTTTTCCCTGAACTGAAGATGTGGCTAGGAGGGCAGCATTTTCAAAGCCACGAAGATCTTCAAAACAACGTCAATGCAATCATTGGCGGCAGCATTTTTTGAAGCGGGTATTGCAAAGCTTGTGCATTTAGTATCTTCCAAGGATACAACACGAAGATTTGCAAGTAAATCCCCCTACCCTAATTTACATTTTACAAGGACTTTTTTGACGAGTTTGTTTTTCTCAAAAATGGCTGTTTATTAAAATACCGTATATTACATTTTTATAACAATAGACCAATCAAATTTATATCTTAAATTTTGTGGCAATAGCCTCTGAAGAGCTCTTCATTCTGGATGAATGTTGTATAACTAATAACCCGTAAAACATAGACAACTTACTACAAAAAAACTTACATCTCATTAAAACTCTTAATTTATATCCATATTTTTGTATACCTAACTGTTTTTGAGATATTCCATGATATTGGTTTAAATTGTAAACTACTTCAACTTTTCTTAAGCATGAAGTCACCTTTCCATTCATCTCTCTTTACTGCTAGCCATGCAAAGAGAACCGAGTCGTCCACCTAGGACTGCCTTTTAAGGGATTTGACTTTAGCCTGTGGATTCCTTTATGTCACTTCTGCTTATAACGAAGAAAGTAATAAAATGATGTTTATCTTGATTAGCATGAAGTAGATAAAATGACATTTTATAAGAAGAGTTTTTTTTTTTCAGAACAGGTTGATCAAGTCATGGAGCAAATCAGATTTTTCATTACCATGTTAATTGATTCTTTTTAAAATAAGTGATGATTATAGTAAATTTATATTATGTAAAATATTCAATCTGATCTAAATAGTTTCTGAGAAAATGGGTCAGGAAGTTCGTAGATTTAACGTTAAGAGTCTTATCCCTCCAATATCTTCTTAAATAACAAATGAATATAATTCTGAAGTACTCTATACCCTTATAAAGTTAGACACTGACTTTAATTCTTGCTTTACGATCTGAGTAAGGGTTCGTTTATGTTCAGTTTCATGTTTTCATACTTGTGTCCCCTAAGTTGCTACTTCTTGGACGGTTTCGGGGTTGCATGATTTGTCTCCTGAAGAATGGCAGCTCTAGTAGGGGGCGAGGTCCCTCCAGGTGCAACCAAATGGACAATAAACCTTCCAGAACCCAAGATTCACAATGCCATCTCACGCCCGACCCTTGACCTTCCCTAATTTGGCGTCAAATTCTTACATGTATATCCCTCATTCCGTGCAAATGAGGTGTGAGACAGATACTCGAAAACCACAAGAGCTTCGACTCCTTTTGTGCCCTCAACGAGAGATGTTCCAGACCCTCTTACCTATTGCTTTCTTCACAGAATTGCGCATCCAAGCTTGAAGTGCTGTTGGGCATAGTCGGGAATTTTTAGAAACTACTCAAGATGCCAAGACTTTCAAGCCTACTTCTTTCTTTCTGGTTAGGTAGCATAAGCCAATATAGAGTAACTAATCTGATTTCAAGAAAAGGTTTTAAAGTTCGGAGGTTATTAATGACGTACATCTGTGAAAAATATTTGTGTTATATTCCCAAGATTTTCTGTACTTTTTCTGCAACAAATATTCTACAAATACTTATTTTTCAATTTATTTTATGCTAATTAAAATAAACATTATAAAATCGGATTTACTGTTTTATAGTAGGTTCAAGGGAAATATAGAACTATACTAGGATAAAGCAATATTCATATGTATTAGCAGCTGGCTACTATTTAAGAGCCAGGTAATTCCGTTCTGTTTGTTAGGCCGAAAAAATAAGATAAATGATTACATTTGATAAATTTGAACTAAAACGATAAATATTTCGAAAATAGTGAGCTCCACAAAAATATTTGTTCCATTCACACGGTTTTCTCCAGCTATTAGTAACAAACTATTCTCACGAAGGTTTATTCTATCTACTTTATGGTAATCAAGATGAAATTTGCAGAAATGTTTTATTATTTACTTCTTTAAAACTAGAAGAGAAATAAGGGAATACATTAGGTAAAATCATAGTCAAAACTTTTAAAAGATTTCGCTATGTTATTCAAATTTTGTTCTATTTGCATAACTAAGAATAAAACAAAAGAAACAAGAATGAGAATTTTCCATTCAAGAAAGTATTAAGTACCCATATTAAAATATATTTATTTACTTTGTAGTAAGTTTTTGTCTATCTCTTACAGTTTACAAGCTATGCAAAAGTCATTCTGAATGATGTGGCCTTCAGAATTTTCCAAGTAATTTAGGATTTACATTTTGTCATTTAAATATCTATAATATACGGGCTTTAATTAAAATCGTTGATAAATTTTGACAAATTGAATAATTCAAAAAGTATTCCTCGTAAAGGGTTGAGAGGGGACTTCTTCCTGAAAAACTGCGTGTATGGTCCTTGGAAGATATTGAATTTGAATACCAAGTTTGGTATTCAACTGACTTTTTGTTTTTGAGTTATGCTGTCGACATATACACAGACCTAATTCTAAAAGTTCTGTTGTTTGGATTCAGGGGTTCCCAAAACATATAATACCGGTGTAGTTTAGTATCAAATTTTTAGATGGAACACAATACCTTCTCTACCTACCATGTACGTGCTAGAGAAAATAAAAAAGTACTTCACATACTACGTATTCACTTATTAAATTTTACTAATATTACAAAATGCGTTGCTGAGAATTTAAGTGGTATTTTTGGTTTCTTTTGTTTTTTACTTTCTCTAGCCCCGTATGTACAATGTCCATAGGGATAGAGAAGTATTGCATTCCACCCAAAAATTCGATGTCGAGATTTCACCGGAAATACATGTTTTAGGACCTCCTGAATAAAAAAAAACATTTCCAGAAAAAGGTCCGTGGTGTGTGTCTGTGTGTGTGTGTGTGTGTGTGTATGTGTGTGTGTGTGTCTGTGTGTCCGTATGTCCGTGTGTCTGTGAACACGATAACTCAAAAAAGAAAAGTAGCTAAAATACCAAACTTGGTATTTAAGTTCAGTATCTTCCAGGAATGCGACACAAAGATTTTGAGAAAAATCCCCCCACCCCAAACTACCCTTTATATAGAACTTTTTTCGAAAATTTTGATTTTCTTAAAAATGGCTCTAACGATTTTGATTAAACTATCGTATATTAAAGATACTTACCTGACAAATAAAATGTATATCTTGAATTTTCTGGAAATAGCTTCTAAAGACCTGTTTATTCTGGATGAATTTTGCTTAATTTGGCATAACTAATAAACCGTAAGAGATGAACAAAAACTTACTACACAAAAAATGTAGGCCTTGTTAAAATACACAATTTACGTCATATACATTCTTTTCGTGGAGCTTACTGCTTTCGAGGTATTCATTGTTATTAGTTTCAGTTTTGAAGTACTTATACTTTTCTCAGACGGAGTGTCCGTTTTTCTTTTTCTACTCCTGGCCAAGAAAGGAAGCGATTTGTAATGACATTCGCATAACGACAGTTTTAAAACATTTGACTATCGATTTCTTCCTTCTTATAAGGAACTAAGTAATAAGAACATTGTGCTGAATACTTCGATTAACAAGGTGCAAAAAGAAGAATAATCTTATGTAAGAAGTTTGTAGAACGGCTAGAGAAAATCATGTGAGTGTAACACAAAAGATTTTTAATGTTACGTTTTAAGGGTTTTGAAAATGCCTTTTTAACTGCTTAATTTGAAGTAAATACGTTCTTCAGTTTTGGCTAAATGAAATGAAGTTCTAAACATTGCCAATTATCACCTGGATTCTGAAGTTTTTGTTCGGTTTCTTCTCTGGACGCTTTGGTTTCCCCTTGCTAAGTTGAAATGGTTCTAGTAATCGAGGAAGTAGGATTTGACGCGATATATGATGGGCTTTGGCAACGACACTCCTTATCCTCAAGTTCGAGAGAAAAGAGATTGGTATTCCCCTAGTGTCTCCCTTTAAATCGCAGTGCTGGCAATTGTCTGCGGTCGTGATGCACAGACTTTAGAACCAATGGGTCCCAATTTTAAAGTTGGTGTGGTTAATTGGAGGGAAAAGAAAAGGTGGTAACATCGTTTTTAGTTTGATAATCTCCTATCTAACTGTAGGTTACCAAGGATATGAACTACAAGAAGTACAAAATCTGAATAATTATTAATTATACTTAATGGCGCACGAAAAATCGTCCGCAAGTTCTAGATAGCTCATTGTCACCCACCAATTATCATCTGCGACTACGTTTTGATTGTCAGTACAAAAGCTGTTTCGATTTGTTTAAGATGTGTGAGATAAATATCTCCCGAATATGAAAAATTCACGGAAGGTTTGTGGCCTCCACGTTCGCCGGATTTAACCTTTTGTGATTTTCATTTGTGGGGTATTCTAAAAAGGAAAGTGCACGCAAATACTTCAAAAACCTTTAGACGACTTGAAGGACAATATGTCAGCACTTATGCAAAATTACGTAAAATTTATCCAGAATAAAATAGTCTTCAGAGGCTAATCCCAGAAAATTCAAGATATATATTTCAGTTGTCATGTAAATATATCTAATATATAGTATTTAAATAAAATCGTTAGAGGTATTTTTGACAGAATTAAAAATTTCGAAAAAAGTTCTATGCAAAGGGTAGTTGGGGGTGGGAGGATTTTCTTGAAAATCTTCATGTCGTATCCTTGGGAGATACCAAACTTGAATACTAAGTTTGATATTTAACGGTCTTTTCGTTTCTTGAGCTATGCTGTCCACAGACACATACAGACACACACACAGACCTTTTTCCAAAAATGCTTTTTCTGGATTCAGGGGGACCCAAAACACGTATTTCCGTAAAATCTCGGTATCGATTTTTGGATGTAATACAATACTTTCTCTATGCTCTATGTACATATTACGAGTACAGAAAGTAAAAAAAAGAGAAACGATATGAATGCAAAACTTCAGATTTTCATTACATTCTCTCTCTTGAAAATGAGAGTAACTGAAAGCTGAAATTTTTAGTTTCTGCAACGCAAGAATGCCTGTTCAGCAGAAGAGAATGCTCTGGGTAAGGTTTTGAACCAACGCCAAATACATCCCCCTATATTTCACTCTATTCGTTTTCCAAACATGACGTCAAGAACGTTATGGTCAAATTATGCGGCAAACAATAATCCTTGCTTTCATGTGAGGGGTGGGAAAGCAGGCAAAGAATGGAAGCAGAAGAAAAAGCCGGCTGAAAAACTTGTGTTTCCAGCCAAAAATGCGCTCCCTCCCTTGCATCCTCGTCTTTTAATACCTATTTATGCATTGTGTTGAGTTGGGGCAGTGTTAATACGCTGTAATAGCGACGTCCAGGTGGCCGTGACAATGCCGCCATCTAGTTATTACCTCATTGTTGGCCTTTTGCCTGTCGTTTACGTCTCGTTTCCACATTTACGGAGAAAGGGATGAAGGGTACACACGCGCGGCCGACTCAAAGGGACAGATTTTTATAAGCCGATCAGCTCTTTTGCTGTTATGCGGCACTAAATCCGATCTTCGCCAATTATGCGTAATTTTTTCGATAAGCCAAAGTATCAGCTGCTGCTGAAGTATCACTTCCTCTGAAATGGAGACATTTCACGCTAGGTTGGTAGCAGCATTTGGAAAATAAATAAATGATACTTTCTCTACTCGTATTATGTACATAGTGTATAGATAAGGTATTGTAATACACCCAAAAATTCGTTACCGAGATTTCACCGAAAATACATGTTTTGCGTCCCCCTGAATAAAAAATAACATTTTTGGAAAAAATGGTCCGTGTGTGTGTGTGCGTGTCTATAGACAACATAGCTCAAAAACGAAAAATCCGTTGATATTTAAGTCCCTTATCTTCCAAGGATGCGCCACAAATATTTTCAAGAAAATCTCCCTCCTCCCAACTACCCTTAAATGGAAAAGTTTTCAAAAATATTGATTTTCTCAAAAATAGCTAACAATTTCGATTAAAATATCGTATATTAAAGCTATATGTATGACAAACAAAATGAATATCTTGAATATTCTGGGAACATCCTCTGAAGACTACTTGATTCTGGATTAATTTTACGGAATATTGCATAACTGGCAAACCGAGATAGACAAAAACATACCTAACAGAAAATGTAGAACACACATATACATTTTTTCCTGAAGTAGATCGTTTTTTATATATTCATTGTTATTGGTTTCTGCTTTAAAAAACTTAAACTTTTCTCATAGAGGAATTTGTCAACTCCGGTCCATACAGACAAAGGAATTTCAATCGCATAGCAACCAGCTTTTGACTAATACTTTAATCTATATTACTCCCTTATTTTCTTTCTGCTTGCATGGAAGCAAGTAATGCGACTATTTCTGCTAATTTTTTCTCAGTTAGCATGAAGTAAATATAAGTATAAGCTTTTTAATAGTAATTTATTGCAGAGATGTAGAGAAAGTAATGTGAACGGAACACATCAGATTTTTTTTTTCACACAAGCCCTGTGACTCTAGAGTCAGTCTGACTTTACCTATCCAACTCCTGTCCTATACACGGCTTGTGTGAAATAAAATAATTAACAATAATAGTTGGGTATGCTATGAATCCTGGGACCTGAAGTACTTAAAACATCATAAGCCGCTATTGGGGTTGTCATCTAAAAATAATTTGTTGTTTATCGGGAAACATGCGAGTCAGTTGAGAATTTCAATGCTATGCCGGCATGTTGCCAATGTAGCTCAATGGTAGAGTAACCGGCTAGAGACCGGGAGATCCGTGGTTCAAATCCCGACTTTGGTATTGAATTTGTCAGTCTGATTATACCTATCCAAATGAGAAATAGCCCCCCCCCCCTTTTATATGACGCCTTTAGCGGCTTTGTCCTATTTGGGCCTTTTGACTTTGGAACAATTACTTATAGCAATGATATTCACTCGTTTACTGTATGTATCTTTGGCGTTTTATGTTTAAAGTAATTGTTTGGACATGTTTTGGCCGAAATATAAAGATCCATTTATTTTATGTCTTTATTTGTATAACCTCCTTTAATTTACATGGTCATAACGAAGATCTTGACTTTAGAACAATTACTCATAGTCAATTAATATTCTGTTCCACACTAGACGAGTGTAGAACACGAAAACTGAATCAAACTGTAAAATACAATGACATAGCCGGGACTTGAACCATGGATTTCCCTGTCTCCGTCCAGTGGCTCTAACCATTGATCTACCTTGGAAGTACGCCAATACGGCATTAAATTTTCAAACTGACTCGAAATTTTCTCGGTAAGCCACCAGGTCTCAAATTATTTTGAGATGATAAACACCAATGGCTATCTATGTCGTACTATGTACTTTTAAGTCTCGAGGTTAATAGTTTATCTAACAATTAGGGCACTCACTTTCAATTAACAATATACCAGGAGATCCGTGGTTTAAGACCCGGCTTTGGCATTGAATTTTTCGGTGCCATTCTACCTTTCTAATTACTCATGGTGTTTTTAGTTTGGAAACTGAAGGGCTTTATAAACTTGCAGTTCCTTCTGTATTAATTTTTAAATTCAACAAATTTGTGTTCACTCTCACATTCATATCGCCGGATTCTATTGAGGATAGGGAATAATTATAGGTAATTAAAAATGCCACGCCCCAGCCGGAAATCAAACCGGGGATCTCTTGGTGGAAAAGCCAGAAGGCTGAAAACTGCACTTCAGAGCCAGTCCGGTAGCTATTTTGTTTCTCTAGAACAGCTTCAACTTTGCTATAATGAAAGGGAACATTTCTCTGTCCACCACTCTTTCTTCTTGTTCTTCTGAATAAGTGTATTTATTGACATAATAATATCAAACTTGAACTTCAACAACGCACGGGTCCACAGACCGTACGTGCTTTTGTAATACGCAAGCAATATTAAAACAGCAACAACAAAGAATTAAAAGAGTAAACATGAAAATAAGAAGACAAAGATATTCAAATACAGCAATGTAAATTTATAGCACAGAGTAGACCTTATTCAGAAACTTAAAAGAAATATATACACAATATATAAAACCATAACCCAACAATGACATGAGTATGACATAAAATATATGTAAGACATTGTTGTCAGTTTTGTTTAGCTGTTCTTGTCCCTCCCCCTCCTATTGACAGCCATCTCAGCTGTCTTGCTGTATACATTTACCTAGCCCGCCACGTCTTCCGTGCCTGCCAGTTGTGTCCAACATGCCACGTCTTCCGTACCTGCCAGTTGTGTCCAACATGCCACGTCTTCCGTGCCTGCCATTTGTGTCTAACATGCCACGTCTTCCGTGCCTGCCAGTTGTGTCCAACATGCCACGTCTTCCGTGCCTGCCATTTGTGTCTAACATGCCACGTCTTCCGTGCCTGCCAGTTGTGTCCAACATGCCACGTCTTCCGTGCCTGCCAGGTGTGTCCAACATGCCACGTCTTCCGTGCCTGCCAGTTGTGTCCAACATGCCACGTCTTCCGTGCCTGCCAGTTGTGTCCAACATGCTTCTAGCTCTACATTCACGGTGGTAAAGAATTGCGGTAAATATTTTTCCCTCCATTCCTGCGTACTTCTACATCTTGCCAAGATGTGCATCCACGACTCTTCCTCCTCGCAAATGGGACAGATTCTCGTACCATTCTCGTCCACAGTTTTTGTGCACCTCCATGCACCTAGTCTAATCCACGCGAGTCCCAGTCTAATGAGTTTGGTACCTGTTTTGATGTATTATTCCATACCCCACTCCGATTTTAGCCTAGACTGTACTTTTAATGAAACCTTCTCCGTATATTGCTTCTTCTTCTTCTTCTTTTTCTTCTATGGAGTGAGCTCCAAGCCGCCACCGCCGCCCCTACATTTACTCCAGAGGCGTTCAGCACTTCTGCATACATCGGCTCGATCCCGCCATATTATCACGTAGGCTCCTGGAAGAAGGCTTCGCATAACTGAACATATATACAACTAACCTCTGGTTAACTATCTTCACAACATTCTGAACTTCATTCTTAACTAGAACCACAGCCTTGACCGCTGACTCGCCTATTCCATCACCGGCAACAACCAACAACGTGAATTCTACAACACTTAGAACTACTTTCATATACAAGATAATGTAAATATTCAACACCAAATAGAACAACAGGAGGTATCACCTTTAATCCTTTCAATCCTCTCCTTATCCGCTAAGGTGGCAGGATGAGCATTTCCTCAAGATTATCACATCTCCCATACCTAATTTCCCTGGTTACTGTGCTGGGGACCAGATCTACCAATCACCACGGAACACTCGGGAGCTTAATGATACCCATCAATGAAAATTGATCAAAGAGTGCAAAAACTGAAAAAAAAAAAATTGTTGCTTAATTAAATAATGTTATGCCTGAAGTTCAATTTCCTGTTGTTTTTATTACCATGCGGCGCTTTAAACCGTATCACGTGACGATTTAAACTGATGGCTGAAAACTTGCTAAAAATCCGAAATTTGGTTTTCACCAACAACATTTGGCCTTAAATATGTCTATTTCAAGTTGAAAATACAATAATATGTATTATAACTAAAAAAAGAGAGTATAATAAAGTTTCAGAATTTACAAAACAGGTCTCACGCCGGGTGCTTCTACCTGCGCCGTCTTCATTCAGGCTTGCCGTACCACCGATTAATTATTTAACCTGGGTCCTCCCCATCCTAAACCGTACGCCTCCCCACACAGCACCAATTGCATATTTCCGGCTGTGAAATAGAAACTGTTTTGGCGGCAGAGTGCAGCTTGACTCGGACCAAATGACTTACTATTTTTCTTTGCTTTATATATTACTCGAAATTTGTGAAAATAGCCCGTGCGAGTTGACAGATATTTATGGTTTAAAAATTGCTGCAAGAGAATATGACATTCTAAGACTTCAAAAGAAACAGTGTTAAATTGTATATTAAACCTTAAAATCTATTTTCTCATGTTTTTATTTTTCAGCGTTTTCAACACTTCAAATTGTTCTACACGTTGCAGTTTTCGAAACAGAAGCTTGAACATTTTTATGCTTGGATAAAAATAGTATAAAAGAAAATTGATAAGATGACTTTTTTCTAATATCACCAGTGGTTGTGTAATTAAATAATAAACTTAATATTTCCATAGAAAAAATAAAAAATTAATAAAATGAAAATTAAATAATTGTTATCTACTAAAGCAATAGTCAATAAAAATTTCATCTCATCAATTTACTAATTCTCTATTTATCAGTGTAGCTGCAAAGTATTATATTTCTGTAACTGAAATTGCATCGTGTGGAATGATTTAATTAAATGATAATAAAATACTATAAATATGTTAATATCACAGGAACTATTTTCAACAAAAGTCTGAAAATTAGCGTGTATATTATTCTTAATACTGCAATTGCTGTGTTAAAGTTTCAAGCAAAATTGCAGATTTTAGGCTTTTCACAAATGGGTATCCTTAACGCGGCCCCACTACTCTTATAATCCTTCTTCCTATTCAGTTGGAGAGATTTTAGTAAGCATGATCATGCCGTTAGCGAGGCCCTGCTCTGGCTCTATCGTCTGTAATGGGATTTTCTACCTTTGATTTGCCAAAAAATGTCTATCTGGGAATTTGGCTGTCATCTGACAAAATAATATTTTAATCTTTGTAACTTAAGGTGGCGACTAGATTAGCTCTATAGACATTACAGAATGTGTTGTTATAACGTATTATCCATAAAATAAAATGTAGATTCCGGGCTGTCCAATAGATGTAAGTTCATTCGGCGTTTCACCCACGACTTTGTTGAGCATCTTCGGGGCATTTTGACTTATAGTATTCTCCATACACCATTTGTTCTATATGTTCTATTTAGAATCCTCCTTTCTAAGGTGAGATTTCGATGTCTCGTTTATTCAGAGCCCAAGTCTTCCTATTATTTAATACATGCATTTGCTCTGATCATGATTTTATATAATGTGCCTTTAGGAAGACTAAAATTCCTTGACTTGAATGTTGATGACAGCGATGCATATACACCGTTAGTGGTAAGTATTCGTTTTCCTAGTTTCATAGATTTCTTCATTATCTTCTCTTATAGAATATCCGAAGTATTGGAACTGTTCAACTATTTCCACGTTGAAGGATACAATTTCAAATTGATCATATTTTCTAATTTTCCTTCAGGTGGTAATGAAAACTTCCTCTTTTGTATTCACCTGAAGTCATGTCCCTATAACTGCTTTTTTATTATTGTTTTTGTAAAACCTCTTTTGCTCTAACTTGGGATCGCGTCATTGGTTTGTATAAAGTGCGTTTACAGTATATACTTCAGTTTTTCTTTTTCAAGCAAATACTCTGTAGGAGTACTTGCCTACTTACTTCCTAGTACTTACTACATTTTGAATACATACTCAACTAATGAAGCAGGGTGGAACATACTTAGGCATTCATCTTAGAAGAGTATATATACCCATATTGCATGAGTTCAGACCTTACATGCTTTTGTAGCACACAAAATAATAAGCATTATTTAAAGAAACAAAAAAGAGCCATCACGAAAAATAAAAAGACAAACCTATTGTGACAGTGCCGTTTTATACAACGGTTCTCATGTTCGCCTTGCTATGTGAGATATCGCAGTTAGGATACGTAAACAACACAGAAGAGCGACTCTCGGTTCTTGTCTAAGTTTCGGCTTCCGGTATCATCGACAAGTTTCCAGAAAGTTTGTGGCGTCATTTTCTAGAATAAAAGGAGGAAGAATTGCAGTTCTGTTTTGTGCTGTGAGTTGTACTGAGTCGTGAATGATTGGAGTTTTAGCGCACAGTGGTGCGTGAGCTATGGATGGCGTGCAGCTGTAAACCGTCTACGCTTCGAATGAATTATTTGCAGCAGTGAATCAAAAATTGTATTTCTAACCGTCAGTCAAAAAATACATTTGTTACAATATTTAAATATAGCATCTTAACAACGACAAGCTGTGTTTCGATTCTTATTTTGCACTATTACGGTAAACAAAAGGTCGTCTCCTACGGCTACTTACCAAGCGAGAGACCTGGGTTCGATTTCCGGTACCGGGAAAGTTTCTCCCGCTGGGAGACCTGGCTTAGACTCAGCCTCGTGAGGTCCCTGGGGGCCAATTGAGGAGCTACTTGATTGAAAAGTAGCGGCTCCAGATCGTGAAGACCGCATCAACCGGCCGGGAGGCGCTGATCACGACTCACCCTCCAGCACTGCATTCCATTCATGAGGCCTTCGGGCTGAGGTGGGGGATACAGCGGCCGGGCGGTAGGCCAAGGTCCCGTGAGGACTGTCGTGCCCTGAAGTTACGAGTAACGGCAAACAAATAATACCAAGAAAAATAAATAATCACAATGTTAACAAAAGACTAACACGAAAAAAGAGATGACAAAGTATATAAAGCACTATTATTACTGATAATCTCTTCCTGCCTCCTCCCCATCTTTTCCCTTCCATCAGCTTTGAACAGCATGACTAAAAAACGAAAAGTGCATTAAATACAAACTTTATAAACGTACAACATGATTTACAAGAAAATTGCCTTACCCTCAACTACTCTTAAATGGAACATTTTTGGAAAATTTTAATTTGCTCAAAAATGGATCTAAAGATTTTGATTAAAACACCATGTTAAAGTATTTGCCAAATGAAACGTACTGCCAATGAAAATGCTACTCCTAGGTATAGAATGTAATCCTTCTATTCTGTAAAACGAAGTTCAGTTATTTGCACCTTTAATTTGGTGTAAAAACAACAGATGTGCTTGTGGTTGCTGTGGCAGTGTTCATGTGTTGGTTAGGCTTCAGAAACCACAACTCTGGGGCTGCCAGCAACCTTAAACTTTTCCGGAGTAAAAGTCAAGTGCTCACTTCTAAACCTTCTGTAATTAAACTGGAGTGGATTCTTCCGAAGCCAGATAAATCCTGATCAAACATTCGAAGTCTTTCTGTAGTAATTAACTGTTAAGATTGCTAGATAAATGTAAGATTGCTTTTGCATTTTCAGTTTAACAAAAGCCACAATTCTTTAAAGGTTAAAATTAAAAGCGTTTATAAAAGTTTTGTTACAGAAACATTTTATGTGTAATGTATACTAAATGCCATGATTATTTTAAAATTAGTACCAGAGACATTAATTGTGTTTGTTACAGATTAAAAAAAAATGCCACCACATGATGCAAAAGTTAATATTTTATAGCTAAGCTGCTTAAAATACATTTTAATCACCTTGTGTATTTTAAGACTAATTTAAATTCAAAAAAGCTGATGTGTTCCATTCACATAACTTTCTCTACATCTCTGCAACAAATTCTTTTTAAAAAGCCAATGTTTTTTTGTTTTTTTTTACTTAATGCTAATCGGGAAAAAATTAGCACAAATAGTCTTATTACTTGCTTCCTTATAAGTAGAACCGAAGTAAGGGAGTACCATAGGTTAAAGTGACAGTCAAAGCTGGTTGCTATGTGACTGAAGTTCCTTTGTTTTTATGGACACGAGTTGATAAATTCCTGTATGAGAAAAGTATAAGTCTTTAAAGCTGAAACCAACAATAAGGAATATCTCGAAAACGATCAACTCCACGAAAAGCATTTGTATAAGATAAATTGTATGTTTTGGTGTGTCCTACATTTATTTTGTGGTAGGTTTTTGTCTTTACGGTTTAGCAGATATGCAAAATTCGTAAAATTCATCCAGGATAAAGTAGTCTTCAGAGGCGATTCCTGGAAAATTCAATATATACATATTATTTGTCAGGCAAATACCTTTAATTTACGATATTTTAACCAAAATCGTTAGAGCCGTTTTGGAGAAAATCAACATTTTCGAAAAAAGTTCCATATAAAGGGTAGTTGGGTGGGGAATTTTCTTGAAAACCTTCGTGTCGCATCCTTGCAAGATACCAACGTTAAATACCAAGTTTGGTATTTAACGGTCTTTTCGTTTTTGAGCTATGCTGTCCACATACACACACGCACACACACACACACGCATACACATGGACGTTTTTCCAGAAATGATTTTTTTGGATTCAGGGGACCCAAAACGTGTATTTCTGGCGAAACCTCGGTATCGAATTCTTGGGTGCATTATAATACCTTCTCTATACACTATCTACAAGTGCGTTTACAGAAAGTAAAAACATTTTTAGAAAAAGGTCCATGTGGGTGTAAGTGTGTATGTAAGTCGGTTAGAAACCAAACTGGGTATTTAAGTACAGTATTCTTCAAGAATGAAACATTAAGATTTTCATAAAATCCTCCACCGCAAACAGCACGTCACGTAAAACTTTTTTGCAAAAATGCCCCCCCCCACGATTTTGATTAGAATGCTATGTGAATAAGATATTGTCATTACAAATGAAATATAGACATATCTCGAATATTCTGGGAATAGACTCTGAGGACCCCTTCATTCTGAATAAATGCTCTATAACTGATAAACCATAAAATATTTCTAAACAAAGAATATAGATCTCATTATGGTTAAACTTTCTTGTGTTATCTAGCATTTCTAAGGCAATTGTTGTTTTTGGTTTAAATTTTAAATACTTTTCTCAAATGCTACTTAGTTGTTCAGATTTGTTTTTCTGAAGTAATACAAAGAGAACGGACTTTGAAAGTCATGATCCACCTTCAAAAGATGATGCAGTAACATAATGTTTGTAAATGTTTATTTTGATTAACATGAGGTTAGTTTAAAACCATCGCACATCAGCATTTTAAAAATCTGACTATAGCTTTAGCATACTCAGAGACTTCCCTCTAACGAGACAAAACAAAAAAAAAAATAAAATAAAATAAAATAAAACGCCATCCGAAGGGGTGGATGCTTAAATAGGGCCGAGAGAATGTTCCAATATGCAAGACTCTTTGCCATCTGTCCGACACCAATTGTCACCAAGCTCCGGAATAAACCTGAATCCTGAAATAGCAAAGCGAAATGAGACGAAATGGCGTGGAGAGGAGATCCATAATAGCATACACTCCCCAGCATTCGCCTAGCCAACAGCAAAATCCACAGAAAAGGTGGCTACCAGGACTGGAACTAGGAACCTCTAGAATGCGAGCTTCACGCGTTACTGCGGGCCATCTTTCAGTATAGAAATTATCTTAAACTTTTTCTGTATTAATCAAAATCATTAGGGATATTTTTGATAAAATAAAACTTGTTCATAATTTCGTTTTTGAGTATGGATATTTTTCTAAACCCATTTGTATTAGTTATGGGACCTGGAAATATGTATCCTCATGAATTCAAATTATTGCATATTTTGTAATTCTTCTTTTAGATATATGTTAGGTACTTAATAGAGAATATAAAAGTATAACATTAATGAGATTTTTGAACATGATAAAAGGTGACTGTATAAAGAAATGTCTCTCAATTTCTAATTCTACATTTGAACCATTGTTAATTTTAATGGTTTCTACTTCTAATACACAATATTTTGCTTATTTCATACGGTGTACGCGATACGTATATGTATGCGATCACACGTTGCTGTCCATTATTTCACCTGCGTGCGTTACAAGACTTTTAACATCGAAGCTGCACATTATTACACCTGCGTGACTTACAAGATCTTTAACATCGAAGCTGCGCATTATTACACCTGCGTGCGTTACAAGATTTTTAACATCGAAGCTGCGCATTATTACTCCTGCGTGACTTACAAGATCTTTAACATCGAAGCTGCGCATTATTACACCTGCGTGAGTTACAAGATCTTTAACATCGAAGCTGCGCATTATTACACTTGCGTGACTTACAAGATCTTTAACATCGAAGTTCCGCATTATTACACCTGCGTGAGTTACAAGATCTTTAATATCGAAGCTGCGCATTATTACACCTGCGTGAGTTACAAGGTCTTTAACATCGAAGCTGTGCATTATTACACCTGCGTGAGTTACAAGATCTTTAACATCGAAGCTGCGCATTATTACACCTGCGTGACTTACAAGGTCTTTAACATCGAAGCTGCGCATTATTACACCTGCGTGAGTTAGAAGATCTTTAACATCGAAGCTGCGCATTATTACACCTGCGTGACTTACAAGATCTTTAACATCGAAGCTGCGCATTATTACACCTGCGTGAGTTACAAGATCTTTAATATCGAAGCTGCGCATTATTACACCTGCGTGAGTTACAAGATCTTTAACATCGAAGCTGTGCATTATTACACCTGCGTGAGTTACAAGATCTTTAACATCGAAGCTGCGCATTATTACACCTGCGTGACTTACAAGATCTTTAACATCGAAGCTGCGCATTATTACACCTGCGTGAGTTACAAGATCTTTAACATTGAAGTTGCGCATTATACACCTGCGTGAGTTACAAGATCTTTAACATTGAAGTTGCGCATTATTACACCTGCGTGACTTACAAGATCTTTTGAAGTTGCACATTATTACACCTCCGTGAGTTTATGACACCTGCTGTTCTTTTTACAGTGTTTAACACCCGCGTTTATACTATGGCACCGCAGGCGAAGACACTGATGTTACATGGAATGAAGATGGAAACCAGTGGGATGCGATGGCGGGGGAACAGAAGAGCCTGGAAAAAACCCACCCCTGCGCCGCTTTGTTAACCACAAATTCCTCATGGGTCGCTTGGGATCGAACAACATCTGCGATGGGTGCACTGCTTTTGGAAGTTTCTTGCCATGTTATCGACAGGTATAAAAGGAGAAAACGAGTCCCGTAGAGAATTCAGTTTCAACTGAGAATGTATACCGTGCAGCTGTTGAGTCAGTTTTACGGGAAATTCCTAGTGTGCAATAGAAGTCGTCACCAACCAGCAACCAGCGTTGAAAGGAAACTATACGGCAGAACTGTTGCGGAAGCATCGAAAACATTTATTTGTTAACAGATCAATTATATACATTTAGCATATATTTAGCATATAAGGAATTAAAATAGTAATGCCATTTTTAATTATCTATACATCATATAGTAAACAGGGAAAGTTATGCATTCCACCCAAATTGTACAGTAGAGATTTCACCGGAAATACGTGTTTTGAAGTCCGCCAAATGAATAAAAAAAGTCTGATTTTTTTACACTCACATGAATTTCTTAAACTTTCTTCAAAAAAAGTCTTACAAACTTCTGTTTCTACACCATTCTATCCAAGATAAACTTTAGCAGAATGTTCTTGTTGCTTAGATCCTTATAAGTAGAAGGGATCCAAATATATGCACTATACTAAAGCGATACTCAAATGATTTAAAAACTGCCGCATGCGATTATTATTGGAATACGCCTTCCTTGCCTGGCCAGAAGTAAAACAAAAGAACAACGGGCGACTTCCTATCTAAAAAGTGTATTTTAAAATCGGAAACGGTTAACGCTACGACAAAAATGTAAAAGACTTAGATTCTCTGATTCAGCGAGATCTTTTGCGGAGTAAGTTTTTATCTATCTCTTGCGGTTTACCAGTTATGCAAAAGTAATTCGAATGAAAAGGACTTCAGAGACTATTCCCATAAATTTCAAAATATACTTTTATTTCTGATGTAAATATATTTAGTATACGGCATTTTAATCAAAATCATTTGGCCATTTTTATAAAAAATAGAAGTTTCAAAAGTGTCTCCATATAAAGGATAGTTTATGGTGATGGCGGGAGGGATTTTCTTGAGACTTCGTGTCGCATCCTTAGAAAATACTAAATACAAATATCAAATTTGGTACTAATTGTCTTTTCATTTTTGACCTATGCTATCCAAAGATACACACCTTTTTCTAAAAATGCTTTTTCTTTATTACGAGTATTTATTCAGAGGATCCTAAAACATATATTTCTATTGATCAGGATAGAATACACACCATTTTCTAAATATGCTTTCTTTGATTATTTATTCAGAGGATCCTAAAACATATACTTTTATTGATATTTCGGGATAGAATACAATTCTTTTTCTAAAAATGCCTTTTTACTTTATCTATACGCACTATGTACATAGTGTATAGAGACGGTATTGCACTCCACCCAAAAATTCGATACCGATATTTCACCGAAAATATATGTTTTAGAGTCCGCAATATCCAAAAAAACATTTTCACAAAAAGGTCCGTATGTGTGTGTCCGTGGGTCCGTGTGTCTGTGAACACGATAACTCAAAAACAAAAAGTCGGAAAATACCAAATTTGGTATTTAAGTTTAGTATCTTAGGGATGCGACACGAAGATTTTCAGAAAAATCACCCCACCCCAAACTACCCTTTACATGGAACTTTTTTCGAAAATTATGATTGAATGGCTCTAACGATTTTGATTAAAATATCGTATATTTCAGATATTTACCTGACAAATAAAATGTATATTTTGAATTTTCTGGGAATAGCCTCTGAAGACTACTTTATTCTGAGTGAATTTTACGGAATTTTGCGTAACTGCAACACAATTTATGTAGTATACATTTTTTGTGGAGTTGATCGTTTTTGAGATATTCCTTGTTTTTGTCTTCAGATTCGAAAAACTTAACTTTTCTCATACAGGAATTCGTCAACCCCTGTCCATACAAACAAAGGAACTTCAGTCACATAGAATCCAGCTTTTGACTGTCGTTTTAACCTAAGCTACTCCCTTATTTCCTTTCTACTTACAAGGAAGCAAGTAATAGGATTATTTCTGCTAATTTGTTGTCAATTAGCATGAAGTAAATAGGAGTATAAGCTTTTTAAAACTAATTTGTTGCAGAGATGTAGAGAAAGTCATGTGAATGGTACACATCAGATTTTTTTATTATTTATTCAGAGGATGTTAAAACATATATTTCTATTGATATCTCGGAATAAAATTTACCTGCAAATAAATATTACACGGGAGTGCTTGCCTTACTGCCTATATTCTTCTGGTACCTGCAAGGAAATGTGTAGTGAAACTGCTTCTATCAAATTTTATTATCCCAATACATAACATAGCAGTGCTCAATTGGCAAGGTCGGCGCATACTTACAGCGGTTCAAAATAATTGAAGACCTCACATGCATCTGCAACAAGAACATACAAACCATACTGCATATCATATACGAATGTGAAGTGTTAAAATTGCAAGAGAAGTGCTAATATAAAAAATCTGATGTGTTACACTCACATGAGCTTCTCTAGCTACTCTACAAACGAACTTCTTACAAAAGATAACTCTTCTTCCATGCTAATCAAGATAAACATTAGCAGAATTTTATTATGCACAAGACCATAGTGATAGTCAAATGTTTTAAAAGCTGTCTATATGCGATTGTCATTGCAAATCGCTTCTTTGCTTGACCAGGAGTAGAACAAAAGAAACACACACACACACACACACACACACACACACACACACACACACACACACACACACACTTTCATCTGACAAAAGTAGAATTACCTCAGAATTGAAACTAATAATAAGGAATACTTCGAAAATGGTAAGCTCTACGAAAAAAGTGTATATGACATAACTTGTATATTTTAACAAGATCTACATTTTTTGTATAGTAAGTTTTTGTCTAATTCTTAGTTTACTAGTTATGCCAAATTAATCAAAATTCATTCAGAATAACAGATCCTTAGAAGTTATTTCTCGATAATGCAATATATACATTTTATTTGTAATAAAAATGGCTTTAATATGTGGTATTTTAATCAAAATCGTTAGAGGTATTTTTAAGAAAAAAAAATCTAAAATATTTCCATGTAAAGGATAGTTAAGGGTGGGGGGATTTTCTTGAAAATTTTCATGTCGCATCCTTGGAAGACACCAAACTTAAATACTAAGTTTGGTATTTAACCGCCTTTTCATTTTTGGGATATAATGTCCACAGACACAGACAGACAGACAGACACACACACGGACCTGTTTCTAAAAATGCTTTTTTTGGATTCAGGTGGTCCTAAACATGTATTTCCGGTGAAATCTCGACATCGAATTTTTAGGTGGAATACACTAATTTTCTATTCCTATGTACACTGTACATACGGGGCTAGAGAAAGTAAAAATAGGTAAGGCGGTCAATGGCCCAACAAACAAAACCGATCTTGTGTACTTTCAGGAATTTGCAAAAGCCTTAAATCTGAACACCCTATAGGCACCACATAGGACATAATCAGCAAAACATCACGCATGTAGTGTTACTCGAAATATTGGAGCATGCAGCTAATAAAAAAAAAAAAAAATATTTAACATGAACCAGGAGGAAGAATAAGCGTTTGCAACATATTTGTTGAGAATTGGTAGAGAATAATAAAAGTGTAACATATTTTAATAGCTTATAGAATAAATAGACTAAAACGTATAATCTAGGTGAATCGCCATCTAGGATAGCCTTTACTCTAACTGAAGAAAAACACCTTAAAAGAAGAAATTTAGCAACAACATTTACTTTCTCAACATACTACATAAATAGAGAACGTATTGCGCTCCACCCAAAAATTCGATACCAAGATTTCACCGGAAATACACGTTTTAGAATCCCCTGTATTAAAAAAATAGAAAGTCCGTGCGTTTTCGTGCGTTTGTGAACACGATAACTCAAAACCGAAAAGTCAGTCATATATCAAACTTGGTATATGTTTAGTATCTTCCAGGGATGCAACACGAAGATTTTTAAGAAAAATCCTCCACCTCAAACTACCCTTTACATTAAAAAATCGATAATTTTGATTTTCTTAAAAATGGCTGTAATGGTTTCATTAAAATACAGTATGATAAATATATTTACATGACAAATTAGATGTATATTTTGAATGTTCTAAAGGCCTCTTCAATCTGGATGACGTTAGCATAATTGGCAAACCGTAAGAGATACACAAAAACTTACTGCACAACAAAGTAGATCTCCTAAAGACGCACAATTTATTACCTATATATTTTTTCTTGGAGTTAGTCATTTCCGAGGTATTCCTTGTTATTGGTTTTAATTTGAAAATACTCAGAATATTCTCATACGGGAATTTGTCAACTCCTGGTCATGCTAAGAAAAGTACTTTAATCTCATAGCGATAGTTTTTATAACATTTGACGTCGTTTGTTTCTCTTATTTCTCTTCTACTTATAAGCAAGCAAGTAATAAATTCATGTCTGCTAATTTTTAGCTGGATTAGTATGAGTTAGAAGAATAAGTTTTTAATAAATACTTTTTTGCTAAGACGTAGAGAATGTCACCTGAGTAGATTTTTGATAACAGATGCTATGCTAAACTAGAACTGGAAGGGTTATCAATCCATTAACCTATTTAGCAGCAACAAGAATTATAATTGTAATAGTCGCTTCATTAAATGTATAAAATAACATTACGACGGATCAAGTGGGACCGAGACCATTTTAACAAATGTGTGAAGAAAAATTAGATCATGTGGATACAGTATTGAATGACAGACAATTCCATAAAATGTATATCATTGTTAATAACCATATTAATGTATCCACATTTGTGCTTCCTGTTAAAAGAATCTGATGTGTTACATGACTTTTTTTAGTTGTTTCAAAAACAAACTTTCCTTACAAAAGATTATTCTTTTATCTATGTCTTGATAATTGAGATAAACAGTAAGTAGAATGGAAATAAGGGACTACATTGAGCTAGAACAACAGACAATAGTTTTAAAAACCAGTCACTAGGTGAAACAATTGTAATTCGGTTCCCTTTGCTTGCAAGGAGTAAAAGAAATAGAGACGAAACTGAAAACAAATACTTGGAACATCCCGGTAACGGTTAACTGTGCAAAAAAAAAGTATATGTCTTAAATTGTGTGTTTTAATGATTTCTACATGCTTTTGGGCAGTAAATTTTTGTCTTATCTCTTACTGTTTGTTAGTTGTACAAAAGTAGTGATGGGACAAAAATAACACAACTATTTGAAACTGTTTCGCCACTGAAACTGTTTCATAAAACACTTCTGGAAATGCTGTTATTGTTTCAGGTATTGCTTCCCCGCAACAGATTCTTGCAACAATTACAAAAACACCAGAGTAGTTGTTTCACTTATTGCAACAGTTACTATGTGCAATTGTAGTGTTTCTCTAGCGTAAATATGTTGTCATTGCTTACCGCAAGGTGCGCCTTTGTACCTTGTAGCGCGGGGCCTGATATAATCCGCGCGAAATTCAAATGTACTAATTAAACTCATTCCCTCTCGTTAACGCGCATCAATGCTTTGCTTCCGTTTTTTGATAATTTTCTCTTCAGTGTACCTAATGAACAGTTGTATTTGACGCATTGTGATTTTATCGATATCCTGTATTTATCTTAATAGGATTTCGTGGTCCGCAACAGTTATGGGAATTTCTGTTCCAGAAAACTGTTATTTCGAAACTGTTGCGTGGTTGCAACAGAAACAGATTAAACTGTTTCGCAAAAAGAACAATTTTTCCCACCATTATACAAAAGCCCCTCAGAGGCCGTGTTTTCGAAAAATATTCCATGTAAAGGACAGTGAGGATGGGGGCATCTATTTGAAAATCTTCGTGTCTCGTTCTGGGAGGATATTGAATTAAATACCGAGTTTGTATTTAATCAACTTTTTGTTTTTAAGCAATACTATCCACAGACACCACACGCACATGGAAATGTATCTAAAAATGTTCTTTTTATTCAGGGGTCTCAAAAGATGTAATTTTGGTAGAAATCTCTATATCGAACATTTGGGTCGAGTGCAATACCTTCTCTATCCACTATGTACATATAATATATATGCGAGCTAGAGAAAACAAACATCTAATTAAGGCTTGTGTTCATGTTTTCAATTTACATTTATTTATAAAGAAAGGTTACATATTTTATCGCGCTATATTTTATTCCATCTCTTTGTGGGAGACACTTTTGTGCTAAACGAAAGAAAAGCTCACAAGAGTTTTAAAAATATGGCATTCTGTACAATTATCTCTTTCCTTTCGAACGTACATTTAAAGCGCACAACTTTCTAATTCACCAGAATAAGATTATTCACGTTTGAAATTTAGATCAACTCAACATAGTTGCCCTCTGTTGAGTAATTCTCGCACTCAATGAAGATTTGTTCAACAAGTAGGAACTACCATCTGGTGGCTTTCGACCGTACCACCAAGCGATCAATATCGCCCCCTCTGTTCTAGTACAGCAGTCCTCCGTGGGATAGCGCTGTGATCTTCAGGTGTCCCTGTGTTGTTTGTAGGCATATTGGAAAACAATTATTCGTTCTCCGTAGTCCCTCGTTGTTACAGTATAAATTTTACTTTTCTTACACATAAGCAGAGAATTCCACCCACAAATTCGATATTGGATACCACATTTAATACACAATAAAAGAGCATTTTTAAAAATTGTTACAAGTATGTATATAAACAATATAACTCAAAAAGCATACCTCAGTAAAATATTAAACTTAGCATTCACCTTCAGATTCTTGCAAAATTGTACACGAAGCTTAAGACAACCCTGTTATCTTCGTTTATTCTTTTACATTACATACTTTCGATTTTTTTTCTCAAAAACAACTCTTAAAGAATTTTTGTTAAAATAAATTGTTGTTTAAATGACACACAATAGTTACTTATTTAACTAGTATATAATCTGACTGACTTTGACATAGATAATATGTTTTTACGAGCCTTATAATGGTTTATACACGTGTTACATTCAATATTTGATGGAATTTTAGCATTAAAATTGGTATAAACAGCAAAAATTGCCAAATGAAAAATTATAATGTATAAAACTCACAGATGTATGACGTAATGTGGTTGCTACGAAGATGTTTGATTTATGTCGACACTTATAAAAGAAACTGAAAGGTAGTGATGAAACTCTTGAAAATGTGGATTATGTGCCTCTTGACATTTTGAACGAAGCCAAGAGTGTTGAGAGCTTATTAATTCCAGAAAAGGCAATGTATATATTTTTTGGTTTTGAAACAAATTTAATGAGGTAATTAATACCTTAGAATGTTGCTGCACTTGCGAGAGCGAAGACTTTAGATTTTCTTACACACACATGGAAATAATTATGTTTTGGTATGATGACGTCGTTGCAGTCTTATTGCTATGGTAATTACATCAATCATTTTCTGGAAATGGTTCCAGAAATAGGGTAATTTCGCGCGATTTATAGAGTCCTAATAAGCAGTTTTAATGCAAGAATTACAAATCCAAATGTCCTGAATTTTCTGAGAATATATTTTGGTGATATTGTATAAATGGTAAACGTTAAATGCTAGACCAAAACTTAGTGTACTTAAATGTAGCTCTTCTAAAAACAGAAATTTTCAAATTGTTAATTTTTATGAATTTTTTTTCAAGATATCCGATATTGTACAATGCTTTATCATTATTTTAAAGTCTTGTAGACTCCGCTATTTCACTCATTGCTTGGAAAAGGTAGGGAATTATTTGGAATCCCATATTTATGGAGTTTTTCTTAAACATTCGATTAACGCTGTTGTCTTTGTATGTATTAGTAAGTTAGTAATGTATTTTCTTCTGTGGAAGTATCTTTTGATTGAAAAGTAGAGAGAAAAGTTCGATATGTTCCATTCCCATGAGTTTTTCTACATCGCTGTAATAAGTTAACTACTTCATGCTAATCGAGATAAACGTTAGCAGAAGTGCACGTATTATTTGCTTTTTTTTGGAAGTAGAGAGGAAATAGACTAGGCTAAAGCGATAGTGAAAGCTTCTAAAAGGCATTGCCCTGAGATTGAAATCCGTTTCATTCCAAGAGTTGGCTGATTCGCGTATGAAACAAAGTTTAAGTATTTTAAGACTGGAGGCAATAACAAAGCATACTTAAAAATTGTCCAACTCCAGAGAAAAAAACTGAAGTGTTCCATTCACATGAGTTTCTCTACATCTCTGCAACAAATCATTATTAAAAAGCTTATGCTTCTATTTACTTCATGCTAATCGAGAACAAATTAGCAGAAATAGTCTTATTAGTTGCTTCCTTGTAAGTAGAAGCGAAATAAAGGAGCACCATAGGTTAAAGTGATACTCAAAAGGTGGTTGCTATGTGACTGAAGTTCCTTTGTTTGTGTGGATACGAGTTGACAAATTCCTGTATGCGAAGAGTATTAGTTTTTACAAGCTGAAACCAAAAACAAGGAACATCTCAAAAACGATAAACTCTACGAACAAATATATATGACATAAATTTTATGTTTAAAGTGCTCTACATTTTTTATATGGTAAGTTTCTCTCCATCGCAGTTTAGCAGTTATGCAAAATTCCGTAAAATTCCTCCAGATAAAGCAGTCTTCAGAGGCTATTCCCAGAAAATTCAAGATATACATTTTATTTGTCAGGTAAATATCTTTAATATACGTTATTTTAATCAAAAGCGTTAGAGCCGTTTTTAATAAAATCAAAATTTTAAAAAAAAATTCCATGTAAAGGGTAGTTGGGTGTGGGGGGGGGGTTTCTTGAAAATCTTTGTATCGCATCCTTGGAAGATAACGAACTTAAATAGCAAGTTTGGTATTCAACGGGCTTTTCGTTTTGGAGCTATGCTGTCCACAGACACACACACACACATACGCACATACACACACTGACCTTTTTTTGAAAATGGTTTTTTTTTGTATTCCGGGGGACCCAAAACATGTATTTCCGGTGAAATCTCGGTATCGAATTTTTGGGTACAATATAATACCTTCTCTATGCACTATGTACATAGTACGTGTAGAGAAAGTAAAAATATATATGACAAATTGTGTGTTTTAACGAGATCTGCATTTCTGTGTAATAAGCTTTGTCTGTTGCTTACTGTTTACCAGTTATACAAAAGCTATACAAAGGTCATGTAGAATGAAGAGGCTGTTCCCAGAAAATTCTAAACATTCATTTCATTTGTCACAAACATATATTAAGCATAATGCATTTTAACAAAAATCGTTAGAAACATTTTTGAGAAAAGCAAACATTTTGAAAAATGTTCCATGTAAAGGGTAGTTGGGGGTGTGGGATTTTCTTCACAATCCCGGGTTCGAATTTTTTTCGGTAAAACTCGGTATCAGAATTTTTGGTTGGAATACAGTACCTTCTTTATCCATTATGTACTTGTACATACGTGCTAAGAAAGTAATAAGTTTTTGTAGGATTAATAAACGATATAGAGTAGGGGAAATTTATGATTTTAATATAGCAGATGTTTTAAGTGTGACCATGATTTGATATAATTATGGGGATTACCCAATTCTTCAACAAGTTTGTGTATTGCTCTGGGAGAATATAGCATATAGGAATCTTTTCAGATTTCTGTTACGTGTTTAACGTTTTTCCTTGCATAAATTACTGGAATGGCACACCTTGTATTCTTTGAGTAAAACGTAATTCCTCGGTCTGCCACCCGGCCGCTGCATCCCCCATCTCGGCCTGAAAGCGTTATGAATGATTTGCAATACTGGAGGGTGAGTCGTGATCAGTGCCTCGAGTCCCTCCCAGACGGTTGATGCGGTCTTCTCGATCTGGAGCCACTACTTCTCAATCAAGTAGCTCAATTGTCCCTGCAGGGACATCACGAGGCTGAGTGCACCCCGGAGCAGGTCTCCCAGTGAGGAAAAGTTCCCAACCCGGTACCAGGAAAGGAACCCAGGTCTCCCACTTGGCAAGCAGCCGCCGTACCACCACGCTAAGGAGACAATCATTCCTCGAGTATATGCTTTATAATTCATGTAAATTTCCTATATTCATGGCCCATTTGGACTGACCACATAACTCAGTAGGTAGAGCATCTGCGTACTGTGCGAGGGGTCCCGGGTCCGATTTCCGGCTGGAGATGGAAATGTTTCTATAGCCAAGATTATTCCTATTTTCTCCTGAATGTGAATGGTGTTTCTTTTCGGTGAGTTTTCCGGGTCACCAGCAAATTCTATGGTGTTTCTTTATTCCTCCGATTTTCCTGTCCCTTCATTTCATCTCCATGTCATCAACCGGTCTCTTTCAGGTTATATGTTTCGGCGAGTACTGCGTAGTGGCGCCCTTCCGTGGTGGTGAATGCGCTTTTGAAATACAACGCTTGGTTGCGGGATCGCATTGGAAGTTGTCTGCAGACCCATGGAGATCTGTCAGACCTGAGAAGCGGGTTCCTAGCGCTGCTCGCGTCGAGATGAACTTCTTGGACAATATTAGAGGTCCTGCTTCGGCCTCCCGTTCATAATATTCTCATCTGTCCCTATCCTGCTGGGATCTGACCACAATAAACCAGAGCCTGCAGTGTAGAATACCTCTCTTGAATTACTCACACACCATTACGGGTAGGTGATATGTTCCAAAGGTAAAAGGCTGTCGATATGACCATTGCAGTTAAAAGAGGGGTATAAATGGAACAACAAAATAATATCTGATGTTCTAGATCAACAGGTCTTCCCTACCCTCTGTCATTTAGTGGGCATATAAATTATTCTTACAAAAGTTTATACGTAGGTAGTTTAATAGGTACCCATGTTAAGCATGAAGACGAAATTCCTTCAAACCCATTTACTTATATCCTAATGTAGTCCCCTTAGAATAAGTCAAGCTGTAACCTACTTTTGTTCCGTGCGAGCCATTTTTACTTTCTCAAGCACGTATGCACAAAGTATATAGTGGATAGAGAAGGCATTATACTCCATTCACAATTCGATATTGAGATTTGAGCAAAAATATATGATTTGAGATCTCCTGAGCCCAAACAAACATCTTTAGACAAACGTCCGTGTGATTTTGTATGTGTGTACGTGTGTGTGTGTGTGTCTATGTGTGGCCTTGGACATCATACCTTAAAAACGAAAAGTCGGTTAAATACCAAATTTGATATTTAAATTCAGTATCTTTCAAGGATGTGACACGGCGATTTTCAAGAAAATCTGCTGCCCCACCCCCGGCTACTCTTACAGGGAACATTTTTCGAAAATATTGACTTTCTCAAAAATGGATCTAACGATTTTGTTTAAAATATCGTATATTAAAGATATTTACATGCCAAATAAAATAAATATCTTGAATTTTCTGGAAATAGCCTCTGAACACCTCTTCATTCTGGTTGTCTTTTCCGTAATTGGTAAACCGTAAGAGCTACACAAAAACTTATAACACAAAATGTATATTTTGTTATCATTATCTTATTGTAAATAACTGATGCTTAGCTGTCGAATATTGTAATCAGTTCAAGTATACTTTATATAATTGGTGTTCAGGATCATTGAGGGTCAACCTTATTGATGGACTATTGGTTTAAATGAATGTTTTATAAGAGCATTGTTTTAAAGAACCGAAAAGATTTCTTTGCAAACAATTTTTTCATATCTTAGTAAATAATGTTTTTAAATCCTTTTCAGTATATTCGTAATTTATGAATTAAGTGCTTTTCAATACAATAATTATGGAAATCGGTTGAGTGTTTTTGAAATTTCCCTACTCCCTATACACATTTTCTCTCTGTTTAATGTTACTATAGAGAAAAACAAAATATATGATAACCACAATATCAACACTATGAGGTCGTTATGACACGGACTTGTAAACTGGTTGTTCAAACTAAGTCAGCCAGGATTTCCTTTCTATTTTATGTACTATATACATAGTGTATAGAGAAGGTATTGCATTCTTCCCAAAATTCGATACTGAGATTTCACCGGAAATAAGCGTTATAGGGTTCCCTGTGTCCAGAAAAAGATTTTTTGGAAAAAGGTCCAAAATGTGTGTGTGTGTATCTTTGTATCCGTGTCTGTGAACATGATAACCCAAAAACCAAAGCGTTAAAATACCAAACTTGTATTTAAGTTTAGTATCTTTCAGGGATGCGACACGAAGATTTGGAGAAAAATCCCCCGCCTCAAACTACCGTTTATGTGGAAAAGTTTTCGTAAGTTTTGATTTTTACAAAAATGGCTGTAATGATTTTGATTAAAATGCCATGTATTAAAGATATTTATATGACAATTAAAATGTATATCTTAAATTTTCTGGGAACAGCTTCTGAAGATGTCTCTATTCTGGACGAATTTTGTGGAATTTTGCATAACTGGTAAACTGTAAGAGATAGAAAAAACTTACTCTACAAAAAATGAAGAGCTGGTTAAAACATACAATTTATGTTGCATACCTTTTCTTCTTGGAGTAGAACGTTTTTGAGATATTCCTTTTATTGGTTTCAGCTTTAAAATACATACTTATACGGGAATTTGTCAACTCCTGTCTTGCAAACAAAGAAACTTCAATCACATAGTAACCAGAGTTTAAAAGGTTTGACCATCGCTTTAGCATATGGCACTACCTTATTTCCGTCTAGTTATAAGGAAGCAAGTACCCGTTCTTCTAATTGTTTCTCGATTAGCATTAAGTAAGTGGAGGAATAAGCTTTTTAACAATAATTTATTGCAGAGATGTAGAGAAAGTCATGTAAATGGAAAACATCAGATTAATATTTCTTTACTTTGTTTCAGGTTTCCTGATTTCTCATACCAGGAAGAGGTGTCTCAAAACTTAGGCTGAAATGTTTGCTTCCCAGCTTTCCTTTCGTAAATATAATGTCATCTTACTTATCAGCGATTTCATCATTTACGGTGCCGTATAAAGTAAGAGCGGACATTAGGCTCTATTCAAAAAAACTTACAATCACAGAAAGGTTACATATTTTCCTTTCTTCATAGCCAAAGTTACTGAATGTTCATGTTGTTTTCGTCTTGAAATACTTTTCTCTCGTTGCCTTTTGTTTCCATTTGAACTTATAGCTTTTCTCTCGGTTGAGTTCGTTTCATATTATTTGCTTTGCAAATGTTTTCACTTTTATATTTTCTTCTAGCTCGGATTTCTCATCTTTCTACTATTTTTGCTTCTCATCTTTGTTTTCTTTCAACGCTATTTAGTTTTATCATACAACCTTCTTTCTTTTTTTATGTAATATCAGTGTTTTCTCAACCTATATTCTCCTTTCTCCTAAGTTTCGCTTCTTTTTAATATATTTGCCTTAGTTCATTCTATTCGTTATTTTGTCTCCGGTCAACGTCATTTGACAATGCTCTCTTCGATATGCCATATCCTTTACCAATTCTGATTCAAAATTGAGATCAATATGCATACGTAGCTTGAGGACATGGAAATTCGATGGTCAGTCCTGATGTGTTCCATTCACATGACTTTCTCTACATCTCTGCAACAAATTACTGTTAACAAGTTTATTATTCAATTTAATGCTAAAGCACTAGCAGAAAATGTCTTATTACTTAGTTCCTTTATAAGTAGAAGTGAAATAAGGGAATACACTAGGCTAAACTGACATCAAATGTTTTAAAATGTGGTTGCTCTGGGACTGAAATCTGATTCTTTGCGTGGCCAGGAGCTGACAATTCCCCGTATATGAAAAGTAAGTCTTTTAAAGTTGAAATCAATAACAAGGAATATCTCGAAAACGACTAACTCCACGTAAAAATTGTATCTATAAGACATAAATTGTGTGCTTTATCTTGATCCACATTTTTTGAATAATAAGTCTTTGTCTATCTTTTACGGTTTACCAGTTATGCAAAATTCAATAAAATCATCCAGAATAAAGAGGTCTTCAGAGGCTATTCCCAGAAAACTCAAGATATAGATTTTATTTGGCATGTAAATATCTTAAGTATAAAATATTATAATCAAAATTGTTAAGAGCCGTTTTTGAGAAAATCAAAATTTTCGAAACGTTTTCCATGTATAAAGTAGTAGGGGGTGGGGGAATTTTCTTCAAAATCTTTGTGTTGCACTCCTTGAAAGATACCAAACTTAAATACCAACTTTGGAATTTAATGATCTTTTCATTTTTGAGATACACTGTGCAGAGACATATACACACACACGGACCTGTTTTTGAAAATGCTTTTTTGGATTCAGGGAAACCCAAACATGTATTTACGGTGAAATCTCGGTATCAAATTTTTGGTTGCAATAAAATACCTTCTTTATACACTATGTAGAAAAAGTAATATTTTCTAAGAAGTTTGTTTGTGGAACAGGTGGACACATCTGAGTGAAACACATTAGATTTTTATACATTGAATTGAGTTATTTGAAACAGGTCGGATCAAGTTCTATTTCGCTTTAGATACAGCTGTGTGTAATTTGACTTGTGTACAGAATGGTGTGAAGCTCTCTAGCTGATGACGGTCAAGGGTGAAACTGTGAGACCTCTAATTGGACATGAGCTAGCCATTCATGATCTATAGTTCACTGAGGCATTCAGGAGGCACAAGGGGCATCGAAGATAGCCTGTCAAGTGTGCCTACACTAATTCTAGCAATAGCACGAATGAGGTATTCAACTATTCCAGGATGTTGTCTCCACCAAGAGGATAACATCTGAACATTACAAAAGAAGTCACAAAATTCGATGGTTTAATGAGAAATTGACATAACTACAAAACCTTAAATTATCATCAGAGATGAAAAATCTGATGTGTTCCATTCACATGACTTTCTCTACATCTCTGCAACAAATTATTGTTGAAAATCCTATGCCCCTATTTACTTCATGCTAATCGAGAAAAAATTAGCTGTAATAGTCTTATTACTTGCTTCCTAGCAAGTGGAAACAATGAAGGGTGTACCATAGGTTAAGGTTACTATATGACTGAAGTTCCTTTGTTTGTATGGCTAGGGGTTAAAAAATTCCTGTATGAGAAAAGTATGTGTTTTAAAGCTGAAACGAAACATAAGGAATATCTGAAAAACGATCAACTCCTCGAAAAAAAAAGTTTATAACATAAATTGTGTGTTTTAACGTGCTCAACATTTTTGTATGGTAAGTTTCTGTCTATTTCTTGCGGTTTAGCAGTTATGCAAAATCCTATAAAGTTCATCCAGAATAAAGTAGCCTTCAGAAGATATTCCTAGAAAACTCAATATACATATATATTTTATTTCTCAGGTTAATATCTTTAATATATGATATTTTAATCAAAATCGTTACAGCCATTTTTGAGAAAATCAAATTTTTAAAAAAAAAGTTCCTTGTAAAGGGTAATAGGGCTAGGGGGATTTTCTTGAAAATGTTCGTGTTGCATCCTTGGAAAATACGGAACTTAAATACCAAGTTTGGTATTTAACGGACTTTTCGTTTTTGAGCTGTGCTGCCCACAGACACACACACACACACACGCACACACACGGACATTTTTCTAACAATGCTTTTTTTGGATTCTGGGGTCCTAAAACATGTATTTCCTCTAAAATCCCGGTATCGAATTTTTGGGTGCAATACAACACCTTCTCTATACGCTATGTACATAGAACGTGTAGAGAAAGTAAAAAGGCAAACTTCCATTACAAAACCTCTAGTATTATGTAAATGCGTGGAACAGAATCTATTATTTTTTCAGAACAAAAGATGCCAATGGAATTATAACACAATAAGCTTCAACAATATGTGAATCAAGATATTAACTATAGCACAAAAAGTTATTAACAAATTGTAGATAGATCAGTTTGTCACGAGAAAAAATACAAAAAAAAGCAATAATATTATCCTGTAATAAATCATTTTATTTTGTAAGTTTCATTAAGTCAACTAATTATCATTCTCACTTTCATTTTAATATATAAATTAGAAACAAAATTAAAAGTTATAAAAACAAAAATTAAATTTTAATATCTAATTATATTTTACTTCTTGGAGATTAAATATAATTTATTTTTCTCTTTTTGAACGGAGTTTAATTCCTACACGACAGAGCATTTTACTCCCACTTTTTGTCACTTTCATCACTAAACACATTCTCCATTGTTTCAGATATATCATCTGAGGTAATTGATATACAGAAGTGATGATACTGTAAAGGTAAGATTCCACTCTTGCATAGCTCCATTTAGTCCTTGTGTTTGCCTGCCCATATTGTAGAGGTGGGCATCGTATAATTCCCATTGCCCTGGCCATGCTTGAATGGTATGGTCTCCGGATGTTCTTTTTGATACTGAAAACCAATTTCATCATGTTTATCGTTGCTGTCATGTTTTCTCTGTTGAATAACGCCCTTCTGGATTTGTTTAAAATTCAATGGGAAATAAACGTAAGAGTCAATAAGATCTAAGAGTCAAAACGTTTCTTTCACACTAAATATTCGCAATATTTTGTAGTTTCGAAGCACACAATCTCAGAAACGGTTAGACAGAGAGAGCCACCAAGTAGAACATAGTTTGCTTTTATAACGACGCAAAAACACTAAAAACGTCAATTTTTTTTTAGTTATTTTAGTTATTTTAGTTTCACATTAAGCCGTCGAATTGTTACAGATATAAGCCAGTGATTCATACCAGGCAACACTGACCTGCGCAAGCTCTTCAAACCGCTTCCGTTTTACCCACGTGTTGTTGCGCAATTTCATTTATAGCTTATCTTGAATAATATAATTAATTATTAAGCACGCCTAATTCGGTTGGGCCATTCGAAATATTTGGGCCCTATTATTCTTGTGATTTCGTTTACCGTGATAAGTGAAAATGAAATTGGTGGACCCAAGAAAATGTATTTGATCTTAATGAGTTCTACAATAGTATCATGTTGTCTATAGCTTTGGTTTCCCAGTTATACAAAAGCCTTCAGAATGAAGAGGACATAAGAAGCTAATCCCAGAGAATTGACGGTGTACATTTAAATTTTCATGAACATATCTTAAAAATATATTTTAATCAGAATTTTAGGAAACATTTTTGAGAATATGAAAAGGGTAGTTTGGAATGGGAACATTTCTTAAAAATCTCCGTGTCGTAACCTTGAACTTAATTATAGTGAGTAGTACTTAGCGGATTTCCGTTTTTGAGCTATGTTGTTCACAGACATATTTACAGACACAATGAAATGGATTAAAGTAAAAGCTATCATGGAACAGGTGACGGAGTAAACTTTGAGGAAAACGGAGAACTCGGAGAAACCTCGCCCAGAGGCTGCTTTTTCCACCACAAATTCCAGATGCGGTTCCTGGGGATCGAACTCAGATAGCCTCTGTGAAGACGACCGGCCAAACTACTCAAATATGGCACTGCCTAAAGACAAAATACGAAACAATAATGAAAATAAGCCACTTTAAATGTAGTTCTCAATGATCCTCCAACCTGAAATGGAAATGGGGAGGCCACTTGACGAGACTTATGAACAGCAGATGGGCATACATAGCTATGAAATGGTCGTCTTATATCAGAAAGAGACGCTGAAGAGTACACGGAAGGAGATAGACTGACACTTTTAAGAATAAGTATGAACGCACTGGACGAGAACAGCAAGGAACCGCAATTATAGGAGAGATATCTGAAGGAGTCTACAGCAAGCGATGAGTGTGAACATCTAATATCCTTGGCAAGGAAGTGAAAAGTAAGTGTAGTGCGGTAGTGATTTAGTGAATAGACATAAATGACAATTCTCTGGGAGAAATTGAGAAAATGGTTCCACGTATGCGGACTAGTTCCTTAGTAGATTTACCATCATCCTCAAATAGGTCACCATGATAAAAATTTGGTTCTCTCTGCGTTGAGTTCTTGAGTTGTAAGTGAGCTCTCCCTCGCAAGAGGAGGTTGTAGCCCTTCACGAATAAAACGGCTTTCATTTGTTAATTCATTAAAAAATAAGGAACTTTTTCCATTAGATTCTTGCTAGCTTAGAATGGGAGAATTTCGTTGGAAATCTTCGTATCTTATTCTTGGAAGATGAACTTAAATATCTAATAGAAATTTTAACTGAATTTTCGCTTCTAGTTTCCACTTCACTTATTATGTAAGTAATTGAGAAGTTAAAACTATATTCGTTTCTTAGTCGGCTTACCCTCCCCTTACTTCTCAGAATAAAGGAAAACTCCGAAAAAAACCTTATCCGGGTAACTCACCCTAAGCGAGATTCGAACTCACGACCTTTTGAATGTTAGGCAGACACGCTACCACCACACTACCCAGGCGGGCAAGTCATAATTTATACATTTTACTTACTAAAAAAAACATTGTATACATGATTGTTTTCCTGTACTATCACGTAAATGCTAGGCAGAGAAGGTCTTGCATTCCACTTAATTGCATGCAATTCTAAAACATCGACACTTTCAAATGTTATGACTTTCGCAAAAATGGCTCTAACATGTTTGGTTAAAAGTACCATACATTAAGTATATTTATACGACAAATAATTTGTAATACAAATAAAATCTATATCTTTAATTTTATAGAAATAACCTACGAAGACCTCTACATTCGGAAGCCATTTTGTGTAATCTTGTATACTTGGTAAACAAAAATACCTGAAAGCGCACTTTACAAAAAAAAAAATTATAAAGTTCTCTAAAACATACAATTTATTTTAAATAATATTTGCATGCATACTTTCCTATATATGTAAGAATGGTTTTATTGCAACGTGACCCATACAAATGAGATAAAGTTTTCATGAAGAAAAAAGTTTCTTTCAAACTGAGTCGATCCCAATTAATTACAAAAATGCCCGTTTGTTTAACATTTTGTCATTCTTTTAAAGCAGGTAATATAGATATTCAGTTGTTTTTCGCGATGCGGACAGAGTATGAAGTTTTAAGGCTAGCGCATAACGCCCAGTTTTTAACCATTTCTTTAGCGCTGTTCCCTTTCTATCGATAAAGAAAATTCTAACGTAGCTATTTCTGTAAAACTTTTTTACTTTCTCTATACGTCCTATGAACATAGTGTATAGAGAAGGTATTGCACTCCACCCATAAATTCGATACCAAGATTTCACCGGAAATATGTGTTTTAGGGTCCCCTGTAACCAAAAAAGGCATTTTCAGAAAAAGGTCCGAGTGAGTGTCGTGTGTCCATGTGTCCGTGCGTCTGTGAACAGGATAACTCAAAAACGAAAAGTGGGCAAAATACCAAACTTGGTATTTAAGTTTAGTATCTTCCAGGGATGCGACACGAAGATTTTGAAAAAAATCCCCCACCCCAAACTACCCTTTACATGGAACTATTTTTCGAAAATTTTGATTTTCTTAAAAATGGCTCTAACGATTTTGATTAAAAGATCGTATATTAAAGATACATACCTGACGAATAAAATGTATATTTTGAATTTTCTGGGAATAGCCTCTGAAGACTACTTTATTCTGGAGGAATTTTACGGAATTTTGCACAACTGCTTAACCATAAGAGATGAACAAAAACTTACCACACAAAAACTGTACAGCACGCAACAAATAAAATGTATTTAAATTTTTATGGGAATAGCTTTTGAAGCCCACTATATTTCAAATGAATTTTACCAAGGTCGCGGGTTCACACCCTGTGGAGGGTATTGGATTTTTTTTTCGGACGTAAACTCCTTAACATGGCTACCTTCGGAAGGGAAGTAAAGCCGTTATCCTGTGACGTAGATTTACGCCACGTAAAATAACCTGAACCTGATGTAGAGGCATCCGAGCAGAATTAAGCGATCTTTCACATCCATTATTGAATGGGATGCTAAGAACCACAAAAGTTAAATTGCGTCCATAAAAAAGGAAAGAAAGCTCAATTTATTTCTGTTCTAAATGATATTTGTATAACTGATAAACTGTGACAGATATATAGAAAATAAAACATTACGCCTCAAAGATGTAGAAGAATCATATAAGAACGCTAAATTATTTTTCGGGGGGGGGGGGGGTTTGCGTTAACGATTTCAGAGATATCCTTTGCTTTTGGTTTGTATATTGCAATATTTATACTTTTCTCACATGAGATGTAGCCTTTCTTATATTTCTTTTATTACTGTCCATGAAAATAGAATCATAGTGACCAGCGCTTAAATGGTTTGACTCTTTAGTCTAGTGTATTCCCTTATTCCCTTATGCCTACAAGGAAATATGTAAAAATGCAATTTATGCTAATATTTATCTCGATTAGCATGAGTTAGATAGAAGAATAAGGATAAGAATAATTTGAAAAATCAGCGAAAATCATAAGAACATCAGGTTTAAAATTCATAAAGTATAAAATAAATAAATAATTCATAAAATAAAACAGCTATTTCATAATGTATTAGTAAGTAAAACGCCTTGTACTTTTGCAAAGAAAAGTATAACGCTCGATTAAAAACATTCAGGATGATAACGTGCAGATTTTTAAAATACAATGGACATAAGTCAACCAAACTCACTCAGAATTCATTGCAGTGAATTACGATACATCTTTATTGTATCGAAAGAAAAGACTCTCCTCCTGTCACTCAAAATATATTTGAAGCATCCGCAAGTCTGTTCAGTTTCGAATGGCTACACTTTTGTATTTTCGATATTTTTTTAATTTGCGTTCTGTTTCAATGTTCACAGGTTTATCTACTAGCAGGAACTGAGCGAGGCCAGGCAGTGAGTAATGCTAGATATTGCAACACGTTTCGAAACGGTTTGTAGAAACCACGCCTATTCCACCACGCCATAATTATACTCTGTGTGCACCGAACCTAATCCGCCGGACCGAACTCTAGTTATGAAGCCTGCTTTTTCTTGTTTTAGCTGTGCTTCTCTGTGTCTCCGCTTTCTCTGTCTCTTATACAAACATACATACACTTATGTCTGTACACAAATGTATAATATAATAACTCCGTGGCACGACAGCACACAAGGAACCTTGGCTTACCGCCCGGCCGCTGCCTCTTCAGAATTGGAGGGTGAGACGTGGTCACCGCTTCGAACTCCCCCTACGGCCGGTTAATGCGGTCCTCATGATCTGGAGCCGTTACTTCTCCATCAAGTAGCTCTTCAATTCGCCCCCACGCCGGTACCGGGAATCAAACCCAGGTCTGCCGCTTGGTAAGCAGCTGCGATACCACCGCGCTAAGGAGACGACTACACACATGTATATAGGAGAAAAAAATACCCTTCTTACTTTTAAGAGTCCTCAAAATATGTAGCAAATCCCCGATTTGTTTCGCTGCTTATGCAACTGCTAGTGAAGGTAAAAGCAAATAAACCACCAATCAAACTGATGACCTTGCGCACTAAAACCGAAATAATAAAACAGAATGTGTATACACCAAACAGAATCTATGAGCTTTCTTATTCGCTAGAGGCAGTTAGCGGAAAACTTGGACAAATAAGTTAGTGGCCAAGAAAGAATCTCGGTCTAGAAATGCTCAAAGAAGCTATTAGAAAAACAGAAAAGGTTTTTCATCAAAGCATTTCCTTTGATGTTTATTCAGAATCTCTTCAGGGTCATGCTGCAAGAACACGTATTTGTGCCGTGAGGAGTGGTTTAAGAGCGGCACAGGGATGCGTTTCACACGACCCTCAAGTAGCCTAGAGGGAAACGGCGGTACACCTCTACAAGGAAGCTGCTCCACTGCTTCAAATTGAAAAGCCATGTTTCGGTTATACCTACTCCCAATTATATGCTAAGCGGGAAATGTACGTAAAGCTGCGAAGAAAAACATAAAGCGAAGGAAGAAAGTCTGCTGATAACCACCACCCATTTACGTTAATGTAGAATACTCATTTCTTAGGAATAAGAAACATTACAATATAAGTAAATGAATATAAAAGGACGGGGGGGGGGGATTACTATAACTAAATAAGTGATTAAAGATATTAAAAAGGAAATACATTAGAATAAGTAATAAAGTTAAAAAGTCTGATGTGCTCCATTCACATGACTTTCTCTACATCCCTGCGAAAAATATTATGAAAAATCTTATGCTTCTATTTACTTAATACTAATCGAGAAAAAATTAGCAGAAATAGTCTTATTACTTTCTTCCTTGTAAGAAGAAACGAAATAAGGGAGTGACATAGGTTAAAGTGATAGTCAAAAGCTGGTTGCTATATGACTGAAATTCCTTTGTTTGTGTGGATAGGAGTTGACAAATTCCTGTGTGAGAAAAGTATAAGTTTTTCAAAGCTGAAACCAATAATAAGGAATATCTCAAAAACGATCAACTCCACGAAAAAAATGTATATAACATAAATTGTGTGTTTTAACATGCTCTTCATTTTTGTGTGGTATTTTTTTATCCATCCCTTACGGTTTAGCAGTTATGCAAAATTCCATAAAATTCATCCAAAATAAAGTAGTCTTCAGAGGCTATTCCCAGAAAATTTAACATTTACATTTTATTTGACAGATAAATATCTTTAATATACAATATTTTGATCAAAATTGTTAGAGCTATTTTTGAAAAATCAAAATTTTCGAAAAAAGTTCCATGTAAATGGTATTTTGTGGTGGGGGGGATTTTCTTGACACACAAACAAACACACACAGACGGACATTTTTCTAAAAATTCTTTTTTTGGATTCAAGGGGTCTCATAACATATATTTCTGGTAAAATCTCGATGTCGAATTTTTGGGTTCAGTTCAATACCTTCTCTATACACTAAGTACAATGTACGTGTAGAGAAAGTAAAATGCACAATAAAGGTTTTCCTTCAACACGAAGTTGTCTTAGAATCTCTACAAATTAAATATCATTTAAAAGTAGAGTGGAACAGTTATTTAAATAGACAAAATAGTTCGAATGGGACAAGTTTTCTGTACCATTTTCTGACTAGTTGAAGTTGGCAATGGTCCAGATCTTATATTGAATTTCACGTCACCGATATCAAGAAAATGTTTAATATGTCTCCGCACACACCTGTAATGTCTACTGACGATCAAGGTTGTGGCTCTGGAAAAACTGGCTGCCTCAATGTTTACTTCCTGATTTGATTTTGATTTCGGGATGACTGTCATTCGGAACACAGCCATGCAGGTAGCCTGTGTACTGAATTGCCTGCTTGATTTTGACCTTTAACTGCGGTCTTCGCTGTGTACGACACCTATCAACGAGTTGAAACAGTAAACCCTAAGAAAACCTTACTTTTATTTAGTTTCATATAAGAATGAAGAACACATTCACTTAAGTGATTAATTACTCTTAATAGGAAATATTATTACGAATAATGGACAATCAATTACGAATTATACACTAATGTAAATATACTACTGCTACACTCTATTTAAAATAAAACTTTGATTTACTTTTACCAAAATGAATGAGAAACAAAGGAGCAACCATTTAACTTCAAACGTACACTAGTAAAATATGGAAATATTCTTCCAACAAAATCAGCTATTTCTTAAATATTTAGCATCATAGATATGGTTATTTTAATCAAATCTGTGCATAGAATGCAATACTTGGAGTTTTCCCTAGTTTTCCCAGGTCGTTAGATAAATACAAAATATTTCCTTAGATTTTCTGTGCCCATAATTTCCTTTCATCTGCTTCAGCTTAATATGTTTCAGGGCTGCAGGAGCATGCGATGGCAACTGGCGCTTTAATGACGACTGTTGTCCCCTCCTGGGAGCACGGCTCATTCCCGAGGTCCTGTATTGATGGTGGATTAAGCATATTCGCGCCGGTGTCAAAATTGGTCCCAGTCTAGATTTGTTGTTGGTCTCTTTCTTACGTGCATCACTTATTCGATTCCACATTATCCCTTATTAAGTATGTATTTGTTTTCTCTACACATACGATCTACATAAATATAGAGAAGGTATTGTATTCCTTAGTCCATACAAACAAAGGAACTTCAGTCACATAGCAGCCAGCTTTTGACTATCACTTTAACCTATGGTACTTCCTTATTTAGCTTGTACTTACAAGTAAGCAAGTAATAAGACTATTCCTGCTAATTTTTTCGATTAGCTTGAAGTAAATAGAAACATAAGCTTTTTAATAACAATTTGTTGTACAGATGTAAAGAAAGTCAAGTGAATGGAACACATTAGATAACTATTTAATGTTACTTGGTTGTTCGTATACACCCATGTCAGAATTCATTTTAGGTTTTGTATCATTATCTTTTTAGTGCTTAAGGTGTTTGTATTGGTTATTCGTCTGAAAATAAATGTTCGTGTTAACAATGAAGACAAAGTCAAGATGGGAGGGAAACAAAGGAAAGCAAAGCCGATAAAGAAGAAAAATGGGCCTTAGATGATTAAGAAATATACACCTCATAGAAGGAAGCTTTCTCTCATGGGAAGGCTGAAAAAAATCATTGCAAGCATAAAAGAAGATTTATTTGAAAAGGGAGGAATATATGCGATGAAGGAAAAAGCTGTTAAAAATAAGTATACAATTTTTTCCTCGCTGCAGTATTGATAAAAAACTTTCTGCCCCGGCATCCAGGACGCCTTTCTTGACATTTCGATAATGCTGCAGCCGTGACTCAAATGGAACAATATGATATTTATTCTATACAGGTTCTCAAACTATTCTTACAAAGCTTGTTTTTACACCTCCTTCATTTTTAACGAGATAACCCCTTTTAGAAATAATTATGCAACACTTTCGTTGTAGGAATTTGGAGGTGTAGTCAGATGTTTAAAAGCTAATACTTATTGCTACTTCATGTTTGCTAGAATCAATTGAATAGCGACGGCACTTTAGAAAAAACAAAATATAAATCCAAACCAATAATAACTGGATCACGAAGCAGGTGATCTTACATTAATGTTGCAGATTCTGTGTTTTACAGAGTTATATAGTGTTTAGCGCGTATAAGAGGACTTTACAGCGTATTTGCAGAAAATTCCATATACATTAAATATATTCAAAATGTCGCCCTCCGTGGTGTAATGGTTACCATGCTGATTTCATATACCCAAGGTCGCGGGTTCAAACCTGGCGGAGGACGATGGATTTTTTTCGGGTGTAAAAATACTTAGCATGGCTTCCTTCGGAAGGGAAGTAAAGCCGTTGGTCCCGTGTCGTAAAAGAACCGTAAAAAGAACCCGGCACGTAAAAGAACCTCGAGCCTGATGGAGAGGCCTCTGAGCAAAATTAAGTGGTCTTTCACGCCCAATTTAGAATGGGACGCTGAGAACCAGAGTAGTTAAAGAGCGTCCACAAATAACATGCCATTTTTTCAGTCAAAATTGTTAAAGTCGTTTCTGAGAAAATCAAGCATCATGTAAAGCATTATCAGTGTTGGGTAATTATTTTTTTAATGTCCGTATCGCATATTTGAAAGATACTGAACTTAAATACCAAGTTTTGTACTTATTGGTATTTTTTCAGTGTTATGGTGTTCACAAAAACAAGCGTAGTCCTCTCATCGCGATGATTATGCCTTTAATACTGAATTGCGCTGCACTGAGTATCTGAGACCTTCTTGGAGGACGATCTTTGGATTGGGTTGGGCTCGGCAGAGCAGTTGTTCCTGATACTGTGGGAGATTAAGTACGTCACAGCGGTGATGCTCAGGCAGGTTTGTGAGACCAACCTAGAACTTCATGAGACGGAATGCCAAGTCATTGGCACCCTAAATAGGGAAACTTTTTAGATTCAGGGAGTTGCCCTAGAGTGAGGATTTAGCAGCAGGAAAAAAAAAAAAACATTTTACCCACACCCTTATTGTGGTTTTCATTTCGCCTAGCATTCAAGGGGTTCCTATTCCGTTGGAACACTGCTATAAATGCCGGTCGCCGCAATGCAAAACGTTAAAGGTTGGCAAGAGGGAGTGATATTGAATGAAATACATATGTGAATGTGATGACTGCTCTAAGAAAGGCTCTACTCTTTTTATTTTTAATTTCCTGGAGTTTCAAAGCAAGTACTGTCGATAAAATTGCGATATAGTATGTTTGGTGAAATACAAAATTTCTCTTATTTCTTTCAATAGGCAGTAGGAAAAAAAAAAACAGATTTAGATTAATTTATATATGAAAATTGAATCCAGTCTGAAAACTAGGTTGTTACATTCACATAACCTTCTCTACCTATATTACAGATAACTATTTTTACAAAAGCTTGTTCTCCCATCCATTTATGTTAATTAACATAAACAGTAACAGAAACTATATTCAATATTATTTCCTTGTCCCATTTGGAGTGAAAAAACGTATAAGAAATACTTTGAAAGTTTTAGTACCTTTTTTGTGTAGTAGATATTTGTATAATGTACTACCAATTATGAAATAATACACAAAATTCTTTCAGAATGAAAAGGAGATCAAAGGCAATTCCCAGAAAATTTAAAAGTTTATTTATCAGATAAATATCTAAAACACTCGTGTTTAGTATTTAATCAAAACCAGCATAGTCAATTTTGCAAAACAAAACACTATAAATATGTTACTATGAAGATAATTTGAGGTTATGGAATTTTTTTGAATGTCCGTCTTTGGAGGATACTAAATAAATATGCTAAACTTGGTATTTAACCGACTTTGCGTTTTCAATTTATGTTATGATTATTTACGCACAGACTACCACATACGATTTTTTTTTCTAAAGCCTTTATGGATTCAGGGGTCCTAAAAGCATATATGTCTAGTGGAATCACACTAATAATTTTTTTGGTGATATGCAATATATTCTCTAGCTATTATGTACGGGGTAGAAATGGTAATATGATTATTTATAGATTTATGCAGATTTCCAGATCTTGTATGACTGCCGAGAAATGCTAAAGAAGTCAGATGTTTCGCAACATTTTGCATATATTTCAGTGGATATTTCTTCCGTGATTAGTAGACTCCGGACATGACTTTAGGTTAAGTTAAATTATAGAAAACTGATATGGTTTTCAAGCGAGCGGAGAGGCGAGAGGCAGTAGTCTCCTGTACTGCAGAATTGTGCTATAGGTATAGTGGACACAGCAGTAAGTGTACCGTTTGTAGAAAATATAAGAATACAGCTAAAAACAAATAAGTATTGTGGCAAATGAAATATTCAGTTTAATATGTGATTCACATGCATGAAGAACTATTCAATGGACTAAAATATATGTTATTAACGTATGAAAGTAAAGCTTGTTCTATTGGCCTTCGTACTTCAGAACAGGCTGTAAATATACTGGTGCTTGCTTAGAATGCTTGGGGAGGAGGAGGCCCCAGTGAAACCCTCTGTGCGCATAGCTATTCTGCAAGCAGAATTCAACCAAATCGTAACCGTTTCCGAGGATTAATGATTAGAAAGATTGAAAAATAAAATTAAAACAATAAATCCTCTCCTTAATAAAGTTATTAATATATGTTTACGCTTATAACAAAATGTCCATTTATAATGCGTAAAGATGAGAGTTTCCATAAAAATCTTGTACATCATTGTAAAATAATTTCATGTACACTGATCAATCCCAGAGTTACCAAGTTAAATACTGGACTGCACACTTAACAAAACTTTCCGAAGTTTCATTTCGGTCTAAAACAATGATAAAAAAGAAAATAAATTGTCATTACGACTATGCTGCTATCTACTCATATATAGTGAAAGAATATTGACTGGACGACATCCCAATCTCATTTTCTGTTGCGGAGTAAAGTGGAATGAGAGATTCAAGGTTCTCTATACTCTGTCTCAGTGAAAATTGTGGATTGGAATAAAATGTATGGCACATCACTATTTAGCGTGAAGCACGGGCACGATACCTTAACGGTTATGGTCCACCACACACCAATCGACAAGTATTTCTCACCGAGCGCAATGCCTCAGGTGTTAACATCTTAGGTCCGCATTCTGGAAGTTCTGGGTTCAAATACCACTAACCGACTAATCTGGCTGTGTGTTTTCTCTCAGTGGCTAAGGTAAATACCTGATTAGATATTTAGTAATACTACCCAAAGTCCCATCTTCAGTATAAAACAATAGCGAAACTGAAAATAGATGATAATTGTGATTGTGCTGCTATCTACGCACAGATTGTATAAGCAGTAGAGTAAACTGCACCGGAAACCTATCTGCCTTGTCGAAAAGCTAACTTGTTGGTATGGTGAAGGGGAAAATCTTAAAAGGCTAGCTGCACTGTACCGTCTGATTATGGATAGAACAGCTAAACTAGACGGCCCTCTAACATCATCTGACAAGCGAAGTATGGCTCTGAGATTATGCCTTAAAAGGATACTTTTCCCTACACACCGTCAGCGACCTATCTTATCCAATAGTTCTGTTGCAATAATACTAAATAGTTAAAGCACGTAGAATAAAATAAGAGTTCAAAATGTTTGATGTGCTCCATTCACATGGTTCTCTCCACCTATTCTGCAACAAACTATTCTTATAAAAACTTATTTTGGTATTTACTTGTTACTATAATTAAAAATTAGCAGCAATCGTCTTATTATGAGCTTAGTTCTTTATAAAAATAAGGGAAAATTATTATTTGGCCTAAAGCCAAATCTTTTAAAAGCTGGTTGCCATATTCTTGAAATTCAGTTTCTTGGCTAGGCCAGGAGTAAAACAAAAGCAAAAGATACGATAAATACCTGTTTGATAAAATGTTAAGTACTTTTAAAATTGAGACTAATAACAATGAATATCTCGAAAAGTATTACCTTTACAAAAAATGTATATAACATAAATTATGTGCTTTAACGAGATCTATATTTGTGTAGTTAACCTTTTATCTATCTCTTACGGTTATAAGTTATGAAAAACTTCTTCCAAATGAAGAGGACTTCAGAGGCTGTTCCTAACCTATCCAGGTATTAATTTAAATACCATTTAAATATCTTTAATGTATGGCATTTTGATCAAAATCTTTAAGCCATTATTTAGAAAATAAAACAAAAATTGAAAAATGTTCCAAATAAAGCTCAGTTGGGGTTGGGAGTATTTTATTAAACATCTTCCTGTCACATGTTTGGAAGATCTTAAACTTAAATACCAATTTTAGTATTTAACAGACTTTTAGTTTTTGAGCAACGCTGTCCTCAAACAGGCAGACAACCGGACTATTCTCTAAAAATACTTTTTTTTTTTTTTTTGGAATCGGGGATTTTCAAAACACTTGTTTTCGGTGAATCTTGGTGTCGAACTTTTGAGTGGAATTCAGTACATTCTCAACTTATTATGCACATACACAGTACTCGTAGAGAAAGTAAAAAGGATTATATAAAACCGGAGGGAGGTAAAGGAATTTAATTAAATCGTCATTCTAATTTAAAAAGCTATTTGTGAAACCTCGCCCCAGTTCCGAATGTATTCGATGTTATCACTACACAATTTCCCAAATATTGATGCAGTTCAAGCTAATTCATGAAACAGTAATTAATCGGAAATGCCAACAAACAACGAAAGTTACTACTTCCCTAATCACCGACCACCGACAAAATTGCTTTTCAGCTATCGGTATTGATCAGGTCTCATTAGCAACTTGCTTCATGAAATTCCTGAGATTGCTGGAATTTAATGAATATGCATTATTTGGAACCCGAAATTATGCACATGTTTATCCTTCCCTCTTCTGTATTTTGTGTATTTGCGGTCATGGAGTTACAGCTGTGCTACATTTGAATATTTCTGCCACATAAGGTCCTTGTACATGATCTAACTAGTTTTCAGTTCAGATACATTTACGTTATTCCGTTTAAATATTATTAAAATATTGAAAAAACATTTGATAAGGTTCGACAGGACTTACCAAATTGTCAATGTCATGAAGTGTAGTTACATATTGATTCTTTGTCAAACTGAGTCCCTTGAGTCGGAATTATAGGGTCTTCAGATTTATTCAGCCTTTGATAGTAGTCGTTTGTTCGTGCGTGACGTCAGTACTAGCCATGAGTTAATCACGCATTGCCTCTTGCAGAGAACTAGCAATTGTTGAGTAGAAGGGGTGGATATCAAGTTTCGAGGTCACTTAGTGAAATGGGACCTTTCTAATATTTACATTTGGAACATTCGCTTGCGTCTCGTAAATTCGCAATAGGAGCATTTATGCTGATTGGTAACGTATTCTTGTAGTTAGGCAGTAGCAATCTACCATGCAAATTCTGTGATCGGTGGTCACTTCCATCTCGGTTCAAAGAACGCACAACATATCTTGGTGAAGAACAGTTCTGCACCACACAGCGCTCAACCTGTTTACAAAGCGTTATATAAGCCCGTCTCGAAAATTGTTCTAATATCTAGCATTGCTCACTGCCTGACCTCGTTCAGTTCCTGCTAGTAGATAAATCAGTGAACACTGAAAAAGAACGCAAATGGAAAGATGTCGAAAATACGATAAGGTAGGTGTTCGACTCTGAAGAAATTTGTGGATGTTTCAAACATATTTTTAGTGACAGGAGGAGAGCCTTTTCTTTCGATACAGTGAAGATGTATCTTGTAATTCAGTGCAATGAATTCTGAGTGAGTTTGGTTGATTCACTGACTGTTCAAAGCTCTGCACAATATTATCCTGATGTTTTGTATGAAGCTTTATACTTTTATTAGTAAAACTACAACATGTCACTCACAGTAAAGAGCACTTCAGGGGCTATTCCCAAGAAACTCAGGATATATATTGTAAATGACATTTAAACATCCTTAATATATGGCATTTTAATCAAATTCGTTAGTCACTTTTAAAAAATAGAAAATTTCGAAATATGTCCCATGTAAATGTAGTTTGGAGTGGGTAGAATTTTCTAAAAATCTTCCTGTCACATCCTTGGAAGAAACTAAGCTTATATACCAAGTTTGGTATTTAATGGACTTTTTCGTTTTTGAGCTATACTGTCCACACACATATATACACTAACCTTTTTCTAAAAATGCTTTGTTTGTATTCAGAGATCCTCGAAAAAGTATTTCCGGTGAAATTTCGGTACCGAATATTTGGGTAAATACCTACACATAGGTGCCAGAAAAAGTAAACATTATTTTTGTTTATTTATATACAGGGGATCCTAAAACGCTGTTTTTGTTGTTGTTTTTATAATGTTTAACGCCCGCTCTTACTACCATGGCATCACAGGCTATATGACACCGGTGATACATGGAATGAAGATGGAGCACCCGTGGAATACGATGGTGGGAGAAACCGGAGAAAACCCGCACTTGCACCGCCTTGTCCACCACAAATCTCTCACATTCGGTCGCTCTGGATCAACCCGGGCCGTCTAGGTGAGAGGAGAGTGGTCTAACCATTCCGCCAAGGCCCTTAAAACGCTTGCTTCCAGCAAAATCCCAAATTGAAGTTTTGGAAGAAGGAGATTTTTTTTTAATTCCTATATTTCTGGTGAAATTTCGATATCTAATTCTTTAGTTGAATGTAGTACCTTCTCAACCAACAATGTGCATTGCTCACATGTGTTGGAGAAATTAAATAAGAAAATAAAAGGGTTTTCAAATTATTGAAAGCAGATTTGAAAGGAAAGTTGTGAAGATATGATAACTCTTGGAAAGACTGTAAAGCACTGGATTTGAGGAAAAAAATTGATGGTATACAAAGAGCTATAGAATACACCCCCCCACAACGATTACAAGTAAATCAAAAGCCACTTTTCTTCCCTATGCCTTTGAAGCTAAAACAATTGCTTGGCTTATGGCGCGTGTGCTCTGGATCCCGGCGTTTCTCTTGATAGACACGTTGCAAAAAATGAGGGGGAAGAGGTGTGTTTGGTTGCCAGGCAAAGAAAAGATGAATAAAAAACACTGCGTGCTGTGAATGCTGCTGGTTCGTCATTTGAAATGAGTTTTAGCTCCCGGAAGAGGGCAGGTCTCCTTTGTTTCTGTGGATAGCGTTTTGAAAAGCGCTGTTGTCGCGGAGGGCAAATTGCGCGGTAGGGTTGGAAGGGGGGTTGGCATGTCGGTCTCGACATCGCTTCTCGTGCTGGTTCAACGGTTCAACATACATATTCTTTAATTAAACCGAGCGTTTCACAGCAATTAACAATGTTATTCTACTCTAAACGCATCCCCTTCGAAAGTTGCTTCCCGGTTAAGAGCATTACAACATAAAAAAGACAATAACGAATATAAGAACGTCTATAAAGAACCTTGTTTTGTTTCTCCATTTCTCTGTCATTTACTTATAAAATGTGTAACCCTCACAAAATTTCGTAAAACTACACATTTTACTGAAAATACATTTAAGCTAACCTGAATAAAAATATGTGTGTTCCATTTACATGACTTCCTTTACATCTCTTTAAGAAATTATTGTTAAAACACATATGCTTCTAACTACTGCATATACTAATTGAGATAAACATTAGCAGAAATATCCTTATTACTTGCTTCTTTATAAGTAGGAGGTAAATAAGGGAATACTCTGGGCTAGAGCGATAGTCAAATATTTTAAAAACTGGTTGCTATCCGTTGAAATCCGTTTCTTTGCATTACCAGAAGTTGACAAATTCCTGTAAGATGAACTTTTAAGAATTTTAAACTGAAACCAATAATAAATGAAATTACAAACATGGTCAACTCCACGAAAAAAAGTATATGATATAAATTGTGTTTTAAGGAGATCTATGTTTTTTGTGCAGTCAGTTTTTGTCTATCTTCTACGGTTTACCAGTTAGGCAAAATTCATCCAAGATGAAGCGCTCCTCAGAGACTATTCCTAGAAAATTCAAAATATAATTTTATTTAAAATGTAAATATAATAAATACTCAGCATTTTAATCAAAATCGTTAGTCATTTTTGAGAAAATCAAAATGTTTGAAAATGTTTTCATGCATGGAACGATTTGGTGTGGGTAAATTTTTCTCAAAATCTTTGTGTCGCATCTTGGAAGATACTAAACTTAAATATTAAGTTTGGTATTGTTTTCGACTTTTTAACTTTGTGTTATCGTGTTCACAGATACACAGACACACTGACACGCGTACAAACACACACATGGACCTTTTTCTAAATATATATTTTTTATAAAGGGGACTCTAAAACGTACATTTCCGGTGAAATCTTGATATCACATTTTTTAGTAGGGTGCAATACTTTGTTTTGTGCCATGTACTATACAGAAAGATTAAAAGTCTGAGGTGTAACATTCACATGCTGTTTCTCTACTTACTTTCCAAAATCCTATTCTTAAAAATGCTTACTCTGCTATCTAATGCATGCTAATCCAGATAAATACTAACAGATATCTTAATGCTTTCTTTCTTGCAGGTAGAAGGACAGTAAGGACATACAGTGTTAGTCAAATCTTTCAAGATATAGTCGCTACATGATAACACTGAAATTATTTCTCTTTTCATGACCAGAATAATTAAATACGATTTCTCATTTGAGAAAAGTTCAAGATTGAAAAGTGTATACCAATAACAAGAAATATTTCGGAAATAGCTAATTCCACAGAAATGTATCCAACATAAACATGAGCTTTAAAGAGATCTACACTTTTTGTTTAGTAAAATTTTGTCTATCTCTTGTAATTTACTAGTTACGTAAAAATTATTCAGAATGAATAATGTATATGACAAATTGTTTTTTACAGCGCTCTACATTTTTTGTGTGGTAAGTTTTTGTTATCTCTTATAGGCTACCAGTTATACAAAATTCCGTAAAATTCATACAGAATAAAGTAGTCTTCAGAGGGTGTTCACAGAAAATTCAAGATATACATATTATTTGTCAGGTGTATATCTTTAATATACGATATTTTAATCAAAATCGTTACAGCCATTTTTGAGAATATAAAATAGACTATCTTTCCAACACATCTGTTATAACTGCAACATTTTGTGTGAATTATTATACATATGAACTGCTTATATCATCTCTCACTTCTTTCTTCGACCATGCAGGGTGGTGCAAAAGTCACTGGACAGAAGGTTAAAAGAAAACGAAAGTACCAGCAAGATGCAGTACAGTACGAAGTTTTAACCCGTTTAGTTATTATTACCACTTCAAAGATGTATTAATGCAAACAGGAAACAATTTGAACATAAAAATAATGGCAAGTATTGTTTGTATTTGTAATGGAAACATATATTCAATTTTTGCCCAGTGGCCAGTGACTTTTGCGCCATCCTATATAATTCTCTTTTTTAACGTTTTATTAAACGGAGTATTGCTTATTTGGCAATTGTTATAACTGTATACGTACCTCTTAGCGTGGAAGAGTAAAATTTTCAGACACGGCATTTACATTTTTTTACGTATAAGTCACGAGCTCGGGGCACAAGATACCGTTACGCCCGTGCATTGAACCGAAGGGACGAATGGACCCTGCCCGAGGGGACATAACGGGACAGCAAGCAATGCTCTCCGCTTGTCAAGGGGACGCTTTCTTAGGGACTTGACGAAGAACCTCCGCTTAACTAAGATGTGATATTTCGGGTCCGTGGTGGAGACCAACAGGCTACCTGTGAAAGAGAGGGAAATAGCTATTTTAATATTGTCGAGAGTACAGAACAAATCAGTGCATCATACTAATAAATAATAATAGTCGCGGGCGGCTAAAGTGTAACTTCACAGTAGAAAATTAAGAAATATACGCGTGTGTTCGACAGCGGAAAAAGGCCGAACTAAATTATCAAGGCACTTGTGTCTCACCACAACCTGAAACAGTTTCCATGCTACTAAAAACCCTGAGCTAGGCCACCCATGAATCCACACCATTCCTACTACCCAAAACCCGCGCCCGGGACACGAACCCGTCACCAATACCACTCCAAGTGTCATCGCCTAAGGTGCCATAGTAGTAAAAGCGGGCGTTACTGTTACCGTTTTAACATTTAATAGGTAAAACTGCCGTTAGCCGAAGACAACATAAACATATAAAAACAGAATTACGCTATTACCATTTTTAATAAACTTTCCTTCCTTTAAGCAGACACAGAACTGAATTCATTAACTTCTGTTTGCACCAAATTTGGACCATTACTTTATCTTCCAATAATACCATTCTTCGAAGTTTCAGCTTTCTGTGATCAATGGTTTATATTTGATGAAATATTTTAATTTAAAGACTAGGGGTTTTTTATACAAAGCTCCTTGCGCCACAACTTTTATAATCTATTTCTAAAAGTTTGTTATATATATGGCGATAATATTCAATCAAGCATTATTATTTTGTTGTACTTTTAAATCCAGACTTATTCAGTTAAACCATGTGAACTCTGTGTTCTTCAGAATTTTTTGTCTTTGTCAGCGTGTTTCATTACTCTGAGATAAGATGCATAATCACATAATAGTACAATTAAAGAACTTTCCATTTAACAACTTTAGAACACAATTCCAAGGTGTTATATATAAATATTTTGAGCAAGAGGGCTTTTAAAGGCTGGAAAATGTATTCTAAAAGCTGATATGTTTCATTCTGTGAATCTCTCTATCTCTTCTATACAAGCTATTCATACAAAGGATATTCTTCTATTTTATTATAATCGAGAAACTATAGTAGAAATTAGTAGAAATTAGAATAATTAAAACTTGACGTTTCGTCCTCAGCTGTGGAGGACATCTTCAGAGGCTGGACAGGAACGACTAGCGACTGCAGATTCATGGAGCAATGGACGGCAATATATACTGTTGAGGTAATGGGAGGGGTGTAATTGGGCTGCTGTGTTCTGATTGGATGTTGTGCTGGCCGGTGTGAAGACACTGTAAGACATCCAGGTCTGTTTAGCTTAAATCCATCTTCACTATTAAAATTATTGGGATGTTTGTATATTTCTGTGGATTCTCTGACCATTCTGGGGTAGTAATATTTGGTAGTTGCGAACACTTCTGTTTTTTTCAAATAATATTTCATTTTTGTCTAGGACGAGGGCAAGATTTTATTATTTTATTAATTGTAATGTTCGACCACGTCCTACAAGCCCAGATATGCTATATTTTATCAATAACAACACCGGTTATGAAAGCCTTCTAGCCTAGAAATTATGTTGTTTTATATTTCTTTGTAGGTTGAAGGGAAATAAGGTCATACACTAGCTAAAGAAATATTAAAATTTTGCAAGAGTTCGTCGCTGTGTGATGACATTTAAAATTGGTTTTCTTTGAACTATCAAGAGGAAGAAAAGAAAAGAAAAACGAATGAATACTTCCCATCCAAGAAGTATATAAGTTGGTAAATATAATTAATTAACAAGGAATATCTCAGAAATCCTTAAATGCACATGAAAAATGCATTTGAGAAAAATTTTAGAGCAAAACTTTGACTTATCTCTTACGATTTCCTGCACTACAAAGAGCATCCAAAATAAAGAGGAACCTAGCGGATTTTTCCAAAAGTTGAAGATGAACATTTCATTTGTCATGAAAATATCTTAAATATATGGCATTTTTAACAAAACGTTTTAAATATTTTTAGTAAATAAAAGTTTAAAAAGCTTCGCTATCCATGGGTAGTTTGGGTTGGGGGATTTCCTTGAATATATTAGTGTCGCATCCATGGGAAATTGAAATTTTGTATTTACTTGATTATTGTTTTTCAGAGAAAAAATTAATGCAAAGGGAGCGGAATTTTGACGTAATCTCTTTGCGACCAGCTTTTAAAAGATTTGACTATCGCTTTAGCGTATTTCTCTTGTATGATGGAAATAGATAATAAGACTATTTCTGGTAAATATTTATCTTGATTTACAGGAGTAAACAGGAAAAAAATTTGATGTGTTACATTCGCATGACTTTCTCTAGCAGTTCTACAAACTTCTTACATAAGATTATTCTTCTTTCTGCACCTTGCTAATCGAGGTACTCATTAGCACAATGTTCTAATTATATAGTTCCTAATAAGTAGGAAGAAAATAAGGGAATGCACTAGGCTAAACCAATAGTCAATTCTTTTAAAAACTATCGTTATGCGACTGTCATTACAAATCCCTTCTTCTCTTGGCCAGGACTAGAACAAAAGAAAAACGGATTCTCCCGTCTGAGAAAAGTGTAAGTACTTCACATCCGAAACTAATAACAAGGAATGCCTCGAAAACGGTAAGCTCCACGAAAAAAATGAGATTGACATAACTTGTGTATTTTAACAAGAACTACATTTTTGTAAAGTAAGTTCTTGTCTATCTTTTACGGTTTACTGTTCATCCAGAATAAACAGGTCTTTAGAAGCTGTTCCCAGAAAAGTCAAGATATACATTTTACTTGTCAGGGAAATATCTTAATATACGATATTTTAATCAAAATCGTTAGAGCCATTTTTAAGAAAATCAAAATTTTCGAAAAAAGTTCCATGTGAGGGGTAGTTTGGTGTGGGAGGATTTTTCTCAAAATCTTCGCGTCGCATCCCTGGAAGATACTAAACTTAAATACCAAGTTTGGTACTTTAGCTACTTTTTGAGTTATCGTGTTCACAGACACACGGACACACACGCGGACCTTTTTCTGAAAATGCCTTTTTTTGGATACAGGTGGTCCTAAAACATGTACTTCCGGTAAAATCTCGGTATCGAATTTTGGGTGGAATACAATACTTCTCTATCCCTATGTACATTGTACATACGGGGCTAGAGAAAATAATAAGCTTTTGTAAGAATACTTTGTTTCAGAATTGGTAGCAGAAATTATGAGAGTGAAACGCAATAAAAACGAAAATTCGGTAAAATACCAAACTACCAGGGATGCGACATGAACATTTTGAGAAAAATCCCGCCACCTCCAACTACCCTTTACATGGAACTTTTTTCGAAAATTTTGATTTTCTCAAAAATGGCTCTAACGATTTTGATTAAAATTTCGTGTATTAAACATATTTGCCTGACAAATGAAATGTATATCTTGAATTTTCTGGGAATAGCCTCTGAAGAGTAGTTTATTCTGGATGAATTTTACTAAATTTTGAATAACTGCTAAACCGTAAGAGATGGACAAAAACTTACTATACAAAAAATGTAGAGTACATTAAAACACACAATTTATGTTATATACATTTTTTTCGTGGAGTTCGTCGTTTTTGTGACATTCCTTATTTTTGGTTTCTGCTATGAAAAACGTATACTTTTCTCATACAGGAACTTGTCAACTCCTATCCATATAAACAACGGAACTTCATTGACATAGCAACCAGCTTTTGACTATCACTTTAACCTACGGTTGTCCCTTATTTCGCTTCTGCTTACATTGATGCGAGTAATAAGACTATTTCTGCTAATTGTTTCTGATTAGCATAAAGTAAATAGAAGTATAAGCTTTTTAAGAATTATTTGTTGCAGGGATATGGAGAAAGTCATGTGAATGGTACATATCAGATTTTTACTTTTTCTATACCCACTATGTACATAGTGTATAGAGAATGTATTGCACTCCACCCAAAAATTCGATACCGAGATTTCACCGGCAATATATGTTTTAGGTTCCCCAATATCCATAAAAAGCATTTTCACAAATAGGTCAATGTGTGTGTGTGTGTGTGTGTGTATGTCCGTGTGTCCGTGTGTCTGTGAACACGATAGCTCAAAAACGAAAAGTCGGTAAAATACCAAACTTGGTATTTAAGTTTAGTATCTTGAGAAAAATCCCTCCACCCGCAACTACCCTTTACATGGAAATTTTTTCGAGAATTTTGAGTCTCTCAAAAATGGCTCTAACGATTTTGATTAAAATTTCGTATAATAAAAATATTTACCTGATAAATAAAATGTATATCTTGAATTTTCTGGGAATAGCCTCTGAAGAGTAGTTTATTCTGGATGAATTTCACTGAATTTTGAATAACTGCCAAACCGTAAGAAATGGACAAAAACTTACGATACAAAATTTAGAGCACCTTAAAGCACACAATTCATGTTATATACATTTTTTTCGTGGAGTTCATCGTTATTGAGACATTTCTTATTTTTGGTTTCTGCTATGAAAAACTTATTCTTTTCTCATACAGGAACTTCTCAACTCCTATCCATACAAACAAAGGAACTTCATTGACTTAGCAACCAGCTTTTGAAATATCACTTTAAGCTACGGTGGTCCCTTATTTCGCTTCTACTTACAAGGAAGCAAGTAATAAGACTGTTTCTGCTAATTTTTTCTGATTATCATAAAGTAAATAGAAGTATAAGCTTTTTAAGAATAATTTGTTGCAGGGATATAGAGAAAGTCATGTGAATGGTACACATCAGATTTTTAATCACAAATTTGAAAGTTTTTGCGATACAATACAAACGACTTTGTCCCCACAGTAAATTGTAACTAATTATAAAGTAATTACCTCTGGTGGTACAGTGAGGCAGATAATAGCAGGGAGCACGTGGTTAGACAAAGCCAAATAACGAGCGCTAATTTGCGGACAAATAACGGTTCGTTGATATGATTAAAAATGTGGGGGAATGTCGGGCAGCTCCAACCAGTTGATACACCTGGAAAAAACTCTGCTGCCCCTAATTAAAATCAGATATCAATGTAAAACCTGTCCTACAGTTGAGATGACATGGTGGACAGAGTCAATATTCGCCTCTGGTGGTGGGTTAAAACCAAATGAACATCACAATTAGGAGGACGATTAGTGGGGTTCCAACAAAAGCAGGTAAGCATCTACTTGTAACTTGTAAACGTGGTATATTCTGATTGAATTATATATTCAAATTTAGGGGAGACTGAATGTTAAGAAAGAAATTAACAGAATAGTCAGACACGTATGGAAAATGTTGGAGCTTGAAATATATCCTAATCGATGACACACTGAGGTTGGACATACTAGGGAGATGTGCAATACCAAAGAGAAAATGAAGAGAATGCTCCAGATATGTAAACGAAAAAGGAGATGAAACTACCAGGTGCAGAATACCCAACACGGAGATCAACAGGAGAAACGAATTATCTTGGTATAACTCTCAAATGGAAATGGGGAGACCACATTCCAAATCCGTGAAACAAAAGATGGATTACAGAATAAATATATGGGATCCCAGAATAGGATGAATATGCATGGACAGGCAGAGGACCAGAAAGGCGAACTTCTTTAAGCAGAAAGTAGGACATCAGGGTCGAGTTGTGCAAGCGACAGAGAGGTGTGTAAGCATTTCTTAAAATGTTAATATAAAATGTGCATGCTGTAAATTTGCTTTCATAAATTTGATGCACAATTGTATACTGTTAAGGACAAGAGTGACATGTATTCCTTAGTATTAGCTCCCCTAAAGGTAGGAGGTCTTAACTCTTAAGGGATGAATAAGTCTAAAAAAATGGAGCAAAATGTCAAAATGACGTTTTTATTTTTATTCAGCATTTTTAATGAGAATTGCCTCTTTAATTTGAAATATTCAATTCTACATCTAGGAAAACGTGGAAGACATTGCAGTTTCTAATGCGAACACAGAGGAAGAGGAACGCAAAGTCCAGGGGAATTTCCTACAAGTCCTTAGTGCAGCCAGTTATGGAATATGGAGTAGTATGCTGGGACCCATAAAGAGCTAATCAAACTAATTTGCTGGAAAAAAGAATTCATAAAGAGAGGTAAAGATTTTGGACTTGCGAAAGGCGAAGAGAATAAATGGGAGCCGCTAAAAGTTAGGCGTAAAACACATAGTTTAGTCGCACTATTTAAAGCTTATACTGGTTTAAATGCATGGGTGGACGTTAGAAAAAGGTTAGAAAACCCAACCTACTACGAACGAAACGATCATTTGTACAAAATTATAAAGTTAGAAGGTATAGAACCGACGAAGGAAAATTTTATTTTGTTAATAGGACCATTGAAGAATGGAGTGAATTGCCTGTAGCAGCCTTCCAGGGCTGCCCTCTGACCTTAAAGAAGTTTAGGAATAATTTAAAGAGAATAAATGTTAGTTAATTTGAGTAATATTGTGAACTAATTAAGGATTTCAAAAACTGTATTAGTGTATATTATTAATGTATATATTGGTAATGTGTAGTATTAATGTTCAGGCTTTATAATAACCGCCTGGTTGCTATTTAACTGAACTTCCTTTGTTCGTATGGACAGGAGTTGACAAATACCTGTTTGAGAAAATATGTTTTCCAAAGCTGAAACGATAAACAAGGAATATCTCGAAAACGATCAGCTCCACGAAAAAAATGTATATAGCATGAAGGTGTGTGCTTTAATGTGCTCTACATTTTCTCTGTGCTGTAAGTTTTTGTCCATCTTTTACGCTTTAACAGTTATGCAAAACCCGTAAAATTCATCCAGAATTAAGTATTCATCAGAGGCTATTCCCAGAAAATTCAATATATACATTTTATTTGTCAAGTAAATATGCTACATATACGATGTTTTAATCAAAATCGTTAGAGCCATTTAAAAGAAAATCAAAATTTTCGAAATTTGTTCCATATAAACGGTAGTTTGGGGTGGGGGAATTTTCTTGAAATCTTCGTGTCGCATCCTTGGAAGAAACCAAACTTAAATACCATTTTCGTTTTTAGCTATGCTGCCCACTGACACAGACACACACACACACACACACACACACACACACAGACTCACACACGGACATTTTTCTAAAAACGCTTTTGTTTTGGATTAAGGAGGTCCTAAAACACGTATTTCCGGTGAAAACTCGGTATCGATTGTTTGGGTGCATTACAATACCTTCCATATATACTGCGTACATAGAAGTTGTAGAGAAAGTAAAAAAAAAAAAAAAAAAAAAAAGAACGAATGAAGGGGAAATGATAAAAATACCTTCCGTCCATCCATCCAGCCAGCTAGTAGGCCAAGTCGGATACAAATTTAGTATAACATAACTCCATGGCACGACAGCTCACGGGGAGCCTTGGCCTACCGCCCGGCCGCTGCGTCCCCCATCTCGGTCCACTACAGACGTCATGGATGGGGTGCAGTATTGGAGGGTGAGACGTGGTCAGCGCTTCGAGCCCCTCCCGACCGGTTAATGCGGTCCTCACGACCTGGAGCCGCTACTTCTCCATCAAGTAGCTCCTCAATTGGCCCCCCAGGGACCTCACGAGGCTGAGTGCACCCCGGTCCAGGTCTCCCAGCGGGGGAAAAATCCCCACGCCGGTACTGGGGATCGAACCCAGGTCTCCCACTTGGTAGGCAGCTGAAATTTAGTATATGCCTTGGGAAATGTTCAGACAAAAGCATGGACTAGCATACTTGTATACAGATATATTATTACTTTCTCTATACTTACTATGTACATAGTGTATAGAAGAAGTATTGTATTCCACCCAAAATTTTACACCGAGATTTCACCAGAAATACATGTTTTAGGACCCACTGAGTCCAATAAAAGCATTTTTACAAAAAGGTCCGTGTGTGTCTGTCTGTGTGTGTCTGTGGACAGCATGGCTCAAAAACGAGAAGACCGTTAAAGCTCAAACTTGGTATTTAAGTTTGGTATCTTCCAAGGATGCGACACGAAGATTTTCAAGAAAATCCCCCCACCCCAACTACCCTTTACATGCAAATAATTTCGAAGATTTTGATTTTCTTAAAAATGGCTCTAACGATTTTGATTAAAATATCGTATATTAAAGATATTTACCTGACAAATAAAATATATGTCTTGAATTTTCTGGGAATAGCCTCTGAAGACTACTTTATTCTGGATGAATTTTACGGAATTTTGCATAACTGCTAAACCATAAGAGATGGACAAAAACCTACCACACAGAAAAGTTAGCTTACGATAAAGCACTCAATTTATGTCATATACATTTTTTTCGTGGATTTGATCATTATTAAGATATTCATGGTTTTTCGTTTCAGCTTTGAAAAACATACTTTTTTCATACAGGAATTTGTCAACTCGTGTCCATACAAACAAAGGAACTTCATTTACATAGCAACCAGATTTTGACCATCACTTTAATCTATGTATTTCGCTTCGACTTACAAGGAAGCAAGTAATAAGACTATTTCTGCTAATTAGCATGAAGTAAATAGGAGCTTAAGCTTTTTAACTACAATTTGTTGCAGAGAGGTAGAGAATGGAACACATAAGATTTTTTTTAAAAATAGTTCTACTTTCGGAGAAATCTATTACACACGCTGAAATCAAAGCATTTTCAAAAATCGGAAATTAGTCAGGAAATTATGTGTACGTAGACCTCTGTATATATAAGCAAGTGATATGTCTTTCCTATGTATTTCATTTTTAGATCATTAGGAGCATGATCGGGCCTCAAGCACTGGAGCAGAGCAACACACGTATATGAAAGGGATGACCCCGAAAGGGATGGCTGTTTGGATAGACCCTAAGGGCAAACAGATTGGATGACGCAAGCATCTGACGTTACCAGATCGAGCGCAGCCGCCTCCGTCCGATCCTTACTCACGAGCCCCAAAATTTTGCGGTTTTGCTAAAGGCTGTCCCAAATCATCCAAAGAGGCCTGAGAGAGTGGTGCCATGGAAGAAACCGTTTCAGAGCGCACAAATACTGTCCATTCACAGCCCACTGTACACCGTCGCCTGGTCCTTCAAACCTGAAACAGTAGACAAGAAAGAATGGGCACAGTAAATTGACAAAATGGTCGTGGTAGATGAATAATCACCCCAGCATTTGCCTGCCGACACGAGAAAACCATGAAAAGTCCATGGGTCTGGAAGGTTTTTAGCCGAGGCTTCCCTAATACGTGTCACAGATGTTACCCCTGAGCTACCCAGCTCGCTTTTCAGAATTTACTACTTACACCCAAAGGCGCGTTACCAATATTTTATAGAAATACGTGTTATCAAGCCCTTTGAATAAAAAAGGCCATTTTTAGAAAATCAGTGATTGTGCTGATATATTCGTTGTGCATAACTCAATATATATCGGTGAGTATTTAAGATTAGCGTCATATAAGAATGCGATAGGAACATTTTCAAGAAAATTCCTACCCCCCAAATTACCCCTTATGGAGGACATTTTTCGTGAAATTACTTATAATTTTGATTAAAATACCACAGGTTTATAGTATATTTCATGACAAATGAAATGTCAATGTTAAATTTTATGGGAATAGCTTGTGAGCTGCTCTTCATTGAATGATTTTTGCAAAAGTGATAAAACTAATATACAAACAAAAGCTTAATTCTCCTGAAAGTATACAAATTATGTCAAGTACATTTATTTGTGGTGTTAATCATTTATGAAATATTTCTTGACACTGTTTAAATACTTATACTATTTACTAATTTACGAATAAATACTTATTCGTAATTCATTTTTCTTTCCTCTGATCAAACAAGGACGGAATTTCGAAGTTATCACATCGTGACCAGCACTTAAAGGTTTTGGTCAACGCTTAAACAGACTATTTGCCCTGTCCCCATTGTATGCACGATAAAGTAGGTAATACAAATTTCTACAGTATCTTGATTAATATGCAGTACAATGATTTTTGTAAGAATTGTATGTTATTTAATGATTATTAGAGACGGTCACTTGCGGTAACACACCAGATATGGCTTATAATTATACCTTTCAGAAATTGATGAGCATACTGACTGACACAAACACACATGCGACATTTTTATCTCTAGAACGTAAGTGTAGAGTACATAGTAGGTTGAGAAAGTATTGTATTCCACTCTGAAATTGGATCCCCAGATATCATCGGATATACATATTTAGAGGTCCCCTAAATAAATAATAACGACCTATTTAGAAAAAGGTATGTGCATCTGCTTTTGTGTGAAGGGCGGTGTATTTGTCTCTGTGTGTGTATTTGTGTGTTATGTTCGTATAACTCAAAAACGTTAAGTTAGTTAAATAACAAACTTGGTATTTATGTTAGTATCTTCCAAAGATGAGGCACAAAGATTTTCAGAAAAATGTCCCCCCCTCAAACTGGCCTTTTCGTGGAACAGTTTTCGAAATGTTCAATTTTCTAAGAATGATTAACGATTTTTATTAAAGTGCGGAATTTTAAAGATGTTTACACGGAAAACAAAGTTTACTTTCTGAATTTATTGAGAATAGCTTCTGAAGCCCTATTAATTCTGAATTACTTTGCATAACTGGTAAACCTAACAGATAGCTAAAAACTTACTCAATAACATTGTAAATCTCGTTAAAACATATCATTTATAATATATATTTTTGGAAAACCAGCCCTTTCAGAGATATTGCCTATTATTGGTTTCAATTCTTAAAAAAAAATTCATACCTCTTATGTTTTACTTCTGTCCATGGAAGGAGAACCTAATTTCAATGACAGTCGCATGCGACAGCCTTTAAAAGAGTTCACTATCGTTTTAGCTTACTATATTCCCTTATTTCTCATCTGCTTAGAAAGAGCTGAGTAATAAGATCATTTATGGTAATGTTTGTCTTGATTAGCACTATGTAAATAATGGAAGGATCTTTTGTAATAATTTTGTTTGCAGTACAATGAATGGAACAATATAAACGGTGTATATATACGATTTTTTTCTTCTAAAAGTTGCATTTACAATGTAACTTGCATTTACTCTCAATAGCCTTGAATTAAATTCAATGTTGCTTCTACTTAGTGACAGAAAGAGATAGGAAAATTAAAAGGTATGGAGATAATTGGTTTTTGGCATTAGTTTACGATTTATACATTATAATAGAATGCTCTTTGTTGAATACAGGTTATAGTAATGGCACTAGCAGTTATTTTAAATGAGCTCTACTTAATCCGAGGATAGTTAGAAGGGAAAAAGTAGGTTAATCTATTGGAGATGCATAGCTTGAGCCAAAGTGGTTTCTGCCATTGGATAATTTCCTTACGTGCGAATGACAGCCAATAAATTATCGCCTTCATTAGTAGGCTTTCGTTTGTTTTGATGTAGTGTGTACCTCATCACCATGCAGCACTAGAGATTCAAGTGCATTAACCCAACCAGCTCTGCATTAAACAACCTACACTGGAAACTGTTTGCTAATGAGAGTTTACCAATGCTATTTCTTTGCTTCAACTTGTACAGCAACAAAAAATGCAGTAGTGGCTAGAAGAAAATGCTATTTTGATTAGTCAAATAATAGCCTGCCTTTTCCGCTTGAGAATAGTTCAAAGTAGGGAAGGCAAACTTATAATTTTGAGGAACAACACGAAATTATAAAGAAAATTCCGCATCCCTTTATATGAAATATTGTTTGAAAATTGTAATTTTCTCAAAAGTGGCTGTAATGCATTTTATATGATAAATGAGACCATGTCTTGAATTTCCTAGAAATAGCCTCTGAATTCCTCTTCATTCTGTTTGGATTTGTAATTTTGGTAACAGACAGATGATATCTTACTACAAAAAATGTGAATCTTGTTAAAGAATACTACTCATGTCGTATACCTACACTTTTTATAGAGTTAACCTTTCCGATATACTCCTTATTAGTGGCACAAAGTTTTTAGTGCTTAAACTTTCACAAATGAGAAACCGTTATTCACTTATTTTTATTCTGAGCATACAAAGAGAAGCGAATTTCAGTACAATCATTTAGAGACCAGAGACATAAATATTTTAGTGCTTAACTTTCACAAATAAGAAGCTGTTACTCGCCTGTTTTCATTCCAACTATGCCAAGAGAAGAGAATTTCAGTACAATCATAAAGAGGTCAGAGGAACAAAGTTTCTAGTGCTTAAGCTTTCACAAATAAGAAGACATTATTCACTTGTTCTCATTCTGAATATGTAAAGAATAGGGGAGTTCAATACAATCATAAGTAAGTCAGAAGTCAAAATTCTAGGGCTTAAAAGTTCATAAATGAGAAGCCGTTATTTACTTGTTTTCATTCTGGTCGTGCAGAGAGAAGGGAATCTCAGTACAATCACATAGAGGCCAGATCTTAAAAGATTTAATCGAATGGTAGCCTAGTAATAGAATCATTATTATTATGTAATAGAACCGTATCTCCTAATGTTTACCTTGATAGAAGATTTAGCTTTTGCAAGAATAGTTTGTTGCAGAATAGATTAAATCATGTGAATATAACATTTTTTTCAATAAAATAAATTTATCATCTGAATACTTATTTGATTCAAATTTAATTTTCAATACACTAAATTATTTTGCACTCAAAAAATGTTCTCACTACACTAAACAAAATATTCCTTGAAGGACATAAATAAAGGTATTTATAAGTAAAATAACGAGAGCTCCCAATTGTATCGATAAATTCGCGAGCAACTTGTTGCGAATAAAATAGCAATGTGAATAACGTGAATAAACTAACAATGATTATCTGCCCGCCTGGGTAGTGTGGTGGTAGCGTGTCTGCCTCACGTTCAAAGGTCGTGAGTTCGAATCTCGCTTAGGGTGAGTTACCCGGATAAGGTTTCTTTCAGGGTTTTCCCTTATCCTGAGAAGACGAATGTTGAGTAACTTTAAGTTCCATGGACCCCGAGATCATTTGAGAATCATTTCACCAATTTCATTCACCGTCCGATATGACCAACCAGGTTAAAGGACGTTAAACTACAAAAAAAAAAAAAAAAAAAAAAAAAAAAATTATTAGTCTATATGGACACGAAGAAAAATATATTTGTCTTGACATATATTTGCACCAGAATCAGTGCAACTTGATTTCCATATCATAAATCTTGATCTCGTTGCTTACAGCTTTAGTTGAACTTGTTCCACACTCTCTCTGTTGCTTTTGGTATTCTGCGGCTTTGAGTTTTTAATTAATATGTCTATTTCAGCGATTGACCTTTCCCCAAAACGTTTTGAAACTTCTGCCATTATTTATCGGAATATCACTGCACACTGATATTATTATTATTGTTATGAGACGAGAGAACACAATACATTTAGAAAAACAATTTTGCACATAGGTGCAATAAAAAGCTATTAAAATGTAGATATAATAGCTTCCGATTGGTTGGAATTTTACGCGGCAATGTACTGGATTGGCCACCTCCTACGATCACGTGTTATGAACGAAATAGTCCTTGTAATATTTATTTTGAATATTTGAAACAAATAAGGGCAGTACTACTCCCAGAATGTTAGAATCTACATTCACTATTCAAGTAGTTTTGTAGTTGGCCGTTCTTATTTCAACCTGCATTTAATATTACGCTCCTTTTGAGGTAGACTGGATAAATTATTTATCAAACATTTATTTCTTTCTCCAAAGTGTGTCTAATAGGTAGAGGAAATACTGCATTCTACCCAAATAATTGGGTTGCACCTGAAATGTAGATATGTTTTGAGGACCAATGAATTAAAAAACACATTTTTACAAAATGTTAATCTTTGGATTATGTGTGTGTGTGTGCGTGTGTGTCTGTGAACAGCTGAACTCAAAAGAAACAATAAGTTAAATAACAAAGTTGACATTTTGAGTTCTGCAGTTTCTAAGGATGCAACACAAATACTTGCAAGAAAACTTACCCTCTCCAACCCACCTTTTATGTGGAACATTTTCCGAATTTTTCATTTTCTCAAAAATGATTCAAAATATTTGATTTAAATGTCATATTTTTATGATAGTATTAATTTACGATATACATTTCCTAAGAATTGTCTCCAAATATTTATTCATTCTGGATTAGTTTTGAATAACTGTGAACTGTGTGTGTGAGAGAGAGAGAGAGGAGAGAGAGAGAGAGAGAGAAACAAAACCTACTACACACAATACATAGATCTTGTTAAAACTTTCAATTCCTCTTAAATGTATTTTTTTTTTTTTTTTTTTTTTTTTTTTTTTGCAGCTAATTATATTCCACATATTCATTGTTACTAAATAACATTTTCTGTTTGTTTTACTTTCCTCGTGTGTTAAGTCGTCTGATTTTCTTTACCCCTGCTAATGCAATGGCAACCAAATGTATATGTCATCATTTAGCGACTAGCTCTTCAAAGATTTGACTATCGCCTTAGCATGTGCATTCCCTTATTTCCATTGTGTCTACAGGGAAATCTATAATAAGATCATTGCTAGAAATGCTTATCTGGATTAGCATGAATAAGCTTTTGTAGGAATGTTTTGTTGCAGAATAAGTGGAAAAGGTTATTTAAATAGAACACACATATTTTTTTTTTTTAGAATGGGTCACTAAGTGATGCATTTGAAATTCCATTCTTTTGCATGGTCAAGAAAAAATGAATTTCCTCTTGAAAATATTAAAAAATTCAAACCAATAATAAATAAAATGTGGAAAGCCATAAAACATTTATAGAATAAATTGTGTGCTCTAACCAGATCCTTATGTTGCATGATATATTTGTGAATGGAATAGCTGCGCCTGGGCATTCTTTCTCTGGGTTCATGGGCTTTCCCTGCAATTCATTTTATCATAGTCTTCTTTCTTTCCAACCAGTTCACCGTTCTTTCATTTCAACTTCCTCATTCTCTTACCAGGCATCGGGCAGATCACCCATCTGATCCAGAGACTTGTTCTCAACATACATGTGGTGTAGGTCGAAGATACAAAAGGGTAAAAAGCAAATGAAGATTTTGTATGCAAACGTCATTCAGAATGAAGTTGAATTCAATGGCTGTTTCCAAAACACTCAAGAAAATTAGTATTTTATTTATCATTACAATATCTTAAACATACGTATTTTAATCAAAATCGTTAATAATGTCTTATAAAATCAAAATGTTCTTAACATTTTCCATATAAAGAGCAGTGGGGGATTTTATTAAAAACTTCTTGTCACATCCTTGTCACCACTTTCTTACTAAACGATTTTTCGTTTTTGAGTTTTTCTGTTCATAGACATACAAGATAGATGCACATAGGTGTTGTTTCTAAACGTGTTTTTCGTATATAGTGGGCCTTAAAACATGTATTGTCATTTAAATGTTAGTATAAAATTGTTTGCTGGAATACAATATTTCCTCTACTTACTATTATTACGATTGAGAAGGTAATTAACTTCGGTTAAGAGTAGTTTATATAAATTACGTAAAAATCTTATGTGCTATATCCACATGACTTGTCCTGCCTATACTTTAACGCAGTCTTCTTAAAAAAATATCATTTTTCTCTATCCTTTACGTATATCGATATAAACATTTGCAGCAATACTTTTATTACATACGGGAATAAGGGAATACAACAGAGTGAGGTGACTCAGGTGGTGAGATCTATAGCCCGAATTCAGGAGATTTTCGGTTCAAATTCTGTGGGACATCCAATGTAGCTGAATTGGATAGGAAGAATCAGACTGAAAATTCAGTCCTATAACTGAAATTTAACCCACTGATCTCACGGTCCCTAGCCGGTTGCTCTTAACTACTGAATTACCGGTTAGAGTCAAGAATATCTGTGGTTAAAATCCCGGCTAGGGCATTAAATTTTTCAGTTAGATTCTACCTATCCAACTCCTGTCCTGAAAAAAAGCACACACACACAATTAACATTAATTGACTTGATAGTTGGTTGCATTATGAAGCCGGGACTCAAAATTCTTACGACATTGTATGTCACCCTGTGCTTTATGGGAGCATGCTGTATCGACACGTTGCCATGGAAAACACATGGTTAGAGTAACCGACTGAGACCAGAATATCCGTGGTTTAAATCTCGGGTATGGCATTGCATTTTAACTTTCTCTATACGTGCTATGTACATAGTGTATAGAGAAGGTATTGCACTCCACCAAAAAATTCAATACCGAGATTTCACCGGAAATATATCTTTTAGGGTCCCCTGTATCCAAAAAAAGTATTTTCAGAAAAAGGTCCGTGTGTGTCCGTGTGTCTATGAACACGATAACTCAAAAACGAAAAGTCGGTAAAATACCAAACTTGGTATTTAAGTTTAGTAACTTTCAGGAATGCGACACGAAGATTTTGAGAAAAATCCCCCACCCCAAACTACCCTTTACATGGAACTTTTTTTCGAAAGTTTTAATTTTCTAAAATATGGCTCTAACGATTTTGATTAAAATATCGTATATTAAAGATATTTACATGACAAATAAAATGTACCTATATTTTGAATTTTCTGGGAATAGCCTCTGAAGACTACTTCATTCTCGGTCAATTTTATGGAATTTTGCATAACTGCTAAACCGTAAGAGATGGACAAAAACTTACCACACAACAAACGTAGAGTACCTTAAAACACACAATTTATGTTATATACATTTTTTTCGTGGAGTTGATTGTTTTTGAGATATTCCTTTTTTTTCAGCTATAAAGACACTTTTCTCATACAGGACTTTGTGAACTCGTGTCCTTACCAACAATATAAGACTATTTCTGCTAATTTTTGCTCCATTAGATGAATTCAATAGAATAATTTGTTGCAGTGATGTAGAAAAAGTCATGTGAATGGAACACATCAGATTTTTTCAGTCTGATTCTACCTATCTTGTGTGAAAAAAAAACAATTAACACAAATCTGGCTAAGATTTTTGTGGTTCCCTTAGCCGCCAAAATTTAATACTACTACCCAAAGTTACACCTTCTGTCTAAGCAGAAAAAAAAAAAACAAACAAACAAACAAACCTCTGGTGTGTTTCACTCACATAACTTGGCAGAATGTTCTTATTACTTGGTTCCTTATAAGTAGAAGGGAACCAAAGGAATGCATTAGTTTAAAGTATCAGTCATGTTTTAAAAGCTATCGTTATGCGATTATCATAACAAATCACTTCTTTGCTTGGCCAGGAGTAGAACAAAAGAAAAACGAACACTTCCTGTCTGAGAACAGTAAATGGTTCACAATTGAAACAACAAAGAATACCTCGATAACGGTTACTTTCACAACAAAAACGTAAAGGAGATAAAGTGTGTGTTTTGATGAGCTCTAAATTTGTTGTGTCGTAAGTTTTGTCTATCTCTAACTGTTTAGCAATTAAACATAACTCGGCAAAATTCATCCAGAATAAAGAGAGCTTTAAAGGCCATTCCCAGAAAATTCAACATACACCTTTTATTTGGGATGTAAATCTCTTTAATATACGGGCTTTTAATCGAAACCATTAGAAAATCAAAATGTTCGAAATTTTTTCCATGTAAAAGGTAGTTTGTGGTGGGAGGATTTTGTTGAAAATCTTCGTGTCGTATCCTAGGAAGATATTAAACCTAAATACCAAGTTTGGTATTTAACGGTCTTTGCGTTTTTGAGCTATGCTGTCCACATACACATGCTGACCATTTTTCGGAATCGATAGATCCCAAAACATATATTTCCGATGAAATCTCGACATGAATTTTTGGGTGCAATATAATACCTCTCTAGGCCACATATACAATGAACATAATGTACAAGCGGGCTAGAGAAAGTAATAGATTGCAATTGTGATTACGCTGCCATCTATCCATAAATGGTGAAAGCAGTTAGACCGCACTGTTCCCCAGCTCCATCAGCTTGTCGCAGAGCAATGTAGTATGGTATATAAGGCATAAGACCTAGAAGGCCGGCTAGGAATATACCGTCTGAATATAATGGCACCATCTGAGTATAGATGATGAAAAAGGAGCCACACTGGAGGAACAACTTGCACCGTGTGCTTCTCGCGAAGCGAAAATGGTATGGGGAAAAGACCATGAAGGCTACTCTTCACCATACGATAAAACGAATATCAGGAACAGAACCGTCGCGATATGCCAAAGCAGTTAAAGAGACACTAAATAAACATAATTAAAAAAGGGGAATACATTAGTTAAAAAATGGTCAAATCTTTCAAGAGCCGGTCGCTTATACAGCATTGACATTCAGTTCTCTTTACTTGTTCAGGAGAAACGAATAAGTACTGCAAGATTTAATGACTCGAAATGTTTAACTTAAAAAAGTGTAGTAATTAAATTCCGTGTTTTAACGAGATCTACCGTTTTTATAATAATATTTTCTTTGCCTCTTACGGTTTACTAGATACGCAAAAATCATGCAGAATGAAGACAACTTCAGAGGATATTCTCATAAAGTTCAGCATATACATTTCATGTAGCATAAAACATGATATTTTAGACAAAAGCGTTAAATATCAAAATATTAAAGCAAGATTTCAAATAAAAGTCAGTTCGTATCCGGAGGATTTTTTGAACATCTTCGTGCATCCTTGAAAAAAACTTGATATTTAAATTATTTTTTCGTTTTTGAGCTATGTTATTCAGACACATAGACCATTTTCTAAAAATGCTTTCATTATGCAGAGAAACTCAAACACGTATTTTCGGTAAAATATCGGTATCGAGTTTTTGGTTAGAATACAAACCCTTCTCACATCCACGTGGATGTACATGATAGAGAAATTAATAAATGATTACGGGTAGAGAAATTCATGTGCTTCTGCGCATGAGAAAATTTGCTATGAATATAAACGAGTTACATTTATAATGTGCTACTCTATTGCACATTTTAAGAAATATTTTCCGTTATATCTAACGCTTTTCCGTTCTGGATGGAGACCTCTTACTTCGCCGTTCCATCATTCTTGACGTTCTTCAGTTTCCTGGTCGTGAAGAGCTTCTGGAAAACGATTTTCTTCGCGGCGGTTTATCGTCTCTCTTATCTGTAACTTCAAGGGGTTGCTGTTATCTGCTGCACTACCAACACGCAAACTCTTACAACCAGAGAATAAATTTAGTATATTGTTGTAGAGGGAGATGGCAGCTTCAACATGCGAGAACGTATTTCGTCCTTAGCTTCATCCACCTCTGTTGCTTTCCTCACTTTATTCTCTCCATGACCCTTACTTCAATTAAGAGAATTTAATGCGTCCATGGCCGAAAAAAACTAATTGAGAATTTTACCATTACTTTAGAAGAGATAGAAATTGCCAAAAATTATATTTCTAGTTTTTATGGTCTCTCATAAAGTAAAATTTCCTGTTTAATATTATGAATACATTGATATAGATGCACAATACTTAAATATTAATGTAATTGTAATATTTCTACAATGAAAAGTAAGCTGGGAAAGTATTTTCTTCCATTCAAAAATTCAATGACGAAATTTCACCGGAAACATATGTTTTGAGGTTTTCTGAATCCAAATAGAACCGGTTGAAAAAAAAAAAAAAATTCTGTGTGTGTATAACTCAAAAACGAAACATATGTTAAATTTTCTAAACTGTGACAAGAATAGTTAAGTAAAATATTGAATGAAATGTAATATATATTAATGTTTAAAAATATCTAATATCACATCAATAAGGTTCATATGATATTTTCCAGCATTCTACAAACTATATTCACCACCTATCCACCTCGTATTAATCGAGATAAACACTTGCAGATAGCTTTTATTACAAATTCCTTATAGGTACAATAGGAATTGAAAATTGCAGCAGGTTTAAGGCGTTAGTAAAATTTTTAAATGCTGATCGCTACATGGCGAGTTTGAAATTCGTACCCTTTGTTTGCCCAGGGGGAATGAAAACGAATAACGTAATCCCGTTTGAGAATAGTATTTATAATTGTTAATGTAATTGTTTTTTTTTAGCACAAATTGTATGTCGGACGGGTAGAATAAGTAGAGCCAAACTGAAAATTTTAATTCCGGTTATGGCATTATAATTATTTTAAAGCTGATAGAAATTTCGAGGAATAACGTGGAATCAGCTAATTCCCTAGCACAAACGTATTTGTCATAAATGATGTGTTTCAACGAGAAATAATCATTGTTGTAAGTTTTCGTCTATCACTCGGTGTGCAGCTATGTAACAGTCGTTCAAATTTAAGAGGAATTGAGACGCTATTTCCAGAAAACTCAAGACGTTATTTTAACGAAAATTACTTAATTACATGAGATGTTGATTTTTTCAAAAGTAGCTTGGACCATTTTGATTAAAATGCCATACGTTTAAGATATTTTATGAAATATATATATTGAATTTTCTGGAATTAGCCTCTGAAGACCTCTTCATTCTGGATGAATTTTATATAATTTTGCATAACTTGTAAACAATAAGAGATAGACAATAACTTACTACTCAAAAATGTAGGTCTCATTAAAACATATAATTTATTGATATACATTTTTTGTAAGGTTAACGGTTTTCGAGTTTTGGTTTTCCTTTTAAGCAACTTAAACTTTTACCAAACGGAAACGCGTCTTTCTTTTCGTCTCCTTTTTATGAATTCTAGCAAGCAAAGAGAATCGAATTTCGATTGTTTCACTTACTGTGGTTTTAGCGTAGCGCATTCCCTTGTTTGCGTTCTACTTGCAAAGAAGGAAGTAATATAACAATTCTGGAAATGTTTATCTTGTTTGTAGATCAGCTAGAAAGTCATGTGATTGGAACAGGTTCGATTTTTCTACTTAGTTTATTTTGTGGATGTCACGCTTTGCAGAAATAGCTACATTACGTATCATGTTATAGATGTAAAGGAGATCGCGATAGTCAAATGTTCAAAAACTGGACACTATGGTGGCCTAAAAATGCCATATACCTTTCACGCAATTGTGTGAACAACTGAAAATTGGTGGAACTTAAGTATTGAATAATTTGAACAGTTCATAATACATATCTCGGAAGTGGCTTATGTTATACAGATTTTTATTCGGAGTAAATTGTGAGCTTTAAAGAGATCCATAATTGTTGTGTGATACTTTTTCATCTATAGTTCTACATATACAAGTAATACAAAAGTATACAAAAATGCGTGCAAATGAAATGAACTTCTTAGGACACTCCCAGAAAATGCAAGAAATACATTTCATCAACAACAGCAAGATAGACCAAATTGGCTTGTTTCGGATCAGTAAAGATCATCTCTCCAGTAACGTTTAGGTCTTCCCTCACTGGGCTTCACCCGGGTTTGCATATTGAAACTCTTTGGATTAATCTTTTACCTGGCATCCGTTCTATATGATCGGATCAGTTTTGATTACAAATAAGATTTTGCTGTTGAAATTATACATTACTTTCTCTATAAGTACTATGTACATAGTGTAGAGAGGAGGTATTGTATTACACCCAAAAACTTGATACTGAGATTTCACCGGAAATATGTATTATGGGGCCCGCTGAATACAACGCATTTTTGTAAAAACGTCCGTATGCGTGGCTGTGTGTGTATGTGTGTATCTGTGGACAACACAGCTCAAAAACGAAAAGCTCGTTAAATACTAAACTTGGTATTTTAGCTTGGTATCTTCCAAGGATGCGACACGAAGATTTTCAAGAAAATCCCCCCACCCCAACAACCCCTTACATAGAACTTTTTTCGAAAATTTAGATTTGCTCAAAAATTGCTCTAAGGTTCTGATTAAAATCTCTTATATTAAAGCTATTCAAATGGCAAATAAAATGTGTATCTTGACTTCTCTGGGAATAGCCTCTAAAAACCTCTTTATTCTGGATGATTTGTATTGAATTTTGTATGACTGGTAAACCGTAAGAGATGGACAAAACATTCTCCTACAAAAAATGTAGATCACGATAAAACACGCAATTTATGTCATATACATTTTTTCGTGGAGTTGGTTGTTTTTGAGTTATTTCTTGTTATTGGTCTCAGCTTTAAAAAACATACTTTTCTCATACAGGAATTTGCCAACTCCTGTCCATACAAACAAAGGAAATTCAGCATTTGACTATCACTTTAATCTAAGGTGCTCCCTTGTTTCGCTTATATTTACAAGAAAGCAAGTAATAAGACTATTTCTGCTAATTTTTCTCAATTACAAATAGGTAAATAAAAGCATAAGCTTTTTAACAATAATTTGTTGTGGAGATGTAGAAAAAGTCATGTGAATGGAACACATATGTGTTGTTTTTTTAGTTGGTATCTAATTATTTCATTTCTTATGTGGTCCAAACGTATATATCCAGCAATACTTCTAAAAATTTAATTTCTGTTGTTTCCGCCATTATTTTAACTCCTCTATTCATCGGCCAATTCTAGGAATCATATGTTAATGCCATAACTATTGTATCCTTTCGTGTATTTATTTTTCAGGGTTCGTTTAAGAGTACCACATATATTCTGAAACTTATATAATTTTTGCTTTTTATATATTTTACTATGGAATGTAATATGGGATCCAAGTAATTACACCCATTTAGGAGAAAACAAAAAAACGAAAAAATAGACAAATTTGCCTTGTAGTTGTGCTTAGGGATATCTTCTTGTAAATCGTCGTGTTGCACATTTTAAAGATACTGAAGGTAAATAGCAGGTGAGTATTCATCTGACTTTTCGTTTTTTATTTGTGGTGTTCACACACACACACACATACATATATATAATATACACGCAAATACACACTACCATTTCTCTAAATATAATGTTTACTTTCTCTACACCTACTATGCACATAGTAGGCAGTGAAGGTGCCTGCTTCCAGAAACTCAATTTCAATATTTCATCGGAAATACATGTTTTGTGATCACAAAAGTAAAAAACAGTTTAAAAAATCTGATGTGTTCCATTCACATTACTTTCTCTATATCTCTGCAATAGATAATTTTTAAAAAGCTTATGCTTCTCTTTACTTCCTGCTAATCGAGAAAAAATTAGCCGAAATAGTCTTATTATTTGCTTCCTTGTAAAGAGAAGCGAAATAAGGGAGTACCATAGGTTAAAGTGATAGTCAAAAGCTGGTTGCTATGTGACTGAAGTTCCCTTGTTTATATGGACACAAGTTCAAAAGGTCCTGTATGAGAAAAGTGTGTTTTATAGCTGAAAACAAAAACAAGGAATATCTGAAAAACAATCAACCCCACGAAAAATATGTGTATAACATAAAGTGTGTGTTTTAAAGTGCTCTACATTTTTTGTATGGGAAGTTTTTGTCCATTTCTTACGGTTTAGCAGTTATTCAAAATCCGTAAAATTGACCCAGAATAAAGTAGTCTTCAGAGGCTATTCCCAGAAAATTCAAAAATATCTTTAATATACGATATTTTAATCAATAGCGTTAGAGCCATTTTTAGAAAATAAAAATTTTCGAGAAAGTTCCATGTAAAGGGTATTTTGCGGTGGGGGTATTTTTCTCAAAATCGTCGTGTCGCATCCCTGGAGGATACTATACTTAAATACCAAGTTTGGTATTTTACCAACTTTTTGTTTTCGAGTTATCGTGTTCACAGACACACGGACACACACACGGACCTTTTTCTGAAAATACTTTTTTTGGATACAAGGGACCCTAAAGCATATATATATCCGGTGAAATCTCGGTATCGAATTTTTGGGTGGAGTGCAATACCTTCTCTATACACTAATTACATAGTGCGTATGGAGAAAGTAAAAATCGTAAAAGTACTTAACTTCAGCATATTCCAAGGATACGACTCAAAGAGTTTCAAAGAAATCTCCCCTACCCTCCACTACAAACTACCATTAATATGGAACATTTTTTGAAGTTTTTATGCTTCTTAGAAATGACCTAGACTTTGATTAAAATAACATATTTTGTTTAAGATATTTTCGTCACAAATAAGATGTATATATGTAATTTTCTGGGAATAGGCTCTGAAAACCACACATCGTTTATATCTCGTTAAAGTCAGATTTTATATATAGTTTTTGTTGTACTTTTTAGAGTTGTTATTGGTTTTAGTGCTAAAATACTTCATTTTCTCCATCGGGAAGTCGGCATTTGTTTACTTTCTCTCTTCCGTTTTACTCCTGGACGTGCAAAGTAACCGAATTTCAATTGCATTTCATGACGACCAGCTTTTGAAAAAATTTACTAGTGCTTTAGCCTAGTGTTGCCTTATTTCTCTTCTCCTTACAAAAAGGCAAGTAATAAGTCCATTTATGCTAATGCTTGTCTCCATTAGCATGACTTGGATAAAAGAATAATATTTTGTAAGTAGAGAAAGTTATATGAATATAACTCACTAGATATTTGTTTATTCAGGAATCATGTACTGGCTGAGATACTTTTATTCGGGGGACCTCAAACATTCCTTACAGTTGAAACCTCGGTATCAAATGTGTAGGTAAAATGCAATATCTTTTCTACCCACCAAGTACGCGCTAGAGAAAGTAAAAGGAAGTGATATTGTTAATAAGTACTGGAAATATTTTTCGATCAAAAGCTGGAATGTTATTCTTATCAGGACTCCGGCACTGTATTCTTTTTTCCTCTTGTTTTCTACGTATTAAGTTTTTAACCTTTTCCATATACATACACTGACACAAACACCCATGCCAAAGGTGGGACTCGAACCCACGAATCCGGGCGCTGCGATGCACTAAAGCAATACACTTTAGCGAGCGTGGCCATGGGGACCGGCAGCTTGGTTTGCAAATGGAGGTGTGTTACTCTATCTCAGGCATAAGCTACAAGAGGCATAACTTACTCGTTATGCATTAAGCTGAAACTCTTCACTGTCAATTTGGAGGCATTTCCCTCTAATTAATGTTAAAATGAGATGACCATTTGCTTTATTGCTTTCTCATGTACTATGTACATAGTGTACAGAGAAGGTATTGTATTAAACCCAAATATTCGATACGGAGATTTCTTCGAAAATATATGTTTTGAGACATCCAGTATCCAAAAAAGTATTTTTAGAAAAATAGCCATGTGAATATCTGTCTGCGTGTATCTGTGGGCAGCATATCTCAAAAACAAAAAGACCGTTAAATACCAAACTTGGTATTTAAATTTGGTATCTTCCAAGGATGCGACACGAAGATTTCCAAGAAAATTCCCTCACTCACAGCTATCATTTACATGGAAAAAATGTTGATTTTCTCAACCTATCATTTTAACCTATGGTGCTCCCTTATTTACCTTCTACTTACAAGGAAGCAAGTAGTAAGGCTCTTCTGCTAATTTTTTCTCGGTTAGCATTACGTAAATAGAAGAATAATCTGTTGAACAATAATTTATTGTAGAGATGTAGAGAAAGTCATGTGAATAGAACACATCAGTTTTTTTTTTTCCGTTGTGCAGCAACCTTCGCATAAAATGTTGCAGACAGCTTGTTTAACATTCAGTTTGTAGCAATTCCTCTTCCTTTCTTTTTACTTTGTTAAGAATGCAATAAATTTTCCGGAGACAAAAACAAATACCTTTAACTTTTAAGTATAAAAACTGAACTGGCTACACACATGTGGTCCGCCAGCTAAAACATTCCGTTGTACCTTTTGCAAAATCCTGAACAAACTATAGTGCAATTTACAAATTTTTCTTGCTATTATTAGTAGTGCAAATAGAATTTGTTGGATAGTATTGCACTAAACACATTTTGTAAGATGTAGAGTAAAGTTCGAGCTGCATATCAGTTGAACTGTTTTCAGTGCAAGCATTAAAGCAAAACTGACATTTCTAAGTTCAACGCTTTTTGCTCAATAGCTTTAGAATGTATACATATAAGGTACACTTAGAAGATTCATACTCAGCTAAGGTAGGCATAAGTGCAAGTTGCTACCATTATTTTATATGAATGTCAATGCGATTTTAAAATGCTACACGTTGAACTTTTATATGTTATGTTGGTCATGCCTATATGTGACATCCTCCCAATAGAACAGTATATGAAATACCTCTCAAAGACATTCCTCAATGAATTAAACAACGTTACTGGTGTTCAAGCATATAAACCTGCACATCAAAACTCCACATAAAAGGCTGAAAAGAAAATTACCACAGCGTTTCTTGTTAATAATTATTCATAACTTTCATAATCATGTATTTTCATTTTTTATTTTATTATTTTTATTTCTTTATACTTTCATTCAATTGTAACATTTATTTGTAAAGTTATATTATCATAAGAACTGAAACTCTCCTGGCGACGTAGTAATTCAAAATCTTCTCGGGCTTCTAGCCAGGTAAAAACTTGGCTTGACACCAATGTTTCGAAGAAGTGCATCTTCCTCGTCTTCAGGGTGAACTGATGGTTTGAGCTTGCGGAGACTGGTATTTATAGAGAAAGACTTATTTTCTAGCAGGTGCGTGCTCAAACACAAAACATTAGCCGAATAACTGCTATAAATAGTTATCTCCGAAGTCCGTGCCCATGTCTCAGTCATCTTAAATACCAGGCCATAATATCACGCGAACCAATCAGATGTTAGCTTCATCCCAGCTCTATAAATACCAGTCTCCGCAAGCTCAAACCATCAGTTCACCCTGAAGACGAGGAAGATGCACTTCTTCGAAACGTTGGTGTCAAGCCAAGTTTTTACCTGGTTAGAAGCCCGAGAAGATTTTGAATTATATTATCACTTCTGTACTAATAACTATTTCTGTTTATGTTAGAGCAACCAACGTGGTCAAGCTCAAATATTAATGTATTTAATGTTTTCTGTTATCTATAGCCTGTATAACATAAATGCTGATATGTCAACAATTAAGTTAAAAACAATCCTAAATGTGATATCCTCTGGTAGAAGGACTTTCCTGAATAAACTGTTTTATTATTTTATCAATCCAAAAAATTGCCCCATTAATGTTAATTTCCTATATACTAACCACAGCAAGACAAGAAACAAATCACACATTACATAAAGGTAAACATAAAAAGCACTGGACCTCCTTAACATGCACCTTTTCATTAAAGTGCAGGTTTCCAACAATCAGAAGATTGACATATAACAATTAATATTTTCGGTCTGCGTACATCTCTTAACAATACCAAGCACTAACTGCTGAAAGTACAACTATCAATTACCTCTAATGTTCAGTCAAATAACTACTAGCGCGAGTTTGGAAAAAATAAAAATATTGGTCAAGAGTGACAATGAGATACCGAAAATTTCTGCAAAGGCATACGATATGACTAATAACTTACTGCTACAAAAATCAGTACACATCTACGAAAAAGTCCCTGCACAATTCATGAACTGGGAAAAATCTACATCTACTGCTACTGCTACATCTACTGCTACTGCTACTGCTACTGCTACTGCTCCTGCTCCTGCTGCTCTTGATGCATAAACTATTCTTAAGGTTTTCATTGGTGGAAATCAACCAAAAATTCATTATTATATTTTATATTATTTTTATTATAATTATTTTAAAATCTTGTGCTATCAAAATACATTTTTGTTATCCCCCAGTTATTCGTAGAAGTGATGTCACGTGACATTATAAATATCATTGTGCACGGAACAAAAGCCCTTCTAAAATTTAAACGCCGATTTATAGATTAAAACTCTTCCACATGGTGCAATTTTTTTAGTTTTCTTAACAAGTTAAGGTAAAATCTAAAAGGTACAAATAAAAAATCTTGTGTTCCATTCACATGACTTTCTCTACATCTCTGCAACAAATTATTATTAAAATGCTTAGGCTTCTATTTACTTCATGCTAATCGATAAAAAATTAGCAGAACTAGCTTTATTACTTGCTTCCTTGTAATTAGAAGCGAAATAAGGGAGTACCACGGGTTAAAGTGATAGTCAAAAGCTGGTTGCTGTGTGAATGAAGTTCCTTTGTTTGTATGGACAGGAGTTGACAAATTCCTGTATGAGAAAAGTATGTTTTTTAAAGGTGAAGGAATAGCTCAAAAACGATCAACTCCACGAAAAAAATGTATATAACATAAATTGTGAGTTTTGAGAAGCTCTACAATTTTTATGGAACAAATTTTTGTCCATCTCTTACGGTTTAGTAGTTTTGCAAAATTCCGTAAGATTCGTTCAGAATAAAGTAGTCTTCAGATGCTATTCCCAGAAAATTCAATGTATATATTTGATTTGTCAGGTAAATATCTTTAATATAGGAAACTTTAATCAAAATGGTTACAGCCATATTAAAGAAAATAAAAATGTTCGAAAAAAGTTTGAAGTAAAGGGTAGTTTGGGGGGGGGGGAGGATTTTTCTCAAAATCTTCGTGTCGCATCCCTGGAAGATACTAAACTTAAATAACAACTTTTCGTTTTTTTGAGATATCGTGTTCACAGACACACGGACTCACGAACACACACACACACACACCCGCGCGGATATTTTCCTTGTTTTGGATACAGGGGACCCTAAAACGTATATTTCCGGTGAAATCTTGGTATCGAATTTTTGGGTGGAGTGCAATACCTTCTCTATACACTATGTACATAGTAAAGAAAGTAAAAACTGTAGAAGTGGTTTTTGAATTTTTTGAATTATGAACATATTAAGTTTTACATTTATTTTTTAAAATTATCAAAAAAATGGTTTTACAAATTTACATATTTGTCCACCAAAATAAAAATGTAACTAAAAATCCGTTACAAACCTTTTCATAGTGTTACACAATTTTGGAAGAAATACAATTTTAATTTTTGATAGTGTGTACAATTTCATGTTATATTTAAATAATTATTTAAATGATTAACAACTTCAAACTACTAAAGATATAGATATAACGTTCAGAAAAATATTTATTCTTTGCATATATAATGCATGACATCACATTGAAGAAAATATATACAGAAGTATGGACTTAACGATTTCATCTGTAAGTACCCTTAAAATTAAAGCTTGTTACAGAGATTGTGTCTTCAAATTTGCTTTAGGTATTAATAAATGTCTATGGAAAGATACAACATTTTCGCTTTTATAATTTGAAGTTTTTAATTTTGAATTATTTATATTCAGTTTAATACCCATTTCTCTCAACCTGTATTTTCTCAACACAATTTTGCTTAATGTGTTTAACTTTATTGAGTTTCTACAAAAAATAAATGACATTTTGCCAGAAAAATTCCTAAAGGAGAAAACAGAAATTAAAGATTAAGCAATATCTCAAAAAATGCCGTATCTGTTAACTTCACTCAAAATGCCCCATTTAAATTATTCCATATTTTATCACTTTTTCTTAGGACAAGCACTAGACTAGAAATTAGACATCATGCATTTTAGAGTCTCCCAAGTGGAAAATACAGCTTTCTCTACCATGTACATAGTATGTACAGAAAAATTCATTACCGATTTTTCACAAGAGGTCCGCTGAATAAATAAAAACATTTTTAGTAAAAGATAAAAAAATTTGATTTTTCTCTAAAATGCTCTAAAATGTTTAATTAAATACTTCTAGGTCATATTTTCTTTGCAAATGAAACATATATCTGGCATTTTATGTGCCTAGCCTCTGAAGATGATTACAGCTGACTTTTGCATAGCTGGTAATTCTTAACTATTAGAGAAAATGTTACTTACCTACTTAATCGCTTCCTCTTCTAGCTTTAGGTATAGAGGATTTATACCAAGTAATCAAATCTATTCAGTAATTACCGCTAAAAGATTTAAATTGATGAGTCGCAGTTAAAGATGAGTCTATCTCTATCTCGGATGAATAGTTCTGAGAGCATGCTGAAGAGAGCACAAAGTGGAAGTCGTGAGCAGAAGAGTCCGGCAAGGATACATCAAAACCTTTGATAGCCCAAAATGTAGCTACTTCTGTGCTTTGTCATGGATATAGCAGCGCCTTTTGTGTTTTGAACATGAGTTACTTCTAAGCACTATGAAGATTGTAGCAGTGCCTCTCGCGGGCTGAGCGTGAGCACCTCTATAGAAATGGACATGACACTGACTCTCGGGGCTACTATTTGTTGCATTTACGACTTTCTTTTTCCATGTATACGCAGTTATGATATTAACCTGCCTATGTATAAATCCTGTTTTATAAGGAAACTGCGCAAAGAAAAGCTTGCACGCAGCGGGCAGCATCGAAATGAAGCGTTCCTTAAATAATTCAAATACCAGATCTAAAATGACTTTCATCGTGAAAATACCATGCTCATCGTGCACTAAAATACAATTGACAGAACGTATGCACGGGGTTCCATCATATGTCAAATCTATCAATCGTGGTAGCTTCTTTAACGTCACTAGTTAATGCTCTGGCAGGCACTAGTTTTATCTTCCGCTAGATTGAGCCTAAAAAGACCCACTAACTAGCTTTAACGTGACCCATTAGTTCTTCAACGTCCACTAGGTGATGCAGTAAATGAGGTTCGTCCTTGAGCGCCACCAGGCCGGTAGCCAATCTGAATGCTGCTGTGTTGACATATTGCATTCCCGCTTAACTGGGGAGTAATGCGCTAAATGATTCTGGCTCTCATAAATACTACTTGCGCTAAGACAAAATATTCAAGTTTTGTAAAAAATAATTCACGAGAAAGATAGGGAGTAATGTTCTTAGTGGAACCGCAAAAACCATAGATTTTTAGCTCAAATAGTTTTCATATTACACATGAAAAAACATTATGTCGCCAGGCAGATTTGCATGGTCAGTGTACGAGTGAGAGGGAAATATGAAATGAGTGGGTGTAGCGACCTGGCAACGCAAAGCACGATGACGCATCTCATTCGCTGCAACGTAGAATTCTTCCCATTTGAAAAATATTATACTTTTGTGTTTTTGTTTTGACTTAGCCGCTAGGTTGAGTCCCAGAAGGGTTCACTGAATAATGCTTACGTTATTACTTCAATTCTATCAAGGTAAAAACCAAATACATTTTATTACTCGGTATAAGGCTCGCTTTTTTTTGCTTTCTCTATACGCACTATGTACATAGTGTATAGAGAAGGTATTGCACTCCACCCAAAAATTCGATACCGAGGTTTCACCGGAAATATATGTTTTAGGATTCCCTTTATCTAAAAAAAAGATTTTCACAAAAAGTCCGTGTGTGTGTGTGTCCATGTGTCCGTGTGTCTGTGAACACGATAACTCAAAAACGAAAAGTCGGTAAAATATCAAACTTGGTATTTAAATTTAGCATCTTCCAGGGATGCGATACGAAGATTTTGAGAAAAGTACCCCCACCCCAAACTACCCTTTACATGGAACTTTTTTCAAAAATTTCAATTTTCTCAAAAATGGCTCTAACGATTTTGATTAAAATTTAGTATATGAAAGATATTTACTTCACAAATAAAATGCATATCTTGAATTTTCTGGGAATAGCCTCTGAAGAGTAGTTTATTCTGGATGAATTTTACTGAATTTTGAATAACTGCTAAACCGTAAGAGATGGACAAAAACTTACTATATAAAAATGTAGAACACGTTAAAACATACAATTTATGTTATATGCATTTTTTCGTGGAGTTCGTCGTTTTTGAGACATTCCTTATTTTTGGTTTCTGCTATGAAAAACTTATACTTTTATCATACAGGAATTTGTCAACTGCGGTCCATACAAACAAAGGAACTTCAGTGACATGGCAACCAGCTTTTGATTATCACTTTAACCTACTGTACTCCCTTATTTCGTTTCTACTTCCAAGACTGCAAGTAATAAGACTGTTTCTGCTACTTGTTTACTGTTTAGCATGAAGTAAATAGAAGTATAAGCTTTTAAGAATAATTTATTGGAGAGATGTACAGAAAGTCATGTGAATGGTACACATCAGATTTTTTCCATCTAGGGTCAATTGTATAGCTTGTCTCCAGTTCCCGATCATGAAGAGGTCCTGACATTTGCTTCCCAAGTCACTCTGCATCTACCCTTCGGGTTTTACATCACATATTTTCTTCGGGAAACGGTGTTCTTCTATCCTTATCATTCTTTAACTGGTGTAACCTTAGATTTTCTCTGCTTTTGATATTTATAATACTTTTCTCATGTAGAGGGTTTTGAATGTTTGTAGAATTTCTATTTTCTTATCTGGCCATGTCCAGATTTCACATCTTGAGATTAGTATTCAGATGTAGATATTTGTTAATATTTTCAATGTTGTTCTTTTGGATATATTCTTTTTCCCTATTAATCCTGTGTTAATGCTGCAGTCTACCACACAAAAAGTGTAGATCTTGTTTTAGCCCGCATTTTATGTCTGATATATCTGACATGAAGATTTAGCCATTTTGGAGATATTCCTTCTTTTGATATCAATCTTTCAATCCTTATAATTTTTTTTAAAATGGTTGGTCTCTGTTCCTGGTCAAGGGGAAAATAACCGAAATTTCCGTTCAATAATATAGAGACCAGCTCTTAAAATATTTGTGCATCGCTTTAGCCTATTTTTTCCTTATTTATTTTGTATCTGCAAGGGAATATTTAATAAAACCATTCTATTAATGTTTATCTCGGTTGCAAAATACGCTTCTGTAAGAATAGTTTAATGCAGAATACATAAAAAACCCATGTAATGCAACCTGTCATAATTTTTTATCCGATGTTAAAACACGGGTCTGCTTTTGTGTGCGTGTGTGTTGACAGAGACAGAAAGAGAGAGAGAGAGAGAGGAAGGGGGAGAGAATGAGTATGAGAGAAGTAGAACTTAAAGATCCTAAGTCACACAAACAGTAAATTTAGAGCTTAAGCTTTTAAAATGTAAAGTAATTATTTTTAGGCGATCCTTCCCATCCCAAATATTCTCTTTATGGAGTATTTTCTCTTAATTTTTATTTTCCTGGAAATGGCTCTGACTTTTTGAATAAAATATATGTGAGAGATAATGATATGACAAACACAATGTGAACCCTAATACTTTATAAATAGCCTGCGTGTCTTACTGAACTTGTATACCTGGAAAGCCATTAGAGAGAAGCAATTATTTTTCTCGAGAAAAAACCTAGCCATATTCGGAATATAAAACTTGCATCAACATATTTCTAGAATTAGCTATTTCCAAAACAGTTACCACTGTTGCTCTGATTTTCCATATTTTGAGCAGTACACTTAGAAATTTGATTGGAGTATTTTTCTTCTCTTTAACTACAGGTCCCGTGTAAAAAGTATTGTTTCAGCCTTCTGTTATCTCCATATATAGATACACACCATTAAATGTGATACCATTTCTGAGAGTATTGTAACAAATATATTTAATTGTTGAATATTGGTTACAGATAAAATGTTTAATTTAGCGCTGCAAACAATTCACTCGAAGCTTCGACACTTGACTGCTTTTTCCTCCCTTCACAGATTTCACGACACTGCTCGCTAGCACTCAAGTCAAAGTTTAACTCACGACACATAACTCACTACACACACTCACAATTCTTCCTCGTTTTATAGCTAGAAAATGACGTCACAGAATTTTCTGAAAGCTTGTGGAAACCGAATTGAGACGTGTGGCGTTCCAAAGCCTCCGGAACCCTTCCTGAATAGTCCAACTGTGCCAACTCACAAACCAAGGAGAATTTGAGAACGGCAGCACACGGATGGCACAGTCACAGTATTCATCAGGATTAACAGGAAGTAGAAATGTGTCTAATAAATACATACCAAGTTTCTCATTAATTGAACTTCACGCAGTCCCTACTTGTAGTACACATATATAAAGCAATTTTTTTTGTTTAGTTTGCATGAATTTCGACACATTTTTAACAGAAAACAAAAGTAAACAATAAAATAATGGATGCATTCGCGAAATACAATGTAAAATACTGCCGTTTGCACAACACACGTTCATATTTTGTCACTAATAAGCGTATGTGGGGAAAAGAAGGAATCACTTAAGATGTTGTATGGGTTTTTCATCAGTTCCACAATATAATCATTTTAAAAAATGTAATGTGTTACGTTCACATGACTTTCTCTAATCATTCTGCAACAATCATGTTTACAAAACTTTATTCTTATATTTATTTCTTCCTAATGGTTTGGTTTCACATTTTCTTATAGGTTTAAAGGAATTGAGATACTACATTAGACTAAAGCGATAGTGAAATTTTTAAGAGTTGGTCGCTATGTGATGCCTAAACTTCGTTTTTTTTATATATATGACTAGGAATTTTCTAATAGGTTTAAAAGAGTTGAGATATTACATTAAACTAAAGCGATAGTCAAATCTTTTAAGAGCAGGTCGCTATGTAATGCCTAAACCTCGTTTTATATACATTACCAGAAATTAAAAAAAAAGAAGATTATTAGGAAACTTAAATGAAAAACAAGGAATATCACGTACATGAATGATTGTACAAAGAAAGTATGTGACATAAATTCTCATATCTTTCTCTAGCACGTATGCACATACAAAGTAAATAGAACATAATCCACCCAAAATTCGATGTCAAGATTTCACCGAATTTGAGATCTCCAAGTCCGAAAAAGCATTTTTAGAAAAAGGTCCGCGTATGTGTATGTCTGTGGACAATAAAGCTCAAAATCGAAAAGACCGTTAAAAACCAAAATTGGTATTTGCGTTCAGTATTTTCTAAGGATTTGGAACGAAGATTTACAAAAAATCCAGCCACCACAAACTACCTTAAACATAGAAAAGTTTTTGAAAATTTTGTTTTTCTCAAAAATAGCTTTAGGGATTTTGATCAAATGCTGTATATTAAAGATTTTCATATCAGAAATAAAATTTATATTTTGAATTTTCTGGGAATACTCCAAATACTTAACTTGTCTCAAACCTCAATTTTTCACACAGCGATCAGCGTTTAAAATATTTGATCATCGCTTTAGCATAACGTATTCCCTTATTTCCCTTTTACTTACAATGATGTGAGTAATACGACCAATTCTGTTAATGTTTATTTGTGTTAATATGATGTAGATAGAGAATAACCTTTTGTAAGAATATTTTGTATTTAGAACAGCTAGAGAAGGTTAATAGAATGGAACACAAGAGGTTTTCTGTATTAAGAAACTACAGTTTACCGTTATACCCAAAAAATTCAAGGCACACATTTTATTTATCATGCAAATATCCTTAATATATGGATTTTTAATTTGGTAAAAATCGTTAAGAGCAATTTACAGACAGTTGAAATTTTAAAATATCTTCCATATATAACGTAAGTTTGATTGAGGTTATTTTCCTAAAAAGTCCTTAGTCGACTTTTTGGTCTTATGCTGTTTTCAGACACACATACACAAACACACACATATATTTTTTCTTAAAAATCTTATGTATTCCATTCACATGACTTTCTCTACATCTCTGCAACAAATTATTGTTAAAAAGCTTATTCTTCTATTTACTTCATGATAATCGAGAAAAAAATTAGCAGAAATAGTCTTATTACTTGCTTTCTTGTAACTAGAAACGAAATATGGGAGTATCATAGGTTAAAGTGAAGTCAAAAGCTGGTTACTAGGTGACTGAAGCTCCTTTGTTTGTATGGACACGAGTTGACAAATTCCTGTATGAGAAAAGTACAAGTTTTTTACACCTGAAACCAAAAACAAGGAATATCTCAAAAACGATCAACTCCTCGAAAAAAATGTATATAACATAAATTGTGTCTTTTAATGTGGCTTACATTTTTTGTGTGGTAAGTTTTTGTCCATTGCTTACGGTTTAGAAGACACGCACCTACACACACATTTTTCTTAAAATGTTTTTTTTTGGGGGATTCAGGGGGACCTAAAACATGTATTTCGGGTGAAATCTCGATAACGAATTTTTGGGTGGATTACAATACCTTCTCTATACACTATATATAGTACGTGTAGAGAAAGTAAAAATGCTCAGTGAAATCTTCGTGTCGTGGAATTCCATGCCTTTTCTGCTTGTTACATACAATGCAGGTACCAGGTAGAGAAAGTAGGAAGAAAATTTGTTATATAAAGGGTATACTGTATATTTTTTACTTTTTTACTCTTACATAAATTGTGTGTGTGATCTACATTTGTGTGTAGTAAGTTTTTATCTATCTCTCATGTTTTACCAGTTGCGCTAAATTCAGCAGAATTCATTAAGAACAATCTTCAGAGGCTATTCCCAGAAAATTCAAGATATACATTCTATTTATAATAAATATCTTTAATATACGGTATTTTAATCAAATTAGAGCCATTTTTATAAAATCAAAATTTTCGAATTTGTCCATGTAAAGGGTAGTTTGGGGTGAGGGGATTTTTCTCAAAATCGTCATGTAGCATCCCTGGAAGATACTAAACTTAAATACAAATTTTGATTTTTTACCGTGTTTTCGTTTTTGAGTTATCGTGTTCATATACACACGGGCACAGCTCAGACCTTTTTCTAAACATCTGGTATGTTCCATTCACATGACTTTCTCTACACCTCTGTAACTAATTATTGTTGAAAAGCTGATGATTCTATCTACTTCAAGGTAATCGAGATAAAATTGGCAGAAATTCTTTCTTATGAGTAGAAAGGAAATAAGGGAATATATTAAGCTAAAACGATAGTCAAAATTTTTTAAAAGCTGGTTGCCATGTGAATGAAATCCATTTCTTTGCCTTGCCAGGAGTTGAAAAATTCTCGTATATGAAAAGTTAAGTATTTTAAAACTGAAACTAATAACTATGAATAATTCAAAAATGGTCATGTGTACGAAAAAAATGTATATGGTATAAATTGTGTGTTTTAACGATATTTACATTTTTTGTGTAGTACGTTTTGGTCTATATCTTACGGTTTACTAGTTACGCAAAATGCATCCAGAATAAAGTGATCTTCAGAGATTATTCCCAGAAAATTCAAGATATACGTTTTATTTGTTCTATAAATGTCTTTAATATACGAAATTTTAATCAAAATCGTTTGAGCCTTTTTTGTAAAAATTAAAGTTTTTGAAAATGTTTCCATGCAAAGGATAGTTTGGGAGAATTTCCCTCAAAATCTTCGTGTCATATCCTTGGGACTTAGTAAACCTTTATACCGATCTTGTTCTAAAAATACTTTGCTAAAACGCCTATTTTGGGTGAAATCTCGGTATCGAATTTTTGGGTGGAATGCTATAGCTTCTCTATACACTGTGTACATAGTACGTTTAGAGAAAGTCAAAATGATTTTATTGGACTCGGGGGCCTCCGTATCGGATTTTAGGTGCAATATAATACCTTCACTATGAACGTAGTACGTGCAGAGAAAGTAAAAACAATATTTGAATTGTGTTAAATGTTATCACCGTAATTCAAGTAACATTTCATTTTGTCTGGGTTTAATGGTTAGAAATTTCTGTCTCTCATAGATTTTGAGCGGGTTAACTCCATAGAAGTACTTAAAATGAATGATATTGTGGAGAGAAAGTTGTGTAATTATTACACTTAAATTATTGGCAAAATTGATATTATATAAAATCTAACACTGACAGTATGCGTTTAATTAGCAAGTATATGAATTAAGTGCAGTATTGATACATAACGGATTTTGGCTATTACTGTATCTTCGAGGCACGCAGGTTTTAATAGCGAATTCTGAACAGTAATCAGCAAGCAACAAACAAAGCAGGTGAAGGAAGACGAGATAGAAACCCGGAAAGCAAACTGAAAACTGTCAACAGTAGATAAGTCCGCACAGAAGATATTCTCGGAGGAAATAACGCTTTAGAATTTTGGTGACATGTTTCACTAGAAGAAGCCGATAGTGTCCATTCCCTCAATAGCAGAGGTATGCTTTGTCCAGGCTTCAGACTCTTTCCAATAGCTAGCGTACACAATTCCATTTTAGCGCCTGTCCGATTACGCGTGACATCAAATAGGCATGCAGTTGTGCCGTCCAACCAAAAGTAACGATTTGGTTGTCCGTTTGAACAGGGGTAAAATCCTGTAACGTACATGCTTTTCTGTTTGAAGCGACATAGATAGCACCTATATCTCGTCGACCCATAAACACAGTTACAAACTGTGTGTTCACTGAAAAATGCTGTGGGTCTTGAAAATGGAAACAAAAGGCTATCAAACAGGAACAGACCCTGTTAAAGGTTAAATTGTTTTAACAATATTAATAAAATACAAACCAACAGGTTTCCTTGGTTATTTAACAGTTAATAACTTTACTTTGAAAGGCTTTAACGGTACTATTTACTAATGGTCAGCTTATGATAGGAAAATCTGTCGCAATTATGCATGATATTGTAAGAAAACTTTGTTCTATTTCTTCAACAAACTGATTACAAATTAAAACCTGTTCACAAATAATTTTTTTCAATCTTTCTGCAACATCTTCCTTCCGACGCTAGCTGCGCTGATGCAAGCTCCGAAATTCCTGTCAAAAATTTACTCAAGTGTTGCGTACTTTGCCTTTTCAATAACTCTGAACTCTGGGCAGGGCTCGCTCCACTTTTTATACCTGTCGGTCACATGGCAGGAAACTTCCAGAAGTGCAGGCCGCCGCAGGTGTGACACACTCATTCAGGATAACAATCGCAGCAAAAACGCTTGTCGAAGACATAACTGTCCATTAATGCAGGTGAGAACAATAAACTATGACTTAATAAGCAAGCCGTTCACTCACGTTCGGCAATTACAGCCGGAGGGTATACTTACAATATTGAAAATAGTTCAAGTTCCGCAACGTCATGGAGGCGTATTGAGTCACCTTAACAATGGTTTGGAGATCAAAGGAATTTGTAGTTTGCGAGTTCACTACTATGCACACATGGTGACGACAATCAATTAATCGCCCATAGATAGCACCATAAGACGAAATCACAAAATACTGTCGGAAGTAGCCAGAACTGTTTCTTTCAAGGTGTGTGGTTCCTTTACGTACAAATAAATATTTAACAGGACTAACGGCTTTACTTCTTTTGCGAAGGAAACCATGTTAAGGATTTTATTGAATTCAGTTCCTACCTGTTTATAATGGTAAGATTATAATATATTTTTATTTTCCAAGAGCATATTTTATCATACAGCTTACAGCTGTATATTGATTCTATAACTGATATTATACTAACATGATATTCATAGCCAATGCCATATTTACGTGTGTAATAATATGCAAGAATTGTCACCGAACTTTTAATTCATGTGATTATGATACTTAAAAACAATTTTACACTCACCATACTGTGCTAGATGTATCTTTCTAAATATCATCAATTAAAGTTATTAACATCGTGCTAAATGATTCCTCCAATTTAATAATTTGAGAAAAGAAAAAAACCTAAGGGTAAAACTTATGCAAAGGAAAACTTAAGCTGTTTGTTAACGACACTGCCGAATGCAGAATATTAACATTCGGAGTATTGAATTTTTGTCCTGCGAGAGTTCTTTTTTACATGTCAGTAACTCTATTGACATGGGACTATCGCTTTTAAGCACACTTAAACAATCGATCTGAATCAGTTTTGAACCCACGACCTTGGGATCAGCAAGCCAGCACCTAACCAATTGAGCCACCCAGACCTACTTGCACCTACAACGGAGGGTAAACCTTGCGCACTATATTGTCGCTATTAGCCTCAGGAGAAAATGTTACAGGCCACAGGCAGACAGGTGACAAAGAAGCGCGTAGGTCTTTAAAATGTCCAAGCTCGACGATCCACCTCCACTACGGAAACTGCCTAGAGAGGATGTCAAGCAAGAAGCCCCGCAGGGTCAACGGGAAGTAGGTTTTCCTTTGTGCAAGCATCCGTGCCACACGCCACACTAAACCTATAAACACACCTAAAGATGACAAAGAAGCGGCATTAAAGACAGATGAGGGAAATTGAAAAACTATTGAAGCATTTGCCTAATGACAGACAGAAGAAAGTGATGATATACATTACACATGCAAATTAAATAAAATCAACTCATGAAAGGATTTTATAGGCTCATAATAATTATAACCGACACTTGCTAGGAATTAAATCAGCTATTGCATGCATGTGGTTTCCGTTGGACGACTTTACTGTGAATAATTCGAGAAAATTCAACCCATCCAGCGAGCTTAAAACACTCCTCTTTTCTCTTGGTCAAAAACGAATGACGGTCAGATGTTCTCGTCGTATTTAACGGTACTACAGCTGCACCAGCAACCCGCATCTCAAATGTCAGCCTTTGTCTCGCCCAACTACATCTCCTGCACTCTTCACTGTGTCTTCCGCAGATATTCTGCATGTTGTGCATTACAGCGGAAATAAAACCTCTCTTAGCACATGCCAGCTACTCTAGCAAGCACGCTCGCAAGATTTCCACAAACGTATATTTACCAAAAAATCTGATGTGGTCCATTCACTTGACTTTCTCTATATCACTGCAACAAATTATTCTATTTACTTCACCTAATGGAGCAAAAATTAGTAGAAATAGTCTTATTACTTGCTTCCTTATTAGTAGAAGAGAAATAAGGGGGAACCAAAGGTTAAAGTAATAGTCAAAAGCTGGTTGCTCTGCGACTGAAGTTTCTTTGTTTGTATGGACACGAGTTCACAAAGTCCTGTATGAGAAAAGTATAAGTTTTTATAGCTGAAACCAAAAACAAGGAATACATAAAAAATAATCAACTCCAAGAAAAAAATGTATATAACATAAATTGTGTGTTTTAGGGTGCTCTACATTTGCTGTGTGGTAACTTTTTGTCCATCTCTTACGGTCTAGCAGTTATCAAAATTCCGTAAAATTGACCCAGAATAAAGTTTTCAGAGGCTATTCCCAGAAAATTCAAAATATACATTGTATGTGTCAGATAAATATCTTTAATATACGACATTTTAATCAAAATCGTTAGCCATTTTTAGAAGATGAAAATTTTCGAAAAGAGTTCCATGTAAAGGGTAGTTGGAGGTGGCGGGATTTTTCTCAAAATCTTCGTGTCGCATCCCTGGAAGATACTAAACTTAAATACCAAGTTTGGTATTTTACCGACTTTTCGTTTTTGAGTTATCGTGTTCAAAGCCACACGGACACACTGACACACGAACACACGGACACACGGACACACACTTTCTGAAAATACCTTTTTTTGGATACAGGGGACCCTAAAACATATATTTCCGGTGAAATTTCGGTATCGAGAGTGCAATACCTTCTCTATACACTAGGTACTCTATACTCTATACACTAGGTACATAGCACGTATAGAGAAAGTAAAAAGAGTGTGTATGGTTTCAGAGAAGTCTCAACAGGCTTTATCCTTCCCCTTCATCTATGTTTATGGTGTTACAATGGTGTCACTATGCGAGTAAAACATATTTGCTTTCTCTGATACGTATTTTCTTTAGGAAAAAAAAACATGGAGCGTTATTTATGGACGCTCTTTAACTGCTGTGGTTCTCAGCGTCCCATTCTATACTGAGCGTGAAAGACCGCTTAATTTTGTTTAGAGGCCTCTCTATTAGGCTTGAGGTTCTTTTACGTGCCATAAATCTACGACACGGGACCAACGGCTTTAATTCCCTTCAGAAGGAAGCTATGCTAAGGATTTTTACGCCCGAAAAAATCCATCGTCCTCTGCCGGGTTTGAACCCGCGACTTTGGGTATATGAAGTTAGCATGGTAGCCATTATTCACAGAGGGCGACCTATATTGATTAGGGGAAGTTGTATTCTTAAGATATCCAGATTTCATCGGAAGTATACATATTTCATCGGATCTATATGTGTGTCTGTGTGTATCTATGAATAGCACGACCTAAAACGAAGCTTGATATTTAAGTTCTGCATCTTACAAGATTGCAATAAAAATATTTTAAAAATCCCTCTGCATTAAACTATTGGTTTTCTTCAAACGAGTCCAAGTATTTTGATTAAAATGTCACAATTTAAGGTATTTTCAACTGAAGTGTATATCTTGAATTTTCGGGACGCAGTCTCTGACGTTCTTTTCACCATGACTTTTGGGTAACTGATGAATCTTGCTTTATAAAAATGTACGAAACACACAATTTATATATAATCCTTTTTTTCTATACTTTTTCCCCCATTTCCGAGATATTCCTTGTTTTTGGTTTAAATTTTCCAGTATTTAAACGTCTCAATTGGGAAGGCTTCAATTTTTTATTGATTTACCTATTTGCCTTTCTTCTTATAGCTATGCAATAAACACTGAATTTAAACATCAAATATCATCACATGGTGACCAGCTCTGAAAAGATTTGTCAATCGCTATAGCCTAGTGCATTCCTTTATTCCCCTTGTACCCTAAAGAAAATAACTAGTAAGACCATTTCTATAATATTTATCTCGATCAACATGAAGTATAAAGAAGAATACACTTTTGTAGGCATAGTTTGTTGCAAGGTACATAGAAAAAATGTTGCGAAGGAATAAATCTAGTTTTTACTTTCTCTATACGTGCTATGTACATAGTATATAGAGAAGGTATTGTAATCCACTCAAAAATTCGATATAGAGATCTGACCGGAAACACATATTTTAGGTCCCCCTGAATCCAAAAAAAAAAAAAAGCATTTTTGGAAAGAAGTTCGTGTCCGTGAGTGTCCGTGAGTGTGTGTATGTCTGTGGACAGCATAGCTCAAAAACGAAAAGACTGTTAAATACGAAACTTGATATTTGAGTTTGGTATCTTCCAAGAATGCGACAAGAAGATTTTCAAAAAATCCCCCCACCTCCAACTACCCTTTACATGGAACTTCTTTGAAATTTTGATTTTCTCAAAAATGCATCTAACGATTTTGATTAAAATATCGTATATTAAAAATTTACCTGACAAATAAAATGTATATCTTGAATTTTCTGGAAATAGCCTCTGAAGACAACTTTATTCTGGAAGAATTTTACGGAATATTGCATATATATTAAACCGTAAGAGAGGGACAAAAACGTAACTTACAAAAATGTAGAGCACATTAAAACACACTATTTATGCTATACACACTTTTTTCGTGGAGTTGATTCGTTTTTTAGATATTCTTTTATTTTTGGTTACAGGTTTGGAAAACTTTTCATATATGGAATCTACTTTTCTCATACAGGAATTTGTCAACTGCTGTCCATACAAACAAAGGAACGTCAGTCACATAGCAACCAGCTTTTGAATATCACTTTAACCTATGGTACTCCCTTATTCCGCTTCTACTTATAAGGAAACAAGTAATAAGACTATTTCAGCTAATTTTTTCTCGATTAGTATGAAGTAAATGGAAGAATGAGTCTTTTAACAGTTTTTGTTGCAGAGAGGTAGAGAAAATCATGTAAATGGAACACATCAGACTTTTTCAACGGTAAGGGTTTGGATGTGCTTCCCGTTTATGGTGTCCTGATGTCTACACTAACTTACTGGCGTATTCCAATTTTCATCTTTGGATGCGCATGATCTAATATTAAATCCTCTAATTTTTGTTATTAATGTAGAAGTGGTAGAAGTTAATAATTCAAGTTTACCATTTAAACAGAAAGATTTTAAAAATCCTTCTACCCAAATCTATTGATTTTCTCAAAAATGCGTTAAACATTTGCAGTAGAATGTCATAGGTTTAGTGTCATTTGTGTCATTTCAAGACAAATGAGATGAATATCTTAAATGTTCTGGACATAGTCTCTGGCGTCCTCTAAACTCCGAAAGATTTTTGCATAATTGGTAAATCTTACCACACAAAAATATAGATATCGCTAAAACGAACTATTTATGCCAAACACTCCTTTTTAAGTGGAGTTAAACCTTTCCTAAGTATTCCTTGTCAGTGGTTTAAACTTTCCAATATTGAAATTTTTCTCAAGTGTGCAGTCCTCATTCGTTTTATTTATTTATTTTTACTTCTGGATAGACAAAGGATAACCAAATTTAAACGTCATCAAAAGGCGCTGATTTGACTCTTTTTAGCCTAATGTAGTCCCTTATTCCTTTTGTGCCTACAGCAAAATAACTACTAAAACCATCTCAATATTTATTTCAATCAGCATGAAAAGAATAAAGAATAAACTTTTTTAAGGATAGTTTGTTTCAGAAAAAGTAGAGGAAATCTGTGAACGAAAGATATCAGATTTCTTCAGTAGTAGTAATTTGGGTCCATTTCCCGTTTAGGTTTTCATGGTGGCAATATATTAAGTGCTGGTAACCTTATCTACTTGCCTTTCCATCTCATGCATGGCATGATCTATGTTATATCCTCTATCTGTAGATGTTTGTAATTACAGACAAGATAAAAGCTAATACTTGAATTTTACGTGAGTTTTAACTTTCTTCCTATTTTTTAATACTTACGATTTAATTATTACAGCAGATGAGTAAAAGCTGCCTTTTTAAAAAGATCGCCAGTTTTCCACCAAGTTGGTGGACTTGCTATATGAACCACCATATTAAACAGCTATTATTAACTGTTTGTTGTTATCTAAGTAGTATCAATATTATTAATTACCATAGAAATATAATATCCAATTTACAAGCATATAGTTTGCCGCCGGTCTCGGTGGCCGCGCTCGCTAAAGTGCCTCGCTTTGGTGCTTCGTGGCGCACGGGATCGTGAAGTCCCGCCTTGGGCGTGGGTGTTTCTGTGTTTTTGTATGTGACTGTGTATGTAGTTGTAAAAGGCATACGTTAAAAATCTGATGTGATCCATTCACATGACTTTCTCTACATCTCTGCGACAAATTATTGTTAGAAAGCTTATGCTTCTATTCACTTCATGCTAATCGAGAAAATATTAGCAGAAATAGTTTTATTACTTGCTTCCTTGAAACTAGAAGCGAAATAAGGGAGTACCATAGGTTAAAGTGATAGTCAAAAGCTGGTTGCTATGTGACTGAAGTTCCTTTGTTTGTATGGACAGGAGTTGATAAAATCATGCATGAAAAAAAGTGTTTTTCACAGCTGAAAGCAAACATAAGGAATATCTAAGAAACGATCAACTCCACGAAAAAAATGTATATAGCATAAATTGTGTGATTTAAAGTGCTCTACATTTTTTGTACAGTAAGCTTTATCTATCTCTTACGGTTTAGCAGTTATGCAAAATTACGTAAATTTCATTCAGAATAAAGTAAGCTTCAGAGTCTATTACCAGAAAATTAAAGGTATGCATTTTATTTGTAATAAATAATTTTATTTGTTATATCTTTAATATACGATATTTTAATCAAAATTGTTAGAGCCATTTTTAAAAAAATCAACATTTTCGAAAAGGTTCCATGTAAAGGGTAGTTTGGGGTAGAGGTATTTTTCTCAAAATCTTCGTGTCACATCCCTGGAAGATACCAAACTTAAATACCAAGTTTGGTATTTTACCGACTTTTCCTTTTTGAGTTATCGTGCTCACAGGCACACGGACACACACACGGACTTTTTTTTTTTTTTTTTTTTCTGAAAATGCTCTTTTTTTTTGATACAGGGGACCCTAAAACATATATTTCCGGTGAAATCTCGGTATCCAATTTTTGGGTGGAGTGCAATACCTTCTATACACACTATGTACATAATACGTATAGAGAAAGTAAAAATTAATAGGTCAACTAAGGAAATGTAGGAAACTGGAAAAAACAGAGGAAAAGGGGATACAGCGCCGGGCTTCTGACAAGCTGTATTTTTTTTTAAAAAAAAAAAAAAGTGCATCACTGAAAAATGTCGTGCTCCAACTTGTAACGTAACACATTTTAGTACAATTCTTGACAGTTGGACATTGCACAACTGCTACAGCTCGAACTCTTGCCGAAATAGTTATTGCTTATTATAACAGAAAACAGCTCCCATTCTTATTATCACACTTAAAGCAAACATACCTTTTTGACAAGTTCTATGTTCAGGGCTTCCTGGCCTAAACGAACCTATAGAATGCTTTTTAATCTTATATAATCTAATATTATCATAGGAAATGTTAAAAATACGTACTAACTTTATCTATACTCAAATTTATAGCAACTTCTCAGGATATTTTCATTCAAACTCGAGGTTTCAAGCTGATTTTAAATGACACCATCCAGAATAAACTTTGCATTATAAATTGTAACTGGAATTTGTATCCGATAATAAGAATGTGAAATGAGACGAAGAGAAAAGGGGCGCTAAGTTGCCACGGATTTGGCCACAAATAATATTACGCGCGAAGTTTCCATGGGCGGAAGTATTGTCAAAGTAAAAATAATCCAGTTTCAGTATATTTATATATGATATAAATTAACAGAAACGAAAGTGTGATTTAAAATATATGTAAGCAGTGTTAATGCCCCAGAGCATCATGGAATATGTAGGACAGGCATTTTATCCCTAACGTCACTTTGGTCGGGTGAGGACGCTATCCTTACAGGGGTGATGCGATATAATCGCGTCGGCACAGTTAATAATTTGTGTCGTTAAGTTATCGGAACCCATCAGCTCTAAAATATATCATTAAAGTAAATAAATGCATGGAGCTATTACTACTAAAATACGTGTTCTTATTTAAAATATAGTAAGTTCATAATTCTCGACGCTCTGAGATAGAAATACAAAGAAGAAAGCGATCCATGTTTCGCTACTGAGTCGAGACCGAGACATATTTTGATACTAAATGGTATATCAAATCATGTAAATAAACTGTAGCAAACGGAATTTCTAAAAGTAATGTTGGGTAGTAACAGTGTATTACTATCGCGGATAAAAATAGTAAATAATTACGGGATTCCGAAACGTTATAAAAACCCTATTTTTACAAATCAAAGAGCATATACTACAGGTTCAATATCCAAAACTAAATTTTCTCAACTGCTTTTGGTTCCATCCACAATTTGGCTCCAAAATAAAATTACATGCTGAAGCACAGAGCCGATTGGATAACGGATTTCCTTGCGTTAAACGAAAACTGGTACGTGGTGTACAGTAAATAATACAGTAGAAGGAAAATATATTTTCCTAAAGAACAATAAAGGCAGAGAGCTATAGAAATGATAAATCTCATTGCGCTACAGCCCGCATGGGGACTGGGTCTACACGACTGCCGGTATCAAGCCTATTTAAGTGGGATCCAGCCGATACCGAGAGCTTCAGGACCGCTGCCTATCGAGGCTCCACACTTTCCTTTCGATTCGGATTTTATCCTCATGGGTGGGATCGAACCCGGCGCATTTCATGACCGGGAACAGGGTACCACGTTCTAGCCAACTGTGCCACTACGTAGAACAATATTGAGCGATTGGAATAATTGTTTTTTGACACAAGCCGTGTGTAGGTCAGGAGTTGGATAGGTAGAGTTAGACTGAACAATTCATTGTCATAGCCGGGATTTGAAACACGGATCTCACGATTCTCTAGCCGGTTGCTCTTCCACTGAGCAACGATCTAGAGATCTGGAGATCCGTGGTTCAAATCCCGGCTATGGCATTGAATTTTTCAGTCTGACTCTACCTATCCGGTATATAGAATGAATTACACCATTTTATATCACATGATCGACGTTAAATATTAGTTTGGATTTCTGCATTTGACTGTTGCTAACACGCATACGCTGATTATAAGTTTAATTCTGGAAATCTTTAAAGATAGCATAATTAGTAGAGGATTATGGTAATTAAGATCCTTGAGATTTAAGTGTATGCGATTTTCATATATGGCGTAACTAAAACAAATGTATATACAAAAAAAAAAAAGAAAGAAAAGGAAAGAAATAGGAAAGAACAATTTAGAATGGAAGAACTGAGAGAAAACATTAAGGGAGAAATTCACGAACTTCAGACATTTAACACTCAACTCTATTGTGAATAAAGTGCTGGAAATGTGTGGCTAAAAAAGGATAATATTTCCAAAATCTCTATAATATGTGTAATTGTAATTGTAAGCATAAGAATGTGAGGTAGTTGCGGGAATACTACAATTGTTTCTGCGGCAGTCCAAGCTTTAACAACCGGCGAACAAGCAGCCGTGCGTTGGGCACAGTGTAAAAAGAAGGCCCTGTATTTTTGCGTTAAGGAATTCCTTTGAGATACTTTTAGTGCATCAAATAACGTTTTTATACTCATATGCTGAAATATGTTCATTTAGTGTTAAAAACCTGTATTGAAATGAAATCATTTTCATACAGATTTTCATTTCGATATAGAGTTTCACACTTGTGTGCTGCCGTACTAATGGCTGTTCACTTCCGGCTAATCTACATAAAATTACAGAAACTTCTTACGGGTACAAAAACCTCCAAGAATATTTAATTATATATGAGAATTATAAGAATATATAATTACTTCTCGAATATAAACTCATAATATTACGTAAGCAAAGCAAAGTAGGTCATGCCATTGGAATCACGGAGACAAGGAAATCAATATATGCACGCTAGCTCTATTTCCAACCAAAATATTTATTTTTGCGAGAATAGTTATATTTACATACCCTTATCAGTAGATATATATTGTCAGGTGCTTCATCAATGAAGGTTTTAACTTCATAAGTCGAAAATATTTTCGCTTTTTCCCATTGTACCCTACCGAGTTCTGTTTTAACAGGGAGTACAACTTTTTATATTGGGATATATCAATTCCATGTTTCACATTTAGAGTAGTTTTCAATACTGAATAATTTGTCCACAATGTTGGGGATTTCATTCTTTTTTAAATTTCTTGATAGTAAACTATGAGGACTCCGAGAATGAAGTTACATTTTTTGTTATTTTCCATGCTATGAATTTATCACATAGCTTTTCGTAGATCTTTTCTGATTTCTGTGGAAAATGCAACATTTTTGTTGTTGCACCACATTAAAGAGCCAAGTATGAAGATGTTTTTACTCCGTGTTTGGGAGCCAAGTATGAAGATGTTTTTTTAGCGCTGCGTTTATTGTAGCCAAGTATGTAGCAGTTTAGCCCCGTGCTCAGATGTACGATGACGTTAGCGGTGCTTCAAGATTCACTCCACTATCAGATGAGTAGATCTACGTACCTTTTGTTGTGAAAATCTACTACCGTTGAGGTGTCTCAGCTAAACTCAGCTTGACTCTCTCGGGGTGGTAGCGAATGAGGGTAGTTTGGGGAGTAATCTTCTAAAGTAATGTAAACACACGTTACTTTTACTTCAATATATTGTCAACTAGAAGATTAGAGGCAAGCACTTTGCTGTACAATCTGCTAAATCAAATAATAACCAAATAATCACCAGAGACTTCCTTCATTGATGACGGACACGTATTTTACTTAATAACCTTGTTTCTTTAACTTAGCTGTATTTAACTAAGTCTAGATGTGCTTAACTGACTTTTAACTATTCATCACTTAGAGCGCAGATAATTAACTAAGTGTTGCTGAGTGTTGCGAGATTTAACTTGAATGCCGATATGTAACTGAGAATCAGCAGCGAGGTTTAAATTTAATGCCCCGATGTAACTGAAACACAATCGGTCGGTGTAACTAAACGACAACCCCGATGTGATCTAATCTTCTACTTATATAGCAAAATTACTGACATGGCGGCTTCTTTCCGATTGGTTAGAAAGACTGCGTTATTACCTTCCCAGGATGCATCATAACGCCCACGTGACAAGTGTTACACAATGGGAAAAAAACTCATCTCTAAACTAAAAGGGTGTTTACCATTACTTGGTTCTCTATTGCACTCAACGCCACTCGTAGGTGCCCTAACAATAGAGTATATCCTAACAAAGAACGTTTCTCTTTCCACTTTTCAAGTTTGGAGTAAACAGCTTCGAACTGCTCTTGCTAAAAGCTAATTTTTACACACCTAAATACGTGAAATAATTGAGTATTCGCACTCTTTAAATATAAACTGATAAACAATTGATAAAATGACAATGGTTATTATAGAGAAGGCGACTAACGGTCTCAAAGAAATCGTTAACAACATTACTCGCCTCCTCTCTTCTATCAGGAGGCGTAGAACTAAATTTCATATCATTTACACTAGGCCAAAAACACCTCACCCTTCATCTTACAAATCAACTATCACCGTGAATCGAATTTCATTTGTTACCGACGCATGCGTACAATACGCATAGCGGTCGGCAGAGTTCCTCTTACGTATGTAAGAAATGTAAACATTAAATATGTATTGTATATCTACATGTCTTAGAAAAAATTATATATGCAATTCTAATATAATAGTTAGAATACTCGTCGCTCACTTCGCTTACCTCTCACTCGTATCCCAATAACTATCATTATAGCATCGTTGCGTAAATAATTATTATTACTTTCTCTACACGTACTATGTAGAGATTTCACCGGAAATACATTTTTGGAAACATCTCCGTGTGTGCGTGTATGTCTGTGTGTGTATGTGTCTGTGTCTGTGGACAGCATAGCTCAAAAACGAACAGACCGTTGAATACCAAACTTGGTATTTAAGTTTTGTATCTTCCAAGGATGCGACATGAAGATTTTCAAGAAAATCCCCACCCCCAACTACCCTTTACATAGAACTTTTTTCGAAAATTTTGATTTTATTAAAAATGGCTCTAAATATTTTAATTAAAATACCGTATATTAAAGATATTTACCTGACATATAAAACGTATATCTTGAATTTTCTGGGAAAATTCTGGATGAATTTTACGGATTTTGCACAACTGCTAAACCGCAAGAGATAGATACAAACTTACCATACAAAAATGTAGATTACATTAAAACACACAATTTATCTTATATACATTTTTTTCGTGGAGTGGATCATTTTTGAAATATTCATTGATTTTAGTTTCAGCTTTGAAAAACGTATAACCTTTCTCATACAGGAATTTGTCAACTCCCGTCCATACAGACAAAGGAACTTCAGTCCCATAGCAACCAGCTTTTGACTATCACTTTAACCTATGGTACTCCCTTATTTCGCTTTTACTTACAAGGAAACAAGTTATAGGATATTTCTGCTAATGTTTTCTCAATTAGCATGAAGTAAATAGAAGCCTATGATTTTTAATACAATAATTCGTTACAGAGATGTAGAGAAAGTCATATGAATGGAACACATCAGGTTTTTATTGCGATGTGTTTGAAGCATTATTCAAGATGCGCTGTGCAGTAGAATAACAATGTTACATGGGGATTAAATATTATTATTAAAGAAACATTCCATTAATATTCCTATCTAATTCTCACCCAGTTCTGAGCGACACCGCTGCAGGTAGTGCTCAAAAGTAAAACCAAAATAATCTTTAAGAGGAAGAATGAGTGGAACTCACAGGTTTGTAATTGTGAAAAACAAAAAGTTGATGTGTTACACCCACATGACTTTCTCTAGCTGTTCTACAAACTTCTCACATAAGGTTATTCTTCTTTCTGCACCTTGCTAATCGAGGTACTCATTAGCACAATGTTCTTATTTAGTTCCTTATAAGTAGGAAGAAAATAAGGGAATACATTAGGCCAAACCGAAAGTCAAATCTTTTAAAAGCTGTCGTTATGCGATTGTCATAACAAATCGCTTCTTCTCTTGGCCAGGAGCAGAACAAAAGAAAAATAGACACTCCCGTCTAAGAAAAGTGTAAGTACTTCACAACCGAAACTAATAACAAGGAATACCTCGAAAACGGTAAGCTACACGAAAAAAAAAAATGTAATTGACATAACTTGTGTATTTTAACAAGACCTACATTTTTTGTATAGTAAGTTTTTGTCCATCTCTTACGGTTTACTGGTTATACCAAATTAGGCAAAATTTTCCAGAATAAACAGGCCTTTAGAAGCTATTCCCAGAAATTTCAAGATATACATTTTATTCGTCAGGTAAATATCTTTAATATACGATATTTTAATCAAAATCGTTAGAGCCATTTTTAAGAAAATTTATATTTTCGAAAAAAGTTCAATGTAAAGGGTAGTTTAGAGTGGGGGGATTTTTCACAAAATCTTTTGTGTCGCATCCCTGGAAGATACTAAACTTAAATACCAAGGTTGGTACTTTAGCTACTTTTCGTTTTTGAGGTATCGTGTTCACAGACACACGGACACACGGACACACTGACACACGCACATACGGACACACACGGACCTTTTTCTGAAAATGCTGTTTTTTGATACAGGGGGTCCTAAAACATGTATTTCCGGTAAAATCTCTATCGAATTTTTTGGTGGAATACAACACTTCTCTATCCCTATGTGCATTGTACATACGGGGCTAGAGAAAGTAAAAATGTTATCAAGCGCTATTTGTCTGCTACATATGTTACCACAATTCCACTTGGAAAGAAAGAAAATAAATGAAAATCTATGAGTTCCATTTACATGACTTTCTTCACCTGTTTCACAAACAAACTGTTCTTACAAAAGATTATTCTTTTATCTTCATCGTTCTACACAAGATAAGCGTTAATACAAAATGGCTTATTACTTGTTTCCTTATAAGTAGACGGGAAATAAGGAAGCAATAGCCAAATTCTTTAATATATATTGGCTATGTGACACAATAACAATTAGGTTCTTCTTGCTTGCCAGGAGTAAAACAAAAGAGATAATGAAACCATGCATCCTGTTTGAGAATAGCTTCTGTATTTTAAAATTGAAATCAATATCAATAAATGTTCGTAAATAGTTATGTCTGCAAAAAAAAAAAAAAGGTGTAAGAGATACATTATGTTTGTTTTAACGCGATTTACATTTTTTCCTACGGTTTACCAGTTATACAAAAGTGATCCAGATCTTTAGAAGCGATTCTCTGAAAATTCAAAAATAAATTTAATTTTTCATGAAAATATCGTTAGGGCAATTTTTGAATAAATCAAAATGTTCTGAAAGTTACCATGTAGATAGTAGTTGGAATTGGAGAATTTCCTGAGAATCTTTGTGTCGCACTATTGGAAGGTGTTAAATTCGTGATCGAGAAATTCAAACGAGAGATGTGGTAGCGATACTGTTATATGCTTGTACAAACTCTGATATGCTACATTCATATGATTTTCTGCACTTTCAACAGTTCCTTAGTGTGTCTACAAACTATTCATTCGCGTACTTTTCCATCCAGCTCAAGGAAATAGTCGCATTACGTATTTTGCTAGAGATTAAAAGGCAATAGCGATAATCAATTTTTTTTCAGCTGGACGATATATGTTGGTCTTAAAAATCCATACTCTTTCCATGCAATGCATGAAACAACCGAAAATCAAAGGGAATTAAAAAAATCTGATGTGTTCCATTCACATGACTTTCTCTACATCTCTGCAATAAATTATTTTTAAAAAGTTTATGCTTCCATTTACTTCCTGCTAATCGAGAAAAAATTAACAGAAATAGTCTTATTTCTTGCTTCCTTGTAATGTAGAAGCGAAATAAGGGAGTACCATAGGTTAAAGTGATAGTCAAAAGATGGTTGCTATGGGACTGAAGTTCCTTTGTTTGTATGGACACGAGTTCACCAAGTCCTGTATGCGAAAATTTTGTGTTTTATAGCTGAAGCCAAAAACAAGGAATATCTCAAAAACAATCAACTCCACAAAAAATATGCATTTAACATAAATTGTGTATTTTAAAGTGCTCTACATTTGTTGTATGGTAAGCTTTTGTCCATCTCTTACGGTTTAGCAGTTATGCAAAATTCCGTAAAATTGACCCAGAATAAAGTAGTCTTCAGAGGCTATTCCCAGAAAATTCAAAATATACATTTCATTTGTATACAATATTTTAATCAAAATCATTAGAGCCATTTTTAGATTATCAAAATGTTCGAAAAAAGTTCCATGTAAAGAGTAGTTTGGGCTGGGAGAATTTTTCTCAGAATCTTCGTGTCGCATCCCTGGAAGATGTTAAACTTAAATACCAAGTTTGGTATTTTACCCACTTTTCATTTTTGAGTTATCGTGTTCACAGACACAAGGACACACGGACACACTGACATACAGACACACGAACACACAGACACACACGGACCTTTTTCTGAAAATACTTTTTTTGGATACAGGGGACCCGAAAACATATTTCCGGTGAAATCTGGTATCGAATTTCTTGATGGAGTGCAATACCTTCTCTATACACTATGTACATAGTGCGTATAGAGAAAGTAAAACTTACAAAATATTGAAGAATTTAAGCTAAAAGGTAAAGATACAGCGAAATAGCTTATGTGATAAAAAACATACTTTGAATACACGTTGGGCCTTAAAGACATTTACATATTGGCGTAGTGCGTTTTCCTTAATTTTATAGATTTATTAGTTACACACGATTACACAAAATTACTTCCGAATGAAGAGGACTTTTCTTAGAAAATTCAAGATACACATTTTATTGCAATATAAATATGTTTAATATATGAAATTTTAATCAAAATCACTATGGTCATGAGCAGAACACGAAGTTTCGATTTTTTTTTATTTAAAGACAGTTTCTTTTAAATCTTTATGCCACCTGGTTGGAAGATATGCCGCTGATTTTGTTATTTTGTCGATTTTGTATGATTATTTTTATGCGTATGTTTCCATTAAAATAATGGATATCAATGTAAAATCAGATACAAAAGCAAAAATAAATAAGTACCTACAAATAAAATATAGAGAAGCGCCAGGATAGGGAATTGCATTCCACCCAAAGGTTCAATAGAGATTTCCCCGGAAACACAAGTTTTCATGTCTGTTGAACTGGAAAAATATAAATAAATAAAAATGAAAAGACTATTTTAGAAAAGCATCCGTGCACGTCTTTGTATGCTCATTTGTCTTTAAGTGGCAAAACTCAAAGACGAAAATTTGGTTCATTGTTTACCAGTGTTCAAAACATAGTCATTGACCTTCGAGTGTTATTTCCTTTGCAAAAGATGACGACACTCAGCGGCGGAGTCCAATATCTCCGTTGATAGGATGAAATTGAGGATAACGGCTAACGAGAGGACCTACAGCTATTACTGTGGACTCCGAACTACGTTGGGCCTTGGGATACTCCAAATGATTTAGAGATGAAAGATTGAGTAGGACCGGCTTAAAATCACCATTCCATAGCAGGGAATCAATTCCATAGCGAATGCCAACACTGAGTTACACCGGCGTCCAACGAAAAACCGGTTAATTACGAATCTTGGTTTTATGTTCATCATCTTCTAAGGATTTAACAAGAAGATTTTTAAGAAAGTGCCCTCCCCCCACTACAAACTACGCTTTACACCCAACAAGTTTACAAAAGTTCGATTTGCTCAAAAATGAGTTTAACGATTTTATTTAAATGCTATATACCTAATACGCGTTCATAACAGATAGAATGTATATCTTAACCTTCGGAGAGGCAGCCTTTGAAGTCCTATTTATTCTAAATTAATGTTGAAACATTGCTATACTACAATGAGATGGAAAACCTCTTACAAAATATATAGATCCCGTTAACACGCAACATAAGACAAATTTATTTTTGTTAAGTTTTCTATTTTCAAAATATTCTTCATTTTTTGTTTTAATAAACTTATGAGACTCTCAACAGGGGAGCCGTTACTTGTTTTCGTTTGCTGGAACATATAAAGAAACCGGAGTCATTCTAAGCTATCACATAAAGAACAACTCTTAAAATCTGTGATTATGGCTTAAGAATACTGTAACACCCTTCCCCCATTGTATCTACAGAAAACATTACAATGAAAGCCTTTCTAAAAATCATTGTCACGATAAACATGAAGTACTTAGGTGAATAAGTTTTCTTTTTAAAGAATCGATTTTGCAAAACAGAATGTGCATGGAGCACATCATATTATTTTTGTAATTTGTTAATTTAAGTGGTAGCATCTCTAATCTTAGAAGGGTAGAGAAATTCATATGAATGTAACATATTTTTAATTTTTTTCTTTCTCTACATAGCACATGGTACGTAGGTAGAAAAGGTATTGCACTCCACCCAAAATTCGATATTATATTTCACGGGAAATACACGTTTTAGGGTCCCCTGTATCCAGAAAAAGCATGTTTACTTTCTCTACAATGTGCGTAGCAGCTAGAGAAGGTATTGCATTCAACCCAAAAATTTTATGTTGATATTTCGTCGAAAATACGTATTTTGGGACTCCCTGGGTATAAAAAAGTTTTTTTTAGAAAAAGGTACGAGTGTGTCCGTCTGTCTGTGGTCAGCATAGCTCAAAAGCGAAAAGACCGTTTAATAACAAACTTGGTATTTGTGTTTAGTATTTTCCAAGAATGCGACACGAAGATTTTCAAAAAAATCACCTCACCACAAAGTACCCTTTATGTGGAAAATGTTTTGAAAAACTTGTTTTTCTCAAAAATAGCTCTAACGACTTAGATTACCGTATATTAAAGATATTTACATCACAAAATATACATTTTCAATTTTCTGGGAATTGTCTCTGAAGAACTTTTCATTCTTTATGAACTGTTCTGATTTTTGAATGACTGGTATATTTTTTCATTGAGTTGACCATGTATTAGATATTCCTTGTTATTGGATTCAGTTTTAAAATATTTAAACTTTTCTCATACTGGAAAGATTTGAGTATGATTTATCCTAGTGTATTTTCTTATTTTCATTCTGCTTACAAGAAAGCAAGTAATTTGACCATTTCTGCTAATGTATATCTCGATTAGAATGAAGTAGATAGAAGAATAAGCATTTTAACAATAATTTGTTACAGAGGTGTAGAGAAAGTCATGGAAATGAAACACGTCAGCTTTTTAAAATGTACTTCAAATATTATTGAAGAAAATTCAAGTTGTTTAGTTTACCTCTTCGCGTACATCTCAAAGAGATGGCATTCAAATTAGCATCATTTAGTCGTTTTCAGAACGTAAACATTTGGATGTACTCCACTCACATAGCTGTTTTGTAAAGCTAGCTAATCTTACAGACTATTGTTTGGTTTTGTGAGTTGACCATTTCCGAGATATTCTTTCTTATTGGTTTCAATGTAAACTATGTAACGTATCTCAAACGGGAAGTCAGCTTTCGTTTCATCTCTCTTTTTCACATAGTGACAAGCTTTTAAAAGATTTAACAAATGCTGTAGCTAATGTATTTCCTTATTTTCCTTCCACTTAGAAGGAAGCAAATAAGAAGACAACCACTGCTAATGTTTGTTTCGATGTGTGCTGCAGATAAATGAATAACTTTTTGTAAGAATAGTTTGTTCGCAGAACATGTAGAGAAACTCATGTGATTGGAACACCAGATTTTTTCTTCTTATTCTGGAAACACAAAATCTGCAAGCTCCGTATGATATTCTTTGGTCGAGCACAACGTTGATTCCTCTTTGGGCATCTCCGCAGAAGTAGATAATTTCAAGTTGCATTCGGGAGGTTCCAGGTTCGATTCCCGGCTGCAGCACACTCGGACCCTTGAGTTTTCTTGGTTTCCCCGGTGTCTAAGGTGTATGCAATGGTAACCAAGATTTCTTTCTCATAATTTCCCCTTCAAGGTGTGATTCTTGGTTCGTTGCGGCACGTGACGGTGCCGGACAGATGGCGCTAATGGAAAGATTACTCTCCATGGAAACTAGAGGGCTTTAGATCGACTAGACTTTGAACGCCCTCTCTGGCTACTGAAACAGGAGACTTCGAGTTTGTATTGTTAGCTACTTACGCCTAAGGCCTTTAGCTTCCTATGGTTCCCTCGGTTTATCCGCTCCTCTTAGTGGGGTAAGCCACAAATATCTGTATAAGTCTCAGTGAGTGCAGTGTCCCTCTCCGTTGATTACTGTTTACCCATTATCCTTTATGTATAAAATTCGCTCTCCCTGAAACAAAGAAGCAATTAATGCTGTTAGTATTAAGCAGAATATGTAAATACTGTATGTAATATTGCACTATCGCTATTAACTTTAAATAAAATTACAAACTGCACGAATTATCTAGGGTATTAGAAACATTTTGTAGACATTTGGGTGTGACATTCACCGACTACATTTTTACTTTCTCTACTACTTACACAAAGGAGTATTTTACTAGATCCAAAAATTCGATACCGAGAATTCACCGGAAATAAATATTTTGAGGTGCCCTGAACCGGAAAAGGCTGATTTAGAAAAAGATCAAGTTATTAAAATAAATCAACATTATTGGTATATTATAATTTTAATGTGTTTTAATGTTTATAAATGATGGATCATGACATAGGGTTTACAAGTCTCTGTAAATAATAGAATATAATTAAGTACTTACTAACGATTAAAAGATTAAAGTAGCGCATTAACCTGCATCAATTTAAACATACTTTTATAATGACCAATTTTGTATATAACAATAATATGTTATCTGGAATCCTCTAGACAGCGTAATGTGATTAAAATAACCTAGGGATTTTAATGTCCCATGTGCGATTGTTTGTTTATTTTTATGCCACGTTCAGTAAATAGCTGAGGTGTTATATTCCACCCAAAATTCAATAGTGATATTTCAGCAGGAAATACATTTCTTGTGATTTCCGGAATAAATAATAAAATCAGATGTGATCCACACCACTTAACAAATAATTAATTGTTGAAAAGCTAATTATAATATCATGCTAATCGAGATATACATTTTAAAAATCTGTTGCTATGTGATTGAAATGCGTTTTTTTTTTTTTTTTTTTTTTTTGCGGACCAGCAACTACCAATTCCATTATGAGAAAAAAGTTTAAACTGAAACCAATAACAAGGAACATCTCGGAAACGGTCATACCAGGAAAAAACGTATATGACATAAATTTCTTGTTTTAACCAGCTCTACATTGTTGTGTAGTAAGTTTTTGTCTATCTGCTACTGTTTTCCAGTAATGCAAAATTCAGCAAAATTCATCCAGAATGAAGAGGTCTTCAGAGGTTATTTCTACTCGTCTCCTAATTAGGCGGCCCGGGTTCACTCGCATGTGGGATTTGTGGTGGACGAAGCGGCACCTGTGAAGGTTTTCTTCGAGTCCTCCGATTCCCCCACCACTCACTCCACCAATTGCTTCATCATCACCTTTCCTATCATTTATTTCCTCATGCGGGCCGACCACTCATTCCAGGTTTTTCATTCTCTGTTTTCGTGCTTGGCTCCTCGACAGGCTTCTGACCCCAAGGCATCCGTTTGTAAGTCCTTGGGTGGTGTGAGTCCCAACATTTTGGGAGGGTAAACCGACTATGAAAAAACTTTATTTTAAATAACTTTATTTGGCATAAGCCACTTCCAAGACTAAGCTAGTAAGCTTCACTGTTTAATATTCAATTCTTTTAAACTCCTTTTGCTTTTTGGTTATTTCCCGTGATAAAGTGGCCAGAATATCTATGGCAATTTAGCGGTAGTGTATAACGTCTAAAACCTTTAATATCTATATTCTCTTTGAAACTATAATACAGAATTACCTGGATGAAAACGAAGTAGATAAGAAAATACAACTTCATGTGGATAATTTGTATTCCCACTAAATCGAAGAGGATAGAGAAAGCATATTACCTACTTACTTTCTCTACACGTACTATGTACGTAGTGTGTAGAGGAAGTATTGTACGTATTCCACCCAAAAATTCGATACCGAGATTTCACCGGAAATAGATGCTTTAGAACCCCCTGAATAATCAAAAAATACATTTTCTGATAAAGGTCCGTGTGTGTGCGTGAATGTGTGCGTGTATGTCTGTCTGTCTGTCTGTGGACAGCAGAGCCCAAAAACAAAAAGGCAAAAACTTGGAAGATACCAAACTTAAATACAAGGATGCGACACGAAGATTTTCAAGCAAATCCCCCCACCCCAAACTACCTCTGACAGGGAAAACATTTCGAATATGTTGTTTTTCTCAAAAATGGCTGTAACGATTTTGAGTAAAATTCTACATATTAAAGCCATTTCCATCTCAACTAAAATGTATATCTTGAATTTTCTGGAAATAGCTTCTGAATACCAGTTTATTCTAGATGACTTTTTCTGAAGTTTTCTGAAGATAGATAAAAACTTGCTACAGCAAATTATAGATGTTGTTTAAAAATACAGTTTATATCATATACATTTTTTTCGTGGAGTTGACCGTTTTCGAGATATTCCTTGTTATTAGTTTCAGTTTTAAAATACCTATATTCCTAATGTATAATCTTTTCAACCTCAGCCCATGCAAAGAAACAGATTTCAGTTCTATAGCAACCATATTTTAAAATGATTGATTGACGGTTTAGCCTAGTGTATTTTCTTATTTCCCTTCTACTTATAAGGGACTAAATAATAGGACCGTTTCGCTAATGTTTATCTCGATTAGCATGAAGTAGATACAAGAATAAGCTTATTAAGAATAATTTGTTGCAAAGATGTAGAGAAAGTCATGTAAATGGAACACATCAGATTTTTAAGGCTAATGAAGCCTATGGCTGTGAATGAAAAACGTGGCAATGTTGCATTTTAGCGGGGAGAGGGAAGCATTTGGACAAGAGTATACAGACAGGACAGTAACAATAAGGGTGGCATTGCGCGCACCATAATGTGCTATGTGAAGCTAATCAATGTTGCGCGCCGCCAATCGGTTGCTACCGGAGCTTGAAACAAGTGCGAAGCGAGGCAGAGCAAGCGAGCAGTGTGCCAGTGTGCTTCTTCGCGTGCGGGTCGGGTGGGCGTCCTTGCATTTCCGTGTCGCGTCGTGCCGAGTCGCCGTGGATACGTCACAACGGTGAGTACAGTTAAATGGGGGAGGTCTCTGCTACGTCATGCACCACTGACATTGTTCACATGGCTTTGTGTACGTATTCTTCTCATTATTAATGCCTGCCATTTGGTTAAATAAACTTTTTCACATTCACGTAAAGAATTGTTTTACGTATACTGGGCAATATTACCTTTAAGCAACGAGATTAATTTTCAGTGAATGTTAATAGTCTTCTAAATACATATTATGTTCTCTTACTACTTAAATATACCTCAATCAGTTACTACGAAAACCCAAACGAATAATCGTTTACCAAAATATTAATACTTAAAATAATAAAACATGTTTACTTCCACCTTGAAATTCTGTCTCGTTACAGTTTTGAGAAAACTTTACTTTTAAATTGTCTAAATGCACAATTATAATAAAATAGGCTTATACAGTTAGTTAAAATGAACGTCACGTTCACTCGTACAGCATTCTGAGTTAAATCAGAGTGAAAAATCATAAAAACTAAATGGAAATTTTATAAGGTAGCTCATTATTCAAAATAAGGCATACGACGTTGCCAATATGACAACCTTACGTTTACTAAAATACAGAATATTCCTTACATTAAATGAGACAGTAAAGCTGGGTGAACTTAGCTTCAACGTGACGAAATATAACATAAAGTAAAGAAATGGTGCGAAACTAAGAACGCACTTGGCAGGAATGTTTTAATAACTCCATGCTATTGCTTTACTCCGATTGGTAGAATTATTATGTGGCATCAAACTTATTACAATGGGAAGGTAATTGTCAATGACAAAATCTTAAGTTAAATCGCGTTACGTTTCGTTAATTCAGGATTGGGATGGACATAACGTAACGTGATTTGTTTTTAACCTGACATAACGTGAACGTCTAACAACCTTTGACAGTCAAACATTTCCTTCCCATTACATTAAGTTTGAAGTAACCTGGTAAATAAAACCGTGAAGCAGTATCATAAAGTAATAAAAAAGCAATAAAGTAATAAAAGTAATCAAGACTCAATCCCGTTATATAAGTGCCTGCTAATTAAACCTTTAGTTTAGAAACATTTCTTAACTTCAACTTTCCTCACGTCACTTTAAGTTACGTTAAGTAAAGTGCGTAGTAATCCAGCCTAAGTCAATCCTCAATACTTCCACTTAATATAACGTGTTACACTTTCACGTTAAGTTGTGTTTAGTCACATTACGTTGAATCGTCGTATATCGACTGTAAACAGCTTTAATTTACAAATGTGTCGTTGCTTCGAAAAGCGAATGACTTCAAGCATAAATCAGTTTAAGGTTTTATTGTACTTTTCAACATTCACTTTAACTAATAAGTCATAGGTATTTATAAGAAAACAATGACATAGCAAACTTCAATATTTAAATATGTTGTAATTATTTCCTCAGACTTTTAAACATTGTCTTATTTGGAATGATAAATCAGCCTTAAAATTCAAATGCTAGGCCACAATGCAAATTAGGGATCGTCAGCTCTCCATTTCAATATCGGTATTAAATTAAATGTTTTCATATTATTCAAGTCTTCTGGTAAACCTTCCAGATGATCTCAAACTTAAGAGATGTATCTTAAAATCTGATGTGTTGAACTTACGGGACTTTCTCTACTTCTCTTGCAGAAACCATTATAAAAAGTGTTATTCTTCTATCTACTTTGTTAATCGAGATAAATATTTGTAGAAATTGTGTTATCTAGTATTTGCAGAGGAATAGAAGAATATAATAAAGTTTAAATGGTAGTCAAATCTTATAAAAGCTTGTCATTGTGTAATAGCTTTGAAATTCGTTCACTTTGCCTGTTCAGGAGAAAGAAAATAAATAACGACTTCCCAATTGAAAATGTCAAGTATTTAAAATTGAAACTAATAACAAGGAATATCCATAAAATATAGGTGTTTGACATAAATTGTGTGTTTTAACGAGATCTACTTGTTTATGGTTTACCAGTTATCAAAAGTCAATCAGAATGAAGAGAACACATTTCGGCAGCTATTATTATAAAATTCAAAATATGCATTTTGTTTGTCATAAATATTGTACAAGTATATATAATTTTAATCAAGATCGTTAGAAATATTTTTGAAGAAATAAAAAATGTGTGATCATGTTTCCGTGAAAAGAGCAGTTTGGTGTGGGAGGATTTCCTGAACATGTTCATGTATCCTTAGAAGATACTGAACTCTCATATTTAACCGAGTTTTAGTTTTTTAGTTATACTGTTCACAGATGCACGGACAGAAACTCAGATCTTTTTACTGAAAATGTTTTTTTTTATGCAGGGATCCACAAAACGTGTATTTCCAGTAAAATGTTGGCATATATTTTGGACGGGAAACCACAGTACCTCCCATATCTATTTTACGTAGTAGGCAAAGTTTAAAAACAATAAAACATTTTTTTTTAAATCTTGTAAATATGGTAATTAGTTATATTTGCGTAGTTTGTGGTTACCCATTTTTACCTTATCTAGTGTGCTCACTAGATATATAATAGCTAGAGAAGGTATTGTACTCAACCCAAAAATTCGATGTCTCAATTTCACCGTAAACATGTTTTGAGGTCCCCTAAGTACGAAAAAAAATTGGGAAAGAGGTCCATGTGCGTCTGTGGACAGCGTAACTTGAAACTAAATGACTATTAAATATCAAATATCAAACTTGGTATTTATATTTAGTATCTAGTAAGGATACGACACGAAGATTTCCAAGAACATTCCCCCACCACAAACTACATTTACAAGAACAAATTTTTGAAATATTTGTTTTTTCTCAAAAGTATGTAACGATTTTGATTAAAATACGGCATGTTAAATATATTTTCATAGCAAATAAATGTATGTTTTGAATTTTCTGGAAATCGTCTTTGAATACTTTATTCTGGATGAGATTTGCAGGATTTTGAATAACAGTTAAACCGTAAGAGGAAGGCAAAAACTTACTACAAAAAATGTTGATATCATTAAAATAACATAATTTATACAATATAGATTTTTCTTATAGACCTGACAGTTTTCGAGATATTCCTTGTTGCTGTTCTCAATTTTAAATTATCTTTTCTCAAACAGCACCATGTAAAACGAACCAACCCTCAATTATTTCACATAGCGGCCAGTTTTTAAAAGAGTTGACTATCGCTTTAGCCTAGTGCATTCACTTGTTTCCCTTCTACTGCAAGTGATAAGACATATATTCTGCTAATTTTTATCTATATTAGCATGATGTAGATAAAATAATAATCTTGAGTAAGAATAATTTAAATATTGAGAAAATTATGTGAATGTAAGACATCAGAATGTTTAGAAATAAAGTATTATATTTTAAAAAATCAAGAGTTTTGGAGAGTACAAAATCTAAAGATTTTTCTTAATAATTATGATTAATATAAAGACATAATATGGTAGATCTATTTTAAACTCATTTACAACAAAACTTGAATTTCTAAGTTTTTAACGTCCTTTAACGTAGTTGGTCATATCGGAAAATGAAATTGGTGAAATGATGCTAAAATGATCTCGGGGTCCATGGAGCTTAAAGTTACTCGACATTGGTCTTCTCAGGATAAGGGAAAACTCTGAAAAAAAAAAAAAAAAAAAACCTTATCCGGGTAACTCACCCTAAGTGAGATTCGATCTCACGACCTTTTGCATGTGAAGCAGACTACCCAGGTGGGCTTGATTTTTTTTAATGTCAGTTTTCATACTCCATCACTTGGCTAATTTTTATTGTAGCGCTGAAGTTATAGAAAAACATTATTACTTAATAACCAAGCAAGCTGGAATTTTGGGATATGACAAAAGCATCCTTATTATTATATATTATAGCTGCTGTAAATTCCAATAGGATATCCTGTAAGCTGTGGATTTTCCAATGTCACAGATGTTTCACGTAGGTCTCCTTGACAAATGAGCATATTGTAATAATAACAACAACGGTAATAATAGAAAGTTATTTACAAAACTTTCAGTCTATAATGCGCTAATAAATTGTGTCATTAGAAGACAGGGAAAGTGTGGAATTTTATACTTCATAAATGGGCAACTGCTCTATGGGTTAATATTGACCAATACACGGTTAAATTTTCTGATTATTTGTATTATTACGATATAAAGTAAGTTTGTAGATGACAGCCCTGTGAGCTGAAATCATAACTTTGTGGTATACCTTTTAAAGATATTGGAAAAATTAAAAGGATTTGTGGCCAATGTTGCCACATTATATTAATGTGAAATGCACTGTTTTCTATTCTTGTAAATTACTTTTCGGTGTTATTTTTGGATTTAGCAAATATTTATTTAGGAGTTTCGGAGTAATTATCTGCTTCCATTCTGCTTTCGCTTGTAGGCTAAATTGGCTCACATTAAGTACACATTACCGCATTTAGCTCAAATTATATCATTCCGGTATCTGAAACTACATTTAGGTACTGTAAATATTTCAAATTGTCTTTATGAATATTACTATATTCCGTGCAAGTTAGAAAAAACATGACTTTCTCTATATTTCGGTAACAAATTATTGTTAAAAACTTCATTTGTTACTTACTTCATGCTAATCCAAATAAACACTAGCAGAATTGTCTTATTACCTGCTTCCCTGTAAGTAGGAGGGAAATAAAGTAACACATTAGAATAAAGCGATAGTCAAATGCGGTTGACATATGGTTGAAATCCGTTTGTTTGCATGACTGAGAGTAGACAGGTTCGCATATGAGCAAATTATAAGCACTTTAAAGTGAAACAAATAACAAGGAATATCTTAAAAACGATTATCTGAACAAAAACCGTATATGACACAAATGATATGTTTTAATGATATTCACATGTTTTGTGCTGTAAGCTTTTGTCTACCTCTTCGGTTTACCAGTTATGCAAAATTCAGCAAAAATCATCGGGAATAAAGAGATCAGCAGAGGTTATTCCTAGAAATTTCAAAATATACATTCTATTTGTGGTTTAAGTTTATTTAATGCACGGTCTTTTAATCAAAATCGTTTGAGCCATTTATGAGAAAATCAAATTTTTTTTTCCATATAGATGGTTATTTGCATAAATAATTTCACTACATATTTTCTTCGAAATGCAATGGAATAGGCAAACACACAAGGCTTAATCATAAACACATACTTTAAGACCTGGTCAGTATGCGATATTTGAAATTCCGTTCTCTTTGCTTAATCACAAGAAGCAAAATAAAAAAGGTGATCCTATTTTACAGTTGAAACCAATAACAAAGAATATGTCGTATATGTTGAACTTATAAATAAAAATCTACACTTTGTGCAGTGCATTTTTGTCTCTCTTACGGTTCACAGTTGTGCAAAAATCATTTAGAGTGAAGAGACCTTGAGAGGCTACTCAGAAACTTATTTGTAATAAACTGTCTTAATCTTATGATATTTTAATCAAGATCGTTAGATCAAATTTTTGAGAACAAACATTTTGGAAACATTTTCTATTAAATGGTAGCTTTGGATGGGGGCATTTTCACCAATATTTTTCTGTCGCATCCTTTCAAAATGCTGAACTTATATATTATGTTTTGGGGGCGGAGGTTATGCTATTCACACACATAGATTAGGACCTTTTTCAAAAAATGTTTCTTTGTAATTAAGAGGATCTCTATACTTGTACTTGCGGTGACACATATCAGAATTAAAATTTTAGGTGGAATGCAATATTTCCCATACTTTGCATACGTAGTAGAAAAAGTAGAATGCCTATTTTATTCAGAGGGCCTCAAAACTGGTATTACCATGATATTTATATATGCAGTTTTTGGGTGTTATCAAACTTTATGTACCAACTAGGTGCGTGATGATAAAGTAATAAAAACTACTGCGCTTGCGGCCGGTGGTGGTAAAACTGATAACCAAACAGGAAGAGAGCTTTAGCAAAAACAACGGAAATTACTCGGGTAGTTTAAGCGCAGGTGGCCTTGCGAGGAAATATGATACCAAGCTATGGTCCCATTTGACGCCGCGTACAACTGGTGGAACGCGAAAAACAAATCCAGCGGTTAAACGCAGCGTAAGCGATCCAAAGGAGCGTGTTTCCCATTTGTTTGGTCAGGTCGCGTTTCCCTCTGTGATCACAGGTTAACGTTGTGTTATTTCAGGCAATATTATCGAATCAATTTTGTGCTCTCGTATAAAGGCATTTGCAGAACCATGGGCAACGAATATTTCTTCTCGAAATGGCTTTAGAATATACACCAGTGTTTCTTTTCGCTTTTTATTTAAATTTGCTGTTTCGAAATTGTTAGGTTCTTTACAAAACTATGGAGCCATTTTTTTTTGTGTCGTGGTTACTTTATTATTCAATGAAGTGTGAAATTTGTAAAAATCCACAGTATCTTGTTGAAAATTATAGAAATTATTAAATACAACGTTAATAATATTTTGTCATATTTATAAAATTCTAGCTTATATGAATATTTAAATAATGTCATATTTAAATGTTAAAACAAAAATTGTTCACACGATGCATTTTTAAACATATTCATATCAGAAACGCAAGCTTTACAGTAAATATGCTACAAATTGATATATTAATCTGTTTTTATATTGAATGTGGCAGAGGAATTACTTTTCGTTCTCTCCAAGTTTTCAAACTTTTACGCAAGTTATTATTTTATTACTTAAAATTGGAGTAATGTTTTGAAAAATGTATGCTGCCCCCACACACCAAGCTTTTCCTGAAATTGTATTTTTTGGGTTCAGTGCTGGTGAAATCTAGAATGTTTGAATGGAATACAATACCTTCTCTGTCCACTATGCACATTGTATATGTGCTATGCAAAGTAAATATAGTCACACTAGAAATGCAAGTAAATGAGATTAAAATAGACACATTATACCGGTTTTTATATTAACCCTAATAGAAAATTACTACTTTTTATCCTCTTCAAGGTTAAAAAAATTACATAAAAATATTAAGTTAGTTCTCCAAATTGGAAATTAATTTTCTAAAAATATGTGGTGAGTTTCTATAATATATTTTTGAGAGCCAGTACAAACATCAGTAAAACAAATTGCAACGTATGAAGCATTTTGAGTGTGGAAACACACTGAAAAAATATTTGATTTAAAACAAGATTTAAAGTGGACCTGTTAATAAATCTTGTGCATTTATAGCTTCATTAATTTAAGGTTAAAATATATTAAATGGAAAAAAACTATACACTTTCTTAATGTGTAGATTACATTTATTGTAAAATATTTATATAATAAAATATTGGAAAGTATGTATTCAGTTTGCACAATTTTTGGAAAAATTTCACAGATTCGTTACCGTAACTTAAATACCCATGAAAAAATGTTCATTTATTTATTACTTGGGAATACAAGTCTGCGAGTACACACTTCAAAGAATTATATTAAACATTTTCTGTTGTATCCACATGACTTTCAGTACTAATTTTTCTGAAAATCATTGTTATAATAATACTTCTATTTCTTGTTAATGGAGACAAAACTTCCATTATGTATTCATACAGTGAATTTTGCGTACCAATTAGAGGAATGCTGAATGCTTAAGCGATAGTCATATTTTTGAGAAACGGGTCATGCTATATAATAATAGCTTTGAGGTACCATGTTGTTTGTACATCACTAGAAAGAAACAAAAAATAACTTGAGAAAATGAAGACATAAAGCAAAACTTTGGGTGTGGATGTTTTGTTGAAAGTCTTCGCGTCGCATCTGTGGCAAATGCTTAACATTAACACCGACTTCGGTGTTCAACCGAATTTTCGCTCCCGAGTTATTGGTATTTACTCTCTGTGTGCAGATTTTCTACTAATTTTTATTTCCTCTAGCACGTATGTACAATGTACACATTGGATGGAAAGGTATTGTATTCCGCCCACAAAATTTGATATATAGTTTTCACCGGAAAAATGTGTTTTGAGATCCCCTGAATCCAAAGAAAGCATTTTAAAAACATATGCGTTTATGTCTGTGAATGTGTGTGTGTTTGTCTGTGGGCAGTAGAGAACTCTCAAAAACGAAAAGTCGGTTAAATATCAAACTTGGTATTTAAGCTCATTATCTTCCAAAGATCTTTATTTTACATTCAAAGTCATTTTAGGATTTATTATTATATTTATGTTATCAAGATTTTTAAGAAAATCCCCCACCCCTAACTACAATTTACATAGAACATTTTTCGAAATTTTCGATTTTCTCAAACATGGCTGTTAACGACTTTTTTAAAATGCCATACGTTTAAGTTACTGTCATGATAAATAAAATGTATATCTTGAATTTTCTGGAAAAAGCCTCTGAACACCTTTTCATTCTTGATAACTTTTGTGTTACTGGTAAACCGTAGAGGTGGATAAAAACTTGCTACGCAAAGATGTAGAGCTCTTTAAAACACACAATTTGTATAATATGGATTTTTTTAGTGTTCACAGTTTTCGAGATATTCCGAGTTATTGGTATTTAAACTTTTCTCAAACGGGAGACATATTTGTTTTCGCCTTTCATTTGTTTATTCATAGCAAGCTGAGAGAACTGAGTTTCAATTTGTTCACATAGCAACCAGATTTTAAAAGATTTGACTCGCTTTAGCCTAGTGTATTTCCTTATTCCTCTTCTATTTACAAACAAGCAAGCAATAAGACCACTCTGCTAATGTTTAAAATGATGTAAATAGAATAATTATATTTTGTTAGAACAGTTCGTTACGGAACAGATAGTGAAAGTCCTGTGAATGGCAGACATCAGATTTTTTTTTAAAAATGACCTCAAAAGGATATTTGCACTACTTTGTTTGTGTTGAATGCAATAGTTCCTCCAAAAATACTTAAATAACTAGCAGAGATAGTAAAATGGAATACGTTACAATAATGAAAGTAGATTCTCAAAATTCACAAAAAAGCATATTCTTCTATCTACTTTATGATGAACGAGATAAATATTAGCAGATATTGTCTTAATTATTTGACTTCTCGTAAATAGAAGGAAAATTGGGAATACTCTAGGTTAAAAGGATAGTCAAATCTTTTAAAAACTGGTTGCCATGTAGTTGAAATCCAGCAGTTTACAACCTCCGCGTGAGAAAATTTTAAGTGTTTCAAGTCTGAAACAAATAGGTAACTAGGAATATCTCAGAATAGTCAATTTCACGAAAAATACGTATATGACATAAATTGTGTGTTTTAACGTGATCTACATTTTTATGGTTTATCAGTTACGCAAAATTCAGCAAAATCCATTTATAATAAAGAGGTCTTTTTAGGCTATTCCCAGAAAATTTAAAATATACATTTTATTTAGCATACAAATATCTTTAATATACGGTATTTTAATCAAAATCGTCAGTCATTTTTGAGAAAATCAACATTTTTAAAAAAAATTCAATGTAAAGGGTAGGTTGTGGTAGGGGATTTTTCCTATCTCCGGAAGATACTAAACGTAAATACCAAGTTTGGTATTTTACCGACTTTTCGTTTTTGAGTTATCGTGTTCAAAGACTTACGTACACACACATGGACCTTTTTTCTAAAAATGCTTTTTTTGGATACAGAGATCTCTAAAACGTGTATTTCCGGTGAAATCTCGGCATAAAATTTTTGGGTGAAGTACAATACCTTCTCTGTACACTGTGCACATAGTACGTGTAGAGAAACTAAAAGCTTAATGTTCACAAGTGGTTAAGGAATAACGCAGCGTGAATTTACTGTATAATCTGAAAACGACGTTTGTACTTGAGTAAATAGTATGTGTATTTACAAAAACGTCAGAACACAAAATAGCAGTAAAGTAAGCGGGGTAACAAAAACAGCGCTAATACCCATTTTCCAGCCTCGTAGCTATAATAGTATTATTAATAAATCCCGCAGTTGTGCCCGCGTTATTGATAAATGTAGGAACTTTCCCTCACACTCTCTTCCCTCTTTCTCCTCTCTCTCCCCCACTTTTTCCTCACTCATTCTTCCTCTGCATTTCTCTTTCGCAATTCAATTCTCTTCTGCATCATTATGGCCGTTACTGCAATTCACTCTCTTTCTCTGTGCAACCTATATATTGTGATGTTTTGAAAACTGACAGTTAAACTTCTTTCTCTGTCATGCTGATAAAATTTTAAGCAACTTATATCCTTTCCTTATACATTTTTTCGTCCAATTTTACGTCGCCATTAATATTTAAGATTATATCTGTGGCTTTGCTTTGGATCGGTTAATTATTAACAATGCCATTGATATTCCCTCGTTTACTAATTAAGTATTGGGGTATGCATCGTTAAACTTAAACAAACAACATTTCACATTCTGATTCATTCCTCCAGGCTCTGGGAGAAATAATCATGTTCTGAGAAAAATCCCCATTCCCCAGCCGGGAACCAAATTCGGAACTCTTTAGTTATATTGGATCGAAATTTCGTATTCGTCTAATATAAAAAATGTTTAGTTATTATTAGTAATTTCTGTTTTAACATTTGTATCAGGATTGGGAGTTAATTTTGAATATGATTTAAAGAAAATTTGCTACATTAAAACAATTAAGTTTAATAATACAGATTTTATCTATAGGATTTGCTGATTTAGCTAATAGAAAACCCTATTTGAGCAACTTCTTGAATGCTCATCTTGTCCAGGTTTTCTAAATTATTCAACAAACCTGAAACGTTATGTATGTAAACTGTTGTTATTAACATTGAAAAGTGAATGAGATAATTCAATAATTTGTATTTTGCACCGTTAGAACCTTCCTTAGGATGCTAAACTTCTAAGGAAATTTCACATACAGTAGAAAGAGAGGGACATAACGTTCGTTCATATATACATACCTACCTACCCGCCTGCCTGCCCCCCCCCCACACACACACTTGTACATAGAGATACAAAGACATACATACACACACGCGCGCGCGCGCCTTCTCTTTATTCTCCAGCCCCTGTACTAAATGCTCATGAGGGATGTTTCCAAAATCAATAATGAAAACAGTGAAACAGTTAACAGTGAAAACCAACATCTAATGGCATTAAAGGACACTGTGAAACAAAGGAAAAATACGGTTATAGTTCGTGCAATATTTTAATACTTGGTGGAAAAAAAAAAAAAAAACACACGTAAGCTAAATTTTTGTATCTTAATGGACTTCTGTAGCAGTAAAATTGCACTCTCTTGCTTGAATTCGAAAATTCAGTTTAGTCAGAGCTTCTTTCTTTTTTCTTACTTATTTTTTTTACTTTTTTACGATTTGTTACTCAATTTTCGTCCAAAGCTTGAGATTAGTATCGATTGATTTAGCGCATTTATTACTTAAATGCATATATGTATTAAATAATTTCCACGAATTATTAACATATGCTTAGAGCGCTTAGGTTTAAAAAGTATATTACCTATAAGTTCACTCAATGTAAATAATAAAGGCTGATATGTTAAATTCACAAGACGTTTTAGAAGTGTAACATTTATTAGCATATACATTCTGTTCTTTGTACGGCATATGTTTTATCTGATTAGTTTTGAAGAAATAAAAATTTGAATTAAACTTATAAAGAGAATAGGAGTTTCAAAATTTGACGTTTTAAACTGACCTTAAGATTCCATACATTTCCGTTGAAATCACTGTATCAAATTTGTCAATGGAATATAATACCTTCTCTACTTTACTAAGTACGTTGTACATACGTGTCCGAGAAAGTAAAACTATTTTAATAATTAGTGAAAACTGTAACGATACATGCTTATCTAGGATATAATTCTAAATATTGTGAAATTGTTTAGTTTTTGTAGACGCTTCAGTGAATCAGTTGCTTTTCCCTACAGACCCTATTAGTAAAACCTGATGTTTACTGCACATTTACTTGCGAACGCATATATAAAATGCTCTCCGAGTAGCATAGATAAAACATAGCAGCATTTTCGAGGAGCATATATAACATAAAAGGCAGGCGGGACCAGTCAGTACTGTTCGTGTGAATGTGCAAACCCCGTCTCCTGGTTTTGATGTCATCAATCTCTGTATGTCCGCTAACTTGAAATCCTTAAATATAGATTTACCTTGCCGGTCCATGTCTTCCGTGCCTGCCAGTAGCGTCCAACTTCTCCTAGCTCTACATTCGCGGTGGTGAAGAATCGCGGTAAATATTTTGCCATCCATTCCTCCGTTACCCTACTCCTGCCAAGATATGGGTCCACGACTCTTCCTTCTCGCAAATGGGACATTTCCCATATCATTCTCGTCAGCAATTTTTATGCTCCGCCATGCTCCTAGTCTAATAAACGCGAGCTCCTCTCTAATGATTTTGGTACCTGTTTTGATGTATTGTTCCGTACCCCACTCCAATTTTACCCAGACTGTACTTCTAATGAAACCTTCTCCACGCATTGGGCAATTATTTGCTGTCTGTAATATCACAGAGGCGGTTCTTAATTTTACTCCAAATACTCCGTTTGTTTGCCTGCCCCGCCATCCAAATGTATCCCTTCCCAATGGTTTCCAACCCTTTCTTTAATTTTGATTTCCACGTCAAATTACCTTCCATTCGCAACTGTTCATGGCAGCAGACCGCCCTAATCATAGATTGATTTCCGTGATCAATTCTCATCCAATATTTAACTGCTCTAATTTTGCACTATATCGTATCACTATGCGCCCCGAATTCGCTTATTATTCTGCAGTTGGTCGTACCACTCTTTACACTCAGAATTCCGTTCAAACATTGGTCCAGAAATAAGAATAGCTAAACAAAAGTGATTATAATGTTTTATATACATATATTTTATGTTACTCATGTAATTGCTGTGTTGTAGTGTTATATATTATTATGTGTATATATCCCTTAAGTGTACTTGTCTATTATAATAGAGTGCATTAATGCATCTCAATAAGGTGTACCCTAAGTTGTAAGTTTAAATTGCTGTATTTAAGTATCTTTCTTTTTATTTTCGTGTTTACTCTTTTAATTCTATTTTAATATTGGTTACTATTTTGCGAATTACAAAAGCACGTACGTTATGTGGAACCGTGCGAATGATGAGGCTCAATGTATGATACTGTTATGTCAATAAATACACTTATTCATTCAACTTGCAGTTCCCAAAAGGGTCTCACTGAATGTGCTCCCTGGTTATCACCACCACTGCACTTTGTTCCGCTAGGAAGATTATTATCCCGGACGGTTCACACACTAATACAAGACTTCAACATCTCGCGGAAGCACCGCTGGTGAAAATACGAACTCGCTCGGAGAACGTCACCGTTTGACGCGTCAGAAATGGCCAAATCAATTACTTATGATTCACTGATGTCCTGATATGCTCATTTACTTCCTACTCGCATACTGATTCTATCACACGAGAATCCTCGGTTATGTAGCAGCTAACATCTCTATAGAGTAGGATGTCCATCATGTTTTGTCTAAAAACAGCGACATTGATAGATAATCCATGGAAAAACCTGGGATATGTTACAAAAACATGGGACATTACAACAATCCACAATCAGAATGAAAAACTGATTATATTTACAGAATAAATGTAGTAAACACATATTATACATACAAATTACTTACTCCGACCTACATTTAAATGCATGTCATTCTGTAGAGGTTTTATTGGCGTTTTGCGTATGTACATCCTATAGTGTTTTTTTCGTCTTAACATAATTCACAATATCAAAGCGGTCAGCAGGCTGATTTCTCACCCGAAGATCCTGGGTTCGATTCCCGGTCGGGGCGGGGACTTTTTCTTTAGTCAGTGACAGTGTCTGGAAGTATGTATGTGAAGTGAATGTGTGTGTGTGTGTGTGTTTGAGGAAAATAATATCATTTAAATCAAATGTAAAAAAAAAGAATCTACAGACGAGTTGTTTCATGTGCAAAGCCTCCATCCAATATGATCTTAGATGTTAAAGGGGGTTATATAAATGAAACAATAAAAAAAAAAAAAAAAAAAAAAAAAATCAGCGTCCACCGCATGCAAAATTGAACTTCGATTTGCACAATATACACTCCGCAGCTTCTCCATTTCCCGTGATATATGGAAACTTACTCTTTATGTTACTATTGAAGGAACACTTTGTTTTTGCAATTTTTACAATATAATGATTACACATACACTTGAATCACTTAAACGCCCACGTGGTGACTGAGCTGGACTCTGAAGAAAAAATAAGTACCTACGTATACTTGAAAGAAGGTTGATCACGTACAAGGCATCACGTTTTGGAAATTTGAATAAACCAATGAGTATTTTAAATTAACAAAGTAATACAAGCTGCCAACATATGAGAGTAAAATATTATAGCGCACGTGCTCAATCTTTAAGAACTATGTTCGCGGGCATTTATAAGTGACGCTTTCAGGTGTTCATATTTGTAATTTCACACTAAGCAAAGTTTAAACTTGAAGGACAGCAAAATGAAAGAGTGCAAAAGTTGTACATTATTGCAAAAAGCGAGACATTTGAGCGTCCCGGACCATTTACTCGTAGTAAAAAAAAACAAACGAAACGAATGGAAACAACCTACCATAGAACCTTCTCAAACATTCTGCTAGCGTTCTGGAGACGAATGGAAGAGAAACTTCCAGAAGATTCTAGTTATCTCTTTATATTCGATGTTTACGCTGGATGAGAGCCAATTTGCTCGGCCATTAACTCAGAATATGTTAATCTCGTTTGACGTAATATTTTATCCGCTACTGAAACTAAATCAAGGTAATTATTTTCGTAGATTTAATATTGCTGCTGGATGGGAGCATATTGGCACCTATGCTGGAACTAAGGTTGAAGAATGTACTGATGATGTTAAAGGGGTAAGGGCTTCTCTAGTGGCTGGGAATCAATTTAGAATAACTAATTCAAATTTTAGGTATCATATCTAGAATTGTATTATTAATATCATTCGTTGTGTTAGAGATAACGAAAGCAATACACTGAAATTGGTGATAAAAGTGAAAATTAAAATGTGTACGGAAAAGAAAGAAGTCTCTAATGACTATTCATAGTGCAGTAAATTCATTGGTCACTAAACAGTAAGCTTTTCTATACGATAAGATTAAATAATTAAGGAATGAAATAAAACGATTGAAGCATTGAATGTAATTGTTCTAATTCACTACTGGAATTAAAATTAATATTAGGTGTAAGTGAATAACAAGCTGACTTCTCACCCGGAGGTCTAGGGTTCGATTCTCAGCTGGTTCGATTATTTAACCGGAATTATTCCCTATCCTCGCTGGAAGAATAAGTGAGAATGAATGTGCTTGCTTTTAATGATATAAAATGATTAACTATTAACATAAAATAATAATCTAAATTAAATATGGAGTTGCTTCACAAGTTAAATCCTCCATTACACAGATAAAAAAAAAAAAGTTGCTAAGAACCAGGAAACAAGCGATGGTGTAATGGCAGCGTAGAGTAAAAAATCTGATGTGTTCCATTCACATGACTTTCTCTACATCTATTTAACTAATTATTGTTAAAAGGCTTGTTCTTCTTCATGTTAATTCAGATAAACATTAACAGAAATACATCCTTGTAAATAGAAAGGAAATAATGGTAAAATCTTCTAAAAGCGGGTTGCCATGTGGAGGAAATGCGTTTCTTTACATTGTTGCCAAATTTCCATATGTGCAAAGTTTAAAGCGTTTTAAAACTGAAACCAATAACAAGGAATATCTTAAAAATAGCCACAAACAAAATGTATATGACATAAATTGGTTGCTCCATTGAGATGCACATATTTTGTGAAATAAGTTTTTGTATATCTCTCACTGTTTACTGCATATTCAAAATCCAGCAAAATTCATTCAGAATAAAGAGGCCTTCAGAGGCTATTCCCAGAAAATTCAAGATATAGATTTTATTTGTCGTTTAGATATCTTTAATATATGGTATTATAATCAAAATCGTTAAAGACATTTTTAAGAAAATCTAAATTTTCAATTCTTTTTTCATGTTAAAGGTAGTTTGAGTGAGGGGATTTTACTCGAAATCTTCGAGTCACATCCTTGGAAGACACTGAACTTATATATTAAGTTTGGTATTTTACCATGTTTTCGTTATTGAGTTACCGTGTTCACAGATACACACGGACCTCTTTCTAAAAATGCTTTTTGTGGATACAGGGGACCCTGAAAGGTCTATTTGAGTGAAATTTGGGAATCAAATTATTGGGTGGAATGGAATTCCTTCTCTATACACTATGTAAATATTACGTGTAGAGAAAGAATAAACATCTCATCCTTCCAACTGTACTTTTCACTGACCAATTCCATATGTTTCTTACATTCCATATTTTTGTTCTTGTTTTATATGTTCCATTCTACCTATGCTGTAACAAGCAATTCCTACAAAAGCAAGATACGAAATGAATGACGAACTTCCTGGATAATATGTGAATTTTAAAACTGAAACCAGTAACAAATAAATAACTCATTAGCTCTAAAAATAAAGTGTATTTCATAGAAACTGTGTGTTTTAACCAGATCTACAATTTGTGTGTGGTAAGTTTACCAGTTATGTAAAAGTAGTTCAGAATGAAGAGAACTTCAGAGGTTATTCTCAAGAAATACAAGATATGTATGAAATTGTCACCTAATATCTATATTATAACGTATTTTAATCAAAATCGCTACGAAAAATGTTTCGTATAAAAATAGTTGGGGTGGGGGGATTTTCTTGAAAATGTTCGTGTCGCATCCTTGGAAGATACTAAACATAAATACCAAGTTTGGTACTTAGCAGATTTTTCGTTTATGAGTTATACTGTCAACACACACATACAAATTTACGGAGCTTTTAACTTTCTGTATACGTAATATGTACATAATGTATAGAGAAGGTATTGTATTGCACACAAAAATTCGACACCTAGATTTCACCGGCAATACAGGTTTAGGAGCCCCTGAATCCAAATAACCATTTTTAGAAAAATATCCGCGTGTCTCTGTGTGTGTCTGTGTGTGTGTGTGTGTGTGTGTGTGTGTGTGTGTGTGTGTGTGTCAGTCTGTGGGAAGCATAGCTCAAAAACGAAAAAGCCGTTGAATAACAAACTTGGTGTTTAAGTTCAGTATATTCCAAGGATGCGACACGACGATTTTCAAGAAAATTCACCCCCCACTCCCATTTACTTTTAAATGGAAAAATTTTCAAAAATTGTGATTTTCATAAAAATAGCTCTAAAGATTTTGATTAAAATCTCTTATATTTAAGATGTATACATGACTTGATAAAATGAATATATCTTAAATTTTCTGGGCATACCCTCTGAAGACATGTTTTATCTGGATGAATTTTGCGGAATTTTGTATAACTGGTAAACCGTAAGAGATAGACGAACACTTACTACAAAAAGTATACATCAGTTTAAAACACAATTTTTGCTATATACATTTTTTCCTGCAGTTGGCCGTTTTAGAGATATTCCTTGTTTTTGGTTTCAGCTTTAAAATACTTTTCTCATACAGGAATTTGTCAACTACTATCCATACAAACAAAGAGCCACACAGCAAACAGTTTTTGACTATCCCTTTAGTCTATGTTACTCCCTTATTCCCCTTCTAGTTACAATGAAGCAAGTAACAAGACCCTTCCTGCTAGGTTTCTCTCGATTAGCATTAATTAAATAGAAGAATAAGCTTTTTACAATAATTTATTGCAGAGATGTAGAGAAAGTCCAGTGTGGAACACATCATATTTTTCTAAAACATGACTTTCTTTGGATTTAGGGGTGCTCAAAATATCTATTTCTGATAAAATCTCGGTATACAATATTAGAGTGAAATGCAATACTTTCTCTATTTAATATGTACAATGTACATACGTACGAAGTAAAAATATGACCGCAAAACCCAAGACGGTATGCGTTATAACGATGCTTGCATTTCATGCACTGAATGTTCGTCTTTAATCTCCATTTCTTTAGGTTGTCGTTCTTTTGTCAATTCCAGTGTAGCGAGCTATTCAAAAGAAATCTCGCCTCCGGTGTTTCCTATTTCTTTTCATTTTCTTACACCGTATTTCGTGCTAATGACGTTAGCTAACCATAGAATCGCGTGTAGGGATCTTGCTTCCTGCGTTTGTCTTATGATATTGTGTTTCTCAGGTTGACCACATTATCGCAGAGCTCCATCTTAGATATAATACTAACCTTGCGCCAAAGTCTCACATAATAATAAATAATAATAATCATAATAATAGTAATAATAATAATAATAATAATAATCATGTCGGGACAGCAATGGATCCATCTATACCGTTAAGGATTGTTTCAAGTTAATGTGAGAGTAGCATTAATGCAACAGATTCAATACTGCTTAGGGTTTAAATAATTTTTCGTTTTTTTTTTTACTTTCTCTATACGTACTATGTACTTAGTGTACAGAGAAGGTATTATATTGCACAAAAAAATTCTATATTTTGATTTCAAACAGAAATATATGTTTTGAATCCCCCTGAATCCAAAAGAAACATTTTTGGAAAAGGGTTCATATGTGTGTGTATGTTTGGGTGTCTGTGGACAGCATAGATCAAAAACGAAAAGTCCAATAAATACCAAACTTGGTATTTAAGTCAGTACCTTGCAAAGATGCGACATCAAGATTTTCAGGAAAATAGCCCCACCCCAGCTACTCCTTACATGGAAAAGTTTTCAACAGTTTTGATTTTCTCAAAAATGTCTAATGCCTTTGGTTAAAATGTCGTCAATTAAAGATGTTAACCTGACAAATATAATGTACATCTTGAATTTTCTGGGAAGAGCTTCTGAACACTACTTTATTCTGCATGAATTTTACGGAATTTTGCATAACTGGAAAACCGTAAGAGAGAGACAAACACTTACTTAACAGAAAATGTAGAGATCGTTAAAATACACAATTTATGTTTGATACATTTTTGAGATATGTTTTGTTATTGGTATCAACTTTAAAGAACTTGCACTGTTGTCATACAGGCATTTGTCATCTCCTGTCCATACAAAAAAAAAAAAAAAAAAAAAAAAAAAAAAAAAAAAAAAAAAAAAAAAAAAAGAAAAGAAAAAGAAAAAGAACTTCAGTCACATAGCAACCAGCTTTTGATTAATACTTTAACCTATGCTACTCTCTTATTTCCCTTCTACTTGCATGGAGGCAAGTAATAAGACTATTTCCGCTAATTTTTTCTCGATTAGCATGAAGTAAAAAGAAGCATACGGGTTTTAACAATAACTTTTTGCAGATATGTAGAGAAAGTTATACGAATGGAACACATCAGACTTTTTCACGCGGTTATGCATGGGTCTATTTATTTCATGAACAATGCTGAATATTCAGTGATTTAAAACCAAGTTATTCTTTGAAATTATTCAAAAATTCTCTCTCTCTCTCTCTCTCTGTCTCTCTCTCTCTCTCTCTCTGTCTCTTAACATTTTACGACACTTTGAATGCGTGGTGAGACTCCCTCTGAGGGTAAGCCTTGGTAGTCTCTAATATCCAAGGTTGCTGGTTCGAACCCACTTAAGGTGTCGTAAAAATTCTTAGCATGGCCTTCTTTGGAAGGGAAGAAAAGTTGTTGGCATCCTGTAACGTTTATTTACACGTAAAAGAACACTATATCTTAAAAGAAAATATCCCTGAGTTAATGCAACAACTTTTAAATCTGAAATTTCGCCCTCTAGTGCTATTTATGGGCGATGAATTGCGCATAATGGCGAATTCGCGAACTAGAGGTTCCCTAATCAAGATACCACTGTTAAGATGGCCGATCCAATATACGCCAACATTGCGTAATGGAAATGGATTAACTGAATGACAATACCTCGACGGCCGTTTTAGGTAATGCCACGTAGATCGGGGTGTGACAATTATTACTCTGGGTCTTATCCTTGTACCTCATTTTGATTCGTCACTGTTCACAGAGACCTTGGTAAGAAGCAACCGTATTTCAATTTCTACACGCACCTGGTGTCGTACAATCTTCCTGATTTTTATCTAAGAATAGATAGTAGTGCAATCGCTAATGCATCTATTTTTATTTCTCTATTGTTTAGACTTAACATCAAAATTTGGATCCTGATATTATACATACAATCGAAGATTTACCTTGGCGACTGACGGAAGCCATGATGAAAGCAATGTTAGATTCGTCTGGCCATGAAATTTGAACCCAGGACCTCCCGAATGTTATGGCACTGAATAATCAGAATTTTGGCGCTCGGTATTTTAGATTATAAGACTTTTTAAGATTGTCTGTATCTAGTGAATGGCCAGTTTTGGAAAAAAAAAAAAAAAAGTCTTTGGGTTCCATTCACATGACTTTCTCTAGCTGTTACACCAACAAAGTTTCCTTACAAAATATTATTATTCTATCTGCATCATGTCAATCGATATAACCTGCAGAATTTGTCTTGTTACTTGCGTTCTTGTAAGTAGAAGGGAAATATGGGAATACACTCGGCTGAAACGATAGTCAAAGCTATTAAGAGCTATTGCAATGTGCAGCAAATGAAGTTCGGTTCTCTTTCGCATTCCGGTCATCCATAACAAGGAGGTCTTCAGAGGCTATTCCCATAAAATTTAAGATATACATTTCGTTTTTCATGAACATTTCTTAACTATATTGCATTTTAATCAAAATCACTACAGCCATTTTGGACAAAATCAAAGTTTTCGAAAAATGTTCCATATAAAGAATAGTAGAGGTGATTTTCTTGTAAATCTTCGTGCTGCATCTTTGGAAGTTACTGACCTTAAATACCAAGTTTGGTTTTTAACCGAATTTTCATTTTTGAGCTATGCTGCTTACACACACACACACAGACGGACTGTTTCTAAAAAGAATTCTTGGGTTCAGGTGTCCTCAAAACATGTTTCCGGTGAAATCTTTGTAACGAATTTTTAGTGGAATACAATGCCTTCTTTATCTACTATATATATTATATATACACACACATACATACTTTTGTATATTAGTGGGGAGAGAGAGAGAGAGAGAGAGAGAGAGAGAGAGAGAGATAGGATAGGAAGGAAGGGAAGGATAATGCACTACCAAAATCGAAAAGTCTGATGAACACCACCTGTATGGAATAAACTTCAAGTCCTGCATGTAACGAACTCCACATAGTAGGGTTGTGAATTAACTAGCTTTCATTTTAATGGAATATTTAGAAACAGCATAAAAACAAACTAAAATGAACTTTGTTTGGGCAGTCAAATGTCGTTAGCGTTTAATAAACACTGTAGCACGAAATTGACCCTAACAGACTAATGGATGCTCGACAAAACATTTTTAAAACAAAATGATGCTCCTGCCTCAGAACTAAAATGCTCAAAGTTCTCCTACAAGCGTCGTTCATAATAAAATTGTTCTGCTGTTTTAGAAGTCGCTTTTCGAGGTGTAGTGGTTATATGCTAGCCTTTTAGTCCAGTGTGATTCTCTAGCTCAACGGTTCCCAACCGGTGTGCCCCGGCACCCTAGGGTGCCGTGTGATTGGCTAAGGGTTGCCGCGAGATATTGAGATAAACAAAAGAAAAAATACCTTCTACTGAAGCCTTAAGTCTTGTAAGGTCTTGAAATAAAATAAGTCAAATCAATTACTCTCATGCAGGCAGATGGTGATAGTGGTCGATTCATTTCAATAATTCAGTTATACTAGTATCCCACAGATGGCATTACAGATATACCCTGCCGAACATTCCCGAGACTACTCGCTTCCTCACGAACATCCCCAAGACTTTGACAGATGATTATATAAAAGTACAGCCCAACAGCTGCTGCGGGTGATGGAGGCTGCCGCCCTGGGGTTCCAGGACGGGGCCTTCACGCCGGCGGTGTCTTTGGATGTTGGGAAGGTCTTCTCAACCACCTGGCATGAGGGTCTCCTGTTTAAACTCATCCAGATTGGCCTACATACACAGTTAATCAACATCATACACAGCTTCCTACACCAACGCACCTTCGTAGTTGCAGTTGCGGGGCAAACATCTACACCTAAACCCCTACGAGGCGGAGTCCCAGAAGGCTCTGTACTATCACCCACCTTGTTTAGCCTTTATATGGCAGACTTCCCTACGGTACAGGGCGTCAACATGGCCCAGTTTGCTGATGACGTCCTGCTCTACCGCACTGACAGGAACATACGCAGAGCCTTCAACCCAATACAGAGACACCTCCGTTTCGTCCAGGATTGGTGCAGACAGTGTCGGATGTCCGTTAATCCGGGCAAAAGTCATGATGTTCTGTTCACCAGAAAACGCCCCGAAATAAATCAGATACCCAACTTTTTCTATCAGGGCCAAAGGATAGAGTGGGGGAATTCCATCAAATACTTGGGCGTCATTCTTGATAAGGGCCTAACTTTTCGTGAACACGTGCGGGGAACGTTGGACAGGGCGAAGGGGGCGGTAGCCTCCCTTTACCCCGTGCTGGCCGCCCAGATGCCGGTTCACTTAAAGTTACGCCTTTTCAGGGCGCTTATAGTCCCCCTCATGCTCATTGCCTGCGAAGTGTGGGGTATGGCAGAAGACTCCTGGCTTCTCTGGTTACAGCGGGTACAGAATAGAGGACTCCGGTCCATATATTCTGTATGTCGACGTTTCCCTTTGAGGCTACTACATGAAGCTTCGGCCCTCCCATACGTGGAAGATGTGATTAGGCGCCGGGCTCAACAATTCTACGCCAGATTGGGCGAACATGAGAACGCACTTGTAAGCTCTGGGGGAGTACTTACCCTCTGAACGCCGAAAGAGGCGCTTCCAGGTCCCCCGCATGGCTTGTGGGCACCCCCGGTAACAACGGCTATAAACCAGCCAACAGCGTAATAGCTCAACAAAGCACTCCCCCCTCCCATTGGGAGAAGTCTATCAAAACACACCACCATCTTTAAATAAAATAAACACCAGCGAAGCAGAGAAAAGGATGCTGCTCCTGAAATGCAACCGCTCGAGGAGCCTACCAGCGCTACCTCCTTAACACCAACACTCGAAACCTCAAAATAAAACCTCAACCTTCACCTCATTCCTGTGGTTAAACCCTTACCAGGGTAGGTACACAGGAACAACACCCAGGCTCACCACGAGCCTACCAGACACGCACGCACGCTTTCAGTTGTCTTCCTCGCGTTGATTCACAGTGTTTAGCTATGGATAAGTTCATTGTTAAACGTAAACGCCAGGACAGTGAAAGTGAACAGTCGGCTCCTACTGCTTGCTTTAAGAAGCCAAATCTTACAGTTTCTCCCGTCCGTCAAATTCACCACATAAAGAAGACAAACGAAAGAAAAGGACATACCAGGACAGTTACTTAGCATATGGATTTAAGTGGAATAACAACGAGGAAAACCCTATCCCTATGTGTTTAATTTGTGGCGAAACACTTAGCAACGAGGCCATGGTACCTAGCAAACTGAAGCGGCATCTTACAACAAAGCATCCTAGTGTGACACAGAAAAGTGTAATGTATTTTTCACATATATTAGAAGGGGAGAAAAAATAGCTGTGCAAATGGTAAAGAGAATGACCATAGGTGATACTGCTCTTGAAGCCTCGTTTAAAGTAGCAGAACTGATAGCTAAAAAAAAAGAAACCTCATACTCTTGGAGAGGAAATCATTTGCTCTGCATGTCAAGTTATAGTTTCAACAATACTTGGCGAAGGAGCAGCTAATCAAATTTCGAAAGTTCCTCTGTCCAACAACACAATCAGCCACAGGAACATTTGCTTTGCGAGTAGATGAGAGTCTCGATATTGGTGACAAACCGCAACTCCTTGGTTTTATCAGATATATTGATGAAAAAGATATTAGTGAACAGTTTCTGCTCTGTAGACCGCTGGAGACTACAACCACAGGCCATGATGTTTTCGTTTCTATTAATTCCTATCTCAATGACCATGATCTTTCATGGAAAGACTCTGTGGTATATGTACAGATGGTGCACCATCTATGTCTGGGAAAATTAAAGGTTTTACTGCCAGAGCTCTCAATGAAAATCCATCCATTATTATAACTCACTGTTTTCTGCATAGAGAGGCATTAGTCGTGAAAGCGTGTAATGAAGATTTTGCTGAAGTGTTTAACCAAGTTGTGAAAATGGTGAACTATATGAAGTCTCGACCTATAAAGTGCAGACTTTTTGAACAGTTATGTCGCGCAACGGATGCAGCTCATACCTCTTTGTTACTTCACACAGAAGTAAGGTGGTTGTCGCGGGGTCATGTATTGAACCGGTTTCTCGAACTTAAAGAGCAGCTAAAAACTTTTTTTAAGGATGAAAATCAAGACACATTTCATGAGCTCTTACTAAGTGATTCTTGGTGTTTTGAACTGTCGTATCTGGCAGATATTTTTCATAAGCTGAATGAACTGAATGTTTCGATGCAGGGTCGACATGAAACAATAATCTCCTCAACCAATAAAATGAAAGGTTTTAAAAGAAAACTTAGTTCTTAGAAGTCTGCAGTTCAAACAGGAGATTTGTCGAACTTTCCATCTCTTCTTAATGTGACAGGAGATAATGATCTGGGTAAGCTGAAAGACCGCATATGTGGTCACTTATCAAGATTGCAAGATGCAATAGATGCGTACTTTCCAACTATTTCCACTACGAATCTCGACTGAGTTGTCTCCCCATTTGATTTCGTAGATAGTGCAGAGGAAATGTATTTCACTGCTTGCGAACGAGATGAATTTATTGATCTTTGCGCTGATTCCACACTCAAAGGTAAGTTCACCAAGAGTGAGGCGTCGGTGGCTAGTTTTTGGCTTCAACGGAGAGAGGAGTACCCTAACCTAATGAAGAAAGCAATTGACGCAATTTTGCCCTTTTCAACATCCTATCTATGCGAGCAAGCCTTCTCTGCTATGGTGACAATAAAATGCAAAGCAAGAAATAGACTGAATAACCTTGAGGATGATTTGCGTGTTTCACTGTCAACTGTAAGACCCGACATCACATATCTGTGCTCTAAGCATCAATCACAAGTTTCACATTAATCATTAATCGAACAAAATTTATTGATGTATTTTTACTCAGTGATTGTAGTAAAGTTTTCTGTATTATGTTAAGGTATACGTTGTTATTATTTAATATTTCAATAAATTAACATATTAAGGTTAATTTTCTTTTAATTCAAGGAAGGGTGCCCCTAGTGTTTAATGTTATTCCCAAGGGTGCCGTGAACTTCAAAATGTTGGGAAACACTGCTCTAGCTAGAGGCCCCAAACGTTTGCCTATATTTTGGCCATATATATGAGTTTTGTGACCAACAATTGTGTACCTACGGCTTATACTATGCACTATGACATCCAGTGCTGAAAATTATCCCCTACCACATCCAAGTATTGTTTGTACCCGTTGCTCCAAATTCTGGAATGCTTTAATTAAAGTCTCCTCGGTAATGGCTTCAATCTCTTGGTGTATAGCATCTTTCAATTGCACGTGGTCTGTTTCTATATACCTTTACTTTAAATAGTTCCACAGGAAGAAGTTGGGTGGTGTTAAATCAGGAGATATTGGTGGCCAAATATTTTTTGAGATTAGTCGATCATCAAAAAAAAAAAAACTTTTGATTTCCCTAATGCTTGCACTTAATGCGTGGTTTGTTATACGATCTTGTTGGATTTATCCGTAAGTTAATTCATCATATGTTAACTGATTAACAAAGTTAGTGAATATTGTAATGTAAATTCAATGTTGGCTGCATTCTCATATAAATTGTAGCCTATAATACGCCTACGAGACATTGTGCACCACACTCCAAATTTCTGTGAATGTAGAGGTTCTGCATCTAGGGCATTAGTATTTGTTTGTGCTCATATAAGAGTGTCCGAGAGTTTATGTAGCCATGCACGCTTCATCCGTGAACAAAGTAGAGTCCAAAATATCAGAATTCTGATTAATAAAAGTTTGAAACCACACACCGAACTGCACACGCCAAGTTCAGCGGAAGAATCCAAGCCTATTTGGGACATTACATAACATTGTTCAAGGCATGTTCACACGGTTTTTCATCACAAATGTGAATGGTTGGAATATGGGCGGGGGTTTGAGGCCTCTAGCGAGAGAATCCCACTGAACTATGCCCACGCGTTTTCTTGGGCGCTCAGCTGCCAGTGTTTATTGTTAAATTTTGCGCATTTTTGGAAGAAGTGCAAGGCCACCATATGGGACAAGAAGTTTGTTGTTCGACTTAATATCTAGTGACTTTCAATACCAAAGGCTTCATTCTGTCTGTAGATCCCAGAGTTCACGCACAACTTTCTTTGTTTGACAATGCTACGGAAATATTTTCTGTCTCTCTCGCTCTCTCACTCTTTCTTTCTGCCCACGCTTTCCCGTAAAATTTTCATTTTAGTTTAGATACAAAGTAAAGAAACTTTTATGCAGCCATTTCATAATTTTGAATCGTTTGAGACAGAAATCTTTGTACACCATTATTGAATATTTCAAAAATTTCAGCCTATGTTATGGATAATGTAAAGAATATTTTGAACAGTTTCTAGTGAAAATAAATAGATACGTTCGAAAATGTTAGTTTTACAGTCCAATTTTATGCTTCAACTAAAGATGTTTTACCATTATAGTCTTCAAGATCTTAAAATTCTTGATTATGAAAAATCCAAATGTGTAGCAAGTTATAATATAATTAAAATGGAACATTTTCATATTTCTAAAAGTTAATGGATTATTGACTTAAGTCTATGGCCTACAACGAAATATTAATAAAACTTTTCTGAAAATATCTGTCTCGATTAACATGAAGCAGACAGAAGAATACGTTTTAGTAAGAATTGTAAGAGAGTGGATGGAGAAAATTACATGAACAGAGTTTTTTCTCCCCTGTCTTCACACTTTGTATTAAGCATGGCAGAAAGGTTGATGATAACATGACTCCTTCCACCGCTTCCCCTCTGATAGAGGTCGTATGGATTTAAGCTAGTTATTTTTCTATCACGTCTGTAGATACAATGTATATAGCAGACGGCATTGCATTCTACCCAAAAATTCGATACTGAAATTTCAACGGAAATATATTTTTCGAGGACCCTGAACCAAAAAAAAAAGTTGTGTGTGTGTAAAGAAAACCCCCCAAACGAAAAGCCGGTATTTAAGTTCATATCTTCTAAGATACAAAAGTAAAATTTTCAGGAAAATATCCTTTCCAGGAATATTTTCGAAATTTTTAATTTTTTCAAAAATGGCTCTAATGATTTTGATTAAAACGTTATATATTTAAGATATTTTATTAGAAACGAAATACATATCTTCAATAACTTCTGAAGTCCTGTTCATTCTAGGTCACTTTTATATAACTGGTAAACCATAAGAGAGGGGCCAAAACTTACTGTACAAAAAATGTGGATCTCGTTAAAACACATAATTTAGTCATATATATCTTTGTAGAGTTAACTGTTTCCTAAATATTTGTTGTTATCCGTTTCACGTTTAAAATGCTTAAACTTTTCTCAAAGGGGAAGCTATCTTTCCTTTCATATCCTTTTTATTTTTAAGTGACAAACCCAGAAGACAGCTTGCAAAATTTTTGATTGTCGCTTTAGTTCAGAGTATTTCCTTATTTCTCTTCTACTTATAAGGAACTAAGTAATAAGACCGTTTTTGTTAATTTTTATCTTAATTAGCATTATATGGATAAAAATAATCGTTTGTAAGAATAGTACACTTGTAGAACAGATAGAGAAAGTTGTGTGAATGCTACATATCATAATTTGTTTACTCATGGTGCATATTGTTGGAAATATTGCAATGCTAAGGTAAACCTTAAACAGGCTTCTCTTAGAATTAACACGTTAATGCCTCTTCCATATTGTGTTGCAAAAAAATATAACCACAAATGATTTACATCCATCGACTTGCGATGTTTCACAGTCGCTTTGAGGATGTCATTAACAAGCAGTTTTCTTTGCTTTAAGGGCTAACATGGAACGTGCACATTTCAGGGTTTCTAAGTAGCTTTTATGCTCTGAACCTTGTTATGAGATGCTTACACGAGGATTAGTGTTTTCCACTTAGGTGCCCTAATTACACGGCTCTGGTAGGATTTCGAAACATAAATTCTCCCCTCCATTTTAATATGTATGTGCACGCACCATAAAGGGCGTTGTCTCATTTATGTTTAGTACATTTACTGCCCCACGAGCTCAGCAAAATATACCCAGAATATTCTCATTTCTTTTACTCTTTAATAACATAGTAAGCTCCTTAAAATTCAACTGCATTCCAAAAATTATCATGCAGATATAAAATGGAATTAGCGTAGACTATTTCTTTCATAGCACGTGATCGTAGCAAGTAGCCAATCCAGTACATTGGCGCGTAAAATTCCAATTAGAACTCATTATCTCTGCATTTTAATAGTTTTTTTATCACACCCACGTGCAATTGTTTTTTCTCTGAACTAATGTTTGTCTCATAATAGTAGTATAAGTACGCAGTGATATTCCCGTACATAATGGCGGAAGTCCCAAAACGTTTTGGGAAAAGATATATCGCTGAAATGAACATATTAATTGAAAACACAAAGCTGCAGAATATTAAAAACAACAGCAAAAGTGTGTGAAACCAATTCAAAGAACTCTGTAAGCAACGAGACCATGATAAATGATATGGACATCAAGTTGTAGTGATTTCGATGCAAATATACGACATCTCTTACGGTTTAGCAGTTTGGCAAAATTTGATAAAATTCATCCAGAATAAAAAGGTCTTCAGAGGCTATTCCCAGAAAGATTAAGATATAAATTTTATTCGGGATGAAAATAGTTTTAATATACGGGATTTTAATCAAAACGTTAGCCATTTTTGAGAAAATCAACATTTTTGAAAAATTTTCCATGTGAAGGTAGTTTGTTGTGGGGGATTTTCTTGAACATTTTCGTGTCGCATCCTCGAAAGATGCTAAACCTAAATACCAAGTTAGATATTTAACAGTCTTTTCGTTTTTGAGCTGAGCTGTCAAAAGGCACACACACATACACTTTTATCTAAAATTTTGACGTGTTCCATTCACATGACTTTCTCTACATATTTACAGCAAACTAATGTTAAAAAGCTTATGCTTCTTTTTACTTCATGCTAATCGAGATAAAATTAGCAGAAATAGTCTTACTGCTTGCTTCCTTGCAAGTAGAAGATAAATAAGAGAGTAGCATAGGCTAAAGTATTAGTCTAAAGCTGGTTGCTATGTGACTGACGTTCCTTTGTTTCTATGGACAGGAGTTGATAAATTCCCTTACGAGAAAGGTATACGTTTTTTAAAGCTGAAACGAATACCAAGGAATATGTGAAAAACGATTGACTCCACAAAAATGTATACAACACAAACTATGTGTTTTAACGAGCTCTACACTTTCTGTTAAGTAAATTTTTGTCTATTTATTACAGTTTGCCAGTTATACAAAATTCATAAAATTCATTCAGAATAAAGTAATCTCCTGAGGCTATTTCCAGAAAAATCAGTAAAATTCATCGGAAAATTTTCCATGAAAAGGATAGTTTGGCCTGGGAGGATTTTCTTGAAAATAATGTGGCATCCTTGGAAGATATTGAACTTGAATATCAAGTTTGGTATTTAACAGACTTTTCTTTTTTGAACTATGCAGTGCACATACACACACATACATACATACACACACGTACACATACGGACCTTTTTCCAAAAGTGTTTTTTTTTGGGGGGGTACTATGTTTCCAATGAAATCTCGGTATCGAATTTTTGGGTGCATTACAATACACTATAGTACGTGTAGAGAAATTAAAAATGCTTTTTCTGGACTTAAGGAATACCAAAATATATATTTCCGGTGAAATCTCGACATCGAATACCTTCTCTATCTTTGATGCATATTTAATGTGTTTTATATTTATCTACGTCCGAAAATCTGCGGATGTATAACGGAAGTATTTATTTTTGGTCTGATGAAACTCAACCCCACCCACATCAGCGTCACCTCCTCTTGTTTTCTGAGTATAATTTTGGCCATTGGAATCCTAATGTATTTTACACCCCCCCTCCCACAAAAAATATAGGCAAACTGCCAAATGTACCATAGCATTTTAAATATTGTGTGTTCATGCTGTATTACGTTTAAGGGAGGAAATATATTTAATCTTTGTCTCCAAGTCGGTGACTAAATCTTTCATATATGTAAATACATAATGTAGCTCTAGTTCAACTGTATCTGAAAATAATTCTCTTCTAGAATTTAAAACGTTTATGGAATACAATATATATTCTTGCCTTGATATACCCAAACACACCTATCCGACCCTGTTATTGTTACTATTATTGATCACTTCGGATTGTAAACCACACAATATGCCCTTATTCACCATTATAATTTGCAAGAACTACCACTAGGTAGAGTCAGACTGAAAAATGCAATGCTATAGCCGAGATTTGAACCACGGATCTTCCGATCTCTAGCTGGTTGCTCTGCCACTGTGCTACCATGGCAACATGCCGGCAAGGCATTGAATTTCTCAATTGACTCGCATGTTTCCCGGTAAACCATCAGATGTTCTCAAATTATTTTCAGATGACAACCTAATGGCGACTTACAATGTTAAAAGTACTTAAGTCACAGGATTCATAGTATAGCCAACCATAATGGTCAATTGGTATTGGATTAATTGGCTAGAGATCGGGAGATCCGTGATTCAAATTCCGGCTATGGCATTGCATTTTTCAGTCTGACTCTACCTATGCAACTCCTGTCCTACACACGGCTTGTGAGAAAAAACAATTAATCCAACCACCTTTAATTCATTATAATTTTAATTACACTTGAAAAGTTACGAAAAGCTATCATCCAATTCATGATTTAATTCTTTTACGCTCAACGTCTTGAAGTGATTTCATGCTTAAAAATAAATAGACATGTTGGCAACAGCTCGTTTTGGAACTCAGCACTTGGTCTTAAATGATAAAAGCTGGAGTGCAAAGTAAATCTGAAGGACCTCTTCCTCTCAGTTTTGCTTCATTACAGAAAGAAAATATTTTTGAGAAATGGTGTGATATAGAAGTTGATAACATATACCACACTTTAGACTTTCTCTCTGAATGCGAGGGTAATCAATCATCTATGAAAACTTATCTCTGTAAAAACTCTAAAGTGAAATTCATCAATGCTACTAACAAGGGGTATATTTTGGTGCTTACGTTAAGGGGGATTGATTATAAAATAAATATGTGCCAGACAGTATATGAGAATATATAGACAACTTTTAAAAGCAAAGTAAGAAAAGAAACAAAACTATAACTCTACAGAGATTGTGAAACTTGGGTTCAAGCGAAAAAATAGAAATAATTCAGTTGGAGGAATTGAAGTTCCTTAGGCAAGGAAAAGTGTTACTCAAAACTTGATAGGATTAAAATGAAAAAATAAAGAAGACAGCAACACTAGTACTTAACCTTTATATGAAAACCAATTGATGTGTTCCATTCACATGACTTTCTCTACATCTCTGCAACAAATTATTGTTAGAAAGCTTATGATTCGATTAACTTCGTGCTAATTGAGAAAAAATTAGCAGAAATAGTCTTATTACTAACTTTATTGTAAGTAGAAAGGAAATAAGGGAGTACCATAGGTCAAAGTGATAGTCAAAAGCTGGTTGCTATATGAATGAAGTTCCTTTATTTGTATGGACACGAGTTGACAAATTCCTATATGAGAAAAGTATAAGTTTTTCAAAGCTGAAACCAAAAACAAGGAATATCTCAAAAACAATCAACTCCTCGAAGGAAAAATATACAACATAAATCGTGTGTTTTAACGTGTTCTACATTTTTTGCTTGGTAGGTTTTTGTCCATCTCTTACAGTTTAGAAATTATGCAAAATTCCGTAAAAGTCATCCAAAATAAAGTAGTCTTCAGAGGCTATTCCCTGAAAATTCAAGATATACATTTTATTTTTCAGGTAAATATCGAGAATATACGACATTTTAATCAAAATCTTTAGAGCTATTTTAGAGGAAATCAAAAAGTTCCATGTAAAAGATAGCTGGTGGGGGGTGGGGTAACTATCTTGAAAATCTTCGTGTCGCATTCTTGGAAGATGCCAAACTTAAGGACCAAGTTTGGTATTCAATGGTCTTTTCTTTTTTGAGCTAAGCTGTCGACAGACAGACAGACAGACAGACTGACTGACAGATTGATAACAGACACACACACAGACACACGTACCTTTTCAAAAATGCTTTCTTTGGATTCAGGGGGACCCAAAACATGTACATCCGGTTAAATCTCGGTATGGAACTTTTGGGTGCATTACAATACTTTCTGTATACACCATGTACATAGCACATATAGAGAAAGTAATATTGATCTGCAGACAAATGACGAACAGAAGTGCTATACCTACGACTATTATATTTTTCATTATTTTAAAGTCCTTTTGATGTGCAGTTGTTTCTCGCGATTGCATGCAAAAAAGCATTGCACTTGAAAGACGGCATATAGTGTCCAGTTCTTAAATACTATTCTCTATCTATAACGAAAGAGAGGACTTTTGTAGTATTTCTGAAAAGGTTTATTGCAATTAAAAGTGATATAAACAGAAATATAGAGTTCCGTAAGAATATTTTTATGCCTCACTAATAAAGAGTAGAGAAAGTAATATGAATGTGACGGAGACTTTTTATGTACGAAGTGTGTTAAAAAAACGGAAATGTTCTTTAATTTTGCTGGCTTTATACAACTGATTGTCAAAATCGTTTTGCTTTCTCTACACGTACTACATACATAGTGTATAGAGAAGGTGTTATATTCCACCCAAAAATTCAATACCGAGATTTCACTGGAAATACATGTTTTGAGTCCCCCTGAATCCAAAAAAAAGAACATTTTTGGAAAGAAGTTCATGTATGTGTCTGTGGACAGCTTAGCTCAAAAACGAAGAGACCGTTAAATACCAAACTTGGTATTTACGTTTTGTATCTTCCAAGGGTAGACACGAAGATATTCAAGAAAATCATCCCACACCCAACTACCCTTTACACGGAAAATTTTCCGATGAATTTTACTGAATTTTGCACACTGCTAAACCGTAAGAGATGGAGAAAAACTTAGACTTACATTAAAACCCACAATTTATGTCGTATATATATTTTTTTTTTTCGTGGAGTTGATGATTCTTGAGATTTCCATTGTTTTTGTTCCCAGCTTTGAGAAACTTATACTTTTCTCGTACAGGAATTTGTCGACTCCTGTCCATGCAAACAAAGGAGCTTCAGTCACATAGAAACCAGCTTTTGACTATCACTTTAACTTATGGTACTCCCTTATTTCGCTTCTGCCCACAAGGAAGCAAGTAATAAGATTATTTCTGCTAATTTTTTCTCGATTACCGTGAAGTAAATAAAAGCATAATCTTCGTAAAAGTTTGTTGCAGAGATGTAGAGTAAGTCATCAGACTGTTTATCTTGTAGTTACATGTGTTCCTGATGTATGCATTTTCGGCTATTTTCAATACTTAGTTTATTATTGACAATTAAAATGTTTTATACGTGTTTTCGAAGGCTCAGCCAATTTGCATCACATTTTGCTTGAAAAAATGGAGTGAAGTGTTCGAAATGGTGGCAGATTCGAGTGGTGGCGGCGTTTCAAAGAAGTACGAGAAGACTGAAGACGACGATCCACTGGACGTCCTAACACATCAATTATTGACGACTTATGGTTCTGCCATATGGTAATACAGTCAGTAAGGTATACTACCTAAAAGTTATGCACCATTTGCATGTTGTTATCTAAAGAAAACAACCAGAATTTTCGCAAAACCACTCGTGGATAGTGCTCCTTCTCAGATCTCAATGCTTGTTCTTGATTTTTTGGTAAAAACCAGAAACGCTATGTGGCCTCACCCACTTTATTTGTCAGACATGGCCCTCTGCGACTTCCTTCTAACCCCGAGATTGAAGAGAACATGAAAGGACGTTTACCCACTATTGGTGAGTTAAAAACAGAATCGCTTAAGTAGGAAAACACCATAAGGAAAAATGAGTTGCACAGTTGCTTCCAAGATTGGAAAACGTGATGGTACAAGTGTGTAATATCTGAGGAACTTTCTTTTGAAGGCCACAAAGTTGATGTAGATGCATAAATATTGTTTAAGAAAACAAAAATTCCCGTTACTTTTTGTTCACACCTGGTATGTCTGTATCTTACATATTCTCAATCTTCAAGCTTCTCTGTCCGCATGTTAAATAATTACAGCACGTTATACTATCTACGAGGGCCGTTTTTTTTTTTTACCTTCGATAGGCTATAAATAAGGCAGTTTCATAGAAAACAATTATTTTACTACTAAAAGCTTTTTACACTTATGGTTGTTACTTTTAAACATGATCAACGAAAAGATTGAGGCACTTATTGTACCTGTGCACAATCTTTGCAATATCCGCTTAAAAAAATATTGCCTCTGATGACTTCAAATGAGCATTGACATTGTTTTGAAGATATTCGTACTTTACGACGTTTGCGGAGAGTCATTCAAAACAAACGAAGAGGAATGCAGACTTCAAGAATTGTGTTGATCCATGACAACACACGCTGGCACACCCCATCGACTCCTGAAACAATTTCAATGGGACATTTTCGATCATCTGCCGTACAGTCCTGACCTGGCATCCAGCTTCTCTCACCTTTTCCCTGAACTGAAGAGGGGCTAGGAGAGCAGCACTTCCAAACCAACGAAGATCTTCAAAATAAAGTCAGTGCTTATTTGAAATAATTGGTGGCAGCATTTTTTAAATCTGGTTTTGCAAAGCTTGTGCACAGGTAGGATAAATGTCTCAACTTTTCGGTGATTATGTTGAAAAGTAACCATAAGTGTACAAAACTTTTAGTAATAAAATAATTATTTTCTATGAACTTGCCTTTTATTTATAGTCTATCGGAGGTTGAAAAAAAAAAAAAAAAAAAAAAAAAAACGGCCCTCGTATTTTCAAAACTCCACATTTTTGCGTCACTGCGATACCTTGTGTTCGTTCCCAGACCTTGGATCTTATAAGATAGCATCTCCAAGCTGCTATAATATAACTATGGTGAGTACTTCTAAATAGCTGTTTTTATAATGTGTGAAATAATACTATTGCGATGAATCTTGTAAATGAGCAACATTCACGATATGGAACTTAAATGTTAATGTACTTCTCACACCACGAAATGGAGTAATAACTGTGACGAAAGTAATATTTTAATAGGATATGTAACTACCCTACAACTTACATATTGTTATGATTTTAAATTCCTCCGTTTCCAATAACCTTGACTTTTGATATGTAATATTTCCACGCAGATTTCCATGCACATCAAAGCATGAAGTATCAACACTATTAGAATTCTTGATATATTTTTGGTATTAATGTATTTTGAGTTCCATAAGTCTTTCCATATAATTCATGTTTAATAAAGGAACAGATCTGAGTTTTTACAGTTTAACGAAGAATGTATAAAAGGACAGATCATGCTTGATTCACTCTCTGATCGTGATAGCCATCTTTCGCCGTTTAACTGCTAATGCCTTCAGCAGGACCGCTTGGTGATTCGAAAGAAAGCAATATCTGCCCTTTCTGGGTAGGAGCCAACGACATTTGGGGCAAGAGGATCTTCAAATTGATAGCAAAAGGAAGATGAAAGAAATTAAGGAAAGGAGAATCAAACAAAAACGTCGATAAAATCTAGAGTAATTGAATATGAACTGTACAGTAAAGAAGTCTCGTTTTTCTATCGGGCTGTTAATTATACTTTGTTGCCTTTACAATGATATAGCATGTTCATTTGGTGCTACCCAATACGCTTATAGCATAACCAGTGATGTTCCATATAGTAATCACCAATATATGGGGTCCTTCAAAAGTAAATGCAGACATATACCGCTATAAATATATTTTAAATAAAAACAGAATCAAGTGTTGGCAAACAATGTAGTTTTCAAAACATTGGTGCGGATATCCCCCGTTCTCTTGTTCAGCGTATAGCCACATTATGCTCAGCATTTTTACTTTCTCTAAAGATACTATGTACATTGTGTATTGAGAAAGTACTGTGTTCCATCCAAAACATCGATACCGAGATTATACCGGACATACACGTTTTAGGGTCTCCTGATCCAGAAAAGAAAATTAGAAAAAGGTCTGTGTGTCCATGTGTCAACGTGTCTGTGAAAATGATAACTCAAAAACGAAAAGCCGGTAAAATACCGAACATCTTTCAAGGATGGCGATACGAAGATTTTGAGGAAAATCCCTACCCCTAATTTACCTTTTACATGACATTTTTTTTGACTTTTTCAAAAATGACTGTAATGATTTTGATTAAAATACCGTATATTAAAGTTATTTACACAAGAAAAGTTATTTTGCAGTTTTGATGTTATATTGGGGACTGTGGTATTCATTTTCTTGAAATATCTGTTTGCTCTGATGTAGAAAAGTAATGAATGCGATTGTTGTAAAGGAAAGATAGCACGAAAAGGATTTGAAAAAAATAGCGGATGCCTTCTGGATTTCAGTGTAGCTGCTATTTTGAGAGCATAGGTGATGCTGTTCTATACGATATTGTAGTGCAGTTTCATTGGCTTCTATTAGAATGCTATTTAGTAGGATAAGTACCTAATGCAATACTTATAGTTGAGTTCTGTATAGAAAAGTATTTTTATACTTAAAGACTTGGCACTGTTATAGATAATGGAACCATATTCCATTTTAGTGCTTAATAGAACGTGATAGTCCGCTCCCCAATTCTGTGCCATTAATACTTTAAGATATTTAATCTCTTTAGGCAGTGGTTCTTAAGAGTTCTTAAGAAAAGGTGCCATGCTAGTTTGCTATCAAATATAAGTCCTAATGTATCTACGACAGCAATTTTGTTGTTCTTAATGAATAGTTCCGGATTAAGTTTCCTTTTGCTTCAGGAGAATAAAATGCATTTTGTTTTAGATGGGGATATCTTAAAACCAGTTTCGGTGCACCATTGTTGAATGTTCAGAAGCGATTCCTGTAAAATTCTTGTGCGCTAGTGGTGCGCCCTTTGCAGTAGAGGATTAGATCATCAGCAAATAAGTTGGCTTTAACTGGTGTTTTGATCTGTGATACAATACCATTTATAGCTGAGTACTGAGCCTTGTGGTACACCATACGTAGCGGAACAGTTTTTGAAAGGTTCCCATTAGCTCTTACTTGGCCGTTACAGTCTTGTAGGAAGTTGTATATGAAGCTGAGCATATTTCCTGATATGTTTTGTTTTAATAGTTCTCTTATTCTATATTCTCGTCGTACCATGTCATATGCTTTATGAATATCTAGGGTAATAGTAATTACATGTCAATTTTGGTAGAAGGCTTCCAATATTTCTGATTGTAAGGCTATTAGATTGTCATTTGTGGAATGAAACTGTCGAAATCAACTTTGCGTTTTAGAAAAGAAATTGCTTTTTTTCAAGTGTCCATCTCAAGCGTGTATTGATTACCTTTTCCATTAATTAGCACATTGTGCATGTTAGCGCAATAGGTCTATAATTTTCAACTAGTAGAAGATCTTTGTTTGCCTTAGGAAAAGGGATTACTATACTTTCACGCCACTGGTCAGAGAAGAATTTTTGGTCCATAAGTAGTTAAATATTGAGTTTAAATATTTCAACGCCGTTAGAGATAGTTGTTGCAGGAACAAATAGGGAATATTGTCTGGTCCGGGACTATACACCTTGAGTATCGTGCAAGAGTATTTCATCATTATAGTTTTCAGAACTATTTTGGAAAATATCTTGAAGATTTTTGTCCGGCAGAGACTTCTGGAGAGTCAAGACATCATTGTTGTAATTATCACAACGAAAACTTCTCCAATGGTATCAGCTATATCCTGTGGGTTCGTGATGATAGAATTTTATTTTTCTTATGTGTTCCCTTACCTTTTGAGTTGCAGTTTGATGGGTGAGTGATGATATATAGTTTAACCAGGAAGTCTTTTTGCTTGTACTGCGATCTATTGCGCGTAGTCTTTGGAAAATTAACTTGTTTTCGAGATTAGGGTGGCGTTTGTATTTACAGTAGGCCTTGGTTTTGTTCTGAATTGCACTTTTACAAGCCTCGTTCCACCAAAGGAGCTCTTTTTGTTAGGAATTATGTTAAAGGTTGGGATGTTTAATTTTGCACATTTTAATACAACATTAATAAAATCGGTAACTAACTTATTTACAGAGATATCTTCAAATTTCTCGGGAGGGGTTTAAGTAGTTCATTTCTTCAATTATGCAATTTTTAAAGGTTTTCCAATCTGCACGGTGTATACTCCATTTAATTGTGGTGGAATATGTCTTGATGATGAGATTGATGAGTGTAATATTATTGGGAAGTGATCACTTCCTATCAGTGTTTCATAAGCATTCCAAACAAATGATGAGGCGAGACTTGGGGAGCAAAGCCTGAGATCTATATTGATGGATGATTCCTGAGCGGTATTAAAACGTGTAGGGCTCTTGGTGTTCAGTAGAATCAAGTCGTGTTTTTCTAAAATTGATTCTACTATCCTTCCTCTATGATTGGCATGAGTACTGCACCCATAATGTATTATGCGAGTTGAAATCTCCTAGTATATTAAAAGTTTTAGGCAGTTGTAATATTAGTGATGTTAAGTCTTCTATATTTAGGCTTTGATTATTCGGAAGATGGACATTACAAATGCAGATAGTTTTAGGTATTACTATTTTCACTGAAGTGCTTATAAATGAGTATAAGTGGTATTTCAATATGTGGAATATAATCATAAATATAAATATCTACACCTCCACTTGCATGTATAGCAGACATACGATTTGTATAATATGGTGTATATTGTTTAATCTGAGCTATAAACTGATCATGGAAATTCGTTTCTTGTAGACATTTAATTTGAGGTTTTTGTTGATTTATCGCGTGCTGTAAATATTCATGTTGAGGACGGAAACCATTAATGTTCCATTGTAATAGGAAAATGTCCATTATAAGAAGAGTGTGATTTCACTATTTTTATTTCAGGGTCATTTCACATTCTAAGTTTTCATGGCAGAAGAACACAAGCAATTTCTTTTCAATCCTCGAGCTACTGTTCTTGATGCTTCTTTCTTGGTAGTGAGGATGAAATTTCCTGGGTGTCTCAATTAGGCCTTTGATATCATCGGTGTAAGTCTTAGCGATGGGGAGGACATCTGTCACCCCCCCCCCCCCAAGTATTTTCGAATAGGCTCTTTAGCTGGAGGTAATTTAAAACAAAATCACCAGGAGAGGTTTCCATTATGTTTTTAACTGGAAATTTCAGATCATCTTTGAAATGATGATTGTATGACCCTTCAGATTTTTTCCTCGGTTGTTTCTTAGCGTCCGCGGGCTGTGGCTCATCTTCACTGTTATCATCTGGGGTGTTTGATGAAATATCTGGCCAGGAAGCAAGGTCTGTTTTATTGCCACTGACAGTAGATTCCTCAGATGTGAGAGGTCGTTTGGACCTATTTGTAGAGGTTGCCTGTAGTTTGTCTGATTGTGGTGACAAAGGGGGTGAACTCATTGGAGTTACTTTTAAATTACTATTACACTCCTTCAGTTGTGAGGAAGTGGGATCTGGTGACGGATCTGATCCTTTTAGGCAGCTGAACGTCTTCTGTAGCAACCGTTGGTAAATTAGTATTTATCAACAGCTCAGGGAAATCTTTAGTTGCTGCACCAATTGTTTCGTGTAGGACACTGCGATGTTTTCTGCAAGATTACAATTACTTGCAGTACATTTTCTTGCTAAACGCCCCTCTGCATTGCAAATGAAGCACACTGGAGTATCAGATGATACATAAATCCAGTATGTCAGTTGGAAAGTTTCTGGGAGTAAAACTAGGCCTTCCGGTGCAGCACAAAGCTGTCGCCGAAAGCTAAGGATATGTGTGAATTCTTTGATGGGAATACCTGCTTCAATGTGAGATATGGATAACTTAGGGTTTATGCCCAACTGAAGTAATTGCTCTTCAATTACCGAGTTGGGTATGACTGGGCATACGTTTGATAGTATTACACGTTTGTTAGCAGTGATCAGAGGTCATAACTTAAGCGTTACATCAGTGTTTTCCTTTATGGGTATACCTTAGTGCGCATCGATTATTATTGCTTGATCCTTCGGGGTAGTTTGTGTTACAGAAGCATATCTCAGCTGTGTTTTGGTCTCATTTTGGTTATTTCTTTGGGCGATTGTTGAATTGTGAGGGTTCCTGTATTCAGCATCCTTCATTTTGTTTGGAGTAACAGTTGTAGTTAACCTCAATTTAGGTTAGTACCATTATTATAGTTCTAATTATGTTTAAGTTACTTGCGGAGCGTATATATTACATTAACGCTTGCCTCACTAAGCCTTCTTCAGTAGAAGAGAACTTCAATAACGTGCTTATAAGAAACTAAGCAATAAGAGTGTTTTGCTAATGTTTATCTCGATTAGCATGCAGTAAATAGAAGAATAAGCTTATTAACAATACTTTTTACAGAGATGTGGAGAAGGTCATGTGAATGGGTCACACAGATTTTTTCATTTTGTTTTCCTTACTTTTCTTTAGGCTTTTGTAAGCTTTTCGCTTTAATTTACGCGTAACGAATTACATTAGCAAGCTGAAAAATCTGATAAACTTTTCAGCTCCAAATATGAAAGTGAAGATATTCTATTAACAAATTAAATAGTATTGCATTCATACGTACAGGAATTTAATAAGCGAAATATCCCGGATTCTTTGCTTTCATTACTCGCCACTTCGCGTGGTGTTCGCTTTTTTATATCTCACAGCATTTAAGCTATTAGAAACGTGCAGTGCACGGGCGGTAAACTATGGTAAAAAAGCATGAAACTGGCAAGAAATCTTGAGATATGCAGCATCGTAAATTGCAAGAAGACCAAGCTCTAAACTTGGCTAAATTCCAGAAATCGGATAATATCACTATCTCTGGTTTATGGACCACAAATATTTGCTTCAGTGAGAAGCATTTTAGACAAAAACTTTAATTTCCTGATGAGGGACCTCAGCGACCTAAACAATTTAATTAGCAAGGATAGCTTTAAAGTAACATACCTAAAAATTCGGATGTGCTACATTCACATAGTTTTCTCTTCCTATACTGCAGCAAAGTCTCCTTACAAAATTTTCTTTTACATTCTTCATCCTGATCAAGATAAACATTAGCAGAAATGATCTTATTCCTTAGTTCCTTATAAGTAATAGGGAAATCAGGGAGTGCACTAGAATGCATTTTTTTACTTAAATCTACTTAATTTAATAATTAAAACACAAAAATCTTAATTTGTTTCTATACTAAAGTGATAATCAAATATTTTAAAACTTGGTTGCTAAGTAGTTTAAATTCGGTTCTCTTTGATTGCCAGGAGTAAAGCAAAGAAACAAAAATTTCATGTCCCTGTTTGAGAAAAGTTTAAATATTTTAAAATTGAAATGAACAACAATGAATATCTCGTAAACTTGTCAAATTCACAAAAAGGTGCATATGACATAAATTGTGTTTTTTAACGATACCTAACTTTTTTTTATTGTTTCAATTATATAACCCCCTTTAATATCTAAGGTCATATCGGGGACTTTGCATTTGAAACAACTTGTTGTCTGTACGTTCTTTACGCTGGTTTAAATCATTTTATTTTTCTCAAATACACACATATTCACTCTCGCATACATACTTGCAGACTCTGTGGGGGATAGGGAATAAATCTGGCTAAAGAAAAATTCCCCGTCCCAGCCGGGAATCGAACCCGGGACCTCAGCTAAATGTTGTGTGTAGTACGTAATTGTCCATCTCTTAAACTTTATCTATTATGTAAAATTCCTCTAGAATAAAGAGGTCTTCAGAAGCTAATTCCGGAAATTTCATTTAAATGCTATTTTTAATGTAAACATCTTTATTGTATGATATTTTAATAAAAATCTTTAGAAACATTTCCATGTAAAGACTAGTTTAAGGTGGAGAATGTTCTGAAATTTTTCGTGTCGCATCCTTGGAAGATTACTTTACTCCATGGCACGACAGCTCACGGGGAACCTTGGCCTACCGCCCGGCCGCTGCGTCCCCCATCTCGGTCCACTACAGACGTCATGGATGGGGTGCAGTATTGGAGGGTGAGACGTGGTCAGCGCCTCGAATCCCCCCGGCCGGTTAATGCGGTCCTCATGACCTGGAGCCGCTACTTCTCCATCAAGTAGCTCCTCAATTGGCCCCCCAGGGACCTTACGAGGCTGAGTGCACCACGGGCCAGGTCTCCCAGCGGGGGAAAAATCCCCACGCCGGTACTGGGGATCGAACCCAGGTCTCCCGCTTGGTAAGTAGCAACGCTACCACCACGCTAAGGAGACGACCTATCCTTGGAAGATACTAAACTTAAATACCAAGCTTGGTACCTAACCGACTTTTCGCTTTTGAGTTATGTTCAGACACACGGATACCGTGAACCCTGACACGTGTACTTAAGGTGAAATATCGGTATCGAATTTCTCTATGTACTATATATGAAGTAGAAAAAGTAATAGCTCTAAAAACTGGTAAAGCTAGTATCAAAAAACTGTATGCTCTCACTGAGCAATAAGCAGAGGGAGACTTAAAATTTAGAAAAGCAAATACAATTATTTTTAAAACTGTAAATGATTTTTAATGTTTTTTAAAATGTTCACCGTTTAGCATGAATACATTTTTGAATTTGATGAAACCAGCCCTTAAAGCAATCATGCTGCACTTCTTTAGGCACTTCAGAAACAAGATTTTATAATGTTCCACTGCTTCATCTGATGACTTCCATTTATTATCTATACTTTTTGGAAACAAAAGATATCATAAGGTACTGGGTCAGGGCTATATAGTGTAAGAGTCCAGAGATGCTGACTTTCAGGACATTCATATACTCAGGTGTTTGTTTTGCTATGTGGATTATCATTAACTAAAATTATTTTTCCTTTTGGCGATTTTAACGAACCTTTTAAAAATTGCGGTAAACAGGCATTTGTCCACAAATTGGTGGCAACATTTGTCTTCTCATGTTATAGTAGATATATGGCCACGTTTTAACAATAAACAAATCTGATGTGTTCCATTCACATGACTTTCTCTAAAGCAAATTATTGTTAAAAGGCGTATGCTTCTAATTACTTCATGCTAAGCGAGAAAAAATAGCCGAAATACTGTTATTACTTGCTTCCTCGTAAATAAAACCGAAATAGGGTAGTACCATAGGTTAAAGTGGTAGCAAAAGCTGGTTGCTATGTGGCTGAAATGCCTTTGTTTGTATGGATATTAGTGGAAAAATTCCTATATGAGAAGCTTTTTAAAGCTGAAACCAATAACAAGGAATATCTCAAAACGATCAACTTCATGAAAAAAAAAATATATATGACATAAATTCTGTTTTGTTTTTTTTTCGTGATCTACATTTTTTGTGTAGTAAGTTTTTGTCTGTCTCTTACGGTTTACTAGTTATGCAAAATTCAAAAAAAATTAATCAAGAATAAATATTTTTAAGGCTATTCCCAGAAAATTCAAGATATACGTTTTATTTGGCAAGTAAATATCTTAATTATAAAGGATTTTAATCAAAATCGTTAGCCATTTTAAGAAAATCAACATTTTCGAAAATGTTTCCATATAAAGTGTAGTTGGGGGTGTTTGCGAGGATTTTCTTGAAAATCTTCGTGTCGCATCCTTGGAAGATACCAAACTTAAATACCAAGTTTGGTTTTTAACGGTCTTTTCGTCTTTGAGCTATGCTGTCCACAGACACCCACACCCACACATGAGGTCGCAAAATATATATTTCCGGTAAAATCTCGGTATCGAATTTTTGGGTGCAATAAAATACCTTTTCTATACACTATGTAGATAGTTCTTATAGAGAAAGTAAAAGAATTAGCATCCTCTTCTTGGAAGCACTGTGAATTCTTCGGACTTTTATTCGCTTAGGTTCTGTTCGAAAGACCCATTCAGCCAATTCACTTTTCTTTTCCGGATCATGGCCAAGTGATTAGACCACTTGCATCTAGGTGGCCCGGGTTCCATTCCAAGCGGCATGTGAGATTTGTGTTGGACAAAGTGGTGCAGGTGCGGGTTTCTCCGATTTTCCCCGCCATGACATTCCACCGGTGCCCCATCTTCATCCCATATATCATTAGTGTCATCATCTGCGGTGCCTAAGTAGTAAAAGCGGGCGTTAAACACTATAAACATTTTCAGGATCATAACAATAAAACAAAAGTTTCGTCAACAGCTAGGGCATTCAAAATACCCATTGATTTGCCACCTTGGCATTTTTTTCAGTTTTTCTTCACCAATCAGTGTGTTAATTTTGATGGCGAGTCATTTATGGAAATCTATCGACAACAAAGTAACCATTTGTAACAGTAAAGTAATAACAATCTAACTATTGCCGTAAAATTATTTGTTATCGGACTTGACTCGTACAAAGTGCAATGTCACGTAAAAAGCTAATAAAATATCCATTGATTTTCTTCAAGAATTTCTCTAACAGTGGTAACATTTTCAACAGTAACAATAGTTCTTGGACGTCCTTCGCGAAAATAATCACTAAGATATAATCTATCCCTCTCGAATTTGTTGTACCAATTAAATCCAATGTTTATACTAAAATGTGACGTGTTCTGTTCCATTCACATGACTTTCTCTACATTTCTGCTACAAATTATTTTTAAAAAGTTTATGCTTCTATTTACCACATGCTAATCGAGAAAAAATTAGCAGGAATAGTCTTATTACTTGCTTCCTTGTAAGTAGAAGGAAATAAAGGAGTACTATAGGCTAAAGTGATTGTCAAAAGCTGGTTGTGACTGAAGTTCCTTTGTTTGTATGGACAGCAGTTGACAAATTCCTATATGAGAAAAATATGTTTTTTAAAGATGAAACCAAAAACAGAAATATCTGAAAAACGTTCAACTCCACGAAAAAAACGTATGTAGCAAAATTGTGTGTTTTAACATGCTCTACAGTTTCTGTCTGGTAAGTTTCTGTCCATCTCTTACGGTTTAGTACTTATGCAAAATTCCGTAAAATTCATCCAGAATAAAGTAGTCTACATAAGCTATTCCCAGAAAATTGAATATATACCTATTATTTGTCAGGTAAATATCATTAATATACGATATTTTAATCAAAATCGTTAGAGAAATTTTTGGGAAAATTACAATAATCGAAAAAAATCCATATAAGGGTAGTTTGGGGTGGGAGAATTTTTCTCAGAATATTCGTGTCGTATTCCTGGAAGATACTAAACTTAAATACCAAGTTTGGTATTTTATTGACTTTTCGTTTTTGAGTTATCGTGTTAACGGACACACACACACACACACACACACACACACACACACACACACACACACACACACATTTACATATACACGGACATTTTTCTGAAAATGTTTTTTTTGCATGCAGGGAACCATAAAACATATTTCCGGTGAAATCTCGGTATCGAATAATACCTTTTCTATACACTATGTACATATTACGTGTAGAGAAAGTAAAAAATGGAACACAAAAATGTTGCATCAAGCAAAGATGTGATCAGTATTGTCCTCAACATTTGAAATGAAAAGGCATGGTCTAATGGATGAGCACCATGTTTGTACACAATCGTATGTTCTTCAGAAAATGCCATTGAATAGAGAAAGAAATGCAAAATAATATCTGTATGCGCAGAAAACGGTTATAAAGTTTGGTGTTTGCGAACTCTTATGTTGGATATGTGAATGCTATGTTAAATAATATAAATGTGAATACTTGCACTTGTGCTGCGTCTGCATTTATACCATTTCACTGTTAACTTGTGGTATTTGCAGTTCAGTCTATTATTTGGCACATTTTACACTGAGAATAACATTTATTTGAAGGTGTGTGTTGATTGCTGCGTAACTGTTAGTTTTTCACCACTCCAGTCACTGTGGACTATAAGCTTGAATTTATACCCATACAAATTCCCTTTTATCACCGTTTATAACAGCTGGCCATTCCCTGATTCCCATAAAATTGTGTTCAGTTTATAGGTTATTGGAATTATTTAAATAGAGTATATACGAGTTAGAAAAGAATCTAAAGTATTCATGTGGCTTTCTCTACAAACTATTTTTGCAAATGACTACTTTATATGCTTCCTTTTAAGCCACATAAACATTAGCAGAAATACTTGCTTTCTTGTAAGTAGAAGGGAAATAAGGGAGTAGGCTAAAGCGATAGACAATATTTTTAAAAGCTCTGTGTTATGTGAAACAATTGAAATGCGGTTCTCTTTTGCATGCCCAGGAGTAAAACATAAGACATATAAAACGAAAGTTTATTTCCCACTTGAGAAAAGTTGAAGTAGTTTAAAAATGGAACCAGTAAAAGGTATATCTCGGAAACGGTTAACTGGACAAAAATATATGTATGTTACATAAATTGTTTTCACGCCATGTATAGTTTTGGTGCGGCAAGTTTTGTCCATCTCATTACGGTTTAAGAGTTATACAAAATTTCTCCAGAATGAAGAGGTATTCGAGGCTAATCTCAGAAAATTCAATACATACATTTTAATTTTCCATGAAAATATCTTAACATGTATTATTTTTTATCAAAATCGTTGGACCATTTTTGAGAAAATCACTATTTCAGAATGCTAAATTTAAGGGATTTGGGGTTGGGGGGATTGTTATGAAAAGCACCGTGTCGCAAACTTGGAAGAGACGGACTTAAATACTAAGTTTGTTATTTATCCGAACTCTTCGTTTTTTAATTATTCTGTATACGCACACACATACATACAATACATTTTAGGTGAAATTTCGGTACTAAATTTTCGGATGGAATACAATAATCGTTCTATCTGCTACATGTGTGCTAGTAAAATAATTAACCTGGAAAGCAAACATTTCTAACCGAGGTAAATTGCGAGATAGGTACTTCGAGTAAGAAATCAAAGAACTGCTCCGCCTAGCACTTCAAACCTCGTTCAGTTTCGTAGCCTCAAATTTTTATCGTAATATAAATTTTAGGGGAGATTTTATTTCGGTTCCAATATTTAGTTTAGTATTACTTTTAAGTACACTTTATGTGATTTTGGATGGATATTAAAATCGCTAATTATGTTCAAGTAACAATAATGCGAGGCGCCGCTGTGGCTGAGTGGTAAGACACTCGCTGGGGTTGGATCCCAAGCGCCCGCATGTATATTTGTAGTGGACGAAGCGGCGTCTGCGCTGGTTTTCTCGCTTGCACTTCATTTCATCTACTTCCTCACGCTCATACGGGCCGATCACTCGTTCCAGGTTCTCCATTCTGTAGTTGCGTGTCGTTGGCTCCCAGACAGTCTTCTGACCCATAGGCATTCGCTTGTAAGCCCTAAAGGAATCTCTCTCGTCGCCCTCCGTGGTGCAATGGTTACCATGCTAACTTCATATATACCCAAGGTCGCGGGTTCAAACCCGGCGGAGGAACGATAGATTTTTTCGGGTGTAAAAATCCTTAGCATGTCTTCCTTCGGAAGGGAAGCAAAGCCGTTGGTGCCGTGTCGTAGATTTACGGCATGTAAAAGAACCTCAAGCTTGATAGAGATGCCTCTGAGCAAAATTAAGCGGTCTTTCATGCCCAATTTAGAATGGGACGCTGAGAACCATAGCAGTTAAAGAGCGTCCATAAATAACACGCCATTTTTAAGGGAATCTCAGTCCCAAACAAGGGGAGAGTAATCCGACTAAACAATAATTCAAATTGATAAAATGGATAATGCACGATTTCGTTATTGCAATTGGCTTGTGGCATCTGTCCGTGACGAATATGCTGAACCTGAGGTATCTAGCTGGTCACGTATAAAACATTAGATACGAGAGTTCTGAATTATTGCAGAAACAACTGCATGATGTAAAGTCGGGAGCGTGGAGTGCTATCAGTGAAACTAGAATTCTGGCTTCTAATTTTTTTTCAGCCAGGTGTACTATAATCTTATGGACACGTGAACAATTTATGATAAGTGTCAGTATGGCAAAGTGGCTAGTATTATGGCTTCTCAATCCAAAGAACTCGGACTCGATTTTCGGCTGGAGCGAGAGAATTGATGTTTAATTAGAATCCTTTCCTACCGTAGAAATCATTATATCCCAATGTTATTCATTGAGTTGTTTTTCAAATAGAAGCACCCGACATGAACATAGAAGTAAACATTTGACCACGAAGGTTACACCATTTAGCTCCATTATTTTTACTTTCTCTACTTAGTACGGAAGGTAGAGAAGGTATTGCATTCTATCCAATTTCACCGGAAATACAAAAAAAACAAACAAAAAACAAAAAAAACATAAGCACTTTGTGGAAAATGTGATTGAGTGGTCATGCGTCTATGAACACGATAGCTCAAAAACGAAAATTCTGTTAAATACCAAATTTAGTATTTTCAAAGCTTGCGACAATAAGGTTTGGAGGAAAATCCCCCTACCACAAACTACCCATTGTAATGTTTTAATACATTTTAATCAAAATAGAGGCATTTAAGAGAAAAAAATGTAATGTTCCGTGTAAAGAGTAGTTGGGGCGAGAGATTTTCTTGAACATCTTAAGCTTTTAGTTACGTTGTGATACACACACGTACATTTACGCGCGTGCAGACATTTTTATAAAAAATGCTCTTTTTGGATTTATAGGTCCTCAAAATTTGCACCTATTTCAGGTAAGATTTCGTAAAAAAATATTTGGGTGGAATAGAATATGTGTGTGTCTCTGTGTAATTAAAAATGCAGACTCTTGCTTCACAAGTTGTCTCAAGATACAATTTACCATATCAAAATATTAAATTATTTTCAAGCAAATTTATAGGGAGCACCATTTTGTTTTTATGCAAATAGTTCGACCTGTAATAATCTTAACTTTTTTTCTTATATTCATTCTCGGTTTGCATTGTATCTTCCCATTAAGCATTAATTAGTGCGAGATGGAATAAAAACATCTGACCTATACAAACTATTTTCTTTTTTCCAACAGAGAAATGTAGTTCACTGGTTAGCTTTCAGCAGTTGTTTACCTGGTAGGGATCATCCTGTTCCCGCTCCTCCTTCTAATGATTAATACGAGAATAGGTCATCTGGACCTGATTTCATCGCAAATATCATACTCAAAAACCTCTGCTATAAGGCTTTGGCTTAACAAAGCTTCGATTCAACGCTGCTCTTTGACTTGGATATTTCTTTCTGAACTCGAAATTAGCAGACATCATACTGTTTCCTAAACTTCACCAATCCAAGAATTTTCCTCCAGTTATAGACCTATAAGTCTGCTGATCACTTTATTCAAGCTGTTTGAAAAAGTCCGGTAGCACCGCCTCTTCAAATACATCTATCATTCAAACATACTCCCTCCTTACCAGTTTGGACCTCGGCCTCGACATTTCACCACTCAGCAATTATTACGATTTAAGCAATCCATCATCCACTGTTTTGAACACAGCCAGTAACTACTGCTGTATTCCTCTGATTGTTTTTACTTTTGTTAAAGTTTGCCGTGACGGTCTCCAGCTTAAACTACTTTACATTCGACTTTCGGCTTATTTTATTACCAAACTTAGCAGTTAATTTGTAGTTCGCGTATAAACTTCAAATAACTGATCACCTCTGGTATTCCACAATTATCCATTTTGGCACCTCTGCTCTTCAACAGTTATACTAGGATTGGCTGATAAGTCCCGAACTTCTCAATGAAAACAGCATTTAATTTTGTTTGCTTTATTTCTCAGCATAATCCCCAGAAAGGTTAATACATTCGTCATATCGGTATTCTAATTTAATTAAACCATCTCTGTAGTGCGATTTATCAAGGTCCTCAAAATAGCTATTTAACGCATCAATGACCTTCTCGTTGCTGTGAAATCTTCGTCTTCCAAGAATTTTCTTGAGATTGGGAACAACTGGTAGTCACTGGATGCTTGATCTGGCGAATAGGGTGGATGTTCAAGCAATTCGAACTTTAATTTGCACATTTTGTCCATCGCATTGACTGAACATGGGCAGGAGGATTGTCCTGATGAAAAAAGTTTTTTGTTTGTTTTCTTCCAAACGAGGTTTTTCTTTTCACCTCATCACTCAAACATTGCAGTAAGCTTGTATAGTAGTCAACAGTGACACTTTTACCCTTTTCCAAGAAATCAATAAAAATAATTTCCTGTGTATCCCAGAAAACGTTCGCCATAACCTTGTTAGCTGACAAAATTGACTTTGCCTTTTTCAGAGGTGGTTCATCTGGCATAATCCACTGTTTTGACTGCGATTTACTTTCTAGAGTGTAGAGATGTATTCAAGTTTCATCCATGGTAATAAGCCGTCTCAAAAATGCAATGTTCTTTTTACGGTAGAGCTCCACATTCTTAAGAGAAACAGTTTTTCTTAGCAATTTTTGATCAGGTGTCAACAAACACGGCACCCGTCTTGCACAGACTTTGTGAAACATTACTTAAAACCTGCACATTCTTTTGATATATTTACAGTCTCTGCTATCTCAAACAGCTTTAACCTGCGGTCTTCCAGTACTAAACGATGAATTTGTTCAATGATCTCTGGAGTTGTCAATTATACAGGCATCCAGAGCGAGGCTCATCACTGGTGCTCGTACGTCCCATTTTAAACTCTGCAACCACCTTTTAATCAGTGAATATGAAAGCGCAGGGTCTTTCAATGTACTATCCATTTCTTCCTTGATTTGTTTAGGCGTTAAGGCTTTCAAATGAAAGTATTTAATCACTGCTCGTTTTACCAAATCCTCCATTTTCGTGAAAACTCTAAATTTGTCTTCTTTAAAATGCTGTCATTCGAAAACTAAACAAGCTGTTGAGCTGTAACTATGGATACAAACTAGTTAAATTATACGATGCTACCGTCTAACTGGCCAGGTGGTGTCATATCTGTGAGAGGCCCGGGACTTATCAGCCGATCCTCGTGTTTATCTACCAAACTTACGCCCAACGTGTTAAGCTATGCATGCTGATAACACCGAGCTGTTTTATTCGCACTCTAATCTAGACATTGGTACCTACAGTTTTCTCTGAATCGGTTTGCTCATTGTCTCGCCAAATGACCCATCGACCTCAACGTCTATAAAACCGTTGCTAAAATCTTCTCTCCCGAATGTTATCATTATCCCACTCTACTACACACTGAACGTATTTCCTGTCAACTCTCAGCGACTCCGGTGAAGTATCTCAGGGCTTGACGTAACGCTAATATGAAACGGTTGGTTTCCATAGCTTCATTCTGGCTCTTGCAGCTGGATCCCCTCCTTAACATAAGATCGCTCCTCAATCTTGAGCGTTTCCTGCTACTACACACGTTATGGCTACAATCCTTACTCACCTACGCCTGTTCAATTTGGGTAGCTGCATGCAACTCTTACAGTTAAATCTGCTGCAATACATGCATTGACAGTTATTTTTACTTTCTCTACACGTACTATGTATTTAGAGTATTGAGAATGTATTGTAATGCACCCAAAAATTCTATACCGAGATTTCACCGGAAATATGTGTTTTAGGGTCCCTTGTAACCAAAAAAAGCATTCGTGTGTGTGTCCCTGTGACTGTGAACACGATAACTCAAAAACGAAATGTGGGTAAAATACCAAACTTGGTATTTAAGTTTAGTATCTTTCAAGGATGCGACCCGAAGATTTTGAGAAAAGTCCATCCCAACTACCCTTTACATTGAATTTTTTTCCTCGAAAACTTTGATTTTCTCAAAAATTGCTCTAAAGATTTTGATTAAAATATCATAAATCGAAGATATTCACCTGACAAATAATATGTATGCCTTGAATTTTCTGGGAACAGCCTCTGAAGACTAATTTATTCTTGACGAATTATACGGAATTTTGCATAACTGCTAGACTGTAAGAGATGGACGAAAACTTACCTCATAAAAAATGTAGAGCGCGTTAAAACATACAATTTAAGTTATATACATTTTTTCATTGTATACAATGTTGATTGTTTTTTGAGATACTGCTTATCTTTGGATTCACCTTTAAAAAATTTACACTTTTCTCATACGGAATTTGTCAACTCTTCTATAAATACAAACAAAAGAACTTCAGTCACACAGCATCTAGCTTTAGACTATCAATTGAACCAATGGTACTCCCTTACTTCGCTTCTACTTACAAGGAAGCAAGTAAAAAGACAATTTCTGCTATTTTTTCTCGATTAGCATGCATTTTAGAGAAGCATAAGCTTTTTAACAATAGCTTGTTGCAGAGATGTAGAGAAAGTCATGTGAATGGAACGCATCAGATTTCTGCTAAAGCAGTTTGATAAAACCATTAATTAATCGGTTTAAATTCAATTAAGCATATTGATTTCGGTCAATGTGAATATTTTGGTGCTCAAAATTTATATTGTATATGCGTTCGGAAGAACGCATTCTGTTTTATTGACATCTCAGGTGAAATAGGGATGGCCAGATAATAGTAAGACAACTTTTTCCAACTCTTCGCCTGTGAGTGCGTAGGTAGTATAAGTTTATTAATATATTTTAGCATCATGTAACCGTGTCTAAAACAATTGATCTTATATATTTTCAGTTTTGGGCGTTCCCTTCTGTAAATAGTTTTAATAGTTTTACTATGGGACACAGATGGAGAGCTATATTTTTGTTCTGATTTGCGATTGTTTTGGAAGCACATTTTAAAGGGAATATTATGGACATTTTTAACGTTTATCTATTCTGATTCATATTAATTTCATTGTTAGGAATGTTTAGGAATTAATATTATTAGATAACTCCTCTTACACATGATACTAGTTCTGCTCACCGCTAAATACTAAAATATCATACAGTGAAGCTGTTGTTGCCATTTGGTTCTTTTTCTGACGTGTTATAGTTTTCAAGATTCTCGGTATAAGTTTTTGTGGACTAACACTTAAGTTATGTGGTTATTCTTTGCTATACATGACAATATACTTTTTCACATTAACTATTTTAGTATTTCTCCATAAATCGAAGCTTTAAACGTTTCCGTTCGGGGCAAGTTAACGACTCCTCATCTTGCCTCAAGTCCAGTATACGGTTTTCTTTTTTATATCTATTGCACTTTCTTATTTTTTGGGGTATTTTCTGAGCTACATGATGTTCAAACGTACCATAATGCACTACAAGACATATAGAAATAAAGATAATGTTTTACGTTTTCCTACTACTTTATTAATTTCTGCCACGTTAAATGTCAGGTATGGTGAAGAATTATAAATAAATCTTCTAATAGTGAATGGAAAAGCCAGAACGAAATGAAGAACCAGGAGTTTTAATAAATGTTACTCCCGTTAAACCTAAACCGTGCAAGAATTATGTTGCATTTTAAACCATAGCCAAGCGTGAAAACACGGAAGAGTTTTATGTAAGATGCAAATGTTTTATTATGATGCTCAGTTGTGACAGAGATGTTGGTTCAGAAAGAACATTCAAAGCAACAAAAATAAGACTCTCGGGCTACAAAAGTTTGATTCCTGCGAGTGAACTAAGAAGTACGGACCACAGACGCACACTTATGTCAGCAAACTTCCAACGAAAGTATGTATAGTGCCACACATGTCATGAGAACTCTCAAACTTTGAAGGATGAAATAAAAATGTATTCAACTTTTATTAGAATTGTCATCTTCCCTCGTGGTCAAAGTCATCTTATCTCGGTACCGGAACAATTTTTTGTATTTATTTTTAAAATGACATTTATCCAATTAGATTTAACATAACAACAGGTCATTCTAATAATGAATGGAAAGAAAACACAATTACCTCAAAGAATGAATTTATTGACAATTGTCAACTTGCCATAGTCTCCCTAAATTGTTTGAATTATAAATAATGTTTATATTTTCTATTATAATTATTACTACTGGAACTATCTATACTTTTAGAAGTGTAGGCATACATATAGACTTTATTAATATGTTCATGTTAAAATGCACATAGCTCTAAATATTTTGTTTGGAATGTACGGACAAATTATTAAAGGCTTATTCCTGAATTAAAGTTAAGCGGCCAGCGGAGATAAAATTGGATAAGTAGCATGCATAGAAGAGAAACGAAGAGAGGTTATCATGGTTTATCCTGAACTATTCAAGTTAACGCGATGATACCAACGGATTCAGGTACTCGAAAAATGCCATTGTTGATTAAAACCTGCTGAAATCAAACGATCGCTAATTTTGCTGTTAAACTGAAATGTTAACTGAAGTAGAAAGCGTTCTCCACATTATACCCCTAAAGGGTCATAACCCAGTTCGACGGCTCCGTTTACAAAGAGATCGTTTTAAAACAATTGTAAAGCCAATAGTTTGAAATTCAAAATGTATTTGTGTATACTGCCAAATGTGCACTTAATCCAGTTTAAAGTGCGTTTATATTCCAATGCTATCGTCTGTTGTATAAATTCCAATACAAATTGTCAATGTGCTCACTGTTATACTCTACCAGATTTCTGCTCTTGATTATTTAGTAACTGTTATAAGTACTCTGAAAGGAAGGATAATTCATATCAGTGGTCTATAAGCAATCAATGGTCAGTTACATTTCTGGGAAAGTATTTTGCATTAATCTTCTGAATACCAAGCTATAGAATACACGCTGATTACCAAGCTGGTTACAAATGTACCCAAACAAATATTTTTATTTCTCTAACTCCAGCTGAAGTTTTATTGAACACAAGCGAAGATACTAATATCAAAGGCTACATTTACTAAATCTAAACTAATTTAATATCAATAAAATTATCTACTGCCATATTCATCAATTTTTAAAATTCCTTTTTGAAATTCAAAAATTATAAATACACATATAGATTAAATCAGTTATTGTTTCAGAACAAGACTTGTATATTGTCACAGCTTTGCTGTCAGAATGTTCCTTGCACACGTAACACAAACACGTTTCACATGTTTTTCTTGATTTCGTGTGCTTTTTCTCACATAATTTACACCGTTCAATTCCAGAGCTTCTCTCCACTGGCTGCTCAACACGTTCATCTCTCAGAAGCTTCTTCACTGAAGCGACAGATTGTAGTGGTAAGCTGGTTGTTTCCATCTGTCTGGTCTTCGTGTAAGGCTTGAAAGGCTATTTTCCCAACTTGAGAAGAAATTTTCTTCGCCTGTCCGGTGGTTTAGCATTCCAGTCAAGATTCTTTATTTTCCATATTACAAATTATAAAAGGTATAAACATTTATAAAACAATGAAAAAACATATTTTGCTTCACTATAAGTTCATTTATAGTGTGTTTATAATGGACATGGCGACAGGAAATTTTAAACATAACTAGATTTATAAACAACAAACAACAGGGAGAGATATTGAAACACTGAGATGACAGATCAATGATACAGTGATAGGAATTGGAGTATACTGTTTTAAAATATATTTGAAATTTTTGGAATACGTTTATCTATTTTGTATAGATGTTTACGCTGACTACTCGGTTTAGAAAATAATAATTGGTTTAATTGTTTTTTCACACAAGTTTTGTGTAGGACAGGAGTTGGATTGGTAGACTCAGACTGAAAAATTCAATGCTATAGCTGGGATATGAACCGCGGATCTCCCGGTATCTAGCCGGTTGCTCTAACACTGAGCTACCATGGCAACATGCTGGCAGAGCACTGACTCGCATGTTTCCCGGAAAACCACAAAGTGATCTCAAATTATTTTGAGATAACAACTCCAATTGCAACTTAAAATGTTGTTAAGACCGAGTTCAGTATAGCCAACTATTTCGTCAATTAGTATAGATTTAATTGTTTTTTCACATCGGGAAACATGCGAGTCAGTTGAGAAATTTAGTGCTATGACGGTATGTTCTCATGGTAGCTCAGGAAGCAACAGCCTGTAATATAAAGCTCTAATTCAATTTTACGCTTTTGCCACAGGTCTTCCCTGTTACCGATTTGCAGCCTACCTGCAAGGGTAAGCACGAACCAGAGATGTAGGTGGCTTAATTACTGCTTGGTTAATTCTCTTGTTGCTATGTGTGCCTGATTTCGCCATAATACAGCTAAACCAGAGAGGTCAAACTGAATTAGGCTATTAATGACTTAATTTGCAAATGTTGCAGGAAACTAGCCAATGGTGACATCGTTTCCAGCACAGATTACAAGACAGTAGATTTTTGTGGCTTTAATTATGGCTCCCATTGTTAAACTTTGAATAAATTCAGCATCGCAGTTGTGACTTCTCGGTTCAGATCAGAAAGAAGTGGGGCAAAGAAGTGTTTCTGTGACTAGAATTATCCTCACCAGAGATGGAAGTTTATGAGTGAATGTGCATTTACAATTTAAAATCAATGAAATAAAGTTAAAAATCTATAGTCATCAAGCATTACCATTACTCATTTACTCATTTTCTTGAAAAATTCTGTGTCGCGTCCTTGGAATATACTGAACTTATATACCAAGTTTGGTGTTTAACGGTAGGAGTCAAAGCGGAGCCATACAAAAAGGTAAGCATAAAACAAGAATCAGATTCTCGTCTGATAATAAAAACTCTGATGTGTTCCATTCACATAACCTTCTCTACATCTTAACAACAATTTATTATTAAAATGCTTACGCGTCTATTTACTTTATGCTAATCGAGAAAAAATTAGCACAACTAATGCTATTACTTGCTTCCTTGTGAATAGATGCGAAATAAGAGAGCACCATAGGTTAAAGTGATAGGCAAAAGCCGGTTGCTATGTGACTGAAGTTCCTTTGTTTGTACAGATAGGAGTTGACAAATTCCTGTATGAGAAAAGCATGTTTTATAAAGGTGAAACCAAAAACAAGGAATAACTCAAAAACGATCAACTCCAGGAAAAAAATCGATATAACATAAATTGTGTGTTTTAACGTTCTCTAGATTTTGTGGCCCACAATTATTTATCCATCTCTTACGATTTAGCAGTTGTACAAAATTCCGTAAAATTCGTCCAGAATAAAGAGTCTTCAGAGGCTATTCCCAGAAAATTCATGATATACATTTTATTTGTCAGGTAAATGTCTTTAATATACGAAATTTTAATCAAAATTGTTAGAGCCATTTTTGAGAAAATTAAAATTTTCGAAAACGAGCCATGTAAAGGATAGTTTGAGGTGTGGGATTGTTTCTCAAAATCTTCGTATCGCATCCCTGGAAGATACTGAACTTAAATACCAATTTTAGTATTTTACCGAATTTTCGTTTTTCAGCTATCGTGTTTCATGGACGGACGGACACACACACACACACACACACACACACACACACGGATCTTTTTCTGAAAATCCTTTTTTTTTATACAGGGGACCCTAAAACATATATTTCCGATGAAATCTCGGTATCGAATTTTTGGGTGGAGTGCAACACCTTCTCTATATATTATGTACTTAGTACGTATAGAGGAAGTAATACAATCAAGTATCGAATATCTTCTAATTAAAAAAGATAATAAAACAAATGCTAATCTTGCCTCATATGAAATTGTTTGTGCTACTGCGCGTAATCCTCCTAATAATGCATAATTAAAATTTGAAAAAAAATATTTTAAAAACTGATGACTTTCCCCTGCTCTATCGAGGCATGTCCAAATTGAAGGAGTACAGGGAAAAACGCAGTAATCCATTCCACTCCGTGTGAAGCATTAGCGCATTCCGCAATGCAATGGAGGTTCCTCATTGGCATCAGGTGTTGTTGTCTTGAAACAAAAAAACTAATGACGATTTTGTTTTTAAGAAAATTATAGTTATCTTAAAATTTAAACCAATAAGAAGGAATTCTCGAAATTAGTCAACTCCACTAAAATGCTGTATTGGACATAAACTATGAGTTTCAAACTGCTCTAAATTTTTACTTTCTCTACATGTACCATGCATATAGTAGGCAGAGAATATATTATATTGCATCCTGAAATTTGATGTAGAAATTTCACCGGAAATATAAGTTTTGAGCTCCCATATGTCCAAAAAAGCATTTTAGAAAAAGGTTCGTGTGTGTATGAATGTGTCTTTGTGTGTCCGTGGACAGCACAGCTTAACATACCGTTAAACACCAAACTTGGTATATAAGTTTGGTATATTCCAAGGACGCGACACAAAATTTTTCAAGAAAATCCCCCTCCACTCCAAACTATCATCTCAAAAGTGATTCTTAAACATTTTGATTAAAATACAATTATATTAAATATATTTACACCACAAAGGAATTATATATCTTAAATTTTCTGGCAATACTCCAAGGACCTTTTCGTTCTAGATGAATATTGCATAACAGGTAAACACTGAGAGACAGATAAAAACTTAGTACGCAAAAATATTTAAATCTTATTAAAACACATATTTAATGTTCTATTCATGTGTTTTGTAGAGTTGACCGTTTGAGAGATATTCCTTGTTATTGGTCTCAATTTTAAACTACGTAACGTTTTTCAAAAGCGAAGTCATATTTCGTTTCATTTATCTCTTGTTTTACTGCTGGCCATGCAAAGCGTACCAAACTTTAAATGTTCACATAGTGAATAGCTTTCAAAGGATCTCAATATAATTTTACGTTGGTGTATTCCCTCATTTCTTTTCTGCCTAGAAGGATGTGAGTAACAATAGTTTCTGCTAATGTTTATCTTGATTAGCATGAAGTAGATAAGCAAGAAGTTTGTAGAACAGATGCAGAAGGTCATATGAATGGAGTGACATAAAAATATTATGGATAATCTAAATTTCTTAGATATATGTACCATATTATAAGTTTTACTTTTAAGCCATACTGTCTAAAAACAAAGATTTATTTTTCTCTTCATCCTTTATTGCATAGTGTTTCACAGTGACTACAAACATGTTCATTCAGAATTTTAGAATATTTTAATGTTTTTTCTTTAAATATCCTAGTACAATTTGATAACAAATAACAAGACTTGATATATATTGTATAAAAATAATAATATTTTTGTAATGCGTTATTAGAACAAAAGCAAAATTTACAACTGCAGTAAAATGTAAGCCCGTCATCATCCATGCATGTCATGACACCGATTATTTTACGTGGATCCTCTCCATTCTTTATCACAGATGTATTTAACTGCAGCCGCTGGAATTCGAAATCTCATATTTTGGGTATAATTTAATGGGTAGTTTTTTATTTCATCTCGCTTTAGAGATCACGGCTGAAAGCCGTTATTTTAATTTGAAGTAATGAAATAAAGGTCTCCAATAAATGTAACAAATACTGAATTCTCTATAAATATAATTTATTACAGTACCCACTTTACAACTCAATAGAAAGTCATTTTACCCACACATAAAACTAAATTTGCTTCTACAAAGAAACTAAAAGAATCTCACTGTATATTCAGAATATAATGCAATCTTCCCTCTTGTGCTATTATTCCTCCTCTATTAGCTTAAGACACACATTTAGACAAAAGCTTCATGATTTTTAATTCAGCATATAATACAGTAAAATCCTTTTTATAAATATAATATTAAAAGTATGTAGAAGGATGAGAAAAATAATTATTGTAAACTACTGCCATGCAATACAGAACTCCTTTATTAGACTCCTGAATTCTTTAACATATTATCAATTCGGGTAGTTTGGTATTTCTTGTACAAATTAAATAACTTTTAGTAACATTTAAATTTAGTGTTTTTGTTTCGTAATGGACTTACTTAGGCAACCCTTAGGACTTACAAACCAATTCCTGGTGGTCTGAAGCCTGTCGGGGAGCCAGCGTCACGAAACCACAGAATGGGGAACCTGTTATGAGGGGTCGGCCCGTAGCTAGGCATGAACATGAGGAAGTGGATGATATGTAAGAGAAATTGATAATTGGAAAAATGATGATGGAGCAATTGGTGGAATGAGTGGTGGGGCAAACCGGAGGACTCGGAGTAGACCCGGGTAGACGGCGCATTTATAGGAAACCCCCTCCCCTAGGACTTGCAAGTCAATGCCTAGGGGTCAGAAGTCTGTCGGAAAGTCAACGGCACAAAACTACAAAATGGAGAACATGTTACGAGGGGTCGGGCCGTCGCCAGGCATGAACATGAGAAAGGGGATGGTATGAAATGTAAGCGAAATTGATGATTGAAAAAGTGATGATGGTGGAATGAGTGGTGGGGGAAATTGGAGGACCCGGAGAAAACCAGCCCAGACGCTGCTTCGTCCACCACAAATCTCACATGCGAGCGATTGGGATCGAATGCGGGCGACGGGAGACGAGAGGCCCAGTTAGTCATTCCGCCCTAAATTCAGTATCTACTGGTGTTATATGTGCACGAATCGGACGAGCTGTTGCGTCTCTGCCAAAGCTGTTTACCGTTCCTACTAATAAATCGGTTAATTGGTCGTTTAAAGTTCAGTTCGCGATTTGTCCAAGTCCAATCGATTGGACTGTTTTGTTACAAGCTCTTTCTGTATACATAAAGAGAGATACCGAAGCGACCTTCTGACCCTATTTTTACTGTCTCAACTACTTAGTCAACTAAGTTCGAGAAAATATTGCATTCCACCCAAACTTCTTTCCCAAGATTCCACCGGTAATAATTGTTTTGAGGTCCATAAAAACTGATATGTTCCATTCCCATGACTTTCTTTACTTGTTATACAAATATATTTCTTAAAAATATTGTTCTTCTATTTCACGCTGAGATAAACAATACGAGAAATGGTCTAAGTAGAAGGGAAAAGGGAATACACTAGGCTAAAACGATATTGAAAACGTTTAAAAGCTGCTGACTTTAAACCAATGTTTGGATTTCTATGCATGGCCAGTAGTAAAACAAAAGAAACACGGATGGTTACTTCCTGTGTTTAGAAAAGTAGAAGTATTTTAAAATTAAAATTGCTAACAAGGAATATCTCAGAAATGGTTAGCTCCACAAGAAAAATGTATAGGACATAAATTCAGTGTTTTGACGAGAGTGTAATAAGTTTTTGTCTATGTCTTAGGGTTAAGCAAAATATTCCAGAGTGAAGAGGACTTCAGAGACTAGTGCCAGGAAATTGAAGCTATAGATTTTGTATGAGGTGAAACATGTTCAACACGTGAGAGCCATTTTGAGAAGAACAAAACCTTCGATGTAAAGGATAGGTATGGGGTGTCGCATTTTTGGAAGATAATGAATATAAATATCGAGTTTACTATTTAACCGGTTTATTGCTCTGAGACACAAACGCACATGGACCTTTTTCTAAAAATGTTCTTTTTTCAGGGGGTCTCAAAACGCGCATTTGCCCTGATTATCGATACTGAAATTTTGGGTGGGCTACAATACTTCCTTTGGTTACTGTACGTAATATAGAAACTGAAAATTTAGTGTTTTTTAAACACCCAATAAGGCGATTTTCAAGAAATTTCTTCATTCCAAACTTTAATTGCATTTAAATATTTTTGATAATATATATAGACATTTTGATTCCAGTACTTTACACTTAAGCTTATTACATGAAAATAAAATGCATTGCTTGAGTTTTATAGAAATTTAGTGGAGTTGTGTTCATTCGCAAGGAATTTGACACAGTTCTGTGTAACGGGTAAGCAATAGTACTATTCAGATAGCCTTGTTTGTAAAATACAATATATTCGCTGTATTCTGTTATTACATAGGGAGAAACTAAAAACAGCTTCACTTTTAACTTCTAGATGAAAAAGAAATGCGAGAGGATGCAATTGTGCTTTTATTGTGATGTTCCCATATTTTGTTCATTTCAAAATGACTATCTTTAAGACGCCATGATTAAACCAGTCTTCAACGACTACATGAACGCTGCTAAACTACTTGCGGAAAAAGTATTTCTTCTTCTTCTTCATTCCCTTTTGTCTTGCAGCGTATGGATGGTGCGCTCAATCCATCTTCTCCATTCTTGTGTTTCCCTAATTATTCTCCCTCTGTCTTATTCCTTTGTCTTCCAGTCCTTTCAGTTCTATCTTCTAACATTATTCGGGGCTACCTTTTCCTGTTTTTCCTTGTATCCTCAATTCTGTTATATGTTTAATTTACTATCCACTGCCATTCTGAATGGATGTCCCTGCCACCTCAATTGTACTTGATCATCTCTTCCCGAAAGCTCTCATTCTTTATTTTATCCCTCCTGGTTTTGTTTACAGGTTTTCTTAGTTACTTCATCTAACGGATTGAATATTACTTATTTGCTTGCCTTGCAGTGGTATACCTTCCATTTCATATGTAAGAGTAGGGATCAATACCTATTGATATAGTAACAGTTTTTTCTTCGCTAATTGTTTTTCCTTCTTTTATTAAATTGATAGGACATATGCTTTGCTTTCGTTTTCCTAATTAGCGTTTCATTCTATTGTCATCCCATCTTCATCTAATCACTAGTTATAATTGTTCCTAAATACTCATACATAATATTCGTTCTAATTTTTACTTTCTACATATGTTACGTGACACGTAGATAGAGAAGGTATTGCACTCCACCCAAAAATTCGATATCGAGATTTCACCGGAAATACAAGTATTAGGGTCCCCAAGTGTACAAAAAAAATAGAAAAAAGTTCGTATATGTATCCTTGAGTCCGTGAACAGGATGATAACAGGAAAACGAAAGTCGATAAAATATCAAACTTCGTATTTTATCTTTCAATTACAGCACGAAGATTTTGAGAGTATATATCAAACTACCCTTTACGTGGAAAAGTCTCGAAATTTTTGATTATCTCAATAATAGCTCTACCGATTTTTATTAAAATACCGTATATTGAATATATATGCAACATAAATAAAATGTATTTCTTGAATTTTCTAGAAAAAACCTCTGAAGACCTCTTGACTCTGGACGAATTTTGCATAATTGGTAAACCATAACAGATATACAAAAATTTATTGCAGAAAATGTAGATCTCCTAAATACACATAATTTATACTCGTATATATCTTTTTGTTTATTTTTGTTTTAGTAGAGATGGTCGTTTCTTAGATATTCCTTTTCATTTGGTTTTAGCTTTGAAATACTTTTACTTTTCTCATATGGGAATTTGTCAACTCCTGTTCATACAAAGAAAATTTGTCTCGTAGCAACCAGCTTTTAAATGATCTGACTATTGCTTTAGCCTAGTGTACTCCCATATTTCACTTCTACTTGCAAAGTAGCATACATTTAGATCATATCTGCCAAGTTTGTCTCGATTAGCACAAATTAGATAGAACAATGACTTTTTCTCAATCATTAAGTAGAGAAACTTATGTGAATGGATCGCATCAGATTTGTTTTTGTTTGATTCCTGTGTTTAATGGTGTTTGGTTATTTGCTGAAGTTTTTTGAGATCCACGTGATTTTCTTTTCTTTACATTTAATTCTATTCCCTTCTTTCCTAACTCTTTATCCCATTATATCGTATATCTGTATAGTTTCTCCTCGCTTGTGCCATCAATATTACATCGTTTAGTATAGATCATTTCCTCACTTGATTTGGTATCATGTTAAATTATTTAATGCAGTTTAAGTGGGAAAGAGCTATTTTGTTTTCTGAAATATCAATCAAATGGGCAGAAATAAGATTACGGCCAAACCTTTTCATTCACTCATTATAATGTGTGTATTCATTGAATTCCAATCTGTGTGAAGAACTTTTCATCTGAATGAAATATGACGCAACAACTAAAACGATTTATCATGAGACATAAGCCGCCTTAGTGAAGCTGAATGAAAAGGAACAACAAAGTTTGGAGCTTTTCATCCTTCGCCTGTACTTTTGACAAACGGAAAGGGAAATGGAAGACTAATTAAGTATAATCCTGTGATATTTGCGGATGCAGTGGAGTACATTGGGCGGATACTAGAGCAGTCCTCCTCTCCCTCGATAATTGGCGAGTTGAAGTGGCTGGTTTGGTCGTCCGGCGGCGTCGCCTGCGTCGCAGGGAATCTTGTTAACGCTGGGTTTGAGGGCCCTGCGGTCTTGCTATGCGTTCCTAGCCCTACTGAATCGATTTTAACTTGTGAAATATCTCACCGGCAGAGGTTCAGAGCTCAAAGCACTAGAAACCACAAGCTTCCAGTAGCGCTAAATCTATCATTATTGCTTAATGATTCCTTAGTTAGTTTCCTTCTTCTGAAATTGAACCACCTATTGAGAGTGATGTAGTCAACAATGTGGAGTTCTTAAAGAAATAATCAACATGAAAATGCATGTGTTGTTTAAAATTGAAAATCAAATTTATCTATGGTCAATTATTTATTGAGATACGTGATGATGTCGACGTCAAAGGATATGGAACCTATTAAACACACATGTTTTGTTACTTGTCTTCCTCAGAAGATATCCGTCCACTTCGAAAACTGGATTAACAACTTTATATACGCTTTCACTTATGTGTAGAGAGCTGGAACAATAGGGTCTAATATTTCAAACTTCTCAATGAAACTGTGTCCGTTCCTATCAAATGTAATCTAAATTGGCATGGGAATGTCTTCAAATCCTGCAGGCGTTGGGGCAGCAGAATTCTGATGAGTTGGGATGGGTGCCGGGTGAGCAGGGAACTGGGAAAAGTGAAAAAACAGATCAGCTAGACGAAAAAGGCGCTATAACCCTTTAATAGGAACCTAAACCTTTCTGCGGTGTCATATGCAAGGCCCACAGCAATAAAATGGACAACAGAAGAATATAAAACGGATGAATCAAATCTGCTGCTCAAACGTCATGCAAATGCACAGCCAAAGACCTAAGTAAATCCACATTAAATCTCCTCTTTGCCTCAGCAAAGGGAGAATCAAGAAGGCAGTAAAATTCCTCACTGTCCATGGATTCATTAAAAAGCATTTAAGTATCCTCCAAGGGAATACCAGTTGTAATTTCTGTGACAGACACTCTTTGGATCCTCAAATTTGGATGTTCCATAAATCCTAATTTAGGAAAGGTAGTTCTGAGATTAAGCACCAACCCTAAGAAACTGGAATTCATATGATAGGAAGAGGTATGGCGTTAAAAAGAGCCCTACATCCAGGATCTTTGTGCCCCCAAATACATACAAGCATACAATTGCTGTTACTGCTAATAATAATAATAATAATAATAATAATAATAATAATAATCCCTTTCATCAACACCACAGCTGAAGCGACTTGAATAGTATCATTAGTGCGATACGAAGTGGATTGGCCATCCATTCAAAGCCGAACGCTGCGAGTTCGATTCCCAATGACTGCAGTCAAACATGCCTGTGGTAAAGGATGGGGAGGGCCCAAGTAGAATAGCTGGTGTGATGGCACGCTTGGATGCTGCTCGGGTTAAATTTTACTGCAGTTGCCTGCATTTCGCTCTTTCTTATTATTATTATTACTATTAATAATAATAGTAATAACCACCCTACAGTTGTATTGCAAACATATATTTTTACAATATAAAACAGCTACAACTAGCCTAATTTTATTGCTGAAGGTTAGTAATACGAAATTAGAAAAATATCCCACAAAAAAATTGTAAACGCTTTGATTAATCACGTTAATCACTTTATGCACACCGTGCAATTAAGGGTTAAAGTAATTCATGACTACCTATCTACTTCAATCTATATATAATGAGAAAATATAATCTACAAATACCAATAATCCGGTGCCGCTACAGTCCTTACACGTGTGAGGCTGCCTAGCAACTGCCGACATCACGCCCACTTACCTACACACGGCAGAGGTGGAGGATATCCAACCGATACCGGGAGGAAAGTTCCAGCGTCACGTCCTCTAGCCAAAATGTTGGCTATCATGACCGGGATCGTTAGTATATCAATATGTAATTACCTACGTTGAGTTTTGTATGTGATAGATCAGGACCTTTAAACTTAATGGATTATCACAACTGTGTTTGTAACTGCCAAATTTTCTCAAAAAGAAAAACACTTTTTTTTTCTCTTGGGCATGCAAGACGAAGGAAATTTCATAGAGACACGCCCTTAAAAATGTGAGCATCGCTTAAGTCCAGGTACTATACTAAACGTCTATTAAGTAAGAAAATAAACAATAATATATTTTAGAAAATATTTGCATCATTAGCATGAAGTAGGCAGCAAAATTAGCTTTTATAATAATAAAAAATAGATAGATAAAATTCATGTGAATGTAACACATGAAATTTTTACTAACAAGGAGGCTATTTTTCAGGCAGATATTTCAATTACTGTATGACATATTTTCAAAGATCGCGTTGCTATAAAAACTACATCGAACTAAAGTAAAAGTGCTTAATAGCACTAAAATCCATAAAGAATTTTGGCAATTTTGGGTGCTATTACACAGATGAGTATCCTTAAGCTGTTTGTATTCTTTCATCACTGCATATATTAGACTTAGTAGTCTGTTGCACTTCCAAAATGCTTCGTCTATCTCTTGTTAGGTCTTCCTACATTTGATCATCTTCTTGGTTTATACTTAAGCTCTTTTTGGGTATGTTCATTCGTTTATGCGTTGCTTGCATTCCAACTATTTATTTATACATTTGAGGATATCTCCATTTATACTTTACATATGGTATTTGTTTACTTGTAGATATTCTGCTTCGCTGCAATTTAAACACACGATTGTAAACATCGATTTATAACATTGAATTTGTGTATTTTCTTGTTTTGTTTTTAAGTAAATCATAATTTTAAATTATAAGATAAAGGCAAATAAGTAGAATTGGTTTCAACAGGTTACAAGAATGATGACAGATTTCCATAGGTCATAGAAATGTTGGAAGTCCTAAAAAACGCTGAAAAGATCATCTGCCATGATTTCCACTACAAGTCATGAAGTTGATGTTTTTAAGTATGGTTAAATCTGGTACTATTTAATGTTCAATATCTTCTTTACCCTGTTTTGATATTTTGCAGCCGAGGTAATTAAGAGTTTCCCTGATCTATAATGCATTACTTACATACTATGTACATAGTGTATAGAGAAGGTATTGTATTGCACCCAAAAATCCGATACCGAGATTTCACCGGAAATAAATGTTTTGAGTCCCCCTAAATAAAAAAGAAGCATTTTTACAAAAAGCTCCGTGTGTGTGTGTGTGTGTGTGTGTGTGTGTCTGTGGATAGCATAGCTCAAAAACGAAAAGACCGTTAAATACCAAACTTGGTATTTAAGTTTCGTATCTTCCAAGGATGCGACACGAAGATTTTCAAGAAAATCTCCCCACCCCCAACTACCCTTTACATGAAACATTTTTCCAACACTTTGATTTTCTCAAAAATGGCTCTAACGATTTTGATTAAAATGTGAAATATTAAAGATATTTACCTGACAGATCAAATGTATATCTTGAATTTTCTGCGAATAGCCTCTTGAAGACTACTGTATTGTGGATGAATTTTACAGAATTTTGCATAACTGCTAAACCTTAAGAGATGAACAAAACTTAAAACACAAAAAATGTAGAGCACATTAAAACACGTAATTTATGTCATTTACATTTTTTCGTGGAGTTGATCGTTTTTTAGATATTCCTTGCTTTTAGTTTCAGCTTTTTAAAACTTATCTTTTCTCATACGAAATTTGTCAACTCCTGTCCATACAAACAAAGGAACTTCAGTCACATAGCAACCAGCTTTTGACTATTACTTTAACTTATGGTACTCTCTTATTTGCCTTCTACCTTCAAGGAAGCAAGTAATAAGGCCATTTCTGCTACTTTTTTTAAATTAGCAAGAAGTAAATGGAAGAATAAGCTTTTTAACTATAATTTCTTGCAGAGATGTAGAGAAAGTCGTTTGAATGGAACAAATCAGATTTTTTTTCAATTACATTTTATCGTTCTGTACCATTGCCTCTAAAAGCTATCACCGTGGTTTTGTTCGTCATATTATAAATTTCCCCTATTTTATTTCATACGTGCCTAGGTAATATTTTGTAACTGCCTTCGTTATCAGACACAATCGCTAGATCAATTACATATAGGGGAGTCATGATGAAGTTATTTTATATCAACTGTCGTTAATATTCAGATTTTATAATTGCTTTTTCTAGTGTAACAACACTAGCAATATACAAACTAACGGTATCAGTGACATTCCACACACTTGTCTAACTCCTATATTGATATGCAATCTAAAGTAGGACCAGTCTTGTACACATTTTGGATTACTTATAAATAATGTTTATTTTACTTTCTCTAGCATGCATGTAAATTCCTACAATGTATGTAGTAGTTAGAGAAGGTATTGTATTCCACCCAAAAATTCGATACCGAGATTTCACCGGAAATAAATGTTTTAGGGTTCTCTGAATTCCCCCTAAAAACATTTTTAGAAAAAAGATACGTGTGTGTCTCTTTGTGTGAGTGTATGTGCGTGTTTCTGTGGACAGCATAACTAAAAGCGAAACTTTTTGGAACTTAGGTGCAGTTTGTTTCAAGGATGCGAAACGAAGATTTTCAGAAACTTTCCCCACCCCCCCTTCGCTTTACACAGAAAATGTTGCCAAAATTTGATTTTCTCAAAAATGGTACTAATGATTTTGATTAAAACATTTTCTTTATAATAAATGAAGTGTAAATATTGAATTTTCAGGGAATATCCTCAGAAGATTTCTTCATTCTAGATGGCTTTTTTGAAACTTTTGTAATTCTGGTAAACAGTAAGATGTTGTTAAAACACAGTTTATGTCGTGCTTTTTTGTAGTGTTAAGAGTTTCCGAGATGTTCTTGGCTATTTTCTTTGCTATTGGTTTAAATTTTAAACTACTGAAACTTTTCTCAGACTGGGTCATCTTTCCTTTCATCTCCCCTTTGTTTTACAGCTAGCCTTGCAAGAGAACCAAATTTGTATTGTTTCAGATGCGATCAGGTTTTAAAAGATTTAACTATTGCTTTAATCTAGGTATGCCCTTATTTCCCTTCTAATTATAATGAAACAAGTAATAAGTCTAATGCTGCAAATGATTATCTCGATTAGCATAATGTAGATAAAAGAATGATCATTTGAAAGAATAGTTTGTTTGTGGAATAGTCAAGGAAAGTCATGTGAATTGAATGTACCAGATTTTAAAAATCTGATGTGCTCCATCCAAATGACTTTCTCTGCATCTCTGTAACAAATTATTGTTAGTAAGCTTATTCTTCTATTTCATGCTAAAACATGAGCAGAAACGGTCTTATTACATAGATCATTATAAGTAGAAGGGAAATAAGAGAGCACACTAAGCTAAACCGACAATCGCATATTTTAAAATGTGGTTGCTTCGGGATTGAAATCCATTTCTTTATGTGGCCAAGCGTTGACAAGTTCCCGTATGGTAAGGGTTTAAGTATTGTCAATATTAATTGCATTTTGCATAACTCGTAAACCGTAAAATATGGACAAATACTTACCACACAAAAAATGTAGATCTCAATAAAACATACAATTTTATCATATACATTTTTACTTTATCTACAAGTATTTTGTACATGGTGTATAGAGGAAGTATTACATTCCACCCAAAAATTCGATACCGAGATTTCACCGGAAATTCATGTTTTAGGACCCCCTGAATCCGAAAAAAGGATTTTTACAAAAGGTCCGAGTGTATGCGAGTGTGTGTGTATCTGTGTGCCTGTGGGCAACATAGCTAAAAAATGAAAAGACTGTTGAATACCAAACTTGGCATTTAAGTTTGATATCTTCCAAGGATGCGACACGAAGATTTTCAAGAAAATCCCCCCACCCCAACTACACTTTACATGGAAATTTTTTCAAACATTTTGATCTTCTATAAAATGACTAGCGATTTTGATTAAAATATCGTATATTAAAGATATTTATCTGATAAATAAAATATATATCTTGAATTTTCTGAGAATAGACTCTTTAACACTATTCTGGATCAATTTTACGGAATTTTGCATAACTGCTAAACCGTGAGAGATGGACAAAACCTACCACACAAAAAACGTGGAGCACATTAAAACACACAATTTATGTTATACAATTTTTTTTTCATGGAGTTGATCGTTTTTTTTTTTTTTTTTTTTTTTTTTTTTTTTTTTTTAGATATTCCTTGTTTTTGATTTCAGCTTTCAAAAACTTGTATTTTTCTCTTACAGGAATTTGTCAATTCCTATCCATACAATTAAAGAAACTTCAGTCACATAGCAACCAGATTTTGACTATCACTTTAACCTATGTTACTCCCTTATTTCGCTTCTACTTACAAGGAAGCAAGTAATAAGGCTATTTCTGCTGCTAACTTTTTCTCGATTATCATGAGGTAAATAGAAGCATAAGTTTTTTAACAATAATTTGTTGCTGCGATGTAGAGAAAGTCATGTGAATGGAACACACCAGATTTTTTTTCGTAGAGTTATTCGTTTTTAGGTATTCCTTGTTATTGGTTTCGGGTTAAAATGCATAAACTTTTCACATACGGGAATTGGCCAACTGCTAGCAATGCAAAGAAATGGATTTCATCTATATGGCAACCAGCTTTAGCTGAGTGTATTGCATTATTTCCCTTCTACTTACAAGAAAGTATTAACTCTACTAAGGTTTATCTAGATTAGCATACAGTAGAAGCATAATGGTTTTAAGAATTATTTGTTACAGAGCTGTACAGAAATTCATGTGAATGGAACACATGAGATTTTTACTGTCTCTACACGTACTAGAGTGTATAGAGAAGGAATTGTATTGCACCCAAAAATTTTATGCCGAGATTTCACCGGAAATACATGTTTTGGGTCCCCCCTGAATCCCAAAATATTAATTTTGGAAAAAGGTGCGTGTGCATGTGTATGTGTGTGTCTGTCGGTGTTTGTGGATAGCATAGCTCAAAAACGAAATACCTAACTTGGTATTTACGTTTGGTATCTTCCAAACTACTCTTTACATGGAAAAATCTTCGAAAATTTTGATTTTCTCAAAAATGGCTGTAACGATTTTGATTAAAATATCTTATATTTAAGATACTTACAGGGCAAGATAAAATGTATATCTTCAATTTTCTGGACATGCTAATTCTGGATGAATTTTGCATAACTGGTAAACCGTAAGAATTAGACAAAAGCTTGCTGCGCATAAATATAGAGCAATTTATGTTATTTATATTTCTTATCTGCAGTTGGCCTTTCTTTAGATATTCCTTGTTATTAGTTTCAGCTTTAAAATAAACTTTTCCCTCATGGGAATTTGTCAATTCCTGTCCATAGAAACAAAGATACTTCAATAACATGGCAGCCAGCTTTTAAAAGGTGTAGCTATCGGTTTAGCCTATGGTAGTCCCTTATTTCCCTCCTACTTATAAGGAAGTAAGTAATAATACCAATTATGCTAATTTTTTCTCGATTAGCATTAAGTAAATAGAAGAATAAGCTTTTTAACAATGATTTGTTACACAGGTTAGAGAAAGTCACGTGAATGGAACACATCAGATTTTTTCACCTAAACTACGGCAAAATGCCATCACAAATGTAACTATTTTAATCTAGCAGCCAGGCGGATTGTGTTTGTATGAGTCTAAGATCAGCAGAATGTTGAAATATAAGTGGCAAATGGCGAGCTGTATATGACCAGGAACTCTATGAATGTCTATGCCTTCATACTGAGCCTGTCCCATGATGTACTGCATTGTACCACTAATATCGTAGGCTCAATGGGCTAAACTCCCTAAGTTATACACATTCTAGATTAAAGTACATGTAACATTAGCATATGCAACATGCAATAAATACCAATACAAATGACGGAGCGCAGAAGGAAGCGATAACGGTGGCGCCATAATTTGTACCAGAAGGAAATTAAACCAAACTGCGCGATAAAACGAAGTGCATGTGGGTTATCTGCTCGAAGAACAGACTATACTTCACTGTTAATTGCCAAACTGCTTTTGATCTGCTTACCGTCCATAATGCCAGCAATTTACTGTAATGGTTTTGTCGACCTACATGAAGTAAGTAAAATATTCATAAAATAAATCCATAGTGCAGCATCTTCTTGATATTTTTAATTTTTATTTAATAACTACTATAAAAACGTATAATTGTCTCGAAAGTGCATTGAAAATGGCTAACCTGATTGATACAAGCCTTGATATGTAAGTTGCTATTGTCGTAGCGGGCTATTAGCTACCCAACCGGCAACAAAGCGAATGAACACCTTAAAATCTGACCCCAAATCCATCTGTAAATGATTGCTAGTGTTTTCAAACCCGTAACCATAAGAGTTCGTTTTGTTAACAACGCTAATTATGCTCTTTGTGTATTCTTCTTCTTCCTCAAGAGTTTATGGTGGGTGTATTAAGAAGAGGGGGGATAAATGTTGGCTTCTGTACAAAAACACCACACTGGGTAGCCCGTGCGAGTGTTTTCTGTAACACTTTATGATTGTCCCAGGCGGTGACATGAAGCATTTAAAGGTTGAAACAAATCTTATCATCATACACAATGGAACGTCACACTATGTTATCCTCATGGCTAAAAATAACCCACCATGTTTGCCCTGTTATGACTCTTAAAAAGAAAAATACGTATACGACAATTTGTGTGGCGTGGAAGAAAGACACGCAATTTTGGTGCTATCGTGCAATTGACAACGTAATATAGCGAGTAAAACCGTTAGATTGGCGCCTGGATTGTAGTAAAATAAAAACACATACACACCCCCAAATACACATACACACATATATACGCACACACATACACACACGCACACACATACACACACGCACACACATATACACATACATACTCATATACATACACACATACACACTCTCATACTCACACTTACACACTCACACTCTCACACACTCTCTCACACTCTCTCACACGCACCTCACACTCTCTCACACTCTCTCACACTCTCTCACACTCTCTCTCACTCTCTCACACTCTCTCTCGCACACTCTCACACACTCGCACACGCTCACGCTCACACTCTCACACACTCACTCACTCTCACACCCTCACACTCTCACACTATCACACACACTCTCTCACTCTCACACTCTCCCACTCTCTCTCACTCTCTCTCACTCTCTCACACACTCTCACTCTCTCACACACACACACACACTAAGCTAAACCATCAGAGTGCATTCGAGCTTTCTTTGCTGACACATGTTGACGGCTCAGAAGTGAATCACGTAGCACAATAAATTCGTCAAAGCACATGAAGCTTTTCTTCGCTTTAAAAACTGAAAATCTGATGTGTACCATTGACTTGACTTTCTCCATATCCCTGCAACAAATTATGCTTAAAAAGCTTATACTTCTATTTACTTTATGCTAATCAGAAAAAAAATTAGCATAAATAATCTTACTACTTGCGAAATAATGCCTGCCATAGGTTAAAGTGATAGTCAAAAGCTGGTTGCTATGTGACTGAAGTTCCTTTGTTTCTATGGATATGAGTTGACAAATTCCTGTATGCGAAAAGTATACGTTTTTCAAAGCTGAAACCAAAAACAAGGAATGTCTCAAAGGCGATGAACTCCACGAAAAAAAATGTATATAACATAAACTATGTGTTTTATCATGCTCTACATTTTTCATGTAGTAAGTTTTAGTCCATAAAGTACTCTTCAGAGGCTATTCTCAGAAAATTCGAAATATACATTTTATTTGTCAAGTAAATAGCTTTAATATACGATATTTTAATCAAAATCGTTACAGCCATTTTTGAAAAAATCAAAATTTTCGAAAAAGTTCCATGAAAAGGGAAGTTGGGGTGAGGGGATTTTTCTCAAAATCTTCGTGTCGCATCGCTGGAAGATACTAAACTTAAATACCAAGTTTGATATTTTGCCGACTTTTCGTTTTGAGTTATCGTGTTCACAGACACACGGACACACACTCACACACACACACACACACACACACACACACACACGGGTCTTTTTCCGAAAATGCTTTTTTTTTTTAGTTAAAGGGGACACTTAAACAAATATTTCCTATAAAATCTCGGTATTGAATGTTTGGGTGGAGTGCAATACCTTCTCTATACATTATGTACATAGTGCGCATAGAGAAAGTAAAAATCTGATGTGTTACACTCACATGACTTTCTGTAGCTGCTCTACAAAGCTCCTACAAAAGATTATTCTTCTTAGTACAAAATGCTAATCAAGATAAATGTTAGCAGAATGTTATTACTTAGTTCTTTATAAGTAGAAGGGAATAAGGGAATGCACCATGCTAAACTGATTGTCAAATGTTTTAAAATCTATCGTTATGAGATTCTCATTGAAAATCACTTCTTTGCTTGGCCAGGAGTAGAACAAAAGAAAAACAGATACTTCCTGTGTGAGAAAAGTTTAAGTACTTCACAATTGAAACCAATAACAAGGAGTATCTAGAAAACCGTTACCTCCACAACAAAAACGTAAAGGACAAAAATTGTGTGTTTTGTCATGAGGCACATTTTTTGTGTAGTACGTTTTTTTCTATCTCTTACGGTTTAGCAGTTAAGCAAAATTCATCGAGATTAAAGAGGTCTTCAGAGGCTATTCCCAAAAAATTCGAGATATACATTTTATATCGGACATAAATAGCTTTAATATACGGGATTTTAATTAAAATTGTTAGCGCCATTTTTAAGAAAATTAACATTTTCAAAATGTTTTCCATTTAAAGGGTAGTTTGTGGTGGGGGGATATTGTTTGAAAATCTTCATAGCGCATCTTTGGAAGATACTAAATCTAAATACCAAGTTTTGTATTTAACGGTCTTTTTGTTTTGGGGCTATGCTGCCCAAAGACACACACGGATCTTTTTTTTTAAAATGCTTTTTTCGGACTCAGGGGACCCCAAAACATATATTTCCGGCGAAATCTCGGTATCGAATTTTTGGGTGCATTACAATACCTTCTCTATCCCTATGTACATTGTACATATGGGGCTAGAGAAAGTAAAAATGTTTTGTTTTTTTTTGGTTTCAGGGGGACCCAAAATAGGTATTTCCGTTGAAATCTCGGTATCGAATTTTTGGGTGCAATACAATACCTTCTTTATACACTATGTACATAGTACGTGTAGAGAAAGTAAAAATAAAAAGAATATGCATCCTATTTTTACGATTGTGAAAATATGATAGAACTATTATTTAAAATATTTTGATAGAGGAGGCCCAACTATGAGTGTACAACGGAGAAAAGTATCTTGTTCTGCGCAGGTACATCTACAAGGAGGAGGTAGGTTTCGCCTAGTATGGGCGCATAACCGGTGAGTAAGTTTTCCTATTTGACAATATCACATGATGCGTATCCGGCTGGCGGGAAACAATGTTTTTTTTTTTTTTAACAAAATCACTAGTCTTGTAGGGCTATTGTCCACCACGTACCATCCACTAGTTATCTATCGGAACAGTTTCGTCACTATATGACCCATAAATTAAAGCTGAGGAAAATAAGATACATTAAAATAAACAAAACTTTTGTACTCCTGCTTCCCCTCGATTTACATTTGTATACGTATTTCTGGTATTGCCTTTAAGGTTGTCCATCCCTAGGATTAATAGCCACTGCTGTCCATATAACCTTATTCTCGGAGTAAGTGTTTCAGTGAGTAATATAAATCAAACAACATAAGTTCTTATAACTAAGTAAGCATATATCCAGTTAGGTATTTGTCCCAGTACAAGCAATATATTACCATTTCACAGTTCGGTACACAACTTTTCAAATATAAAACTATAAGATTTTAGGCACGAAAATTTTGCTTAATCTACTAATTTAAGCCAAGATAAATATAAAGTTAAGTTTTATTCTAATGAATTAAAATGTTTTTATACAAAAATGAACATGAATATACTCTCCACTACTTCGACATTAATTTATAAACTCTACTGGTTCTCTTTAAACTCCTATTTATCTCTGTATTCGTAAGGCTATGTTTAAACGAAGCGGTTATTTGGAACTTGTTTGAACAAAATAATTAGCAACTGTTGTATAAAAAACTCTTAACCTGCCTCTACAACTCGTTTCAATGTTTTATCCAACAAAATGGCGGGGTAAAAACTTTGTACATAAATATAGCGAAGATGTTATTTACGCTTTGCATCATATTCCTCTCGTATGTTTTTCGCTAAGAAAACTTTAAATGCTCACGAACCTGGTATACGTATCTTTCAGGGACGCTTTAAAGCATTTATTTTTTAACTTTGTTCTTTCCTTTCCTCTCGAAACGTAGCAAGTTTTTCAGCCATTTTAAGGAGCGACAATTAACTTTCAACTTCCGGCGTCACTCCTGCAGCGTCACAAGTGCTTTTCAACTACTGCTTAGTGAGGAAAGTCGTATTAAACCGCGATATCATTAAAATGTGTTTTCTCATTTTCTGATGCTGTCTCTCCTTTATTAATTAGTTACATGTGAATTATTCTGTTCTAGTACATATTTCGTAAGTACTATTAGGCAAATTCCTGGCTACTATAAGCAAACCAAGGTTTACGCCGCCCTCCACTTAGCTACCATTTATTTATTTTTTTGTTTTTGTTTTTGAATAGTGTTTAACTAATTGTGGCACCGCAGTTGACGCTGATGATGCATAGAATGAAGGTGGAGCACCGGTGAAATGCGATGGCGGAGGAAACCGGAGAATCCGGAGAATACCCGTCCCTGTGCCGCTTTTTCCACCACAAATCTCACATGCGGTCATTTGGGATCGAGCCTTGGCCGTGTAGATGAGAGGCGAGTGGTCTAACCACTCGGCTACGGCGCGGCCTAGCTACTACTTACATTATATAGTAAGTATATATTATATAGTATTTACACTAAAGGCTCGTATCACACAGTATCATGAACATTTTCAATGGAATATTTCAAAGAGTACGTTTTCATATGCATAGAATCAAAAGCTTTACATCGACATTCTTGGTTAGATTTCCTTATAAATTGTATTTTGTAATGTATTTCTGGTTGCATAATATAATATTCACTTTCACAATGTACACAGTTCAGGATGGAATGCTTAGAGGAACTTAAACAGTATATAGCTAACATTTTTAAAGATTAAAGAGTTTCAAAAATTAAGCTTCCGGTTAGGCTAACTTAAAATTCACTGAGTACCTCACAAATAAACATATTCCATAATAGCCTAAATGAATTACAACACGGAGATTCTCGACATGACCAGACTAAAGCTCAACTCCCTGACACTATTTTCAGGAAAACTAGCCATGACTTCCAGAGTGACGATAGCGCCACCCCCAATCCGATGATACAACAAAGCGCCATCATCTCCTGGATGCGAACTAATAAACTACCTGTAACGGAGCACATCGCATAATGGCGGATAGGAAAATTCGGCTCAAGTAGAAACTTTACATGCAAGTTAATTCTTGGTGCACAATTTATTCTTCGCGTATGCTGTTGGGTATATTAAAATGATAGCATTTACTCAAGAATGTATACAAACTTCTAAAAGTTGGAAAAATCGATCTTGGGGAAAAAATAAGTTGAAACATTGTTACATTTTCATGTAGTCCTCGTCTACCTTTTGTAATGGAATCTATGAGTATAAAAATAACTAAAAGTATATAAATAGGACCAATGTTTTTCTTTATTCCTAAAAGTTTGAATTTTGGGCAAAAATTCTTTTTTAGGGAGGAAAGGCCTTTGTTTATTTTTACTTAATTCACCTCTCTCTTACTGATCCAATTCACCTCTCTCTTACTGATCCAATTCAAAAATATGCCTGGAAATACTTATCGTAAGACGGAGTCTTTTCGCTGACTCCACCCATGTCTTTCACCTGTTCACTGTGCTCTTAAAAGCGTATAGAACAGGCCAGATTACCGAAGGGAAGGGGTTGGACATGAAACGTAATCTGCGACAAATGAAGTTCCGAGTTGCGAACTGGTGATCTCCAAACTTTCTGGTTAGGCAATAATCCACGCCTAACACCGCATGATACAAAATTAAGTTATTCTTTTCTCTGTACTTCATTGAAATTCTAATACTGAGGTAATTCACGCACGTTGTGGACGAAATTAACACCCTGCTCATACTGTTCTGACAGAGCATCGAGCGGAGTGAAGGATGACGGTGTGGATTGTTCAATCCGTTTTGCCTTTTCTTATTCTCGTGGAATGTTGTACCAGAATGACACTATTGAAAATCATTTTATGGTCCAAGTCCCCGTCAAACGTTAACATTTTACAGAAAAATCATAGATCCAGGCGTATTTTACTGTCTTCGAGTATAAAAACTGTTCTTATGAAGGTCTGTTTTATTTAAACAACGTTTGCAACAATAGCCACATTATAGATACAAACAGAATAGCGATATGAAATGTTTTAATAAATGGACGCTGTAGGTCTGCTCTTCTTCTTTTCCTCCGTCTCCCTTATGCCCTTATGGGCATCGGGTTTCCTCAGCCGGTCATTGACCATTTCCTATATTTTGTACCATCCTAGTTAGTTGTTTAACTTCTCTCAAAGTCTTTCCTTTCTTATTCATGATCTTCTCTAAATAATCGCTCCATTCTATTCCTGGTCGCCCTCTCGCTCTGGCCTCCCAAACCTGTTTTGGTTTCCTGCCCTCATTCATCGTAAAAGATTTTTCTATCCTTTTTACTTTCTCTATACCTACAATGTATATAGTGTATAGAGGAAGTATTGTATTCCACCCAAAAATTCGACACCGAGGTATCACCGGAAATATATGTTTTAGGACCCCCTGAGTCCAAAAAAAAACATTTTTCCAAAAAGATCCGTGTGTGTGCGTGTGTGTGTGTGTGTGTGTGTGTATGTGTGTCTGTGGGTAGCATAGCTCAAAAACGAGAAGACAGTTAAAGCCCAAACTTGGTATTTAAGTTTGGTATCTTCCAAGGATGCGACACAAAGATCTTCTAGAAAATCCCCCACCCCAAACTACCCTTTACATGCAAGAATGTTCGAAAATGTTGATATTAAGGATATTTACCAGACAAATAAAATGTATATCATGAATTTTCTGGAAATATCTTCTGAAGACTACTTTATCCTGAATGAATTTTACGGGATTTTGTATAACTGCTAAACTGATGGACAAAAACTTGCCACACAGAAAATTTAGCTTACAATAAAACACTCAATTTATGTCACATACATTTTTTTCGTGGAATTGATCAGTTTTAAGATATTCATGGTTTTTCGTTTCAGCTTTGAAAAACATACTTTTTTCATACAGGAATTTGTCAACTCGTGTCCAAACAAACAAAAGATCTTCAGTTACATAGCAACCAGCTTTTGACTATCACTTTAATCTATGGTACTCCCTTATTTTGCTTCGACTTACAAGGACGCAAGTAATAAGTCTTATTTCTGCTGATTTTTTTCTTGATTGGCATGAAATAAATAGAAGCATAAGCTTTTTAACTAAAATTTGTTGCAGAGAAGTAGAGAAAGTCATGTGAATGGAACACATAACATTTTTTTAAAATATTTTGCTGCTTTTCATGTGAATGTAACATGTAAGATACGTTCTGGTTCACTTAAGTAAACATTAAAGAGATGAAACTTATTTGCAAAAGCATTAAAGCTAAGGATGTTAATTTTGTGCACGCCTTCTTGGCAAGAAGTTACATTCAAATAAATCATTTCATTCTGGACATTCACGTTAATTTATTTGATTTAATTAGCCATTATAAATTCAAAATATATCTTGTTCTATAGATATTGAACTACATGCATCTTTTTAAACAATTGCAACCCTTAATACTTTTGCGGAAAATAATCTAGTTAAAATTTTTCTAAGAAAATGCAAATAAAACAGCACATGATTTTACGAATGAATTTTTCGAAAACTAATTTATGGCCAATATCAAAATCCTGAGACATTTTATTAAAACCATTCTGCAGTGCTTTGGGTAATATATTCAGACCTCTTGCCACATTTTTGTGGGAGATTTTGAATACCTAATGGGATAAAAAAAGCTAGTGTGGTCTATTCAGATAACTTTCTCTGGCAGTTCCAAACGAACTATTTTTATATAAGATTATTCTTTTATCTAAATCATGCTAATCGAGGTAAACATTAGCAGAGTTGGTCTTATTACTTACTTCATTGTAAATAGAAGGGAAATGAGGGATATATTATGCTCAAGAGATAGTCAAATTTTTTAATAAATGAGTGCCATGTGAAACAATTGAGATTTGGTTCGCTTTGCATGGTCCCGTCTGAGTCAAATTAGGTAGTTTAAAACTGAAACCACTAACAAAGAATAACTAAAAAATGATCAACTCTACAACAAAAATGTACAGGACATAAATTATCTGTTTCAAGAAGATCTACATTTTTGGGTGTTAAGCATTTCTTTATGTCTTACGGTTTAGCCGTTGTGCAAATTCTAGAAGCTCATCCAGAATAGAGACGTCTTCTGAGGCTATTCCCAGAAAATTTAAAATATAAATATCATTTGTAATGTAAATATCTGTAATGTACGGTATTTTAATCAAAATTGTCAGAGCCATATTTTTACAAAAACAAAATGGTGAACAATTTTTCCATGTAGAGGGAAGTTTGTGGTGGGTGGATTTGTTTTTAATATTTTCGATTCACATCTTTGAAAGATATTAAACAAAACTATCAAGTTTAGTTCTTAATATTATTTTTGTCTTTGACACACACACATTTAGACACACACACACACGGTATTTTTCTTAAATGTTTTTTTTTTGGATTCAGAGGACCTCAAAACATATTTAGGATAAAATCTGGGCATCGAATTCTTGAGTGGAATATGATAATTCTCTAACTACTTTTGTGCGTCCAAGGGAAAGTAAAATGTAAATCTGAAAAAAATGACTATAACATGTAACATAGGAGGTCATTTAAAAAACTTTCAAAATGGAGTCCAAAGCATGTGTTGCATCCTCCCTAGGAAAATAAACAATAAAAATCTGATGTGCTCCATTCACATGACTTTCTCTACATCTCTTCTACAAATTATTGTTAAAAAACTTATTTTTCTATTTACTTCGTGCTAATCGAGAACAAAATTAGCAAATGTGATTGAAGTTTGTTTGTTTGTACGGACAAGAGTTGACAAATTCTCGTATGCTAAAAGTATGTGTTTTAAAGCTGAAACCAAAAACAAAGAATATCTCAAAAACGGTCAACCCCCAAAAAATGCATATAACACAAATACTGTGTTTTAACGAGGTCTACATTTTCTAATAAGCAAGTTTTGTCTATCTCTTACGGTTTATCAGTTATGCAAAGTTCTGCAAAATTCATCCAGAATAAGATGTCTTCCGAGGATATTCCCAGAAAATTCATGATATCCATTTTATTTTGCATGTAATTATGCGTAATGTACGATATTCTAATCAAACTCGTTAGATACATTTTTGAGAAAATAAACATTTTAAAACATTTTTCTATAATGTATTGAAAATCTTCGTGTCGAATCCTTGGAAGATACTGAACTTAAATACTGAGTTTGGTATTTAACGAAATTTTCATTTTTGAGCTATGCTGCCCTCAGATACACACATATACACATAGGCATTTTTCTAAAAATGCTTTTTTTTATCTAGGGGGTCTCAAAACATATATTTCCGGTGGAATCCCGGTATCGAATTTTTGGATGCATTACAATCCTTCTCTATACACTATATACACAGTACTTGTAGAGAAAGTAAAAATATGATTGAAGCATAGTGAATTTTTTGCACAAAAATCAAATAATTTACATTTTTAACAAAATCACTAAAAAAAAGTCACTCATACATTCCCATAAATATAAATGACACCTGCATATTGACGAAAATATCTTTCAAAAGTGTCATAGGGTTCTGGAATGATTTCAGCACGTGCGATAAATATATAAGGCTGACTGCAGATAGCCCGTCGAGAAATCTCCGTGTTACGAGTTAAGTTAGAAACTGCAACTTTAAGTTAGCGGTCGCGGGAGTAATATTTTGTTTCTATTGCACCTAAGGGACTCAGAAGAAATTAAAGGTTGATGAGATTAGACCGACACTGCGTTAGAGTGAGTCAAAGCTTCCCAACGAAACTAATATTTTATTTCTGTGTGATTTTGAAGAACGTTGTGTAATCACGCGCCGGAATGCTGGAGAGGTGGGTTGAACAAGACCTGAAGAATAACAAGGCAGAACACGTAGGGGATGTATATTCTTTTGATATTAAGAGAGATGAACGTGCTTTAAGCTCGGGATTCAGTTTAAATCGAGCTTTAGGGATCCGTCTGTGTATAAAAGTAATTCTCCGGTACATTGGACTTCAATTTGACTGTTGCAATCTTCTATCTTTCAAAACAGGATGTTGAACACATAATAAAGGAAGAGCATATGACATTGGAAACATCCAGAGTATGTAAGATATATTTTTTAAATATATAGCAGGGGACAAGGTACTCTGAAATGGTAAAAAATAATTTATGTTCGTTTTAGACACTAATAAAATCTCTATTATTTCTAGTTTCAGAAAATGTATACTTTTGGGGGTTAAGAGGATTTTAATCAATTTAAATATAACTTAAATGCTAATCTGCATTTCCTTAAAGCTGTTATGCAGAACAGTTGCATCTTTAAATTCAGTTCTTTCTAAACTTCATTTTAAGATATTTATGTATCTTTTTCTCATAAACTATGAGAGCTGGAAAGCTGAAATGTTCAGCACATATATACAATACATATTTGAAATTTCTGAACCACACTAGTGATGTTATAATATATATTGATAATATTATGAAAGCAACAACATTGCAAATTTTCCACTTTTTATTTTTCTGAATTTGCAAATATATTTCTTTTTACTTTCTCTATACGTACTATGTACATAGTGTATAGAGAAGGTATTGTAATGCATCCAAAAATTCGATACCGAGATTTCATAAGAAATATATGTTTTAAGACACCCTGAATACAAAAAAAATAGTTTTAGAAAAATGTCCGTGTGTGTGTCTGTCTTTTTTTGGGTCGTGTTTAACGCCCGCTTTAACTACTTATGGCACCGCAGGCGGTGACATGATACATGAATGATGGAGCACCGGTGGAATGCAATGGCGGGGGAAACTGGATTACATGGAGAAAACCCGCCCCAGCGCCGCTTTGTCCACCACAAATCTCACAAGCGGTCGCTTAGGATGGAGCCCCGGCCATTTAGATGAGAGGCGAGTGGTCTAACCACTCGGCCACGGCGCGGCCTCTGTGTGTGTGTGTTTGTGTGGCTCAAAAACAGAAAGACCGTTAAATTCCAAACTTGGTATTTAAGTTCAGTATCTTCCAAGGATGCGACACGAAGGTTTCAAGAAAACCCCCCACCCCAAACTACCCTTCACATGGGGAAATTTTCGAAAATTTTGTTTTTCTGAAAAATGGCTCTAACGATTTTGATTAAAATATCGTATATTAGAGATATATACCTGACAAATAATATATATATCTTGAATTTTCTGGGAATAGTCTCTGAAGACTACTTTATTTTGGATGAATTTTACGGAATTGTGAATAACTGGTAAACCGTAAGAGATAGACAAAAACTTCCCATAGAAAAATTGTAGAGCACATTAAAACATAATTTATGTCCTATACATTTTTCGCGGAATTAAACGTTTTTTAAATAGTCCATGTTGTTGGTTTCAGCCTTGTAAAAACTTATACATTTCTCATACAGAAATTTGTCAACTCCTATCCATACAAATAAAGGAACTTCACTGACATAGCAACCAGCTTTTGACTATCACTTTAACCTATAGTACTCCCTTATTTCGCTACTATTTACAAGGAATCAAGTAATAAGACTAAGTATAGTAATTCTTTCTAGATGAGCATGAAGTAAATAGAAGCTTTTTAACGATAATTTGTTGCATCGGTGTAGAGAAAGTCATGTGAATGGAACACATCAGATTTTTTAATTTCTACTGATTTGTATTATAGGTAAATAATTTAAGTTCAAAAGATAGCTGATTATACTAAGAACAAGCATGTAAAAGTGTGGTTATGTATTGCAAATAGTATCAGAAATAAAGGTACATGAATTCATGTGTTTTAAGACTAAGTTTTATTACTTTTCTGCTGAATTAAATACTTTTTATAGACTTAACCACATAAGCTATTAATGTAAATAGCCAATTGAAATAATTTTCATAATTTATATATTAACTCGTACATATTTCTGGAAAAACAATTGAAAACTTTAAGAGCAATGGTAGTTAAGGTGTAATTTCCACATGCTTAGGCTTCATTATCTTTTTAAATCATTTCTTTAGGGTTTTTTCCTTATCCTGAGAAGACGAATGTCGAGTAACTTTAAGCTTAGTGGATCCCGAGATCATTTGAGCATTATTTCGCCAATTTCGTACATCGTCTGTATGACCAACCAAGTTAAAGGACGTTAAGTGACAAAAAAAAAAAAAAATCAGATATAACAGCTTCATTGTATAGAGGTTTAATGTAAGTGAAACATTGTAAGTAACAGCCTCTTCGGTGTAACTCGGTCTTTAGTTAAACTAGATACTACCAGTTGTTAATAAACTACCTCTACGTAAAATATGCTATTATTTTCTTCTCGCTGTTAGGATCATCGTGTTTTCTCAGTCGTAAGATTCACGCCCCTTAAGATACGAAAGTTTAAATAACTATTTTCGACGTCATTATCTCATCATTAGCCATGCTAGAAATCAAAGGAAGATAACTTCGGCAAAGTTTTCTCTTCCTCTTACTGCCCTTCTTTCTTTATAGAATTTCCTGTACCTTCAAACATCTTTAAGAAATGCTTTTTCTTCTTCTAGCACCTCCTGTTCCTGCTTTTAAGAGGCGCTTCCCTTCAGCATTAGTCATTTTCTTCTCCTACCTTTCTGATCCTTCAAATCCTCTTTAGTTTTCTGTCCATTAGCAAACATTTGCCTGCTGCTTTTCCAAACAACCTGCATTTAAAATGCACAAAAATAATAAAAGATCTTTCAGAATTGATGGAGGCAAAGTTCGGAAAATGTGTCGCTAATAACATGTTTACTTTCTCGATTATGCTCTACCCAAAGATTCGATAACGAGATTTTACCGGAAATATATGTTTTGAGGATCCCTCCCCCCAAAATAACAATTCTAATAAAAGACCAGCGTGTATTTCTGGTGTGTGTATGGATAGAAAAATTCACTCCACATACGTACAATTTACATACAATACATAGAGAGGTTACTGTATTCCAGCCAAAAATTTGAGATTTCACTGGTAATAGATTTTGAGGACCTCTGAATGTAAAAAAAAAATTTAAAAATGTCAAATGTTTGCAATCTACATAGCAGATAGAGAACATATCCCATTCCACCCAAAATTGGTTATCGTAATTTCACCAGAAATTCATGTTTAGGGGACCTTGAATAAAACATTTTGTAAAAGGTCAGTATGGGTGTATGTTTGTATGTGTGTGGACAGATTAACTCAGAAACGAAAAGTAGTTAAATACCAAACTTAGTATTTAAGTTTAGTATCTACCAAGGATGCAACATGAAGATTTTCAGAAAAATCTCCAGCATGAAATTACCTTTACAGGGAACACTTTTCGAAATTTGCAATTTTCTAAAAAATTTTTAATATTTTGAATAAAATGCTGTATATTAAACATATATACATGGAAAAGGAAATGTAAATCCTGAATTTATTGGGAATAGCCCCTGAAGTTCTCTCCATTCTGAATTAACATAAGTTTTCATCGTGAAAGCGGGTCCGCAGTAACATAAAAGGCTCGCATTCCAGACTCCCAGGTTCGATTCGCGTTGGCGCGGTTGTTCTAACCTTCCGGTTTGTTCTCTTTAGTGGGCGAATGCTGACTTTCAGATGTTAAATGTGTCCGTGTACCCTGATATCTAAGTGCTTATAGACTAAATTAATTATTGAAATAAGAAACAGGTCTAAAATATCATGTTGTGGTAATAAGTTTACCACGCCAATAACTTTTTATACAGTTGATGCTAAAAATAGGTCCTTTGCCAGAAAGTTGAAAAGTGGAAAATTCTGTCGATGTTATAAAAATCTGATGTGTTGCATTCACATAACTTTCTCTAAATCACTGTAACAAATTATTGTTAATAAGCTTATTCTTTTATTTATTTCGTGCTAATCGAGAAAAATTAGCAGAAATAGTCTTATTTCTTGCTTTATTGTAAGTAGAAGCGAAATAAGGGAGTAGCATAGGTTAAAGTGAAAGCCAAAAGCTGGTTGCTATGTGAAGTTCGTTTGTTTGTATGGACACGAGTTGGCAAATTTCTGTATGAGAAATGTAGAAGTTTTTCAAGGCTGAAACCAAAAACAAGGAATATCTCAAAAACGATCAACCCCACGAAAAAATGTATATAGCATAAATTGTGTGTTTCAACGTGCTCTACATTTTTTGTCTGTTAAGTTTTTGTCCACATCTTACGGTTTAGTAGCTATGCAAAAGTCATCCAGAATGAAGTAGTCTTCAGAGGCTATTCCCAGAAAATTCAAGATATACATTTTATTTGTCAGGTAAATATCTTTAATATACAATATTTTATTCAAAATCGTTAGTCATTTGTTAGAAAATAAAAATGTTCGAAAAAAGTTTCACGTAAAGGGTAGTTGAGAGTGGGGGGATTTTCTTGAAAATCTTCGTATCGCATCCTTGGAAGATACCAAACTTAAATACCAAGTTATGTATTTTACTTACTTTTCGTTTTTAAGTTATCGTGTTCACGGACACACACACACACACACACACACACACACACACACACACACACACGGACCTGTTTCCGAAAATGCTTTTTTTTAGATAAAGGGGACCCTAAAACATATATTTCTGGTGAAATCTCGGTATCGAATTTTTGGGTGGAGTGCAATACTTTCTCTATACACTATGTACATGGTGCGTATAGAGAAAGTAAAAATATAACACTCCAATGTAGCTAACTTTGGTTCATGCGTCCCCGGCCTCATCCGAATAGGCTATGACCCTGAAAGTTCGTATCTATCCATAAAATAGGCGGATGATTTGAATGTTGTGAACATGTAATCTGCTGAACCAGACGAAATTATGTAAGTAGCAGAGAGAACAAAATTACAACTGCTACACTGCCTCTGTTATATAGAATGTTTTCCTTCTGTACGAGTAAGTCATGTTGTCAGCACTGATGCTAAATAAGGCAACAACCGAATATTGCAGACCATTAAACATGAACTCCGTGAAATAGAAAACACAATCTGTTTATAATTAATGTCTATAAATAAAGAGAACTGTCTAAAAATAGTGTATGATACACGTGCTAATATTATTTTACATTTATTTTTTTTTTTTTTTTACACAGGCCGTGTGTAGGCAGGAGTTGGATAGGTAAAGTCAAACTGAAAAATGCAATGGCATAGCCTTAATTTGAACCACGGTCCTCCCGGTTACAGCCGATTGCTCTACCACTGAGCTAACATAGCAACATGCCCGCATAGCATTAACATTCTCAACTGACTCGTATGTTTCCCGGCAAGACACAAAGAGATCTCAAATTATTTTAAGATGACATACTCCAATGGCGACTTAAATCAATACTATTTGACCATAATAGATGGCTATACTTGGAATCCTGGGATTAAAAGTACTTATGACATTGTAAGGCGCCAAGGAGTATGTCATCTCAAAATAATTTGAAATCTCGTTATGGTTTGCCGGGAAACATACGAGTCAGTTGAGAAATTTAATGCTGTGCCGGTATGTTACCATGGTAGCTCAGTGGTAGAGTAACCGTTTAGAGACAGGGAGATCTATGGTTCAAATCTTGGCTATGGCATTGATTTATATTGTTCGCAGGACAATATTAAAAGCCCACGGCCTCTTTCGCAAGCTTCCTACTCGAAATTTAAACACCATTTTTACTTTATTTATACGCACTATGTACATAGTGTATAGAGAAGGCATTGCACTCCACCCAAGAATTCTATACCGAGATTTCACCGGAAATATATGTTTTAGGGTCCCCTTTATCAAAAAAAAGAATTTTCGCAAAAAGGCCTTGAATTTTCTGAGAATAGCCTCTGAAGAGTACTTTATTCTGAATGAATTTAACGGAATTTTGAATAACTGCTAAACCGTAAGAAATGGACAAAAGCTTACTGCACGAAAAATGTAGAGCACGTTAAAACACACACTTTATTTCATATACATTTTTTTCGTGGAGTTCATCGTTTTTGAGACATTCCTTGTTTTTGGTTTCTGCTTTGAAAAACTTAATACTTTTCTCATACAGGAATTTGTCAACTGCTGTTCATACAAACAAGGGAACTTCAGTGACATAATAACCAGATTTTACTATCACTTTAACCTATGGTACTCCCATATATGACTTCTACTTTTAAGGAAGCAATTTCTGCCAATTTTTTCTCGATTAGCATAAGCTTTCTAACAATAATTTGTTGCAAAGATATAGAGAAAGTCATGTGAATGGAACACATTAGATTTTCACTACTTGTATCATAAATAACCATTGAAGTTAGTTTCTATGTTACATTAAGTAGAGACGTTTAATTTAAATATTATAGCTAGTCTGCATCTCATTGCTTCTCAACTTCCTCTGCAAAGTAGGTAGTCGTTATTTCTTACATAGTGCTACCCATATTGTGTGCAAGAATGGGAGTAAAATGCATTACGAAAGGTTATTACTGATTCCTTTTTTCGTTTCATATTGAATATATAATCTCTCTTTGCTTCATGTTTGCTTCTTGAGATTTGTTTCAGGCCAGTTATGGAGGTGAGGGACTGGTTGAAATATAGTGTTTCTTAAGTGAATATGGAAATAAACTCTTGCTTTTTAGGGGAGTGGATTACTTTCTCTGTTCCTAAGTGTAAGTTGGAGAATTTATCTTTTATATGTGCCATGGTAGAACTTTACAAAGAAGCCTTAATGCTACATACTTTGCTTTATTTAAAAGTATGGAGCGAATCCCTCACAAGAAACTTTTATTTATATAGTTAGCCACAGACAGTGCATCAAATCCAACAGTGAGATATACACCAGAAGATCAAGATCACCTCCTCGCCGGAGGCAGCTCAACAAACGACCTCGGATGAAAGAGAACAAACTTTTAAACATCCAACTATCATAGTTAAGAGCTAAAATAAAATTTAGGCATTCTTCAAATCTCCCGTGTCTTACCGTGATGTAATGCAAAGATGTTTAATGTGGGCTTTCTTTTTCGTATAACCTCATACATTATCTTAATATATATAAAAGTCAGTGTATATATAGACTTCTACACCACTGCACATTTTCGATCAAACTTAGCAGAGACCACCTTTGACACAAGATAATAATTTACTGTTTATCACACATTTTACAGAATTAATAATTTAATTTATTGTAATGCCTACAAAAACTCGCAAAAAATCTATATTTTTCTCAGTGATTGTCGCCATAGATCCCACATTGTCATTGCAAGGAAAATATTTATTGACTCAACCATTAGTCAAATACAGTCTTTGATGCACTGCTGCAGATAATCCCCTTGCTGTTAGACAGTTCACAGTTTATAGCTGCACCCCATCCATGGCACCCATTGCGTACTAACGCTCCAATCATTCACGGCCCAGTACCAATCACAGCAACAAACACACATTAGCTAGAAAATAACTTCACAAACTTTCTGGAAACTTGTCGAAAGTACTAGAAACCGAAGCTTAGAGAAACATCTCGAATATTGGGAAGAATCATGATGTTTGTGTGTTACGTTCCGAAGTATCCTGTTTCGTCGCGCCGTTATTTATGCTTCCAACTGCGCTGCCTCATGTTCCAGCTCCACCGTTGCATACCGCAGCAAACATGAAAGCGATCGCATACACGGACGGCATTGCCGTTATTCTACGCTCTAACACTGGTCATGAAGTAATAAGACAGTCAGATAGTTACAAACAGATAATTACTAAATTATGCTTGCACTAATACAAAGGGATATCATAGCATGTTAAAAACTTTGTTTTGAAACATTGTAACTGTATTATATTAGGCTGTAAAATAGCAACATCGAAGCAGATAAAATATTTCTTCATTATCTTTTTATTTATCTTCATGTGATTATTTATTCAATTTTAATTAAAAATCACAAAAGGATGCATTATAATAGCATAAATTACAAAAGTTCTATGTCGCTCAAACAGTAGATACTAAATGGAGTAAAAAGCAAATCGATATTAAAATCTTAATATTCTGTAAGAATACTCCATGTTCAGACATTCACTTATTATAATGTGAGGTTTCTCAATTTTTGTAGCCAGTAATTTTATTTTTATATTTGAAAATGTGTGATGTTTTACAAGCAGAAAATCAAGCCTGATGGCATACTAAAATAAGTGAGCATAGATGACATCAAGTCAAACGAAATATCACTGCTTACTCTTTTCTTTACATGTTCATTTTGTTGGTTTTTATGTTTTTTTTGTTTTTGTTTGTTTTTTTTTTTTGTTTTTTTTGTATTTTCTTAGTAGTTTTGTGTATGTTTGTACTGAGTTAAACTAAGGATATATTTAGGTTACTTAAACTCGTAACTGAGATGTTCTCTATAAATGTCGACGAGCCATTCCAGACGAGACAACATGAAAGTCACAGCTGCACCCACTAGATCCAGCATTACAAATTGTGATATTTCTGTTTGTTCAACCGTGCTTTTTCACTTTGTTTTCTGAGTTGTTTTTCTTTCTTTATAGTATCCTGAATTTTAAATAATTATTTCAGCTAGTTGTTAATGTGTTCTAAAACGTTTTCCTCCGCACTACATACTGTAAGGGTACATCTGCTTTAAAACGCTGGCGGAGAAATCTCGACCGCGTGTTATTGTCTAAGTCAGCTGATGCAAAGATTCCCCTGTTGTACAAAGTTTGGAGCGTGCGCAAATAACAATAATAATAACAGCATGTCTGTTCTTCTCATGACTGTAAACATCTGGTAGTGGCAGTGACAGCTTGAGGCACAGTAGTGACAACACTTCTTGTTAGCGAGGTCTCCCGAAGCCCTCCAGCTATTGGCGTGCAACACCTCGGCCATTTCATACAGTATTTTGTCCAGTCAAGGAACTGTTCTGTTATTTCACATGTTCACGTCTCTTCCCTAATGCTTGATATAGCACACCATTCACATGCATGATGTGTTGTAGAAGAGTTCTGTGTCTTTTCAATTTCCTTATATACTCCTAAAAGATTAAGCTGGGATGTTTTAATGTAAGTGGATGGAAAATAAAAAATACCAGTGCCTCGGTTTCGTTCACCATATGCGCAACATTGATAAGAAAAATGTCTGCTTGTTTATATCTGTTTTTCAAATAAACTTTTCTTATGTAGTATTATTCTTCTACCTACTTCATGCTACTCAAGATAAACCTTACCAGAAACGGTCTCATTACTTAGTTCCTTATAAGTAGATGATAAATGAGGGGAATACACAAGGTTAAAGCGATCAAATGTGTCTAAAAATATTAAACGAAAGAAGTTGCAAAATTAGTGATTTGTGTTACTTGAATTCTTTTTATTCTTTCTTTGTAGTCATCTTTGGTGATATTCTCGTCACTAAATTAACTCTTAATTGTTAATTATCTTTATTGCGGTCTTGCGCGAGATACTTGTAGCCTCGGTTTGGGCAACTTCCTTATCAGCGCCTGGCCTACTACTACTATGTAGCTGAGCATTGAGAAGATTGTTTTCGATGCATTTTTACTATATAAAAATTCCAGCTCAATGTTGTACACCAGTGCTCAGTAGCACAGCCTTATCTTACCGTTGAAAGTGCTAGAATCTCAGTGGCGCTTTTATAGGGTGAAATAATCGAGAACGAAAATCAGAAGAACAGTAATTAACGGAAGCTGTTCGAGTCCCGGTATCGGAAGGAAGATTTAGTCAAACGTTAAGCACTCATACCAAGTTGCCAACTGATTGATACCAAGATATACATTTCGTTTGTCATAAATGTGTCTTAAACATATGGAAGATGCTCAAGTTTGATATTTAGCGGACTTTTCGCTTTTGAGCTATGTTGCCTATAGTCACACACCGACAATTTTGTGAAATTTTTATTTCTTGGGGGGTAGGAACCTTTTTACTTTCTCTATACGTACTATGAACATAGTGCATAGAGAAGGTATTGCATTGCATCCAAAAATTTGATACCGAGATTTCACCGGAATAATATGTTTTGACACCCCCTGAATCCTAAAAATACATTTTTAGAAAATTTTCCGTGTACGTGTGTCTGGTGTGCAAGTGTGTATGTGTGTGTCTTTGGGCAGCATAGTTAAAAAACGAATAGACTATTAAAAACCAAACTTGGTATTTAAGTTTGGTATGTTCCAAGGATGCGACATGAAGATTTTCAAGAAAATCCCCCCCCCCACCTTAACTTCTCCCTTTACATGGAAAAAGATTCGAAAATGTTGATTTTCTTAAAATATCGTATATTATAGATATTTACCTGAAAAATAATATGTATATCTTGAATTTTCTGGGAATAGCCTATGAAGACTACTTTATTCTGGATCAATTTTACGGAATTTTGCATATCTGCTAAGCCGTAAGAGATGGACAAAAACTTACCTTACAAAAACTGTTGAGCACGCAAAAACACACAATTTATGTTATACACATTTTTTCGAGGTGTTGATCGTTTTTGAGATACTCCTTGTTTTTTGTTTCCGCTTTGAAAAACTTCAGACAGAAATTTGTCAACTGCTGTCCATACAAGCAAAGGAACTTCAGTTACATAGCAACCAGCTTTTGACTGTGACTTTAACCTATGGTACTCCCTTATTTCGCTTCTACTTATAAGCTTTTTAACAAGAATTTGTTACAGATATGTAGAGAAAGTCATGTAAATGGAACACATCAGATGTTTTTTTTTTTTTTTTTTTTTTATAGTATTCAATACATCCTTCACAAACCGATCCAACAGGAAAATGCCAATCAATACAAAATACTTGGCTTCACAATATTCCATCATGGTCGCTGGATATCAAGGGACTAGGTGTGCTGTGGCTGCTTGACCATACACTAATGGTGTGCAGTACACGGTGATACTCGATAATATTTTGATTCCATGAGGGAATGCAAATTTTGAATTTGTACAGGATAATCATCCTGTCCACACCTAGAAAGGTTTCAAATTGGTTTTCAGAGGCAGTCTATCAGAGTGGTGGAATGTGATAATGTATGGGTTGAGGTAAAAAGGTAGCTGCGCTCCAATTTATCTGTAGATGGGCGAAGGACAAAAGATGGTTTAGAGACACAAATTCTTGTAACTTCTCGTCCACATTACTGCAGGCATTTAATTTTGTCTATGCCCCGAATATATGGACAGTTATATAGGCTGAGGGTTCATAACCGTATATTAACATGTTCGTGTTTTATGTTATTGATTATAACTAAGATAATAACTTATTTACACGTGCTTAATTATTTAACATGATTGTTAGTAAAATTGTGTTTTTGTATGCATAGACAGGTTCATAACTTTAAATGCTAAGGCTATACATATTAATGCAATATTATATTCTACATATCCAGTCATAAAATTAGAAAACATAAAAAAGTAACAAATAGTACAAGAATTTATCCTAAAAGCATATGAGTGGAGGCGACCAGAACGTTGTTTTGTGACCTATTTAGTACTCGTAAATTAAGCATTAATCTGTCACAAACACACCATTGTACAGTTTATTCGTGTAAATTATGAACACAATTTTACGAAGATACACCAAGTTCTTCGATCAACACATGGAATCTGGGGATGTGTATACGGCTGTACATTTCTGATAGAGAAATTAAAAATATGATTTGTTCCATTCACATGACTTTCTTTACATCTCTGCAACAAATTATTGTTAAAAAGCTTATGCTTCTATTTACTTTATGCTAATCGAGAAAAATTATCAGAAATAATCTTATTACTTGCTTCCTTGTAAGTAGCTTCGAAATAAAGGAGTACCATAGGTTAAAGTAGTAGTCAAAAGCTGGTTGCTATGTGACTGAAGTTCATTTGTTGGCATGGACAGGTGTTGATAAACTTCCATATGAGAAAAGATAAGTTTTTCAAAGCTGAAACCAATAACAAGGAATATTTCAAAAACGATTAACTGCACGAAAAAAGTGTATATGACATATATTGTGTGTTTTATTCAGGTCTACATTTTTTGTGTGGTAAGTTTTTGTCTATCTCTTACGGTTTACCAGTTATGCAAAATTCAATAAAATGCATCCATAATAAAGAGGTAGTTAGAAGCAATTCCCAAAAAATTCAAGATATACATTTTATTTGGCATGTAAATATCTTAAAACAACTATTTTAATGACTCTAACGATTTTAATCAAAATTGTTTGAGTCATTTTTGTGAAAAAAAAAAGTTTTGAAATGTTTTTCCATGTAACGGGTAGTTTGGTATTTAACGGTCATTTCGTTTTTGAGCTCTGCTGTCCACAGACACACATACACACACACACGCACACACTCACACTATCACGGACGTTTTTCCAAAAATACTTTTTTTGGGATTCAGGGGGACCCAAAACATATATTTCCAGCGAAATCTCGGTATCGAATTTTTGGGTGGAATGCAATATCTTCTCTATACACTTTTACATTGTACGTGTAGGCTAAGTAAAAATTAAAAGCGTTGCAGTACACAAATTATATGTTTAAGCTTGCATACAAAGCAATAAACCAGCGCTGTTTATAATGGTAATCGGTTTACGGATTATTACAAACAACGTAACGTGTTAGAAATGTATTTTGTTGAATTTTTGTAAATAGAAAAATCTGATGTGATCCATTCACATGACTTTTTCTACATCTCTGTAACAAATTGTTGTTAATAAGCTTATTATTCTGTCCGCTTAATGCTAATCGAGATAAACACAAGCAGAAACGGTCGTTCTACTTGCTTCCTTATAAGTAGAAGGAACATAAGACGATACACTAGGCTAAACTGACAGTCAAATGCTTTAAAATGTGGTTGATATGGGACTGAAGTCCGATTCTTTGCGTAATCAAGTGTTGACAAGCTACCGTATGAGAAAAGTATTAAGTATTTTAACATTGAAACCAATAAAATATCTTAAAAACGGTCAACTGCGTGAAAAAATGCATTCGCATAAATTGTGCATTTTAATGTGCTCTATATTTTTTGAACAGTAAGTTTTTGTCATGAGGGTTGAATTAGATTGATTGATGAGGGATGAATTAAGTAAAATTAAGTAATTGAATTTTCTGGGAATAGCCTCTGAAGACTACTTTATTCTGGATGAATTTTACAGAATTTTGCATAACTGCTAAACCGTAAGATATAGACAAAAAAGTACCGCACAAAAAGTTTAGAGCATGTTAAAACACACAATTTATGTTATATACATTTTTCTCGTGGAGTTGATCGTTTTTTAGTATGCTTTTCTCACATAGGAATTTGTCAACTCCTGTCCATACAGACAAAGTAGCTTCAGTCACACAGCAACCAGCTTTTGACTATCACTTTAACCTATGGTACTGCCTTATTTCCCTTCTACCTACAAGGAAGCAATTAATAAGACTATTTCTGCTAATTTCTTCTCGATTAGCATGAATGAAATAGAGGCATAAGCTTTTTAACAATATTTTGCTGCAGAGCTATAGAGAAAGTCATGTGAATGGAACACATCAGATTTTTTAAATTGCTGTAATGGAGTTAAACAGTATAAAACTGTAGGTATGCAGAAACCGCTACTTTAATGTAAATACTGTACACCAATCCTGGCCCAAACGATGCGCTAATTGGTGTAGTCGGTGTGCATACTTAGACGTTGCATATCTAGAGCACGTTTGTAAAACTAAATCAAACTATGTATCATTGTAAATTCAAATGATGTGTAGAAATTTATTAGAGTAATGTATTTAATTAAGTGAAACGAAAGGTTGCGCAGAAATAAACGATAGGTAATGAACAATGGAATTGTTTTCTGTACAGGTTTGTCACTTCAGCAAAACATTTTCATTAAATTATGTACAAGAGCATTAAGGTTGTCTTGCTGGTTGCATACTTGTTTGCAGGATTAATTGCAAAAGCATAATTGATTATTCACTATTGTAGATGAAGTGAGGTAAATAGTAGTTATTGTAAATATATAATTCTCTAGGTCCATACAGTGGTATTATTTTACATTCTCTGTGATGTGGAGCATACCATAAAAATATCTGTGAGCGCCGAGGTCATTAAATAAAATTTCGTGAGCTGTAGGTCCACCATTCATATTCCATCAGGAACATCCTCCCTAAATTAATAGTTATTTTCCAGTTGTATTCAGTTCCCATAACTAATCAATCTGATGCGTTCCTTTCACATGCCTTTCTCTACCGACTCTGCAAAGAAACTACTCTTGAAAAAGATTATCCTTTTATCTACATTATACTAATCAAGATAAGCAATTTTCTTATTTCTGGCTTCCTTGTAAGCAAAAGACGAAAGTAAACACTAGGCTGAAATGATACACCTTTTTTAAAAGCCGATCGCTATGTGAACAATTGAAGTAAAAATAAAAGTGAAATGAAACGAAAAGTGACTTCCCATTTGAGAAAACTTACGTGGTTTATTGAAACAAATAATAAGCAATGTATCGGAAACGGTCAATTCTCAAAGACCTACATGAAATAAATTATTTTTTTAACGAGATGTAAATTTTTTGTCAGGTAAGTTTTTGTCTGTGTCTTACGGTTTACCAATTATGCAAATTTCAGTAAAATTCATCCTGATTGAAGGAAATTCAAGATATATAGTTTATTTGGCATATAAATAATTTAATATGGAGTATTTTAAACGAAATCGTAGAAGCCATTTATTAAATTCAAAATTTTGAATTTTTTTCCATGTAAAGAGCACTTTGGGGTGCGGGAATTTTCCTCAAAATCTTCGTGACGCATCCTTGGAAAATACTTAACTTAATTACCGAGTTTGCTATTTTACCGACTTTTGTTTTTTGAGTTTCACACATACATATACACACAGTGACTTTTTCTAAAAACGCCTTCTTTTTATACAGAGGACCCTAATTTCCGGTGAAATCCCGCTGTCGAATTTTTGGATTTTGTGCAATATCTCTCTACATATGTATATATTATGTACTAAATAGAAAAGTAAAAAGTGCTTGAAGGTGGTAAACTTTGGCCTGGAACTTTCCATACTAAATGTCCCTTCACAATTATAATTTAAAACCATTACATGTATGTGCAGCAATATGGCTCCAGTAACTTGTAAGGTTTCCAAATGGAGGTCTCGAATTCGAAGCCAGTGGCTGTCTACTTTGACCTTGAGTTTTTGTATTTTGTCTCGTCGGTAGGCTAATGCTTTCCCCCCCCCCCCCCTTCATTTCGTTTCCTTCTAATCTTTCAGGCGAGTTCGAATTTAGAAACACTATTGGAGATAAGTAAACTAAAGGAAGCATTTGCCTGCAGGGAATGCTCTCATTGAAACACTCAGCCTAAGAATATAGAATAGATGTCATCTGTTCTTTATATTATTACTTTTAAAAAGCGATAATGGATAGTTAAATGATTAAAATGTAAGATGCTATATTTTCACCATTATTTGGAAATATGAACCATCGTGAAAATGAGCAGTTATCGGGCTATCGATTGTATATACCAGGCACGGTGGGAAAACTGTTCTACAGTGTCACTAATTGAAAGACGCCTTCTCCTCATTTCACCACCCATCCCGTCCCCTTCCTCAACCGTCTCGTTCAGTAGCGGGTATGGCTTCGAACTAGGGACGCCAATTTCAAGAAGAGTGGCAGAAATAATTGCGTTGATTTGTTCCAATTTAGAGCCAAGTATATCTCTTTTTAATTATTGGAATAACTCCAAGGGTCATCAGCAATAAAAATGAAAATGCCTACATTAATATTTCTTTTCATTTGTACACATAAGATATTGTTTAATATGTTTTAAATTTTAAAATCAATGTTGATTATCTATTTACTATAGTTGTTGATTTTAAACCAAATAAGTTATTATAATACATCTATTATATATTTTTTAATTCAGAGACAATGGCGCTTTGTTACTTTATTTTTATTAAAAATAAACAATTATCATGATCATAATAATGTAAGATTATATACTTTCACAGGATAAAAGCGTTTTTATAAGTTGAAGGTTTTAACTTCAGTACGCGACTGTAATAATTATTGTGTGAAACACAAGTTCAATATATACGAATACTTTAAACACCAGTGTAGAAAGTATTTCTGACGTGCAGAGTGGGACAAATTACCATTACGCCTGGGTAGTAGCAAAACGTTACTCGACAGCAGAATGTGGGGTGAGTAAAGCCCTTTTCCTACTCACTTTGCTCAGCATCCCACACCCGGGAAATGCGGCGTATGTGTTGTGCGGAGTAATACAAAAATATGTTTCTTAGAGTGAATCTAGTATCTGCTTACAGGTATCGGGACGTATGGCAGTGCCGGACAGATGGTGTAGATGCTTACTCAAAGGAAAGAATATGGTGTGGTTTTTCACGTTCAAACCCGTTACTGTTTCAGAGAAACATACTGTTTAAACCACCTGTCTGTGAACAGCCAGCAAAATTTTCAGTTTTTATCGTGTAGAATGCTTGTCAGCAGTTGATTGTCACAAAAATTGTTGAACTACTTCGTTTTCGTGATTGTATCTCTGGATGGTACGCAAATATAATCCTTTATTCACTCTCCGAGATAACTCGAGGCCGGGTGCGCCAGAAATAGCATAAATGTCCCTGTATTGTCTTGTTGCAGCCAAAACATTGTGACCAACCCGCGCATGTAACAGGGTCATATAGATGTACTCTGCTTTCAGGAACATGTTTTATTCAACTTCGGTCCCTGCCGTTCACTTCCGAGGATGGGATTCGAGGCTTTGTTCTTATCGCTGTGGAACATCTGGTATTTATGATGGTTACTTATTTGCATATTTCCATTTTAATATTGTAACAGTATGGCACACGAAATGATTCACCGTGTTATTGATACTTGTATACAACAATTATACATCGCGACTCCATTTGAAATAATTCATGCTCGTACAACAAAGGCTCATGCAGTATTACCAACTAGTGTTTGCCATAACTTACCAACTTCTAAATATAACCTCACTAGAAAATCTCAAGAATATAACTAATAAACTTAATTAAATTTAAAAGTATAAATTGCTTGTGCAATCACATGAAACTTACAGTTCTTCTTCAGCCACTTCCATAGCAGATGATGAAGGTTTTATTGATTCGTCCCGGTCCGAGTGAACGATGATATTGTTTCGATTTTACGTACAATATTTCTTTTAAGTAACATATTTTTTCATAAAATCCTAAGATTACATATACATTGCTATAGAAGAGCTAAACTAATTCTTTATCTTTATTTGAAAATGTCCGTTTCCTTCTCCGCATTGAAATGGGAAAGGCAGAGTATTGTGATTGAAAAATTCACCAGTTCTTTAATCCTACGGCATTTTTGTTGTATTATATTTCAGAAGTCCACTTGCTCGGAATATTTTGCCATTTTGGAAATTTAGATTATGCTAATGATTACCTTTATTATTTTGGAAACAATTTTTACGATAAATAATTATAGTTCAGATTTAAAGGGCCAGTTCTTTAAATATTACATCATTCGACCCAAAAATTTAAACTCTGTAGAATTTTTTTTTTAAAAATGAGTACAAAACTCGCCAGAAAACTTGTTGATTGTTCCATTCACATAACTTTCTCTAGCTCTTGCTTTTTGTAAGTAGAAGAGAAATAAGGGAATTCATTATGCTAAAGCGATATATGTCTCTTAAAAGCTGGTCACTATGTGAAACAATTGAGATTCGGTTCACTTTGCATGGTACCGTTTGAGAAAAGTTAAAATGTAACCAATAACAAGGAGTATCTCGAAAACGATCAACTGTACAAGAAAACCAATATAACATAAACTGTGTGTCTTATTGAGATAAACAATTTTGGTGTAGTAAGTTTTTGTCTGTCTCTTACGGTTTAACCGTTTTGCAAAATTCTGTAAAACTCATCTAGAATAAAGAGGTCTTCAGAAGCTGTTCCCCGAAAATTCAAAATATACATTTTACTTATGATATAAACACTTTTAATATACGTTATTTTAATAAAAATCATAAGAGCCATTTTGAGAAAAACAAAATCTTCAAAAAAAATTCAAAGGGTGGTGAGGGGATTTTCTTGAAAATCTTTGTGTCGCATCCTTAAAAGATACTAAACATAGATATCAAGTTTCGTGTTTACCGGCTTTTTCGTTTCTGAGCTACGCTGTATAGAGACACATACATACAGACAGACAGACAGACATACACGGACCTTTATATAAAAATCTGGTGTGTTCCATTCACATGACATTCTCTAGCAGCTACATAAACAACTTTCCTTACAAAATCTGGCCTTACCTTGATTTTAATTTTCTGAGACAATAAACTTTGTGTAACCGGAAAGCCAAAATGTGCAGCCATAGCGTATGGTATAAAAAGACAGAACTGTCTCCCCATAGGGTTTCTATTCGCAGGAAAAAATTTAAAAGTTCAAGCTGTAAAAGATAACTTTGTCTTTCTTCCATACAACGAGCCTAGTACTATGCCAAGTGCTAGAAATGAACTTTGCCCGCACCGAAGCTACAAACTCTCAAGACTGCACTAGAGATAACTTACAACCACAAGCGAGAGAATATCAGTCGAAGATAGTTTCATTCTTTCCCAGTGACAGATGAAAGGAATATGAAAACATGGGTCATTTTTATTACTGCTATCGTTTAATGTGTTTTAAACACCGATGAAGTCAGGAAAGAAATATTATTAATGAATCATTCTAATTAGTAAATGATCTTTCCGATCAATCTTGCGCCTATGGGAGAAAAAGCCCAAACCACTATTTTATTACCTTCTCTAGCACGTACGTACAATGTACATTTGATACTGATATTTCGCCGGATATATATGTTTTGAGACCCCCTGAATAAAAATCATTCTTAGAAAAATGTATATGTGAGATTTTGGGGGCAGCATAGCTCAAAACCCCAAAACTCGGTTAAATACCAAACTTGGTATTTATATATATCCTCTAAAAGTTTCAGGAAAGTGCCCCATCCGCATCTACTGTTTCCATGGAACTTTTTTCGAATGTTTTTAATTTCGAAATAATGACCTTAACAATTTTGCCATATGTTTAAGATATTTGCATGACAAATGAAGGTATATCTTTAATTTTCTGGGAATAGCTTCTGAAGACCTCTTCACTAAGGATGATTTTTGTGTAACTTGTAAACTCTAAGGGATAGAAAAAACTTGCTAAGCAAAGAATATAGATCTTGTTAAAATACACTATTTATCATTTTCATTTTTTGTACAGTACAGCTAACCGTTTTTGAGATATTCCGAATTGTTGGCCGTCGTTTTAAGGTACTTGAACTTTTCTCAAACGGGAAGTATCTTTCTTTTCACCTCTCTTGTTTACAACTAGCAAGCTGACTTTCAATTGTGTCACATAGCGACCGGCTTTTAAAATACTTGACTATCACTTTAGTCTAGTGGAATCTCTTATCTCCCTTCTTCGTACAAAGAAGCAAGTAATAAGACCAATTCTGGTCTAGCTGCGGCCATAGGCACGTTTGGCGTTGACATTTCACAACGGGCTTGAATCCCGCTTTGGGCATGGATGTTTCGTGTTTCAGTTCTATCATTCTTTCTCCTCTGATGTCCAATTAGGTCACGTCTGAAGGCCAATATGTAATAAAAAGAGCAATTTTGTTAATGTTTATCTCAATTAGCATGATGTTTATAGATATAAGAATATATAATCTTTTATAATAATGTTTTTTTTTTGTAGATAAAATAGAGAAAGTCATGTGAATGGAATATATTGAACTTTTTTACTTTCTTTACACGTACCATGTACCTTAGTATATAGAGAAGGCATTGAATGTATCCTAAAATTCGATGCCCAGATTTCACCTGAAATACATGTTTTGAATCCCCCTGAATCCAAAAAAAAACATTTTTGGAAAAATGTCCGTGCGTGCGTGTGTGTTGTCTGTGTCTGTCTGTGGCCAGCATAGCTCAAAAACGAAAAGATCGTTAAATACCAAGTTTGGTATTTAAGTTTGGTATCTTCCAAGGATACGACACGAAGATTTTCAAGAAATACCTCCCACCCCTAACTCCTCTTTGCTTGAAACTTTTTTCGAAAATGGCTAACGATTTTAATTAAAATAGCGTATATATAAAGGTATTAACCTGACAAATAAAATGTATATCTTAAATTTTCTGGGAATAGCCTCTGAAGACTGCTTTATTCTGGATGAATTTTGCGAAATTTTGCATAACTGCTAAGCCGTAAGAGATGGATAAAAACTTACCACAGAAAAATGTAGAGCATGTTAAAACACACAATTTATGTTACACACCTTTTTGCGTGGGGTTGATCGTTTTTAAGATATTCGTTGTTTTTTGGTTTCATCCTTAAAAAACTTATAACTTTCTCACATAGGAACTTGTCCAGTCTGGTCCATACAAACAAAGGCACTTCAGTCACAGAGCAACCTGCTTTTGATTATCACTTTAGCCTATGCTAGTCCCTTATTTCGCTTCTACTTACAAGGAAGCAAGTGGTAAGACTATTTCTGCTAATTTTTTCTTGATTAGCATGAAGTAAATAGAAGTATAAGTTTCTAACAATAATTTGTTGCAGAGATGAAGAGAAAGTTATGTGAATGGAACACATCGGACTTTTCGATTATTCACTAAAAGTCCCAGTTCGATTTGTAACATTTGAAATGCGATAATGGGTTCTCGTAAGGTAATAATTAAATTAAAATTAATAAATGATTACCATCTGGGAGGTTTTTAACTAAAAATCTATATGTATAGAATTTGTTACCCGAGCAGAGTAGCTAGCTAGGGATTGGCTATTCAGATCACCTCTGCTGACTTGATGCTTGCACAGGGGGTTTCAGGAGACTAACAGCGCATAGTCAGCAGAATTAGTATGCATTACAGTAACGCCCTTTCAATTTGAGAGCTGCCCTTAACATTCAATGGATTGAACAACTAGCGCACAATAGCAAGTAATTAGACAAACGTTTCCATATGCGCAAAACGAGCGCTATTTTCAACAACTCCATGCCGGAATTTAATTCTGCTTAAAAAGGGAGCATATTATCTGTGAAAATATTCTTGCTTTCAAGTTTCATTACTCGGATTTTCAAGTGTAGTAAGCTTCTCTTTTTGGCTTTCTATATCCTTAACATTGGTCTTTTTAGGTTTTTATTATAAATCATTATTACTGACAACGATATAATTAGATATATATTTATTTACTCGTCTTGTCGTCTAAGCTTTTATATGCTAAAAAGGATGTTTAATACTAAAACAAGTATTTTTTGCTTTTATTTTAGTAGCATTTATTCAGAATTTACTTCAAAAAATAAACTAAAATAATATGTAAATATATGTGAACGATTTTCTATTAGCCTTTTTTCTTTCTACTTTATCTACCACATTCGCAGTAGACAGAGAACGTATTGTAATATAAACAGATATTTCACTGGAAATAAACGTTTTAAGGTAGCCTGAATATACATTTTTCACATAAAGATCCATGCACGTATGTGTACAGCATAACTCGAAAGGGAAAAGTCGGTCAAATATTAAATTTGTATTTACGTTCAACGTCTTCCATGGATACAAAAATGTTTCAGAGAAATTGCCCCATTCCAAACTAAAAATTCTATGTCGAGATTTCATCTAAAATGTATATTTATAAAAAGGTCCATGCTATATGTCCCGTGTGTGTATGTGTGTGTGAACAGCATAGCTCGAAAATAAAAAGATAGTTAAATACCAAACTTCATTCTTAAGTTCAGAATATTCCAAAGACAGAACATTTAGATTTTTAGTAAAATCCTCCCATCCCAAACCACCCTTTACATGAAGCAATTTTTAAAATATTATTTTCTTAAAATTGGCTTAGCGATTTTTATTAAAATTCCCCTTGTTATATTTTCATGACATAACTTTGCATCTTGAATTTTCTAGGAATAATCTTTGAAGTCCTCTTCAGCCTGGATTAGTAATGCATGACATTAGACGTAAAGGATAGACAAAATCCTTCAGCACAGAAATGTGGACCTCTTTAAAGCACACAATTGGAGTTAAATTCATTGTTTACGAACTTAACTATTTCCGAATTGTAGCTATTATTTTTTTAAATTTTCAATATTATAGTTTTCTTAAATGGTAAACCCTCATTATTTTTTCTGTGCCTCACATTGCTACCAGCTCTTAAAAGATTTTGCTCCCGCTTTAGATCAGTGTATTGTATTATTTCCTTACACTTAAAAGAAAATAAGTAATAAGACTATTTCTGTTAATCTTGATAAACACTAATCTTAATATACAAGATAATAACAAGATATTTTAAAACAAAAGAACATTTCAGAATATGTAAGATTTAAAATCCAATAATATATGAAGGGCTTATTTTCAAAGTGACTTAAACCAGGCTGAAGGGATGTAAAAAATATATTTCCTTCTTTTCAGATAAAATTTTCATATAGAGAAAAAACTTTATATTGGCTCATATGGCATGTTACGTTATTTGTCCAAAGCTGTGAAAAAGTTATAAAATACTACGAATTCTAAATTTAATAAAAAAGATGTATTTCTCCCTTGGCACACTTTTAGTATGAAATAACTGAAACTATAAATGGAAAAGAGAAAGCACGTCCAACTTTAAACCTTGTTTTTTTGCAAATATTATTCCAATATTTTCCATATTTAAGATGCTTCACTCGATGCAATTTTTTCAAATGTTTTATACAGCCTTTTAAAAGAGACATTAAAGAAAATATTAATGATCTTGTTTTGAGAAATAAATTATTAAATTTTAAAAAAATAGAAGTTTTGAATGTTCGAAAAATAATCAATTTTCTCCAATAATATAGTTGTTATAAAATATGATATATGTTTGTAAACTCGTCTACTGTAAAACTTGAGTTTTTAATGGGAATATTTGAAAATGCATTATGGACTTGTTTTTATGGGACAATAATTTATACAATAACAAATTATTATTTAAATTACAATGCAAGCTATAAATTATTACAATGCCATCCGTGTATGTGACCGCTATCACGTTTGCTCTGGTATGCGTTGGTGGAGCTGGAATGTGAGACATCTCTTTTGGATGACCGACAGGAAGACCGACGCGACAGTAATTGGAACTTTCGGGAACGCGACTGTCTATTCTGCTCGGCTTCCAGGACTTTCTATGATGTTATCTTTCCAGCTATAAAAGAGGAAAGATTGCAATGAAGTGTTGTAAATTGTACTGAGTCGAGAATGACTGGACTGTTAGTACGCAGTGGTGCATGAGATATGGATGGCGTGCAGCCGTAATCTGTCTACGCGTGGAAACATCGAGTGAATTGTTTGCAGCAGTGAATTTAAGACTTTGTCGGCAACTGCATCTTAAGTCAATAGACATTTGCTACAATACCGCTATTATTGCGTATAATAAGTAGCATAATTACAACAAGATGTCTTACATACTTTCATTGTTCAGATTTCACACATTACGTTAAGAAATTCGTAGGCATGTCCAAGTTTGAAGAGGAGAGGGGAATGTGCAATTGTTCAATGTATCCCTCATGCCACTGTGCGACGTAACAGAATGCTTGTAAACACAAGGTAGTGTCTTATCTGTATAAATTGTTGTCTTCTTAAAAGAAAAAAAGAAAGAAAAAGGAATGACGACTTCCCATTTGAGAAAAGTATTATACAATTTAAACTAGTGACAAGAAATATCTCGAAAATGATTAACTCCATAAAAACTATGTTGGATATAAACTGTACATTTTAATGACACCTATATTTTTGTGTAATAAGTTTTTGTTTATCTCTTACGTTTTACCATTTATTCAAAAGTTATCCAAAATGAACAGTAGGTCAGACGCTATTCCCAGAAAATTAAAAATTTATATTTTATTTGCGACGAAAATATCTTAAACATATGGTATTTTAATCAATATAGTTAGAGCCATTTTTGAGTGATGAAAAAACTTTCATCTAATGGATACTTTGGGTGGAGGATTTTCTTGAAAATCTTCGTGTCGCATCCATGAAAGATGCTGAATTTATAAAGCTAATATTTAATGAACTTTTCATTTTTGAGTTAATGCTGTTCACGCGCGCGCGCGCACACACACACACACACACACACACACACACACACTCACGCCGCGGTACGTATGTATGAGTAGGTGTGACTCGTCTGCAATGCCCCTCCTTGATTGGAGTTGGGGAGTATTACCTGTGACGTCTGTACCTCGCAGGAGCTACTGATTTTGAAGTGAAATAAAATATGAATGTATAGGAATATATGAATATGAGTATATGAGAATGTGAACAATAATATAAAATATGATTAGGGAGGGTATAAATTATATGCTATAAAAAAAAGACAACAATCATCATTTTGAATTCATAAATAAACTTTGCATATAAATCTGAAATAACAAATATTTAAATGCTGTGTTAAATTCGCATAATTTCTCTATCTATTCTGCAATAAAGCTTTTCATCTAATTTATTCTAATCCAAGTAAACATTTACAAAAGTACCTTTACTGCATATTCCTTTGCAGATACGGTATAAGGAATATCTATCTGACGAGGTTAATACGATATGTAAACGTTTTAAGAGCGGGTCGCTATAATTTACCTTTGATGACAGAAAATAGGATAGCGATTTACCTTTTGAGATAGCATTGGAACATATAATCCAATAGTAAGGAGTATATTGCAAATATTTACATCACCAAAAGAAAATATTTTTTTTTTAATATTTTGTATTCTTTAATGAGATATACATTTTTGTGTATAATTAAAAAGCCCATTACTCATAATGAAGGTCTGCATTAGGATGAAGTAGAGGGAACAGTAAGCTTCGAAAAAATATTTTAAAGCCATGTAAATGTTATACATTTGCATTTAGATTTACTCATAAATATTTAGAGTATTTATAGAATATTTCATATACATTACATATCAAATACTTCATACACATTATATATCAAAATGACCAGTAAATTATTTATATAAAACTAAAAAACGTCTCCACTTTATTTGAATGTATAACTTGATAGTAATAAATGAAGATGTATAGTTGTCCTAATTCCCCTGTCATCTCGCCGGAATCTCAAAATGCGGGGAGTACTTAGAAATCAGGGCATTTATGGAAATGTAAAACCTGATCAGCTGGCTTAAAATATTGCCCCGAACCCTTAATTGCAATCAGCACGCATTCTGCCAAAATTTCGATAACATAAATTAGAGAAAAAACAACTTAGGTAGCAAACCTATCTCCAAGGAAAACAAGCCTGGAAAGTGATCTTGGGTCCATGCAACACTCTTTTCCCATTTCTCCTGAGATTGGCTACATTAGGGATACGGAAAGTAGTTGATATAATATCTGAATATGGCCACTTAAGAAAACACCTAATAAGGCAGGAAGGAGTCTGCAAAAATGGACCTATTTTAGAATGTGCAAAGAGAACGAGGAGACTGCCTCCCTATCACTGTTACTGTTGGATCGCCACAGACACCGGTACCTGCTTGTGGGTCCCAAGCCTCCGGTGGTTTCCGAGGGAACTGGAGCCCAAAAGCCCCGAAGGCGAATTCCGCTTTAACGGTACCGACAACTTCGCCAAGATAAACCTTTTACGGTGCTCAAGCCACGATCCAACCACAACTCCCAAATACCGTCATCAAGTCCTTCAACCCTGTAACAGATGAAAAGGAAACTAAAGGAACAGACAGAAGGTGTTGGGGAAATTCAGTGGATGCATAGATCCTACCAAAAATTTGCCTGGAGATCCGAAGAAACCCCAAAGATAACCAATATGTAGGAAGGCCACGGGAATCGAACACTGGACCTCCCAAATGCGAGTCGCAAACGTTATTGTGGCACCATCTCACTCGGTAAGGAAGAGACCTAAATCTTTCCCTAACCAGGTAATATCTAGAAAAGGGTATTGGTTGACATTGGAAATAAAATACTGCAACTTATTCGAAGGAACAAATGTTGGTAGTCCATTATGACCAACCTACTTAAAGGACATTTAGCGCCAAAATAAATAAGTAAAAAAACAGGATATGGGAAAAACGTAGACATCCTTTACAATGGCAGTGCATAGTACGCCATTTATGCTGCTCTAGGGGAGGTCGCTGAAAGCTCAACAAAAACTGTCATTTATCTACTACTTTATGATAATCATTTACGTCTTTTTTGTAAGTTTAACGTCCCATAAAGGAAGCACTATCACCCCAAGCACCACGTATCTACCACCAACCAAAACCCTGAAAGATGAAAGAAATGAAATGAGAGGAAATAAACAAATTCCTGGCAGTATAAATCAACCTCAATCTTCGCCTATCGATCTGACAAAGAAACTAAAGGGTAACCAATCCAACGGTAATCGAGCTCCGAACCTCCCTAATACGATTTTAGGACGCTATGGCCTAGCGAGTCGTTTGGTAACACAAAAGGGAGAAAACTGTGCAGCTAAAGTGTGTCGTCTTATTCTTTATGAATATTTTATAGCTTTGTGACTCAGCGAGCGATTTAAAATAAAGAAGGGTAAATGGGGTGGTATGAATTTCTTCCCCTTCGGTTAGAGATAAATATATGGGTGCACTGATTTGGAAAGTGATTTAAGAGGCAAGAAAATTCCCTCAATATTCCTGGCAGCAAATTGGAAAACACAACCTGTTTCGATATCAGAGACTGTGTAAACTGATATTCAAATAAGGTATGGATTGGTTATCCGTGTCAGCATTTTCTCTTCTTTCGCAGAGACAAATCTGCTATAATCTTTACATTCAAGTGCTGCCTTATCCCCCCCTCCTCTTTTCTGGGGCTTTGAATACAAACATCACAATCTTCCTTTAGAATCGATATTTTCTTCTTCGTCCACCCCATATATAACATGAATCATTCATTGCTAAGTCAGTCTCGCGTGATTTGCAGGGTGCTATTAGTGTGCAGGTCTCTGTTGACGTGTTGCGATGTTGCCAAATTGCATCTTGCAACGTGTTGTATGGGTCATTAGCTGGCAAAGGGCGGGATTGCCAAGATAGACAGTTTAGGGTCATTTAGATAGCTTGATAAGCGCCCCGAAGCTTTGACAAATAGAGCAACAGACCTACTGGTACCATTATCGTATTAAATAGCTGCACAAACTCTTGAGCAAACCCAGTAAGGTGTTTTCAAGAGATATCTCAAAGCACTTTTGCAGAGAAGGGACATCATGGTAAAAACTTCACAAACCTGATTATTAGAGTGATTACAAAGGAGTAATTCCTGTATATGACCTTTCTTCTCCCTCTACTAAGTTGAATTTGGTAATGTACTGTGATTCACCCAGACATTTTATTTGAGAATTTTTTTGGAAGTATACGTACTCTAGTCTCACTGATTCCAAAGAAATCACTTTAACAAACAGATTCCGTATGTGTGTGTGTGTGTGTGTGAGAGAGAGAGAGAGAGAGAGAGAGAGAGAGAACAGGTAACTAAAAAACAAAAGTCGAATAATGCCAAATTAGGTATTCATGTTTATTATCTTTCAAATTTGCGACAGAAAGATTTTTCAAGGAAATCACTCACCTAAAATGTGAAATATTATTCGAAGATGTTTTCAAATTTGTTTGCTCTTCTCATAAAAAAACTGTGATAATTTTATTTAAATATCTTATATTTATACAAATTAAAATTCATATCTTGAAATTTCTGGAAATGGGCTTCGAAAGTGTCTTCCTAGGGAAGGAGTTTCGTATGATCTTGTAGATCGTCTATGTACGTGAAGCTATAGAAGAAAAAGACTACTTTACATAAAATTCATACAATTTATTTCAAATAAATTTTTTGCAACATAATTCCGAAATATCCGCTATTACTTTATTAAATTGAACAAAACTTTGTATTCTTTAAAAGTGCAGTCGATTTTCAGCTGTTAAGATGTCATGGAAATTTACTTTAAAAAAAGTCTTTTGATACAATGAAAGGGCAAATGTAGGAAACAGATTGCTCTTCGCCAGGTCGGTTATATATGGTGATGCTTTATGATATTCACCGGTGCAGTCACGTGACACTCTTATCTCCCCCTTCCACTATCTCAAACGACTGACTAAAGTACAGTATGGTGTTTTAAGGAAAGTTCATTGTTTTCAATTGTTAAACGTTTGACTGTCGCTGCTCTCTTTGTATGTATAACGAAACGTGCAATGTAGTTATTTCTACAAAGGTTATCTCGATTAAAATGAAGTAAACAGAAAAGTAAAGTTTAGTGGAACAGTGTGAATAAAAATAAACTATAGAGGTTAGAGAAAGAAATGCGAATTTAATACAAAACCCATTTTCAGTAGGTTCTTATATTTTTCCAGAACTTATACAATGCGTACATACCAAATTGTTCTCTTTTCTTGGAATTAGCAGGGCAGTAAAGCTTCACTATACTGCTTTTACTTTCTCTAGCACGTATACAAAATCGCACAAATTAGGTTTATAAGCTATTGAATTGCCCCAAGAAATCAATACGCTATTTTACCAGAAATAAATGTTTTGAGGATTCCTGAAGCAAAAAAATAAATGAATAAAAGAAGCTTTTAAAGTGTTCTAAAAGAAAATGTGTTCTATGTGTATGTATGTTGTCTGAGAACAGCAAAACTCAAAACGAAAATTCGTTAAATACCAAATTGAAATTTAAGTTTAGTAACTTTCAAGGATGCAACACGAAGATTTTCAGAAAAATACCCCAAAGCAAACTACCCTTTTCTTGGAACATTTTTCGGAATTTTGATTTTATGAAAATGGTACTTACGATTTTGATTAAAATTTCGTACATTAAAGATGTTTACATAGCAAATAAAATGATTTTCCTGAATTTCTTGGGAAGAGCTCCTGAAGTCCACTTCATTCTGAATGACTAGTAAACCGTAAGAGATAGAGCTTACTGCACAAAAAATGTATATCTCCTTAACACACGCATTGTACGTCGTTATAGTTTTTTTGTAGAGCAAGCCATTTCAGTGATATTCCTGTTATTGGATTCAATTTTAAAATAATCAGTTTTCCCAAACGGGAAGTTCGCATCCGTTTGTTTTACTCCTAGCCAAAACAATCGCAGCCTTTGAAAAATTTGACTGTCGCTTTAGTCTACTATATTCTCTTATTTTCCCTCTACTTATAAGAAAGTAAGTTCTAAGGTTATTTTTACTTTCTCTACACGTAATATGCACATAGTGTATAGAGAAGGTATTGTATTCCACCCAAAAATTCGATACCAAGATTTCAACGGCAATACATGTTTTGGGTCCCCATGAATAAAAAAAAAAATGCATTTTTGAAAAAAGGTCCGTGTGTGTGTGTGTGTGTGTGTCTGTCTGTGTACAGCATAGCTCAAACACGAAAACACCGTTGAATACCAAACTTGGTATTTAAGTTTGGTATCTTCCAAGGATGCGACACGAAGATTTCCAGGAAAACCTCCCCACCACCAACTAATCTTAACATAGAACTTTTTTCGAACATTTTGATTTTCTTAAAAATGGCTCTAATGATTTTGATTAAAATATCGTATATTAAAGATACTTACCTGAAAAATAAAATGTATATGTTGAATTTTCTGGGATAACCTCTGAATTTTACATAATTTTGCATAACAGATAAACCGTAAGAGATGGACAAAATCGTATCCCACAAAAAATGTAGAGTAAGTTGAAACACACAATATATGTTATATAAAATTTTTTCGTGAAGTCGATCGTTTTTTAGATATTCCTTATTTTGGTTTCAGCTTTGAAAAATGTATACGTTTCTCATGCAGGAATGTGTCAACTCCTGTCCATATAAACAAAGGAACTTCAGTCACATTGCAACCATCTTTTGACTATCACTTTAAGCTATGGTACTCCCTTATTTCGCTTCCTCAGCAAGTAATAAGACTATTTCTGCTATTTTTTCCCCCATTAGCATGAAGTAAATAGAAAAGTAAGCTTTTTAACAATAATATTTTGTAACCTATTTGTTTGTCGGTTAAGTGGATAAAGTCATGTGAATGGAACGCGTAAAATTTTTCTGGCAATGTTTATCTTTATTAGCATGATATGTATATAAGAATATTTTATAACAATAGTTTGCAGAACAGATAGATAAAGTCCTATCGATGAAACACATCAGATTTTACTTTCTCTAGGTAGAAAATATATTACACACCACTTGAAACCGAGATTGTACCGTAAATACACGTCCCTGTACTCCAAAATTTTCACTTTTAGAAAAAGTCCGTGAGTGTGTGTTTACGTGCCTGTGAACATAATAATTCAGAAACGAAAAGTTGCTAAAATATCAAACGTAGCATTTAGGTTTAGTATATTCCAAGGATGCGACATGATGAATGCGTCTTCCCAAACTACTCTCATGATGGAAAACATTTAGAACATTCTGATTTTCTCAAAATAGCTCGAACGATTTTGATTAAAATCGTATTTTAAAGATATTTGCATAACAAATAGCATTTATATCCTGAATTATCTGGGAAAAGCCTCAGCAGACTCCCTCGTTCTAGATAAATTTTACTAAATTTTGCATAACTTGTAAACTGTAAGAGAGAGAGAGAAAAACTTGCTGCGTAAAAATATACATATTATTAAACATAATTTATGTAATATACATTTTTTTCAGGAACTGACCATTTTTACTTTCTCTAGCCCCGTATGTACAATGTACATAGGGATAGAGAAGTATTGTATTCCACCCAAAAATCCGATAACGAGATTTCACAAGATATATATGTTTTAGGATCCCCTCTATCCAAAAAAAGCATTTTCAGAAAAAGATCCCTGTGTGTGTCCGTGTATCTGTGAACACGATAACTCACAAACGAAAAGTAGCTAAAATACCAAACCTGGTATTTAGTAGCTTCCAGGGATGGGACACGAAGATTTTGAAAAAAAAATCCCCCCACCCCAAACTACCATTTACATGGAATTTTTTTCGAAAATTTTTATTTTCTTAAAAATAGCTCTAACGATTTTTATTAAAATTTCATACATTAAAGATATTTACCTGACAAATAAAATGTATATCTTGAATTTTCTGGGAATAGCCTCTGAAGAGTACTTTATTCTAGATGAATGTTACGGAATTTTGAATAACTGCTAAACTGTAAGAAATGGACAAAAATTAACTGCACGGAAAATGTAGAGCACGTTAAAACACACAATTTATGTTATATACACATTTTTCGTGGAGTTCATCGTTTTTGAGACATTCCTTGTTTTTGGTTTCTACTTTGAAAACTTCTACTTTTCTCATACACAAATTTGTCAACTGCTGTTCATACAAACAAAGGAACTGACATAGCAACCAGCTTTTGGCTATCACTTTATCCTATGTTACTCTCTTATTTCGCTTTTATTTACAAGGAAGCAAGTAATAGGGTTATTTCTGCTATTTTTTCTGATTAACATGAAGTAAATAGAAGTATAGGTTTTTTTAATAATAATTTATTGCAGAGATGTAGAGAAATTTATGTGAATGAAACACTTCAAATTTTTAGATATATTTTGTTACTGGCTTCAGTTTTAAAACACTTAAACTTTTTTTATACGGGAATTTGTCAACTTCTGGTAATGCATCAACTTTTTAACAATAATTTGTTCCAGTGATATAGAGAAAGCTATGTGAATGGACACCAGATTGTTTTATACTCTTAGGAGAACATGTCCTGGCATTTATATGAAAGCCGGTCCTTAAGGAGCTAGATATGAAGATCATATGTCCGAATACTCTGCGACTGGGAGATGAATCACCCATTCAAGTTGCCATGGAGATAACACAGGAGTAATCTGAGAGAGTCCGCTGGGAGGTAACTTCACTAAGCTCCGTAAATTGAGTTTCTCATTTTTAATATAATCCCCTGTCTCTGTCTCGCTAACCTTAAAGTCATAATGTAAGAAGCAAGCCATGAACTGCTTGGATTGCCTCTTCTGTCGAAACTTGTTGATTTAGTTGAGCTTATAAATAACTTCGATACAAAAGACACGACAAACGGTATATATTCCTATCGTGATTGCATTGCATTTCAGATCAATGACGTCATGAGTTCAATTTATTGGCTTGTACGTAGCGCTACTGCTACAAGAGTGGTAGATATAAAAGGTTTTCCCTGTTTTTACTATCTACACATACCATGTACATAATGTATAGGTAATGTATTGTATTCCACCCAAAAATTCTATACCGAGGTTTTACCGGATATACATGTTTTGAGACTCCCTGAGTCTAAAAAAAAATCTTCCAGTGATGTGGCTCGAAAATTTTCAAGAAAATTCCCCCATCCCCAACTACAAGGAAAACTTTTAAAACATTTTATTTTCTTAAAAATGGCTTTAACAAATTTGATTAAAAAATATATATCAAATATATTTACGTTAAAAATAAAATATATGTATTGAATATTCTGGTTAAGACTTTTGAATAATTAATAAACCTTAAGACGGACAAAAAATGTAAATCTTATTAAACCACAACATTTATGTTGCATACATTTTTTTCCCTGGAACTATTTTCATACGGGAAATATTCAACTCCTGGACATGCAAAGCCCCATAGCAGCCACATTTTAAAGCATTTGACAGTCTGTTTAGCCTAGTGTATTCCCTTATAATTATAAAGAACTAAGTAATAAGACCATTTCTGCTAATGTTTATTTTGATTAGCACGGATGAATGAATTCCAGTATGCCTATATTGATCATCAATTCCACGGGTCCATATAGCGTACGTGCTTTTGCAATACATAAAATACTAAACAATATTAAAATCAAAAAAATTATAAATAAATGAACAAACATATTCAAATAGAGAAACTTAAATTTATAATACAGAATAAACCGTATTCAGATGCATTAATGTACTCTATTATAATAGAGAAACGCACATAAGAAAATATATACACACGATACTAACATCACAACAAAACAATGACCGAAAAGTATGACCTAAAGTATATATAACACATTATAATCACTTTTAACTCCTCTTATTACCCCCCTCTACCCCATTATCAGCCTTCTTATACCTCAGCTGTCTTGCTTTAAGTAGAAATTTACCTAGTCTGTCCGCGTCTTCCTTGCCTGCCAGTAGCGTCCAACATGCATCTTATCTCTACATAGATTCGCGGTGGTAAAGGATCGCAGTATATACTTTGCCCTCCATTCTTCCGTACCCATACATCTTAACAAGTTATGGGTCTATGACTCTTCCTACTCGCAAATGGGGCAGATTCTCGTACCATTTTCGTCGGTATATTTTAGTAATAAAGAATAAGCTTTTAAACAATAATTTATTACAGAGATATAGAGAAAGTCATGTGAATGGAACACATAAGATGTTCTTATTTCTCTGTTATTTATAGTAAGCAGAGGTGTTGTGGTGCACGTAACAATTTGACTCCTAGGTTTCACAGGAGATTCACATTTTCAGGTCCCACAAAGCATGTTTAGAAAAGGGTGTACGTGTCTCAAAGAGAATTAAGTGTCTTGAATACCTGTTACCTACAAAAATTATGCATCAAAATTAAAAAATAATCTGAATAATTCCGAGTATTGTTCATTCAAATAATTGAAATGTCTAAAAAATATCAAGTACCAACTTTCATGGTATTTATTAAAAACGCGTTTGGCGGAGCTAGTCAGAATAATTATACAATATATTGAATCAGAATGTTGTTTCATTGCTTTAGAGACCTATATAATTAAATTTATAGAAACTGGAACGCAAAATAAACAAAATATATAACGGCAAACATAAAGAGAGATACAAAATAAGAATCTTCTCTCTTGTTGTCCCTATTTTTTATGCCTTTTGTAAAATGTAATGAGTACTTTCAAAATATTAAATATGAAGTACATTTATTAAAAATCTGGTGTGTTCCATTCACACAACTTTCTCCACTTAATCCGCAAAAAAATGGGTTACAAAAGGTTATTCTTTTATCTAATTCATGCTAATTGAGATAAACATAAGCAGAAATGGACTATTACCTTGCTTCCTTGTAGATAAGTAGAAGCGAAATAAGGGAATACACTAAGATAAAGTGATAGTCAAATGTTCTAAAACTGATCGCTATGTGAATTAATTTAAATTTGAATCTGTCATGGCCGGGATTAAAACAAGAGGACTTGCCGGTTGAGAAAAGTTTAAGTAGTTTAACATTGAAACAAATAACAAGAACTTTCTCGCCAACGTTATCTTGCTAAAAAATTGTATATGACATAAATCAACGAGATATTTATTTTTTATCAAGTAAACTTTTGTGTCTCTCTTACACCTTACCAGTTATGTCATCCAGAATGAAGAGTTCTGCGGGAAAATTTCCAGAAAATTTAGGATATATTAATTAAAATCATTAAAGCTATTATTGAGAACATTAAAAGTTTCGAAAAAGGATTCCTTGTAAAGGATACTTGGGGGAGGGCTAATTTTCCTGAAAATCGTGACGCATCCTTAGAGGATACTAAACTAAAATACACCAAGTTAGACATTAAATCGAGTTTTCGTTTTTGTATTATGTCTACATGCGCACATTTACCCTTTTCTAAAAATGTTTTAATAAGGGTTCTTAAAACACGTATTACCGGTGAAATACCAAATTTTGGGTGGAATGCAATACCTATGTCCTATGTTTTAATAAAACACATATTCTTACTTCCTCTACACAGTACATGCTGCTTAGGTAGAGAACGTATTGCCACTCCACCCAAAAAATTCGATACCGAGATTTCACCAGAAATACAAGTTTTAGAATCCCCTGTATCCACAAAAAGCATTTTTAGAAAGAGTTATGTGGGTTTTTGTGTGCGTCTATGAACACGAAATCTCAAAATCGAAAAGTCGGTAAAATACCAAGCTTGTACGAGAAGTATACTATCTTCTAAGGATGCGACAGGAAGATTTTGATGGAAACCCCCCCCCTCTTCCAAACAACGCTTTACTTGGATGGCTAACGATTTTGATTAAAATGCCGTATGTTAAAGATATTTACATGGCAAATAAAATGTATATCTTGAATTCTCTGGGTCGCCCCCCGTGGTTTAATGCTAACCAAGGTCGCGGGTTCAAATCCGGCAGAGGACGATGGATTTTTTCGGGTGTAAAAATCCTTAGCATGGCTTCCTTCGAAAGGGAAGTAAAACCGCTGGTCCTGTGGCATAGATTTACGGTACGAAAATAATCTTAAGCCTGATAGAGAGGCCTCTGAGCAAAATTAGGCAGTCTTTCACCCCTAATTTAGAATGGGACTCTGAAAACCACAGTAGTTAAAGAATCTCCATAAATAACACGCCATTAGCATTTATGAATTTTCTGGGAATAGTATCTAGAGACCTCTTCATTCTAGATGGACTTAGCTGAATTTTGCATAACTGGTAAAACGTACGAGATACTCATGAAGCTACTACATAAACATGCAGATCTCGTTAAAACTCACTGTTTGTTATATAGTTGTTGTTTTTTTCGTGGAATTGGCCATTTCTTAGACACTTCATGTTATTTGTTTCAGATTTAAATACTTTAACTTTTCTCGCTTGGTAAGCCATGAATTCCTGGCCATGCATAGAAATGGATTTCAACCACATGGCAACCAGCTTTTAAAAGATTTGATTATCGTTTTAGTCTAGTGTATTCCCTTATTTTCCTTCTACTTACAAGGAAGCAAGTAATTAAGACAATTTCTGCTAATGTTTATCTCGATTACTATAGTAAATAAACAAAAATGTGTTACAGTGATATAGAGAAATTCATGTGAATGGAGCACATCAGATTATTTTAGCTTTATTACAAAATTTACTTATGAAAGACTCTTGTGCAAGTATTTACACACCGTAAAAAAGACAGCATGCAGTTTACAAGGGTCAATGTTCCAGTATATACAGGTAAAGAAGTTCGATGATCACTTAATTTCAGAAGACGTTTTTGCTTAAGTTGCTCCTATCCTTAGACTGCTTCTTTATGTTAGAGCGATATCGACATAGCACGACGATAAAACAAAAGCCTCAAGGGCTCAGAAGCTTCCTCGTTTAAAACATTTGCGCTGAAAATTGTTTACTGAAGTAATTACCAAATTAAAGGAGCCATGGAGCAGGCAGGCTTTTAAACTGCATAATTACTCAACACATCGACCTCAAGTAGTTATTCCAGCGCGTGATGGTTGCCATGGCGACGCCTTTGTAACATCTTTTGACAGAGTAATGGCTGTGCAAAAATATAAAGAGAAGAAGAGTTGCAGCTCAATATTTATACATGGAAATCTGATGTGTTGCATTCACATGACTTTCTCTACATCTATGTAATAAATGATTGATAAAAAGCTTATTCCTCTACCTTCTTCTTCTTGTTCTTTTCTTCTAAACTTCAGATATTAGGCAATAATGCCGCTTCGTCTTCATAATATGTTTCATTGCCATCTCTTCCTTTCACGTCCTACATCTCTTTTCCCTCTCGGCTGATAGGTATTTACTGAATCTCTTATTCTTCCTTTCTCCATGCAGTATAGATAGCCTATCCAGTTTTTTTTATATTGTTATTTCCTCATTTCTCAAGCTATCTCTCCTTGTACACCATTTAACTCTACGGAGGAACCTCATTTCTGCTAATTATATTTTTCTTTTATCTCCTTGGCGCATGATCCATGATTCACTACGAAACATCAGCACCGGAGCCAACATTATCTTAAAAAAACTTGAAATTTGTTTCTTTATTGTTTTATTTTGCAGCGTTCTGTTTATGTTCCACATATTGATTGAAATTTGTTAACCTTTTTCTCTATACCTCTATCAACATCCCAGCTTACATTTCATCCTAAATATCTAAAGTACAAGGTAGGTATTCTTCTACTTACTTCATGCTAATCAAGATAAACGTTTGCAGAAATTGTCTTAACACTTGCTTCCTTGTAAGTAGGAGGGAAATAAGGGAGTCCCGTAGGCTAAAGAGATACTCAAATCTTTTATAAGTTGGTTGGTACGTGATTAAAATTCCTTTGTTTGTTTATATCGCCATATGAGAAATATAAGAGTATTTTAAATCTGAAAACAATAACAAGCAATATCTCAGGAACGGCCAGCTCTACAAAACAGAAAAAAAAAATCGCGTGTGTTCAATTCATTTGCTCTATATCTCTACAATAAATTATTGTTAAATAGCTTATTCTTCTACTTACTTAATGCTAATACAGAAAAAATGGTAGAAGGGTCTTATTACTTGCTTCCTTGTAAGTAGAAAGGAAACAAGGGAGTATCATAGGCTAAACCGATATTCAAGTATTTTAAAAGCTGGTTGCTATGTGACTGAGGTTCCTTTTTTTGTAGGGACAGAAGTTAAGATATTCCCGTATGAGAAATGTACAAGTATTTTGAAGCTCAAACTAATAACAAGGAATATCTCCAAAAAAATGTATTTATCATAAATTCTGTGTTTTAACGAGATCTACATTTTTGTAAGTGTTTGTCTATCTCTTACGGTTTACAGTAATGCAAAGTTCCGCAAAATTCATCCAGAATAAAAATGTCTTCAGAGGCTATTCTCATAAAATTAAAGATATACATTTTATTAGTCATATAAATATCCTAAATATAAGAGATTTTAATCAAAATCAAAAATTTCTAAATTTTTTCCATATAAAAGGTAGTTGGCGATGAGGGGATTTTCTTGAAAATCTTCGTGTCGCATCCTTGGAGCATACCAAACTTAAATACTAAGTTTGGTATACAATGGTCCTTTCGTTTTTGACCTATGCTGCCCACAGGCGCACACACACACAGTTTTCTAAAAGTGATTTTTTGGATTAAGGCGCTTCAAAACATGTGTTTCGGTGAAATCTCTTTTCGAATTTTGGGGTGCAATGTGATACTTTCTCTATACAGTATGTAATAGTACATAGAGACAAAGTAATATAAAGAGAAGTAGAGCTGCAGCTCAATATCTATACATAAAAATCTGATGTGTTCCATTCACATGACTTTCTCTACATCTCTGTAACAAATTATTGTAAAAAAACTTATTCTTTTATCTTATTCTTTTCTTCAGGAATTACGCAATAGTGCCTGTTCCGTTTTCACAATATGTTTCATTGCCATCTCTTCTTTGGACGTGCTACATCTCTCTTCCCTATCAGCTGATAGGTATTTTCTAAAGCTTCTATTCTTCCTTTCTCATAGATAGTCTCTCCAGTTTTCTTTATATTCTTCTGTTTTACCACTTATATTGTAAATTTCCAGTTCTCTCCTTATATCCCAAATGATCTCTCTTTGTACACCCTTTAACTCGAAGGAGGAACTTTATTCCTGCTGAATGTATTTTTTGTTTCTCCTTCCCGCAAACATCAGCACTGGAGCCGCCATTATCTTATAAAACTTCATTTTTGTTTCCTTTGTTGTTTTATTTTGCAGTATTCTGTTTATTTTTCCACACATTGATTGAAATGCATTAACCTTTTTCTCTATATCTCTATAATCAATCTAGATACTCAAAGTGCAAGGTAGGTATTCTTCTACCTATTTCATACCTCAAATATTTTAAAAACTGGTTGGTACGGATTGAAACTGCTTTGTTTGTACATATAGCCAGGAGTTGACAAATCCCCGTATGAGAAAAGTAAACTATTTTAAATCTTAAAACAATAACTAGCAGTAACTCTGAAATAATCACTCTACAAAAAAGAAAAAAAATATATATGACATAAATAATGTGTTTTAAGGAGATCTACATGTTTATGTAATAAACTTTTGTTTACCTCTCTCGGCTTACCTGTAATTCAATAGTGATCTAGAATAAAGAGGTGTTCAGAGGATATTCGCAGAAAGTTGGAGATGTACATTTTATTTTTCATGTAAATATTTTTTTTAATATGGGATATATTAATCAAAATCGTTAGCCATTTTTGAGAAAATCAAACTTTTTAAACGTTGTGCATACTAAGCGTAGGTGGGTGTGTGGATATTTTCTTGAAAGTCTTTGTATGGCATCCCTATGAGATACTAAACTTAAAACATCAAGTTTAAGAACACACACAACTTTTGGGGTGGGGGGGGATCAGGAGGTCCCAAGGGATGTATTTCCGGTGAAATCTCGGTATCGAATTTTTGGGTGCAATACAATACCTTCTCTATGCACAATAAGTACGTGTAGAAAAAGTAAAAATATGATTATTTTTTCAGTAAAAAAAAATATTGTTAATAAGGTTATTCTTCTTCTTATTCATGCAGAAATGGTCTTATTACTTGTATCATCGTAAATAAAGGACAGTACCCTAGGCTAAAGCGATAGTCAAGTGTTTTAAAAGCTGATTGTTAGGTGATGGAAATTCGTTTCTTTGCATGCCCAGATGTTGACAAATTCCCGTATGAGAAAAGTTCAAGTGTTTTAAAACTGAAACCAATAATAACAAATAAATCGGAAATTGAATATATTTAAGAAAAAAATGTATATGATATAAAATGTATATTTTAGTGAGGTCTACATCTTCTCTGCAGTACCTTTTTGTCTCTAACGGTTTACCAGTTATGCAAAATTCATCTAGAATGAAGATATTTTCAGAGACTATTACTAGAAAATTGAAGATATACATTTGATTTGTCTATAAATGTCCTTAAAACACCCACATTATTTTAATAAAAATCGTTAGAGACAGTTTTGAGAAAATAAATATTTTTAATCTTTTTCCATGTAAAGGGTAGGTTTGGGGGGGGGTTATTTTCCTCAAAATCTTCTTGTCGCATCTTTGGAAGATATTGAAGTTAAATACTAAGTTTGGTATTTAACCGACTTTCCGTTTTTTATTATTCAGTCCACAGATGTTTCTAAGAATGCGTTTTAGTGGAATATAATACCTTCTCTATATACATTGTACATATGCGCTAGAGAAAGTAAAAATGATTTTCCATTCACATGACTTTGTGTAGTCTTCCACAAACTAAGTATTCTAAAAGAAACTCATTTTTGTATTTACTTCTTGTAAGTAAACTGAAATTCAATTGAATTTTATTTATTCTTTGACTACAACCGTTCTTAACGTCCCATTTTATTGAGCATGAAAGATCTGGGCTTTTGATATCTTCAATTGGTTCAATAACGCCTGAAAGTATATATGCCCTGCTTCAGGTTTAAACTCACGAGCTCTGAAACTAAAGACTCGGTATTATTAATAGGGATAAAGGTGCAATAAAATGTTACGCATTTCTTTTAGCTACAAAAAGAAATGCTGAAGCGAAAAAATGTGCTGCCATGTGATGGGTTTGAAATGGCCACGAATCAAATCAGAATTTTTTTTTTAAAATTACACGCATATACGTAAAAACGGTCTAACTCTCAATTTTCAAAAACAGAAAAAAATAGGGTTTGGTATACCAAAAGAGGAATTATTAGTTAATATTGTAGTATATTTTATTTGAGTTAGGGTTAAATCACTCACCTCAAACTTGTTTTAATTTATTTGTATTATATTTATGAAGGTAAACATAACAGTAGCATGAAACATGAATTTGGTTACATATATTTTAATCGTTATTAACAAAAACACCATTATGCATTAAATTTAGATTTATTATATTGCAGCTTATTAGAAATTCATTATAAAAACTGTTCTTAAAAACTTATGGGCCAGTGTACTTCTCTATTTGTTCTCCGAAAAAAATGTTTTTACAAGATATGATTCTTCTATCTATTGCGTGCTAATCAAGATAAAGATAAAAAATGATCTTACTGCTTACGTCTATATAAATAGCAGGAAAATAAGGGGAATACACTAGGCTAAATATAGTCAAATCTTTTAAAAGTTGTCGCTATACGATTGACTTTGAAAGATTTCCTTTGTATACCAGGAGTTAAAAAGAAATACAAATAAAAAAAATAAAAGGATGGCCTCCTATTTGAGAGAAGCATAAGCATTTTAAGCCAAGAAATGCTAAGGTAATCGTTAACTCTCTAAAATGTATATGAGATAAATGATCTAAATTATTACTGGTTATCAAAAGTCATTCAGAATGAAGATTTCAGAGGATATTCCTAAAAAAATAAAAATGCACATTTTATTTATTATGTAAATATCTTTAATGTACGGCAGTTTAATGACAATATTTAATCCTTTTTTGAGAAATCAAATGTTTTGAACTTTTTTTGTATGTAAACGGTATTTAATGTTGGTGGATTTGCCTGAAAATCTTCGTTTCACATCCGTAGAAGATACTAAACTTAATTTGGTATTTAACCGACTTTTCTTTTTTGTATTATCCTACACAATTAAAGACCTGTCCATAAAATTCTTTTTTTTACATTACAGTATATACCTATTTTAAAGTCCTAAATTACCTTCAAAATGGCTCGAAGTGACTGGAAGAGACCTGAAATGTCTGATGTATATCTGAAACTATTCTATCTTAGAGTCCCAAGTTCTCTCAAAAAATAATATGGACTGTATTTAAAAGCAGTAAAGAGTGTTTGTTGCATCACTCAAAATGTCAGGAAATTGGTAGAAAGAGTGCCAAAATGTGTTATGAATACCCGAAATTACTTGTCTTAGATTCCTTTTCACCCTTTAAATGACATAGAATGTAATTAAAAACATTCAAAACAACTGCGCCAACACTAAAATCATCTCAAAAATCTCGAAAACAAAATGCATGTGAAACCGCCACAAATACAGAAAAACAGTCTCAAAATGTTCTAAAACGCCTGTAAAAGAGCTAAAATCATCATAAAACACTGTAAAATAATATAAAATATGAGCAAAATAGTCTGAAAAAACCTAAAATACTTGTTTTAAAACCCTAAATATCCTCAAAATGGTATTCCATATGACATTAAAGCCAACCGAAATAACTGTCCTAGAATTAAAAAAACTTCAAAAAGTGTCACAAATGATCTGCAAGCACACAAAAAGGGAACGAAATATGTAGTGCAAAATAATAGCAAAAGGCCCTCAAACACCACGTCAATGAAAAAATCGCTAAAACATTTCAAAATGATGAAAAAATATCCTCAAACTTGGCCCTCAAATGCAAAGTTAAATCTAAAATAATCACTGAAGATGATAAACTCTGGGGGAGGGGGAGCCAAGTTAAAAATGACTGCAACAAATGATCTTAAAAGGACTTCAAAGACTGAAAAATACATCCAATACGCGGAGCCTAAATTAGTTTCCCTCCTCTTCCTAGCATGTCTCCCTGGATTCCGTATCTCTTCCATGTATACGCGTTACCCCCTACGCCAGCTCTCTATCTTAACTACTGCTGCCCATAGTCAATATACATTAGCGCGCATTTAATAAAAATGCATTTTTAGATCCGGTGAAATTTCAGTATCGTATTGTTATGTATAATTTTTCTTTCTTCGATTTAAATTTATTAATTTTATTTGAAGTTAATATATATTGCTTTTTTGTTCATTACCCTTGTTGTTATATTTTAGTCTGTGTAAGGAAAAAAACATACCTGCACGATATTTTTGCTTGGAATATATTACTTTTATTACTTACTGCAGGTATGTTGTGGAGAAAGTAAAAGCGCAGTCCTATTACAAAGTGTATTAGTGGTAGCGACATCCTCTGAATTATCATTTTTATGGAAAACCGATATTATAGGATATCGACTGGCCACAGAAAGCGCAATGTGAGATGATTACGGATGGTATCATGATGAGAGAGATAATCCATTTGGTTTCTAATGGAACTGAATAACGCTGTTAGTTGCAAATTACTAAATACAGGAAAATACTAATGATGACGCGAATTAGCATGTGATTTTGGCCCATTACCATTAGCAAAGCCATATGAAACCACAAAACATTACAATAATCTAGTAATCGCGATTCAGACTCTGTGACATCCCTATTAAGTGTACGACTGCACGTCGGCCGATGCGGTCGATGAAATCAATGGCAGAAGGAATAAATAAGATAATAAATAATAGGCCCTTGTGCAATATGCAATGAAATTTTACTAGTGTTTAAAGAGAAATAATGTAGATGCTAACAAGCTTGCACCTTCTTGATTTAGTTGCCTTGCGCAAGTATATACTGCGCTTCGCAGCCACTCAACCGCACAAGAATAGATGCCTACTTCACTTACATCAGGTGTCCGGTGGTGGTGGTGGTGATATTTTGTGCCTACATACCAAATGCATGCTGTCCTAGATTGCTGCACCTGTGGAACAGCTTGCTTTCCATTTATTAGCTAATTGTAGCCGCTTCCTTTCCATCTGGATCCATTGTCACACCTGCATGAGTGAACACTTGTGCGTTCGACGGGAGCATTACATTCGATTGCCGTACCTGAGTGAACAGGCCACACTTGGGTGTAATGTATTCTTGTCAATAACGACTTTTGCTTCTGAAAATTCCTTGCCACGTCACCATCAGGCATTAATTCTAGCAACGTGGCCCAGAAAGTTTAGCTTCAACAGTGCGTTTCGAATGTACAGTTGCAGGAGAAACAGCTGCAGCAGATGAGCGAGCGTCGTAGCGACATTAGAAAAAATCGAGCTACAGCATTGCATGATGAGTATAGCTGTAATCAGATTTGGAGTAATAAACGATTATTACACTGGAGTCAGGGATGGGACTGAACGTCACTGGATGAAGGAGATCTTGAAGTCTTTATGGCCGAAATCAAGAGAATAGGCACGAAATGTATATCCGCGATGGATAAGATGAAGGAGAAAATGAAATATGAAATAGAGAAAAGAAATTCGGAATGAAGATGATGTACGAGAAAATGGAATCCGGAATGGAGAAAATAGAAGAAATGAAAACAGGGATGCTGAAGATTAAGGGAAAAGGTAATCCGGAATGGAAAAGACCAGGGAAATGCCCACGATGAAGATGAAACTATCTACCAAAATCAAAGAACAACTGGCCGGTTTGAAGAAGAATGTGGAAGAGCTTGTGGAACGTAGACGTCAGAGATCGACTTCATGCTCTGGAAAGCAGAGCCATCGGCAGCCATGTTACAAAAGATGCTCGTCGGAAGGCTTAAAAACTGAAGATTAAGATGCCAGCAAATGACACAACATTTGCACGCGTCAAACCACGCAAATACGACCAGGTGTGAACCTCTTTTTGTACTTTTGCCTATCTCAAAAGATTCTCACACAAGAATAGAGACCAGCGTTCACTAACTCTCTTGGTTTTGTGCCGGGTTTGTATGCAGTGAGTAAACATATGCCAGCAGGGATTGCCTTTCTTCCTTGAACAGTGTGTCGTGTGTCAATTTATATTGCCGGGAAGAGAAAGAAATCCAATACCTACATATATACCTCTCTAGCAGGAATATTTCTTATTTATAGAAAGTGGCGGAATAAGTTTGCGGTAAAATTCTGTACTCAGAAAATTCAAATTGCACCATTATGCAATCCATGTAAGTGACTATGACAGCTACCAAGGATAAGAACGTTTCTTTCAAATTGTGATCGATACCAAGTAATTACCAAGATGCTTGTTCGTATTCACTGCTATAGGGAAACATGTGAACCAAAACTACAGCAATAGTAAATTAGCTATGGATTTTAAGCCATTTCGGCTATTGATTTAAATTTGGCAGAACTACTAAGCACTATATTTTGCATTTAGCACTGTAGCTACAACATGCATAGTTTATATTTATGTAATAAACCAACATCACCTAAACTGGCAATCCCAAACATACACATTTTCTCAATGAATGTTAAAGGTATAGACTGGATACTTTGTGCACCGTTTCTTTGTGCCATAAGATAAGAAATCTCAGCAGAGAAAATATTGTTTCAATAACTATTTATTTCTTTAAAAATATTTGTTTCAGCACATGTATCAGTCAAAATCTCCATATAATCAGATAGGACAAAGCTTTCTACAGGAAAATTTTCATTAATTATAAACAATGAAGAATGCAAAGTTTCATTTCTATACCTGTAATAGTGAACTAAGGAAAATGAACTCCAAAATTTTCCAAGCATACCTATATACATATTTTATGTTAGGTATATTTGAATGTGGAATTCCAGGTATTCTTAACTAACTCGGACAAGCTATGTTTATGAAAATATTTTTTACCATTGGTTTGTACTTTTTTATACTTCTACCAATAACACATACTGAGGTTTGGTGCATGCTGACAATTTATAAGCATAAGCTTGCTGCTTATTTTTAAATAATTGCCAACATTCTTTCTTGTTGCACACACAAATATTTTGAATCTCTTTCCTACTAATGCCAATTGCTGCCAATATTACCCACGCCTTTACCATCCTATAGTTTCTTTCCTCTCATTTATTAATTATTTCGTAGTCTTTTTTTTAAATTTTTTAGCCTATTGTTCCTTTCACAAAACACAAATTTTTCACTATATAATGTCAGTTCCAAATATCTTGTTAATTTTATTATATTAATTCCATAATAGCTGTCATTATTCTTTTGCAATTATTTGTGTTACGACTTCCAATTACCACCACCTGTGAAAAAATATATATGTTCTTATCCGAAAAATAAATACTGATGTTAGGAACATGATACAGGAATTAACTCTCAATCATGAACCTATAATATTACATACATATTGTATATTCTCACAACAGTGCAGATAATGTCTGTTCTTCCTTTCCATGTAGCTGGTTACGCAGTGCATAGTAGGCGACCCGCAGGAACAACGAACAAATTTACTCTCTCTGATCTATTCAAAGGGCAACCACTTGGCGACACCTAAAATAGATTGTCAATTTGTTCATTTAAATGAAGCGGTAAAATGTTCTGGCAGCGACAGAAACTCGTTTATTGCTTTTTCAATAAAGGTTCTGAAATCTTCAGATAGTTCAAGTATGGGTGTAGCATTGTTTTTTTTTTATCTGCCCATTTGGCTGCATATTTTAACTTTCTCTACACGTACTATGTACATAGTGTATAGAGGAAGTATTGTATTCCATCCAAAATTTTGATACCGAGATTTCGCCGTAAATACATGTTTTAGAATCCCTGAATCCAAAAAAGCATTTTTAGAGAAAGATCCGTGTGTGTATGTGTGTATCAGTCTGTGTTAGTGTGTGTGTCTGTGGGCAACATATCTCAAAAACGAAAAGACCGTTAAATACCAAATTTGGTATTTAGGTATAGTATCTTCCAAAGATGCAAAATATTCGAAAATTTTTATTTTTTTAAAAATGGCTCAAAGATTTTGATTAAAATAACGTATATTAAACCTATTTGTACCGCGAATAAAATGTATATCTTGACTTTTCTGGGAATAGCTTCTGAAGACCTCTTTATTCTGGATGAATTTTGCCGAATTTTGTATAACTACTAAACCGTAAGAGATGGACAAAAACTTACAACACAGAAAATGTATAGCACATTAAAACACACAATTTATGTTATATACATTTTTTTGGTGGAGTTGATCATTTTTAAGATATTCCTTGTTGTTAGTTTTCGCTTTGAAAAACATACTTTTCTTATACAGAAAGTTGTCAACTCTTATCCAATAAAACAAAGGAACTACAGTCACATAGCAACCAGCTTTTGACTATCACTTTAACTTACGATACTTCCTTATTTCGCTTCTTCTTACAAGGAAGCAAGTACTAGGACTATTTCGCTATTTTTTTTTTTTTCGATTTCCTTGAAGTAAATAGAAGCACGAGCTTTTTAACAATAATTTGTTGCAGACATATAGAGAAAGTCGTGTGAATGGAACACATCATATTTGTACATTTGCTCTGTTATTATTAGTACTACCTACTTCAAATTATTTCCTCTTTTCGCTCATGTTTTATATCACTGTTGTACGCTGGTCAAGTATAACATTTATAGAATTGGTTGAAGTGTATATCTATAAGATAGCCTTTCCCGAGTTTGACTTGCGGACACAAACAAATAGACAGAAGCAAATAAAACAATACTTCCATGCGCTGTATTATCTCACGTCCTAAGTTTCGATTTCTCTGTTACATTCACAGAGTTTGTCATTGGAGTAAGTAATGTAATGACTGAGATTAAGCCCAAGAGTATGAGTATTACAGAAACTATTTAATGCGTCGGCTAAATCAGCTTTAGTCTTAGTTCAATTAATCGTGTATGTTTCAGAGTACTCCATGGTTTTATGTGTCTTCATTTAAAACCGGAGTCTATAGAATGTTGCATTTATTCACCCATAAACCCAGCCAAGGCCTGTCAAGATCTATATTTAGCAACTTTCTGAGGAGGCAGATGTAAAATCTTGACTCCTGTAATCCCTTGTCTAGTATACAATTAAGTGCAACAATGTCAATAATACGATTCTAAAAAGTGTAACACTATCGAAAATCATTCGATACCAACAATGAAACAAACTAACTTATTAGCAACATTCATAGAGTTGATATTTCTAAGAGTTTATTTCTGTATGTTATTTCAAATTGTGTACCATCTGTCTTGCAATAAATACTGACTAAACAAAAAAATGAATGCAAATGAAATACTTTCAGCATTGTACTTCCATTAGTCATGATGACATAGGTGCATAAGCTTTAGAGAATTAGCCAGCTTTAATTGAGATCTATTTATGTATTTATTTTACTTGTTTTAGAACTGGTAACGGTGATGGTTCCTGAGCAATAGCTACATACAAGTTACGTGGCAAGAGACTCGAGAGCAGGTGAGTAGTTTTTGTTTACATTATAAGTCAGCGATAGTACAGTCCGGTGCGCGGATATGTACCGATGCTGGTAGTGTCTATTGGTATGTTTATTTCATGGTAACAGAAACTTTTCACCATCTGTGTTCCGCACCCGTCATGGGTTTCCCAACATCCAATATTGGTTTGTATTCAAGTCCGACCTAAGCAATGATCGAAAACAAAAGCCAAGGTGAGTAGTGTAAATGGAAGGATAAGGAAACAATTTAACAAGAGTGGAACGATTGTCCAGAGCACCGCCTGGAAGAATGGATGCTGTTATAAGGAACGGGAGCTCTTGGATTAATTACTGGAACATTAGCTTACTCTAGTTCCATCATCGCCTCCCCCCCCCCTTTTATGTTTGTCTACTTACGAAAACGTGCTTTAGGAATACTTTTGTATCTCGGTGTATTTTGAATATTGAGCTTTAATTTACAATGACTTATTTTGAAATGAAATGATATCATTCTAAATAAAGATGTACAACGTGTAGTTTAAATTAATACAATATAATAAAAAAGGATAAATTTGCTTCACCTATCCCCTTCCCCGAAAAATACACAAAGTTAGCGTTTTTCATTATTCGAAAAGGATTTTCTCGTTTCCTTAACAATTTTGATAGGTAATATAATCAAATTCAGATCAGATACATTCTGAATTATTTGTTTCAATGCATCTAAAGCTGTGTCAGCATCCACCATTGTCAAATGAAGGGTAACGACACGTTACCCATCATGCATTGCTATATCTGACAGAGCTTTACACTGGGAGAATCGCAGGGGAATGGTGTCATTCACTTACCAACCTAAATAGCTGTTTCACTTGGCAGGTTTCCGTGCACAGGACTGTACACATCTTATGGAGCTTAAATCCATTGCACTAATCTGCCATATTAGAATTACTTATTAATTAAAGCTAATTCATTATAAGTGTGTTCGGTGGGCCGCGCCGTGGCCGAGTGGTTAGACCACTCGACTCTCACCTAGACGGTCGGGGTTCGATCCCAAGCGACCGCATGTGAGATTTGTGGTGGACAAAACGGCGCTGGGGCGGGTTTTCTCCGGGTACTCCGGTTTCCCCCGCCATCGCATTACACCGGTGCTCCATCATCATTCATGTATCATCAGTGTCACCGCCTGTGGTGCCATTAGTAGTTAAAGCGGGCGTTAAACACTACCCAAAAAAAAAAAAGTGTGTTCGGTTGGGGGCGCCTCATGATTGCAATATTGCGGTACCTCATGAATTTTCACCCATTCGTTCAATTAAACATCTAATGCGTTGCACTCGCGTGACTTTCTCTTCTTGTTCCTTTATAGGGTGATCAGCATTACATTTTATAAAGGAGATCTTTTGTAATGACTTTGAAATTCCGTTCTCCGTGCATGATCAAAAATGAGTACGGCTTAACACTTTAAAGGAATCATAAACATTCAAAAATTAAAACAATAACAAAGAATTGCTTTTAAAAGATTAATGCTACAAAACGTTGTTAACATAAATTGTCTGCTTTAACAATATCTAAATTTGTTGTATTGTAAGATCTTTATTTCTTGTCGTTTACGAATTGTGCAGACTCTTCCCCGAAAAATTATGATATACATTCTGTTAGCTACGTAAATAGTTAAAAAATAAGCTGTTTTAATCATAATCTTCATAGCAATGTTTGAGAGAGAGAGAGAGAGAGAGAGAGAGAGAGAGAGAGAAAGAAGTAAAAGAACGAATACTTTTAACTGTAAATGGTAAATGGTGGGGGGGAGATTTTTTTTTTAAATCGACTTTTCGCATGCTTGACAAATCCTTAACTTCACTATTTAATAGACCTTTTTTTAACCCGGAAAGTCACATCAGACGACGAACGAAGTGAGCGAAAGGCAGCTTATATGATCCTGGGGTCCACAGAGCTGAGATTGACCCAACATTTGCCTTATAAAATAAAGGAAATCAAGTATTTTTCCGGCACCATAAACGGTTTTCATACCATAGGACTCATGCTACTACTTCTTTTTAATTTTTACTTTCTCTACACGTACTATGCACCACATGGTATATAGCGAAGGTATTGTAATGCGTCCAAAAGTTTGATACTAAAATTTCACAGGAAATACATATTTTGAGACCCCCTGAATCCAAAAAAGCATTTATAGCAAAATGTCCGTGTATGTATGTATGTGTGTGTGTGTGTGTGTGTGGGCTGCAAGGCTCAAAAACGAAAAGACCGTTAAAAACCAAACTTGATACTTACGTTTGGTATCTTCCAAAGATGCAACACGAAGATTTTCAAGAAAAACCCCCACTCACAACTACCCTTTAAATGGAACTTTTTTTTCGAAAATTTTGATTTTCTCAAAAATGACTAAAGATTTTGATTAAAATACCATATATTAAAGATATTTACACGAAAAATAAAATATATACCTTGACTCTTCTAGGAGTAGCTTCTGAAGACTACTTTATTCTGGATGAATTTTACGGAATTTTGTATAACAGCTAAACCGTAAGAGATGAACAAAAATCTACCACACAAAAAATGTAGAGCATATTAAAAGACACAATTTATGTTATATACATTTTTTTTTTCACGGAGGTCATTTTTGAGATATTACTCGTTTTTGTTTCAGCATTAAAAAACGTATACTTTTCTCATATAGGGATCTATGAACTCCTGCCTATACAAAGGAACTTCAGTCATATAGCAACCAGTTTTTGGCTACCACTTTAACCTATGGAACTCCCTTATTTCGCTTTTACTTACAAGGAAGCAAGTAATAAGACTATAATTTTTCTCAATTAGCATGAAGTAACTAGAAGCATAAGCTTTTTTACAATAATAATTTGTTGCAGAGATGCAGAGAAAGTCAGGTGAATGGAACACATCAGATCTTTTTTATCTATTTATGCTAAACTGTATACCTACAGGTTGTATGACTGGAGTTCCTAGCTCTTTATGAGCTGTACTTGTATTGTATAACAATTATTCATTTACAATAATTCCTAATTAGATACTGTCTCATTTGCAATTTGTTCTGAAAATCTTTTGCTGTCCATGTCCATTTATTTGTTTTACACTTTGTTAAAGTACTGTCTTACCTGCTTACAATTCTATGGAACATTTCAGTTTTTCTGCATTAAAATATTATGTGCTGCAGATCTTCATTTCGTCCCATATAGAAAACGGATTTGGTACGATTCTTATCCTTAGACTTTTTAGCCTCCATACTCCAGTTCTTACCCTTGCGATGTCTTCTCGCTCTTCTTTTTTTTAATGCATTTTTGTTTCCCCTCCCCACGAACCTTTCATTATAGAGTGTTAAGGATACCCATCTGTGAAAAACCTAAAATCTACAATTTTGCTTGGATTGGTTTGAAACTTTAACACAGCAATTGTTATATTAAGAACATTTTACACGTTAATTTTCAGACTTTTGTTCAAAGTACTTCCTTAAAATACTTATTAACATATTTATAGTATTTTATTGCCATTTAATTAAACCATTCCACACGATGCAATTTCAGTTACAGAAATATAATACCTTGCAGTTATACTGATAAATACAGTATTAGTAAATTGATGAGATGAAATGTTTATCTGACTATTGGTTTAGGAGAAAAAAACTGTCATGTTATTAGTTTTTTATTTTTGCTATGGAAGTTTGAAGTTTATTATTTCATTATAAGAGCACTTATGATATTAGAAAAAATCATGTCATCAATTTTCTTTTATACTATTTTTATCCAAGCATTAAAATTTACAAGTTTCTGTTTTGAAAAATGCAAGGTGTGGAATAATTTGAAATTTTGAAAACGCTGACAAATAAAATCACGAGAAAATAGGTTTTAAAGTTTAACATGCAATTCAACACTATTTGTTTGTAAGTCTTAGAATTTTTAAACCATGAATAGCTGTCGACTCTCACGGATTGTTTAGACAAATCCTTAACAATATATAAAGCAAAGAAAAACTGCAAATCATTTGGTCCGAATCAAGCTGCACTCGCCGCCAAAACAGCCTCTATTTCACGGCCGGAAATATGCTGTTGGTGGGGTGTGGGGAGGCCCGCCGGATGCTCTATCTCGGCTGTGGTTTAGGATGGAGAGGGCCCAGGTAAAATAATCGGTGATACGGCATGCTTGGAAGATGACGTGGCAGGTAGAAGCACCCAATGTGAGATCTGTTTTGTAAATTTTGAAACATAGTGAAAAGGTTAAATCACTACACCCACTTATAGTCATCCAATTAAATCGTCACGTGATACGGTTTACAGCACCGCATGGTAATAAAAACAATAGAAAATTGAACTACAAGGATTACATTATTTAATTAAGCAAAACAATTTTTTGTGCATTTTTTGGTCAATTTTCACAGATGGGTATCCTTAAAGATCTCCTTTTAGCTACCTCGCTGTATATTTTACTACTACGTACTATATGTAGTACAGAAAGTAAAATAGGATAATTTTAGGTAAACTTACGACTCTCATGTCTCTCTACAATTATGGAATTTAAAATGTTGGCAAGTTCATGCTGTGACATGCCTTTCCAATTGTGTAGAGGTTCGAAACCAGATTGACACGACCCTCTCAGCATATATTATCTGCAAAGGGAAGACTTACCACACCCTTAATACTAGAAATCCCACCCTTCTTTTCTCCCCCCTATTGTCTACTCTGGCGTGTAGCTGGACTTTTCAGCCACATGATGTTAACAAAATAGGAACGTCTGCCCAAACAAAAGAACAACGGGAGGTTTAGAACTCCATTTTCCCTCGCGCAGTATTACTGGCCTGGAGAGTAGCTCTTGGTTGTAATGTTTCGTAATTAACCCGTAGAATGTGAGAGCTCTGCTTCCTAGTTACTTTCGCTACACGTATTAAGTACTTAGCGTATAGAGAAGGTATTGAAATGCACCCAAAAATCCGATACCGAGATTTCATCGGAAAGACGTTTTAGGGACTCCTGTATAAAAAAAGAGCATTTTTAGAAAAAGGTCCACTTGCGCTTCTGTGTGTGTGTGTCTATCCGTGTGTGTGAACACGATAACTCAAAAACGAAAGGTCATAAAATATCAAACTTGGTATAAGTGTAGTATCTTCCAAGGATGCAACACGATGACTTTTAGAAAAATCACCCCACCACAAACTACCCTGTACATGGAAAATTTTTCTCAAAAATAGCACAAACGATTTTGATTTAAACACCGTATACTGAAGATATTTACACGACAAATAAAATTTGTATCTTGAATTTTCTGGGAATAGCCTCTGAAGACCTATTTATTCTGGATGAATTTTGCATAATTATTAAACCATAAGAGACAGACAAAAACTTACTGCACAAAATATGTAGATCTCGTTTAAACACCCAAATTATGTCATTCATTTTTTCGTGGAGTTTACCGTATATGAGATATTCCTTATTATTGGTTTCAGTTTTAAAATATTTAAACTTTTCACATATGGGAATATGTCAACAACTCCTTGGCAATGCAAAGCAACGGATTTCATCCACATGGAAACCAGTTTTTATAAGATTTGAGGTACCATTTTAGTCTATTATAATTCATTATTTCCCTTTTACTTATAAGAAAGCATTTCTGCTAATGTTTATCTATATTAGTGTGAAGTAGATAGAAGAATAAGCTTTTTAACATCAATTTGTTACCGAGATGTAGAGAATGTGAATGGAACACATCAGACTTTTTATTAATCCTCACCAGATATTTGCAAATCGGATGTTTTGAATTAAAGCTTTTTGTATTACCCAAAGAAACAATTAAATACGTACATTATACACATAGAGAAGTTGTAAACTAAAGAACCGTTTCCATGAAGTACTACAAGATTCCAAATACAGGAGTTGCACTGATGCGCAGCTTCTCTATGGTATAACAACTTAACACTGGGATTTAGACATAGGTAGTCAAGTCTTAGATTCCAAACTGATCAGCAGAAATATATATGTCTGCGGCTGACATTACAGTGTAAAATACTTGTGTCAAATTTCTATGTCAATTTTAATTAAATATTGTAAACACTAACTTTTATAAAACATTCAACTGTGGCATCAGTATAATATTAGATTAAATAAAATCATAATGCTGAGCAACATCATCATGAAATAGTTACGAATTAAGGCGATACAAACTTTGTGAACTTTGACAAAGTTAGTAACATTAGACTTTTTTGCGTATTAAAATAATATGAATTTTAAACTTCAAGAAAATATATCGCTTTTCCCATTTGGTCTACTTAAACTACCAACTAATGAAACTATAAATGGTAGAGCATGTTTATTAATAGGCATTCGCAACTTTCTCACAATATCATCGGATGAGTGTGGAATTTTAACAGCAGCAAATAACCATTCATTTTATGCATCTACCTATCAATTCAGTTTCTTCTTTCACCATTCTGTCTACAATGAAATATGTGATGAAACTGTTTCTTAGAGTATAAAACAAGTTTTCTTAAGAATAGTTAATAAAAATTGTATGGAAGTAAATGAGAATAAATACATAAACGCATATGAAGATCATGTAAATGTCAGATTTGTTATTTTCGTGATTGTCTTTATTGAGTATCCGATTTTCTGAGACTCAAAACCAGGTTGGCCTTTGAGGAATTGTCAAGAGCTTTAGCACGTAAATGTACATTTTATCAAACTGTGTGCAATAACATGACTTAGTGATTTGCATGATGCTGAAATCAACGGTTGTACCGAAACGGGAAAAAGCAATTAGCCCTTCGCACTTTCATATGCATAAATTCCATGTCGTTTAGGTAATATGAAGCTAACAAAAATCAATCGTTTGAATTATGTATGCTAAATAACGTATATATAATTTGATATCTAAATTAAATATGCAATGTGAGAAGAAAAACAATCTGATGTGCTTCATTCACATGACTTTGTTTACGTCTCTGCAACAAATTATTGTTAATAAGCTTAATATTCTATCTACTTTATGCTAATCGAGGTTGTTATTAGCAAAAATACTTTATTGTAAGTAGAAGGGAGATGATGGAAAACACTAAAGCGATAGTCAAATCTTTTGAATGCTGGTTACCATGTATTTTAAGTATTTTAAAACAGGAACCAATAACAAGGAATATCTCAGAAATGGTCAATTCCACAAAAAAAAACGTATATGACATAAATTTGGTTTTAACGTGATCTATATTTTTTTAATAAATTTTTGTCTATCTCTTACGGTTTCCAGTTATGCAAAATTCAGCAAAACTCATTTAGAATAGAGGTCTTCAGAGGCCATTCTTAGAAAATTCAAGCCATACATTTTATTTGCTATATAAATATCTTGAATGCGGTGTTTTAATCAAAATCATTAAGGCCATTTTTGAGAAAAAAAAATTTTTGAAACTTTTCCCATGTAAATGGTAGTTTGGGGTGCGGGATATTTTTGAAAATTTTCGTGTCGCATCCCTGGAAAATGCTAAACTTAAATACTTTGGTATTTTACCGACTTCTTGCTTATGAGCTATCGTGTTCAAAGGCACACACACGGACTTTTTCTGAAAATGCTTTTTTTTGGACTCAGGGGATCCTAAAACTTATATTTGCGGTGAAATCTCGGTATGGAATTTTTGGGTGGAGCACAATACCTTCTCCATCCACTATGTACATAATACTTTTGGGGCTGGAGAAAGTAATAATAATAAAATGAATACAATTTTTATGTAATTATTTATGAATGAGTTAGTTATATGTATGTCTATGGCTACAGCGCAGCTGATACGCCGCTGTTGCAAGAATTCGAAAGGGGATCAGATTTCGATTCGATATCTCACATTGAGGGGTAGACCGTGGATTAATGAACAGCCGAGAGTGATTACAGCAGCGAGTTGGGGGGGGGAGGGGGCAGAGGAATGAAGCTTTAAAAATCGCGTAATTTTTCCAGAATAATAAAAAAAGAATGTTAAAAATCCCAGTCGGCTCGACTAGTTACTGACACTCGATAAAATGCGTTACATACCGTCTAAATAATGAGGTGAATTAATAAACGGAAGAGGTTGGCATCACCGCGAGAGTTCATGTTGACATATTAATTCCGCGTTTAGATAGAAAAATCTGATGTGTTACACTCACATTACTCTCTCTAGCTGCTCTACAAACAAACTTCTTACAAAAGATTATACTTCTTTCTATGCAATGCTAATCGACATAAACATTAGCAGAATGTTCTAATTACTTAGTTCCTTATAAATAGAAGGAAACTAAACGAATGAGCTATGCTAAAGTGATTGTCAAATGTTTTAAAAGTTATTGTTTTGCGATTGTCAATGCAAATCGCTTTTTTGCTTGGCCAGGAGTAGAATAAAAGAAAAACGGACATTCCTGTCTGAGAAAAGTGTAAGTACTTTACAATTAAAACTAATAAAAAGAATACCTCGAAAACAATAAACTCCGCGAAAAAAATATATATGACATAACTTGTGTATTTTAACATAACCTACATTTTGTTTTCTAGTAAGTTTTTGTCTATCTCTTACAGTTTATTAGTTAGGCCAAATTAAGAAAAATTAATCCAAAATAAGCAGATCTTCAGAAGCTATTCCCAGAAAATTTAAGATATACAATTTATTTGTAATAAAAATGACTTCAATATGTGGTATTTTAATAAAAATCGTTAGAGCCATTTTTAAGTAACACAAAATTTTCGAAAACTTTTCCTTGTAAAGCTAGGGGGTGGGTGGATTTTCTTGTAAATCTTTGTGTTGTATCCTCGGAAGATACCGAACTTAAATACCAAGTTTGGTATTTAACGGTCTGTTCGTTTTTGAGTTATGCTGTCCACAGATACACGTAGCACGCACGCATACACACACGGACTTGTTTCTGAAATGTTTTTACTTTCTCTACACGTACTATGTACATAGTGTATAGAGAAGGTATTGTATTGCATCCAACAATTCAAATACCGAGATTTCACCGGAAATACATGTTTAGGGTCCCCCTGAATCCAAAAAAAGCATTTATGTAAAAAGGTCCGCGTGTGTGTGTGTGTGTGACTGCGGACAGCATAACTCAAAAACGAAAAGACCGTTAAATACCAAACTTGGTTTTTAAGTTTGCTATCTTCCAAGGATGCGACACGAAGATTTTCAAGGAAATCTCCCCACTCACAACTACCCTTTACATGGAATTTTTTTCAAAAATTTTAATTCTCTCAAAAATGCCTCTAACGATTTGATTAAAATATCGCATATTAAAGATATTTAACTGTCAAATAATATGTATATCTTGAATTTTCTGGAAATAGCCTCTGAAGACTATTTTATTCTGGATGAACTTTACATAACTGCTAAACCGTAAGAAATGGACAAAAACTTATCAGACAAAAAATGTAGAGCACATTAAAACGCACAATTTATGTTATATAATTTTTTTCGAGGAGTTGATCGTTTTTGAGATATTTCTTATTGTTGGTTTCAGCTTTGAAAAACTTTTCTCATACAGGAATTTGTCAACTCCTGTCCATACAAACAAAGGAACTTCAGTCACCTAATAATTAGCTTTTGACTTCACTTTAACCTATGATACCCCATATTTCTCTTCTGCTTACGAGGAATACAAGTAATAAGACTATTTCTGCTACTTTTTTCTCGATCAGCATGAAGTAAACAGAAGAATAAACTTATTAATAATAATTAGTTACACAGCAGTAGAGAAAGTCGTGTGAATGTAACACATCAGATTTTGTTTTTAATTCTGCTGCTATTGTGGCCTTTTAGCTCCTCCTTGATAACCAATTTAACACAATATCCCGAAAAATTTTAATAAAACTCAGATATAAAAGAAATTATCTCATTTACATATTCAATTGACAGTCGTTGAAGAGCTGTTATCGAAAACTTCTTCAAGACGGTAAAATTGAATACTAAGTTTTTATTATGGTTAGACCGCTCAATTCTCATTTAGACGGTCCGGGTTTGCTCCCAAGCGAACGTATGTGAGATTTGTGGTGGACAAAGCGGCGCAGGGATGGGTTTTCTCCGGGTTCTGCAGTTCCACACGCCATCGTATTCCACCGGTGCTCCATTTTTACTTTCTCTACACGTACTATGTACATAGTGTATAGAGAAGATACTGCATTCCACTCAAAATTTCAATACCGATATTTCACCGGAAATACACGTTTTGGGTCCCCCTAAAGCCAAAAAAAGCATTTTTGGAAAAAGGCCCGTGTGTGTATCTATCAGTCTGTCTGTGGACAGCATAGCTCAAAAACGAATACCAAACTTGGCATTTAAGTTTGGTATTTTCCAAGGATGCGACATGAAGATTTTCAAGAAAATTCCCCCCTTGGACCTTTTTTCTGAAATTTTGATTTTCTTAAAAATGGCTTTGACGATTTCGATTCAAATATCGTATATTAAAGATATTTATTTGATGAATAAAATGTATATCTTGAATTTTCTGAGAATGTCCTCTGAAGACTACTTTATTGTGGAAAAATTGTGCGGAATTTTGCATAACTGCTAAACCGTATGAGATGGACAAAAACTTTGCACACAAAATATGTAGAGCACACTAAAATACACAATCTATATTATATACATTTTTTTCGTGGAGTTTGTCGTTCTTGAGATATTTCTTGTTTTTGGTTTCAACTTTGAAAAACTTAACTTTCCTCATTCAGGAATTTGTCACTTTTGTACATACAAACAAAGGAACTTCAGTCACATAGCAACCAGCTTTTGACTATCACTTTAACCTATGGTACTCCCTTATTTCGCTTTTACTTACAAGGAGGCAAATAATAAGGCTATTTCTGCTAATTTCGATTAGCATGAAGTAAAAAGAAGCATAAGCTTTTCAACAAATATTTGTTGCAGAGATGTAGAGAAAGTCATGTGAATGGAACACATCAGATATTTTGGATTCAGGGAGTCCTAAAACTTGTATTTACTGTGAAATCTCGGCATCGAATTTTTGGGTGGAATAGAATACTTCTCTATCCCTATGTACATTGTACATATGAGGCTAGATAAAGTAAAAACTCGTACATCTTTATCATATCTGCCTGTTTCATATGCGATTTTGATGAATGACAAAATGTTCACATCATTGGAGATTGTTCCTGTCGTAGAACACGCGGTCTTTAAATATTTTCTGATTACTTTTTACTTTCTTTACACGTAATATGTACATGGTGTATAGTGAGGGTATTGCATTAAACCCCAAAAATTAAATACCGAGATTTCACCGTAAATATATGTTTTCAGACCCCCTGAATCCAAACAAAGCAATTTTAGAAAACAGTCCCTATGTGTGTGATGAATGCCAAAATTTGTAAGAATAATTTGTATCACATCGGATTTTTGTTTTGTTAGTACCCCTATTATACATATGTAGTAAAATTTAAAAAACGATAATGTAACATTCTTTTTTTTTTCTTTTTTTTAATAGTGTTTAACTCCCGGTTTAACTACTTATGGCACCGCAGGCGGTGACACTGATGATACATGAATGATGGAGCATCGGTGGAATGAAATGGCGGGAGAAACCGGAGTACCCGGAGAAAACCTGCACCAGTGCCGCTTTGTCCACCACAATTCTCACATGTGGTCGCTTGGGATCGAACCCAGGTGAGAGGCGAGAGATCTAATCACTCGGCCACGGTGCGGTCTGTAACATTCTTTGTTTATCTCTCTCTCTCTCTCTCTCTCTCTCTCTCTCTCGCTCACGGTTTACCCGTTATATAGATTATGCAAACTTTGTTCCAAAGGGAGAGAGAGGTCTTCCCAGAAAATTCTACGTAGATATATACCGAGTCAGCTACTCCTAGTTATCCGTATCTATGCAACTCGTCTTTGTAGTATAATGTGAAAACATTGTCCCTTTAGCAAAGAAACTGTTATTGTAGCTCTGCCCTTGTATTCCGTATTATATTATGGCGGTTAACAGTTCCGTTATTGCAGAATGCGGCTTCATCACTGAAGAGCACACTTCCTAAAAACTCTGTAACCATTTGTGCTCGCTGCTGTAGCCACTGTGCTTACATCACTCGCGCTTGAAAGTCGCGTCCGAGGAGACCTGGTGTAGTTGTAAATGGTACGCATGATATTTATTGTGGTGCAATATACGCATCACTGAGGCCTGACTTATGTACGGATTTTGTGCTTTAGCCGTTGAACTGGTGTGTAATGTGTTCGGTTGTGTTTCTCGCAACTTCTTCATTGCCTCCAAAGGTTACAGGAGCATCACGAGCAGGTGGTGCTCTTCCACTTGATCCTGTTTCACGAAAGCGTCCTTCATTCCTCAGAGTATAAGCATAATGGTATAAGTATTTATTTGCCTATAGACAGACATTCTGTGGTTTCAAGCATCGTTATAAACTAATACAATAATTTTACAAAAATTAATCACACAAAAAATATTGTTCATTACAATTCATCAGTTCCATATACACATTTCTCAATTAAATACTTCTGTAGCTTGTTATTAAATATATTTCGTTTTAAAACTTTTAAACAATTTGGTAATTTACTATAAAATATATTTCAATAATGGATCTTTTTCAGTTGACTTATTACTTATTGAGTTTCTGTGAAAGTCATCACATCCTCTAGTATTATAATCATAAAATGCACTATCTCTATTTATACTAATTACATTAAATTCATTTTACTTTCTCTATACGCACTATGTACATAGTGTATAGAGAAGGTATTGCACTCCACCCAAAAATTCGATACCGAGATTTCACCGGAAATATATATTTTACGGTCCCCAATATCCAAAAAATCGGATGTGTACCATTCACATGACTCTCACTATAGTAGTGAGTATTCTTAAAAAAACTTATACTTCTATTAACTTCATGCTAATCAGTAAAACATTAGCAGAAATAGCCATATTACTTGCTTCCTTGTATGTAGAGGTGAAATAAGGGAGTACCATAGTTTAAAGTGATAATCAAAAGCTGGTTGCTATGTCACTGAAGTTCCTTTGCTTGTATGGACAGCAGTTGACAAATTCCTGTATGAGAAATGTGTAAGTTTTTCATAGCAGAAACCAAAAATAGGGAATGTCACAAAAACGATGAACTCCTCGAAAAAAATGTATATAACATAAATTGTCTGTTTTAACGTGCTCCACATTTTTTGTGTAGTAAGCTTTTGTCCATCTCTTACGGTTTATTAGCTATTCAAAATTTGGTAAAATTCATCCAGAATAAACTACTCTTCAGAGGCTATTCCCAGAAAATTCAAGATATACATTTTATTTATCAGGTAAATACCCTTGATATACGAAATTGTAATCAAAATCGTTAGAGCCATTTTTGAGAAAATCAAAATTTTCGAAAAAAGTTCCATGAAAAGGGTACTTGGGGGTGGGGGGATTTTTTTCAAAATCATCGTGTCGCATCCCTGGGAGATATTAAACTTAAATACCAAGTTTTGTGGTTAACCTACTTTTCGTTTTTGAGTTATCGTGTTCATAGACACACGGACACACGCATACACACACGGGACTTTTTCCGAAAATGCTTTTTTTAGATAAAAAAACCCTAAAACATATATTCCCGGTGAAATCTTGATATCGAATTTTTTGGTGGAGTGCAACACATTCTCTATACACTATGTACATAGTGCCTATAGAGAAAGTAAAAATCTGATGTGTTACACTTACATGACTTTCTCTATATCTCAGTAAATGATTATTGTTAATAATCTTATCTTTATTTATTTCATGCTAATCGAGAAAAATTAGCAGAAATAGTCTTATTTCTTGGTTTATTGTAAGTAGAAGCGAAATAAGGGAGTACCATAGGTTAAAGTGAAAGCCAAAAGCTGGTTATGTGACTGATGTTCCTTTGTTTGTATGGACAGGAGTTGACAAATTCCTGTATGAGAAAAGTATAAGTTTTTCAAAGCTGAAACCAACAAAAAGGAATATCTCAAAAACGATCAACTTCACGAAAAAAAATATATATAACATTAATTGTGTGTTTTAACGTGCTCTACATTTTGTGTGTTAAGTCTATTTCTGCTAATTTTTTCTGATTAGCATGAAGTAAAGAGAAGAATAAGTTTTTTTAAGAATAATTTGTTGCAGGGATATACAGAAAGTCATGTGAATGGTACACATCAGATTTTTCGTACAAGTAATACCAATTTATATATATATATATATATATATATATATATACAATAAAGTTACAGTTAAAATTCTTTATTTTATAAAAGTCGGTCTATATGATGTTCTATGTCCTATTTTAAACATTTTTCTTACACACATTTTCTGTAATTTTAAGATTCTATTCATATTTGTGATACCACTGCAGCCCTAAATCTCTATTCCATAGCTATGTATTAATGAATAATAAACCATTTTTAGTAGTAGCAAAGTGTCCGCAGTAGGTGCCCTCCTTCCTGGAAACCGTTCTTCATACAGGCGCTTGCTTTATTGCAAGTCCATTACACCTTGTTTCTCCACAGATTAACAGCATGTCAACATACAGTCGTTTGTATGCGTTTGTCAACGGATGTATGTTATAGGTTGTTCCTTCAGAGGCGTTTTCAAAGGTATGTATGAGCGTATGCTAAGGAATAACAGTTTGTAAAATCGTCTAAATGTGCTACTGCAGCTACCAATGTCAGGTACGATGTTTTTGGCATCGACATGCCTAGCGAGTACATTCTGACTATTGAAACACTTATGCACTGAGTTATGTATCCCTCCTCTATAAAGCATTATACAAATCAGTCCTTAGAAACCATTCAAGAAAATCATACTTCGCTTAGCAGGTTGCGGCCGCGCGGTGGCGAGTGGTCGCCTTTCATCGAGATCCCAAGCGACCGCATATGAGATTTGTGGTGGACAAAGTGGCGCAGGGTGGGTTTTCTCCGGTTTCCCCCGCCATCTCATTCCAATGGGGCTCCATCTTCATGTATCATCAATGTCATCGCCTGCGGTACCAGAGCAGTAAAAGCGGGCGTTAAACACTACCAAAAAATTAGCAGGTTGCATAAATTCGAAAATAAATAGGGGCAGCTGAATCACCTTATATATATTCATCAGAAAGTAAAAAACGTATGAAACTATTTGTAGAAGCCTTCTTTTATATTTATTATGTATTTTGTATTCAGTTTTCCGACATACGATACAGATGATTAACCCATTTCTCTATATTCTTTTAGTTTGGTCTTATGTGTCTAGTTGTATCATTTTTTTATATTCTTCTCTCGTGCAGACCTTGGGAACGTAGAAACCTCATTGCAGCCGCTTGAAACCTCTTTTTGCCTTTTCTTTTATTTGTCCACGCTTCCCTTCCAAAATGCATATATATTAATACGTATATAATTAAAATGTATATTGATCTAGGTTATCACAGCCATATTTAAATAAAATGTATACATATTCAAATTTATTCTATGAAGTCTTCTTAATTTTAAATGACTTCACTATTACTTGTATTTACAAGTATTTACTGGTAATTTCTTACAAGATAGAAAGAAATTATCAGTTGGATTCCGATGGTATGTAAGGACTGCAGCTCTACAAACTATTGTTGCAAAATATATTTTTATCTACATCGTACTAATCGTGGTAAACATTAGCAGACATTGTCTTTATTAATTGTTTCCTTGTAAGTAGGAGGGACATAAAGGATTACACTGAGCCAAAGCGATGGCCAACTTTCTTAAAAGCTCGTCATTGTCTGTAACAATTGAAATTCTTTCCTCTTTTGCATTCTCGGGTGAAAAACAAAAGTTGTCAAATAAAATTGACCTTCTGCTTCAGAAAAGTTAAAGAAGTTTATAATGGAAACCAACAACAAGGAATATCTTGGAAACGATTAACTCTACACAAATGTAAATTGTGTGTTTTAATGAGTTCAATTTTTGTGTAGTTAGCTTTTGCGTATCTCTTACGATTTACGAATTATACAAAAGTTATCCAGAATGAAACTTCAAAGGCTTTACCCGGAATATTCAGGATATATATTTCGTTTATCATGAAAATATGGTATTTTTAGTCAAAATCATTAGAGCTATTTTAAGAAATTCAGAATTTTCGAAAAATTTTCCATGAAACGGCAGTTAAGGATGGGAGGATATTTCTGAAAATCTTCGTGTCGCATTCCTGAAAAAGACTGAACCTAAATACCAAAAACTTTTCGTTTTTGAATTGTGCTCTCTCTCTCTCTCTATTTCTCTCTCTCGCACACATAAACACTGGTCTATTTCTATAAGCCCCAGAATAGTATTTCCAATCAAATCTGTGTGCCAAATTGTTGAATGAAATACATTACCTTCTCTACCCATTATGAAGTTACATAGTAAGTGCAGAGAAAGTAAAACTAAGTATTCTACGATTAGTTTTAAGAAAAGTAAGTAAAGAAAGCTGTGGGGATGCAACACATCAGTTTTATTTTTATTGAGAGGCATTTTCTCGAATGTCGCATGTTTTTAAGCGTTTATAGCCGTCCGGTATTCATCTTCATCTTTTAACTCTAACAGAGTTTAGCATCTGTTCACCTTTTGCTACATAATATTTGGAAATCCTAAGAAACTTTTCTCCTATTCCTCCTATTATCGTTCCTCCCTTTTTTTTTGTAAAAATTGCATCACGAAGAGTTATTCCTTAGCAAAGTATGTCAGAAAAACGGTAAAACAAGAAGCAATAAATTACGACTCCCAACCTAAGGAAAGATCAACTGCTTGATTCTAGAGCTTTCAATTTTATCGGTATATCTTTCTTAACAGTGCACGAGTCTGAGAAGCATGTTATGACCTAATCATCAAAGGAATAGAGTTGCAATCAACTCTATCCGACTGAAATGAATCCTTGCTAGTCGTTATTTCTTTCTTTGCCAGAGCATCTGGATAGAAGAGCATCGAAGCGCGAAATCACTATTCTTCGCAATCTGAAGCTTCACTCATGCAACTATTGCCCTAGAGAACGTCATCAAAAGTAAAAAAAAAAAGTCTGATGTTTTCCATTTTCATAACTTTCTCTAGCTGTTCCAAGTACAAACTATTTATCCAAAAGACCATTCTTTTATCTACATTATGCTAATCAAGATAAAAATTAGCAGAAATGGCCTTATTACGTGCTTCCCTGCAAGTAAAAGGGGATCCACTACGCTAAAACGATATTCAACTTATTTAAAAGCTATGGTTATGAGAAACAACTCATCTGCGTTCCCTAGAGTAAAACAGAAGAGATGAATCTTGTTTTGAAAGTTGAGTTTCCGCTTGAATAAAGTTTAAATAGTTTAAAATTGAAACCAACAACAAGGAATGTCTCGAAAACGGTTAACGCTACAAAAAAATTTATACTTATGACATAAATCCTGTGTTTTAATATCTTCACTTTTGGCTAAATTTTTGTCTACCTCTTATGGTTTACAAGTTATGCAAAATTCATTCAGAACGAAGAAGTCTTCAGAGACTATATAGAAAGGTTCTTTCAACAAGAGTGTGCTATTTTTGTCATGTGATTGCTGCTGTTGTCATGAAGTTACAGCAGTCATTTTTATCATATGGTTACAGTTTTTATTGACAAATAGCCATGGAGCAATACAGCATTCAGCAACGCGTAGAAATTGTGAAAATCTATTATTAAAATGGGTCGTGTATTCGGCAGACCTTCCGTGTATTGCGTGAAGTTTACGGTGTGCATAATCGTCCCCGCGAGAGAACGATTCGGCGTTTGACCGATAAATTTGAAAGTAGTAGTTCTATCAGCGATCAAAGAACACTTTACGTAATTGACGTAAGTGCTCCAACGAAAATATAGCCGCCGTTCCTGAGAGTGTCCGCGAGAACGTAAACAAATCAAGTGCTTGTCGAGCGCAAGAATTGGGGCTTTCGCCGACCACAGCATGGCGAATTCTGCACCGGGACTTGAACGACCAAAGGTTGCGCCGTGTATTCGCTGACTGGGATGTGGAGTAATTGGAAGCTGGCCCGGATTTTTGTAGAAAAATATCTTCAGCGACGAGGCCCACCTTTGGATGAATGGTTGTGTTAACAAACAAAATTGCCGCTATTGGAGCAATCGCAATCCAATGCAATTCAAGAACGACCAAGAACTGTGGATTTTGGTATGGTGGAATAATTGGTCCATATTTTTTTCCAAGTCGCAGATGAAGCAGCTCTGTCAATGGAGATAGATACTTATAAGGGGCACTTATAAGGGGCTATTTTTGGCCTCAATTGGATGGTATGAATCTCAGAAATATCTGGTTCCAGCAAGATGGTGCCACACTTCATACTGCTCTCGAAACATTCAATCCTTTGTAGGAGAAGTTCAGAGGCTTTATCATTTCCCATGGTGGTGATGTGAACTGGCCCCCGAGTGCATGCGATTTAATGCCGTTGGATTACTTTTTGTGGGGTTATGTAAAATCTGGAGTTTATGTCAACAAGCCAGAAACAGTAAATGATTTTATGAATAACATCACGCGTGTTATTCGTAGAGTTGCACCTAATTTACTCTCTTCTGTCATTGAAAATTGGGCCAAACGTATATGCGCTACCCAACGAAGTCGCGGCGGTCACTTAACTGATATTCTCTTCCACAAGTAATGGCATTAATTATGTTCCAAAATAAAAAAGACATAAACCTTTAACATTTATAGAACGTTTTATTTAAGTTCAAAGATAGGATACTCTTGTTAAAACCCCCCTAAACATCTATACACACCAGCACAGACGCGCGCGCGCACGCACATATTTCGTTGCTCATGATAATATCTTAACCACATGGCATTTTAATCAAAATCGTTAAGAGCCATTTTTGAGAAAATCAAAATGTTCATAAAGTGTTCCATGCAAAGGGTAGTTGGGGTTGGGGGGGGTTCTTGAAAATCTTAATTTCGCATCCTTGGAAGATACCGAACATAAATAATAAGTGTGTATTTAACAAACTTTTCGTTTTTGAACTATGCTGCCCACAGATACACACACAAACCCACGGACATGTTTACAAGAATCATTTTTGGATTCAGTGGATCTCAAAACGTGTATTTCTGGTGACATCTCGGTATGTAATTTTCGGATGGAATACAATACCTTTTCTATCCACTACCTACTAAAACAAAGTAAAGGAATAGCAATATTTATGGATTAGTATAAATCAGTGTAACATGCAGCACAATATAAGGGAAATCCTACTCTATGCTCTTGTTTTGCCGGTCCCTTAGTACAAAAGCTTATTTATTCTCTTTTTACTTCATGTCAATTAAAACAAAAGTGATCATAACTATTACTTATTACTGCTTTAAAACGGAATTAGGACTTTCCATTTTAGAAAGTTATAGGCATTGGAGAATTTAACCCAATAATGAGGACAATCCTGGAAATGGTTAACTTCATAAAAAATGTATTGGACACAAATTGTTTGTTTTAACTACTTTAATTTTTTTATGTGGTAACATTTTTACAGTTCACCGGTTATGCAAAAATCGTCCAAAATTCAGATAGGTATTTCATTTGTGATGAAATATCCTTTACATGGTATCTTAATCAACTTCGTTAGTCATTTTTGAGATGGTCAAAATTTTCAAAAAATTATTTATTCAGAAGTCCTCAAAACATGTTTATGCGGTTAAATTTTGGTATCAAATGTTTGATTGGAATGCAATACTTGCTCTACGTAGAACGGATTGTACGTGCTCGAGGAAGTAAATTATACGTACAAAGGCTGCCCCAGAAGTACCCGACCTAACAAAGAAAGCACAGAAGTTTTGGGAAAAACATCTTTATTTCTCTACATAGTCCCCTTTCAGCTCAGTACACTGTTCCCAGCAATGTTCAATAGCCTCAATACCCTCCTGTGTATAGTGAGAACTATCGAAGTCTGCAAAATTGCCATCAACTGCCGACTCCATGTCTTCCTTGTTGGCAAATCTTCTGCGACCAAGCCATTTCTTCAAGTTGGGAAACAGAAAATAATCAGAGGGGGATAAATCTGGCGAATATGATGAACCAAGAAGCACTTCGAACTTTAACTAATTGATTTTGACCATGGCGATAATTGACGTGTGAACTAGTGTATTATCTTGATGAAACAAAACTTTCTTTGCTCGATTTCGTCATTCAACGGTGCAACAATTTTATATAATATTCGCCATTGTTTACTTTTCCTTTTTTGAGATAATCAATGAAAATTATCGTGCATACGCTCAGAAAAATGGCACCATGACCTTGCCAGCAGATGGAACTGTCTTCGTCTTCTTTGGAGCCGATTCTCCCCTTCCAATCCGCTGTTTTGATTGTTCCTTTGTCTCAGGTGTGAAGGGATGGACCCAGGTTTCATTTATTGTTATGAATCGACGCAATAACTCGACTTTATTGCAGCAAAACATTGCCAAACACTCGACTGAATCATCCTCATGACGCTGTTTTTGTTTTACTGTGTGCAAACGCGACACGCACCTTGCATACAACTTTCTCATGTCCAAATTTTCAGTCAGTGTTCGATGTACAGAAGTTTTTGAAAAGCCTGCCATGACTGCTAACTCGCACAGTTTCAGTCGACGGATTTTCTGGATTTTCCTAACAATTTCTGGACTGGTAATCACATTTGGCGACCACTGCGGTGTTCTTCTTGGCAGCTCATACGGTCACACTTAAACTCTGCTATCCAATATTTGCCTGTTGTAAACGAAGTTGCAGACTCCCTCAAAGTAGAATCTAGTTCAGCTTGAATATTATTTGGACAAAGACGTTTTAAATGAAGTTATTGTATCACACAACAATGACTAGTTTTATCTATCTTTACAATTCGCTGAGAGCATTCACTAATAATGGCTGCCAAACAAATGCTAAACAAAGTAAAAGCTTAAGCTTTCTAGGGTTGGTACTTTTTAGCATTGTTGTTGTTTGAAACAACTCTTATCTATACGTCAGATCGGGTACTTTTGAGACATCCTAAGTATTTCATATTTTTCGTGCGAAGTCTTTACATAACGCTTTGACTCCATCTCGATAATGAAAAAAAAAAAAAAAAAATCATAGTCAGTATTCCGAGCTGTTAATAGAGAAAATAAAATGCTGTCGCAGAGCGCAAGTATTACAGAAGGTCATTCCAGTTGCTTAGCAAACCGCGAAGAAGCAAACATCGCGAAACAAACGTTACAGAATGCCAAATAAATACATTTTTGTTAAGAGCAGTTATTAATACTCAACATATAAGTGTAGTCACCTTATTAAGAACGATGTTGCAGAATAAACCTGGAGTGTGATTCAACCTTAAAAATACGAAGATCTTTGTGAAGTGCAAAATTGCGGATGTTCCAAGGACCATCCGGTATGATCCGAAGATCACGAATTTGTAAACGCTGCATTATTGTAAATTTGCAATTCAGCCCCAAATAAATACATTCAGATACATTTGATTACACTGAATTATCTTAGAAAATAGAGGAATAGCTTCATATGTAATAAATATTACACGAGCTAGGTAGCGCAGGCATTTCGTCTGGGACTGGCATTCAAGAGGTCGTGGGATCCGTTCACCGCGGCCGACCTCTCTGATCCATGGGTTTTTTCGGGGGCTTTCCGGATCACTGGACGAATGCTGGAGAGGTTTCTTCATTCCCCTAAATGTCCTGTCTCTTCTTTTCATCTCCATTTCATCCAGCATATCTCTTTCAGAGTTATAAGTGTCGGAGAGACTGCGGTGGTGGCGACCTTTCGTGGTGGTGAATACGCTTTGGAATTTCTGCTCTCGGCAGTGGGAAGGCGTTGGAATCATCTATAGACTGTAGTGCGTTTGGTCAGAACTTATGCGCGAGTTCTATCGAGATGAATTGTTAGGGATCCTCCCATCCATTGCCGGCTGTAATTACTGTAATTCTGTAATATGATGTTGAAAAAGTCGAGCAATGGCTGAAATGTGGAATTCTCTCCACACACTACATTAATAAGTATTATTAAAAGTCCTTATGATGGAACAACAATTATAACGATTAGACGAGAACCAGAGTGATCACACAAGGTACCTTTTTTCAATCATAATCTTTAACTTTTATATAGATGATATGATAACATCATTGTAAGAACAAACAACAGGAGGTATTAATCTTTCTATATTGGTAGTATGAACACTGGTTTATGATGATCAAGCTATATTTGCAAAAAATGAGAGTAAACTAAAAATGACAAATAGACTATGTTTGGTAACAAAGAAATACAACATGGAAATTTCCGTAGAAACTAAGAAAAATTTGCTTTTAAAGGTTTCCGTATTATTCGCTCTAAAATAGTCTTAAAAAGCAATATAACAAACATCAAATTAATTTCCTTGTTAACAATATAACAATTTATAAGAGGCAGATATAAGTACGAAGCTTAATCGCATAACACGAACAATAATACGGGCATTTAAAACACGACTAGAACTAATTCAATAATAAAATTATATACACAACAATGGTTCCTACTATTACATATCATGGTGCAGAAACAGATCGAATTTTGCTCAACTCAAGTCTAAAACACATGCAGAAGAGATAAAATTTCTCAGGTCAATAATTGGACACACCAGATTGAACAGAAAACATAACAGCTTTTAGGTATAAACAGCGGCGGCTGCTGTGTAGGAGCACAAGAGCACGTGAACCTCCAATATTTCTTAGTGGATCTCCTTTTTCTATTTCAGGAAACATTTAATAAAGTGCGCTATCCGGTGCCACTTGTTTAAATATACCGCGCTCTGCTCTTCAGATTGAACACAGCCGAGAACCCGAGTATGTGGCAACAACGCTTGTAGCACAGGCCTCGTGTGCTAGCGTATAACTAACGTTTAGCAGCTCTGCGCTTGCGCGGCCAACAAAGCAGCTTGGAATTTTACAGCCAGAAATGAGCACAGTGCGACCGTGCACATTAACACCTTCAGGGTTCTGTTTATCAGCAGGAGGTGCTGCTATCTTGGAGATTTAGTTGAAACTATCCGGAAGTGCAACTGCAGTCTTTGTGAGACGTGTTATTTTTCTTAGTAATTTGCATTTTATGCGAGAGTTAAGCAGTTTAAAACAGAAAACAACCTCAACGAAGGAACTTTTCTGAAGATTGTTATCACTACGACCATGACTTCATAAGAACTAGAAATATGCTTTTCCACAATAAAAAGAATTGAAACCTTTACTAGGAATAGGATGGGCGAAGACCGACTTTCAGCACTGGCAATGCTTGCTATTGAGAAGAAACTGGTTAACAGCATAAAAGACTTTAATTACCGAGTGATAGAAAAGTTTGCACATTTGAAAAACCGCCACGTGGATTTTCTGTACAAATAAATTTTGTATTAATTGCGTAATTCAAACAATATAAATATTATTCGCTGTAAATACCATTCTTCACATGAACTGTATCACAGGGCTTCACCCCTTCATCACCTCATACTCTTTCAACATCTTTACAATATTGGGTGGGTGACGATTTGCGTAACAACTTTATAATTCTTGTTATTAGGCACTACCATTGTTTCTAATATTACTAGATTTGAAGTTGCGGCGATGGCGGTAGCAGTAGCGGCAGCGGCTGCTGCGGTGGTAAATTGCTGATTTTGTGAACATCTGAATTTTTAATCCACGAGCCGCCACTTAGGAAGGAACTTAGCACCATGATATATACGCTCGGTGAGAAATTTCCTTGCGATTGACACTTGGGAAGTGTGTCGTCTTCTGGCAGGGGCTCGTCAGGTTGCTGACCCATCATGTGTAAGAATGCTTTACTGTCAGAGACATGTGATCGGCGTTGCAACATCTGCGGGTTCAGTTTACGCGCACGTTCTCATGCATGACTGATTAGTTGTCTGATTTCATTTTGTAAAAGTTAGGTTGTGTTATATACAGAGATTCCGTTAGGATTTACGTTTAAAATCGTTCATACATTTTATGTATCGCACACATTGTTCTTGTTCTCATCTTAGAACTACCACGAGTGACACTGTGATTTGAAAATGTCTTACAGACGTGACAAATGAGTTGAAATTACGATAGCCGAAATAATACAACTCTTAGGTTTAGTGAAGTACAGGACCCAATGCTAAAAGGAGTAGATGGGGTAACTAATGAGAAATGGGGAAAAGTGTTTCAACATACAGAAGTGTGAAAGAAAATGCATGAAAAGGTTTTTTAGAGGAAGCAGAGGAACATATAGCGCTGCATATGGACAGCGAGTAAATATGGCAACAGCGTACCGAATCAGCCACGTGTCAGCAGGAATGTCAATCACAGGTAATTTGTCTCCAATTATAAATACAGAGAAAATTTGAGACACCATTTAGACAGAATGATTAGTCATAAGACAGCAAGATCCCAAGGAAGACGTAAGCTAGGGCGAAGTCGTAAAGGCTAATAGACTAAATCGTGCTGGAGAAGAAGTCTAAAGAATATGAGCTGTAGGAGATGTAATACTGGAGGTGAGCCTTTAATGAGGATTTGAGTCGATAAAAGCCTGTGCCTTAATTTTGATACAAGAATCCATTACAAATCAATATTTTTGTCTAAAGTTATTCTTAAGTGTTTGACAGACACAACTTGAGGTATGATTTTATTATTTTTACTTCTTCCACTACAGGGTTCCGGTTCAAAGTAATCTTCCTATCTAGTTCTAAGACGTCCTTTCTTTTGATTTATAATTTAATGTCCTTTTTGATATTCTATGTGATGCATTCTTTTTACATGTTGGAACCACTGGCAGTTAATATCATTTATCTTCTCCTGTAATGTATTTAATGTATACATGATTTAATTATAAAATTAACTCTTAAATATAAATTAATTCTTTCCGAATTTATGTATGAGCTATGTAATCTTTTAAACTATAAGTATATATTCTTTTAAGAAATTGTATCTCGACTGTTTCTAATCTTCTCTTTGAACTATATGTGTTTGAAAATCTCCCTTAATCGAAAAACCATTCCAAGGTAAAGATAGCTTGTGGTGGAAGTGCCACATTTTCTGTCTCCCATTTGATTAATACGTTTTTGCTTTGGAGATAAATGTAACTTTGATCATGTGTGTTGTTTGGGCTTCGGTTTTATTTTATGTACATTGTTGATGAAGAACTAATGCCACCGTAATAATTATCTTCCAACGCTATTACCTGCGTTCATAATTTAATATTCAGGCCTTGTGGAACGTTTGTTCGTCACTTAATCCTGTAGGGTTCGAAATTGAAATCTGCACAACATCAGGTTCCTATTAAAACTAGCTCTTGTCCACAAATTTTAAGCGTGCTAGGTTCAGTGTGTTAAACACGTATACACCAACAGGGGCATACATAGATCCGCAGAGCTTCCAGTGAGTAGCGCTTAGCAGTTGTGTACTAAACTGATAATGCAGAAACAGTTTTCTATTGTTGAAGAAGACAATTTAGTTATTTTGTTTCACTGCTGAAAGATTAAACACGAATCGCGAGTGCCGCTTTTCCGCTTGTTCTTTTATCTCTGTGACACAAGCATGCACTCGGCGATCTCATCCCATTCGTGCAAAGCAAAAGAATGTGGGTTAAAGAGAGAGGCGTTTCCGAAACATCCGGGCCCATTCACAGTTCTCCATTGTTTAAAAATCGATAAAAGTTACAAAGTCCGAGGATTAGAACATAAGCTTAGGAAAAAGGAACGAGAAAAGAAGAGCAAAAGAAACTTATATGGAAGAACGAAAGAGCAGAGCTACTAACAAAAGAAGCAGGTAAAACAGGCAGAATGTTCTAATTCTCCAGCATCATTATCTACTAAGAATTTCTAAGCGTTAAAGCCAGGACGAAGGAAAATTAGAAGAACTGTCAGACTACAGGCTGTTGGTATTATGGACCAATACAAGACCGCGTTTCACCTGTCGTCATGACTTATGGTTGCTGTTGTGTATGTTATATGTATTGATGATGATTTGACTGTGATTATCTTGAAGCAATCTCCTTGAAAATTCCTTAGCCTGATCATTAACACTCAGTAAGGTGATCCCTGGTAATATCATTCAATAAGTAATACACATAATGTTATTTCCTGACAAACTTTTGTTGGAAATGTGTACGGAACTTTACAGAAAGTATCGTCAATCCTTCCTTTAAAATGTCACGAGGAATCATTGTTTTTCGGCAAATGACTATGATGTAGTTTAGTTTTAAAATGGCGGTTGCTTCTGAAATACTTTCAAAGCAGAGAACTGTGATTGAATTTCCTTTTGCAGAGCATAAGACTATTCAAACATTCACAGACACTTCAGAAGAAGCAAATAATTTATAAAATAATAAATAAATACCAGCTTGTAAACACTCTGGTTGATATATTTGGGGATAATGTGGATAATAGTGGATAAAGAACACTGCCAGTTGTTGAATTAGCAGAGCGTCAGATGTAGAATGAGGTAAAGCAAGGACTTTTTGATCTCGCATGCTCGGGTGAGCAAGACTGATTGAATGATACTGAACTAAGATGCACAGTCAGACATCTAGATGCCGTAGGACCATAGATTTGAATGAGACTATGTGGAATAAAGGTACACAGAGCACAAATAGTAATAGACATCGAATTTCTGATTGTCTGTAGGGGCATTTATAGGGCGTGACTTCTGATAACCGCTGGCGGCTCCGTCACGCTAATTGGGGAAGGAGGAGGGGTTGTAGCTTACTGTTGTAGTACACGTTACCTAACCTCACTTCCAATTGAATAAGGTGGCTATTCCTATTAGCGGAAGAGTTGACAAACCCAGCAGGTATGCTCTATTGGTTCGATATAGAAGGTGACAGTATCAGCCAATAAAATAAAAACATGACGTAATAAAGTACCCTACAAACAGTAAGGAATGCGGTGTACAGAACAAGACAGTGCCGGTTTCTTTTTGTGCCTTTTGTGCCTGTTAAAAGTACACTTTATTACTCTCCAAATAACTGTTAATTTTACATAAACTTTTAGTAAGAAACACAATCATATATATTATTTATTTAACATCATTCGGGACCTCTGCTTCATGAGAAAATTTCATCTTCATGTAAAATTTAATATTGGCCTGGAACGTTTCCTTCCCCTTCCCCCCCCCCTCCCAATCATCATCGCCTGTTTCGCCCATAGGTCTGTATTGGCCGTCGAGGTACAACAAAACTTAGACCTGGAATGTAAGCTTGCCAAATGTACTTTCCCATTTATTACTTAATGTATCACAAGTCTCACTGCCTGTGCTGCTGCATTAATTATAAACGGGTGTTAAACAATGTTTAAAAACAATTCAAGATATGTTATGTTCACAATAAATTCTCTAACCTCTACAGTTTATTACGGACTATACAAATTATTCTTATTAAAGTTTAATTCCCCATCCCTTCATTTTAGTCAAGATAAACATAGCACCTTTATTACACATACAAAATGTCAGTGACAGTCAAATGTTTGTTTAAAAAGTTGATGCTATAATGCTGCTTAGGTTAGAAAAATTTTAATTCAAGAGTATATACATGGTTGGTTGCAAACCCTTTACACTAAATACAAGTACTTTTTAGATTTTAAAGTTTATGAACTAAATATTAATTTTAATTGACAAAATATGTAATAATACAATTTTATATCAATGCCTGTTCTGTGCTTTAAGACAGAACTATTAAAGAGAGAGAGCTAGAGAGAGAGAGAGAGAAGTACTCTTTTAAATTAAGTGAGTCTATACAATTTATTAAAGCACAAACTGTTTTAGCTTTTAAAATTCACATTTTAATAATATTTTAGGACCTTCCGTTCATATTTTGGCAAAAAAAAAAAAAAAAAAAAAAACACGAATTTTTCTTCATATTTTGCCTGCCTCTAATTAAAAGTAGCGCTCAGAGAAGAATAAGGAGTCATGAAACTAAAACAATGTAAATAAGAACAGTACTAGTGAGTGATTTGAGTAGGGGTCGAATTCCCTGCTGAAAATAGAAGTACACTCGATGTAACGATTTATTAATAGTTCGCATAGTTCCAATACGTTTTGTCGTGCTTATAAATTTATTTCCATATTAAATTTTTGTTTACAATTGCATGGAAAAGTATGGAAATATAAAGAATATATAGAATTATAAAGTGTATGGCACTTAAATATCTTAAACATTATTGGCTAAATAGTCTTCTACGACCAAAGTCCAAACGAGCTGAGCCATGTCGCTAGATTACAGAAATGAAACTCAGAGAAAACTGTAAAAAGTAAAACTATTACCAAGACCAATTCTTTCTTTGAATCAAAACAGCGCACGTGAATTTGTTACCAGTAAATAAAATGAGTATGGTTAATAAAGTATACAAAAGAAGTAAGACTTTAAATTAAAATAATAAAGAACAAATATCTGTATTGTAAATATAAATGTGTATAAAGGAATACCTACTAAAATAAAAAAAAAATCTTGTTCATACAACAACGCTTTATTTATTCCAAAAACTGATTACAATCAGAATCTGCACACAAGAACTGTCTTTGTAACAATTCTGCTCCATAATTTCTTTTCCACGTTCGCGAAGTTAGAGCTCGCTGCTAAATACCCATCAAACTGAATTGCTTCAGCGATGCATTCCCAGTGGAAACTGAACGCTGGGCAGAGCTTTTCAAATCTGTTGGTCACGTGACTGGAATTTTCCAGAAGCCGTCGCAGGTGCAGTACACAGTAGGTTTCCACAAACTCACTGCGATTTAACAATGCGAGCTACGTCAAAGAACGTTCCGAAACAACACGTGTCCATTCGATAGCTGTAACAATCGCAGCTGCGATGTAAAAAGAACTTTCCGCCGGCACAGATGCCCACTAACGCGCGTGTAACAATGAATGCAAGTAATCAGTTACGACTTAGGAAGCAAGCCGTACACACATGTTTTGCGATTACGGCCACCGAGTGTACTCGTAATATAAATAAATAAAAATTAAATCGGGATTGATAAAAGAAGGGAATAACAGTAATAATAACAATAATAATAGTAACAATAACAATAACAGACAGGTATAATGAACCTCAAAAAGTGACTTATACATTAAAATGGATTTGTTTATAAAATAAAGGAAGTATATATTATAAAGTAATGTAAATAAATAAAATATAATACAAAATAATATAAAAGTAAAAATAAATATATTTTATATGTTAAAAGATACAATTGTTGGTAAAAGTATATTAATACAGGTGAAAATTACAAATATTATCGTATTAAACAATTTAATACAGGATGATTATACATAAAAAAATTATGAAAATATTAAAATAAAATAAAAAGTGGAGTTGAAGTTTGATTAGTTTCACAAGTTGCGAAAGAAATGGCATACTTAAATAGATAACTGAGAATAAGTTGTTCAAAAATCTGAAATGATACAGTCACATGACTTTCTCTACCTAATCTGCAATAATCTATTCCTCAAAACATTCTTCTTTTATCTACTTCATGCTAATCAAGTTGAACATTAGCAAAACTGAATATTGGGCTAAAGCGATAGTTAAATCTTTTTTAGAGCTGATCGCTAAGTAATGACCTTGAAATGAAGTTATATCTACATGATTAAGATAAAAAATAATAAAAACAAATGGCAACTTCTCATTTTAAAAAAGTATTCGAATAGTTACCGGAAGAGAAAACAAAGATATGTATTTTATGTTTATTCTACAAAAAATGATTTCTCATAAATTGTGTTTTAACCGCATTTAACTACATTTGTCTGTAAAGTAGGTGTTCGTCTGTTTACCAGTTATATAAATTTCATTACGAATGTAGAGGCTATTCCCAGAGAATTCAAGGTATAAATTTTATTTGTAATATAAATATCTTAATATACGACATTTTAATTGAAATCGTGTAAACCATTTTGAGGGAAATTTGAAAATTAAAAAAATCACGTAAAGGGCAGTTTGGGGTGGGACGTGACGTATTCTTGATAGTACAGAACTAAAACATCTAGTTTAGTATTCAACCAACTTTTGGCTTTTTTATGCTTTTCAGACAGACACAGGGACCTTAAGGTGATTTTTATAATGGGCATCAAAACATGTATTTTCGGTGGACTGCAATTCATTCTCTACTTTCGTACATTGCACCTACATTGTATGTGATAAAAAAAATTTATGTTTACATTTAAAACATCTTAATACATCTTAGTAGCGGTGTCTATAAGAGATGGAATGAGAAGTGAAGATATAAGAACGGATTTAAATATAAAAGGTAGTGTGGTACAAGATATAGCTCAATACCAAAAGAACTTAGTCGAATGCCCTTTGGCAGACTACCGAATTAAGTATAATCCAAAGAGAAGACGCTACCTAGGACGGTCGAAAACTAAGTTGAAAGGTCAATTTAAATAAGCATCTTTTGCGCGAATAGGACTAAACTGCCAAACCCTGAAAAGGCAGAAGTAGAGGAAGATAAGGAAAAATAATGTCTTAGAGAACCAGTGCAGTGAATAAATTTCAATACGCCAGTTTAGTGCATTGGTATTTAAATGTGATAGTATTTTAATATTTTTAAAAATAGTATTTCTGCATTTTGTAAATCACTTGAATAATCATCACAATTAAAGAATATATAATATTATTTCAAAAGTAATAAGGATATCTCCATGAAACTTAAAACACATGCATAATGCGTTTTCACTGGGAGTGAAAATATGTTGACTGCAATCGGTATAAAAATACATCTCATTTTGCTGCAAATGGCTCATTTTTTTTTTTTTTTCAAAACGATATTTTCAGGCTTTCAAAGTGTTCCACGTATCTTGATTTTTGTTTAAATATAAGTAAACTTTCTCAATGTGCAGAAATGATCTATTTTAGTATCATAGTGGACAGAATTATACTAACACTGTCAGTAAAGAAAAAAAAAACGTTTTATGAAAACATTAATTTTAGAGATAAATCATTTTAACTTGTTAGAAAAATGTTCATAGTTCCGTAATTAATGTTATTGAAATATCAGCGCGCAAAGCTTTTGTTTGTGCCTCAAAGCTCCAATTCAAAAAATCAAAGCAATTTTCTCCAAATTTGAGGTGCATTATAATTATGCAACAATGCATTCATAAAATAATTTATATCTTGCAGTGTATTTATCCAATATGAATTAAATTTGGTATTTATGTTAAAATAGAATTGATGAAATCACACTACATTTATAGAAGAATTTATAAGAACAAACAAAATCTAATGTGTTCCATTCACATGCCTTTCCCTACATCTCTGCAACAAACTATTGTTAGAAAACTTATTCTTGTATTTTCTTTAGGCTAATCGAGAAACATTCAACACAAACGGTCTTATTTCTTACTTCCTTGTAAGTAGAAGGGAAATAAGGGAGTACCTTAGGGTAAAGAGATAATAACATATTTTAAAAGCTAGCTACTATATGATTGAAGTTCATTTGTTTGTATGGCCAGGTGTTAAACAGACTTTCATATGATAAGGTAAAGTATTTTAAACCTGAAACTAATAAAAGGAGTAAAAAAACGGTAAATTCCACGAAAAAATGTATATAACATAAATTGTATGTTTAAGTGAGCGCTACATTTCTTATTAAGTATGGTTTTGCCCATCTCTCACGGTTTACCAGTTGTTCAAAATTGTTCAGACTACTCCCAGAAAATTCAAAATATACATTTCAATATTTTCAAAAACTTTCCCATTTAGAGGGTAGTTGGAGGTAGGAGAATTTTCTTGAAAATCTGCATCCTTGGAAGATACTGAACTTAAATACTAAGTTTGAGCTACACTGCCCACAGACACACAAACATGGATTTTTTTCTAGAAATGTTTTTTTTTTTGTATTGGGGGGTCTCAAAACATATTTCTGGTGAATCTTGGCATCGAATTTTGGGTGCAATAAAATACCTCCTCCATACACTACGTACATATTGCGTGTAGAGAAAGTAATATAGAAACTTGAAATACCTCTCCCAGTGTCGCTTTAAGCAATATGTAACAAAAATTAGAAATATTCAGATTAAAACTGAAAGGTTTATAAATGTCATCTGTGGACATCCTTAAAGACGACATGTGGCAGAGGGAAGCGTACCAATAATTTTGGATAGAGAATTTTAAATGCCCTATAGCTTAAGGGATGCATCTCGTTCCTGCTTTGAAGGCACTCTACGTTGGGACAGTACACCAGCTGATGAAATTTGTTTGCTGTACATCGTCCAAATCTCTGAGAGGCTTAAGAGATTTTTTCTTCTCTCAGTCAGACTGGTGAATAAACAACCAGAGCAAATTTCGTGTACACTGCCCCGGAAAGAGGATTAAAAGCTGCTCCATTGCTCCTTTGGGGTGAAGGCTTTTAAAAAAGCTCGTTTCCACCCTGTTAGCTTAGCGCAGTATCACTGTGCTTTAACGAGGCTTCCTTAAGCTATAATGCTATTCCCGACGGAAACATTGTCTGCTTTTATTAGGATTCATCTCATAGTGGGGTGAGAACTAAGGGGTCATTTATTTCCTTAGCCATTGCTTCTGTTAAGAGTTTTAATACTGTGGGAACTTGTCATGTGTTCAAGCTCTGTATATAGTTGGCTTCCTTCTTCTTTTCTTCCCCCAATTCCGTTTCGTATGGCCCCCTGCTTATTTTGTCTCCCTTCATTTTGTATCAACATTGTGGTCACTTTCCTTGTCTTCATTGTATGATCCATATCATAGTCGTCTTGGGTGTCATCTTTCGTCATGTCGTTTTAGTCCTTCTGGTATTTGATGTTCTTGTCTATCTCAACTCGTATTATATTGCTTGAAACGGAGAATAATGTAAGATTGAGGCGCTTGAAAGAATATGTTGACTGCACTTCTATTATTTGCAATACCCATTGATTGGGCATTCACCTGTTCCTTGTTTCCTATCATCTAAAGGAACTAGTAACCGGTACCACTCTTTACCCATTCATTCAGACACTTACTAGCTCTCTGACGAAAGAATGCAGTTGTTTGGGGAGGTCGCTGGTGTAGCAGCACGGTTTAAAGCGGCCAGAGAAGGCTGGTATATAGTGCAGCACAATCTGATCATCAAAACATCAGCAAATCGAACGTAAACAGGAATAAACTAAACGATCCATAACAGTTTAAACTTTCTGTTTTTCTTTACCACCAATGGATATTTACTTTCTATTTTGTGAGCGTTTGACTATGCGCAGCGATGTTTGCATTTTAACTTGATTCGAACCTGTTCACTGTAAGAGACCCAACTGCTGCAGTATAATATTGCCAAACTGGACAGGGCATGCACCGGGAGTGGTGACGTAATACCGCTTCTCTGTTTGTGTATACACAAGCATCCACTCATGGCCGTCTGCATTCATTCTACAGAGAGGTAATACTCACTCACTCTCTTTTTACCAACACAAATAAAAACAATCTGCAGGAAGGGCAAAACAGTTGGAGCTCAACGAAAGGAGCAATAACAATATCTTCCTTAAAATTAAAGTGAAGATAAATATAAAACAAGCCGTAACACTAGAATTTATAGCTATGACAAAGCGACACACTGTTTACACAGATTTCATATTATAGCTGACTCTTCCTGCATCGGTGGAGTAGAACAACAAACTGTCAACCATTTGATTTACGAATGCAGAAATTTACGAATGCAATGATAGAACTAATATAAGAAATACAAGCAAAGAAAACACCTGGCCCGCAACAAATCAACAGTTAATTAACAAGAATTTGAAAAGTTGATTCATTATTTTGATTAATTATTAAGTTAACCTGAATTAAACATTATAATAGTTTTAGACAAAGTAGAAATATAGTACAAGTGATCTGTAATATATTAAATAAGGCATTTCTACCTATATGTATTTATAGAGTATTAAAATGGCTCAACTTTGTAAATAAAATTGTAATACAATTACGTGTATGTGATATTTACCATGTAATAGGGCATGCTGTTATTGTATAGAATCTATGTTAGCTGTCCGGTCACCCTCATTTGGATCCCTGGACACGCTGGTAATAAAATTGCGGAATGCTCGTAAAGGGGGACTCAGCTCAATTTTTTAGGATCCGAGGCCTTTTGTGGCGTCTCTCTCAGAAATGCTAAAATAAGTAGTTAACCAATAGGGTTTATCTTGAGTATTAGAACAGATAAACTACTGTCAGGCAAACCTGTGAATTTCAGGGCTAGCGATGTTTACCCTCTCTACTTACAACATAGCACATCGGTAGAGAAGGTAATGCATTCCACCCATAAATTCTATTCCAAGATTTCACTGAAAATATACGTTTTAGGCTCACCTATGTAAAAGAAATGTATTTTTACTTTCTCTATACGTACTATGTACTTAGTGTATAGGGTAGGTATTGCACTCCACCAAAAAATTCGATACCGAGACTTCACCGTATATATATGTTTTAGGGTCCCCCTGTATAAAAAAAAAAGTATTTTCAGAAAAAGGTCCGTGTGTGTGTCCGTGTGTCCGTGTGTCCGTGTGCATGTGAACACGATAACTCGAAAACGAAAAGTCGGTAAAATACCAAACTTGGTATTTAGGCTTAGTATCTCCCAGGGATATAACATGAAGATGTTGAGAAAAATCCCCCCACCCAAAACTACCCTTTGCATAGAATTGATTTTCTAAAAAATGGCTCTAACAATTTTGATTAAAATATCGTATATTAAAGATATTTACCGGACAAATAAAATGTATATTTTGAATTTTCTGGGAATAGCCTCTGAAGACTACTTTATGCTAGGTCAATTTTACGGAATTTTGCATAACTGCTAAACCGTAATAGGTGTACAAAAGCTTACCATACAAAAATGTACAGCACTTTAAAGCATACAATTTATGTTATATACATTTTTTTCGTGGAGGTGATTGTTTTTGAGATATTCCTTGTTTTTGGTTTCAGCTATAAAAAACGTATACTTTTACCATACAGGACTTTGCGAACTCGTGTTCATACAAACAAAGGAATTTCAGTCACATAGCAACCAGCCTTTGACTATCACTTTAACTTATGGTTCTTCCTTATTTCGCTTCTACTTACAAGGAAGCAAGTAATTAGTCTATTTCTGCTCATTTTTTCTCGATTAGCAGGAAATAAATAGAAGCATAAGCTTTTTAAAAATAATTTGTTGCAGAGATATAGAGAAAGTCATGTGAATGTAACACGTCATATTTTTAGAATATGGTTCATGTGTATATGAACACGATAACTCAAAAATGAAAAGTCGATTAGTGACCAAACAGTGATATCAAAGTCCAACATCTTCCAAGGATGAAACTCGAATATTTTCAATGAATTTCCCACTCCAAATATCCTTTACATGTAAATTTGTTTTAAATTTTGTTTTCTCAAATTAGGGTAATGGTTTTGATAAAAATACCCTATATTAAACACATTTATACGTAAAATAAAATGTATATCTTGAATTTTATATACTAAGAATAGCCCCTAAAATCCTCTTATTCTGAATTACTTTTCCATAACTGGCAAACCGTAAGATATAGACACAAACTTATTACACAAAAATGTATATCTCTTAAAAACACGCTTATCCCACATACCTTTTTGTGCGCAGCTTACCATTTCGAGATATTGCTTATTTATAAGACTAAATTATCCAATACTTACAATTTTCTCGGATGGGAAGTCTTTGTTCATATTTTTATCTTTGTCAAACACAGAAATAATTTCTTAATAAAATATGACTACTAATATTTATCTTGATAAACTGATGCAGATAGAAGATTAAACTTTTTGCTGCAAAATAAGTGGAGAAAGCTATGTGAATATCACACACATATTTTAATCATACTGGATCTAAACTCGCAGAGATTTCTGGCTAAATGTACACACTGCACAAATGTACAGAAAATAAAGTTACACAAGGTTCTTTGTGCAAGGAATTTGGAAGGGCATATGAAAACTTGCAGCATATACGAGTAATATGCAAGTGCGAAGTCTTTGCCATGCCTAGCATATTTGTATTGTTAGACTCTTTGTCTTGGAGCCTGAGGATATATTAAGAAAGGCAAATATCCAAGCGGTGGTCCTTCCGTTTTGATTAAATGCCTAGTCTAAGATCCGCAACGGGCTCTGAGAGCCTGTGTATGGGTCTCTTTAAAACCCTCAATTGTGATAATCATCATTACATATTGTAGGAAACCAGATGTTCATTTTGAATAAATTGTATTTCGTTTGGCGGAGGTAATATTGCACCAGTTTCAACAATTGGTGTCAGTAGCAAGATGAAATGCTGACATAACGGTGTCCTTATAAAGCAATGTTGGCTGTAAGCATGAGTTTAACCATAAAAGTTCTAATAAACAGGTCACAGAGAGTGTGAGCAACTCCGGACCGACGGCAACAGAAAGGGCATACATAGTATTCATAAACAGTGATAACTTCAAGAACATCTCAACATGCAGGTTATTTTTTATTGTTTTGGAAATCGGGCAATCCCTTGGGATTTCTCCCCTTTTGATCCCTAACCATGCATTCTTAAAATTCATCTAACAGTAAAATCAATATGTCTTGGTCTCTAGATAAATGTACTCCCTCCAGCATTTTAAACCCTGAAGCAACCTGCTACCCTCTTGAATTTACGAAAAGATCTGGTTTCGCGCCGTCGAGCAAGAAATTTTCCCATGTTTTTCAGTACTTCTGGATGACCAATAGATCTCGACACGTCAAACGTTTGCTGGACTTAATCTTCTGTCAATTTAATGTTTCGCTGGTTCTTTCACTGTTTAGAATTCGCCAAATGGTATCCAATTTTCATCCTCACCACCCAACAAATAGATTCTCCAGCTGAAATCAGCAGTCATTTTCTGTGCTCTACAGAACAATTTGTTACAATCTGTAAAACTATTAGGATGATATCTGAACTAGATTGAGATAATAGGTGATTAATTTAGCAGATTTGACTTTGAGGAGACGAGCTTTTAATCTGCCCTTAATTTGCATGTAAAATAGTTTAATATGTGCAAATACTTTCTACACTCACTGTATAGTTTAGCTTAATGAACCTCCTTTATTTTATGAATTGCATAGAGAAAGTGCAAGAGATACGGTCTTTTGAATTTCCTAACCCATCTCGAACAAAATGTTTCTCAAGAAAACAGCGGAAATTCACTTTCCAAGTCTGCGTCTAGCAACCTGATGTGTTTAGCCACTAAGAACGAACGAAGAGAAATCGATGAGACTCCTAGCATCATCTCATTTCCTTTCTGACTCTCGAGTAGCGATGCTTTTTATGCCTCACGTGCGTCTCGTTCTCGTAATTTACAAGAACATAAGCGTGCTGGAGACATTTCAGGTCTGGGCATGTTGTCAGCAAACGTGCGTTATAAGCCCGTGTACGAAATATAAGACAAGAGGTTTGGAAATAGCTTCTATCTGGTACACTCAGAACTATGCTTTGGAATATCGTTATGACTATCAGGAAACGAAGGATTTCGACACTTAAACCATATGAAGGTCTGTTGTATTATACAAATAACTTCTATCTAGTATCCTGAGAGCTAGGGTTTGGAATATTGTTATGGCTTTCCGGAAAGGAAGAAGGATTTCGACACTTAAACGCACATGAAGGCGTATTGCACTTACCGAAACATCAAGGAGGAATGGATATAGTGATACACATAGGGTGATAAGATCCGGAGAGACAGACTCCCAGTCAGAAGCGGTTCCTAACGTCTGCATATTGTGACGCAGAAACTATAGATCTGAATTATAGCGTAGGAATCGACATAACCGCTGGTCGATTGAAGAAATAGATAGGTAAATGGAGTAGCACTCTTGTCCAGAGTAAACAGTAGACGTGTTATTGAGATATTCTTCTGGAAGTTTCTTTCTTTTGCTTTTCGCGAACAATATTTGAACTTAATGCAGTATGTCATTTATATGCAAACAGAGCATGCCACTCTTCTGTAATAGTTATTCTGAAAAAGTTTACAAGATGTATAAACACTTTTTGATTAATCTTAGTTCATTAACTGCAATTAGAATATAGTAATGTGCTGTAACCAGCTAAATATTTGACACCAAAGTGATGTTTATTTATAATTTTCATTGTAATGTATAACAATTGAAAAAAGGTGCCCGTCATATATGAATGTCAGGGTAGAGAGTTCCTCACAGGATACTCTACAGCTATATACCTTATCTACCGTCCACGCGCCTGATCCGTATACTCTGAAAGTTACATAAGAAAATAAAATCACAGGAAAATGTTCGGTCTTATATAATCCACCTATCAATGAAGAAAAACACTCATATACACACAAACAAAATATGGCAGATGCAACGGAATCGAACCCATGAGTTCCCAATGTGAACCTTCATACGTTATGGAGGAGCCATTCAAGTTGCAGATTTTACTCCTATACAGAAGTGCACAAGAACGAAAAGTGAAAACTGGCGGAAGAGTACATTTCACTATATAGAAAGTCGCATTAAAAAGACTTTGAAGAAATTTTCATTCGCTCACTCTTCTATTTGGCTACAGTAGCGCGAAGGAAAACAGGTGCAGCTTCATGATAGTCTTTTGTTCGGTTTCTCATTGTTCCGTTTGCTGCTATTCATGAATGCAGCGCTGGCATCGAAATTGTGGAAGGAAATGGAAACAATGAATTTTGAGGAACATTCACAGATATTTTCAGAAGCTGACACCAGATATAAGAAAAGAAACATCCTTGCCATTTTTATTTCTTTTGCATGATATGTGTTCAATAGATCAATGAGAAAGGGGTAGCTGTCTAGCACCTCGCGCTTTGAAATACTGCCTCGATATTTTCTTACTGGTAATGAATGTACACAACAGTTTTACACTTATTTCGTCGCATCATAATAATTAACATACAGAACGATTAGAAGAAAGAATGAATATTTATAAATGTCAGCATGCATACCTCGACCTCTATCAGCCGCACGGGACCCAGACTTTATCTTATAATACACAATATAATAAGCAAGATGAAAAAAAAATAAAGTGCAAACAAAAAATAGAAAGACAAACATATTCAAATCTAACATCTTAAATACAGACAACTCACAAACCAAATACATTATTGTGCCTTTTTACGGTAAACAAAGAACAGATAAAATAAAGACAACGTAACGATAAGCGAAAACTAAGGTTACATACGAATATATAATATATTAACACTAGTGTTTATCTGTTCTCACCCGCCTCCCCTTTACTCTACTCTCAGCTTTCTCAGATCTCAGCTGTCTTCCTTGAGAGATGTTTACCTATCATCTCCACGTCTTCCATGCCTACCAGTAGCGTCCAACATGCCTCTAACTCCCTACTCGATGCGGTGAAGCGTCGCAGAGAGTGTCTTTCCGTATATGTGTTTAAAAATTATTCAATTTAGTAATTATTTATTATAATATTGTTTATAGTCTTTTATCTTATAGGATAACACAACTGATGCAGGTGACGCCGCCGTAAGCATGCAGCTTGCATTCACGAGATCTCAGGTTCGTTTCCCAGCAACCGCTCACTCTCACTCAAGAGTTTTTACGGGGTTTTCCCCGAATATTCAGGCGAATGCCCCAAATTTCCTGCATCTCCTTGTCATTGCATTAATAATTTCATTCAACTTTCACCCCTTTTCTGTAGGTGAGTCAGTTAGGCGCTGGCCTTTTTGTCCCAAGGACGCGATTAAAACTGGGCCAGACCGATGATTTTTAAGTGTGCTTGGATACGGAATCTGTACATAGGTTTACTGGTATATAAAGGAATTCCTTCGGGACGAAATTCCGCTACACTGGCGGCGTTGGTACGAATTTGACAGTTGACGTAATTGCATTCATCTCTTTGGTTATTTAAGAGGCGAAACTTTGCGATTGTGTTTCGGTGTAACGTGGCACGGAAAAAAAGAGGCTCTGCTTAGAACTTTCTCCGTCTCTCGGCCTTAGGCTGGTTGGTGGGATATGCGGACATCCTCTTACAGACATCTCTTGGGACAGATAAAAATTTGGTTTGTTTTCTTCCAACATACTTGTAATGTCAAAACTAGTGCGAATACTTCGAGAGTTGTGTACATATTAATAAGAGCGGGAAGGGGGTGACGTTTGGTTTCAAGTGAGAAGAAATCAAATTTCTTACTTTAATTGAAGCTTCTCGGGAGCACTACACCTCTTCAAATGCGATTAATATTCCCGAACATATACCCTGCAGTAATGGTATCCCACAAAAAAAGTGTAAAACATTATTTCGCTGTATACCATCCACACAAGATAACTGCAACTTTTTACTTTCTCTATACGTACTATGTACATAGTTTACAGAGAAGAAATTGCACTCCACCCAAAAATTCGATACCGAGATATAACCGGAAATATATGTTTTAGGGTCCCCTGTACAAAAAAACATTTTCAGAAAAAGGTCCGTGTGTGTCTGTGAACACGAGAACCCAAGAGCGAAAAGTCTGTAAAATAACAAACTTGGTATTTAAGTTTACTATCTTCCAGGGATGCGACACGGAAGATTTTAAGAAAAATCCCCCCACTACCAACTACCCTTTACATGGAACTTTTTTCGAAAATTTGTATTTTCTCAAAAATGACTCCTAACGATTTTGATTAAAATGTCTAATATTAAAGATAATTACCTGACAAATAAAATGCATATTTTGAATTTTCTGGGAATAGCCTCTGAAGACTTTATTCTGGATGAATTTTACGGAATTTTGCATAACTACTAAAACGTAAGAGATGGACAAAAACTTAGGACACAAAAAACACATTAAAACACACAATTTATGTCATATACCTTTTTTTTCGTTGAGTTGATCGTTTTTGACATATTCCTTGTTTTTGGTTTAAGCTTTAAAAAAATTATACTTTTCTCATGCAGCAATTTGTCAACTCCTGTCCTACAAACAAAGGAACTTCAGTCACTTAGCAACTAGCTTTTGACTATCACTTTAACCTATGGTACTCCCTTATTTCGCTTTTACTTACAAGGAAGCAAGTAATAAGCCTATTTCTGATATTTTTTCTGGATTAGCATGAAGCAAATAGAAGCATAAGCTTGTTAACAATAATTTGTGGCAGAGATGTTGAGATGGAACACATCAGATGTTTTTATCACATAGATCTTTCAAATTCTTTAAGCAATAATCCATTGAGTCTTGGAAATGGTTTGGTTTTTTGCTGATAGTCCAGCCAGCAGCCAAGCGTACTGGAAGAACTATGTGATAAATGCGAAAAGGTGGCAATTCCAATTTCAGAAAACCACAAGTATGGTCAAATGTAAACCTCGGAAATGTTTAGCTCCTCGTCAAAAATGTAGGAATTTTATATAAATTTTTCTGAAGAGATATACTCTTTCCGGTATAAGTTTTTGTCTACCGCTTACGGATTCCTAGTCAAGCAAAAGTTAACCAGAATGAAGTGGACATCAAAGGCTATTTCCGGAAAATGCAATCTTATACATTTTAGTTTTCAAGTAAATATCTTTAGTATACGGTAATAATAATCATAATCGTTAGTTATTCTTGAGATGGGGCATTTTCTTGAAATTTTTGTGTCGTGTACTTGAAAGACGCTGATCTTAAATATTAAGTTTGGTATTAAACGGACTCTTCGTAAAGCTGTGCTGTTCAAACATACACACACGCTATTTTACGTAATCGAAAATCCTAAACTTGTATTTTCCGAGAAATCCTAGACTTTAGGGTGGTGAAACACCTCTGATACTTATGTACTATGTGCGAAGTAAAGAAAGTAAAAGCATATTAGACACATCGCATATTTTAATGAAGTAAGACACTATTGAAATGTGTCTTTTTTATGGTTTCTGAGTTGTAAAACATAAATAAATCCAGGAAAAAATGAAGCAAAATTCAAAGGTTGTTCAGAAAGCTCCGGCTATATATTTTAGAGTTTGTCAGCAATGAAAACCAATTGTGGAGGATGATTAAAAACAAAATTTAATATTTATTTTCTTTTCGTTTATTGAATTATGTTTTCCTCTCTCACTCGCACACTCAGTTTCGTTTTTACTCATAAATATCATATTATTAAAAATAAATTTCTGAGTTCAGACGATCTAATTGATATATTTAATTAGGCGCAAAAGTCAAACTTTATTAATGAATGAGTCAAGTTAAATCACAACCGCAGGGCGATATCTAAGATCCAGGAGTTAATAAAGTTACCTCTGCACCAAGTGAGATAAAATACTTTATCTACGTTTATTTGAAGAAATACATTTTAAAGCATGAAATAATTATAATACATGTTAAATCTTATACCCATTTAGGAACACTTTTAATGTCGTGAACTTGAATATTGTTATGGTAATTATATATAGTCGTTAATTGAAATGAATAATAACAAATATTGAACATGTTGACGCCAAGTAGTGGATATAAATATGTTCGGAAAAATTCCGAGCCAAATTGTTCAGTATTTACAATTATAAAATCCAGAGCCTAATACCGAGCACTGTCTGAGACGTTCATCTGCAATTCTTCTAGCAGATAGCGGTGCGGATATACTAATATTAAAGAGACACGGAGGTTGGAAGTCGAGCAGTGTAGCAGAAGGTTATGTTGAAGACCCCATAGAATACAAATAAAAGCTGATGTGTTCCATTCACAAGACTTTCTCTACATCTCTGCAACAAATAATTTGTTAAAAGCTTATGCTTCTATTTACTTCATGCTAATGAAGAAAAAATAGCAGAAATAGTCTTACTACTTGCTTCCTTGTAAGTAGAACCGAAATAAGGGAGTACCGTAGGTTGAATTGATAGTCAAGAACTGGTTGACTTGTGACTGAAGTTCCTTTGTTTGAATTGACAGAAGTTCACAAATTCCTGTATTAGAAAAGTATGTTTTTTTAAAGTTGAAACCCAAAACATGGAATATATCAAAAACAGTCATCTCCACGAAAAAAAAAAAAAAATAAATTGTGTGTTTTAACGTGCTCAACATTTATTGTGTAGTAAGCTTTTGTCCAACTCTTACGGTTTAGCAGTTATTCAAAATTCCGTAAAATTCATCCAGAATAAAGTAGTTTTCAGAGGCTATTCCCAGAAAATTCCAGAAATAAATTTTATTTGACATCTAAATATCTTAAATATAAAAGATTTTAATGAAATTCGTTAGTCATTTTTATGAAAATAAAAATGTTAGAAAAAAGTTCCATGTAAAGGGTAGTTGTTGGTGGGGGGATTTTATTGAAAATCTTTGTGTCGCATCCTTGGGAGATACCAAACTGAAATACCAAGTTTAGTTTTTAAGGATCTTTTCGTTTTTAGCTATGGTCCCACACACACACACACACACACACACACACACACACACACACGCACAGAACATTTTTCTAAAAATGCTTTTTTTTTATTCAGGGGTTCTCAAAACATATATTTCCGTGCAAATCTCGGTATCGAAATTTTGGATGGAATGCAATACTTTCTCTATACACTATGTACATTGTACGTATAGAGAAACTAAAAATGTTGCAAGTCGTATTGTTATTGGAAATATGATGCTGTTTTTTGTGGTCCTATTGAATGTGATACTATTGAGACACGTAACCAGATTTATGAAGAGCTTGGTGCTAGCAATATAACAAATGAGTTGGTCGAAAATATGTCAGTTCATGTAATAATATAGCTCCTAAATTCAATGTTAAAAATTGTACAAATTGTCAGATTACTAAAAATTTTCGTTAGAATTTTCTTGAATGATTTATGGTTGAACTCATACTTAACCTTTGTTTAGTTTCACTTACCCTCCCCGTATTTGGCGGACTGACATACAAGCCAATGTCTAGGGTCAGAAGCCTATCGGGGAGCCAACGGCACGAAACCACAGAATGGAGAACCTGTTACGATGGGCCGGCCGGAGCCAAAAGCGAAATTGATAATTGGAAAGATGGTGATGGAGCAATTGGAGGATTGAGTGGCGGGGAAACCGCCCGACGCCGCTGCGTCCACCACGAATCTCACATGTCGGCGCTTGGGATCGAGGAAGCAAGCCGTCTAACCACTCACCCACGACGCCGCCATTTAACTTTTATTCTAGTATGATTTATGATTGAATTCATACTTAATCTAAACATAATTCGTTTTCATTTATCATTAGTTGGCAATAAATGTCTTCATTTTTCAAGGCACAATATACTGAACATTTGGAAAGGGAAAGGTTTATTTCTTAAGAACCGTGACGTAATTTATAAAGTGCTTTGTTACACATTGTTATGCGAAAATACATAACGTGTTGTCTACTTTATACGAAAATAAACAGAAGCGTTTGCAATAGAAAAGTATCATTTAATGTCCTGCTTTTGAAATGGAAGTAGATAAAAATATTTATATTGAAATCTAGGTATACAGTTTTTGGGCGGAATGAAATAATTCTCCTGTCTTGTATGGGGAAACCGGTAGAGAGAGTAAAATACATTGTCGTCACCAACAACAATGAATTATAGTACTAGGTATGTGCAAGTGTAAAGCAGTCCATCTCTCTCCAAAATGTGGTCATCTGATTCCGCACTCACAGGTTGCTGGAATAATACAAATGCCAGACAGTGTGTTTACAACCAGGCACGGAAGTGGGGAAACGTAAATCTTCAAAACGTTTTAATCCTGAATAGAATTTACTTTCCTTTTAAGGGATGCAAATTGGGCAAATGCGGAATGTTATAATTTATGTGCATAAAACAACAGTGGTATCTCTTGTTTTGTTGATAAATGCAGGATTTCGACAATTCAGAATCTATACCAGAAAAGTCTGATGTGTTACACTCACATGGATTTCTACAAACTTCTTAGAAAAGACAATTCTTCTTTCAACACCATGCCAATCGAGATAAACAATAGCAGAATTTTCTTATTACTAAATTCCTTATAAGTAGACTGTAACTAAGGAAATGCACTGGACTAAAGTGATAGTCAAATGTTTTAAAAAGCTGTCGTCATTGCAAATTGCTTCTTTGCTTGGCCAGGAGTAGAACAAAAGAAAATCGGACACTTCCCTCTGAGAAAAGTAAAACTACTTCATAATTGAAACTAATAACAAGGAATACCTCGGCAAGCTTTACGAAAAAAATGTATATAACACAACTTTTGTATTTTAACAAGATCTAAATTATTTGTATAGCAAGTTTTTGTCTATCTCTTACGGTTTACTAGTCATGCCAAATTAAGCAAAATTCATCCAGAAGCTATTCCAGGAAAATTCAAGGTATACATTTTATTTCTGATAGAAATGACTTTATTATGCGGTATTTTAATTAAAATCATTAGAGATATTTTTAAGAAAAACAAAATTTCGAAAAATTTTCCATGTAAAGAGTGTTAGGGGTGGGGGGATATTATTTAAAATCTTCGTGTCGCATCCTTGAAGATAACAAACTTAAATACCTTGTTTGGTATTTAACCATATTTTCATTTTTGAGCTATACTGTCCACATACATACACGCACACACGAACCTGTTTTTGCATTTTGATTCAGGGGGTCCTAAAACGTGTATTTCTGGTGAAATCTCGACATCGAGTTTTTGGGTGGAATACAATACTTCTCTATCCCTACGTACATTGTACATACGAGGCTAGAGAAAGTAAAATTTCTGATGTTCTATATTCACATTCTAAATTCTACTTATGCTTCAGCAAACTATTGTTGCAAAAGTTTCTCTGTTATCCATATCAAGCTAATGGATGTAAACAATAGCAGAACTATTTAATTACTTGCTTCCTTGTAGCTAGAAACGAAATAAGGGGATGCACTACGTAAAACTGTAATCAAATCGTTTAAAAACTGGTCGCTATGTGAATCAATTAACATTGAGTCGCTTTACATAGTCAAGAGAAAAGCAAAAGACATATAAAATGAAACGGTTTTCACAAAAAATTATATGATGCAAATTCTGTTTTTTAACGGATCTGTATTGTTTAAGAAGTTTTTTATACCTCTTACGATTTACTGGTAATATAAATGTAATTCATAAATATTCAGAAATCTCAAAATATACATTTTGTTGCCATGAAAATATCTCGAAATGTTAATAAAACTTTTTGAGAAAATCAGAATTTTCAAACTTTTGGTATAACAGACTTTTCGTTTTTGATTTATGCTATTCAGAGACACATACACCGGCCGTTTTCTAATTTTCTATTCAAGGATCCTCAAAACATATATGTCCTGTGAAGTCTCTGTATCGGATTTTTGTGTGTAATACAGCATTATATGTATTATACATGTGCTCTAGAGAAGTAAAATTCAAATGCATTGCATTTGTATGACCTACTCAAGCCTCTGTTGTTAATGACTATTCAAATTATTCTCACAAAGGTGTTCCTGTCTATTTAATCTCGAGATAAAGATGGAAGAAATAGCCGCATTACAAATAGATAACAAAGGGATAGTGATGGTCAAATCTTTGAGAACTGGAAGCTAATTACCGGCTTAAAATTCCATGCTTTTTCCATGCAATCGTAAGAAACAACTGAATGTCCACAGGGCTTTAAAGCAATAACAAATAGTAATCTTAATAACAGTATCTCTGAAATACTACAAAAAAACGTTATTTCAAATAAAGTTAATATTTTATACAGTTTTTAGCGCAGTATCTTTTCGTCCAGCGCTTGACGTTTAACTTAAACGAGATTTGATAAAAGTTCCTCGAATGAAAGGATATCATGAGCTATTGCCAAAAATTCAAAATGTACCTCTCGTTTTAAATATACTATTTTAATCAAAATCGATTCACACATTTTACTTTCTCTGCACGTACTATGTACATAGAGTATAAAGACAGTATTTTAATGCACCCAAATATTCGAGATTTCACCGGAAATAAATAGTTTAGGTCCCCTGAATCCAAAAAAGAGCATTTTTGAAAACAGGTCCGTCCGTCCGTCCGTCCGTGTGTGTGTGTGTGTGTGTGCGCGCGTGTCTGTGTCTGTGGCCAGCATAGCTCAAAAACGAAAAGTCCTTTAATACCGAACTTGGTTTTTAAGTTTGGTATCTTCCAAAGATGCGGCACGAAGATTTTTCAAGAAAATTCCCCTATCCCACAAATACCCTTTAATGGAAGATTTTGGGAATTTTTTTTTATTTTGTCAAAAATGGCTCTAATGATTTTGATTAAAATGTCGTATATTAAAGATATTTACCTGACAAATAAAATGTATATCTTGAATTTTCTGGGAATAGCCTCTAAACACTATTTTATTTCTGGATGAATTTTACGGAATTTTGTTTTGACTGGCAAACTGTAAGAGAAAGACAAAAGCTTACTTAATAGGAAACTTATGACTTGATAAAACACACAATATGTGTCATACATTTTTTTTCCTGGAGTGGATCGTTTTTGAGATATTCCATGTTATTGGTTTCTGCCTTAAAAGCATACTTTTCTCATACGGGAATATGTCATCTCCTGTCTATACAAACAAAGGAACTTCAGTCACATAGCAACCAATTTTTGACTATCACTTTAGCCTATGGCACTCCCTTATTTTGCTTGTACTTACTTACAAGGAAACAAGTAATAAGACTATTTATGCTAATTTTTTCTTGATTATTATAAAGTAAATAGAAGCATAAGCTATTTAATAGTTTGTTGCAGAGATTTAGAGAAAGTCACGTGAAAGTTATCAGATTTTTCAGCCAAGTTTGTTTTTACTTAGTTTTTGATTTTTACTCTCTCTCTCTCACACTCTCTCTCTCTCTCTCTCTCTCTCTCTCTCTCTCTCTGCTAGTATATGGTAGGGTAAATATTGCACTCCACTAAAAAATGCAATAACAAAATTTCATCGGAAATGCATATTTTAGAGTCCGCTGTATCCAAAAGATACTTTAGATAAAGGTCCGTGTGTCCGTGTCTCTCTGACCACGATAAATAAAAACGAAGAGTCGGTAAAATACCAAGCTTGGTATTTAAATTTAGATTTATGTAAGGATTTGACTCAAACATTTTCAGAAAAATCTCTCCCCAACCCTAACTACCCTTATATAGAAAAAATTTCGAATCTTTTTATTTTCTAAAAAATGGTAACGATTTTGATTAAAATGCTATATATTACAGATATTTTCATGACAAATAAAATATATATCTTGAGTTTTCTGGGAATAGTCTCTGAAGATATTTTTATTTGTGATGAAAATCGTAAAAGATCGACAAAAGCTTATGTAGAGCAAAATGTAGAGCTAGTTAAAACAAACAATTTATGTTATATACATTTCTTGTCGAGTTGACCATTTTCGAAATATTTCTTTTTATTGGTTTCAGCATTAAAATACTTACACTTTTCTCATAAGGGGTTAAATCAACAACATGGCAACCATATTTTAAAATATTTGACTATCCTTTAACCTATGGTACTCCCTCATGTCGCTTCTACTTACAAGCAATAAGGCCATTTCTGCTATTTTTTCTCGATTAGAATGAAATAAAGAATAAACTTTTCAAGAATAATTTGTAAAGAGATCTAGAGAAAGTCGTGTGAATGGAACTCATCACATTTTTGCTCTGTACACTCCTCGCAAACCAATCTACTTTTGGTTAGAAACAAAACTTAAAATAATATTGAAATAAATTCATATATTTATCATATAAAATACCAACAGACACTTTTGCCAATTTTTAACGATAAGATATCATTTGAAAATAACAAAACCACTGTTTACATATTTTAAAACGTTAACTAAATATCTTTGTTTCCCGGGGTAAACTTTGCAATAAAATACACCGCCCTCGTGCTTTCAGGAGATCTAAATCCGTCACCATTTGCAGTGTTGGCTGCTATAACACTGAACTTTATGAGCAGCCTGTACGCGAGAGCACCACCTGATATTTGTAGCCGTAAATACTTATTTCTTCTCTGCTAACATCGCACACTTCTTCCCCTTTTCCCTTGCCGCTACCATCATTATCTCCATTTTCTTCTGTGAGCGGGAAGTAGTCAAACTACGTATTTTCTAACAGAAAATGTAAATCAATACTCGACGAAGAACGCAGATAAAGCGAAAGAGTGAAATATTTCACGAATCAAAAGTCCTGGAGAGATCATCCACGGATTAAAAACAAATTTGATATATTCCATTTACATCTCCATGACATTGTTAAAATGTTATTCTTCTGTACACTTCCTGGTAATGAAGATAAGCAATAGCGGAAATTGTCTTGTTACTTAGTTCCTTATACTTAGAAGCGAAATAAGGGAACACATAGGCTAAAGCGAGAGTCAAATGTTTTAAAATCTGGTTGCTAGTGATTTAAATTCTTTTCTTTCATGGCCAGGAGTTGTCAAATCCCCGTATGAGAAAAGTTTATCTTAAAAATGAAACCAATAACAAGGAACAAATTTGAAAAAAGTATGATCCATATTTTTGGTCTAGTAAGTCTGTGTATTTCTTACGGTTTACCAGTTATGTGAAAGCTATCCAAACTGAAGAGGCTTTGAGAACTATTCGCAGAAAATATTAGGCATACTTTTCATTTGTTGTGTAAATATCTTTAATATACATTCTTTAATCACCCTCGTTAGAGCCATTTTTTAGAAAATTAAAATGTTGAAAATTGTTCAACGTAAAGAGTATTTTGGGCTGGAGTGGGGGGTCCTCAAAATCTTCATGTCCTATACTTATTCTAAAATTAACAACCATACTTGCGACTTTTTGATCTTGTGTTATTGTATTCACAGACACAAGAAAACACATATAAAAGCGTGCAGAAAATTGTATAAAAATATTTGTTTGATTCAGGTAACCCTAAAGCGTGCATTTCTTGTGAAATCTCGGTATCAAATTTTGGGATGAAAGCAATAGCTTTTCTACCTATATGCTAAATATTAAATAAAGAAAGTAATAATATAAAAATTGAAACTACTAGAAACACTACTATTTTGAGCACTAATGTAAGTGCTCAATACAGAATAGTAATAACATTAAAAGTACTTTCCATCCTTCCATCCCTGTTTACCCTCCTCGTATGTAGGACTTACACCTTTAGTACTTATAAGCCTGTACCTGGAGCCAGACTCCTTTTAAAGAGGAGTCAGAGAGAAGCCTGGATGGGTGATCAGCCCGATGCCTGGTATGATACCGAGGAAGTAGATATGAAATGACGGTGATATGTATGATTAGTTAGCAATTAGTGGAATGAATAGCATGAAAAACCGGAGAACTTGGAGAAAACACGCCCAGACACCCCTTTGACACCACAAAACCCACTGCAGTCCAATATGATCGAACCCGCGCTGCTTAGATGAAAGGCGAGCGGTCTAACCACTCCGGCGCGGTGCCACCAACATTAAAATGACACCTAATAAAACATATAAGCTTGGATAGGTAGAGTCAGACTGAAAAATGCAATGACATAGCCGGGATCTGAACCACTGAGCTAACATGGCATGAATTTCTCAACTGACTTGCATGTTTCCCGGTAAACCGCAATGTGATCTCAAGTTATTTTGAGATGACAACCCAATGGCGCCTTACAATGTTGTAAGTACTTTAGACCCAGGATTCATAGTGTAGCCAGCTATTACGGGCAATAGTATTGGTTTAATAATATTTTTAGAAAAGGTCCGTGTGTGTACGTCTGCCCGGTGTCTGTGAACACGACAACTCAAAAACGAAAATTCGGTAAAATACCAAACTTGGCATTTAAGTTTAATATTTTCCAGGAAGGCGACACGAAGATTGAGAGAAATCCCCAACTCCAAACTTCCCTTTACAGGGAACAAAATTAAAAAATTTAGATTTTCTCAATTATGGCTCTAACGATTTTGATTAAAATACCGTATATTAAAGATATTTACATGGCAAATAAAGTGTATATCTTGAATTCTCTGGGAATAACCTCTAAAGACCTCTTTATTCTGCACGAGTTTTGCTGAATTTTGCGTAACTGGTAAACTATAAGAGATGGACAAAAACTTACTACACAAAACATCTTGTGTGTACCATTCTTATGAATTTCTTTATATTTCTGCAACAAAGTTTTGTTAAACAGCTTAGGCTTCTATTTACTTCAGTCTAATTGAAAAAGCATTGGCAGAAATAGTCTTATTCCTTGCTTGATGGTAAGTAGAAGCGAAATAAAGGTGTAACATAGGTTAAAGTCATAATCAAAAGCTGGTTGCTATGTCACTGAAGTTCCTTTGTTTGTACGGAACAGAGTTGACAAATTTCTGTATGATAAAAGTATGGTTTTCAAAGCTGAAATTAAAAACGAGGAACATCTTAAAAACGATCAACTCCACGAAAAAAATGTGTATAATATTGTGTGTTTTAATGTACTCTGCATTTTCTTTGTGGATAGCTTTTGTCCATCTCTTACGGTTTAGCAGTTATGCGAAATTCCATAAAATTCAATCAGAACAAAGTAGTCTTTAGAGGATTTTCCCAAAAAAAATTCAAGATATACAGTTTGTTTGGCAAGTAAATATCTTAAATATACGGGATTTTAATCAAAATCGTTAGACATTTTTAAGAAAATTAAAATTTTTGGGGTGGGAAAATTTTCTTGAAAATCTTCAAGTCGCATCCTTGGAAGATACCAATCTTAAATACGAAGTTTGGTTTCTAAGGTTATTTTCATTTTTAATCTATGCTGCCCACAGACACCCACACATACAGATAGACACACGGACTTTTTTCTAAAAATGCTTTTTTTTTGGTTTTAGGGGGTCTCAAAACATATATTTCCGGTGAAATCTCGGTATCGAATTTTTGGGTGCAATACAATACCTTCTCTACATACTATGTGCATAGTACGTATAGAGAAAGTAAAAATGTACACCTCATTAAAACATACAATTTATGTCTGTAGGTTTTATTTTTTTTTTTTTTACGTGGAGTTGGCCGTTAATGGTTGCACTTTAAAATATTTAAAACTTTTCTCATATGGGAGTTTGTCACCTCTTGGTAACAGAAAGATGCGGATTTTAATCCCATAGCAACCACATTTTAAAACCTTTGACTCTCCGTTTAGCCTGGTGTATGCCTTTATTTCTGTTTTACTTGTAAGTAACTAAGTAATAGAACCATATATTTTTATGTAGATTAACATGAAGCAGAAGAACTATAAGCTTATTAACAATTTCTTAGAGATGTACAGAAAATTATGTGAATGGAAAACATCAGATTTTTGACTCAGTGCTGTACATAGAAACGTACGCGCACACAATACCTTTTTCTAACTTTTTTAATTAAGGTTACCTCAAAACATATGCATCCAGTGAAATATCGACATCGAATATTTGGTTGGAGTACAATATCTTAGCTATCATGTACATTGAACTATGCACTCTCTAGCTTTCATTCAGTGGGTTTCACATACTTTCGGAACCAGAGCAGAGCCACAACATTTAGTAATGAAGTACATTATACATGCAGAAATATAGTGGCTTCAATACTAAGGTTTCTATTCCTCTTGCGGCGGAAACGTATTATTAGGGGTCCCAGCGTAAAGATTTAGGATATTTACGAATGGTGGGAGATGTCGGTGCCCTAGGTCAGCATTTTGTTGGCATGGAATCATCCTCAGGTGTGATAAGACACAACTGATTTTCTTCGAGTTCCAGATTATTATTGCACCCCTTTTCAACTACGCTTTACGCGACCACACCTATCATTCCTTATTACTTTTGACCGTCTACTGGTGCATCAAATAAACACAGTTTCCATCGCTGCCGTATGTAGCCTGTTCACTTCTACCGCGGACTCAACTATCACGTCTTACCTCTGCACATCTTCCAGAGCTAGTGAATTCGACTGTATTAAATAAACACTATTTCCATCGCAACCATAGGTAGCCCGATGGACTCCCCCGCAGACTCAACTATCACATCTTACCTCTGCACATCTTCCAGAGCTAGTGAATTCGACTGTATTAAATAAACACTATTTCCATTGCAACCATAGGTAGCCCGATGGACTCCCCCGCAGACTCAAGTATCACGTCTTACCACTGCTACTCTTCCAGAGCTAGTGAATTCGACTGTATTAAATAAACACTATTTCCATCGCAACCATAGGTAGCAAGATGGACTCCCCCGCAGACTCAACTATCACGTCTTACCACTGCTACTCTTCCATAGCTAGTGCCAAAGTGTCACTCGACCAGCAAGGGAAATGTTTCTCTTCCTTGTTATGTCCACCCTTTGGCAGTGTAACCTCATCCTTTCAGTTAAATGTCCTTCCCTTAACGGTACTATCTTACCTGGGTTCTTGTCAGCTCATAATAACTGTTTGTCCTTGCCCTCTTAGTCGTGTTTTAGAATATTTCTTCCCTGGTCATTTTCAATACACATTTGTCCCCTCTTAGTATAATTTATAATTATATTGTCTTTAATCTATATCTCCCTTTTAGATAACTTTTAACCTCGTACGCGACATGTGCTGTCACGCTCTGTAGATCCCAGAGTTCACACACGTGCACGGGCGCTGCGTTTCGTTAAATAATTCAGCTAATTCGCGGTAAATTAGACGCGCCCGAAAAGACCCCATAGTTAAATTGTACAAAACCATGGCAGTGCCAACATTGATATACAGATCAGAAACATGGTCATTAACAAAAAGATATAGTACTAGAATACAGACATCAGAAATGAAATTCGTAAAAGTAATAGCTGGGTACACTAAAATGGATAGAAAGCGCAGTGAAGATATGACAGAATTAAAGTAGAAGAAATAAATAATATAATTGCAAACAGTAGGCAACAAAGGAAAAACATATTCAAAGTATAAATAATAGAATACTTAAAATAGCCATAAATGATAAACCGAAAGGTAAAAGAAATCAAAGAAAACAGAAGAAAATATGGGTACACCAATTTGGAGCCGGATTAAAAAGTCGAAAACCGTGAAGCAGAAAAAGACCGATAGTCAAGCGAGCAAGTTCTTCTTCCTCCCGGTATTCTCTAATGCTCAAGATAAAGGGCGCGCATAGTAATAGTACAAAGAGTAAAGGACAGATTTTTCCTAGTGGGTGTACAAGTACATCTGCAGTTTAACAACATTAGCGTAATTAGAAAATTCCTGGGAAATAAAGCCTGTAAGTTAGTTTCAAGTTTTGTTAAGTCGGTGTAAAACATCGGTCTTCATGGCAAAAATACTGGGGAGAGTATGCGAGCACGTGAAGCCCTCATTTATTCCACCAGTTTTCTGTGCTGTGCGTAGCTCGCAGTTAGCCCCCAACGTGCGCCTGTACTACTATTGTACGATGAGGGGGGAGGATATGGAAGGGGAGTGCCCTCCCTCTGCATTGAGCCTACAACAGGGCGTCTCGCAAATTTCTGATGCAGCTGTCTAAAAAGAATCTGATGTGTTCCCTTCACATGACTATCTATTCTGCAAACAAATTATTCTTACAAAATATTATTATTTTATTTATATGCTAATGACGATTAACATTACCCGAAATGGCTATATTACCAAGTTCCTTTTAAGTAGAAAGAAAATAACGGAAGACACTAGACTAAGCGACAGTCAATTTTTACTTTCTGTACACGTACTATGCACATTGTATAGGGAAGGTATTGAATTGCACCCAAAATAATCAAGATTTCATCAGAAAGACATGCTTTGGGTCCACCTGAACCCCCCCCAAAAAAAAAATTATAAAAAGGTCCATATGTGTGTGTTTTTTGGTATCTTTCAAGGATGACACACGAAGATTTTTCATGAAAATCCCCCCACCAAAAATGACCCTTTACATGGAACATTTTTCGAAAATGTTATTTTCTCAAAAATGACTAACGATTTTCATTAAACTACCTTATGTTTAAGATACTTTTATGACAAACGAAATGTACATCTTGAATGCTCTGGGAATACCCTCTGAAGATCTATTTATTCCGGATGACCTTTATTTAAGAGGCACACCCTAAAAATAAAAAAATAAAAAAAACCTTACTGCACAAAAATATAGATCTCGCTAAAACATACAATTTATGCCATATACATTTTTGTATACTTAACCGTTTTTGAGATATCTCGGATTATTGCTTAAAATTTTAGCCACTTAAACTTTTCTCAAACGGGAAGACATATTTCTTCTTCGTTCTCGTTTGTTTATTTCTGGCAAGAAAAAATATTGTAATTTCGATTGCTTCACACAGCGACCGGCTTTTAAATGACGAGACGGCTTTAGCCTTTACATTTCCTTATTTCCCTTGAACTTACAAGGAAACTAGTAATAAGACTAATTCTGCTTATGTTTATCTTGATTAGCATGCTGTAGAAAACAGATTAATTTTTTGAATAAAAAGTCCGTTAACTAAATAGTTAAAGAATATTATGTGAGTGGAAAACATTAGATTTTTCCGTTTTTATTTACAAGAAACCAAGTAATAAGGACGGTTTCTACTAATGTTTATCTCGATTATCATGAAATAGATAAAGAAGAAGTTTTTTAACTTTAATTTCTTACAGAGATGTAGAGAAAGGCATGTGAATGGAACACATTAGATTTTTTTAAAGCTGTTTCTATGATTGTCATTGAAATTCGGTTCTCTTTCCATGGCTGAGTAGTAAAATAAGCGGACTAGGCCTTCCGGTGTGAGAAAAGTATTTTAAAACTGAAACCAATAACAGGGAATACCTGTAAATGGTTACCTAAAAAACCAGCTGTATATCGTAAACTGTGTTTTAATGAGATGTATATTTTTGTGTAGTGAGTTTTCTTTATCTCGTATGCTTTGCCTGTTATGCCAAAGTCTTTCAGAATGAGGAGTACTTCAGGGTGAAGTTCAGATATGCACTCAAATGTAAACATCTTTTAATATACGGTATCTTAATCAAAATCTTTATAGATTATTTAGAAAATCTAAAACTTAAAAAATGTTTCATGTAGGTAAACGTTTCAGTTGTGGGGACTTCCCCAGAAATATTCGTGTTTGTGCTTGAAAGATCCAAAATTTAAATACCAAACCAGGAGGTCTCAAAACTTATTTTATGGTGAAATGTAGGTATGGAATTGTTGAATGGAATACAATACCTTTTCTATAAAATTAAAAAATTGGCATTAATTTCTCTGGGGAATTCCCCATGGGTGAGTTTTAAGATCCTTTTATACCTTACTGTAGTTTCTCACTATAGTTCAAGCTGAAATGTTTCTTATCCTGTGTTTCACATGTACTTAGGCTGTACCAGACGTACCCGATCTGACGTATAGATAACGGTTGTTGCTTCAAACAACAATGGGAAAAAGTATCAATCTTAGAAAGCTTAAGTTTGACCATTTTATATTGTTTAGCATTTGTTTGGCAGCCATCATTAGTGAATGCTCTCAGCAAATTTGTAAACAAGGATATAACTGGTCATCGTTGTGTGATACAATACTTTCATTTGAAAGGTCTTAGTCCAACTAATATTAAAGCTGAGCTAGATTCTACTTTGGGGGAGTCTGCTCCTTCGTTTACAACAGTGAAATTTTGGATGGCAGAGTTTAAGCGCGGCCGTACGAACTACCAAGACGAACATCACAGTGGTCAACCAAATGAGATTACTAGTCCAGAAATTGTAAAGAAAATCAACAAAATGCTACTGGATGACCGCTGACTGAAAGTGTGCGAGCTAGCAGACTTTGCAGGAACTTAAAAAAGTTCTGTACATCGCATACTGAGTGAAATTTTGGATAGGAGAAAGTTGTGTGCAAGGGGGTGCGGCGATTAAAGTGCTGACTAATATCCCTAAGAGTAAAGTGTAAAATTAAAAAGGAATTTTTTTTGTAAAAAAATTTTGGTTGGATTAAAATAGCACAAATCACTTCTGTATTTGTAAGATAAACCAAAAACAGTGTGAAGAGATGTTTCAGTCGAGTGTTTGGCAATGTTTCGGTGCAATAAATCTGAGTTTTTGCGTCGATTCATAACAATAGATAAAACCTGGGTACATCACTTCACACCTGAGACGAAGGAACAATCAAAACGATGGATTGAAAGGGGAGAATCGGCTCCAAAGAAGGCGAAGATAGTACCATTTGCAGGCAAGGTCATAGTGTCAGTTTTCTGGGACGCACGCGGCATAATTATCATAGATTATTTCAATAGCAAATTATTACATAATCAATAGCAAATATTGTGCTCTGGCATTTAAGTTTACGTCTACGTTTTGACGGTTGCATATACAGCAAGGCTCATGTTTCCCCCGTCTTGGTTTCTCATCTGAAGTTCGAACTATGCACGAGAGACAGATACAGTAATTAGACAGTCACGCTGTTAGATACACCCATATACATACTTTTCTCTGAACCTGCTTCGTTTTGGTTTTCAAGAAGCCTTAAAATAATTTGCATTTCCGGTGAAATATTCGTATGTAATATTTGGATGGAACATAACACCTACTTCTAGGTCACAAAGTACAATAAGGAAAGTAAAAATTGGCCTGACTGCTTAATTTTTCATTCAATTGAAATTTAGTAAAAAAACAAAAATGAGATGCTTTTGAATGTGTGGTATGAACAATTCTGGCAACATTCCGAAATAAACGAAATATTTTATGGTTGATTTTAGTTCTTATTGCATTAGAGGACAGTTTGGACAAGATACATTTTCATTAAAGTGGTGCAGCGTTAGGTATTTGTTAGGTAGGTATTTTGCTAGATTATATGGGACAGAATTCATTAAATCATGTTAATTACTGACATGTCATGCTGCTACATTTCCGGAAAACCCTATATCGAACTTTGAAAATATGCGATCACCATCCTGTTCACCACTGATGATACCAATACGGATTCTCTCTATACTAGTAAACAGTTGCCATCCCTGGGGTATACAGAATAGATAATTTACTACCAACTCGTTTTTATCAGCTGCTTTCAACAGATTCCGGATAACAATTATCAGCTGTTGTACGAAAGCAGATAAATCATGAAAATAATGTTAATAAATAATGTCAGAGCTTCATCAAGCTAAAACAAATTTCGAGAACAGTACATCACTTTATGTATTGTGATTTGTTTTCTCCGGTTACAAATGCTCCCTTGTAGTTTCAAGAAACTCCAGATTCAGTATTAATGCCCTGTTTAAAGAGGTGCGTTCCTCGGAATTTTGCAAACACAAAAACTCAGAAGACTTGTTTCAAAGAATCCACTCAAGTTATTGTTGCGGACGAGAGTCGCTATTTTTAACACCTTAGTGATTTGTTTTTACTTTATCTACACGTACTATGTACATAGTGTATAGAGAAGGTATTGTATTGCACCCAAAAGTTCGATACAGAAATTTCACTGCAAATACATGTTTAAAGTCCACCTGAATCCAAAAAGAACAGAGGTCAAAAACGAAAAGATCGTTAAATATCAAGCTTGGTATTTAAGTTTGGTATCTTCCAAGGATGTGACACGAAGATTTTCAAGAAAATTCCCCACCCAACTACCCTTTACATGGAAACATTACGAAATGTTTTATTTTCTCAAAAACGGCTCTAACGATTTTGATTAAAATCTCTTATACATTTTATATGACAAGTAAAATGTATATCTAGAATTTTCTGGCAATAGACTCTGAAGACATTTTTATTCTGGGTTAAATTTGCGGAATTTTGCATAACTGGTAAACCGTAAGAGATTGACAAAATCTTACCACACCAAAATGTAGAGCTCGTTAAAACACCCAATTTATGTTATATATCGTGAAATTTACATTTTTTTCAGGTATTCCTTGATATTAGTTTCAGCTTTATAAAAAGTGTATTTTCTCATAAGGGAAATTCTCAATTCCTGTCCATACAAATAAAGAAACTTCAGTCACGTAGCAACAAGTTCTTGACTATCACTTTAGCCCATTGTACTCCCTTATTTCCCTTCTAATTTCAAGGAAGCAAGTAATAAAACTATATCTGCTCTGAAATAAATAGATGCATAAGAATTTTAACAATAATTTGTTGCAGAGACGTAGAGAAACTCATGTGAATGGAGCACATCAGGTTTTTTAATTTTAGAAAAAGTCTTCACAAAATCTGCATTGGTAGGAGGAACGTCTATTAAATTATATATAAATGATCTACTCCGCACAGCAACGTATTTCGATCCTTGGCCTCCTCCAATGGTTTCTTAATCAATGGAATTTTTACATTTTTCAAATGGGATGAAGTTTGTCCTTTAGCGCTGCTGTGTTGACTTATTGTATTCCCGCTTAACTGGGGAGTAACACGCTAAGTGATTCCGTCTCTCATTTTTATTAGATACTGTTTAACGCCCGTTTTTACTAGCATGGCAACGCAGGCGATGACACTTATGATACATGAATAAAGAAGGAGCACCAGTGAAATGTGATGAACCCAGAGAAAACCCGCCCCTGCGCCGCTTTGTCCACCACAATCTGATATGCGGTTGCTTGGGATCGAACCCGGGTAATCTAGGTAAGAGGCGAATGGTCTATTCACTCACCTACGCGCGGTCCTTCGCCTGTCATAAATACTAATTGCATTAAGACCAAATACTCAAATTTTGTAAAAAAATAATTCACGAGGAAGATAGGGAGTAATATTCGTAACAGAATCATAAAAATCACAGGCCGCGCCGTGGCCGAGTGGTTGGACCACTTGCCTCTCACCTAGACGGCCGGGGTTCGATCCCAAGCGACCGAATGTGAGATTTGTGGTGGACAAAATGGCGCTGGTGCGTGTTTTCTCCAGGTAATCCGGTTTCCCCCGCCATCGCATTCCACCGGTGCTCCATCATCATTCATGTATCATCAGTGTCACCGCCTGCGATGCCATAAGTAGTTAAAGCGTGCGTTAAACACTACAAAAAAAAATAAAAACCACAGATTTTTAGCTCAAATAGTTTTCATAATACACATGGAGTAAACATTATGTCGCTAGGCAGATCTGCATGTTCAGTGGGCGGGTGAGAGGGAAATATGAACAGAGTGGGGGTAGCGACCTGGCAACGCAGAACGCGATAACGCATCTCATTCGCTGCAACGTAGAACTCTTCCCATTTGAAAAAGACATAGTTCGCACAATGTGCACATATAAAGAGGTATCAACTCGTCGGCTATATATAGCACCATAGGACGAAATCACGACTTGCAGTCGTAAAACCAACAGAATTAAGCCAGGAATTTTTACATTCCAAATTACCTACCATCCTCCGTCGGATTTGAACCCACAACCTTTGATATTAGAGGGTAGCATGATAACCACTAAACCACGGAGGATGACAAATGTAAGGAAAAATGTGATGTAGCGTTCATCTGAATTTTTTCTATCCATTCTTTATTCATTACGACGAAAGCTTATCTTTCATTTACTTCACGTTAATCCAATGAAAATTCTTAAAAAAATGTTATTGCTTATATACTTCCTTGTAAGTACAATGCTAATGGGTAATGAATGAATAAGTGTATTTATTGACATAGCAACATCATACATAGAATTTCAACAATCGCACGGGTCCACAGAGCGTACGTGCTTTTGTAATACACATTACAAGCAATATTAAAACAACAACAGAGAATTAAAAGAGTAAACACGAAAATGAAAAGACAAAGGTAATACACAGTCAAAAGCAATATTAAACAACAATAAAGAATTAAAAGTGAACCCGAAAATAAAAATACAAAGATATTTAAATATAGCAATTTAAATTTACAGCACAGAGTACATCGTCATAAATGCACCCTCTTATAATAGATAATTACACTTAAAAGACATATATGCACATAATATATACAGCATACATAAAACCATAGCACAACAGTGACCTAAGTATGACATAATGTATGTATGTATGTAGAACATTGTAGTCATTTTTGTTTTGTTGATCTTATTCCTCCCCCACTCCTTCTCTATTGGCAGCCTCCTCAGATCTCAGCTGTCTTACCTTAAGTATAAATTTACCTAGCCCGTCCATGTTTTCCGTGCCTGCCAGTATCGTCCAACATGCTTCTAGCCCTACATTCGCAGTGGTAAAAAATCGCGGCAAATATTTTTCCCGCCATTCCTCCGTACCCCTATATCCTGCCAAGATGAGAGTCCACGACTCTTCCTCCTCGCAAATGGGACAGATTCTCGTACCATTCTCGTCAGAAATTTTCGTGCTTCTCCATGCTTCTAGTCTAATCCACGCGAGCCCCTCTCTAATGAGTTTGGTACCTGTTTTGATGTATTGCTCCATACTCCACTGCGATTTTAGCCCAGACTGTACTTCTAATGACACCTTCTCTGTGCATTTCGCAAGTATTTGCTGTCTGTCAATATCACAGAGGCGGTTCTTAATTTTTCTCCAAATACTTCGCCTGTTTTCCTACTCCACCATCCAAATGTATCCCATCCCAATGGTTTCCAACTCTTTCTTTAATTTTGATGCCCACGTCGAACTACCTTCCATTCGCAACTGTTCACGGTAGCAGACTGCCCTAATTAGAGATTGGTTTCCGTGAACGATTCTCATCCAATATTTAACTGTCCTGATTTTGCACTCTATCGTTTCACTATGTGCCCCGAATTCCCTCATTATTCAGCTGTTTGCCGTACCCCTCCCTACACCCAGAATTCCTTTCAAAATTTGGGTCCTCACTTGGTCCAGATTCCCTTTTTGTTCCCACCTCCATATTTCTCCTCCGTATATCATAGTGATCTAACTGTCGCTCCGTATACAGTTTCCATTAAGGTTAAGGATATATTCGGTATTCTGTAACGTATTCGGAGAGCTTCCGCCGCTTTCACCCTTGCCTTGTGTTTTGTGATGTCAATGTGTTTTGTCCATTTTCCGTTCATTGTAAATGTGAGTCCTAAGTACACAAAAGATTTAACATTGTCCAGTATCTGTCCTGCATATGTCCAAGTCTCCTCCCTGATACAGATGGCTTAAGCGATAGTCACATATTTTAAGTACTGATCGCTATGTGATGTCATTGAAATTTGTTCTCCTTGCATGACCAACAGACACCTGTTGGTCCAAAAAGCCGAGTAACATTTTCACATTTGAGAAAGTATAAGTATATGAAAAATTCCAACCAATAATAAGAAATAATCTAGAAAACGGTAAAATGTGCAAAATAAATGTATTGATATAATTTTGTGTTTTAACGAACTCAAATCTTTTAGGTTATAGAGCTTTATCTATACAGTTCACCAGTTAGGCAAAACTCCTTCCGAATGAAAAGAACTTCAAATAATCTACCCAAAAAGTGTAAAACGCCTACCACCTTTAATAGTTTAAAAATGTGGAATTTTAATCAAAACCGTTAGACCTACTTTTGAGAAAATCAAAATTTTCGAATATTGTTCCATTTAAACATAGATAGTGATGAATTTTCTTGAAAAAAAACATATTTTTAAAAAATGTGACTCGCTTTAGTCTAGTACATTCCCTTATTTTACTTCTACTTACAAGAAAGCAAATATTAAGACCATTTCTGCTGATGTTTATCTCGATTACCATGAAGTAAAAGAGAGAACAGCTTTTTAACAGTAATGTGTTACCGAGATATAGCGAAGGTCATGTGAATGAAAGACATCAGATTTTGACCTTTTTCTAAAAACACTTTCTTGGACTCGTGGGACCTCAAAATATGTATTTCAGTGAAAACCCAACAGAGAATTTTGGACGGAATTGAATACCTTCTCTATACATTGTTTGCATAAAACGCGTAGAGAAAGCAAAACACCAGAGAATGAGAATACAGTTCAGGAAAGGCCAATAAGTATTAAATTAATACTCTTAAGAGTGTTATACATGTTGCAGATATTAATAATACTAAAAATGTTATTATAATTTTACTATAAACAAACACAATAATGAATTATGCATATTATACAATTTATACTCTTTATCAAACTGAAAACAATATTACTGTATTTAATCAGTTTAACCTAGTTAACGGAGAAAATCGGGGAATTTTTCCTTAACCAGAATTATTCATTATTCCCCACAGAGTCTGGAAGTATGTATGTGAGAGTGAATGTGCGTGTGTTTAGTGATATACAATTGATTAACGTTCTAACCCTACAGTAATACGAGTTGTTTCACAAGTCAATGCCCCCTATATGACCATTGAAGTTTGAAGGGGTTATACAAATGAAACAATTAGAAAAACAAAACAAAACGACGAGAAGAAAAGCAGCGAAATTCGAGCCAGTATCCCTAGACTTTTGTTCATAGCGCTATAGTGGACATTATCCGACACCACTACACCATCTATCCCGTAGTGTTGAATGCAAATTAATTTCAATATGCTATACAAAAATCACATTGTGTTGCTTTCATTCAATGGACCTTTAAAGCCTCCAACTTCTTTGTGGGAAACGACACATCACAAGGTTTATAAATAAATGAATGAATGAATATATTTATTTAAATAAAAGTATACATATATTGTACCCTCTCAATCCTATGGGTCCACAGACCGCGCATGCTTTTATAATACATATAATAATAAAATCTAAATTAAAGCAAGAAAAACAAACACCACTGCACGAATAACATTTCGAATACATGTTAAATCCCATGACTTATTATATCAGCCAAATACAACTGTGAAAGATGGATATACACAATACACTAAGATTATCGAAAAATTACATAAAATAACGTTTTAAAATATGATAGATTCACATTACTTTTTCTAGCTATTCTTCAACAAACTATTTTTCCAAAAGCACATTATTCAATGTTAGTCGGCATAAACGCTTGCAAAACGATTTTATGACTTCTTTCCTAGTAGGCACAATTGGTACAGGGAATTGCAATTGGCTTGGCCAATATTTAACAGCTGGTCCTTATATTATGATAGTTCTTGAATTCCGTTCTCTGTGGAGGTCCAGAATGAGGGGCGGTGGAAAGAAGATATTTCATTTGGGAAAAACATACTATTGGAAAATATAAATGTCTCGGAAATGGTAAACTCCACAATATAAACAGTGTACTTTAATGAGGTCTACAATTTTTGTGCACTTGCATTTTGTCTATCCCTTACTGTTTAGTATTTATGCAAAAGTCATAATAAACAGAATAAATACGACTTGAGAGGATGTTCCTAGAAAAATCAATATAAACTTTTGATCTACCTGAAATTTATCTGAAACGTTGCTATTTTAATCATATTCGTTAGAGAAGTTTTTGAGAAAAGCAAAATTTTCGATAAATGTTAAATGAAAATGTTAATTTGATTGTAATAGTTTCTTGAAAGTCAATTAAATACAGTATTGATTAGGGTTGAGAATTTTTGGCGCCCAAAATTTGTATTATATTTCGATAGTTTTATTGGTATTAAATTAGTGTACATTTACTAGATGTTTCAAAATTATATTTATTAAAATGGCACATTTTAAGCTGTTTGAAGAACATTAAACGTAAAACGTTCATATTGACCCTTCTGTAAATAGCGTGTAAAGCTCTCTTCATTCGGAGGACGTTTTGTATAAGTCTGTTTAACTTTTAAAGCACAAGAGAAAGCAAAAACTTACGAGTTAAAAGAATTAGAATGCTTTAAAACACACTTTTTATCTTAAAACATTAGCCATTTTCAAGACATCCTCATTACTGATTTGAATTGTTCCATACTTTGTAATTTTTTAAAGCATTACGGCCTCATTTGTTTCTCGCGATATAGCATAAAGCGATCTAGCTTTAAAGCAACTGACTATATCGATTACGTTCAATGAAATGTGCAATACAATTTCTTCTACAAAGGTTTATTTCGATTAGCATGAAGTAGGTTCGAAAAAAAAATTCGTAAGAAGAATGCGTAGAAGCTACATATAAATAGACAATAGTATTCAGAAAAAGTAATGTGAATGCGTGTATTTTTTAGGGTTCTTAGTAAGGTTTGTTTTTTCCCTCGGACATTAGAAAATATTCTGAGAACAGGTTCAATACTATGCTCTGCTGCCATAATCGCCTCACGTATGGGGGTGGTTTGCTTCAAAAGTCAGCTAATTGTTGTCACGGATTGTTACACCCGCGTATGCGAGTTCTTTGACATCGAAACTACAATTGCTACCTTGAGTTTGTGACACCTGTGGTAGTTTGCATATACGACTGCTGCCTGAAGTTTGTCTCGTGATCGACTCGTATATTAAAGATATTTACATGGTAAATAAGATGTATGTCTTGAATTTTCTGGGAATAGCCTCTAAAAACATTTTTTTTTCTGGATGAACTTTGATATATGTTGCGTAACTGGCAACCATAAAGGATAGACAAAAACTTACTACACTAAAAATGTAGATCCCATTAAAACACAATTTATGTCATATACGTTTTATCGTGAAATTGACGATTTCGGAGATATTCCCTGTTATAAGTTTCAGATTTGATATGCATAAACTTTTCTCACACGGAAATTTGAAAACTCCTGGCCATGCATAGAAAGGATTTCAACCCTAAGGTAACCAGCTTTTAAAATATTTGACTATCGTTTTAGCATAGTGTATTCCCTTATTTACAAGGAAGCAAGTAATTGGGAATAATATTTATCTCGATTATCATAAAGTGATAGAACAATAAGCTTTTAACAATGATTTGTTTCAGCGATGTATAGAAAGTCATGTGAATGGAATACATCAGATTGTTATTGTTTTCGCCTCTGGTGGTATGTGTTATGAGATAAGTGGAGAATAAAAATGTAATTAGACTCTGCTTATTGTGATAAGTTATTCTTGAACTTGTGGAAGTTTTACTTGCTCATTTTTCTAATTTTATGAGATGTAAATTTAAACATCTTACAACTAGTTATACCGAGCGAAATGGCTGAAGCTGTAACGTCTATGGCCCACATTCGGGAGGTATTGGTATCAATTTCCGTGGACCGACCAATCTGATAGGACTTTTTCCCTGGCTTCCTCAGTCGTCAAGGTAAACAACCGATTGAATATATACTACAACAAAGTTCAATTTTCCCTCTGAACAATAGTAAAACTTCGAGAAGTCCTGGAATCAAATTTCGTTGGCTGACCAATTTGGCAGGGCGTTTGCCGTGATTTTCGTTAGTCATCAGAGCTGGATTGGATACTTAATTTCACAGCCTAGAATTCCTTCGCGCCTAAAACAATAACAACACTGAAAATCGACAGTAATTGCGATTGCGCTGTCATCTATGCACAGATAGTGAAAGCAGCTAGGCTGGACGATATCCAAACGCCATCTGATTATAACGGATGTAAGTGGTATGCTGTAAAATAATGAGATATCGAAGGCTATCAGCACTGCACCATATGATTACGGATGGCAGATCATCCAGAACTGGACGGCCCTCTGAGCTCGTGTGACTACAAATGGCATCATCTGATTACAGTTGATGAAAGCAGTTAGACTGGATTGCAACATACCTGTCTGCTTGGAACAAAGCGAAAGTGATTTGGTACCGGGATGAGACCTTGAATGCTACTTTTCCACACATACCGATCAGCGAATGTCTCACCAAAACGATCCTACGAGATACGATCAAGTATAGCTCGGCAAAGGCGAGTGAAGTGTTACATCGGAGCACAAAGACGGTGAACTAACGCGATATAAACGTCATGAAATGCTGTACAATCTGCTGTACTCCTTAGCGCGTCAACCTAGTATTTGCATAGTGATGGACGAAAAGAAAGTAGAATTGTTTACTATCAAGATTGGGTGTTGTTTATAATGTTATTACGTTATTCATCTGGCCTTAATTAAGCAACGGACATTATTTAATATACTGAAACAACACAGGTTGAGTGTAGGATGAGCAAAATTGCACGGTAGAATAAGCGCATCATTAGAATAAAATTTCAGGAGCATTATGAGATTAAAAAAATCTGATGTAATAAATTCACTTGACTTTCTCTACCTATTCTGCACCAAACTCTGGTACAAAAGCGTATTCTTCTATTTACCTCAGGTTAATCGAGATGAATATTAACGGAAATGTTTTTAATACGTGATTTAAGTAGAAGGTAAATAAAAAGATTTACTTGGATAAAACGATAGTCTTTGCATGGCCAGGATTTAAGAAACTATCATCCGTGTTGGTTGGGAGATGACATTGATTACCGTTTCAAGTCGAGACTGACTACCAGAGGGACATTTAAACTGTTTTTGCATTTGAAATTATTTGTGAATGTTTATCATAACTTAGGACACAAGCGAGCACCCGCACGTACACTCACACAACACCACCAACGAGATAGTGGAAATGTCATAACAAGCAGATACAGTTCGGGTTTTTGGGTAATTCGTGTTTTACCAATTGGACTGTACACAGGGGATGGCATGCCATTAAGTTTACAATTGGCGCTCTCCGATGCAGGACCCTTTTAATTGAAGGCTTGTGTGAATGGTTGGATGAGGTGAATTCTGTTTTATATATTTTAAAACTACGACCCACTCTCCTTGGTGGGTAGTGGTTAAAATAAATATAATAAAATGGTTTAGTTGGTACATCCTCTTTTCGTAGGCAGATCTGGTCGACTCTTTCTTAGCAGCTTTCTGAATATTTCCTTCCCATATTTCTTAAACCAGGCAAAGAAGATACTATGGAAAAAGGGCAAGGGATGCAAATGAACATATGGAGTTTAATCCACAACTGCCTTCTATAATATGAAACACCTGAAACATCAAGATGGAATCATTGAATACTCAAAAATTCGCAAACTTAGTAAAGAAATTGTCCTGTTACTATCCACGACAGCAGATTCGCCAGCATCCTTCGATACCTAATTGTTTTATCTTGTTATTACAGATGACAAACATGAAATGAGGATTTTGTTTCCAAGAGCGGTGCAGAAATTGAAGAAAAAGAAACAAATGAGCACACAGCTGCGCCTCTCTCAAGGAACTTCAGAAAATGGGGAAGTTCGGAAGAAGCGATGAATATTTCCGGATGCAAAACTGAAAGTTTTCCATGATTCTCAGACGCAGCCGGCCCCACTTCAATAAGTATAGAAGAGACAATGCTACATGCGTATCAAGATCTAACAACACAAGTTGGCAGTAGTCAGCCAACGGAAAAAAACAACTGTTAACACAGATATTGCTGGAGTTTGTCTATTTATATTGATGCTATATGAGGGATGTAAAATAATTAGTCCCCAAAATTTGTAAAAATAATATGGTTTACAAAATCAAAGTTATAATGTGGTAACATGATATTGTTTCAGGCTAAAAAATATTTGTATTTTTATATTTCTACATGTTGAATTAAAAAATTCCCCATAAGAATGACCGATAAACTCTTGCTTCGCAGTTAAAAGTACATTTCTTGTTTCATAGAGCCAAAACTTTTGATTTGGGAGAATTTTATTTTGAGACTTGGCACACCTGTCAGCTGTTAAAAATAAGGTCCTTCAGCTGTTTGTAACTTGTAAATATAAATATTGCTGCTGTGGTTATGAGTTTCTGTTGTGATTAATGCAGAATTTGTAGTTTGTGAGTGCTTGTAAAGGATCATGTATTTGACAAGAGTTTGGGTGGGGAAAGAAAACGATGCTTGGGAAGCCTTCACGGCAAGTTATTCGTGGATGTTTAGGCAACAAAGAAGGTAACTACATTCAATTGCGACAGTGCTCCTGCAAAAATACCATATCCTCTAATACCCATTTTCTTCACACACACCTAGAAATTTCCCCTCCAAGTTTTTGAGCTGTCGGTGATGACATGAAGAAAGATTTCATCATATGGAACCAAATCTTGCGGATTATTGCTGATCTTTGTGTAGGGATACTCCAGAACTCGCTTACAACCAAAAGACAATGATCTTATGAAACCACCATGTGATTCTCTTCAGACCCAACCATCTGCCATCTATCTATCAATTTAGAATTCTTAGAATGTAACTGTCACTAAAAATTGAACTGCACTTTCAATGTTGTTGGCTTATGTAATTTAAATATATCTTTTCTCTTTTAGATTAAACTGCAACACTTCCCCTATTGTATACGATATGAACTAGAGCTAGGAAAATATTCGTTGTCATATTCGTTTTTCTCAGTCCAGAATTAGTAAGAATTAGCTTATGAAGTGCAGAAAACGTTTAAAACCGTTTTATTTGTTGCATTTATAAGCATTAAAGCCAATAAAGAAGTTAAGCTATTACTACACTATAGACAGGGACACAACAACAATAAACCCACCACCCAATGTCTCGTATAATTATTTGCCGTTTGCAGACAGCACTCAAACCAGTTATTTTCCTATGGTGAACCTTGGCAGCTGCTGTCCTCTTTCTCTCTGGTGATAATGGTAAGAGTGTTGCTAACATAACGCCAACATTTAATAATTCATATAGCTGATCGTTAATAATGATTACTCGTATTTTAATAAAATAACATTTTGGTTTCAACATGAACTTCCAAAAATAAAACTTTGTAACATATTTTTACCTTCTCTTCTAGTATATTGAGCATATTATGTTATGGTTATAGCTAACAATGTTGATTGTAATAGCCCTTTTCTTTGTGATGACGTGTGTACACCAGAAACTAGGGTCCAAGAAAGTTTTCGATTCGTTGAGAAACCATAATCAATTCAGTTTTATTACTTGTTCTTCTGGAGGAAGAAAAGGTAGAATCATATTTAACTGTATATTTTTGGGGTATATTATCTTAGGAGAAGTTGAGAACGTTTTGTTTTTACTGGGAAAATTCGAGTTACATGGACATTTTTATAACTTCCTAACATCGATCCCATAATTCAGATTGCAGAACAATTGCACGGGAAAAGGAAGTTTGGTGGTACTGAATGTTCATTGTAATTATACTTTTCTAATGTTGCTTTTGAAATAGTGAATAATTGATCATTTCTTTTAATGCTTTTTCATTTTACCTCTCTCATTTCTTTACCATGGTTTTTCCTTACATTCGTAACTCTAAGGTTGACGGTAAAGGTACATTTGGGTATTTCTACCTCCAGGTACTATACGATTTGTTGTCCATGTGGCTTGTTCTTTGAAAAGGACGTATATAATTAGATATAAGGCAAATTTATCCTCCCTTACCAGATTGTTTTCTTACGGCAACCTTCCTTCGCTCCTGAAACGGAAACCAATGTTGTTCATTAGTTAGGATTTGAGTGCTAGACGTTTGATAACAAACCAACAGGCAAAAGTCACAATTAGTCAGGATGTTCCAGCCACTACAGTAAAACAATTTCTCTAAATTCTTTCGGGCTTCTAGACCGGTAACATTGATTAACCTGGACAGAAACTCGAGAAAATTTTGAGTTAATAATATTGTCTGAAAAGCTTCAGCTCTTGCTTTAAAATAATTTCGTTTCCCACTCCTATAGCCACCCAGTTTCTTCAAACCAATAAGATATAAGCACAACCAGGTAGGGCAAAACACAATTTGTATAGGTTTCGACAACATAAAATAAAGAAAAACACTATAGGAGATCAAACTAATCGGCACGCTTTGTTTGTTTATTTTTTCTCGTCTATGCTTGTACAAAAGAACTTATGTCTTAGTTCCATATACGTTTTAAATACTGAACGACAGCGATAAGCAACGTGACAGATGTATTAAATTGGTCCGTTAACTCTATTTATTCTTATTTTGAATTTAATTTTAAAGTTTCCTTTCAATTTTCGAATAAAATAGAACATTTCTTAGAAGGCTCTATGACAGAGCTTCACACTGTCCTATGATAGTCAGGTTTTCGGCTCCCTTTTATGACGTACTACAAAATTTTTTGAATTTACGGCTACTTCAGCTGTTTTGATCCCAGAGCTCAACAGAGGTTTAAAATCTTGTGACAAAGGTGTATAGTCCTCAGTGATTGTCAAAAGTTCAATATATTATCAGCAATGATATCAGAAACATCGTATTGAAGCAGAAGAAAAAGAGAATATTAAATTAGGATATTCAGCCACTGGGGCCCAAAGCCACACTTAGGTAATCGCAGTAAGATTATTGTGTCTTACATGACCCCTTGGGAGGAAGGGTTGAAGAGGAGACCCGAAAGGTGACCAGTTTCGGACGATAGTGCGTGCAAGTAAACACGGGGCCCCTAATTATTCCAGAGTGTCATCATAATCTTGAGTTATGGAAACCAGGACGGGACTTCAACCAATCAAAAGTCCTTAATACAGATCAAAATATCCTTGGCTTGATTCTGCAATTCTGAAGCATACGGAGGTAAAACAAATGTAGAGAAGTAATGGTTGGGAAATTGACAGACAATTTGGTTAGAAGAGTATACCAAATTTACTATCGACGAGAAGTGCAAAAAAAAAAAAAAAAAAAAAAAAGAAAAAAACATGCACAGACACTGTGACTTGATCAGCGGTATTCCAACAGGAAAGCTGAACTCGCACAACGTCGCGGAGAAATCTCTGGGTGCTACCGGAAGGAAGTTATATCATAAAACTTTTGTTACAATATGGAGAATATGTTAGCAAAGCAGACTTCAGAAAGAGGGCTTGGCACTATAGTAAAAGGATGAAACGTTGGTAAACATCAGGATAGTTGCATTAGTAATGATGGAATCCGTGTGAATTATCTAATGTCAATAACTAATCCTGAAAACAAAATTTTTGTTCGTTTAAAAACGTTTGTCAATACTTAAAAGATGACAACAAATCAGTAATTAAGAACACCTGAAATGCAAGTGACTCTCCAAAACATCTCAGGCCGATTTTTCTTGCCAACCACTCTGTACAAGTACACACACACACACACACACACATATATATATATATATATATATAATTCTGTATTTCTTCTTGGTCCTCAACTTTACCTTTTTCCTGAAATAAATTTTTTCCATAAATAATTAGAAGCAGATGGTTGAAGAGGCCATTTCTTGGAGTTCAACAGAGCAGAAAATCCAACTCGGTAGGCCCATTGTGTCTTACGTGATTCCTGAGAAGAAGGGATGAAGACGTTGGCCCGAAAGACGACCTATCCGGACAACGATACACATTAGAACGGAAGGGGTCTCTAACGATTTCATAAGTAAATCAATTCTGAAAGAGGGCCGACCATCGAAGGGCTTGGGAGATATCCCTTAACCTGAGCAAATTCTACCATCCCATCTCAACTTACAAATTGCTGTCCAATAGTCCTGCAACATAGAAAACATATGAAAGGAAGTATGACAACAGGAAATCTGTGTTAGAAAAGGAATCACTCCAGCATTAATCTTTCGTTCTAGGAAAAAAAATAACAAAACAAAAAACAAGATCGTTGATGACCGTAGTCAAACCCTTCCTCCCCAAGGTGAGGCTTAAACCTTACCTCGGAACCATTTCTTTTCTTCTGTCTCCTTGTCAACATTAGACCTATGGAGACTATGAAGGAAAGACAAGATAAGGACATCGGATGGATGGGATAGAATAGTTTTAATGAATACCAAAGAATGTCTAGTTTAATGTGCATTTGGATGTCAGAAGATCAAGTAAATGGCATAAAAACCGAATAATAATAATAATAATAATAATAATAATAATAATAATAATAATAATAATAATAATAATAATAATAGGTGAAGCACTATCTTGTAAACCTAATATTCTAAAAAAAGGTGTAAACTTTATTTATGGAGTTTAACCCCATAGCACTGGTCCGTCATATTAGAATTACTTGATTTATTACAATGCTAATATATGTATTATAAATAATTTTTATAATTCCTTTATGTTATATGAATGGAAAAAAGAGGAAAAAAGAAGCATTTGGAAATTATTGTATAATTTGAGCTCTATCAGCTATTGTATTATTATTATTATTATTTTAAAATAATAATAATGTTAGAGATTATTGAATGCTATCAGTACTTAGGAGCCAACATAAATTAAAGGTGAACTGTTAGACAGTAGATACAACTCCAGTTGAAACTTTCAATAAGAATAGCAGAAAAGGTTTGTACTATTACATTTTTACTTTTTCTGCATGTGCTATGCATATACTAGCTAGAAAAGCTATTGTATTCTACCCAAAATTTTGATGTAGAGATTTCACCTAAAATATGCTTTGAAGTCCTCTGAGTAAGAAAATGTTACAAAATGGCTGTGTGTGTGTGTGTCTGTGTCTCTCTCTCTCTCTCTCTCTCTCTCTCTCTCTCTCTCAAAAACCTGTTAAATACCAAACTTGGCATTTAAGCTTAGTTTCATCCAAGGATGCCACACAAGGATTTCAAGAAAATCTCCCATCCCAAACTACTCTTTACATGGAAAAATGTTTGAAAAATGTTTTTCTCAAAATTGGCTCTAATGATTTTGAATAAAATAGGGTATATTAAAGATACTTACATTACATATAAAATGTATATGTTGAACTTTTTGGAAATAGCTTCCGAAGACCTCTACTGAATGAATCTGCTGAATTTTACATAATTAGTAAATCGTAAGGAATAGACAAAGCTTTCTAAAACAAAAAATGTAGATCTCCTAAAAAAACAGGATTCATGTCATACACATTTTTGTTGTAGAGTTGACAATTTCAGGGATCTTCCTCGTTATTGGTTTTAAACTAATTTTGTTTTCCAATGGGGACGCGTTTGGTTTCATCTGTCTTGTTTATCTACTAGTAATACAAACGAACCAAGCTTGATCTGTTCACATAGTGACCATTTTTAAAAGATTGACTGTTGCTTTTGCCTAGTGTATTCCCTTATTTCTCTTCTGCTTAGAAGAAAGCAAATAAAAATAAAATTTCTGCTACATTAGCATGAGGTAGACAAAAGAATAATCTTTTGTAAGAATAATAAGTTCGCGAATTGGTACAGAAAGTCATGTAAATGGAACGCACTGGACTTTTATTTTTAGTATCTACAGGAGATTTAATCTGTACAACGAGTAAAAATGAACTATGTACAAAGAATTAAATAATTGAGACGAATTTGGTATATGCGTCCTGCCTTGGATATACAGGAGCCAGGATATTGTAATTATTATATATAGCAGAGCTCCGATAACTCGAGCTAATTGTGACTAAGGCTACCTCAAAATACTCAAACTTAAATTTTACGAAAATTTCACACTCAATGGCAAAATGTTTCTTATACTTCTAGCACCTATTATAATGTACACGATTAAAACAATCAGAAGTACATAGTGCATTTTGTACTGTAAAATATTTTAAAATGAACGTGACATAGACGGGCTCACTACAACACAGTATGTACAAGTACCATCTCCAGCAGTCAGGCTGCTACTGCTGTAAAACGTGATTTTTCTTAAGCGTATTTTAATGACTGTCGCTGTTTACGGATTAATGTTCCCATAAAGTGTGTATTGGGACGGTATGTATTGTACACTCAAAAACACTAACAATACGCCGGGAAATTCTTATCGTCAGATAGAATCTTTTTGCTGCCTCTGCCCATGACTCTCACTTGTTTGCTATGCTCATAGAAACGTATTGGAACGGCCACTTTACCAAAGGAAAGGGGATGGAAATTTTACTTTCTCTATACGTACTATGTGCATAGTGTATAGAGAAGGTATTGTATTGTACCTAGAAATTCGATACCGAGATTTCACCGAAAATGTATGTTTTGAAACCCCCTGAATCCAAAAAAAAGTATTTCTAGAAAAATGTCCGTGTGTCATGTATGTAATGTATGTAAGTATGTTATATGTTATGTATGCTATATATGTTATGTATGTTATGTATGTGTGTGTCTGTGTGTGTCTCTGTGTGTATGTATGTATGTTGTGTTGGGTTGTGTTTGTGGCTGTTGTGGGCAGCATAGCTCAAAAATGGAAAGAACGTTAAATACCAAACTTCGTATTTAAGATTCGTATCGTCCAAGGATGGGACGCGAAAATTTTTAAAAAAAAATCCCCTCACCCCAAACTACCCTTTACATGGAACAAATTTTGAAAATTTTGATTTTCTTAAAAATGGCTCTAACGATTTTGATTAAAATATTGTATACTAAAGATATTTACCTGGCAAATAAAATGTATATCTTGAATTTTCTGGGAATAGCCTCCTAAGACTACTTTATTCTGGATGAACTTTACTGAATTTTGAATAACTGCTGAACCGTAAGAGGTGGACGAAAACTTAAACACACAAAATGCAGAGTACGTTAAAACACACAATTTAAGTTATCAATATATTTTTTTCGTAGAGTTCATCGTTTTTTAGGTATTCCTTGAATTTGTCAACTCCTGTCCATACAAACAGAGGAACTTCAGTCTTGTAGCAACCAGCTTTTGACTATCACTTTAACCTAGAGTACTCCTTTATTTCGCTTCTACTAACAAGGAAGCAAGTAATAAGACTATATCTGTGAATTTCTTCTCGATTAGATGAAGTAAATAGAATAATTTTAGCAGAGATGTAGAGAAAGTCGTGTGAATGGAACACATCAGATTTTTTATAGAGTTTAACGCCCGCTTTTACTACTTTGGCACCGCAGGCGATGACACTGGTTAGAGATCGAAGATGGGGCTCCGGTGGAATGTGATGACGGGGAAACCGGAGAATCCGGAGAAAACCCGCCCTGTGCCGCTTTGACCACCACAAATCTCACATTCGGTCGCTCGGGATTGAACCAGGGCCGTCTAGTGAGAGGCGAATGGTCTAACCACTCGGCGACGGCGCTGCCAGGGGGATGGATATGAAACATAACTTACGACAACTGAAGCTCTGAGTTGCGAACTGGTGAATCCTAAACTCTCTGGTTGACAATAATGCACCCTTCTCAACCGGAGATACAAAATTAGATGGATCTTTTCTTTGCGCTAAATACTGAAGCTCTAATGCCAAGGTAATTCGCGAATGTGATGGACAACATTAATATACTGCCTATACAAGTCAACATATTCTGATGGAGCGTCGAATGGGGTTGAGGAACGAAGGGGTGGATTGCCCAATCGGCTTTGCCTTTTCTTACTCGCGCGGTATGTTGTACTAGAATAGCACCTATGAAAATCATCATAAGACCCGAGTCCCAGAAGCGTTCATATTTTCAGCAAAATCACAGCACCGGATTATTTTTATTGTCTTTGAGTGTACAATTGATTGGCACGCTGTTCCAATTAGTGAAAGGTCGACAAAGAAATGCAAGCGCACTCCTAAAAACCTAACGACTTTTGCCAATCTGTATTATATATGTATTTGCAGTATCAGACCAATGTTGTTATTTGCGTTATGAACGAAAACTCAAAGTGGGACAGTTTTACCTGTATTGTACATGGGCATTTAAAAGAAAGTTCAAAATGTATCACATTCGAAAGTGCGTAGTATATACATGCGGGCAAAGTATAAAAACAGAATTTTACTCTAGTTTTATGTATAATAAATTTAATTTTCTCTACACGAGCTTGAAGTACACGGAACTCTGCTGTATTTATTTTCTTTATTTTTACTGTCTTACGAATGGAACTATGTTAGGTGCATTAATCTTTGAGCACACATTTCTCATGGGGAATAATGAGACCTCTGCTGTGAACATCATGTATGCAGTGGAGAATCCTCCGGCACGTACTTTATGCAAGCTTCATATTTTATCAGCACATGACTTTTATAACGGACTATAAATAAAGCCGTTCAAATGAGCCGGAAAGTTCTGAATTATGGAAAAGCCTCTCGCCAGCATGCACATCAACTGCTCTTGTACAGAAATCGATTGGCTAGTTATATTTGATGAGCTTGTTAAATTGCATTATGAAAAGTAAATAGAATGTGATTTATTTAACGCTATGCATTACATTATTAAATACGAAACATCGCTTAGAATGAAATTTATTACGCAAAATAAGCTGTAAATCCAGTACCAGCAAACCAATAAAGATGGATAACTGTAATACATCACAATCAGTGTGTGAAATATTCAAATAGTTCATGTCCTTTTTCTATTGCTCGCATATACCAATTTCTGAAAAGTGTAATATGCTTATAGTTTAAGAATTATCATTGCGTTTGATGTTCCTATCTGATGCCCATTTTTAAATTGCTAGTTTTTTTTAAAGAAGTAGGTATTTGATTTCATCCAAAAAATTCGATACAGAGTCTTCATCGGAAATATACGTTTGAGATACCTGAATTAAAAAAACATTAGAAAAAGGTACGTGGTGGTCTCTCTCTGTATGTGTGTGTTTGCGTGTGTGCACAACAATGGAAAGTGAATTTAATACCAGTTCAGTATGCGAGAAGATTTTTAAAAAAAAATCGTTCTATGCTCAACTATCATTTACATAAAAAGTTTTTCGGTAGCTTTTACTTTCCACTGATTTTGCTTAAAATACCACACATTTGAAACATTTTTCATGGCTAATATAATTTTTATCTTCGATTTTCTGGGTATAGCGAATTAGATATCCTTCATATGGAAGGAAATTCTAAGCTATAGACAAAAGCTTAGAGGTTAAAAAATGCAAATCTCTTTAAAATAGATTATACCAAATAAGTTTTCATATATCAGAAGACATTTTCGAGATATTCCTTATTGTTGCTTGGAATTCTTCAATAGTTTGTAACTAATTATTATAAAGTCCTTATTTATGTTCAGCTGTTTCTCGCGATTGCGTGGAAACGCTACGGGCTTTTGAGGCTAATATATAGCTTCCAAATCTTAAATATTTCACTGTTCCTATTGCCTTTGAATCTACAACAAATGTGATGTGTAAAGCTTTATCTGGAATAAATTTGAACTGTGTGAAACAATAAACTATTCTCCTTAGTGCAGTAGTGTCTCGCTAATAAACGATAGAGGACAGAGAAGATCATGTAAATGTAGCACATCAGATTTTATAATAGTGTTAACTTACTACAGAATGGACCAACGTCGCGATCGGGTATATTTATTTTGAAAGAACATATTTTCTGAAATCGAAAGCTACTAAAAGCTGTTCTATGCTGAAAGAGATAAGTGGCATTATTTTTGTCATTTTTCCCAGGAGAGGGGACATTGTCACGTATTTGTGGCAAGCTAGATTTTTTTTTTCCGGCGCGCGAGTTTGTTAGTTGATTATTGATGTAAAACTCCGCACTGTGTTGTGTTCTAAGCAATAAAAGGTGCAAGAAAATGTGTGTGCGATTTAAATTAAAATCTTCTCAGCTCTTGCAATTCTATACATAGACCATTTTTCGAAATGCTTTATTTCCTCAAAACTGGCTGCAATAATGTTGATTAAAATGCCATGTATTAAAGGTGTTTTCATATGAAATGAAATGCAAATCTTAAGTTTCTGTGAGTGCCCTACGAAATCCTATTCATCCTGAATGACTTTTGGATGATAGGTAAACCGTAAGGCATACACAATATGTACTATATAAATATGTAGAAATCGTTAAAAACACACAGCTTATGTTAAATACTTTTTTGTGGATTTAACCATTTCCAAAATATTCCTTGTTATGGGATTACATTTTTAGTGAATTGTTACTAATATATCACATAGCGACCAGCTCTTAAAGGATTTGTCTCGTTTTAGCCTACCCGTATTGCCTTATTGTAGCTACTGGAAAATAAGTAGAAAATATTAATAAAACTAACTATGCTAATTTTAACTTAATTAGCATGAATTGTATAGAATAATTAACTTTTATAGACACGTTACATGCAGAATAGCTATAGAAATGCATGTGAATGTAACACATCAAATATATTTATATTTTATTTTAATACACTCTGATACACAAGATACAAATAATAAAATTACCTTCAATTATGTTATAATCCTTTAAATTTCCTTCACAGTATTAATTTTGATGTAAACGCTGAATAATTATAGAGTGATAAGAGATGATTTTCCATACAAAACCCACTGTTGTGATATTAACTATTCTATGTACTATGAACTATAATGTTCAAGGCCATAATAGGGAAGAGTTCCCGTAATTAAACCGTTGCCTAAGTTGGATCACCTTCGTATTTCGCTGTGTTGATTATTTAAACCTTAACGTTGGCTCTACTGGTGAGAAATTTGGTCAAGGTGGCGTGTACGTTCAGTCCATTGTTGTCATTTAAGCAAGAATGCCGTTGTTGTATTCTGTTCGTTCGTATTGTAATTGTTGTGCTGTAAATCATAATTTTCTGCATACAGTAAATTATCTATAGTACAACTCGTAAGTGCGTTTCATTAGTCACTACATTTCGCAAAACTAGACTTTAATTTTGTGCACTATCTTTTCTTACAGATGTCCAGTTTCCGAAGTTGGACCACTGCGTGTTTCCTAATTTGCAATTTTCCATTGTCGGACAAACTCTTAAAAAGTAATACTTCAATGTAATATACAATCAGGCGTAAATAAGTAATAATCGAGAGTAATGTTTTTAAGATTTCAAGATAGTCAAAAGCGGAATATAGGGGAAATGGACAGATCTGCTAAAAGTCGTGGCAGTTTACAGAAATGGAGACTATAGACCTAATGAGTGTGCTCGTGTATATGAAGTACCCAAAGCTACAGTTAAGAGACATGCTAACAATAAAAACAGTTCTCAAACTGTTCGGTGTTCGGAAAACATCAGTTTCATCTATGAGACGGAAAGGTTCTCGAAAAATCGCCTATTATTTCAAGAAAGAAATATTTCTGTTCAGGCTGCAACCAGACTTCATCAATAGACATAATTAGTATATTTCAGTGTTAAATGTTCTTACATTTTTATATGTAAGACGCTGTTTAGTTCGTTCCTTATTTTAAATTAAAACGCTTTGAGGAGCAATAATTGACCCATAATTTACCAACATATATTGCTGTCATGAATATGTCAAATATATTTGTTTTATATTATGTTATACACTTTTTTAAAATACTAGAATTCCTAGTTTTACCATCTGGTCCAACTTATTCAACTAAACGCCCAAATTAAGCATTTAGACCATTTACATACTTCCAAATTTTAAATTATACGCTATTAAGCTATGTATTTATTCAAAATGCAGTATAACCTTATAAAAGTGTGTAATGTCTAGATTATCGTTGAGTGTATTTTCTTTCGACTAAACATATAATGGAGACTAGGGGTAACAAAATATAAAATAGTCCAATATAGGCAACCTTCTCCTACATATTAAAGATTTTTTAAAACTTTTTCATATTTTTTGTAAAAATGTACATGTAAATACTACATAAGTTTACGCAAAAGATAATTTAAATTAATTGTTTTTTCCATATGTAGAGTCAGACTGATGGCTTTAAAGTTGGTTAAACTGAAGCTCGGGTCTGGAAGTCTTACGACATTTTATGTCTCCATTAGGGTAAGTCATCTCAAAATAATTTGAGATTATCTTGTAGTTTACTGGGAAATATGCGACTCGAATTAAATGCCATGTCGGCACATTCCATGATAGCTCAGTGGTCAGAGCAACTGGCTAGAGACTGGGAGATCCGTGGTTTAAATCCCGGCTATAGCATTGAGTTTTTTTTTTTTTAACTTTTCAATATGACTCTACCAATTCAAAGATGCATCCTCTAAGTAAACCTTTGTATTATATTGTTACAAATCAGGTAACATTTACGGCTAAGTATTGATGCTGATAAAACTATAAAATATCTATCATTGCCTTCTAAAATGTTCGGGTTATTATTGTGTGTATTAAGGAAGATTATAATGACACGGTCAGAGAAAAGCCGCGCTGTATCGTAGAAAGGCAGACCCTGGGCCTTTGTAGTCATTAGAGGGAGATTTGCATCGGTAGCTAATGAGAGTGACCAGGCCTTAAGCTCCTGATTAAAATGCTGACATTTCTGTTATTTTAGGGAACGTATTCAACAGGTCCGTAAATTGCTGTGGTCAAAAGCCAAAGAGCCTGGTGTTTATCCAGTGAACGCTAATTCTATAGTGAATGAACACAGCACGGTTTTGTCTTTGTTTAAGTAGGAGAAAAATTTATTTTATTAATTAAGTAAGCATGATAAAATTGGTAAAATATAACATGTCCGGGCTTGTAGGCCGAGGTCGAATATTGAAATTATTAAAACCTAACGTTTCGTCCTCAGCTGTGGAGGACATCTTCAGAACTGAAGCTAGGCAGGAACGGCTAGCGATGCAGAGAGCAGATTCACGGAGCAGTGGACGGCAATATATACTATTGAGGTAGTAGGAGGGGAATAATTGGACTGCTGTGTTCTGATTGGCTGTTGTGCGGGCCGGTGCGAAGACGCTGTAAGGCAGGAATTCAGGTCTGGTTGAGCTTAAATCCGTCTTCTCTATTAAAATTATTGGGATGTTTGTACATTTCTATGGATTCTCTGACCATTCTGGGATATTAATATTTGGTAGTTGCGAGGACTTCTGTTTTTTCAAATAATATGTCATGTTTGTCTAAGATCTAATTTTAATATTCGACCACAAGCCCGGACATGTTATATTTTACCAATAATAACACCGGCTGTGAAAGCCTACGAGCATATTTAAGCATGAAAATGTTATACTAACCTAATAGTTAGTAATATTTCACTGCAAGACTTGCCCTATTGTTCATTTCTGCAACCAATATTTCTTCGTATAGCTTTGATAAGGTTTCTATATTTTTTACTGTTGTGGTCATATTGGGAATTTTTCACTAAAACGATTGCGATAAACTCTTTGAACTTTTCCAGTAGATTTTTCACACACGCATGTACTCTCTCTCTCTCTCTCTCTCTCTCTCTCTCTCTCTCTCTCTCTCTCTCACGTGAATACTAGCACACTCTAAGGCGGACAGAAAATAATCCTAATTAAAGGAAAATTTCCACCCTGCGGCCAGGATTGAACCCGGGACCACCGTATAAGAAGTCAGCTCGCTGACTACTCCACTACGGAGGCAGTCTTGAATACGTTGTTTGTTGCCAAAGATAGTTTACCTTGACTATACAATTCAAAACCGCGGATATTTATGTGCATAAAAACAACATTTCTTGGACCAAGAATAGTTTAGAAATTCAGTCCATAAACTTCTTTAACATTTTGCCAAATAATGTAAAAAATCTTTTGTTTTCAGTTTTTAAGAGAACTATAAAATCAATATTATTATCTAATCTTTAGATTTACAACAGCAGAATATTTTAATGTTTTATGTAATACATTGTAACTTTAGTGTGTTGTTTCGATGTTCCTATACAATTGTTATTGTTCTGGCAAATAGAGAGATCTGTTTGTCTTCCGTCCGTCCGTCCGTCCGTCCGTCTATTAGCGTTTACCAATGCTTCCCATATCGATAAATCACGATTGTTTGCCTTGTAATTTGGGCTCGAAAGTGATCTAAAATTTACTGAAAAATAATTATGAAAATAGAACTTAAAATGATTGATAAGTGAGCTATAAAATTGGGTAAAATTTATGAAAATACGGAAAAATGACATACAAAACGATATTTTATGGAAATATGACTCCAATGTATACAACTGACTTACTGAAAGTTGTGGACCTATCTCATTTAGCATTCTAGTATTTCGTAGGAAATTGTAGCGTCAAGTACTTAAGGGATCGTCTCTTGTTCTGAAGAAAGTTTCTATATATTTAAAAACTTATTTTCTTTATGTCACAGATGAATATAAGCAATGGAAAAGACATGTGTTCCTCATATAAATAAAATATACATTTTTATCGTGTGGAATTTTATGGATTTTCGCATTCTCTGCGAAGCAATGCTCTTGCAATTAATTTTTTTGATAATATATCGAACAGTTTCCTGCATATCGTCCCGAGATTTGAATGCATCCGCTCGTGTTATTCGTATTTCGAAATAGAAAAAGTATACTTACATATGCTAAACTTTTCAATTCAGAATCAATCATTAAGTCCTGAAAATTGCTAGTGCTGCTCTTTTCAAAGCATCCAACAGCTGAAGTTAACTACATCAAAGCCAAAAGAATTGTGTAGCCTGACCAAAGTCAGATTATTCAGCCTGAGGTAACATTGTCAGCTGTGTTGGTAAAGACTATTATGAAAAATCCGTAGAAGATGACCAGCAGAAAACAAAATGCCGAAACCAATGAGGTGAAACCAATGTATAGCATACCCGACATTTCCTGTGGTGCCTCTTAAGAGAGCTGACATTTTATGAACTTCCGTGCTGCACTTATAAACAGAAACACTTGCAAGCTTACTATTTTATCGGACAAAATGTAAAATTAATTCTGAACCGTATTAGTGTTAATATGCAGTGATTAAGAATCGGCATAAGGCGTTTTGGAGAAGACTCGTTATCGATCCATTGAGGTTATGATGCTCACATGCCATGCGATCATGGCGAGTGTTCGCTCCATGGTTGTCGAATGAGGCTATTACTGAAGTTTGCTTCACAGAGAGGAGACAGGCTATGTTCGACTTTGTCCCTTGTTTACTGGCCTCTTTCCCCCTCCCCTCCTCTCTCTCTCACCTTTGTTGGTACTACTCCCACACTTGAGCCCTGAACTAATAGTCACACGAACGCTCCGAGTCAAGAAGGCATGTGCTTTGCCAAAGTAATTATTGACCATCGTTGCTTATGCTCCTCTACAACTACTTGGCATTTTACTGTAACCCGTTACCTTATTTTTTTTTAACATTGAATCAATTAAAACACTAATTTTAACTTCCAAATGGCTGAAGCACATTAAGGAGCATCAACATTGACTCTACACCTAAAGTGTAGTTTAAATTCTTGCCAGTGAAATAAACCTAAACTATAATGGTTAATTTACTGAATATGTGAGTACGTTAAAGGTAAAATTTATCTTAATTTTTTGGTCTTATAGTTACTTAATTAAAAAAAAAGTCTACATTATTTTTTCATAATGCAGAAACACTTAATATATATAATCAAATAAGATTTCGCTCTCACAGCCCACCAAGTTCTTCTTTTTGGAAAAAACACATAGTCAGCGACCAGCTAGAAAAATTATGTTCTACCTTAATACAAACTGTTGGTTTATTTCTAATGTCAAAAATGTTATCTCGTTGTGCAATTATTTACCTTGTGCTACTATCAAATTTCGCGAAAAAGTCTTCGATCAGGTTCGTTGTGCCCGTAAGTTTGAGCCGGGACCTTGTACAGGTAAGCGCGACGCCACCTTGCTCAGCAATTTCCGAATTAAATATATTTCTTCACAAAATTCAGGAGTAAACATACTTATATTTAATTTATAAATGTCTGCTAGTCCGCAGTACTATTTTGAACTTTATCCTAAAACCTATGATCAATTTACAAATATTTTAAAAATAAATCGGTTTCATTCCCTCAGTAGATAAAATTAAAAATGTATACATAAACGTTGAACATATTAGAGACAAGTTATTAGAATATAGGAAAACAAGAGGGAAAACAACTGAACAACACACAAAGTATGTATATCATGAGTGCTACAAGTAGTTTGATTTCAGCTGATATTTAATTATGACCTGAAGGTCTGGATGTAGTAAAATTATTTTCAGAGTCAGCGAACACAGAAGTATTACAAACTCTGTCAATCTGGGTTAAAACAGCACTTGTTTGTCTCTTTTGTGTGCATGTTTTACATGTAAACATTTCCTCTTTGGCATGCAATAGGTTGTACTATAAAAGAATGAAAATCTGCCGCCAGCTTCTGTTTTTGTAGCATACACTGCCAGTGTATGCTTTTGATGGTTGTTAATCCCAAGAGAGCTAAACATGGTTTATCTTTTTCGAAATATCCGTTAGTGAAACCATTCCGAAATTATTAACAGCAGAACATTGAAAACTTGACCACGATAAATGTCTGTTCCATTCACATTACTTTCTCTATATTTCTTGAACACATTATTGTTGTTAGAATGCTCATGCTTCTATTTACTTCATGCTAGTCAAAATAAAAAAATAGCAGGAATAGTCTTGTAACTTGCCTCATTGTTAGAAGAAGCGAAATAAGGGAGGACCATAGGTTAAAGTGATAGTCAAAAGCTAGTTGCTACATGACTAACTTCCTTTCTTTCTATGCACAGGAATTGACAAATTCCCGTATGAGTAAATTTTTCAAAGCTGAAACTAATAACAAGGAATATCTCAAAAACGATCCACTCCACGAAAAAAAAATGCATATAACATAAATTGTGTGTTTTAATGAGTTCTACATTTTTTGTGTAGTAAGTTTTTGTGCGTCTCTTATCAGTATCTTTTTTGTGTATCAGTTATGCAAAATTCCGCAAAATTCATTCCGAATAAAGATATATTCAGAAGCTGTTCCCATAATATTCAGGTAATACATTTTGTTTGTGATGAAAATGTTTTTAATATACGACATTTTAATCAAAATCGTTAAGCCATTTTTAAGAAAATGAAAATTTTCGAAAATTTTTCCATGTAAAGGGGCGATTTCCTTATAAATCTTCGTATCTCATCTTTGGAAGATACTGAACTGAAATAAGTTTGGTATTTAGCGGATTTTTCGTTTTTGAGTTATGCTGTCCAGAGACACACACAGAGACCCTTTTTCTAGAAATCCTTTTTTGATTCAAATTCCTTAAATTAAGCATAGTTAAGTGGGAAAAAATGTATATCCTAAATTTCATGGGAACAGCCTTTGAAGACCTCTTCATTCTACATGACTGTTGCATAACTAGTAAAGCGTAAGAATTAGACAAAAACATACATCATTATTTTTGCGATTAAAAAAACCCATCCCAAACATTTACGATTTTTTTAAAAAATGGCTCTAACGAGAATTAACCGAAAATACATGTTTTGAGACCACCTAAATCAAAGAAAAGCATTTTTAGAAAAAAGGACCTGTGTGTCGGGCGAGGCAGCATAGCTCAAAAACAAAAAGACCGATAACTATTTAAGTTTGGTATACTCCATGGGTCCGACACAAAGATTTTCAAGAAAATCCTCTCACCTCAAACTACCCTTTACATGGAACTATTTTCGAAAATTTTGATTTTCTCAAAAATTGCGATTTTGATTAAAATACCTTGTGTATTAACGACAATATTATCACAAAGGAAATGTATATCTTGCATTTTCTGGGAATGAGTTCTATATTACTGGCAAACTGTAACAGATATACAAAAGCTTACTATACAAAAAATGTAGATCTTATTAGAACCCACAATTTGTCATACACCTAATTTTTTTGTAGAGTTAACTGATTTCGAGATATATTTTTGGTTTCAATTTTAAACCACTTAAACTTTTCTCAAACGTGAAGACATTTTTTCTCGTTTGTTTACTACTTGCAAGCAAAAAGATTGGAATTTTAATCGCTTCACATAACGACCGACTTTTAAACGACGAGACTATCGCTTTAGCCTGTGCATTTTCTTATTTCCTTTCTAATTACAAGGAAGCTAGTAATAAGACTAATGCTGCTTATGTTTATCTTGATTAGCATGATGTAGCCAACAAACTAATGGGCCGCGCCGTGGCCGAGTGGTTAGACCACTCGACTCTCACCTAGACGGCCGGGGTTCAATCCCAAGCGACCGCATGTGAGATTTGTGGTGGACAAAACGGCGCTGGGGCGGGTTTTCTCCGGGTACTCCGGTTTCCCCCGCCATCGCATTCCACCGGTGCTCCATCATCATTCATGTATCATCAGTGTCACCGCCTGCGGTGCCATTAGTAGTTAAAGCGGGCGTTAAACACTACCAACAAACTAATGTTTTGAATATAAGGTTTGTTTACCAATTAGCTAGAAACATGTGAATGGAACACATTAGATTTCACACTTCTACTTACAAGGAATCAAGTAATAAGGATAATTTCTGATAATATTGATCTCGATTATCATGAAGTAGACGGAAAAATAAGTTTTTTAAGAATAATTTGTTAATGTGAATGGAACACGTTAGATTTTTTTTTTTCAAATAAAGGCCATTAACAGAAGAAATGGGATTAAAAATGATAAAATAATCTGACGTTTTACATTCACACAAATTGATCAATCCATTCTTCAAAAGATGATTCTTCTTATTTTTATACTACATGTTCATTCAGATAATCATTTTCGGAAATTGTTTTATTACATACTTTTTGTAGATGTAATGGGAATAGAAAAATACAGTTCACTAAAGAGATAATCTTCCAAGAGCTGGCCGCTATGTAATGGCTTTAAAATTGCGTTCTCCTGCTATAAATAGGGGAGGGGGAGCCAGAGAATCCACTTCCAATTCCACATTGAAAATTCAACCAAATAACAAGGAGTATCTAGGAAATGGTTAACTCAACAAAGGTAAGACCTAAGAGTTGTGGTTTCTAAAGTTGGGCATTTTTGTGTAATAAGTTTTTATTTATGTATCTTAGAGCGGAATGGCGCGGGCGGTAACTGCTGTGGCCCACATTTCCATGATCTAGGATTGAAATCTCTGAGGCTGATCAATCTGACCGAAGGTTTTTTCACGGTTTTCTTCGATCGCTAGGTTAATGTTGGGTTGGATAGTAAAATTATAAGTTTTACTATCATCACTTTCAACACTCCTTTTCGTATCCTTCACCTCCTTATCAGGTTGGAATGATCACCGTTCCGGATACCCATATTATTCTAAAGTTTGCTTACTCCTCGACAGGCCACTGACCCAAGACTTGGTCCTCAGGTGTATATTTGAAGAGGAGGATTATTCGAGAAACAAGAAACAGATTTTGATAAGTGATAGGATATGCCAGCTATGCAAGATTCAATCAGAATTAAAAATGATTGGGTATTCTCAGAAAATTCCAGATATACATACATTTCATTAGCTATGAAGATGTCTTAAACGTATAATATCTTAATCTGAATCGTTTGAGCTGTATTTGAGAAAATTGAAATGTTCGAACAATTTTCTATGTAAAAGTTAGTTTAAGTGAGGATATTTAAAAATATTTCTGTAAAATTTTTGTAAGATACTGAACTTATATACCAGATTTGGTATTGAACGGATTCGTTACATTCTTTAGCCTGTATGTACAATGTAATTAGTGGACAGGGAAGGTATTTTATCCACTCGAAAATTCGAAATTGAGATTACACCGGAAATACTATTTTAAGACCTGCTGAATAAAAAAAGTCTAGAAACATATGTGTGTGTGTGTGTGTCTTTGGGCAGCATAGCTCAAAAACGAAAAGGCGGTTAAATAACATATTTGGTATTTAAGTTCAGCATTTTCTAGGGATACGACTTGAGAATTTTAAAAAAATACCCCCCCCACGCAACTACCCTTTACATTAAAATGTTTCGAAACCTTTGATTTTCTCAAAAATAGCTCTAATGAGTTTTATTAAAATGGCATAAATTTTTAAGATATTTTAATGAAAAACGAAATCTACACCTTGAATTTTCTGGGAATATCTCTGAAGACCTCTTCATTCTGGATAACTTTTTTATAACTGGTGAACCGTAGGTGATAGAAAAGAAACTTCTACACAAGAAAATGTAAATCTCATTATAACACACAGTTTTTCCATCTTGTATAATTGTTTAGTAGAGATAACCGTTTTCAAGATATTCTGAGTTATTTGTTTCAGTTTTAAACTATTACACTGTTCTCAAAAGGGAGCCGTCTTTCTTTTGTTTACTCCTAGCAAGGAGAGATTACCGTACTTCAATTGGTTCACTTAGCGACCGGCATCTAAACGACCTTACTAGTGCTTTAGCCAAGCTTTAACTCTTTATTTACAAAGACGCAATTAATACGACCAATTTTGACAATGTTTATCTTAATGAGCATGACGTAGATAAAAGAAACATCTTTCATGAGGAAATTTTGTTTGTGGAACTGCTACAGAAAGTCATATGAATGGAACACATTAGATTTTTTTAAGTTTCGCGGTTCACAGACACACGGACTGATGATGTTTCTCTAAATACTCTTTTTTGTGGTTCAGAGTACTTTAATATGTGGTGCCTAGTGAATTATCACATCAAATTTTTGGGTTGAATAACAATACTTCCTGCATATACTATGCTCGATACAGAAAGTAATAAACTTACACATGCAATATGTGGATTTCTCAAGAAGTTATTGTGTTAATGGCACACAGAAGTGATAAATGTAGCTTTCTAAAGTATTAAAACTACAGATTTAATTGTACATACAGGTGCAGTCATTAACAGCATGTAAATAAATTAGTATTAAAATTTTAATTCAATATCGAATTGAATTCTTGATATATTAATTGATTTATATCAATTTTAAAAATTTTATAGCGCAAAAAATACTAAAAGGAGCTCATGATTATTATTTAAAAATATGATGTATCCATTCCCATGACTTTTTCTACATCTCTAACCAATTATTGTTGTAACGTTTTTTTTTCTATCTTTTTCATGTTAATCGAGATAAACGATAGCAGAAATTGTCTTATTACTTGCTTTCTTGTAACTAGAAGGGAACTAAGAGAGTACACTAGCTAAAGATATAATAAAATGGTTTAAAACCCAGTTGCCATGTGCATGACTAGAAGTTGATAAATTCCCGTATAAAAAAAGTTTTAAGTATTTTAAAACTGAAACCAATAATCTCGAAAACGATCAATTCCAGCGAAAAAATGTGTATGACATGAGCCGTGTGTTTCAACGAAAATTTGTCTATCTGTTACGGTTTGCCAGTTGTGCAAAATTCAGCAAAACTCATCCGGAATGAAGAGCTCTTCAGAGGCTATTCCCAGAAAATATCTAGATATATGTTTTATTTTTCACGTAAATATATTTAATGTACGGAGTTTTAATAAAAATCCATAGCCATTTTAAGCAAATCAATATTTTCAACAACAAAAATTTGCCAGATAAACCTTAGTTTGGGGTGAGGGAATTTTCCTCAAAATCTTCCTGCCAAGTTTGATATTTTACATACTTTTCGTTTTTCAGGTATCGTGTTCACAGACATACGGACACACATATGCACACGGACCATTTTCTAAAAATGTTTTTTTTTTTTTGATACCGATGAAATTTCATTAGCAATTTTTTGGGTGGAGTACGGTACCTTCCCCGCACCATGTACAATGTAGAGAAAGTAAAAATATGTTATGGCTAATAACAAAATGCTAACCAGAGATATTATTAACCTTATTTTAAGTGAAATTTAGTTCATTTTCATACCTCTAATTAAATGCTATGGAAGAAATTCGATTTTGGAAACGATAATATAACAAAATTACAATTACATTAAATATCATTCATCTAGACTGAGTGAGTGATATTTAAATGGCGCAGCGCATTGAAAATGACGTCTATACATGTGTTACATTAAAACAGGTATGCAGTTAAATGTAGGGCATTGTCTTATTCCAAAAATCTAATATTTCACTCTTTGTTTTACCTAAACGGCTGAAAAAGCACTTTTGGGTCCTCTTAAAATAAAAACTGTTGAGGGAGAGAGAAAAATCACTTGTATTTCGAGCTACATATCTGAGCATTTCTGGTATTTTTCAGACAAGGATTACTAATAACCTTCTCAATAAACTAACTTCAAAATAGGATGTAACTATTTGGATTTCAGGATCAGCTTTTGCTACTACTACTGGTGTTGGTGGCAGAAAATGCTTCAGCTCGCATACGCATAGACTGCCCATTAAATATTTTGAAAAGCTACACGAGCCAACACACAGTTCGAACTCCCTTAGGTTGAGAACAATAAGGGGATAACCACAAAACCCACATATTTATGGTTGGCTGTGCACCGTAACGTTTGGAATGCACCCTTGCTTTACAGGCCATTGAAAGGGGATTGGGATTCCATAGTCTGTGGTTGCCCGGCTCAGGTTGTAAATGGCAAGCGCGGCTTCTGGAATTTAAGATTCGGGAATGAGAAATTGGAAGCTGGTCATTCTGAAGCTAGGGCAAGCAAATTGATTCAGTGGCAGTCATTACATGCTTATGTCCAACAAGCGCCCTCTGAGATGTGAATTAAATGGGGAACGAAATTGTTGTTACCTCATCATTAATATGGCACATTTTCCAGATAATATGGATGTTTAAATTGCAGTTTAAATTGCAGATGAAAAAAAATAATAGGGAATACATCCCAAAGCATATTTCCTTTTAATGGTTCTTAAGCCAGAAGTTAGCATTGCATGGAATAAGGGCCATAACTGCAATTTTAAACATTATTATTATTATTATTATTATTATTATTATTATTATTATTATTATTATTATTACTTCTACTACTATTACTGGTGCAATACCCAAATATCTACTCCTAGTCACGTTCGTAATTAATTTTATTGAAGTATATGGATGTTCAATTGTACTTGATGTTTATTAGGTCAACAACCAGAAGGTTGTTTGGGTTACGGGGCGTATATAAGAGGCCGGACAGTAAAGGATTAAAGCATTCAATAAATTAAATTAGTGGATAGTTAAGGCAGATAAAAGACGTTGCACGACAATGTCAGTAACCCTTTCCAGCCCAATGGTGCCACATTGCATCGTTATCTGTGTCTGTTGTTCGAGATGACTAAAGGTTAACATTCAATAACTATCTACCTAATTGTTAATATTTCAGTAGTTTCTTTAAATGCATTTATATTAACACGCCTTAGAACAAGCAAAAGCGAAAATAAAATCTCCTCAAAGATTTTTCTAACAAATACATAACTTTATTTGACTACAATGATACCGAGTTCCAGTCACCACTTAGATATGCCAACCAGCGTCTATTTTACATGGGTTCATTCCTTCCTTTATCACGGTAGCATTGTAACGAGCATTCCAACCTAGATTAACTGTGACATTGAAATCTAGATCAGTGATGTTTAGTGTTTTAGACTTTTAGACAAATGAGCTGCAAATAAGAGATCAGGTAATACAAAATGTTTAAGGTAAATCTGCATCTTATGGCATCAGTTTTTAAAACCCAATTTCATTGAAAATATATCGGGCTGGAAAGGGTTAAGAACAGTTTGTTTCGGCGATAGAGTATCTAAAATTTTGTAACGTACTCAATGTGGGGTAGGAGTTACCCCTGCCACTGCGCATCGTTAGGCAGTAATTTTTGTAGGATAGTGTTTAACACTCGCTTTTACTACAAATGGTACTGCAGGCGTTAGCAGGTAATGGGGTCAAGGTAGAGCTTTCTCGGATATGGCCTCAAGATTGAAGGTGCAGGAGGGAGGTGCATTCGGGGAGAGACAATGGGGTACGAGGAAACACAACGCTTTTACTACCATTCATAGGAATGAACGAGAATACATGGTTGAGGAGATATAGGGTAAACCTAATGGGCGTGTCTTGCTGGTCTGCAGCCCAAATGGAAGGGCCCATGTTGACCTACTTTTCGCTGTCTTTATACCAAAAATCATGCTTATGCCAACGTTGCTTAGAAGGCTACGACTGTGTCATTTACGATATCTTGCCTCCCATATCGAATCCTAAGGCTGATGCAACATTACATCTTGTTTCACTAAATATTAATTTATTCAATATAATCATCGGATACCCTACAATATCTATACTGTTTTATTTTGTTTATTTTTAAAAGAAATATATTTTTAAAGAGAGATCTATTTTGCGTAATAAAACTATGCGGGGCCTTTGAAATTTGCTGTAATTTGTAACTAATAACGAAATTATATCCGATTAACACACATTCTCTCACAGCTGTTTCACTCATTCATAACTAGAGAGAATAGACGGGTATCGTTTCAGGGATGGCAAGTTAATAGCGCTACGGGCATTGATGATCTCGAAGAAAACAGACGAGATACACTTAGCGCACTTACAATCCACTCACGACTAGTGGGGAGGTTTAACTTAGCTACCTCTTCCTGTTCATACATTTTTTTCAATTATGTCAAACTATTGGTAGGCTTTTTTCCCAAGCATCGAAAATGCGGCATTTGCAACTTCGGTCATTTTTAGAAAAATGTGTGTCTTATCTCTCATCTACTGATGGTAACGTGGAAAGAAGTTTTTTTCAGTATAAACTCTTCTTTAAAATGTCTTGGGTACTTCACCTCAATGTCTCTTAAAATTTACTGTTGTACATCCCATTAAAATATGTGTTCACGACGAAAGAGATTAAAGTAGTACAACATTCGATTAACTACTACTCCTACTGTATAACAATATTTAAATATGCACGTGCGTAAATAAATACTATTGTAATACAATAGGTTACATTATTATATACATAAATAGCATTTCAGTCATGAAACATTTTATTCTGCAAAGATTGTACTGATTCCATCTGCTCTTATTTTCGGTAGTCCGACATCAGTTCGTAGAGCATATACTGCTTGTGTCTGTCTACATATACAATGAACTTCAGTCTTTACCTATCCCAGATGCGTTAACTATTCATAATTTCTTTCATATGCACCATGTGTAATGAAATCAACAGTAGGCTCTGCAATTTTATACTTTAAAGTTAGCCCTATACAGGCTGTTTCAAAACGACACCAAACGAAGATATCAGTCCATTAGCTTACATTTTGACTTGTCGAAACTTGATGTTGCAACTTTCAAACTCTTCTATTTAAAGTTTTATATGTGTTTAAATATGCCATACATTTGGGATTAGGCAGCGAAGGAACAACGGTTGTCATACGCCACACCCACATGCTACGTTTTCCATTACTGTGCCGGAGCGGCATTTCTATTAAACCACGCCTACACCACTCGACTGGAACCTTCTCTACCAACCGGCATCTCTCTTGGAGTGGGCCAGGCACGTGCCTTTTGGTTATGTACGACTGGTGATTTTATGGCAATTTTTGTATGTACCGAATTTAGAGCTGAAAATTATATTCACGTATCTCGTATGGTATGACCAACAAGGCACACATTTTCATTTGGTTTCGTTTTGAAACACCCTGTATATTACGTTTTGTATCCATTTGGTCAGGACTGGTATTTCGAACTTCTTAATATCGGTGGTATCAGATGGGCAGATAAGAAATTTGTTACGCTTGGAACGACGACCTAGATCCAATTATTCCCAAGAAAAATAAAAGTAGTGCAGAAAACACAGATGCGCTAGGAAGGAATTGCACACAGTCTGTGGTGAAGCACTGCATTAAAGCATTCGTTGTGTTACTTTTTCATTATGTAAAAACTACAGAAGGGGAAAAAGAGAGAAGTCAAAATAACACGTGTCTTTATAACAGCGTAATTTTTATAGTCTCCATACCTCTTTCCCTCTTATCTCTTCACAAACACACACATTAAATACTTGTACATCACCCAAATTTAGGACATATAACACAACCTCTGCCTTATCATGTGTGTGTTACCTTGGTTTACTCATAATCGTAAACAAAACATTGTTTTAAGCTAGACTTCAGTTGCTTTATCTTAAGCTATTTATATTATTTTTGGTTGCTCTTGGTTTGAGTAGAAAAATCTACGAAGAAGTAGTCATAAACCTAATTGGCAAGACATCGGAATTAGGCAAGGGATCAACAAAGACCAAGCAGATAGTTAATGATTTGGCATTGTAAGTTTTATGTCTTTTACGAAAAATTGCAAAGGAGGCATTCCGAGAGAGAGAGAGAGAGAGAGAGAGAAAGAGAGAGAGAGAGAGGGGGGGACTGACTGACTGAGACAGACAGACAGAAATATAGAAGAATATGTTTGCACTAAACTCAACAATAGTTGAAGAATTCACCCATAGAGTGCGTATCACTCTATAGGAGTGAGATAAGGTAGGGTCTAGGTTTTCTTGCTGAAATAAAGTATTGTGTAAACTTCCAGCGACAGGTGTAGTTGACATATCTAATTACGTTACTATTTTCGAAATTACATATTTTCTTTTGTTTTTATTACAATACATATACCAATATGGAAGGAATTTTCCAAATCACCACAAAGGAAAGGTCAACAAAGTGAATTTACTGACAAGTAACTGCTTCCGGTAAACCACAAGGCCATAAGTACTTGCGGAGTGTGCAAGTCATGATTGAGGCAGGACTGGAAGTGATTTTAGATCTCCTTGTGGTTTACCGGAAAAACGCGAGTTGGAGAACTTAATGCCGTGCTGGCATGTTGCTATGTTAGCTCAGTGGTCAGTAACTGTACGGAACTAGGAGATCCGTGATTCAAATCCTGGCTTTTTTTTTTATTATTATTTTTTTTTGTTTTTTGTTTTTTTGTTTTGTTTTACTTGGATCTACCCCTCCAACTTCTGTCCTGCACACGGCTGGTGTGAAAGAAACAAGTAGTTCTTAATACTTCTTGTTAAACAATGTAGTTGAATATCTTTTGACATATTTAAGAGTTTCTTATGAGCATTACACTTATATTTTAAATGTAGAAAACCTGAGCAGTAATAGCATTTATCTATATATAAATATGTACGTTCCCCTTATACTAACACACGAAAGGTTATACTCAGAATGCAGCGTGCGTGGCTGAGAATGAAGTTCCCATGAATCAGAATTCACAAAAACGTACTAAAAATTTAACAATTTATTTAAAAATAAGATTTAAATTAGCATGAATAGAATACATAAGACCACTTTAAAAACTGCATAATATTCCCTTTAAATCTACTTCCAAACAATTTGAACAAAATAAAAATTAGTTAGTCTGTAATTTTTTCCCATAGCAGAAAATTAAAAGTGACCTATCAGAATTTATAAAGTATGCAGTTATTTGCCCTAGAAATGGTTACATATTATTATTATTAGAATAATATAGTTACATATTATTAACATTATTACAAAGAAATCATGCTTATATAATTGACTCAGTGGAGGCAAATTCACTTTGCGAGCCTAAACTGGCTAACTCAGCAGGGGACAACAGCCAAACAAAAGAGGGACAAGCAGCGCTCCAATCCCGCACAAAGCCCACGTCTTATTATAGCACAACACACCAATAACACAAAACATAGCACATTATTGAGGTGAATAGATTTCGCCAAATGTGTTACGGCACATGCGCTGAGAAATGCTCGTTTTAATTGTTGCGGATTTAACAGATAACCATACGTTATGAAGAACTGGATTCTGAAATCACAGAGATTCAATCTTAACTGCATAAGCGACAATTTCAAAGGCCCTTTTACTCCCTCTACTAATTATTTGATTATAATGATCCTTGAAACTTTTTTTAGTTGCTAGATCTTAAATTTTAACGTCTGGACACGTGTTATTTTGCTTATTATATACGTACTAGGTAGAAAAAGTAGTGCATTCTCCTCAATATTTCACTGAAAATGCACGTACTGAGACCATCATAATTCAGAAAAATAAATTTTAGAAACAAAGTTAAGAGCCTCTGTGTGTTTCTGTGTGTGCTATTTACCAAATTTAAGTCTGGTAAATAATAAACTTGGTATCAAGTTTACTACATTCCAAAGAAGCGACGTGTAAATTTACAAGAAAATCACTTACCTCAAACTACTCTTTTGATTAAAAAGTGTCCATGTTTTTTTTTCTCAAAAAGTTCTCTATTTTGACTGTGATAATTAGATAGTATATGATAATATAGCATGTATATATCTTAAATTTTATGCGCAGAACTTCTGAAATCTTCATTCTGAATTACTTTTGTATAATTAGAAATTCTTTAATTGGACAACATTTAAACACACCTAAAAACTGTTTTCAAAGCACGCTACTCGTATTCATTTAAAATAGCTTAAGAATGGGAGAAATTATTTTCTAAATTCCTTATATTACTGGTGTGAATGTTTCAACATGTTTGAAAGGCAAACGACGTTTTAAAAATGACTTATTTTTTGCGATGTCGCGAAAACTAGTAAAATTCAGATCTGCCCATAATAACCCGCTTTTAACCATCTCACCTTCATTTGAATCTGTATCCTTCTCGTGCCTACTACGACATTTTAATGAAACTGTCTCTAAAAGGAATAACTTTTTTTTTTTTTTAAACATATCCGTGTGAAGGACAGGAGTTGGATAAGTAGTCAGACTGAAAAATTCAATGCCATAGTTGGGATTTGAACCACGGATCTCCCGATCTCTAGCCGGTTGCTCTGCCACTGAGCTACCATGGCAACATGCCGCCTTAGTATTGAATTTCTCAACTGACTCGCAACCCTATGGCGTTGCCTTCTCAAAATAATTTGAGATCACCTTGTGATTTACCGGGAAACTTCCGGGTTTATGTCAATTAACTTTTGTATAATTTTTATAGAAAAAATCTGATGTGTACCATTCACATGACCTTCTCCATATCCCTGCAACAAATAATTCTTAAAAAGCTTATACTTCTATTTACTTTATGCTAATCAGAAAAAGTTAGCAGAAATAGTCTTATTACTCGCTTCCTTGTAAGTAGAAGCGAAATAAGAGACAACCATAGGTTAAAGTGATAGTCAAAAGCTGGTTGCTATGTCAATGAAGTTACTTTGTTTATATGGATAGGAGTTGACAAGTTCCTGTATGAGAAAAGTATACGTTTTTCATAGCAGAAACCAAAAATAAGGAATGTCACAAAAACGACGAACTCCGCGAAAAAAATGTATATAACATAAATTGTGTGTTTTAAAGTGCTCTACATTTTTTGTGTAGTAAGTTTTTGTCCATTTCTTACGGTTTAGCAGTCATTCAAAATTTAGTAAAATTCATCCAGAATAAACTATTTTTCAGAGGCTATTCCCAGAAAATTTAAGATATACATTTCATTTGTCAGGTAAATATGTTTAATATCGGAAATTTTAATCAAGATCGTTAGAGCCATTTTTGAGAAAATCAAAATTTTCGATAAAAGTTCCAAGTAAAGGGTAGTTAGGAGTGGGGGGATTTTTCTAAAGGTCTTCGTGTCGCATCCCTGGAAGATACTAAACTTAAATACCAAGTTTGGTATTTTACCGACTTTTCGTTTTTGAGTTATCGTGTTCACAGACACACGTACACACGGGCACACGGACACACATACACACACACGGACCTTTTTGTGAAAATGCTTTTTTTGGGTATTGGGGACCCTAAAACATATATTTCCGGCGAAATCTTGGTATCGAATTTTTGGTGGAGTGCAATACTTTCTCTATACACTATGTACATAGTGCGTATGGAAAAAGTAAAAATATATAATGCCTCCATTCACATCGCTTTCTCTATCTATTCTACATCATTCTTACAAAAGCTTCTTCTCTCTACTTTATGCTAATCGAAATAAACATGAGCAGAAATTGTTGTATCATTTAGTCCTTTCTAAGAAGAAGGGAAATAGGGGAATACACTGGCTAAGGTGACAGTCAAAATGTATTAAAGCCGGCCGCTATGTGATGTAATTGAAATTTCCTGCTGTTTACATGATCAGGATGAAAAAAGTGAATATGGACTTTCCATTTGAGAAAACTTTAAATATTGGAAAGTGTAAAATAAATAACAAATAATGCCTTAGAAATAGTTAGCTGTGCAAAATTTTATAAGGCATAAATTGCTGTTTTAACGAGTTATAACTTTTTTGTAGTACGTGTCTTAAGCTTTACAAATTATGTAAAAGTCATTCAGAATGAAGAGGTACTCATAAGCTCTTCCCAAAAATTTTTATTGTCATACAAATCACTTCATTATAGGTGTTTTTTCCCATTAGAACCATTTCTGAGAAGATTAAAATTTCCAAAAATCTTCCATTAAAGGGTAGTTTGATTAGGGTGTATTTTCCTGAAAATCTTTGTGTGCTATCCATGGAAGATACTAAACTTAAATATCAAATGTTGTGGTTGACTTTTCTTTTTGAGCTATGCTGTCCACAGTTAAATGTGCGCGCGCACACACACACACACATACACACGCGGGGACTTTTTCAAAAAATTTCCTTTTTAATGCAGATTTCCTTAAAACATGTATTTCGGTGATGTCTCGGTATCGAGTTTTTGGGTGGAATGCAATAGCTTCTCTATGTACACACATGCATAGCACTTGTTACGAAAGTAAGTTTTCGTAATAGCAACATTAAATCACAATGAGTAGAGAAAGTAGTTTGAATATAACACTAAAGATTTTTATGGAACTATTGCATGCATATTTTCAAGTTTTTAGAACACATATACTTCTGTAGAACAATGAACCATTGGGAAATTTTCAATCTATGTGAGAGATTGCTTTACTTAATACCTGAGGGAGAACAGAAACATTGCACAAACTAGCTTGGAAAATAACATTGTAGTCGAGAGCAAACAAATAGAATCATAATATAGAGTGTTTCACAGTTATGGAGAGAATAACTGGATAAAATAGACTGGCAGAAGAAAAGAGAGACAGTTAAGTACACATCCATATTGTGACAGACTACTCTCACGTTCGCCTTGGTATGTGAATCAGTGCAGTTGGAAATCTTGGATGCGTAAAAGAGGAAGTGCTGCGCGACAGTTACTAAAGGCCTTGGAACGCGATATATGTGGGTTTTTCTCAAAACGTCGGTTCCACAAGCTTCTAGAAAGTTCTGCGACATCATTTTGTAGCAATTAAAGGAGGAAGAATTGCTGGCTTTGGGTAATGAGTTGTAGTGATTTCTGAGTGACTGGAGTGTTAGCACGCAGTGGCTTGCAAGCCGTCAACTGTTCAGCGTCGGAGTGTCAAGTGAATATTTGCAGCAGTGAATTAAAGACTTTATTTGTAAATATTCTTAAGTGAACAAAGGCATTTTATACAGCATAAGCAAAATACTAAAATGGTTGTCCCAAGGTTCTTATAAGAGACCCTATTACGAAATTAGCAAACAATTATTGTAATAATAAAAAGCTTCGAAGAATTTTTAAATACAAAAGGAAATTTAGGAACCTGTTAGAAATAAATTGTTATATGGCTACGCTTTGAAAATATCTAATTAAATGGGAGCCGAGCGCAAAAAAAAAAAAAGGTTATTAAAATATTTTGCCGCTTAAACCACCACTTAAGAATTAGCAATAAAATTAATTATTATATAATATGGATTTTGTGGCTTAAATTTTGACATTTGTATATTCTGACTTCATTCGTCGTTCTCTTTTATTTATTTATTTGTTCATTTATTTCTTGCGGCGCTTTCAATACTATTAGACTTCCGTTCCTTGGTGAGGCAGTTGCGAGTTTCCTGCTATTTTACTTTAGTAAGACGTGTAATGTACTTTGCTAACCTTTCTGATTCAATGTTATTGTGCGTATCTGCTGCTATATGAACTATTGTATCTTTGAGAGGCACTGGTAGTAGAATTTCAAATGTATATCTTTTTGTATAAGCCTTTATGAAAAATTTTACTCGCATTGCATTATGTTTGTGAATATCAAATGTGGTATGTATATATACATACTCTACAATATGTATATATACTGCATATATATAATTTCATAAATGTTATTAAGCAAATATGATACATAATCTAAGGATTCACATGCCACAAAATATGAGAAAACTTGTTGGCATTTTTTTTTTAATTAGAGTTTTAAACCACAGACAAAGCTTTACACAGGGATATTTCAAAAACTTTCATTACTCAATTAGTATGATTGGATAGGTAGTCGGACCGAAAAATTCAATGCCATAGCCGGAATTTGAAGCACGGATCTCCCGATCTCTAGTCGATTGCCCTACCACTGAGCTACCATAGTAACATGACGGCATAGCATGGAATTTCTCAACTGACTCGCATGTTTCAATGTGATTCCTACCCATCCAACTCCTGTCCTACACACGACTTGTCTGAAAAAAAAAACAATTAAATCAATTCTAATTGACCATAATAGTTGGCTATACTATGAATCCTAGGACTTAAGTAGTTACAACATTGTAGGTCACCATTGGGGTCGTCTCAAAATAATTTGAGATCACCTTGTGGTTTACCGGGAAATATTCGAGTCACTTGAGAAATCCAATGCTATGCCGGTATGTTGCAATGGAAGCTTAGTGGTAGAGCAACCAACTAGAGATCGGGAGATCCGTGGTTCAAATCCCGGCTATGGCATTGAATTTTTCACTCTTACTCTACCTATCCAACTCCTGTCATACACACGGCTTGTGTGTAAAAAAAAATTATAATTATTTAAAGATGTAGAAATCTTAACCTCTAAAATTAATAATGTTTTTTATAAATATTCATTCGAAGAATTGCTATAGGTTTTAATAAATGTTTGACCTCTGTAATATTAAAATACACATTTTTTCACATTCTGGGACAGTTTAGGTGTATTTAAACAAAAACTAAGACATCTGCAACATTTTGAATGTGTAAAAATTTAGTTTTGTGAAAAACTCTGTTTTATAAAATATTATGATAAACTGGTATTTTGTACGATCTTTGCATGAGTTCAGAGTTCAAAGCAAGAGGGACGACTGAATTTTGTTTCTCTATAAATTCTCAAAGGCTCCAACAACCACTGGTTATAAAAATGGAATTTTTAACCAAATATTCACTCCAGTGTCCCTTAACGCATGTCAGTTGTCCCCAAGTGAAGGCTTTTGGTGCTTAAATAAATCACAGGCAATATTTTAAATATAAACATATATTTATATACCTTGCGTTTTAGAGCCATCTGTATACCGATCACTTTTCCCGGTAATCTTTTACTTGTACTTACTTAGCTTTATAAGCTGGGGTTTGGTTTTTAACGTGTTTGAGTTTTTTTTACACATTTTATATCGTTCGTTGTTCAGTAAGGGTGAGATTATGACCTAAACTTAAGATGAACAATTGCTGAATCTTATATAAAAGAGAGCAAGATTTATAAAGCAAGAGAATTCCACACTATAGTCTTAATTGGTTAATTTTTACTATGCTTTCTTAAATGTTTTACTTTGAAATATTTGTTCCTTAATGGGTAAATTTTAGGATACTCGTTTGATACAAAGTTGGTGTATCGTTATCATGTACTCATTTGGTTTATGTTAAGTTTCATATAATTTGCGCGTTGTTTTAATTAGCAAAAAAAAAAAAAAAAAAAAAAAAAAAAAAAAAAAAAAAAAAAAAACGAAAGAAAGGAAGGGCGCCTACCAATGTTGTAAATCTATTTTTAGTTTTAAGAAAAGGTGTACTATAAATTTCGTTATTTTTTTTATTATTTTAAGCATATAAACTGTTTTCCAAGACATTTTGAATCCTATTTCGTGAGAAAAAATCTGATGTGTTCCATTCACATGACTTACTCTACTTTTCTGTAACAAATTATTGTTAAGAGGATTATGCTTCTATTTACTTCATGCTAATCGAGAAAAAATTAGCATAAATAGTGTTATTACTTGCCTCCTTGTAAGTAGAAGCGAAATAAGGGAGTACCATAACTTAAAGTGATACTCAGAAGTTGGTTACCTTATGACTGAAGTTCCTTTGTTTTTATGGACATGGGTTGACACATACATGTATGAGAAAAGTATAACTTTTTCAAAGCTGAAACCAAAAACAAGGAATATCTAAAAAACGATCAACGGCACTAAAAATATATATTATAAATTGTGTGTTTTGTGTGGTAAGTTGTTGTCCATCTCTTAGGGTTTGGCAGTTATCCAAAATTCTGTAAAATTCATCCAGAATAAGCTAGTCCTCAGAGGTTATTTCCAAAAATTTAAGATATACATTTTATTTGTCAGGTAAATATCTTTAATATACGACATTTTAATCAAAATCATTAAAGCCATTTTTAAGAAAACAAAATTTTCGAAAAAGTTCCATGTAAAGTGTACTTTGGGGTGGGGGATTTTCCTGAAAATCTTCGTGTCGCATCCTTGGAAGATACCAAACTGCCTCTACTCATCATTATACACCAGTTTAGGCATTCTTCTTAGTTTTTCAACTTTTTTCACTTACTTTTAAGAGCCACGTTTTAATTTATACGTTTAGCTAAAAAGTATTTTTATTTAAATTGAAATTGAGGTTTCTTTGACTTTAAATACTTTATTTAAGAAGCCTGAGTACATAATAGATATAGATGTTTCTCACAAAAGGGTTAATGTGAACAAAGAATTGTAACTAGAAGATAGGAGACAGAAATAAAATGACCATCGTATTACTAACAAACAAGTCTTTGTTTTAATTGTTCTATTGTTTCATTCCAGGATGTATTAATGAAGAGAAAATGAAGTAACAGTGCTCATTTAGCCAGTCCTCACACTTGTAGAAGAATCTATAAAGGTAAGTAACTAATGAGTTAATATTTTTGCTATATGTCACTTTAAAGGGAGATTGCATTGTGTTGGGAATGGGATGGAATGAGAAGATATTGAAATTTCGTGTATAAAACGAAAAGATATCATATTCTCCATTTACGTGGCTTCCTCTGTCTGTTCAGCAAACAAACTATTCTTAAAAAAAATGTTGTTCTTTAACCTGCATCATGCTAATCAAATAAACATTTCAATAAATTGTCATATTACGTTGTTCCTTACATCTGGAAGGGAAATAAAAGGGATTACACTAGGCCAACGTGATAGCCAAATATTTTATAAGGTTGTAATTTTGCCACTGTTATAGAAATTCGGTTCTCTTTCTATGTCCAGTAGTAAAATGAGAAAATATGAAACGGATGACGTTTGGGAAATTTAAGTATTTTAAAATTGAAACCAATAACAGGGAATATTGCTGATGTAAATGCATATAAAATAAATTATGTCTTTTAACGAGATATACATTTTTTGTTTTTGTCTCTCTCTTAAAGTTTGCAGTTATGCTTAAGTCATTCAGAATTAAGAGAACATCAGAGACTATTCCCATGAAATTCAGGATTACATTTTATTTCCATGTAAATATCTTTAAGAAACGGCATTTTAATCAAAATCGTTAGTCATCTTTTAGAAAATCTAAAATTTCTAAAAATGTTCCATGTAAAGGACAGCATTAGAACCGGGGTTCTCTGGTGGGTGCGAGCACAGGAAACTTGAAGAAAATTACATTTTGACTTAACTGGAGTTGTCTTAGGTCTGAGGCACACAAGCGTAAAATAATACTGAACGTAGAGTTCAGTGCTAATGTGGACGCGTGCGCTCAAATTGAAATCAAGACTACAGAGAATCTATCCAAATTACCAATAATTAAGCTATGTCTAGTCTGTCCAACCACTTAGACACGTTACCCAAAATGCTCGAATTTGAACTTTTTACGAAACTCGATGCATTTTTCTGACAATATGTGTGGAAAACACCTTAATGGAGTTGAGTGTTTTGAAAATTATTTCGCGGCTTATAAACCAGTGCAGAAAGAATGATGCCCCATTTTGCAGATCTGCTGTATTATTTTTTGTTTTTTTATCTTAGCTACAGAACCGTAAAATAAAAAAATTTATATGTGAATATACTTCCGTTATGTTTCATGGTATATTAAACTGTTTTCATTTAAGAATGAACTTACTTTTCCTTCAGAAAATTCTGTGTATACTCCTCCTCTGCACTAAATTATTATCCGCATGAATTAAAAAGATCATCACAACAATGATAGAACGACCACCAATATTTCAGCTAATAAACAAAAACGCCTAGTCACTGTACAAATAACCTGCGACATCAAAATTTCTTCACTGCAGATGCAGAGGACCAATTTGGAAATCTAATTTAATGTGAATGAGTATTATATTCATCACATGACATGTGGAGTATACGTAGCTCTGTTAGGTTAATGCTTTTTATTGCTACACACTGCGTTTGGAACTTTAATAAGGGGCAACTGTGTTTTTATTTACAACTGATATAAAAGAGATAAACGTTCCAAGTTTTACTGTCATTCAAAGTAGCTACCAGCTTTGTAAACCACTCATTACCAGCGATGTGGAAATCGTAAGATATCTAGCTTGAACAGCGTCTGTTGTGTTGATAGCTCACATAGAGCCGACGAATCTCTGGAACAGTTTTGAAGCGAATGCCATGAAGTAGTTCCTTCATCTTTGGAATCAAGTCAAGGACTTGAGTCTGGGGAGTGTGGTGAATAATACAGTACTCTCCAGCCCCATCGACCGAACAATCGCCACAGCCTGCGCCTTATGATGCCGAGCATTGTCCTCAAAAATGATGGGTGAGTTCTGCAGAGAGTGTCGTCGCTTCTCAAAGCTGGTTACGGATCACCATGAAGATCAAAAGTTTGTTAGAACTCAAGAAATGTGAAAGTTATCATGCTTCTTGTGTATTACCGTGCTACTCAAAAGGTTAACATGTCGGCTTCAAAGGCTTCGATAAGACTTTGTGTTTTACTCCACGTCTTTCCGTCATTTGTGATTTCTATTGGCTGAAGTGACGCGCTCATTGGTGCACTGCAAAGCGTCGGCGACTTCCCACAATAATCAGTGCGTTATCCGAGAGGGTTGTTTTAACAGAGATAAAGCCCATGCTAACCTTTTTGAGTAGCACGGTAATACAACCGAGCTATGTTATCGTAACGCATTAATTACGTTCCTCTACAGCAACTCCAATGTGCATAATTACTACTCATTTCTGCTTCATAACCTACTAGCGGCTTCGACAAAGAAGCAGCGATTCATGACTTAATCCCTTGTGACTTTGACTTAATTACGAAATTAAAGGAACCACTCCGTAGCATTCGTTTCAGAAGTGTGCCAGAGATTTGTCGGGCAGTAGACCACTCCATTCGAACTATCAGCACAACAGATACTGCTAAACGTATGCTAGACCTGCACATCGATATTAACAGTTGTACACAATGCTAGTGTCTACTTTGAAGAACAGTAACATTTGGTTATATGTATCTTTTGTATCTGTTGTAAATAAATAGTTGTCACTATTAAAGTTCAAAACCTCGTACTTTTGCGCCCGATGAGACCACACAATTGTTTTACTAGAACCATTCACATTTTCTTCTGAATGTTGATAGGAATATCACGACTTTCTGTAAAAGCACGACGGGACAACCATTGCATAAGATTGCAAAAGCTAATACACCATTTGGAAAATACAAAAGACGTATGTATACTTAAAATTGGTATGAAATGTTGAAATGTACATGAGCAAGGTACTTCATTGTTAAGTACAGGTATCCGTATTCAAAGTTAAAGAAAGGGAATCAATATGCATTATTTGGTACACATTTAGCGGTATATGCAGCTCACCATTTCCGAGATATTCCATCCTATTGGATTCAGTTTTAAAATATATTAACTTTTTTCAAACGTAAAGTCTTCATCCGCTTCGTATTGCTTTTGATTTATTTCTGGTCACTTATTACCAAAGATTTGGCTATCGCTTTAGCCTACTGAATTCCCTTCTGCTTATAAGCAACTAAATATCATTTTTGGTAATGTTTCTATGGATTAACCCCAGAAAATGGGCAATGCATTTTATGGGAATATTCGGGAAAGGTGAAAGGGAAGGAATTTTTATAAAGGAAGTGCAAATTTTGGGAAATCTTGAGAACCCATTACTGGACGAAGAAATATCAGCACGAGAAATAGCACAGGCGCTGAGGAGTCTGAAGGAAGGCATGGCTCCAGGGTTGGATGGGCTGCCCCCGGAAGTTTTTAAAGCCGCAGCCAATGTTAATGAGTTTGGTAGGAGTATGCTCCAGATATGTAACAAATTGTTTATTGAGGGGAATTACCCTACCTGTTGGGGAAAGGGCATTGTTCATCCCGTTTATAAAGGAAAGGGAACTATTGGAAATCCGGATAACTATAGGGGGGGTTACTCTTTTGCCAATTATGGAGAAAATTTATTGTAGAGTGTTATATAACCGAATAAAGGACTGGGAATCTAAATTTGGCAAACTTTCAAAATTTCAAATGGGTTTCAGAGAAGGACACAGTACCGTAGATGCCGCTTTTATATTAGACACTTTAAGGACGAAGCAACTGTTAGTTAAGCGGGGAAAGCTTCATTGTGCTTTTGTGGACTTTAAGAAGGCATTTGACTCTATCAATCGAAATGCATTATGGTACAAACTAATCAGAAAGGGGTTATCAAGTAAAATGGTTAGAGCATTGCAGCCAATGTATCAAAATGTCGAATTCTGTGTGAAGTACGACAGAAACAGTGTGTCCGAGAGCTGCCGAAGCTATAGGGGAGTGAGGCAGGGCTGTATTTTATCTCCCTTGCTATTTAATCTCTTTGTGGATGATATTACTGATACAATGATAGCAGAAAATATTCAAGTGCCAGTAGTAGCGAATTTGCAGATCCCAACACCTTTATACGCAGACAATTTAGTATTGTGCTATACGACAGTAAACGGATTGCAACGAGGACTGGACAAACTTAAGAACTATTGCGATGAATGGCTACTTACAGTTAATGTGAATAAGACTAAGGCAATGACTTTCAAAAAGAGTTGTGTTTATAGCAGGGAGGAGACTTGGGCATATGCAGGACAGATACTAGACAATGCTAAATCTTTTGTGTACTTAGGACTCACATTTACAATGAACGGAAAATGGACAAAACACATTGACATTACGAAACACAAGGCAAGGGTGAAAGCGGCGGAAGCTCTCCGGATACGCTGCAGAATATCTCCATAACCTTAATGGAAACTTATATGGAGCGACAGTTAGATCCACGATGACATAGGAGGAGAAATATGGGGGTGGGAACAAACAGGAAATCTGGATCAAACGAGGACCCAATTTTTGAAAGGAATTCTGGGTGTAGGGAGGGTTACGGCAAACTGCGGAATAATGAGGGAATTCGGGGCATATAATGAAACGATAGAGTGCAACATCAGAGCAGTTAAATTTTGGATGAGAATCGTTCACGGAAACAAATCTCTAATTAGGGCAGTCTGCTACCGTGAACAGTTGCGAATGGAAGGTAATTTGACGTGGGCATCAAAATTAAAGAAAGGGTTGGAAACCATTGGGATGGGAGACATTTGGATGGCGGGGCAGGAAAACAGGCGAAGTATTTGGAGAAAAATTAAGAAACGTCTCTGTGATATTTACAGACAGCAAATGATTGCGCAATGCACAGAGAAGGTGTCATTAGAAGTACAGTCTGGGCTGAAATCGTAGTGGGGTATGGAGCAATACATCAAAACAGGTACCAAACTCATTAGAGAGGGGCTCGCGTGGATTAGACTAGGAGCATGGAGGAGCACGAGAATTTCTGACGAGAATGGTACGAGAATCTGTCCCATTTGCGAGGAGGAAGAGTCGTGGACTCACATCTTGGCAAGATGTAGGGGTACGGAGGAATGGCGGGAAAAATATTTACCGCGATTTTTTACCACTGCGAATGTAGGGATAGAAGCATGTTGGACACTACTGGCAGGCACGGAAAACATGGACGGGCTAGGTAAATTTATACTTAAGGCAAGACAGCTGAGATCTGAGGAGGCTGCCAATAGAGAAGGGGGGGGGATAAGATCAACTAACAAAAGTGACCACAATGTTCTACATACCTATATTATGCCATACTTAGGTCACTGTTGTGCTAGGGTTGTATATATTATGTGTATATATGTCTTTTAAGTGTAATTATCTATTATAAGAGGGTGCATTTATGAAGGTGTACTCTGTGCTGTAAATTTAAATTGCTATATTTGAATATCTTTGTATCTTTATTTTCGGATTCACTCTTAATTTTATTGTTGTTTAATATTGCTTTTGACTGTGTATTTCCTTTGTCTTTTTATTTTCGTGTTTACTCTTTTAATTCTTTGTTGTGGTTGTTGTTTTAATATTGCTTGTAATGTGTATTACAAAAGCTGGTACGGTCTGTGGACCCGTGCGACTGTTGAAATTCTATGTATGATATTGCTATGTTAATAAATACACTTATTCATTCATTCATTCATTCATTCATTCATTCATTCATTCAGATAAAATAATAATTCTTTTAAGAATTGTTTGTAGAACAGATAGAAAGTCTTGTGAATGAAGCATATCAAAATTTTACTTTCTCTGCACGTACTATGCATATAATAGAGAAGATATTATATTCTACTAATAACTTCAATGTCGAGATTTCACCTGAAATATATGTTTTGAGGTCCACTGAATACAAAAAAGGATATTTTTAGAAAAAGCACCATGTGTGTGGTGGAAAGAGGTGTGGTTGTGTATGTACATCATAGTTAAAAATCAGAAAAACCTTTAAATATCAAAATTTATATTTTAGTGTCTTCCAAGGATGTGACACGAATATTTTCAAGAAAATACCCCCAAAGCCAAACTACCATTTGCATGGGAAATTGTTTGAAAGTTTCGTTTTTCACAAAATGGCTTTAACGAACTTCTTTAAAATGTTAAAGATATTTACATGGCAAATAAAATATACATCTGGAATTTTCTGGGAATAGCCTCTAAACACCTCTTCATTCTGGATGAATTTAACATAATTAGTAAACCGTAAGAGGTAATCAAAAACTTACATACGAAAATGTAGATCTGATTAAAACACAATTTATTAATTTTATTTTTTGCAGGATTACCTAGTTCTGAAACATTTATTGTTATTGGTTTCAATTTCAACTTTTCTCAAACAGCAGGTCATCTTTCGTTTCGTCTCTTTTGTTTGACTCCTGGTTGTGCAAAGTGAACCGAATTCCAGTTCTTTCACTTAGCGACCGGCCTTTTAAAATATTTGAGTATAATTTTAGGCAAGTGTATTACCTTATTTACCTTCTACTTAGGAGGAACTAATACAATAATTTCTGCTAATGTTTATTTTGATTACCCCGATGTAGGTACAGGAATAATTTTTGTAACAATAGATTGTAGGGAAAGTCATATGAATGGAATACATGAGAATTTTATTACAAGTGTTTAAAATACTTTGAGAACCTTAGGATCACTGTTTACTTCGACTGTTCTATTGCTGAGAGCTCCTAATGGAAGTAAACCTCAGTCAAGTACCTGTTTTCCCTTAAAAAAGGATTATGCAACTTTATCGTATCATAACCTGAACGTGCCTGTGACATCATTGTATACAGGTGTTAACAGCATTGGTTTTATATCAAAGCTAAGCCAATATAGCAGCGCATTTTTTTTTCCTTTGCTTTCTACTAACAAAGTTAACAGTAGAAATGGTATGGAGATCAGGCCCCGTCAAATCAATAATATGACAGACAGAGGACGATTAATTTCCTGTGTCACAACGCTATCAACTGTCATTGCAATCAGACGTAGCTATTTTAGCTCGTGGCAGCGCTTGCTTGTCACAAAATCTCTAATATTGTACGTATTTCCGACCTGTGATAAACGCATGCAAATAAACTTCAATATAAATCAATATCCATGATGCAAAGCCACATGACAGATGCAAAATTGCAATTTGTATATTCAGTGGCAAAGCATGAACTAATTAAGAGGGTAGTCTTCTCCACCTCTTCCTCCTCCTACTCCTCCTGATTCTTCTCCTACTCCTGTTTGGGAACAATGACCACACAGGTATGATAGATTGTTTGTTTGTTATTTATAAGACGTAATATTTTTATTTATGTAATGGTATGTAATTTAATTTATAAAGTATTTTAAGGGGGATGGGTAAGAAAAAGGCTTCAATTTTTCAAACGTTTTATTATTATTATTATTATTATTATTATTATTATTCTTACTAACATTTTGTTTGATTACTTGTAATATCACGAATGATATCCTAAAGCTTTATTGCTGAAAATGAACTGCAAATGTATAAAAATAAGAACATCAGTTTCTGTTAATGTCACCTTATTGGTCACTAGAACACTACACGTAATACAACACTTACGCTTTTGCTTAACTGAGCCACTGTATTCACTTAGCAAGCGTTAATCACTAGATTGATATTCAACTTACTTCACTGTTACAGCGCCACTTGTCGCCCCGATATTATAATCCTTAGCCAGACTTCGAAATTTCCAGATTTAGAAATTACGGAAAAATTAGGGTTTGTCCACTTAGGAACAGAATACTCTGGAGGGGTAATTTTCTGGGCCTGGGGATAAGGAAAGTGTGAGAATTCTTATAAGGAAGCACACAAAAGCCTTTCTTTGCTCATCTATATTATATCCGCTCAATTGTAAGAGCGGGCCAGGCAGCTGTGTCTTCGGGCTCGACCGTTGTTACTATATTATCCACGTGGCTGTACCCTTTAAAGTATGGCTACATCCTCTTTCGCTTCGTAAGTGTTTAGTTTTGCAACCATAACTTCTGAGATTCCAAACAAAAAGAGGGAATTTTGACCTTTCTATTAGTGTAACCGTAACTCTGCTGTTCTTAGACAAGGTGGATGCCGAGTATGGAGCTGGAAACTTCTAATTCATAAATGTAAGGTTACTTTGCTGCTATAGTTTAAACTCACTTTTCATGGATTTTTTTTAAATTCCAGTATGCTCATTTCATAAACTTATCAAGATATCTCATTCAAATTGTAACATACTTATGCATTTGCTAAAGCTAATACAGATATCAGTGGTTCATTGCTAAATCTCAAAAAAATAAAATACGCTATAACAATTTAAAAATATGAGAAAAACTCATGAGAAAACTCACAAACACAATTGTACCAGTGAAATTCCTTAAGAATGTTTTAATAGCTAAATATAGTAGTTTCCAACAACAGTAAACTTTTATTAGTAGTTCAGTAGTTCAAGAAATGAGTGCACCAGAAAGTCACAAATTAGTAAGATAGGCAGTACCCAAACCTCCCTACGTTTTGTCAGTTGGTTTAAATAATTACTAGAATATTCCTTAGAGGTTGTCATAGATAGTATTAGTAAATTATTTTAATGAAATGTAAAATATTAGTGGTCTGAAATATATGACATCGCCCAAAAATGTAGATCATTGTATAGATATTTCCATGAAAGTCTTTTAACGTGAAATATAGAAAATTAAATACTAACCCAAATTACTACTCATATATTATGTTTTATAATTTGTTAAGTATGTGTATAATAAAATAGTAATAGCAGCTGTTAAAGAACCTTAAATATTTATATCTAGCTCTGAGAAGAAACCTTGTTATTTTTCTTCAAAATATATTTTATTTTAAAACCTCTGAATTTAATATTTATGTATTCACGAGATCTTAAAGTTATATTTAATTTAAATGTAGAAAGTTTAAAGTTACAAGGGGCGTTTAATAAGTCTCTGGAAAAAGATAGAAAAACAACTATTTTTGATAATTTTTTTTTTATTTTCAACATAATCTTTTACCTTAATACACACTTCCCAGCGCTTCTCCAACTGTTTTAAACTTTCAAAAAAGTAGGATTTTGGAAGGTTCTCAAAATAGACTTGTGTTTGCGAGATAGCCTCTTCGATTGATATGACTTTTTCAAGCTTAAAAATAAAAAAAGATTCACTGGGGACCAAATATGGTGAATACAGTGGAGGTTTTAGTAATTCGAAACTTCATTCTACAATTGTCACTAACGAAACTGCGCAGCTGTGTTTTTGTATTTTGACGAGATCTATATTTTTTTGTGCATCTCTTAAGAATCATGCAAAAATCATGCAAATTGAACAGGGTGTCAGAGGCGATTGCCAAAAAATTCTCTCGTAAATATATTTTTACTTTCTCTACACGTACCAAGTACATAGTGTATAGAGAAGGTATTACACTCCACCAAAAAATTCGATACCGAGATTTCACCGAAAACATATGTTTTAGGGTCCTCTGTATCCAAAAAAATAGTATTTTCAGAAAAAGGTCTGTGAACACGATAACTCAAAAACGAAAAGTCGGTAAAATACCAAACTTGGTGTTTAAGTTTAGTATCTTCCAGGGATGCGACAAGAAGATTTTGAGAAAAATCCCCCACCCCAACACAAACTAACCTTTACATGGAACTTTTTTTGAAAATTTTGATTTTCTAAAAACTGGAATAAAATGTATATTTTGAATTTTCTGGGAATAGCCTCTGAAGGTGAATTTTGGGTGAATTTTACCGAATTTTGCATAATTGCTAACTTATCACACAATTTATGTTATATACATTTTTTCGTGGAATTGATTGCTTTTGAGATATTCCTTGTTTTTGGTTTTAGCTATGAAAAATTTATACTTTTCTCATACAGGAATTTGTCAACTCCTGTTCATACAAACAAAGGAACTTCAGTCACATAGCAAGCGGCTTTTGACTATCACTTTAATCTATGGTACTCCCTTATTTCGCTTCTACTTTCAAGGATGCAAGTAATAAGACTATTTCTGCTAGTTCTTTTCTCGATTAGCATGAAGTAAATAGAAGCATAAACGTTTTAACAATAATTTTTGCTGAGATGTAGAGAAAGTCATGTGAATGGAACACATCAGATTTTTATATATGGTATTGTAATTAAAGTCGTGAGTCCCATTTTTGAGAAAGTAAAAGTTGTCGAACATTGTTCAATGTGAAAGTAGTTTGAACTGGGGGATTTTCTTTAAAATCTTTGTATCACATACCTGAAGGATGCTGAACTCAAATTTAGTTTAGTTTGTAGTTGTGCTGTTCACAGATACACAGGTCGTCTAGGGGTAACTTGCTAGGCTGCAGTTCCCAAGGTCCCGGTTTGAAACTTGGCGGAGGGCGACGGATTTTTTCGGGCGAAAAATCCTTCGGAAGCGAAATAACATCGTTGGTTCAGTGTAGATTTACAGCAGATAAAAGAACCTCAAGCCTGACAAAAAGGCATCTGAGCAAATGTAAGCAGACTTAAACGCCTAATATAGAATGAAACGCTAATAAGACCCAGCAGTTAAAGAGCATCTATAAATAAAAATTTAATTTAAAGACACATGGACACACGTATAAAAATGCTAAGACATACACGAACCTTTTCCAAAAATTATTTTTAGTATTCAGGGAACCCTAAAACGTATATTTTCAGTGAAATCTCGTTATCAAATTTTTGGTCCGAAATCTTTGGCATCTTCTCTATGTATGTGTTATGTACGAAGTAGAGATATAAATTATCTCAATTAAATTATAAATACAAACTGGAAAAATAGGTTATACGTAAAAATAGGTACTTAAAATAGATTTTTAAGATTAGGAAATAGGTATTAGTGCAAAAATATATTTTTTGTGAACTATCAAACTGCATTATTTAAACAGTATTACAGTAATTAAGACAAATTTATGCTCAGGAAAAGAATAGCATTCGGCTAAAATCTGTTATATATGTCATTAGGGTTGCCTTATCGATTAAACAGGCGTTGATTCGGGAATATAGTGTATTTTCTCTGTTTATTAACGTAGGTGCTCCACCCGCATGACTTTCTGTAGCTATTCCATACTGAAACCATTCTTACAAAAGATCATTCTTTTTATCTATCAACATAAACAGTAGCAGAATTGGTCTTATTACATGATTCCTTGTAAGTAGAAGGCAAATAGGAGATTGCTCTTGGCTAAAGCGATGGTCAAATATTTTAAAACTGGTCGCTAAGTGAAGCAATCGAGGTTCGGGTCGCTTTGCATGGTCCCGTTAAAGATAAGTAAAGGTAGTTTAAAATAGTAGTCGATAACAAGGAATATCTCGAAAACGGCCAACTCTACAAGAAAAACGTATATGACATTAATCATGTATTTTAACAATGTCTACCGTTTTCTGTGTAGTAAGTTTTTGTCTATCTCTTACGGTTTAACCGTTATGAAAAACTTTGCAGAACAAAAAGGTCTTCAGGAGCTATTCCCATAAAATTCAAAATATGCATTTTATTGTGATGTAAATATATTTACTATACAGTATTTTAATAAAAATCATTAGCCTTTTTTGAGAAAAACAAAATTTTCCAACAAAAATCCATGCAATAGGTAGTTTGTGATGGGAGGGGGGCGAGTTTCTTGAAAGCCTTCGTGTCGTATCCTTGGAAGACACTAAATATAAATACCAATTTTGGTATTTAACGGTCTGCTTGTTTTAGAGCTCTGCTGTCCACAAACACACACACGCATGCGCGGATCTTTTTCTAAAATGATTTTTCCGAATCACGGGATCCCAAAACAGTGAAATTTCGACATCGAATTTTTGGGTGGAATGCAATATCTTCTCCAGCTACTATGTACATTGTGTGCACATACGGACTAGAGAAAGAAAAAGAAACATTATTTTCTTCTCTGTTTATGTTGGGAAATTACTTCTGGGAATATACGTACTCTATCCTAATATGGATAGTCTCAATTATATATATCCGAACTAAATGTTTCATAATATTTACTTTCTCTACACGTATTATCTACATAGTGTATAGAGAAGGTGTTGTAATGCACCCAAAAATTTGATACCGAGATTTCACCGGAAATACTTGTTTTGATACCCGCTGAATCCCAAAAAAACATTTTTAGAAAAATGTCCGTGTGTATCTGTCTGAGTAGTGTGTGTGAGTGTGTCTGTAAGCAGCATAGCTCGAAAACGAAAATTCCATTAAATACCAAACTTGTTATTTCAGTTTGGTAACTTCCAAGGATGCGACACGAAGATTTTCAATAAAATCCCCCACCCCCTTACTACCCTTTCATGAAACCTTTTTCGAAAATTTTTATTTTCTCAAAAATGGCTTTAACGATTTTGATTCAAATATCGTGTATTAAAGGTATTTACCTGACAAATAAAATGTATTTCTTGAATTTTATGGGAGTGCCCCCTGAAGACATCTTTATTCTGGATGAAATTTACGGAATTTTCCATAGCTGCTAAACCATAAGATGGATTAGAACTTCCACACAAAAAATGAAGACCATGTTTAAATACATAATACATACGTTTGTTGTATACATTTTTCTCGTGGAGTTTATCATTTTTTGACATATTCCTTGTTATTGGTTTCAGTTTTGAAGACCTTATACTTCTCCCATATAGGAATTTGTCAAAACCTGCCTATACAAACAAAGGAACTTCAGTCTCATAGCAACCAGCTTTTGACTGATATTTTAACCTATGGTACTCCCTTATTTCGCTTCTAATTACAAGTAAGCAAGTAATAAGACTATTTCTGCTAATTCTTTTTCAATTACATGAAGTAAATAGAAGCGCAAGCCTTTTAATATTATTTTTTGCAGGAATATAGAGAAAGTCTTGTGAATTGAACACATTAGATTTTTTTTTTAGTTGCGTTAGGTCATTGAAGTTAGTGACGGAACAGTAAATAAACTTTAGAGATAAGGTTCTGTGACTGAATTTTCATTCGAGTGCTCTAGAATGTTATTTCAGCAAATAAAAGAGCACGAAAGGTAAAAGGGTACAGCTTGAAAGTCCTTAGTAAAACAAAGCTCTAAACATTGCAGGAAATGTTGCAAATGTGACACAAAAGACACCCAGCTGAAATAAATGCACACCTGGAAGCAATTTAATGAACATAAAAATGAAAATAAAATGCAGTTGAATGATGTTATCCCTAGGCCATCATTAAGGCACGAATGTGAAAGTAAACAGTAGGAGATGAGAGCAAAAGGAACAGCAGCAAATGAATATAAAGACAGCATATAAATATGCGTCTCCATTACGTAGTTTTAAATCAACCTCTGAGGTAAGAGCATTGACAGCAAACGAGTGGAGAGGCCGAGTGTTTCTTTTCACTATTCGTTGGCACAAAAACGTATAATATATTACACGGTTTCAAAAACAGTTTTACTTTATCTCCCTCGTACATATTAGCCAGGCAGGTATTGCATTTCACTCAAAAATGTAACAGTAAGATTTCACAAATAAATTTATTGAGGACATCTGATTAAATAATAAACATTTTAGAAAAAAAATGTGATATCTTCCATTCACATGACTTTCTCTACATCTAGGTAACAAACTATTCTTAAAAAGTTTATTCTTCAATCTACTTCATGCTAATCGAGATAAACATTAGCAGAAATGTCAAAGAGAAATGTAGAAGACAATTAATGGAGTACACTAGGCTAAAACGATAGTCAAATATTTTTAACACTGGTTGACATGTGGACGAAATACGTTTCTTTGCACTGTCAGTAGTTGACAAATTCTCGTATGTGAAAAGTCTATTTTAAAACTGAAACCAATAACAAGGAATATCTCAAGGATGGTCTACTCCACCACAAATTATATGACATAAATTATGTGTTTCAATGAGGTCTACATATTGTGCTCAGTAAATTTTGTCTTATCTTTTACGATTTACTAGTAATTCAAAATCCAGCAAAATCAATTCAAAATAGAGAGGTATTCCGAAGCTATTTTAGAAAAGCCAAGATATACATTTAATTTGTTGTGTAAATATCTTTAATATATGGTATTTTAATCAAATCGTTAGATCCATTTTCAGGAGGCCCAAAAACGCGTGAAAACGGGGTATCGAATTTTTGGGTGGAATGCAATATCTTCTCTATACACTATGTATATAGTACGTGTATAGAAAGCAAAATATGTATGTACTGTGTGTGTCTATGAATAGTATTACTAAAAACGAAATTTTCCATAAATGCCAAACCTGAACCGTTGGTATCTCCCGAAGGTAAAGCACAACGTTTTTCAAGAAATTCCCCTACTCTGACTACTCGAAAACTATTGCTTTTTGGAAAGTTTAACTGTCTTAAAATACCCAAATGATGTTGCTAAAATATAATATATTAAAGATACTTACAGCAGGTCTGGTAGCTCAGTTGCTAGATCACCTATCTGCTGTGTAAATGGTCCTGGGTTAGAATCCGAATCGGGGTGGAAATTTGTCTTTAGCGAAGATTACTCCCCAACCTCCTCAAGAGTAAGAATACGATAGTGTGCGTAAAAAGTTAAAGACAATTAGCTACCGATTAGCACCAACAATAAACCAGTGAAAATTATTGCCATGAGTAATAGTGCCAACGAAAAAAACAGCCTATATGGACTAGATATTAAACGCCTTGCTCTACCTGTAGCAAATCTTTAAATCGCATGCCATTTGGCTACAAGCCGTCACTGGTCTACAGTAGAGAGCCACACGAATGTGTCTCAATCAGAAAGATTCTCCGTGAAAAAGAATTTCTGAGGGGAGTTTTACTCAAAAAGACAAAAGCGTTGCCTATTACAAAGAGTATACACCTGCTAAATCCAGGGTCAATAAACCCATGGCACAACAAGCGGAGGATGAAAAGCGTCGATTAAAATTACTGACAAATTTGGCGCTAATACCAAAATGATAACCACTGCAGGCATTGCCTAAGTGCGCATAAAAATTCAGTCTTTCCTTCCTGCTATATCTGCTCATCATGCAACCTTCTGTTTATCATCATTTACAATAGCTCGTTCTTTGCAATTCCCTACCTGAAGACGTAAGGGACTGCCGGAACATGACACTGTTCAAGAAGAAAATAAAGCATACATTTATAATCAAACCCAATCTGCTGCTGTATTAATATCACCACTTTCATTTATTGTCAATAATATTTTATTTGCTGGCAAGTAATATGCTATTCAATTGTAAATATCACAAATATGCGTTTCAAACTACATGAATATTCCACTTAATATAATTTTGTTTAAGATGTTCTCTTTTAATTTCAGCATACTTGTTACACATTTTTATTTTCTCTATACGCACTATGTATAGTGTATAGAGAAAGTATTGCACTCCACCCAAAAATCCGATACCAAGATTTCACCGGAAATATATGTTTTAGGGTCCCCTTCATCTAAAAAAAGAAGCATTTTCTGAAAAAGGTCCGTGTGTGTGTGAGTGTGTGTGTGTGTGTCCGTGTGTCCGTGTGTCCATGTGTCTGTGAACATGATAACTCAAAAACGAAAAGTCGGTATAATACCAAACTTGGTATTTAAGTTTAGTATCTTCCAGGGATGCGACACGAAGCTTTTGAGAAAAATCCCCCACCCCCAACTACCCTTTACAGGGAACTTTTTCGAAAAATTTGATTTTCTCAAAAATGGATCTAACGACTCTGATTAAAATATCTTATATGAAAGATATTTACACCACAAATAAAATGTATATCTTGAATTTTCTGGGAATAGTTTCTGAAGACTACTTTATTCTGGATGAATTTTACGGAATTTTACATAACAGATAAACCGTAAGTGATGGACAGAAACTTCTCACACAAAAAATTTAGAGCACTTAAAACACACAATTTATGTTATATAATTTTTTTTGGAGTACATCGTTTTTGAGGTATCCTTGTTTTTGATTTCAGCTTTAAAAAACGTACACTTTTGTCATACAGGAATCTGTCAACTGCTGTCCATACAATGAGAGGAACTTCAGTCACATAGCAGCCAGCTATTGTCTATCACTTTAACCTATGGTACCCCTTATTTTGCTTCTACTTACAAGGAAGCAAGTAATAAGACAATTTGTGCTAATTTTTTCTCAGTTAGCATGAAGTAAATTGAAGCATAAGCTTTTTAACAATAATTTGTTGCAGAGATGTAGAGAAAGTCATGTGAATGGAACACATCAGAATGTTTTACTTTATCCAGCATAGATGTACAATGTATACATTAGATAGAAAAAGTATTGTATTCAACCAAAAACTTCAATATAGAGATTTTACCGGAAATAGTTTTTGAGGCTCCCTGTCCTCCCCTCCAAAAATAATGTTTTGTAAAAAATCCTGTCTTATGTGTATATGAACAACATAACTCAAAAATGGTAAGTCGTTTAAACTCCAAACTTGGTATTTATGTTCGGTATCATTAAAGGATGCGCTATGAAGATTTTCAAAAGAACTCCACATCATAGCAAAGTACCCTGTTTGTGGAATATTTTTATATTTTCGATTTTCTAAAATATTGTATAATGATTTTGATTAAAATGCCGTGTATCAGAGAAGTTTACATACAAATAAAATCAATATCCTGAATGTATTGCGAATAGGTCCAGAAGTCTTCATTTTGAATGACTGATAAACCATAAGAGATAGACATACATTTGCTAAACAATGTAGTTTTATTTATATACTTACATATTTTGTAAGGTTAACCATTTTCTAGATATTCCAAACTATTGGTTTCATGTTTATGCTACTTAAACCTTTCTCAAACGGAAAGATATGTTTGATTCGTCCCTGATTTGTTTACTCCTTGCAAGCAAAGAAAACCAAATTTGAATTGTTTTACACAACAATCGTGTTTTAAATGATTTGACTATCGCTTTAGCCTAGTGCATTCCTTTATTTCCCTTCTACTTAAAAAGGAGCAATCAATAATAGAATTCTGCTAATGTTTATCCCGATTGGCAAGATGTAAATAGAAGAATAATCTTCTATAAGAAACGTTTGTTTGAAAGTCCTGTGTGGAACGCATGACATTTTTTCTAAGGTATACTCGTAGAAAACTTGCATTAGGTTTAGGCGAGACTCTTTAATTTGAGAGGGTAAAAATCTAGGCAAAGAGTAGAGGAAGCGACAAGATGGGACGCCAGTAATGACCACTTTTTTGCACTACACTATAATATTGTCCTTTAGTTTCGCTGCATAGCACGTCCCCTGCTTGAGGCACTAAGCAAGTTTCCATTTTGCGAAGACATGCTCTGGATGCAGAACATTTTAATAATGTGAGCGTCTCCTAGCGGGGAGATATTGTACCGAGGAAGCAGCACCATAGTTTGCTCAGCTCTTCACACAGTGTGGCCAACCATCCTGCGCTAGCAAATGAAAACGGAAAATGTGAAGTGCTTTCGTACTTTTTTGATATAGATCCCAGTTCTGGCATTTCCTAGACCTCATGAGCAGAAGTAAAGGTAAAGTTTGGAAACACAAACTGAAACAAACTTAAGTTCCGCAACCCGTAACGGTGGTGAACCGCGGAGTAAAGTACAAACTTCGGAGATTCCAAGGAAATTGCTACCTACCAGAAATATCAAAGAAATATAAAGTTTCAATAGTTACTTTGAATTGTTTATATACCTAAGTGAAAAGAAAGGAAATATTTGGTCTGAAAATCCACCAATAGTTGCATACGAATGCTTATTCTAAATTTTGAAGTCCAATTAAATACTATTATGGTTATACTGACCAGAAATATCTCTTTCTATAAGCTGCAGTCTCCTATAGCTCAGTTGCAAAACTCATCATGTGCATTGCTTTTCAAATTAGTTTCTAGCACCATGTTTTTTTCTATTATTTGAAATACACAGTGTACCAGGATTGTAGCGGTTCATATTCCACTTTATCTCAACTAAAACATACCTGAGTCTGCTGCACAACTCGTTATGTTCATGAATTATAGTGTAGCTAGAATGCATTTTCTCACAAAACTGCAGTAAATGTCGTTATGTCCATTTATAGTATATTTTTAATCATTGAGAACTGTATAAAGGTATATTATGTCCTCACAAATTTGCAGTAAAAGTCGTTATGTTCATTTATAATATATGTTTAATCATTAAGAACTGTAGTAAAATGATTTACGTTCTTCTTGCAATACTGCAGGAAATGTCGTAATCTCCATTTATAATACCTGTTTAATCATTAAGGACAGTAACAACATTCATTAAGTCCTCGCAATATTGCAGGAACGATTAAAGAACTTTAGCAACATTCATTGAGTCCTTCTCGCAATATTGCAGGAACGATTAAAGAACTTTAGCAACATTCATTAAGTCCTTCTCGCAATATTGCAGGAACGATTAAAGAACTTTAGCAACATTCATTGAGTCCTTTTCGCAATACTGCAGGAACGATTAAAGAACTTTAGCAACATTCATTAAGTCCTTCTCGCAATATTGCAGGAACGATTAAAGAACTTTAGCAACATTCATTGAGTCCTTTTCGCAATACTGCAGGAACGATTAAAGAACTTTAGCAACATTCATTGAGTCCTTTTCGCAATACTGCAGGAACGATTAAAAAACTTTAGCAACATTCATTAAGTCCTTCTCGCAATACTGCAGGGACGATTAAAGAACTTTAGCAACATTCATTAAGTCCTTCTCGCAATATTGCAGGAACGATTAAAGAACTTTAGCAACATTCATTAAGTCCTTCTCGCAATATTGCAGGAACGATTAAAGAACTTTAGCAACATTCATTAAGTCCTTCTCGCAATATTGCAGGAACGATTAAAGAACTTTAGCAACATTCATTAAGTCCTTCTCGCAATACTGCAGGAACGATTAAAGAGCTTTAGCAACATTCATTAAGTCCTTCTCGCAATACTGCAGGAACGATTAAAGAACTTTAGCAACATTCATTAAGTCCTTCTCGCAATATTGCAGGAACGATTAAAGAACTTTAGCAACATTCATTAAGTCCTTCTCGCAATTCTGCAGGAACGATTAAAGAACTTTGGTGACATTCATTAAGTCCTTCTCGCAATGCTGCAGGAACGATTAAAGAACTTTAGCAACATTCATTAAGTCCTTCTCGCAATGCTACAGGAACGATTAAAGAACTTTAGCAACATTCATTAACTCCTCCTCGCAATGCTACAGGAACGATTAAAGAACTTCAGCAACATTCATTAACTCCTTCTCGCAATGCTACAGGAACGATTAAAGAACTTTAGCAACATTCATTAACTCCTTCTCGCAATGCTACAGGAACGATTAAAGAACTTTAGCAACATTCATTAACTCCTTCTCGCAATGCTACAGGAACGATTAAAGAACTTTAGTAACATTCATTAAGTCCTTCTCGCAATGCTGCAGGAACGATTAAAGAACTTTAGTAACATTCATTAAGTCCTCCTCGCAATACTACAGGAACGATTAAAGAACTTTAGCAACATTCATTAAGTCCTTCTCGCAATGCTGCAGGAACGATTAAAGAACTGTAGCAACATTAATTAAGTCCTTCTGCAATATCGCAGGAAATGTCGTTATGTCTATTTATAATATATGTTTAATAGTTAAGAACTTTAGCATCATTCATTAAGTCCTTCTCGTAATACTGCAGGAACGATTATAGAGCTTTAGCAACATTTATTAAATCCTTCTCACAATATTGCAGGAAATGTCGTTATGTCCATTTATAGAATGAGTGTAAGCATTAAGAACTGTACTAAAATGTATCATGTACTCACAAAACTGCATAAAAAGTCGTTACGTACATTTATAGTATACGTTTAATCATTAGAAACTGCTACAAAATTCATTATTTCCTCGCAAAGCTGCAGAAAAAGCCCTTTATTTGCCTATGAAATTTTCCCAATATGTATACTGTACAAAAATGAGAAGACATCGTCTTTCCGTTTTTTTTTTTTTTTTTTCTCTTTCTCACTCTCTCGCGAACCTGTGGCGATCTCTTTATTCTGGATGAATTTTGCATAACTAATAACCGTAAGATATAGACCGTCCAAGAGACCCACTGCGCCCATGCCCTAGGCAGCTCAGGTAGCTAAACATCGTCCGCGGAGAAAGCTTGCGAAAGATCTTTTATTCTTTGTTGCACAAGTAAAACCGCTTTAAGCGGTTAGCTACTGAGCAACAATACATCCCGCGCAGGAAAATCTCGGCGACCTGTTCACGATAGCTGGATTCTTGGAGCTTACCTGTGCCATCATTAACCCGGGGGTTCCCAAAACGAGCCCCCAGAAGAGGCACTAGACGAGCATCTAAATGCCAGAGAGAAATCCTTTATACAGCCCAAACTCTGCCTTCCCGCCGACACGTATATTATCCTGCAACACATGAAGGTGAAATAGATGAAAGAAAACGATGAGGAGAGGGAATGATGGGCAGAAAATTCATGACAGGAGATCAACCACTCCAGCATTCGTCTTCGGACGAATCCAAGGTCATGGTGGTGAGCCCAACGGGATTTGAACCCGGAATCTGTTTCACCATTACTATGGAGCCATCTGGCTCGGACTGAAAGAAGCAGACACTATTACCATGTATATTACAGTCTCTATTGGAGGAGGCGGTCGGACCACAGTTAATAATACCACCTTCTAATTAATACATGATGTGGTTGTTGAAATACCGAATCAAGGGAATATAATTTGCATATCTACATAGAGTGACGGTCACTGAATAATTAGCAAACATACCAACCAACTGGAGATGTGCGTGTTAATAATGGAAGTGATGTGGTACATTGCGAAACATGTGAGCAGCAACAGAATTAACAGTTGCGAAAAGGACAAGCTGATTTCCTGTTTTGAAAGCTGTGACTACTTCAGTAATCAGTCATTGCTATGCGGTATTCGGTTCACTGAACAATAATTGTGTGTTAGTATAACCTTAGAGACAAAAGCAGTTGAAGTGTGTTAAATAACACTACAGTGTTTTGTATGGAATGTATTCAATTTAAATCCAGATTCATGATTAACGACGATAGGTAAAGCTGTATATACTCTCGTACCATCGCTATTGCTCATTATTACTCTACCATCGAAGATAATGTATTTATTCCAATGCCAGTAAACAAGAAAACACTAGGGGACGTGACAAAAACCTGCATGAGAGTACGTAGCGTTTCAGTGGATTATTATTATTATTATTATTATTATTATTATTATTATTATTATTATTATTATTATTATTATTATTATTTATTTAATTTTATTTATTCTATTATTGCCGTCATTATTAATTTTCTTGGCAGAATAAAAATAAAACATAAAATATGCATAATCATTATAGTATGTAGTGTAGTAAAAGTTAACCTACTTTCGTGTTTGCATGTTTTCGTTGCAACGCTTTAAATTTTTTTTTATTTCCTCCTACGGTATAATGCATAATAATAATAATAATAATAATAATAATAATGATGATGATGATGATGATGATGATGATGATGATAACAACAATATTAATAATAATAACAATATTAATAATAATAACAATATTAATAATAATGATAATCATAGCAGTAATACAGGAAAATGCTACGTATTCTCGTGCATGGTTTTTATTACAGTCGTTAATGTTTTTATTTAACCCTACAGTGGGTCTAGTCTCTAAAGTTAAATAAGAACAGTGTATTACACAATTACAAAACTATTGGTAGGTAAAAAAGACTTTTTAATTACTTGTGAATCTAAAATGTGCCTTTATTCTCTAATAAATAAAGGCTCTGTAATTGAAATGGAAAACATGTTAACTTTTTCCGTGTGTTAACACTGTTTTTGTACATCATTATGGACTCTAGTACATACAAGTCTGGAAAACGCCTCTCAGTCAGCGCGATTTCATCACCGTTTACGTCGATATGCAAGAGGAAAAGAACGGTCGGATTAAGTATGCTGGGATTTCCCCGTGGAGTTCTGCATTTGTACATGCGAAATACGGCGGTTTTGGGCTACCTAGTATAGTAATAGGTAATACTGATAGGTACTTTTTATTTGAAATTTGAGGTATTTTGGTGTCCGGTACTACACGATGGCAAACAGGATGTCCGTGGGTGGACTTAACTTCATTAACTCGGTTCTGCTTTTACAGAGAGGCATGCGGGATGGAAGCATGAGTGAGAAAACAAGTAGGGGTGGCTTTTCTAAGACCGTGGCCCAGGCAGCGACCTGCAATTAGTAGGAGAGTTACTTCCATAAGTGGGGGCAATTAATTGCTGGAGGCAGCAGATAATTGTCCAAAAAGTCCTGAATCAGGTTGAATGTGTGATGGACCCATCGGCGTTATACATATGAACTTTATGGATCCGGCAGTTCTTGATATCGACTGTTATCTTGTCCAGTTGTTTTTCAGATAATGTAGATTGTGGGTGTATTCCTGGACTTCCTCTCGGGCGTGGTTCAGGACTTCCCATGCTTTCATGGGGTCAATAAGGCTTTGTATGGTGGAAGTCAGTTCCTGCAGAGCTGATAAGCAGGCTGCAATCTCGGGGTGGATGTTTTGAACTGACACTTGTAGTAGTGGCTAGAGTGTTTTAGAGGTCGGCGATGATAGGTTGTCTGATCGAGGTGGTGTTGGGTTTTAATTCCTGTGTGGGTGTGGTTGTTCTGAAGTCAGCTGTGTTCAGGGACTTCTGGTACCTGCCACTTGACCCATAAATGGTCCTGCACAATCACAGGTAGTTTGGGTGGCGTACGAAGTCATGGCTGTTGCAGTCAGTAGTGGCAGAACGGGGTGGCGATGGAGTTGTCAACCCTGACAGAAGCGAGAGTCGCGACTATTATTCTTAATTAGTATTATGTGGAATTAATAAGGTTCCAGACTGCCTCCGTGGTCGAGTAGTCAGTGAGCTAACTTCTCACCCAGAGGTCCCGAGTTCGATACCCGGCTGGGAATTATTCCCTATCCCCCACAGAGTCTAGCAGTATGCATGAGAGAGTGAATGTGTGTGTGTGTGTGTGTGTTTGAGGAAAATAAAATGATTTAAGCCGAATGTAAAAGAACCTATGGACAACGAGTTGCTTCAGGTTCAAAGCCCCCGATATGACCTTAGATGTTAAAGTTTGCTTAGATGTTAAAGGGGGCTATATAAATTAAATAAAAAAGGTTCCAGCCATGGTAAAATTGTTTTAATCCACTACTTTGATTAAAGCTAGTATTTAGATTACTAGGAACGATGACACCAATGATAACTGCTGTTAAAGAAGACTTTAAGCTCTCCTGGCAACGAACATACTCTGGGCGTTCTCAGGCTTAAAGTCAGGAGAGGTGATGTGGAGCCATCAACGTTTCGGGAGCATGCATCTCTTCCATCATCAGGATGATGAATAAAGTAGGTGGTGGTGGTGTAGTAGTAGTTGTTGTTCTTGTTAAAGCTAGTAGGTAATATCGACGATGAATGATATCAGAAAAATGATGCTTAACCCTTTCCAGCCCAACTATGTCATATGGAATCTTTATCCGTATTTGCTGTTTTGATGAGTAAAAGATAACGTTCAATAATTCTTTCTTCATTGGGCATATTTAGGCACTTCCTTAACACGGCAAAAATAAGATTCCTACCAAGATACATTTTTTCTTCTTCTAAAAAAACACAGAACTTTATTCCACCGGAATGCTACCGAGATCCGATCAACACTTAAATAAATCAATCAAAATTTATTATACCTGGAACCATCCCTTCCTTTATAACAGTAGCATTGTAGCGAGGATTTCAACCTAGGTTAGGATCAGACATTGAAATCTTTATAGTGTTCTAGAAATTGACACAACTGAGCTACCAATAAGAAATCAGGTAAGATCAACTTTTTAAAGCAAATATGCATCCTATGGCATTCATTTTCAAAAAGTAATTTAAATCGAAACTAAATCGGGCTATAAGGGGTTAACAAACCTGTGGTACAAGAACCTTAATTTACCTGATATTCGTATTCTCAAGATAACGGAAAACTCCGAAAAAAAAACTTATCTGGGTAATTCACCCTAACCGAGGTTCGAACTTGGAACCTCTTGAATGTGAAAAATAGAATCGGAAAAACGATACCTTGTATGACAGACGCGGATAAATATTATTTAGTATAAATACTTTAATATGTGTATATATTTCATTCCAGTTTTACAATTGTATTGGTTTCTTCTTCTAAATAGATCCATACAGAATAGAGACATGACACGTTAAATGTGAAAAACGAGATTTGTTTCAATTTCCTTGTGTCTGTGCTACTTTATGGAAACAGGACTTCTGCAGATGCTGCAACTTGCACGTGTGGGAGTTTATTTGTATCCTTCCACATAACTTTAACCGTTCCATTTTATAAAATATCAGTGAGACTTAACCAAGGTATGAAATTCGTGTTCTATAGCTATGAAATCAAAGAGGTATTTAAAGTGGGTTTATAACGCACCGTTTACTCAGTAATTAAATATATAAATCTGGCTGAACATATACTTTTTAGGTAAACGTGTCTTTCCATTATGTGAAAATCTGATTAGTTCAATTTACGTAACTTTATCTATTCTGCAACAAACTCTTCATACACAAGCTTGTGTTTGTATCTGCTTTCAGCTAATTGCGATAAAGATTAGCAGAAACGGTCTTATTATTTAGTTTCTTGTAGGTACAAAAGAAATGAGGGATTACATTGGAACAAAAGCAAATTTTAAAAGCTAGTCGCTATGTGATGAATTGAAATTCATTTTTCTTTGCATTACCAGGAATAAAAACAAAAATAAAACAAATAGTGACTTTCAGTTTGGGAAAACTATAAGTATTAGAAAATTTAAATTGACAACAAGGAATATCTCGGAAATAATTAACTGCACGAAAAATGTATATGACATAATTGTGTATTTGGACCTGATCTCTTACGGTTTACAAGATTTATACAAAAGTCATTCAGAATGCATACGACTTCAGAGGCTGTTGTCAGAAAATTCAGGAAATGAATCTTAAACATATTATAATTTAATAAAATCACCAGTCACTTATTAGAAAATCAAAATCATCGAAAAGTGTTCCATGTAAAGAGTAGTTTAGGGTGGGGGAATTTTGTTTAAAATCTGTGTACTTGCAAGATACTGATTGAGTGACTTTTCGTTTTGGAGTTATGTTCTTCACAGTGACAAATACACACATGTACTTTTTTTGAAAATGCTTTTTTTAATTTCAGGAAACCTAAACTTGTATTTCCAGTGAAATCTTGGTATCGAAATTTCGGGGAATACAATACCTGCTCTACTTAGTATGTACGTGCTACATAAAGTAAAAGCGTATTAAATGCATGGTAGATGTAAAAAAAGTCCAATGAATGTTATTTGAGAACCTACCCCATTTCTGGGGAGGAAGAGTCGTGGGTATATATTTTATAAACTATAGGGATACGGAGGTATTGTACTTCCGCGATCCTTAAACACCTCCAGATTTATGGGCGTATTGGGTGCTACTGGCAGGCACAGAGGACGTGGAGGGCATAGGCAAATATCTATAAGGTAAGACAGCTGAGATCTAAGACTGATAATAGGGGAGAAGGAGGGCAATATGGGCGAAAGAGTGGTGCTAGCGTTTATATATTTTTGTCATCTTCACCTATTGTTAGTGCTCTGTTTATTACTTTCTCCATAAATTATATATAATGCACCTAGAAGATAGAGAAGATGTTGTGCTCCATCGAAAAATTCGATACCGAGATTCACTGGAAATATTGTTTTGGGACCCCCTGAATCTGCAAGAACGCACTTTTTAGAAAAATGACCACGTGGTGTCTGAGTGTGCGTGTTTGTCTATCTGTCCGTGGAAGGCATAGTTTTTTCAGTACTAACTATTAAACTGCACACATTCATTCTCACATGCACACTTCCAGACTGTGGAAAGTAGAAAATTATTCTGGTTAAAAAAAAATCCCCGCCAATTCGGGAATCGAACCAGGGACCTCTTGGTGAGAAGCCGGAACGCTGGCTACTCGATCGCAGAGGCAGTCATGATACTTTTCATAGTATCAGTAGACAAAAACAAAGTTTATATTACAGGAGTACAAGATCCGAATTATTTTATGGTACAAAAACTCAAATTTGTAATTTTTGTTATGTTTTATTTTCTTTACACGTACTGCGTACAGAGTGTATAGAGAAGGCATAGTAATGCACCCAAAAATTTGATACAGAGAAATACATGTTTTGGGTCCCCCTGAATCCAAGAATAGGATTTTTAGAAAAAGGTCCGTGTGTGTGCGCGCGCGTGTGTGGACAGCATAGCTCAAAAAAGAAACCGCCGTTAAATACAAACTTGGTATTTAAGTTTGAATCTTCCAAGGACGCGACACGGAAGGCTTTCAAGAAACTGCTCCCACCTCAACTACTTCTTACATGAACATTTTTATCGAATTTTTTTTATTTTCTCCCAAATGGCTCTAACGATTATCATTAAAATATCGTATATTAAAGATATTTACCTGACAAATAAAATGTATATCTTAAATTTTTTGGAAATAGCCTCTGAACTCTGCTTTATTCTGAATGAATTTATCGGAATTTTGCATAACTGCTAAACCGTAAGAGATAGACGTAAGCTAACAGAAAATATACAGCTCATAAAACACACACTTTGTTATATACATTTTCTTCGTGGAGTTAATTGTTTTTGAGATATTCCTTGTTATTGGTTTCAGCTTTAAAATACTTATATATTTCCTTACGGGAATTTGTCAACACCTGCCCATACAAACAAAGGAACTTCAGTCACATGCCAACCACCGTTTGACTATCATTTTGGCCTGTGATACTCCCTTATTTTCTTTCTACTTATAAGGAAGCAAGTAATAAGATTATTTCTGCTTATTTTTTCTCGATTAGAATGAAATAGATTTTTCTCAAAAATATCTCTAAAGATTTTGATTAAAATGTGGTATACTATAGATATTTGCCTGACAAATAAAATGTATATCTTCAATTTTCTGGGAATAGTCTCTGAACACTACTTTATTCTGGATGAATTTTACGGAATTTTGCATAACTGGTAAATCGTAAGGGATAGAAAGAAAGCTAACTAACAGAAAATGCACAGCTCATTAAAACTCATACTTTGTTATATACAAATTTTTCGTGGAGTTGATTGTTTTTTAGATATTTCTTGCTATTGGTTTCAGCTTTAAAATACTTATACTTTTCGCCTACGGGTATTTGTCAACACCTGTCCATGCAAACAAAGGAACTTCAGTCACATACCAAGCACCGTTTGATTATCATTTTAACCTAAAGTACTCCCTTATTTCCTAGCCGCCCTCCGTGATTTTTTCGGGAAGTAAAGCCGTGGGTCCCGTGTCGTAGATAAAAGAACTGCAAGTCTGATAGAGAAGCCTCTGAGCAAAATTAAGCGGTCTTTGACGGCCAGTATAGAATGGGACGCTGAGAACCACAGCAGTTAAAGAGCGTCCATAAATACGAGGTACGTCCAGAAAGTAAGTTCCGTTTGGTAATAAAATTAAATTGTGTACAGATACAGAATAATTATTTATTGCACAGCATTCTACAACTCTTCAACTACTTTTCCACATAACTGCCGAAATTTTGCAGGCATTTGTCATAGCGTGGCACAAGTTTTTGTATACCTTCTTCATAGAAGTTTGCCGCCTGTGTCTTCAAAAACTTGTAAGCATTTTCTTTCAGCTCTTCTTCATTGTTGAAGTGTTGACCGCCAAGGAAAGACTTGAGATGCAAGAACACATGAAAGTTGCCAGGAGCGAGGTCAGGGCTGTACGGAGGATGGTCAAACACGTCCCAGCCAAATCCCTGTAGGAGGTTTTTCGTCACATTTGCAGTGTGTGGTCGTGCGTTGTCGTGAAGAAAAACAACACCTTTGGACAGCAATCCTCGGCGCTTATTCTGTATTGCGCGGCGCAATTTCCTAAGTGTCTCGCAATAAACATCTGTTTTGATTGTTTGACCACGTGGTAAGAAATCAATGAGTAAGATGCCTTTCCAGTCCCAGAACACTGTGCACATCATTTTTCGAGGTGTCAAGATTTGTTTCGGCTTAACCTTTGCTGGGGATGAAGTGTGCCTCCATTCCATTGATTGCTGCTTACTTTCAGGGGTGTCGTAAGAAACCCAAGGCTCATCTTCTGTGACTATCTGTGTCAGAAGTTCTTCGCCGTCTTCATCATAACGGGTTAAAAACTGAAGTGTACTACCCATCCGTTTTGTTTTTTTTGTTGCTCAGTAAGAATCTTTGGTACCAACGTGAGCAAAGTTTACGAAATTTCAGTTTTCGGTAAAAATTTCATGAATTAGTGATCGTGAGCTTTGGGGAAATTCCATAGCGAGAGCACAAATTGTAAACTTGCGGTTTTCCTGGATCTTGTCATCAATCGCGTGAAGCAGTTCTTCTGTAACCAAAGATGTACGCCCACTTCGTTTTTCATCCTGCACTTCACTACCTCCTTCATTGAACTGTCGGACCTATCTTCCCCACCATTGAATCACTCATGGCATTTTGTCCGTAAACTTCGCAAATTTGCCGATAAATTTCAATTGGTTTCACTTTCCTAGCATTCAGAAAACGAATCACAGATCTGATTTCACAAGCGGCGGGATTTTCAATCAACACCGACATTGTAAACAAGCACAACAAAGCGTATGTGGCTGTCAGCGATCTCAATATGGCGCACGTTTCTTCTCCTTGATACAGAGCGTCTACCGCGCATGTGCGGAACTGCGATCGCAGCGCTGCAGCTGAGATAAATTGAAACGGATCTTACTTTCTGGACGTACCTCGTAACACGCCATTTCATTTTTTCCCTTATTTCCTTTCTACTTAGAAGGAAGAAGTAATAAACCATTTCTGCTTATTTATTCTCCATTAGCATGAATTAGAAGCATAAACTTTTAACAGATGCAAAGAAAGTCAGTGAAGAGAACATCCATTTTTTTTTTACCAATTTTTTAAATGCCTCGCCTTAACAACGAATGTAAGCATTGTATTGTGCCTGGTTTCATTGGATTTGAGATCAGTTTTTCTGGTTATTTTCTGCCCCTTAGAAACGCAATCACATCGCCTTTTTCGGGGGCAATGAAATAAAGAAGTTAGGAGACACACAGGAAATTCGCTTGACTTGCCGCGGCACATGAAGGGAAGTGCCCTGAATCCGATTTCCGATACGGCCATCCTCTTCCTCCACCCCTCAAGACGTATGTACAGTTAACACTCATCTCGCTTTCTCAGATCCGCAATCTTCCCGATTGAAAATTTATTCTCTCCCCGATAAAACTTAATTTCTTTCGCTGAATCCCTGCGCAATTCCAGGAAACTTAGCAGTTATATTAAACTACGCGCGCCTTTTGTTATGTTAAACAGAATAAGTTAAGCAGTCACATATTTTGTACTCGTTTTTTCTCTCCTTGCTGCAATTTCTGGTATTTCATTATATTTTCTACAACGTTTATTCTCTTTTGAAGCTTTATCAGACGAAAGAAGAGAATACAAAGTGCAATATGCGAAAATGTTTTCTTAAATTTTTACTTTCTCTACACGTAATATGTACTTAGTGTATAGAGAAGGTATTGCATTCCACCCAAAAATTCCATACCGGAAATACATGTTTTAGGATCCCCTGAATCCAAAAAGAACATTTTCAAAAAAGGTCCGTGTGTGTGTGTGGGGGGGGGGGGGCTTTGGACAGCATAGCTCAAAAACAAGACTGTTAAATACCAAACTTGGAAGTATTTTTAGAAGACATACCTAAGTGTTTGTGTGTGTGTGGACAACATACATAGTTCAAAATGAAAACGTTAAATACCAAACCGCCTGCGGTGCCATTAGTAGTTAAAGCGGGCGTTAAACACTACCAAAAAAAAAAAAAAAGTTAAATACCAAACGTGTAAAATTTTCGAAACTTTTGATTTTCTCAAAAGGGCTTCAACCATTTTAATTAAAATTTCGTATATTAAAGATATTTACATGGCAAATAAAATGTGTATCTTGAATTTCCTGGGAATATCTTCTGAAGTCCTCTTCATTCTGAATAAATTTGGCATAACTGTCAAATCATATGAGATACACAAAAACGTATTACACAAAAACTGTAAATTTCAAAACAATTCAGACCCTTTACATTTTTTACTGTAGAGCTAACCGTTTCCGAGATATTCCCTGTTATTTGCTTTAATTTTAAAATACTTATACTTTTTTCAAACAGGAAGTTGTCCGTGTTTGCTTTATTTCACTCCGGGGCATGGAAAACAAGAGAATTTCAATAATCACACAGCGAGAGCTTTTAAAATATTTGCCTATTGCCCTTATTTCCCTACCAGCTATAAGGAACTAAGTGATAAAGCCATTCTGATAATGCTTATCTCGATTATCATGAAGTTAAAGGAAGAATAATATTTTCTAAGAAGTTTATTTGCTAGAGAAAGTAATGTGAATATAACATCGGGTTTTCTTTCAGATTCTCTCATAGATAAATACACTTACGGTTAAATCAAAGGATGGTGAAGAATATAATACAGTTGTTTCTAAACGATACAGAACCAAGATGTGAAGATGTTGCTAGGATCCTAGATGATACGAGCATTTTGTTTTAAGCACCAAAAAGTATACCAACAAAACACCGCGTGGTCAGTATAGATTAGGCAGTTGCCTATGAACCACTACATCTGACTAGCACAGATAGGTTGGTAATACCAAGTCGTGTGCTCATAAACATACAGACATAGAGCACAGTATCCAGCACACAGTGAGGGATTATTCGCCTTACGAAACACCGCTTAAAAATCCATACATTTAGTTGTTTGTGATTTCTTCCAGCATAGTTTCATCATAATGGACAAAGAATGAAAAGAAATGACTCGAAAAGTAATATAATGTTATCTTTTAGAACAATATACCTACTGTTAGTGATGTTGAGAATGGAGGAAGAAACCGATAAATGCTGCAAGAGGTTCTAGCTAAGCAGTATAGTAGTATTTCCTGCATCTCCTTAGTGGAGCAAAGGACATTTTTACAACGTTTCCATGATTGGATTTGAATTTGTAGTTCGTGAGTTCGCCACCATGTGGCATGGTGCCGTGGGAAAAGCTAGTCACCCACAGACGGCACTGCAGGACGAAATCACGACTTGCAGACGCGAAATGGCGGAAAATCTTGTCCAGGAACCTTCTTCTCTCAAAGTATGGGATTCTTTTAGTATAAATAAGCATTACACGGGACCACGCGTACTTCCCTTCCGAAAAAAGTCATCATCCTCTGGCAGGTTTGAACCTGCAATCTTAGGTTTTAGAGGCTAGCATGGTAACCACTACACCATGGAGGACGACGATTGTAGCTAAAGTAACATAAAATGAATCCCTTTCCGGTGAGTTTGTTTTCCTTTCTTTAACTCGTAATAATAAATTAAAGATTTGTACATTTAACAGAAAGTTCTTCTTGATACTTACAGAAACTATTGAAATATTACTGCTGGATAGTTGAAAAATTATTGGTAGGTTAATAAGTAAAAGATTGTCACGCTTAAAGCAAAATCATATGTTTTATATGCAGAAGCAACTCCAAACTTCCAAGTCGTAAGTACTCTTTTGAGAAGGCAACTAAACTGCTTTTGCCCCTTTACCTGAAAGCTAAGTTTGCTGACGACGAAAAAGGAAAGACCGTGACATGTGCTTGCCAGGAACATCATTTGAGGTGTGATTGACCATCACATACTAATGCTTCGGACGCTGCCTAATCTCAAAATGCTGTAAATTTAGTTTACACAAAACACACCTAAGACACACGTTTTCGGGCTAGTTAAAGTATGACACTGTTATATTCGTTTGGTATTAAATCCAAACAACATGTATATATTTACTATACTATATTAAAAATTTCCCGGAAATCTTGACCAACTTGATCAAAAAGTCAGTTTTTCACAATATTTGTTGTTTTAACCTTTTTTCGAAAAAATACAGTGAAAAGTGCGCAATCATTTGTGTATCATTTATGTGCATCCTGAACAACACGTCACCCCAACTGTAACACGCCTTGACAAGAGATATGTTTCCTACACAATAGGATTTCACTGCCAAGCCAACACAAACGTCAACTAATTAATACTCATGCGCCCAGAGAACGCTGGAATACAACATACTATCGTCATTTGTAATAAGCAGATAAAGTTATCATAAACAGATGACACGTGTTTACGTTATTTGCAGGCAAACAGGTCATTCTTTTCAACTCTGAAGAGGACTTCAAAGAGGAACATATAAATTACTAAAAATAATCATTAAGTATAATTAGAAGTAACCGAAAAATGCAAAACTTGTTAAGTCAAAGTTTTCATTGATATAAACAGTTATAAACAATGGAGTAATAGAACGACTTAACAACCTTAATCATTTGAAATGCTGGACTTCCTATAACAAATAAAAGGATATCTAAATGGAAAGCTTGATAAGTTTCAACAAGTATATGCAACTTAGAAGAACCTAATAAATAAAGATCTGATGTGTTCCATTCACATGACTTTCTATATATCTCTGTAACAAATTGTTGTTAACAAGCTTATCTTTCATTTATTTCATGCTAATCAGAAAAATTAGTAGAAATAGTCTTATTTCTTGCCTTATAGTAAGTAGAACCGAAATAAGGGAGTACCATAGGTTAAAGTGAAAGCCAAAAGCTGGTTGCTATGTGACTGATGTTAATTTGTTTGTATGGACAGGGTTGACAAATTCCTGTATGAGAAAAGTATAAATTTTTCAAAGCTGAAACCAAGAAAAAGGAATATCTCAAACAGGATCAACTCCACGAAAAAAGTGTATATAACATGAAGTGTGTGTTTTAACGTGCTCTTACGGTTTAATAGTTATGAAAAATTCATCCAGAATAAAGTAGTCTTCAGAGGCTATTCACAGAAATTTCAAAATATTAATTTTATTTGTTAGGAAAATAACTTTAATATACGACATTTTAATCAAAATCGTTAGAGACATTTTTTAGAAAATAAAAATTTTCGAAAAAGTTCCATGTAAAGGGTAGTTTGGGGTGGGGGATTTTTCTCAAAATCTTCGTGTCACATCCCTGGAAGATATTAACTTAAATACCAAGTTTGGTATTTTACCGACTTTTCGTTTTTGAGCTATCGTGTTCACAGACACACGGACACACTGACACACGGACACACACACCCAGACCGTTTTCTGAAAATACCTTCTTTGGATACAGAAGACCCTAAAAACATATATTTCCCGTGAAATCTCGGTATCGAATTTTTTGGTGGAGTGCAATACCTTCTCTATACACTATGTACATAGTACGTATACAGAAAGTAAAAATAGAACAGACACATTATAAGGTATTACAAGGTGCTGAGAGTTGTTTTACTTTTAGACGGTTGTGAAAATTGGATTCGCAATAGTAGATTAAAATTGCAATTTCTTACACAAAGGTATAAAAAAAAAATTTAAAAAAAATAAAATAAAATAAAAAACAAGGAGAGAAGTGGACTCTGAGATGCATTTTTTCCACAGAGAAGAGACAGCGTATTCTCTAAATATGGCTTATTAAGGCTCAGAGGGCCTAAAACATCTTTGCGGTGAAATTCCGACATCGAGTCTTTTGCTTCAATACAATACTTCTCCTACTTTACTACAGAACAATAAAAACACGTTGGATAGGTGGAGTCAGACTGAAAAATTCAATGCCATAGCCAGGATTTAAACCACGAATCTCGCGGTCTCTAGCGGTTGCTCTGCCGCTGAGCTACCATGGCAACATGCCGGCATAGCATTGAATTTATCAACTGACTTGCATGTTTACAGGTAAACCACAATCCGTGTTAAAGTTCCGGCTATGGCATTGAATTTTTCAGTCTGACTCCACCTATCCAACTCCTGTCCTATACTCAGCTTGTGTGAGAAAACAATTAATCTAATAAAAACACATGTTTTAAACATTTTCCTGAACTAAAGATAAATTAATGACTTAAGAAAAACCTTAATGTTCGCTTACGTCTTGTCAAACACAGTTTCGTTATGAAGCCAGATTTACAGCCAGTGACGTCGAGTCACTTTATTCAAATGCCCTGTTGAACATGCCATGGTCACTGAGGCGATGTGACGTTTTGATGATAAAGCCACCGAAGGAAGTTAATGTCCAAACGGGGACGGTGGTGTCGCCAGCCCGTAAATTCACTGTTTGTCCCCCGAGTGCTATCTATTGGGTTGCCAGTTTCTACACTTTGTTTCTCCCAGTGGATTTCCTTCCGGGCCTGTCTCTCTGTCTTTATTGAAACGCACCAGCGAGGAGGCCCTTTCCGCGGTCTGCTGCTCAGAGTTCATCCAGCTTCTTTCACACTTCCTGTGAAATAGTATTATCTAGGAGCTATTAAAGCACATACACTCACACTCTCTCACTCTCTTCCCTCCGCATCTTTCCATACAAACGTATATTTGATTGTACTTCTTTCAGTTAAGTATTAATGGAAAAATTTAACAGAGGCAATCTATATGCAACTTTTCTGTGTTCCTTAGTGTTTTTGGATACATGTTCTAGCACATAGTTTGTAGATATATTTACTTCAAATTTCCTAAAAATTTGAAAAGTACATACCTTACCAATATTCCAAAAAACGCACAGATTATTTTTTTTTTTTTGAAAAGCGGCTATAGTATAATATTTCAGTGCGGACTTATCAACTTTAATTATAAAAATAAGTAGCCACATATGTATACCAAATTTAAAAAAAAGAGTATGTAGAATGGTTGCTAGAGTCTCTCTGTAAATCATCTTAATACATTGCACCACATTGTAGTTACACTATGCATTCAAAAACATAATCACATGTTTAATCAGAAAAGACCTTTACACTCCTGAACTTGGAATATGCAAGGAATATGTACTCGCATGAAAAGATCAGATTTTTGCATTAGTTCTCCACTATTGTATTATATGAATAACTCTGAGACAATGATAAAGATCTCGTGTAGAACTACTAAAAGCCTAACCAAGCGGAAGTACAAATACCATCGATCATTCTTGCCTGTTCTCCGCAGCTTGCTGCATGATGTTTCACTTTCATCAGGCCGCAATCAAAAACAGGTTGCCCAGGTTCACCAGGGCATAATGCAAATCACCAGAGCATCTAGCCTATTAAAACGGCTTTTCCTTTGCAATATATAAGGTTAAAGCAATCTTTGCAATGGTTGTAAATGAGCTCGATGCTCGTTGGGGCTTGTGCCTCTTTAAGGGTTACTCTTCTCCAATGTTGTCTAATTGGTCAGCCGCTTGCATGGCTTTCAATTAAGTCTGATGCAGCTGGGAGGAAATTAGGGTTATATCATCAAACAAATGGAGCATTGCAGTGGCAAAGTTCTGCTTATCGTTGGTTTTGAATGGATAGGTAGTGGCAGCTCTTCACATCATACCCTTAGGCGCTCTTGGGCACACGGCATCTTTTTCTCCTTTTTAGTGTCCTATGATGCATGAGATGCTACTCCAGGACGATTAAATCAAGCAACCTTTTGATTTAATCGTCCTGGAGTATTTTATGGACAATATTCAGAAATCTGTGGAGCTAACCCATATTTTAATAATTAAAGGATTTAAAATATAGTAAAGGAAGTATAAAATGGTTAGAATTTGTCCTGTTAAAATATAGGGATCTTCAACGGGTCGGGCTCCATGAACCAGGATGCGCACCAGCTGGTAAGATGACTAGTTTCCTATACATGATAGGTGCTCTCTCGTGCACCATATCTCGCCTTCCGTACTGTAATGGTTACCATACTAACTTCATTTACCCAAGGTTGTGGGTTCAAACCCGGCGGATGACGATGGATTTTTTTCGGAGGTAAAATCCTTAGCATTGCTTCTTTCAGAAGGGAAGTAAAGCCGTGGGTCCCGTGTTGTAGATTTACGGTACATAAAAGAACCCCAAGCCTGATACTGAGGCCTCTGAATAGGACGCTGTAAACTGCTGCAGTTAAAGAGCGACCATAAATAAAAAACGCCAATTCATTTCGTGAATCATGTCGATAATGTAAGGCAGACCGAAATAAGTATGAAGGATAGCACACATCATCAGCACACTGTTCTGCACGTCTACAGCATGCGGATGGTGGTGCACGTAGTTAACCCCCAAATCTCACAATCACACAGAATCAGGGACAATATAATCGTCCGATACTGGCGTACTTGAGGTATACAGGATGTTGTGTCGGAATGCAACCTCTTCGCCTGACATGTGGAGTGAAACTTAGCCCGCGGTCGAAGAGAACTCCAAGGTATTCGGCCGAGGTAACCGTATGAATTCTCCTCGCTCTAACCTCATTCGCCGCTCTGACTACCAGCACCTGAATTTCGTTAGGAAAAGGGCTGAGCACTTTTCGCATTTTCACCCGGAGTTAGTAGTAGAAGAAAACAGAGAGTACTTACTACTCTTCGCTTCCTTCCTAACTATTCTACACTATCACGCTCGACAAGCCCATTGAGTGGGAGAAATGAACAGCAAGTTAACCTTTAGCATTTAAGCAAGTCCGAGTTTAAATTTCACGGAGATAACGCTCTATCTTATTCATACGTTCATGTTTGTTAACTTTTTACAAGTATAATAATATTATTTACATATAATACGGAGCTGAAGATCTAGTTTGTGAATTTGAAAGAAAAAAATGGTATAAGATTGCTAAAAACATGCTTACAATGCGTAACTATATAAAAATAACTGATTGGAAACAGTCTTAAAGAGCAGGTCGCTCCATCGCAAATGCTACATTAGCATGACGTCATGGCCAAAGCGTACCGCGCTATTGCATTGTGCGAGAGAGAGTTGGCTGTTGTGTGGTGATAGCAGATGAATAGAGACTGTAAGAACTTAGCAGTGTTTTATTGAATAAAACGTGTATTATAATTCGGTGAATATGAACAATATGTACCGCATAGACCACTTTGAAGCTCTATAAAGCCAATGTTTAGGTACAAACATTCCAATTAAAGATTTATTTTGTTATTGTTTATTATGAATTATAATCCACAGCTTGACTTTTGGTAGTAAATGGACGCAACTAACTGCCTAAGTTTGGAGTGATACTGTTTAGTGTATTCTGAAAGCAGTTTCAAGCTATAATAGAGCTGATGTCCCACGAACTGATCCAGTGCTAGAGTGTACCGCCCCAGACATCGGAACCTTTATTGGAGCGGCCTCTTATAGAGCATGTTAATCTCTTATCGCGAATGATAACCACTGTTGTACAAGTCGAATATGTTTTCAAGGCAGTAAATTTGTTTATCCAAAATATCTTTCTTTTAATTTATTATTCCACTTTGGTATCAAGTTCAAAGCTAACACACTGGATTATCCGTCACCTTCTTATCAGTCAAAAGGCATGTGGTTCACATGTTCGATTAGCTTATTCCTCTGTGAATTTTGAGAGTTGTTTCATCCAAGTCAATCACACTGGATTATCCGTTACCTTCTTATTAGTCAACAAGCACGTGGTTCACATATTCGATTAGCTTATTCTTCTATGAACTTTGAGAGTTCTTTCATTAAGGTCAAACCCAACACACTGAATTTTCTACTGTCTTCTTATCGGTCAACAAGCACATGTTCGATTAGCTTATTCGTGTGTGAGCTTTGATAATTCTTTTATGTCATGTTATCTGTTTTGGAGTTCTATAAATCATTATTTAGAGAAAACTGCATTATATTTTGTTTACATCCTCGAAAACATGCAGCCACTGTTACTTCGTTCCAGCTATGTAGGGAATGCATCAGAACAGATTGAAAGTACAAACACATACTTGAAGCAATTTTTTGCATAGTATTTTGCTGCAACTTGTCAACTAAGCTCCGCGATATATTTGTAGTTGCATCTGACCCAACAATCGTGACGATTCGGACTTGTTTCACTGCATTACGTGAAAGGGAAGTTAGTCTCCGGTTGAAATGGCTGGCCTGTGTCAGAACTGATATAGCACCCTCTCTCTTACAGCCGGTTGTGCTGGGCTTCGATTTGGCAAACAGTTTGGGGTAAAGCGGTTCCCTAACATAACGAGTATGGCATGTTTCTTCGCGAGACTTGGTAAAGGATGCAAACATATACACTTTGGTAACATTTTCAATATTGGAACCTTTTTATTTTATTTATAATTTTTTTTTTAAATATAAAGCAAGGCTACTATCATTTATTACCCGAGTCCGAGGTATAACAAATTTTTCAATCGAACCATAGAGAGAGGTAGTGCGATAATGGAAATTCTCAACATTTTAAATGTTTGAAATGAAAGAATATTCATGTTTTGTAAAGAATGTATAAAGTGTGATGAATGCGAAACGCTATTAGTGTTTTTCACTTGTTTTTTGAAATATAGTTATTTTAAGTGTTTTAGTGTTATGAAAACAACATTATTTTTCAACATTTTACCTAAACATTTACATTTCAAAGACCAGAAAAATTAAATGGCCTCTTTAGAGAATAACAACTTATTGAGTAAACTGAAATACAAAACGCGTAAGAACATTTAACTGAAATACAAAACGCGTAAGAACATTTAATTATTTACACATGATTATAGAATAGAATTGTTTTATTGCTGTATTTATCCATTATATTAGTTATTTTTAACTGTAGCTTCATCAAATAAACAAAAGTGCAGGCAGTTTGGAGAAATATAAAGAATCGCAAAACAAAACAGCAGCCACATGTATTTATTTAAAACTCACAAAGATACATTTTATTACAATTACGTCACTGTTAGCACATATTGAAAGTATGAAAATCACAGACTATTCAATGTCGCCATTAACTGTTAATCTGTTGCTTGCATGTGCACCTGTATGAAACATGTGAATAGTTTTATCTGACGATTTCTGTGTATATCTGATAGTTCTCTTTTCCTGAGTAATTGACATTTTGAAATCCTATTGTATTCATACAGCTATGAAGCTTACAATTCGAGGATGATAATAAAATATATGTACCGCCTTTTCCTCAGCTAGGAAACAATCGTTATTTCATGTCTGATGGGCACCACAATTTCCGTGCTTTATTTCAGTCTTTCGTATCGTTGGCAATACCGCAGACCGCTGTCGCAAACATGGGTTGTTATACAAGTTCTGGTGGCTTCTCACTTTAGATGGAGCCAGCTTTTAGTGAGTTTGAAACTTTTATTAGTAGCGGCCTATTCTGCTTTTAGTCCATTATGGACTATGACACATGTGGTGTTAAGCTTGGTCAAACCTATTTTTTCCTATTTCTTTCCCTACCCTCCTCGTTATGTAGGAATTACAATCGAGCGCCTAGGGTCAGATAGATGCCTGTTGAGGAACAGAGACTCTGGGTCAGAGAGAAGCCAGGATGAGTGATCAGCCCGGTTTCTATATGAAAATGACGATGTGGCTATATAAAATTGTGGAGAAATGGATCAGAGGAAAGGTTTTTATGAAGCAATAGGTGGGGTGAGTTGTTGGAGAGCCCGGAGAAAGCCCGCTCAGATGCTGCTTCGCCACCACAAATCCCATGTTATCTCCTATAATCGAACACAGGCTGCCTAGGCGAGAGACGAGCGATTTAATCACTCAGCTTCGGCCGCAGGCAAACGTATTCTATAAGACATGATCAATCAATTAATTATATTTCACTATAAATTAAAACACAAACGTCTTAAAATGGCAACCATTTGGCTTAGCTTTGCCTATAAACTCTCATCCAAATTGCTGTGATATACGCACAAGCTTGGTAAGAGAGAAGCGAATAGACAAAAAAGTCTGAACTAATCTATTAATAGCTATTAACATATGTTATCCACTGTATTACATCATTTCATTAGATGGTGATTTTGAACTCCCCGGGGTGAAAAATGTTTACAACGTGTTAACATGCTGGTTGCTAAAAATATGCGTCAAGTATCATGCTGAGCAGTCGATGTGCACGTTCTCTCTGTTCCCATAACACCTGAGACCAGAAACAGCTTTCTAGAAAAGGAAAATGTGCTCCTATGTGCTCTCTCTAAAGACATTTCTAAGTCCTTATAACTAATGGGCTTTTCACCTAAAATGCTAATCAACATTGTGGTTGTATGCTGTTTGTTACAAGTCAACATATTAATTTCTGTTGGGAACATTTTACATCTTAATTGGACTTAAAGTGAGAGAGACGTATTTTCAAGCTGTTTGTTTTCAAGAATCATTTAGTAAAGAGCTTTTGTATTCCATTAGACGAGAGATTAGCCACTCTTTCTTCGAATACACCTACTTTCACTGCTAGTAGAAACTTGTAAAACTACTCCAAGTAGAAAGTAGTTTGTAGTGAACTTGGCAAAATGGTTTGAGGGTGCAGCGCTTTCCGTTACTCTTTCTTTCTCCCTCCGTAATTTAATGATCGTGGTGGCACCACAATAATGTCTGATAGTTTAAATAAAACATTACATTTTCATTGTAAAAACAAAAAATAATTATTTTTATAAATATATTCAAAATAATAGACTCGCACTATGGAGGTTGAGGGTTTGATTCCCATGGTTTTTATAGGGGCTTCCCCGAATTTCCTTGTCCATTTCCTGTCCCATTAACTTCCTTGCCATCATGTTTTAGGGCTGAGGATTTCATTCCTTGGGCCGCAATTCCTAAGCCATGGTTTTATAGGGGCTTCCCTGAATTCCCTTGTCCATTTCCTGTCCCATTAACTTCCTTGCCAACATGTTTTAGGGGTGAGGGTTTCATTCCCTGGGCCGCAATTCCTAACCCATGGTTTTTATAGGGGCTTCCTCGACTTCCCTTGTCCATTTCCTGTCCCATTAACTTCCTTGCCATCATGTTTTAGGGCTGTAGATCCAGGCGAAGGTGCTAGATGGATTGTGACTGGCGCACCGTTGAGTTTATTCCTCGGCTCGCTGCGGTACCTCTGGATTAGGACCCACTTTTGGGTGTCTTTAGTACAAATCTCTACTAATAATTAGAGATTTGTGGCCCCCTCGGTCTCCCAACCTAACACTTTGCGATTTGTATCTCTGGGTAACTTAACATAAAGTGTACAAGACAAACTCATATACCCTAGAAGAATTTTCATTGAACCATTATTCTCAAACTTAAATCGGCTAAAACTGAGTATGCATTTGTAATTTGAAGCTCACGATCACAAGGCAAGGCCTCCGGACACTCGCTGATTTTGAGTAGACTTCAGAAGAGTTGTACCTCACTGATAGGTGATTTTGGGAAAGGGGCTAGAACCCCTTCGGGAAACCCCCTAGTTTCGGGATCTGTGGACTATGCTCGGGTCGACTCGGAGTTGTTCAAACCGTAACCGTCCACTGTTCGTCTTTCGGGGTTGTCTCCTTTCATCCATTCCTCTCTGAAATCATGTGAGTTACAAACGCCTCCAAGGGCCTAATTGTGATGGTCTGCCCCAGTACTGAGACGCCGTCCATGTGTATACTAATCCCTGCGTGATTTGTTAATCCTTTCGTTTCCTAAATAACGCAACCTAACGATAGATGTATCCCTAGTGCATATAGTCACAAACTATAAGAGGTACTGAACTGTTAGTTTTGGAAGGCAATTCAAAAGCAATTGTCAAAACATAGTTTAAATTAACACATGGACATTGCAACCTAGAATTTGTTGGCGCCACGTGGCACACTGAACGGTGTAAAGAAATGTAATGCTAATTTCTCAAAGCTTCAGGTAGTAATGTTGTGTGAGATTGTAGGATATCGTGATGTGCAGCTCGCGTGATTAGTTCGTTCGTGTGGAGCTGAGGCAGAACCTGACAACCGGTGCCTTCTCATATAAATCTACAGCACTCCAATGAACAACTTACATCAGCGTAGGTGTGCGCCTTGTTATTTTTCACCCGTCTTCAATCTTAACACTTGACAGTTTACAGCCTTTGCGTGCAAATGCAGGCATGCTTCTAGTGGCTATCAAAGAATTTGTTGTTATCTACGTCTATCTACATTCCTTCGATGTTAAGGGCTCCGAAAAGGTAACTAGTATAGGTCATATATACCGTATATGCTTTTATGCGCAGTAGGATGTTATTTTCGGTAATGGTTATAGTGGTCGTTAACGTGTGGTTATATATACACATAGAGTTTTAACCTTTTCGCGTTTTTCCCCACTCGTCCCTATCCATCCATTCCTTATCTTATAGTTTTCTTGCCCTCATTCCAGTTCTTACTTCCTGCATTCATGAGTCATGAATTCTTCCTTTGGTCTTCTTCCAGGTGAACATCTTCCCGCTCCGTTCTCGGTAACTTCTCTTCATTCATTCTTCTGATATGTTCTTACCAACACAGCTGATTAGATATGTCTTGCACAGTCTAATACTGAGTTCTTAATATTCATTTTTGCTCTTAAAACATTATTAATTACTTTCCAATTTGAACATTTGTGACCTTCTTATAAAACCAATTTCCATCGACATTAACTTTTAATTCTAAGTTGTATTTATTTTTTTATTTTCACGTAGATTCGTTTTCGTAGCTTTTGTCGTCTTCTTTTACAACCGTCTGGCTTTATGCCATTAGGCTTTTTCTGCATAGCCGATTTTTTTGATGAATAGGAATTGGCCTGATTCATCAACTCTAAACGTTGATGACCAGGCAATTTTTGGCCTAATTTCTATCTATTTATCCTATTCGTCCATCCATTCATCGGTCCGCTTGTTCCCCCTCTCCATCCGTCTGTCCGTCCGTCTGTTCACTCTCTCTCCCTCCGTGCTCTATTCATCCATCTATCGGCATTTCACCATGATATCTCAATGGTTAGAGAAACGAAGACCAAGAGCTTCATAACCTGGCTATGGCATTGCATTTTTCAGCCTGACTCCAGCTTTCCAATAAAATCGAAGTAAATAATTTCTTATTAATTAAAGATTTGTGAAATATATGATAGGTTAATATAGCTTTTATAAAATAATGGGAATAGTAATAATTTTTATGGCATTCATGTTTGATGTTACATTATACTGAGCAACATTGATTTCAATGCAAGGGACCTGTTACATTTCTAAGGTGAAAGTTACACAAAGAATCCAGATTTGAGCTTAGAAACAATTACATCAAATCACAGTTAATGAATTACAGTAAACGAATTTTCGTCATGTGGAATTTTATAAAAACCTCTGCTTTAAAACGCTTACAAAGTTAGGTTTATTTTAAGTCAAATGTTTATTTTCTCATGCTTTATAATTAACAACGTTGTACCACCTTCAACTATTCTTGAATAACTGTGAGCTTTAGATGAGTAAAACTCAAAAGATTGCATCAAAGGTGCTAAAGCAGTCCTGACGTTTTCTGTTATGTGTTTGGACCGTTTACCCTTATGAAGCAGCGAGGGAACATAACTACATTTGAAGAAAGCATATTGTGCTTCCTTGGCGACCAGGAAAAGCCGTGGGCTCTACATAAAATATGTAGGATGCGTACAAAGTAACTTCGACAATAGATCAGCGGAAAAGGAACAGCATTGCCATTTGAGATGCTCATGGTGCGAGTAAAGAAGCCTGCTATTTTTGTTCCTGCCGTCTGAGAGATTATAATACAAGAAACAGGCAGATAATCTCAGTTAAATGTATATGGAAAAGCGGATTTTTAGTGAGCATATTTTTCTACTACTACACAGTTTTGACTCTTAGCCTGCTCCAGCATCAAAGTCTTGCTCCTTCTGTTTTCCTCGGACGTTCTGGTGTTCATTGTCTTTCTGGCTGGTACGGGTATGTAATTTTTAAATTCTATTTTCTTTCACTGTGTTTGTGTTATTGCCGGGTTGTTCTATATTCCGTTATTTTGTTTAATGCTTCAATGTGCATTTGTCTTACTTCATTGCTTTGTTTTTTTTATCTAATCTAGTATATACGCTATGGTTCTGAGAAACTTCATTTTTTTAAATACCTACTTCTTTTTTGTTGTGCTGCCAGTGTCCATGTTTCTGAACCGTAAGTTATATTTGGGATAGCCACTGTTTTGTACAACTTTATTATTTTTGTTTTTGTTTTATTATTTAAAACTCCTTATATTGTATCTTATATACAGCTAAATTTAGAAATTTTTTTATTAATACGATTTTTGATCCATATTATTTCACACCCGAGGAAATTAAAGTTAAGTCTTGTTCCATAGTATTATTTTCTAGGAATATTTTGGACCGGACTGGATGAATATCTTTAAATGTTATGCTTTTGTTTCTGTATAAATATTTCTAGGTTGTATGTTTTTGCTATTTTATATGACATTTGTGTCATTTTTTGAAGTTCGTCCTCGCTTTTAACTATCAAGATTTTATGAGCCACGAACACCATTGTTTTTTCTATTGTTGTGAGCATATTTATTTTAGGTATTACTAAGTTGATTACATCCGAACAAGATGGCGTTTAGTTCAGGCTCTTTGTCAGTCGTATTCTATTTACATCGTGTGTTGTGCAATTTTGTGATTATATGGGGCATTGGTTTTGAGGTATAGCATTTCTAAACCCTTTTAATCTCTATGCAGTTAATAGTTCTTAACCATGCAATGTCCTCTCATTCCTCCTTGATAAACTTGTTTATATATGTATATAAGTTTAATTAGTAGAGGGTATATTAGATCGGTGATACTACACACAATCTCTTGCGGAGAAGATTGATACTATTCAACGAGTTCAGATAACTTCCCTAAAAGCGACACCAATACACATGCGGTGAATGGTAAGTATCTTATTAAAGGGATAACTGTATGCTGTCTTCGTTATTTTGGTAACCGTTAGTATGAGACTATGATGTATTTTCCAAATGGGAAGAGTTCTACGCTGCAGCGAATGAGATGCGTTATCGTGCTCAGCGCTGCCAGGTCGCTACCCCCACTCTCTTTATATTTCCCTCTCACTTGCACACTGAGCATGTAAATCTGCCTGGCAAATTAGTGTTTATTCATGTGAATTATGAAAACTATTTGAGCTAATAATCTGTGGTTTTTACGGTTCTCCTACGAACATTTCTCCCTATCTTCCTCGTGAATTATTATTTTACAAAATTTGAATATTTTGTCTTAGCGCAAGTAGTATTTATGAGAGACGGAATCACTTAGCGCGTTACTCCCCAGTTAAGCGGGAATGCAATATGTCAACACAGCAGCACTCCGACTGGCTGCCGGCCTTGTGGCGCTCAAGGACGAACCTCTTCCCATTTAAAAGTCACTGTAGTTACTTTGTATTCGTTACTTTTTAAGCGTTAATGGATAACTATTACTGGCACTATTACTTTTGTAACCGTTAAAATAATGTAACTATTACAACCTAACTGCTTTTTAACGTCGTATACATAATATCGGACGATCGGTGAAATCATGTTTCGTGGAGTTTAATTTACTCCACATTCGCCCTTTTGGATGACGGAACCCCGGATATATCTTAGTCATCTTAACTGAGCTTCAAAAACAGGACCTCTTCATTGTAAGGCAGATAGCTACCCCTACGCTACAGAGATGGGCAATGTCACATTTCTTCGCATCCCTAATATGTAGCCACCAACATCTTTCGCCTAGCTCATAAGTGGTGTTCTGTAGTGAGTTCATACAGTCATTAGCTTAGTGTTTTTAAGTTTAAGCTCAGTTAAGGAGACTGCTTACTCCCTATCTTATCAATGTTAAATTTGTGTTTTTTGGTGCGATCATCTCCAAACCACTGAAGATATGGTAATCCAAATTTTACTGCTGTTAGAAAATACTTTTGTTTAGCAGCTATTAAAGCAATTTGAAAAGAAAATCACTGCCACATTTGTAATGGATTTTTCTCATATATTAATTTTCATAATATATCTATTTCATTTTTTGAGATTAAACTAAGAATCACTGATACTTACTTTAGCTTTAACAAATACATAAGTATATTTACATTAAAGGGTTAAAATTTGAATTTGGTATCTTGAGTAGTTTCTGAGATGAGTGCATCGGAAATTAAAAAATAAATAATAAATAAACCTGTGAGAAATGAGTAAGTTTTTCAATAAAACAATGTTACATTTAGTAACTAAAAGCTTCCAGCTCCATAGTCAGCATCTTCCTTGTCTAGAAACAGCAGTGGCAGTGACACCAATAGAAAGGCCACAATTTTCTGTTTTCGCTGGTGAGTGTTCATAAATTCTATGCTTGGAATGGATGGAAAACTAAAGATTAACGAAGTAAAAGGGGTACCCAACAATACCTTAAATGGGGTAGAGATGTGGATAATATTTGTAATTATATTCCTGCAACGAAACTTCGGAATATCATTCTTAATATCACAAATAATTAAAAAGCAAAATAAAATAATCATTTTGAAAAAAGGAACCATTTTTTGCTAACCATTTCCCTTAGAGTTGAGCTATTGGAAGTACAATTCTTATATTTACCGTCACCTCTGCTGGTTCTATATTATCAGAAGGAAGGATTTCGGCACAAACAACAAATGCGGTACAAGCAATAATTTATTTTAATATTTGATGCGTTGCTGTAACACAATTTATCTATTCATTGTATAATAATACTACTAACTGAAACACCGGCGTTTCTCGATGTTTGATGATTTGTCCCTATAACATTAAGTGTTAAGTTGCACTTAGCCAAATAGGCTTGCGTATTTATAGAGACATTCAGAAAGCATATTACTACTCCCCATCGTCTGGCATGGAAATCTATTAGTGTATTATTTCAGACTGGTACTATAAAGCTTTAAGAATTTCTCAGGTTTAGTTTTGGTAGCCTTGTATGCTATGGAATTGCAAATGCAGAGCTGTCAACATGTTTCACCAAAGCGCTCGCGTGTGCCTTTTTAGGTCTAGATTAAGTCTATAATGTTTTTCAAATGAGAAGAGTTCTACTCTGCAGCGAATGAAATCCGTTATCGTGCTCTGCGTTGCCAGGTCATACTTCCCTCTCACTTGCACGCTCACTGAGTATGCAAATTTGCCTAGCGACATAATGTTTCTGTGTATTATGAAAGCTATTTTATCAGTCTGAGGTGGAGCGTAGTTTCATAAGATCTTGGTGAAGGTTAAGAAGGAGATTTTGTTTGAATAGTTCAAGATGCAGTTTATTGAATCTGAGGCGTTATTCTTCGACCATTTGCATTATGTCGCCTTCCGTGGTATAATCATAACCATGCTAACTTCATCTACCCAAGATCGCGGGTTCAAACCCAACGGAAGACGGCGGATTTTTTTCGGGAGTAAAAATCCTTAGCATGGCTTCCTTCGCAAGGGAAAAAAAGCCGTTGGTCCCTTGTCGTAGATTTACGGCACATAAAAGAACCTGAAGCCTGACAGAGAGGCCTCTGAGCAAAATTAAGCGGTCTTTCACACCCAATTTAGAATGGGACGCTGAGAACTGCAGTAGTTAAAGAGCGTCCATAAATAACACGCCATTTACATTTTTTTTTTCATTTGCAATGAGTGACAAACATAAGAGAGCGGGGAGTGTTTAACGCCTGGTTTTACTTATTGTGGCACCGCAGGCGATGTCACATGAAGATGGAGCACTGGTGGAATGCGATGGCGGGGGAAACCGGAGAACCCTTTGTCCACCACAAAGTCACTTGGGATCAAACCCGGGTCGTCTAGGTGAGAGGCGAGTGGGTCTAACCACTCGGCCACGGCGCGCCCATTTAAGAGAGCCCCAGCATTTATAAAGAATAATATATGCAAAAGAATGTAATGGCCTTGATAATATAACAAAACAATTCCCTAAGAGCAAAAATTCTGATGCGCTCCATTCTAATGGCTTTCTCTACATCTCTATAACAAATTATTTTTATAGAACTATTCTTCTATCTAATTCATGCTAATACAGATACAACTATCGGAAATGGTCTTATTACTTTCTTCCTTATAAGTATAAGGGAAATAAGGGAATGCACTGGGCTAAAGCGATAGTATAATCTTTTTGAAAGCTGGTTGCTGTGTGATTGAAATTCCTTTGTTTCTATGCCAAAAGTCGACAAATTCCTGTATGGGAAAAGTAAACTGAAACCAATAATAAGGAATATCTCAGAATGGTCGGCTGTACAAAACAAAAAAGTATACAAGATAAAGTATGTGTTTTAATAAGATCTACATTTTTTGTGTGATAAGTTTTCGTCTATCACTTACGATATACCAGTTATGCAAAATTTAGAATAATTCATCCAATTCATAGCGTTCAGAAGCTATTCCCAGAAACTTAAAGATATACATTTTGTTTTTCGTGTAAATATGTTTAATATATACATTTTAATCAAAATCGTTACAGACGTTTTTGAGAAAATCAAAAATTTCGACAATTTGTCAATGTAAAGGGTAATTTGGGATGGTGAATTTTCTTGAAAATCTTCGTGTCTCACCCTTGGAAAATACTGAATTTAAATACCAAATTTGGTAATTAATGAACACTTTGTTTTTGAGTTATGCTACCCAAGAAACCCAAACATGAACATTTTTCTAAAAATGCTTTTTACTTTTTCTGCACATACTACGTTCATAGTGTATAGATAAGGTATTGTAATGCACATTCAAATTCAATACCGAGTTTTCATCGGAAATACAAGTTTTGAGACCCCCTGAATTGAAGAAACGCATTTTTAGAAATGTTTTCGTGTGTGTGTGTGTGTGCATCTGTGTCCAGCATAGCTCAAAAACGAAAAGTCTGCTAAAAACCAAACTTGATATTTAGGTTTGGTATCTTCCAAGGATGCGATACGAAGATTTTCAAGAAAATCCCCCTACCCCCAACACCCTTTACATGGTACTTTTTTCCGACAATTTTGATTTTCTAAAAATTTGCTTTAATGATTTTCATTAAAATATCGTATCTTAAAGATATTTACCTGACAAATAAAATGTATAGCTTGAATTTTCTGGGAGTAGCATCTGAAGACTCCTTTATTCTGGATGAAGTTTGCGGAATTTTGCATAACTGCTAAACCGTAAGAGATTGACAAAAGCTTACCGCACAAAAAATGTAGAGCATATTAAAACACAAAATTTATGTCATATACAGTTTTACTTTCTCCATACGCACTATGTACATAGTGTATAGAGAAAGTATATCACTCCACCAAAAATTCGATACCGAGATTTCACCGGAAATATATGTTTTAGGGTCCCCAATATCAAAAAAGCATTTTCACAAAAAGGTCCGTGTGTGTGTATGTGTGTGTGTGTGTCCGTGTGTCTGTGAACACGATAACTCAAAGCCGAAAAGTCGGTAAAATACCAAACTTAGTATTTAAGTTTAGTATCGTCCAGGGATGCGACACGAAGATTTTGAGAAAAATACCCCCACCCTCAACTACCCTTTACATGGAACTTTTTTCGAAAATTTTGATTTTCTCAAAAATGGCTCTAACTATTTTGATTAAAATTTCGGATATTAAACATATTTAACTGGCAAATGAAATGTACATCTTGAATTTTCTGGCAATAGCCTCTGAAGAGTAGTTTATTCTGGATGAATTTTACTAAATTTTGAATGACTGCTAAACCGTAAGAGATGGACAAAAACTTACTACACAAAAAATGTAGAGCACTTTAAAACACACAATTTATGTTGTATACATTTTTTCGTGGAGTTCGTCGTTTTTGTGACATCACTTATTTTTGGTTTCTGCTATGAAAAACGTATACTTTTCTCATACAGGAACTTGTCAACTCCTATCCATATAAACAAAGGAACTTCATTGACATAGCAAGCAGCTTTTGGCTATCACTTTAAACTACGGTTGTCCCTTATTTCGCTTCTACTTACAAGGAAGCGAGTAATAAGACTATTTCTGCTAATTTTTTCTGATTAGCATAAAGTAAATAGAAGTATAAACTTTTTAAGAATTACTTGTTGCAGGGATATGGAGAAAGTCATGTGAATGGTACACATCAGACTTTTTTCGTAGAGTTTGTGGTCAACTCCTGTCCATACATACAAACAAAGGAACTTCAGTCACATAGCAACTAGTTTTTGACTATCACTTTAACATATGGTACTCCCTTATTTCGCTTCTGCTTACAAGGAAGCAAGTAATGAGTCTATTTCTGCAATTTTTTCTGGATTAGCTTGAATTAGATAGAAGCATAAGCTTTTTAACAATAATTTGTTGCAGAGATGTAGAGAAATCATGTGAATGGAAACATCAGATTTTTTTAAAATAAAATGTTCTGAATCACACGCTTACGGAGTCTGCGACAAATTACAAGATGAGGTGTTTCTGTCCGGGGCAGATTTGGCAATGGTAGTGACACAATGCACATCTTTTCGAAAAAGCATAAGTATAAAACTGAAATATTAAATATTAAGTTCATAAGTTTATATAAGTTTAAAAGAATATGAATTTGTAAGCGGCGTATGAATTTTGTTTTTGGAACTTATAACTTTAGAACCACTGGGTATGTAAGTAAACTCTTGCTTACTTTCCCGCTGAACTGAGTTCGGCTTGCCCACACATATATTGTTATAGTGTTTGTTATTCCAGTGACTACATTTGTTAGTGACATTTAAAGCTACATGCCCTCATTATCACTGACGCACCCCTGACTAGATTATAACTGCTCTAGGAATCACTCAGAGTAGTTCAAAGGTAATTATTGGAGCTAAAAGCCACCTGCCAACATCAGGAGGTTACAAAAGTAAAAAAATACAGTAAATAAAAATCAAGAAAAAAATTAAGAATTAAATTTTAACATTCTTAAACTAATAACAAATTCTAAATTCACAACAAAATGGTAAATGTTAACCCTTGAATGGCTTGGTTATTATTATTTTATAGCAGTAAATGTTATTACCAAGAATAAAGTTAACTAATATAAACTTTACTAAAGTAATCTCATCAATATCTTTTTACTTTCTCTATGACACAAACAACGTGCATATTAAATAGGTAGAGATACCATTCCATCCCAAAATCCGATACCAAGATTATACATGTTTTGAGGTCTCCTAAATGAAAAACGTTTTTAGAAGAAAGATCCACGCGTTCTCTGTCTGCATGTATGTATGTGTGTGTGTCTGTGAACAGGAGAACTCAAAAACGAAAAGTCGGTTGAATACTAAACTTGGCACTTAAGTTCAGTATCTTTCAAGAATGCCGCATGAAGATCTCTCTGTTCCCAACTGCCCTTTACATGGAACTCTTTTCGAAAATTGAGATATTATCAAAAATGATACTAACCATTTTTATGATAAACGAAATTCATATCTTGAATCTTACGGGAATAAACCCTGAAGAACTCTTCATTGTAGATGACTTTTGAATGACTGGTAACCGTAAAAAAAAGACAAAACCTTACTACAGAATAAACGTAGATCTTGTTAAATAGCACAATTTATTTCATAACTTTTTGTGTAACGTTAACCGTTTCCGAGATTTTAGTTGTTATTGGGTTCTGTTTCAAACTAATTAAAATTTTCTCAAATGGGTAGTTGTCTTTCGTTTTATCTCATTTTATTTATTGCTGACCATTAAAACAGAACCGAATTCGATTGTTTCACATAGCGACGAGCTTTTAAACGACTTGACTACCGCTTTAGCCTGGTGTATTCCCTTATTCCCCTTCTACTTAAAAGGAAGCAAATAATAAGAGAATTTCTGATAATGTTTAACTTGATTAGCATTAAGTAGATAGAAAATGGCGTTTTATATATGGACGCTCTTTAACCCTTTCCAGCCCAACGGTGCCATGTGACATCATTATGTGTGTAAGTTTTTCGATTAGGGTGAAGGATAACATTCAATAATCATCTATCTTCATTGTGTATATTTTAGTATTTTCTTTAAATTTATTTATATCAATATGGCCTAGAACAAGCAAAAGTGAAAATAGAATCCCTTCAAAGATATATTTTTTTCTAACAAATAGAGAACTTTGCTCCATTACAATGCTATAGAGATCCAGTCACCACTTAGATATGCACCCAACGTTTATTTTACCTTGGCCATTCCTTCCTTTATCACAGTTACATTGAATCGAGGATTCCAACCTAGGTTAACCTGTGACATTAAAAAGTTAGACAATGATGTTCAGTGTTTTAGAAGTTTAAATAACTGAGCTATCAATAAGATATCAGATAAGACAAATTTATAAAGCAAATAAGCATCTTATAGCATCAGCTTTCTAGAGCAATTTCATTGAAAATAATCGGGCTGGAAAGGGTTAACTACTGTGGTTCTCAGCATCCCATTCTAAATTGGGCGTGAAAGACCGTTTAATTTTGCTCAGAAGCCTCATTATCAGGCTTGAGATTATTTTACGTGCCGTAAAACTACGAAAGAAAGTCATGTGAATGGAACACATTAGATTTTTTGCATCTTTCTGTATGTATTTTCCGAACTTTCCGTTTTTCTGGCCGTAATTTACTCCTAATAAACGAGAGTTACGACACGCAGTTCAAGAACAAGAAACCAGGTTATGTAGAACTTGGATCGTATGTTGGTATGGAATGTGCTTCCGAAACTCACTTTGTGTTCTCACATTCTTGGGCTCCTTGCACCAGCTTGTGCTTTTAGTTGCTGCATTTTAATTAAAGTTTGTCGTCATGGCATCCTTCGGGAATTCAGTGCTTTGTCGTCCTGCTGGAAAATATTTGGCAACTCCGTGCTATTCTCTAACGAAGGGACACGATCCGCCAAAAATACATTGATGAAAAGGGAACACGGCCTTTGTCTGCTTGACCACCGGTGACACCAACTTTCTGACCCAAATTATTTCACAATGCGTCCAGATGATACAGCACACAAGAGAAGCAGAATAAAACTGATTTTAGTTATCTGTTGCCATTATGATCGAAATAAAGGGAAAATGCAAGTATTGAGGATATTTTTTTCACAATTGCTCAGAGATTGGTTGCTGAGGGGTGAATTAAGTATAATAAAAAGAGAATTTTGCTCAAACTTAGATTACTTAAATAATTACAAAACATTTGTTCATTAATAATACTTTTAGTATATTTTTCATACTCACAGATTCCATTTTTTTTCAGAATAGATGTGCAAATACCTCATACCAAATGTCGGATATTAAGGTGATGCGTTTATTACATTTCTGAGATATCTTATTGAAGTTAGTAACAGTTTCGCATACAATAATAGTGGTATTTTTGCCATGTATCAAAATTGAAGTTTGAATGGTTATTAAATAATCATTTTAACTGCCTAAACTGCTTGTTCTAATAAACTTGAACCACTTCCTGAATTTTAGAAGTATTCACATGCAGAAATCCAGTTTTAAAGAAAATGAGTTCACAGATAGATCTATCATATTGTTTTATATTAGTCCCAATTAGTGAAGAAAAAGTACTACCTTTCGTACTCTCCTAAACATTCATTACATTATTCATTACATTATTTTTTCACAATTGAAGCATTATTTGTGAAAAGTAGTATAACCATTTTCTTAAAATTGTTTTGAGAGAAAGCATAAAATGTTTGAAAAACACCTGATGTTTTCCATACACAAGACTTTCTCTACATCTCTGTAACAAATTATTGTTAAAAAGCTTATGCTTCTATTTACTTCATGCTAATCGAGAAACAAATAGCACAGAAATAGTCTTATTACTTTCTTCCTTGTAAGTAGAAGCGAAAAAAAGGGAGTACCATAGGTTAAACTGATTGTCAAAAGCTGGTTGCTATGTTACTGAAGTTCTTTTGTTTGTATGGACACGAGTTGACAAATTCCTGTATGGGAAAAGTAAATTTTTCAAGGCAGAAAATAAAAACAAGGAATATCTAAAAAATGATCAACTCCACGAAAAAATATATGTAACATAAATTGTGTGTTTTAATGTGCTCTACAATTTTTGTGTGGTAAGTTTTTGTCTATATATCTTTGTTACATTACTGTTATAAATAACAGCGTTTCAGTTGGTGGGCATTATAAATGTATAACAAAACTTGCGTTTAAACACAGGGATTCGTTTCCTGTTGACCGCTCAGCCTGACCTTGAATACTTCGTGGTTTTCCCTTGTCGATAGCCAAATTCTAGGGTCGTTTTTCATGTACTATATCATTTCCCTCATTTTCCTTCCTTCAGCTTCCTTCTCACCTTTCAGTGTGCTTCTGGATTTCGCGGATTATGGTGGCACCGGGCAGACGGCGCGGATTTGCTGAAAGAAAAGAGTAACCCCCGTTGTCATTGGAGGTCGCATACTCGACGGATTTTTCATCACCCTCTCTGGGCAGTTCCAGCAGTGAAATTGGTTCTTCGAGCTTAGAAGGAGAGTCCGAGTTTACAGATTTCCTGCGGCCTATAGCCTCCTGTGGTTCCTTCATTTCATTCCTTCCTCTTAAGGGAGTTAGCCACAATAGACCTATGTAGGCCGCAGTGTAGAGATCTTCCTTACTAACCACCCACACAAATGAATACGGAAAAAGCTAATTTGCAGTTAGTTACGCCTATCATGGCTTTAAACTTGGTGGAGAATAATAGAAACTAAATTCGAAGATTTCATATTTACATTTACACTGAAATATATCATAAATTAAAAACTCATAGTGGTTCCTGCTCACAAGGATACACCCGCATGCTGAAAGTAATGAGACAAATCTAGCAGTTAATTTTTTAATGGACACAAGCTTTTCGCCAAGGTATGAATGTTTAATATGTTTTAGGATTATATAATTTGATAACACACATGACTGTGTTATCAAATCATGACCACGATTCAATTCTCAGCGGGTTCTGGGGTTTATTTTATATAGTATTTATTTTAGTATATTATATATAGTTCATAGACGGTTGACGTAGCATGTTTCATATTAAACTGATTAAAAACTGATGTTAAAAGAGCGTAGGGTCGACCATTTGTTTTACAGAACAAAGGACCGTAGACGTTAAAATAGGGCTATACAAATGAAACAATTAAATTCACATTACTTCCCTTAACTGTTCTACCACAAAATATTTTATAAAAGCTTATTTTGCTATTTGCTTCGTGCTAAACGAGATAAACTTTAACAGAAATGGAATTCTCTCACGTCTCCTATATCCTCGCCAGCAAAAACAAGTAATGAAATCATTTCTGAAAATATTGATCTCCATTTTAGTAATTGATATAGGAGAACACGTAAGAAACGGCTTTTAAAACATTGGAGTGTCGTATCGCCTATATCCACACCAACAAGATGTGTAATCAAACAATTTCTGCAGACGTTTATCTCAATTACAGTAAAATAGAAAGAACAATCGCAGAAGAGAATTAAGAATAAATGCAGGTAAAGAAATTAATGTGAATGTAAACATCAACATAGTATTTTTAAATTATTATTTGATTTCATGACAGCATATGATACTTGGTAGCATCAGTTTTACAAACGGAAATTTATTAAGCGACAAATTTTATGCTGAATTTACCGTGACAGAACTTAAAATAATGAAATAAGTGCTAGGCAGCGGACTCTTTCTGAACTCGAACTAGCAGCCAATACAAAACTAGCTACCAGCTACACTTATTGGCCTTTAAGGAACTAACAGGCCACGATTGGCATATTTGATTTACAACGGCACTACTTATGTTTAAAGGGACAAGGTACGCGCGTGTGTGTGTGTCTATGGACAGCATAGCTCAAAAATGAAAAGACCGTTAAAAACCAAATTTTAGTTTGGTACCTTCTAAGGATACGACACGAAAAATTTCAAGAAAAGCCCCCCACCTCAAACTACCCTTCACGTGGAAAAAATGTCAAAAAATGTATTTTCTCAAAAATGGCTCTAACGGTTTTGATTAAAATATCTTATATTTGAGATCTTTGCATGACAGATAAAATGTATATCTCCAGATTTCTGGAAATAGCCTCTGGAGATATATTTCTTCTGGATGAATTTTGCGCAATTTTGCATACTGGTAAACCGTAAGAGCCTATTTTAGGGAAATCAAAATGTTCTAATTTTTTCTATGCAAAGAGTAGTTTGGGGTAGGAAAGAATATTCTCAATATTTACGTGTCGCATCCTTGGAAAATATTTAACTTAAATTTCACAGACTTTTCATTTTTGATTATCGTGTTCACACACACACACACACACACACACACACACACACACACACACACACACACACACACTTGCGCGCGTGGACCGGACCGTTTTCTAGAAATGCTTTTATTGGTTATTACATGGGACACTACAACGTGTGTACCCGGTGAAATTTCGCTATCGAATTTTTGGGTGGAGTACAATATTTTCTCTACCTATGTGCTATGTACTAATTAGAGAAAGTAAATATTAGACAAAACTGGCAGACTTCTTAAACGTTCGGCACGAGACTCACCCTCACATTGGAAGAAATTAAGGAAAACATACCAACTGAAATATGAAAAATTACAGTGGTCGAGGTCAATTGTGTGAATTTAAATATGTTTACTGGGTACAATGCCGGTTAACTACGAAAAGACGGCGTTTTCAGCATTTACTATGAGCCAACAGTCCGCTTTATTATATTCTATGTGCACTGTTGTGGACTCAGTGCTGGTGAGTAATTCTTTGCGATTGCGGGTCGGTTCTACCTTATAGAAGAAAGGAAGGTAGGTAGCCGGTGGTGTACTTCGCCTTTCAGGCTCAACGGAGTGACATCGAGACACGCTACTGAGGGTTGTTTCTCAGCGAGCTCGAGATGCCAAGCGTGATCGTCCTTTAGGTCAAAGTAGTGACCGTACAGGTGTACGTGCGTAGCAGGTTCCGCGGAACTGCATCGAGACACACAATACAAGGGGTTACCTTGACGAGCTCAAATGCAGACGGGTCGCCTACTGGAACACGAGTCACACCAGCCGGGAGTACAGAGGTAGGGTCATATAAATAAGAACAAGAGATCAAGGTAGAATGAGACAGTCCCCCATGCTATGGAGATGATGCTCAGACTTGACTGCCTTCCCAGACCCAGAGCAATTGGCAGGCTGAGGGCAGCCCGAGGTGTGATAGACGTGTCCCTGTTCTCGGAGAGAACTTAACCACGTTCTGACGGGATTGTGGGTTTTTGCAGGATGGCGGGTGAGTTTTGGGGTTGTGGAGTGACAGGAGGAGGCAAGTAATGCTCCTCGACGGTTGCCTGTCATGGTGCAACGGCCCTTGTGCACCGCTGGTGCGAGTTTGTTCAAAATGTTTATTTTGGGTTTTTAATTTTGATATCCAAGCAACTCTTGAAGGATTGTAAGGAGCTTAGCCGTAGCAGCTGTTGGAGGTGCTCCTTCGTTACCGGGGATGCCCGCAAGCCATGCGGGAAGCCGGTATCGCCTGAAGCGGCGGTTTGTGGGATCGTAATCCCCAAGAGACCTAACGAGGGCCCTCCGATGGAATGGTAACCCTTCGTTGAATTTTGTTGCCCGACGCCTAATCTCGTCCTCCAGGTATGGTAGACCAGAGGCTTCGTGCACGAGTCTCGTTGCAAAGCCTCGAGGCACAGAATAGATAGCCCGAAGACACCCATTCTGTACCCGCTGAAGCAACAGCAGACTGGAGTCTGCCGCCATGCCCCAGATCTCATAGGCGTAGATTAACAAGGGGACTATGAGAGCCCTCAAAAGGCGTAACTTAAGGGGAACCGTCATCGAGGACTTCAGCCCCATTGCTCCGGCACCTCACATCAGTGACGCCCTTGTCAAGCTTCATCCCCAAGTAGATAATGGTGTTGGTCCATTGTACCCTTCGTCTGAGGTACGTGAATGTGGGGAAGTTTGCGGGAAAGCGGCGCTTGGTGAAGAGAATAGCGTGGCTTTTCTCCGGAATGATGAACAATTGCCAACGCTCGTACCACTCTTGGATGAGGCAGAGGTGTCTCTGAATGGGGTTGAAGGCTCTGACTACCTTCCCTCTGGTCCGTGCGCCTTATATAGTTGCGACTGTTGCGCCTTCTGTTTTCCGTGGTTGGCATGGTCACATTTTACACCGAAGGGCTTGTACTATGAGCGCACGCTTACTTGGGCGTTCAGCTTCCCTACTCGTCATTCGGCAGGTTTTGCGCAAGGCGACCACAATGAGACATGAAGGATCTTATAGATCTAAAATTAAAAAATCCACAGAATCGCTTATTTCTGTTTGATGTATACAAAAGTAAAGGATATTTTATTTTTAGGTGTTGGTAACGTCCATCAACGGCAATTCATTCCAATTTTCATGATAACAATGAATGTTTTCTTTGCTTGGCAACTAGTTTTTGTTGTGCATGCATGTTCGTATATCGCATTTCATAATATCGGCAACGGAGCACATTCGAACATAAAGTTTTGTGTTTTGTTAAATAAATCTCTCGCAAAGAAATTGAGAATGATGGAAAAAGCTTATGGTGAAGAAAACTCGGGAATTTGAATGGCTTAAACGTTTCAGTCAAGATTTTCGAACACTGAAGAAATTACTGTGCATGTGACAAGGGTACTACGACAGGTATTTGAAAATGCCTTCCTGTCTCATTACCGCGGTGGCAACAGTGTTTCACTGCGGAAGGGAGCTATTTTGAAGGAAATGTGTAAATTGTTTTATAGTAACTTGTTTATGTGTTTGATAAGAGAGTCACGCTGAAAAATTATAGCTAGAATTTGAACCACGGTTGCTCTACCACTGAGCTTCCATGGCAACGTGCCAGCATATCAACTTACCCAACTCCTGTCCTACACACGCTTGTGTGAAAAAAAACAAACAGTTAAATTAACACTAATTGACCATAATAGACTAAACTATGAAGCTGCATATAAAGTACTTACCACATTGTAATCGCCATTTGTGGTATGCCGTCTCAAAATGATTTTGAGAACACCTTAGGAACCGGCAAACATGCGAGTCAGTTGAAGAATTTAATGCTGTGCCGGCATGTTGCCGTGGTATAGCGACCGGAAGATTCGTGGTTCAAATCCCGGCTATGGCTATTGAATTTTTCAGTCTGACTCTACTTATCCAACTGCTGTCCTACACACGGTTTGTTTGGAAAATATAATAGCTAAGGCCCGAAAGAAAAACTTCTTTGATTTACAATAGTGTGGCGGGTGGATACTTGCCCACGCTTCCCCGAAAAACCAGCGTTCAAGAAAAGCTTCGCGTTTAATACAGGGTGCTAATGAACTATACGGAAATATTCTCACAGAATATGTAGATTACTTAAATAAGTAATTTGAGATAGGAGACTTATGGCCTGTTTATTGAAATGTCCAAGTAACGGCTATAATTTTCTGAACTGCCAGTTCGCCACTGGCTAATTTTTCAACCATTCGAGAGTATAACACCAAAACGAAGGGACTTACTACAGCGTACCTCTGTAGCGCAGTGGTTATGATACTGGCTTACAAGTGAAAGATAGTTTACGAGTTCGGGTCTCGTTCACGTATCGCGGCACTTCGTCTGGAATGAAAAAAAAAAAAAAAATAATAATAATAATAATAATAATAATAATAATAATAATAATAATAATAATAATAATAATAGTAACAACATTTACCCTATGACCAAAATGGAACTCGTGACCTTTGGGTTAGAAGCTTCTCGCGTTACGCATTAAGCCACCAAAGTGGACTACATAACTCAAGAACGTAGTTACTGAATGCTCAATGTCGCACTGTCAAGTGATTAGTTCGAGATTTTATAGATCTTTGCGACATTAAATCTTGAGAACGCTAGTAACGAGCTGCTAAAAATCTATATTTCTATATTCGGGCAGCAGTTTTAAAGACATTCTAAGCCATTTTTTCAACCCGCTTTGCTTTAACACTGACTTATCAGCACCTGATACTCACACGTTTAACGCTATGTAGTTGCGTTATGTTTATCCGTGCACCATGCATCGCCGATCTCAAATTACTTATATCAGTCACATGCACAATCTCGCAAATTATTTCGGTGTAGTTCATTAACATCCTGTATATTGGCATTAGCGCTTCTGAGATGCAATAGTATATATTTTTTTTCTGCTCTCTATGTACATGTACTACTCTTCGTTTCTTGGTGCGGTGATGGCGTCCCATGCAAGCCTGGGCTGAGCTACTGGCAAGGCTTGCATCGATATTTTATTGGTGTCCCGTAACATAATTAATAATGGCACTTTGTTTGGGGAGTGAGCGGTATGTTTGATACGGGGCTCGCTCCTCCCTTGAAGTTTGTACACGAGGCATGCCACACCAAATGAATTATTGACACATGCTGGCTCAGATTACAACACGTGTAAACACAATGCAATACCGGCCATACTCCCTCAGGATGCGACATGGTGCTCTACTCAGAAGGAGCGTTTACCATTTTCTTCTCTGTGTGTGACAGTTCACTTTGATTTATTTACCCCTGCTGTAAAAACTATCGTTCGTGTTGTTACTCTCTACCAAGTACATAGAAGATAGAGAAGTTAATGGCATCCACCCACAAATTCGAGACCCAGATTTCGCTGGAAATATACATTTTGAGATTCCGTGAGTTCAAGAGAGCTTATAGCAGACTGTCATGCAAAGAACTATTTCAAAAATTGGGCATACTCACCTTACCTTGTGTTTATATAGTATCCATTTTAAAATTCTATGCAGAATTTTTATAACAAACAAGAAAATTCATAACATAAATACTAGACAAATCATCGTCCCAATGCCAATCTTCGTTGTATATTATGAAACAATCAAGAGCAGTCTCAAAAAAATTGTTGGGAATTTCAGGGATTTTAAGGCCTCTATTAAGAAGTACCTTTGCAGTGAATCATTTTACTCTGCATACGGGAAGAAAGAGGCAGCGTTATTGCCCAAAATCGAGAATTGGGAGTTTGCACTGTGGTCAACTAAGGGAAGTGGTTGCACTTTTCACAGTACACGGCGTAAGCATCCATAGAGGACCTGCTATAGGGATATAATTTCTTAAATTATAAGAAATACATTCATTTAACTATCTATGTTATTATTAATCTGGAAACGTTAGATTAAAGGTGTCTTGAGAAAAATTCGCCAATAGTAGAAAAAATAGAAATGAAAATAAATGTGGATCCTTTATTAATTTTTTTTTCCAATTAATAATTTAAATTCTGAATGTTGCTCAAATGTAGCATCAAATGACAAATATTCTATTTTCTTAGCAAATAAAACGGCAAAAGTAATAATCGAAAGTCTCCATGTATGAGGAAATACTTTAAATATAATACAGAATAATCAACAGAAGTAGTATTTGCTTACTATCTGAAAATAAAATTACTAAATTAGCATCCTATCATAGAAATTAAATGAAGAAAAATTGTGATTCATTCATATAATTTTCTCTAGATATTCTGCAACGAAAACTCTTACAAAAGCTTATTATTATAGATACTTCATGCTAAGCAAGATAGACATTACAGAGATACTTTTATGAGTTATTTGTACTAGGGAAATAAGGGAATAACTAGAACAGAACTTAGTCAAATTCTTTTAAGAGATGTCGCTATGAGATGGAATTGAAATTCGGTTGTCTTTAAATGGGCAGGAGTAAACACAAACAAAAAATGACCACGTCTAGTTGATGAAAGCATAATTATTGGAAAATGTAAACCAAACCAATGAAAAGGAGTATCTCCGAAATGATTAACTCTTAATACAAAATTCATCAGCCGCAATTAAATTATGTGCTTTAACAATATCTATATTTTTGTATAGTAAGCTTTTGTCTGAATGTTTGCCGCTTATGCAAAAGTCATCCAGAATGAAGAGGTCTTGAGGTATTTCCAGAAATTTCAAAATATTGCATTTCATTTGTAATGAAAGTGATGTGGTATTGTAATAAAAACCGTAAAAAGATATTTTTGAGGAAATCAAATTTTCGGAGAAATGTTCCACGGGAAGGGCAGTTTGCGGTAAGGAAACTTTCTGATCATCGCTGTGTAGCATGCTCAACTAAAATATCAAGTTTTGTAGGATAATGGTATAACTGCATTATAAAATTGCAATTAAAAGGATGTGATGTTGAAATAAATGCTGTAAATTTATTATTCAAGTGGTTTAAAACCATTCACATATTATATAAAAATATATATATATATATATATATATATATATATTTTTTTTTTTAAAACATTGGTTTAAATGGTAAAATTACATTTTATTTTCTGTAAATATATTCAAAGAATGTTGGGTCCTCAAAACATGGGCATTTTCTCTGTGTTTTGAGATCCCCTAAATTAAAAAATGGGCCTTTTAGAAAAAATATGTATGTGTATCCGTGAACAGTATGACTAAAAATTAAAAAGTCCGTTAAGTATCAAAAAGAATTTGTATTCAGTATCTACAAAGAAAAGAGAGACAAAATTTTTTCAGAAAATGTCCCTATTCCAAATTGCGTAAATTTTGATTTTCTCAATAGTAGTGCTAATGGGTTTGATTGAAATACCGAATAGGTAAGTTACTTTCATTACAGATAAAATGTGCGTCTTGAATTTGCTGACGAACCTTAAAATGTAAATAACATTTTACAATAAAAAAATGCAGATACTGTTAGAGCATCCAAATTATCTTAGAGATATTTTTGTGACGTTTATTCTTTCCGAGATATTCCTAGTTAGTGGTTTGTATTTTGTAATACTTATTTACTATTCTAAAACGTGTATTTAGAAATAAATATATAATAAAAGCATTATGCAAATGCCTATCTGGATTAAGGTGAAGTAGACAAAAGAATAACCTTTCATAAGAATAGTTTGTTGAAGAGTTGGAAGGGAAAGTTCTGTGACTGTAACGCCAGATTTTCTTTGTCATAAATGCACTGTGTTTAGATCCTTTAATTAAGTTAAGGTCCTCTGGGACCATGTGATTGAGTTCCAACACTGTATATTTAAATGGAAATAAATGCCCCATCCAATCATTCAAAGTGTTTTGAAACTGGCTATTCATCATTAAGTAGGCTTTGTGAGGTGGAAAGTGCACTATTTGAACCTATCGGTGTGCCATTTCAGGCAGGGATGAACAAATTACATGCAAGCGTGCTTCTGACATGTCAATACGGATTTCCTATGTGCAACTTCGCACCTTACTAATTACTGAAACTAAATTGTATTCCTACCCAACCAGCGTAAAATAACCACATAGAGCTGAGATTGGTTTCCTAATATAGGCGCTAAATCTCCTGGGATCTGTTACAATCACACTAAACACACTGCTATTCGCTTTCGTAATAACCAACTTAGTTTAATTTTTACTTTCTTTATCACGTAGAAGTACGGACAAAAGGTGTTGCATTCCATCCAAAATTCGATACTGAAATTTCACCGGAAATACATATATAGCACCACAGAAAAATATTTGTAGAAAATGTTTATGTGTGTAAGTTAAATTATGTGTATGCGAATTTATGGAGGGGTCGAACAGCATGGTACAAAAGTCGGTTAAGTACCAAACCAAGTTCAATGTCTTCCAATGAGGGCACGAAACATCCCTAACACTAAATTATCCTTAATGGAAGTTTTTATTTTCTCAAAAATACTTCTAACGAGGTTGATTAGAACGACTTTTATTAAATATATATACATGGCCAATAAAATTTCTATCTTGTATTTTCTGGGAATGTCTGCGAAGCCTTCTTCATTCTGAATGATTTTTGCTGAACTTGTTATTTTATCTTTATTGTCTCTAAAAGAACCATATATTTTAGGAGATCCAGACAATTTTACACCTGAAAATCCACTAGTAACATATTCAACCAGAATGAAATTTATTATTTGCTTATGCCATTTTATCCACTATTCCTAACAAATTAGGAGCCGTAAAAGATAGACATATATTTGCTACACACAAAATTTATACATGGTTATTAAAAGGAAAACTGATATCAAAATTGAGCTGAGACATATTCTATATTGGACGTGAAAAATAACTTAATCGTGCTCAGTGGAATCTTTATTGGGCTTGAGGTTTTCTTACGTGCCGTAAATCGACACGAAACCACCGGCTTACTTCCCTTTCAAAGGAAGCAATGCTATGGATTTTTACGCCTGAAAAATTCCATCGTCCTCCGTTGGGTTTGAACCCGTGGCCTTAGAAATCAAAGGTTAGCATGTTACCACGGAGGACGACACAGTTTATGTCAACTACATGCTTCTGTGTAGCTAACCGTTTGAGAGATATTCCTCTCCAATTGCACATAATTTTTTTTCTTGGCATGTAAATAGAACTGAAGCTCAAGCCCAGCTCCTGGTGACCAGTTCTTAAAAGATTTGACTATCGTTTTGTCCCAGTGTATTCCCCTTATTAGCCTTTAACCTATAAGTAATAGTAATATCACCATTGTGTTAAAGTTTATCTTGGTTAGCATGAAAAGAGTAGAATAAATGGTTTTGTAGGAATAGATTGTTTTAGAAGAGACAAAGGAAGTCATAACCCGCCTGGGTGGTGGTAGCATGTCTGCTTCACATTCAAAAGGTCATGTGTTCGAATGTCGCTTAGGGTTAGTTGCTCGGATAAGGTTTTTTCGGGGTTTTCCCTTATCCTGAGAAGACGAATGTCGGGTACTTTTAATATCATTTGAGCATCATTTCACCAATTTCATTCATCGTTCGATATGACCAACCAGGTTAAAGGACGTTAAGCAACAAAAAAGGAAGTCGTGGAATGTAACATATTAGACTTCTATCAAGGTTTTCTACTACTGATTTTTACTGAGATATTTCTAATGTAGTATTGTTCATGTATAAACGAATCGATCATTTTAGTTCTCTTTCCAAGTGCAGCCCTTTACCGCAAATCTAGATTCTCCATTCATTTTTTCCGCTTCCCCTACAAAAATGTGTATGAATAATCTACCCTACTAATCCGTCATAAAATGCAAGTTTAAGAAGATTGAAATATGTGAAAGTTGGCCAAAAATGACATCTCTTTTTGTTTAGCTCAGTCTAGAATATAGGAATCTTCCTTTTCTTATTATCATATACTAAAATTTTTATATTATATATTTTACTTACTCTACTACGTATGCTAACGTACATATAAACAATCCCTTCCCTTAGATTCCCTTAATGTCTCTCACTCCTTAAGGTTTCATTTAGGTTACCAAATTTTGACCCCACCGCAATCATGAGTTGTCTGTGTGACTAACCTCTAAAATACACGAAAATGAACCAATGAACAATCTGCTAAACCAATGAAACATAATTCGACCTTCTAGAGGAAGGGGTAAAGAGTTATTTGCAAATGTCGTTAAACTGAACATCTATATGAAGGCTTTGATTACGACAGGGTTAAAGTTTGATATGAAGACAAAGGTTTAAGTTATTGTAGACATCGAACTGCAATAAGACGAAGTAGACGAGATTTAAGTGTATTGAAATAATAATAAAAAAAAGAGAAGAAAAACGCCTGATATGCTTAACCTCTCTCATTTCTTTGTTATCTTAGATTACACTGTGTTATACAAGGTGTTTCAAAAATACGGGGCATAATTTCAGGTATGTATTTCCCACATGCAGACAATCAAATTAGTTCATTATAACATATGTCCGGAAATGCTTCATTTCCGAGTTATGGCATTCACAACATTGAAATTCACTGGAACGTTTTTCTTTCCGCAGGTTGTTGTCATTACAGAAGATGTTCAAAATGTCCACCTCCTGCTTGAATACAGACCTCAAATCGATGTCTCATTGACCTGCGAAAACGATCCCAAACTCCAGGAGTATTGCGTATGTCCTCACAACTTGCCACAATTCGATTCCGAAGGGATTCCAAATCCGGCACCGGAGACGAACAAACCAATGATTTTAAATGGCCCCACAAATAGAAATCGAGAGGGTTCAGATCAGTTTGAGCGTGGAGGCCAAGCAATTGGGCCACCTCTACCTATCCATCGATCAGGAAACCTTCGATCCAAGTACCGGCGAGCCGTAAGACTGAAGTGTGCAGGAGCGCCATCATGCAAGAAGTGAATGTGTTGATTGATCAGTGGAGTGTCTTCGAAAACGTCAGGTATGGTGTTTTCCAGGAAGTTTGTGTACGCCTGCCCCGTAAGTCTGTTTACAAGTACATGGGGTGCAACTAATCGATCACCAATACCGGCCCACATGTTGAGAGAGAACCGCACCTGGTGATGAGATACAACAGTTGCACGTGGGTTTTCATGCTACCATACATGCTGATTGTGGAAATTCGTTATGCCATCTCTTGTGAACTGTGCTTCATCTGTAAATAATACGACGGCAGTAAAGTTCGGATTTACACCACACTGCTGCAAGAACCACTGACAGAACCTAACTCGTGCAGGGTAATCTGCTGGTGACAGGGCCTGTACACGTTGCAAATGATAAGGATACAATTGATACTCGTTCGACAGTCTCTAGACAGTCGTATGAGGAACATTGACTTGCAACGCTAACCGTCGTGTGCTGATAGAAGTAGTCCTGTCCACAGCCTCCAGAATCTCCTCCAGCACTTCTGGAGTTGTAGATCTTGGTCGTCCCCTTCCCAAACCAGGAGAGGTGAATGTTCCATACTCGCACAGACGGGAATGGAGACGTACAAATGTCTTCCGATCTGGTACAAACGACGAGCCAGCGCAGCATTGCCGTCCGCCTTACCGTACATGAAGTGTATCTCTGCCAGCTCTTGATTTGAATACATATCGCACAGTCTTAACGCCTAAAGAACACTGAATGTAACGTTCCTCAGAATGAACTATCAGAGCGCCCTCCTAATGTCTCCTTTGACGGCAAAGACCTGTGGAAAGAAAAACGTTCCAGTGAATGCCAATGTTGTGAAAGCCATAACTCGGAAATGAAGCATTTCCGGACATATGTTATAATGAACTATTTTGATTGTCTTCATGTGGGAAATACATACCTGAAATTATGCCCCGTATCTTTTAAACACTCTGTATAATACCACATTGCACTATGTTATAGAAGAGTATATTATACTAAATAATGATACGTTCTATTACATTATATTATTCTTTGCACAAAGTTCGACGTAGAATTGTATTAACGATACCCCACTAATGAGAATGAGGAGAACTAGTTGTAATTTCCTTTCCCTGGTTCGGCTATATTGTGGGGGAAGTAAAGTACCATATTACGTTCGAGCTATAGAGGAAGTTGAGCTAGCAGATGACGCGAATAAATTTTTCATTAAAGCTGTTATACTTTATATAAATAAAGATGTTAATTCAAAAGAATAATATAAATATATCGTCCTATGTAAAACATGAACAGCGTGTTCTATAATGGACCCCATTTTATGCCCGGCTGAGCACCTAATACCTGGAGAAAGTATTGAATTTCGACCCCAAAGTTTTGATATCGAGATGCCGTAAACTAATGCTTTGAGCCCTCTGAATCCATAAAAATCCATTTTTAGAAAAAAGCATTGATCTTTTGAATGATGGTTGTATTGATTTTGATTATAACACCATAATTCAAATGAAAATGAAATATACAACTTGACGTTTCTGGAAATAAGTTTCGAAACTTCTTTTCATTGGGAAGGAAATTTATATAATCTGCTATGACTGGTTATCGTTATGGGATAGACAAAAACTAATACACAAAAATGAGGTATTGTTTAAAACACGCTATTTCAAATAATTTTTATGGCATCAGACATTTCCGAAATATCAGCAACTAATCAGTGGAATTGTTCCTTGCTCAGGATTGCAAGGAAGAAGTATGAAATTTTAAGGCCAGTGTTTAGAGTCTAGTTCTAATAACATTTTACTATCGCTATTCCCTCTGCATTTATAGCTAAATAAATAGTTCAGCTATTTCCTGAGAGATTTATCTCGATTAAAATGAAGCATAAAAACAAAATTTCTTAAAAACTATTTGTATACCCCCTAATAAGATATAGAATTAGATAAAATCACGTGAATGTAACATATATTTAAGAAAGTACTTTCTTATATTTTTTCTTAGAATTTTGCATCACTTCATAAACAAATCGTAAATTTCTCGAGTCTTTGGAGTAGAGAGAGAATTTTTAATACAGCTTTGAGAGGACGTTTTATTCTATAAATGTGTACATGTGCTAAATATAACGTCTTAAGTGTACCCACGTCATATGGTTTTACTCACTATATGTGTGTGGGTTTCCCTCCAGTTTTATTCTGAACTGCATTTTCTGTTAATGACATTTTATTTCTTATACGACTCTCAATTTGCAATTATGTAAGCGTTGTAATTATATTTTGGAACTATTTCAGTTACTAAGATGATAATTTTTAATTACGAAGCTTTACATTTTAATACAAATTATATAATTAAAACGCTGATGTGTTTGATTCATGTGGCTTTTTCTAGGTATTCTGAAGAAAACTGCACTTATATCATAATATTTGAGATTAATACTAGCAGAAAGAGCTTATTACATATCTCTCTATATCTACAAGGTAATTAAGGGAATACACTTAGCTAAAGCAATAGTTACCTAAATCTTTTGAAAGTAGGTCACTTTGTGATGGACTTAATGTTCCATAAAATTCAATATACACATTTAATTTGTCATAAGAATACCCAATGCTTATTTTTCTTTAATCAAAACACAAATAATTTAATTTATTGTTTCAGAGCTTTTTTCTTTTTATCACTCGCTTAAACTTTTTATCAAGATCAAATTACAGCAGGATTATTTTTAGCTGTAACCTATTGAACACATATTGATGTGTCTTTTCGTTAAAGCTATTTTTTATAAAATTAAAATTTTCGAAAAATGTTCCATGTGAAGCGTTGTTTTTTGTGAGGTAATTTTCTTGAAAATCCTCGAATAACATTTTGGTATTTCACGACTTTTGATTTTGAACTATGCTGTTCACATACATATACACACTCACATGTTTCTTTAAATGATATTTTTGGTTCCGGAGGGCCTCATAAAGCATATTTCCACTGAAATTTTCAAATAGAATTTTTGGGTAGAACGAAATACTTTCTTTACTTGCTCACATATCACAGAAATAAAAACAGCTCTATCCTTATCAATAAACAACATTACTCTAAGCAGATCACTGAAATAAAAATCATATATCTCAAATGTTCATGTAAATGGGTCGTGAAGCATGAAAATTTAACATTGGCGAGATAGGTATTTTGATCTCTCGTTAAAACATTTTAGAGGAATTAAATAAATATAATTCTTTTACAAGTTAATTCGACAATAATTTGAGATGACCTACATTGTGACAATATTAAGGCCACAGGCCAGAAGCCTAAGTTAAAAGATTTTTATATTATGATATTAATGACGTTGAAATCTATTTGGGCTAAATAAGAGCTTAAAATATACATTTATCTGTTAACTTTTGTGCGAATTTTTATTATTGAAAAGTTTTACTTGCGTGAGTTATTGATTCATTTGGAAAACGTTTGTTCATTCTAAGGCAAAATGCCTAAATAAAGAAGTTTGTAATATGTTATCTGGATACATAACGAAGAGTCACAACAAGGAATAATAGAAAGAGTCGGAAAGAGTTATATACGTTACATAGCCTTGGAATGAACAGACGGCAACACAAATAAAAAAAGAAAGGGAAGGTCTATTTTACTTATCAAGGAAACAAGGAGTAAAAGGTTGTGTTCTTCAGATAAATACGAATTATAACTTGATTTTGTGTGTATATGCTGTATCTTTAATGATTTACAATAAATTCTATTAAATATTAATAACAATCAATATTTCAGTTTATAATTCCTTTAAAAAAGAAAAGAAAGATTGATTTTACTTATCAACGAAACAAGAAAGAGTACAATTTTTGTTCTTCAGATAAATACGAATTATAACTTGATTTTGTGTGTATATGTTCAATAAATTCTAATAAATATTAATAACAACTAATATTTCACATTCCAATTTTGATTTTACTTATCAAGGAAACAAGGAGTAAAATTTGAATTCTTCAGATAAATACGAATCATAACTTGGTTTTGTATGCATATGTTATATCTTCAGAGATCTAAAATAAATTCAAATAATGTCAATATCAGCCAATATAAATTTATGGTAGTTGAAATCAAAATACAGAACGCCTCTGTATTCTACATCCATAAAAAGAGAGAGGAGTCTACGTGGTAGAAATATACTGAAGATAATTAAGTACACACAAGACAGCATATTCGTCACACACTTACTTCCAATAAGACAAATTTCCTAACATCTACTAAGTCTTGGAAATTAAAGAAATCAAAATTGTCAGCATTAGTGTCAAATTGGGAACAGAAAGGTTCCTGAAGTAAGTTCAAATCTGACGGGATTGGCAGACATTCGAAATGATTGTCTTTGTTCTTTGGTAGCTTATGAGGCCCATAAACGAGAGGAGCTAAAATCAATATCCTTGTTCTAATAAACTTAACCTGATTAGCCGCACAGGTGAATTTCATGGCGGTACACGGCTAAATTCAATGAAATTCAAAGCAAACGAGTGTAGAAAAGAGTGATGAAACTGAGATAAAATATAGAGAAACTAAGTTTAAAAAACCTGATGTGTACCATTCACATGACTTACTCCATATCCCTGCAACAAATTATTCTTAAAAAGCTTATACTTTTATTTACTTTATGCTAACCAGAAAAAAATAGCGGAAATAGTCTAATTACTCGCTTCCTTGTAAGTAGAAGCGAAATAAGGGACAACTGTAGGTTAAAGTGATAGTCAAAAGCTGACTGATGTGTGAATGAAGTTCCTTTGTCTATATGGATAGGAGTTGACAAGCTCCTGAATGAGAAAAGTATACGTTTTCATAGCAGAAACCAAATATGAGAAATGTCACAAAAACGACGAACTCCACGAAAAAAAATGTATGTAACATAAATTGTGTGTTTTAATGTGCTCTACATTTTTCGCTTAGTAAGTTTTTGTCCATCTCTTACGGTGTAGCAGTTATTCAAAATTTAGTGAAATTCATTCAGAATAAAATACTCTTCAGAGGCTATTCCCAGAAAATTCAAGATATACATTTTATTTGTCAGGTAAATATGTTTAATATACGAAATTTTAATCAAAATTGTTAGAGCCATTTTTGAGAAAATCAAAGTTTTCGAAAAAAGTTCCATGTAAAGGGTAGTTGGGAGTGGGGAGATTTTTCTCAAAATCTTCGTGTCGCATCCCTGGAAGATACTGAACTTAAATACCTAGTTTGGTATTTTACCGACTTTTCGTTTTTGAGTTATCGTGTTCACAGACACGGACACACGGAAACGGACCTTTCTGTGAAAATGCTTTTTTTTTTTTTTGACATTGGGGACCCTAAAACATATATTTCCGGTGAAATCTCGGTATCAAATTTTTTGGTGGAGTGCAATACTTTCTCTATACACTATGTACATAGTGCATATGGAGAAAGTAAAAATTAAGATCCAAGGATCTGATGTGTTCCATTCACATGACTTTCTCTATATCTCTGCAACAAAGTATTGTTAAAAAGTTTATGCTACTGTTTACTTCATGCTAATCGATAAAAAATTAGCGGAAATAGTCACATTACTTGCTTCCTTGTAAGTAGAAGCGAAATAAGGGAGTACCATAGGTTAAAGTGATAGTCAAAAGCTGGTTGCTATGTGATTGAATTTGTTTGTTTGTATATATGGACAGGAGTTCATGCTATGTGATTGAATTTGTTTGTATGTATGGACAGGCGTTCACAAATTCCTATATGAGAGAAGTAGTACAAGTTTTTTTCAAAGCTAAAACCAAAAACAAGGAATATCTGGAAAACGATCAACTGCACGAAAAACATTTAATTTGTGTGTCTTAATGTGCTCTACATATTTTGTGTGGTAGTTTTTTGTCCATCTCTTACGGTTTAGCAGTTATGTAAAATTTCGTAAAATTCATCCAGAATCAAGTAGTCTTCACAGGCTATTCCCAGAAAAATCAAAATATACATATTATTTGTCAGGTAAATATCAATTATACTTTAATCAAAATCATTAGAGCAATTTTTAGGAAAATAAAATTTTTCGAAATTTTTTCCATGTAAAAGATCTTTTGGGGTGGTGGGATTTTTTTCAAAATCTTCGTGTCGCATCCCTGGAAAATACTAAATTTAAATACCAAGTTTGGTGTTTTACCAACTTACACACACACACACACACATACACACACACGGACGGTTCTGTGAATTTTTTTTTTTTTTTTTTTTTTAATACAGGGGACCGACCCTAAAACATATATTTCCAGTAAAATCTCGGTATTGAATTTTTGGGTGGAGTGCAATACCTTCTCTATACACTATGTACATAGTACGTGTAGAGAAAGTAAAAAACTGATGTATTCCAATCACATGATTTTCTCTGATAGTTCTGAAAATAATTCTTTCAAAAATATTTATCTGCATAAAGTTAAGCAAGATAAACATTAGCATAAGTGATCTTGTTTGTTAGACTCTTATAAATAGAAAGGAAATAAGCAAATACAGTAATCTAAACATAGTCAAATCTTTTAAAAGCTGTCGCTATGCGGTTTTCATGACCAGAAGGAAAACAAGAGTTGTGTGAAACGACGAGGGCTTTTCATTTCAGAAAAGTGTTAAGGATTTTAAAATTTAAATTATAATTCAAACCCTTCAAATCTTCGTATCGCATCCTCGGAAAAGTCTGAACTTATACACCAAGTTTGGTATTAACCGACCTTTTGTTTTTGAGCTGCACAGCCGGAAGATGCACACACACACATATACTTTTTTATAATTTTTTTTTATTCAGGGATCTCTAAATATGTATTTTCAGTGAAATCTCGATATAAAATTTCTGGATGAAATACAATAATAAATTTTCCCTCATCTTAGAGTTCAGCTTTAGATGGACAAATAAGGCAACTAAAACGTTGATTCCTTTTACGACTGCTTTTATAATTTAAATGTTCAAATTAGTTTTCTTTTCCATAACGTTGATATGCATGCCACAGTTGGCACCAATAACATTTTTATTTAATTAATATTAAATAATAAATGAAAATAAATATTTATTGAAGCGATTAATCAACATTAGCAACGCAGAATAATAACTGCAGCAGTAGGAAGAAATAAATTTAATATTAAATATCATCAAGGTATGACATCAGAATTATAATTATTTTATATAAAAGTCTTTATTTTAAACCTTGTGTAAGATTTTCTGTAAGAATTGGAACAAAAAATCTGATGTGTTCCATTGAAACCTTTAGCTGTTCATCAAAAAAACGTTCCGTAATAAATATGATTATTCTAACTAGACCACGCTAATCGAAATAAACATTAGCAAAAATTTGCTTATTACTTTCTTTCTTGTAAGTAAAATGAATATAAATGCTAAAACAAATCTCTTACGGTTTACGAGTGAAACAAAGGCCACTAAGAATAAAGATTTCTTCAGCGATTATTCCCAGAAAATTCAAGGTATACATTCCGTTCGTCATGAAAATATATTAAACATATGACATTTTATAAAAATCATAAAGAGCCATTTTGAGAAAATTAAACTTTTCGAAAAACGCTTCACGTAAATTATAGTTGAGGGTACGGGAATTTTCTTGGAAATCTTCATGTCTCATCCTTGGAGGGTACTGAACTTAAATATCAACTTAATATTTAAAGAGCTTTTCGTCTTTGAGCTATGCTGTCTACTGGCAGAGGTGCGTGCACTCACACACACACACACACACACACACACACACACACAAACAGGAAAAACACCTTAGGATATGTATCGAAACATTTTTTTTTTAAATATCAGATGTCTCTAAACATGTACTTGTGGTATTGTTGTTTTTGCGTGGAATACAATATTTTCTCTACCTTTTATATGTATAGCACTTACAGAGAAAGCAAAAATAGAAGTTAAATATTTTGATAGACGGGAAGTAACATACTTGGGTGGGTGTTAGGTATTAGAAGTCCAAAAAAAGTATCTTTTGTAAATTGAATACGTTCTATGTATATAATCAGTTATCCCAATGTACATAAGCAATAAGGAAAAAATTAACATGTCCATATTAAAAGAGAAAGCACTAAATTGGGAGATAGTTGTGTGTCGACGCATCTCGTCCATTCAGCAGTTTACACTAGGTTAGTTCAGTAATGTTAATGTTATGTATTAAGTGATATTAATTGTTGGCAACAGGCAATAATTGTGTATTCTTGTAATGCATTAATAGCTTATTTTATTTCGTACAAACAATACAGAAATCTGATAGTACAGATACTAGGTTTATTTTTCCAAGTAGGCTCCATATTGGTTGAGGCATTTGGAGTTTTATGGAATGAGTTTGAATAATATCTCGTGGTAAAACTCTGTCCTTGGGTGTTGAGCCACGTTGTAATGAAGTCTTGCACCTCCTCGTCTGAAGCGAAACGTCGGTCTCCTAGGTGTTCCTGCAAGTAAGGAAAAAGGTGAACGTCGCTTTGAATGAGATCGGCTGTCGGAAGGGTGATGGTCTTCTCAGGTGTATGAGATCGCGCGATGTCATGAAAGAGAATTACATCCTCAATGAGGAATCCTGGTCATTTCCTTCTGAGTGTTTCGCGCAATCCTGTCATAGTCTCGCAGTATCGGTCATCGGCCACTGTGTGCCCTCTTTCCAAACACTCCACGAGCATGACACTCACACTTTCTCAATACACTGCCCAGATGGAGCTTCCAACTTTAATTTCTTTGTATTTGGGGAAGAGGGGTGTTTCCACTCCACTGACAATGGCTCACTGCTGGGGGTATACTGGGTTTATGTTTCATAGCCCATGACAAAAGTGGTGAACTGTTGCAAAAGTTGCAGACTTGCCCTCATGCACCTCTTCTTGTGTTGCTTAGATAGATTTCGTGGAACCTATTGGGTTATGCAGAATATTTTGAACGATGTGATGAATGCCTCCAAAACACATTCTCAGTCCATATGTCCATATCCACGTAATCCTCCTGTTGTCCTGAATCAGCTCCTCCACACTATCTGTATTCAAATCTGTGGAGATATTGTGCTGGTGCGGCCACTGCGATCCTTGTCGGTAAAGTTTTCTCTACCGGCCGGAAACTATTAACACCATTCTGTATTTACAGTTCCCTCTGCTCTAACAGTTTTGGTGGATATCAGACGCGGTTAAATGTTTCGCTCACAGAAATCGAATAACTGGTCTTTCTTAGCAAGACCAGTTTTAAAAACGAGTTGCCATTGTGTTTACCTTGCAGTAGCGCTGTAGGTGTCAATTGACTAAAACTGTGAACATATGGACAACCGCAAGCATTAGAATTATCGCACAGTAATAAGTTCGCCTTGAAAGACGAAACACCAAGAAAATGTGCTATGTAACCTTAGTTTCTATCATCCTACGTGTGTAATACTTTGTTTCACTTTACTGCAGCAAAAAAGTAGAAATGTTAGCAAAAAAAGACGATAAGACATAAGTTGCAGATTATTCCCGCTGTTCACAGCTTGGACATTACTAGTTAAAACCTCTAAGAGATGTTTATTACTGCCCTCTGAATTTACCGTAGTTTCAGCTGAAGTTTTGGGCACGTTAAGCAATACATAAATACAAAAACCAAAGTTCGTATTTTATGGTGAAGGTTTCTGCACACGTTCATAACCAAATCCGCGGTAACGCGTGAGGCTCGCATTCGGAAGATCCTGGGTTCAATTCCTGGTAACTGCTCTTTGTGGTCCCAATGATGGTCATTTCCTTTACCATCATTTCCTTCAGCAGGTTGTTCCCTGATAGTTCTGATATCCACAGTCTTCGAATGCTCTCGGAGCAGGCTCCCTTTCTGGGAACCTCAGGGTTTAAGGGCTTTTGGATGTGCTTGAGCAGCATTGAATGCTCTATCTGGAAATTTTAGGGACTTCATCCACGCTTACGCGCATCATTTCCCAGATCTGGTTGTCAATAGGTCACTTCTCTCATCCCTCCCTTGCAGGGGTCGCACATAGGGTTACAGGTCTACGTTCTGTGCTTTGCCACGGTTTGTGGGGACTACCTATACTATGCACCTTTCATTTGCAGTATATAACACAATCACTTGACACACAGAAAAGAATGTTGATAGTTTAGCGCCATGCAGAATGAGTAACATTTACAGTAGCGAATGTAAAATATATGCAAAGGGCATTGCCGGGAGATTTAGCAATAACCAGATCATTGCACTTGCTCCCGTTCTGCTCTCCCGTATGTTTTCAATTATATGTCCCTCTCGGGTAGCGCCGACAGTTTCCAAAGTGCACAACCCGTTTATCAAGTAGAGAGGAAAATCCTGGAATAACATTGTTCTCACGGGAGGAGTAGCAGTAATAATTTTAATGTCCCAGTGCGAAAAGATTCATCTCTCGCAACAAAAAGGACCAAGACAAATAACATATATAGCAAACAAAGAATAGATGTACAGCAGTTCCATGACTTCAATCTTAGTGAAGCCAGCAAAAAGTTTTAAACATCTTTAAATGTCAACCTTTGTTAACAAACTTTGATTATGTAAATAAACTTGTTAACGAATATATTTGTCACCTGGAGCGTTAAGTAAGAACACATTCATATTAGACACGTTTTAACGTAAATGCAAAGGAAACATAAGCTCGTTGCCAGGTTAATAAATGTAGCCATTCACAATGATTTTTGTTCACACAAGTTGAACTTGAATCAAAAGACGCCAACACCAAACTTTTCGGCTTCTATATTATAATAATATAAATAGTAATAAAAGTAAAAGAAATTTAGTAAATAATAAATATAAATACTATGAATAGTAAATATAAACTATATGAAAATAATAATACTTATGTAGGAATAGATATAAGGAAGATAAATCCTGAAAATACAACCAAAAAGTTCTCGTAATGTATAAATAACAAAATCCAAATTTCTATAAGGCAATTTACAAGACATTTCTTTCAAAATAGTTCCCTTCCGCAGTAACACTTCGGTCACCGCGTGTAAAAAGGCTGAAAGCACTCCTGGAAGCCATTTTCAGATACCTGTCGTAGTGCTCTTGTCGCATGTATAGTAATTTCTTCAGCGTTCGAAAATCTTGACCGAAACGTTTATGCCATTCATACACCTGAATTTTCTTCATCGCTGCTTCATCAAAGCCTCTTCCAACCTTCTCAATGTCTCTGAAGGACATTTGTTTAGCAAATCACAAAGTTTTATGTTCGAACAACCTGCGTTGCAGACAAATGCAATAATCGAGCGTGCACTTATAACAAAAATTAATTGCCAAGCAAAGACAACAATCATTATTAGCATGATAATTGAAATGAAGTGTTTTCATGATGTTAACCAACACCTGAAAGTATAATATCCTTTACTTTCAAATAAGTACATTAAAGTTAAAACAAACGATTCCGGGGTATCTTTAACTATAGAGTTATTGAAATTATAAACGATTATTAAAGAAAATTTAAAATAAATGCTAAATGAAGTTGTAGTAATAAATTAAGCTAAAACGTTATTAAAAGAGATATTAAGTAAGATATTACTTAACCTTATTTAAATGATAAGTATTATTAGCTTATACATTTTATAATTTAATATTAATGAGTTTTTTAATTTTTATTTAAAAATTATCTGTAAAATAATTAAATGCAGATTTATTATGGTATGAAAAACAATTTTCCGAATTTGGAATGTTTAAGAATTAGGTATCATGGTATGATGGTAAGAATTAGAAAGATTAATAAGAATTATATTTAAATATTGATTAGATTATTATTTTAATGTAATTAAATATTATGGGATGATTTTTTTCCCGGTCCTATATGAGTTCTATCTTTAGTTGAATTACCACCATTTTTAGGATTCTTTCCAAAATGAATTACAATTCAATTTGTAGCCCAAAATTATATAATCTCTTTTAAATGTTTGAAATAAAAGCCCTTACCTACAGTGAACCTATCTTGTTGTACAAACCTGGACATCCATTGCAGACACTTACTCCACCAGATTTGTTGTTGGTAATCTGGATGTGTTTCGATAACGTCCTTGTCATTTTCTTGTAGGTTAGCAGATGTCTGAGAGAGCTGGGAAGCTTCGACGTCTACGAGTGACATCAGATGGTAGAAGACGGGCTTCATTGACATCTATCTTCTTCTTGCATGACCTTGATGACCTCCGGTGCAACATTTCGGAACTGTTTACTAGTTTTGAGTCTTTAGCTTGACTTTCAGTTTGTACAAGTTTTAAAATGACATCTACTGATGGTATTTCAAAGTTAACCACATTACTCCTATTACTATGAATGAACATTTTTCCCAGATATCCAACTCTGAAGGAGTATTATTGGCTTTCAGTAATTTAATTTTCTGTCCAATTTCGTGATTAGTGTTCCAGAAATGATTGGCTACTGCTGATTTATCCGACTGTTTCAATTTAATGTATCTTTGATGTTCCATTAGACGAACTTTTAAGCTTCTCTTTGTTCTGCCAATGTAAACTTTTTTTACAATCATTACAAATTATTGGATAGATACCAGATTTATTTACCTTATTCACTGTTTTGTCAAGTGGTTTATTTAACATCTTTTTCAAATTGAATCTGCTGCAAGGGGCCAGTGCTATGTTATACTTGTCAAATGTTTTTTTGAGCTCTGCAAACAATTTTGGATGATAATTAAATCTTTTATACTTCAATTTGTCTTTTATTGGTTTTAATAAGCTAACTACTTCTTCTTTTTTTGATTTTCTTGTTTATTAAAAATATTATAAATTAATTGTCTATTAAATCCATTATTTTGTGCAATACTGATAATATAGGATTAATTGTGTTTTCTCACAAGCCGTGTGTAGGATAGGAGTTGGATAGGTAGAGTCAGACTGAAAATAATTGATAAATTAATTGAATTCTTTTTTATGTTCTTCCTTTGTTAAAGGTGCATTAATTAGCGTGTGTTAATTAAGCTTTGATGGCTTTTAGGACTACATTTATTATCTTTATGCAGTTATTTACATGATTATCCTGAGTCATTTAATGTATTCAGTGACTAATTTATGGCTTTTGATAGCAAAAATATCATCCTCATATCTATGTCATGCTTTGAATATTTCAGGATGTTCTTTGGTGACTTTGATTTCCAGAAAACTCATATATAAATCTGTTAAAACAGGTGAAAGTGGATTCCCATGGATAGTCCTGGTGTCTGTTTATAAAATGTATTGTCAAAACTAAAAAATGATAGATTGATGCACAATCTGTAAGCGTAATTAGTTTCTGATAACGTTATCATCTATTGAAATGGAAATTAACAATTCTTTTAGTAAGATGGGTAATTTGTCAAGTGGTACATTTGTAAATAAAGAAGCGACATCAAAAGAAACAAGTATATCTTCTTCTATCAGTGTAAGCTGTTTGATTTTGCTAAATGCAGTGAGTTTTTGACATTCAAAGATATATTTTTTAAATGAAGTAAACTTATATGTTAACCCTTTGGAAAGGTTATAACTGCGAGAGCTTATGTTGTTAATGATAGGTCTCATGTTGCCAACCTTTTTTTATGTGTTTTTGGTAGACAATAAATCTAGGTAGTTCAGGATTACTGATTTTAATAACTGTTTAACCTCTACTGGCAGGAGTATAATCCGGGCTTGTGGGCCGAGGTCTACTGGGCTCCTCCTTCTTCCCAGACGTTTCGTCTGCGACTACGGCAGACATCTTCGGTGGCAGCGGCGAGGTCGAAGTGCTCTAGTGCTCTAGTGTCTGCCGTAGTCGCAGACGAAACGTCTGGGAAGAAGAAGGAGGAGCCCAGTAGACACGGCCCACAAGCCCGGATTATACTACAGCCAGAATTTACACCGGCCGTGAAAGCCTAAGAATTTCGATGTTTAACCTCTGCTGGTATGGGGTTAGAGTTGGTATATAATCTCTGTTTACTTATTTATTTAGTATCCAATATTTCATCTTCACCTTAATAGAATCCGAAAAATAACAACTTTCCTCAAAAGAGATAGTTATTTTATTTACACCATGCTAGTCAAGGTAAATATTAGCAGAAACTGTTTTATTATTTGCATTTTTAATTATAAGGGACATAAGGAAAAACACTAGGCTAAATAGTTTAAAGTTGATTCTATGTGAAACAATTGAGTTCAGTTCGCTTTGCATGGCCTGCAGTAAAACAAGAGAGATGAAACTTAACATCATTTCCCGTTTGATAAAGTTTAAATGGTTTAAAATTGAAACCAATGCCAAGAAATATCTCAGAAAGTTATCTCTACATAAAAAGACCTATATGACATAAATTATGTTTTAGCGAGATCTACATATTTTGTCTGTTACAGTTTCATCGTGATGCAAAATGCTGCAAAATTCGTCCAGAATAAGAGGTCTTCACAGGCTCATTTCATAAAGTTCAAGCTATACAGCTTAAGTTTATATCTTTTACATACGGTATTAAATACTTAGTCATTTTTGGAAAGACATTTTCAAAACCGTTTCCATGTAAGCGGTACTTTATGATAAAGAGGGGCTTTTCCTGAAAATTTTCGTGTTGTATCCTTGGAAGATACTACAGAAAAATTCCAAGTTTTATATTTAAGGGTCTTTTCGTTTTTGAGCTATGCTCACACACACATGCGCGCATGCGGACCTTTTTGTGATACATTTTTTTTTGATTTAGGGCACCTCAAAACAAATTTCCGGTGAGGTTTTGGTAAGGAATTTTTGGGTAAAATTCTATACTTCTCTGTACACTATGTACATAGTACGTGTAGGGAGAGCAAAATTACATTTCTTATTAGCTTCTTCATTTAAATTGCTTAACGAGAGGTTATTCCACTTTTCAAACACTACTTTCTTTAGAAAAAAATTAAACATATTATGAATATAGCACCTTTAAAACTATATACATATCTCATTTTACTTTTTGCAACGTTGCCAATGGGTACTAGAATAAAGGTAGAATATCACGTTTCTGTAAGTTATATGTTTAAGGTATATTCATTGAAGTGGTCAAGGGCCAATCCAGAACAAGGCAACAGAAAACATCTTATGTGTTTCATTCACATGACTTTCTCTATATCTCTGTAAATTATTATTGTTCTAAGCCTATCTTTTATTTATTTCATGCTAATCGAGAAAAATTAGCAGAAATAGTCTTATTTCTTGCTTTATTGTAAGTAGAAGCGAAATAAGGGAGTACCGAAGGTTAAAGTGAAAGCCAAAAGTTGGTTGCTATGTGACTGATGTTCCTTTGTTTATATGGACAGGAGTTGGAAAATTCCTGTATGAGAAAAGTATAAGTTTTTGAAAGCTGAAACCAAGAAAAAGGAAGATCTCAAAAACGATCAACTCCACGAAAAAAAATGTATATAACATAAATTGTGCGTTTTAACGTGCTCTACATTTTTGTGGGTTAAGTTTTTGTCCATCTCTTATGGTTTAGTAGTTATGAAAAATTCATCCAGAATAAAGTAGTCTTCAGAGGCTATTCCCAGAAAATTCAAAATATACATTCAATTTCAGTTAAATAACTTCTTTAATATACGACATTTTAATCAAAATCGTTAGAGCCATTTTTTAGAAAATCAAAATTTTAGAAAAAAGTTCCATGTAAATGGTAGTTTGTGGTGGGGGGATTATTCTCAAAATCTTCGTGTTGCATCCCTGGAAGATACTAAACTTAAATTCCAGGTTTGATATTTTACGGACTTTTCGTTTTTGAGTTATCGTGTTCACAGGCACACTGACACACTGACACACGGACACACACATACGGACCTTTTTCTGAAAATACCTTTTTTTGTATACAGGGCACCCTAAAACATATATTTCCGGTGAAATCTCGGTATCGAATTTTTTGGTGGAGTGCAATACATTCTCTATGCTCTATGTACATAGTGAGTATAGAGAAAGTAAAAATTAGTAATACGACAGAAAAAGTACGCAGAAACTACAAGATGTTAACCATAAAGTTACGAGTTTTCACCAGTTATTTGGCATAGTGCAAAATTACGACTTTCCATCATCTAATATTGGAAACACGGATAAAACTTGTACATAATAATTAACAGTACAAGTGTTGTGCAAACCAAAAACCATGAAAAGATCAGATTTACAGTAGAATTAACTTGCATGGTATATGGAACCAAGTTAAAACTGCGGTCATTATCAACAGGAAAAGTACTCCTGAAATAAAATTTCGTCAAGCAATTTCGAACTTTCTTATAAAAAGAGTGGATGGAAAAGAATGATATAAAAGTGTGAATGAAAAATGTGTGGCAGAGTTGACCAGATGCTCCATAAACCTAGTCTGTTTGTGGAATGTGTTACACAGTCGCATAACTGAGGATGTTAAAATCGCTTAACACAAAACTATACTAAGATTTGGATTGGTAGAGTCAGATTGCAAAATCAATGCCATAGCCGGAACTCCTGGTTTCCTTCAAGTTGCTCTAGCCACTGAACTACCATGGCAACATGTCAACGTAGTCCTAAATTCATCAAGTGACTCGAGATTTTCACGGTACACCACAAGGTAATCTCATATTATTTTGATGTGGCGTAACACAACGGCGACTTATTATATCGCAAGTTTGAGGGCAATCCATATAGGAACAGACGATTTGGCATAACTAAATAATAATGGAACATACCGACACAAAACTTTTATTTTCAAAGTTAAAGTGCCTTACTTTATTTCTCAATGTGATCTTCATTCTCTAAAGACATTTTTGTCACGTGGTACCAGTTTCTCAATGCCGATGTAGGCCGCGCCGTGGCCGAGTGGTTAGACCACTAGCCACTCACCTAGACGGCCCGGGTTGGATCCCAAACGACCTCATGTGAGATTTGTGATGGACAAAGCAGTGGATGGACGGGTTTTCTCTGGATTCTCCGGTTTCCCCCACCATCGCACTTTACCGGTACTCAATCTTCATTCCATGTATCATAAATGTCATCTTCTGCGGTGCCATAAGTAGTAAAAGCAGGTGTTAAACACTACAAAAAAAAAAGTCGCCAAAGGCTTATTCATTTTTTTTTTTTTTTTTTTTATGTATAAAATGTTCGGTCAATCGAATTTTAAAGGCAGATAGCGCAAGTATATGGTGATAATGCAATGAATGAGTCTTCAGTTAGGAAATGACACATAATTTACAGTAATCAAGGAAAAACCAGTATGAACGACAAAGGCCGGAGTGTAAGTTCATCAATCGTTTGAAGGAGTTGAAAGTAAATCTGATAAGAGTTCAGAAAAACCGGGGTTTCACTCTGGTTATTTTGAGTGAGAAGATTTCCCAACCTCAAAGTGGCAGTATGTCTTGGCTCAGATCTTTGGCGGTAGAAGAGATTAGCATCTGCATTGAAAAACCGGTACTGCGATACAATAAATTTACGTTGAAAAGTAGAGTAAGGTTCTGTAACTTTGTAAATAATGTTCTGTTTTGATATCTTTCGTTATTATTTGGTTATGCCAAATCGTCTGTTACTTTCTGGATTGTCCCCTATGACTTTAAGTCTCGGGCTTCATAGTACTACCGGGAAAATGTCGATTCATTTGGGGGAATTTACTGTTAGGTCGCATGTTGGCATGATAGCTCAGTAATTAGAGCAGCTGAACGGAAACCACGAAATCAGTGGCTCATATCCCGGATATGCCATTGAATTTTTCAGTGTGATTATACTTTTCCAATTCTAGCCCTACACACGGCTATGGAAGAACAAATTGATTGACAATACTAAGGTTGCTGGTACGAGACCAGGATGTTTAACTTCGTTGCTTAAACCTTTAGAATTTCTCTGCATATTCAAAAAACCATGTCTCAGTAATGGTATAATTGAATGATGAATGGCGAAAAGTTTTCACGAAAGGTGGAGCTATTGAGGGTTGTATTGCTTGATATGTTGAATGGTTTCATGATTAAATCACGGGAAGATGAAAGTACTGCTAAAGTTTTGAAATATCAAATAACAAAAAATCCCTGTGATTGTTTAATATGATATAACAGAAAATTAGCATGACTAAATATATATTGCATGATGTAAATACATATTAAATGTAATTGTGTAGTGTTAGACACATTTGCAGTATAACTAACCAAATTTCAGTGCTGGGTTTCGAATAATATACTGATAGCACAGGATGAAAAAAGACAATTGTTGAAAAATATAATACTATCATGAATTTGATAGTGTTGATTCAGAAGTGTTTTTCCCCTTACCGCCATCACTTTATCAGTCCAAAACTTAATTTCTAGAACCATGCAATGATACTTCTAAATCCTTAGCTCGTTACATTATTTTAATGATTTGGATTTAATTTAAGTTCTCTCCGAGGACATACAAAGTAATTATAACCCTACTTTCTAAAACTAGCTCCGTACCAAAATATTCAGTTTCTAGCTATGCTACATGTTTATTTGTGTGTTTTTCGTGAATGGTGAAACAAAACAGGGAAAAGGAAACTCCAAAATACATTTTAGAAGCTAGTATATTTCTTAAAATGCATTCTTATATTGAATTAACAGTGTTAGATTTTGATTTGATGTGTGTAGTATTTTCCTGCTATAAATATCTGACACTGTAACACTGAGGTTGTGCAATAACTTGACACTGAAAGCTATTCATCCATTTATTTAGTGTGTTGTCCTTTAGAATATTAATAATTGCTTCTTTTTTTTTTAACCGTGGAAGGGAAAAATGCATTACGCATTCAACCCCCAGCGGAGGTGCAATGGCTGGGAGGATATGTGGGACTCTCCGCCCTGCTGCGGCACACCCGCGTTATAACACGTAGTTTGAGTTAATTCGTGCATGAAGCATTGCGCGGTCCGCTGTTGCACCCGCGGTAGTAAGTGGATTCTGGGATGTTGCCGCACAATGTGCGGGAGCGGGTGATAGGTAGTTTCTAGGCTATAGCCATGAAACCTGACTGCAGCCTAGGGGAGTCAATGGTGGTAGTAGACAGGAAGTGTAGGTAGTGCAGGAAAGGTTAGCTTAATTCAGGGTCGACTCAGCAGCTCTTGGACGTAGGCTGACTTGCTTACTCCGGCTGTAGGTCGTCGTTGGACCCGAGGGTCCCGTGGATCCGTTGAGAATACGTGCCCTCTGTTGGAGTTGGAGGAGGAGCGGCTCTTAGCACGGAAGAGCTCTGCGGAGAATGCAGCCTGCTGCAGGATGACCTGCTTCAGCTGCTGTGAGATGGCGTCTACTTTTGCCGACAAGTTCAGCAGCTGTAGATTGGAAAGTGGTGATAGCTACGGTGGTAGATGCTTGAAGTTCTTGTAGCTTCTCGGTGATGGCGTTGCTGTACGCCTCTTCTAGTACAGCTAAGCGGGCACCGACGTTCAGGATCTCTGCGTGGAGCGTCGGTGAGGAAGGCTGCTGTGGTGAGTTCCGAGCTGGTTGTGCCAACGGCAGTCTGCTCCTTGGGTAGAGTGGGCACTGGGCTTGCCCTGTGAAGTGTCCTGTGCCATGACAGGTGGCACAGAACCGGCGGCAACGGCGGAGATCGTGGCCAGTGCACTCAGCGGAGGTGGACTTGGTACCACAAATGTGGCAGCACCGCGGCGGCGAGGAACAGACGTCAGCTGAATGTCCGAAGGCACAGCAGCGTCGGCAGGGCCGGTGGCGTTCTTGTCGGCTAGCCTCGACGACCAGAAGTCGCCCTAATAAGGGCAACCCTGACGCCAAGGCAGCTTCCAAGTCAGCCTGGTCGTGCAACTCCAGGCGAACAAGCGGCGTTGGCCCCCAGTCGCAGTATATGCGGGTGGCCCTCAAGCAAGAAGGCCACCGCGACTCACGGCGGTGAGCAGATGCCTGGTGGATCGGTCCCGAGGGACCACCCATACCATGGCACCGAACCGGGGCGGCGGTGGCGTGGAGCGGGCGGAGGCGTCGGTAGCGGCTGTGATGGCGGCAACTGCGGCTGCAGTTGCGGTGGCGGCCGGCGGCGAAGCAGGGCTTGCTGCCGGGGAAGAGGCGGCTGTTGCTGCCTTAGCAGCGGCGGCTCTGCGGGGTCTCTTCTTCGCCATGTTGAAAGCTCGAAGATCAAGCTCCGAATGTAATTGCTTCAACAGTATTATTTGTGTTGTTTCTGCTTTAAGACCTGTTTTTATAGCTCCACAACTCTGATTTTTACAATAAAGATCAATGTACCCACTCCTGACACCAGTGTAACAAAGATCTCTTTATTGCTTAGGAGTAATTACAATCAAGTCTTTGTCCCATTACTTTCGCAGCAATTCTGCAGTACAACTTTCTCTCGTCGCTCGAAACATAGACAGTTGACTGCTCTCTCACGCAAGTTCGCGCCAGAACTCCCAGTCGAAGACTGACTCATCTGGCTTATAGCCCTTCTTTATATAGCTGTCGATGCCCCAACAAATTTCCAGAAAAAGCTATTTTTCTCGCAATCCATTGAGCCCAAATTTGTCATATTCCCAAATGCTTTAGGTAGTGCCTCCGCTCTTCACGTGAGAATTTCTTGAACACCTGCGACAATGTTGCACTTTGAAAGCAAGCCTCTTACATACGTACAACGATTAGGGGCTGGCAAGGCACAGACATGCTATAATGTGGATGCAAGTTAATACTTGAAAGCTTATAAATACAGACATTTCTGAATCATGTGCCTCTGCATTATTAGCAATTAATATTTTTCTTAACTTCCATAAAAAACTTTGGCTTATGATCTGCCTTAATATTTCTTTTGTTATTAATATATGACGCCACTGAATTGGACAGTTGCCATCTATTTGCATACATGGTGTTTTGTTTCTAATGTCTCCTAGCGAAAATTTTAATAAACGTGGCATTACTCTGCTGAATTATAAAAAGTACCGCCGGAATAGGAGGCACAAAAGGTAAAAATCTTATATGTTCCATTCACATGACTTTCTCTACATCTTTGCAACAAATAATAATTAAAAAGCTTATTCTTCTATTTACTTCATGATAATGGAGGGAAAATTAGCAAAAATTGTCTTATTTCTTGCTTCCTTGTAAGTAGAAGGAAAATAAGATGGTTCCATAGGCTAAATAGATAGTCAAGTGTTTTAAAAGCTAGTTGCAATGTGATTGAAGTTCCTTTGTTTGTGTGGACAAGAGTTGACAAATTCCCGTATGAGAAAGGTATAAGTATTTTAAAACTAAAACCAATAACAACCTTACGAAAAGAAAATTGTGTGTTTTACCGATCTCTATATTTTTGCTTTACCACTTATGCAAAATTCCGCAAAATTCATCCCGAATAAAGATGTCTTCAGAGGATATTCCCAGAAAATTCAATATGCACATTTTATTTGTCGTGTAAATATCTTTATTATGCAGTATTTTAATGAAAATCGTTTCAGCCATTTTTGAGAAAACCAAACTTTTTGACATTTTTTCCATATAAATGGTAATTTGGAGTAGGGGGATTTTCCTCAAAATCTTCATGTCACATCCTTGCAAGATAGCAAACTTATATGCCAAGTTTGGTGTTTTATCGACTTTTCGTTTTTGAGTTATCGTGCTCACAGACACACGGACCTTTTTCTAAAATGTTTTTATACAGGGGACCTTAAAACGTCTATTTTCGTTGAAATGTTGGCATCGAATTTTTAGTGGAACGCAATACCTTCTCCATACTTTATGTACATGGAACGTGTAGAGGAAGTAAAACTCGCAGAATTACCAAACATTTTGTCCCGTACTATAGTTAGCTCTTAGCCAATGAAAAACTTATAAAGATCGACTCAAAACACTATGAGTAATGTATCGTTACAGCAATAAAGCAGCGAGTGAAAATAACGAGACACCATGTCCCAGCATGTTGCAGAACACGTATTATTGTCCTCTGGTATATATGGGTTTGTCGGACCAACGTTTATGTGGCTCTTTATTCTCGTTTGTTTCGTGTTCTCGTGTTGTTTACGGGTCAGCAGGTAAATAATGGCACATGGATTGCAACCTATTTCCACAATTTTACTTTCCGCTACCTATACATTTCTGTTTGGTGTTAACATTTGTATAAAACTATTGTATATCGAAATTGTGGCCTTTTACTTTTCAAATATTTACTACTGGATGAAATGTATATAGACCAGGAGTTTTTAAAGTTAATCTTACACGCAGATAAATTCCTATACTGGCAAACGTTTGTTTGCAAATCGTGTAAACAAGAGAGGCTCGTATTAAAATGACTCTCAGCTATAATATAAACCAAAGATTTACAAAACCAAATCGGTTAAGTAATTTATGAATATCCGACTTTTGCGAGCTCTCAGTACTGAGACGATATGCAATAGAAATATCAGTTGGCTACCCGCCTAACACTGCCCATGTTAGGACAAACAAGAATAGGTTGTAATCCCAAATGTTTATATGTTACATTCACATTAAATATATGCGTAAGCTTTCACGGCCGGTGTCCATAGTTTTAAAATTTAAAATTTTCGGGCTATTTTGCCGTGGTCTGTAGGTTAAAATATGTTTACTTAAAATATTTCTACCTAACTCTTTTCGAGTTAGCGACGTGAGCACGTTTCCTCTGAAGATGTCCCTCACAGACAGGGACGAAACGTTAGGTAGAAATATTTTAAGTAAACATATTTTAACCTACAGACCACGGCAAAATAGCCCGAAAATTTTAAATTTTAAAACTACATTCACATTGTTCAAAAAACTATTCCTCCTCTTATATCCCATTAAATTCGAATACGGCGTGGGGTGATGGATTTTTTTTCGGGCACAAAAATCCGGAAGAGAACTAAACCTTTGGTCCCATGTTGTAGATTTACGGCACCTAAAAGAATCTTAAGCTTGATAAAATGCCACTTAATTTAAATTAATCCAGTAAACATTTGCGTAAATAATTTGATTAGATATTTCCGTTATATTCTATGCGCATATGGAAATGCAGTAGGAATAAGGGCTCATAAAATCTTTTTAGAGTTGGTCGCTAAGTAATGGCCTTGAAATTCTGTTATCTGTGCACAATCACGAAGAAGAAATGAGAAACGATGAGTAAAGTATCAGTATTAGGAAATTCAAACCAAAACAAGAAATATCTCAAAAAGTAACTCAACAAAAGTATCCATTTGTCATTGCGTGTTTTAATAAAGTCTAGATTTTTGTGTGGAATTACGATTTATAGTGATGCAAAAGTAATTCACAATAAAGAAAATTTCAGAGGTTAGTTCAATAAATTAAATATAACTTTCATTTGTATGAAAGTATCTTAAAATATAGTAATCAAGAGCATTATTTCCCTTTCTAGACAATTAAAGTTTACTAAAAATATTCCTTGTAAAGGATAGTTTGAGCTGGGAAGTATTTAGTATTTAGCCTACCTTTTGAGTTAATACTGTTTACCACACACGCGCGTGGACGCGCGGATCTTTTTCTAAAAATTCATTTTTGTGGATTCAGGGGATTTAAAAGTTGTAATGCCAATGAAATATCAGTTTCTGTTTTTTGATGTAATGCAATACCTTCTCTACCTATTAATCACGTTGTAGAGGAAGTAAAAATATTATTCGGTGCACTTTCTTATACTGTAATGCTAATATAAATCTGTTATTTCTTGCCAACTTAGATTTGGATACCATATATTCCAAAAATGATACGACTTTTCTTCGGGTGTAGTCAACTATTTACCCACAGTTCCAAAAATAAGCCTAAAACCAGACTCTATGCTCTTGAAACTAAAGAAGTCACCTCCATATACCTGATTTAAGCTGTAATAATTTTATTTTCTCTACTAGGTATGAATTCGATACAAAGATTTCATCGGAAATGCGTGCTTTAAGGCCTTCTGAATCGAAAACCTTTTTAAAGATGTGTGCATATTCTGTGTGCGTGTGCAGTTGTCTATATGTGCCTGTGTGAATAGCATTACTATAAATGAAAATTCGAAGAAATACCAAACTTGATATTTAAGTTCAGTTTGTTCCAAAAAATGCGACACAAAGATTTTTGAGAAATTCCCCCATAACCAACTACCCTTTGCATGCTTTTTTTTTTTTTTTTTTAATATTTTCTCAAAAATGTCTGCAATGATGTTGATTAAAATACCAAGGATTGGAATCCTCAAAAGATGTTAAGTGACAATACATTGCTTTTAATTATGAATAAAGATGAGATTTGCGGTTTGTCGCAGGTGGCGTATATGTAAACGTTAAACAGTTGTGTGCCCAGTGTCTGCGTTGACTTCCGACGTAAACAAACTACGCAAAGCGTACAGACTGATAAGGATAAATGCAATACTCCGTTACTATCTAGCTCTAACTTATGAGCAAAGAGGAAAATGGATAGACTACGAGTTGCCAGTTGCGTTTCTTTTGGTTATACTGTCCTTAGTTGTTTTCCAGTCTGTCCATCTATGAGTCGTGTGTATTTCATCTCGCGCACAAATCTATCATCTTTAGCTATGAATAATTTAGATTTTAATTAAGTATTCTCATTGAAACTTTTATAAGGAACTATGTAAAATTGAGTGATCTTACCGGACTGTTCATCGCGTTTAAATTATAGGGTGCTAATAAATAAATATGTTCATATTTAAATCTGAAATTTAGAAAAGTTGTAATGTCACATTTGGATTTCCTCTGAAAAGTGCTGCGCTATCTGTTGCCATCAGTTTCAACTCGGATTATGAAAAGGAATATAGTGATTTTTAGAATAAAATGGCTTTATCTTAAAGCACTTTCTGAATAAATAGTTCAATTTTGAAAATGTTGGCACATAATACCTTTGGGAATTCTAGTCAATAATTGGTAAAACTTATACAATAGATGGAAATGCATAAAAAAAGGTTCATTTCTTAAAAACACACAATTTATTTAACAAGATTTTTGTAGCGTAAAAAATTTACATATGTCTCTTATTAACAGTTAGTTGCCTTTGCATTTATAGCAAAATGTGCAATGAAGCTATTTCTGAAAACTTTATCTCGATTAAAATAAAGTAAATAAAACAATTTGCTTTCGTGGGGGTCATTTTTATGCGCCTTAATAAATAATAGAGGATAGAGAAAATCATGTAAATGTAAATTGTCAGACTTTTTCATTGTGTCTACTTATAACATAGTACATAGGTAGAGAAGCTATTGCATTCCACACAAAAATTCTATACCGAAATTACACCGCAAATACACATTTTAGGGTCCCTTGTATCCAAATAAAGCATTTTTACTTTCTCTACTTAGTACATAGTAGAGAGATGGAAAAGGTATTTCCCTCCATCAAAATATTCGATAGCGAAATTTCACCAGGAATATACGTTTTAGGGTCCCCTGATACAAAAAAAAATTAGAATTGGATCCATGGGTGTGTGTGTTTGCGTGTGTCGTGTATCCATAATATAGGTAATTCAAAAATGAAAAGTCGGTTAAAATCCAAACTTGGTATTTGAACAAATTTAGTACCTTTCTAGATTACGTCACAGGAGTTTCAAGAAAATCCCCCACCTTAAATTACCCTTTACATGGAAAATATTTCGAAAAGTTATTTTCTCAAAAATGGTTATAATGGTTTTGATTAATATACCGTATATTAAAGATATTTACATGATGTTTTCACTGTATATCTTGTTTTTTTCTGGCAATAGCCTTTGTAGATCTCTTCATACTAGATTACTTTTGCATAAGTAGCAAACCGTAACAAATAAATAAAAACTTACTACACAAAAATTGTAGATCTTAAAAGACAAAATTTATGTCGTATACATTTTTTTCCTCTCTTGGAATTGACCATTTTGTAGATATTCCTTGATATTAATTTCAACTTTTAAATACTTATATTTTTCTGTTACGGAATTTGTAAAATCCTGCCCATGTAAAGAAACGAATTTCAATACATAGCAACCAGCTTTACCTAGTGTATTCTCTTATTTCCTTTTGCTTAGAAAGAAGAAAGCATAAGACCATTTCTTCTAATGGATAGGTAGTGTCAAACTGAAAAATTCAATGCCATAGCCGGGATGGATCTCCCGTTCTCTAGTCGGTTGCTCTATCACTGAGCTACCATGACAATATGCCGATACGGCATTAAACTTTTCAACTGATTCACACGTTTCCCGGTAAACCACAAGGTGATCTTATTTTGAGATGACAACGCCAATGACAACTTGCAATGTCGTGAGTACTTCATAGTACAGCCAAATATTATGGATAAGTGTGATAATTTTATTATTTTCTTACAGAAACCGTGTGAAAGACAGGTGTTGGATAGGTAGAGGTAGAGTCAGTCTGTAAACAGTTGAATGCCATAGCGGTATGTTGCCATGGTAGCTCAGTGCTAGAGCAATCGGTTAGAGACCGGGAGATTCGTGGTCCAAATCACGGCTATGGCATTGAATTTTTTAGTCTGACTATAACTCCTGTCCTACACACAGTTTCTGTGAGAAAACAATTAAATTATCGCTTCTTCCAATGTTTATCTCGATCAGCATAAAGTAGATAGCAGAATAAGCTTTTTAAAAATAATTTGTTACAGAGATGTAGGGAAAGTCATGAGAATGGAATGCAAAAGATTTTTGGGAGAAACAATTAATGTTTCAGCATTCTTCCTGAAACCTTGGATTTTCTATTGCAACGAACGCACAACTGGTTTTCATCACTTGTGAAACGAAACCTGGTGATAATATGAGTCACATTTGTCCTGCCGCTAGTTTGAAGCAGCAATTACATTCCCAACTGCGGCGTAAATTAGTAGTAATTATGCAAATAGGTTTCCCTGCTGGACTGTGATCGTAGAGTCTCGTTTTCATTTCATCAGTGCTTAGAGTCGCACTACCATGAGAGCATTAATATTATTGGCACTCAGACTTGGATCAGAAACTCTCCTCATTTCCGTTGTTTGTCGGGTGTGGCGCTACTGTAGGTAATGGCGTATCGTCACGCCATCTTCCTGTGTACACTTCACAGGAGAAAACAACTGCCCATTTTTATCAGGTCGCCCACGCGCACACCATGTCTGAAAATTCACTGCCACGACGCGCTGATAAGATAGCTTGGAGAACCGGGTCTTCATGTACCTCAGGGACAAATCGTTGTCATGTAATGTTTAGGCATCTGCGAGGGTGACTTTAATTACCTACCTCGATATCATCCGTGAGCACTTTGTTTGCTCTCAAGAGGGGTGTTTTCCAGCGAGGATACGAAAACGGCAAAGAGATAGGCAAAGATGGTAGCACTGTTGACCAGGATGGTAGGGGAAGTACCATTTTATAGTAGTGAGCTTTCTATGGAGCTCATTGTTGCTTACAGGAGTTTAAGATGTTAATCACAAAAATTCACAATTCCAATGTATTCCATTCACGTGACTTTTTCTAGCTGTTCCGCAAAAACAACTATTCTTTTATCCACCTTATCCAAATCGAGATAAACATTAGTAAAAATGGACGTGTTACTTCCTTCCTTGTAAATAGAAGAAAATAAGGGAATATACTTGGTTAAAACGATAGTCAAATCTTTTAAAAGACGGTCGCTATGGGGAACAATTGAAATTCCGTCCTCTTTGCTTTCTAGGCGTAAACAAGAGGCCTAGACAAAGCTGACTTCCCGTTTGCAAAAAGTTTAAGCAGCTTAAAATTGAATCCTATAATACGTAATATTCTCGGAAACAGTTAACACTACAAAAAATGTATATTGTATAAATTATGTGTTTAACAAGATCTATATGTTTTGTGTAGTAAGTTTTTGTCTATTACGGTTTACCTATTATGCAAAAGTTATACAAAAGTCATCCAGAATAAAGAGGCCTTCAGAGGCTATTCTCAGAAAATTCAGGATATACATTTCGTAAGGCATAAAAATATCTTAAACATATGGTACTTCAATCAAAATCGTGAAGCCAGTTTTGAAAAGTAAAATTTATAAAAAGTTCCAAGTAAAGGACAGTTGTGAAAATTGGGATTTTCCTGAAAATTTTTGTGTCGCACCCTTGGAAAATACTGAACTTAAATACCAAGTTTGATATGTAACCGAGTTTTCGTTCTTGAGTTATGATGTCCAAGACACACAAACGCGCACACACGAACCTTTTTCTAAAAAATCATTTTTTTACTCAGAGGACCCTAAAACAAGCATTTCCACTAAAATGCCATACCTCTCTACTAACATGAACATTTTATATATGTGCTAGAGAAAATAAAAATATATCTTAACTGTGTAACTTAGCTACATTATTTCTGTTTCTAAAAAAATCTTCACATTTATAATCCAAACTATCAATAAAATTAGAGTGATTAAAACAAATTATGTGTTATATTCGCGTGTCTTTTTCTACCCTTTCTTCAATAAATTATTCCCAAGAACCTTAACTTTCTATATATTTCAAATTCATTTCTATAAATGTTTGTGGAAACTATTTTTTTACGAGGGGACGTCCCCAAAGTAAAGAGCGTTTTGGTAAAACTAACTAATAACAAAATATATAAACACAAATCTTTATTTAGTTATTTACAGTATCTTATTCTATTTCTCAATATAATTGCCATTTCTGTCAAGGCATTTACTACAATGTGGTATCAGTCTTCGAAGCCGATGTTATAATCTTCCACCATCCCAGACCTGAGCTAGGATGTCACTGCCACTTCGAGGTATTTGTCGGTTGCCAAATATGTTCACCCAAAAGGTCATGTAAGGGGTCTAAAGTGAAAAGCTGTTTTTTCTGAATTCTTTCATCAAATTTTTTTATAAGTCCTTCATAAGATCGATAGCTCCACTCCGGTATTCAACGTGCAAACTTGTTCTTCCTCGATTAAGTCATATACCATTTCTTCAATGAATGATTGTTCATTGCTTTTTCACCACAGACTTGCCTTATTTGCCCATAAATTTCGATTTGACAAACATTTTGTACATTCAAAGTACGCATTAGTTTTTGGTGGTAGAAAAGTATAACACCAGCATTGAAAAATTGGTAGCACATTACAAAAAGTGCTTTCACAGCAATGGTGATGACGTTGAGAAATAGAGCAAGGTATTATAACTTTGTAAATAAAGTTTTTTGTTGATATCTTGCATTATTACTTACTTATACCATATCGTTACTTACATTCTGGATGAACCTGCTACATATTTCCTTTAGAATTCAATGAGAATAAGGGAATTTATTAGGCTTAAGGGATAGTCAAATATTTTAAGAGGTGGTTCCTCTGACATATTTTTGAAATGCTGTTCTGTTTCCTTGGCCAGGAAAAAGGAAAAATAAAAACAAATAACTACTACTTATTTTGGAAAAGTATAAAATTGAAAACCAATAGCAAGGAACAGCTCATGGTTAACTCTATAAAAAAAAAAGTATTGTGGACTTGAAGGAGATGTTCATTTTTGTATAGTAAGATTTTTTCTATCTCTTACTTATACAAAGGACACTCAAAATGATAACAACTTTAGAGGATATTTCAAGAACAATCAAGAAATTCAGTTCATTTTTCATGACAAAATTCTTAGCATATGGTGTTAATCAAAATCGGCAGAGCCAGTTTTTATAAAATCAAAAGGTTCTAAAGTTGCGCTTTGTAAAACGTAGCTTGGGGTGAAAGTATTCTCCTGAAAATTGTGTGGCATCCTTGGAAGATCATGATGAGGATTATTCAGTTTAAATTTTGGACGCCCTATGATTGGTTTTGATTGTGGTTTATAGTTAAATGTTTTTTTTTTTTGTAACAGCTTTTTATCCATTCTATCTAAATATTCTTCCTGCAATTCTGAATACGATCTAGTATTCGTTTTATTCTTGGTTCTCTTCTTATTTTTTTATGTTCAATTAGAGACACACCAGCCACTGATCTTAGAAATATCATTTTTGAAGTCTCTACTCTCCTTTTATCTTTCTATTGGTGCTGAAGTTTTGCACCATAAAGTAATACCCATTATCAATGACACCGTTTTATAAAGTTAATCGTGTTTCCTCTGGAGTACTATACCATGAATATCTCCTCCTGGATGCACAAACAGATCAATATGCTTTGGATAGACTGAAAACAGTAATGCCATAATCGGAATTTGAACCTGCGCTAACCACAGAGCTACCATGGCAATATGCCGAGACAGCATTCAATTCCTCAACTGATTCGCATGTTTCCCGGTAAAGCACAAGGTGGTCTCAAATTAATACCTCGATGGCGACACACAATGTCGTAAGTAGTCTTAACTCCCGATCTTCATAGTTTAATCAACTAAGTAAATTAATTAGTTATTAGTTTGGCATGTTGCTATGGTAGTTCAGTGGCTAGAGAAACAGGTTAGAAGCTGGGATATCCGGACTCAGATTTTGGCTATGGCATTGGATTTTTCAGTCTAACTCGACCTATCCAATTTCTGTCCTACACATGGCTTGTGTAGATAAAGCAAATATCAATATGCGTTGAGTCCTCTACCATGTCCAAGTTTTTATACTGTGATTTTTTATATCTTAGACATTTATAGCTGATCTCTTGTTCAACATAATTTGAGCGTTTATTACACTTTTTAATATTTTATGTTGGCATCCAAAAATGCCATTAGTTTTGCTTTGCAAACTATTAGGCATATTTCCTTTTGTTATTTTGGATAACTAAATCTGTAGATTATTCTCTGAGTTAGTCATCATCACCTGGTCATCCGCAAACAGTTCATAGGTGATCCATTAATAATGAAATGTCATTGTAATATATTCAGTCATTTTTCAGTGATGTCGGTTGGATATATGTTAAGAAAATGAGTGATGGACAGTACTGTCGTCTAACATCAGTATTAATTTATGCAAACTGTTTATTTTGACTATTCCATTTATTATTACTTACTTATCTTGGTATTAAAATATAGACTGTTTGTTAGTCTTATTAATTCCATAGGCTATACTTTTTAAGCAATACTTCAGATAGTTCGGATCTTTTGATTTCATCAAATGCCTTCTCATTATCAATTAATAAAATGTGAATTTCAAAATTAATTTCTCTTCTTTTCACCAGAATCTGATTTATAATATATAATCATCAGTTGACAAATCTTTTCTAAATTTATATTGTTCATTTAGTAGCAATACTTCTGATAGTTTCTCTAAATGCCTAATTATTTTTTGCATATAATTAATACAGGTTCCCAATAAACCTATGACTTATACTGCCCCGACGTATTAGGGAATCACCGAAGGTGACTACAAAAGTTTACAGGGTAACCAGATGTCCCTCCTAACTGTTCTCAAAATAAACCCTCACCATTATCACGATTAATTGAATAAATTTGTAATGGTGCTCAAAATACCCAACAGTTACCTCTCGCAAAAATATAAGTTATAACCATTAATATACTCTAAAACAAATTCAACTATTTCAATACAGCGAGAGTAAAACATATAACATTGGTCTCGTATCTATATAACTATGCCATAACTGCCTCATGAAATTTAGAAATACCCTTGTATACATTCTTCGAGAAACGCACTGGTTTTAGCCATGACAGTTTCTTACAGAATTTAGAAACGCCCTTATACAAATTCTTCATGAAATGCACTGGTTTAATGTCATAATAGTTTCTTGCAACATTTAGAAACATCCTTATACAAATTCTTCATTAAATGCACTGGTTGTATGTCATAATAGTTTCTTGCAACATTTAGAAACATCCTTATATACATTCTTCATTAAATGCACTGGTTTTATGTCATAATATTTTCTTACAACATTTAGAAACATCCTTGTATACATTCTTCATTAAATGCACTGGTTTTATGTCATAATAGTTTCTTGCAACATTTAGCAACATCCTTATATACATTCTTCATTAAATGCACTGGTTTTATGTCATAATATTTTCTTACAACATTTAGAAACATCCTTATATACATTCTTCATTAAATGCACTGGCTTTATGTCATAAGTTTCTTGCAACATTTAGAAACATCCTTATATAAATTCTTCATTAAATGCACTGGTTTTATGCCATCTAGAAATTGCGGTTTACTTGTTCGCGAGACCGCCAACTTGAACTACATTAAAATTGGCAAACAGGTAAAACGCAATCTACAGCATGGCAAACCCAGCGTGGTCTTCAGAAAAGACCAACAAAACAAGCACATAGAAAAGTAATGCCTCACTTATCCAGGATTGAACGGAATGGAGTTTCGCAAAGAGCGATTTTGCGGTAACTACACTAAAGAATTAAGACACTCCTCGCGGATTATTCGGGCAAGAAAACAAATGCAGAACATACGCTCTTAATGGCCGATATTTAGACCGACAGCCATCAGTCGTGCCAAATCGGAGTTCATTATCCATCTTAGCTATCTCAGGCAATGTCATATTCTCAAACATTTAGGGCTTCTAATAATCCTTCTAAGTAATAGGATCCATGTAAATTTTAATACAACTTTAAAAAAAATTAAGCTCCATGGAAATCATGTTCCAAGTCATATATCTTGTACCAATCTTATTCGATGCAGCATTTTTACTTCTCGTTTGACAGTTGCTCTTCATTGCTTATATTCAATTTTGTTTTCAGTGATCTTATATTGTAAATATCTTAATAGGCTTTCCTTTTTTCAATATGTTTTGGTATCTCTGAATTTCATATTCTTAAACCTCTTTTCTTGTACCTTTTATTTTTCTTTCCCAAAGCTTCATTTACTGCTTGAAGTATTTCTTTATTATGTTTCATTCCAAATTAATGTTATTACTTTTAGGCGTCTCTTGCATTATTTAATCTATTGTGATAAAGGTATTTTAAATTATCCTGTTTAACAATCTGCATCTCGTTTTTTGTTCCTTAATATTATCTGTTTCCATTTTGCTCCAGGAGACCTGGATTATTAGCTGTGTATGTTCTAAATAATGATCAGAAGGACCGTCTCTGCCTCGCTAAAGTGCTATCTTCAATGATTGGGTCTATTTGTATTAGCAATTATGTAATTAATTATACTCCTGCTGTTCCTTTCACTCCAAGTCATTCTTGTTCATTGATATTAATGCATTGTATGCACAGAAGCTTCTCATTTTTACTTTCTCTACATAGTGTATAGAGGAAGTATTGTATTCCATCCAAACAATCGATACCGAGATTTCACTGGAAATACATGTTTTAGGACCCCCTGAATAAAAAAGGGCATTTTTACAAAAAGGTCCCCGTTTGTGTGTGTGTGTGTGTCTGTGGACAGCATAACTCAAAAACGAAAATACCGTTAGATACCAAATTTGGTATTTAGGTATAGTATCCTCCAAGGATGTGACACGAAGATTTTCCAGAAAATACCCCCATCACAAACTACCCTTTACATGGAAAAGTTTTCGAAAATTTTGATTTTCTTAAAAATGGCTGTAACGATTTTGATTAAAATCACGTATATTAAAGCTATTTGTACCCCAAATAAAATGTATATCTTGAATTTTCTGAGAATAGCTTCTGAAGACCTCTTTATTCTGGATGAATTTGGCCGAATTTTGCATAACTGGTAAAGCGTAAGAGATGGACCAAAACTTACCACACAGAAAATGTATAGCACATTAAAACACACAATGTATGTTATATACATTTTTTTTCGTGGAGTTCATCGTTTTTAAGATATTCCTGGTTATTAGTTTCCGCTTTAAAAAATTGTAGTCGACTCCTGTCCATACAAAGGAACTACAGACACATAGCAACCAGCTTTTGACTATCACTTTAATTTACGGTACTCTCTTATTTCGCTTCTACTTACAAGAAAGCAAGTAATAAGACTATTTCTGCTAATTTTTTCTCGATTAGCTAGAAGTAAATAGAAGCATAGGCTTTTTAACAATAATTTTTCGCAGAGATGTAGAGAAAGTCATGTGAATGGAACACATCAGATTTTTAATTATGCTGTTCATACGCGAACACATATATCATATAGAAACCGACGTTTTTCCCAAAAAAAATTTGTGGGGAGGTTAATGGATCCCCAAAACATAAATTTCCAGTGAAATTGCTATATCTAGTTGTTTTGTTTAATACCAACTAGAGAAAGTAAAAAAGTCATTCTCTCTCGTTTGTCGAAAATCTAAAATATTATAGATTTTAGTCGTAGTATATTAATTAGTGTTATATATTTATGATTAACGAGAAAAACGCGTTCACAACGAATATGAATTTCCTATCAGCCAAATGAGCCCTTTGTCTCTCTTATTCCTATTAAAGAGTTAAACTCCATAGCAGAAGAAAGATGCTGGCATTTATATCGACTTAAACAAAAGTGACTGGGAGAGAGGGAAAATTAAAAGTTGTGCGCAGCATATGGCCTTCTCTCACCATCCTTCAACCCCTCTTTTTAAGTTCTATTTCTAATAATGGATATCCGCTTTTATTCCAACTCCTATAACTGGGTTTTTTTTTTCCCTGGTACATTCTCTTCCCATTTGTCGCTTCTGTTGTGAATGCACACCCTTGGCATTAGTGGAAGGTCTTTGGTTCTTTTGAAGTGGTGTGTCTGCCTTTCATTCGCGGAGCAATATTTTAGTTGGTAAGCGCTTTGATGCCTTTTATAATCAAACCCTGGTTAAAGAAGAAACTATATTTACAGTGCGAAATATCTTTGTAGGCCATGGAGGAATTGCGTGACCTTATTAAATTATAACAATATATTTATTAATTAGCCGCATTCTACAAGTTAGGAATTGCAAATAAGGATAGTGCTGGGTTTCAAAGTGATGAATAATCTGTAATTTTTATTCTACCAAATACGTAAATGTTAAAGTTTTGTCCAAATGAATGACAGAATATGTACAATTACACTCGATATTAACTGTGATTTTCCTAAATATGTGAACGTTTGGTTACTCGGATTTTCACAATTTTCATTGCTGTCACTCTGCTACAACATACTACGCGTGTAAGAAAAGGCAAAACCGCTTCGGTAGTCCAGCCTTTAATCACTCAACCCCGCTCGACGCTCCATCAGAACAGATCGGTTTTTATAAGCAGTTTCTCCATGTGTGCGAATTACCATGGCATTAGAACTTCAGTTTGTTAGTTAGAGAAAAGATTAACCCAATTTTGTATCACCCGGTGAGAGGGGTGAATTTTTGTTCAACCAGAAACTTTAGGGATAACCAGTTCGCAACTCAGAACTTTATTTGTAGCAAATTATGTTTCATGATAATCTTCTTACCTTCACTAACGGGGGTTGTCCAATACGCTTTTAAGAGCCTAGCAAACAGGTGGAAGTCAGCGTAAAGACCCCGTCTAAAGATGAGTATTTCCAGGAGTATTTTTAATGTATTTGAATGTACGTTAAGAGTTGAAGCTATTGCAATGCAGCGATTATATACCAAACTGGGAAAGATAACACAGGCCTTGCGTCATTCCTCAGTGAGTGAAACGGACGGAAGAAGAGATTACTTCGCGCTTGTTACATTACGCTCCTACGTGGCGAACAAAAGTGAAATAACAGTGAAGTGACAAGAAAACGTGAAAGTGAAATGACATGAAAATTGGACTTTATTACAATATGAACACTTAGAGTCTTTTGAAGTTGTAAGGTACCATATATCTTAATATAGACATATACCGCATACTAATTTAGATATATCAAACGCATGTTATCTTATTACGTAAATAAATAACTACTAAATCATGCCAGCACCATTAATATACCAAAGCAGTGCAATGGTATTAGATTAATTTGAAAAAATATAGTTACTTTTAAGTATGAAGAGGTATTAGAGATGGTAAATAAAGGAACGATTTTTAAAAGATCAGCTTGATATTCTTTAATCTCAAATCGTATCTGCGAACTCCCGTCTTAACAACATAAGCGCAGCAGCTCATTCCTGAGGTATAACAAAAGCAATGCAAATATGCATCTAATTTTAGTTGACCTGAACGTACAAATGTCTTGCTTATAAAACAAAATTTAATGTATGTTATTTTTGCAGCTGAACGAGGAATAGAGATAGAGAAGGTATTGTATTCCATCTAAAATTTCGATACCGAAATTTCACCGGAAATACATGTTTTATGATACCACGAATCCATAAAAAAAAAACATTTTAGAAAATGGTATGTGTTTGTCTGTGTATGTAGTAAGCGGAGAGCAGAATTCAAAAAGCAAAGTTGGTTAGGTACCAAACTTGGTATTAAGGTTTATATCTTCCTAGGACGCGACAGGAAGATTTTCAGGAAAACCCCCCATTGCAAACCACTCCTAATATTGAATATTTTTCGTGCATTTTGATTTATTCAAAAACGGCTGTAACTATTTTGATTAAAATAACCTATATTATATCTATTACATGACAAATCAAATTTATATTTAGAGTTTGTTTTAAATAGCCTCTGATGTAATTTTTCTAATTACTTTTGCATAACTAATAAACTGTACGAGTTACACAAAACTGTATTACATAGAATTCTGGTTAAAACACACAAATTATGCCATATGCCGAAATACCCCTTGTTTTCATTTCAGTTTTAAAATACTTTTCTCAAGCAGGAATTCCTCATCCGTTTCATATTGTTTTACTTCTGGCCATACAAAGAGAAGATTGAGTTTTTAAAAGATTCCATTATCGCTTTTAGTTTATGCCTTTATTTCCCTTCCACTTAAAAGGAACTAAGTAATAATATTATTTCTGCTTATGTTTAATTACATAGATAAAAGAATAATGTTTTGTAAGAATAGTTTTGTTGCGGAACAGATAGAGAAGGTTATGTGGATGGATAGTGTCAGATTTTTACTTTCTCTATACGTACTATGTACATAGTGTATAGAGAAGGTATTGCACTCCACCAAAAATTCGATGCCGAGATTTCACCGGAAATATGTTTTAGGGTCCCCTGTATCCAAAAAAGTATATTCAGAAAAAGGTCCGTGTGTGTGTGTGTCCGTGTGTCAGTGTGTCCGTGTGTCTGTGAATACGATAACTCAAAAACGAAAAGTCGGTAAAATAGCAAACTTGGTATTTAGGTTTAGTATCTTCCAGAGATGCGACACGAAGACTTTGAGAAAAATCCCCCCACCCCAAACTACCCTTTACATGGAACTTTTTTCGAACATTTTGATTTTCTCAAAAATGTGTCTAACGATTTTGATTAAAATATCGTATATTAAAGATATTTACATGAAAAATAAAATGTATATTTTGAATTTTCTGGGAATAGCCTCTGAAGACTACTTTATTCTGGACAAATTTTACGGAATTTTGCATAACTGCTAAACCGTAAGACCTAGATAAAAACTTACTACACAATAAATGTAGAGCACGTTAAAACACACAATTTATGTTATATACATTTTTTTCGTGGAGTTGATCGCTTTTGAGACATTCATTGTTTTTGGTTTAAGCTATGAAAAACATACTTTTCTCACATAGGAATTTGTCAACTCCTGTCCACATAAACAAAGAAACTTGTCACATAGCAACCAGCTTTTAACTATCACTTTAACCTATGGTTCTCTCTTATTTTGCTTCTACTGACAAGGAAACAAGAAGACTATTTCTGCTAAGTTGTTCTCGAGTAGCATGAGGTAAATAGAGGCATAAGCTTTTTAACAATAATTTGTTACAGAGATGTAGAGAAAGCCATGTGAATGATACACCTCAGATTTTTAATGCTTGTACCATAAATAACTATTCTTCTACATTCGAGGAACGTGTTCTCAAACTTTGGCCGTGCTTCATTGTTGCATCCATCATAGAAGCATAGTGATGTTTTATTAAACTTCATCTAATTTATTTCGTCAGTATAACGTATCTGTTTCCACAAGGAAGGCGGTGCAATAGCTTACAAAAGCTCTGCGATATTTGCATCAAGCAGTATTGTACTTGCGTTGTATATCCGACGTAATTTCTTCCTTCCGCAGACTACTCTACTCGTTTTAGAGAAATTAGAATGCAAATTAGTTAAAAGCCAAGTTGAACGTCGAGGATGAGCGATGGTCCAGGAACGTGACATATGGAGCGGCACAAACCGGAAGTACTGACGTGGCTCTCTATTGTCCGCGCTACATCCGACTTTCTCGGATAACGGCCACATCCAGAATTTCCTTAGAGCCTCGGAGCATAACCAAGGGAGAGATTATAAACATGAAATAGAATGAAAACCTCCACAACAGTGTTAATTAAACAATCCTTTTCTCCCTTCACACAATGAAGTTCAGAGATAACAAATGCTCTCATTAACCACTTCATTTAAATTATCATCTTTAATGTGAACCTCAGATCTTCATTTCGTATTCGCAATACCTGTCTCCAAGTTATACATACTCCTAAATGCTCTAAAGTGTAATGCCATCTTCGTTTACAGCTTTTTTGAATAATATGATTTGTTTTTACTTAAAGTTTAACGTCCTTTAACCTGGTTGGTCATATCGGGCGAGGGATGAATGAAATTGTTGAAATGATGCCCAAATGAGCTGGGATCCATGGGGCTTAAAGTTACTGACATTCGCCTTTTCAGGATAAGGAAAACCCCCGTAAAAAAACCTTATCCGGGTAATTCATCCTTAGCGAAATTCGAACTTGCCACCTGTTGAATGTGAGACAGACTATCACCACACTACCCAGGTGGGTTAATGTGATTTATTTTAATGATTTGATTTGTATAGGCCCCTTTAACTTCAAATGCCAAAGCGGGGGTTTTGACTTGTGAAACAATCGTATTCTTGTAGGCTTACAACGTTAGATTCATTAGTTTTAATTCATTAAACACACGCACATTCACCCTCACATTCACACTTCCAGACTCTGTGGTGGATAGGCAATAATTCTGGTTAAAAAAACTCCCCGCCTCAGCCGGGAATCAAACCCGGATACTCCAGGTGAGAAGTCAGCTTCACAGATCATCATTCACTTGCACAAATCGTCAAGTAGCTATTTATTAAGAAGTCAGAACCATGAACATGAGACAAAACAGAGAAATGATATTGATATACCATTTGCAAGAATAAGTAAAACACAAAACAGTTATATTTATATGGGACCCAAAATATATAATAAAATATAAATTAATTTAAAACAAATATAAGAAATTATAACTCTAAGTTACACAAATGGTACAATCCGTTTTATTATATTTAGCTTTTAAATATGAGGTTGATTAATATAGTACATATTTTATAGTGTTTTGACAATGCCTATTGCCTTACTGTGCTTAACGTGTTCCACCGGGCTCTAATAATAAAACCATTTTTGTGGAAATGTACAAGTTAAAGAGAAAGCCCAAGGCCGAAATATATGTACAGGTAAAGGCATGAATTGAGGTGCACCTGCATATTAAAAGAATTCAACCCAACTTAACAATGTACACCACTACTAGACAAAGCACAAATATAGCAACAAAAGACTCGTGTTCACCTCAAATAAACTATAAGACCACTTCAGACCGGTCAGAAAAATTATCATATGGGAATGAAAAGGTTAATAAATTTTTCTAAATTATGCTCAAAACTTTACAAGGTTAAATATACTAAATTTAGACAAACCGGAGGCTTGTTCCACAATGTTCAAGCACGGTGCAAGTGGCCCCAAAGAAATCGTACTCTCCTGGCGCTGTCTTAAGACGACCGCGATCAGAGGTAAGATCCCAACCAGTAGGGATACTCGTGAATTATCCAAGCATGCGCAGAGAAGTCTGGATCTAGCTAGCCCTCAAGGAGGTTGACATAGGCGTTTGTAGCGGAGTAATGATGAAACAATGAGTGACGTTGACTTCATTGTGCAACGGAGACGTTACAAATAACAAATAAAGTTACAAACGTACATTAAAAGTATATATTCACTTCGTTTTTAATTAAGCCACTCTAGTCACGAAGCATTTCGGCAATATTTTTAAAAAACACATGCTTGGCACTCATGATAGAAAAACTAGAAGCAAGCGCGGCAATGATAAGAATTAGCATACGTAAATAATAATTTCCATAGATAAACAGTAAATGATTAGAGAGGGTTTACGAGGCAACAGTAGAAACAAGAGTGTTACATACTTCGGAAAAATGGTGGTATCAGGGATAGGAAAAACGTATACATAAGTGTAGAATGTTCTGTAAAGGAATCTTATGGCTGAGTAGAACAGCACCATAAATATAATAATGATTTACATGCGTGAATAACTTTGCAAAGAATTGCGATATATTTTCTGAGTGGATAGCAACAAAACGTCTTCAATTTGACTTCGTGCCTTCAGAAAGACTGTATATGTACTAATCACTTGCGAGGAAGGAGGAGATAACAATGAATCCCTGTCTGCAATAAACTATTTTTCAGTAAGAATGCAATCATACTGCAACACTGTCCGAAGCATACATATTACATAACAACTAGCTCTTAAAATATTTGAATATTGCTCAAGTCTTGTATTCCCCTTCCTCCTATTTCCAGTGTACCTATAAGGAAGTGTATAATAAAACAATTTGTACAAATTTTATCCCGATTAATACAAAATAGATAGAAGAATGGACCGCTCTAAGAATTGTTTGATGACCAAGATATATTGTTGATCTTCTTTCATAAGTACGAGCAGTTGGAAATGATATTGTATTCTTATTTATAACCCAGGAAGTCATTTCCCTGTCGGCAAGAAATGCGGCTTAGATGAACTACATCCCTAATGTTAATCTCAAGCGTTTCTTTGGCGGCTTTAAACAATGATGAATGGCAATTCTTATAAATTTAATGGCAGCATACAAATTCAAGAACTAAGAGAAGCTTTTAAACGTGGTGGAAACTCCAGCCCAGGGCCTGATTCTATTCCATATGAAATTGTAAAACAACTGATGATCTAGCACACCTAAATGAACTAAATAATTACATTTGGATAGCTAAAGTATTTCCTGACCAGTGGCGTAATGCCACAGTGATGCTCATCCTTAAACCCAACAAAGACAAATCACTACCTCAAAATTATAGTCCTATAGCATTAGCATGTTGTATGTGTAAGAAAAATAAACAAAAATCGGTTGCAATGGACCCTAGAGCAATACAAGTTGTTTTTCGATGTTCAAAATGGATTTTGCAAATTTCACTCTACAACAGACAGTAACCTTGCTCTAGAAACTGCAATATGGAATATATTTGTTCCCATCAACTAATGACAGTGAGTCTAGACATAGAAAAAGCTCATACCACTGTATGTAGAGAAATATATTTATAGCTCTATTGGAAAACATAAATGGAAACTGGATATATTTTATAGAAAATGTTATAAAACATTTAGAAGTTTACTAGTAAGATTGAACGATCAACTTTCTAAACCAGTAAATTTAACAAATGGTGTAACACAGGGGTCAGTCTTAAGTGTGACAATTTTCCTAATAGCTATTGTTAATATAATATCCAATATTAAAGCTCCTGTTCATGCAAGATTGTTTGCCGATGACCTTACATTATACTGCCAAGGCAAGAATATGAATACAACGGAGAAGCTCTTCCAAACAACAATAATTTGGTTGGGAAAAAACTGGACCAAACTTTCAGAAAGTAAAAACATGTGTATGGTATTTTCAAAATATAGACAAAAATCAAATCTATCCAAAATATACGTTCATAACCAAAAATTGAAGTTGTAGATGCAATAAAACCACTTGGAGTTAACATTTAAGATTAACTTGGAACCCCCACATTAAATAACTTAGAGACGACTGCAGCAAACTACTGAGTATTCTCAAGAATCTGACAGCCAACAATTGGGGTGCTGATTACTCTGTCCTTATTTTGACCTTCAGAACCCTGATTTGGACAAAGATAGATTATGGATCCATAATTTAAACTCCGCCAGACCTTCAACTCTAAAAATACTTGATGTTATTCATGCTACAGTACCGCGGATATTTCTTTGAGTTAATTGCATAAGCCGTATTGAAAGCTTACATATAGAAGCAGATGAGCCACTGCTTCAGGTAAGAAGAAAACAACTAACTGTTAGCTATCTGCTCAGATGGATTCCCTCTATAAGTAGAAACACAATTCCAGATGCTTTATCCGTGAAAACAGACACTTTTCAAAAATCTTCAGTCCCCTTTGGTGAAAGATAAGCAATTCCGGTGTTAATAAGCAGAGTCATTAATAACGAAATTCCACCATGGAGACTTAATATCGCAGAAGTAAATTGGGAAGTATCTCTTTACAAAAAAATCAAGTTGACAAATCGGTGTACCAAAGAGTTCTTAGAAATAGATGTACGTAGTAAAGGCAGCATAGAAATCTACACCGATGGTTCACAATCTCAATGTGGAAATGGATATCCTGTTGTATCTCCAGAACACATGATGTTATACAAGTTAACAGTAGCCTACATCATCATCTCCAGCGAATAATTTGCTATTAAAAGGTCCTTGGAAGCTGTTAAATATAAGAGAAATGTGCAATATATTCAAACTCCTACATTCCGTTACTATCTCTTCAAAATGTCTCATGAGATATTCTATTAGCCAAGAAATTCAAAATATATGCAATAAAATTATACTTGAAAGTACACAGATAACTTTAATGCGGATACCGTCACATCAAGGGATAGTTGTTAATGAAAAATTAGATGAAGCAGCAAAGGAAGCAAACAGACAACTACCAATTTATCCTCCTATCCTTGTCCAACATGAAGAGCTGTTAAGAAAACTAACATAACAGTGGAAAGACAACTAGCCTGAAAATAAAATAAACAGCAAAATTTTTTAAGTTAAATCTCGTACATCAGTTCCAAGAAGTTCTCAGCCGTCATCAAAAAGTGTTACCCTTCAGATTAAAAACTGGTTGCACTAAATTAACTAATGATTATTTACCAACAGGATCCTCCGTTACGTGGACAATGTAACAAAACACACATGCACATTTTTACCGAATGTGGTTGCTACTCCAACTACAGGATCAAGAACCATTCCTACATATCTTCTGGCAGTATTAGATGAACCGACAAATTTATCATTACTATTTAAATTTTTAAAAGATTGCAACTTTACTAATTTATTGTAAACCTTTGTAAAGCTACAATATGTAACAATGTTAATGCATGTTGTCGATACAAGATCTATATTGTCGAACAACATTAAATTAAGAATATAATTTAAAAGAAACCATATAAGCCCTCAATTCTACTGTGTCGCAACCCAAAATGATTAATTTTCAGATACAAATCTTTTAGTTTGATAATGATTATATAAAATACACATTTATCTTCAGCAACTAGGGACTTGGATGAAAAAAGTTTCATGGGTTTTGTGGTGACTTATCACTGTATTCATACTGCAAATATTTCAAACGTTTTCGTGTTTCATCCACAAGATGGTCATGCTCCAAACATAAGTTGTTTTCAACTTGAAGTAACCGAGATCGACCTAGAGACGCGGAGACCACCGTCCTGTTTAGACTTGCTGGAACGAAAGCGTTGAAGTCATTGGTGTTGATATAGTGATTAAAGCATAACAAAATGCAGAACGCGATGTGTACAGTCTTCTTCATATGTTAACGGTGCTATGTTTTCTATGTGTTCCACGATTACTACTCATTTAAGGATACTTCAAGTTGAAAACAACACCTTATATTTAAGAAATGGATTTCTTATATTACGTAGATAAAGAGGAAAACTGTTGAGGTATTTGCGATATGAGTATATTGACAGATTCCTTGTAGGCAACAGACACTAAATGCATGGATAGCTCAAATTGAACTTTTGAGATATGGCAAATTGGAGTTCAGGGTGGGAGATGTTTTTGTTTTTTTGAGATTCCTATTTGTGCTTCACTTGGGTAGTTAAGTTTTCAATATCTTGTTCCATTGATAAAACGCTCGATATTTTAGGAACTGAAATGGCATATTGCGTTTATAGGCTTTCTCTTGCGCACGAATACGGGTGAGATGATATCAAAGACGTGGAAAATAACAATAAGGAAACAATTATCGCAATAAAGGTATAAGAACTCGTGGAAGAATGAAGAAAGGAAACGAAAGACCCGTAATTATTTCCACCAGCATCACTTTGTTATTGTTTCTGGTCCCTGATTTTGCCCTTCACCGTTCAACCTTACGGATATGTCTAAATGGACTTGCAATTCTTGTTGTATGTCCTTTCATTTTCTATAACTTTTCTCTCTAAATTTCACTGATGATTTTGCCACGTCTTTACGTCCTGTAATGTCTTTATGTGAATTGAAATATATTGCATAGAACATGGTTAGTTCTAATGCATCACTAAAGTTTATTTTACTAATCCCTTCCATATTAAGGTAATTCACTTATGTAAAGTCCAGCTTTCATTTCAATAATTTCAAACTTTTAATACAGCATCGTGATCTATATAAATGCAAAATAAAACTTTAAATCATTTATGTAATTTTTTTTCAGAAATATTTTGCTTATGGAGAGTGTGTGGAACATTTTAGGTTATAATTAAGCATATTGAGAAATGTATTTTAATAAACAGTCTGTATTTTTGCTGAAAATTTCAAATTAACTGGATAAAAAATAGGACGCATGGTAAACAAGATATAGTAATTAATAAACTTACCTTTATTCAATTACAATAACTGTTTAAAAATGTCTTTCAAACACTTTTAGTGATAAAATTTATCTACAGAAAAATTTGTTTCGAGGAAATGCAATTTAAAACTCAAAAAAACAACAAAGTACGTGCTCAGTAGTATACAATGGCCAAAATGACTTCACATTACCCAATCCGATGCGTTAAATAACTTAGAGATCGCATGCTTTTAATAACTGAAAATAAGCATTTTTTTTTTGTATTTTTTGCAGATATTTATCTAATTTCCTTAGACTTCAGAATACAACTCTTGCGGGAAAGTATTCAGTGGTTATATCAACTTGAATTATATTTGCAGTTAAAAGAAAAGTTTGAAGGTAAGTTATAAGGAATAAAAAGATATTAAAATATAAGAATCAAATAGTCACAGCAAACCCGAAATACAGGAAACGTTTTGGGCTCCGTTTTTTTTCTAATAATGTCATCTCCCTTTTGGGTTGCAGTTATAGGAAGGATGAAATGTTTCATAGGCTGTATACAGAGAATTTAAGGTATACGCTTTATTCGTATTTTCAAAAATGAAACGGGATATTTTAAAACAAATGTTTATACTAATAAAAAAATGGTGTAAGGAATAATTTCTGCTAATGTCATTTGCGTAAATGCGAGATTTCGTGTCCATGTGACGTTTTTGCTGCTTGTTCTCTCTCTATTTCTCTCTCCCTCTCTGTCTGTCTCTCTCTCTCTCTCTCTCTCTCTCTCTCTCTCTCTCCCGTCTTAGCATAGTATTTATATATCTATTCTGAATTCAGGAATATTCATATACGCTTCCAGTTATCAAATCTTATTGAACCTACCTTGGGGAAGTGGAGGGGAAAAAAAACAATAAGATGTGTTCTATTGCCTATCTCAAGAGTAAATTGCAGATTGCAGATTAAATTTTACCATTGGTCGATGGACCAACATGGAAGTCTGTGCATTTCGCATTGGAAAGAAGATCCGTTTTTCCGAAACTCAATTTTTTTCCCTTATTTCGATCCAATTCATTTACAATCATCTAACGTAACTTAACCTAACCTCGATGAAATCGCAAAACCAGTCGCAGCCATATTGTCTCAATGGCCAATAGAAAAGGCTTAAAATTGAACTAGAATTTGCAATCTCGCCAGAAATATAACAGACAGGTCGTATTACGTCACCATTACCGGTGCATAGCTTATAAAGGTTTATTGTAAGGAAATGCAGCAGTAAGCTGTTAGTGACAGTGTACGGTTTCGTAAACAAGACAAAATGCAAATTCTGACGATTGTGAATTAAGGTCACGTTTTCTTATGTATACAAGAAGTAATACGTCAACCTATTGTAAACAGGTTATTGTTAGTTTTATTTTAATTTACGTACGTAGTATTGATGTTTCGATGATCAGGCTGTTCTCTGTTCTGTCTACGCTAGCTATCGCACATCAATGATCTCACCTGAAAGCTGAAAACTGCACTCTTTTGTCAGACACGTCGTACATATTATTTTCTTATTTGTTTATATATAATTATCTGAAGACAACCTAGCATTGAAAACTAACTCCCTACAATTAATGTAGCATCGACATGGATGGCTTTCATGCATTGTTCCATGAATCTTTAAAGCCTCTTTGCTGATGAGATTAAAATAAAAAATAGATATAGTAATTCAGAGCGAGAATGACGATAGAGAGAATGTATGTCTCTGGTGGAAATATTTCATAATCTATCTTTTCCAATACATTTTACACAAACATGAAACGTTTTTTCAGAGATGAAGTACGTAAATCTAATGTAGTAGATCTCTAATAAACTTTCAGATTTATAAACATAGGTTTTAACTGTACATATGATATGGATTAGCAAATGTTTTGTTATATATTTTCTTTTTGTTTCAGGTAAGCTGAATTTCATCATTTGCACACTTTCAAGGAACGTATTTTAGGTATGTACGTCCATTTTTAATATTGTTCTAAGATTATTCTCTCATCAAAATGTATCTCTGAATCGCTATGATCCATTAGAAGGGTTTTCTCTTTATGGCATAAAGGAAAATTAACCTTAATCCCATTTCCAAATTATAATAACGAGTGTCTTGAATTAAGATACAGGTCTGTGTTAATATGCATATTTTCTGTGAGTGATGATCAGATAAACAAGAATAGTTCTCAGTTGTGCAATTCCTCAAGTGTATTTATATAATTAATACTACATACAGAAGTTCTAACCATGCACGAACCTATAGAGAATGTAACTCTAAAACTAAAAGTTGTTAAATACCAAACTTGGTATTTAAGTTCAATATCTTCAAATGATGCAACACAAAGATTTGCAAGAAAGTCCCTCCACACCAGACTACATCTTACATGGAACTTTTTTCGAAATTTTCAATTTCCTCAAAAATGGCTATTATATTTATATTAAAATGTTTATATTAAAGATATTTACATGGAAATTAAAATATGTATCCTGAATTTTTTGGTAATAGCGTCTAAAATCTTCTTCGTTCTGAATGTCTCTTCTATAACTGTAAACCGTAAAAGGCAGAAAAAAACTTAATGCACATAAAATGTAGATGTGGTTAAAAACAGCGTTTGTAATATCATGTTTAGTAAAATTAATCAGATATTTTTAATGGTTTTAAAATGTCCAGTGGTTAAGATTTTTATAAAATAGGAAGTAATTATATACTTTTTCACACTGGTTATACAAAGAGAAGCGAATTTCTATTTCATGGCACAGTAAGCTATAATTAAAATGTTTTATAGTCTGCTTTAGTCTGGTATATTTGCTTATTTCGCTTCTACTTAGAACGGACTAAGTAATAAAACAATTTCTGCTGATGTTTATCTCGATCAGCATAAAGAAAAAAGTGAGAAAATGTTTTAAGAATAATGCTTTAGAAATATATACAGAAAGACTTGTCAGTGGAACACTTCGGGCTTTTTAAAATGTGCTTATTAGTTTCCAAAAATTACTTTGCAATATACCAAAATAAAAAGTACATTCTGAAATAAAATCGCGTTTAAATAATATATGAAATCCAGGAGAATACCCACAGATTATTTTGACTGCTTATTAATACAAAGGCAGGCTTAAAAACGAACAGCACAAGGAGTAAATATTACAACACAAGGAAATTATAAGGAATAACCTTTTAATCTTTGTATGTGGTTGTTGAAAAAAGTTACTATCGAGATCAAAGCTTAATAAACTGATTTATGTTATACAAAAATGCAATCTTAAAGTAATTGGAATACTATGATAGTTAATTCAAAGATCCATGTAATATTGAACCGCGCAAAGGTATCTATCGACTGATATAATTAGAGGTTATTATTAGACTGATATTTATTATGCTGTTTTTACTTTCTTTAATGTACTATGTACATAGCATAGCGTATAGAGAAGGTATTGTATTCCACTAAAAATTCGATACCAAGGTTTCACTGGAAATGCATGTCTTGGATCCCCCTGAATCCAAAAAAACAACAACATTTTTTTGAAAAAGGTCCGTGTGTGCGTGTATATGTCACCTGTCACCCCACATCCAACTACCCTTTACATGGAACATTTTTTCGAAAAATTTGTATTCTCAAAAATGGCTCTAACGATTTTGATTAAAATATCGATATAAAAGATATTTACCTCACAAATAAAATGTATCTATATATTGAATTTTCTGGGAATAGCCTCTGAAGCCTACTTTATTCTGGATGAATTTTGCGGAATTTTCCATAACTGCTAAACCGTAAGAGATGGACAAAAACTTACCACACAAAAAAATGTAGAGCACATTAAAACACAGAATTCATGTCATATACATTTTTTCGTGGAGTTGATCGTTTTAGAGATATCCTTTGTTTTTGTTTTCAGCTTCGAAAAACTTACACTTTTCTCATACAGGAATTGTCAACTCCTATCCATACATACAAACAAAGGAACTTCAGTTACATAGCAACCAGCTTTTGACTATCACTTTAAACTATGGTACTCCCTTATTTCGCTTCTGCTTACAAGAAAGCGAGTAATAAGACTATTTCTTCTAATTGTTTCTCAATTAACGTGAAGTTAATAGAAGCATAAGCTTTTTAACAATTATTTGTTGCAGAGATATAGAGAAAGTCATGTGAATGGAACACATCAGATTTTATAGTTTATTTCACCCCTTTGCATCACCCTCTGTGATGTAGTAACTAACATGCTAACTTCATATACCCAAGGTTGCACGTTCAAACACAGCGGAGGACGATGACTTTTTTCGGGCGTAAAAATCCTTAGCAAGGCTTCCTTCGGAAGGGAATAAAGCCGTTGGTGCCGTGTCGTAGATTTGAGGTGCGGTCTTTCTCGCCCAGTATAGAATGGGACGATGAGAGTCACAGCAGTTCAAGAGCGTCTATAAATAAAACTCCATTTACATTTTTTGTTACCATCCTAGCCTGTTGCACACTCAAATGCCTGGAAATGCTTATTTTAAGACGGAATCTTTTTGCTCCTTCCGCCCATGTCTTTAACCTGTTTGATATGCTCTTAAAATCGTATTGGACAGACCACTTTATCGAAGAGAAGCGAATAGACATGAAACGTAATTTGCGACAAATGAAGTTCTGAGTTGCGAACTGATGATCGACAAACTCTCTGGTTGGACAATAATCCACACCTAACACCGGGTGATCAGATAAATATTTTCTCTATGCTACACATTGACGTCTAATGCCAAGATAATTCTTGGTGGACTAAATTAACACACAAGTCAACCGGGATTGAGGAATGAAGAAGTGGATACCCAATCAGTTTTGCGTTTTCTTACTCGCGTGGCATATTGTGCCAGAATGGCACCAATAAAAGTCGTTCACATTTCTAGCAAAATCACAATGCCAGGCGTATTTTTATAGTCTTTGAATGTACCCAAGGTCGCTGGTTGAAACCCGGAGGAAGTCGTTGAATTTTTCGGGCATAAAATTCTTTGCGTGGCTTCCTTCCGAAGGAAAGTAAAACCGTTGGTCCCGTGCCGTGGAACTATAAGAACCTCAAGCCTGATAGTGAGACCTCGGAGTAAAATTAAGCAGTGTTTCACGCCCAGTAGAGAATGTATCGCTAAGAATCGTAGTAGTAAAAAAGCGTTCATAAATAACTCTCCATTTGCGTTTGTCAACCTTTTGTCTTTGCCTTACTGACTCCATGCCTATTCTCCGCAAATATCTTATTAATCCGGTTGTCCAAAACTTAGGATACTGATTTTTTTGCTGTTGTTTGTAATATGTGAAGCGCAATGGAGTTTCATTTATATATCCCCCTTTAACATCTAAGTCCATATCGGGGGCTTTGCACTTTAAACAACTCGTTGTCTGTAGGCTCTTTACGTTGGGTTTATTTTCCTCCAACACACATACATTCACTCTCACATACATACTTCCAGACCCTGTGGGGGATAGGGAATAATTCTGGCTAAAGAAAAATTCACCGCCCCAGCCTGGAATCAAACCCGGGAACTGCCGGTGAGAAGTCGGCTCGCTGACCATTCGACCACGGAGGTAGTCGCAATGGAGATTGATCTTGCATAACCAGCCTATCTGCATAACATTCCACCTAAGAAATATTTATTTGTTACTTCATTTAGTAATTTATTTTTGATTTTCCTTAACTTAGGGACATTCTAGAGTATTTGTAATTGCACTCTAAGACGACATTAAGACAAATCTTGTGTAATATTCTCATGACTTTTTGCACCTAAACTACAAACTATTCTTTAAAAACCGTATTATTCTATCTACTTCATGTCAATTAAGCTAAGCATTATCAAAAATTGTCTTTTTATTTACTTCCGTATAAGTAGAAAGGAAATAAAGGCTCTCACTAAGCTAAAGCGACAGTATATTATTTTAAAATTTGGTCGCTATGTGATGTATTGAGCTTCGGGTTTCTTTGCACCTTCAGAATGAAACAAAAAGAAAAACGAATGACAGCTTCTCATTTAAGAAAAGTATTTTAAAATTTAAAATAAAACAAGGAATATTATAGATATAGTTAAGTCTATAAAAATGTATTTGACATAAGTTGTGTGTTCTAAAGGGATCTGCATTAATTTTGCAGTAAGATCTTGATACCATCTACGGACACCAACTATGCTAAAGTCATTCAGAATGAACAGAGCCTCAGAGGCTTCCCAGAAAAGTCAAGGTATACATTTTATTTTATTTAAAATATCTTTATTATATCGTTAAATTCAGTTTTGAGAGAATAAAAACTTTCCAAAAATTGTCCATAGAAGAGTAGTTTAGGCTGGTAGATTTTCCTAAAAATCATCGTATCGCATTCTTAGAAGATTCAGAAGGCTGGCTGACCCGGTAGCTCAGTTGGTGAAGCACCTGTCTACAATTCTAGAGGTCCAGGTCCGATTCCCAGTTGGGGGTGGGAGTCTTTCTCTAGGCCAGATTATTCATTTCCTTTCCAGTTTCTGGAAGTATAAAAGAGGATGAATGTGTGTGTCTGTGTGATCTAATGAACAAAACTAAATGGTCTAACGAACAAAACTAAAAGAAAATGGAAACGCAAAGGTAACAACAACAACAATAAACATACTCAAGTTAACATCATTACCAATAAGCAATGCACTCCACAGGGAAATGTCGTCGACATTATCATGCAGTTCAAGTTGGGGTATTAATGGAACAAAGAAACAATCAAACAAAAATATAAACAAAAATCTGATGTGTTCCTAATAGTTCTAAATAGAAACTGTTGTTAAAAAAGCTCTACACCATGCTAATCCAGATAAATGTTAGCATAATTGATCTTATTACTTGTTTCCTTTTCAGTAGAAGGGAAAAAGAACATATATTAGCTTTGAGCAATAGTCAAATCCTTTAAAATATCTTTGCTATGTGAGACAACTAAAGTTCGGTTCACTTTGTATGGTCCCATTTGAGAAAAGTATTTTAAAGCTGAAACCAATAGCAAGTAATATCTCAGAAATGGTGAGATTTACAAAGAAGCATATATGACATAAATTATGTCTTTTAACGATATCTACATTTTATTCGTTGTTAGTTTTTGTCTATCTTTTACGGTGTACCAGTTTTGCAAAATTCATCCAGAATAGAGAGGTCTTCAGAACATATTCCCAGAAAATTCAAGATAATATATATAGATATATATATTATTTTTATGAAATAGAGCTATTTTTTGAGAAAATCAAAATGTTTCCATGTAAAAGGTAGTTGGTGGTGGGAGGATTTTCTTTAAATCTTCGTGTCGCATCCTAAACTTAAACACCTAGTTTGGTATTTAATGACTTTTCTTTTATAAGCTATGCTATCCACACACACAAACACACACACATGGACACACGCATGCGCACACGTATATTTTTCTAAAATGCTTTTTTCGGACTCAGGGGCCCCCAGAACATTTATTTTCGGCGAAATCTCGACATCGAATATTTGGGTAGAATACAATACCTTCTCTATGCCTATGTACATTGTACATACAGGCTAGAGAAAGTAAGAATATAGAATTTTAATACCAAGGTTGATGTCTAGCCGACTTTTGTTTACCAGATATACTGTCACAGAGGTGACCGACACACAAACACACACATGGATTTTTTTTCTCTAAAAATGTTTTTAGGGGAATTCAGAAGTCATCTAAGCATGTATTTCCGATGAAATCTCGCTATCAAAATTTTAGATGGAATGCAATGCTCCTACTATGCACATTGTACGTGGTAGGGAATGTAATAAAACAATATTAGGGATATTTTCTTTTGGACGGGATAATAATGCCATAGAATTCATAAAATAGAGTACTTGCTCATTTTGTATACTTTTTAAAAGACATTTATTTTTATAATAACCCTATATATTTTTTAACTTATTAATTATTTTTAATTTAATTAATTGGGAGATAACATCATGATTCTAAATATGCTAAATTTTCTTGTAAAACACTAATTAATTAACATTTTCCGCATCTCATTTCCCTTTTTTCCATAAATATGTTAAGCAACGATGGCCTCAGGGCACACGGAAACAAATGTTGTCAGCTCTACAGCAGTTTGCTTTACAGAAAGAGGTGGGCGTTTATGCACTGTTGTTCATTTAAAACTGAGATATTGTTTACTCATTTTCTTCTAATACTGAAATTATTTTCACGAAATTGTGTACCTAACTAATTACATACGCCTTAAAATGTTTGTCATTTCGCTTTTTAAATAAAAATTGAGAAGAACATGTATTTATTATGGTTTAAACAATATTTCAGACAGTAAGCTAAAACCGTGTTTCTTTCTTTAAGACAGGACATTTTTCTTTTAACACAAATTACTTTTTTAATCTTGATTAAAGAATTTTATATTCATGCAAAACTCCAGTTGCAGGTTGTCTTTGACATAATTTGAGGCTTGCCTTCTTGAATCCCTTTGCTGTTGTTCGTAGGAATTTTTTTGAAATGAAAAGGTGTGTGGTTGATTGAGAATATTGTGCGTCCAAAGATGTTGCGGTTTTTCACAATTTGCACCCGCCTATCTTGAATCACTGAAGGCTGTCGCGTTGTACTCATAACAGTTGAATGCCCGTTCTGTGGTAGCCTAGCTCACGCGTCTACAGAATAACGCACTTGCAACTCAGTCTATCGTTGTTGATTGCTCAATATATGTTGAATACTGAGTTATCATTTTAAGTTCGTGCTGTCTTATTCTAGAGTTCTCTAAATTACGTCACTCAGTTTCATCTTAGAGGCTGCAAAAGCGACAAGTACCTCCCCGCAGTAAAAACATTTCGGGAAATGAGTTACGTCCTTCATGACGTCAATAATATGCTAATGTTTGTTCAGCTGGTGATCTGTCCTATAATAATGTGTCATTAATATTATTGCAAGCTCCCGAGAGGATTCTCCTTGTATACAATACAATTACAAAAAATGTATATCATTAAATTATCCGCCGCGTGACAACAGAGTGAGTACCTGTCATTGGTCAGACTATTCCGTGTAAATCAAAAACAGCTCAGTTTTCTGATGTTAATCGGCGTGTAAACTTCAACGAATCAAATTAAAAGGTATAGCGTAAAAACCAAAACAAATTTTTGACATTGAAACAAAGTTAGAATTAATGAAAAATTTGAGAAAGAGGAAATTACTACAAAACTAAGTGCTGATTATTTATGGTATTGGAATGAAAACTATTTTAGGCATTAAACAGAATAAATAAAATATACAGGTTATTGTCACGAACGGTAGTTCTAATTCTGGTTAATTTACACGAAATAGCATGAATATAGCTACATTCAATGAATTACATAAATGCTGCTATTTTGCAACTGTTTAGTTAAAACAACCACATGTCGTTGTTTCAGGCGGAATGCGTCAATGAAGGCTACTTTTTCGTGAACCTTAAGGGTTAAAGGAGGAATTTCGTGTTTGAATATATATGTTGAATCTTGCGAGGCGGTTCCGTGGCCAAGTGTTTAGACCACTCGCCTCCGACCTAGGAGGCCCGGTTTGGGATTTGTGGTGGACGAAACGGCGTCTGGGCAGATTTTCTTCGGGTCCTCCGGTTTCCTCCGCCACTCTTCCATCAATTGCTCCATCATCATTTATCCTATCAGCATTTCATATGATCCACTTCCTCACGTTCAAGCCTGGCTCCACTCATTCCAGATTCTCCAATCTGTGGTTTCGTGCCGTGGGCTCCCCGATAGGCTTCTGACCCCTAGCCTCTGCTTGAAAGTCCTAGGGCGATGTCAGTCCTATATGAAGGGAAGTTAAGCGGACTACGAAACGAATGCTGTATCTTACCAGTATTAAATTACAGGTTTCTCCATTATTCATGCATCTCTCCCTCACATTACCCCGAATAATCGGAAGTAGGTATACTGCACTAAGGTAATAGTAAAGTATGCTGAAATGCTTTGCTAAAACTGAATTTCAAGTTCAATATACCTGTGTGGTCTGTTACTCCAATATACAAATTTATTGCCAGTTTTCAGAAAATGACAGGTGAGAGACATAACGAGAAAGAATAGGCTAAGAAATAAAGAGGAAGATGGTCTAGAGAAAGCAAAAAAATATAATGCAAGTGAAGTAGCGATTGTTTGTAGGAAGGGAGAACGAAACGAATCTCCGACTCAACGGAGCAACGCGAGCAGAGCTGCGGGTTGTGGAGGGTAAAAGCGAAAGGAAGGGTGCATCCAGAGTGCTTATATTAGACAATAGGGATGTTCTCCCATCAATAAGGCGTTAAATGGGGTACAGTAACACGGTTTGAAAAATCATCATCCTGGTAAACCACAAGGTGATCTCAAATTCATTTTCGATGACATACCCTAATGTGAAAGAACAAGTAAATCAATACTAATTGATCATGATAATTGGTTGTACTATGAATCCTGGGACCTAAAGTACTTACGACAAATTAACTCGACATTGGGATATGCCAGTCAGTTGAGACCTTTAATGTTGCCATGGTAGCTCAGTGGTAGAGCAACCGGGAGATCCGTGGTTCAAATTCCGGCTAGGGCATTTAATTTCTCAGTCTGACTTTAACTATAAAACTCCACACGGCTTGTGTGAAAAAATAATTAAATCAACACCTATCATTCAGATAATGTAACCTTCCAGTAATACATAACGGATTTCTCTTGGGGAGACTCGTATAAAAATACAGGTTTCGTTCCTTCACGTTCATTGAACAATCCTTGTACATTTTGTTGTTGTATTTACATCATTTGAAAGTGTAATTCAAATCAGGTCTTAATTAATAGTAATTTTGCGTATAAATATTTTACCCGAAAAGATTTCCAAACATCTGAAGAGTATTTTCTTGAATTTCTCATTTTTTCAATCCTATGTACTAAAAATGCTTATTTGAAATGTTATTCTTCTCGTGGTAGAGTGGTCAAATTATTTCCATGATGTAACTCACCCAGCTTACAATTTGGTTGCTCTGTATGTCATTCACTAAAAACTACGACGGAGACTTACATATATATACTAAATAAAAAGAATATGTTACATTCACATGACTTTCTCTACTCTTGCAACAGTTAATCCTTCTATCTACTTCATGCTAATTCAAATAAACATTAACAGAAATGGTTTTATTTCTTTTACTTGTAACTCTAAAAGGAATCAAAGAATACAAGTGATATTCAAATGTTTAAAGACATGGTTCTTTTATTTGGAAGACCAGGATAAAAAAAAAGTGAATAACGACGTTCCATTTGAGAAAATTATAACTATTGCAACATTTATAGAAACAACAGTAAATATCTCGGAAATGTTCAACTCCACAAAGGATGTATCTGACGTAATTTGAATGCTTTAGCGTGATTCAACTTCTTGTGTCTATCTTGCAATTTATCAGGTTTACAAACGTCAACCAAAATGAACTGGTCTTCAGAGGCTATTTCCAAACATTTCTAGATATAAATTTTGTTTAAATGAAACCTCTTTAATACATTTCATTTTAATCAAATTGTTAGCACCGAGAAATTAAGATTTTTCGAAAGAATGTAATGGCCAGTTAGGATAGGCGGGTTTTTTGAAAATCTTAGTGTCACATCTTTGGAAATTATTGAACTTAAATATGAAGTTATATCATCAAATCATTACTTGCATGAATAAGAACTCTGATTCCAAAAGTATTAAATGTTTTAATTAGCTACGGTGAAAGTGTTGCTCCGTTAATTTGTTTGTCTATAGGAATTAAATCTGAAATATTAATGTATAAAAATGTAGGGTCTCGGACACTTTAAATTAATTTTACTGAGATTGTCACTCCAAAATGCATAAGTTAACCCTCTGACTATCAAGATCCGATTTGAGCTGATGTTTGTAAATTGCCAAGATCCAATCTGAGCCTATTCACATTCAAATTACTTACAATTAATACAACAGAAGCCATTATTGTGTCCCTTTTTGTATTCTACAATATTTAAATTGCATGTAGGTAGCATTGCATATTTAATGCCTGCATCTCCTATTTATTTAATTTCTCTTTCTGAGGTTGTCGCGCGACGGCCATTGTAGTGCGCTAGCAGTAATTAGTGGTAAATACGCGTCAGGCTTGCTGTTTCAATATATATACAGGGTGTTAATGAACTACACCGAAATAATTTGTGAGATTGAGCCCATGACTGACATACGTAATTTGAGATCGGCAATGCATAGTCCCCGGATAAACATAACGCAACTACATAGCGTTAAACGTGTGGGTATCAGGTGCTGATAAGTCGGTGTTAAAGCAAAGTAGTTTGATAAAATGACAGAATGTCTTTAAAACTGCTGCCCGAGTATAGAAATGTTGATTTTTAGCAACTCGTTACTACGTTCCCAAGATTAATGTCACAAAAATCTGTAAAATTTCGAACTAGTCACTTGACAGTGCGACACTGAGCAGTCATTAACTACGTTCTTGAGTTATGTAGCCTACTCTGGAGGCGTTTCGTTTTCTACAACTGCTCTGGTGGATTAATGCGTAACGCGGGAAGCTGCTATCCCAATGGTCGTGAGTAACTGTTTTTCATTATTATTACTTTTTCATTCCAGACGAAGTGCGCGATTCTAATTGGCCAGTGCATTAACACTGTTATCACTTCCTCATTGCTGCTCACTGCTGCTGCTGATATGCACCTCATTTACGGTGAATCAAACACTAAATAAGAATTTAGAATCTAAGACTGAAACTGTAATAAACTGTAAAAACATAAAGAAAGAAAAAGATAAAAAGAAACAGAAAAAAAAGTCGAGGTGAACGAGACCCGAACTCGGAAGCTTTCTTTCACTTAAAAAGCCAGTATGATAATCACTACGTTAGAGAGGTACGCTGTAATATGTCCCTTCGTTTTTCGCGTTAAGCTCTCGAATGGTTGATAAATTAGCCAGTGGCGTACTGGCACTTCAGAAACTTATAGCCATTGCTTCGAAATTTCAATAAACACGCCATGTCTCCTATCTCAAATTGCTTATTTAAGTAATCTACATATTCTGTGAAAATATTTTCGTATAGTTCATTAGCACTCTGTATATATATGGTTATTTTTGTTTAGTGTATATCACAAAATGTCATACTGGCACAAGAAGTTTTTGACTAGCGATGTAAATGAGGCAGCATTGCTACAAAGCTTTAATTATAGTGACATTTCTCTTAGAGATAATGGCGATAATGTTACAATCACTGATACGGCCACTAAAACTCAGTAGGACCAAGAAAAGAAAAAATGTGTGAATTCTAGGGGAGATGGGGAGAGAAAATGATCTAGACAGTATGTAAATAATTGGTGAAAAATAATTGCATCTAGTTTGCTTTTAGAACATAGGAGCTCAATACTTTTTACCGACGAAAACTCTTATACTATCGTTCAACACAGCCATCGTAAAATTTGTAATTTTACACAATATACAATGGGAAGTTTAACAATAATAGAAAAATAAGGATTTTATAATATTTTAAGAATTGTTTTATATACAATAGGAATCGATTAACCTTTTTAAAAGTGTATGCAAGTGTAAAACAATATATGAAGAACCAACGCAAACTCAAAACCCAACAGTTTTGTGTAAAACCTTACACTTTACTATAATTAGAGCGGGCAGTTTAAGCAGGAGCATAGCATTTCAGCTTGGCAGAAAAGGATTAATATTCCTCAATCTTACTTTTCAGACAGATTTTATTATAATCAAGGCCTCTACCGTTAGATTTGGTATTGAATGAGTATAGATGTAGTTAAGATGAGGCTACATAAGCTCATACTAAGAAGAAGAAGAAGAAGAAGAAGAAGAAGAAGACAGAAAGGGATGAAATTCTTCCCTCCTCGTCTTAAAGGAATTCTTCACATCATAAATTGAATTCCCTTGTGCGTGATGAGGAGCACGTTCTTCGAGATCTATAACCCGTTCATTAATTCGGAGGATCATTAGCAAAATCCGCTCGTACATAAGATGTTGGTACGAGGAGCTATCATAGTCCTTATCCGCCTCATCGATTATTTCGTGATTGACCCCTTTTTTATTTCATTAGAAACCTAGTCCTTAACCTTTTGAGAGGATATTCCATGCCACATCACCTTTGTTCAGGTATTCTAAGGCCGTAGGATTCTTCTATTTCGCAGCACGCTTTTCCCTAGAAAACACTGGAATTTCAGAAACTGGTATGTTATCCTTGTAGGATGAAAGAAGGAAATAAGTCTGCCTCCTGTGCAATAAGATAAGGGATAGAACCATTTGAAACCATACTTTTCGTCCTGTTGAAAATACGTATTAGCAACTTGTGCATTAGTAAATAAGATCTTCATTAAATACTTCTACTGACTCTACCTAAGCAACTCCTGTCCTAAACACGACTTGTGTGTAAAAAAAAACAATTAACACTAATTGACTAATTGTGAAGCCCGGCACTTAAAGTACTTACGATATTGTAAGTCGCCATCTCAAAATAATTTGAGAACGCCTTGTAGCTTACCGGGAGACATGAGAGTCAGTTGAGAAATTAAATGCTGTGTCGGCATATTACCATGGTAGCTCAGTGCTTAGAGCAACCGACTGGAGAACGGGAGGTCCGTGGTTCAAATTCCGGGTATGACATTGAATTTTTCAGTCTGAATCTTATCAACTTCAAGTCTTTTCTTCACATTTGTTACATGCACTGCTTAAGTACATAGTTGGTTGAGATGGAATTGTATTCCACACAAAAATTTGATATCGAGATTCACCGGCAATATGTATTTTGAGCTCTCGAGTCCAAAAAAAAAAATTGTAAGAAGGTACAACTAGATTGGCTGGAGTATAATCCGAGCTTGTGGGCCGTGGTCTATTGAGCTCCTCCTTCTTCTTCCCAGACGTTTCGTCTGCGACTACGGCAGACATCTTCGGTGGCAGCGGCGAGGTCGAAGTGCCCTAGTGGACGTTTCAACTGCGACAGTCGCAGTCGAAGTGCCCTAGTGGACGTTTCAACTGCGACCGTCGCAGTTGAAACGTCCATTAGAGCACTTCGACCTCGCCGCTGCCACCGAAGATGCCTGCCGTAGTCGCAGACGAAACGTCTGGGAAGAAGAAGAAGAAGAAGAAGAAGAAGAAGAAGAAGAAGGAGGAGGAGGAGCCCAGTAGACCACGGCCCACAAGCCCGGATTATACTGCAGCCAGTATTGAAAGCCGTGAAAGCCTAAGAATGTCGATACAACTAGATTATTACGCAAGACTTCACTTTTCATTTTTCAGTTGTGATCACAAACCCCTCTTTTTAGTGTTTAGCGCCGTTTTACTATATATGGCATCGCAGGCGATGGCACTGGTGATATACGGAGTGAAGATGGAGCATCGGTGGAATCCGAAGGCGGGGGAAACCGGAGAATAGCCACCCTAGTGCCACCTTGCACAACACAAATACCACATACGATTTCCTGGAAAAGGCGAGTGGTCAACACACGTTTCACAAGCACAGGGACACACACATGGACCTTTTTCTAAAATTTAAGTTTTTGCACTTAGGGGACCTTAAAACATCCTTTCGGAGAAATATTGGCATACATCTTCGATGAAATACAATACCTTTTCTACCATATGTACATAGTAGAATGAAGAGAGTAAAATAATTTAAGATGTCATACTGTGACACTGGCTTACTGGGATAAATGTGAGTCAGGTGTGGAATTTAATGTCATGTCAACAAATTGCAATGTTAGCCCAGTTGAAAGAGCAACCGCACAGATACCGGAGATCCGTTTTGGTTCATATCACGGCTATGGCATTGTATGTTCTCTCTTTCCGTGGAACACGAACATTTTTAGGAAGATCTTGTAGTACTGCAAGGAATAATAGGAGAATTCACGGATTTAGTTATCCGAGGCTAGCGGCCTAGGAAAACCTCGAAGAAACTTTCGGTCAAGTAGGTCGGCCTGGGGTTTTGAACCCGGGATTTGTCGCATACGCTACCGCGGCACAATCTAGCTCAGTGCTAAATTTAGCATTGGAGAAAATTGGGTTTCCAAGTGTGCTCTGTCCAGCAGCAGCTCATCAACTTCAACTCCACTGGAGAGGCTGGAATGTCGCTATGGGGAATCAACTCGTTTGCTGTTTGTGAAGATTTCTCAATGGTGCAGTGACACTTACCTCTCTCGGTGCCTCCCGGCAGCAGAGCAATCTGCCATCGATCAGAAGTAGGTACATCCTAGGGGGAGGAGGAAGAGGGCCATTCATCCTCGTGTGAGGGAGGCAAGCGACACTTCATGCAAAGTGGCTGCTACAATCGCTTCAGTCGAATTTGTCCCTCCCCCTCTGGACTAACTCAGACATCACGCACAGCTGCAAATAGAATTGCCTTCTCACTCAGCTTAGTCCCAAAATAAATACAATCTAACTTGTGTAACTGTGTATCACATAATCCTTATTGGCATTTCCGGAATCAAATATCCAAAACAAATATTACAAAAAATCGGAATATCCATATCAAATCCCGGCAATTGTTTTCAGAGCTCAAAACATTCAAATGACTTGACATCTCTGCTCCAAATAATGCTCTATACACCATTTTTACCTTATCTACACGTACTATGTACATAAGGTATAGAGAAGGTAGGTAGTATATTCTATCCAAAAATTCGATGCCGAGATTTCACCGTAAATACATATTTTAAGGCTCCCTGCGTCCAAAAGAAGCAGTTTTAGAAAAACGTTCGTGTGTGTGTGTGTGTGTGTGTGGGCAGCATTTCACAAAAAGGAAATACTAAATTTGTTATTTCAGTTGAGTATCTTCCAAGGATGCGACACGAAGATTTTCATCCCCACCCAACTCTACCCTTTAATGGAACAATTTAAAAAAAAAATGATTTTCTCAAAACTGGCTCTAACAACTTTGATTAAATACCTGAAGTATAAGATATTTTTACATATATTGAGTTTTTTTTAGAATAGCCTCTGAAGACCTCTTTACTCTGGATTACTTTTGTATAACTGGCTAACCGTAAGAGATATACAAAAACTTACTACACAAAAAATGCACATCTCGTTAAAATACAGTTAACCGTTTTCAGATATTCCGGATTATTGGTTTCAATTTTAGCCACTTACTTCTCTCAAACGAGAAGACATCTTTCTTTTCGTTTGTAGTTTGTTTACTTCGGGCAAGCAAAGAGATTGGAATTTAAATTGTTTCACGTAGCGACCGACTTTTAAATGATGAAACTATTGCTTTAGACTGCATTTTCTCATTTCCGTTCTACTCACAAGGAAGTAACAAGACCATTTCTGCTAATGTTTACCTCAATTAGCATGCCTTATATAGAAGAATAATTTTATGAATGAAAGGTTTGTTTGCCATACAGCTAGAGGACATCATGTGAATCGAACACATCAGATTTTTGCCGTTCTACTTACAAGGAACCAAGTAGTGAGGACAATATCTGATAAGGTTTATCTTAATTAGCATCAAGTAGATGCTAATTTTAACAATAATTTGTTACAAAGATCCAGAGAAAGGCATGTGAATGGAACATATCAGAGCTTTAAACAATATTTGCAGCCATCGTTAAGAAAACTTCAGCTCTTCTGAGGAAGACACAATTTCCCACTGAAACCATCAAGGCTCTAACCACACCTGCAACTGTTCCTCCGAGACCATATGGCTTGCCCAAGGTGCACAAGGAGGGTGTGCCACTTCGGCCAATCGTCAGCGCTATTGGGAGCCCCACTTACAACCTTGCAAAACACCTCACCAAGTTGCTGTAGCCATTGATAAGAACCTGCCCTCATCATGTGGTCAACTCGTCAGCATTCGTAAAGACGATTCAGACATAATGGGTGAAACCGAGTGATTTACTGGTCAGTTTTGATGTGGTGTCTCTGTTCACCAGGGTCCCGCTGCTAGACTCTCTCCAGCTCCTAGAACCGCACTTCACCCAGCAGGTCATTGCACTATTCAAGCACACGCTCACGTCGACCTACTTTCTTTACCGCGGACAATATTACGAGCAAACAGATGGAGTGGCCATGGGCTCTCCTCTCTCACCAGCCATAGCTAATTTTTACATGGAAGCATTTGAGCATCAGGCCTTAGATTCAGCAACTCTAAAGCCGGCTGCCTTCTACAGATACGTGGACGAAACCTTCGTCATCAGGCCTCACGGGGAAGACACGCTACAGGACTTCTTGAACCATCTAAACAGTCAGCATCCAAACATCAAGTTTACTATGGAAATTGAACAGGAAGGGAAGTTACCATTCCTGGACATATTAATACGCCGAAAGCCCGATGGTTCCCTGGGCCATAGTGTGTACCGGAAGCCCACACATACCGATCTATATTTAAACGCAAACAGTTGCCACCACCCAGCTCAGCGAAACACAGTTCTATCGACGCTTGCACACAGAGCAGTAGCCATCTCAGACAGTGAAAACCTCGCTAAAGAATTTCAGTATCTCAGAACCAGCCTAGAGAAAAATGGATATAGGAAGAGCAGCATCAACAAGGCACTAAAACGGGCCGCTGTCAGTACAAACTGTGCACAGCGTAATGCATCCCAGCTAGATGAGTCACAAGACACGAAGAAACAACGTAAAGCCTACCTCCCATATACAGGTCATTTGTCTGGTAAACTGAGTAGAATTATGGGCAAATACAACATCAAGACTATACACGAGCCACCCAATAAAATTCGAAATATGTTAAGACAGGTCAAAGACTCCCTCGGCCTCAAGACTCCTGGGGTATACCGCATTCCATGTGAATGTAGTAGAGCCTACATCGGACAGACGGGGAAAACGATTGAACAAAGATGCAAAGAGCATGAGAGCTACATCCGCCTGATGTACCCAGAAAAATCTGGTCTTGCGGAGCACTGCATCCAAGAAGGACACAGACCGAGACTGGGCGACACAACCACCATGTTTAAGTCTTCAAGCTATTGGGACCGCTCCATCAAAGAAGCCATAGCTATTAAATACGAAGAAAATTACATCAACAGAGACAGCGGCTTGCAGGTGAATGGCATTTGGAGTTCGGTGCTCAGCAAACACTCGCAAAGATTTGTGAAACTGCCAAAAGCTAGCCCTAGTTTTAATACAGGCTCACATCTGGCAACGGGCCAATCAGAGCAGTCCGTCCCGGCAACGGAGACCATTGGTTCCTAGTCAACGCCTCCCATGCCGGACCCGGGCCAATCACAGAGCGGCATCTGGCCGGTCCCCCCCACCGGACTACTATATATAAGGCGTACCCGGAGTCTCTACATCATTCCCTGAAGATGAGAGCGACGTTAGCTTTTGAAAGCTTGGAAATTATTCCAGAATTCACCTGGGTGATAGCCCGAGAAAAGTTATTTTCAATATTTGATGTGTTGAATTCACATGGCTTTCTTTACTTATTCTTTTACAAACTATTCTTATAAGCGATGCTTTTCTAGGTATTTTATATATTGTAATTGTTCCATCACGCTATATTGACATACTTTCGGAGAGCTACTAGAGTTTTCTCACATTCAATGGATACTTTAGTTTCCAGTTTCGCCGCTATATACTTGTGGTGATATGAGATCATTTCATGATCCATAGATGACGCCATAGGATGAAAAAATGACTTATGAACGTGAAAGTCTCTTTCGAGGTATCGGGTTCTTACGTGCATTTTGTTTTTTCAATTTATTAGTCTGTCTCATAAATGACAGAGTAAAATTAAAATTTTAAACAAAAACGTATACGTATTAGAAAAATATTATATCATACGTCATAATAGTTATATAAAATTAAGGTATGAGAATATATATATGCAACATAAATAAGAAAGCAAAATTACAAAAATAAAAAACCTTTTAAACCATAATACATTTTACATGCTGTTTCAGCCATCCAGATGGCTACAAAAAAGATTACAAGAGTTCGACAGTGTTACTTTTCTTCTGGAAAAAACCATGCCAAGCACTTTTACCTCCGAAAAATTCAATTTCCACCGAGATTGGGTAACAGTGTTTAGCATGATAACCACTACACTACGTTTCTAGAAAGGTAGTCAAATCTTTTAAAAGAGAGTCGCTATATGATAGGATAATTCAAACTAATTATAAACAACAGCTTAGACATACTTAATCTCTGGGAAAGCATGTGATTATAAATTGTGTCTTTTAACGAGATCTACTTTTGATGTATCTCCTCATTTGTGTGTTACGTTATACAACATTCATTCCCAGTGAAGTAATTTGCAGAAAATTTGTAAAATATGCATTTTATCTGTCCCAAATATTTTAATAAATATCAATAGAGCAATTTTTGAGTAAATCAAAAATAACTAAAACCGAGTGGAATGTCTCAGGTGGTAATGACTGTGGCCTTTATTGGAGGATCTAAGGTTCATTTTCCGGAGGCAACCAATTTGACTAACCCCACCGCCCCTGACCTCTAAAGGTTTCTCCTGATCTCCAAGATAAATACCGGATTAAGCGTTTATTACCCTATCCAAAGTTCCTTTCAGTTCCAAACAATAGTTCAACTGAAAATAGGTGATATTTGCAACTAAGCTGTCATTTAACCAGTGATAGAGAAAACTACTGTATTGACGTCATCCCAAATCGTCTTTTTTTCGCTAAGCAAAGTGGTATGGTGTAAAGGGATAATACGTCGAAGAATAGCCTTCCCGTTTGAGTACAGATGGCGCCATCTGTGTATTGATAGTTAAAATAAGCTAGAATGGATGGCACCCTAACACCATCTGTTTTGCGCAAAGGAAAGTATATGATACGGGAATGAAAGTTTGAGGGCTACTTGTCCATCACATACTGATCTACGAATGTTCATCTTACACATCTGTCGTTACATAACCAAGTAATTAAAGAGAATTAAAATACGTAATAATAATAATATCTAATAAAAAAAAAATAATAATAATAATAATAATAATAATGAAAGAACTAAACTTTCTATGTAAGTAGTTGAATGGGGTGAAGGGGATTACTTGAAAATCTTCGTATTACTTATAAGTCATTGGTTATTCACACACAGGAACACACACACACTCCACATACACACACCTAAAAATGAATTTGATTCTAGTTGTCTCAAAACGCGTACTTCTGATAGAACCGAATATATAAACTCCTATAATTTCGATCAAATTAACGAAAGTGATATATAGAAAAGTAACGTAAGTGTTCGAAAAACTTTTAGAGGGATAAATCCTATGCAACATTCGCTTTGCAACCTATAAATATTCCCGACTTGCGTAGATATGAAGGTTGCTGTTTCGTTCTTTTATGAGAAACATACGTCCGTCTTTCTGAAAAGTGTAATGATATAAATTTTCTCCGTTCACGTTTCTGTTAATCATAAACTGTACCTTAGCGTTATTTTTCGAATCATTCTTTTCAGACGAGGTAGCTCAATAGTTTTGTTCACGATTTATTTTTCACTATGTGGTGGAACTTTCAGTCGCTGCAATCCAGGTCTTCTTCTCTATCTCATATGAAGTATGTCGAAAATGGCTATAAATAAATCAGGGAAAATAAATAATCAGCGCTGTGCATCGGAAGGATATAAACAAGTCTGCCTTATGGTTTCTAGCGAAAGAGAGCGGGTTGAGCCTGCTGCGACGTCAACTGCTGTTGATATTGCGGTCAGGTCTAATCGAGTATGTCGAAACTAAGCGTATATCTTGTATCTAGTCGGTCGTTAGTTGTTTCTGACCGTTAATAGCCTACGAATTAACTACGAAATGGCTGATGATTCGCAATGTTTGCTCTCTGAACTCCAAAACATGAAAAATACTAAGTAATTAATCGACATACCCAAACTGTTTCACGAATAATGCACCGAACATTAATATTTTAAATATAGTTTGTTTTTCATAGGTAGCTTTACCTGCTGTTTCTATGAGGTATTTAAAGGATATACTAGCCTTTTGTAAAATCGATATAGATATCGATTACTTTGCCATACTTCTCCGTATTTATTTAACAAAGCAGCCTATTTGTAATTTTTGATGTCAGGCCATAAAGAAAATGCAAATGTATGACTGATATATATTATCTATTTAATGCAATATCCAGTTGCACTTAATTTATTTTCTGAGCATACATATATGCGAAAGAAATTAGCAATAGACTTTAACAATATAACTGCACTTATAAAAAAAATATGTCAGATTCCATTAAATGTTAAATATGTTCTTTGATTAAAAAAAATGATTCTTGCATACCTTACATACGGCAGGTTAAGCGCCTCGCTGCTTGAATCTGTTTTAGTCGGTTTTTTGGGATAGCACGGGTCTAGGTAGGCACGACCCGGTCGGGTTAAATTTAACAGTGTACGACCCTAATGATGGACACTATCGAATGAAGATTATAAATTATTCGATGTCGCCTAACTATTCGGTATTCGATTGTTAACCAGGTCTTTGGATTTCACTCGATTTTAAACTGTTACTGTATTATTGGTTGCTTGACACTGACAGTCCCCAACACTTTTAAGTCACTTTCATTGATGAACCAACACACATTTGGCGAAAAGATGATAAGATGGCAACCCTATTCCAGAGAGTATAAAGAAACTGTTTTATTTTGTTTATTTAAAAGTTTTGTCACGTAGTCATGAACATAACGCTAAATCTATATGCGAACTACCAACCAAGAAATATAAATATATAGTTGGTCTACTAGGGCATACCGCTTGTTATAAACATGCCCACTAATATTGATAATACTTCCGGAGATGTCATTTTGTGGAAAATTCGGGAATCACTCAGTAGTGGGAAGTGGGGATTGTTGTGGTTTGAAACAAAACCCAAAATTTTAATCCAAAGCTTAATTCAACCTCGTTTTTCATGAAAGAAAATGAAATTGTAGTAATGTTGCTGCTTTATGTTTCCGAGCTAGTTAACAGCCACAAAAACAGTGCAGTTACCACCTTTTTGTGTATTAAAATCGAAAAGCCCATGCCTACATAGAGCTTAGAAGGTTAGCTGTGGCTTACATTTAATTCAACCCAAAATATCGAATTTAGGACCGCGTGCCACAAATACTGAAAAACCTTATGTGTACCATTCACATGACTTACTCTACATCTCATTAGCAGAAATAGCCATATTTCTTGCTTCATTATAAGTAGAAGCGAAATACCGGAGTACCATAGGATTAAGTGATAATCAAAAGCGGGTGCTGGTTGATATGCCACTGAAGTTCCTTTGTGTGGACAGCAGTTGACAAATTCCTGTATGAGAAAAGTATGAGTTTTTCATAGTAGAAACCGAAAATAAGGCATCTCTCAAAAACAACGAACTCCACTTATATATTTATATATAATATAAAGTGTGTGTTTTAACGTGCTCTAAATTTTTTGTGTAGTAAGTCCATCTCTTACGGTTTAGCAGTTATTCAAAATTTCGTAAAATTCATCCAGAATAAAGTAATCTTCAGAGGCTATTCCCAGAAAATTCAAGATATACATTTTATTTGTCAGGTAAATATCTTTAATATATGTAATTTTAATCAAAATCGTTAGAGCCATTTTGGAGAAAGTCAAAATTTTCGAAAAAATTTCCATGTAAAGGGTATTTGGGGGTGGGGGATTTTTTTCATAATTTTCTCATTTTTCTCTCTCTTCACGTCGCATCCCTGGAAGATACTAAACTTAAATACCAAGTTTGGTATTTTACCTACTTTTCGTTTTTGAGTTATCGTATTCACAGACACATGGACACACGGACACACACTCACGGACCTTTTTCCGAAAATGCTTTTTTTAGATAAAGAGCACCCTAAAACATATATTTCTGTGTGAAATCTCGGTATCGAATTTTTGGGTGGAGTGCAATACCTACTCTATACACTATGTACATAGTGCGTATAGAGAAAGTAAAAAAGTCTCGCATATAGTCATGGAATAACTTTTGCCTCATTTATTTTAATCTCAGATCATATGATTACGATATAGTATAACCTCAAATTACTGAATCATAACCGCTCATAATTCTGAAACATGTACATAGTCTTAAAAAGGGAAATATATTTATTTATGTATCTTTACTTGTAAATGCAGAGTAAAATATCTGGTTGAAAAATGGTATGATTTTACAATCTAATATTCAGGGAACCAATTATAGTTGTAACTATTAGAGCATAAGGCAATTGTGTGTTTTAATATTGTAATTATTGTACACTAAACTCTTTTTTTATATTACACCAGGGCTAGAACGTAATATTGTTAAATACGAATGAAAACTGCTTACTTGAGTTTCTTATTTATGCTCTACTTGTGACAGTTTGCAAAAATAAACAGCTTTCAAATCTGAAAGAAAAACTGAATCATTCAACAATCATTTCTCACTATCATAATATATTTGACTGACGAAAAACTTCGATAATGACCACTACTGCCCAAACATAACCTGACGTTAGCATCCAGACCGACCTAGAACACTATTGCCGGGACAAAATTCTCCCGAAAGTCTTGGGCCAAATTTTGAACATTGGAAGCAGTATTTAAAATGTATTTGTGGCAGAGGTAAGTTCAGTGTTGAGAAAATCTGAACTTTCAATAATTTCCCTTAAATAATTTCCCATTTAAATCGTTTTGCAGGAAATTTATGCATAAACGAGGCAATCAGCTATTATCAACAATGGAGACATCGCAACCACAGAAATCTTTAATACAGAAGAGACCTAAACAAGGACGTTTCAACTTAACAAAAACTCTGATGGCTTTCTCTACATCTTTGTAACAAATTATTCTTATTCTTCTATGTACCTTATGCTAACCAAGCTAAGGGTTGGCAGAAATGAAAAGTTTGCATTCCAATCCCATAATCAGCATTTAGTTTTGCAACAGTTTCCCCATTCTCAAATCTTTAATTAATTATTATTTTGATTTCAATGTCAACACACGTTTTATTCGTTTCTCCGCCATCTCTTTTACAAATGTATTTTAACTTGCTTCGTTGACACACGCTCATTAACATCGGAAAAATTGAACATTTTAATTTACACGGAACAGCCAAGCGCTAACAAAGAAACGGCACTGTGTTGTCAGGCAGTGATCGTTTAAACAATGGAAATGGCGCTTATTATCACGCGGCGGATCCTTTATTGCTGTTTCCTAAAGTAAAACAATTTACAATAATTATTCTTTTCGCAGAGACGGATGCACGGATAATCCGCACACGAATAATAGGGAGTATACTGTATAAGACCCCGTTATTGGGATTGTTATATAACTTGGTTATATAACGGAAAGGACAATCACCGACACATACAAATGCAAAACACGTGGTTCTAGGATTAGCAGAGCAGAGTGTCAACTGAACTGGACGAATTTCGGGCAAGGGCAATTTCCCCATCTCCAGGACTGAAATGGAAGGGCATTAAGCCGGCTAGAAGGTAAATCAACTGAATCTGGAACACAACCATGTTTCAGCTGTAAGCGCCGTGCTACTAGAGTTCAATGAAGTTGTTAAATGGTTAAACAAGCTTTGCTTCTACAGGCTGTAACAAAAGTTTCTACTCGACTTGAAAACACTTATGCTCTAGTGTGTGTGTGTGTGTTTCTCTGCAATTGGGTACTGCCCGGTGGCAGCGTTTAATATACAAAATTCACTTACAATACATTCTTACTGACTGCCTCCGTGGTGGAGTAGTCAGCGAGCTGACTTCTCAGCTGGAGGTCCCGGGTTCGATTCCCAGCTGGGGCGGGGAAGTTTTCTTTAACCAGAATTATTCCCTATCCTCCCGGGAGTGAATGTGAGTGTGTTTAGTAATGCTCTAAACGTAGAGTTTCACAAGTCACAGCCCCCAACATGACCATTACTCTTACAATTAATAATAGTAATACAACCAACATACACATGGATTTTGAAATACCTAACTACATAGTATTCAGTGTAGCAATACTTATGTCAATTACCAGCATGTTTATAACTTTTGCTGTGAAGCCTCAACATTAATAGTTACAGATTAATTACTTTGCAATATTTATTTTAATTATCTTAACATTTATTCTCTTTAATTTATCCCTAAACTTCTTTTAGGTAAGAGGGCAACCCTGAAAGGCTGCTACAGGCAATTCTTTCATGAAATATCTTCTGAACTATTTACTATATGTTCATTAATGAACTCTCGTCCTTTGCGTAATGGCTAACATGCTTACTTCATATACTCAGGTCGCGGGTTCATACCCGGCGGAGGACGACGGAGTCTTTCGGGCGTAAAAATCCTTAGCATGGCTTCCTTCGGAAGGGAAGTAAGCTGTTGGTCCCGTGTCGTAGATTTACGGCATGTAAAAGAACCTCAAGTCTGATAGCAAGGCCTCTGAAGAAAATTAAGCGGTCTTTCACGCCCAGTATAGAATGGGACGCTGAGGAAATGTTAAAGAACGCCCATAAATAAATCGTCATTTTATTTCTTTTTCATCTTTCGTAATTACGTCAATTACTGCTATCGATGTCTCTTTATTCCTTGGTTATTCGAGGCAAAATATATGTCGAAGGTAAAAAGATTTATAGCGTGTTACTTTCTCTACAATGTTAATAAGGTAAGTATTGTATTTACCAAAAATTCGATGCTGATAATTCCCTGGTTGCAGATTTGGAAGAAAATTTCGTTCACGCTGAACTACCCTTTACATGGAACATTTTTCGACATTTTTATTTTTCTAGAAAATAAGTTAAACGATTTTGATTAAAATTCTATATGTTTTAAGATATTCTTATGAAAAATGCAATGTATAACTTGAGCTGTCTTAGAAATACCTCTGAAGTTCCCTTCGTTCTGGATTACTTTCTCTTAACTGATAAACCGTAAGAGATAGACAAAAACTTAATCCATAACATGTGGATCTCGTCGTAAGAATACACTTTAAATACAGTTTTTAGAGTTACCAATTCTGAAATATTCCATGTTAATAGATTTCAAAATTTCCATACTTTACTTTTCAAAATTGAAAATAGTTATTGTTTTTTCTTTTTGTTGGTCAGGCAAAGAGAACGGAATTTCAAAGTGCTCACATTGCGACCAGCTCTTGAAAGATTTGACGATGACAACCTTACTGTTAACCCTATACCTGTTGTGTCAATAAGAAAATATGTTATAAAATATATCTGCAGATGCTTATCTCGATTAACACTAAGTAGATTGAAGAATAAATCTTTGTTGCTGTATGGGTAGAGAAATAATGTGACTGCACCAAATCGGATTTTTGTAGCCGCATAATTATTATTGTAAGGAAAAAACCACAAGGCAATTTTGTTTCATTCGTAACAAAAACTTAATTAAACGAATCAAGACTTCACATAGCAATGCTCTAACTACGGACCGTCGGTTATACGCGCCGATGCTCTACCGGTGAGATAGCAAGACCGCTTATCACAATCACTTGACATAACTATAGAAAATTTCGTATCAAGATCATTTACAAATCACGCTTTTAAAAGAGTCTTACTGTTTTGAAAGTACACGCGTGGTCAAATTATTAGACTAAGCATTCTCATTGGAGTAGTTCAGAAAATGTTGTGATTACGTACCCAAATGATCGTGCGGGTCGCGCCCCTAACTTGTTTACCCTGAATTGTTTGCAGGAGTGCTTGTTGATCAGCCAGCAGAAATATCAAAAGGTGCGCAGGCTTTATATCGCTTCGTTTTTTGTTTTGTTTAACTTAAATAGTTATATCGGGAGTTTTGACTTGTGATGATGATGATGATTGGTGTTTAAGTGCGATCAACTGCTAAGGTCATTAGTACCCTTTAGACTTGTGAAACAACTCGTATTACTGTAGAAGTTAGGTTAATCAATTTTATATATTACTAAATACACGCACATTCTCTCTCATTGTCATACTTCCAGAATGTGTGGGGGATAGGGAATAATTCTGGTTAAAGAAAAATTCCCCGCCCCAGCCGAGAATCGAACCCGGAACCTCCGGGTAAGAAGTCAACTCGCGACCACTCGACCACGGAGGCAATCTCTCCCTGCCTATTCGTAGGCGTTTGCACTTAGAAAATGAACGCGTGAAGTAATTGCTCACGAGTTAGAAGTAAAATTTGGCTTGTGTAATAATAAGGATAGAAGAGGATATGATTATTATTATTATTATTATTATTATTATTATTATTATCATCATCATCATCATCAACGACGTCATTATTTCAATTCTCTTAAAATTGATGAGAATGATGGAGGTTTCTTGCTGCTAATGGGGAAATCATAAAAGGGCATGACTGCAGGAAGTCAGTTGCGACAGGAGGCTCGGTGAATGCAGTTTGATCAGAGAGCAACCGAAGCAGTCGACAAACGAGTGAACGAGCCCTAAAGAGACGAGAAATAAAATTGTTTCCATCCATTAAATTAAGCACTTCATTAACACATGTTTAGTAACATAAATCATCAGCTATTTTGTCGATGACTGTTTTCTAAAATACCTTATCACACCATAATTTTTGCTTTATTTTTAATCGTTTCATTTGTATAGCCCCTTTAACTTCAATGGTCATATCAGGGGCTTTGACACTTGAAACAACTCATATTACTGTAGGTTTAGAGCATTAGGTTAATTAATATTATATTATTAAACACACAAACACTCACTCTTACATTCATACTTCCTGCCTCTGTGGGGGATGAAGAATAATTCTGCTTACAAAAAATCCCCGCCCCAACCGGGAATCGAACCCGGGACCTCCGGGCAAGAGATCAGCTCGCTGACCGCCTAACCTCGGAGGCAGTCCCAATAAAAGTGTTATAAAAGATAAAAAAAAACTTTAAATCACCAATCACAAATGTTTCAGGAGAGACAAAGGAACATATTTTAACTTTTTGCATATGTAATATAAATTCGAAACCGGCAATTTTCATAGGAATATGAAAACATTCGCCTTGTATCTCACATGAATTATGCACAGTTTAATAAATGTATTCTCGGGTGGATTTTGGACACGATATGAATTAATATTGATAAGAGACAGTGATCATACAAAATAAATTAATTTTCTTAAATATTCATAATTATATTGCATTTAAACAGCGTTATACTATAGTTACTAGTCAGATAATAGTAGCTATTATTTACAACATTTACAAAATAAAGTAAAAAGTTTTAGCAACCATCAGCTTTGTTTAAAGAGCCAGATTTGTTGTCTCATGGGAACAAATCATGGAATAGTAAGTTGGTAACGAGCACCCACTGTTTGTGGGTCACAAGAAAACTGTTTTAAACAGTTATAATAATTTGTAAACTTTGTTTTTACCAGAAATATTAAACGGTCGTTTACGACGCTTTGCCGTATGAGCGTCTAAGTTATTTCTAACAAAAAGAACACATTTCTCAAAAATCTGATATGTTCCATTCACATAATTTTCTCCAGCTGTTCCACAAACAATTTTTCTTACGTAATATAATGCTTTACTTTCTATAGCCCCATATATACAATGCACATAGGGATAGAAAAGGTATTGTGATGCTTCCAGAAATTCTATGTCGAGAATTCACCGGAAATATATGTTTTGGGGTCCCCTGGGTCCGAAAAAAGCATTTTAAAAAGAGGTCTGTGTATGTTTGTGTGTGTCTGTCTGTCTGTCTGTGGACAGCAGAGCCCCAAAACGATAAAAGAATACCAAACTTGGTATTTAGGTTTATTGTCTTCCAAGGATGCGACACGAAGATTTAAAAAAAAAATTCCCCCCAACTCTTTACATGGAAAAAGATTCGAAAATTTTTATTTTCTTAAAATGGCTCTAACGATTTTGATAAAAATCCTGTATATTAAATCTATTTCTATTAGAAATAAAATGTATATCAGGAATTTTCTGGGAATAGCCTCTGAAGAGCTCTTTATTCTGGATCAATTTTGCCGAAGTTTACTTAACTGCTAAACCGTAAGAGATAGACAAAAACTCACTACACAAAAATGTACAGCACATCAAAACACACAATTTATCTTCTTTACGTTTTTGTTGTGGAGGTCACGTTTCCGAGATATTCCTTGTTATTGGTTTCAATTGTGACGTAATTAAAATTTTCTCAGACAGGAAGTGTCCGTTTTTCTTTTCTTTTACTCCTGGCCAAGCAAAGAAGCAATTTGCAATGACAATCGCATAACGATAGGTATTAAAACATGTGACTATCACTTTAGCCTAATGCATTATATTAGTTCCCTTTTACCTATAAGAACCAAGTAATAAGGGCATTCTGCGAGTGTTTATTTCGATTAGCATTTATAGAAAGAAGAATAATCTTTTGTAGGCAGTTTGTAGATTAGCTAGAGAAAGTCATGTGAGGTAACACATATTTTTATCTACGTAATGCAAATGTAGACAGACGTTAGCATAATTGGTATTATTGCTTGCCTCTTTTTAAAAAGAAGGGAAATGAGGGGATACATTAGGTTAAATCGATAGTCAAATCTTTTGAAAGCTGGTCGCTATGCAAACAATTGAGGTTCGGTTCGGTTTGCATGGTCCCGGTGAGAAAAGCCAATTAATTTAAAATACCTATAACAATGAATATCTCGAAAATGGTCGACTCTACAAGAAAAACGTGTATGGCACGAATCATGTATTTTAATGAGATCTATATTTTGTGAGTGGTAGTTTTTGTCCATCGCTTACAGTTTACCAGTTATGCAAAATACTGCAAAATGCATCCAGAATAAAGAGGTCTTCACAGGCTACTCCCAGAAAATTCAAGATATAAATATTCTTTGTGATGTTTATATCTTTAATATACGATATTTTAATCAAAATCGTTAGAGGAGTTTTGAGAAAATCAAAAATGTTGAAACTTTTTCTATGTAAAGGGTAGTTGGGATGGGGGGATTTGCTTGAAAATGTTCATGTTACATTCTTGGGAGATACTAAACTTAAATACCCAGTTTGGTATTTAAGACGTTTCGTTTTTGAGTTAAACACGTTCCTAATTCTGCACTGTTTGCTTGAAATCTCGTTTTAGGGCATCCTGATTCCTGTATTGTGATTGAAAACCTTCACTCTAAATGATGTTCCATAAGTTGGTAATCCAGCGAATTCCGGTCTGGACTTACGACGACCAACCTTGGAGCGTCAGTAAGCCCAGAACGGAATCCGCTTGCTGCGTTATAAACTCGGGGATATTGCCCTAAAGTCATTGTTGTACTAGTTCAGCATTATGACCAGGAGTAATGTCTAGTTGAAAAACCCAGTGTTTGTTCTTGAACATTGACTGAATGAGAGTCTTCTTTTTACATTTAGTCATTTGTCTTAAAAGGTCTGAAGACAAACGATGAAGATTGGCTGTCAGAACTTATTATATAACTTGGTATCTTATAAACATTTTGGAAATTACTAAATTCCTCTTTAGCTTTGCTAAATGTTAACGTATCTATGACGGAAATGAGGAATTTGAGAACTTTCTTGGGATATCAGCCTAACTACATTGGCGGAATAAGTGTTATGCCATTAAGGCTCTGATGTTAGTAACATGCAAAATGTTATAGTTGGAAATTAGCTGTCTTAAGTTCGGTTTCCTTTGATGACTAATATCGCATACGGTAGCAGCATTTAGGCGGACAGTCGCTCCACGTGGCTTCGGATAGCAGGTACACTACCATTAGTTACAAAAGAAACACCATTAGAAAAACACTAATGAGGCCACTAATACCTTCGCCTACTTTCCGTACGACAGTAAAGTGCAACTTCGCGTGAATATGAAATGCAGCTGTCTCATAACAGATACGCTACCATTGGTTACAAAGGAATCTCACTAAATGGAGTCGCTGATATCACCTCCTGCCCCTCAGTAGTGAGTTCTAAAATGGTGGGCGAATCGTCTTGGCTTTGTTTTCAGATGTCCAGGGTTTTGCACGAAATATACTGCATTCTTTCTATTCAAAATGGTCAAATGATAAAATGTTTAAACGCCTGTCTTGTTCAAATATAAACATGTACCTACAACGATAAAAGTTGTCAAATTCATGAGAATTTCCAATTCCCAGGCATGCTCATAGTCTAAAAATCTGATCCGTTCCATTCATATGACTTTCTCTACATCTTTATAACAAATTATTCTAAGAAAGATAATTATTATATCTACTTCATGCTAATCCAGATAAACATTATCAAAGATGCCGTATTACTTGTTTCCTTGTAAGACATGAGGCTAAAGGGATAGTTATATCTTTTAAAAGCTGCTTGCTGTGTGATTGAAATTCGTTTCTTTGTATGGCTGGGAGTTGACAAAATCCCGTATGAGAAAAGTTTAATTGTATTGAAATTGAAACCAATAAGGAGGAATTTCTGGGAAAAAAATGTACATGAACAAAATTGTGTGATTTAACGAGATCTAGATGTATTTGTAATAACTTTTAGTCTATCAGTTATGCAAAAGTCATCGGGAATGAAGATATCCTCACAGGTTTATTCTCAGAAAATTCAAGATACCTATATATGGTCATGTAAATATATTTAATTTACTCTATTTCAATCAAATCGTTAGAGCCATTTTTGAAATAAACAAAGTTTCCGAAATTTTGTCCATGTAAAGAAAGTTTGGGGTGGTGGGATTTTCCTCAAAACGGTCGAGTCGCAACATTGGAAGATTCCTAAATACCAAAATTGGTATTTTACCAACATTTCGTTTTTGAATTATTGTGTTCACACATGCCTTTTTCTAAAAATGTTATTTTTGGATAAAGGGGACCCTAAAACACGTATTTACGGTGAAATCTCGGTATCGAAACTATGTATCACGTACTAAGTAGAGAAAGTAAAAATGCCGTTTTGGTAATTTTCGCCATTTAGCCTCCCCTTAATTATAATTTTTAATCTGACATGATTTATTACGGCGATTGTGTTCTGCGCAATTAAGGTTATAAAGGAGGTTGCTTCTATAAACAGCTGATTAAGTTCTTATTTTTCTCTCTGCATCACGGAATTTTCAATGAATAATTTAAGTGTTAATCCAAAATGACCTTTTAGAGATTGATTGGATGTAGGGTCTGATATGAAGGTTAACTAATCTCATTTGAAGGGAATTCATTGCTTCTGTATTGCTGTTAAAATTTTTCATGTTCTCTAAAGCTAGGCAATTATTCTGAAATTGTGTTGGCGGGAAAGCGCGAGTCCTAATTAGGTATCAGGAAGCGGCAAACACTTGCTCTCACGTTCACACTGCCTTTTTTCTTCTTTCTTTCTTTTTTCAGCACTTACGGACATTCATCTGTTTACGCCCTTCTCCTTTTTTAAATTCTCTCCGTTCCGCCACTTCCTATCCCGTCATTTGTCAAGCGTCCTTTGCTCCGTTTCTTCGCTGAGGAGGATCTGACACTTGAAGCAAGCGTGTGGGTCCGAAAACGGATGAAGACAAATGTGCGCAGATTATGCGGTTCCTGCCAATTAATCTGATTGCTCTTCTTGTCTGCATGCTTCTGAGGAATCCAATAACTCATTCTGTTAACATCTGCAGAGTGACATGAGGCCCGCAGTTTTCAATCCGATAATGCGAAAAGTTGATAACAGTTTAAGCTTCTTTCTCTGCATTGCAGAAAGCTAAAGTAATGCATTGATTACTTTCATGCACTCTTACATAAACTTACTTATGAGAAGTTCACAATTAAGAGACACTTCTGTTAATTTGGCGGTAGAAAAGTATAACATCAGCATTGAAAAACTGGTACCACGTGACAAATATCTTGACTGAATTATATTAATCTTAATTGTATTAATAATCTCTTTTGTTGTCATAATAGTAACTAAATTTCTATCAAAAAAGTTATTGAAGACCGCGAAAAAAATTCGCCATTTGAATGTGGTTTTGATCGAATTAGATCTTCATGCATATCTTTCTCTTTACGATTTTTTATTGCTATTATCTTTTTAGTTTTTGATGTTGAAATTGCTTTAATTCTACCAATAACTATTATTTTAACTAGATCTAATATAAAAATTTGAATATTTACAAGCATTCTATTTCTGCAGATTTTAACCATTGAGAAATAAAGTAAGGTACTGTAGTTTTGTAAATAAAGTTTTGTGTTGGTAACTTTCGTTATTATTTATGTCAAATGACTGACATTCTTTGGATGACCCTCGAATATAAAAGAATAATATTTTTTTAAGAATTTTGTTTGTAGAACAAATACAAAATAGCATATGAATGGGACATACGATTTTTTACTTCCTTGCGTTTACTTCCTCTTGAATCTACCATTGTGTGTTATTAAATATACACTCCATATAGCTTTTCCATGTTTCTGTTACCTAACTGCACAGAAAACTACACATCGTCTGTCATCCTGTATATACTATAATTGTAGTGAGGCTTGAGCCTCTTCCTAACATGTTTTTGCTGCCTTTCTGAACCACTAGTTTGTCCAGCAAGGTATTTCCCACATTTCTAGCAAATTCTTTCAACAGATTTAACGAATTGCCGAAAGTTCCGGGCCTTTCAATGAAAACAGCATTTAAAAAAATTGCTTTATTTCTAAACATTATCTCCAGAAAGGCTAATACAGTTGTCATATGGGTGTTCCAATTGAATTAAACCATCTCTGTCCTCAAAATAACTGTTTACTGCAGCAATGACCTGCTCTTTGCTGTGAAATCTTCGTCCTCCAAGGAATTTTTTAAGATTTGGGAACAAGCGGTAGTCACTGGGTGCTAGATCTGGCGAATAGTGTGGATGTTCAAGGAATTCGAAATTTAATTTGCACATTTTTCCCATTGCAATGACTGAACGATGGGCCGGAGCATTGTCGTGATGAAACAAGTTTTTTTGTCAAATGAGGTCTTTTTCTTTTCATCTAATCACTCAAACGTTGCAGTAAGCTTGCGTAGCAGTCACTAGTGATACTTTTACCCTTTTTCAAGTAATCAATACAAATAATTCCCTGTATATCCCAGAAAACATTCGCCATAACCTTGTTAGCCGACAAAATTGAATTTGCCTTTTTTGGAGTTGGTTCACCTGGCGCAATCCACTTTTTTTTTACTGTGATTTACTTTCTGGAGTGTAGTGATTTATGCAAGTTTCATCCACGGTAATGAACCGTCTAAAATTCACTGGTATTTTTACGGTAGTGCTCCACATTCATAACAGAAATCATTTTTCTTTGCAACTTTTGATCAGGTGTCAACGAACGCGGCACCCATCTTGCACAGATCTTATGAAAGCTTTGCGCATTACTTAAAATATTACCTTTGATATTTTTACAACCTCTGCTATCTCAAAACAACTTTAATCTGCGGTCTTCCAGTACTAAATGATAAAGTCATTTCTACAGAGCGTCCAGCGAGAGGCTCATCACTAGTGCTCGTACGTCCCATTTTAACCTCTGCAACCCACCTTTTAATTATTGAAAATGAAGCGGCAGAGTCTTTCAATGTACTGTCCATTTCCTCCTTGATTTCTTTAGCCGTTAAGTCTTTCAAATGGAAGCATTGATCACTGCTCGTTTTTGCAAATCCTCCATTTTCTTGAAAACTCTAAAGTTGTCTTGTTTAAAATGCTGTCATTCAAAAACTAAATAAGCAATTGACTTGTGACTAATTACACAAACTAGTCTAGAGCTAAACTATACCATGTCACCATCTAACTGGCCTAGTGGCGCCAAATCTGTGTGATGCCCGGGACTTATCAGCCGACTCTTGTATTACCCAAACTCCCTAAACAATAACATTAACAATGGAAAATAGTGTATCAATCGTTAATAATCCCTATATGTTACAATATATAAGACTTCTGAAGAACTCACAACCTGAAGTGATAATCTAGAAACAAACAGGGCGTTCCTGTGACCGTATCAAACTAGCTGAAAAATCCAGTAAATTTGTTAAGAAAAATTCCTATTAAATTTATAAATAACCAAGCATTTATTCCTAATCTGTTGGCTGTTTGCATACAAGCCTATTGTTAAACATAAAATGCATTCCTCGCGGTAAAACTGAGTTTCTTCGGAATTTATTGGCGAGTCTGCCTACTCGGTATTAAGGAGATATCCTCAACTCTTGCCATGTCAAGCAAAGCCGATGAGTCTCGAAGACAGACGAACCAACTCCCGATGTGTGAAAACCTTTCTGATGATGTTTATTACCAAATTTAGGATACTCAATTTGGTTTATGAGCACAAAAATATATGGAGGTTGTTGTTTTTCATAACCTCTTTTTTAAATTAAAATTCTAGTTCATTATTAATTACAGCTGCTTATTATTACTAATATCTGTATGTATTACATTTAATTTCAAATGTTTACATTGTTATAGATAACTTTAATTAAATAAAGAACAAGCTTGTAAAGATAATTTGCCCAGAATGAAGATGGATGGGATGGGATAGCGAGCTGCGAGCCCAGAATTTGCAAGCAGTATACGCCTTTGGAGAGTAAGGTGTAATAAAAGTTCTGACAGAACAAGACAGCTCAGGAGGTAACGTCCCTGGCTCGCATTCGGGAGCTCCCGGATTCAAAACCCGTGAGCCGATCAAACTGACTGGGTTTTAATTTTTCTACACGTACTATCTACATAGTGTATAGAGAATGTACTGTACTGCACCCAAAAATTGGATACCGAAGTTTCACCGAAAATAGACATTTTAGGGTTCCTTGTATCCAAAAAAGGTATTTTCAGAAAAAGGTCCGTGTGTGTGTCCGTGTGTGTCCGTATGTGCACTCATGAACGAAAAATCGGTGAAATACCAAACTTGGTATTAAACTTTAGTATCTCCCAGGGTAAAGACACGATTTAAAAAAAAAATCCCTCACCCCAAACTACCTTTTATATAGAAAAATTCCGAAAATGTTGATTTTCTCAAAAATAGCTTCAGTGATATTGATTAAAATACCGTATATTAAAGATATTTATATGGTAAATAAACTGTATATCTTGAATTTTCTGGGAATAGCTTCTAAAGACCTCTTTATTCTGAATGAGTTTTGCTGAAGTTTGTGTAACTAGTAAACCGTAAGAGACAGACAAAAGCGTACTATACAAAAAATGTAGATCACGTTAAAACACACAATTTATGTCATATACGTTTTTTTCGTTGAATTGGCTATTTCTAAGATATTCCTTGTTATTTTTTTCAGATTTAATATACTTGAGACTTTTTTCACGTGGAAAGTTATAAACTCGTGACTCTGCATAGAAACATGGAAACCGGCTTTCAAAAGATTTTACTTGCTTTAGCCTTGTGTATTCTCTTATTTTCCTTCTGCTTGCAAGGAAGCAACTAATCAAGACAATTTCTGCTAATGTTTATCTCGATTATTATAGAATAAAAAATCTGTTTTTTAACAAGAATTTTTACAGCAATGTAGAGAAAGTCATATGAATGAATATTTTTCGTAGTTTCTCTCAGTCGTCAGGTAAATACCGAATAGGATGCCTAATACCATGAACAAGGTTTCACCTTCAGTGTAAAACAATAAAATAACTGAAAATGGATGGTATTTGCGATTGCGCTGCCATCTATACACAGAATAGCTATAGCAGCTAGTCTGAAAAAGCTGATGTGTTCCATTCACATGACTTTCTCTATATCTCTGCAACAAATTATTGTTAAAAAGCTTATGCTTCTATTTACTTCATGCTAATCGAAAAAAAAATAGCAGAAATAGACTTATTACTTGCTTCCTTGTAATTAGAGGCGAAATAAGTGAATACCATAGGTTAAAGTCATAGTCAAAAGCTGGTTGCTATGTGAATGAAGTTCCTTTGTCTGTATGGACAGGGAGGAGAAAGTTAAGTTTATTAAAACTGAAACACCAACAAGGAATATCTCAAAAACGATCAGATCCACGAAAAAAATGTATATAACAAATTGTGTGTTTTAATGTACTCTTCATTTTTTGTGGGGTAAGTTTTTGTCCATTTCTTACGGTTTAACAGTTATACGAGTAAAATTCGTATGTAAAATTCCGTAAATTTAAAAAATTAAAAATATACATTTTATTTGTCATGTAAATATCTTTTATATTCGACATTTTAATCAAAATCGTTCGAGCCATTTTTTAAAAAATCAAAGTTTTCGAAACAAGTTCCATGTAAAGGGTAGTTTGGAGTGGGGGGATTATTCTCAAAATCTTTGTATCATACCTGAAAGATACCAAACTTAAATACCAAGTTTGGTATTTTAGCGACTTTTCGTTTTTGAGTTATCGTGTTCACAGACACACGTACCTTTTTCTGAAAATACTTTTTTTTGGTACAGGGGACCCTAAAACATATATTTTCGTTGAAATCTCGGTATCGAATTTTTTGATGGAGTGAAATACCTTATCTATACACTATGTACATAGTACGTGTAGAGAAAGTAAAAATACCCGATCCTCATCTATCGCGGAACAATAGGAAAATGGCCTCGAAGTGCTGACTGAACTGTCGTCTGACTACGGATGGTGAAGGCAGATAAGACTAGAGGCATAATGCCTTGGCTGTGTGTGCCATGTGACTGTTGGCACTTTTTTTTATTATTGAAGCAGTACCGGAGTCTCGTCAGGACTCTGGCGCTGTATCCCCGTTTACATATTCTCCCCTAAATTTACTGTATGATTACTGGTTTTAGTGTTCCTTTACACAAATATATACACATTGTACAAACATATAACCCCATGCCCAAGGCGGGACTAGAACCCATGATCCCCTGCCTACGAAGCACCAAAGCGAGATGCCTTAGCGAGCGTGGCCGTGGGGACCGGCACCTTAAGGCTTGGCACGAAGCGAAAGTGGTGGTTCTGGAAGGCAACTGTTCACAACATACTTTTAACGAGGTAGCTTACCAACCACCGCGCCATGACCTACAAATTAAGGTGATGTAAAATAAAATAGATTTAAAAAAGTGTCTGGCATATTAATAGTTATTTATTACATGAAATACTAGTTAGTAAACAGGAAGCAATTCCAGAGTATATTGCAGTATAGTACAGTGTAACTCAGTTGTGTAAGTATCGATCACTTTATGGTAATCACTCCGTAACCCCATGTGTTGAAACTTTCCTCAAGTTTGAAGATGTAATCCCAAGTTCCAGATTTCCACGTAGATAATCCATTTAGTGAGGTCTCTTGCTTCAGAAACACACTGTTGTCATTTACCTCGAGTATGTTCTATTATTGGATTCAATCCTGTTAAACTTCCTGATCAGTCCTTTCAGAACTCTTAATACTATTTCTTCCTTAAGAGACAAAGTATGCGTTTACCTCACAAGGAGCCACTTTCACGTTGATAGATTTAGCTCTGATTTTTATAGTGAAAATACATCGAGAACAAAAATACCGTGCCTTAACCTTCTCTCCCGTATAGTTTCTGTTCGGCAGGAAAAATTATAAAGTTTTAACTTGACTTAAACTCTGTTTTTCGCTCAACGACCAGCTGGTTGATACTATGTCAGATGCTTATAATGAACTTGGCCTGCACCGAGGCTGTAAGTATTTGCGCGGAAGATTTCATATAGCGAAGAAACAATCAACTGCAGTTATGTTTTACTGTTTTTCTCAGTGATGGGTGTCTACAAAAAAAGGAAACAAAGGAAGGGAAAAAAAGACTGAAGGGATAAAACATGTATATTTTTGCAGGTTCTATCATTTAATTTTTTAAACCGACATATGCCAGGACTTTTTCATGTAGTTCACCCAAAAATTCTATGTGTAGATATTTCACCGGAAAACATTTTTTGAGGACCCATGAAACATGAAAGGAATTTTTAAAAAAAAAACATCTCCGAGTGTGCCTGTCGACAGCATAACTCAAAAGCAAAAATTTGGTTAAATCTTAAACTTATTATTTAAGTTTAGTATCTTCCAAGGACGCGACAGGAAGATTTTCAGAACAATGTGCTACCCAAAACTACCTTTTATATGGAACAATATTCGAACTTTTTATTCTGAACTGGCTCTAACGATTTTCACTGAAATACGGTATCTAAAAGATATTTACATGGAAATAAAGTGTGCTTCTTGAATTTTGTGGGAATTCCCTCTGAAGACCTCTTTATTCTGAATAATTTCTTAATAATAAGTAAACCATTAGAAATAGACAACTTTACAATACAAAAATATGGATTTCGGATAAAAACATAATTTTTCCTATTTGGAGTTAACCATTTCCGAGATATTCCTTGTTATTGGTTCTAATTTTAAAATACTTATACGTTGTTCTGAAACTGGAAGTCGATATTCGTTTTTATTTTACTCCTGACCATGAAAAGAGAACCAAATTTGAATCACATAGCACTAATAAGTAATTATCCCAAAGTATTCCAGTATTTCCCTTCTACTAAATAATAAGACAATTTCTGCTATTTTTACTTTCTCTACACGTACTATATACATAAAGTATAGAGAAGGTATTGTATTGCACCCAAAAATTCGATACCGAGATTTCACGGAGATAAATGTTTTTGGGTCCCCCCGAATCAAAAAAAAAAAAAAAAGCATTTTTGGAACCAGGTCAGATATTATAGATATTTACCTGAAAAATAAAATGTATATCTTGAAATTTCTGGGAATAGCCTCTGAAGACTGCTTTATTCTGTATAAATTTTACGGAATTTTGCATAACTGCTAAACCGTAAGAGATGGACAAAAACTTAACACACAAAAAATGTAGAGCACATTAAAACACACAATTTATGTCACATATTTTTTTTTCGTGAAGTTGATCGTTTTTGACATATTCTTTATTTTTGGTTTCAGCTTTGAAAAACATACTTTTCTCATACAGGAATTTGTCAACTGCTGTCCATACAAACAAAGAAATTTCAGTCACATAGTAACCAACGTTTGGTTATCAGTTTGGCCTCTAGTATTCCCTTATTTCAGTTCTACTTAGAAGAAAGCAAGTAATAAGACTATTTCTGCTATTTTTTCTCGATTAAAATGAAGTAAATAGAAGCACAAATTTTTTAACAATAATATGTTGCAGAGATGTAAAGCAAGTCATGTGAATGGAACACATCAGATATTTTTTTAAAAATAATATGTAGGGTTAGACATAAGAGAAGTAGAAGGCGGGAGAGTTATTCATTTTTCTAAAATGCTTTTTTTGGTTTGAGGGGATCTCAAAACATATTTGGGAATAAATTTAAGGTTTGAACTTCTGCCCCGGTATAGTTACCTAGGTGCCGGAGTAGCACATTCAGACTTTATTTATTTAGGTATTTACTCGTGTTTGTTGTTTCTGCGAAAAACGTAACTCAAAGATAATTTTGTTGGTTAAAAGCCAAAGTCGTTATTTATGATCAGATCTTCATAGGAAGCTCCGAGAAGATTTTGGAGAAATACTTTGTACTCCCAACGAACTTTTACGTGGACAAATTTGGTTAAAAAGCAAATGAAAAATGAAGTGTATACCTTGAATCTTCTAGCAAATAGCCTGTGAAGTTTTATTTCTTAGGAATTACTTTTGCAATAATTAGTAAACCACATGAAGTGGATTACATCTTAATACTTAAAAAAGCAGAGCTATAGAATTCGTTAAGGAGCACAATTTATGTCAAAATGTGCGCAAGATAATCTTTTGCATTGATATTTAAATTTTTTGTGACTATGGAATTTAAAAGCCATCATGATACGAATGACTTTTTGAACATCTGAATAACACTTCAGTCCACTATATCATTTTTATGCATGCAACAAAATGAAGCTTTATAAATTTGTAATCAAAAAGTATACCGACCATCCAGAAGTAGATAAAAGAATGAGCTCTTGCAGAAATAGTTTTCGAAGTGTGAATAGAGAAAGTCATGTGATCGCGGCACACCTCAGATATTTTACTTTCTTTACATGTACTATGTATATAATGTATAGAGAAGATATTGTATTCCACCCAAATGTCGATACCGAGATTTCATCAGAAATATACGTTTTATAGTCCGCTGTATCCAAAAAGAAAACATTTTTAGAAAAAGGTTCGTGTGTGTCCGTGTCTCCTTGTTTGCGTGTGTCTTGAGCACAATAACTCAAATACGAAAAGTCGATAAAATATAAAACTTGGTACATAAGTTTAGCATCCTCCAAGGATCAGACAGGAAGATTTTGGGGAGGGGGTCCCCAAACTATTCTTTACAGGTAAACATTTCTAAAATTTTGATTTTCTCAAAATTGCCTCTAACTATTTTGATTAAAATATCATATATTAAAATATATTTACGCGACAAATTAAATGTATATCTTGAACTTCCTGATAATAACCTCTGAAGACCTTTTTATTCTGGATGAATTTTGCTGGATTTTGCATAACTAATAAACCGTAAGAGAGAGCCAAGAGCTTACTACACAAAATATGTAGATATCGTTGAAACACACAATTTATATAATATACATTTTTTTCGTGGATTTAAAGTTTTTTCCTTTTTAAAATACTTATACTTTTCACATACGGAAATTTGCAACTCCTGGCAATGCAAAGAAATGGATTTCATTCACATGGCAACCGGATTTAAAAAAAAAATTACTACAATTTTAGCTTAGTGTATTCCATTACTTCCCTTATACTTACAAGAAAGCATTTCTGCTAATGTTTATCTCAATTAGTTGAAGTAAACAGAAGAGTAAGCTTTTTTCCAAAATTTGTTATACAGATGTAGGGAAATGTAAATGGAACACATCATATTTTTTTATCAAATGCCCCGTTCCAAGTCTCCATAAAGATGAGGTATTACTTGTTGCTCTATATAAAGGGAGATTTCAGTAACCCGAATGGTTATCACCAAATACGGTGCCCTGTGTGAGGCGCACCTGCGTAACACAGATGTCAAACGCACTGAAATCATTAGTTACAAGAAAGGCCTACGCAGTTCTACAGCAAACGGTACGGACGCAGTCGCTTCATTTGCACTGTGAATTACAAGGTTGTGTGAAACGTCACGACTGCCATATCCAGAGTTTGGTGCGTAGCTAATTTGAGCAGCTGGAAAGGTTTCTGTCCCTAACTATATTCTAAAGTATTGTTGACCTTTCTGGTAGTACATCATTGACCACTAAATAAATGAGGTACCGAGTTTATTCCTTCTGATAGCAAACCGAGACTACTTTTAACATATCTATCATATTATCATGAAATATCTTATTATTTATCAGTGTTATAACATAATCTTCTTCTACCTCATGTATTTAGATCTTTGGCCTTGAAGCATGGGATCCTTTTCGCGTTCGCGCTAAATTTGAATTAAAAATCTACTCGCGCTTATGCTTAGTTTGGAGTAGTAATCGACTCTTATCAGGGCGTTTTGATGAGGTTGTTGGGCTTCACAGATCCAGACCAGCTGGCAATTTCTTAAACAATAAATCACTGGGATTTTCTTTGTAGAATTGTAGTTTTTTCACAATTATTTCGTACAATTCTTATATGAAACTGCTATTGCACGATGCAATTATGTGCTTTGTTGAATGCTGCAAGTATTTGTACGCGTATATTTCTATGCGAATATATTAATGTACGCGTAATCTCCAAGTGGACTTTTCCATGCTTGTGAAAAAGCCTCTATTTTACAATAACTTGTTTTAAAACCAAGAAAATCAACACGTAACTATGATACCTATTGTTGGAAAAACAAAATCGCATAGAGAAAATCAAAACACTTATACACGACGAAAGCACAAGGAATGATAAACATTTGCATCCAGCGATTTCAACTTCGGAATGCAACAGAAGAAAAACATTTGAAACATCATACATTACAAAAATGACATGAAATTCACAAAATGTCGGCAGAGTTTGCGATTAGAATATAAGTATTTCCTCAGCCTGTTTCCGTATCAGGAGATCGAATTTATCCATCTGGTGCTTGGGCATCCAAATTTTTTTCTACCTTTAGATCGGTATTCAAATAATATCTTGGTATTCTATTTTGTGACACTCTTTCTGTGTGTTCTAACCAGTTATTTCTTCAAAATCTTCTCGGGCTTCTTCGAAACGTTGGTGTCAAGCCAAGTTATTACCTGGCTAGAAGCCCGAGAAGATTTTGAATTAACACGTCGCCAGGAAAGCTATAGTTCTTATTTTACAGTTATTTCTTATTTGATTTATTTCGCCGGATAAATTGAATATATTCTATTATAATATCCTCATTATATTCTTTATCTAAAAGAGTATAATCCTGCTACGGAACGTAAGAATTTCATTTCGGCGGATTCTATCTTTCTTCTGTCTGATCTTATTAGTGTCCAATTCACACAAGCATAAGTTAACTTAGGAACTGCCATAGAATTTCAGTTGATTTGTTTTTAATTATTAATTTTTTTTTTTTTTTTTTTTTTGCTAAAGTTCTTATAGTTCCACACATGCTATGGAATCTGCTTAGTTTTATGGTAATATCATTCTTTTGACAATAGGATTCGTTAAATCGCAAGTAGTTAAAAGTATTTACCTGTTATATTATTTTATTATGTATTATTTGCATCTTAAGTGGTTTGTCCCTTGGAACGCCATCTGAGATTCTTATGTTGTAATTACTGGATATTCCTACTAATTTGTACATTGCTATTTGTAATTCACTTTCTGTACTACGAATTATTAGTTGGACTCTGCAAATAGTACGATATTTAATGCCTTGTTATTTATTTTAAAACTTACATTAAAATGTTCTTGCCATTGTCTTATGACATTGTCGATATATCTGCTATATATATATATATATATATATATATATATATATATATATATATATATATATAATATAAAACAATGCTGGCGAAATTGGGTGGCCTTGTTTAACATCTTGCTTTATTTTAATTGATTTGTTACTCTTATAGATGTATGTATAATATGTATGTATAATATGTTTGTATATATATATATATATGTTGCACAATATAAATTTTTAATTACTCTTATCAAGTTTTCTGGGTAACCTCCTTTATATATTATTTCCCAATGTTTTCTTTGTAACATCTTCGGTGATATTGAAGATTTAGGAGACAGGTGCGGTGAATAAATGGAGCACAGCACCGGAAGTTCCCCAATTCTAATGGGATGGAGGGGAGCCCTGATGGGTGACCAGATCCGGAGAACAATGCGCGCTAGCCGTATAAACTCTACCTAAACTCCGTACAACCAAGACACCTGTAACAAGTTAGACAGCTTCGAGGAATTGGAAGCCCAGCAGTCTAATTCTAAAAATAAATCTTTCCCGGGCGCAAATTACTGCCCTATCATAACACCGCAATCCGACCCTCCAATCCTGAAACAGATGTAAGAAACTGATGAGGAAAAGATATGTTAGACAGGAAATTAGAATTAATTATTTAAAAATGTGTTACATTCACATGGCTTTCTTTATCTATTCTGCTACAAAACATTCTTATAGAAGTTGAAAACATCTCCTGATGCCCGTCCAGTTTCTCTAACCACTGAGCTACCATGGTAACATGTCGACACATATTTTCTCGCTACAAGGAGATCTCAAATTATTTTGAGAAGACATGGCACAATAGCGACTTGCAATGTCGTAAGAACCTTTAAGTCCCGGGTTTTATAAGTTAAAATCGAGACTGACATATTATCTGAAATATGTTTTCAGGTCCCCTGATTCCAGAAAGAGAACTTTTAGAAGTAGTTCCGTGTGTGCGTGTGCGTGTGCACAGTATAACTCAAAAACGAAAAGTCCATTAAAATCCAAACCTAGTATTTAAGATCAGTATCTTCCAAGGGTGCAACACGAAAATTTTCAGGAAAATCCCCCGGCCCAAATTGCAGTTTACATGAAACATTTTTCAACATTTTTCTCAAAAATAACTCTTAATGGTTTTGATTGAAATATCGAAAAAATTGAAATATTAATTATATTTATATGCTTAATAAAATGTATTTCCTAATTTCTTGGGAATAATCCTTAAAGTCCTCTCCATACTGTGTGAATTTTACACAACTGATAAATCGTAAAAGATAGACAAATACTTGTTGCAAAAAACGTGAAGAATTCGTTAAAGTATATAATTTATATCATATAATTTTTTTTAGAGTTAATCACTTCCGATATTTTCTTTGTTATTTGCTTCAAAATTTTCAATAATTAAACTTTTCTGAAACGGAAAGACATTATTCACTCTTTTGATCTTCGTATGAGTATTAATTCCATGATATAGCGATCGGCTTTTAAGTTCTTTGACTGTCGTTTTAACCTAATATATTTCCTTATTTTACCTCTACTTAAAAGGAAGAAACTAATATTTATGCTAATGTTCTTAGCATGAAGTAGTGAAAAGAATAAGCTTGTGTGAGAATAATTTGTTACAGAATAAATAGACAAAGTCATGTGAATGGAACACATCAGATTTTATCATTTCAAAAACATCTGATTACTGAACAAAATATAATGGTACTTTTTTGTATGTAATACCTCTTTAAAGTGCATATTAGAAGGAATGTATCGTCTTCCCTGGTCTAGGGGTACCATTTTAGCCTTAGTTCCAGAGGCTGCGATTAAGCACAATGGAAAGTGATGAATTTTTTCGGGTCTAAAAGTCCTTAGCATGGCTACCTTCAGAAAGGATATAAAGTTAGTCCCGGGTCGGAGAGTTATTGCACATAAAAGAGCCTCAAATCTGAGAAACGTTTCTGAGCAAATTGACCGGCCTTTCAAACCAATGCAGAATCGCCAGCTAAAAACCTTAACTTCTAAAGAACGTCCAGATATAAAACTATATTTCATTTACAGATGGAATACAATAATTTCCCTTGTAGAAGGAATATGTTTATTTCAACCAGAGTTATACTCCATGAGTATAGTGAAATGGATGCTCTATTCAAAATGCTATATAACCCTGCTGCGTTCTGTATATGCCAATTGAGTAGACCAAAATAAACTAAGCCGTTCATTAAAAACAAAAGGTTACCCAGAAGTTGCACAAAGTTATAATATGCATATGTGTAGACAACAAAACAGTCATTGAAATAAATGGGAAGTGATAGATGAGGTTAAAATGATTCAGGAAGTTAAATGTATAGTAAGACGCTATTCTTCAAGAATGCACGAAAGCTTAACAGCATACCTGAAGAGGGAGATCGGAGATCTAGCGATTTGGTTTACCACACGACTCTTAAATAAAAATAAAAAGGAAAAAGAAGAAAAATCTGGCGTTACACTCGCATACCTTTCTCTAGCTGCTCTACAAACCCCCTACAAAAGATTATTCTTCTTTGTACACAATGCTAATCGAGATAAATATTAGCAGAATGTTCTTATTACTTAGTTCCTTATAAGGAGAAGAGAATAAGGGAATGCGCTATGCTAAAGTGATTGTCAAATGTTTTAAAAGTTATCGTCATGCGATTGTCATTGCAAGTCACTTCTTTACTTGGCCAGGAGCAGAACAAAAGAAAAACGGACACTTCCTGTCTGAGAAAAGTTTAAGTACTTCACAATTGAAACCAATAACAAGGAATATCTCGGAAACGGTTACCTCCACAACAAAAACGTAAATGACATAAATTGTGTGTTTTGATGTGATGTACATTTTTTGTGCAGTGAGTTTTTTTTCTATCTCTTACGGTTTAGCAGTAAAGCAAAATTCATTCAGAATAAAGAGCTCTTCTGAGGCTATTCCCAAAAATTCGAGATATACATTTTATTTCGGACATAAATAGCTTCAATATACGGGATTTTAATCAAAATCGTTAGAGCCATTTTTAAGAAAATCAACATTTTCTAATTTTTTCCATATAAAGGGTAGTTTGTGGTAGGGGGGGACTTTTTTGGAAAATCTTCGTGTCGCATCCTTGGAAGATTCTAAACCTAAATACCAAGTTTGGTATTTAATAGTATTTTCGTTTTGGGGCTATGCTGTCCACAGACACACTCACAAACAGACACACACGGAACTTTTTTTAAAATTGCTTTTTTCGGACTCGGGGAACCCAAAACATATTTCCGGTGAAATTTCGGTATGGAATTTTTGGGTGGATTACAATACCTTCTCTATCCTTATATACATTGTACATATTGGTCTAGATAAAGTAAAAAAGCAAGTGAAAGTGGAATATTACGCGCTGTCCTACTTATGGTTTTGAAAGGTAGGATAGCACCCCTCTACCAGCTAGCGGTTGCTGTTTCAATGTTAACACGTGTGCGTTTTGTTCTCGATAAAAACAAAACATCTGCGAAGAAAAAGGTCATATAAGACAATGAAAAATACAAAATATGTTCCAAACAATGAGTTCTGTAACCCGCTTAATATAATTACCTACCTTCCACTGGGTACGTATTGGCTTGAAGCTTGGTTAACATACACGTTTAGCATTTTATAAGGTTTATATTGAGACAATCTCCATGTTTGCAAATGCTGGGTAAACATTCATAGTACTAGCAATATTGATCTTGTGCGGCAAATTGCATTGTATTTTATGTATACGAGAGAAATAAAAGTAAGGAAAGAAAACCATTTTGCAGTAGGAACTTTATCTGCAAACAACAGGCTTACTCGATCTCATATGAGCTTGAAACTTGGACAAATAAGCGTTTAACAACTTTATTCTCTTAAACTAGTACTGAAATTGTTGGTTAGTAAGAAAACAAAGCAGAGATAAGAGTTTAGAACTTGTATATTGCAGCAGTATAGCTCGTCTAAGTAGTACTAACACATTGGAGTATGTGAATTCATTGCCGTCCCAGGATTCATTGTTGGCGACATCCCAACTAGCCGGACCTTTATTGAACACCCTTAAACGACGGCAGATTCATCTTTCATTTCCCAGGCTATTGCTCATAAAGGGCACAAAGTTGAATCTCAAGGCTATAAATTGTGTATAAGGTCTAAGGTTTCTCCTAATTCACTAAACCATACAGGCCAGACCCGTTTCCAGGGTTATCGGACTCTCCATTTCATTCCAAATTTGTTATTACAGATAAATGAAAACAGTGCAGTATTTACCTGATTACGTGCTCTTCAGCATATTGTTCTTATTTACTTGCTCTTCCATATAGTTAAGTAGAGTAAGTAATGATTGTCACTGAAAATAGACGACCAATTTCACCGGAAATAACTAAGGTTTCAAGAACTCGAGAAAAAGAAAAGAAAAAGCCCGTGTGTATCTGGGTGTCAGTGTACTTGTGTACACATAACCTGACAAGTATTTAAGTTCAGCATCTTCCAAGGAGAACACTGAGACGAATGTGTTACGTAGGAGCATGAGAGTATCTCGGCTACAGCATAAAAGGAATAATGCTATTAGAGCTGATATGGAGAACAAAAATGGTGGTAAATAGGATGGATTATGGACTGGTCCTCCACAGGAAAAGGAAAAGGACTTATTTAAGTTGGTGTGATCTTGTGAAAAAAATTATGGCACAGTTTGATTTGAAAGCTGGACACTGAACGATAAATAAGAAAGAAATTAAAGGCTATCGCTGAAAAGTGGAACACTGAATTGAAGAATAGAGGTCGTCCAAAGACGCGACACAGATTTTCAAGAAAATTCTCTGCCTCAAACTACCATTTACACGAGTTATTTTCAAAACGTTTATTTTTAAAATCGCTATCGCTATTATCAAAATATGAAAATATTCTCTTGAATTTTCTGGGAATAGCATGTGAAGTTCTCTTCAGTGTTAATGAATTTGGTATATTTGGTAAACCGTAAAATATAGAAAAAATCTCGTTGAAGCACACAATATAGATTTTAATTAAACTATCACTTATATTCTCCACATTTCAATCAGTTCTTTTTCGGTATTAGCATTAAACCCGTCCTGCTCTCTTTAAGGATTTGCAGCCATTTCAAAACCTTAAATGAACTTTTTGCCTTGATGGTTTGATTTTGGCTGTCCTCGCACCATGCTTTCCAGTCTTGCCAAATCTTGCACTTGATTTTGTCCTTTCCATAGACAAGTCATTACGGCATATAAGTGCGGTGTACTCCTCATGTAATCCTGTGAAAGGACGCTTAACCAGGAACTATGTGTAGTATTCTGCACAATTATGTAATGAGAAATGTAGTTCCGATAATAACATGAAAACCATGAAATCCTGTTAGGACAGGAGAACCTGAGGCTCATCTGAGCAGGAGCACTATTCTCTAAAATAATACTGTCTCCTTAAAACAATTCGCATTTACTTATCTCTTATTATTCTGACAAACGTTTACTTTATCGCTGTCTTAATCGAGTTCGTAGGAATTGTTTTATTGCATTTTTATTGTAGGTACAATGGAATTAGGAGAACACAGTACATCTTAAGTACATCACAGTAATCTTATCAGATTCGCTACATGATTGCCTTGAAGTTCTGCTCTTCTAGAAGAAGGGAAAGAAAGAAAAATTCTTGACTTCGTATTTGAAAGAAAAACTAACTGAAAATTCAAGCCAAGAATAAGGAATATTTCAAATATGGTCAACTCCTCAAATAATTAAAAAGCTAATCCATTATAAATTAGGAACATTACATATTTTAAAAACTAAATACCTACCAAACAACTTAGTTAAGTCAATTTAAGCTATTGTAGGACAAATTTATAAAATTATTTTATATTTCAAATCATGAACTTTCCTTATCAAATCCAAATTTCCTTTTGTAAATAAATTTTGGATAAAGAGGGTGGCATACTGGTGTAACTCCTTTGTGAATTTTAAATTCTTCAAATATAAGTTATTCTATTTTTACTTTCTCCACTCGTACTATGTACATAGTGTATAGAGAGGGTATTGCATTCCACACAAGAATTTGATAACGAGATTTCACCGGAAATAAAGAGCCCTCTGATTACAAAAAATGCATTTTCAGAAAAAGGTCCCTGTATCCGCGTATCTGTGAACACGATAACTCAAAAATGAAAAGTCAGCAAAATGCCAAACTTGGGATTTAAATTTAGTATCTTCCTGGAATTCGAAACGAAAATGTTGAGAAAAACCCCCCACACCAAACTACCCTTTGCATGCAACTTTTTTGAAAATGTTTATTTTCTCAAAAATGGCTCTAATGATCTTGATTAAAATATCATATATTAAAGATATTTACCTGAAAAAGAAAATGTATATCTTGAATTTTCTGGGAATAGTCTCTGAAGACTGTAGTCTGGATGAATTTTACGGAATTTATAGCTGCTAGAGCGTAAGAGATAGACAAAAGCCTACCACACACAAAATGTAGAGCACGTTAAAACACACAATTTATGTTCTATACACTTTTTTTCGTAGAGTTGGTCGTTTTTGAGATATTCCTTGTTTTTGGTTTCACCTTTGAAAAATATATGTACTTTTCTCATACAGAAATTTTTCAACTCCTGTCCATACAAAGGGACTTCAGTCACATACCTTTTGACTATCACTTTAACCTATAGTACTCACTTAATTTCACTTCTACTTACAAGGAAACAAGTAAAAGACTATTGGTACTAATTTTTTCTCGATTATCAGGAAGTAAATAGAAGCATAAGCTTTTTAACAATAATTTGTTGCAGAGATGTAGAGAATGTCACGCGAATGGAACACATCAGATTTTTATGTTTACCCAACAGCTCTGTATAACATTTTATCGCAGATATAATTCTTTTTATAATTATAATAGTAACTTTAATAATAATAATTATTATTATTATTATTAAATATCCTAAGTTTGCCACAGTAAACTGGCTAGTTGCCCTGCATACTGGAAGACATTTCCTCTTTCTTTCTTCTAGCAGCAATGAGGGGAGAATGTTTTATGCATACTGTTTCGTAACACTTACAGATGCAATCCATCCCACTTATTGTTCCTTTGAGACTTATGACTACTAACTTTTTATGTGAGCAGAATATCAGCAGAATATAAAAGGATCTGCAGCAGTAATTTGTCTCTGAAGCTGACTTGCGAATTTATTCATCTGAATTTATGAGACCGAAGTAGAGACTGCATACATACGTCTCGAACATGGTGGCTGGATTTTATTTTCTAGAATGAGTGCAATAGTGGCGAAGGCTTTCAGTTTAATCAAAACCTAAAATACATATACCTACACTAATACTTCACAAAAAGAAAATATTTTAGTGCCTATCTGTCATGTAGGATAGTCTTGAAAACATTCAACAAATTTTTCGTTCATTCTGACGCACATGGTTTAGAAGTACCATCTAAGTTTGTCTCATCATCCTGTTTATGGGTTACGCCTCTTCTCCCATGCCATTTCCAAAAATGTAATATGTACCATTCACATAATCTCTGTAATAAATTATGCTTAAAAAGCTTATTCTTCTTTCTTTTTCATGCTAATCGTAATAAACATTAGCAGATATGGCCTTATTACTTGATTCCTTGTAAGTAAAAGGGAAATAAGGGAGTACACTAGGCTAAAGCGATAGTCAAATATTTTAAAAACTGATTGCTATACAATTGAAATTCCCTTTCTTTAAATGGCCAGTACACAAATTACCGTATAAAAACAATTTAAATATTTAAAAATTTACCAATAAGCAATATCTTGGAAGTGGTTAGCTGCACAAACACATTGTATTTGACATAAAATGTATGTTTTAACGAGCTATAGAACTTACGTTAACCAGGTATACAAAAGTCATTCAGAATGAAGAAGACTTCAGAAACTATTCTCAGAAAGTTCAAGACACTGATTTTTGTGATAGTATCTTTAATATGCAATACTTTAATTAAAATCAACATTTTTTAAACTTTTTCGTCTAAAAGGTGGTTTGAGGTGGAAGGATTTTCTTAAGAACCTTCGTTTAAAATCCTAGAACATGCTGAACTTAAATATCAAGTTAGGTATTTAACCGACTTTCCGTTTTTGAATTATCGTGTTCACCATGCGCGGGACCTTTTTCTAGAACTGTTATTACCTTCTCTATACGTACTATGTACATAGTGTGTGGAGAAGGAATTGTACTCCATCCAAAAATTCGATACCGAGATTCCACCGGAAATGTATGTTTTAGGGTCCCCTGTAACCAAAAAAAAACGTTTTCAGAAAAATGTCCGTGTGTCTGTGAACACGATCACTAAAAAACGAAAAGTTTGTAAAATACCAAACTTGGCCTTTAAGTGTAGTATCTTCCAGGATGCGACTCGAAGATTTTGAGAAAAATCCTCCCACCCCAAACTACCCTCTACATGGAATTTTTTTCAAAAATTTCGATTTTATCAAAAATGGCTCTAACGATTTTGATTAAAATATCGTATATTAAAGATATTTACCTGACAAATAAAATGTATACCTTGAAGTCTCTGAGAATAGCCTCTGAAGACTATTTTATTCTGGATGAATTTTACGGAATTTTGCATAACTGCTAAACCGTTAGAGATGGACAAAAACGTACCTTACAAAAAATGTAGAACACGTTAAAACACACAATTTATGTGTATAAAATTTTTTGTGGAATTCATCGTTCTTGAGAAATTCCTTGTTTTTGGATTCTGCTTTCAAAAACTTATACTTTTCTTGTACAGGAATTTGTCAACTGCTGTCCATACTAACAAAGGAACTTCAGTGACATAGAAACCAGCTTTTGACTATCACTTTAACCTATAGTACTCTCTTATTTCGCTTCTACTTACAAGGAAGCAAGTAATAAGACTATTGCTGCTAATTTTTTCTGATTAGCATGAAGTAGATAGAAGCATATAATTTTTAACAATAATTTGTTGCAGAGATATAGAAAAAGTCATGTGAATGGAACACATCAATTTTTTTTTATTTGGGGATCTAAAACGAGTATGTACAGTGAAATCTCGGTACCGAATATTTCGATGGAATGCAGTATCTACTGTACCTATGTACCAAGTAGAAAGTAAAACTTCATCCTGCCATTGTCATAAATTCATTTCATAAATTACTTAAAGATTAAAAAGCATTTACACAGCTCTTGCAAATGAATGTAAAAAAAAAATAGGTATAAAAAACATACTTGCGAAGAAGGAAGAAGACGTCATGGAGAGAGAGAGAGAGAGACTTTTGTTTCTCCACATATATAATTAGTTGCTGCATAGAATTCCTTGTAATTGTAGTCGATATAGATGGGCCAGTTGATTAAGCACTAGCCTTCAGGTCCAACGCTCGCAGTTTTTTTTTTTTTTTTTTTTTTTTCAAATACAGTTTCGGAACCTTGTCGGAACTTTGGCGCTGGTATCCTTTTCCTCTCTTTTTCCAGGTTCTCTACATTTCCTTGTTGACCTCTTTGTTTAGCATTTACTTTTTTGTAACAAATACACACATTTACAAACACTTAAACACCATGCTCAAGGCGGGACTCGAATCCATGATCCCGTGCGCCATGAAGCACCAAACCTAGGCACTTTAGCGAGCGCGGCCAAGGCCATCCGCATTCGGCTTAAACTCGACCCAGACCACAGGTGTTTTAGCCTACTGATTTACTGGCATGTAAAAGAGCTTTTGTGGTGCTGATACATTAGCAATGACAGCGTTGTTAACAAATAAATACATTTTTATTGGAATTTAACAAAACCGAATACATATTATTGCAAAGAATATACGTAAATAGCCAAGATGTAACACTTCGACAAACAGAAGACCGAGTTTATTAAGTTACAATCGATTCCATGTTAATTTTGTTTCTTTAGTCACTATTTATCTATCTAATATTGCAGATGTGTATGTAATGAAACAAAGTAGGACCTTCATAAAACAGTTTATTTTAATGCTATACATGCTTCTGAATGCAATGTTTTCTAATAATTCTCGTGTAAAAACGTATTTCTTTAGAAAGGTAGAATCAGACTGAAAATGTTGACATGGCCAGAATTTGAACCACGGATCTCTCGTCTCATTAAAGTTGTTCTAATCACTAAGCTACCATGGCAATATTCCAACACGACATTAAATTCCCCAAATGGCAAATGGTACTGAACTAGTAGGTCATATCAAATACAAAAGTGCTTATCAAAACGAGAATATCTGTTATTAGCTGATCAAAAGGAATGAGTGGAACAAATCAAGAATACTGCGAAAAACTAATTGCACTTTAATATTAAACTTTACATATGAAACATGACATGTTTGAACTAAATGGTAATTTAAAACATTAAGAAATGCCTAAACTTTACAATATATAAACATTTTAATCGATTAAGTGATTTTACGTTATAGAGCTGACAAAAACTTCATCGACAAACTTCTTTTTACGTTGTATGTAGTACAGATTATAATTAATATACAAATATAAATTTGGGTTTCACCGCCCTAACAAAAACATATTCAGCTATTAGCTGCCCAAATCAATATGTAACAGCATTAGGGCCGTAGTTAGATGTAGATTGATTGTTGAGTCATCGTCATCAGATACTGGACCGCTAGGCTGTTCTGACTAAAAAAAAAATAACACTCCATCTATCTCTTTCATGATCGGGCTATGATTCCTTATCCATTAAAGAAATATATATATATATATATATATATATATATATATATATATGAATACCAGATGGTCCAACCACCCTGTATTTGACGTGGATTAAAAGAGTGGCTATTCAAGTTAAAAGTCCGCCAATGGAGAACTCGCGAGAGCGACTTTCGTTTTACACATCTGCTGATCAGCGGGGACGGTGGGTGGTTCGCATTCCACTTAGGGTTTTAAATTGAAATGAGCCGTTGTGTTCTGCAGCTCTTTTAGCGAAGGAATATCTCCATATATCAAATACGTGGCAGTTAGGTCATCTGGTATGCATTCATTAAGAGCATTAATTTTTCGTTTCATTATTTTATAGTTTATATTTTCAGCTGGAAATGCTGAGTTATGTGCTCATTTTACATATCCTCAGTTTTAAGTTATTTTCTGTAACTACCATATTACATCGTTATGATGTTTCGATGATCGGATTTAGATTTATAGTTCGTGAGTAGGCTGCTACGCGCCATGATGTCGAGGGATCAGCTCGTTGCCCACAGATGGCACTGTAGGACAAAATCAGGACTTGTGAATGGGCAATGGCGGAATTGTGCCCAGAAACCTTCTTCTTTCAAGGTATGGGTTCTTTCTTTTACGTGCAAATAAACCTTGCATGGGACAATCGGCTTTACTATCCTGCCAAAGGGAGCCATACTAAAGATTTTTAGTCCAAAAAAAGAAATCATTACCCTCTGTAATCTTGAGCTTTAGGGTATCACATCCATCCGCAGCATGTCCAGATATTTTTTTCCGTGAAACTTAGTACTATTCAGGTAAACAGTGATTCTCCTATTTAGCTACTTTACTCATATATAATAAAAACATTGATGTGATACATTCACATGATTTTTCTCCACCTATACTTCAAATCTCTTCTTTTTTAGAAAATCTGAAAATGTGTATTTCTGGTGAAATCTCGATATCGAATTTTTTGGGTTAATACAACACTTCTTTACTTAATGTAAATGCGAAGTAAAGAGACTAAAATAGATGCACCAGATAATGAATACATAGCTGTAGGTTCCTTTAGTTTCTAATACCAGGCATAGGAATTTCCAAGCATTTATGTAAGGGCAAAAGGAAATTAGGTTGATGTAACTCGACGCAGTGACGTCGAAGACAGCAAATATTCTCTATCCCTGTTCGGTGTATTAGCGTGTGCAGTCCAGTTCACGAGACCGCGTTTTACTGCCATCAGTGACTCGTGGACACAGTTGTGTACGTTCTTTGTGCTGATGACGGTTTGACCAACAGCTTGAGTGTTTCTTACCCTGCTAATAATCATTGGTTTATTTATGCTTCGACTTATATTTCTTATGCTGGTTTTGCTATAGTTGACTGTAAAATGGAACACATCTTGCTCTAGTACTCAGGAATATTAATATTCCATTCCCGTTATTAAAAAGCGTTTTATTTTAATTAAAATTCACACCGGTGCAAAACTGGATTTTTACTAAATATGAGACATTAATCTGTCAGCTTTGCATGTATTCCCTTCGTGACGATATTCCATCATTAATTAAAGGTGATCGTCAGTGGTAGACTCCGCATTGTTTCATGCCGTTATTAATTCATCCGTTTCATTTGCCGTCAGGGGATTTTAAAAGCTTTAAACTCTTTCCACTCTAAAAGGATTCATTGATTTTGTCGAAGGTCTCACTTATTTTTAGAAATGAATTACTGTTTCATTTTTTATGTCATGGGCCAAAATCTGTCTGAAGTCATTCAACACTCTAATGCAATGCAATTAGCATCAAATTCAGTTGTATGTTGTCAACAGGAGATTTTATTCCCAATTTCAATAGCTGTGTGTTTTCTAATACATTTCCTCGTTTATAATATTTGATAATTTGTATTACGTAGAGTTGGGATTAGGTTGCGAAAGTGTTATAGCACCAAAATGTGCAGAATTGTGTTATAGAAAAGAATAGTGCTTGATTTTAGTACACAAAGAAACTTTATTCAACAGTACACTCGTACATAGTAACAAGATGTTATACCTGACTCAAAGTCAGAGAAGTTAGTTTCACAGATGCTACTCTCAGGTCGTCACATCCTTAAAATACTTCTTTGTACGATTTAGGAACAGTGAAATCGTTTGATAACAAACTCTTTGTTATGGGAAAGGACTCCAATGGTCAAAATGGCGAGCTTATATGTCACAGAAAATATTCAGCACACCAGGGACCATTGTCACAGTGAATTCGCAGGTTGAGCCGCGAGGTTTTATAGTGAAAATACTTCGAAGACAAAAGTAATTGTGTCACAACTTTCTTCCCCATATCTCAATTTGATGGATAAAGATTATCGGTTGTAACAGCTTACTTTAGGTGTCTCTTCCGCTCAAAGATCAGTGTCTGTAAGTTAGGATGCCAGATGCTCATAATAAACATTTGCGGCGCCGAAGTTGAGTAACCACAAGACCGCACTAAGAATAACTTACATCCAGGATTTCGTGTATCAAAGAAAAAGTTTATTTTTATTCATTTATTTATTTATTTATTTATTTTTTGCGTTCACCATTCACATGATTTTCTCTAGCTGTTCCAAGAACAAATGCTTCTTTCAAAAGATTAGTTCTTTATCTACATTATGCTACTCGAGAAAAACATTAGCAGAATTGGTCTTATTATTTGCTTCTTTGTAAGTAGAAGAAAAATGAGATAGTGAACTATGCTAAAGCGATATTAAAGTCTTTTAAAAGCTGGTCGCTATATGAAATATTCGAAATTCGGTTCTCTATGCTTGCTAGGAGCAAATAGAAGAGAGACGAAAAGAAATGTGTCTTCCGTTGGAGAAGTGGCTTAAAACTAAACCTAGTAGAATAGAATATTAATTAATTCTATAAAAAATTAAAATACATAAATTCTGTGTTTTAACGAGATCTACATTTTTATGCAGTAAACATTTGTCTATCTCTTAAGGTTTACCAGTTATATAAAAGTCATTCAGAATGAAGAGGTATTCAGAGTCTATACCAGAAAATTCAAGATACCCATTTCGTATCATAAAGATATCTTAAACACATGGCATTTTAATAAAAATCCATAGAGACATTTTTGAGAAAAGCAACATATTCGAAAAATTGTTTATGTAAAGAGTAGTTGGGGTGGGGAGATTTACTTGCAAATTCTCGTGTCGCAACCTTGGAATATACTGAACTTAAATATCTAGTTTGGACTTAACCGACTTTTCGTTTTATTATATTGACATGTTAAATTATTTTTAGAAGCAAATAATTACATTGGTTTACATTCAGTGGTAAAATTCTACATTTACTGAAAAGTGTAATGTACTGAATGTATTTTAAGAGAGATAAAAGCGTTCTTCAGCTAATGATGCATCCATTTCTATTGTACCAGTTCTTTCCATTATTCTTATATTACTCTTCATAATCCTATGAAAAATGCTGTTAGTTTTTACCCTGAAACAAATAAACATGATTACTTTATTTTATTTCAATCAGCTTGGTATCAAATATAGACTTAATACATCAGTGAAATTAGATTTAATACACCAGTGAAATTCGCTATTTAATCAAGAGGCTTTCGAAAATCCAGAGGGATTTGGAAAACATAAGTTAACCATTGTTGGAGCACAATATCTTGTCGAAGCTCTATTATTTAGGAGTTAGAGATAAGGAGATAGCAATAATAATTGCTTTCTTCTGAACGAAACCAGGACAGAATTTGTTAATAGCTTTAACAACTGTTCATCATAAAACTCAGTCGATTTTTTCATGGGAACATTTAAAGAGCTATTCTGCCTCACATTTAAGAAATCTCGAGATCGAATATCGTCTAGGAGAGTTACCAGATCAGGCCCCCCCCCACGGAGTTTGCCCTTTCCTGCGAAAATTAAAGCCAAGTACGTTTAGGCTCCATGGGACCCGGGATAATTTGAGCATTATTTTATCAGTTTCATTCAGCATAAAATTGTTCATATTTGTAGAGCACTGTCTATACAGATTTTTTTTTTTTTTTTTGCGATTATCATAGTCCATAATGTGTTCATGAGTATCCATTTTCTGTGCATAATTTTCTTTGTTGAATAGCTCAGTTGTATATATAAGTTGTAAATAGCTAGGTCGGTGTATAGTAGGTATGTAAAAAGTAATTTCTAAAATATTGTTTAAGGTAAGTTAACATATTATTTATAATATAACGATGCAAATTTAAGATTACTCATTATAAGATTATTCACTTAAGAAATCCAACACATGTCAACAACTATTTAAAAAAATCTGATGTGTTCCATATACATAACTTTCTCTACATATTTATAAGAAAGTGTTGTTAATATCCTTATTCTTTTATTCACTTCATGCTAATCGAGATAAGTACTAGTGAAAACGTTCTTTCTTAGTTCCTTATAAGTAGAAGGGAAATAACGGAAAACACTAGGCTAAATTGACAGTCATATGTTTTTTAAAATGTGGTTGCTATGTGACTGAAAGCCGTTTCTTTGCGTAGCCAGCAGTTGAAAAGTTCCTATATGAGAAAAGTTTTAAGTATTTTAAATCTGAAACCAATAACAAGGAATATTCCGTAAACGGTCAACTCCAATAAAAATTGTATACGACATAAGTTGTGTGTTTTAACAAGATCTACATTTTTTATGCAGTAAGTTTTTCTTCTATTTCTTGCGGTTTAATAGTTATACAAAATTAAAAAAAATCATCCAGAATAAAAAGGTCTTTAGAGGCTATTCCCAGAAAATTTAAGACATACATTTTATTTGTCATGTAAGTATTTTAAATATAAGAAATTTTAACCAAGATGGATAGTCATTTTTGAGAAAATCAGAATTTTCAATTTTTTTTTATTTGTAAAGGGTATTTGGGGCGGGGTGATTTTCTTGAAAACCTTCGTGTCGCATCTTTGGGAGAAACTGAACTTAAATGTCAAGTTTGCTATTTAACGGAGTTTTCGTTGTTGAGCTATGCCACTCACACACACATGAACATTTATCTAAAAATGGTTTTATTTTTATTATTCAGGGGGTCCCAAAATGTGTATTTTCGGTGAAACCTCGGTATCAAATTTTTGGGTGCAATACAATACCTTTCTACACACTATGTACATAGTTCGTATAGAGAAAGTAATAATAATTACATCATGCTATTTTCCATAGTTTAATACATAAATATTCCGCTAACTAAACTACAATTTAAAAAATAATACAATTATATCATGAATACACCCATATACAATGGTTTTGATTCACACTTAATTAATAAAGTGTTAAAAAGTAGCAAATACTAAAATATAAAAAAGCTAGCACTTTGAAAGAAAATAAGTCTAGCCAAATACTTAAAGAGTTTACATATCATCCATGGCATTTGATAGCTTCAAACAAATTATTTATACAATTAGAACCACACAACAAATTTAACAACATTATTGAATAAACCTTTAGAAAAGCTATAGAAAAACTAAAGCAGTCCGGGATATACTAGATTACTTGTAAGGTTGTGACAGCTCATGTAATGGCAAAACAAAAAGAAATGTAATAACACATCCAAAGGACCACTTAAGGAATACAAACTTGAAACAAATAGATAGATCAGCAGTAGCTGTCCATTTTGGGGGAAAAGTTATGAAAAAGGAAAAGATATCAAACAATTGCAATCATCTTGGGAATTAGAAATATGGGATAAAGTCTTCATTTTTAAAAACAGAAATAATTCTATTTTGAATTTTGAAATGCCACAATCAAATGAAATATTTGAAATACTACAGTCAACCAATGATTCCTGTCTAAAGTCTAAAAGTACCCGAGAAGAACAACAGAAGGCGAACGAACAAAGTCCACATCGTCAAATGTTTTCAGTAGTCTAGTTTCGCCACAAGAGGAAGGAGTGAGAGATGACTTTGGCGTGGAGAGACCGACCAACAAAACCCCATTGAAAATGGTTCTGATTCAGCACCGAAATCAAGATTTGGAAGTCCAACTACAACTATGTGAGTGAGTAATGTGAAATTTGCACCGTTGTATTATAAATATGAAAGTTAACACATTTATAGCCTAAACAAACGAAGACTATTTACCAAAAATGCAAATTAGTTGTTTGTAAGTTTCATTTGATTTTTCAATGTAAGTCATTTAAAACTCAAAAACGTTTTTCTAAATTACAGAAAATCCCTTTTTAAATGTGTATTTAAATGTTAGGGTTAGTAGTTATGTTTTAGTAAAGGTTATCAGGATTTTTTAAATCCTATAATTAGACGTGCATGAACATTATGTTTTGTGTGGAAAGCAATCAATGGAAGTCTAATACAACGACTAAGGAATAGCCACAGAGTATCAACAAAAGTTTGAGATTCCGTTACCTATGACGAAAAAAAATGTTTGGAAACAATAGATAGGTACATTTAAATGAAAATATTGTTATAGGTGTTTTAGGAACTATGTTTATTATGGATACTTGCCACTTGCTTTATGTTAGTTTTATTTGTTAAAGTTTACTTTTTAGTACTTATGTTAAGTCCTTTATCATGAAGTTTTTATAATAAAGTAAACTAAATATTTTAAATTAACTCAATCACATTTAAAACTTTAATTTACCAAGCTCTATGTGGTAGAATATTATTTTAACTTTTCCATTTAATGGATATGAGTGTTTATATAAATCTCATTTCAGTTGTTCATTTCTCCATTCTATTCACTAAAAATAATATTGTTGCCTGAAGCTGTTTTCGATGTTATTTGCAAACAATAGTAATACTACTGCAGCAATGTTGCTTGCTTCAGCTACGGGCAACGTGACAAAGTGTTTTTACCATCTCCACAATTATTTTAGAATTTTCGTTTTATGATACAATAAATGGTTTTATTTTTGCCCCATCTTTACAGGTTTGTACTGTGCTTTATTTTCTTTTAAAGTATTTATCTTTAGCTGCATTTGCTCGTGTCTTATTGCGACTGTAATGTTTATACTTTGTACATTGTGATGATGATAATCATTTACAGAATACATTGAAACAATTAGCAATTATCTTAACATAAATTACAACAAACACAAGAAGTATGTGACTCTCGGGAGGATAGGGAATAATCAGGGCTAGAAAAAAACCATCACCCCTTTCCGGGAATCGAATCCGGGACCACTTACACAGAAGGAAGGTGTTCTAATGACCGAGATAGCCGGTCGCTTTAACCTATGAGCAACCATGCCAACATGCCGGTACGGCATAAAATTCCTCAAGTGACTCATAGTTGTGTTTTACCGGGTGACATGCGAGTCAGTTGAGGAATTTAATGCGACCTGCTAGAGACGAATGTTCCGTGGTTCAAATCCCGGCTATGGTATTGCATTTTTCAGTCTGACTCTACCTATCCAACTCCTGTCCTACATACGGCTTGTGTGAAACAAAACTAAATTAATAATCCAAAGGCTACTGACCCAAGGAACTGCCTTGTAAGTCCTTAGAGGGGCAGTTCTACAAGGAAAAGTGTGATCCGAAAAAGAATGTTTAACATTCTTTAAGCAAATGAAGTGCACATCTTGAATTGAATGACTTATATACACTATAAGATATAGACAAAATCTTATTGCCCCAAAAGTATATTTCGTTAAAGTATACAGTTAATATTATACAAGATGATTCAAAAATACTTTTACAAAGTTTGGGGACAGGTTCCTTACGTCAAAAGAAGAAAAAATGTTCTTATAAACACTTATCCCAAAACCCTTCATTCTCGATTTATTCAGGTTCAAAATGCTATTAATTAAAATATTTTAAAGTGACACATTATTCTATTTTTGAGTTTTCAGCTGGTTAGTTGTATTACACAAACAAAACTTATAGCAAATGATCCAAATTTCCTCCTCTTTTGTCTAGACGCGCATGCACTCATCGAAGCATGGAATGTCAAATACTCCCTGGTGTAGTATAATTTCGCAAGCTTACATGAAATGTATATTAAGAGTTTCTTCATTCAGGATATGTGCTGTATAAACCAATGGTATAAGGTGCCCCCAAAAGATAAAATCCAAAGGATTGAGGTCGGCCATGGAACTGGTCCTCCTCTACCTATCCAATTGTCATGCTAGATATCATCCAGTGCATCTCAAACAATTATATTAAAATCTGTTAGAGTATTATGCTTAAACCACATTTTTCTTCTTATTTGCAGAGGCACATTTTCTAATGAGTCTAGAGAGAGTTTTGAATGAAGTCCCTGTAGAGAGGCTTTTAAATCGTGCTGGAGCAAAGCCGTTGAAAGTGACTTTCATTAATATATGATAACGTAAAAAACAAAACGACTTAGAGCATATGTTTATATGAGCCTATTTTCTTGTTTCGATGTCAAAAATCCATCCCCAATCACCTTGTATATCTATTTGAGGAGTTAACAATTTATAGATACTCATTGTTATTGGTTTAATTTTCAATAACACACTGTTCACACGGGGAAAGTCATTCGTTTTTTTATAATTTCTTTCTTTGGTTCTTTCTTTTCAATTGTTCATACAAATAGAACGGAATTTCAAAGCATCGTTTGGCGAGCAGCTCTTGAAGATTTGACTTTCGCTTAAGCCTACATTATTGCCATTTTCTGCTAGGAAATATGCAACAAAAACATTTCTATAATGTTTATCTCGGCTAACATGAAGTAGATAAAAAAATATTGCTTTGCAAGAAGTTTGTTGATGGATACTGAGAATGTAACATATTGGGGGTTTTTTTTTTTTGTCTGGTTATCTCAACTGAAATAAATAGAAGAATATTCTTCGTAAGAAGTTTGTTGATGAATGCTGTGAATTTAACACATTTTTTTTTTGTCTGGTTATCTCAACTGAAGTAAATAGAAGAATATACTTTGTAAGAAGTTTGCTGATAACTGCTGTGAATGTAACACATCTTTTTTTTTTTTCTTTTTTTTTTTTTGTTGATGAATGCTGTGAATGTAACACATTTTTTTTATTTTGTTTTGGTCTGGTTTTACCTTTGTAACCTTAACCTACATATAACATTTATGAAGGAATAAATATTAATTATATTACCATCACTGAAGTAGTTATAATAAAATGCAGAAGTGGTTTAGTCCATTTAGGAGCCTAAAGCAAAATTTATTTAAAAGCAAGATGTAGCGTATATAAAGACAATAGTCTTCTAATGAAATGCTACTAATTTTTTACATTCTCTGGAAAAGTACGCTTTGAGCTGAACGTTGTTTTAACTTATTTTCTAAGAATACTTGATAAAATGTAACAGGATTTGCAAGAGAAAACACTTTTTACCTCCCTCGGCTTAGAAATATATCTGGTAGTTGTGAAACTAATCAATAGCACGAGGACCCTCATCCGTTAATTCCATAAAAGGAGCCCTTGAAGCCAGAAGAGGATTTGGCGTATAACAAAAACCCTTGATGAGCCTTAGTGGGGTTTCTTTACAGTGCGACTTGACTCTGTGACCTGCCTGAAACACAAGCATTTGGGAAACAAATCCCCCAACGGAAGTTCCGACAATTCCAAGGCTTTGCTGCTCTCTGCAAGGCAACAAGAAAATGCGAAATGCTTCTTGAAGAATGCTCGGAGCGGAATATCCAGGCAAACAAGGAAGCGAGGAACCGCTATTTACCACTCATCTGTTTTAAACGAATTTGTTCTAGAGGAGGATGACAATTTTTGAATATTCTACTACTTAATTGTCTACAGAACAGGTTGCATTGCCATCCATTTATAAATCTATAACGAGATTTTATCTGAAATATACATTTTGAAATCTCCTGAATGCAACATAGTCAATTAAAAAATCTGATGGCGTTACACTCACATGACTCTCTCTAGCTGCTCTATAAACTTCTTACAAAAGATTATTCTCTTCTTTCTACACAATGCTAATCGAGATAAACATTAGCAGAACGTTTTATTATTTATTTCCTTGTAAGTAGAAGGGAACTAAGGGAATACTCTACACTAAAGTGATAGTCAAATGTTTTAAAAGCTGTCGTTATGTGATTGACATTGCCAATCTTTTCTTTACTTAGCCAGGAATAGAAAGAACAAAAGAAAAACGGACACTTCCTGTCTGAGAAAAGTATAAGTACTTTATAATTAAAAACAGTAACAAGGAATATCTCGGAAACGGTTACCTCCACAACAAAAAAGTAAATGACATAAATTGTGAGTTTTGATGAGATCTACATTTTTTGTATATTGCGTTTTTGCCTTTCTCTTACAGTTTAACAGTTAAGTAAAATTTGGCGTAATTCATCTAGAAAAAACAGGTCTTCAGAGGCTATTCCCAGATAACTCAAGATATTCATTTTATTTGAGACGTAAATATCTTTAATATACGGGATTTTAATCATAATTGTTAGAGCCATATTTAAGGAAATAAATATTTCAAAATATTTTACATGTAAAGAGTAGTTTTGTCATGGGGGGATTTTCTTGAAAATCTTCGTGTCGCATCCTTGGAAGATTCGAGAACTAAATACAAAGTTTCGTATTTAACAGTCTCTCTATCTCTCTCTCTTTCTCTCTCTCTCTCATACACACAAACGGACCTTTTTCTAAAAATATTTTTACCGGGCTCAGGGGACCTCAAAACATATTTTTCCGGTGAAATCTCGACATCGAATTTTTGGGTAGAACATACCTGGTTTTAAAATTTAAAATCTGTAGACCACGGCAAAACAGCCCGAAAATTTTAAATTTTAAAACCATGGACACCGGCCGTGAAAGCTTACGCATATAGAACATACCTTCTCAATCCCTATGTATATTGTAAATATGGGGTTAGAGGAAGTAAGAAACTAATGTGCTCTATTCACCTAACTTTCTCTAGCTGCTTCAAATACAAACTATTTTTACTTTCTCTATACGTATTATGTACATAGTGTATAGAGAAGGTATTGCACTCCACCAAAAAATTCGATACCAAGATTTCACCATAAATATATGTTTTAGGGTCCTCTGTATCCAAAAAAAAGTATTTTCAGAAAAAGATCTGTGTGTGTTGTGTCCGTGTGTCTGTGAACAAGATAACTCAAAAACGAAAAGTCCGTAAAATAACAAACTTGGTATTTAAGTTTATTATCTTCCAGGGATGCAACACGAAGATTTTGAGAAAAATCCCTTCACCCCAAACTACCCTTTACATGGAACTTTTTTCGAAAATTTTGATTTTCTCAAAAATGGCTCTGACGGTTTTGATTAAAATGTCAAATATTAAAGATATTTACCTGACAAATAAAATTTATATCTTGAATTTTCTGGGAATAGCCTCTGAAGACTACTTCATTCTAGATGAATTTTATGGAACTTTGCATAACTACTAAACCGTAAGAGATGGAAAATAAAATGTAGAGCACTTTAAAACACACAATTTATGTTACATACATGTTTTCATGGAGTTGATCGTTTTTGAGATATTCCTTGTTTTTGGTTTCAGCTTTTAAAAAATTACTTTTCTCATATAGAAAGTTGTCCTTACAAACAAAGGAACTTCAGGCACATAGCAACCGGCTTTTGACTATCTCTTTAACCTATGGACTTCCTTATTTCGCTTCTAATTATAAGGAAGCGAGTAATAAGACTATTTCTGCTATTTTTTTTCTCAATTACTATGAAGTAAATAGAAGCATTAGCCTTTTAACAATAATTTGTTGCAGAGATGTAGAGAAAGTCATGTGAATGGAACACATCAGATTTTTCTGTTATGTACATCATTCTAACCGTGATTAAGGTTATCAGAATTGACATTACTACTAGCTTCATTGTAAGTAGAAGAGAAATAAGGAAATATACTAGACTAAAGCGAGAGTCAAATTTTTCAAATGCTGGGCAATATGTAAAGTAATTGAAGTTCGGTTCGCTTTGCATGGTCTCGTTTGAGAAAAAGTTTAAAACTGGAGCCAACAACAAGGATTATCTCAATAACGATCAACTCAAGAAGAACAATTTATCTTTTCAAGAAATGCAGTTCCGTATATCAAGGTTTTGTCTAGCTCTTATGGTTTAACCGTTATGCAAAAGTACAAATCTCATTAAGAACAGAGCGGTATTCCCAGAAAATGCAATATATACCTTTTATCTGTGATGTGAACGCCTATATTTTAATCAAGATCGTTAGTCATTTTGAGAAAAACACATTTTCAAAAATGTTTCCGTGTAGACGGTAGTTTGTGGTGGGGGAGTTTTTAAAAATATCGTGTCGCATCATTGGAAGATTCAAAACATAAATACTAAGTTTATTTTTGTTGTTTTTTTGTTTTGTTTTGATTTTGAGCTATGTTGTCCACACACACACACAGACACACATTCATACACGTACACACAAAATATTTAGTGACAGAAATAATTTATATTCTACTTTACTGAAATGCCCACTAAAGACCTTCTCATTCTGGATAAATCTTCCATAACAGGTAAACCCTAAGAGATGGAGAAAAATGTACTGCACAAAAAATGTAGAGCTCATTAAAGCACACAATTTGTGTCATACATATTTATTGTAGAGTTAAGTGTTTCAGAGATATTTATTTATATTGGTTTCAATGTTGAGCTAATTAAACCATTTTCAAACCGGAGATTATCTCTCGTGTTATCTCTCTGTTTTACTCTAGCCATCCAGATCGAAACACGAATATCAATTGTTTTACATAGCGACCGACTTTTTAAAAGATTTGCCTATCGCAGTAGCTATTTGCTTAGAAGGAACTACATTCATTTATTCATTCATAGAAGGAACTAATACAACCATTTCAACCATTTATTTTATACCAGTTCCACGATTAAGATAAAGGAATAAACTTTTGTAAAACTCTAATGTGTTCCATTCACATGACTTTCTCTACATCCCTGTAACAAATTATTGTTAAAACACATATTCTGCTATATATGCTAATCGAGATAAAAATTAGCACAAATGATCCTATTATTTGCTTTATTGTAAGTTGAAGGGAAAAAAGGAATACACTAGTCTAAAGAGAGAGTCAAATATTTTATAAGCTGCTGCCATGGGATTGAAATCCGTTTCTTTGCTTTGCCAGAAGTTGCCAAAATCCCGTATGAGAAAAGTTCCAATATTTCAATAACAAGGACTATCTCAAAAATGATCAACTCCACGAAAAAAGTCTATATGACATAAATTGTGTGTTTTAACGAGATATATGTAGTAAGATTTTAACCATCTCTTATGCGTTACTTAAGCAAAATTCATCCAGAATAAAGAAGGCTTCAAAGGCTAACCCCATAAACTTCAAGATATACATTTTATTTCTCGTGTAAGTATCCTTAATATATGGTATTTTAATCAAAATCGGTAGAGCCATGTTTTGAACATTCAAAATGTTCGAATGTTTTACGTGTAAAGGGTAGTTTGGTATGAAGATTATCCTCAAAATCTTCGTGTCGCATCCTTGGAGGATATCGAACTTAAATACCAAGTTTTGAAATTTACTGACTACCAACTTTTCGATTTTTAAGTTATTTGTGTTATCAGATTCATAGATACACGGACACACACACAGAATATTTTCTAAAAATGATTTATATTATATATAACAATATTCTAATATAACATTTGTATTTGCAGTGAAACCTCGTTATCGTATTTACAGGTGAATGCCAATACTTTCTCTACAAACTATGCACATAGTACGTACACTACGCAGGTACATCGCACGTGTAGAGAAAGTAAAAAGGAACATTTTAATAAATATCAAATAAGTATTTCTCGATTAGAGTGAAGTAGGAAGAAGAATAAACTTTTGTAAGAGTAGTCTGTTACAGAATAGGTAGAGGAATTCTTGTGAATGTGACACGTGGGAATTTTTATTGGAACGTTCCTCTTTATGAAAATATCTATACTTGACGGTGCAGGCAAAGCATTTGTGTTTTAATGTAAATGTTGGGAACAATTCACCTGAAATGAAATATAACGCCAAAACCGCATAAATTGCAGTAGTCGAACCGCGGACATTTTCAGCCACATTTTTGGTGCACTGCTCTATTCCAAAACTAAAAGCCACACATAAAAATGTTAAATAATAGTAACAACAGTATAAACACGAACGTCTAAGCAATTGTTTCTATCACTTTACGGTTTCATATATAGTTAGGTATTACGTAAATTCCACTTATTGTCACACTATTTTACTAGAAAGTTTATACGTAATTATGGTATACACGACAAGAAAAGCAAAACAATAAGTACTGATATATACAACTGTGTGTGAAATTGGTAATGCTTTAGTATAGCAGCTTCTCACACATTCATGGCTCCACCTGGTTCTAACTGGACGGATGATTGGTTTATTGTTCTTATTTATTTTCTTACAGTACAATGTACATAGTGTATAGAGAAAATATTGCATTCCACGCAAAAACTGAATACCAACATTTCACAAGAAATATTCGTTTTGGGGTCCACTGAATAAAAAAAAAGCTTTTTTATAAAAATGTGTGTGTGTGTGTGTGTGTGTGTGTGTGTGTGTGTGTGTGTGTGTGAACACGATAACTCAAAAATGAAAAGTTGGTAAAATGCCATACTTGGTATTTAAGTTTAGTATCTTCCAGGGATGTGATGCGAAGATTTTGGGGAAAATATTTTCCCACACCAAACTACCCATTACATGGAAAATATTTCGAAAATATTGATTTTCTCAAAAATGGCTTTAACGATTTTGATTAAAATACCGTATATTAAAGATATGTACATCATAAATAAAATATATATTTTGAATTTTTTGGAAATACTCTCTGAGGAACTCCCATCCGGTTGAATTTTACTGCTTTTTGAATAATTGGGAAACAGTGAGAAATACACAAAAACGTACTGCTCAAAATATGTAGATCTGGATAAAACACACAATTTATATCATATGTATATTTTTTCGTGACCTTTATAATGTTTAGCTACTCTGTTAATTTTTTCAGTTTTAAAATGCTTAAACTTTTGTCATAGGGGAATTTGTCAACTCCTGGCCATGCAGAAAAACGGATTTCAGCCTCATGGCAACTAACTTTTAAAACATTTCACTATAGCTTTAGAATAGTTATTGCCCTTATTTTCCTTCTACTTCCAAGGAAGCAAGTAATACGAACATTTCTGCTAATGTTTATCCCGGTTAGCATAGCTTTTAACAATAATTTCTTACATATATGTAAAGAAAAGCATATCGACTGCCTCCGTGGTCGAGTGGTCAGCGAGCTGACTTGTCACCCGGAGGTCCCGGGTTTGATTCCCGGCTGGGGCGGGGAATTTTTCTTTAACCGGAATTATTCCCTATCCCCCATAGAGTCTGGAAGTATGAATGTGAGAGTGAATGTGTGTGTTTAGTAATATAAAGTTTAACCTAATGTTCTGAACCAACAGTTTCACAAGTGAAAGCCCCCGATATGACCATTAATGTTAAAGGGGGCTATACAAATGAAGCAATAAAAAAAAAAAAATAAACATATCAATGGAATACACTTTTTTCCCTTCCGTATTGACGAATGTACACTAAAGACTAGGGTCTAGGACAGTTTTAGATGCGTTGTGAAAATACAATTTAGATTTAGTAATTGTTTTTCCTTAAGCTGAAAAAGTAGAATCAGAATGAAAAATATGTAAGTCGACAATGGCGTATGTTATCGCAAGAGAAGTTGAGAACGCTTTGCGTTTTAAAAGTGAAATTCTCAATGGAAAATACCCTATCTTGCCAGCATCAATTTCTTTTTATTCTGTTTCTACATTTCAACATTACTTCGAAATTTTAATAAAATGTATTATGGGAGTTTTGCATGATAATAGATGTAAGGAATGTTGCCAACCCTTTTCAAATGATGTGAAATTGCTATGTTTTTATAACTTATTCTTTTCTTTACGTGGTTGAATTGTGTATGACTTGTTTCTTCTACTTCTTCTTCTATTTTTATTTATAGTCACAAACTTGTCCAGAAATCCCGTTCGTAGTATTTCTTCAATTTGGCCTTGTTCTTGGTAATACTCCATATATTCTACTGTTTGTGAAAATTGCAGCACCAAGAAGGAACTCCAACCATGAATTCAATCTATTTAATAACCACATATTAGGCACATAAAAATAAGCAAGTGATTATCTTTCTAAATATGTACATGATCTTTTAACCTGAATAGTCAGTATTTGGCGTAGCCTCCACAGACAGCAGTTAGAGCTACTGTGCACTGTGGCATGGAATCAAAAAGTTTTTAATATTTTCCCGGGATGATCTACGTCCACACAAATTGTATGCGGGCCCACAATCCGAGCCACTGTTGCTGGAGGACCGTGAAGAACAGGTCTTCTAACAACCATATCCCAGACGTATTCGATGGGCGACGTGTTAGGTGAAAGTGCAGGCCAGGAAAGTAACTGGCCCGTCGCTCTTCGAAAAAGACTTGTACATTCCTCGCAGTTTGTGGTCGGGCATTGTCCTGCTGAAATGTGTCCTGTGGAGATGCCTGAAGCAGGGGGAGTACCTCGGACTACAATCTCTCTCAGGTAACGGTTTCTGAGTCGTAATATATTCCTCGTCCAATATGTAAATAAATACAAACAAAAAATATTGAAGCACCATTTACTATGAGTACAATTTTTACTGAAGACTACCTTAAAAAAAAAAAAAAATTCATAAAAATCATAAAATATAAAAAATAAAATATATACCAATGAATATAAAATTTCAAATCGTAGGAGGCAAGTATGGTTGTTGTAAACAATGGTGCCTCAAACCATTACACCTGTTTTGTACACTATGCCGCTCAACAATGCAGGCTCCAGATTGTGCTCGCCACGGCACTGCCGGAGACGTATGCGGCTATCACTGTAGGACAGGTTAAAACGGGACTCGTCCGAAAAGACTACATTTTGCCACTCAACACGCCAGTGACGGTGTTCATGTGCCCGTCGGAATCGGAGGCGCTTGTGGTTTCCGGGCAATGGAAGCAGACGTAATAGCATGTGTGCAACCAGTCCAATCCGCAGTAGACGGCGACGTATCGTCACAGATATGTTCCCATCTGCTGCAGTGATCTAGACATCACTGTAAATGAAGCTGTGCAGTCCGTTATGGCCATGCGGACAAGATCTTGCATGGTCCAGTACTCGCTTGTCGCTTGGAGCGGCCTTCTTCTATCCCTGCTTCCATACACGCTTCATTGTCATATCAGCATGTCCTTTACGAGTTGAAATGTAACAGTATGACAAATCCACTTCCCGGAGCCTGATCATTCTGCCCAGTTCGAACTCACATGCTGATAAGGTTCCCTTTGACTTCGATGAGGCATACTAGCACTCGCTAACGTTTTCACTTTGTTTGATAGCTCTGCACTGACTACACTTAGCGCAACACTGACCTTGGCGGAAAAATGCGACAAGACCCTGCTCGGCCTATGTGTACCCTATTCCTCTACAATCCTAGCCACTTATTTTCTGCACACTCTTCTACCAAGCCACCACGTTTGGATTCATTCGGGGAATTCGTTCATGGTATTGCACTTTTCACAAACAGTAGTGTAGTTCCGCAGTCCTTGCAGGGCGATAATCTTGCTCAATGAGGGAAATGATTTTCGGTTTGTTGTCCATATTCTTTGTTCCTTTCAAATGGAACATAATAAAGAGCAATATTTACAAGACAATTTCACACCACATAATGCTTGTTTTACGCCTCTCTTTTTCCTTCGCTCCTGATCCGATAAACGCTTCGTGTTGATTGGTTTGAGTGCCAGACTTTTGATATACACCCAAATGTAAACTCATCTAGCGAGCGTCTTCCAGCCACTAAGGTAAAATGCTTCCGTTTCCCACCCTTTTCGCACCCACTTTGGTTAATCCAATAAGAGGGTAGGTTGGCATACCAATACAACTTTATAAAAAAAAAAAAAAAAAACACTATTTGGAAGTAAATGCATCGGCACGTTTTTTATTTCTATTTCTTGTTTGCTTATTTGTTTGTTTGTCCGATATGACCAAGAGGTTAAAGGACGTTAAGCTAAAAAACAACCCTAAGAAGGCCAAGTCTACAAGAAAAATACATGACATTAATTTTGTGTTTTAACAAGATCTACATTTTCTGTGTCCTAAGCTTATTCTATCTCTTACAGTTTAGCCGTTATGCAAAATGGTTCAAAACTCATCCAGAAAAAAGAAGTCCTCGGAGGCTATTTCCAGAAAATTCAAAATATACATTTTATTTGCGATGTGAATATCTCAATATACGATATTTTATTCAAAAGCATTAGAACAATTTTTGCGGCAGTCCAAATTTTCAAAAAATGTTCCATGTAAAGGGCACTTTTGAGGTGGGGGAATTTTCGTGAAAATCTTCGTGTCGAATCCTTGGGAGATAATTAACTTACACCAATTTTGGTATTTAACGGTATTTGGTATTTACGCTGTCCACAGACACACACACACACACACACACACACGCACACAAAAGGACCTTTTCCTAACAATGCCTTTCTTTGGTCTCAGTGACCTCAAAACATATTTCCAGCGAAATCTCAACATCAAATTCTTGGGTGGAATAGAATACCTTCTCCAGCTACTCTGCAAATTGTATTATACGGGCCAGAGAAAGAACAAGTTCGCCTTTTGCTACACGTCTATACTGGACTTACAATTCCACCAAGGGGTGAATCAGGAGTTTGCTATACCTAGATGGATGAAAAACAGGATATTGATAGAGCTGATACTGCAGTACACTCCCTCCAAAGCACTTGTTTTCAATGTATTTTATTAGGGACACCCCACACATACATCTGCTAAGATTTTAAAAGCTTCAATTATGTATCGTAAACCTCTATTAAACTGGGACACAACAAGTGGATTTGTCGCTGTTTGCATAACACGCTTCGTTAAATACCATTTATATGCTGGTAAAGGTTGTTAATAAACTTTAACATAAAACAAGCACAACCATGTATTTCCATATGCATACAAGCAAGATATATCCGACAGACATTAAGTTTTTGATCAGAAACATAACCTTCGGGTGTATATGTGTTATACTGTTTTTGTCACGTTTTACAGCAAACGGACAGAGATGCAACTCACAAGCCAGGAATAACAGTTTTACTTTCTTTGCACGTACTATGTATATCGTGTATAGAGAAAGTATTGTATTACACCCAAAATTCGATAACGAGATTTCACCAGAAATACATGTTTTCGGATCCCCTGAATCCAAAGAAAGCACTTTTATAAAAATATCAGTGTGTGTCTGTGGGCAACGTAGCTCAAAAACGAAAAGTTCATTAAATACCAAACTTAATAAGTTCAATATTTTCCAAGGATGCAACACGAAGATTTTCAAGAAGATTCCCACACCGCTGATTGCCCTTTACATTCAACATTTTTCGAAAATTTTAATTTTCTTAAAAAAGGATCTAACTATTTTAATTAAAATCTTTTGTATCTAAGATATTTACATGATAAAAAAATGTATATCTTGAATTTTTCAGAAATAGCCTCTGAAGACCTCTTCATTCTGGATGCATTTTTTAAATTCTGCATAACTAGTAAACCGTAAGAGATAGATAAAACTTGCTACACAAAAATGTAGATCTCCTTAAAACACGCAAATTATAGAAAATACATCTTTTTTCGTGGAGTTGGCGGATTTCGAGATATTCTTTGTTATTGTTTTCTGTTATAAAATAATTGCAAAGAAACGTATTTCAATCTCATAGCAATCATATTTTAACTATCACTTTAGACTAGTGTATTCCATTATTTTCCTCCTACTTATAAGGAACTAACCAACAAGACAATTTCTGCTAATGTTTATCTCGATTAGCATGAAGAGAAGAATACGCTTATGAATAATAATTTGTTATAGAGATGTAGAGAAAGTCATGTGAATGGAGCACATCAGATTGTTTTAATGGGACGAATGGTAACCAACTCTCAGAATACATATTTCCGGTACAATCTGGGTATGACATTTTAAAATTTAAAGTTTTTGAAGTATTCGGGCTATTTTGCCTCTGAAGATGTCCCTCACAGACAGGGACGAAACGTTAGGTAGAAATATTTTAACTAAACATATTTTAACCTACAGACCACGGCAAAATAGCCCGAAAATTTTAAATTTTAAAACTATGGACACCGGCCGTGAAAGCTTACGCATATATGAAATTTTAGTTGGAATGCAATACCTTCTCTGCCTGCCAGTATAAAAGTGGAGAAAGGATATGGATGCGCGCGTAGAAATAGAATGCTTTTCTCGAAGAGCTGTTTTTGGGAAAGGAGGGATGTTAGAGCCCTAAATCATGGAAATGCCATTTATGAGACCTCTCCTGACGTGAAGCCTTTGTTTTCTCATAAAACTGGAGAAAGACAGTGGAAAAAAAATGTTCACCATCCGAATAGCTGTGGGACCACGTTGAGGTCTTTCTGCACACACATGTTGAATCAAATAACTCACAACTGAAGTTATACAGCAAGAGAATCCTAAAGGTGACAGCATCTATGAAATTTAAAAAAAGATGTGAAAAATAAAAATTCTCATAATAAAATAATATGGATTTTAAACTTAAAGAAAATACATTTCACTCTCTAAAACCTTACCACCTCTTTTCCCATAGTATAGTACTAGCAAATAAATCGAAGGTAATTTACCTCCCATGAAATAGAGCCGAACTCCCGAAGGGTAACATTACAACTTAACCAATTGCTTACTATCGGTTTGAATTTTCCCGTTCAATAACGGCAATAACTTTAACCTTACCTTCGTCTCCTAATAGATGAAGTTTTTAAAAAATGTAAGTGTTGTAGCTATTGTTCCTTTTAACGTGAAATGCAAACAATTCTTCATCCCTTTCTCTACAATGCTGAATAATGTGTAATTGCTTTAGATTGCGTACCAAGTGTAATGAAACTCTTTTATGGAGAGGGTATCTACATTATGTAGAGAACAACGATTATAAGCATCGTTCATTGGTTAATTGTGTCCTTATTTGTTTTTCAGGTTAAAAAAGTGTTACCGGCTGGGAGGAGTGGAAGTTTGATTAGCTGAAGGTGTAAACCTTACATAGACCACAACTTGATTACAATCTAGCCATTAGCGGGCCACTTTTTATACACGAAAGTGTACACTTCAGTACCTACAAAAATTTGATGCGTTACACTCACATGATTTTCTCTAGCTACTCTACAAACGAATTCTTCTTTCAACACCACGCTAATCGAGATAAACATTAGCAGAATTGTATTACTCATTCCCTTATAAGTAGACTGAAACTAAGGGAATGCACTACTAAAGTGATAGTCAAATGTTTTAAAAGCTGTCGTTATGCGATTGTCATTGCAAATCACCTCTTTGCTTGACCAGGTGTAGAACAAAGAAAAACGAACACTCCCGTCTGTGAAAAGTATAAGTACCTCCACGAAAATAATCTATTTGATATAAATTGTGTATTTTAATAATATCTACATTTTTTTGTATAGTACGTTTATTTCTATCCCTTGCGGTTTACTAGTTATTCTAAATTAAGCAAAATTCATCCAGAATAAACGGGTCTTTAGAAGCTATTCCCAGTAAATTCAAAATATGCATTTTATCTATGACAATGGCTTTAATATGTGATATTTTAATCAAAATCGTTAGAGCCATTTTTAAGAAAAGCAAAATTTTCGAAAATTTTTCCATGTAATGAGTAGTTAGGAGTGGGGGATTTTCTTGAAAATTTTCGTGTCACATCCTTGAAAGATACCAAACTTAAATACCAAGTTTGGTATTTAACCGTCTTTTCGTTTTTGAGCTATGCTGTCCACAGACACACACACACACACACACACACACACACGGACCAGTTTCTGAAAATGCTTTTTTTGGACTTAGGGGGTCCTAAAACATGTATTTCCGGTGAAATCTCGACATTGAATTTTTGGGTGGAATACAATACTTCTTTAACCCTATGTACATTGTACATACAGGGCTAGAGAAAGTAAAAAACGAAAGCCATTACCCTATATAGCATAATTTATTTTGTTCAGTGAGGTCTCTGCATTATGCAATGCCTTTGAGCATCCAACCTAGATCACTTAAAGACTGATTTGAAGCAAATTCCTAAAGACAAGCATGAACCAGTGAGCGATGTTACACTGGTAAACATGGGAATCTGCATTGAAGGGTTTAAGCATCAGATCTCTATTTATACGTAAATAACTTGATAAAATAAAACACTCATGTTTTTTAAAGAATTCATTTAAAGTAGACAGAAGTGAAACTAAAATAATTGCCGGCATCCAATAAGAATGTAAAGTTGTAAACGCTTCAAATTGTGTGACATTTCGTCACATTCAGCAATAAAATATGATTCGGATTTCTGAAAGGCCACTTCCAGGATAAAATACTGATTTTATCTGGAAAAATGATCATATTCCTTGTATATGTATTGAATTACTTTGTATTTGTTGAATATATACTCGATTATTTCGTATTTTGGTTAAAAAGTATATGGATGGCAAACAAATAAAATCAATATAAGAAAATAAATTCAGTTTGCAATACGCTATGGAGTATATGGGTATACAGCTATTCGTTAAGATGCATTTAATATCTAAATACTTTTAGCAAAAAATCTTAGAATCTGTACGTAAACGATATTACGGTGAAAGAATATTTGAAAGCTAACTTAAGTAATGTGATAGGAGGTGTTTAGACTAATCACATCATAAGCAACACAAAAATATGTTGAATGTGTATGAACATTAGAATCAAATAAATAAATAATATGGACCAAAATGAAGATATATAAACTATTACACACTTTACATCTTATATGTTTGTGATGTTTCTATTATTATTGCTATTATTAATATTATTGTGATTATTAATATTATTTTGTTCTTATACCATACATCTTGTAACACTTACTAGAATAGATATTAAAATTTGATATTGATGAGGAACAGTTTGCCAGCTTAGGCTCATTCTTCATCTAGACTTTTTGTGTCAATGAAGTTGTTATTTTGATGTGAAAATAACAAAATTACAGGAAAAAATGTCAAGAAGGATGCTATTATTTTCTTCTATTTGGTTCATCAGAAACTCAATAACTTCTTTAGTCCATAGGTAAATAATACCAGATAATGTGCACAAACATAACTGCATTATAGCTGATATTATTATTATTATTATTATTATTATTATTTATTTATTGATGCATCATGGGATACTGATTTGAGCGTTTTACTACTTACTGATATGAACGTAGTAATCAGACATCTGATGTTCTAAAATGACATTCTCTACTTTCTTCTACAAACTATTCTTACAAAAGCTTGTTTATTTAGATAAACTTTTATTTAACCTCTCCTTTCACCCATCTCATTCAGAGGGATCCTCTAACCGTGCCCGCTGATAAGTAAAAGGAATAAAACGAAAAGTTGCTAAGGCCAGATCCACACTGATCGGTTTTAACTTGAAATAACCCCGTTGAGTTCTGCAACTGTATAGGCGCATGAAGGAATATCCGTACACGTTAAATAAGGGAAGTTGTACCAAAACCTGGTACAGTTTCAATGGATGTCTGGTTTTTCTTTGCGTTTTGTAATTGGATCACAAACATATTCACACCCGCATTCATACTTTCGAACCCTGGGGAGGGTAGACAATAAGAAATATTAACACTCCTCCAGCTGAAAATACCACACGGAACCCCTCGCAGATTCTCTAATGATAGAGCTACGAGGCCATCCCCGTATTAAGGTGATGCATATGTGAAATTTGAGAAATCCCATTATTCACAATAATAGCATTATTTTTGCAATGTATAAAAATTCTAACTTGCATGAATATTTAAATCATCTGTTAATTGTATAAATTGAGAAAAGGAGCCTGATCCAAAATAGTCATTTTCATGACTAAATCGACCACTGTACAAGGTGATATGTTTCGTCAGTATTGTGACGCAGCAACAAAGACCCGAGCATATCAAGAGGAAAGCGACCACAATTGGCCAGTTGAAGAGATTAGGGAGGCAAGTAGATGGAGCAGCCTGTCATATAACGTAGATACAAGACAACTCTTTACTTATAACTTTGAACGATAGTAGTTTATTTTAACTTAAAACCTTTAACATAGACGAAAGCCTTAATGAAAGATAACCAGATCCTTCTGGAAGTTTCTTTCTTCCCAACCCCCGCGAACAATCTATAATTATTTCATAAACTTCAGTGACTATGTATGAGCGAGAAAGTTAGTAAGCTATTCTTATTGTTACTAAGATTGAGGTTATGACGATAGTTGTGAGTGCTGCTACTGTAAGAGATTAGAGAGGTCTTGTGTTCGACGCCCTAGTTAATGAAGTGGATAAAAGCAGAGACTACTTTTGGCGTATTTCACTATGCAAGGAAAAATAAAACTAAGAGTAAATTGAAATAGTTAACCGAAAGAACTGAACTAAACCACATAATGCTTTCAGGTTATATCCTGAAGAGTGAGCAGAAAGCAGTGTGTCTTAGCTCTTGGTTTTCTGCATTTTGAGAATCTGTTGACGAAACACAACTATATGTGATCACATATAGTGTATGTGTATATTGAGTTTCCGTAATTCAGGTTTTAAGTATATGTATTCTCATTTAATTATATTTTGTTAAGGGGTTTTGCTGTTATTTAAATTATTTGTTCCATAATTTCTTAATTTCAAAAAATGATTGTCATATTTGGAAATCAACATATATGAGGGAAAATATTCTATCGAGTTCTTAGCCAAATGTCTCTAAGTTAATTCTAGTATTTGCAATTAATAGACAGTAGCAAACAACATTCGGAAGTAGAACGGTGAAGTTATTCGTGCACTGTGAACAGTTTATTGCATTAGAAAATTTGAATCCGAGTTATTTAGCTAAATTCTACTAAATTTAGCTCTCTCTATTAAAAAAGTATGATTTGTAACATCCGCATAAACTGCCTACCTATTCATTAACAAATTATTGTTATAAAACCTTGTTCTTCTGTCTACCCGTACTAATCGAGATAAGCATTAATAGAACTGGTCTTATTACTTCCTTCTTTGTAAGTAGAAGGGGAATATGGGTACACACTAGACTAAAGCGATAGTAAAATCTGATGGCTGTAAAAAAGATGATTGCAGATATGGCCAGGAGTAAAACAAAAGTAATACAACTTGTCGTGAGAAAACTCGTAAATATTGGGACATTTTAAAACTAATAACAAAGAATAATTCAAAAATGATTAACTCTACAAAAGCAAAGCTCTATATGACATAAATTGAGTGTTTTAACGATATCTACATGTTTTGTGTAATAAATTGTCTATCTCTTATGACTGACTGAATAAATAGGTTTTCAGAGTATATTTCCAGAATATTCAAGACATACATTTTATTTTCCATTTAATAGGTTTTATGTACCATGTTCATCAAAATCGTTGGAGCCATTTTTAAGAAAATAAGGAATGTCTAAAGATCTTCCATGTGAACGGTAGTTTGGGTTGGAGGATTTTTCCGGAAATCATCGTGTCGTATTCTTCGGAGACACTAAACTTGAATACCAATTTTGGTATTTAACGAACTTTTTTATTTTAGTGAACACAAACAGACCTCTTCATAAAAAAGTTTTTATTTGGTATCAGAGGTCATTAAAACCTTTTATTTCAGGTGAAATCTCGGTATAACATTTTTAGTTGGAATTTAGTACCTTCTCTAACTGTGAACGCTCATGGCACTGTAATAAAAAAATGAAAAAAAAAATTGATATGATGTTGAATTCACAATACCTTCTCTACTTACTCCTTTAGAGATTATTCTTGCATAAATTTACTTCTGCTCTTTGCATGAACTATTTTTTTGAAAATCTTTGTTCCGACTTTTCGTTCTTGAGCTACGCTGTTTACAAAAAGAGACACGTGCCACATACACACATGCACATGTACGCGCGAGCGTACCTTTTTCTAAAAAAAGTTCTTTTTCTTTAGATTTTGCGGTCAATACGCGTATTTCCGGTGAAATCACGGTATCCAATTTTTGGTGGAATGCAATAATCTCTCTACGTACGCGGCAGAGAAAGTAAATGAGTTAAAATGCCTAAAGCGATCATAATTAAACATATATTTTGAACACTAACAGCTTTATATGCTAAAATGCCATTCTTAGTAAGACCACACCGAACGTTGATGCATTTTCAGTAATGTTTCCATCCCGTGATGATACGTACCGCATTAGTGTGATTTTCCGCTCAGGTTTCGACGTTAATGCATCTGGTTGTGGCATAATGCGTTTTATACTGTATAATACTTGAAACATCTGCCTGCATTCAGCGCAATTCTATGAGCACCGTATTGGAACATCAACAATGGCATTCAGTTATCATCACATTCCATGCAGCATAGCGCTTGAGCAAAATTGAAATTCTTTCCGAGCACGTTAAAAGCCATGTGGCAGAATGTTTGCGAGTTGCATTAACGCATCCCTCGCATGTGGAATAAACATTGTCTATCTGTGACTGCGACACCAAACATCTGCCTCGATCATGGGCCAACTTCTAATCCAAGCATTTTGGGTATTTTACCATTAGTAACTTCTATGTAAGACCTAACGGTCGACTCCTTAGCGCGGTGGTAGCGTGGCTGCTTGCGAAGCGAGAGACCAGGGTTCGATTCCCGGCACAGGTGTGGGAGAGCTGGCTCGGGGTGCGCTCAGCCTCGTGAGGTCCCTGGGGGAAACAATTGAGGAACCTTGATCGAGAACACCGCATTAACCGACCGGTAGGGACTCGAGGCGCTGATCACCTCCAGCACTGCACCTCAATGCCTTCGAGATGCGGGATGCAACGGCCGGGTGGTAGGCCTTAGTCCCTTAAAGTTATGCAAGACCTAATAGGTACTGGTATTTAAAACATCTAATGTGTTACATTCACATAACTTTCTCTAGCAGTTCCACAAGCAAACTTTCCTTTCATAAGATTATGTTTTTATGCTAATCAAGATAAACATTACCAGAGTTGGTCTTATTATTTGCTTCTTTGTAAGTAAAAGAGAAATAAAGGGAATACGCTAGGCTTAAAATATAGTCACATCTTTTAAAAGCCGGTCGCTAAGGGAAACAATAGAAATTGGGTTCTGTCTTTGGTTGCTCCAAAAAAGAGACGAAAAGAAAGATGTCTCTTGTTTGAGAAAAGTTCCAGTACCTAAGACTGAAATGAATAAATCGGAATATCTCGAAAACAGTTAACTCTACAAAACGTCACAAATTGTGTGTTTTAACGATATCTACATTTTTTTGTGTAGGAAGCTTTTGTCTAAATCTTACGGTTTACCAGTTACACAAAAGTTATAACAAGTCATCCAAAATGAAGCGTCTTCAGAAGCTATAAAATATCTTAAAACATTTGACATTTTAATAAAAATCATTAGGGTCATTTTTGAAAAGATCAAATTTTTCGAAAAATGTTGCATGTAAAGAGTAGTTAGTGTGGAGAATTTTCTTAAAAAGTATTCGTGCCGTATTCTTGAAAGATACTAAACTGAAATACCAAGTTTCGTATTTAACCAAATTTTCATTTTTGTGCTATGCTGCCCACACACACACACACACACACACACACACACACACACACACACACACACATGGACATATTTCTAAAGGTGTTTTTTTTTTTAATTCACAGGGTCTGTGGCAATATTAAGGCCACAAGCCATAACATATAAGGTTTTTGTTTTATAATTTTATTACTGTTAACTTGGCTATTTATTTACCTAAATAACTTAAAGCGTACATTTAATTTTAATTTTTGTGTAAATTGTTATTGCTGGATTGTTTTATTTGTGTTAATAATATATTTGCAAGACGTGTGTTCATTCTAATGTAAAAGGGTTTAAGTAAAAGAGTTTACAATGTGTTGGCTGGAGACGGGACCAACAATCACAACAATGATTGAAAGATAAGGAAAGACTTATACGTATGTGCATTGCTAAAATATACAGACGTTACACGGCCTTGGAATGAACGCACGGCAACACAGATGTTTTTATTTATAATGGCTGCAAAGAAAAAGGAAGATCGTTCTGCTGAACAACGAAACAAGAAGAGAGTAAAAGATGTATTCTTGTGAAAAAGAAACGTTATAACTTGATTCTGCGTCTGTTTATGTATAAGCAAAATTTACAATAAATTCAGAAGGAATAACAACAATATTTATTGAAGGTAGTTAAAACCAAAATCCGGAATACGTCTCGTATACCACTAACCTGAGAAGAGAGAAGAGTCTACATGGAAAAGTATAAAACAAATTAATAAAATTAAACACACACGAACCAATCATCGTTACAGGTCTCAAAACGTGTATTTCTGGTGGCATCTCGGCTATCGAATGTTTGGGTAGAATACAATACCTTCTCTATGCTTTATGGACATTGTACATGCTGGCTAAGGAAAGCAAAAACGAATATTCAGCATGTTACAAGCACATTCCACTATTTTTGTAATTAATCTACAGGCTTTTCTTATTAATTTCTACGTAGAGTAGGTAGAGGATTCCGCCCAAAAATTGCAGGTTGAAAATTCACCAGAAATATATAATCTGAGTGGGATACCTAAGAACGAGGAGGTTCTTCAATGTGCATGTGCTACGAGACAGAAACGACCAACGTCCAATTGCTTCTCGCATAGCAGTCAAAGTGCACAGAAGCTTAAGTTAAGTATCTGATTATGATTATTGATCATATGGGTTAGTAATCTTAAGATTTGGAACTAGTTACAACTTGTTGCTGCCGCTACACAACTGTATCGTGGATGATGTTTACAAGGCGCTGTGCCATGAGGCGAATTTGGGCTTCCAGACATGACTCATTTTTTTTTTTTTTTTTTCGCGACGGTGTACATGTGTATATATGTATAGATATATTATGTGTGTACACATGGTGATTTCAAAATACTTAATGAGTTTGGGAATGGATTTCTGACATGCAACAAGGAGATATGTTCATATAAGCATATGCTCTAAAATGCTTCATTTTCGTGTTATCAATTTATTAATGAAAGTCACCTTCAACGGCTTTCGGGGTCCACCCTAATAACGTCATTTATTTATGCTCTCATTCATGGAAGGCTTTGACTCACTTTACCCTGCGGACTTGACCTTGTGTTGCCATAGATGTTTGTTAACGTTTGTCATTTATCAGATGTGTAATACATTCCCCAGCTGCCTTACAAGTGCTGTCTACAGGGACTTCATTCAGCACACTCTCCCAGACTTGTTAGAAAATGTGATTCTGCAAATAAGAAGAAACATGTTGGGTATGCATGAGCAGAATGCTCTAGCATATTTTAGTCCCTTTGTTCGATATGCACTGGTTGGTATTTAGCATGACAGATGAATAAGTAGAGGAGGACCAGCCCTAGGACCTGAAGTTTCCCTGACCTCAATGTTTTGAACTTTTATCTTTCGGGGAAATCTTAAACCATTGGTTTATGCAGCAGAAATCCTAGATGAAGAAACTTTTGATCTACGCGTCATATAAGCCTGCAAAATCATACGACACCGACTGGGAGTATTTGATATTCCATGCTTTGAAGAGAGCATGCATATCTAGAAGCAAGTGGAGAACATTTGGATCATTTTCTATAGGTGATGTTTGTTGTGCTTAACAAGCTAACAATGTCAAAAATAGAATAAAGTGTTAATTTAAAATGTTTTGATTAATACAATTTTTAGCATCAGTAAATCGAGGACGAAGGATTGGAACATGTGTTTTATGAACATTTTTCTTGTTTTGATGTAAGGAACCTATCCCCAAATTTTGTAAAAGTATTTTTGAATCATCCTGTATATATGCACATAATAAATATGAAAGATATTTACATCAGAAATAATATGCATATTTTGAATTGTTATGAATGTCCTGTGAAGATCTGTTCATTCTGAATACTTTTTGTATAGCTGATAAACCATACATGTACAAAATCTTACAACACAAAAAATGCATCGTATATTCTATTAAAGCGCAAAATTTGTGAGATACAGTGTTATTTGTTTAAATTTTCAGACACATGCTTTTACCAAATAGGAAGTCATCACTCGTTTTTCTATTTCCTGTTTATCCTTGGCCTTGCAAAGAGTACCGAATTTTAGAGTGATCACGTAACGTGCAGCTCTTAAAATATTTCAATATCGTTTTAGTCTGGTGTATTCCCTTATTCCTCTTCCAGCTAGAGGAAGTAAGTAAGAAGACCATTTCTGTTAATGTTTATCTCAAATAGCATGCACTAGAGAGAAGAACAAGCTTTTCGTATGAATAGTTTATCACAGAACAGGGAGAAAGTCATATAAATATTCGATTCTTTTTTCCATAAAAGTGAAGATAGAACACTCTAGTGCTGAGTTACCGATGTGCTGCCACTCTCTCCTAAATTTAATTGATGGGAGTTAATTGTACAACGTTACATGTTAATGGGAATAAAGTGTATAATGTTATAAACGGAGAGTGGCATGAAAATAATTATTGCAAATCACCACGTCAGTAACAATCATTGTAAATATCCTGTCTACAGAATAAATACACAATTTTGCCACCTCGTGAAGTTTCGGCACGCCTTGCTGTAATTCGACATATAGGAACCCTCGTATAATACTTCATTCAATGACATAAACACAATATGGACGAATAATGTCTAAGAACACTGTATTCTGTGTTATCACAAGCGCTACCGAGCGAGACGGCTCCGCTGTAATGTGTATGGTTCGGATAAGGGAGATCCAGGATTCGATTCCCTTCGACTACCCACTCTGACTTTGGTCTTTTGTGAGTTTCCATGGTCGGTAGGAGAATGTTGGAATTGTTTCTCATTTACTGTGATTTCTTATGTTTCATTTCTATTTCCTTCTTATCTTTGAAGTGTGCTTCATGGTTTCTTGCTACTTGATGGAAAGAAAGGACGCTAGCCCTGACAGTGAAACAATAGCTTACGATGTGAGAAAGGCTCCCATGGTATAATTTCGTTTGTCTTGATAAGCCTGAAAATGAATACAAGGTAACGTTCAGGTAGTGTTGCGTAAATGACAAAATACATACAAAAATCGCCTAACTATAAGCACAAGAAAGAAGAAAGGTTTGGTAATAGCTGCTGAAAAGGGAACCCTTTATTTAGAGAACTCCACGCTTGGTATGAACTTTAAATTACCAAGCACCCAGCTCATTACTTCTGTAATGGGTAGAGATGGAAATTAAATTGACTTGTATTCATGGACGCCCTTTAACATTTTGCGATTCTTAGCGTTCATTCTACATATAGATGTGGCGTGAAAGACCGTTTAATTTTGCTCAGAGGTCTCTTTATTATGCTTAAGGTTCTTTTAGTACCGTAAATCTTCGTCACAGGTCCAACGGCTTTACTTCCCTATGCTAAGGGTTTTTACGACCGAAAAAAAATGTTGTGTTACACTCGCATGACTTTCTCTAGCTGTTCTACAAACAAACTTCTTGCAAAAGATTATTCTTCTTTCTACACCATGCTAATCGAGATAAACATTAGCAGAATATTCTTAGTTCTTTATAAGTAGAAGAAAACTAAAGGAATGTGCTATACTAAAGTCAGATGCTTTAAAAACTGTGGTTATGTGATTTTCATTGCAATTCGCTTCTTTGCTTGGCTAGGAGTAGAACAAGAGAAAAACGGGTTCTTTCTGTCCGACAAAAGTGTAACTACCTTACAATTGAAATCAATAATAAGGAATATCTCGGAAACACCTCCACAACAAAAATGTAAAGGACGTAAATTGTGTGTTTTGACTAGGATCTACATCTGCAGTGAGTTTTTTTTTTTCTTACTTTTTCTATCTCTTAGGGTTAAGCGGTTCAGCAAACTTCGGCAAAATCCATCCAAAATAAAGAGGTCTTCAGAGTCTATTCCTAAAAAATTCATTCATTAGTCATTTATGAGAAAATGAAAATTTTCAAAAATGTTTCAATGTAAAGTATAGTTATGGTTGGGGGATTTTCTTGAAAATCTTCGTGTCGTATCTTTGGAAGATACTAAACCCAAATACCAAGTACACACATACACACCTGAATCTTTTTATAAAAATGCCCTTTTCGGATTCAAGGAACCCCAAAATATTTATTTACTGAAATCTTGGTATCGAATGTTTGGGTGGAATACAATTCTTTCTCCATCCACTATGTACTTTGTACATACGGGTTAGAGAAAGGAATAATTCATCGCCCTCTGCCGGGTTCTAACCCGCAAACTTGGGAATCTGAGATTAGCGTGCTCCTCCTGGACCAAGGGGATGGCAGAGGATGCAGCGGTCTGACGATAGACTGTTGCACTGCCGAGCTTTTATTTTAGTGCACCTATATGCACAAAACGCAAACAGAAATTCTGAAATACCATCTTTGGTAACTAACTTCTAAAATTAAGTTGAAAATTTCCTGATAATAATACTGACAAAAAGCTTACGGTACCTGTTGACGTGTGTGTCATCATTACATTTGTCATAATCATTGTAAAGTTCATCTTGTGAGTTATTATTCCTAGCACTGAGAGTTCAAACATTTTCATTTCACTTCTTCTACTTTCCATGGCAGGATAGCGTTATTATTTACTATACATAGTAAGTACAAAGTGCATAGAGAACGTATTGTATCCCACACAAATGTTCAATTCCAAGATTTCACTGGAAATACATGTTTTGAGATCCCTGAATCCAAAACAAATTTAAAAATGCCATCAGGTGTATGTGTGTGTGTGAATACCTTAGCTCAAATACGAAGAGACGGTTAAATACCAAATTTGGTATTTAAATTTAGTATTTTCCAAAGATGCGACAAGAAGATTTTGAAGAAAATCGCCCCACCCCGGACTACCCTTTACATGGATTTTTTTTTTAAATTTTAATGTTCTCAAAATTGGCTGTAGTGATTTTGATTAAAATGCTTTATATTAAATATATTTATGTGAAAAATAGAATGTATATCTTAAATATTCTGGGAATATCCTCTGAAGACCTTTTCATTTTGGATAAATTTTGAATAATTGATAAAACCTAGGAGATACACAAAAGTTTACTCCATAAATAACGTACGTCCCGGTAAAACACAGATAGATGTCTATAGATTTTTTGTAGAGCTAAATGATTCCGAGAAATTCCTTGTTATTGATTTAATTTTAAGCTACTTAAACTACTTAAATGGAAGATCATCTCTTGGTTTACTCTGGCCGCGCAAAGCGAAATTCACATAGCAACTGGCTTATCGAAAGATTTACTAACATTTTTGCCTAGCGTTTTCCTTATTCTCCTTCTACCTAAAAGGAACCAATATAACAATTTTTAATACCACGATGTAGATAAAGGTATAATCTTTTAACAATGGATTTTACATAAAATCATGTAAATGGAACACAGATATTTTATTGTATCGTATTAAATACTTATTATTTAAATAACACAGAATCATAAACTTCATTTTCGTATTTAAACTCAAGCTTAATAGGAGTATGAATTGCAAAAATTCATTAAATTAATTCTTAGCTAAAATTGTATAAATTTTCTTTTAAAGTATAAGTTGTGGTCTTAATAAACACTACCCATTCAATAAATAGAATATTGAGGTAGAATTTAATCGAGAAACACTTTGTCAATAATCTAAAAACTCCATTTGTTCCTCGGGGTTAGAAGTTTCATTGCATTATCTCAAGTTATATTAAATGTTGTTTATCTTGGCTCACAAGGTTCATTCTGCAACAATCCTCATACAGCAATATTTTAACCATCGCAGACCTGGTATGGTTTATCACTACTTTCTAACGACCTCCACAGTCAATAAGAGCCATTATCGCTTTGAAGTTACAGGTTAAGCTGGGGTTTTTAGTGAAGGTAATCGAAAGAAATACCGTCTAATCTTGCACTACCATAGACCCAAATTGTACGAAAAAAATATTATATTTATTTACTAAAAATATTTCATTCTATACATCGATGTTCAGCAAATATTACAAAAAATCTTACAAAAATAAGCAATTTTTACTTTCTCTACATAGTACATGGTACGTAAGTAGAGAAGGTGTGACCATCCAAAAATTCGTAACCGAGGCTTCACCAGAAATACACCAAACTTGGTATTTATGGTATTTATATGTGACACGAAGATTTTGAAGAGAATCTCCTCACCCCAAACTACCCTCTACATGGAATAATTTTGGCAAATTTTGATTTTATCAAAAATGGCCATAATGATTTTGATTAAAATAATGTATATGTTAAAGATATTTACATGAAAAATAAAATCTATATTTTAAATTTTCTGGGAACAACATATGAATAAACATATAAAGAGCTCTCTACATTCTCGATGAATTTTGCTGAATTTTTATAACTGATAAACCGTAAGAGAGAGAGAGGGAGAAAGAAACTTTTACACAGAAAATGTAGCTCTCTTTAAAAACATAATTTGTCATATACGCTCTTTTCGTGGAGTTCACCAGTTTTAAATATTCCTTGTGTTAGGTTTCAGTAAAAGATACAAAATTACACATACGGGAATTTGTCTACTCTTGGCAATGCAAAGAAATGGATTTCAACCACATTACAACCAGCTTTTAAGAGATTTGACTCGCTTTAGGCTAGTGTATTTCCTTATTTCCCTTTTACTTACCAGAAAACAAGTAATAAGAGTATTTTTTCTAATGTTTATTCAATTAGCATTCAATGTATATAGAAAAATAAGATTTTTTAACAATCATTTGTTACACATATGCGGAGAAAGTAATGTGAATGGAATTCATCATATTTTTACCTATAGGTCCTTTTTACTTTCTCTATACGCACTATGTACATAGTGTATAGAGAAGGTATTGCACTCACCCAAAAATTCGATACCAAGATTTCACCGGAAATATATGTTTTAGGGTCCCCAATATCCAAAAAAAGCATTTTCACAAAAAGGTCCGTGTGTGTGTGTGTGTGTGTGTGTGTCCGTGTGTCTGTGAACACGATAATTCAAAAACGAAAAGTCCGTAAAATACCAAACTTAGTATCTAAGTTTAGTTTCTTCCAGGGATGCGACACGAAGATTTTGAGAAAAATCACCCCACCCCCAACTACCCTTTACATAGAACTTTTTTCAAACATTTTTATTTTCTCAAAAATGGCTCTAACGATTTTGATTAAAATTTCGCGTATTAAAGATATTTACCTGACAAATAAAATGTATGTCTTGAATTTTCTGAGAATAGCCTCTGAAGAGTAGTTTATTCTGGTTGAATTTTACTGAATTTTGAATAACTGCTAAACTGTAAGAAATGGACAAAAACTTACTACACATAAAAATGTAGCGCACGTTAAAACACACAATTTATGTTATATAATCATTTTTTCGTGAGTTCGTCGTTTTTGAGACATTCCTTATTTTTGGTTTCTGCTTTGAAAAACTTACACTTTTCTCATATAGGAACTTGTCAACTCTTATCCATATAAACAAAGGAACTTCATAGACATAGAAACCAGCTTTTGACTATCATTTTAACCTATGGTAGTCCCTTATTTCGCTTCTACTTGCAAGGAAGCAAGTAATAAGACTATTTCTGCTCATTTTTTTTTTTTTTTTGATTAGCATAAAGTAAGTAGAATTATAAGCGTTTTAAGAATAATTTGTTGCAGGGTAATAGAGAAAATCATGTGAATGGTACACATCAGATTTTTTTATTTAATTTTCTTGGAGACTCTCATTGCTGGGGAGAAAATAAAGCTCTCTGCTTAGTTATCTTTAGTGCAGACTTGCGCATAGGTACAGTGCATTTGTATTCTTTTCGGCTAGGGCTTATAAGATGTTAAAGAGCCGCTTGATGCAGGAAACTGTCTTTCCTCCCTCTTTCCCACCTGCTGGCCGAAAAGAGTGCTACTAGACTATACTTGTAGCCTCGGGGAAGGCAAAGTTCTATTTGTCTGCGTCTGGCATACTAACAGCCAGCCGATCGTTGACGAAGACATACCTAACGTTACTAGTCCAATTTTAAACCTTTTTACTTTCTCTAGCCCCATATGTGCAATGTACATAGGGATAGAGAAGTATTGTATTCCACCCAAAAATTCGATACCGAGATTTCACCGTTAATACATGTTTTAGGACCCCCTGAATCCAAAAAAAGCATTGCCAGAAAAAGGTCTGTGTGTGCATGTGTCCGTGTGTCTGTGAACACGATAACTCAAAAACGAAAAGTAGCTAAAATACCAAACATGGTATTTCAGTTTACTATGTTCCAGGGATGCGACACGAAGATTTTGAGAAAAATCTCCGCACCCCAAACTGCCCTTTACATGGAACTTTTTTTGAAAATTTTGATTTTCTTAAAAATGGCTCGTAACGATTTTGATTAAAATATCGTATATTGAAGATATTTATCTAACAAATAAAAAGTATATCTTCAATTTTCTGGGAATAGCTTTTAAAGACCTGTTTATTCTGGATGAATTTCGCTTAATTTGGCATAACTAGTAAACTGTAAGAGATAGACAAAAACTTACTGTACAAAAAATGTAGGTCTTGCTAAAATACACAACTTGCGACATATACATGTTTTTTCGTGGATCTTACCGTTTTCAAGGTATTCATTTTTATTAGTTTCACTTGTGAAGTATTTATACTTTTGTCAGACGGGAGTTTCCGTTTTTCTTTTGTTCTACTCCTGGCCAAGAAAAGAAGCGATTGGTAATGACAATCGCATAACGACAGCTTTTAAAACATTTTACTATCGGTTTAGCCTAGTATGTTCCCTTATTTTCTTCCTGCTTATAAGGAACTAAGTAATAAGAACATTGTGCTGAATACCTCGATTATCAAGGTGCAGAAAGAAGAATAATCTTATGTAAGAAGTTTGTAGCACAGCTAGTGAAAGTCATGTGAGTGTAACACATCAGATTTTTTTCTTCGGTCCCCAAAACCGCGCTCGCTAAGGTGACTATCTTTGGTGTTTCGTGGCGTAAGGAATCGAGGGTTCGAGCCCCGCCATGGTAATTGATGTTTATGGTGTGTTACTGTGTTTGTGTCTTGTCATTGTCTCTGTTCAAGTATGTCATTCTCTCTTTTCTATCTATGTCATTCTTTCTGTTCTAATGTCAAATTAGGTTATATCTGAACGGTACTGTGTGTGTAGGAGGAAAAATACCGAGGAATAGAAACGCTGTGGGAGAGAAAGCCAAAGCACGGGTACTTTTGTTGTCGATGTATTTCCCTTATAAAAATTGAAGCTCTATCTGCGATATCAATGTGACAGTGACCCCTTATGATTCAAGTCCACGTTAAGCCAAATTCACACGCAACACATCGAAAATATTTTGTTTTGATGAAATGAATTATTGTGGCATCTGCCCCATTCACATGTGTTTTCATTTCCACGTTTTTATTATATTATCCAGGAATTTCATCCCATCACACCGGTTCCAAAACCCTCATTTGAAATAATAAGCAAATACGTTACTCAATGCGGTTTTAAAATACACACCAACAGCTTAGCAAACAAGAGCTGATAAGCTGACAAATGGGGTGTGGGAAATCAGCGTTAAAATCCAGGGGCCGAAGTTGATTATGTTACTCTTGTCATTGGTTGTCCTCTCCGCATGCGCAGTCCCCAGAGAATGGAGAGCAAAACAAAAAGTAATGGTGTTTGTAATACCTGAATGCAATTTTTAAGAGCGTTCTATTCCAGAGGGGATATATTTTAAAACATTTCAACAAATGAAGCTTTGTGTGGGAATAATTTGTGTACTACTGCAGCTGGTATTGTAATTGTAATACTTTTTCTATGTATAAACCTGTAAGCCTTTATGATGATGTCATTGAGAAGGTTTGAAACGGTGTAACTGTTTTCTGGCGGTAAATTTGTCAGGTAAATGTGCTTTTGTGTCATTAACACGAGAAGCCTATTAAACAAATCCATGAAATAGTTAAAATCAAGGGAGCTGTAAATTAAATTATTTTTGTAACATCCATAAAAAATAAAAGTAATCTACGCTTCATTAATGCACATGGACATAATTTTGTCATACTGTTTTGGATCATAAGTGTGGTTTGTGCAGTTTTGCCAAAATTCATCGTTAGTTGGGAGGAAGGTCAGCTGGTCTTAGAGAGCAGCCCTGTGGAGCTGGTAAATGAAGGGGAAGTGTGACGCCTCCCCATTCCACCAGAAGTTGTTATTAAGTGTGTTGTCCGCATATAAAGTATAGCAGTGGTGGAGCTAGCCAATTTGCCGGTCTTGCAGTCTTTCTTCCTCAAATGAGTCTTTACATTTTTAGGGCGTGTACTGGAATCTTTTTAACACAAATTTATCAATGCCCTGCTAAATGCTAAATGAGACACACAGAGAGACGTAGTACTGATAGAAGAGTATATTTATCTAACTTGGAGCGTTATCACTCTTGGTACACTTCAATGTTTAGCTTTTCCAAGTGATTAGGGCGTGAAAATTAAAATATCATCTAGTTTAATATTTCGTTTTTGTTTTTAATAATATATTTAGCATGGAGGAGACCTTGGCTGTTATAAAATTATTGGGTAGAATATTTAGAGTTAATCGATATTTTAGACAAAATAAAAAACAAAATAAAATAAAATTCTATACGTTATAGAACAAAAATTATTAATTTCGAAATTTAATTAGAAAGCTAATGAACGCCTTCAATATGTTTAAATGTCTTAAATAAATCACTCCCAAAAGTGCATATATATTATTTCTTATAATTTCATTCCTTATAGCAAAATTAACTATTTTCTTTAAAGGTTTATTTAAGTAAATAAAAAGGTATTAACGCCCTAATATTCCATAAATTATTATTCATCTGTCTTCTCTCAATTTATATCCTAATTTAAAAGGATTAGCTTATTAAAAAGTAGCGTAATTTTCACGTAATACAACTGTTTAGAACACAATGCATGTGCAGCCTTTTTACTTTTCTGTTCGTAGAAATAATAATTTCCTACGCTACACAAAATGTTCGCGTACCGTCTTCATTGAAACGTTATCTGTTGTCATTAGTGATGCACAGCTTAGCAGATAAAGTGGAGTGAGTAAGGAAGGCATCGCAATGTTTGCGTACACATGGGAGCAGGTTACCCAGGCCTGTTATAGTGCATATCACTATATGCATATCACTATATGCACTATGACACACTCACAACTTTGGCACTGATATCATCGTGTGTAAATTAACAGTAAAGAATGAGCAATGTGCAGCACTCCACTTTACTTTGTTTCACTTATTGCGTTAACTAGCGTGTTTTTGTTTCTTCCAGCCTTTAGGCTTTCTTTTCTAATGGTGTCCTTAGAGGTCCTTTCAACCGTACCTTTTTCTATCCTATGCATTACTATTTTTGATTACCGAGTAGTCTTGTCTCCTTCTTTTACTTCTTTATTAACATTAATTTTATTTGATTAACCTAACGCATTATTGTTATTTGCGTTTCTTCTTAGTTTCTCCCGCCAAAACTACAAATATCTATGTAAAATTTAAACAAATAGGCCACATTACAGTACACGCTTCCTTAAAACTGTGCTAACCTTTACCAACTTCTAACTCGCAGCTGAATCTATTAATCTATTAGATTGGTACTTTTATTAGTCATTCACAATTAAAACAAGAAGTTACAGGATTCTGACTTCTTTTAAAAACTATTTCCAACCATCAATAAGTTTCTCATTGGTTGACTATAGAATTTTCCGAAAATACTTATTACAAAACATTTTAACGCTCATCTTATTATCTCCACATGCTTGCCCTAATATGCTGCATTTAATTATGTACATAATGCGACAATGTCTGTGCGGCCGTTATCACGTTCACCTTGGTATGCGAGTCGGAGGAGCTGGAGACAGGAAGTGATGCGCCGATAGCCGGAAGCTTCGGAATACGAGACATCGACACAACCATATGCCAAAATCTTCAACTAGCTTCTGGAAACTTCTGTGACGTCATTCACAGCTGTATAAAGAAGAGTTGCAAGGCAAGGGTCGTGAATCAATTTTCGTTAGCGCGTAAGCGTGAGAACAGTTTACGCCTGGAAGCGTGGAGTGAATTGTTTGTAGCAGTGAAGTAATGATTTCTTTTCAAACTGATTTTGAATTACAAAAAGGCAATTGTTACAATAACAAACATACATATGACAAGTACTTTTTGTAAACAAGATTAATAATAATAAATTATTATTATTTATTGGCGGTGGTCGTAAATTGTTCATAATCATAACTATTACGCAACAGTTTATTTCACATTTTCGAACTGCCTGACTAAAATAATCTATACTCATGAAGCGTTACTATATACGAGAGTCATTTCAGAAGTAATATCAACTGTTTATCAGCAATAAAGCTGTAGGAAACAAAACTCAGGATATACGTTCAAAGTCGCTGGAATGTTCTTCTCAATGCTGGTATTAAATTGGGATCCGGGTACAAAGGATTATGGGTACGGGACATTGAAAGATGTACAATTAGTAGCTTGTTTTATGCGTATTAAATATGCATAAGAGAGTAGGAGTAGTTCGCGTAATATTCTTACGAGCTAACGACCTTCAAAATAATCCCCTGAAAGCCTTCCACACATCTTTGACACTCACCAACACTTCTGCCTCGCAGAAATGCAATTTTTATGCATGCTCACTGTTCAACTTTAGTGACATTCTTCTTGGATCGCAACCTCTAGAATACTAATGTTTGCATGTGTCTACTAGCACCTACCAATCCACTAAGACGTCATCTGGTGGTGACATTCCATTCTGTGTAAACACGTTTCCAAATTTATATATTGCAGTAACAGAATATTCAGTTCTTCAGTTCAGTTGCCATGACTTTTTAAATGTCCCTCGTATAATAAGGCAGAGTGTTATAAACAGTCTTTCTGTCTTTCGCACTATTTTGCGAATTAATTTCTTTTAATTAGTTTAGCCGCATTCTTCTTAAATTCTTCCCATTTCTTCGCTCTCTCTCTCTATTCACCCTAATATTAAATATCATCCGAACTTTTAATTCCGTTGAAAACAATTTTATTAAGATATATATTTTTCTGCCTAACCAGGATCTAAAGAAAAGTTGTCATTATTTTCTACGCGCTTTCGCCCAAAGAAAGTCGATTTGATGGGATTTCTCTGTGAGCTACACCTCTAATGATATGAATGGTTGGCTCTCGCATCCATTGCAACTAGGTTACTGCCTAACCAGATTAAAGTGGTGGTTCAGACACCTCTTATAAGTGGAGTGTACTTCACTAATTAAGTTACACGCCTATCTCTACTTCTAATCCTGTCTGTTATCTCCTGTTGAATGGAATCTTACAATTCTATCGACAATTCACAGGAGTGTGTTCGTATGAGAAATGCCGTTCCAATCTGCATTATACATAAAATAAGACAAAAAGTAAAAGTTTTGGTGTGCTAAACCTACATGTTTTTTCTAAAACATATTCCTGCAAAAAAGTATTACCTTCTCTAGCGCATATGTACAACGTGTTCTTCTCGCTGTAGGTTATTTATGACTACTTCACGGGACAACAATCGAATTAAACTGGAGTCGTAAAACTCCAAGCTTTCGATCTTCTAAACTCTGTGGTATACGTCAGGGAAAAATCCAAGCTTTCGACCATCTTAATTCTGTGGTCATCATCGGGGAAAAATGCAAGCTTTCGGCCTTCTTAACTCTGCGGTCTTCGTCAGGAAAAAATCCAAACTTTCGACCACATTAACTCTATGATCTTCGTCAGGGTAAAATCCAAGCTTTCGGCTATCTCTTCTCTGTAGTCTTCGTCAGGGAAAAATCTAAGCTCTCGGCTATCTTAACCCTGTGGTCTTCGTCAGGGAAAAATCCAAGCTCTCGGCTATCTCATCTCTGTGGTCTTCATGAGGGAAAAATCCAAGCTTTCGGCTATCTCATATCTGTGGTCTTCGTCAGGGAAAAGTCCAAGCTCTTGGCTACCTCAACTCTGTGGTCTTCATTAGGTTCTTCGTCAGAGAAAAATACAAGCTTTCGGCTCTCTTAACTTTATGGTCTTCGTCAAAGAAAAATACAAGCTATCGATCATCTCAACTCTGTGGTGTTCGCCAGAGAAAAATACAAGCTTTCGAACACCTTAACTCTTTGGTTCTTCGTTTTAGTCGAAAGCTTGGAATTTTACGACTCCAATTTAACTGGGTTGCTATCCCCTGAAGTCAAAACTAATAAAACGAACCTTATGTGGTCCCTTAAAAAGATATCTTTCAATGGTTTATCATCAGATATTATCTTATATACACATTTTTCTCTTTATAATATTAATATAGGTATGTTTTAGTAGTGGGGTAGGTCTTAAAACTAACCTCAAAACAATTTTAAGATCCTCGTAAAATTGCGTATGCCATTTCCAATTTAGAATGATGCCTTTAAATCCTTGTTGATGGAATTTTCAGTAAGAAACTTTAGCCTTAGGTGCGATACAGTACAGAGCTTCCATGGCTGGATGTGAAATGATACTAGTGGTCTTGCTCTCTTGTCTAAACCACAGCCATCGCTTAGTAAAACGCGTCTCAGTTCACCTTTGAAGTGCAAGGAAGAGCAAGAGTAAGTTACACACGCGTAGCGTCACCTCACATTAACTTGTTTCATCTCGAGGAAGAAACCTCATCAAACAGCCTGCTCCGATCTCATATTCACAGTAGACACGCAGCAACGAACGTTAGCACTGACAGCTCGTTAGTGAATTTCTTTATCACACATACGCAATATTCTGGGATGGATTAATGATGATCAATGAAGAAAATGATTAATGTATTATCCCTGCCTACAAAAATGTACCAGATTTTCAGAAGAGATATCGAAGACCAGAAAAAATGTCTGAAGAATTTATTTTTCAAGATAAATTGTTGTAAAATACTGAAATAAGCGTGACTAAATGACGCTAAAAATAAATTGCAAATCATAGTGTAACAAAAATCTATTTATTACTGTTTCCATTGATTATAATGAATATCTTTACTTCAATGTTGTCGCACAATTTTAGCTCTCGTCACAATGACGCTCGCTCGCTTGCTTCGCTGTCTCCCCACTGCCCACTCAAAACTCAGTCTTATTTGAGCTCTAGCCTGTTTCTCCCTTTCTATACCTGTCAATGAAGTACTGCTCGTGTAAACCACATGCAGGCGTCACAAAGTCACATACAGGTGAGTGTCAATACATCAGCAATGAAAAGAAATAACCTCACACGTGCAACAATCAGCTATAGGCGATCAAAAGCAAGCCGCTCATCACACACGTGCGGTGATTACGAAGCGAGAAGGTATAGGCGCACATATTTGATGCGTAGTCACAGCATGCACGCACTGTAACAACCTGTTTCTGAAGTGGCAGTGTTCTCTGAAGGTTAGACCGCTCGCCTCTCACCTAGATGGCCTGGGTTCGATCCCTATCGACCGCATGTGGAATTTGTGGCGGACAAAGCGGAGCCGGGGCGGGTTTTCTCCGGTTTCCCTCGCCATCGCATTCCATCGGTGCTACATTTTCATTCCATGTATCATCAGTGACATTGCCTGTGGTGCCATTTGTAGTAAAAGTGGGCGTTAAACACTATTAAAAAGTATCTGAAGCAGAAATATTCTAAAGTAAAATTTAATTAACTTAAATAGCCATTCCTATTATAGCCCTATAATCCTCTGTATAGTAGTATTATTAATTTATTTCTAAAGTGTAACCTGCCTCATTAATTGTTAAACTTTGCATATTCTTACTGATTCAGGCATATAATGCAAGCGATTACGAGTCTTACAATAAGGAATAGTATAATGTGGGGTAATTTATAGGACTAGTTTTACTGTATAAGCTTAAGCTTCGAATCAGACTTAAGTACAAGCTTAAGGTGCAGTGGAATTTTACAATATGTAGTTCAAGAATTAAACTGAGCTTATCCGTGGCTTGGCTTATGCCGTACTGAACTGTGGTTTATACTGAGGACGCCATAAGTGATCAAGAAATGCAAATGATTTTAACCCATATATAACATAAAACTCTCTGTAAACATTTGAAACGAACTATTCTTACAAAAGGTTATTCTTTTACATATTGCACATAATAAACATTAGCAGAAATTATCTTATTACTTGTTTCCTTGTAAGTAGAAGGGAAATTAATACACTAGGCTAAAGAAATAGTCAGATCTTTTAAAAACTGGTCGCTATGTGAAACAACTGAAATACGCTTCGCTTTTTCAGAAGTAGAAGAAATATGAAACGCAGTACTTTAAAAAAGAAACCGATAACAAGAAATATCTTGGAAACAGTTAACTGCTCAAAAAATCTGATGTATCATTCACACACCTTTCTCTAGATGTTCCATAGACAACTTACTACTATAAAAGATTATTCTTTTATCTACATCATGCTAATCGAAATAAACATTAACAGCATTTGTTTATTACATGCTTCCTTGTAAGTGGAAGTGAAATAAGGGAATGCAGTAGACTAAAAGGTCAGTCAAACCATTTAGAAAGCTGGTTGTTATGTGAACAATTGAGTAAAACAAAAGTGACATGAAACGAAAGTTCACTTCTCGTTTGAGAAAAATTTTGTAGTCTACTACTGAATCCAATAATAAAGGTTATATCGGAAACGGTCAACTCTATAAAAATGTACATAATGATATCTACATGTTTTGAGTAGTAAATCTTTGTCTAGCCAGTTAATGCAAAATTCAGCAAAATTCATCCTGAAGGAACAGGTATTTATTCTCACAAAATTCAAGATATTAATTTTATTTGCAATATTATCATATTCGATATACGGCATTTTAAACAAAATCAATAGCTCTATTTTGGAGAAAAACATAAGTTTCAATATAAACGGTAGTTAGGCGTCGGGAGATTTTATTGAAAATCTTCGGGTGGCATTCATGGCGCTACTAAATTTAGATACCAGGCTCGATTTTTAACGGTATTTTCGTTTTTGAGCTATACTATCCACAGATGCACACATGGACCTTCTTAAAAACTCAGGGGACCTCAAAACGTATTTCCGGTGAAATATTGATGTCGAATTTTTGGGTGGAGTGCTATACTAGTCAACCTACTTTGTGCATAGTACGTAAAGAGAAAGTAAAAAGGCAATTGGAACCATAACCAACTCGCCAAAGAAGACATACTCCAAGCATTTTATGTTTATAAATGAACAAATAATTACAACCGCTAATGTGTGTATATTTCAAGTTTTAAATTATGCAAAAGAAAATTTGCAAATTTTAGCTTAAAGTATGATATTCACTCATATAACAGAAATAGCCCTTGTTTGATGTACCCAACTGTAGATCATGCAAAACAACTCGTAATGTTCCCATTATGACACCAACTTGCGGGGAGAAAATTCCATCTCATTATATGAATTTGACAAAAGTGTTAAATAGCATTATCTCTGGCTATTTGAAAAAAGCTGATGTGTTCCATTCACATGGCTTTCTCTAAATCTCTAAAACAAATTATTATTAAAAAGTCAATGCTTCTATTTACTTCATGCTAATCGAGAAAAAATTAGCAGAAATAATCTTATTACTTACTTTATTGTTAAGTAGAAACGAAATAAGGGAATACTATAGGTTAAAGTGACAGTCAAAAGCTAGTTCCTATGTGACTGAAGTTCCTTCCATTGTATGGACAGGAGTTGACAGATTCCTGTATGAGAAAAGTATGCGATTTTCAAAGCTGAAATTAAAAACAAGGAATACCTCAAAAACGATTAACTCCAAGAAAAAAAATGCATATCACATAAATTGTGTGTTTTTAAGTGCTCTACATTTTTTGTGTGAGAAGTTTTTGTCCATCACTTACGGTTTATCTGTTATGTAGAATTCGGTAAAATTCAGCCAGAATAAAGTAGTCTTCAGAAACTATTCCTAGAAAATTCACGATATACATTTTATTTTTCGTGTAAGTATCTTTAATATAAGATATTTTAATCAGAATCGTTAGATCCATTTTTGAGAAAATCAAAATTTTCGGAAAAAAGTCCCATGTAAAGGGTAGTTGAGTAGGGGGAATTTTCTTGAAAATGTTTGTGTTGCATCCTTGGAAGATACCAAACCTAAATACCAAGTTTGGTTTTTATCGGTCTTTTCGTTTTTGAGCTATGCTGCCCACACACACACACACACACACACACACACACACACACACACACACACTGACATTTTCCTAAACTTTGGATACAAGATGTCTCAAAACATGTATTTCCTGTGAAATCTTGGTATCGAATTTTTGGGTGGAATACAATACCTTCTGTATACACTATGTACATAGTACGTGAAGAGAAAGTAAAAAAGCATTGTGATTAATGTAATTATTATGACATGAAAGAGCTGTTTAACAGTAATATAGTTATATATTTTTAAACTCGTATATAGTCCTATAATTTTATCTAGCAATACAATTTAAATATTTTGACTGTGTCCATTCCACTAACAATTGTTTTCTGACTGTATATTGGAAACTACAAGCTATTGTGAATTGACGTAATAGTAAACTACAAAGCCCGGAACTTAAAGTACTTACGACCTTGTGGGTTGAAGTGGGGTATATCAATCTTAAAATAATTTGAGATTTTCTTGTGGTTTGCTGAGAAACATGCAAGTCAGTTGCGGAAGTTAATGCCGGTTCGACATGTTGCCATACTAGGTCAATTTGAGCAACGGCTAGAAACAGATGGATCCGTGGCTTATATCCCGGCTGTGGTATTTTGTTTTGTCTGACTATCTACTAAACCTTGTTTACAATAGGTGTTGACTCCGATTTCTTACCTGTATTTTGCTGCACAACCAATAAAGACATGTTTGGCAACTAATGATAATTCACTTGCTGCAAATGTGCAAGTGCTCTTAACTTTACCGTTCTATTTCAAAGTTTTACAGCTCGGTAAAGTCGAACCTGGTTCTTACCCTACTATGAAGGATTATGCGGGTGGGCCCCAGTCACTTGGCAGAGCACGCACGTAGACCATAGCGGCCCTTTGCGATTGACGTAACACCCGACGGACGACCACATCCGAATAATGGCGGGATCTAACATGTTAGACCTAAAGTTTTCACATAGAACGTATCCGATGCCGCCCGGACCCTATCCACAAACCTCTAGGGTTCAGGGTTCTCCCAAATACGCCCGAAGTCGGTACCTGAAAGAGGGAAGAAATCTTTACAGAGCACACAGCTACCCTCAGCACTGCAGCCTAGTCCTTAATCCTGAAACAGATGACAAGCAATTGATAGATTTAGCAAATGGACAGGAAAGTTGTGTGGTATAAAACAAACCACTCCAGAATTCTACTGCCGATCCGAGGACACCACGAAAATCCATATGGATCAGAGTGAGGAATCACCGGGGATCAAAATCGGGGCTCCCGAATGCAACCCTCTGAGCCATACCGTTCGGTCCCAACTGTGAAATTCGCTAAGTTAAGACCATAGCGTAAGCCTGGCCTGAGTGGCCCTCATAGCGTACTTAAACGTCGGCTTAAACTTAAACTGTGAAATAAGCCCTAGTGGCCTATTTGCACATGTGAAATGTCGTATTGTGTGTTGTTGGGAAATCAATTGTAGCAGCCTGTTTCGACAGCAACCTGGCATCTATGTGTCTGTATTGTTGCTACAAATTCTTTAATTAAAACAAATAGTCCAAAACTACAAGTCTGTTGACAGTGATTTTGGGGGATCCTTGAGAAATTGCTTCTTGTCACCTTATTTGAGATTTTTTGACACAACATCCCAAATTGTACTCCTAATCGAATTTTTACTTTATCTTTACGTATAGATAAGGCATTGCATTCTACCCAAAAATTTGATACCGAGATTTCGCCGGAAATAAATGTTTTGGGTGCCCCTGAAACCAAAACAAACAGCACTTTTAGAAAAAGGTCCGTATGTGTGTGTCTGTGGACAGCATAGCTCAAAACCGAAAAGTCCGTTAAATACCAAACTTGGTATTTAAGTTAAGTATCTTACAAGGATACGACACGTAGATTTTCAAGAAAATCCCTTCACCCCCAGCTAACCTTTACATGGAAAAATGTTAGAACATTTTGATTTTCTCAAAAATGTCTCTAACGATTTTGTTTAAAATATCGTACGAGTATATTAAAAATATTTACAAAAAAAATAAAACGTATATCTTACATTTTTTGGGAATAGATTCTGAAGACATCTTTATTCTGGATGCATTTTGCGGAACTTGTCATAACTGGTAAACCGTAAAAGATGGATAAAAGCTTATTGAATGGAAAACACAGAGCTCATTAAAACACACAATTTATGTCATGTACATTTCTTGGTGGAATTGGTCGGCTTTTAGATATTCCTTCTTGGTTTCAGCTATAAAATACTTTTCTCATTGGGGAATTTGTCAATTCCTGTCCTTTAAAACAAAGGAACTTCAGTTACACAGCAACCAGCTTTTGACTATGACTTTAGCTTATGGTACTCACAGTACTCACAGCTGAAACCAAAAACAAGAAATATCTCAAAAGCGATCAACTCCACGAAAAAAAAAATTATATGACATAAATTGTGTGTTTTAACGTGCTCTACATGTTTTGTGTTGTAAGTTTTTGTCCATCTATTATGGTTTAACAGTTATGCAAAATTTCGTAAAATTCACCCAGAATAAAGTAGCCTTCAGAGGCTATTCCCAGAAAACTCAACATATACATTTTATTTGTCAGGTAAACATCTTTTATATACGATATTTTAATCAAAACCGTTAAAGCCATTTTTGAGAAAATACAATTTTTTGAAAAAAGTTCCATGTAAAGGGTTGTTGAGGATGGAGGGGAATTTTTTCTCAAAAGCTTCGTGTCGCATCCCTGGAAGATACTGAACCTAAATACCAAGTTGGTATTTTACCGACTTTTCGTTTTTGAGTTGTCGTGTTCACAGGCACACGGACACACACACGGACCTTTTTCTGAAAATGCTTTTTTTGGATACTGGGGACCCTAAAACATATAATATTTCCGGTGAAATCTCGGTATCGAATTTTTGGATGTAGTGCAATACCTTCTCTATACACTATATACATAGTACGTATAGAGAAAGTAACAAAACTCTGATGTGTTTCATTCACATAACTTTCTCTAGTTGTTCCGTAAACAAATATTTTATTCAAAACATTAAAATTAATTCTGCTTATGTTTATATTGATTAGCATGATGTAGATGAAAGATTATTAGATGCTTCTTTGTAAGAAGAAGGGAAATAAGAAAATACACAAGCTAAAGCGACAATTAAGTCCTTTAAAAGCCGGTCACATGTGAAACAATTGAAACTCTATTCTCTTTTTTTGCCAGCAGTAAACAAATGAGAAACGAGAAGAAAGATCTTCCCGTTCGAGAAAAGTTTTAAGTGTCTTAAAATTGATACCAATAATCGGAAATACCTATATATGAAATAAATTGTGTGTTTTAATGAGGTATATATTTTTTGTGTAGTAAGTTTTTGTATATCTTTTACGGTTTGCCAGTTATATAAAAGTAATCCAAAAGGAATAGGTCTTCAGAGGCTATTCTCAGATAGTTCAAGATATACATTTTCTTTGCCATAAAAGTATCTTAAACATTTGGTATTTTAATCTAAATCGTTAGCCATTTTTAAGAAAATCAGAATTTTCTAAAAATGTTCTATATAAAGGGTAGTTTGGGGTTGCTTCCTTGGAAAATATCAAGTTTGGTACTTAACGGTCTTTTCGTTATCCTGTTCACAAACACATACGCATACGGACGTTTTTCTAAAAATTATTTCTTTTTTATTCAAGGGGACGAAAATATATATTTCCGGTGAAATCTCGGTAACGAATTTTTTGGTGCAATACAATACTTTCTCTATACACTATGTACATAGTACGTACGGAGAAGGTAAAAATAGGCAAATGTTAATTTTTATGCTTAATTTATTATATTATTGAATATACAAGACCCTTTTTCACCCGAAGGTATATTAAGGTTACAAATGCATTTACAGTATTAGTTATGCCACTACAAGAAACAAAGATAACTAATGTATATTATAAAATCTAATGTGATACATTCACATAGCTTTCTCTAGCTGTTGCATTTACAAACCATTGCTATTAAAGATTATTCTTTTATCTGTGTCATGAACATTAGTATAACTGGTCTTGTTACTGGCTTCATTGTAAGCAGAAGGAAATTAAGCAATTACATCAAGCTAAAGCGATAATTGAATCTCTTAAAAGCAGGTCGCTTTGTGAAACAACTGAGGTTCGGTTTGTTTTACATAGTGCCGTTTGAGAAAACTTTTAGTATAGCACTAAAACCCTTAACAATTAATATCTCAAAAACGGTCAACTCTAAAACTAACATGTATAGGATATAAACTGTGTTTTAACGCGTTCTACATTTTTGTATTTGGTTTATTTCTTACGTTCTATGAACACGATAACTCAAAAATGAAAAGTCGGTAAAATACCAAACTTGGTATTTAAGTTTAGTATCTTCCAGGGATGCGACAGGAAGATTTTAAGAAAAATGCCGCCACCCCAAACTACGCTTTACAAAGAACTTTTTTCGAAAATTTTGATTTTCTTAAAAATGGCTAACGATTTTGATTAAAATATCGTATATTAAAGATATTTATCTGACAAGATGTATATCTTGAATTTTCTGGGAATAGCCTCGGAAACTTAATTTATTCTAGATGAAATTTACGGAATTTTGCATAGCTCCTAAACCGTAAGAGATAGATAAAAACTTACTACACAAAAATGAAGAGCACGTTAAAACACACAATTTATATTATATACATTTTTTCATGGAGTTGATCGTTTTTAGGTATTCCTTGTTTTTGGTTTCAGCTTTAAAAAACAAAATTTTCTCATACAGGAATTAGTCAACTCCTGTCCACACAAACAAAGGAACTTCAGTCACTTAGCAACCAGATTTTGACTATCACTTTAATCTGTGGTACTCCCTTATTTCGCTTCTACTCTTAAGGAAGCAAGTTATAAGACTATTTCTGCTAATTTGTTCTCGATTAGCATGAAGTAAATAGAAGCACAAGCTTTCTAACAATAATTTGTTGCAGAGAAATAGAGAAAGTCATGTGAATGGAACACATCAGATTTTTGTTGAAAGTGTACCCACTTTCCCATATTGGATTTTATACCTTTTTTTTTTTTTATGCGCCGGGAATACTTTGTTGCCCTTCCTCTACTAGCAAACAGCAGCAAGACGGCAGGCTCTAAAAGCGGTTTACCGGAGGATTCCGGACGTATCCTGTACCCACGGTAGTACATTAATATACTAATCTACTTGTGTGGCGCACATATCATTAAGCCGCACAGAGTTGCACATGCCAATCACCAGAGGCAGCAGCAGGATACTCGGGGATTTACCGGATATTCAATCCCGAGTGTAATGAGGTCCTCCCTGCTGTGCTCGTGTAACAATTACGTCAAAGATTATACCTTAAAGAGACACTGTTGTCTTTCCTAACAGCTAAACAAGCGACTGTGCTGCTCTTTACAACGAGTTTTAGAAGCGAAGCATTTGTGTTTAATTTGCACATCACCAGAATTGTTCAAGAATTTAAACTTCACAAGTAACTAGAATCAATAAAAATCTGATGTTTCATTCACATGACTTTCTCTATATCTCTGCAATAAATTATTTTTAAAAAGCTTATGCTTCTATTTACTTCCTGCTAATCGAGAAAAAATTAGCAAAAATAGTCTTATTTCTTGCTTCCTTGTAAGTAGAAGCGAAATAAGGGAGTACCATAGGTTAAAGTTTCTATGTGACTGAAGTTCCTTTGTTTGAATGGGCACGAGTTCACAAAGTCCTGTATGAGAAAAATGTAAGTTTTTATAGCTTAAACCAAAAACAAGAAATATCTCAAAAACAATCAACTCCACGAAAAAAAATGTGTACAACATAAATTGTATGTTTTAATGTGCTCTACATTTTTTGTGTGCTAAGCTTTTGTCTCTCTCTTACGGTTTAGCACTTATGCAAAATTCCATAAAATTCACTCAAAATAAAACAGTCTTCAGGGTTATTCCCAGAAAATTTCAAATGTACATTTTATTTGTCAGGTAAATATCTTTAATATATGATATTTTAATCAAAATCATTAGAGCCATTTTTTAGAAAATCAAAATTTTCGAAAAAAAGTTTCATGTAAAGGGTAGTTTGGAGTGGGGGGATTTTTCTCAAAATCTTCGTGTCGCATCCCTGGAAGATACTAAACTTAAATACCAAGCTTGGTATTTTACCGACTTTTCGTTTTTGAGTTATCGTGATCACAATTACATGTACACACACACACGGACCTTTTTCTGAAAATACTTTTTTTGGATACAAGGGACCCTAAAGCATATATTTCCGGTGAAATCTCGGTATCGATTTTTTTGGTGGAGTGCAATACATTCTCTATACACTATGTACATAGTCCGTATAGAGAAAGTAAAAATAACTACATCAATCTCCTCCTTAAATTAAATTTTCGCCCCCCGTGGTGTAATGGTTACCATGCTAACTTCATATACCCAAGTTCGCGGGTTCAAACCCGGCGTAAAAATCCTTAGCATAGCTTCCTTCAGAAGGGAAGTAAAGCCGTTGGTCCCGTGTCGTACGTTCACGGCACGTAAAAGAACCAAGCCTGATAGAGAGGCCTCTGGGCAAAATTTAGCGGTCTTTCACGCCCAATTTAGAATGGAACGCTGAGAACCACAGTAGTTACAGAGCGTCCATAAGTAACACGCCATTTACATTTTCTTATTTAAATTAAATTGAGCTTTATATTTGGACGCTCACTATCTGTTGTGGTTCTTAGGGTCCCATTAATTGAGTATGAAAGACTAAGTGATGTTTCTCAGAGATCTCTTTATAGGCTGTGAGCCAACAACACGGGACCAATGGATTTACTTCCCTTACGAAGGAATCCACGCTAAGGATTCTTTTTACCCTCCCTGTATTTAGGACTGACACCTCCCTAGGACTTACAAGCGGATACCTAGGGCTCAGAAGTCTGTCGGAGAATCAAAGAGAATGGAGAACCTGGAATGAGTACCCAGGAATGAGCGTGAGGAAGTGGATGATATGAAATCAAAGCGAAGTGGATGAAGGGAAAGGTGATAATGGAGCAATTGTGGACTGTTTGGCGGGGAAAGCCGAAGGACACGAAGAAAACCCACCCAGACACCGCTTGGCTGAAGTGACGCGCTCATTGGTGCTCTGAAAAACGTCTGCGACTTCCCAGAATAGTCAGTGCGTTATCTGAGAGGTTTCTATTAACAAAAATAAAGTGCATGTTTACTTTTTAGTAGCACGACAATTTAACAAGCCGAACAATTATCTTGAAAACTCCAGGTGGAATGCCTTGACGCCTTAGTTCCAATCCGTTTACCATTTCCTAGATGAAAATACCGGTATGTTCTCTCATACCAGTTAGCACCGTTTATGCATATGTGCACTAGGATTAATCTTCTACATGGGTGACTTATCAGAGGTTAAAATACTCGAATGTCATACTGGGTCACTAGAGAGATGTATCCTTTGTGATAGTAAGGAAGAAATGACGTATCTATACATAATTGTTAAAAATACACTCGGCAACCCGTGACCAAGTGATAACATATCACTAAATTGTTAGCTTGAAAATTCAGCCATAGCCTGTCTCAAGATACCAAATACATTTGGTAACATTTTGAAACAAAATGATAGACATCGGAGTAGTAGAAGTTTTTACACTTTTAGAATAAAAATCGGTACTCGCAATTAAAATTAAAATTAATGTAATTGTACTTCTCATACCGTCGAGTGCTAAACTTGAGCATATTTACTTTCTCTACATAATACATTGTACATAGGTAGAGAAGATCCACCCCAAAGTTCGATACCGAGATTTTATCGGAAATACATGTTTTAGGATCCCCAAAAGTTTGGTAAAATACCAATATTGGTATCTTCCATGTGTGCGACACGAAGATTTTAAGGAAAATCCTCCAACCAGGAATTACCCTTTAGTGGACAATTTTTTTAAATTTTTGTTTTCTCAAAAATGGCTCTAACAGTTATGATTAAAATACCCTATATTGAAGTTATTTACATGACAAAGTGTATATCATGAATTTTCTGGGAATAACCTCTGAAGAATTCTTCATTCTGGATGACTTTTGCATAACGGTAAACCGTAAGAGATAGACAAAACTTACTTCACAAAAGTTTATATCACATACATTTTTCCCCTGTAGTTGCCCATTTCAGAGATACTCCTTTTTATTGGTTTCACTTTTAAACCTTTCTTAAACGGATTTTGCAAACTCCTGACTATCCAAAGAATCAGATTTCATCCACATGGCAACCAGCTTTTAAAATATTTGACTATCGCTTAAAGCGAGTATACTTCCTTATTTCCCTCCTACTTAGTAAGGCAATTTCTTCTAACGTTTATCTCGATTAGTCTGAAGTAGTTTGAAGTATAATATTTTAATAATATTTTTATAGAGAAGTAGAGAAAGTCATGTGAATGGAACATACTTTTTTTTTCATTTTACATCTCCCATTCAACATCTCTTCCAAAATATGTTCACCCCTAAAGCTGGTTACTGTTGCCTTCTTTCAAGCTTTTAAATGCCTCTTTATTGCTATTCAAATGTCTAGTTTATGTTGCTATTCATATCATCTTTTTATATGCCTTTTGCAGAAAAACAATAATCATTTGTTTTGGTGACTGGAATTCAAAATACATAAACTCTAATTTTAAGAAATATAAATAAGTGAGTCACAAGGCCGCAAATCATGGGATATCTTCAATAATTTCTGGAATTTGTTTTTTACGTTCTCTACACGTACTATGTACACAGTGTATAGATAAGCTATTCTAATGCACCCAAAAATTCGATACCGAGATTTCACCAGAAATGCATGTTTTAGAATCCTCTGAATCAAAAAAAAAAAAAAAAAAAAAAAAAAAAAAAAAAAAAAAAAAAAAAAAAACATTTTTAGAAAAATGTCCGTGTGTGTGTGTGGGGGGGGGTAGCATAGCTCAAAAACAAAAAGTGCATTAAATAACAAACTTAGTATTTACGTTTAATATCTTCTAAGGATGCGACATAAAGATTTTCAAGAAAATCCCCCCAGCACAAACTACCCTTTAGATGGAAAAATTTCGAAATTTTTTATTTTCTCAAAAATGGCTCTTAACGATTTTGCTTAAAATCCGACATATTAAAGGTATTTACATGACAATGTAAACCTTCAATTTTCTGGGAATAGCTTCTTACTGTGGGTGATTCTTATTAAACATTGCATAACCGGTAAACTGTAAGAAATAGACAAAAACTTACTGCACAAAAAATGAAGATCAGGATAAAACACATAATTTATGTCATATACATTTTTCGTGGGGTTGACCATTTTTTAAACATTCCTTGTTATTGGTTTCGGCTTTAAAAACACATTACAAAAAGAATATATGGCATAAATTGTGTGTTTTAATGAGATCTACATTTTTTGTGTAGTATCTCTTACGTTTTGCCAGTTATACACAAGTCATCCAAAATGATGAGTTCTTCAGAGGCTACTCCCACAAAATTCAAGATACATATTTCGTTTGTCATAAAAATATTTTAAATATACGGTATTTTAATCAAAATCATTAGAGCCATTTTTGAGAAAATCAAAACTTTCGAAAAATGTTTCATGTAAAGGGTCGTTTGGGGTGGGGTGATTTCCTTGAAAATCTTCATATCACATCATTGGAAGATAAGGTCTTCGTTTTTGAGCTATGCTGCAGACACACACCGACATTTTTCTAATTATTTTGGATTCAGGTGGTCTCAAAACATGTATTTTCGGTGAAATCTCGGAATTTTTTGATGCAGTACAGTTCCTTCTCTATCCACTATGTACATTGTGGATACGGGGCTAAGGAAAGTAAAAATAATCGCTTCATAGGGGATAGTAAAAAAGGATAAATACGGAGCTGTTGGAAAAGACAGCTACCAGATTCATTGATTCTTGCACATACACGGTGAATCACCCACCGCAGGCCTGTTTATTCTCATCAGTCCCAGCGAAGATGAGATGTTAGTTGATCTCTGGAAAGATGATAACGTCTATTCAATTAGACTCAAGAGAGGGATGATTCTCAGCCTTGCTTTAGAAGAGATTGTGAAGTAAAGTTAAAAACATAAATGGTCAGATGTCCGATAAATTGCCAAAAATATGCAATTTAATATTTACATTCTTGGTAAGCAAGAGTGAACAATGATTGTTACGTTACCCAATCAGTATAACACCTGCCTGATGTGTAAAATGTCTCGATTCAATTCCCGGCTGGGTTCAAGAAATTCTTAAACAAGACTGTTTTTCGATATGCCCAGAGTCTGGTGTGATTGTGAATGTGCTTGTATATGTGTTGGCGGTTATTGAATAACCAGCTCACCTTCTATAAATATTTCAGAAATACCGTCGAACATAACCCTGGGTACACCTGAAAAAATCTGGTCTTAACATGAGTTTCTCTACATCGCTGTAATAAATTATTGTTGAAAAGCATGCTCTTATATTTACTTTATGATAAGCGAGATAAACATTAATTACTTGCTTCCTTGTAAGTAGAAGGAAATTATGGTAATACACTAGGCTAAAACGATAGTCAAATATTTTAAAAGCTGGTTGCCATGTTCTTGAAATCCGCTTCTACGCAAGGCCAAGAGTTTACAACTTTCCGTGTCAGAAAAGTTTTAAGTATTTTAAATCTAAAACAAATAACAAGGAATATCTCAGAAATGGTCAATTCACGAAAAAAGCGTATATTACATAAATTGTGTGTTTTAACGTGATCTACATGTTTTGTGTAGTATGAGCTTGTCTATCTCTTACTGTTTACCAGTTTCGCAAAATTCAGCAAAATTCATTCAGAATAAAGAGCTCTTTGAAGGCTATTCCCAAAAAATTCAATATATACATTTTATTTGCCATATAAATGTCTTTAATATACGTTATTTTAATTAAAATCGATAGAGGTATTTTTTAAAAAATAAATCTCTTTTTTTTTAATTTTTTCCATGTTTAGTGGAATAATATAAAGTTTGGTATTCTACCGACTTTTCGTTTTTGAGTTATCGTGTTCAGACACACTCGGACCTTCTGAATTTTTTTTGATACAGGGGACCCTAAAATGTGTGTTTCCGGTGAAACGTCGTATCCAATTTTTCGGACGAGTGTAATACCTTCTCTATATACTATGTACATAGTAAGTGTAGAGAAAATAAAAATAGTTTTTGAAAATGTTGGACCGTTTTGGAGGTCTTAAATTATATATGTAAATATCTGTGAACTTCATTATTGGATCAATGTGTGTTATTAATAAGCAAAATTGCATTAAAGAGTTCAAATTTTGCTTTTAATTTGAGAGGGGAGATTCAAGAAGAGTTTAAGGGTTATATTATAGATGCTAATTATTAGAAGTATACCAACATTTTAGATTTTTTTTCAACTCTACTTTGATATACAGGACACAGAAATATAAAAAATATGTGCGTGAAAACAACATATATATATATATATATATATATATATATATATATATATATATAAAACCGACAATCCTTAATGACTCGTTTTTAAACACCGAGAGAGAATACGAGAACCGATGTATAATTTACTATACACGGGACATATGATTTGACACAATCCACAGGGAGTACAACTATAATGCTCCAGTAAATGCAACAAAGTTACAAGATTTAAGAAAAAGGTTGTAATATGAAATATATGCACGAGGAAAATTACATCAGGCCATCTTATAGGAATTAAAGTGAGGGCTTGAACGAAACAAGAACTATATGTACCCTATAGTGCATAAAAAGTGACACATTCCCCTAAATCTCAATATTGTTTTTCCTCCACGTTTAATTACCATCGTTTGGTTCTACTCAGTCAGTAAAGTTCTCTCTTTACCTGGCTTGAAAAATAATCCACAGACACAAAAGTAAATAACGACGAAATTATAATCTATGTGAAATGTTACCACCTCTCTGAAAGGCTTTCGCTACGATTGGTATAAAAGGAAGCGTAGACCAACACGATATAATTCGTGCCTTCTAGAGGCACGAAGGAAATATATTTGCCTGTGTCGTTGAACTAAATGATAGCTCCGACTTTATATCAGAGAGTTTTGATCAGCAGCATAGGAATGAAAGCAAAAACTTTTTCGTGTTTTCATTTAAATGTTTTATTATATGTTTTATTTTACTTTTGCGACTAAATTCACCGAAGCATTTCTCGCTAGTGGGAATTTAAACAAAGAGTTTGTGATGTTACCCTCCTATAGTTCGGCCATATTTTGGGAGATTAAAGTACTCTGCCAATCTGGTGTCTAGAAATTATGCCTGAAGAACTGAGCAGACTCACGCTGGCAGAGGGTGGTGCCACATTTGCCATCATTACCAACATAAACAGATGTGCCGCTTTCTCACGTCAACCTATCAAATGATACCAAAATTACAGGCGAGGAAGTCAGTCTCTAGGTTCACTTGAGTCGAGAGTAAGAAAAGAAAAAGGATTTAAAGATCTACAATTACTCCAACAAGCATGGCTTGCACTTAAAAAAAAAGCTCCTAGCACACAAATTAATGAGAAAAAAAATTAGTATGTAGAAAGAATAAACAATAATATAGCTGACGGACTCTACCATTTATTCTGATTTTTCATGTTATGAACTTCACCAGTTTTTAAATTGTACTGATTTTTCACATTTTGGATGGTCCTTATAAATAATTTTATTTTCACTTTTGTAATTTAAAATCTGAAACTGAGTTGAAAATTAAATTTTTAATGACGGAGGAGTTAGTCAGAAATTAACGTTTTAATCGAACTTTGACATTACGGTTTCGATTTTTAAAACTTTACACATATAATACCCTCTCAGATGTTATATAAAACACTATTGAATAGACAAAAAGTAGTTTTGAAAACAATATATATGAAAAAATTATAACATCAACGCAATTTTTAGAAACATTTAAAATCTAAAAGAGGTCTGACGAAATAAAAGTGTAATAAGTATAATTTTTAAATTTGAATTTAAAAAGCTAGATAAATTTTCTACTAATTTTAATTATTTCATTATAAACAAATACTAAATAAATGTATGCAAGCATATTTGTGTCAAATCAGTCATGTTTTTCACTATGATACGTATTTAAATGATTAAAGTGCATAAATTAGAAGGAAAATTAAAGCGACCTGGTTCGCCATTTCAAGAATTGTTTGTGGAACATTAGAGAGAGTAATGTGAATGGGACATATCGCTTAGTATAAACCTTTTTATGGTATACATTAAATAAATTTAAGTTGTAAGAAAACCCCCTCTACAAACTACTCTTTGTCTGGAAAAATGCTCGAAAATTTTGATTTTCTCAAAAATGGCTCTAACGATATTGATTAAAATTCCGTATGCTAAAGATATTTACATCCCAAATAAAATGCATATCTTGAATTTTATGGAATAGACTCTGAAGACCTCTTTATTCTGGATACATTTTGACGAATTTTACTTAACTGCTAAACCTTAAGAGATAGACAGAAACTTACTGCATAAAAATGTGGATCTCGTCAAAACACACAAATTATTATTTTAATGTTTTTGTTGTGAAGGTAACCTTATTCAAGATTTTCTTTTTCAATTTTAAAGTACTTATATTTTTCTCAGATAGGAAGTGTTTCTTCTTCTTTTGTCCTACTACTGCAAAGAAGAAATCGCTTAACTACAGGTTGTAAAACATTTGACTATTCACTTTAGCATAGCGCATTCCTTTAGTTCCCTTCTACTTATAAGGCCCTAAGTAATAAGAACATTCTGCTAATGTTTATCTCGATTAGCATGGTATATGTATAAAAAAGATCAATTTTTTGTAAGAAGTGTGTTTGTAAAGCAGCTAGAGAAAGTAATGTGAGTTTAACATAAAACATTTGACTATCAGTTTAGCATAGCGCATTCCTTTAGTTCTTTTTTTTTTTGGGGGGTATTGTTTAACGCCCGCTTTAACTACTTATGGCACCGCAGGCGGTGACACTGATGATACATGAATGAAGATAGAGCACCGGTAGAATGCGATGGCGGGGGAAACCGGAGTACCCGGAGAAAACCCACCCCAGCGCCGCTTTGTCCACCACAAATCTCACATGCGGTCGCTTGGGATCGAACCCCGGCCGTCTAGGTGAGAGGTGAGTGGTCTAACCACTCGGCCACGGTGCGGCCTCCTTTAGTTCCCTTCTACTTATAAGGAACTAAGTAATAAGAACATTCTGCCAATGTTTATCTCGATTAGCATGGTATATGTATAAAAAAGAATATTTTTTGTAAGAAATGTGTTTGTAAAGTAGCTAGAGAAAATAATGTGAGTTTAATACATAAGGTTTTTTTATTAGGAGAACCCCAAAATATACGTACATTTCCGGTGAAATCTCAGTATCGAATCACATACGGCTAAAGAAAGTAAAAATATAATACAATAGGATTCCATATAACTTTGTTTGTCGGTGTTATAGAGATAGGCAGGCATAAAGGAGAGAGAGAGAGAGAGAGATTTTAGTGTATACCAACCCTATGTTAAAGCCAATGAAATAGCCTTAGTTTACGTTCAGGAAGTTTAGTGTTGTTGCATTACTGAAAGGCTGAAGTGCATCCGAGGTCCTCCGAAACTAGTATTCTCTGTAAGCTTACCAAATACTGCAGCTTGATTAATCAGTTGAAGAGCCTATTTCCAACTCTCTGGCTTCTAGAGGCATGATTTACATTGATTTAATTGACGCTTTGGGTTAGCAATGTTAGGCCTAAATGCAACCTGACTGACTCCTCTTCTCGACAAACAGGATTTGCTCCCAGAGGCAGTTGTGAATGGTATCTGTGTGTTATTATAGGCTTGTAATTACATTAGTGCTGAGCTGGTCATATCTTTATATGCGTGAAGTTGTCTCTTCAGGTTGATTAGTGAATCTCTAACAATTACCTGTTCCTTGCTACTGATGTATCGTCTGCGGTGCCGTTTGTAGCAAAAGCGGGCGTTAAACACTATAAAACATCTGATGTGTAACCCTCGCATGACTTTCCCTAGCTGCTCTACAAACAACTTATTTTTTTTCTACACAATGCTGATCGAGATAAGTATTATCAGAATGTTATTATTACTTAATTCCTTATAAGTAGAAGGGAATTAAAGGAATGCGCTATGCTTTAGTGATATCAAATGTTTTAACCTATCGCTATGCGACTGTCATTGCAAATAGCTTCTTTTCTTCTTTTTTTTTTTGTGTGTAGTTTAACGTCCTTTAACCTGGTTAGCCATATTGAACGATGAATGAATTTGGTGAAATGATGTTCAAATTATCTCGGGATCCATGAAGCTTAAAGTTACTCGACATTCGTCTTCTCAGGATAAGGGAAAACCCCGAAAAAACCTTATCCACCCCAAGCGAGATTCGAACTCACGACTTCTGAATGTGAATCAGACACGCTACCACCACACTACCCAGGCGGGCTAAATTGCTTCTTTGCTTGGCCAGGGGTAGAACAAAAGAAAAACGGACACTTCCTGTCTGACAAAAGTATAAATACTTTACAACTGAAAGCAATAACAAGGAATATCTCGAAAACTGTTACCTCCACAACAAAAACGTAGACATAAAGTGTGTATTTTGACGAGACCTACATTCTTTTGTGTAGTAACGTTTTGTCTATCACTTACGGTTTAGCAGTTAAGTAAAATTCGGCAAAAATCATCCAGAATAAAGAGATGTTCAGAGGCTATTCCCAGATTATTCAAGATATACATTTTATTTGGGATGTAAATATCTTTAATATACGGGAATTTGATCAAAATCGTTAGAGCCATTTCTTAGAGAGTAAGAATTTCCGAAAAATGTTCTATGTAAAGGGTAGTTTTTGGTGGGGGGATTTTTGTTGAAAATCTTACCGCCACCCCAAACTACCCTTTACATGGAACATTTTCTGAAAATGTTGATTTTCTCAAAAATGGATCTAACGATTTTGGTTAAAATACTTTATGTATAAGATATTTTTATGACAAACGAAATGTATATTTTGAATTTTCTGGGAATAGCCTCTGAAGACTTATTCATTTTGGGCGATTTTTATACAACCGACAAACCGAAGAGATATACAAGAGCTTACTGCACAAACAATTTAGATCTCGTTAAAACACATAATCTATATCATATACATTTTTTTTTTCGCAAAATGGAGTCTCTTTCTTTTCACCAAATGAGTCTAACGTTACAGTAACCTTGCGTAGTAGTCACCAGTGATATTTTTACCCTTTTCAAAGTAATAAATAACAATAATTTCCCTGTGCATCCCAAAAAAAAACACTTGCCATAACCTTGCTAACTGACAAAATTGACTTTGCCCTTTTTGGAGTTGGTTCACCTGACGCAATCCACTGTTTTGACTGATTTACTTTCTGGAGTGTATTGATATATCCAAGTCTCATCCATGGTAATAAGCCGTCTCACAAATTCACTGGGATTTTTACGGTAGAGCTCCACATTCTTAACAGAAACAGTTTTTCTTTGCAACTTTTGATCAAGTGTCAAAAAACACGGCACCGATCTTGCACAAACCTTGCGAGAGCCCAAAACTTTGCTTAAAACATTACCTTTGACATGTCTGCAGCCTCTGCTATCTCAAACTACTTTAATCTGCGGTCTTACAGTACTAAACGATGATTTTTTTCAATGATCTCTGAAGTTGTCACTTCTACAGGGCGTCCAGAGCGAGGCTCATCAATAGCGCTTGTACGTCCCATTTTAAACTGAGCAACCCATCTTTTAATCATTGAATATGAAGGGGCAGATTTATCCTTGATTTCTTTAGGCGTTAAGCCTTTCAAATAGAAGTACTTAAGTATTTAATCACTGCTCGTTTTTCCAAATCCTGCATTCTCGTAAAAGCTCTAAAGTTTTCTTGTTCAAAATGCTGTCATTCCAAAACTAAACAAGCTATTAACCTGCAACTATGGATACAAGGTAGTCTAGAGTTAAACTATACGATTCTACCGTCTAACTCGCCTAGTGGTGCCGTATCTGTGTGAGGCCCGGGACTTTTATCAGCCAACCCTCGTACTGTGTTATGATGCAGAAACCGCAGGTCCTGCCGATAAATTGTCACTTTACAGGTAATGCACCAATTATAATGGAATCGTTTGAAATAGTCTACAAAGTGTGTAAGTTCTTATTTATCGAATCGGTCAACATTTACTTCTTAGTTTACTTAGTCTACCTCTCTAGATTTGTGTGTTACACGTGTCTGACCCCAGACACCTTCGAAAGATTCGGTTTTACCTTTGTTCTGTAGTGAATTATTCAATTCCGCTCGGTCACAAACACACGTGATTCCTGTAAATTATTTTTGTTACCAAAATCAGGAAAAATTAAAAAGTAAGTTTCGCCCTCACTTGTTCTCTTTAGCCACCAGTTTTCATTCAGTAAGCAGAATATAAAGAGCATCCGGTGTGTGGCAGATGTGTCGGTTTATGGGAGTTAGAGCTACAAGTTACGACCCCCATAAAATAAGAGACTATGTTACAACCAAGATAAGAATTGGCTGTGATCCAACTTTAGGATATAAAATATACTTCTGCACCAATTCCGGAATTCCACCCATGCTTTAGGAGGCTTTACTTCCAAAGAAAAACGCTTTCGTTAATTAAATTCTAACAAGTTTACCCACATCATGGGCATAGAGTGCTACCAGCTCTGTTTAAGATATATTTATTGATATGGGATTGAATATAAATGGTTGCTTACTGTGCACTTTATTATTTGCTGATGAATAGTTCATAATATTACAGAACAAATGTAATGTGTGATCAGGAATTTAGTGGATGTATTTGAAGTAGACGGATAAAACACAGAAACTCGAAAACAGCATATATGGTAATAGGAAGAAATTCAGAAGACCTATTAAAATGATGTGGTAATTAAATATATTGAAGAATTTAGTATCTTGTTCTATAATTATTAAATATGTAATTTGTAAAAAAAATAGATTATTAATCGAGTAAATTTTGCAAGGAACTTGATTGGATCTCTGATCTTAATATAGATAAGTAAGTTTCAACGTAGATTATCGATTACATAACAGATTCCTTTAAATAGACAATAAAACCGCCAAATTTCCTACTCGATTTGATAAGAGCAGTTAATATTCCAGCATTATAAGATTTAACATTTTGATAACAAATAACTAAACAATAAGAAAGTAATGTTGTTCTGTGGAATAGGAAAGGTATTTTGCATATGGATCCAAAAACTGGACATTAAATGGAAGGATGCAGTGAAGAGTTTTAATGACAGAAATGGATGGAGTCCGAAGAAGTATGACCGCAGCATGTTAGAATAACCTACACTGGACAAGAAATGGATGTACAGGAAACCATTATCGATAGAACATAAAAATCTGATGTGTAGCATTCACATGACTTTCTCTACATCTCTTCATCTCTTCAACATATTATTCTTAAAAACCTTTTACTTATATTTAATTCATGTAATCAGAAAAAAATTAGCAAAAATATTCTTATTACTTGCTTCCTTGTAAGTAGAAATTAAATAACGGTTTTCCATAGTTTAAAGTGATAGTCAAAAGCTGGTTGTTATGTCACTGAAGTTCTTTTGTTTGTATGGACAGCAGTTAACAAATTCAAGTATAAGTTTTTCAAGCTGAAACCAAAAACAAGGGATGTTTCAAAAACGCTGAACTCCACGAAAAAAATGTATATAACATAAATTGTATGTTTTCACGTGCTCTACATTTTTGTGTAGTAAGTTTTTGTCTATCTCTTACAGTTTATTAGTTATTCAAAATTCCGTAAATATAATCCAGTATAAAGTACTCTTCAGAGGCTATTCCCAGAAAATTCAAGATATACATGTTATTTGTCAGGTAAATATCTTTAATATACGATATTTTAAAAAAAAAATTGCTAGAGCCATTTTTAAGAAAATCAAAATTTTCGAAAAAGTTCCATGTAAACAGTAGTTTGGGCGGGGGGGGGGGTTCTCAAAATCTTTGTGTCGCATCCCTGGAAGATACTAAACTTAAATACCAAGTTTGTTATTTTACCGACTTTTTAAGTTATCGTGTTCAGATACACGGACATTCTGACACATGCACACACGGACCTTTTTCTGAGAATATTTTTTTTTGGATACAAGGGACCCTAAAACATATATTTCCAGTGAAATCTCGGAATCGATTCTTTTGTTGGAGTGTAATACCTTCTCTATACACTATTACATAGTACGTATAGAGAAAGTAATATGTTCTGTAGGACACCACTCTCGCTCACTGTGAGACCATGATGGATCTATTGCGGCTTTACTCCCGGGTGGCACAGATAAAGTGAAGGAACCGGAGAGAGGTACAGGCCTCGTGCACATAGGCCACAGTGATACGCAGTTGTCCCTGATATCTCCAAGCTAGAACACCTGCGTATCAAGGAGCTATCCCAGCGAGCGCTATCCTACGTTACAATATTCTATCCTATACTAGTGCGAGGTAATCAAACTTTTATATCCTGTAGAAGGATTAACTACAAGATGAGCTCTAGTTAGCGACTCAGGCAGCCGACACAGTTCTTTTTGGCATTCGCAACTAGGCCATCTGGACAGTAACGCCGACACTGCACGACCAGAAAACACACCAGAATGAAACGAAATGGGAAAGAAAGGAAATGCGAGATAGAAGAGGCAATAACGGCATCCGCCTTAATGATCAAGGAAAACCAGAAGGTCTTTATTATAAAATCCAAATAAAAAATGCAGTTCCATCTCCAAAATGTAATATTCAAGCAATAGCTATCAATAAAGCAACATCAACATAAACCACATGATTGACACCACAGATTTCTCAACATCGTCTGTAAAATACTCCAGGACAATGTGTTTGAAACACACCAGATTTTTGTACTTAAAAAACTTATTGGTACACATTCACAATTTATAATTCGTGTAATTTTAATATATATACTGAACACAATTATTTTAGGCAGCACATCAGTAGTGCACCTAATTTCATAAATACGATGCAGCTTATATTAAGAGAAATGAAGCAACAGTGGAGTGGTACTGGGTTTGTATTCGGGGTGCAGGTTATGGTTAGTGGGAATGGTGTGCATATGTGGTTGGCTTAGCTCATGAATTTTATTAGCATGGAAACTCTTTTTCAGGTTGTGGTGAGACACAAGTGCTTTATTAATTGAGTCCGGCCTTTTTCCGCCGTAGAACACACGCGTATACTTCTTAATTTTCTACTGTGACGTTACACTTTACTCGCCCGTGAATGTTATTGTTTATTAATGTTGATGCCGTGATTTATTACGAATTCTGGTAAGCATTTAAACAACTATTTCCCTCTTTCCCAGATAGCCTGTACGGCTCCATCACGGATTCTAAATGTTACATCTTACTTCTGCCGATCTTCTACGCCGAGTGCCTTAAAAATGTCATCTGCCCAGCAGAGATCATTATTGTTTTGCTGTCTCGTTAGTTCCCTCGGGCAGGGCATATTCATCCCTTCTCGGGTCAACGCACGGAAGTAACGGGATCTTATACTCCGAGCTCGTGCCCTATACGTGTTAAAAATCTTTCTACCCTTCTCATTTTCACTATACATTTATATTTTCTCTTCTTGAATAATTCTTTTCCCCGGGACAAGACATATAGTGTCTCAACAGGCAAATGTTTATTGCTGGAAAAATTAAGGCCTCTTAAGGATATAATCATAAAGACGACAGCCTTTTAAGTGAAAGTTTAGGTTTGGAATTTATTATCACTATTTTATGCAGTTTGTTATTATAAACATGCTACTTATAGTTCGTTTAAAAACACACATAATAAGTTACAAAGATACGTGCTTGTATAACTTTGTAGGATTACTGAACTTTTACACTATACATATACTATGATTTAGCGTGCATTTTCTCTAATCACTTCAGTTCCTCATTGCTCGCAGCGCTTCAGTTGAACAGCGCGCATATCAGTCTTTTTCTTATCACTGTTTCACTTGTCAAACCCAGGATACGCCTTCTAGCCTCATTTCTCTCTAAATCCTCGCTGGCGTTTTAGACGTAGGATGTCTTCTAGCCTCACGCAGACAGAACGCGCTGAGTGAACAAAAAATTGCACTGAAATTAAGCTCGCAACAATCTTGCTTGCTTGCTTGCTTCCTTTTATATCCTTAAATGCCCTCGAGAATTTCTGTATAGTCCAGGGGAAAATGAGATCGGGACATCCCGATAAGATTTCCGGACAGTTCGAAACTTGAGAGCGACTTCCCCTCTAGCACTGGAGATCAGGCTGGACACCCTTGTCGGCAAACTGCAAAAGCTCTATTGAGTATGTGTTGAACATCAATAACGATGAACAGTATATGCACCTATTTATTTATTTGGAAAATAGCGTTTGTAAATCATTAAAGAAAGACGTGCAGTTGTCACACATTAGATTTGTTTCCGTCTTGATTCACTTAAACAACGATCTACAAATCTATCTTCCTTAATACTATTCTTCAGATCACCCAAAGTTGATATCTTCTATAAAGGCCATGCGCACCCCTTTTCTTGGGCGCTGAATTTATGGAGAAGTGAGTACAGAGGAAGGAGAGAAAGCTCGTCCACCAGTATTTCCGAAGTGTTATCAACCAAAGAAAGTTGCTTTCTTTGAGGTATTTAGCCATTATAGTGAACAGGTTTGTCTAATTCTCTGCGAACTAGTTGGATTATTAAGCGAAACACATCGCACGTGTGTGGACTCCGGGATATAGAGAAGAATCAAACCTTAGTGAAGTCACTGAATATCTGAATGTATAGTGTACTTCATGTCTCAATGTTGTCGCTCTGTTTTCCCTATTGTGCGAAGATAGGGAGCGGAGTGCCCAAGAAAAGGTGCACGTATAGCACATACGGTTTGCTTTCCTCATTTACTCTGATAAATTGCACAGTATCAAAATATCTTACGAATCCATTAATGGTTGTTGTTGTTAATTAGCTGTCCTGGTAATGATTGATTAAAGCTATATGATTTATTGCTAACCTGAAAATGAGAAAACACTACAACTCTAGGAATCTTAAAACAGTAAAAAGGTCTGTTAAATTCACATAGCTTCCTCTACACAGTCTTCAATAAACTTATTCTTTTTAATTCATGCTAATAGAAATAAACATTTGTAGAAATGATACGTGTAGATACAATGAGAATAGGGGAGTACGGTAAGCTTAAACGATAGTAAGAGCTGGACGCTATGTGATGACTATGAAATTCCTCCTCTTTGCTTCACCAGGAGCACGAAAAACGAATAACGACATCCCATTTAGGAAAATATTAGAATTATAAAATTGAAATAAAAACAATGAACAAATCTGTATTTTACTTAATTGTGTGTTTTAACGGCGTGTATGTGAGTGTTTAAGTTGTGTCTATCTCTTATGATTGACTAGTCGCGAAAGTTGGCAGGATATTTCCAGAAAATTCAAGATATATTTTTATTTGTCATGAAAATGACTTAAAAATATGGTATTTTAACCAAAGCCATTTTTGAAATAGTCAAATACTTAAAAATCGTTCATAAAGCATAGTTTGAGATGCGCCTTCTTTTTTCTTTTTTTACACAAAAGTAATCAGTATTGAAATATATAGCTAAATCATTTTTGGAAGTGGTTATAACTTAAAAAAAAAAATGTCTGACAAATTGTGTGTTATAATGAAATCCATATTTTTCATGTTATGAGATTGGTCAAGCTGTTATGGTTTTATAATTATGCAAAAGCCATCCCAAATGTAGAGGAATTCAGAGGCAATTCGTAGAAAATTTAAGATTTACATGTAGTTTGTTATAAATATTTAAACATGCAGTATGTTAAACAAAATCGTTAAGAGCTAGTTTTGAGAAATCATAATATTTCATGTAAGGGTCATTTATGGGGGGGATTTCCTTCAAAATCATCGTGTCACATCCATGGAAGATATTCGACTTAAATATCAAGTTTGGTATTTAACGGACTTTTCGCTTCTCAGATATGTGTTCAAATACACAGACATCCACAGATATTTGCTAAAAACATTTTTGGTGTTCAAGGAATCCCAAAAACGCATTTCCAGTGAAATCTCTGGGTCGAATTTTGGGTCCAATGTAATAGTTTCTCTACTTGACATATAGGTGTAGATTAAGCAAAATACTTTTTACTTATAGTAGGTAGAAAAAGCACAGTATTCTACCCAAAAATTGTATGCAGAGGTTTCACCGGAAATAAGTTTTGAGGTTATCTTAATCCAAAGAAAAACAATTTTAGAAAATATCGTGTGTGGTGTGTGTGTGTGTGTGTGTGTGTGTGTGTGTGTCTGTAATCAGAATAATTCAAAAACGAAAAGACCGTCAAACACCAAATGTGTGTTTAGTTTAGTATCTTCCGAGAATGCGGCGCGAAGATTTTCAACAAATTTTTCCACTCCAGACTAAGTTGGCATGGAATATTTTTTTGTTGAAAATTATGCTTTTTTCAAAAATGCTAACAGTTTTTTTTTTTCAATATCATATCTTAAGGATATTTACATGGAAAATCAAATGCACATTGCATTTGATATATCCTCTGAAGACCCCTCCATTTTGGATGAATTTTGCATTGGTAAATCGTAAGCGATAGATAAAAATTAACTATATAAAAATGTAGAAATCGTTAAAACAAGAATTTATGTCATATACATTAGAGAAATAGCTTGCGGAAGATATTCCTTGTTATTGGTTTTAATTATAAATTATTTAAACTTTTCTCAAAGGAGAGGTCATCATTCGTTTCATCTCTCTTTTGATTTACTCTCTGCCACATAGTGTTGCTTTTTAAAACATTTGAAATTCGCTTTAACTTTGTGTATTACCTTACTTACCTTCTACTTCGAAGGAACTAATACAACCATTTCTGTTAATGTTTATCTTGATTATCATTATGTAGATAGAGGAATAATCATTTGCAGCAATAGTTTGAACAGAAAGTAGTGTGAATAGAACAAATTGAAAAAATAAATTAAAAAAATCTAGAGGGTTTGAAAATGTTAATTTTCCATGGAATTACGGTATAGCATTTTTGGGTTGGTTACACGCCTTCTCTATCTGCTGTGCACGTAGGAGAGAAAATAATAAATGTCAAAACACAACAACAGAGTGCAAATGAACTGGAGTAGAAAGGCACGTGTCTACCACAGATTTGTATAATAATACCTCGTTAAACCGCAGCAGCTGTTGTATTGAGGATAAATTTCTGGTTAAAACTAATTGGACAATATAGGCACTTCAATAAAGTTGGCTGTTTATTGATCGTGAGTATATAGAGCTGTCTAAGGTATCGATCGTTACATGAAAATATTAAAGGAGGCTCAGAATGATAAGTTTATTGGTGTGAAGCATTAGCTGGAGCGGAATAAAAATGGCTCATGGCATTAACTCACTGTTGGCTGAGTGGCAAACAACGCTAACTGCTCTTGTAAAATATATGAACAACGTTTAGAAACAAAATTAAACTGTAGAGTATGTGAAACACAGGAGTTAGTGTCATTTAGTCGCGATACAGGGGTTGAGTTGGGGTGAGAGGGATGAATCAGTGAGGGTTGCTATGTGGCGCGTGGCGGGCGCGCTCCCCCTTGCTGTAGAATATCATCATCCCCTTTTGCGTCGCGCAACATACAGGGGTGGTTTGTGGACACCTCACTGACCTAGCATCCTGTTTGACGACTGTTCTTGCATCCCAATCAATAAAGACGATGCTGGACCAGGAACAAACTAATTCGAGTAAATATGATGTGGGTGCTGCTATTGTAGCGGCGTCTTTCAACACTAATTCTCTTGTCCGAAGATCCACAACCAAACATCCAGCCAAAAAGTGCAAGGTCATAAAATTTCTCTTAAATAATGAAAACTTCAATTTTATTTAGTAAATATAATCTTTCAGACTCCATGGTGAACATTGTTCACTTAGCTGGGAATTGCAAGATTTGATTTTATAGTAGATGTTCCTTTTTCTAAACTTCTTACTTTCTATACTATATATGCACAGATAGAAGAGCAAATTTTGTATCCAGCCAGAAATTCGAAATAAGGATGTCACAGGAAATACAGTTTTGAGGCTCCCAGAATCCACAAAAAACATTTCAGAAAACTGTGTGTCTGTAAACGGCATCATTCAAAACAAAAAGTTCGTTAAATCCCAAACTTATTTTAAGTTCAAAATCTTCCAAAAATGTGACACGAAAATATTCAAGAAAATTCTCCTACCCTTAGCTACCCTTTGCACAGAACAATTACGCTATTTGGTTTTCTCAAAACTGGTTCTTAATGAGTTTCATTAAAAGGGCATGTATTAAATATATTTTCGTGTCAAATTAAATGTATATTAGAGGTTTCTGGAAATAACCTGTGAAATTTTCATTCGTAAGAAGTTTTTGTATAATCTGATACAGCTGGCAAACGTTATGCGATAAAAAGTTGTAACACAGGAAATGCAAGCTTTAGAGCACACAACTTGTTCCAAATATACTTTTTTTTCTGTAAGACATTTTGAAAATATCCGTTGTTAATGGCTCGAATTGATCAATCTTTTAAAAGTATATTATGCTTGTTAAAATCCTGCCAATATTCAGTTGTTTTACAGTATCGTAAGGAAAGATTATGGAATTTTAAGGCCAGTTCTTAAATATTTGACTGTCGCTACTTACTGTATAACTAAGAATGTAATGCGGCTAGTTATGTAAAGCTTTACGGAGATTAAGATGCAGTAGATATAAAAACAATCGTTCATAAAATAACTTGGTATACCCTCTAAACGACAGAGGGTAGAGAATATTGGGAATGTATTTTTCTTTGTATTTAAAAACCTCTGTGGCTGTAATTTAGAAGCAAAATAGAATGAGCATATGTAGCAGCAGAACTTTGTTAGTCAACGTGGAACTTATACTTTCTGCTCATACCATAATCAATACGAAACAACTATCGAACTAGATGATTTCAAATGTAAAAGCATGAGCATTTATAATAAGACTATCTGAATATACTCTCTATAATCTTTCAAAATTAGTTGTTTTTTTCTTTCGCTTTTTCTATTTTAGTATCCGTTATAACATCTTATTCCATAACTATGAAATTAGGATAATAATGGGGCTTGAAGAAGCAAGGACATCAAGAAGTTGAAAGTTGCCTCGCGAAGGTAACCGAATTTTCAACTTGTATACTCCGGGTTATATGACAGATATGCTACACGTTACACTTCCGAGTTTGACAATGCAAATACACCTTATGCACATTGATATCTTTTTAGCATGGCCAGTTTAGCATTTTCGCATGCAGCAGTTGGAAGGTTGCAATTCCTCTGTGCGCGAAGGGAGAGATGTTTGGGTTCATATTTCACAGACAACCCAGCTGCCCTTCCTCATGACCAATTTCTCCCCTAAGTATTTGCGCATGCGAAATACCAAGCAGTAATAATTTTATAGCTAAGTGTAATATTTTGAGATTTTTATTTCATTCATTTCATTAATTAAGTGGAAGTAAAAAAAATCTTCACATGCACATATGTATAAAATTGGTATTTTAAGGCAGTGCTTTACCGAGCTCCAGCGCCGCCGAAACCGACACGTCTTCAGGGGAGGCACGCACATGAACAAGACAGCATCCAGCAGCTCCAAAAACCATCGGTAACCAAACAGATACTATACCTGAACCACCTTTTAGTGTCCATACAGTTCATGGGCAACAGACGCATCTGGACAGTGAAAAAGCAAACCAGGCTCACCACCGCGGCAGTGTGCAATACTGACAAGTTACTGACAGAGCTGCGGCACATAGTCAGCCACTGAATTTTGAGACCATCAGTCGGCCTTGCTATAAAATTGTTATTCCGATCAATTTTTGATTAGTTAATGTATTTAAGAGTGTTCATAATCAATTATTTCATATATTTAGAAGAGTAAAGATAGCTTCTAGTAAGCACAGCTCAGGGTTGTTTACCCAAACTTGGCTATTGGAAAGCGGAAGGTGTTTTGCGAGAAATGTCTCTTTTGTCAGTCACGTATAGGTGCATGTGCGTACAATAGAGAAATAAGTGATGGTGAATACCCAAATTGTAGTGAAATGAGTCTTTTTCCCATTGTGTGATGTTGGTCACGTGGGTGTTATGACGCATTCTGGGTAGAAAATGGTGCATTACGGGCCACAGCAACGCCAAGTTCGCGGTATTTCTGACTAATCAGAAGTATGCAGCTATCGCAGAAAATCTACTATATAAGTAGGAGATTTTAGGATCTCAGGGCAGTCACACTCGCCAATTATGGACATTTAGGCACTGAGTTACGCATATCAATGCACTCAATTATGGACATTTAGGCACTGAGTTACGCATATCAATGCACTCAATTATGGACATTTAGGCACTCAGTTACGTACATCCGCGCTCTCGGTTACGTACATCAAAGCACTCACTCAATTACGTATATCGGCGCAATCAATTATGGACATTTAGGCACTCAGTTACGTAGATCAAGGCACCTTTAGTTATACTCATCAAGACATTCAAATACACTCACTGCGCGTAACCGTTAAGTTCAAGGTTATACTGGTTATAATATTATTAATACGGTGTGAGATTAACAAGTGGCAAAGTGATATGTTTAATGAGTGAAGTTAATGTACGTCGTTGAGGAAGGAAAGCTCCTAGAAATAATTGCAGTTAGATTGTAAAGCAAAGTGCTTGTCGACATGTCTTCTGGTCAAGAATAAACGAATACGTAAAATAAAAGTGTGTGTTAACTATGTCGTAAGATCATTCCCAAGCTACCCTCATTGCTTCCACCCAAGTGAGTCAAATCTACTTGCAGTTCAGAGCCAGAGACAAACCACCGGTAGTGAATCTTCTGAACAAGGTACGTGGAGATCTACTGTTTTGGTAGTGGAGTGAGTCTAGAGGCACCCGTCAACGCAAGAGCAACAACAACTTCGTGCTTGGCTCTTCAACGGGTTGTTAAATAACGCTGTATACTTGGCAGATACAACGTAGTGCGTTCGTCCGCTTTAGCTTGGCAACCATCACGTGGGACAATAAATACCACGCTAACTTCATATACCCAAGGTAGGGGGTCAAACCCGGCGGAGGACGATGGATTTTTTCGGACTTAAAAATACTTAGCATGGGTCCCGTGTCGTAGATTTACGGCACGTAAAAGAACCTCAAGCCTGATAGAGAGACCTCTGAGCAAAATTAAGTGATCTTTCACGCCCAGCATAGAATGGGAGCCATAGCAGTTAAAGAGCCTCCATAAATGTAACTCCATTTACATTTTTGAGACAGTAAACCCGCCACAATTTCTAGACTTAAATGTATATATTTAAATTAAATAAATTTTGTATTTTGTAAAATTAATTGATAAAATTGTCTTTACTATATCAATAGCATCCACAGTAAACTCAAGCGAATCGAGGCAGCACGACGACTCAGTATCACAACAGACCAGAACACGCAAACGGACGTGACAATACTTCACTTGCTGATGTCTTACACATACACATACACACCACCATCATCCACCACGGGAGACAAAAGCTCCACACATCACCACCTTCACATCGCCGATTCCTCATGCAGGACTTAGCTGCGATTATACGGTATTGGCGCAGCTACCGTTAAAATGCGTGGCCTCTTTTGAGATTCTACTAAGCACCCATGTGCATAGCATCTCACTTTAAATTTAATGCCAATTAGCAACGAAGTCATCCTACTTCTCTCCTCTGAACTTTCTACTTTTTATCCCTTGGCACCCCAAGGGCAGCCAGGGACTTGTACCATGGCCGTGCTCCTGATGCAACATATTAAACACCGGTAGCCCAGCACTGAGCGCGTACTAAAGGAGGTGCCAACGTGGGATTCCAACTGCCTTTTCTCTACCTTCATCCCTATTGACTAGCATCTTGATACCTTTCAGTCCTTCGTACGCCCCCTATAAAAGACTGTTTTGGTTTCATAGTGACGCACACAAAGGCGAATCCAAGATTTCCGAAAGAAGTTGTGCTTGGATAGTTTTGGACATAATCCCCACAAAACTTTTAAAATAATTTCCAAAATTTAGGCTTGAAGCAAAAATGTATTGAGAAACTCCGTAAATGGGATAACTTAAGTAATATTCTATCATCTACTAATAATATTTATTGCATTTTGTACCACTGTAGAAAAGTATTACGGTGGTGAAAATATGTATTATAGTTTAGAATTAAGCAATACAAAAGCAAAACTTTTACTTCATTTTTAAGACTTACTTAAGGGAAGAAGAAAGTGATAAAAGTGATTTTCCAGAGTATTAACAGTTAGAGCTTTAGTTTTTTGTTCAGAAAGTAACGCTAACAAATGAAGCATTCGTTCCAAGTTTTATTCAAATGTGTCTTTTAATTCGGGATATATAAAAGACGCTCTCTGTGGTGTAGTGGTTACTTCTTATAACCAAGGTCGTGAATTAAAACTCTCGAAGGGCGATATATTTTTTCGGGCGTAAAAGTCTTTCACATGGCTTCCTTTGAAAGATTTTGGTCTCGTGTCGTAGATTCATGGATTAAGGAAACCTCCAACATGAAAAGAGGCCTCTGTGTAAACTTAATTGGTCTTTCCCGTCCAACATAACATGGCATCTCAGAACCACAACAGTTAAAGAGGATCCAAAACTAAAACTCCCATTTCTCTTCAGCTTGAATTATTATGAACCAATGAACAAAACAAAAATTACATGAAGGGCAAATATAATCATCACTTAATGACAAAATGCAGTCAGAATCGTAACAGTTTTACTGCTACTGCAGGAGTGTCACTCCTATTTTGGCTCAACAGATCCGTGTAAGCCAGCAAACTTAAACTTTTCATATAAGGTTAGTTAACACAGTGGTTAATTTTATTTACCATACGTAAATCAATTATCTTAAATTTATATTTATTGTATTAAGGTATTTTGTTCAGGTTTTAAAATCTTATTTTAAATTTATGTTGTATCTGTTATTCTTTTATTAATGTATACTTGAAAAAGAGAAGACACGCGACTCCAGTAGTCCCATCTGGTTCCGTACTTGGACAAGTACTCACAATAAAGTAGTGTTTCTGTGGTGAAACACCTATCAGATGTTACACCACCGCGCCGCAAAAATCAATGTCTATCTTTCCCAACTACTTCGTCTTCTGCTTGGACATCGAAACAAAATCATAGTGGAATTTACAATAGGTCACACTATTTAAAGGATTCCGTTATCATCTATTATTTCTGTTGTATCGTTTTGCATCATTTACTTTTGTTTATTCTGTACCTCGAGCACTCCAACTTTGAGAGATCTATTGTGGCTACCAACCCAAAGTGGTGAAGGTGAAAGAGCCACATGAAGCTAAGGCCGCAGGCAGGCAACAGAGATGCACGAAGTCTCTTAACAATTTCTGACTCGAAGAACCGTCCCACCACTGGAGCTGTCCAATGAGAGTAATCAATGCCTTTCCTTTCAAGAAGCATCCGTGCCATCTTCCCGACATCATTATATATTACTAAGCTTAAAAGCATACCTGAAACATGAGAACGATATGGAATAAAACTGAAACGAAGGAAAGGGAAAGGTGGAAGAGAGAATTCAACCCAGAGGTAAAACCAAGCAAAACAATGAATGGACGACGGGAATCAAACCCAGCAGTCCCAAATGTTAGATTCATAAGAAGTTTTGAGCAGGCAACTTGCTTTATTAGTTAGAGTGTAATTATGTAATGAAATGTACCAAATATTTTCACTGGTGTTGAGAATTCGCAGTAATCTGAGAAGGAGAATTTTGCATGTGGAAGGTGTTTTTGCAATAAATCTTCGGGTTCAAATCTTCCAACCCTATAGGTTATTATTTTACCAAGTTTATAATCATTTTCTGTGTTTATCTATCATACTCCATCACCTCTCTTTTTGACTGATCTTGAAACAAATTTCAATAGGTGATGTGAAATAAAGAAGAGTGGGGTTCAGAAATTATTTTTCCTAATGAATGCTGTTGTAATCGTCGTAAAAATATTAGCCCAATATTTTGTGATTAAAGATGGTCTTCATGAAGGGTTGGTTTAAAAATGAGACACTTGCGTCCCTGTAACACAGGCCACAATAATTATATCAAATGTTTATTCTGAAGCACACCTGAAAGCAAAGTTTAAAGTTATTGTTGCCGTCTAATAGGGACTGGTTAACTGAGTGGTATAGCTTGAAGGATCGAATTACCAAGAAGGAAGTTATAAACTCAACTTAATTTCTATTCCTTTGTTTTTCCAAACATTTAGATGGCATTAAATTATTTTTATATAATAACGACACATATGTATCTAGTATTCACAACGTTTCGTTAAATAAACGAAATATTATATTAAGCTTTATAAAGATCGTCAATAAAATGGTACAGAATGTACCAAGTCACTGGGAATGTTACCCTCTGCTAATGAGTTAACTCAATGAAGTGGTAAGCGAAGAGGGAATAGTTTGGTGCTTGGGCTACACATTTCATTAGCACCATAAACTCTTTCCTTTGTTCGCCGCTTTTGGGAGTAGACGCAAAATCTCGAAGTTATGAACTATAAAATAATTGCAATTAGATACTTAGAAATTCATATTAATGTCAAATAGGGTAAAAATATATATTCCAGCAACTACACATTTTCGTGGTTAATAAAAACTACTTAATGTAGCGCTAAAGCAATTTGCATCATTTCAGCCTAGTTTGTAATTTCTTTATTATGAGGAAACGAGTTATCAAAAGTTATACCTTTTCCCTAGTATGTTGAAAGTTTCTGGTATATAGAGATCGGCGCACACAATTACGAACACAAAGAGCTGTCACCGGTACAAAGAAAGGGTAGTGGAAAGGGGTTTATATTGAAAGCATGCACACGCTTAAGGTAATCTGTTCCAAAAGTAGCTCATTACTTGTAGACATTATATGTATCGCTCTAATGTATAAAGTAACACAATAGAGACAATCAATTCATAACATGATTAATAAATAAAAACTCCTATACAAGAAATTCAGGATAATACAGTTTTGACAAGGAAATGAAAATAAATCATACAAACCCCGCAGAATTCACTGCAGTGAATAATACAACATACATTTTTATTGCATCGAAAAGGTTCTCCTCTTGATGCTCAAAATATGTTTGAATCGCACACAAGCTTGTTCAATGTCGAACCTCTACCCTTTCGTATTTTCCACATTTTTCAACTTGCGCCCTTTTTCAGTACTCACTGGTTTATCTACCAGCAGGAACTGAACAAGGCCTGGCAGTGAGCAATACTGGGTTGTGCAATACGTTTCGAAATGGCCTGTAGAGACCATGCCTACTCAATCACGTCATATTTATACTCTGTGTGCACCGAACCTCATTCCGGTAGTTTCGTGACCTCGGAACGAACTGTGATGTGCCTGTCTTTGAAGTTCGTGCCTTTCTGAATGTTCAAATCATGGATTAAACAGTTCAGGGAAGTATAAATATTCTATCTCTTCAATGTGGAGTTTATGCAGTAACGAGTTATTATCTTGCACTACCATATTTAACTCACATTTAATATGGAGATACAATTACGAATAGCTCGGGGTGAAGCTTTACCCAATACGACTAAAAACTTGCCCCCACCAACTGTCATTAATACAAATAAAACACACAAGACAAATCAGAATGAGATTTAACTTAACGGTATGGTTTTTATTAACAGTAATGACACAATATACTTATAATGCTCAGACTTAATACCTCACTTGCGAGTTCAGTCCAGGCCAATGATGTTTATGTCTATTTAAAGGCGACATTCTATATCAGTAGATTAACTGGCATGCAACAAAGTTCGTGCGGTACAAAATTCAGGCACACCATCACTGACGATATGATTCTTGCAATTGACAGTGTTTTAATAAACCAATTATTTAATTTAATGCACTAAAACTTTTACAGAATAACATTTATAATTTATGTAACTTTTGAGAAATACTTTCTCGTACTATATCTTGTCATCATTGAATTGAATTAATGTTAAAATGAATATTCCTGCAAATATTGCAGTCATAATACTTGTAGCTGCTTCAATGCTAACAATTGAATTCTATAATCACCATGAGCAAACAAAGAATTACGCGAAACTTCCATCCCGATCATTCGCCATGAGACAAACACATCCACCTGACACTAAGCTGACCGACCGTCAAAACCTTGCCTCCATTCTCTTGCAGTAAACATTGACATCCCAATTACTCTTGCAATGTTTCTGTGACCATGCACATCTTGCAATAAACTTGATAATTATATGATTGAAATATAATTTAGATTTAATGATCGGATAAACTGTTACAGTATAACGACCTAAAACAACCCAAATGATATAACAAGTTACAATGAGCTATGAGCATTATAAATATTTTAAAAACCCAAAGATTATAACAATTTGCAATAAACTGTGATCATTAAAATGTTAAATACGCTCATTATAAAATATAAACTAGATCATGGGAATTATAAGAATGTAATACAATTAAGCACACTATAAACAAAACATGTAACGCAGTAACAAAACATTTTCAGAAAAGCGAAGTTATTGTTATGTGGGTCTATGTAATCATTAGGAACTGAAAAGTCTTAGACAGTAAGAAAATGGTAGAATGGATCTGGCAAAACCCAAGTAAAGAGAAATGGCCAGTGATGCCCAAGGAAATGGTAATGTTAGCGATTTACCCATTGACAGAAAACTTACCCCGATATTCACGTGCATCAGTCCGAGATCCCTACCTCAACACGTGTCTTAAAACAAAGAACAGGCGACAGGGGCACAGAGCATGGTGAAAAAGATCATCACGGTTACTACTACCATGTCGCCATTTACTTCCTCGTAGACCTCTCAGGAATTTTAAGCCAGCTTCTGGCTCAAAAGTCTGATAAGGAACAGGGGCCTTGGATTAGACAGAGTCCAGAATGGGTGATCAGCCCGAAGCCTGGTATGAAAGTCAGGAAGTGGGTGATATGAAATGAAGGTAAAATGGACGACAGGAAATATGATTAAGGGCTATTTGGTGGAATGAATGGCGATAACCCGAATAAAGCTGTGCGGGCATCGCTCGTTCACCACAAATCCCTATGTGGTCCTCTGGATCGAAACCAAGCCACCATGGTGCACACTAAACTCATATCGAGGTACAGATGTTCGCGAATGGTAGACCATATAAAAATGTGCACTTCTGCATCTTCAAAAAATGTGTTACTGCAAAAACAGGAGCGCACGGTATCACTAGACCTGGTCGGAAGCGAGCCCAATAACAGCAAAACGCTCTCCATCATGAGTCACTGAGTGCAGGAACGGCGGGGACACCCAGTAATTTCCGAATTTCCAATCTAGAACTAGACACTCAAGTATCGTTGGCACTAAAAAACCAAATCCTGTTGATGCCCAGTCGTACGATACCACCGTGCTAAAGAACAGTATGTACAGATAGAGGACTAAGCCGATAAAAATGAATAGCGCTACAGTATAAAATAAGCACAGCAGCAAACTACAGTGACTTTTAAATGGGACGAGCGCCATCAGGCAGGCAGCCAATCGGAGTGCTGCCGTGTTGACATATTGCATTCCCACTTAACTGGGGATTAACGCGCTAAGTGATTCCGTCTCGCATAAACACTACTTGCGCTAAGACAAAATATTCAATTTTTGGAAAAAATAATTCACGAGGAAGATAGGGAGTAATGTTCGTAGCAGAAGCGTAAAATCAAATAGTTTTCATAATACACATGAATAAACATTATATCGCTAGGCAGATTTGCATGCTCAATGTGGAGTGAAAGGGAAAATGTGAACAAAGTGGGGTTACCGACCTGGCAACGCAGAGAACGATTACGTATCTCAATCGTTGCAGCGCAGAACTCTTCCAATTTTAAAAACATTGTCAGCCACAAAATGATATTTACAGACATAACAGAAAGCTTACCCCGCGATTCACGTGCACTAGTCGGAGATTCCAAGGAAACTAATGACATGACCTGAAGATGAATATCAGTATCCAGAACAGGCGACATGAGCGCCAAGCATGTCGAAAAAGGGAAACAGTATTTTAACTGTCATGGCGCTCGTTTATATATATATATATATAATGGTGAATCAGTGCAATCTATTAATGTATTTTAGTTAGCCGATTCTTTTTCTGTAACATGTTAACTTTTTTATGAAGAACGTTTGGAAAGCAATGATGATAAAATGCCTAAAGTTTCTAAAAACGAATTAGTTTTTCACATAATAGGCCATTTCCATAGAAAACTGCAATTTGTTAGTAATTGCTGCGAACATAACATTTAAAGTAAACTCATTATGCTGTAATAGTATCCCATAATGCTCCTGGATCACCGTGCTCTGTGTCTTGTACTTGGTTTGGCCATTAGTGCAGTTGGGATTCTCGACATCGCACTTCGAAATCAACGCTGGAGGCGATGACTGTCCAGCTTTGTGTTCGGCGGTCGTCTACTGGAAATCCCCACGACTACAGCAAACCAAAGCGGTGGTTGGCAGGCAACACAACAGTATGATGATGGAAGGAATATACACTGGCATACGTTTTCGATGATCCGCTTCTCCAGGCGGTGCTTCTCCTGTTTGTCGTTTTTGTCACTATTGTACTGTCGCTCAATCTCCAGCCCTGACGTTTCTTGAGGGCAAAGAAACAGAATGGTATATATCAGAGTGGCGATCTTCAGCAATACGAATGCTGTAAGTTCCACAGTAAAGGAAGTTGTTGGCACTAATTTGATTTCGCATAACGTTTTTAGTACATATAATTTACTGTTGATTAGAGCCTTGCTACACCCAAAATGCAAGGGGAAAAAAAGGAAGGAAAATCGGGCAAAGTTTTCAGCGTTGAGTTGGCGCGCACAGTCAAGGGTGGAAGCGGTCAGCTAGAACCAATTACATGCTTCCTCCCCATGTGCCGGCACTGATGTTCGACTATATTGATAATTCTGTTGTAAGTGGGCCCGTGTCTTGAGTAGTTGTTTCCTATAGTCCAGGTGAAATGGTTGTGTTTGTGTGTGTATGTGTGTGATTTATTACGTTATCCTTTATAATTATCGTTATAGTAATTGCAGTTATTGTTACAGCTTTCTTGTTTCATTTCACGAAAAAATGGTACAGTCAAAGTCATTAAAAATGCTCCTAAAATACTTATCGTAAGACGGGGTCCTTTTGCTGACTCCGCTCATGCCTTTCATCTGGTTGCTATGCTCTTAAAAGTATATTGGATAGGCCACGTTACAGAAGAGAAACGGCTAGGCATGAAACGTAACTTACAACAGATAAAATTCTGAGTTGCGAACTGGTGACTCCAAAAACTCTGATTAGATAATACTCGATTTCTCTTACACGGTGATATGATACAAAATTAGGTTAATATTTTCTGGGTACTACATACCGAAGTTCTAATGCCAAGGCAATTTGCGCACGTAGTGAACAAAATTAATACACTGATTATACAAATTAGCCTGTTCTAAGGGAGCGTTGAGCGGGGTTGAGGGATGAAAGGGTGAATTACCTAATAGAGTTTGCCTTTTCTTGCTCACCTGGTATATTGTGCAAGAAACGCATGAATGAACATCATCATGAGACCTTGAGTCCCCATCAAATGTTCACAGTTTCAGCTAAATCACAGAGCTAGGCGAATTTTTAATATCTTTGAGTGTACATATGAGATGCACAGTAGTTTCAAGAGTACGCAGTAGTGCCTTGCTCGATTGTGCAACTAGTCAGAGCCGAGATACATCAACGGCATTACTAGCTGGCCCAACAGCCCCGCACTTATCCCTTCGTGAGTTAAAAGATAGGCAACTCATGGGGAAATTTAAAGTTGTAACTCACCAGTGAAGCACTGAGGAAAGCGATCTTCTCCTACCCATCTTGTTTATCCGCGAAGACGGTATCTAATTTTCAACTGCCGGTTTTAACTTCAAGCTTCTTCATTGAATTCTGCAACTCTTTTACCGCACAAGGGTATCTACACATATCAGATACAGTACATGACTTGAAGCTTTCCCAGCGGCGATATGAAAATAACTTTTCTCAGACAATCAGCCAGGTTGCAACGTTATTTGGTTGGTGACTTTGTCCTGAATATTATTTAAATGGTAACGACAAAGTAGCGTCGGCATTATTGTGTGGGTCCGTTGGTCCGATTAGGGAGGAACCTAGTGACATTTCCCTACCTTTTGTCTGTCTTTGCTGCTCCGGTGTTATCTCAGGTTTTTCTTCTTCATCGGCGAGCATGAATTCCTCGGTACAGGGCGTGGTACAGAAGGAAATACAAGAGGTAGTAAGAAAATAACAATAATCACTGGTTCGTAAATATTATTGAAGAAAATTCCATGGTATAATATTACACTGTATAAACCCTAACCGTTGACAACCAAGTGACACCTGCAAACATGTGGGTGACGATTATAAGTCTGGGGAACCTAAAACATGACTTCTTGGTTTCAACCGCGGTGAGCAATGTGGCGCGATTTTGCTCCAGCGACCGACATAGTGTCGCCCTTGGAATCTGGCGTAGAACTGCCCAAAACGGTTGTGAATTTTAAACTTGAACATCCTTCTGTATGCATAGCGTCCCTTCTTGCTATTGGTTGCAAGTACTTATGCCTCTATTCCCTAAAGCCACTCAACAAAAGACAAATGACAGAGCAATAACCTGTTTAGAATGTTTCCTTTTGAAAGCTCCACTAACAATACTTCAAGGTTTTGCTAAAGGAAATCTGTACATTTACAGTTAAGACCACGTTTCAAACCTTGTCGTCTTAGCGTGTAAAATACTAACAAAATATAAATATTGACAAATAAAATAATAGCTGAAGCAAAGCTCATCACCCCTTACTATGATTAATATTACATTAGTATATACAAATCCTATCTATTTAATTAAGTATAATGATCACTATCGGTTCGTTGCACAATACATCTTATTTTTACATATTATTGTTAGTTACATAATGTCGATGGTTTAAGCGGATATAAAGAGTTACTGTCTCATACTTTGCCCCTATTTAGAATATGAATTTCCTTGTCAAAGAAATTTGATATTAAAAATGCTGGTCCTTTCACATTATTCACTGTCAATTGGGTTTGTTTACAAGCATATACAGCTACCTGTCCATTCAAAGTCTATGACCTGAGTAACATCTGGGTTGCTCAAACAATTTATGCACAAAAGAAAAACACTCTCCCCTTATTTCTTCTCCTAACCTAGGTGTCTACTTGCTCTGAGAACAGCACACACTTCCAAGAAATACACTTTCAACATTCATACACATAAATATTCACAAATAACCCTGTTCACTGAAATATTTAAAAATATAATAAATAGGACGTCACTGGTTGTCACGGTTCTACCTGGATGTGAATACATTGGTTGCTCTTAACGAACAAATTGCTTGACATTATATACACAAAAGAATAAGTACCATGATTGACATAAAACAAAACAAAATTACATAGTATACACATCTTTTACTGATTCATTGTCCTCCTGTTGATTTGGTTACTATAATATGTTTGCATTCATCCTTGTCTCTGCGGCACACCGATTATTAATTTGTGATTGTACACAAGCTTGCGCACACGCATTTCAACTGACTCCACATATAATGTAATTAGCTATAAGGTTCACGTAAGTCCAATTTTATGCTCATTAATGCTTATGCTTGAATATTCAGTAAATTATTTCTACAATGAGCGTCTTTACACATTTGTTAAAGTCCAATGTCTTGATTTAAACATGATTTTTTTTTAAAACACAATGTAGTTCACCTGTTTCTTTAACATGACATTACTTATTACAACACCTTTCATTAAATACACTTTACAAATTGTGTGTATATGCCAATTATTCATAAAAATTATCAGTGCAATTATATAATTATTAAAATACTTAAATAAACACTGTTATGGTTCACTTTACAAACAAATTAAAATACAAAGAGATATGCAGTTAAAATTGCACAATAACAATTGATTACACATTCATTTAATTGCATCCAACAGAAATATCTTCAAACCTGACCTGATATACTCACAATTATACTAAATTTTAGCACAAATTACAATTCATTGAATCATTTGACCGCAAGAGAGATTGCCAAATACCACATGAAATCTTAAGTCTACGGGGTATACGAATTTTCTTCCGGATGACGTCTTACTTTCACATCATACTTGTGTGTTTTTTGTTTTTTTTACATAATCTAGCCAGCGTGAGTAAATTTTATTCACAAAAATACTTAAATATACACCAATATCCCAGATCGCTCATTCACATTTCCCGGAATGGTTGAGAAGACATTTTATTTTGTTACACAATAATACATCATAAAGTTGTCTCCGCTGGTCTTTTGTCAACCCTGAAGCACAGCTGACCTTCATTAACAACGGCGTATGACCGGAGGGCATGTTGCCCGTAACTGCAGGGTAAGCTTTCTTCTGTTCCTCCAAACATCTTCTCTCTCTTTCTAGCGGTTCGGTGATGTATTGTGGTACCTGGCGACTTGCAGTTAAACGTTTCAAATGGGTGTGTACTTGCTGAATAAAAATATCACTATTCATCAAATCCTTTTCTTCTTGCTTCAGGCTAATCGGCTCATCGGCTCATCATCTTCGTATACAAAAGAGGCATGCAGTGTTTCACTATTATGCTTAATTCTAACCACGTGCTGTGCATAATCTATCTCTACTTCGTTTTCATTCATAAAGTCGGAGCCCAATATATCATTGTTAAGCCTTTTGACTATCAAAAATACACTATTAAAGCGTTTACACCCAAATTCAAATTCAATGAAGCATTGCTGTTTAATTGTTTGCGTTCCCTGACCAACTGCTAGTTTACAAACGAGATTCGACGTAGGAAGATCCATGATTTCTCTACCCTCTAACTTCCATTGTTGAAATAATGCGTGAGACACAACACTACTTGAGGCTCCGGTATCAATAGATGCCTTGATGTTCTTGCCGAAAATTGTGATGTATTTATATGGTGCTTCAAAATCTCCAAAATTTCTCTTTCTATTTACAGCATTGTTAGTGGTGAAAACGGTCAACAATAGGACATTATTGGGATGGTGACTCGCGCTGGTTAAATCAGTAACTTGGTGTTCGTCACCTCTCATCAAGTTACTTATGGGTTTTCCGGTACGCGAGAACTCTGCAAAGCTTCCATGTGAATTTCATGGTAGCCGTCGCTCTGCGCATTGTTGTAACTCTTAGTATTGCGGCCATGCGAGTTATCGTGCTCACTACGCATATTTTCGTTGTCCGATGCGTACGGGCTGTTCCTTCCTTTAAAGGAACCTCTTCTCCTAACATTTCTTCTCCCTCCAGATTGTCTGCTACGCGGTGAATTTCCATATCTGTTTCTACTTTCCTCATTGTTGCCTTCGCGGTAGAAACTAACTTGATTAATATTTTCTGACCGGAATGGTGTTGTGTCTCTGTGTCTTTCAAATCTTGGAAGATCACGGTCATATCGCTCCCTGGGTATGCCGTTTCTAGTAAATCCCCGATTATTCCTAGCCTGAGACTTTTCGGTGACCTTTGACGCTGACCTCTGACCTCTGTATTGATGTGGAGAATTCCTGCATAATTCAAATTCTTGGGCTTCTAAGGCACAAAGTAAGTCTACCATGGCTAGAATGGTTTTGGATTTTGCTATTAGGAGATAGTTCTGTATCCTCAGTGGAAAGTGTCCGGTTAGTAGTTCAATAAATTCTACCTCGGATATTTGCGGTTTCAGGTGTTTTATGTGTTTTGCCTGAGAGAGTACATAATCTGATATACTCAACTCGTTGTTCGGAGTGTACTGTCTATAACACAGTTGTGAGCGCATACGCTGCTGCTTAGCTGCGTTCCAAAATCTGTTCAGGAATAGATGTTGAAATAATTCAAAATTATCCTGAGGAGACATAGCTAAATGTACCCAGTCGAGTGTTCTCTGATCTAGGCATTTCTTGGTTATGGTCATTTTTAATGCTTCCGGAACATTCCTAAGTTTTGAAATATTCAATTAGGTGTTCCAAAAATATGAGCGGCAAGCCCCCTTCTACTTCACTAAATTTCGGTAGCGGTATATCTGTATAACTACTGTTTGTATTATATTGACAAGTATTGTTGACACCTCTTAAAACATTGGAGAACGGTATGTCAGGATTTGAAGTTTGTGAGAGTCCCGGGTTTGACATATTAGTTAGGTTTGTTGCCTCTCTGACTTCTGAATTTCTATGTGACATGTGACAAGATTCACTGCGAGGCGTGGGTCTGGAAGCGTGCTCACTGAGTTCGGGTGCATTCCGGAACTCGGAACTATTAATTTTCTTACAGAGTTCACCACGTGACTCACTTAACTCCTTGTGCGAAATTTCCAGCCCCTTATGCAGACTAGAATTGCTGTCTAGCATTTCCGCTCTCAGTTCTGCTAACTTCCGTCCCCATTCCTCCTGAATGTTTTTTGAGCTAGTTTCACAATTTTCTTTAACCTGAACATAAGATTTACTTAATCTATCGAGCTGCCTATTAATTAGATTAACATCCCCCTTAAGGTTAGTATGAATTATGTCAATTTCCTCTCTATTTGCATCAACCATGGCTGAGATTTTTGTTGCCTGGTTGCATAAGGCTTGATCTACATTACTTAAAATTAACTGCTCTTTGCTGGCAATTTCACCCTGAATTTCTATAAATTTAGACTCTACTTTTTTGCTAATATTGTCAACCTGTTTTGAGGTTTCTATTTTAAAGTGCTCAAACTGGCTTACTTATACATCAAAAGATTGTCGTAGCTGTCGGTTTTGTTCCTCAGTTTTCTTATTAATTTGCTCATTAATTCTGTCATTCTGTTGTGTTATTTCAGCCTTTTGCTCTGACATCTTAATAACAAGCATGTTGAAAAGTTCACTCAGGCTCTGTGGGTTTACTGGCAAGGAGTGTCGGTAAGGTTGTTGACCTGAACATTTGTTTGGGATTCAGCTGATGCAAAATTGTGGTCGGGTGTTTGGGAACGTTCTGGAGATAAGGAAAGGCTCTGTGAGCAATGCGTAGGCGAACTACCTGAGTTCCCCTCCCCTCTCTCAGCATATGTGTCGTTCGTTTCAGACACGTTTCTGTTAATGACTTTCTGATTCCTAAGTAACATTAACAGTTAACAGAAATACATCTAAAAATAGCTATTTAAAAGTACAATTATATACGTTCTCTGACCTTTATTGTTAATCTTGAAGTTTCTTGTAGCATTTGCACTGAATTTGGGAAGACTGATTTTAAATTGCCTTTTGGTTTAGCAAGGGGAACACACTTTCACTCTGCACTTTCCTTCCACTTATCAGCGTCGACTTGGCATTCATCTGGACTTGAAATTCTCGGTGCAACGTGAAGATCCACTGTTATAGGTTTCCCCGGTCCTTAAAAATAAGCGTCTGCTGCTACTTGAAGTTCTCCTTGTCAGTGCAGCGTGGTAGCCGTGGTCGTCAAGGCGTGCAGCGATGATCGAATGAGTTGAAGTTTACGTTTTTTTAGGTTTCCTTCTAATTCGTCTTTACCCCACAATGTTGGTCGCAAAGTTTGCAATTGTTACGAACATGTGGGTGATGATTATAAAGCTGGGGAACGCGAAAACCATGACTTCTTGGTTTCAACCGCGGTGAGCAATGTGGCGCGATTTTGCTCCAGCGACCGACATAGTGTCGCCCTTGGAATCTGGCGTGGAACTGCCCAAAACGGTTGTGAATTTTAAACTTGAACATCCTTCTGTATGCATAGCGTCCCTTCTTGCTATTGGTTGCAAGAACTTATGCCTCTATTCCCTAAAGCCACTCAACAAAAGACAAATGACAGAGCAATAACCTTTTTAGAATGTTTCCTTTTGAAAGCTCCACTAACAATACTTCAAGATTTTGCCAACGGAAATCTGTGCATTTACTGTTAAGACCACGTTTCAAACCTTGTCGTCTTAGCGTGTAAAATACTAACAAAATATAAATATTCACAAATAAAATAATAGCTGAAGCAAAGCTCAATACCCCTTACATTAGTATATACAAATTCTATCTATTTAATTAAGTATAATGATCACTATCGGTTCGTTGCACAATACATCTTATTTTTACATATTATTGTTAGTTACATAATTTCGATGGTTTAAGCGGATGTAAAGAGTTACTGTCTCAAGGTGAGTTCTTAAACGACTTCCAAGCTTTCAAGAGCCAACGTCGTTATCTTCAGGGTATGCTGTAGAGAAATTTTAATTTTTTTTAGAGAAAACAGGAATAAAGATATAAAAGATAACAGATCTTTGGGTGTTTGGAAAAGGATGAAGCACGAGATGAGAAAGAATTTAATACTGGGTGTCACTTTTTATTGTAGTGTTTATCATATTGTCATGAGACCCGGTCCCGCCGTAGCAATCCGAGTTTTTGCGGGCGATAATTTGAACAAAAAGAACGTGGGGAGCTTGTTGACGCCATGGCACAATACCCTGACGGAGATCTACAACAATTGAGGTGACTGATTTATATTTCCATAATGGAATGTTATGAGTAGCTCTTCTCAAGTGAGTTCTGGGTGGCGTTGCTGGCGGAGCTCCAAACCTAGCATGTTAGGGCAGTGATATACAGCTTCTGTTAGTTGTTGAAGGTGGAACCACGTGTCTTGCGGTCGGCGATGGTTTGTACGATGTCTTGGAGTTTCTGGAGTGCGTCTGTGTTGGCTGAGATGCCGGCCTGTAGTTGGGTAAGTGTGTACTGCTCTTGTGTCTGCGAGGAAGTAGCTACGGCAGCTGGTGGTTATGAGGCTGGTTGTGGTGGCGCGGCGTGCGGCAGGTGAGTGACTGGTATCTGTCTGCGTGGATGTGTGGGGCACACGGCTTGGCCCATGTAGTGACCTGTTCTGTTACAGGTTAGGTTGTTATAGGTGCAGGCGGCTGTGAAGCATCCGGCACCGTCGGGTGGAGTCTATGCAGCTGTCGGAGAAGTGACCGTATTGGCAGCACCGGCGACACGAAAATATGCGAACGCTCGGGCCGGGCTAACCGTGAGTACCTGCACAAGGGCAGGCAGTCTATCGATCAAGTCTGTCTCATCCCAAAACTCCAGTCTAACTAGCGGTGATGTTCCTCTGGCGATGTGGATACGTGTGGCCTTCATCAGTGAAAGCCATCGAAGACGGCCGGCGTTGAAGAGTAGTCCATCTGGTAGATGCGGGTGAGCGAGGAGAGGTCTAGCTGTGGTGTAGTTGTGAGTGATCTGGGCGGTGTGACGGCTGAGGTGGTGTAATGTGGATGCGAGGCTCCTTGTGTTTCTGCGGCGGCTGAAGGGGTGTGATGTGCCTGCGAGGCATGTTATGTATCTGCGGCGGATGATGCAGCATGACTGGCCGGGATAGCTGGCTGAGGCTCGGCGGTGGTTGCGGTCTGGCAGACTGGATCGGTGTCGGTTTCTTGCGGCTCCTCGATATACTCTTGAATGACTGCGGTGGGTTTACGTCGTTTTCCTCCCATTTTGTCGATGCGAAGGCTAAGAGCGAAGTCTGTAAAGACACGACACGACACGACACGAGTAGTTGGCAGACTGAGGGCAGCCCGACGGTGTGTTAGACGTGTTCCTATTCTTGCAAGAATTTAACCACGTACTGACGGGAATGTGGGGTTTGGGGTTTGCAGGATGGTGGATGAAAATGAGGCTGGGGAGTGACAGGAGGTAGCAGTGTGCTCCTCAACGGTTGCCAGTCATGGTGCAAAGGCCCTTGTGTGCCGCTGGTGTAATTAATTTAAAAATGTTTATTTTGGGGTTGTAGTTTTGAAGTCCAAGAAACTCATGAACGATTGTAAGAAGTCTATAGAGACTCCTAGTCCGGCTGTATTTATAGTCAGTCCGGTGGGGGGACCGGCCAAATGCCGCTCTGTGATTGATCTGAGTCTGACATGGGAGGCTTGACTGGGTGTCCGTTGCAGAGACGGACCTCTCTGATTGGCCTGCTGCCAGATGTAAGCCTGTACCAAAATCAGGGCTAGCCTTTGGCACATCTTTCTGCGTGTTTGTTGAGCACCGAACTCCAACTCCTGAAGATGAGAACGATATTAGCTCTTGAAAGCTTGGAAATCATTCCAGAATACACCAGGTAGCCCGAGAAAAGCTATTTTGAAATACAGTACAGTTGGGCCACTTCGTATAACTTATTTAAACGTTGCTAAGGAAGTCTCACTGAAGAAGCAAAGATCTTTGACTATAGGATTGTTAATCAGGACAGAGATCTCGGATTAGAATAGGAAACTCAGGTGTAAATGAGGCGGCTTAGATAGTTCATGCTGTAATGTACTTCACACAAGTCACCAACTTCTCACACCTGTTGCACTGCGCTAGTTACTTTTCGCGTAATTTTCTTCTTTGCGCAGTGGCCGTCAGTCTCCAGCACTAGATCACAGTTTAACCTGTAACTCGTAGCTGTGTACATGGTAACTGCTGCTGACTGTGAGGAAATCACACACTACATGCAAAAAATGTCTCACCTCTTGAAGATTATTTATTTCTGATTATCTGGATTTTCACGCTGCTGCTGGCGTGAGGGTGTAATATGTTATTTTACTTATAATTGTCACAGAACTTAAAGGCATATGACGGTAAATGCTCGCGCGGAGTGCTATTGCCAAATGTAGTGAGCGTGTACCGATGTGTACAATACATTAATCAATCTTAAAACTTGTTAGTACCTTGATGGTACTAAACCATAATAGGCGTTACATAAGTAGGATAGCAAGCAGTTCAGGGGTGTCTTCGTCTTCTTCAAAAACATTAAATTCTTGTCACTTTCATCCCCTAAGTTAATGAAAATTGACCCCATAAGCCACTCCTGACAATTTCTCTATTAAAATGTTCCTTCTGCAAGTCTAACTCGTGAAACCCAGTTGTCTTACACTGCTTATTGCTTCGTGCAGACGTTTTTCTACATCCGCAAATTTAAACAAAGTATTTATACCGGCGACTAACAATTTGTTAATCGAAAATTCACGTTTCCAGCTTCGTTGGACACGTTCACATACTCCCATCACAAACAGAAATGCAATAACTTCATTTGTATATTAATAAGATTTCAGCTCGAGTTTGAAACCGACTTAACGTAACCGTAAAAACCAACTGAACTTTATCTCATTTGTTTCTGTATCACACTGCAGTGTATGTTTATATTTGAGGTTAGAGCTTTAGGAGGATTTGTTATTATTTTTTAGCCTATCTGTTATTTATTTATTTAAATCAAAGTGCGCTCGAATGAGCATACAGATACAAATACAGAGATTTGACTATTTACTTGCTTTTTATAAGCTTTTTTTAGAATGCATGTTCATGTATAACAGTTATTTAAGTGATTATTGATCACATTTTTGCCCTCATAGTTTCCAAACAGATTGTTTTTGAGCTTGGTGTTATTTTTATTTTATATTAAATGGTTGAATGCTTGTATCGCAAGTCCTATGTTTGTGTGATTATCTACGATATAACGGATGTTAAGTGACGATAATTATGTAAAGTTAAAAACTACGGAGCTTACATTCTAAGTATTGTATGATCAGAAAATAAATTATAACCTTAAAATTTACCATTTGCTTATATTTATCCGAGCGTAAATAATGACGATAATGTTCTCAATCCAGACAGGATAACGATACGACTAACAGAAGTAGCAGCGCTGTTAGGAGGAGCAAGTATATGTATGATTTGCTGCAGACATAAGTACGGCATTAAGTTTTGCGAACACTGTAATTATTGCCATCTTCAGCATTTTAAAAGGAACAAATGACTTTTCCCCTAACCAAAAATACATAAGTGCCTCGTCTATGGCACTATCATGATCTACTATTCAAAATATGAAACTAACATTTAGGACTACTAAAACTAAGGAAGCAGGAGCACTTTAGTGCGCAAATTACATATATAATTAAAGTAAAGAAACATACGGTAAACTCTATGTACTATTCTTGGATTGGAGAATATAAAACTCATATTAAAATAAACTCATAAATTCATTTTCAGAAAAAATTAAATTTAGTTTACTTCGAAGAACTATCGCAAAACTAGACACATCATTGAGAATCAATAGTCGAATGAAACTTGACTACAATGGCAATAGGATGCTGGCATGAAAAGTATATTTGCATCTTACTTATACTTCGTTACGTAAAATATTATTAAGCTTCTCCATTACCTCTTTAGGTCATTAAATATATTTCAAAATCCCAATAAAGTTCCAAAAGTTGCCTCTGATATCCATAATCAGCGTAAAGATTTGAAATTTGGTATCACGACTATGAAAAAAAAAAATGCTCCTAACTAGCCCGTTTTCAAAGTTATAGAAACATTATTTTTCATTTTGTTGTACTTAAGATGCATTTACAAGTATTTATATTATCAATAATTTTACTTACACTAGTTTTGCTTATTCTAATATTCATGGGTCTGAGTATTGCTTAGACACCATCCTCATAGCTCTTTGTCTGTTAGGGAGGGTAGCCTTTAGTTTGTGCTACCTATCTCCGGGTTTTCTCTCGCTTTCTTTTTATTATGCAATTTTCGTTTACCTTTCACAAATATGACCCTATTTCTTTAGTTCTTCTCTTTCCCTTGACATTCAACATTGTCAGTGCTACCGTCTCTCCTGGCATACTACACCATTTGCGTTTCCAAATGTCTTTCCTCCAATTTCTCACCTCTTTACATTCTTTTAAACAGTGAACAATACACATTTTCTCCCCGCATAAAATACAACGTTCTAGTTCATTGCCTCTCGTTCCTTTCAAAAGTAATGTTACTATCCTCATCTTCTTTTTATTACGTGTATATATATATATATATATATATATATATATATATATATATATATATATATATAATATCCCTCTCGTGACTATTCTTCCTTTATTAAAACATAAAGTCTGTGTCGATCAAGAAGAACAGTTACTTTAAATGCTGAAAGAATCATCAAAATCGGTTGAGTGGTTATTGAGATTATCCCACAAACACACACTTACGCATACACACACGCAACAACAACGAATGATAATATTGGTATAGGAAGACGGTTTACTCTAAACTAAAACGTGTTTGATTAACTCTATTTCACCTCGACTAGCCGAAACTGGGTGGATAATTAATTAACCTTGAAGGAGAGGAAATGCTTCGTGACTGTTATTGCAAATAACATATTCCTTTATGAAAATTAGATTTCTAGCTTGAAATGCATAACAGCCGCAGCGCAGCAAATCCGAGATCAATACTTAATGTGAAGCGTTATGATGAACCTGCTCAGCATTATTGCTCCCTGTGGAAACAGTTAAGTGAATTAGTTAGCGCGGATGCCTTTAGAGACTCCGCGTTACACAGATAAGATGGCAATACTATTATCTACAAACTGGTGGTACTGGCTTATTTTACCAACAATATGATAGAACTCGCTAGCGGTGCAACCACGAGATTGAAATTTACTGAAGCTGAAAAGTTCTGCAGATAACTTTCTAGGCTTTTACAGCAGCAAACGTTTTTCTTTCTTTGATTTTAACTTCTACATTATAGAATTAATCTATATTTTTCTTCTGCTTACCTAATAAGTTAAGGAAGTATTGTATTTCACCAAAAAATCCAATACCTGGATATCATTATAAATTTTGAGGTTCCCTGAATTCCAGAGAAAAATATTTTTCTGAAAAAGGTTCATGTAAGTGTGTCCGTATGTCTGAGAAAGAAAAAAGTATGTTAAATACCAAACATAGTATATGTATAGCTTAAACAAGAAGGGGAACAGATAAAATAAAACAAATATATATAATATCACACCCTGGAACTTAATGGTATATTTCAAATCTTTATCAATTATTTAAAACATTTAAACATGTCATAAACATCCCAATAATTTCAATAGAGAACAGGATTTAAGCTAAACCAGACCTGGATTCCTGCCTTACAGCGTCTTCGTACCGGCCAGCACAACAGCCAATCAGAACACAGCAGTCCAATTACACCCTTCCCATTACCTAAACAGTATATATTGCCGTCCACTGCTACATGACTCTGCAGTCGCTAGCCGTTCCTGCGTAGCCTCATTCTGAAGATGTCCTCCACAGCTGAGGTCGAAACGTCAAGTTTTAATAATTTTAATACTCGACCACGGTCTACAAGCCCGGATATGTTATATTTTACCAATAATGTCATAAACCATTTTTTTTTACAGAAAACAATCTGTTGTGTTCCATTAACATGACTTTCTCCACTTATTATGTAACAAATTATTCTTACAAAATGTTATTCTTTCATCTGCTTCATGTTAATGAATATAAACGCTGTCATAAATGGTTTTATTTCGTAGTTCCTTATGGGTAGAAGAGAAGTAAGGGAACACACAGGAACAAGTTACAGTTTCAGAAAAGTTGAAGTATTTTAAAGTTGAAACCAATAACAAGGTATATATTGGAAATGGTTAACTCAATAAGAGCATGTATATGACGACATAACAAGATGCTTTTTAAAAATATGTACACTCTTGTTACATTGTTATATATAAATAATTATATGAATTTATTTTATATATTAGAATAATTTTGGCTTTTTTAGTTAAAATACCTATATATTTACTGCATTTATGATTACCTAAAGCTCTAAGTTTTTGTATTTCTTACAATTTACCGGTTATGCCAATGTCATCCGGAATGAAGAAGTCTTCAGAGAATATTCTCAGCAAATGTAATATATGCATTTTATTTGTCATGTAGATATTTTTCATATACAGTGTTGTAATGAAAACCGTTAGAGCTATTTTGGGAACATTCAAAGTTTTCGAAAGGTTTTTCATGTAAAGAGTAGTTTAGGGTGCGAAGATTTTCCTGGAAATCTTGTGTCACGTTCTTGGAAGATGCTAAACTTAAATACAAAAATTGGTATTTAACAAACTTTTTGTTTTTGAGCTGTCCACAGACACATGGTTCTTTTTCTAAAAAAAATGCTTTATTTTGGATTAAGAGGTCCTCAAAACATTTATGTACGGTGAAATCTCAGTATAGAATGATGGAAAGGAAATTGTGGTAAATGGGAAATCACCCCAACATTCATCCTCGGGAAACCACGAGAAACCCTTAGCATAGAGTGGACAGTCATCGGAGATCTGCCCTGAAATTTCCCAAATAGGAATCACACACTTACAGCGGCACCGCTTCGCCCATTAATTTGGTATTTTAACTTCATCACATTCCAAAGACACGATACTAATATTTTAAAGATAACGTCTGAACCCCAAACTACCCCTTACATGGAATGTGATTTTCTCAAAAATGGCTATAAAGATTTTAATTAAAATACCGTAAACTTAAGATGCCATGAAGCGTCTGAAATGGAAATGAAGAGGCCACGTTGCAAGGACTTATAGACAAACCATGTGGGACCCCAGGAGAAAATGCATGAGGAGGCAGAAAACCAAATGGGTGAACTTCTTTAATCAGAAGTGGGACATCCATGGTTGAGAAGTGCAAGAGACTAAGAAATGTTAGCAGAACTCTTAAAGCTTTAATGTAAAATATACACGATGTTGAAGAGACAGAGGCAAAGTAATAGGGAAGGACTTTAAAATGTTTCATATAAAAACAATGTTAATGTAAAATTGTGTACTGTGTAGGACAAGAGTATAATATACTCCGTGAGATTAGCTCCCCTAATGAACCATTTGGAGCTACCCTGCCAACAGATCATCCCTTAAAAGATGAAACAGACTAATATACTTGAGACACTTTCATGATAACTGAAATGTATATCTTACATTTTATGGGAATGACCTTTAAAGTTCTCTTTGTTGCCAGCACTCTATTTATGAACCGAGAGATAGATACATCAAAATCTGATATGTTTCATTCACATGACTTTCTCTAAATTACTGTAATACACTTTTGTTAAAAAGCATATTCTTCTATATACTATATGGTAATAGAGATTAACATTAGAAGAAATTGTTTAATTACTTGCTCCCTTGTAAGTAGAAGAAAAATAAGGGATCACACTAGGCTGAGGTGATAGTCATATCTTTTAAAAGCAGGTTGCCATGTGGTAGAAATTCGTTTCTATGCATGGCCAGGAGAAAAGTGTGAGAAAAGTTAAGTATTTTTAATCTGAAACAAATAATTTGAAATATCTCAGAAATGATCAATTCTACGAAAAAAAAACATACGTGATATGGATTGTGTGTTTTAACTAGATCTACATTATTTATGTAGTAAGTTTTTGTCTTATTTTTCCGGTTTACAGTTATACAAATTTCAGCAAAATTCATCCAGAATAAAGAGGTGTTTAGAAATTATTCCCACAAAATGCAAGATATACAGTTTATTTGCCATGTAAATCTCTTTAATACACGGTATTTTAATGGAAATCATTAGAGCCGTTTTTCAGAAAATCATAATTTTCGAATTTTTTCCATGTAAAGAGTAGTTTGGGGTAAAGAGGCTTTTCCCTAAATATTTCCCTGGAAGATACTAAACTTATATACCAATTTTTTGTTTTTCAGTTTTTGTGCTCTAAAGATGTTTTTTTTTTTTTTGGATACAGGGGACCCTAAAACGTATATTTCCGGTGAAATATGCGTGTCAATTTTTGGGTGGAATGCAATACCTTCTCTATACCTTCTGTACATAGTACGTGTAGAGAAAGTAACAATTTTGCTTCAAAGTTTATGAGAAATTCCATTTTTATATGGTTATAGTTTTATCTTGTTACCCTAAATTTTCAAATATTCCACCTTGTGCCTACAAGGAAATGTGAAATATAAGCATTTTTACAAATGTTTATCTCGATTACCACAAAGTATATTAAAGATTAAGTGTTTGTGAAAATAATTTGCGAAATGGGTAGAGAAAGTTACATAAATGTAACATCTGTATTTTTAACAGTATACAGTATCCATCTCGGCTTATTTTCAGTAATAGCCATTTTGGGAAAGTATTCATCAAGCTAACTACAGCTATGGAAGTAAATATTAGTATAGATGCAGTTCTTTGACTCTAAATATGGGATTTTTTTTTCTGATTTGTTAAAGTTTGTTTTACACAACACTCTATTTCGACTAATGCCTCCCATGTCGATTGTGTCGTTAAATTTCAAACAATTTTATTTACTGTTCCAAAAGTAATCATTACTACAGTGCAAAAGCCTGTTTCACTACTTGCATATTTGCTAAAGCGAAAGTAAAGTCTATATCAATATATTTCAACATGTACACTTCAAGAGCGGAGGACTAATATGAAAATACCTGCGGCAAAACGCTTTTCCCATTCAGCACTCCGTAAAAACAAGCAAAAATCAGCAAACGCAAGCCCGAGGATAGATTTGCAATCACTGCTGTGGAGAAATTGCCACATGATATGCACATGGAAAATGAAATGTGGAAAGCATTTAAAATAAATGAAGCTTGCAACGGTTACGAAAGCATCTTTATCCCGCAACTCCTTTTACTTCTCTGGCACGTATGTACTACAATGTAGCTAGAGAACGTTTTGTACTCCACCTAAAAACCCAAGTATATTTGTCATTATCAAGATTTATTTTATTGATAATAAATAATTTAACAACAATAAGCTAATCCTAAACCATCTCAACCGTCAGATTTCACCCGAAATATGTTTTGAGGTCCCCGAGTCCGAAAAAAACATTTGTACTTTCTCTACACATACAATGTACATGGTCTATAGAGAAGGTATTGTATTGCTTTCAAAAATCCGATACAGAGTTTTCACCGGAAATATATGTTTTAAGGTCCCCTGAGTTCAAAAAAGCAATTTTATAAAAAGGTCGGTGTGTATGCGTCTGTGGACAGTATAGCTCAAAAACTAAAATACCGTTAAATACCAAACTTGGTATCTGCTGAGGATACGACATGAAGTTATTTCAAGAAAATTCTCCGTCCCTAAACTACCCTCTACATGGAAAAACTTTTGAAAATGTTGCTTTTCTAAAAACTGACTAACAATTTCATTAAAATACCGTATAATAAAGCTATTTATATCACAAATAAAATGTATATCCTGAATTTTCTCGGAATAGCTTCTGAAGATCTGTTTATTCTGGATGAATTTTGCTAAATTTTGAATAACTGTAAATCGTAAGAGGTAGAAAGAAACATACTACACGAAGATGTTTATCTCGATGAAACACGCAATTTATGCCTTATACATTTTTGTTAGACTTAAACTTTGCTCACACGGGAACTTGTCAACTCGTGGCCACACAAAGTAACGGATTGAAATCCCATAGCAACCATAGCCTCCTGTATTCCCATATTACCCTCCTACTTATAAGAAACTAAGTAATGAGACCATTTTAGTTAATGTTTATCTCGATTAGCATAAAATAGAATAATATTCTTATTAACAATAATTTGTTACAGATTTGTAGATAAAGGCATGTGAATAGAATACATCAGCTTGTCCGTGTGTGTCTTTGGACAGCATAGCTCAAAAATGAAAAACTTTTAAATACCAAACTTGGTATTTCTGTATAGTATCTTCCAAGGATGCGACACAAAGATTTTCAAGAAAATCCTCCACACTAACTACGCTTTACATGGATTAATTTTTGAAGATTTTGATCTTCTCAAAAATGGCTTTTAGATTTTGAATAAAATACCGCATATTAAAGATATTTACATCACAAATAAAATGTATATTTTTAATTTTCTGGGAATACCCTCTGGATGAGTTTTGAAGAATTTTGTATAACGGTTAAACGGTAAAAGTTAGATAAAAACCGTATTACACAAAAAATTGTACATCTCGTTAAAACACAAAACTCCTCATATACCTTTTTCTTGTAGAGCTCACCATTTTCGAGATATTGTTTTTTATTGGTTTTAATTTTAAAGTACTTAATTTTTCTCAAAGGGGACCATGCAAAGCAAACCTAACCTCAATTGTTTCACATAAAGATTCAACTATCGCTTTCGCCTAGAGTATTCCCTTATTTCCGTTTTAATTACAATGAAGCAATTAATAAGACCAATTCTGCTAATTTTAACTCGATTAGTATAATGTATATAAAAGTATAATATTTTGTAAGAATAATTGGTGTATGGAAAGTTTTGTGAATGGAATGCATCAGATTTTTATTTTGTTAAATTAACTTACTGGAATTACTTAGATATAACAGTTAATTCATTATAATTCTGTTTGTCAGGAGGAAGATTATATGTTCATTCAATGGATCTATTTATTTGTAATGAATACAAAACTGGTTGGTTAGAAATTATACATTTCCATAGAATAGCAAGGACACACACACACACACACACACACACACCACACACACCACACACACACGGACTTCCTCCAAGACCTTTAGATTTTTTTTTTTTTTTTGATTCAGGGGGACCCAAAACATGTATTTGCGGTGAAATCTCAGTATCTAATTTTTGGGTGCATTACAATATCTTCCATATATGCTATGTATATAGTACGTGTAGAGAAAGTGAATACGCATTGATCAGTAAGCCCACGGAAATCAAGCACACGTTCTTTCGGATGCGAATCGCATTGTTTGAACAGTGCCAACTCCTGGTTCGTATTCAGGAAACAGATGCTGTAATATTTTATCGATTTCTTAGGATTAATCAAGCTGTGGAAAGGAAAATTCACAGCTGAGTACCGACTGTTAGTTAAGTATCGGATTTGGGTTTACCAATGCGGCCGAATTGAACTCCCTGCAGTGTAACTTAGCGAAACTGTGACTTTACCCGGTATCGGCAAAGTTTCCGGAGTTTACCCCACTTAGAAGCAGCTTGGCGGGAGATAAGGGGAAATACCCTCCACCACACTTGAGACAGGCGTTATAGACGATGAAGGGATGGAAAACTGCATTAGGAAGACGTAGTGTTTACTTTCTTTCTCAAACAGTAGCTCTTCAAAGCAATTCATAAGCTTCAACAAAAAATCTGATGTTCCATTCACATGACTTTCTCTACATCTCTGCAACAAATTATTGTTAAAAAGCTTATGCTTCTATTTACTTCATGCTAATCGAGAAAAAATAGTAGAAATGGTCTTATTACTTGCTTCCTTGTAAGTAGAAGCGATATAAGGGAGTACCATAGATTAAAGTGATAGTCAAAAGCTGGTTGCTATGAGACTGAAGCTCCTTTGTTTGTATGGATAGGAGTTGACAAATTCCTGTGTGAGTAAAGTATATTTTTTAAATGTGAAGTCAAAAACCAGGAATAACTCAAAAACGATCAACTCCACGAGAAAAATGTATATAACATAAGTTGCGTGTTTTAACGTGCCCAACATTTGTTGTGAAGTTTTTGTCCATCTCTTATGGTTTAGTAGTTATACAAAATTCCGTAATAGTTATTCAGAATAAAGTAGTTTTCAGAGGCTATCCAGAAAATTCAAGATATACATTTTATTTATCAGGTAAATATCTTTAATATACGACATTTTAATGAAAATCGTTAGCCATTTTTGAAAAAAATCAAAATTTTCGAAAAAAGTTCCATGTAAAGGATAGTTTGGGGCGGGGAGGGGTTTCTAAAAATCTTCGTGTCACATTCCTGAAAGATATTAAACTTAAATACCGGAATTTCACCGGAAATACGTGTTTTGGGACCTCATGAATCCAGAAAAGGCTTTTCAAGAAAAAGGTCTGCGAGTGTGTGTGTGTGTGTGTCTGTGGACAGCATTGCCCAAAAAAAATACCGGTAAACACCAAACTTGATTTTTAAATTCAGTATCTTTCAACGATGCGACAAGATGATCTTCAAGAAAATTCCCCACCCCCAACTACCCTTTACTCAGAAAACGTTTTAAAAAAAATTGATGTTCTGAAAATGGCTCCAACGATTTTAATTAAAATCTCTGTTTAAGATGTTTTCGTGACAAGTAATATGTATATATTAAATGTTCTATGAATAGCATCTGAAGACATGTTTATTCTGCATGAATTTTGCGCAATTTTGCATAACCGATAACCATAAGAGATAGACAAAACTTAATACCCAAGAAATGTAGATCTCGATAAACCACACAATTTATGTCACATACGATTTTTTCATGGAGTAGGCAGTTTTGTAGATATTTCTTGTCATTAATTTCAGTTTTAAAATACTTTTCTCATAGGGAACTAGTCAACTCTTGGAAACGGATTTCAATCCCATAGCAACCACATTATAAAACATTTGACTGTCGGTTTAGCCTAGTGCATTTCCTTATTTCCCTTTTACTTATAAGGAATTAAATAAGACCGTTTCTACTAATGTTTTAGCATATAATAGATAGAAGAATCGGGTTATTAACAATAATTTGTTACAGAGATGTAGAGAAAGTCATATGAATGGAACACATTAGATTTTTTTCAATAAACATTATGGAATCCTTTAATATCAGTTATTTTTCTAGAGGTTCTAGAATAGCCTTGCAGTAAATATACAGCAAGTTATATGTTCACTTTCTTTACTACGTCATAGTAAGAACAGAAGGTGTTGTGAGCAGATAACTCACAAACGTAAGGTCGAATAAGTGACAAATTTGGTATTTAGACCTATCTCCCCAATTTTTCAATTTATCTTGTTATTTTCTCAAATGACTCAAACGATTTTGATTAAAGCACCATATATTAAGGACATTTGCTGAAAAATAAAATCTATCTAAAACTTTAGCTTTGTCGAAATACCAAGATGGTCTTGTTCATTCAGTAGACATTTTATAAAATCTTTTAAAACGTATGGCTGCGTTAAGCGTTAGATGAAACATACTATGTAAAAACTGTAGATCTCTTTAAAACATAAAATGTATTCAAAATAAACTTTTTCGTAGCATAAACCATTTCTGAGCTATTCGTTGTAATACTTTTGCCATTCTTTTAATGTGCTTTTGTCCATATCGATAGCTGAGTTGGTTAGACACTAGTCTTTTGTTCCCAAGGTCACGGGTTCAAACCCGACCCAGACCGATGGTTTTAAAAACGACAGCGGACCAAATTTGGCAAACCGGCGGCATTTGACAGCGTCGTTAACAAATGAAATGCTTATTTAAGTATTTCGCTATTCAATTGCTTGCCGCGATTGTTTTGAAAGAGTGTGGAATCTGAAGACCAGCATTTTACTCTCTGTTCCCTTTGTATTTGTGTAATGTAGCCATTTCTGCGAAGGTAAAAATCTGGTGTACCATTCACATGACTTTCTCTACATCTCTGCAGCAAATTATTGTTAAAAAGCTTATGCCTCTATTCACTTCATGCTACCCGAGAACAAATTAGCAGAAATAGTCTATTACTTATTTGTTGTAAGTAGAAGCGAAATAAGGGAGTATCATAGGTTGAAGTGATATTCAAAAGCTGGTTGCTCTGTGACTGAAGTTCCTTTGGTTATATGGACAGGAGTTGACAAATTCCTATATGAGAAAAGTAAGTTTTTCATAGCTGAAACCAAAAACAATGAATATCTCAAAAACGATCAACTCCACAAAAAAATGTATGTAACATAAATTGTGTGCTTTAACGTGCTCTACATTTCTTGTAAAGTAAGTTTTTATGCAACTCTTACAGTTAAGCAGTTATTCAAAATTCCGTAAAATTCGTCCAGAATAAACTAGTCTTCAGAGGCTATTCCCAGAAAATTCAAGATATACATTTTGTTTGTGAGGTAAATATCTTTAATATATGATTTTTAATCAAAATCTTTAGAGCCATTTTTCCGAAAATCAAAATTTTCGAAAAAAGTTCCATGTAAACGGTAGTTTGGGGTGGGGGGATTTCTCTCAAAATCTTCGTGTCGCATCCCTAGAAGATACTAAACTTAAATACCAAATTTGGTATTTTACCACCTTTTCGTTTTTGAGTTATCGTGTTCACAGACACACACACACACACACGGACCTTTTTGTGAAAATGCTTTTTTTTTTTTACATAAGGGACGCTAAAACATATATTTCCGGCGAAATCTCGGTATCGAATTTTGGGTGGAGTGCACATAGTGCGTGTAGAGAAAGTAAAAATTAAGAGTTGTAAAACAGGCCTTCGTAAGAAAAGTTTGTTTAGATAGTACTAAAAGAATGAGAATAGAATAACTCATGTGAATGCAATGCGTAGATTTGCACTGTAAGTGTAATGGGTGAATAACATATCAATCTATGCTATTTATATCTATAGTATAAGACGATCGCGATTTTGGGTACCTTTTTTTATGCAATTATCGTTTTATCTGCCGAAATATATGCTATATTCTGTCAGGGTAATGCAAAAGCTACAGAACATTGTGGGCGCAACTATTGCCAATTACGTCAGTCTCCCTTCTCCCGTATGCCCATTGACATCAGACAAGCATACGCATCGTGAAGTTTTTGTAAGTGGTGGGAGAGAAGGCATTGCAAGAGACAGCGAAGATCCCAAAAATCATAGTGTACTCTTTATTGCAATGGTATATAAACTGAGGACTGTTAAGAGTAATATCGGAACCTTCAAAACATAAGATCTTCTCTGATAAGTCCCTTAAGGGATAGGCTAGGGAGATCCTTCACAGTGTTGCCACTTACTTGCGAGAACAAGTGCTTGTTCTCATATTAAATTCAGCCATGCACGCGCGTATGCGATATAGCGGTGATGGCAAACTCTCCTTCCATCCCAACCTTTCCTACATATCCGAATGTGGGCGGCTAAAGCAAGAAGAGGGGGAAGCAGTTGACGTGAGCTGCGCGTACCAAAATATGATAATATTTTTAATTTGCCTTGAATAGTTTATTGAATTTGAAAAGTGTTTACTTATTAATTATGTAATATAGGTGTATCTATTCTGAGAAAGTCGACAAGAACATACAGAGTGACGCTAAAGTCAGTTTCCCCTTCATCAAGTCGGCTTCTTGTAGGCAAATCTTGAGAATATGTGGGAATAAAATTAATTTCAGAATATCGTTGGCAATAGTGTATATACACATTCGTTTGTTTGCGAGTCTTCTGTTTTTGTTATTGTTGGTGTGTTGAACATTATTTGCAATGACGAATAAATTTAGGAAGGAACAACGCATTACATGCTTCAATTAATGCGCAAGTACGAAAATGCGACAGCCAGAGCTCATGATGATTTTCAAACAAGGTTTCCTAATGCACCATTACTAATTCGGCAACATTTGCGGCAATTCAACATGAAATTTGAAAGAAGAGAGAATGTTGAGATGCTTTGAGTTCCGGTCGACCACGTAATGTCCGAAATGAAGAAAATCCTCAGTTACCTCTCAGGCACTTGTAGCAAGTACTCACAAATCAACTAGGAAGCATCTGTGCAATTGGACATATCTCGAAGGAGTCTGTAGAGAATCCTAAAAGGTATAAAATCAAACTTTATCGCCCAATTTTTTTTTATACGCATTACATGAAGATGATTACGACAAAAGACTTTCTGTGAGTTGTTTTAGTATGCAACGAAGCAGATCCTAATTTTTGGCGGTCAATTTTGCGACAGACGAGGCAAGTTTCAAACTAAATGGACATTTGAATCGCGAAAATAGAGTTTATTGGTCCGAGACAAACCCATAAGGTAATAAAGAAAGATCTCAATGTTCCAGGTGTTATTGTCTGGGGAGGAATTTCAAGTTTTGGATTAAAATGACCTTATTTTTTGACGGTACAGTTACTTCTGCAGTTTATTTAGAAATGCTGCAGAACTTTGGAGTAACAAGATGGAAAACAACGACATTCTGAATTTCATTTGGCAACAAGATCGAGCTACACCCATTTTAGACGGAATGTTCGGGAATTTTTAAATAAAACATTTGGAGAATTGATTGGACGCCATGGGAGTTGTGAATGGCCACCACGTTTGTGATTTGACGCAAGGCGATTTCAGTTTGTGGGAGTTTTTGAAGGATATATTGTTCTCCGTATCGCCAAGAAATGTATAGAACTGAGAATGTCCATTCAAAAGGCACCTCATACCATCAATAGAGATAAACCATGTTTATAAATCATTTTAAGGATTTGCATGAAATGTATTGAGCAAGGAAGCGGATAATTTGAACAAAAATTAATGTGTTTATGTGTTGCCAACAATTAAAATATGTCTCTTTATTATATGTTCAAATAAAAAAATATAAGTATCCTTATTATGCCTTAATGCATGGGAAAACTGACTTTAGCGCTATCCTGGTGACATATACCACTCCTAAGCTGCACTTATTGTAATCATGACGTTCTGTGCGCTCTGGTTTCAAAGCTACGCGCGATTCGGGGCCTCAGAATAATACGAGCGCACCGTACACGATGTTTATAAGCTAGCAGGTTTGGTGCTTTCTTATTCAAACGTTTTAGAAAACATACTTGTGAAGTCGTTGGTTCTGATATTCATGAAACCATTCTATAGATACTCTAACTCTTGATGTTTAAAGGGAAAACCTTCGGTGAACTAAAAAATGCTTTAGACATACACAATGCATCCTTCATATTCGTTGGTTTCTTTGACATTTACGGTAAAACGGCTTGGCCTCTTGACTACAAAGAGAAGTACACACAAAGTGAGGTCCCTATTGATTCACATGACAAAGCTTCAATATACGAAACGGGATCGATACAACCTTACGTGGATAGTTGCGTATAAACATATTCTAAGGTGCATGTGCCACGGCAACGCTAAAGGAAATCCAATATCTGTTGCTAGGGTGTTGCCAGACACGCACATCATTGGCTATCCAGCCCAAATGCCGAGTAAAATGAGGGTTGGTGCGTTAGAATTTTGATCAGTTCTGTGTAGCTTCTCATTTGTACAGTGCTGTGGCATCCCAGTGTGTGATTGGATGAATTATTTAAAAGGTATGTTCCGCTTTCATTTGATCTCTCTATCTACCTCCCTCTCCCTTTCCCTTCCCCCCCCCCTTCTCTCTCTCATGGTTTTGGTGAAAATGTTGGTGAATTAAATGTTTTGAAAATATTTAATAGAGGCTACTAACTAATAACTGATCTGTTTGGAACAATTTAGGAAGGTTTTAAGAAGAAGAATCCTTATACTGTTCCTGAATTGTTACCCGAAATTATAACTGCCTCGAGCAGCGTATTAAATCTGCGAATTTCCTTACTATTATGTACTTATACGATATAGCGAAAGCTTGTCCGTCGTAAACTAAAGAGTTTAATTTATAATTGTAATACTCCTCTCTCCTACATATTATTGAAAGGTACAATGATATACAGTTAGTTGATTAGGACCAGTTGAGAAATTCAATGCCACACCCGGGAATTGAACACGGTTCTCCCGCTCTCCCGTGTTTTTCAATAATATGTAGGAGAGAGGAGTATTAGAATTATAATAGAATAGCTTTTATGTTGGCAGGAACATAGTGAATATTACCCGGATACTAGTGCTTACGATGGTAAGTCACCATGCTGGTGGTTCTCTGAAGGGAGACATACTGGTTGGTTGAACCGGGCAAAACACGCATAATCAGTTGGAAGATTGAGTGCCATACCTGCGGATTGTCACAGTAGCTCAGTGGTTAGAGCAACCGCGGGAGAACCGAGTTCAATTCCCGGCTGTGGCATTGAATTTTTCAATTTGTCCTAATCAACTAAAGAGTTTAATTTACTGTGACTGCGCCAACTGTTAAAAAGTGAAACACTTACTGCTCTGCGACTGTACCAAGGGTAATTTAAAGCGCAAGAGAGTAAGGACGACACGCAAGACCGTATATTAGCAATGCGTCCTCTTCTATTTACCTAGTATGCCTGTTATAGGCTACCACACCATCCTTCCTATGTTATAGTTTGCCAAATTTTACACTTGATCACACATATAAGACTCAACTTCCATTGTCTTTTACTGCTTAAATCTAAGTTCCTTTGCCTTTGCTAAACTCTCAGAAATTTGCTAAGATGTGTTGGATTACGTGGCATTTCAAGAATGCCATAAACTCTCTTTAAGCATGCGAACGTATGAATTCAAGTAATTAAACCTTATAAAAATATATATGTTTTTCAGTTACCTTCACATCTATGTATTAGAGCTAACTGCTCTTTCCCACAGAATTTGCCTTTACTAATTACGTCTTATCTAGCAACCGATTTTGCAACTCGTGCAAAAGAAATATTCGATTGCTATGCTTCTACCAAGTAACATAATTCAATCAAACTTGAAGCATACATAAAGAGAACTGCTACAGTAGGCAACTAAACAAAATATGCAATGAGACGAACAAAAATTACACTTTTATTCATAGAAAATAAGCTACACTAAAGTCACTATGTCATATGAAGGTCCTCTAGGTCTACAAAAATAGAGATTGAAAGCTTGTATTATCACCATGGACAGCAATGCATGTTCTGCTGGTCACAAGGTTGGTAAGAAGTTCTTGTGGAAGGGTGTTCCATTCCTCCATCAACGATTTTGACAACTGCTCGATGGTAATGGTGCGAGTGCTCTGCAAAGCGTCCCACACGTGTTCAGAGGAAGTCAAATTGGGAAACGGGCAGGCCAATTCATTCGCCGAATATCCTTATTCCAAGAGATCTTATTCCATGCGGTGGCATTGACATCCCTAAAAGTGAAGTCGGAGCCAACTGCACCCCTGAAAAGATGCACGTGGGGAACGAGCGCAATATTAGAACGATGGCCAGTGAACGTATTGTGTTCAAAGATTTAGAGGTGGAACGCCAATGTAACATTATGCCTCCACAATGTGTCATTTTCAACGATATTTCTGGCTGCATTGCGTATTTCTTGGAAGTCACACTCTCCTCCGTCTCCTTGATGGTAACATAAATTTAAAACCAATCTTGTTATATATATCTTTTACCACGTACATAGAGAAGGTATTGCATTCCAATAAAATATCGATACCGAGAATTCACCGGAGATACATATTTGGAGAACTTCTGAATGAAAAAAAAATTATAAAAAGGTCCGAGTGTGTGTCTGTAAACAGCTTAACCCAAAAACGAGTCCGTTAAATATTAATCTCGATATTTAAGTCTACAGATTGCATCACAAATATGTTCAGGGAACTCCCCACACTCCCATCTACCCTTCACAAGGAACATTTTTCGAAAATGTTGATTAGTTCTAACGATTTTGAGTAAAATACCATATTTTTTATGGCCAATAGCATTTTGAAATTTCTTGAAATAGTATCTAAAGTCCCCTTCATTCTGGATGACTTTGCAGAACTCGTAAACTAAATGTTCTAGTAATTATACCTTTTTCAAATGAGAAGCCTTCATTTGCTCCTACTCCCCTCTCTGTTTTTAACACACTATTCCTGTCCATGCAAAGAGAAGCGAAGTTCAAATTCATAACATAGCGACCCGCTCTTAAAATATTTGTATGTTGTGTTAGTCTAGTGTAGTCTCTGATTTTCCTTCTGCTTACAAGTAAAGAAGTACCTAAGTAATAAGACAATTTCTGTTAACTTTTAGCATGAATATGTTGTTGCGGAATAGGTAGAGAAAGCCATTGAATTGAACACTTAAGTTTATAGTGATTCAGGAAGAGAAAGTGGAAGACATGCTCTCATTTGTTTTCCCCTTTTTGATGAAATCAAATCGGACATTTTGTATTGGAAACACAAACAGTAAACAATAAAGCAATGCAAATCATGTATCACCCGTGTTATGCTGTGCATGGAAATGGCCACTCATTGCGGAGTGGGGTCAAAAAGCGTTAATCACATAGTTACGGAAACGTGTTGTAAATCACAAAGGCGTGTTATGTTACCATACATTCCAATGGGTAGCGTCGGGGGGATTCTAGAGTGTTTGTTCCAACCCTTCTTTGAAATTGAACCCTTATCGGTTCTTACGGTTTCACGTTTCCTAGCGTTTGCGTGGCTTATAGGTGTTCCACACGGTTCTAAAATACAGGAAGCTCCACGGCTTCCTTAGCTGCTATCTTCTAAGGATAATTTCGGCAGACGGGATTTGTTCTAACGCCTCGCGGGGAAGATCTTGAACAACAAATAGGTGGAAGCTAGGTTAGGCGATCAGAAGTGTTGTGACCTAGTTAACTTGTGTAAGATAGCGGCGCTGCAGTAACGCGTATGACTTATTCAGGAGGTCATGGGTTTGATTCTCGGTGACCGTTTTCTTTGAGGGATTTACCCGGGTTGCCTGGCGAATGCTCAGGCTCCGAGTTTCCTGTTCCTCCACACGTTGCAATTCAACATTTACTTCATTCTTCACCTTGGTGGTGTGTTTAAAAGTTGCAAATACCCGAAATAGTACTTCGGTGCGGCGTGGTCAGGAATGAATAGTATCAATAAAATAAATACATTTATTTAAATTATTATTTAGCTATACATATTCAACATCCTAAATTCATTTCAATGAATAAAAACTTCCTTTAAAAGAATGCAAAACTGCCTAAAAATTAATAAAATGCCTGATTTAAAAAGATTGTCTGTGGAAATGAAAGTATATTGTATTTATTCCACTGCAAGGGGACAACAGAGCTAAATATACGTACCAAATGTCAAACAATAATACAATGAATGGTAAATACGTATATGAACAAAACAGTCTAACTAAGAAACTACATTTAGTTACATTAAATTTATAAACAATTAATTAAAGGCATATTAACAAACAGTTTCGAAGCACATTATAGCTTTCCTCAATCTTCGGATAGTAAGGACATCCCTTGAGGGACGTTGGGGCCTGTGAGAGGACCGACCTGTCCAACTGTCGATGCGTTTCGTTCTTGAACTCTAAGAGATCTGTTATAGCTACGAAGTTGCTCCTAGTTTCGTCCTCCCAGTGTCTCCTCCCAGTTTATCCTATCCCGGGAGCGTCCCCTCGTGAGCCATAGATATAAAGACGCATTGGTTATTTGCCGAAGTCTATTTTGTTCCAGTTGTCAGTTTAGTGTATAGATTATACAAGGCAGCGGAACACTTTGTCCACTGCGACCTACTCAAATGTGACTAACATGCCCCAGGAGATAGGAATGAAATGATATAACCATTGGAGGCTACAGACGTAGTCAGAAGGTTACAGCGACGTGCACAAGTCCCTAACAGTTGCTGGCTCGAAGACTGTCTCACTACTGAGCGATGAACGACCCTTCAACCAAGCAGCCACCTGCATAATAAATCGAACCTGGAGTCTCCTAGTGTGCGCCATACAAATTACCGGAAGTCATTTCGGGAATATTACTGTTTTGTGGTTAACTAATACCAGGTTGCAATAATTATTTGGCGAAAGAAACATAATTAGAAAAGGCAATGATAGTATAAGATTTGTAATGTAATGGTCAGGCAAGGAGATGATGTAAAATACACAAAACCATAGTAAAACTTACTAAAATGTAGAGGTTAGAAAGAGGAAGGAGGGATTTTGAGGATAGAAATCCAAAAATTCTTTACTAAATTAGTAAACTAACAGAGAAATGATCGCCGGTATTTGGTGTTATCGTACGTTGAAATGTGCATGAAAAAAATCTAATGTGTTCCGTTTACATAACTTTCTCTACATGTTCTGCAAATTTACTATTCTTAAAAAACATCATTCTTGTATCTACTTCATGTTAAAGTATAAATTACTAGAAAGGTCTTCTTACTTAAGTTCTAATAAGTAGAAGGGGAATAAGAGAACACAATAGGTTAAACTACACGAAAATATATTAAAAGCTGTCACTGCTATGCTTCTGTCATTAAAATGCAGTTTCCTTTCCGATATCAGGAGCAAAACAAAAGAGATAGGCAAAGAAAGGGTACTTCTCGTTTGAAAAAAAAATAGAATCCTAGTGAAGAATATCTCGGAAACAGTTAACTCAAAAACAAAAGTATATGATATTCCGTGTTTAAATGAGATATACCTTTTTGTACAGTACGTGTCGCTCTCTTTCGGTTTACCAATTACGCAAACGTCATTTAGAATTAAGAGATCTTAAAGTATTCACAGTAATTTCAAGATATACATTTCTTTGTCATGAAAATATTTAATTAAGCCTATGGTATTTTAATCAAAATGTTTTGATCATTAGGAACATATGCCAGTTATAAATATGAAAATAAAATACAAAATACCACAGTTCCGTTTCATTCTACAAATTATTCCTACGAAAGTTCATTTTTATGCATGTTAATTGAGATAACGTTGCAGAAATGGTTCGCTACGTACATATTTCTTTGTAGATATGGATAGAGGAAATGCAATCGATAAGTGGAATGTTTTATAGCTGATGGTTTATGCTTGTCTTTAAGTTTCACTCTTCCAATGCATCGCGAAAACACCGGAATACGACAGTAATTTAAAAAAAAAAAAAAAAAAAAAAAAAAAAACTTATGTGTAACAACCACATAACTTTTTATAGCTGTTATACAAACCAACTTCATACAAAAGATTATTCTTCTTTCTACTGCATGTTAAACGAGATAAGCGCCTGCAGAATGCTCTTATTTCTTAGTGCCTTAGAAAGGAACTAAAGGAATGCTAAAGTGATTGGAAAATGTTTTTAAAGCTGTCGCTATGCGATTGTCATTGAACTTCGCTTCTTTGCTTGGTTCAGAAGTAAGACAAAAGAACACGGGCGACTTCCTGTCTGAGAAAGGTTTAAATATTTTAAAATTGAAGCTAATGCAAAGAATATCTAAATATGTAAAGGACATAAATCGCGTGCTATGATGAGATCTACATTTTTGTGTAGTAAGATTTTGTTTATCTCTTATGACTTTCTAGTTATGCAAAATTCATTCAAAATGAGGAGTACCTAACAAAATTAAAGATATGCATTTTATTTGTTGTTTAAATATCTTTAATATAGGATAGTTTATATAAAACTGTTAAGGTATTTTTTGAAAAAATCAAAACTTTCGAAAACCATTCCATGTAAAGGGTATATATATTCTTGTCGCATCCTTGGGAGATACTAAACTTAAATACCAAGTTTAGTATTTAACGGACTATTTGTTTTCCAGTTATGCTGTGCATAGTCGCACACACACATACACACACTCTGGCATTTTGCTAAAAATTTGACGTGTTCCATTTACATAACTTTCTCTAGCTGTTCCGTATACAAACTATTGTTACAAAAGATTATTCTTTTATCTGCACGCTTCTATGTAGAGGGTACTTCGAGGTGAGGGGATTATCTTGGAAATTATCATGTCACATCCTTGGAAGATACTAAATATAAATACCAAGTGTGTTGTTTAACGGTGTTTTCGTTTTTGAGCTACGCTGTTGGGATATAATTTTATAGGTAGTTTCTTTAAGAAATTTGAACATATTTATATATAAAATAAGAACTGAAGCTTTCCTGGCGACGTGTTAATTCAAAATCTTCTCGGGCTTCTAGCCAGTTTTTACCTGGCTAGAAGCCCGAGAAGATTTTGAATTAATATTTATATATGTTTATATTTCTGTTCTATAGGGTTATAAGTTTGTTATTCTTTTTGTATATTTTATTATGTTTTATGAGGGGATTTTAATTTAATGTTGATATTTAAGTTAAGAAAAGAAAGATGAATAATAAAATGCAGATACACACACGAACCTTTCTCTAAAAATCTGATGTGTTCCGTTCACATAACTTTCTCTAGCTGTTCCATATACAAACTAATCTTATAAAGATTATTCTTTTATCCACATCATGCTAATCGATATACATTAGAAAAGTTGTCATTATTACTTGCTTACATGTAAACAGTCGTTTGTGATGAGAGGATTTTCTTGAACTGTATTTAGCTGGCTTTTCGTTTTTGAGCTATGCTGTTCACAGGCACACAAAAACATACACACACACGGGCATGTTTCTAAAATACTATTTTGGACACAGGGAAAATCAATACATATATTTGCGGTGAAATATCGGCCCAAATTTTTGGGTGCAATACAATATTGTATGTACATACATACTAGAGAAAATAAAATTCATTTTTGTTTCTATTCAAGGGGTTCAAAACATATATTTCCGGTGAAATCTCGATACAGAATTTTTGGGTAGAATATAATAGCTTCTGAATTTACTATGTATGTCTCACATATGCACTAGAGAAGTAATAAAGTATTGAATTGAACCTGTTTACTTAAAGGGCAGTTTGGGGTAGGGAATTTCCCTGAAAACCTTGGTGTCGCATTATTGAAAAATATTGAACATAGGTATATAGCAAGTTTCTTTTTGTTTTCTTTTTAATATTACTTTCTCTACACATACTATATACATAGTGTATAGAGAAGGGTGCACTGCATCCAAAAAAAAAAGCATTTTCAGAAAAAGGTCTGTGTATATGTGTCCGTTTGTCTGTGAACACTATAACTCAAAATTGAAAATTCGGTAAAATGCCTAACTTGGTATTTAAGTTTAGAATCTTCCAGGGACACGAAGATTTTAAGAAAAATCCCCCCCACCCCAACTACCCTTTACATGGACTTTTTTCGAAAATTGTTATATTCTCAAAAATGTCTCTAACGATTTTGATTAAAATATAGCATATTAAGGATATTTACCTGACAAATAATATGTATATCTTGAATTTCCTGGAATAACCTCCGAAGACTAGTTTATTCTGGATGAATTTTACGAAATTTTGCATAACTCCAAAACCGTAAGAAATGCACAAAAACTTACAAAAATATAGAGCACATTAAAACACACAATGTATGTTATATACTTTTTTTCGTGGAGTTGATCGTTTTTTGAAATATTCGTTCTTTTTGGTTTTAACTTTACAAACTTATACTTTTTTCATACAGGAATTTGTCAACTACTGTCCATTCAAACAAAGGAGCTTCTGCCACTTAGCAACCAGCTTTTGACTATCACTTTAACCTATAGTACTCCCTTATTTCGCTTCTATGTACAAGGAAGAAAGTAATAAGACTATTTCTGCTAATGTTTCTCGATTAGCATGAATTAAATAGAAACATAAGCCTTTTAACAATAATTTGTTGCAGAGATATAGAGAAAGTTATGTGAATGGAACACACAGATTTTTTATTTAGAGTGCTTCAAAGTATGTATCTCCGATGAGATACGAGTATCAAAATTTTGGGATGCATCTAATACCTTAACTACCTAACTATAGTATTGTAGAGAAATTAATATCTGAACATACCTTTCAGTTTATACCGAATAGCCCCACCTTGTGGTCTGATCGTGTTATATATCGACTTTGTTTGATCAAGCCATCAAAAGCATTTTACCTCAACATATATTTCAGCGCCCTTTACTCTTGTAGTCTAATATTTTCTTTCTTACACCCTTTGTATAGCTAATACCTTGTTTGGAAGCACTTCTAATAATCGTAGATTATTGCATTATTTTCATGGTTTACCTGTTCTCTTTCCAAAATCGTAAATTTCAAAGGTGTTGTTGTTGTTGCTTTTTACTTTCTCTCCATTGTGCATGGTACATAGTTAGAAAAGGTATTGCACTACACCCAAAAATTCGATACCGAGTTTTCACCGAAATACACGTTTTAGGGTCCCTGTATCCAAAAGTTGTATGTTTAGAAAAAGATCTGTTTTTGTGTATCCGTGTGTCAGTGTGTTTGTGAACACAATAACTCGAAAACAAAAGGTCGGTAAAGTACCAAACTTGGTATTTGAGTTATAGTATCCTCTAAAACGAGACACGAATATTTTGTAAAGATAATTTCACGTTTGCAACATTAGTTCAATTCTCTGTATAAGTTTATAGGTACTAAATTTAACTATATTAGATTATACTGTTCCTAGCCCTTTTTTACTTTCTCTACACGTACTATGTACATAGTATATAGCTAAGGTATTATAATGCACCCAAAAATTCGATACCGAAATTTCACCGGAAATACATGTTTTGGGTCCCCCTGAATCCAAAAAAATCATTTTTGGAAAAAGGTTCGTGTGTGTGTGTTTCTGTGGACAGCATAGCTCAAAAACGAAAAGACCGTTAAATACCAAACTTGGTTTTAGTTTGGTATCTTCCAAGGATACGACACGAAGATTCTCAAGAAAATCCTCCACCTCCAACTACCCTTTACATGGAACTTTTCTCGAAAATTTTGATTTTCTCAAAAATGACACTAACGATTTTGATTAAAATATGCATGTTAAAGATATTTACCTCACAAATAAAATGTATATCTTGAATTTTCTGAGAATAGCCTCTGAAGACTACTTTATTCGGGATGAATTATACGGATTTCTGCATAAATGCTAAACCGTAAGAAATGGACAAAAATTTAACACACAGAAAAACATTCTTTTCTCATATAGGAATTTGTCAACTCCTGTTCATACAAACAAAGGAACTTCAATCACCTAGTAACCAGCTTTTGACTTCACTTTAACCTATGATACTCCCATATTTCACTTCTACTTACAAGGAATCAAGTAATGAGACTATTTCTGCTAATGTTTTCTCGATTAGCATGAAATAAATAGAAGAATAAACTTTTTAACAATAATTTGTTACACAGAAGTAGAGAAAGTCATGTGAATGGATCATATCAGATTTTTGTTAGTCGAGCATTGATATGTCAGATATATAAACTATCTTACATGGAACTATTTTTAAAATGTTTAATTTTTTAAAAAATATCTCAAATGATTCTGATTAAAATGCATATATTAAGGATATTTATATGACAAATAAAATGTATATTTTGAATGTTCTGGGAATAACCTCTGAAGAGTTCTTCATTCAGGATGAACTTTACTGAACTTTGCAGAACTGGTAAACCGTAAGAGTTGCACAAAAACCTACTACACAAAAAATGTAGATCTCGTTAAAAAAACATAATTTGTCATATACATTTTTTTCGTGTGCCATTTTCGAGATATTTCTTGGTATTGGTTATAGTTTTAAACACATTTAAGATTTTCTCATATGGGAATTTGTCAACCCTGAAAATGCAAAGAAACGAATTTCAACCACATGGCAATCAGCTTTTAAAAGATTTGACTATTGCTTTAGTCTAGTGTATTCCCTTATTTCCCTTCTGCATACAAATAATAACATAATTTCTGGTAATGTTTATCTCGATTAGCATTATGCAGATAAAACAATAATCTTTTATAAGAGCAGTTTGCTTCCATCATTTTGTATCCATATTTGGCAGATACTCAGCTTAAAATACAAGATTTGTTTAGAAGAAACTATATTTATTGCTGTTTTTAATTGGTTTGCAACAATATATGGTTAAAAAATCTGATGTTTTCCAATCACATGACTTTCTCTACATCTCTGTTAAAAAGATTATGCTTCTATTTACTTCATGCTAATAGAGATAAAATTAGCATAAATAGTCTTATTACTTGCTTTCTTATAAGTAGAAGGAAAGTAAGGGAGTACCATAGGTTAAAGTGATAATCAAAAGCTGGTTGCTATGTGACTGAAGTTTCTTTGTTTGTATGGACACGAGTTGACAAATTTCTGTATGAGAAAAGTGTAAGTTTTTCAAAACTGAAACCAAAACAAGGAATATCTCAAAAACGACCAACTCCTCGAAAAAAATGCATATTACATTAATTGTGAATTTTAACATGCTCCACATTTTTGTGTGGTAAGTATTTGTCCATCTCTTACGGTTTAGCAGTTATGCAAAATTCCGTAAAATTGATCCAGTATAAAGTAGTCTTCCAAGGCTATTCCCAGAAAATACAAGATATACATTTTATTTGTCAGGTAAATATCTTTAATATACTATATTTTAATTAAAATCGTTACAGCCATTTTTAAGAAAATCAAACTTTTCGAAATTTTTTTCCATGAGGTGGGGGGATTTTCTTTGTGTTGCATCCTTAGAAGATACCAAACTTAAAGACCAAGTTTGGTTTTTAACGGTCTTTTCGTTTTTGAGCTATGCTGCCCACAGTCACACACATACACACCAGAAAGACAGACCACACACGGACGTTTTTCTAAAAAAGATTCTTTTTGGATTCAGGGGGTCTCAATACAATTATTTATGGTGAAATCTCGGTATCGAAATTTTGGGTGCATTACAATACCTTCTCTATACACTATGTACATAGTGCGTGTAGAAGAAAGAGCTCCAGATTTTGATTTTTCTTGCAGAGTAGAAGGTTTCGCTGGTGCTTACCATTCAGTTGTGCTATTGATATTACTTTTTCCACACGTACTATGTCATAGTGTATAGAGAAGGTATTGAAATGCATCCAAAAAGTAGATAGCGAGATTTTTGGAAAAATGTTCATGTGTGTGTCTATCTATCTGTGCGTATATCTGCGTGTGTGTCTGCGGGCAGCATAGCTCAAAAACGAAAAGTCATTTAAATACCAAATTTTATATTTAAATGCAGTATCTTCCGGTTTTTTGTACTGTTTAACGCCCTCTTTTACTGCTCTGGCACCAGAGGCGATCACACTGATGATACATGAAGATGGAGCCCCAATAGAAAGTGATGGCGGGGAAAACCCGCCCCTGCGCCGCATTTTGTCCACCACAAAAGTCACATGCGGTCTAGGTGAGAGGCGAGTGGTCTGACCACTCGGCCACGGTGCGGCCTGTATCTTCCAAGGTTGCGACACGAAGATTTTCAACGAAATTCCCCCCCCCTTCCCCAAATACACATGGCAAAATTTTCAAAAGTTTTAATTTTCTTAAAAATGGCTGATTAAATGTTGTATATAAGGACATTTACATGACAAAGAAGATATATTTCTTGAATTTTCTTGGAATATTCTCTGAAGACTACTTTATTCTAAATAAATAGCCCAACATGTGCTGTAGAGCATTATTCAAATATTTTTTGTTGATTTTGAATGTGTGCATGTGTTTGCTCTGATAAGCTTTGACTAAACAAACCATCCAGGCTTCCATTGGACGCTTTTTGCACATGATTCACATTGTGGAAGTATATGGAATGCCACTAATGCAAAACTGATGAATGAACTGATCCTTTAATAAGGTTAATCACTTTTCCAATATCCCTTTCCAATTACACTCCTCCGATGCAATATGACGTAACTACATTTGGAATTTTTGGCGCATTCTAGTGGCACTTAATGGCATCGTTATTCCATTATCACAATTTCCGTTGACCTACTATGGGCTTGTCTTTAAGTTTGCAATAATCGCATTAAGTCACTAAAAACTGTATAGTATATGCAATATAGGAGGTCATCCATAATGTAGCGAATGTTCTGTTATAACTAAATAATAACAAAATAATTCAACACGAAACTTGATATCAAGACATTTATTGTCACGTGGTAATAGTTTTTCAACATCGATGTTATATTTTTGTTGCGAGTTTATATTATGTCCACAAAAGGCGTCATTGTATTACTCTCTCTACCACGTACAATGTACATGGAGATAGAAAATGTATTCCATTCTGCCCAAAAATTGATATCGCCGTAAATACATGTTTTGATCCGAATGAATACAAATCTTACATAAATATTAATGAAAGTCTAATAAGGGATAATGACATGATAAGATAAATAAGTTACAGATAGGAATAATAGTTATTGGGATAATTTTAATTGACAAGGGGATATCAAATTATCCAACTCCGTCCTACTCACGGTTTTGTGAAAAAACAACTAAAATTATCAGAACTGTCCATAATAGTTGTCTAAAACTATGAATCCTGGGGCTTAAGTACATGTACAACATTCAAAGTCGCCATTAAGGATGTCATCTCAAAATAATTTTATTTCACCTTGTATGCTTTACCAGGAAACATGCGAGTCAGTTTAGAAATGCAATGCCATGCCGGCATGTTGCCATGGTAGCTCAGTGGTACAGCAACCGGTTAGAGACCGGGAGATCCGTGGTTCAAAACCTTCACTCTGACTTTGCCTATCCAATAATAGTTATTGTTAAAACTTCAAACAAAAGAAAACATTTATAGAAAAAGGTCGTGTATGCCTGTATAACAGTCTGATTGTATTGTGTGTCTATGTGTAGGTGACCAGCATAATTAAAACCAAAAAAGTCGGTTGAATGTCAAACTTGGTATTTGAGTTTTGTTTCTTCCAAGGATGCTACACGAAGATTTAAAAAAAAAAAAAAAAAAAAAAATCCCAGCCTAAACTACCTTTCACATGAAAAATATTTCGAAATTTTCAATTTTCTCAAACGGTTTTGATTAAAACATAAGTTATTAAAATGTTTGCATTACAAACAAAATGTATATCTTGAATGTCGTGGAAATAGCTTGATTTGTATCAGAGCAGAACTACTTTGCAGTCCCAGCAGAGTTAAATTTAAGTTGAGTTTTATTTACAGGTGCCCTCTAACTAATATGGTTCAGAGCGTCCCATTCTAAATAGGGCGTGAAATGCCATTTACTTTGCTCAGAGGCCTCTTAATCAGACTTGAAGTTCTTTTATGTGTCGTAAATCTACGGCACGAGACCAATGACTTTAGTTCCCTTCCGAAGGATGACATGCTAATGATTTTTACGCCTAAAAAAATAAACTTCGCACTCCGCCGAGTTTGAGCTTGCGACCTTGGGAACCAGAGGGAGCATATTATCCCCAGACCAAGAAGGATAAGCCCAGAGTGGGCAGTGAATTGTGACCTCGTTCAATTGCTTTGAGCAATTGCAAACCTGATTTGCGAGTACAAATGCAGCATCCGAAGAAGTCATTATCCTAATTACCACCATGAAAACCTTTTTTTTCCGATGGAACTATTTGTAGAGTGCATTTGTTTGACAGAAGTGCCTTGTTTAATTATGCTCGTTTTGCTCTTTTGTCGTCGCAAAGTGACAAAAACGTTTTGCGGACCTATAATTACGATGGTAGCATTGCTAACTCACAGAACTTGGTTGCTTAAAGCAAAACCCCTTGCGTAACATGAATTTTGTGCTGTGTAAAAGAGCAATAAAACTAAGTTAAAAGTCTCGTTTACCCTTAACTGAAGAAAAACTCCAAAACGATGTCATTATTGCCTACATTCAAATGAAACATAGTTTCTGTTTGAAGAAGTTTTGTAAACATTAAAACAGACTTAATTTCCGGTGTAGCTCCATGGCAGTCTGTATATTTCGGAGCAAAGTTTATAGAAGCCAGCTAATTAACATGGCTGAGTACCGGAAACTGTTCAGACCCTTCACTTTGGACTCTTTTAGCTAAAAAATTAAAAAGAAGCCCCTCTGCCCCTTATTTATTACGGCTTCGAATTTCACTGGCGTGCACGCATCACTGGAGGCCTAATATTGATTCGTGCGCCTTCAGTAGCACCCCAACAGCAAACTTTATCGCTTACCTTGACATGACCTCCACGACTTTACGACTTACATACCCACACAATATCAACTAGAGTCGTAAACTTGCATAACGGCACCATTAACTCCTTTAGAAGGTTAGATGTTTTGGGAGAGATATCGAACTACCTACATGACATTTGCTCCCATTTATTACTCTCACTCTTGCTAAAGTATTCTTGGAACTTGCTTTAATAAAGTAGTTACAATTTCTCAGACAAGTACCTCTTTTTACGTCTAAGAGTTCATTTTTAATCTCTTACTGATATTACATTGTATTAAGCCTGCAACTCCCACTATGACATTACATTTTTCAGTCTGGTGTTATTTATATTTTGTCCACTTCATACTTGGCATATAGGTAGAGAAGTTGTTGCATTCCACCCAAAAACTGAAATCGAATTTCACTGGAAATTACCTTTTAGGGTGCACTGTATAAAAATCATTTTAAGAATAATTTCTGTTTGTGTGTGTCCATGTCTGTGAACAGAATATCTCAAAAACGAAAAGTTTGGTAAATACCAAACTTGATATTTAGGTTCAAGGTCTTCAAAGGATTCTACATGAATATTTTCAGGAATTCCCCCACCTTAAACAATTTTTTTATTTTCTTAAAAATGCCTCTAACAATTTTGATTAAACCAATTTATATTACAGAAATTTACATAACAAATAATATATATATTGAATTTTGTGGGAATAGCCGCTGAAGTCCTCTTTATTCTCAAAGACTACTGTACAATTAGTAAACCATAAGACATAGACAAAACATTACTTCACAAAAAGTGTAAATCTCGTTAAAACACACACTTTATATGATATATATTTTTTGTAGATTTGACAATTTCCGACATATTCCTTGTTATAGGTATACATTTTAAAGTACTTATAATTTTGTCAAAAAGGAAGTCGTCATCCGTTTTTCTTTTGTTTTACTCCAGGCCATACAAACAGAACCGAATTAGACAGTTAATTGCATAGACACAGCTTTTAAAAGTTTGACTACCTCTTTAGCGTAGGTTTTTCCCTTAAGTTCCTTCTCTCTTTAAGGAATTAAGTATTAGGATCATTTATGTTAATGTTTATCTCAATTAGCATGCTGTAGGTAAAATAATAACCTTCTGTAGGAATATTTTCTTTAAAGAACAGATAGAGAAAGTCATGCAAATGAGTATACGATAGGCAAAAGCAATAGTCATATTTTAAAAACTGGTTGCTATGTCATACGGACATTTTTTCTAAAAATGCTTTTTTTGAATTTTTCCGGTAAAATCTCTGTATCGAATTTTTGGGTACAATATAACACTTCTCTATACATATGTGCACAAGACACAGAAAGAAACCGGCACTCTCTTGTTCCGTACACCGCCTTCCTTACCGTTTGCAGGGTACTCTGTTACGTCATGCTTTTATTGGCTGATACTGTCACCTTGCAGGTGAGTGTTCTATATCGAACCTATATAGAGCATACCTATGCTGGGTTTGTCAACTCTTCCGCTAATAGGAATAGCCACCTTATTCAATTGGAAGTGAGGTTAGGTAACGTGTACTACAACAGTAAGTTACAACCTTCCCCAATTAGAGTGACGGAGCGGCCAGCGGATATCAGAAGACACGCCCTATAAATGCCCGTACAGACAATCAGAAATTCGATGTCTAATACTATTTGTGCTCTGTGTACCTAGTATGTGTAAAGAAAGTAAAAGTGGATTAGGAAGGTAAAGAAAACGAGAAATAGTGAAGGTCGGAAGAGATATAAGGAGGAAGACAGTAAGAACTAAAGATAAAACATTCAGTCGAGCCATCATAGAACCAGGCAACCAGGCACACTGGATAGCAAATCTATTACGATCAGCAACAAATTTGTATATGGTTGTTTTACGTAGTTTAGCGTTGTAATTAGTACGTAATTACACGGGAAAATGGAGCAATTCAATTCAATCAATAAAATCTAAGGAAGTTGAAATAAATAATCATTTGTTATTTTTCGTATAATGTATTTGAATTGTAATATTTACATGCATTCTGAAATTAAACAATATGTCATTACTATGCATATACAGTAAACAAAAAGTAAATCACTGTTTCATCACGCTTCCTACCCTAGGGTGTTTAATAACCTCTGTAAAGTTCATTAGACTAAGAGCATGCACTATCTCGCAATAAAATACAGTCCCATAACACGCTTGCTTCCAAGTGTACAAAACTAGCAGTTATTACTTCCTGTAGTTCATATGTACAATGTGCATACATAGTAGAGAAGGTGATGCATTCCATCCAAAATGTGGTACCAAAATACACGTGATACATGTTTTGAGGGCTCATAAATAAAATAAGCATGTTTAGAAAAATGTTGGAATGCGTGTATGGGTGCAGGCGCGCGTGTATGTGTGTGGATAGCAAAATCTAAAAACCATGCTTGGTATTTAAGCTCAGTATTTTCCAAGGATGCGACACGAAAATTCTTTGGTAATCCCCTTCACATTAACTATATTTTACATGGAAGATTTTTCGAAATTTTCAGTTTTCTCAAAAATGGTTAACGATTTTCATTAAAATACCGTATATTAAAGACATTGTGGCGGTGCCGTAACCGATTAGATTGATTGTATGTCTCCCACATAGGCGACAAGGGTTCGACCCCAAACATATGGGATTTGTGGTGAATGAAGCAGCGCCTGGGCGAATTTTCTATGGGTTCTCATGATTCCCCCGCCAATCATTCCACCAATTGCTCCATCACCCATTTTGCTTTCATTTCATATCATCCACTTCCTCACGCTCATTCCTGGCTGCGGCCGACCACTCGACCAAAGTTCTCCATTCTGTGGCTGCGATCGGTTGGCTCCCCGACAGGTTTCTAATCCTTAGACACCGCTGTAAGTCCTAGGTGGTGCAGTCCTAAAACTACAAGGAGAGGAAGCTAACTATGAAGAAAAATATTAAAGATATTTACATGACAAATAAAATGCATATCTTGAATTATATAGGAATATCCTCTGAAGACCTCTTAGTTCTGGACGACTTTTGTGTATCTGGCAAACGTAAGAGACAGACAAAAATTTCTACACAGAACGTTTAGATCTCGTTAAAACACGTGATTATGTCATATACATTTGTATAGCTAGCCGATTACAAGATATTCTTTGTTTAATTCAGTTTTAAACTACTTAACTTTTCTGAAATTGGGTGCAATGTTTTGTTTGAGATCTCTTTTGGTTTGCAAAGCTACCCGAACTTCATATAATGACATATTTTAAATAATTTAATTATCCTTTTAGCCTGGTGATTTCCTTTATTCCCTTTATTTATAAAGAAAAACCAGTATGAATATTTCTGCTAATGTTTATCTTGATTAGCATAAAGTATACAGAAGTAAAAAACCTTTAGTAAAAATAGTTTGTTCAATATTAGATGTAGAAAGTCATATAAATGTAACAAATCAAATTTTTAAGATTTGTATGAATGTAAGAATGTAACAAATGAGGTTTTAAAGGAATTTTAAGACACTGTAACATTAATACAGGTGGAGTATTTTCCGGCTATTGTTTAACGATACAGTGGACACCCCTGTATGTAGGCGACACCTCTAGGCTAACGTAGCGATCGTTTTTTACGAATTCTCTTCGGCAACATTAGTTTCACATCCGGCTTCAGCAGTATTTCACTTCTCTCATTCCAAACTCGAGAGTGGCATACGGCTAACACCAGACGAGCTGGAATGAAAATAAAAATTCCTTTTCCTATCTCAGTGAGCAAACTCCATACTCTGCTCTAGGCAAACAATTTCCTTCTTGCAGCATTCATACCTATCCTTGACGTTGCCTCAAGGATCCTCGCTCCTACAAGTGGAATGTGATGGAAAAGTAATAACACCAAAATTGTCCGAGATGGAACGTGCAAAAATATTTGCGGCCGAGCACAGAATTGTATGCTTTCGCATCAATTAACAAGTTTGTTAACACAGAAAAAAATCTGATGTTTCATTCACATGACTGTCTCTACATCTCCGGAACAAATTGTCAAAATGAAATGGCGTTTTATTTATGGACGCTCTTTAATTGCTGTGGTTCTATGTTGGGCGTGAAATACCGCCTAACTTTGCTCAGAGGCCCCTATCAGGCTTGAGATTCTTTAACGTGCCGTAAATCTACGACACAGGACCAGCGGCTTTACTTCCCTTCCGAAGGAAGCCATGCTAAGAACTTTTATGCCCGAAAAAATCCATCGTCTTTGAAGTTAGCATGGTAACCATTACACAATAAGCTATGTATACTTCATGCTAATCGAGATAAACATTAGCACAGAAACGGTCTTCTTACTTTGTTCATCATAAGTAGCAGGGAAATAAGGCTAAAGCGACAGTCAAATGTTTTAAAATGTGATTACTAAGGGATTGAAATCCGTTTCTTTGCGTGGCCAGGACTTGACAAGTTCCCGTATGAATGTAAATATTTTAAAACGAAGAATCACAACGAATACCTAAAAAATTAGTCAACTCTATGAGAAAAATCTGATGTGTTACACTCACTCTCTAGATATGGAGATAACCATTAGCAGAATGTGCATATCGCTTAGTTCCTTATAAGTTGAAGGGAACCAAAGGAATACGCTATGCCAAAGTAATTGTCAAATGTTTTAAAAGCTATTGCTATGCGATTGTCGTTGAAATTCCCTTCTTTGCTTGGCAAAAAGTAGAACCAAAGAAAAATGGAAACTTCCAGTCTGAGAAACGTATGTTTTAAAATTGAAACCAATAACTTTGAACATTTTATGCAACAGCTGAATGTGTAAAGTCATGTTATGGATACCAAAGACTTCTGAGGATATATTTTTTATAAGAGGTATAATCTACATTGTAGTAGTAAGAAGTAAGTAGTAGTAGTAGTGGTGATGGTGCTGGTGGAGGTTCCTAGGTGGAATTTGTAGTTCGTGAGTTCGCCACTATGTGCCATGGTGTCGAGGGGTCAGCATGTTGCCCATAGGCACTGTAGGAGGAAATCACGGCTTGATGCGAAATGATGGAAAATGTAGTCCAGAAACCTTCTTTTTCAGAGTAAGAGGTTCTTTTATTTGCAATTAAACATTACGCGGGTCCACTGGCTTTATTTTTCTTCCGAAGAAAGCCATTCTAAGAATGTTAGCGTCCGAAAAAAATCCATCACCCTCAGCTAGGTTTGAACCTGCAGTCTTAGGTTTTAGAGTCTAGCATGGCAGTCTACACCATGGTCGGCGACAATCTATATTATAGTTAATGTATACAATATTATGTCTTTATCATGCGAGAAATATTATGTTCTAATTAAAAGTGCTGCCCTTACCTTTTGCTGAGAGAGAGGATTACTGTAAATAAATGATAAATGCCAGAAGGCATAGCGCATAAGTAGCGAAGGTATTGCATTCCACCCAAAACTTCAATACCAGGATATCACTGTAAATGCACTTTTTACTGTCCTTTGTATAAAAGGGGTATTTTTAGAAAAAAGTTCATATATGTCTGTATGTATATGTGTATGGTGTGAAGTGTGTGTGTCTGTCTTTCTGTCTGTGCACACGACAACTCAAAAACGAAAAGTCGGTTAGATGCCAAACTTGATGATTAATTTCAGCATCTTCCAAGGTTGCGACACAAGGTTTACAACAAAATCCTCCAACCTAAACTATGTTTTACATGGGAAAATGTTTCGAAATCTTTGATTTTCTCCAAAATGGATCTTAACTGTTTTGTTTAAAATCTTTTAAGATATTTTCATGATTATAAATGTAAAACTTGAATTTTCTGGGAGTGGCCTCTGAAGAGCTCTTCATTTTGGATGACCTTCGTATAAACCGTAAAAATTAAACAAAGCTTGCTACAAAAATTCGGATCTCGATAAAATACACAATTTATATCATGTACACTTTTGTAGTGTTGACCGTTTCCACGAAATCCTTGTTATTGGTTTCAATTCTAAACTATTCTCAATCGGCAACCCAACCTTCGTTTCATCTCTTTTGTTTTATTCGCGGGAATGCTTCAGAGAACCCAATTTCAATTGTTTCATATAGCGATAGGTTTTAAAGGAGTTGACTTTATTCACTTATTTCCCTCCTACTTACAAGGAAGCAAGTAATATTACTTGCTTCCTTGTAAGTATTAGCAGAAATGGTCTTATTGCTAATATTTATCTCGAATAGCATAAAGTAGTTAAAAGAATAACCCGTTGTAAGGAATGTTTGTATAACAGCTAGAGAAAGTCAAGTTAAAAGAACACATTTTTATAAATTTAACACCATTGTTAAAGCTGATTTTTAAGTCATATTTACACAAAAGTATGAACATTATATTAGTATTTGTTCATTAATATTTAGGTCATTAACCTCTAAAAATAATGCTCCACTTATTTGAAACTCTAAGGCATTTTATTACAATTTGTACTAATAAAGTTACATCTAAAAGCTATATTTATAAGTAATGGATACGTAGAAACTACAGTAAGTTAGCAATATATTTGTAGACGCTGGATTCCTTTCTGTTTTATGGATGTTGTCTGCTTTTGCAAGCATTCAGTGGTATGGAAATTCTATTGTTCTCATTCCAGATCCACTAATGCCTCAGAGCAATCAATCAAATGGTTATCAATAACGACAGTAGCTGGTATTATGCATTGACATTCCACCCGTTTAATTACCTTATTTTGAATTGAAAATTACAAACCTGATGTTTTAAACTTTTATGGACTCCTCTAATGGCATTAATCATAATGGAAAACGGTAAAAGCAGATTATTTCAATGTAGCGAACTATATGCAGTGTTTTAAATCATAAATAGTTTATACAAAGCATGGATTACGTTGAGAATAGAAACATCGTACCTTTTAAATGTATTTTACTTTCTCTACATATACTATGTATATAGTGTATAGAGAAAGTATTGTATTGCACCCAAAAATTCGTTACCAAGGTCCGTGTGTGTGGTGTATGTGCCTGTGGACAGCATAGCTCAAAAATAAAAGGACCGTTAAGTACCAAACTTGGTATTTAAGTTTGGTATCTTCCAAAGATGCGACAAGAAGAAAATCTGCCCGCACCAAACTACCCTTTACGTAGAAAAAATGTCGAAAGTGTTGATTTTCTCGAAAATGGCTGTAACGGTTTTGATTAAAATATCTTATATTTAAGATATTTACATACCAAATAAAATGCATATCTTGAATTTTATGGGAATAGCCTCTAAAGACCTCTTTATTTTGGGTGATTTTTATTGAACTTTACATAAGCGGTAAATCGTAAGAGACAATAAACTTACTATACAAAAAATGCAGATAATGAACACAATCTATGTCATACACATTTTTTTTTTTTTTTTGTGGAGTTTCGAGATATTCCTTGTTATTGATTTCAATTGTAAACTACTTAAACTTTTCTATCATGGGAACTTGAAACGGATTTCAATCCGATAGCAACCACATTTTAAAGCATTTGACTGTCGATTTAGCCTAGTGCGTTTGCTTATTTCCCTTCTGCTTTTAAAGGAACTAAGTAATAAGACCGTTTCTGCTGCTAACGTTTTAGCATTAAATAGATAGAAGAATAAGCTTATTAACAATAATTTTCTACAGAGATACAGAGAAAGTCATGTGAGTGTAACACATAAGATATTTTTGTAAATACAACCCCACAACTATTGCTTTTCTGATCCCCCTCCCTTCCCTTATGTAACTATTTTCAGCTGACCTTTCTCAAATGTCTGTAAACTTTCCAGATAGGTGTCATATTACACGTTTAGCATTAGATTCTTGCAGGAAGATAATTTACCCGGCTTCTGCTGGATCGGATGACTAAAATCAAAGCTGTTCTACCATCTGAGTTTGTAACTATATAAAGTACGTTTAAAAACTAAGTGCACAAGCATTGTACTATAAATCAGCTATATAACTGCCGCTAAATTAATTGTGGAATATAATAATTTACATTTTGGATGTTAAGCCTTTCAATTGTACTTATTAGTTTTTGATCTGATTTACCTTATTCTTCTTCCTCAATCCCGTTTGTCTTCCAGCATAACGATGGTGAGCTCAATCCATGTTCTCCATTTTTTTCTGTCCCTCATCATTCTTTTCGTTTTTTCCTACCGCTTTATTCCTTTGTTTTCGAATCCTTACCATTCTATATTCTAACATTATCTGGGACTTTTATTTTCCTTTTTACTTCCTCTTGCACGCATGTACAATGTACATAATGCATAGAGAAGGTATTGTATTTCACCCTGAAATTCGACATTGCGATTTCACTGGAAATACATGCTTTGCGACCCCTGAATCCAAAAAGTGCATTTCTAAAAATAGGTCCGTGTGTGTTTGTATGTAAGCATCATAGCTCTAAAACAAGTTCGTTAAATATAAACTTCGTATTTAAGTTAAGTATCTTCCAAGGACGCAGTACGAATATTTTTAAGAAAATCTCCCCACCTCAACTACCCTTTACAAGGAACTTTTTTAGAAAGTTTTAATTTTCCAAAAATGGCTCTAACAATTTTCATTAAAACTCACAGGTTAGGATATTTTCATGGAAAACGAAATTTATAGCCTGGATTTTTTGAGAATACCCTCTGAAGACGTCTTTATTCTGGATGATTTTTGTATAACTGGTAAACCTTATGAAAGAGACAAAAACATACTATAAAAAATCTTATGTGTTCCATTCACATGACTTTCTCTACTTCTGTGTAATAAATTATTGTTAATAAACTTATTCTTCTATTTATTTCATGCTAATCGAGAAAAAATTAGCAGAAATAGTCTTATTACTTGCTTCCTTGTAAGTAGAAGCGAAATATGGGAGTATCATAGGTTAAAGTTAAGTCAAAAGCTGGTTACTAGGTAACTGAAGTTCCTTTGTTTGTATGGACACGAATTATAAATTCCTCTATGAGAAAAGTACAAGTTTTTTAAACCTGAAACCAAAAACAAGGAATATCTCAAAAACGATCAACTCCTCGAACAAAATGTATGTAACATAGATTGTGTGTTTTAATGTGCTCTATATTTTTGTGTGGTAAGTTTCTGTCTATTTCTTACTGTTTAGCAGTTATGCAAAATTTCGTAAAATTCATCCAGAATAAACTACTCATCAGAGGCTATTCCCAGAAAATTCAATATATACATTTCATTTGTCAGGTAAATATGTTTAATATCCGAAATTTTAATAAAAATCGTTAGAGCCATTTTTGAGAAAATCAAAATTTTCGAAAAAAGTTCCATGTAAAGGGTAGTTGGGGATGGGGGGCTTTTTTTTCAAAATCTTCATGTGGCATCCCTGGAAGATACTAAACTTAAATACCAAGTTTGGTATTTTACCGACTTTTCGTTTTTGAGTTATCGTGTTCACAGACACACGGACACACACACACACGGGCCTTTTTGTGAAAATGCTTTTTTTGGATATTGGGGACCCTAAAATTTATATTTCCGGTGAAATGTCGGTATCAAATTTTTGGTGGAGTGCAATACTTTCTCTATACACTATGTACATAGTGCGTATGGAGAAAGTAAAAAAGCATTTTCGGAAAAAGGTCCATGTGTGTATGTGTGTGTGTGGCCGTGTGCCTGTGAACACGATAAGTCAAAAACGAAAAGTAGGTAAAATTCCAAACTTGGTATTTAAGTTTAGTTTCTTCCAGGGATGTGACACGAAGATTTTGAGAAAAATCCCTCCACCCCCAATTACCCTTTACATGGAGCATTTTTCAAAACTTTTGATTTTCTCAAAAATGGCTCTAACGATTTTGATAAAAATTTCGTATATTAAAGATATTTACCTGACAAATAAAATGAATATCTTGAATTTTCTGGGAATATCCTCTGAAGAGTAGTTTATTCTGGATGAATTTTACTGAATTTTGAATAACTGTTAAACCGTAAGAGATGAACAAAAACTTACTACACAAAAAATGTAGAGCACGTTTTATGTTATTTACATTTTTTTGGTGGAGTTCGTCGTTTTTGTGACATTCCTTATTTTTGGTTTCTGCTATGAAAAACATACATTTTTCATACTGGAATTTGTCAACTGCTGTCCATACAAACAGAGCAACTTCAGTGACATAGCAACCAGCTTTTGATTATCACTTTAACCTATGGTACTCCCTTATTTCACCTCTACTTACAAGGAAGCAAGTAATATGGCTATTTCTGCTAATGTTTTACTGATTAGCATGAAGTAAATAGAAGTACAAGCTTTTTAAGAACAATTTGTTGCAGAGATATAGAGAAAGTCATGTAAATGGTACACACAAGATTTTTGTTACTTTCTCTACACGTATTATGTACATAGTGTATAGAGAAGGCATTGCACTCCAGCCAAAAATTCAATACCGAGATTTCACCGGAATGCTCTTTATCTAAAAAAAAAAAAGCATTTTCGGAAAAAGATCCGCGCGTGTGTGTTTGGGGGGGGGTGGCGGAGTGTGTTGTGTCCGTGTGTCTGTGAATATGATAACTCAAACGAAAAGTCGGTAAAATACCAAACTTGGTATTTAAGTTTAGTATCTTGCAGGGATGCGACACGAAGATTTTGAGAAAAATCTCCCTGCCCCAATCTACCCTTTACATGGAACTTTTTGCGAAAATTTTGATTTTCTCAAAAATGGCTCTAACGGTTTCGATTAAAATATCGTATATTAAAGCTATTTACCTGATAAATAAAATGTATATCTTGAATTTTCTGGGAATAGCCTCTGAAGAGTGTTTTATGCTGGATGAATTTTACGGAATTTTGAATAAGTGCTAAACCGTAAGAGATGGAAAAAAACATACTGTATGAAAAATGTAGAGCACGTTAAAACACACAATTTATGCTATATACATTTTTTTCGTGGAGTTAATAATTTTTTAGACATTCCCTCTTTTTGGTTTCTGCTTTGAAAAACTTATAATTTTCTCATACAGGAAATTGTCAACTGCTGTCCATACAAACAAAGGAACTTCAGTGACATAGCAACCATCTTTTGACTATCAGTTTAACTTTATTTTGCTTCTGCTTACAAGGAAGCCAGTAATAAGACTATTTCTGTTAGTTTTTTCTGATTAGCATGAAGAAAATAGAAGCATAAGTTTTTTAAGAATAATTTGCTGCAGAGATATAGAGAAAGTCATGTGAATGGAGCACATCAGATTTTATTTCTTACGATTTACCCCTTATACATAAATCATTCTAAGTGAAAACTTTTTCTTGGACACTATTTTTAAGGAGAAGCGCGGACCAGGGGAGGGAGAATAGAGAGCTCTCCCTCCTGTCTTGCTGCAGTGTTGTCAATCAAAGAAAGCTTCTTTCTTTGAGGCTCTCAGTAGAATAGGTTATCTAATTTACTGCGAAAAACGAAACAAAGCAAAAGAACACGTTCATGATATATGCTACAGACAGAATAAAGCCTTAGTATTAAAGTGACTAAATAATAAAGTGTATAATGTACTTCATGCTTCATTCTGCTTCTGCTGCCAAAATTTTGCGAAAATTACTGGAGAATAGAGCATCGAGTGCCAAAGGTGACATGTACACATAGCAGATTATTCCGAGAAACTTCAAGATATGAATTTTATTTATCATTTAAGTATCTTTAATGTATGATATTTTAATCAAAACCATTAGTAATTTTTTAAAAAATTGCAAATTTCGAACAAAAAATCTTCCATGTCAGAGTAGTTTTTTGGGAGAGGATTTTTCTGAAAATGTTCATGTGGCATCCTTAGAAGATGCTAAACTTAAATACCAAACTTGATACATGACCGTCTTGAGTTTTTGTGTTATGCTATTCAAAGATGCACACGCACACAGACAGACCTTTTTCTAGTTTTTTTTTTCAGGTCTTCTTCGGTGAAATCTCAGAATCGTACTTTGGGTTACCTTCCCTACAACTTTGCTCATGGTATAGAAAGTAAAAGTAGTTTTTTCATTCAAGAGGTCTAATTTTAGAGAAATCTCAGTATCAAAGTTTTGGGTAGAATGTAATAGATTATCTCGCCTCTATGTACGTGGTATGGAAAGTATAAAGATGAAAGTAGATGAATAGAAATGTCGACATAAGCAATGAGTGAGCCAATGAACTCATACATTGACAACTAGAGGTTGCAACCTCCAAGCGAATTTGGACCAGTTTTCCTCTAAGTCGGCGGTTTCGGATTCCGATCAGATACGTTTGGCAGTGTTTCCATTGTCGCTGGGTATAATAACTTACATCGCCAGCAAATATGTGGATATCAGAGAAGTGCATATTTTATCGCACGTCCATTGAGTAGCTGTCATAAAGCGAACACATCCGCTAGAATTATGTTCTCTCGTCACCTGGGAGGATAAAAACTGCCGTAAACCTGCGGGCTACGGGTTCCTTTTCGGGTTCAAATTGGAATTTTAGAGTTAGTGCTGCGGTACTCCCATGATGTTTGTGATTTATCAAAAGCAACAAATAACGTTTCTTCCAGATCTTCTAGCTATTTCATCACATCTACTAAAATGGCAAAACTAATACAGATGCAATGAAATTATTATTTTTAGGAATTCCTTTTCAACACGAGTCACTAAAACACATGTGTTAATTAATCATCCCTACTACTATCCAGGAGGAATTCAAAGTAAATGCCATCGCTCTGTCTATGAAAATTGTTACCAGTTCAAAAATATTTCGTATTTGGTTTTGCTAGCTCAATATAAGTATTCAGATATGGTTATGTTTAGGTCGCATTTTATATGTTCTTGTATATAAACAAAGTCCGTAATAAATAATCCAACGCAACCACTCTTCCTGAGTGTGATCAAAGGCTGTCCCTGCTTGGATGCGATCCAAAAAGCAGGGGTCCTCACGCCTCGCAGTTTACCTACAGTATGCAATACAGTTCGGCGCTGGGGCAATCTGTTGAAAGACATTTGATAGAGACAGAGGAGCAAACTCCATGCTGAATCTCAATGCAATAAACAGGGAGGAAGGAAAATAAGTGCAAATAATTTATATTTAGTGGAGAGTAATACGATACACATAAGTGTACCTCATTTTGTCCGCTTAGAAATAGCATTGTCATAAATGAAGCGCAAATGTCATGGTCTAATATATTTAAACACCTCTGAGCTAAGTCTACTGTGTTTTCATACATCACTCCACCTAAAATCGGGAAGGGAAAAGCAGAATCAATCTGTGATCTGTTTCTGAGACAGTAAATAATAAAGCCACCCTTACGAACACACTTTTATAAAATAGTGCAAATTTTTCAAGTATTTGCACGTATTCATCTCCCACCCTGTACATGAATCTTTTTTTAAAATAATACAACCTGTGATCATCAAATTTTAACCACTGACAAAATAATTCTTAAGATTCATAAACCATAATTAACCTATAATTAAAATTGATGCTTACTTTATTTATATTCCAATAAACAAAAATGCCCAAATTATGAGAGATTTTCCTGTGTTACATTCAAATTACTTTCTCAACAAATTGTTCTCAAAAGCTTAGTAATTCTGCATCTACCATATTAATCGAGATACACACTTACAGAAATAGTTTTATTACACTTTCCATTACAAGCACAAAGGGAATATATGAATCGAAGATGAAATCTTGTTATGTGATGGCTGTAACATTATGTTCACTTTGCCATGATCTTTATGCATATAAATAAAAAAAATAATTTAGCAATTTAAAAAGGTATGAAGTATAAGATAACACAAAACAACAATAAACAATACTTCGAAATGTTTATTGGCACAAAAATTCTATGTGATATATGTTTTGTGTTTTAAGAAACTTTACATTCTTTTTTATATTTTTTTATTTTTTTATCTGTGATAAGTTCTTATCTACTTTTTAGGTCATACAAAATGTATGCAAAAGGAAGAAGACTTCACAAACTTTTCCCAGAAATTCAAAATAAACTATATATTTGTCATACATATATCTCAAGCATATAGTATTTTACAAGTTGTTAGTGTTGACTTTATAAGATACAAATTACGGATTTTTTCTATGTAAAGGAGTTTATGTGGAGGTATTTTCTTGAAAATCCTAATTTCGCATTATTGGAACTTAAGTACCAAGGTTATTTAACAACTTTTTTTTGATTTTGATCTTTTCATAGATACACACAGCAGCGGTTCCCAAATATAGGAGTTTTGGTTTCGAATCCCACGTGCAAGTTTACGATATTTTGCAATGGTGCGGAGATGTGAGTGCCCTAGTCCAGGATGTGTTGGTATGGAATCTTTCTCAGGTGTGGTAAGACACAAGTGGTTTCCTTTGGGTTCACTATTGTTATTGAACTCATTTATTTATTTTCTTCTACATTTTCTGCCGTCGAACACACACACATTCCTCCTCAGTTCCTCCCTTTCCAGCTATGCTTTACACGAACACGCCTATCATTTCTTATTACTTTTGACCATCTTCGGATGTATTACATAAACACTGTTTCTATCGCAGCCATGTGGGAGCCCCTCGTTTCCACCGCGGACTCAAATATCCCATCTTAACCCAACAAATATTCCATAGCAAGTGAATTCGCTTCGCCCGACCAACAAAAGCACCGTTTCTCTTTGCTTTGTTATGTCCGCACTCGGGCAGAGATACTTCCAGCACCTTCGGTTCATTGTCCTGCCCTTAACGGTACATCTATCATGGGTCGTAAGCCAGTTTGTGGGAAACTCCGTATGTGCACTCTTTGACGTCTTTTACATTTGTTTCTGGTCATTTCCAATGTATATTTATCCCCTCTTAACATATTTTATAAATTGTATTGGATATAATTTATATCACGCTTTTAGAGATCTTTTAATCAAGCTACACGACATTTTTTGTCTCAACATGCACCAACCTTCTTATAAAAATACTTTTTTTTTTGTTTAGAGAGTTCTAAAAATGCGACTTTTCAGTAATATATATGTCTCTGGAATATACTTTCTATTGCTAATACTGCACTTATTCTATCCAATATTTCATGAAAGTTTTTAAGTTTTGCAAACGGTTCATTGCGACATTAAGGGTATACATAGCTGAAGGCTAACCAAAATAAATTACAAATACATATTTATTGTTTATTTTGTGACTCTAATCATCTTAGAACTTTCTAGCTTTATCATATGTATGTTTTTCTTCAGTGACTCGTAGAAGTGATGTCATGTGATGTTTTAAGGTCCATCTTTACTTGGACAAGCAGCTTTTCTTAAACTTCAATGTTTATTTTATCACTTTTTGTGTTTTTCTGCGTTTTTTTGGAGATTCAAAACGTTCCACACGATGCATGTGGATTTTTCGGAAATGCTGATATTTATGAACATATTAATTATTATAGTTTAGTATTTTCTTAAAACTATTGAAATAATTGATTTTACAGGTTTATATTTTGATCTTTTGGAGCGTTCCTTGTTTATGAGAAGAATTGCTTAAACTTTTGAGGCACAGAAAATCTGTATATTTTAAGCAATATTATTTTAGAAATCTCTAAAGCGTATTAAAATTAAGTAATTCTGATATAAAACATTTATTCTAATCATAGAAAATATTTTAATTTTGTTATACTACATTGTAAGTTTGATCACTTAGAAATCAGAATAAATAGACAATTAAATAAATATGGCAAAAAACTTCATCAATTAATATTAGTCTTTGAGACAGCCTCTATTTCACGTCCGTTAGTATAATGTTGGTGGAATGTGGTTAGATACAGTAGGTGCTCTATGTCGCATGTGGTTTAGGATAGGGAAAGTCTATATTAAATAATGGGTGTCATGGAATGCCTAGATGATGGCGAGGCAATTAACGCACTCAATGTCGACCTACTTTGAAATGTTCTAAACATATAATCAACGCACTTTATTAAATAATACTGCATTATAAACAGCAATGTTGGTTTTATTTGTAATAAACCATCAACATTGTAGTGTAAATTCAAAATAAGTATCTATTCATTCGAAAATTACACAAACCGTGGGTTTAGCACAAGATAGTAACACACAGACTCGAAACGATCCAACACAACATAAATGGTGTCTTCCAATTTTGAAAAAATACAGTGCAGCTGGCAGCACGTTCCAACTGGGTTTGTTTGGACCGCTTGCAGGTAACAAGATGGAAAAAAATCCGACATCTCTGCAACAAATTATTGTTAAAATCGTACTCTTAAATTTCTTTCATGCTAATTGAGGAAAAATTAGCAAACATGACATTTTTACTTGCTTTCTTGTAAAGAGAAGGGAAATATGGGAATGCACTAGGCTAAAGCGATGGTCAAATCTTTAAAAAAGCTGGCTGCCATATGATAGAAGTACCTTTGTATGACCAGGAGTTGAGAAAGTCCGTAATTGAAAATCAAGTATTATATTCTACCGAAAAACTGTATGTGAAGATTTCACTGTATACATGTCTTGAGGCCCACTGAACCAAAAAAAGTCAGTATATGTATTTTCTCAGACCACTGTAATGCTTTTGATTAAAATACCATATGTTTAACACGTCTCATTATAAATAAAATGTGTGTCTTGAATTTTCTGGGAATACCTTATAAAGCCCTCTGCATACTGGATGAATTTTGTAAAATGTTACGTCTAGACACGCATGCACTTGTCGAAGCATGGAATTTTAAAAACACTCCCAGTCGGTGTTGTATGATTTCGCAGGTTTCAAAGACACATAAATTTAAGAGTTTCTTCATACGTTATGTCTGCCGCATAAACTAATGGTTTAAAGATAAAAATCCAAAGGATTGAGGCTGTGGGAACGTGCAGGCAATGGAGATGGTCCGCCTCTACCTATCCATTTGTCTTGCTAGATACTTGCCGTTGTTTCTGAAAAATGAGAATAAAATGTGCTAGAACATCATGCATAAACCATATGTGTCTTCGTATTTGCAGAGGCAATTTTCTAATAAGTCTGAGAGAGTGTTCTGAATGTAGTCCCTGTACAGGACCTGTAAGGCATGTTGGGGGAATGTATTAAATATCTGATAAATGACAAATGTAAACAAGCAGCTATGGTAACACAAAGCCCTCTGCAGGATAAAATGGGTCAAAGCCTTCAAAGAATGAGTGCAGAAATAAATGAAGTTATTAGGTTTGTATCCAGAAAACCGTTGAAGATGAACTTTCGTTAATAAATTGATAACGTGAAAACAAAGCGTCTTAGAACATATATTTATATGAACCTATTCTTTTGTTTCGATGTCAGGAATCCATCCCCAAACGTTATATAACTATTTTTGAAACATCCTATGTGTGTGCGTGTGTGTGTATCGATTATCGTAACGCCCTCCGTGATGTAATGGTTACCATGCTAACTTCAAACCCGGCGGAGGACGATGGATTTTTTTCGGGCGTAAACATCCTTAGCATGGCTTCCTTCGGAAGGGAAGTAAAGCCATTGGTCCATTGTCGTAGATTTACGGCACGTAAAGGAACATCAAGCATGACAGAGAGTCCTCCGAGCAAGATTAAGCGGTCTTTAACGCCCGATTTAGAATGGAACGCTGAGAACCTCAGTAGTTAAAGAGCGTCCATAAATAACACGCAATTTTTTAATTTTTATCGATTATAGTGAAGTGGATAAGCGAATAAGCTTCAGTAAGAACAGTTTGTTGAGAAATGGGTAGAAAAGCTCATATAAATGTACCTCAGAAATGTTTCTGAGATAAGCAAATTATATCCACAAAGGTTTACTGATTTTGTCTAAATCCTACAGTGAACCTCAAATCCTATAGCGCCTGAATGGTTGTTTTATATATAAAGTGTAGGTGTTTTATTGCTCTATTGTCGTGTGTTTTATTGCTCTATTGTCGTTTTGGCTCCTGGTTTTCAATATTCTATTTCAGATCGTTGCATGGCGTCCGTTTGATTAGTTCTGTGCTGCCGCAAATTCCCAATTACCTACACGCAGATTATGCGGTTTGCGGATTATTCGCACATCCCTTTCTGCTATCGATACTTACAGAATGACAAGGTTCAGTCCTTTGCGGATATATCACAAAGCGTAATGTGTGTGTCGAAGTAGAAGTTCACTTTCTGCACAGCCAAGCACATGCTAAATAATGACGATGATCAGTTTTCAGTCCCCCCCGGCGGCGCACCAAGATTATTGTATCTGTGTCAGCGTTCAACCTTGTAATGGGCTTTCGGGCCTGTCTTCACACCTTTAAATCGTGATTGATAATCTAAAATATATCATTTACTCTATCATGCATGTATAGTGCACATAAAGATAGAGAAAGTATTGTATTCCAATTAAGATTCGGTACCGAAATACTGGAAATACAAACATTGAAGCCAAAGAATATCTTAGAAAAAAGTCCGTGTGTGTCTGCATGTGTATTGGCATTAGACAGCTTGCCTCCCATCTAGGCGGCCCGGGTTCGATCCCACGCGCCCGCTTGTCGGATTCTTGATGGACGACGCGGCGTCTGGGTGGGTTTTCTCCGGGTCCTCCGGTTTCCCCCGCCACTCATTCTACCACTTGCTAAATCATCACTTTCCAATCGTCAATTTCGAGTATATTTCAAATCATCCACTTCCTCACGTACATGACTAGCTATGGGCCGACCCCTTGTAACAGGTTCTCCATTCTGTGGTTTCATGGCCTTAGCTCCCCGACAGGCTTCTGACCCCTAGGCGTTGGCTTGTAAATCCTAGGGGGTGTCAGTCCTACAAATACGAGGAGGGTAAGCCGATTACGAAACGTAATCTTCAAAGGGTGAGACACAAATATTTTAAAGAAACTCTTCCTATCCCCTCAGATCGTTACACAGAACGTTTTATGAAGATTTTATTTTTCTCTAAAATGACCCTAAAGATTTTTATTAACATACCATATATTTGAGATACATTCATGACAAGCTAATGGCTCAGAATGACCTCTGAAGACTTCTTCATTCTGGATTATTTTTGTATAATTATTAAACCGCAAGACAGCACAAAAATATAAATCTCGTTATAAAATACAATCATATAATTTTTTTTTTTAAAGTGAAGCATTTCCAGGATGTCCCTTGTTATTGATTTCAATTTTAAACCACTTAAGCGTTTCTTAAACGGAAAATCGTCTTTCGTTTCATATCTATTTTTACTCCTAGCCATGCACACAGAACCGAATTCAAATTGTTTCACATAGCGGTAGCTTTTAAAAGATTTGATTGTCGCGTTAGCCTTGTGAATTCCCTTATTTCCCTTGTGCTTACAAGGAAGCAAGCAATAAGATAATTTCTGTTAATGTTTTTTCCCGATTGGCATAATGCAAATAAAGGAATAATCCTGTGTGATAATGTTTGTTTGCAGAACAGGTAGTCAGTCATGTATATAAAATACCTGCGATCCTTTTTAATTTAACTAAATGTCTGATTAGCAGTTTCCCGCTCTAAAGAATATCACATGCATAAGAACACACAAAACAAAGTTACAAAGAAATAAATACACTACAGTCTAGAATACCAGTAGACAAAGTGAACCAGGTGGCAGAGGTGTTTTAACTGGGACTGACATTCGGGAGGTGTGGGTCCGATTCTTGTGCCCGATCTCTTTTTACCAACTGGGATTTTCCTGTTTCACTAGGAAAATTCTGGGGAAATCACCCCCCCCCCCGAACTTCCTGACCCTTCACTTCATTACCATTTCATTTAAATCGTCCCATTCAGGTTTGTAAGAGTCGGTGAAGACTGCGGAGTTGGTGCCTTCTATGGTAGTGAATAGTTTGGAAATACCTCTCAGCTGCTAGGGGGCGTTGGAAACATTTATTGCATCTGGAGTGTTCATTCATATCTATGGTGCAGGCTCCTATCGCTCCCCGCGTCAAGTTGAGCAGCTTGGATAATCTTAGGGACCCACTACGGTGGCTTTTTCCCTGCGGTCCGGTCAAGATCGGCCGCCCGTCGATAACGCTCTTCATTCTATCTTCCTCGGATTTGACGCACAATAAGCATAGTAACTGGAGTGTGGAGCCCCCTTCGGATTGTAACAACTAAGTAACCTACTAAATCCATTAAAATATCGGGGTTAACATTGGCAGGATATGCATAAAGAATTCATGATAAAGAAATAATTTAATGATATATGCATTGTAATCTGAAAGATGGGAGACGAAGGGAAGACCGAAGCTCAAATGGATTGAAAGAGCGGTGGAGGGTATGAGAAATATGAAGTGAATATTTGGCGAGCACTCGCCAGAGAGACAGAGAGAGGGGGGGGGGGTCTAAAGTTCAAATTGCATCATGTCATGTGCTCGTATTATGGAACAGCTAGCGGTGTTTTCTTAGATCGGATATAATTTCTAATTTGAATGCCGTCGCTTTGCGCATAACGACGACCATAATGCATTAATAGCTTTAACAATTTCTGTTAAATATTCAAATACCCGTAATAATTCATATCCTAGAGTCAATTCATCGCCCATAGACAGCACCACATGACATAATCACGATTTTGCGGACGTAAACATAGTGACATTTTACCCCGGGACCTTCTTTTTCAAGGCATTTTACGTGCAAGTAAACATTACATGGAACCAACGACGTCACTTCTCTTCCGAAGAAAGTCGCTAAGGATATTTACGCGGGCGGTTCAGTATGTTAGGAATGAAGACGCCAATATTTTCAAACACAAATTATTTATTTTTCAGCATAGACCCCTTTTATGGATGTACATTTCTCCCAACATCCCTACCATTTTAAACTCTCTAATTGTTCCCGCGAACTATTTCTTCATGATTGGAAACAAGAAGAAGTTGCATGGAGACAGTTAAGAAAATATGGTGGGTGTGGTGAGACTTTATAATGCAATTCGTGTAATTAAAGATTTGAAGCTTTCCTGTGTTAATTTCATAGGATAACAATGTAATTAAATTGGATTTTATGACTCCAAATTAGCTCTCGGTTGTTATTCCGTGTTATCATTAGCAATTCATGTAGTTTGGCGGTGACAATCCGATGAGTGTACCTCGAAACACTCTTTCTTCTTCACCAAATGGGTCTTGTTCCTTTCAACTCCTTGTGCAATTGAGCCATTAACCCACTGTATTATTGCTCCACAATCGTTTCTCCTTTTTCTAAGAAGTAAAGAATATGCACGATATCCTTCACATCCCTAAAAATCGTCACAATCACTTATCTGGGCAATGGGACCGTCTAAAACTACTTAGAGACAGAATCAATCCATTATTTTGATTATTTCTTGGTTTTTCAGAGTATAAATTTGAATGCAAATCTCATCGAATGTGACAACTTAACACAAAAAGTCCCTCGGATTTTGTTTAAATAGCTCTAAGTTTTGAAGCTGACCAATTGTTGACTGCAAGTATTTGCGGCACCCATAGTGCCAACACCTTTTTAATCTCTAACATAGACGAAATATGGATTGCGGTTCCTGTCGACACACTGGCCTCTGCCACTTCAGAAACTTTCGGTCAATGATCAGCGAGAATCATGTCGTAGTCTATTTGAATAACTTTCTCGCTAATATCATCTACCGGATTTCCTGGGCGCTCCTCAACAAAAACGGATGTTGGACCACGTTTCAAACCTTGAACCAATGTGTAACTTGTCATAAATGTGGAAAGATCCCCTTAAGCAGCATCTAATATCGGTTTTACCTCTTATCAAAGTTCCCATCTATAAGTAAAAAGGGAATCCAACGATGAACCATACTACAATTTTTACTTTCTCTATACGTTCTATGTACATAGCGTATAGAGAAGGTATTGCATTGTACCCAAAAATTAGATACCGAGATTTCAACGGAAATACATGTTTAAGACAACCTGAATAAAAAAAAAAACATTTTTAGAAAAATGTCCGTGTGTATCTGTCTGTCTGTCTGTGTGTATGTGTGTGTCTGTGTTTCTGGGGGCAGCATAGCCCAAAAACGAAAAGACCGTTAAATACCAAACTTGGTATTTGAGTTCAGTATCTTCCAAGGATGCGACACGAAGATTTTAAAAAAAAATCTCCCCCTTCGAACTACCCTTCACATGGAAAAATGTTCGAAAATTTTGATTTTCTAAAAAATTACACTAACAATTTTGATTAAAATATCATATATTAAAGATATATACTTGACATATAATATGTATATCTTGAATTTTCTGGGAATATCCTCTGAAGACTACCTACTTTATTCTAGATGAATTTTACGGAATTTTGTGTAACTGGTAAACCGTAAGAGATAAACAAAAACGTACCACACAAAAAATGTAGAACATACTAAAACACACAATGGAGTTTATGGTTTTTTTTTGTTTTTTTTTTATAGATATTCCTTGTTATTTGCTTCAGCCTTAAAAAACTTATACTTTTCTCATACAGGAATTTGTCAACTCCTGTCCATACAAACAAAGGAACTTCAGTCACATAGCAACCAACTTTTGCTATCACTTTAACCTAAGGTAGTCCTTTATTTCGCTTCTACTTACAGGTAAGCAAGTAATAAGACTATTTCTGCTATTTTTTCTAACTTAACATGAAGTAAATAGAAGCATAAACTTCACAAAAGTTTTTTGCAGAGATATAGAGAAAGTTATGTGAATGGATTACATAAGATTTTTTCTTTTTAATCAAAACACGTTGACCGATTAACTGAAATGTCTGCCATAGCCAAAACAACCTATGAATCAGTGCTATATTTATTTTCCTGCGTGTAACAAATGACAGTACATGAAGTTAATACCAACTTGGTTGGCAACCAAGGCTGCTTATTGAACCGCCGTCGTATTTCCGATAAAAGGTATCAACTTATCACCCTTCGTCACCTTGGGTATTAGAGGCTGGTATGGTAACCACTACACATGCAGGGCGACTAAAATTGAAAAAGCCTGGCAGAATATTCTGAGGGAAACCGACGACCTGAGCTGTAGTGTCATTATCGATTAAATCTGGAGCCAATACGGCCTACAAATAATATGGTCTATGCGCTCTTTAGTACACACCTAGTAACTGTTCTCATACAGAGTCGTAACCAGCAAACAGGTCATGCGAAATGTAGTACTCTCGACCATATTGCCAAGATGGTGTTTGTTAATGTGCTGTGCTGCAGTTACCACCCTGGATGGCCTGGTGTTCAAATCATGACGCCGGATGGATCTATTCCATGAACGTTCTCATACTTTTTATCCGCAAGCAAGTACGTGAAACGTTGTAGACTTAACACCGTTACATATGTGCTTTCACTTACTCGTGTTCACAGGAATCTTACCGAATAGAATATAAATGTGCTTACTGTTATGTAACAGGAAAGTGCAGCAAAATACGTAAAGAACATTTCTATACCAACAGAAATTTCCGCAGAGAAGAATTTCTACAAAGGACACGTTTCTACTGGTTGCTTTCCGAGTCAGTTGTTTACATTCATTATTATATACCATGTATAGTTAGGGGAAGTATTGTATTTCACCTACAAATATGACTCAGAAATTTCACCGAAAATACAATTTGATAAGTTCTGAGTCCATAATAAAACACATTTTTTGAAAAATGTGTATCTATGTTTCTTTGTATCCGTGAACATCGTAATTAAAAAACCCAAAATGGGATAAAGACACATTGTTATTTTAAGTTTAATACTTTCCAATCGTACAACACAATGTGTAATAAAATTCCATGTATTAAGATTTTTTCAAACGAAATGTATATCTTGAAATTTCTGGGCTTAGTCTTTGAAACACTTCTCATTCTAAATGATTTTTGTATAATTGGTAAAGCGTAAGAGAGAAAGAAAATTTTACCACACAAAGGTGTAGATATCATTAAACACACAATTTACTTCATTGCTTGTGTAGCTAATCTACAGCAAGGTATTAATTTTTATTAAGTTACATTGCACATTACTTACACTTTTCGTAAATGGGGGGTAAGTTTATCTCTCTCCCTCTTTCTCGGCCATGCAAGGAAACTTTTTCAATTTAATCGCACAGCGAACACACTGTACGACTGACAATCGCCTAACTCTAGTGTATTCCCTTATTTCTTTCTACTAACAAGAAACTAAGTAATAAGATAATATTTTTCCTCAATGTATTATTTGGCTGATCAACAAACTTGCTATACATGTCAGTGATAAAGGCCCATTTCTGATAATGTGCTATTTCTATCGCTTATGATGTGAATGGATCACAATAGATTTTTGTTCTGGGTTGCGCGAATTGGGAAAGTAGTTGGAATGTGTGTGTTTTCCGCTTGAGCACTCTCTTTATTGGCGCGCTGGAACAAAGGCAACGAGTCAGGAAAATTTCTGGGCATTTAAATTGGCCGATCTCAAATTTTATATCCATTCGCAACAATTTGCTTAGTTACACCATAATCTAATGATATTCGTACATAGGTTAACTATTGGTGGTGGTGCTGTTTTTTTTTTTTTGTTTTTTTTTGTTTCTTTGTTATTTTTTTTACCGTGGAGGGGAAAAACACATTACGCATTCGACCACCAGCCGAAGTGCGATGGCTGGGAGGATATGTGGGACTGACTCTCCGCCCTGCTGCGGCATACCCACTAAAAAACACCTCCACGTGATAACAGTAGTTTGCTGAATTAATTCGTGCGTGAAGCTTTGCTCAGTCCCGCTGTTGCACCCGCGGTAGTATGTGGAGTCTAAGATGCTGCCGGGAGCGGGTGATAGGTAGTTTCTAGGCTACGGCATGAGACCTGACTGCAGCCTAGGGGAGTCAGTGGTGATAGGAATGTAGGTGTAGGTAGTTTGGCTTAACTCAGCGTCGACAGCAGCTCTTGGACGTAGGCTGACTTGCCTACTCTGGCTGTTGGTCCTCGTTGGACCAGAGGGTCCCGTGGTTCCGTTGGGATTGAGCTGGAGGAGGAGTGGCGTTGGGTTGGCTCTTAACGCGGAAGAGCTCTGCGGAGAATGCAGCCTGCTGCAGGATGACCTGTGGAGGTGGTGGTGATAGTGGTGGAGGTGGTGGTGGTGATGGTGGTAGTGATGGAGGTGATGGTGGTGGAGGTGGTGGTGGTGGTGATGGTGGTGGAGGTGATGGTGGTGGAGGTGGTGGTGGTGGTGATGGTGATGGAGGTGATGGAGGTGATGGTGGTAGAGGTGGTGGTGGTGATGGTGGTGGTGGAGGTGGTGATGGTGGTGGTGATGGAGGTGATGGTGGTGGTGATGGTGGTGGTGATGGTGGTGGTGGTGGTGGTGGTGATGATAGTGTCGGTGGTGATGGTGATGGTGATGGTGGTAAGGATGGTGGTGGTGGGAATGGTGGTGGTATTGGTGGGGATGGTGGTGGTGATGGTGGTAAGGACGGTGGTGATGGTGGTGGTGGTAAGGACGGTGGTGATGGTGATGGTGGTGGGAATGGTGGTGGTGATGTGGTAGAGGTGGGGATGGTGGTGATGGCGGTAAGAATGGTGGTGATGGTGGTGGTGGGAATGGTGGTGATGATGGTGGTAGTGGTGGGGATGGTGGTGATGGTGATGGTGGTAGTGGTGGGGATGGTGGTGGTGATGGTGATGGTAGTAGTGGTGGTGGTGGGGATGGTGGTGATGGTGATGGTGATGGTGGTGGTGGGAATGGTGGTGATGGTGATGGTAGTGATGGTGGTAATGGTGGTGGTGCTAAATATCTTCGGTGTATATTTAAAAACATACAGCATTCGCATGAGCCTCATATCTATACATACTCTTCCTATCTTGGATATTTACAGTAAGAGTCTTGTTAAATATTAAACAAATACATTAGTTATTGCAAAATAAGTGAGAAAGAATACATACAAAATAATGTGAAAGAATTAAAATGAAATTCAACCATAAACTTAGCATTAAATATAATATGTATGCAGTGGTTTGATGATTAAAAATAACCACACCCTCCTTCTCATGTTCTCTGTCCCCTCTTCAGTTTTGTAAAACAGTAAGGATATACATTTATTTACTGCGTAATAACATAACAGAGAAATGAATGAAGATATAAAACGAAGAATGAGAGACAATTAACAGTGAAGTGTAACTACAAGCTCATGAACACATATAATACAATACAGTGTTCTGACTTGCTCTGTACGTTGTACCCTATTCCCCCTCTTAAGCTCTCCATAGCAATTGAATTTAGTTAAAAATAAATCTGATGCGATCCATTCACATAATTTTCTCTAGCAGATTCACAAAAAATGTTTATTTTCTCTATATGTACTGTGTACATAGTGTATAGAGAAAGTATTATATTGCAGCCAAAAATTCGATACCAAGATTTCATCGGAAATACATGTTTTGGGAGCCCCTGATTATAAAAAATTAAAAAATATTCGTGTGCGTATATGTGTGTGTAGCTTAGCTTAAAACTAAAAGTACGTTAAATACCTAATTTGACATTTAAGTTCATTATCTTGCAAGGATGCGACACGAAGAGTTTCAAGAAAATTCCCACATGGAAAACATATGGAGAATGTTAGTTTTCTCAAAAATTACTCTAATGATTTTTATTAAAATGTCGTATGTTTCAGATATTTACATAGCAAATAAAATGTATATCTTAAATTGTCTGAGAATAGTCTGTAAAGGCCTCTATATTCTGGATGATTTTTTCTGAATTTAGCATAACTGGTAAACTGTAAGAGATAGACAAAACTTACTACACAAAATATGTAGATCTCCTTAAAACACGTAATATATTATATCATATACAGTTCTTTTTCGTGGAGCTGACATTTTCGATATATTTTTTGTTATTGGTTTTAGTTTTAAAATAAATTAGCCTCATACAGGAACTCCTCAATTCCTGGCTATGCACAAAAACAGATTTCAATCCCTTAGCAATCACATTTTAAAGCATTTAATTGTCGGTTTAGCCTAGTGTACTCCGTCTTTTTCCTTCTACTTAAAGGAACTAAGCAATAGTGTCACAACTAAAGTTGGACACAGGGGGGAATAGCTATTAGAGGGTAGTGAAAGGAAGGTAGATGGTAGAGCAATGATAATAATGGGACTTAAGTTAAGCTAATATATTAAGAAAGATTAAATAATCTGTTGGTTACGCATGTTTGGTTTACAAAGGTGGAGGATGGCAAACTATTCTATTAATCCTGGCCAATATCATTCTCATTATGGAGTTACTAACATAAATCCTTACCTTAAGAAGTATGTCATGATGTGTCTAGGGGAGGTGAGAAGTGGTCAAAGTGGTGGCCGGTTGAGCCCGGAGCGACGCCTCAAGACGCACACAAGCAAATAGAGGTTCCCCGACGGTCAAAGACAATAGCCCCGGAGGACGGGTTTGCCGTCCCTTAAATAGATTTAGTGGCGTCCCCGGAAGGGCATTCCAACATGGTGGCCGTTCTCCTAATATGAAGAACCAACGCCCTGATAGTGGGTAGACTTAGCCAATCAGCACCGAATGCTTAAATGTTCTAGAATATCCTGTGTGACGTCAAAGTACGAATGTGCACGTAAACCGAACGGAAGTTGGTGGCATCAAAAGTCCACTGGGAGTGCCATCGGAAGAGGCTAGTCGCTTCCATCCTATTATTTCATCAGCTTATAACAAAGCTTGTATTTTCCTAAGAATCTGTAAGCTCAAATCCCAATTAATTCAGATTAATTAATTCGTAATTACTAAAACATAATAAATTAAACTCTCGCCAATGACACATGCGACATACCTCCGAACGGTAAGAAAAGCGGCCCCTGACGCTTGTTTAAAAAAAAAACAAGAATATCAGGTATAACAACAAACAAATATTGAAAGGGGGTACCAAACACCGCAAAACGTAATACAATTATAATATCACATAAAATATACAAGGAAGTTTTCAGAATTTGAGTAGCACCTGAAAGAGAGAGAAAAAAGTACAAGGGGAGTGGAAGAAGTACCTATCAGAAGGAGGGAAAGGTAAGTTCACTCGTTAAATCCACAATGTGTGAGGTCAAGTTCCATAGGAGACCTAAATGAATACTAGCACGGGAAGTTTTTCTGACTTTTGGACACACAGAAGAAAACAATGTCGACGAATATGTTGCAGATACAATTATACACTTGCTGAACGCAGTCTATGAAAAGTCTTTGGGACACAGCCAGTGTCTAAAGGGAGATAAGCACACGCTATAACATTGTGTCCTTAGTGTACGATCCTCACCAAGCTTCCGGAAGAAAAACCAATGTCCAGCAGTACAATGTTCTTCTGGCTTCAAGATGAGCACTCGTAACATCCCTCCGGGGGTATATAGTCCATCGTTCACCCCCAGGGTAAACTGAAATGTCGAAGGTGGTGCTCAGCCTTGATGTCCCACGAAGATCCTTGTTGACGGATGGTGTGTCAGCACCGTGCAAGTGCAATTAGTATGGATTACTCGAAAGAGAAACAAATACAAGGGAATTAGGGTTGGAAAAATAAAAAATGAGAAAGCAGTAATACTTATGTGAGGTAGATCAGGTGGTGGATGAGGGAGAGGCACGTCAGGTAATCCAGAAGGTACGCATGTTAAAGATAGGAGGAAATAATTGAATGATTGTGCTACTACATAAGATTATCTAAAGATGACAAACATAAAATGCAAATTAAATGAGTAATATGTGGTCGTGAAACATTTAAGTAATAATGAAGTTGAGTAATTCAACACGGCGTAGCAGGAGTAAGATTACAACAAAAACTGACAATGCATTCAAAGGCCACTGGCAACGTGACAGAGGTTAAAATTTGAAATTTAGTGACTCGTGCTACCAAACTAACACATTACACAGATGTTTCACCGGAACACAAACAAGTAACAAAAACAATCATGATAGTGACAGTGTAATACAAAAAAAAAAATTATATTATAAAATATTAAGTATTGCTATTCATAAGTGGAATTCAGGTATTTTTGTTCAGCTAACAATTACAGTTTCATTAGTAAATATAACATGAGATGGATCTTAGTAGAAGGCATAAAATCATAACATCAGAAACAGAGCAACTGTTACACTCATACAATCAAATTTTGGACAGTAAATAACCAGAAATGTGACTGACAAAATAGTTTACAGAAAGTTGAAATAGTAAATGTAAGAGATGTAAGTAAATACAATATTAATAAACATGTCAATGTATCTAATAAAAACATTATGAATACTGTCGATTAGACCCATAGGGTGCGAAGGTACTAGAGGTAACAAAAATTATGCGAAAAAGAAACATAGTTTATCTATACCGGAAACGATATCCTCTCAAAGTTAAAATAAATTACATTATAAAGCTAAAGATGAACTAGAAGGCATCGCCCTCCCCCAATACACCAATAAATAGCATGCGCGATCGCTATATTGTTAAAGGGTCGTCCCTTCCAGTTAATCAATAATGTTTAAATTAGTATGGCAAGGTTTAAGTACATGTTAGATAACGTTCCAATAAAGATAAGAAAATAAAGCAAAAGAATAAGGATTAAATAGTTAATGTTGTTATTACCACTTTCGAAAAACATTTCTGAACGAACAATAACACCCTGATGGCTATCGACTGTATCCACAAGTATGATAAGATATTGATTAAACCAAAATAAGTCGTGGAACGATCTTCTTAAAAGGCATGTTACAGAGTTGCATTACGTACAAATTGATTTTGAACACATCACTTACCAAAAATTAAAAATGTTCGTGATACAGCAATAAAATACTGCTACAGGAAGCTATGTTTAACAATGTAGAAACATTAGAAATACCGAGTCTCCAGTACATTTCTTGTTTATACAAAACATAGAAGTATCCTTCAATTGTTACTATAATTAATAAATTGCTAATTATGCTCCATCTGTTACTTTAAATAATGGCAAAATCATAACCATATAATATTGCAATTAATATGTCAACAAATCTTTTTCTTTACACATTAGGAATTGTCAGAATTAAAACACATAAAAGTAAACAACAATAATTACATAATATCACAATGACGGGTGGTGAGTGCCGCCATTAAACATACTCTTCGACTAGTTTAACTATCCCGGGACACTTAAAACTCAACATTTATACTCATCTTACGGGAGCTACCCGCATCAACAAAATAACATTTGTGTACACAATATTAAAACTCTGCGTAGTTTTCCAAAGTACATGTTCCCTAGATTACTACCTGATGGGACCCTGCGGTTTCCCCAGCAAATAAAATAATCCTTATATTTCACTACAAATATAACCTATCCCAAGGTTTTTGTCCACATCGATTAATGTTTCATGAGACCTCGCGGTTTACTCAGGAAATTAATTAATCGGAAATCGACCTCTCATAAAAATATTCTCACACAGATTTAACTCTTCATGGAGCCCTGCGGCTTTAGCCATAAGGAAAATAATCTGATACATATATTCTCAGCTATAACATCATGGAGAGGGCATACGGCAAAACTCTCCGAAATCAACGATAGTGACGAAAACTCTGACAATCCATAATGAGCAGACACACGTATAGGAGCAAATTCTCTCGGTAATGTTTATTGTATTAAACAGAAAGTCTATAAAATATTGTATCTCAAGGCATTTAACTATTGACAACAGGATGCGGTAACAGTCATCCGCCAGAAAATACAAAGCAAGATGCCATTACGCATACCGGATAAATACAGTAGCGGAACACCAAAAAGAAAATAAAAATAATTTACCTTTTTGAAAGAAATAACTCGGAAAAATACATCCATGGTCATCATATTTGGCATTATCACCTAGTCTTATCGCCGATGATCAACATTGCTTCCTAAGCTCATACCAATCGTAGGGGGAAAGAATATAAGCAATAGAACTCACGTCTGAAATCAAAACTTAACAGCAAAATATAAGCAACAAAAACACAGCAATATTATGCACAAACATTATAATTCCAAAATACACGACACACACACACACACACGTGATAGGTAAAAGTAACCATTGCGTAACTCAAAGAATGGAATACATCCAAGGGAAAATCCAGTAAATATACTAACGGTGTTCCCTTTAACACTTGTATATATTTATAAGTAGGTTTCTGCTAAAAACATTCAATTAAAATTATGCATTATGCTCTATGAAGGAAATCAAAGTAAGCTAGTCCCTAATTGCATCTGAACGCAAAGTAAAATCCTGTACATAAAATATAGGTATTATGAAACTAATAAATATTAAAGTAGACAGAAGTTATAATATGGTAAGAGAAATTTCTGAGATGCAGTGAAAGCTTTGTCGGAAAAAGCAAGGCTTATCAGCGAAGACTTCCGCTTTAAAGCAGTCTTATATCAGATTTGTAATGAACAAGGTCGACTTTAAAAAGTCAGTGAGTTACGGTCAAATAATTTCTGCTAATTTGTCTAAGTGGAACATTTTTCGTATGTTAATTGTAACGAAAATAAACTGATGAGTGTCAGCTATAATCTTCTGACGTTCATCTATTAAAATCATGGGTGCCAATGGATAAAAAAAATTGCAGTAGAGGTAACTTTAATATATGCTTACTTAGATTTAAATAAACAAACTAGGAAGGTGTCCATTTGTTTCGAGTTTTACTAAAATCACGGTCATAAAATTTTTGATTTCGTAAACTATCTGTTATACAATGAGATTAAAAGTGGATACATAATGGTCAAGCCTTCAACGAGAAAAAAAAAAAAAAATCAGCAGTTACTATTATAGCTGAATGAAAAAAATAATAACAGTGAAAGTTGTAAATTTTTCATTGTGAAGTATAAGTATAATGCTGATTAGAAACATAGATTCCTAGATTTGAAAAAAAAAGTATTAAATAAATGTTACTTTAGTTTATCGCGATTCCATTCAATCGTATGGTTAAGCAGTATTTCAGCTTACTAATTAACACAAAATTTAGGTGACTTTATTTAAAAGTATTCAACACAATCTTAGAAATAAAAGATATTAATACAATCCTGTTTTTATTTTAGTACCAGTAGTGGCTTTAAATAAGTTAGCAACAGCAAATACCTCAAAAAGAACAGATTTTAAGTTTCACGAGGTTATCTAGTGCGAATAACATATCACTAATCTGTGTGTATATAAATCCAACTATTTCGCTACTGAAATTTTCGATTTTAAGACATTATTTTAACTGTAACATTACTTAATAAAATATTATTATTATTATCATTATTATTATAGCAGTTCTTACTGTGATTCTCCATTATACTTTTTTAAAAATTATGTTAGAATAGTTAGAAGCTATTAAAATAAATCTTCCTTTCTGATTATTATTTTTACTATTGTTTTTATTTTTATTCAACGTTCTTACTTATGTTAGTAAGCTTAATATTATTTATTTAATTGGTATTTTACATATAATAATTGTTGAAAATTTTATTCGAAATAAAAGAATATTGTTAATGTCTTACATGTTTTTTTTTTTGTTTTTTTTCGACAATTTCCTTTTGCTATTTTTTTTTATTCGTAATGTGAATTATTTAGTCAATTTAAAGAAAGTATATGTTATAATTTACTATTAATTATTATGTAGTGATTAAGTAATATATTTATCTCTCTGTTATGGTAAAATGCCAATTTATTTGTAAAACTATTTTACTTGAGCACTTTATTTTCATATTAAACATTATTACTATTATGTAAAATTAATATTGGTTATTTTTGTTTTATCAACATTATTATTGTTATTATGAACATTATTATCTTAGCTTTATATTTTGTTTCAAACCTGTGCTCTAAGTGGTTTTCCAAGAAGTAAGCAAGGAGAGTTTGTTAAAGTAGCGATAAAGTTTCCTTCCTATAATTCATTATCGGAGTTTTATATTGGAGTTATGATAATTAACAATATTTTCTCTTCAACACAGGCATTCAGATAAAGTATGCATCTTCACAAAAAGGGTTACTTATGTTACACACTGCTTGACGGTTAAGCAATATTGTTTTATTCATGTATATCATATTGAATCAGCTACTGTGCTACGTATTTATTTATTTATTTATGATCAATACTTAATCATCTCTTCTTTTTTTTTTAAGTAAGCATTAAACATTTATACCTAGTTATGAAAAGTATAATTATTGTAATTTTGGCTACTATTGGTGTTAATGAAATACGCTTTTGATTTATTTTAAATTACCCCTGGCTACTGGAACTAAGAATGACAAACTAAGTATTATGATTACCGGATTTGGAATAAAATGTTTGAAATTGTTGCGTTTGTAATAAGCTTATCTAGGGGCTATATTATCTTCACATCTGATTATAATTATATTAAGCACTTAGGCATGCTAAACTATGCATACATATTATTAAACATAGCAAACAAGAGTATTAGAAGACAGAAAAGCATGATAATAAAAATTCTTAGCTTATTATTGTGCTGTAAGCGAAACATATCTAATATTATAAGAATTAACTTGATATGACCAAATATATACTTAAACCATATAGTCCTTCTTCAGTTTATGCATCCTGTCTAGATGTAGTTGGCTTCGTAGTTACTCGGGGTCACTTGCTGCTGTCTCGGTTTTTTTTTTTTGTTTCAAATCAAGTGTTCTTTGTGCTGGTCTTTTCTGGGGGGGGGGGGTTGTTAAAGGTGCTTATGGGGGGAATATTTTTAAGGGGCGCTCCGGACCCAACCAACCAAGACGACTTCAAGTTCGACCACCAGATATGTAGGGCAAGCGTTGTAAACTTATACGCGTCTAACAGTTCATCTTAGGTTATACACAAAAGTAAACCTACAGATCCCGTCGGTGGACATTTGTTACTAATTGTCTTGAACTAGATTGATCACATTATCACTTGTATCGCACATTTACAAATTGTACAGTTGTTCTCTTACGCGGGTTGTTGTATATAAGGGATTTATCATACGAATAAACTCACGATAAAAATTATTGAGAATATTATGAAAAAGGCACGTATCTAATGAAATTTAAGGTTTTTCAGAACTATTAGATTCATAAAACTATTTTTAGAATGGCCAATGGATTAAAACACAGTTATCTGGGTTGCTGTTCCAGCTTTCCAGAACCAAGAGTTGGAAATTATAAATACTTGCATATGAGTAACACACGTAAATGCATCAAAACAGTTATCTACTGCTGCGGCGGTAGTAAATATAGAAAGAGATAAGCAACCACATCATTTTACAGATTACCGCTCCAGAGAGAAACCTATTAATGTTTAAAGTGACAGTCCAAGAAATATAAACTAGCGATAAAATAGGCGCTGAAATAAACATATTTTGGTAAAGTGAATTGTTGGAAAATCACATGTGCAGATTAATACTCAAAAATTTCCATTGAAGCACGAGCAATCATAAATGTTTAGTGAAAACTTTACATCTCGTATGCATGTCACTGCATAGATCTAAGTGAAAAAAATCATGGTATTTAACCCAAGGATGGAAGGGGAGGGGGAGGGAGGGATTACATTGATGGTCAGTACAAATCGAATTTTTAAAGTGACATAATAATCGAAGCAATAAAATTAAACATTATGTTGCGAATCGCATATATAGTGCCATACTGAAAAAAATTATATTGACTGTTTATATTCCAATGTAAATCAAGCACTGCAGTAACACCATAAGATATCTGCAAATTTTATTTCCATAAACTTTAGCATTTAAAGGCTAAATAAATTAATTACAAAATAGAAAAATGCAGTTGAATAAAGTGTTCTTTTGAAAAATCGAAAGCAACTAATTCGAGTCTAATGCAAACTGTGATGCTTAGGAGAAGAATCACCTTAAATGTACTCTAAAGATTACAATTAAATAAAATTACAAAAGTATTTTAATTGCAAAATTTTGAATTTGTAAGCTACTGAAAGAAATTGAAAACAGAGGTATAAATTGAAACATCAGGCAAGGAGACTACATTTACGATATCCATTTCTGGCAATAATATAGTAAGAAAAGAAAGTGTCTGGAGAGTTGAAATGCATATGCAAAATCGAGGCAGGGTTTCTGGGTGACATATTGTTAGAATCAGTGTAACTCTATTATTTGTGAATTAACTCTACAATATAATAATTTGAAAAGGCGGCGCTACAACATATACCGAGGTACGGGATCGAACCATACTGTTCAATGAATTAACTTTGGAAAGCCATATGTCTCTTGAGGTGGACTAAAATGTACAGGTACGGGATCCAACCATACTTCGCATTAAAATAAAACTATTACAGCGAAGCCGGTGCCACTCCATCAGGTTGTCTAGGTACGGGACCGAACCATACTCTTCTCTAACAAAACGCTGATTTCGGGGGAGAGCCGGCGCTTCCAACATATACTGAGGTACGGGATCGAACCATACTCTTCACCAACGAAACGCTGATTTCGGGGAAGAGCCGGCGCCTCGACCATAAATCGAGGTACGGGACTGAACCATATTCTTCCCTAACAAAATGCTGATTTCGGGGGAGAGCCGGCGCTTCCAACATATACCGAGGTACGGGATCGAACCATACTCTTCACCAACGAAACGCTGATTTCGGGGAAGAGCCGGCGCCTCGACCATATACCGAGGTACGGGATCGAACCATACTCTTCACCAACGAAACGCTGATTTCGGGGAAGAGCCGGCGCCTCGACCATAAATGTCACAACTAAAGTTGGACACAGGGGGGAATAGCTATTAGAGGGTAGTGAAAGGAAGGTAGATGGTAGAGCAATGATAATAATGGGACTTAAGTTAAGCTAATATATTAAGAAAGATTAAATAATCTGTTGGTTACGCATGTTTGGTTTACAAAGGTGGAGGATGGCAAACTATTCTATTAATCCTGGCCAATATCATTCTCATTATGGAGATACTAACATAAATCCTTACCTTAAGAAATATGTCATGATGTGTCTAGGGGAGGTGAGAAGTGGTCAAAGTGGTGGCCGGTTGAGCTCGGAGCGACGCCTCAAGACGCACACAAGCAAATAGAGGTTCCCCGACGGTCAAAGACAATAGCCCCGGAGGACGGGTTTGCCGTCCCTTAAATAGATTTAGTGGCGTCCCCGGAAGGGCATTCCAACATGGTGGCCGTTCTCCTAATATGAAGAACCAACGCTCTGATAGTGGGTAGACTTAGCCAATCAGCACCGAATGCTTAAATGTTCTAGAATATCCTGTATGACGTCAAAGTGCGAATGTGCACGTAAACCGAACGGAAGTTGGTGGCATCAAAAGTCCACTGGGAGTGCCATCGGAAGAGGCTAGTCGCTTCCATCCTATTATTTCATCAGCTTATAACAAAGCTTGTATTTTCCTAAGAATCTGTAAGCTCAAATCCCAATTAATTCAGATTAATTAATTCGTAATTACTAAAACATAATAAATTAAACTCTCGCCAATGACACATGCGACAATAGGACCGTTTCTGCCAAGTATTTTCTCGATTAAACCTTCTACCGTGAAAATAAAATAAAAAAGATAAGGCTCATATTGATGCAGGGCAAAAAATAAGTTTTGAATATATTGTTGCAAGCCAACTGAAAAATTGATTCCTGTTGGAACAGTAATAGTAGTAGCTCCTGATAAGTAAGGTCGTATATCAACATCTATTCCTACTGTAAATATATGGAGATATAATACCCTTATTAACAATAATTTGTTACAGAGCTGTAGAAAAAGTCTTGTGAATGGAGTACATAAGATTTTTGTTACAAAAGATTATTCATCTACGTCATGTTATCCTAAATACACAATAGAACAATTTATCTTATTATTTGCTTCCTTGGAAGTAGAAGGGAAATAAGGCAATACAGTAGTTAAAGCAATAGCCAAATGTTTTAAAAGCTGGTCGCTATATGAAACAATTGAGGTTCGGATCGCTTTGCATGATCCCATTTAAGAACAGTTAATTAGTTTAAAATTGAAGCTAAGAACAATGAATATCTCGAAAACAGTCAACTTAACAAGAAAAACGCATATGACATAAATTATATGTTTTAACGAGTTTTACATTATTTGTGTAGCAAAACTCGGAAAAATTCAATAAGATTAAAGAGCTCTTCAGAGACTATTCCCAGAGAATACGTAGTATAACTTCTATTTGTAATGTGACTGTCTTTAATATAGTATTTTAATCAAAATCGTAGGCCAACTTTTGAGATACAAAACTTTACGAAAAATGTTACATGTAAAGAATAGTTGAGGGTGGGGATTTTCTTGAAAATCTTCGTGTCGTATCCTTAGAATATACTTAAATATCAAGTTTGGTATTTAGCTGATTTTTCGATTTTGAGCTATGCTGTCCACAGACACACACATATACAGAGGCAGACAGACACATACACATGGACATTTTCCTTAAAACTTTTTATTCGGGCTCAGGGGATCCAAATCTATCTCGGTAGCGAATTTTTGGGTGGAATGCAATACTTTTTCTATCCACTATGTACCACTGTGGACACAAAAAATTTCAGGTGTCGATCTAAGAGCTTCGTAAAAGCTGTATCCACAAAGCATGCGAAAGGTCTGCAAAGTAGTCAGTGACTGACAGTGAAATGGTTCACTTCCAAGTACTGCAAACAGATCACAGAACAACGTTATGGTGTCCGAGAGGTTAAGAAGGCTTTGCTTCCACCCAAAAGTTCTAGTCTAATTCTCGCGCTGCTTGTCATTTTTTTATGTTAACTTTATGACTGGATATGTAGAATATAATATTACATTAATATACCTTTGGCGTTTGAAGTCCTATCTATGCACTCACATCATCATTTTACTAACACTTGTGTTAAATAGCTAAAAAATCTTATGTGTTCCATTCACATGACTTTCTCTACATCTCTGCAACAAATTATTGTTAAAAGGTTAATGTTTCTATTTACTTCATGCTAATCGAGAAAAAATTAGCAGAAATAGTCTTATTACTTGCTTCCTTATAAGTAGAAGCGAAATAAGGGAGTGCCAAAGATTAAAGTGATAATCAAAAGTGGTTGCTATTTGATTGAAGTTCCTTTGTTTGTATGGACAGGAGTTGACAAATTATAAGTTTTTTAAAGCTGAAATAAAAAACAAGGAATATTTCAAAAACGGTCAACCTCACGAAAAAAAGGTATCTGACATAATTGGGTGTTTTAATGTGCTCTACATTTTTGTGTGGCAAGTTTTTTTACATCTCTGACGGTTTAGCAGTTATGCAAAATTCCGTAAAATTCATCCAGAATAAAGTAGTCTTCAGAGGTTATTCCCAGAAATTCAAAATATACATTTTATTTATCAGGTAAATATCTTTAATGTACGATATTTTAATCAAAATCGTTAGAGCCATTTTTGAGAAAATAAAAATGTTCTAAAGAAGTCCCACGTAAAGGGTAGTGGGGAGATTTTCTAAAAATACCTTTCTACTTTCTCTACACGTACTATGTACATAGTGTATAGAGAAGGTATAGTATTTCACCCAAAAATTCGATACCAAGATTTCACCGGAAATACATGTTTTGGGTCACCCTGAATCCAAAAAAAAAAAAAAATTGTGTGTGTGTCTGTCTGTGGACAGCATAACTCAAAAACGAAAAGACCGTTAAATACCAAACTTCCAAGGATGTGACACGAAGATTTTCAAGAAAATCCCCCGACCCTCAACTACTCTTTACATGGAACTTTTTTCGAAAATTTTGATTTTCTCAAAAATGGCTCTAACGATTTTGATTAAAATATCATATATTAAAGATATTTATCTGACAAATAATATGTATAACTTGAATTTTCTGGGAATAGCCTCTGAAGACTACTTTATTCTGGAGGAATTTTGAATAGCTGCTAAACCATAAGAGATGAGCAAAAACTTACCACACAAAAAATGTAGAGCACATTAAAACACACAATTTATGTTACATAATTTTTTTGAGGAATTGATCGTTTTTGAGATATTCCTTTTTTCAGCTTTGAAAAACTTGTACTTTTCTCATACAGGAATTTGTCAACTCGTGTCCATAGAAACAAAGTAACTTCAGTCACCTAGTAACCAGCTTTTGACTTCACTTTAACTTATGATACTTCCATATTTCACTTCTACTTACAAGGAAGTAAGTAATAAGAATATTTCTGCTAATTTTTTATCAATTAGCATGAAGTCAATAGAATAATAAGCTTATTAACAATAATTTGTTACACAGAAGTAGAGAAGGTCAAGTGAATGGAACACATCAGTTTTTTTGGATTCAGAGGGTCTCAAAACATGTATTTACGGTGAAATCTCGGTATCGAATTTTTGGGTGGAATGCAATACCTTCTCTATACACTATGTACATAGTGCGTTTATAGAAACAGAAATGTGTAAATAAACTAAATCAGAAAGGGTAAATAATCCGGAGTATAAACCCTCAGCCCATATAACTACCCTCAATCTTTAGGGCATGGACAAGATAAATGCCCACAGTAATGTGGACGAGGAGCTACAAGCGCCCAGGCTTCTTTAATTTGTGGCATTTTTTGCCTTTTGTCTTTCGCCCATTTACAGATATATGAGCGCAATTCTCTTTTTACACATTCTCAATAGAGATCACTTTGTCAAGAGGTAATAAAAATATCGAATATTACTGAGTATTGCACATTGTTCATTGCATACTCAAACTGAGATAGCATACTTAGACGTCCCTTGATATTCAACACCAAACGATACAGATACATGACCATGATGGAATTGTGAAATACGTATTTTGATTCGTATTTATTGGGTCCTCTTTGGACGACAGACAACACCTTTCCCTTGTGTGTGGAAGAAAATGAAACCTCGTATGAGAATATCACCACAGATCGGTTTATGAAGAGTGTTTTTGATCGCTTTGTGAAGGGTGTGCTAAGAATATAAAAAAATTGGATCTTAAAAAATATTTGAAAACCTTAGTATTCTTTACAATATTTTTAGTATGTTTGTATGTGTACATTTGTGTACACATATTGATGTTCGGTAGAGTAAACAATTAAAGAAGCATCTTAATAACTGTCATATTATTGTCTGTACCGAATGTTGTGTATTTTATATAAGTGTGTCAAATAAATAACCGTTGTGTGTTGATACATCATTAAGAGAAGGAAAAAAATGTTTGCTTCATGCGAGAAGCAAACCTGCTGACCTAACCAGAGGAGTAACCTACGTTTTGTCTCAGTGCTACCATGAACACACATGGAAAGTGGCGTGATAGTTTGCTGTTGAAGAAGCTTACGCTATGTATTTGATTATAATTATTGATCATGTGTTAGTAATATTAAGATTTGGAACTTTTGAGAACTTGCTGCTGCCGCTATACAACTGTATAACTGAAATAAATAAATAAACCAACATTACATCCATACAAACCTCCACTCACAAACCTCCACTTGAAATTCAGAAACTGCTATTGTAAATATTGGTTTCTTATTATTTCTGTTCAGTGCATTCAGCCAGAATATGACTCCATGTTTCCCCTTTCCCACATAATGAACTAATTCTCACTCCGACGTCATCAGTTAATTTGTTGCCTTTCCAGGCGTCTAATCTTAACCATGTTAAACCGATTTTTTTTTTTTTTTCAGTTTAGCATCCTTTAACCGGGTTGGTCATAACGGACGATGAATGAAATTGGTGAAATGATGCTCAAATGATGGATTCTTAAGGTTACTCGACATTCGTCTTCTCAGGATAAGGGAAAACCCCGAAAACAACCTTATCCGGCTGACTCACCCTAAGCAAGATTCGAACTCAGGACATGTTGAATGTGAAGCAGACACACTACCACCACCTACCCAGGCGGGCTAAACCGATTCTTTGTTGAGGTGTACAGTCATCTAATAGACCTGCCTTCCTCGTTCCCCAGCTATTTGAAACTTTAGCCGCACACCGTGATTCCAAATTTTGAATGTCAATATCACGCAGTGGTCTCTGAATTATCTTCCACCTGCTACCACGCAAGCCCCTCCCCCGTAACCGCAGATACTCTAAAACAATTTCTTCTAAACCCTTTCTGAATGTTGTTAACCAACGCCCATCGCAGCCGTCTCGTACTGGCTCTCTCAAACTCACCGCCCGTAGAAGGATCTGATCCCCCAACTATGATTAACCAGTATTTCAATACCCTTTTTTACTTTCTCTATACGTACTATGTACATAGTGTATAGAGAAGGTATTGCACTCCACCAAAAAATTCGAGACCGAGATTTCACCGGAAATATATGTTTTAGGGTCCCCTGTATCCAAAAAAAAGTATTTTCAGAAAAAGGTCCGTGTGTGCGTGTGTCTGTAACCGTGTGCCTGTGAACACGATAACTCAAAAATGAAAAGTCGGTAAAATACCAAACTTGGTATTTAAGTTTAGTATCTTCCAGGGATGCGACACGAAGATTTTTAGAAAAATCCCCCCACCCCAAACTACCCTTTACACGGAACTTTTTTCGAAAAATTTTATTTTCTCAAAAATGGCTAACAATTTTGATTAAAATATCATATATTTAAGATATTTACCTGACAAACAAAACATATATTTTGAATTTTCTGGGAATAGCCTCTGAAGACTACTTTATTCTGGATGAATTTTGCATAACTACTAAACCGTAAGAGATGGACAAACACATAACACACAAAAAATGTAGAGCACGTTAAAACGCACAATTTATGTTGTATACATTTTTTTCGTGGAGTTGATCGTTTTTGAGATATTCTTTTTTCTTGGTTTCAGCTTTGAAAAACTTATACTTTTCTCATACAGGAAGTTGTCAACTCCTATCCATACAAACAAAGGAACATCAGTCACATAGCAACCAGCTTTTGGCTTTCACTTTAACCAATCGTACTCCCTCATTTCGCTTACAATAAAGCAAGAAATAAGACTATTTCTGCTATTTTTTCTCGAAGCATGAAATAGATGAAAGATAAGCTTATTAACATTAATTTGTTACAGAGATATAGAGAAAGTCATGTGAATGGAACACATCAGATTTTTTAAATGTATGATTTTATTATATAAGCCAAATTCTTAAGAACCTCACAGTTTCCCGTACCCCTTCCTAGCTGTAGAATTCGTTTCAAATACTGCTTCTGGATTTTATTCAATTCTTCGGTATTTTCCCCACCCCCAAATTTCTGCTCCATATGCTAAACTAAGCCTAAAAGCAGCTCCGTATACCATTTCTCAATAGTATGTCAGGAACTTTCATAGGAGATTCTAGTGAGTTTGATTTTTACTTTCTCTACACATACTATGTACATAGTGTATAGAGAAGCTATTGTACTGTACCCAAATATTCGATGCCGAGTTTTCATTGGAAATACACCCTGAATCCAAAAAAAAATCATTTTTAGAAAAATGTCCGTGTGTGTGTTTGTATGTATGTATGTATGTATGTATGTATGTATGTATGTATGTATGTATGTATGTATGTATGTATGTATGTATGTATGTATGTTGTGTCTGTGGGCAGCATAGCCCAAAAACGAAAAGTCCGTTAAAAACCAAACTTGGTATTTAGGTTTGCTATGTTCCAAGGATACTTCAACCCTTTTACATGGAACATTTTTTTTGTCTCCCTCCGTGGTGTAGTGGTTACCATGCTAACTTCATACTCAAGGTCGCGGGTTCAAACCCGGCGGAGGACGATGGAATTTTTTCGGGTGTAGAAATCCTTAGCATGGCTTCCTTCGGAAGGGAAGTAAAGCCGTTGGTCCCGTGTCGTAGATTCACGGCACATAAAAGAACCTCAAGCCTGATAGAGAGGCCTCTGAGCAAAATTAGGCGTTCTTTCACGCCTAATATAGAACGGGACGCTGAGAACCACAGTAATGAAAGAGCGTCCATAAATAACACTGCAGTTATGTTTCATTTTATGGATTTTTTCGAAAATTTTGATTTTCTAAAAAATAGCTCTAACGATTTTGATTAAAATTCTGTATGTTAAAGATATTTACCTGACAAATAAAATGTATATCTTGAATTTTCTGGGAATAGCCTCCGAAGGCTACTTTATTCTGGATGAATTTTACGGAATTTTACATAGCTGCTAAACCGTAAGAGATGGACAAAAATTTACCACACAAAAGATCTGGAGCACGTTAAAACACACAATTTATGCTATATACATTTTTGTCGTGGAGTTGGTCGTTTTTTAGATATTGCTTGTTTTTGTTTTCAGCTTTGAAAAACATTCTTTTCTCATACAGGAATTTGTCAACTCTTGTCCATACAAAGGTACTTCAGTCACATAGCAACCAGCTTTTGACCATCACTTTAACCTAGGCACTCATATATTTCGCTTCTATTTGAGGGAAGCAAGTAATAAGACTATTTCTAGTAATTTTTTCTTGATTAGTGTGAAGTAAATAGAAGCATAAGCTTTTTAACAATAATTTGTTGCAGAGATGTAGATATGAGAAATTGCACATAAAAGCATTTCTGGAGGGGTTTTCTGACTATTAAGAAAATTCAGAATTAGATTTAGATTAGTCAACCCATTGTTCTTCATCACAGTAAAATATATGTCTATGAACCCAAATATAACAGCAATTCATATAGCACATTATGGTCATGTATTAGAGAAGCCTTTGGAGCTTTTAAGTTTGAAATTCCCATCTATGTGTTTTCCCCATCTTCCGTTCAAAGATAATATGACGCTCACATATGCAAATAATTTTACATTTTGTAACGTTTGCCGGTAAGTGTATATAGATTATTTAGTCGGGTATTATATTATGTTATATGAATTGCTGTTCAGTTCGAGTTCATAGCCGAGGAGCAATGGGTTGACTAAGTATATCTAAACACCGATCCTGGATTTATTTAATAGTCAGAAGACCCCTCCAGAAAGTTTTTTACGTGCGATTTCTCATATCTAAAATAATATTTCAGAATTACAGTGTATCTTATTATTCAGATTTATATCGCTACAAACTATTTCAGTACAAAGCGTTCCAGAGGAAATATGTGCCTCAAGGTTTTAGATGAAAACTGCTTATTTCTTGTTTCAAATATGTTTGTTATATTTTCTGTGTTTTATTTGATTTCAGGTACGTGCATCAATGTTAACACATAAATAACGAAGTAAGACTAATCCTGGGTAAGTTTAAAACCATGGTTAGCATCTTAATTCTATGCAATAAATGTTGTTATTTACATAGCATGTCCTAGAATATTTCCAGAAATCGTGATTAAGAGGGAATATAAAGTGAAATGAAAGATGGAGAAACTTAGTGTTGCAGATCCCTGAAAGAAATAACCAAGCAAGGTGTCTGTTTCAGATTTCTTGTACTTTGCCATGTCTAATTTTGAATTTCAGTAAAGTTTTGCCTAACTCTTTCTTGATATTGAGGACAGCTAACACATATTCGCGGTCTCGCAGACCTTCTACATCTCTGCTAGTAGTTTGCATCCTGTTAGGTGGTGCCTTGCATGTTGCACATTTAATGTTAAGGCGAACATAAACATTTTCGCTCCTCCTGCTCTTGGCTATTCCCGCCCAACGCTCTCTATTTGCTATCAAAAACTCAATTCTGTTATTAAGATCTTCATTACTGCATTTAATACAGAAATAAATGAGATTTTGAACGATTTGGTGCAGTAAAAGTGTGAGTGACAGCCGTGTTACCACGTCATCAAGTTCTCTTATTCTTAGCGTTCTTCTATTACTCAAACACTTCTCACTTTGTTATTTTCTTATAGACATCGTATAGTGGAAGGAATATGATGATATTTTTCATTGTCTTAAGTAATCAGTACAGTCACGAATAGTTAAACACGGCTTTTTGTAACCAAGAAACATGCTCTTTGCTAGTTTCGCATCTTCTGTTGACTATTTCATTCATGATACGTGATCGTAAGAAGTGGCCAATCCTGTACATTGGCGCGTAAAATTCCAGCCAATCGGAACTCTTTATCTCTGCATTTGAATCCTCTTGTATCACACACACCTGCAATTGTTTTTCTAAATTTATCGCGCCCACGTGCATTTGTTTTCTCTCTGAACTAATGTTCGTCTCAGAATAACAGTACCAGTGTGCAGTGATATTCCCGCACAAAATAGTGGAAGTTCAAAAACATTTTGGGGACATAACTATCGCAAAATAGACATATTATTTGAAAACTCAAAGCCGCAGAATACTAAAAGCAACAGAGAAAGAGCGTGTGGAACCAGTTCAACAAGCAACGAGACCATATTTATGATGTGAACATCAAGTTGCAGTGACTTCGGTGCAAATATATGTCAAGACAAATGGGATTTTAGGAATATTATTCTTCCTGTCCATATAGATTAATCATTGTTATTTTATTCACAAAATAGTCTTATTAAATACAACTCGATCTACAACTTTTCTCTAGATAAATTCGATAAAAGTTGGAGCTCTCGTTATAATAGTTATGATAATAGCTCTAGACGATATTTATCCAAACCTTTATCAAAGACAAGTAATTAACAATAAGTAATTCCGGTTTATCGATTCTTCTGCATATCCTTGATCTTTCTTGATCACATTATTTTGGAAATTTCCCGCTTTCAGCTAATCCCACCCCAACACTCGTTATTTGCTACTAAAAACTCGGTTCCAGCATTAAGATCTTCGGTATTGCATTCACTACAGGAATGAATATGATATTGAGCAGTTTGATGCAATAAAAGTAGCAGTGACGGGCAGTTACCACTACACCACCAAGTTCTCTTATTGATACCGCTAAGCTATTACTTAAACACGTTTCTCTTCTCACGTTGTTATCTTCTTAAAGACATTCCATGGTAGGAGTTTGTCTTAAATAGTCGGACCAATCATGAATAATTAAACATTGTTTTTTGTAACCAAAAAACATGTTCTTCGCTAGTTACATTTTTGTGTTGATGTAACAGCTCCAGCAATATTTAGAGGCAACAATCTCTGGATCCCATGATCGGGGTTCAAACCCGGTGGAGAGCGGTGCACTTTTTCGGGCGTCAAAATTCTTAGAATGGCTTTCTTCTGGAGGGGAGTAAAGCCGTTGGTTCCGTGTGGCAGGTTAAAGGCACGTAAAAGGACCTCAATCCTAATAAAGAAGCCTCTGAGCAAATTCTGCTTACACCAAGGAATTTATTATTCTGGAATTCATAGAAGAGTAAGAGGTCATTATTGAGAATATTTATTTCTTAGATTATATTGATCACCTTTGAAGTTATTGATTTTAAAAAGAGATTTTACATTAATTTGGTCTTAGGTTTACTTAAATAGTTTAATAAAAATGTTGGCTTGTGATGTCATAGATATAAGATTTTATCTTAGGTTATGATATATTTGTCGTTATGTTTATTAGATTTTAGTGGTCTTTCCGACCAATATAGAATGAAACGCTAAGAATCACAGCAGTTAAAAGCGCCCAAAAATAAAACTCAATTCAAATCCAGGCAATATTTATCCAAACCTTTATCAATAAGTAATTTTGGTTTACCGACTATTATACATGTCTTTGCCCTTATTTGGTTCGTCTCTATGTTGAGGACTTTGGATGTATATGAAAATAACATTGGTAAATATTCTTACCTCCAAACGTTCACAGCTATGAAAACTGAGATACCGGGATAGGTTGCTGCTAGTTCGCTATTGTCCCCTGCGTAGTGGTTAGTCTGAGCACCGTTATCTGTGCCACTTGACTTTAAATAGCGTGACTGTACATAGTAGGTGAAGGTACTGCCCACCACTAAAACCAAGATTTAACCGTAAATACATGTTTTAAGCCCTCTTGAATAACAAAACAAACAAAAAAAAAATAGAAAAAGATACTCGTGTGTCTCTGTGAAAAGCATAGGTGACTCAAAAGAAAATGCTGGATAACTACCAACATTGGATTTAATTCAAAGTTAGGCTGCATCACTCGCCTCACACAGCGCGGGGGGGGGGAGGGGATGGTTCATTCCAAGGGGACCGCATGTGGATTTTGTGGTGGACAAAGTGACGTCTGTGCGGGTTTTCTTGGCTTCTCCGGTTCCCTCTCAACCCGTTCATTCCACCAGTTGCCTCATCATCACTTTTTCTTATCATTCATTTTGCCTTTTCATATCATCCACTTCCCTCATTCTCATGCCTGTCTATGAGTCGATCCCTCGTTCCGGTTTGTTCACTCTTGATAAAATGTTTGTTTGTTGACACCTGATAGGCTTTGGCCCTAAGCACTCACGTGTATGTTAGGGAGGGAAATGTTCTCACTAGTTTCGAGGTATATTCTTTCTTCCTTGTACACTCACAGACATTAAATTTAGGCCTGAAAGTACTTATCGTAAAACGGGGTCTTTTGCTAACTCCACCCATGTGTTTTACCTGTTTGTTATGATCTTAAAAGCGTATTGGACAGGACACGTTACCGAAGAAAAAGGGATGGACAGGAAACGTAACTTGCGACAAATGAAGTTCTGAGTTACGAATTGGTGATTCCTAAACACACTGGTTGAACAATAAGCCACCTCTCTCGTCGGGTAATACAAGATAAGGTTAATCTTTACTCTGAAGTTCTAATGTCAAGGTAGTTCGTGGTGAAAAAAATTAATTCACTGCTTTTACAAGTCAACCGTTCTGGTTGTGCGTCCAGTATGTTGAGAGAAGGGGAGGATTGCTAAATCGGTTTTGCCTTTCTTATTCGCGTGGTATTTGAATAGCACCAATGAAAACCATTGTAAGATCCGAATTCCGTCAAACGTTCACATTTTCAGCAAAATCAAAACGCCAGAGAATTTTTATTGTCTCTGAGTGTATAAAAACAATAGCTTTATATTAACTATTTTATAGTGTTTGCCTTGTAGCAGTTTAGGGGTCTATATGTATAATGAGAGCTTCCATCGAGCAATTTATCTTCTGTATTTCAATTGTTTTCATTTTAGGTGGCGGCTTATATTGCTTATTAATATGATATTTTTCTTAGTACTGCAATTAATATTTCAGACTTTAAGCTAATGAGCCATCTTTGACAACGTGACTGTTTAAATTCGTAATACCGGCATTCCTTTCATAAGGTCGCCAGACGTATTGTTTCGAGTAATAATAAAATAGTGGCTACTTAGCACAATAAAGCGTACTGGAAATTGGTAATTTTACTCTTTACCCATCCATTTTCAATTAATACGATGACTGTATTGTTTCCACTTCCCGCGTGGGTGTAATCACAGTGTCGATATGAAAACACTACACTTATTTCATTGCAAACACAAATGGAAGCTATTTAACCGAAATAGAAACACTCAATAATAATTACTAACCAGTGGAGAACGTAAAGCGCATTCAAAAAAGATTAATTGAAACCTGATAATAGAGTTTCCTATAATGTTCTGCGCGCCAAAAATATGTCAAGTGGCAAATGAATAAATGATTGTTCTAATTCAGTGCCTATCATTAGTAATAGAGCCTATATTAATTACCTATTTTAAATTTTTATTACCCATTACTAAATTTTTAGGCTTTTGCGCCAAGTTCTAATTATATGGTTTCATTTTTAGTATGAGTGGCTCGTGTTAAAAGCTTTACTTTTAATATTTGCTAACTAAAATTTTGTTTAATTACTATATGTTTCATTACAAAACTTACATCTTCATTCTGCCCATAAACATTTTTAATCAGAATCACATAAAAGAGAACTTGCTAAGTTTTTTAATTTTTGTAATTTTTACTCCATTTACGCATGATATGGTAGGTTAATTTTCTTTGTTAAATATATTATTTGGAGTCATTTCATTCATAGGTTTTAATTTAAAACTCTCCAGGCATATGTTTTACTTTCTCTAACACGTATTTAAATGTTCATAGCGGCTGGAGAAGGTATTGTATTCCACCCAAAAAACGATGTCGAGATTTAACCAGAAATGTATGCTTTCCGATGCCCCGAAAAAAACATTTTTAGAAAAGCATCAGTGTGTGTGTGTGTGTGTGTGTGTGTGTGTGTGTGTGTGAGTGTGGACAGTATAACTAAAAAACTTGATATTCATATTTAGTATATACACGAATATTTAAAAAAATTCCGAATTTTCTGGGAATAGTCTCTGAAGACTATTCTGGATGACGTTTGTAGACTTTTGCATATCGGTTAAACGGTAAGGGATAGACAAAAACTTAATTCACAAAAATGTTCTTTTTTTAATTTTTTTATTTTAGAGTTGACCTTTTTTTTTCTTTTTTAATATTCCTTGTTATTTGTTCCAGTTTTAAACTACTTATTTTCCTCAAACGGGACCATGTGAAGCGAACTGAACCTCACTTGTTTCGCATAGCAACCAGTTTTAAAAGATTTGAGCATTGCTTTAGCCCAATGTGTTTGTTTATTTTCTTATAGGGAAGCAAATAATAAGACCAGTCCTATTAATGTTTGCCTCGATTAGCATTATGTGGACAAAATAATAATCCTTTGTAAGAATAATTTGCATTTAGAACAGCTGGAAAAAATTATGTGAATGGAACACATCAGATTTCTTTCCCCTTTAGATTTCTTACTAAAGACTTTTCTTTCTTCTTCTTATGATTTATAAGAGATATAGAAATAACAATCGATACTGCCATTAATAATGATACAGTATCTTTACTGAAATTCATATAAATTGAATAGAACACTTGGAGATATTAGGAAAACCCACTAGATTGCTTAATTCCATAAAACTCAACTTGTACATTCTGCTATGATGAAAGTCATACATGTTAAAATGTAACTTGAGCCTTTACACACCGTTTATCTGGAATGCAGCTTTTCGCGTCTATAATTCAGGTGTAAGGGCCATTCCTGACCAACATCTTGGGGGTCTTTATAAATCATGTCAGCGTTGCTTATGAGCCCAAGCTATATCATCTAACCTCCAAGTCGCCCTCCGTGGTGTAATGGTTAACATGCTAACTTCATATACCCAAGGTCACGGGTTCAAACCTGGCGGAGGACGATGGATTTTTTCGGGTGTAAAAATCCTTAGCATGGCTTTCTTCGGAAGGCAAGTAAAGCCGTTGGTCCCGTTGGTCCCGTGTCGTAGATTTACGGCACGTAAAAGAACCTTAAGTCTGATAGAGAGGCCTCTGAGCAAAATTAAGCGGTCTTTCACGCTCAATTTAGAATGGGACGCTGAGAACTACAGTAGTTAAAGAGCGTCCATAAATAACACGCCATTTACATTTTATCTAACCTCCAATACCGGTTGCTTAAACAGATATAGCATTACCTCTTGCTTCATGAAATATCTAATTTATCTAACATGACCAGTACCCTACAATATTTTGCCTCTGTCAGGTTTACAACTTCTACATCGTCGAGGTCTGAAGTCGGCATATATACTTGGCACTGTCAAAATATCCACTGAAGATGCACTTATTTGCAAGCATTGCAGATCATTAAAACACTGCTCTTTTGTCAGTAGTTTATTTTGCATCACTATAGGTAGTTCATATCTTTCAGCCCTATTTCAATCTGAAGAGAATATTGTTAAACTACCACAAACCTCTTAACTTTGTCCGGTCCAGCTTGCTTCACTCTACGCCGTTACATTCACACCACCTTTAGCTAACTGCATTGTTAAGTTCTCCAGTTCTTCTGATTTTTTTTTTTTTTTTTTTTTTTTTTTTTTTTTTTGTACTTTAAATTGGATGGTCATGTCGGACGATGAATAAAATCGGTAAAATGATGTTTAAATTATTTCGGAGTCCCTGGAGTGCCTAATTTACTCGGCATTCGTCTTCTCGGCATAAGGGAAAATCCCGAAATCTGGTTAACTCGCTCTAAGCGAGATTCCAATTAGCGACCTATTAAATGTGAGACAGACACGCTACCCCCACATTACATAGGCAGACTGTATGTTCTGACATTCCGTGTTACTATTATAAACTTCTTTCTTTTGTTTGTTTTTTCAATGTCGGTCACTCACCCTCAAACTCTCCCCGCTGAGGTACGAAAGAGGAAGTGTTTTACGTCCGGAATATTTTCTTCAGAATACCCATCATTTTATTCCCCAAAACCAAATTTATTCAGAGAAGAAAAATAATATGATAGTCTTCCCATTTCCTTTATAAATCGTAGTACCCGGCCACAATACTCTTCCATCAGGTTGCCCACAAAGATATTCGATCAGGAACCCGAAGATATTCGAGCTATACCTCCATGCCTCTGCTGTCCGGAGTTGCCCATTGGCCCACGGGAGGTATTTCATTTCCGTCCTTCTATCCTTATCTAGGAGGCACTCATCTAATTCAGCTGGGGTGGCAACTCCCACAAAGAAACCTTCACATGGATCACTTTGCGAAAATTGTGAATTTCTCAAAAATGGGTCTAACGATTGCAAGTGTTTAAGATATTTTCATGACATTAGAAATATGTATCTAAAATTTTTCAAAATTTGGAGTTACTTTGACATAACTGGTAAGGCGTAAGAGATAGACAAAATCTTCTGACAGAAAAAAATTTGCCCTAGTTAAGACAGAACATTTGTGACAAATACCTTGTTTTGAGTTAATTATTTCTGAAATATTCCTTCTTATTGGTATAAATTTTGCAGTACACTTCTCTCAATGGGATGTCGTTATTTATTTGTCTGTTTCCTTTTTTTCTTTCTTCCTTCTCTAACCATACAAATAGAAGGAATTTTAAATCCATGACATGCCGACTAGCTCTTACAAGATTTGACTATCCCTTCAGTCTAGCGTATTCCCCTATTCCTCTTACTTTCTTGCAAGTAAACATTACTTAACAGGGATAGGGGATTTTTGTAGAAAACAGAGCACTAAATGTGACCTCAGACACCTACTGTGATGGACACTTTTCACCCGCTCCTTCCAAAACAGCCTGTTTTGTAACACCTGATCCATTTACTCACTGCATAAATACCGATAGAGGGCTATGTAAATAATAATCATATATTTTAATCATAATCACAATCAACATAATTTGTAGTGGGAAAATTTCATCACAAACAGCGGACCATCAGGTTCCAATATACTAGGCTTTATGACAAAATTGTTAACATTATTTATATCTATGATGAGAAAAATCGCCAACATACATGCAGTGATGGAAACAAATTCACCATTTTGTTTGTGAGATCATTCATATATTCCGAATCATTTCAATAATATGCAACTACAAGGTGTATTTACAAGCATAGCCACTAAATATGCCAATAGTACTTTGGTCGAGTGATCAGCGAGCTGACTTCTCACCCGGAGGTCCCGGGTTCGAATCCCGGCTGGGGCGGGGAATTTTTCTTTAACCAGAATTATTCCCTATCTCCCACAGAGTCCGGAAGTATGTATGTGAGAGTGAATTTCTGCGTGTTTGAGGAAACAAAATGGTTTAAACCCAACGTAAACCTACAGACAACGAGTTGTTTCTAATTCGAAGCCCCCGATATGACCTTAGATGTTAAAGGGGGCTATATAAATGAAACAAAAAATAACTATTTTCTTGTTTCAGAAATACTAGGTAACGGCTACTCGTTCCTTCTGGACGAATGAGCTTTAGCGAAGGTAGTGAGCTAGCCTACCCTTGATAAACAGGTCAGCAAACAGCTCTGCTTCCTTATGATTACATTTCGAGAATACACAGCGTACAGTTGACTACAAAGTGTTGTGCGTTACGGGTTTTTAACGAGATATGCTTAATTATTAATCAAATTGTCATCAATTCTGAAGAAGAAAATGGGGGAAAATGTCTGAAATAGAAGAAATACAAAAAAATAAGGCGTAAAGTGTAGTGTAAGCAGTAACTGAGGTTGAGAGTGAATACATGTGACTGACATCACTATAAGTGTAGTATTTGCTTTGTGGTACCTGTATAGACGAGCACATCTGTCTGCCGTTCCTTCTTCTGTGAACCAATGCCCCAGTAAAGGTGAGTAAGTGATTCGCATCTAACCTCTCATTTAAAAATACCACCGTTAAGTACTGGCCCCGACCGGTACATTTTAAGTTGGAACCATTAAACAAAGGGTGACAAAAAATTTACAGTAAATTTGTAAAATGAGAAACGCGTTGTTGAGGCAGGACATTAAAAGCAAGTTTATATTATTTTAGTATATGGTTTTATGTACAACATAGCTTTTAAAAACACAAGTATCTATGTGCTAATCTCAGATTATTTATGTTCTATGAATTTCGAAAATACACATTTTTAGTTTAATATCCTTTAACCTGGTAAATCATATAGGTTGTTGAATGAAATGGGTGAAATGATGATGAGGGAGATAAAATATTTATTTAGTATAACTAAGTAACTTTTATTTCCAATCAAAAAGTCTACATATTTAGAATAAATAATTCAAAGTTTATATTCTATATCTTTAATCGTATTAATAATTTCATTTATTGCCATAATATTAACTAATTTCTTAGCCAAAAAGAAAGTGAGTGAAATGATGCTCAAATAAGCCAGAGTCTACAGAACGCAGAGTTACTTGATATTCAGGATAAGTGGAACCCCAGAAAACCTTACCCGGGTAACTCACTCCAACCGAGAAATAGCTCGGGATATCTTAAATGCGAGACACGCATGCACATTGTGCTACGAAGACAGGCTAAAATTCAATATCGTAATTTGTAAAACCCAAATGTAAAAAAAAAAAAAAAAAAAATCCAAATAGATATATTTTTTATGTAAATTAATACCTTAATAAACAACTTTTCTACCATAATCCTTAGTGCGTTACTAACTAGATAGTTGAGTCACTAAAACCTCTCTGCATAGTAATAAAACCATTTCTGACAATGTTTCCCTCGATTAGATGAGGTAGATAATAAGCTTTTGTGTGAATATTTTGTCGCAGAATGTGAATGTAGCATATCAATTGGTTTTGTTTTGTTTTGGGGAATTTTGCTGTGAAATGTCAGTAAGCAACATCCTTATATTCCAAAGCTACATCAAAGCATAATTCGAGTGCTGCCTGTATGAGAGATTTAAATATCTGATAAACTCGATGACTTTATAAGTATAATCCCGATATTTGAAACAGATGCGGTGGTCAACCCCGCAACATAGAGTTTGAAATGATTGCCTGTAATACACACAGTAAACAAACAGGGACTGCTCAACCACGTGCATTCTTTCCAGCAGTAAACACATTATCGGTGCTTCGGCACATTGTTTGCTACGTAATGTGCAGGACCACAACAATTAGCAGTTATTTCGCTATCAGGCAATAGATACAAATTGGGCAAACGGTCGAATAAGCACAATAAGCTTGGTTCATATAATTATTTGACATCATTATTGCATTCTGGCATCCAGAGAGATAAGGTTATGTAAAACTGTTTTCAGTCGTAGTAGCAATGGTGCGTTTAAAGAGGATATAACTATTCGTTTTCTTTAAAATATACTGTTTATTCTTCCATTTTAGGCTGCCTTATAGAGAGAAAATTGAGGGTAAAGGCATAGTATGTAATAGTGTGGTTGCTACGAATTCCCAGTTCTTTTTCATCTATGTTACTGCTGGACCCTAAAATCATCCAGCCGTAGCCATTTCTCTTTCTGATTACCCTCAAGGACGCATTACACTCGCAGGAATTACGAGTACCGCTTTGTGCCTGGGTGTGAGGACGAAGAAGAAGAAAAATATTGGATTTCATTAAACAATCATATATAGGGATTTCACCGGAAATATGCATTCTGAAACTCCTAGAAAAACAGAACATATGCTTTTATAATAATTCCCAATGCAAATAAACTTTTGTGTTCAAGCTTAGCACTTATTCATTAATCAAGTCCTAAGTCCAACGCGAAAATAACCTTCAGCTTTCAAGTTTACAGTTGTTCATTAATCTAACTTCTAAGTCCAATGCGAAAATAACCTTCAGCTTTCAAGTTTACAGTTGTTCATTAATCTAACTTCTAAGTCCAACGCGAAAATAACCTTCTGCTTTCAAGTTTGCGCTTGTACATTAATCTAAGTTCTAAGTCCAACGCGAAAATAGCCTTCTGCTTTCAAGTTTACAGTTGTTCATTAATCTAAGTTCTAAGTCCAACGCGAAAATAACCTTCAGCTTTCAAGTTTACAGTTGTTCATTAATCTAACTTCTAAGTCCAACGCGAAAATAACCTTCTACTTTCAAGTTTGCGCTTGTACATTAATCTAAGTTCTAAGCCCAACGCGAAAATAACCTTCTGCTTTCAAGTTTGCGCTTGTTTAATAATCTAAGACCTAAGTCTCTCACTTAGTTCGATCCCAGGTGACGGCATGTGGAATTTGTGGTGATCAAAGTGGCGCAGGGGCGGGTTTTCTCCGGGTTCTTTGGTTCCTCCGCTATCGCATTCCACCGGTGCATTCATTGGTTCATGACATGCATCATTAATGTTATCGTCTGCAGGAGTGCTTATGTAGTACAAGCGGGCGTTAAATACTAAAAAAAAAGATCCAACGCGAAAATAGCCTTCTGCTTTCAAGCTCTGCACTTGCCCATTTATTTAAGCACAACGCTGAAATATCTAATGTTGAACTCTTAGGGACAATGACATTCCTATCTTCGCATACCCTGATATTTAGCATTGATTTCAGCTTCAGGATCACGGATTCTTTACGAACATTAAATGAATTCAGTACTTCTAGTTTGATGGCAATTTATGGGTTATATATAATGTATACAAACTATATATATATATATATAGTTATATTGTAAGAAATGTCTTCATTGACTCAAATAATTCACTCGACATTCCAACAGCCGACGGCTTGCAAACACTGTAGTCACTCAAAATAAGTACAATTCACGACACATGCCGCTTGCAATTCTTCCTCTTTTTATAGCCAGAAAATGACGTCATAGAACGTTCTATAATCTTGTCGAAGCTAATGGACGCTTCTAGAAGAATCTAGGCGTCACGCATTCCTAAGTCTCTAGTAACCAGTGCTTCACTTCCTCTGTTATTACACATTCCAAAGTCTCCAACTGCTATCTCTCAAATACCAAGGCGAGCATGAGAATCACTCCAGAAGACGGCTCTGTCTTAAAGGTATATATATAAGACACTAATTAAAAGGATCTTTCTCGCACATAACAGAATGTGACGCTGAGAACCACAGCAGTAGAATGCGTCCATAAAAAAAAACTAAAGTGTACCATTCACATGACTTTCTCTACATCATCTACAAACAAATTATTCTTAGAAAAGATTATTCGTATCTACATCATGTTAATCGAGATAAACATTACCAGAAATTATCTTACTATTTTTTTTCTAAGCAAAAGGGAAATAAGGGAACACTAAACTAAGCGATAGTCAAATCTGTTAAAAGCTGGTCGCTATATGAAAAAAATGAAACTTCTGTTCTCTTAGTATGGCAGGAGCAAATGAAAGAGAGATAAAACAAAACAATTACCTCCTATTTGAGAACAATAACAAGGAAAACAGTTATATCTACAAAAAGATGTGTGTGTCATAAATTTTGTGTTTTAATGAGCTCTACATTTTTGTGTAGTACTTAGGTTTTGTTCTAACTCTTAGTTTTACCAGTTAGGCAAAATTCATCCTTACAGAGGCATTTGTCATGTAAATCTATAGTGTAGATATTTTTATCAAAATCGTTACAGGTATTTTTGAGAAAAACAGAATTTTCAAAAATCTTTCCATGTAAAGGATAGTTTGGGATGGGGGAATTCTTTGAAAGTCTTTGCGTTGTAATCTTTTAACGAAACTAAACTTGAATACCAAATTTGGTATTTAGCGGTATTTTCGTTTTTGAGCTACGCTGTCCACACACAGACACACACGAATCTTGTATGCAAAGAACTTTTTTTGGATTTAGGGGGCCTTAAAACATATATTTCCGGTGAAATCTGGATATCAATTTTTGGGTGCAATACAATATCTTCTCGTCTTACTATGTGTATATTATTTATTAAGAGAAAATGAAATTTCAATTTAATTATAACATCCTTAAAATATCTATGCTAAAGAAAAATTATAATTTATAGTTTGGTAATGTTAAAAGAATATTTTAATGTCAGGGAAGGAAATCTGCATTCATAAACAAAAATAAAATGTTATACTGTTAAATAAATATAACATTCTTATTGTAATATTTTCAAGAAACATGGGTATGGAAAATATATTTGGGCTTACTGGCTGTGTTCCATTGGAACTTGTTGCAATTGATATTTCGTTCAGAGTTGAGGTGAACATCTTCAGTAGCGAGACTACATTTACTGTAGCTACTGTTCTGCCTTCCAGTTGCCTATTGTCCGTGTAATACAGTAGCTCATGCGAGTAGGTAGCCGCGCCAGCTTATTTCACTGCATTTCAAGTGCAGAAATTTCATTTTCGTTCGGTTAAAATCGAAATGATATGTTGAAGGGTTATAATATAAAACTCGAATGAGATAAACTCATACGACTTTCTCTGCTCACATTTCTACAAATCATTATTACAAAGCGCACTGTTCTATCTCTTATTAATACAGATATTTTTTTCATCCACATTTATGCATTTGTTTTAGATAGGCGGATAATTTTTTTAAGATCGCGTCGTTGGTCGTCTCCTTAGCGCGGTGGTAGCGCAGCTGCTTACCAAGCGGGAGACCTGGGTTCGATCCCCAGAACCGGCGTGGTAGACCTGGCCCGGGGTGCACTCAGCCTCATAAGGTCCCTGGGGGGCCAATTGAGGAGCTACTTGATGGAGAAGTAGCGGCTCCAGGTCATGAAGACCGCACTAACCGGCCGGAGGGGGCTCGAGGCGCTGACCACGTCTCAACCTCCAATACTGTACCCGTTCCATGATGTCTGTAGTAGACCGAGATGGGGGACGCAGCGGCCGGGTGGTAGGCCAAGGAGTTATTATTATTAAGATCACGTCGTTAAATGGTTAATCCAAATTCCGTGCTCTTGCTAAAATACAGAAAAAATCGAATAGCGCAACTGAGAAAAGTTGCAGATATATAACTACTTGAAAATTTAAGCCAGTAACTAGGGCTATTTTTGGGAAGATAAATAAAAATAACGACAATTTTTCCATGTAACGGTTAGTTTGTGTTGAGAGTGGATTTAATTCAAAATCTTGGAATCGCAACGTTGGAAGAATTTGAATTAAATAAAAAGGTTGTCTTTAACCAACGTTTTTGAGTTTGCTCACACAGACGCACACACACCCACACACAAACCCACGCTTTTTTATTCAGAGAACCTGAAAACGTATTCTGTATGAAATCTGTGTAGTATGAAATAAAATAGAAGTATTTTAAGCAAACCAATGTTTTCAAATGCTATCAAACTTTCATTTTGGGAAATTTTGATAATTCTGGGAGGATGGGTCTTTGTTCCTTTTTACTCAACAGCCCCCTCACATACCGATTCAAAACACATGTGTTTCCAGTGAAATCTCGGTATTCTCATTTTTCCTTCTTCTCTTACTATAGGTAAGTAGCAGAGAAAGTAAAAAGGCTATTGGATAGGATATGCACGGAAGAGTCTCGGCACTGAACCAGAGTGTTTTTGTACAATGCGTCCCGAGAGGCCGTCCCCGGGAATTAGCAGGAGATGAGGTATGGAGTGATACAAGGGACGACAGGAGCGATAATGGCAATAACGGCATGACAGAATCCCTGCTGTTACCATACTGAGACTCCTAGAAAGAGGGCTAGACTGACCAGGGACCCTGTCCCGCTTAAGCTCCAGCGCCTCCAAAGGGTGTTCCTTATACCTCGGCAACCAGCTGAAGTAGAGAATTGTGGTGAACATCCTGTTTCCCTACCACGCCGCACCGAAGCGCCATAGGGGACCATTCCAATTCTAAAGAAGACCAATGTGAGAAAGATGAATGGCATGTGAATGGGTCGACATGGAGGGACAAGTCGCCCTACGTGGTGTAATGGTTACCATGCTGACTTCATATACCCAAGGTCGTCGGTTCAAACCCGGTGGAGGACGATGGATTTTTCGGGCGTAAATATCCTTAGCATGGCTTCCTTCGGAAAGAAAGTAATGCCGTGGGTCCCGTGTCGTAGATTTACGGCACGTAAAAGAACCTCAAGCCTGATAAAGGGGCATCTCAGCAAAATTAAGCGGTATTTCACACATAGAATGGGAACCTGAGAACCACAGAAGTTAAAGAGCGTCCATAAATAAAACGCATTTCATTTTATGGAGGGACAAGAAATTCGGGGGATGCAAGGCTGCTCCCCAACATTCGCCTGGAGACTGGAATAAACCCTTAAAAAACCATGGATGGTTCCTCGCTTGGTAAAACTGGGTCTGCCAACAGTGTTCTGGGTTTCGCTGTCAGATTCAGGAAGCCTAACTCTCGAGAGTTTCGTTTTTAATAGCATTTAAAAAATGGAAGTTTTACGTTCATTTATAATAACCATAAAATCAGGCTTGATAGAATCTTGCAGAACCAGTGTTTTTGAAGTGTTTATGAATCGAGAAAGCGGAAGGGATAAAGCCGGCAGAGGCCGACGTGAACAGTAACGTTTTAGATGCCGTACGTTTATTCCAGTGCTCCATGTGTCGGTGTGTTCCCAGAGAGAGCTTATTAAAGTTAAAGTGTTCTGTGTGGGCTATATGCTACCGGTCGTTGCTTTGTACGGTTTGAAATGTTAGAAAGTTCTTTCTTAAGCACTACTTTGGAAATACTTTTAAAGTGTGTGTGTGTGTGTGTGTGCTGCGTGAGCATTGCATTAATTATTTAGATAACTGAAATGGCACCTGAGAATTTTACTTTTCAACAGCCTTTGTCTGTGACTCCAAATATTAACATAAACATTAACATAAATATTCTTATTAGCCATTTCCTTGTAGGTACAACAGCAATAAAGTTAATCACTAGAGAAAGCAATAGCAAATAAAATCTGCTTAAAAGCTGGTCACCAACTAATGATGGAAATTCCGTTCTCCTTGCTAGATCAGGACTAGAAAATAGGTCGAATGACGACTTCCATTTGATAAAATTGTAAATATTGTACAATTTAAATCAAATTACAATGAATGTCTTGGAAAAGATTAATTTTACACAAAAGTGTTTTAACGAGATCTACTGTGTGTGTGTACTGCCATAAGAATTTAAACGTATGGTATTTTAATTTTTATGGTGTTTAACACACTCTTCTACTACTATGATACCGCAGGCAATGACGTTGATGACACATGGATTGAAGATGGGGCACCGCTGGAATGTGATAGCGGGGAAAACTGGAGATCCCGGAGAAAACCCACCCCTGCGCCGCCATGTACTGTTTATGGTCACGCACTAACATCGGCATCCACAGGAGTTTTTCTAAAAATCATTCCTTTTTGGATGCAGTGAAATGTCAGTATAAAATTTTTGCAATACTTTCTCTACCTGCTATGTACGTGGCAGATATAGTAAAAATGAACTACAATGTATAATCTAGTCGCGTAAGGTATATCTGGTCTGTGAGATGTATATGTAAAATATTTAATTTTCCTTTGAAAAATATTGTTAAGAAACAGCTCCATTTACATTAAAAATTTCACAACTGCATTACCGATTTTTCTCAAAATTTGAGTGACTTTATAGCATTTTTACTTTCTCTACACGTACTATGTACATAGTATATAGAGAAGTTATTATATTCCACCCAAAAATTCGACACTGAGATTGCACCGGAAATACATGTTTTGCGTCCCCCTGAATAAAAAAAAACATTTTATAAAAAAGGTCAGTGTGTGTGTCTGTGGACAACATAGCTCAAAAACGAAAAGGCCGTTAAATACCAAACTTAGTATTTAAGTTTGGCATGTTCCAGGATGCGACACGAAGATTTTCAAGAAAATTCCCCCACCCCAACTTTGATTTTCTTAAAAATGGCTATAACAATTTTGATTAAAATGTCAAATATTAAAGATATGTACCTGACAAATAAAATGTATATCTTGAATTTTCTGGGAATAGACTCTGAAGACTACCTTATTCTGGATGAGTTTTACGGAATTTTGCATAACTGCTAAACCGTAAAAGATGGACAAAAACTTAACACACAAAAATGTAAAACACACAGTGAATGTCATAAACATTTTTTCCTGTAGTTGATCGTTTTTTAGATATTTGTTTTTGGTTTCAGCTTTGAAAAACTTACACTTTTCTCATACGGAATTTGTCAACTCCTGTCCATACAAACAAAGTAACTTCAGTCACATAGCAACCAGTTTTTGACTATCACTTCAACCTATGGTATCCCTTGTTTCACATCTACTTACAAGGAAGCAAGTAATAAGACTATTTCTGCTAATTTTTTCTCGATTAGCATGAAGTCAATAGAAGCATAAGCTTTTTAACAATGATTGGTTACAGAGATGTAGAAAAAGTCATGCGAATGGAACACATCAGATTTTTCTTTGTGCAGTGAAATCTCATTTGGCAGTGCTCATATTCCGTCCGTTTTTACAAGGGTGCGCGGAGGAGAGCGCTTGTGTGTGTTACCATCAAGATGCCGCAACAATAGGCCCGCCATCTGGTGGGGGCGTAAAGGGTTTGATCTGCTATTGAAGGGGAACAGAATGGACGCGCAGTGATGACGCTTCGAGAATGACGTCACCCTGATGCATTTACATTCCAAGCAGAATAGGGAGATAGGGTGTAGAGGGGAGAGAATGTGACAAGGGGAGGTTTATTCCTTTCTGAAAACCGTTAAATTGACTAATGAAATACTTAGTTTAGAGAATGCCTAGATGGCTGAGTTGTGAAATAGTTCTTTATGAAACTAATAGATAACTAATTAACTGAGCTGACAAGTGTAAGAAAGTTGCATTTACTTTCACATACGTGAAGTATTTGCAGTGAGCTTTTCGGTTTCTTTACAGATACAAATGCATTTGTTTTTAATTGCTATACTAGCATTAAGTCATTAAGATATATTTTATAAATGAGTTACTATTTAAAGCAATTTCTAAAATGTTCTCTATTTTTCAACCACACCAGACACGAGTAACGATTCATTTGTAGGCACCACTCTCACTATTGATTCATTTTTGCTTTATATACTATTTGTCTGCATACTTAAGTCCTAGGAAAGTTATTGCATTCCAATTAAAAAAACAACCTTATATGTTTCATTTTATTAGTGTTTAAAAGCTTCTTCTTCTATCTACTTCACGATAATCAAGATAAAATATTAACAGAAGTTGCTTTATTAGTTAGTTCCTTGTAGAAGAAGGGAAGTCAGGGAATATATTAGACTAAAGCTATAGTAAAATCTTTAAAAAGTTGGTTGCTATGTGATTTGCATTCGTTTCTTTGCATGAACAGCAATTGAAAAAAAAATGTATGAAAAAATCTGCGTTGCGTTTACATGACTTTCTCTACCCATTCTGCAAACGAACTATTCTTACAAAAGATTCTTCTTCTATCTACAACATGATATGCGAGATAAATATTAACACAATTGTTTTTACTACTTAGTTCCTGATAAGCAAATGTGAACAATTGAAGTTCGGTACTTTTTGCATTTCCAAAAAAAAAAAAAAAAAAAAGAGGAATGAAACGAAAAGGACCTCATTTGAGAAGAGTCATAGTTTAAAATTGAAATCAATAACAAGGAATATCTCAAAAATGGTCATATCTGCAACATAAATGTTTAAGACATAAATTGTGTGTGTGGTTAACGAGATCTAAATTTTTGTGTTTTTATGTATTTCTTACTGTTTACCAGTAACGAAAAATTCAGCCAAATGCATTCAGAATGAGCAGGTCTTCAGAAGCTATTCCCAGAAAATTGAAGATATACATTTTATTTGTGATGTATATAGCTTTAATATAGGATATTTTAATCAAAATCGTTAGTCAGCGTTGAAAAAAATAAATTTTCAAAAATGTTCCATGTATAGGTTAGTTTGGGGTGGAGGCTTTTCTTGAAAATTTTAATATCGCATCCTTGGTCGATACTAAACTTAAAACACCATGTTTGGTATTTAACGGTTGTTTAGTTTTTTAGTTATGCTGCCTACAGACACACACGGACCTTTGTTTAAAAATGTTTTTACTAGGGGACCTCAAAACATATTTCAGTTCAAGAGTTTATACTTGACAAATGCTGTAGAATATTTGACAATGTTGGAGAGGACTTCATAAGATAGACTCCAAAACTTGATTACGTAATAAATAATTATTTAGATATTGTCTTTATGCAAAACTTCCCTTAGAACATACTGATAACTTATCATATGCAGAGTAATTTAAGTTAGCATCACAATGTGACAATTTTCAATTTAATATTGTACTTTACTTAACTCTGCATAGAATTTTCACACTTGAAATCAAATAAAGATTACGAACTAAGTTAAAAATGGAAATAAATCAATAATAGGATTAAGTATATTATATAACATTTCATTACTGCATTATTATATTCGGAAACCTGCCTGACAATTTTGTGTGATCCCCTCGTCTTCTGCATCCTGTTGTGGTAAACAACGGAGCCCACACCATATAGTCTGACCACATTTCGTATAACCTAATCAGCTCACTTACGACGAGATCCTTTGCCCAAGAACCTAGTTGTGTTTACTTTGTCGATTTCGTAAAATATTAATAGAAATAGCATTTCATTGGTAAAAAAAACATCAAATTATTGTCAAATTGCTGACCGATAAGAGAATGTCCTTGTTTATTTTCGACACTTTCAAAGACTTTAAAATCATTAGAGAAGTTGTGAAAACCCTTGCAAAGTCTTGTATAGCGTCAAATTTTGCAAAAATAAAGTAAGGTATAAGGAACAAAGAGTTTATACAGCGTCCTCGGTAATCTTAAAATTATTGCTTCAGGACATTATTTTTAGTCTATCACAAGTCCATTACTTCGTGACAGCTCAGAAAAAGTGTGATAACGACAGCAATCAATAGTGAGTTAAAACTAACACACCCTTCCTCCCTCATTCCCCTTTCAGCTCTGATGCACACTGATAGGCTATCTGCCAAACCACATCTATCTCGCAAGCAATTTAATAAAGAGTAGAAAACACCAGATATGCTCCGTTCACATGAATTTCTCTACCAAATTAATTTTGCAAAACTCTTCATGCTAATCAAGATAAACATTAGTATAGATGGTCGTACTAATTAGTTCCTTATAAGTAGAAGGGGAATAAAGTTAAATGGTAATCAAAAGTTTAAAAACTGGCTGCTATGAAATTCGATTCTCTTTGTGGCGCCAGGAGAAAGCAAAAGAAACATGGAGTGACAAAGTCCCTTTGAGAAAAGTTAAAGTATTTTGAAATTGAAACCAATAACAATGAATAGCCCGCAAATAGATCGCCACACAAAAAAAAAAAAAAAAAAAAAAAAAAAGTAAATGATATATTACATGTATTAACGAGACCTATATTTTTATTTTCTCTATATGTACTATGTGCATATTGTATAGAGAAGGTATTGTATTACACCCAAAAATTAGATACTGAAATTTCACCTGAAATTGAGACCTCCTGAATCCAAGAACAGCATTTTTAGATAAATGTCAGTGTGTGTGTATCTGTCTGTCAGTGAGTGGTGTGTGTGGTGTGTGTCTGTGTGTAGCACAGCTCAAAAACGAAAAGTCCGTTAAATACCAAACTTGGTATTTAAGTTCAGTATCTTCCAAGGATACGAAACGAAGATTTCCAAAAAAATCCCCTCACCCCAACTACCCTTTACATGGAAAAATTTTCGAAAATTTTGATTTTCTCAAAAATGGCTCTAACGATTTTTATTAAAATACCGTATATTAAAGATATGTATATGGAAAACAAAATGTATATCTAGAATTTTCTGTGAATAGCCTCTGAAGACTGGTTGTTCTGGATGAGTTTTATGGAATTATTTTGCATAACAAGCAAACCGTAAGAGATAGACAAAATCTTACATAACAAAAAATGTAGAGCTCGTTAAAACTCACAATTTATGCTACATACATTTTTTCGTGGAGTGGATCGTTTTGAGATATTCCTTGTTATTGGTTTCAGCTTTATAAAACGTATACGTTTCTCATACTGGTATTTTTCAACTCCTGTCCATACAAAGGAACTTCAGTCACATAGCAACCAGCTTTTGACTATCCCTTTAACCTATGGTACTCCTTTATTTCGCTTCTACTTACATGGAAGCAAGTTATAAGACTATTTCTGCTAATTTTTTCTCGATTAGTATGAAGTAAACAGAAACATAAGCTTTTCAACAATTTGTTGCAGAGATTTAGAGAAAGTCATGTTTTGTGTACTAAGTTTTGTCCATCTCTTAAAGCCCACCAGTTATGCAAAGTAATTCAGAACGGAGAAGGTCTCAAGAAGTTCACCACATACAGTTTATTTTTCATGTAAGTATGATATATCGCATTTTATTCAAAATCTTTTGAGCCATTTTTGAGAAAATTTGAATTTTAATAAGTCTTCCCTATAAAGGATGGTTTTGAGTGACGGAATTTCCTGAAAATATTCCTGTCGCATCCGTGGAACAAACTAATCTTAAATAACAAGTTTGACATTTAACCAGTTTTTGTTTTTGAGATATGCTGTCCACACGCAGCTTTCTAAATAATTGCTTTTTATAATTCAGCGATTCTCAAAGCCTGTAATTGTGGTAAATTTTAAATATCAAACTTTTGGGTGGAATACAATACCTTTTCTAACTAAAATATACATACGTGCTAGAGTAAATGAAACAAAATCTAATGTGTTTCATTCACATGACTTTCTCTATCTGTTCTGCAAACAAATTATTATTACAAAAAAACATTCTTTTATGTACACCATGCTGATCAATACCAGTAAATGTATAGTTCCTTATAACTAGAATTCAATAAGGCTGTATGCTAGACTAAAGATATTGTAAAAATATTTTTGAAGCTGTCGCTGTGTGATTGTCATTGACATTTGGTTCTCTTTTCTTAGTCAAGAGTAAAACAAAATAAGTCTGAAACCGAAAAGTATTTTAAATTTGAAACCAATAAAAGGGAATACGTCTGAAATGGCTACCTCTAAATGAAATGTATAATTATGTACATAGTATGTTTTAACGGCATCTATAATTATTTGAGTAGTATCTCTTTTGTGCAGTTTATCAGCCATACAAAAGTAATTTAGAATGAAGTAAAGTTTAAAGGTTTTTTGAAAGAAATTCAAGGTATACAGTGTTTTTTATTTGTTTGCCCACATAAATATCTACAATATCCGGAATTTTCATGTAAATCGTTATAGTTCTTTTATAGAAGATTGAACATTTCGAAAAATATTCTATGAAAGGGCAGTTTGGAGTGGAGGATTTTTCTGAAAATCTTCGTGTCGAATCCTTGAAACACTGTGAACTAAATACCAAGTTTTAACTGTATTTTTGTTTTTGAGTGCTGTTCATAGACATACACAGACCTTTTTTTAAAAATAATTTTTTTATTAAGGGGGTCCTAAGAACTTGTATTTACGTTGAATTTTCGGTATTCGAATATCTCTTCTACGTTTTATGACCATTTTACATATGTGATAGAGAAAGTAAAAGGGAGGGTGATAAAAACTAGAATGATTTTTTGAGACAATACTATCGACTATATATTTTAGAATAAAAAAGAATATCGGATGACTTGAAGCAGTTGCCAAATGTAAAAACGAATTGGTGACTCCACACCCGCATGATTATCTCTGCTCAGTTTTAATGCTTATATATTATAGTCGCCATAGAAAAAGTCATTGATATATTTATTTTACTCACGATTCATTTTTACGATAAATTAACCCTAAAGGTATATACATATGTATAAAATAAATGAGAACATCATAAAGCAGGTTTATATATCTATTTGATATGTTACTTTTGGCCAGGATGCCCTCAAAATAAATTGTATATATTTTGTGTGTGCTCTGTATTTATTAAACGCAAACTTGAGCATAAAGTTATAAAACATATCAACAATAAGGTAACATACATATGGGTACGAAAAATAGGTTGTTCAACATAACTAAAAATCTGATCATGTTCCACTCGCATCACTTTCTCTACATCTCTAACAAATTGTTGTTAAAAATCGTATGCTTCTATTTACTTCATGCTAATCCAGAAAAAAAGGCAGAAAGTCTTATTACTTGCTTCCTTATAAGTAAAAGCAAACTAAGGGAGTACCATAGGTTAAAGTGATAGTCAAAAGGTGCTTGCTATGTGACTGAAGTTCCTTAGTTTGTTTGGATAGGATTTGACAAAGTCCTTTGTGAAAAAAGCATAAGTTTTTTAAAGCTGAAACTAAAAACAAGGAATATCTAAAAAGCGATCAACACTACAAAAAAATCATATAACATAAATTGTGTGTTTTAAGATGCTTTACATTTTTAGTGGTAAATTTTTTCAATCACTTACAGTTTAACAGTAACGCTTTAATTCCGTGAAATTCATTCAGAATAAAGTAGTCTTCAGAGGTTTTCCCAGAAAATTCAAGATATACAATTTATTTGTTAGATAAATATCTTTAATATACGATATTTTAATCAAAATATTTAGAGGCATTTTTGAGAAAATAAAAATTTTCGAATAAAGTTCCATGTAACGGGTAATTTGGGGTGGGCGAATTTTTCTCAAAATCTTCGTGTCACATCCCTTGAAGTTACTTAATTTAAATACCATGTTTGGAATTTTACCGACTTTTCGTTTTTGAGTTATCGTGTTCACAATCACACGGACACACACACATGGACCTTTTTTTGAAAATACTCTTTTTTTGGATATAGGGGTCCCTAAAACATATTTCCGGTGAAAACTCGGTATCGAATTTTTGGGTGGAGTGGAATACCTTCTCTATACACTATGTAAATAGTACGTGTAGAGAAAGTAAAAATTGAAAGCGCTGAGATGAAAGTCTTGTCATAAGTAAGTACAATATACCAGAAGAGAGAAAATGACTAACTCCACAAAACAAGATAATTGAGGATATTTAGTTGGTGTGGTAAAACAGAAATGGTTAAAAGGAAAATATGGTAAGAGTGATAACAAAACTGCTTTCCGGTATAAATCTTCTAGTAAGAGTTGTCGGTAATCCAAGAAGAAAAAAGGAAACTTAATTCCTGCATTACGGATCTGAAGGTTCTGCGATTTTGTGGTCATGGTGAAGGTGGTTATATATTTATTATTTTTATTGTTCCACTTATATTATACTGACTAGTGTTACATGGTGCGAGTTGTTAACGTACATAGTAGCGAAATGGTTGACCTGCTGGAAAGTTCGAATCATGCATGTGAATAAATTAGTTATTTTATTCATTTCTGTTCATGTTTCGAGAAAGGCCTAGCAGCTCATGCTTTCTCTCCTAAGCATTAGAAAGTGGATTTATTTGCCTATAAATATTAAATTTCAGCTGTTCGTGCTCACTGTGGAACAATGTTTTCGAATAGAAAAGAAGGTAGTGGGCAACTTCGTCTATACCAACAGAGGTTTCGCAGAGAACACTTTCTACAGATCACACCTTTTTGTGAGATGCGAAAAGCGTTCTGGAACAGAGCAAAAGGCACCACATCCACTAATAGATCACCTGTCTGATGCCTTAAATTTGTAATTTGTAATTACAATGCTATTTGCATTTTTTCATGATGTTCAGTAACAGTTTCTGTTTTAATTAAATTCACATAATTAAGCTAATTAAGAGAAACAACACTTCCATACCAAACTATTAAGTCCCGTTAAATATACTAAACATGAAAAGTACCTTCAAGAGACGGTATTTAAACCTGTGGCATTACTTAGCACTATTGTTAACCTGTGGGCATTGTGATGAATGAATGAATGAATAAGTGTATTTATTGACATAACAGTATCATACGTTGAGCTTCATCATTTGCACGAGTCCACATACCGTACGTGCTTTTGCAATACACAAAATATTAAGCAATATTAGAAAAATCTGATGTGTTCCGTTCACATGACTTTCTCTACATCTCTGCAAAGAAGTATTGTTAAAAAGCTTATGCTGCTATTTACTTCATGCTAATCGAGACAAAAAACTAACAGAAATAGTCTTATTTCTTGCTTCTTTGAAAGTTGAAGCGAAAAGAGGGACTACCATAGGTTAAAGTGATAGTCAATAGCTGGTTGCTATGTGACTGAAGTTCCTTTGTTTGTATGGACAGGAGTTGACAAATTCCTGTTTGAGAAAATTATGTTTTTCATAGCTGAAACCAAAACAAGGAATATCTCAAAAACAATCAACTACACGAAAAAATGTATGAAACATAAATTGTGTGTTTTAAAGTGCTCTACATTTGTTGTATGGTAAGTTTTTATCCATCTCTTACGGTTTAGCAGTTATGTAAAATTCCGTAAAATTGACCCAGAATAAAGCAGTCTTCAGAGGATATTCCCAGAAAATTCAAAATATGCATTTTATTTATCAGGTAAATATCTTTAATATACGATATTTTAATCAAACTCGTTAATCCTTTTTTAGAAAATAAAATTTTTCGAAAAAAGTTCCATGTAAAGGGTAGTTTGGAGTGGGGGGATTTTTCTCAAAAACTTCGTGTCGCATCCCTGGAAGATACTTAACTTAAATACCAAGTTTGGTATTTTACCGACTTTTCATTTTTGAGTTATCGTGTTCACAGACACACGGACACACACACCACGGACCTTTTTCTGAAAATGCGTTTTTTAGATACAGGGGACCCTAAGACATATATTTCCGGTGAAATCTCCCTATCGAATTTTTTGGTGGAGTGCAATACTTCCTCTATACGCTATGTATATAGTGCGTGTAGAGAAAGTAAAAAAAAAAGAACAAAGAAAAGAGTACACACGAAAATAAAAGGACAAGTATATTCAAATACAGCAACTTAAATTTACAACACACAGTGCACCTTATGGAGATGCATTAATGTACCCTATTATAATTGACAAATACACTTAAGAGAAATATATACACAAAATATAACACAGTGACAAACATGACATATGACATAAAATATGTGTATGCAAAACATTAAAATCACTTTTATTTAGCTATTCTTATTGCAACCCCTCTCCCTCTTCTGTATTGTCAGCCTTCTCAGCTCTCAGCTGTTTTGCCTTAAGAATAAATTTACCTAGCCCGTCCTGTCTTCCGTGCCTGCCAGTAGCGTCCAACATGCTTCTAGCTCTACATTCGCGGTGGTAAAGAATCGCGGTAAATATTTTTCTCGCCATTCCTCCGTACCCTACATCTTGTCATGACGTGGGTCCACGACTCTTCCTCCTTGCAAATGTGGCAGATTCTCATACCTTTCTCCTCAGTAACTTTTTTGGCATTGAGTTAAAATATTGAGGGAGTGGAAGGTACAACTTTCCACAGATACCTTTATTAATGGCGGCTGTGGCCGCGCTCGCTAAAGTGCCGCGTTGGGCATGGGTGTTTGTGTGTGTTTGTATATGTCTGTGTGCAAGTAAAACGAAAACAGTAAATAAATAGGTCAACAAAGGAAATTTAGGAAACTGGAAAAAAAGGAGATGAAGAAAAAGCAATGCAGCGCCGTATTGCTGACAAGACTACGTAACTGTATTTTTTTCTTAACATAAAAAAAAAACTTCACCACTGAAGGCCAACGCGCACACTGTTGAGCTACGAGAATAAGTCTGTTCACGTGTAACGGTGCAAAGGAGTCATTTTGGTTGAAATTGATACGACGTGGTGCAATGGACAGTGTTTATGGCGTATTCGGCAAAACACGGACTGCATAACTTCTTAATCCGCAGGCTGAGAAGAATCACTCGGTATTTGTGGATATGTGTTTTTATAAATATATATTTAAACTTCAATTTTGACAGGTTGATATCGAATCCATTGTTAATGGCTGCGTTGGTCATATAATGCAATTGTTTCTTAATTCCTCACTTGTAAGAGATATATTTATTAATCTGTAAATTAAGGTTTGAAAGATTGCATGTTGATGAGATGTCGAGTATGAGTCTTATATTCAAGTTTTATCAGTTGTTGATTTTATCGTGATTTTTATATACCACATATAGTTAGTAGGGACGGCGTGGGTGAGTGGATAGACCGCTCGCCTCTCATCTGGGTGGCCCGGGTTCGATCCCAAATGCCCGCATGTGAGATTCGTTGTGGACGAAGCCGCGGTTGGGTAGGTTTTCTCCGTGTCCTCAGGTTTCCCCCGCCACTCATCCCACCATTTGTTCCATCACCTTTCCAATCACCAATTTCGCTTACATTTCATATCACCCACTTTCTCTTATTCATGCCTGGCTACGGGCCGACCCCTCGTAGCTGGAAAAATCCTTAGCATGGCTTCCTTCGGAAGGGAAGTAAAGCCGTTGGTCCCGTGTCGTAGATTTACGGCACGTAAAAGAACCTCAAGCCTGATAGAGAGGCCTCTGAGCAAAAGTAAGTGGTCTTTCACGCCCAATATAGAATGGGACGCTGAGAACCATAGCAGTTAAAGAGCGTCCATAAATAACATGCAATTTAATTTTTTTCCCTCGTAGCTGGTTCTCCATTCTGTGGTTTCGTACCGTAGGCACCCCGACAGGCTTTTGACCCCTAGACATTGGCTTGTAAGTCGTACTAGGGGGGTTGTCAGTCCTACAAATAAGGGGAGGGTAAGCGAAAGGAATAGTTAGTAGGGGAAGTAGATTTTGTGTTCCACCCGAAATTTCACCTAAAATATTTCGTAATAAAGGTCTGTGTGCGTATGACTGCGCGTGTATATGTGTGTGCTCGTGAAGAAAAAGTCTGTTAAGTACCAAACTTAATATTTAAGTTCGCGCAGATGACAAAATTTAAGCCTGAAATCAAAGTTACTGCTATGAACCGTCACCGAGGGAAAACAATGTTGCGAAAACTAATTGTCAGCGAAGAGAGTTTAACTGCCACTCAACTGTTACTAGCCCTACAATACCCTACGGCGATCTTAATTACGAACTCTAGGAATAATCTGCAGCGACGAAATGCGAACTCCTAACTTAAATCAGAACCCTGTACATACCTGCTGGCGGTCGTGTTTCACAGTTGCTCAACTTAAACCCATTCCTTACAGGTAAAAGCTTACTTCCGTGAAAGCATTTGCTAGTCAACCAAGTTAACGCATTATGCACGAGTCAATCAATACATGGAGAAGGAGTGAAAACATGTTTGAACGCGATTGCTATATACATCATTGAAATGAGACGGAAAGCTGCAAAAAATGGACACAAATGCTCGTTTTCTATACTGTAGGCCAGGGGTGAGATGAAACGTGTGAAGCTCGCATTCCGAAGGTCATAAATTCGACCCACGTCGACCACTCTTTCTAATTTCTGACATTGGTTTTTCGTGGATTTCTCTGGTTGGTAAGTGAATTCTCGGGTGGTTTCTCACGGTTTTCTTCCCATCATTTCTCTTTAGACCACTCGCCTCTCACCTAGACGGCTCGGGTTCGATTCCAAGCAACCTATGTGAGATTTGTGGTGTTCAAAGCGGCTCAGGGGCGGGTTTAATCGTTTTCTCCCGTCATCATTTCACCGGTGCGGCATCTTCATTCCATGTATCATCAGTGTCAACGCCTGCGGTGCTATAGTAGTAAACGCGGGCGTTAAACACTACCGAAAATTGTTTTCGCTTTCATTCTGTTTCCGTCTAATTTTTTCATAGGAGTGCTTTTATAAAATTGACACTGAAAACTTTAGAAAGATTGGTGTAAAAATTTGTAAATGATTTTATAATTTTTTTAAATGTTTCCTTATAACAGCAATACATTTTTTCATTCCAAGAAATCATTTTACATTCGATAATGCTACTTTTCCTGAGGTACTTTAGAAACCAAGCTTTCTATAATGTTCCACTGCTTTATATCATGATGAAAAATTGATTTTACTCTTTTTATCCTTAACGTTTGGACATATTTTGAGTTTAGGCAAATAATTAAAGGCATTTTTATTAATTTATCATGTGCATCAGAGTATATTAAAAAAACTACAATTTTTTTTCTCAAATTTAAAAGATTTAATTTTATATTTGCTGGTAGAGTAATTTTAATATTCAACGATGACGGGATATAGCACGAAAAGATATCACAAGGTGCTATTATAGGTCAGGGCTGTAAAGTGGAGGTCTATGGTGTTCAGCTTGAGGAAACCCAAATACTCAGTTGCTTTGCTGTATCAACGATGTATGGTGTAATTTATTTTTGGCGTATGTCAAAAGCATTTTAAAAATGTTTGTGTTAAATAGTTATTTGTTTACCAATCGATAGCAATGATATATACATCTTCTAATCTTCTAATGCTGTAGTATTAGGAAAAACTAACCATCTTCATAAGAGTATTGCAAATTTGTCTGACTGCTATAATCTTAAAACATCCATTGGTTCTACGACTTTTCTTTACTGGATTATGACAATAAAACCAAGACTGATCTCCGGTAACGATATTCCAAACTAAATTTGAAGTGCTGCCTTGTAATTTTTCTCACATCTAGTAATAATTGTGATTGTAAATGGATCTAATGCCCAATGTCGCACGGACAAATTCACAACAGTCCAGTCCATTGATATTCTTCAACATTATTCGAATGTGACAATATTTTAATCATTAATAGCAGCGCTGCCACAAAATTCATCACAACCAATCTCTTTTGATCCGCTATACTCATTATAGATTATTACCTTTTTGAAGCTTTTTTGCTAAATGCATTTCCAAGCCGATCTTAAAATTGTTTTGGCATTAATGACAGTTTAAAATGGTTAAACAAGAAGTAAAGCCCCGAAATTTTTGGCGATCACATAATCTTAAATTGTGCTGATAACAAACTAGTACAGTAAATTGAACAAACTTCTCGGAAATCAACTAGAAAAACATTAGAAAGAAGCCGTCAAATACTAACAAATTTCATTTTTTAGCAATGTGGTATTTTAAAATCTTTCAATGCTGCTCTCAAAGGTTTCGTGATGATTACTGGTGCGGACAGATAGCACAGATGCATGCTCAAATGAAAGAGTACTGCCCATGGACACTAGAAGGCTACTTGGTCGACGCATCTTTTTTGTTTTATTTAAGCAGCTGCAGCAGGGAACGAAACTTCAGCTTAAGGACTTCCGAGTGACTCTGCCCTGGGTTACTCTCTTCATCCTTGGCTCCTGGGACTGTTAGCTGTAATTTATAGGCCGTGGGGCGAAAGGTGTTCCCCTCCATTTTACATATAGCCTATGCCTTTAAATCTGTAAGCTTTTTCCCTCGGACGCACTAAAGTAGAAAGTTGCAATAAAAGTGGGTTTTCACTCCAAATTATATTGCGCTATTATTTTATTCCTTACTCTCGCGTCGGAAATTTTGAGTATTTATCTTAACATCTTTTCGACATATTCTTTAAAGAAACACAACTAAAGTTTTCTGATGCGTTTTCTACATTGATATATGTTTTGGACCCGTGTATTTTAAACAGTTACAAAAATTAAAGTATAGATGTCTACAGTGATTGTTTTTCTTTGCTCTGCCTCTGGTAAGGAAAATTGTGCATCAAGTCCAAAACACTCCTACATTTGTAGAAATTAGTCTGCATGAAGAGAGAGAGAGACAGACAGACAGACAGACAGACAGACAGACAGAGAGATCAGCGCCTAAGGATGTCAATCAAAGATTACCAATAAAATTCCCCACTTCAAAATAACCTTTACACAGAAAAATATATAGTACCTTTTTATGTGTTAAAAAGCAAAGATATTAATATGAAAGCGGAAATATATTTTGCATAAACAGTACATAAAGCCATCTTTATCCTATTGAGTGCTGTACAATGTATGTGAACCAAACTAATAAACAGACCCTTTAAAATAATCTCATGCTTTCCATTCACATGATTTTCTCTACCAATGCTGTAACGAAGTAATGCTACTAAAGCTTATTCTTCAATACACTTCATCCTAATTAATTTTTCTTTTGGTAGAGTTTAACGCCCGCTTTAACTACTTACGGCACCGCAGGCGGTAATCCTAATTAAGATAAACATAAGTGAAAATTATCACATTAGTTAAATTCTTATAAGTAGAAAGGAAATAAGAGAGTACACAGGCTAAAGCGACAATGGCAATTTGTAAAAGCTGTCGCAATTCGATTGTCATTGAAATTTGTTTCTCTTTCCTTGGCCATGAGTAAACCAAAAGAGTTAAACGGATGAGTGTTTCTCGTTTGAAATAAAGTTTTAAGTTTCTTAAAATTGAAACCAATAACAGGGAATATCTCTGAAATTGTTAGCTGTACAACAAATTTATATAACATAAGTTGTGAGTTTTAACGGATCTACATTTTTGGGTAGTTAGCTGTCTGTCTTATGGTTTTCCTGTTATGCAAAATTCATTCAGAATGAAGAGGCATTAAGGGACTATTCCCAAGAAATTCAGGGTATACATTTTATTTTTCAGGTGTACGTCTTTGATATCCAAATTGTTAAAAACATTTTTTAGAAAATCGAAAATTTTGTAAAATGTTCCATGTTAAAGGTAATTAGGGGTGGGTGTATTTTTATGAAAAATCTTAATGTCGGATCTTTGCTAGATACCGTTTTTAAATACCAAGTTTTGTATTTAATAGTCTTTTTACTTTAGAGTTATGCTGTCCACACATACGCGTATTTTTATAAAACTGGTTTTTTGGAGTTAGGGGTCCTCAAAACATTTCCCATGAAATATTTTTGTATAATTTTTGTACGGGATACAATACCTTCTCTATCTACCGTGTACATTGTACATATGTGCTCGAGAAGGTAAAAATGAGGGTTCTTTTTCTAATCCATTAGCATACGTATTAAATTTAGCTACACCGGAATATTTATGAAAGTGTCTTTCAATTGATGGAGTATCTATCATTATTGCATTAATAAGGTTACCATTTACTATGCGATGCCTTCAATGAAATTATCTTACAAAATAAATACATTTCAGTTGACAGAAAGCACACGCATAGAGATCATGAGCAAAATATCATCTAGAATGAAAAATATTCCAAAATGGTTGATGAAATGCATGCACTTGATTTATCGCTCGATGTAACTCAAATGGAGAAGTCGTTGTCACACCACACATGAAGAGGATGCGCAATCATGGTAAAGCCAGCTCTGTAGATGATTCCTTGTTTGACATTTCCGGTCGTGTTCATTGACGTTACGTCAGAAGATGAGCTAATGAGCTCCACGAGCTTTGTTGGTTCAGCATGAATGTGGCAGTTGACAGTTCATTGTGTGACAGTACACGTGTGCGCTTGATGTGCAATTTTGCGGAACTACGCTACTGTACTATTAAAATATGGCATAACAAAAATGTTTCGTTTTTGTAATGTCTGGTTTCTCTGCTGATGTGTGAAGTTACCATAATCTTGGTCGTTTACCATAATGAATGCAAAAATCTTATGATTTCCACTCAAACGACTTTCTTTAGCTGCTCTATAAACAAACTTCTTACAAAAGATTATTCTTCTTTCTACACCATGCTAATCGAGATAAACACTAGCAGAATGTTCTTATTACATAGTTCCTTATAAGTAGAAGGAAACTAAAGGAATACGCTATGCTAAAGTGATAGTCAAATGTTTTAAAAGCTGTCGTTATGCGATTGTCATTGTAAATCGCTTCTTTACTGGGCCAGAAGTAGAATAAAAGAAAAACAACCAGTTCCTGTATTAAAAAAAAAGTATAAGTATTTTACACTGAAACCAATAACAAGGAATATCTCAGAAACGGTTACCTCCAGAACAAAAACGTAAAGGACATAAACTGTGTTTTGATGAGATCTACAGTAAATCTGCAGTAAATTTTTGTCTATCTCTTACGGTTAAACAAAATTCGACTAATTCGTCCAGAATAAAGACATTTTCAGATTTTAATAAAAATCGTTATAGCCATTTTTGAGAAAATAACAATTTTCGAAAATGTTTCATGTAAAGGGTAGTTTGTGGTGAGGGAATTTTCTTGAAAATCTTCATGTCGCATCCTTGGAAGATACCAAAGATAAATACCAAGTTTGATAGCTATCGTTATTTTCGTTTTAGAGCTATGCTGTCCACTGACACACACATGAACTTTTTTCTAAAAATGCTTTTTTTTCGGATTCAGGGGATCTCAAATTATATATTTCCGGTGAAATCTCGACCTCGAATTTTGGGTGGAATACAACACCTTCTCTATCCATTATATACATTGTACATGCGGGCTAGAGAAAGTAAAAATGTTAGATGCGGTTAAGTGTCGTACTGTACCTTGAGACAGCTCCAGTATTTCGTGGCAGCAGCATAAATAAATCCATAAACAGAGGAAATATTATTTTATTTTGAAGGTTATAGATGATGAATGAGAGATGGGGTTTTGAGGGGTTGCTATAGTGATGTAATTTTCATTAACCTATCTCAAGGGAAAAGACATACACAGAGTGGGAGGTGAATAAATGCAAATATTTGTATTATGCATGAGAATGATATGGTGATCCAGAATCTTCAGTTTTTCGTTATTTTTCAAAATAAGTTCATGAGAAAAATTTCAGGATATTTTAGGTTGGCTATTATTCCCTATCTCAACATTTGGTGAATGTTTACATAACAGACCACACCCTTGACTCTCCTCTGTCCTCATCTCTTTGCCCTGCCCGACTTGGCTGGTGTGATATTAGGGAAGTCTATCGATTTTTCGGAAACTTCAAACTACATAACCACAATTTGTATTTAATGTTTATTCTTCATACAACATTATCTTAATAGAATACACAATGTATTCATGGTTCAACTTAATAGTACTGAACGCAATGATATTATTATATTTAAATTTTTTGAGCAAATAAATAATTTAAACCAACAGAAGCTTTTGCATTTCCGTTCTTACTGATCACTCTCGTTGTTCTTAAAAAGTTTAAAAATTAAAATTAAACCTCAATAATTAAAAATCCCTTCAAATCGGGAATTAAAATAGCTTGTGTCACACAGGATTTGATATCTACATTGCAGTTAGCGTTCGTCATTTGGGCAGACAACGATTTAAAAATCGCCGATGATGCAGACCCACACAGAATTGTCAATTTCCCCAGTCTTAGCGTAGATTAAATGAATCTCTGCTAATTCAGCTTATGTAAGTAATTCATTGTGCAAAGAAAAGTTTGTGACTGAATCTGTTTTTTCACTGTGAGTGACGTGAGTGCAGGTTGGCGGTATGCGAGTTGTAATAAACACAAAAGTTGGTCGTTATATGATGTAGTAAATATAGGAGAAACATAATACAGGGTCGTTTATAGCACATTACACCCTGAAATTTGTGCTTAATTTATGACAATATTATTGGTAAGCTAACAAAGTGAGATACATTTTTGTGCTATACGCACTGTTCTTTACTATTTATTCTTATTCACCTCACACTCTGCATAATACGGCCTATATAATTGTGCATAATCGTAACGCGTCACGAACGAAGGGGATGCGCAGAAGCAAGCTCAGCGTCATCATAGTCACATGTTTTCTAGTTAATTAACGGTAGACTGCTTCAATGTGTGATTGTCAACTTGTTTTCTGTTCAACAGTGACATTTGAGTATTCTGAGTTATAAATCGACGCTTCGACTCGAAAGGAGAATCCTGTGACACAGAATAAGGAAAGATAAGTTCCAATCGCCATACGGCCTTTTTGAGGGGATAATCTTTCCTGCGTTCACCAACAACACCAAGCCCATTCGTTGTCTGCAGGAACAACCTTAGTTGACGTTTGTAAGATCTACTCTAATATGTACAGCAAGTAGATGAAATGTTGTATTTTACCAAAAATGTGAATTTGCTCTCCTTTCAAGTCGCTTTTATTGTCATTTCATTCATCCTCCATTCTTTGCTTTCAGGTTTTTGGTGCGGGGTGGTAGGGAAAATGGATGATCATTATTACTCTCTCCAGATCCCGACTTCGTATGGTCCCGAGTGAGAGTGGGGTGCGGTGCCTAGTCTGCTTGTCCGTCAGTCGGGGTACTTAAATCTGGAAATTTGGGACACTGTCATTGTGTGCCGTCGCTCCTGTTTTCGGCCGCTCGGTGTATCCTCTCACCTCATCTCTCCCTCCCGGATTGTCACTTTTGAGTCATGGGTACAACAACCTACATTGGTTCGGAGACGAGTCCCATCCGTCCGTATGCTAATCCACTCAAATGACCTGTCTTCCCCTTGGTAGGTATTTTCATCCTGATTCACGTGGCAAAACAAAAAAAAAAAACAAACAAAAAATCTGGTGTGTTCCATTCACATGACTTTTTCTACAACTCTGCAATAAATTATTGTTAAAAAACTTACGCTTCTATTTACTTCCTGCTAATCAGAAATAGTCTTATTACTTACTCCCTTGTAAGTAGAAGCGAAATAAGGAAGTACCATAGGTTAAAGTGATGGTCAAAAGCGGTTGCTATCTGACTGAAGTTCCTTTGTTTGTATGGACACGAGTTCACAAAGTCCTGTATGAGAAAAGTACGTTTTTATAGCTGAAATGAAAAACAAGGAATATCTCAAAAACAATCAACCCCACGAAAAAAATATATGCAACATAAATTGTGTGTTTTAAAGTGCTCTACATTTGTTGTGTGGTAAGCTTTTGTCCATCTCTTACAGTTTAGCAGTTATGCAAAATTCCGTAAATTGACCCAGAATAAAGTAGGTCATTTCCCAGAAAATTCAAAATATACATTCTATTTGTGAGGTAAATATCTTTAATATACGATATTTTAATCAAAACCGTTAGAGCCATTTTTAGAAAGTCAAAATGTTAGAAAAAAGTTCCTTGTAAAGGGTAGTTTGGGGTGGGGGATTTTTCAAAAAATCTTCGTGTCGCATCTCTGGAAGATACTAAACTTAAATACCAAATTTGGTATTTTACCGACTTTTCGTTTCTGAGTTGTCGTGTTTACAGACACACGGACACACGTACACACAAGGACCTTTTTCTGAAAATACTTTTTTTGGATACAGGGTACCCTAAAACATATATTTCCGGTGAAATCTCGGTATCGAATTTTTTGGTGGAGTGCAATACCTTCTCTATACACTATGTACATAGTGCGTATAGAGAAAGTAGTGGCACTGATGATAAACTTTATATGGTTTAAAATCATAGAGAAACTTAACACTTTATACCACTATTCTGTGCCGTAATACAACTGTTTCCTCCTAATAAAAGCCTGCTCGTGATCTATGCTTTTGTGTACATTGCTATATGATAATTGAAATCTACACTACAGGACTGAGTCTCCCGGCCACTGAGAGACGGAATACGGTTTGTCGATACTTCACGCTTTGCTCCTCTTTTATTGCTCCTATCCCACTTATCTAGTGAGCAGCAACCTCCAAACCGGTCTGGTGAGTACTTGACGCTGTCTGTTTTAAACGATGGTAGCTGAGACTGCTTCTGATGTTACACAGTTTGTGTTGTACTGTGCTCAGAGCAAGGGTTGCTTGCAATTTCCCTTAATCCTATTGGAAACAAACTGGTTCTACTACTCAATGCACGTTTATCTTCTGCTCTAGTTTCAATTGCAAAAGAATAATTCACTGCATGTATAGACTTGAATTGTTATACAAAGTTACATTTAAAGTTTTATTGGAATCGGCTTAAAAATCGAAATACAGATACATGTGTGTTTTCAAACCGAAACTAAAAGTTTAAGAACCTGACCTGGTGTGCGTGCTGCTGTCAAGATCAAACCTCAGTAGAGTAGACTAGTGTGACGAATTTCACTTGCGATTGGGATATCCCTGCCTTCCATATTAATGCATTGAACCTTGATTGGTATGTGTTGTTAAATTTGATTTATTTTCTTCCATATGTTGATGTTCAGCAAAATAAAAAATCTGATGTGTTCCATTCACATGACGTTCTCTACATCTCTGCAACAAATTAGTTTTAAAAAGCTCATGCTTCTGTTTACTTCCTGCTAATCGACAAAAAATTAGCAGAAATAGTCTTATTACTTGCTTCCTTGTGTATAGAAGGGAAATAAGGGAGTAGCATAGGTTAAAGCTATAATCAAAAGCTGGTTGCTATGTGACTGAAGTTCATTTGTTTGTATGGACACGAGTTGACAAATTCCTGTATGAGAAAAGTTAAGTTTTTCGAACCTAAAAACAAAACAAGGAATGTCTAAAAAAACGATCAACTCCACGAAAAAAGTGTATATACCATAAATTTTGTGTTTTAATGTGCTCTACATTTTTTGCCTGCTAAGTATTTGTCTATCTCTTACGGTTTAGCAGTTATGTAAAATTCCCTAAAATTCACTCAGAATAAAGTAGTCTTCAGAGGCTATGCCTAGAAAATTCAAAATATACATTTTTTGTCAGGTAAATATCTTTAATATACCATATTTTAATCAAAATCTTTAGCTATTTTTTAGAAAATCAAAATTTTCGAAAAAAGTTCCATATAAAGGGTAGGTTGGGGTGGGGGGATTTTTCTCAAAATCTTCGTGTCGCATTCCTGGAAGACACTAAATTTAAATACCAAGTTTGGTGTTTTACCGACTTTTTGTTTTTGAGTTATCGTGTTCACAGACACACGGACACACACACACACACGGACCTTTTTCTGAAAATACTTTTTTTGGATACAGGGGACCCTAAAATTTTTCCGGTGAAATCTTGGTATCGGATTTTTTGGTGAAGTGCAATACATCCTCTATACACCATGTACATAGTATATGTAGAGAAAGTAAAAAGCTGAACATTATTCTCCTTCACGGCAATGTCACAGAAATGGAACTATAGCTGTGTTATTTGGATGTTGTATGCTATCCAGAATGACGGTGCCCTTCAACTCGTGGCATTTCCAACATAATCTCATTGAAATAGGAAGCTGTACCCTCCCCCCCCCCCAAAAGTGTTAATATACAAACACAACACTCAACAACGAAATTTCAACACATAATCCGAAGGCGAATGTACATCACATTGAAGGCGGTTTTAAAATAAGGCACAGTAGTGCGTGGAGAATTTTTACATAGGTTTAAGTTTCATCTGTTAGCGTGTGCACCAAGTTGAGTATATCATTCTGTCATTTTGTATTTCAGCAGTTGCAAGGTAGCTCTACATTCTTAAGTAATAATTCATTTACAGGAGAACCTGCGTTAAAACTATCATGATGCTGTGAATCTTCGGAATATGCTTATTTTTCTTCTTCTATTTACCCTTTAGGTATGGAAGATTTAAACCACTCAGGACTTACAACTCATCGCAACATGGCTACTGAGGAACAGAGGGGCTCTTGAACATAAGAGAGTGGCCAGTATTATTGATGAGCCCGATATCTAATAAGATCAGGAAGACAATTTTATACAATATCGGTGAAATGTATGAAAGAAAAGGCGATTATGGAGCAGTGGTGGACTGAATGGAAGGGGAAACCGGAGAATACCCGCCGCTTTGTCCACCAAAAATTCCACATGCTGTCTCCTGGGATCGTACCGGGCTGCTTTGGTTTAGGAGCATGCTCTACTGTAACACCTGAAGTGCTTCGGGCGGTTGATTATCAACGGCAGTGAAGCGTCAACATTTGGTGCGGTGTCTTTGTTAATCAAATTGCAAATCTCTGTTTTTATTATGGACAGCGATATGCATCAGCTCTTCAAGACTCACTACACATTCTTATAAACGTTGTGAATTTGAAAACGCGTCAGTCATGTAGTTCCAGCATGATGGATGCTCCGCACACTTTGCGATTGTTTTCAGAAAAGTTGTGGGTGTAAAGTTTCCATACAGGCTATTAAGATTTGGTGGTTCTGTGAGAGTTACCCGACTTTCTGAATTAGCCTTCTTTCTCAGGGGCACAGTATCAGTAACCTCAAACAAGAGGGAATATGCAACAGGGTTATATTGCAGCCTGTGCGGCAACACTGCAGTCTCAGCAACTCTTTCTTATTCACCGTCTCCAAAAGTAAATTGAAACAGGCGCTAGGTAGTTTGAATGTCTGCTGAAATGACGCAGTTTCATCAGAAAATTTTAATATGCTCCATTCAAATGCCTTTCTTTCCAATCAATGACGTTTCTCCCTGTTCTACAAACAGATTATTCCTACAAAATACTATTTTATCTACATAATTCTAATTAAGATAAACATTACAGGAAATGATGTTTTACTTAGTCCCTTATAAATAGAAGAGGGATAAGGAAATACGCTAGGCTAAAGCGTCTTGCTTTGGTGTTTCGCAGCGCAGGGGACCGTGGGTTCGAGTCCCGCCTTGGGCATGGGTGTTATGTGTTTGTGTATGTGTGTGTAAAAAGTAAACCATACAGTAATCAAAGTAAACAAATTAGGTAAATATAAATTAGGGTATACAGCGCCGGAGTCCTGACCAGACTCCGGAGCTGTATTAAAAAAAGATTGACATCGAAAATCGTTGCCTGTCCTTGGCCAAGAGTAAAACAAAAGATAGATGAAACAGTTGGGAACTTTCCCTTTGAGAAAAGTTTGTTTTTGAAAATGTAAACCAATAATAGGGTAAATGGTTCGCTGTACAGAAACGTGATATGACATAAATTGTATGTTTTTGAGAACTACACGTTTTGTGTAGTAAGTTTTTGTCTATCTCTTACTGTTTAGCAGTTAAGCAAAAGTAATTTGAAATGAAAAGGACTTCAGGGGCTATTTCCTAGAATTTCAGGAGATGCATTTTATTTGCCATGTAAAGAGCTTTAATATATGTACGCAATTTTAATCAAAATTGTTAGTGCCATTTTTGAGAAAATAAACATTTCCGAAAATTTGTCCATATAAAGGCCAATTTGAAATTGGGAGATTTTCCTGAAAGTCCTTGGAAGATACAAAATTTAAATACCAAGTTTGATGTTTAACCGAATTTTCGTTTTTGAGTTATCGTGCTCGCAGACATACGGATACATACAGATAATTTTCCAAAAATGCTTTATTTGGACTCGTAAGACCTATATTTCCCGTGAATATCGACTTCTAACTTTTGGGTGGAATACAATACTTCTCTATATAATACATGTGGAGAAAGTAAAAAGTTTAGAGATTATACTTGTGAACATCTTTTGCATGCTAGGTGTAATTTACAAACATGAAGTTTCTGTGAGCTATAGACCACTGGTAATTTACAAACATGAAGTTTCTGTGAGCTATAGACCACTGGTAATTTTTTCTGTCTGTTATCACTAATTGTACCTCTAGTTTTCATTTCACTAAAAACGTCATATCTGTTCCATTTAAAAAACGAACTTTTGTGTTGACAGTGTTATTTGTTTACTTTTATAAATTGTGCATGTCTTCCCATTGGATGAGTTCCATGCCAGGCTTTGCACATTCTGCTTCATGTCGTATACATTTGAGGTCACAGACTTAGGTCGGACACCCTGTATTTTGCTGCAAAAATTGTCACTGTTACAAAAGTTCACCTTCCGCTTAACAGACAAAAAACCTTAGGCAATAGTAGAGAAAGGCAACTATGAATTAAGGTACTATTATTGCAAAATGGTTAAACATGGTTATCAATGAGCCTGTATCTTACTGTTGGGATACTATATGTTTAAGGGGACGTTAAAAATATAATTTTTGTGTTACATTCACATTACTTTCCCTTCCTATTTTATATAAACTATTCTTAAAAAGGTTTATTCTTATATTTACTTCATGCAAATCAAGATAAACATTAGTAGCAGTGGTTTTATTGCATATTTTCTCGCAGATTCAAGAGGAATAAGGGAATATCCGAGGCTAAAGCAATGCTCAGTTCTTTTAAGAGCTAATCGCTATGTGATAGCCTTGAAATTTTGGTTTTCTTTTAATTTCCATGTTGAAAAAAAACTGACGACTTGGAAATGTAAACCAAAACTAGGGATATCTCGGAAATAGTTAATTCCGCAATAATACATTTGACATAAATTGTGTGGTGTAATGAGAGCAGGTTGAAAAAATAAAATGACGACTTCTCATTTAAAAAAATATGCGTATTTGGAAATGTAAACCATAAAAAGGAATATCCCCGAAATAGCTAACTCCATAAAAGTGTATTGTACATATATTGTGTGTTATATGAGGGCTGCATTTTTGTTGTAAGATTTTGTCTGTCTCTTATTGTTTACCACTTATGTCGTAAATGGAAATAAATATTAACACAGTAGTTCAACAGAGGCATCTTTATTGTGTATGCAGAGAGAAACAATGGATAGAGAAACACATTCATGGCTACTGGAATGGTCACGGCATACATATAATAGTCTACAGGTTACACAAAAGTCATCCAAATAGAAGAGGGCTTGAGGAATATTACCAGAAAATTCAAATTATGCATTTTATGTTAATGTAAATAGCTTTAATATGTGATATATTGGTTAAAAAGTTTATAATACCGACAATTTTGAAAAGTGTGCAATGTACAGGGTAGTTTAGGATAAGGAATTTTCTTGAAAATCTTCGTGTCACATTTTTGAAAGGTACTAAACATAAATATAAAGTTTTGCAACAGAATTTTCAGTATCAATCCCCCCCAACTACCCTTTACATGAAAAAATGTTCGAACATTTTTATTTTCTCAAAAATGGCTCTCATGATTTTGATTAAAATATTGTATACTGAGGCTACTTACATGATAAATAGTGTATATCTTGAATTTTCTCGGAATAGCCTCTGAAGAAATGTTTATTCTGGATGAATTTTGCGGAATTTTGCATAAATGGTAAACTGTGAGAAGTAGGCAAAAATTTACTTCATAGAAAATATGAATATGATATTAATTTTTTTTCCATAAGTTGATCATCTTTACATATTGTTATTTCTTTCAGCTTTAATATGGTTATACTTTTTTCATACGATTATTTGTAAACGCCGGTCCATATATAGAAATGAACTTCAATCACATAGCAAACTAACTTTTGATTATCGCTTTAGCCTGTAATATTCCCTTATTCTGCTTATTAGGAACTAAGTAGTAAGACCGATTGTAATAATGTTTATCGTTCATAATGGTATAGATAGAAGCATTATCTTTTGTAAGAATTTGGTTTTCAGAACAAGTAGAGAATCTCATGTGAATGCAACACATCCGATTTATTATTCAAGGACCCTCAAAAATGTATTTCCGATGGGATGTCGATATTGAATTGTTGGGTGAAATGCAACACTTCTACCATGTACCGACAGTGAACGTGGTAGAGAAAATAAAAAGTGTTGGTATAGTTATGCTTCGTATTTTTTTGTTTCAATGCCGTCTATGGGGGAAAGAACTAATTACGCGATATTTGCCTTACACCGTGTTCCATTAAATACGCAAAAATTCAAGCATGTTTATTATTCAAATTGCAGGGGAAATCCCGAGTTTACCATTGCAACACAAGCACAAAAAGCACCACATATTGGTTACATTGTTTCTTGAATAATGAATTTTAAAGTCATTACAAAATTTCCATTGTCTGATACGCCGTAGACTGGGAACATTGCAATTATTCGGATCTAAGTGGTAAAAGGGTACTGATTATTGCTGGATAGGCCGCTGCAGATGGGTTCCTCTCTTTTCGATTTACATTTCCATGCGGCGGGCAAGCCACGGAATGATTAAGAAGATGAAAGGAAAATAATTCTAAAAGAGTCTTTTTCAAAGCATAATCAGTAAAATGTAAAATAAATTGCTTTAATGCCAATGTAGTTACACGTATTCATCTATATCCACTTACATATCTTATTATTCTTACTATTCTTTATATTACCCAGAACAATTACAAGCAATTTAGAGGGCGCCAAGTTGAATAACCAATAGTTATGCGTTTTTCCAACAAGGAAAGAGAATCTGTGGAACAATTTTTTTCATTCCATTATCCATCCATCATCTGTCGGGCTACCATTCAATCCATCTATCATTATCTACGATATTTGGGGCCTCAAAAGTATATTTCCCGTGAAATCTCAATAATGTGACGTACGCAACTTAGGAGTGGAAAAGGATGTCACGTGAGAGTGTGTCGAATAAAAATGGACAAATTCCTATCCTCCCAAAGTAATCAAATTTGCCCAAAATTCTATTTTTAGGAGTATCTCAAAACATTGGTTTACTTAATACCTCTTCTATTACTTCATTCAACACAGAGTCCATGTTTTTCTTAGTGTCAAATGGAATCTGTATAGTATGAAATAATACTAGAAATATTGTTAACAAGCTTATTTTTTGAAATTCTTTTAAAATCGAATTTTGGGCAAATTTGATTATTTTGGGAGGATAAACCTTTGTTCATTTTTATTCAACACATCCTCACCAAACGATCCAACAGTATGGGATGGAGGTTAGAGCAACACTCCAACAACTTATTCTGTAAAAATGATGGATTTAATAAAATAGTAACTGAGAGAGAAAGAGAGAGAGTGTGTGTGTGTTACATTTGTCACTGTGATTACAAAGGTCATAAACTAAATATTACCTGAAGCAGAGTAAAGTGTATAAACAATGGTGTCCCTGAATGTCCTGCGGAACTGACAGCGCCTTTGGCAGCATGTGTTATCTTAACATAGCATATTCCTATGTCTTAAGTGTTTATATAGCACATGGCAAATGCCTCCTCTCAGGAAATAACCAAATATGATATGCCAGGCTTTATTCATTTTCAATTTGTGACACACTTCCCACGGAAAAAATGGTGTGTTATTTAAGGACGCTCTTTAACTAGTTCTCAGCGTCCCATTCTACATTGGGCGTGAAACACCGCTTAATTTTGCTCAGAGGCCTCTCTATCAAGCTGAGGTTCTTTTACGAGCAGTAAATCTAAGACATGGGACCAACGGCTTTACTTCCCTTCCGAAGGAAGCGATGCTAAAGATGTTTACACCCGAAAAATTCCATCGCCCTCCGCCGGGTTTGAACCCGCGACCTTGGTATATGAAGTTCTCACGAATGAAATGAGTTAACAGGAAGGACACTAATGATGACACTACTAATAATTGGAGTTTCTTGAATAGTTTGTTTAGCTTTTGACTTATAGGTTACAAATCAAGATTTTTGGATGGACTGCAATGTCTGCCTAGGTTACTACTTGCTATATACGTCGTAGAAAAAAAGCTTATGTTTCTATTCACATGACTTTTTCTACATATCTAAAAAAGTATTCTTTAGGAGTTTATTCTTCTATCTCCTTCATGTTTATGCAGATGAATATTAGTACAAATGGTCTTATTACAAAGTTCTTCAAGAGTAAAAAAGAAAATCAGGGAATATACTAGGCTAAAGTCAAATCTTTTATAAACTGGTTTCTATTTGATTGAAAGTTCTTTCTTTGCATGACCAGGAGTTCACAAACTACCATGTTAGAAATTCTTCAAGTGCTTAAAATTGAAACCATGTAAAGGAATATCTCGCAAATGGTTAATTCCTCAAAAAAATTGAATATGAAATAAGTTATGTATTTTAGGAACTCTATTCTTTTGTTAGTAATTTTTACTATAGCTTACGGTTTACTAGCCATTAAAAAGTCATTCAGAATGAAGAGCACTTAAGAGGCTATTCTTAGAAAATTCAAGATATAAATCTTATTTGTCATATCAATGTCTCTACTACATGGTATTTTAATTAAAATCACTAGAGCTATTTTTGAAAAAATAAACATGTTTGTATTTCCTCGCATGTAAAGAGAGTCATATTATTGGAATATACTGAACTTAAGTATCAAGTTCGGCATTTAACCGACACACGCACATACACACATGGAAATGTTTCTAAATTTGGAATGAAAATGTGGAACATATTATAATATTTAATGTAAAGGGTCTGAAGTAAGGAGAAAAGAGTTTATTACTAAATAGTTTAAGAAAGATAAAAATATAACTGTAGTTGAAATGTTTCAAAGAGACAGTAGGAAGACTGGACAACTCTTATATAAAGTGAAAAATAAGTGGGTATGGACAGTAAATAGAGTCAAAATGTTGTAACAAACTATAATTAAGAATCTATTGTAAAATATGAGTATGACGGGTAAAGAGCGAGGTCTGAACATCGGTCATCGTTACCTGTATACAACTTTGCATAGAGAAAAAAAAAATAAAAGTAAAACACTATAAATAAAGTACCACATGGTAGTACGGGAAGCACGGGTAATCTTGGTCTTGTCGGTCATGTAGTACCGTCGCAGCAGTGGTCGACTGGTTTATATTTCCCTCTGTAAAGCATCCTTAAAACATATCTAGCCATTTCCTTAATAACGATGTGAGCAGTAGTGGGAAAAAATATGGCAGACGCATTTTTAATGTAATTTTTGCCTGAACAATGTAGGGTAATTGAGCCGTATTAAATTTATTATACAGGGTGTTAATGAACTACACCGAAATCGTGTACGTGACTGATATAAGTAATTTGAGATCATCGATGCTTGGTCCCCGGATAAACATACGGCAATTACATAGCGTTGAACGTGTGGGCATCAGGTGCTGATAAATCGGTGTTAAAGCAAAGCAGGTTGAAAAAATGGCTTAGAATGTATTTAAAACTCCTGTCCGAGTATAGAAATATCGATTTTTAGCAGCTCGTTACTATCGTTCTCAATACTTAATGTCCCAAAAATCTATAAAATCTCGAACTAATCACTTGACAGTGCGACACTGAACACTCATTAACTACGTTCTTGAGTTATGCAGCCTACTGTGACGGCGTCTTTCAAACTGCTCTGGTGGCTTAATGCGTAACGCGGGAAGCTGCTATCCCAAGGGTCGTGAGTTCGATTCCTTCATTGAGTAAATGTTTTTTATTGTCATTTTTTTCATTCCACGAAGTGGCGCGATACGTTAAACGAGACCCGAACACGGAAACTATATTTGACTTGAAAGCCAGTATCATAACCACTACGCCAGAGAGGTACGCTATAATGTCCCTTCGTTTTTCGTGTTATGTTCTCGAATGGTTGATAAATTAGCCAGTGGCGTACTGGCACTTCAGAAACTTAGAGCCGTTAGTTCGACATTTCAATAAACAAGTCATAAGTCTCCTATCTCAAATTACTTATTTAAGTAATCTACATATTCTGTGACAATATTTCGGTATAGTTAATTAACATCCTGTATATGCTTATAGAGTTTTCTGAAAAGTTCGCGACTTTGTGCTTTCTCTATACGCACTATGCACATAGTGTATAGAGAATGTATTGCACTCCACCAAAAAATTAGATACCGAGATTTCACCGGATGTTTTAGGGTCCCCTGTATAACAAAAAAAAAAAAAAAAAAAAAAAGCATTTTCAGAAAAAGGTCCGTGTGTCCGTGAGTCTGTGAACACGATAACTCAAAAACGAAAAGTCAGTAAAATACCAAGATTGGTATTTAAGTTTAGTATCTTCCGGGGATGCGACACGAAGATTTTGAGAAAAATCCCCCACTGCAAACTACCGTTTACATGGGACTTTTTTCAAAATTTTTTATTTTCTAAAAAATGGTTCTAACGATTTTTATTAAAATATCGTATATTAAAGATATTTACCTGACAAATAAAATGTATATCTTGAATTTTCTGGGAATAGCCTCTAAAGACTACTTTATTCTGAGTGAATTTTACGGAATTTTGCATAAGTGCTAAACCGTAAGAGAGAGACAAAAACTTACCACGCAAAAATGTAGAGCACATTAAAACACACAATTTATGTTGTATACATGTTTTTCGTGAAGTTCATTGTTTTTGAGATATTCCTTGTTTTTGGTTTTAGCTATAAAAACTTACTTTTCTCATACAGGACTTTGTGAACTCGTGTCCATACAAACAAAGGAACTTCAGTCACATAGCAACCAGCGTTTGACTATCACTTTAACCTATGGTACTCCCTTATTTTACTTCTTCTTACAAGGAAGTAAGAAATAAGACTATTTCTGCTAATTTTTTCTCGATTAGCAGGAAGTAAATAGAAGCATAAGCTTTTTAAAAATAATTTATTGCAGAGATATAGGGTTAGTCGTGTGAATGGAACACATCAGATTTTTTAATAATGTAGCATATGTGAGAATTGGTTGTAAATAATTTGTTTAGTACTGACGCATTATTGAAGTAAAATGTGCGTTTTGGGAAAATGCCGGTCAACTGACCCTCAACTGCCTGTTGAGAGCAATGCAGATGAAACTGGCTGTGTACCTGTAGGAACCTGGGAAGATTATAGCTCCAAAGTGATAGAAAAGGGTCATTTTTGAGACCAATGGGAGCTAAGTAAAGTGAGTGCTTCAGGTAACTACGTTCCACCTATGTTCATATTTCCATGGTAGAGGATGGACCCCGCTTTGGAGAAGGGTGGACCTCCGGATGTAATATACCGGTGCTCAAAAATGGATGGTCAAAATATACTACTTATGGTTTTGTTGAAATATATTATCAGATATATTAAGCCTATTAAGGAGAATCCAGTATTGCTGTTATTGGATAAACATGGCAGCCATATTAAAATGGAAACTTTTGACCTCTTCAAAAGCAACGGAATTATTGTTGTTTCTATTTCTCCACATGCCTCTAATAGGCTCCAGCCTCTGCACATTACTTTTTGTGGACCATATGACGTGTGGGCTCATTCAGAAAATCCCAAAAATTATTTATATATGTGTAAAAAGAGAAAAATTAATTATGTGATGATATTGCTTTTCAAATTCTCACTACACTGTACTGTTATATTGAAACTCTAAAATAAAATGGATTCTTTTAGTGTATTTTTATACTTTAAGAGATTCGAATATAGTGACCGGCATTTCCTGCTTGTGTGGATAATCCCGTCACTGACACCATTTACAGTTTCTCTTCATTAAAGTAAGAAGTCATTTATTAAATAAAGCTCTTCTTGGCATTCATATGAGTGAAGAATCAAACTAACGATTGAAACAAAATGACACCTTTAAACTTGTACCCTAAGCGGTTCACCACGACTTTGTTTAAGTGATCGCAACTACCCCATTCTCCCCTAATGAGAAAAAACATGAAAGCTTACGAGTGTTGTACACCCCTAGTATTGGGAAATGAGCGCCGCATCTCTTTCTCCATTCTTTCCTTTGAATAAAAGAGTATTCTTTAAAAAGCCCTGCGGCATATTCAGAACTACTTTTGATGTGGACCACTAGGGTACGATAGAACCATCAACGTCTTAATATAAGTCGTTTCAAAAGCCTCGGCAAAAATTATCGTTCCGCAATCGCAAGAGACCTAAGAGTTCCTCTGTACACAGCTCTTTCAATGTCGCTGTAATCTCTGTCTTCATTTACTGCATCACATCATCAGGGTTTATGTCTTTTATTATTCACAGCATTCTCTGTAATTGTAACACAGAATAAGTATGCGACAAAAAAAAAAAAAAAAACTTTTTATTATCCACCAAACATTCATAATAATCCTTTAAAATCCGTGTAACATTTTTCTCCCTTTAAAACTCCCTCCCAATCTTTTAAGTCACCAACATCTCCCTTCAATCCCATTCTTTTCAATTTAGGGGGAATATTTCAAGTTCGCAACGTGGTACATTAATGTTATATGCCTCAAGTGGCTAAGTAATGGCAAATCTCCCGTTCTACAAGACTAGACAAGCGAGGGGAGTAAGTTAAGATATGGGGTTGCTGATTGAAATAATTTTAAGTACTTTGTTAACGCCTTGCAATTAATATTGTACTTGGCAATTAACAAAATGTTAGTTTAAGACCAATTTAATATTATCTGCACAATATTCACATGACTTTCTCTAATCATTATCGTATATGCTATACTTCTACAAATTATTCCTAAAAAATCTGATCTGTACCATTCACATGACTTTCTCTACATCACTGTAACAAATTATTGTTAAAAAGCTTATGCCTCTATTTACGTCATGCTACTCCAGAACAAACTAGCAGAAACAGTCTTATTACTTGTTTCCTTATAAGTATAAGCGAAATAAGGGACTACCATAGGTTAAAGTGATAGTCAAAAACTGGTTGCTATGTCACTGAAGTTCCTTTGTTAGTGTGGACAGGAGTTGACCAATTCCTGTATGAGAAAAATATGTTTTGCAAAGCTGAAAATGAAAACAAGGAATATCTCAAAAACTATCAACTCCACGAAAAAAATGTACATAACATAAATTGTGTGTTTTAACGTGCTCTACATTTCTTGTGTAGTAAGTTTTTATCTAAGCCTTACGGTTTAGCAGTTATGCAAAATTTCGTAAAATTTGCCCAGAATAAAGTAGTCTTCAGAGGCTATTCCCAGAAAATTCAAGATATACATTTTATTTTTCACGTAAATATCTTTAATATTTGATATTTCAATCAAAATCGTTACAGCCATTTTTGGGAAAATCAAAAATTTCGGAAAAAGTTCCACGTAAAGGGCAGTTTGGGGTGGGGGATTTTTCTCAAAACCTTCGTGTCATCATCTCTGGAAGATACTAAACTTAAGTACCAAGTTCGGTATTTTACCGACTTTTCGTTTTTGAGTAATTGTGTTCACAGACACACGGACACACGCGCGCACACACACACACACACACACACACACACACAAACGTACCTTTTTGTGAAAATGCTTTTTTTGGATAAAAGGGATCTAAAACATATATTTCCGGTGAAATATCGGTATCGAATTTTTGGGTGGAGTGCAATACCTTCTCTATACACTATGCACATAGTGCGTGTAGAAAAAGTAAAAAAGCTTAAATTTTGCAGAAATGTTTCAACACATGTTACTGGGGGGATACAATTGGCTGGAGTGAGAGTTAGATCCTTATAAGTTTGATGTGTCCATTCACATGACTTTTTCTGCATCTCTGTGACAAATTATTGTGGAAAAGTTTATTCTTCTATATACTTCATGGAAATCCAGGTACACATTAGCAGAAATTGTCTTACTACCTTCTTCCTTGTAAGGAGAAAGAAAATAAGGGAATACACTAGCTAAAGTGATAGTCAAATCTTTTAAAATTGGTTAACATGTGATTTAAATCCATTTCTTTGCGTGACCAGAAATTGACAATTCCTGTATGAGAAAAAGTCTATGATAATAAATTGTTTGTTTTAACGAGATCTACATTTTTACTTTCTCTATACGTACTATATACATAGTGTATAGAGGAAGTTCTACCCAAAAATTCGATACCGAGATTTCACCGGAAGTACTTGTTTTAGGACCCCCTGAATCCAAAAAAAGCATCTTCAGAAAAAGGTCCGTGTGTATGTGTGTGTGTCTGTGGACAGCACAGCTCAAAGACGAAAAAACCGTTAAATACTAAACTTGATATTTAGGTTTGGTATCTTCCAAGGATGCGACACGAAGATTTTCAAGAAAATTCTCCACCCTCAACTACCCTTTACATGGAAAATGTTTCGAAAATTTTGATTTTCTAAAAAATGTATCTAACGATATTGATTAAAATTCCGTATATTAAAGATATTTACACACTAAATAAAATGTATATCTTGAACTTTCTGGGAATAGCCTTTGAAAATCTCTTTATTCTGGATGAATTTTGCTAAATTTTGCTTAACTGCTAAACGGTAAGAGGTAGACAAAACTTTACTACACAGAAAATGTTGATCTGATCAAAACACACAATTTGTGTCCTTTACATTTTTGTTGTGGGGTTAACGTTTCCGATGTATTCCTTGTTTTAGGTTTCAGTTGTGAGTACTTAAACTTTTCTCAGACAGGAAGTGTCCGTTTTTCTTTTGTTCTACTCCTGGCCCCTTTACATGGAAAGACTTTCGAAAATTTTGATTCTCTTAGAAATGGCTCTAACGATTTTGATTAATATCCCGTATATTAAAGCTATTTATGTGCGAAATAAAATGTAGATCTCAAATTTTTTCTGAATAGGCTCTGGAGACCTCTTTATTCTGGATGAATTTTGCTGAATTTTGCTTAACTGCTAAACCGTAAGAGATAGAAAAAAACGTACTGCACAAACAACGTACCTCGTGACAAAACACACAATTTTTGTCCTGTATGTTTTTGTTGTGGAGGTAACCGTTTTCGAGATATTCCTTGGTATTGGTTTCAATTGTGAAGTACTTAAGCTTTTCTCACACAGGAAGTGTCTGTTTTTCTTTTGTTCTACTCCTGGCCAAGCAAAAACTTGATTTTCAATGACAAACGCATAACGATAACTTTTAAAACATTTGACAAACATTTTAGCATAGTGCATTCCCTTATTCCCTTCTACTTATAAGGAACTAAGTAATAACATTATACTAACCGTTATCTTGAGTAGCATTATGTACAAAGAAGAATAATCCTTTGTTGGAGTTTTGTAGAGCAGCTAGTGAAAATTATGTGAGTGTAACACATCAGATTTTTAGTATAGTAAGCTTTTATATCTGTTACGGTTTACCAATTATGCAAAATGCAGCAAAATTCACCCAGAATGAAGAGCTCCTTGAAAATTCAAAATATATATTTTATTTTTCACGTAAATATCTTTATGTACAATATTTTAATCAAAATTGTTTGAGCCGATTTTTCCATGCGAAGGGTAATTTGTGGTGGGAGGTCTTTCTTAAAAATTTTTGTGTCACATTCTTGGAAGACAGTTAATTTCAATACAAAGTTTAGTATTAAGCCGATTTTTCGGTTTTGAGTTGTCGTGTTTACAGATACGCAGATACAGGGACTTCAGACCTTTTTCCAAAAAGGCTTTTTATATACATGGGATCCTAAATCGTGCATTTCCGGTGAAAATTTTGATTTTCTAAAAAATGGCTCTAACGATTGTGATTAAAATATCGTATATAAATGCTATTTACTGGACAAATAAAATGTATATCATGAATTTTCTGGGAATAGCCTCTGAAGACTATTTTATTCTGGGTGAATTTTAAGGAATTTTGTATAACTGGTAAACCGTAAGAAATGAACAAAAACTTAGTATACAAAACATATAGAGCACATTAAAACACACAATTTATGTTTATATTAATTTTTTTTTTCGTGGAATTGATAGTTTTTGAGATATTTCTTGTTTTCGGTTTCAGCTTTGCAAAACTTATAATTTTCTCATACAGGAATTGGTCAACTCCTGTCCACACTAACAAGGGAACTTCAGTCACATAGCTACCAGCTTTTGACTATCACTTTAACCTATGGTACCCCCTTGTTTCGCTTCTACAGGGTGGCACACAGCAAGTTCCCTAGTTTTTGAGGCTTATATTTAATGAGTCAGATTGGAGAGGAAAATAACAAATGTACCAATTGAAAGTATGGAACATGTCATTTAGACTTATGTCTTGAAAATTACATCTTCAAGATGGCCTCCATTGCAATTCAGGCATTCCTGCAAGCGTATAATGAAACTGGAAAACACACGTTGCAGTCGGTCTCCATCTATGGCCGCAATTTCCTCTTTTTATGGCTTCTTTCAGCGCCTGTAGAGTTGCGAGACGTCTAGTAAAGACCTTCTGTTTCAAAAATCCCCACAAGAAGAAATCGGGAACTGTAAGATCGGGAGAGCGGGCAGGCCATGCAATGTCTCCAAACCTTGAGATGATGGACTTAAATTCATTTCTGAGGAACGCCATGCTGTTACGTGCCGTATGGGCCGTAGCACCGTCTTGTTGGAAGTAAACATTCTGTGGATCTATTCCAAGCCTTCTGAGTTCAGAAATCACAAACATCTGCAACATTGTTACATACCGGTCTGAATTTACTGTCGCAGTTTCTCCTTCGTCATTTTCAAAGAAAAACGGTCCCACGATTCCAAACTCACCGACACCACACCACACAGTTACCTTCGGGGAATGCAACGGTTTTTCAATGATTTCCTTGGGACTATTAACTGCCCAATACCTCATGTTCTGTTTATTAACGGAACTGTCTAAGTGAAAGTGGGCTTCGTCACTCATGAGCAATGAACCCCGAAGATCTGGATTTTCCCGTAGCATGTTGAGAAAGATGTTGCTAAAGTTAGCTCTTGCAGGCCGATCTGCAGGGAGAAGTTTTTGGGTCACTTGCATTTTGTATGGATGAAACTTGAGTTCCCTTAATATGCGTCCCAACCATCTTCGAGAAAGACCCAATACTCTTGCTTGTTTACGAGCTGAACGACGCGGACTACGTTCAAAAGCTTGTCTCACTCGAGCAACATTCTCCGGTGTCGTCACTGTTTTAGGTGGACCATGTTGAATATCCAAGACACTACCACACCTTTCAAACTTTTTTACCCATTCCATAATTGTTTTACGTGAAGGAATTGCGCCGTGCCTTGGCACATTGAAATGAAGGCGAAACATTCTCACAACAGACTTACTCTCGTGAAAGAAACGCACAGCTGCTACAAGATTTGCCGCTGACCAACGCCCCATAGCTACTGATAGCAAACAAACAAAATGGCATCGTTCCCGTCGTTCATATACGGTATTGCCAACAATATATTTCATATTTTCCCAAGACGTAGAATTGAAATTAGGGAACTTGCTCTGCGCCACCCAGTACTTACAAGGAAGCAAGGAATAAAGACTATTTCTGCTAATTTTTTCTCAATTAGCATGAAGTAAATAAAAGCATAAGCTTTTTGACAGTAAGTTTTTGCAGAGAGGTAGAGAAAGTCATGTGAATGGAATACATCAGATTGTAATGTTAAAACCCTTCCTGCCACATCTTTAGGACACAAAATGTCATGTTTAGCTGTCTACTAACATTCAGTAGTACAAAATAGAGATGTAAACACAGGGGGTAGATTGCAAGACTTTAACGTGTTATTTGTGCATACCTAGGGGTTTAGTTGACTCTAGTTCTGTACCGATTGCACAACGATTGCGTTTCAAAATCAACACGGCAACGCAAACAAGTACGTGTATTGCTAGGGTGTCAACACTTCATTAGTTTACATGCTTCATAACGTGATGTAATGAGCACTATACGCTGCAATCAAACATGCAATGCACTCGTGTAGTGCTTTCATTATTCCGAGTGCAGAGAAGACGTCAGCTCACGATCAGCCGATCTATATCTACTACTTACTGATCTATACCAATTAAAAGAAGTGGTGACATTCTACACAAAAATTCGATGCAGTGAGTTCATCGGGAATGTAGATTTGGAGGCTTGCTGAATAAAACAAATTAGAAAACCTTCTGCTCTGAACAGTATGGCTCAAAAACAAAAAGGCTGTTAAATACCATCTTGCAATATGAAAATATGCAAAAAAAAATCCCCAATCCAAACTAGTTTTCATGGAAAGATTTTGTTAACGAAAATGTCTAATGATTTTGATTAAAATTCTAACAATAAGTTCAACGTATTTGTAAGACAAGGACAGTGTAAACGTTAAACTGAATGGTGTCTTCTGAACTCCACTTATCACTGAGTTACACCAGTAACAATATTGTGTTTAATTTTTTTATTTATGTACGTGTTTCAAAACGCTATGTAAACACAATTTTGCACATGGGAAATTATTTTTAGGGATATTGCATTAATTTTCTTAATTTTTGGAAAATTCATCTATTTAGAACAATGAATGCTGGTTTACATATACCCATGAAAAAGAGCTCTGCAAGTTTGAAAAAAAAAACATATATGACAAAAGTGTTGAAGTACATGAAACTGTATACATGTCATGTACAGTGTGCCTAAAAGAGTGCTGTCTTCCTACATTTCACTCTCTCTAATCAGTCCCCAGATATAATCACCAAGCATTCGCTCATTATAATATCCCTGGTGCATTCTTCCAAACAATTGGAAGTCCTGTTGGAACCTTTCGCCCTGTTCCTCCGAATACCCACATGAGACTTTAAAATATCCAGATGCGAGTGGAGAGACATTCTGTACCCCATTGATTTGTAATTCTTCAAAAGGCCCTCTACCATATCCTTGTAACTGTCCATTCTAAAAATACCTGGGAAACCATTCAAAGCATCCCCGAAGCTATTCCAGGCCTTTCTTTGAACTGGTAGAAGCTTGCTGATGAACATGTCATCACGAAGTGAATTTTTCACTTGGGGGCTCACAAAAGTTCCACCTTTTATCTTAACTTTTGATAGTTTGGGGAACTCATTTTGGAGGTACTTTATTGCATCTGATGTTGTATCTAATGCCTTTACGAATTGCTTTATGAGTCCAAGCTCAATATGCAGGGGAGACATTAGCATTTTTTTCTGCTGGACAAGGGGTTCCCACTTTACATATTTCTGGCCAAGCACATCCGACCTCAATGGCCACTCAACAGTCAAAAAATGTCTGCCTGTATCCCTGCTATCCCAAAGGCAGAGAAAGCATGGATTCTTTGTGTTTCCTTCTTGTAATCCCATCAAGAATGCTATCATTTTGAAATCGCCAATTATATCCCACTGATATGTTACCACTTGAAGGAAATGTTGAACACTTGAGTATTCTTCCTTTAGGTGAGACGAATAAGCGATTAGAATTGAGGGATACTTGTTTCCATTATGGAGGAGAACAACTTTCAGATCCCTGCAGGAGCTATCAATGAACAGTCGCCAATCCTTTGGATCATAGTTGGTCCCTTGGATCATCCGCCACTCATTCCAACAATTGCTTCATCACCACTTTTCCTATCATCCATTTCGCTTGCATTTCATGTTATCCACTTCCTCACGCTCATACTGGCTGCGCGCCGACTACTCGCTCTAGGTTTTCCATTCAATGGTTGCGTGCCGCTGGATCGCCGGTAGGCTTTTGGCCCTTAATCATCCGCTTGTAAATACTAGGAGAGTGTCAGTTTTAAAATACGGGGAGGGTGAATCGACTACGAAGCCGATTACAAATATACAAAATCTTACTAGTCAATAAAATTAGATCCCGTTAAAGCACGCAGTTTATATGAAATATATTTTTTATGAAGTTAAACATGTCGGAGATATTTCTAGTTGGTTTGAATTTTCAGGTGCATGCCTTTCACAAGTGGTAAGTTGCTATTTTCCAAGTTCATTTTAAAACCATTATTGTATTTGAATGCATTATAAATGAAAGTACTGGATACACTAATACATATTCCCTTCGTTACGCGTTACAAATTCATTGCTCAAAAGATTATGGAGCACGAGGATTATTTTTTTCAATCGTCAAAACCTTGCTTCCCACATCGTCAGTGTGTAGTTCAATAAGCGTTACCCGCAAATCTGAACCTGGAATGTTCTCAAATTTTGCTGAGAATTGTGTACACTAGTGCCATGTAAAAGGCTCTGTGTTCGGTTCCTGTTTGTCGAGTTCGCTGTTACCAAAATGTGTTTATTAGAAAACGAGGCAAGCTAGGTTCATCTGCCTGTGACCACTGTGTAGTGGTCCTTTACAAAACAACTCAGTCAAGGTAGAAGTTCTTTACGGAGAAACGGGTGATGTATCTCACGCGCTGCCACGCATATTTTTGTTGCCTAATGAAGTTTTTTCTTTCTGTGTACGGAAAATAAAAATAAAAAGTATACATTTACATAAGCTATACATTTCATACTAACCATTCCAAAAATATATTTATATAGAGTAAACACAAGTAAATGAAACGCTTATGAAACAATCTGATGCGTTCCACTCACATGACTTCCTCCACATTTTCTATAAACGAACTATTCTAACAAAATATTGTTCTTTTATCTACCTACTTTATGCTATGCCAGATAAAAATTAACAGAAATTGTCTTATTACTTGCTTCCTTTTAAGCAGAATGAAAATAAGGGAATACACTATATTAAAGCGATAGTCAAACATTTTAAAAGCGGGTCGTTATGTGAACAATTAAAGCCCGCTTCTATTTACATTAAAGTTACATAATAAAAATTGGAACCAATAATAGGAATATCTCGAAAACAGTGAAAACTACACAAACTGTATATGACATAAAGTGTGGTTTTTAACGTGATATACGTTTTGTTACATAAGTTTTTTCTATTTCTTACGGTTTACCAATTATGCAAATTTTAGGCAAAATTCATCCAGAATGAACAGTTCTTCTGAACTCATTCCCAGAATATTGAAGACATATATTTTAGTTTAGTTTAATATCTTTGGTTAAACTATTTTAATCAAAATCATTAGAGCCAAATTTTTCAAAAAAGTTTGGTGGTAGTTTGGTGTGGGAGGGTTTTCGTGTCACACTCTTGAAAGAATACCAAGTTTGGAATTTAGCGGTCCTTTAGCTTTTGTCCACAGCCTATGCTGTCCACATACACACATACGGATCTTTTTTCTAATTTTCCTTACTCAGGGAACCTCAAAACCTATTATTTTAGGAGAAATCTCGATATAGTTTTGGATGGAATACAATACCTTCTCTATGCATTATGAAGTAGTGCGGATGGAGAGAGTAAAAACTGCTAGTCAAATAATTACAGGTAAATATTAGGTCGTCTTAACCATAAACAAACATCTCAAAGTCAATATCAAATAAAGCAGTACCATTGCTCAGTATGATATCCAAAGGAAATAAATGGAGTAGAGACGCTAGTTCAAAATGGGAACGAATTACAAATAAGTTACTGATTATCATATTGTTATGAATAAATAAACAATTCGTTGACTTGGTCTGGGTTAAGCATCATCCTTATTATCAATAAATTTGGTTATCAACCTTGGTTTTATTTTGTAAGCAAGGGTTTATATAGATTTGAACGAACTACTTCGCTGGAAGTGTCAATAAATCAAGTAAGGTCATCTCTTCTACTGCAGCCTTAGACAGCACAGAGTCATTTTGACTGAGAGTGGAGGCCACTAGCACAGGGATTCCCAAATTTTACTCTTTTGACGCTCCCTTTTTGAGACATGGAAAAATCATACATTTTCCTTCATTTTTCATTTCTCTATATGGTACAGAGGCAGAGAAGGTATTACACTCCACCCAGAAATTCGATACCACGTATAAGGGAGCCTGTGACCAAAAGTAGCATTTTTAGAAAAAGGTCGTATATCTGTGAACACGATAACTCAAAAACGAAAAGTCGGTGAAATACCTAATGTGTCTTCTAAAAATGCGACACGAAGATTTTGAGGAAAATCCCTCCCCCCCCCCCCTCACAAACTGACCTGTCATTTACATATTTTTCTTAGAATTGACAATTTCCGAGATATTCCCTGTTATTGGTTTTGCTTTTAAAATACTTAAACTTTTCTCACATGGGAATCTGTGAACTCCTGTATATGCAAAGAAACGAATCTTAATCACACAGCCGTCAGTTAATAAAGGATTTGACTATTGCTTTAGCCGTCAGTTATTAAAGGATTTGACTAATGCTTTAGCCGTCAGTTATTAAAGGACTTGACTATTGCTTTAGCCGTCAGTTATTAAAGGATTTGACTATTGCTTTAGCCGTCAGTTATTAAAGGATTTGACTATTGCTTTAGCCGTCAGTTATTAAAGGATTTGACTATTGCTTTAGCCGTCAGTTATCAAAGGACTTGACTATTGCTTTAGCCGTCAGTTATTAAAGGATTTGACTATTGCTTTAGCCGTCAGTTATTACAGGACTTGACTATTGCTTTAGCCGTCAGTTATCAAAGGATTTGACTATTGCTTTAGCCGTCAGTTATTAAAGGATTTGACTATTGCTTTAGCCGTCAGTTATTACAGGACCTGACTATTGCTTTAGCCGTCAGTTATTAAAGGACTTGACTATTGCTTTAGCCTAGTGTAATCACTTATTTCCGTTCTACTTACAAGGAAACAAGCAATAAGACCATTTCTACCAATGTTTATCTCAATTGGTATGCAGTAGATAAAAGAATAAACGTTTTAACAATAATTTGTTATGAAGATGTAGAGGAAATCGTGTGAATGGAAAGATCACATTTTTTAATATCTTGAAGGAAAGGATGTGAACCAGATAAATAGACACATATTTTGCAAGCTTGAATAAATTAAGTGGTAAAAGGATAGATTAATTAAGCTACATTGTTCATGACTAAGTTTAATAATTGACTTTTATTTTGCCACTGAGACGGTTGAATCCATTTTGCCATGATTAGAACCCTGTAAGTTTAATTTCAAAGTTGCCAATGCACTATTGAGATCACTGATGGAATATATTCGATGACGCTGTTTTGTTTAATACAGTCGAAATTGAGAATATTAACTCAAATATGTGGGTAAAATGATACCTATTGGTCATTTCAACTCTGGATATTTGAAGCTCAAAAGCAAGATCTGAAGTTTTACTATATTTTTCTTTTAGATCACACTTCAGTTTTATGTTTTTTCTTCCAAATTTTCTCTCAACAGCAAAGCAATTTCTAACAGTTAAGTGACCTCGCAAACATTGACATGAACATCTGTGCAGAAACTTGCGAGAAGAAAGGAAATAAGCAGTTAAAGATTAAGTTTAATTATTTAAAAACAGTTGTATTAAGACTTTAAAAGTCTGTATACTTTTTTCGAGCTTGGTTATAACAATTTTACAACTTCTAAATATTTCTATACGTCATCAGATTGTGATATGTTCCCACTCCAGTTTCTTATCCTACGAGGTGTAGGGGTACTGTGCTGACCTCTGGTACCCAAGGTCGCCGGTGCAACACGGCCGAGGGTGATGGCTTTTTTCGGGCCTAAAAATCCTTAGCAGGGACCTTCGGAAGGGAAGTAGAGCCGTTGATTCTGTGTCAAGAACCTCTCGTAAAAGAATCTCAAGCCTGATAAATAGGCCTATGAGCAAAATTAAGCGGTCTTCTCGCCCAATATAGAATGAGAGGCTGAGAACCATAGTTAAAGAGCGTCCATAAACAACAGAAGCTAGCCATATGCCAGTGCCAGACACTAACCTACAGCGTTACCAAATCTGACACTTATTGATGATTAAACAGTGTGTATATTTTTTTATTCCTCTGTATCTACGAACAACTTCTTGTGTTTTTTATTTTCTTCTGACTGACTTTTAATCTGTAGCTCTTCAATTAAGGACTGTAAAGGAATACTTCTTGAAGTAAATAGATTCTAAAAACGTATATATGGCACTGCAAAACATCTTTAGTGTGCTTTATAATAGAAGCCATTCTTGAAAATTTCATACGAGACTGAAATTCCATCTGAAGCAAATCTGAAGAGGGAACAGAAGCAGACAGTATTTTATTTCTCTTTCCTCCTCCCGACCTTTTTATATATAAAAGGAGAGTAAGAAAAAAAGAAGTGAATTAATCTGGAAGTTGCTGAACCACTAAATTAGATCAGCGTGGGATTAAGAATCTTGAAGCAGAAGAGGATTTCAACAAAAAATGAGCAGCGAGGAAGCGAATCATTGTATTATTAGCAAGGTCAAGCATTAATTGAAGAAGCGAAAAAAAGCTCCAAAGGAAGATAAGCGTTTTAGCATCGGTTTTGGAACAGTAACTAACTACATCGCAAATTCTCATAGCAGGGCTGGAAATAGATTCTGACATAAGGGTCCTCTTTAACTTTAAGGAAACTTCCTTTGACAGAAAACGACGAGAGGAAAAATGAATTAATAAATTGCATTTAAACCTCCCTGGTATTTTGCCTGCGTCTGTTTTTGTCCTCTTTGTTAAGAGTTGCTAAGGAGGGCGCCACGGTAGCTCAGTGGTTTAGTTATCGACTCTAGTAATGACGACGTGTCTCGATTCCCGGCTAAAGCCCCTTTTTTGGGCCTTTTCCTTTGACCAGCTCATGTGAAGTATCTCAAAGGTCAAACATGGCTCAGTATACGCGGTAATAGCTGCAGATCCACTCGTTAAATCGTTTACAGCTAATAAATGCATCAATCGCTTGATAGAAGGTTTCAGAAATGCCCCAAGCTAAATAGTAATCTTCAGGAGTGCTATCAGGTTGCAAAGTCCCGGTTTGTTTTAGTAATGAAAGCATAACCTCATCTTAAATACTTTTTCCGTAATGTATAATAAATCACTTTCCAGATGAGACAACATTTAAATTGTTATGACACTCTACTATTCTCTTTAATTGATTTAATTAGAGGGGGCTTCTTATTATAGTAGCAAGTTTGCGCTACTACCGAAATCCTGACTCTCTCATTAGTGTAAATAGCGTATAGGTACTGTTTATTTATTTCGGATTGATTCTGACTTGATCTTGACTTCGTCAAGCACTACATTGCTTGCATCTGCCAAGTAGTGCACTCCCGTTTGAAACCTATAATCATAATGCCAAGGTATAGAGCATGACTATAGCCACTATGGATAACCACATTCAGAGTTGTATGGGGGAAAAGTTTCCTTTCGTAATCGGCTTACCCTCCCCGTATTTGTAGGATTTACACCCCCCTAGGACTTTCAAGCCAATGCCTAGGGGTCAGAAGTCTGTCGGGGAGCCAATGACACGAAACCACAGAATGGAGAACCTCTTACGAGGGTTCGGCCTTAGCCAAGCGTGAACATGACGAAGCGGATGATATGAAATGTAAGCGAAATTGATGATTGGTAAGGTGATAATGGAGAAATTGGTGGAAAGAGTAGCGGGGGAAACCGGAGAAAAGCCGTTCACCACGAATCCCACATGCGGGAGTTTGGGATCGAATCTGGGTGCCTAGATTGGAGGCGAGCGGTCTAATCACGGCGCCTTGGGGGAAAAGTGCAAGACATAATACTTGTTGTTGGTTAACCTGTAGTCTAGAATAGGATGATTGATAACGGTATTTTCACACTGATGTTTAGTCATATAAAATCATTAAATGTTTACAGCTGAAATTCAGGAGTTGTAGTATGTTCCTGTCATGAGTCATTGCATATGAGCAGCATGAAGTCAAAATGATGAGCATTAGCATTGTAACATGAACTTGCTAATTTGTGTTTATTTACCACGTTAACTAACCTTTAAAATACAAGAATTTATATTGCTTTTTATGTTTTTAAAATGTTAAGTAATGCTATTTAATGGAAAATACGAGTAAATACCATAAGATCACCACTGTCTGCTTTATGCTTCCTTTAATAATGGCGTTTCATATGGAAGTGCTTTCTTTATATATGTAATTAGAACACCGCATATTAAACAGCAGGCTTTCTTGTTTTTATAAGTCGCAAACAAATTTCTCTGCCACTGGCGTCACGAGCTAGAAGCCATATCTACCGCTGAATGAGGCTATCCAGTGAAGGAGACATTTGGAAAAGGAAAGGGAATAAATGGTGTAGCGAGACAAAGACGGTTTCCAGTGCAGGGGCACATTCCCGTTTTCGCGAAACATGCAGACAATCTCGGTTATACCGGGTGGAAGGGGAGTCATTACATTAATTTACACCAATGATAGTTTTCGGTATTTGGAACACATTTTGTATCTTATGTTTTTTGCCTCCGACCATTTCCTACAAAAATAATTTTGTTTTTTTCGAAAACAAGGGACAGAAGAGGTAGCAACGTTGCAGGTTGTGTGGGTGTCACTTGCACTAGGTCAGTACATAAACATGCTTCACAAGGTGTGTTGTCTAATCAGAATGTCAGTTGCACTCGTTATCCCTCATCATGCCTCATGATTGCAAAGGACCGACGTGTTTACATCCAGAAGCCGATTCAGGTCCCTGATCAACCTCAATGTAACGTTGCGCGTTATTTTACGACTAAAAAACTTTTCATAATATTCCTTTAATTCTTTTAAGCGATTAATCATTTCGAAACCCTGTGTGATGTCCCATAATTCCTACCGAAACCAGTGTCAGAAGTACGTTACCTTACACATCTTACAAGTAACAAATCATTACCTTCGTAAATTCTTGTGGAATTACCCAACCAATTTGGGACGAATACCATTATTTTTTCGAATCGGCTGATCAAAGAACAAAATGCTATTAGACTTTTTGGTTTGTAATGCTTCTATGAAACACATATTAAAAGGAATGTAGTAAATTCCCTTCCTTCCAGTGTATACAGTTACGAGGTGAATAAGTGCAAATAATTTGATAGTTAGTGCAGAACAATGCGCATAGCACACAAGTATACCTATCTCATTTTGTCCGCCTTCCAATAGCATTGTCATAAATGAAGCAAAACTTTCTGGGTCTAATGTGTTTTCAATGGCAGTTGTATACATACATCAAGCAACGGCCAGCTTCTGTGTTTAGTGCAACTAGCACGCCGCCGACTTGCTTTCACGTGACTGACAACGAGGAAACCAAACTTCAGTCGCAAACTTTCCTTTATACAGTGCATGCAATTACATATGCCCAATTAGCAGATATTTATTAAATTTACGCCGCAGTTGGGAAATCTGCAATTACTGTGAGGAACTGTATCATGAACGATTTCTAAATTGTCATCCTTCAAAAGACGAATGTTCACTGCAATTTATCAAACGATCGTATGACTGAGATTCTTCTAATTCCCGATTAGAAGATTTACAGTGTTGATATTTAGTTTTAATTTCTCACCTTTCTAAGAGCATTGATGGTAATTTTGTAGTTTAAAGAAATGTACAAACGCTTAAATGTTTGAGTTTTGCATTTGTTCAATACAACCTAATTTAAATGAAGCATAATGCCTTGGTACTAAGTAGAGCCCTGAACACGAGGGTCGGCTGATAAGTCCCGGGCTTCACACAAATATGGCGTCACAGGTCAGTTAGACGGCAGCATCGTGAAGTTTTAACTCTAGACTAGCTTGTATCCATAGTTACAGGTCAATAGCTTGTTTAGTTTCCGAAATGACAGCATTTTAACCAAGACAACTTTAGAGTTTTCACGAAAATGGAGGATTTGGAAAACGAGCAGTGATTAAATACTTCCGTTTGAAAGGCTTAACGCCTAAAGAAATCAAGGAGGACATGGATAGTACAATGAAAGAATCTGCCCTTTCATATCCAATGATTAAAAAGTGGGTTGCACAGTTTAAAATGGGACATACGAGTACTAGTGATGAGCCTCGCTCTGGACGCCCAGTGGAAGTGACAACTCCAGAGGTCATTGAAAAATTCATCGTTTAATACTGGAATACCGCAGATTAAAGTTTTTTGAGATAGCAGAGGCTGTAAACATATCAAAGAGCGCGTAGGTAATATTTTAAATAATGTTTTGGGCTTTCACAAGGTCTGTGTAAGATGGGTACCGCGTTTTCTGACACTTGATCAGAAGCTGCAAAGAAAAAGTGTTTCTGTTAAGAATGTGGAGCTCTACCGTAAAAATCCCAGTGAATTTTTGAGACGGCTTATTACCGTGGATGGAACTTGGATACATCACTACAGCCCAAATGACAGTCAAAACAGTGGATTATGCCAGGTGAACCAACTCCAATAAAGTAAAAGTCGGATTTGTCAGCTAACAAGGCTATGGCGAGTGTTTTCTGGGATGCACAGGGAATTATTTTTAATGATTACATGGAAAAAGGATAAAAGCGTCACTGATGACTACTATGCAAGCTTGCTGCAACGTTTCAGTGATGAGGTGAAAAGAAAAAGACCTTATTTGGCAAATACTCTTAGAATTGTTAATTTTCTTTTAAACCATACCATTAAGTTTAGCTTTCCCATGCTGATTAGCAGTACAGAATTAAGCTGTCTGTTATCATTTTTCACGTAATACAACTGTTTAGAACACACTAAACATTCAACTCTTTTAGCATTCTGAAGGCAGAAATTTCCCACTTTACGAGAAACATTCTCATGTGACATCTTTGGTATACCTACTAATCCTAAAAAGCTTTAAGGGAAGAAAGTTGAATTAACCCTTACAAGTATTATAAAGAATTGAACTTTTAGTCAATTTGAACTCACTCTCGTTATTAGGGCGAGATAATCGTAACGTTGTTATTATTCGTCTTGTGCACAGCTAAGCAGGAACAGAGGAGTGAATAAGGAAAGGGTGGTAATGTTTGCGCACAAATGAAACAAAGCTCTCCAGGCCTGTTCCTGAACAGTTTGGGCCTTGGAAAATATGATTATCTTTTTTGACAAACTCATCCCGGAAATGACATTTCATAATTTCTAAAGCCAATATAATTGTGTTCCTACAACCCTCAAAATTTCAAAATGAACATTCATTACAGCATATCTTTCGAGTTTAATTGACCACCACGTAGTTAATATGATAATCCTACCGTAACGAATAGTAGCAATAATGTTCTTATCTTCCTACCTTGAACTAGTGCCTATGTTTTACTGCCAGGAAAATAAAAGAAATAGAAAGTGGAGGCTCAGAACAGTGAACTTTATACATTCTTTCCATTTACGTAATTTTCACTTGGGTTATATTTTATGTTTATATTCTATTCCGCTTCTTGCCCTGTTTATTTCTCCTTTTACAGTCAGCCTTGTGCACAGCAGTAAGAGGACAAAGTAACTCCTGGGGGAAACCGCAGAAAAGTTCAAAATTTGGGCTAGGAAAAGGAGATGAGGCATCCAATATGCTTGTCTTCTTTCTCACATTCTGTATGAATTATTCATCATTGTGCCTTCCACCTCAACATCAGGCATGAGGAGAGATTCGTCGCCTCAGTTCCCGGGGGTTTGTAAGGAAAAAAAAAATAAAAGAAAAACGCACCCCAGAATAGAGCGAGGGCAAAAAAATTGTACGATTAAACGCCAAGACGATTTGCGGAAAGAGCTGTGAGCAATCTGCAAGGCGTAGCAAAGTAGGTCGGGGTGGAATTGTAATGGGAAAGCAGCAGTATCGAGCGATACCATCACCTTGCTTCTATTAATTAAATTTATTTAAGTACTTAACCCTTTCTTGGAGACTTTTTGCTCTCTGGGTCTTTAGAAACAGATAGAAACGTAGCTCTATACCAATAGAATTCCTTATTAGTATAAAGATTCATTGAAATTAATTCATTATATAGCAAAGAACAAAATTTATAATATAACCTAAGACCATATTAGGTTTCATATTTCTTTTGTTTGATATTATTCTGAAAACTGTAACGCTCGACTACGTTTCTTTAACAAACAACCTATTAAGTTTAAAACAAAATGTTTACAGCGTGTATTTGAATATTATACTGCAGTAATTAATGTCAGCCCGAGTTTGTTTGTACGCAAAAAAATGTTCCATCCCTCTAGATACCAACAGTGATTTTCCTTTCGTAAGGTTTGAAACTTTGACTCAGTAGTATCGGTTCTTCATGTGAGCAACATGAAAAACAATCTTTGAACACAGAAAAGGGTGAATGGGCGATTGACAAATGAAGAGGTGGTTCGAATACCACATATATGAAAGACTTCACTAAGATTGGTATACATGTAAACGTTAGACCATTAAAATAATACGGCATTCCAGAGAAGGGGTTGCCAAACAAGAACCACATTAACTTCATTAACCGCCGACGCTTCAAAGACAGGAATAATAAGGTCACAGGCACGAGGCGCACACTTCACATTAGGCTTCAAGCATGGTGTGTTATTGAACTAAACTTTACACTCATACTTTAATAACCGATGTTGTTAAATATTTCAGAAATGGTCAGTATTTAATTTATTGTTTCATGACAATGTAACTTATAGCAGTATTGTTATTAACGTATTTAAAGTAATCACCTTATATTCAATAAGAAGAATAAAACTGGACTCTCGCATTTTTACTTTCTCTACACGTACTATGTACATAGTGTGTAGAGTTGGATTTGCATTCCACCCAAATATTCGATGCCAAGATTTCACTGGAAATACACATTTTAGGGTCCCCTGTATAAAAAAAAAAGCATTTTCAGAAAAAGGTTCGTATGTGTGTCCATGTGTATGTGAACACGATAACTCAATAACGAAAAGTACCAAACTTAGTATTTAAATTTATTATCTTCCAAGGTTGCGACATGAAACTTTTGAGAAAAATGCCTCCCATCCCAAACTACCTTTCGCATGGGAAAAAATTGAAATTTCGATTTTCTCAAAAATGGCTATATCGATTTTGATTAAAATTCCATATATTAAAAATGTACTTATATGGCAAATAAAATGTATATCTCGAAATTTCTGGAAATAACCTCTAAAGACCTCTTTATTTTATGTATCTGGTAAACTGTTAGAGGTCGACAAAACTTACATTAAACACAAGTTATGCTATATACATTTTTTCGTGGAGTTGATCGTTTTTGAGGTATTTCTTGTTATTGATTTCAGCTATAAAATACTTATACGTTTCTCATACAGGAATGTCAACTCCTGTGCATACAAACAAAGGAAATGCAATCAAATAGCAACCATTTTAGACTGTTGTACTCCTTATTTCCCTTCTACTTACTTTTCTCGATTAGCATGAAGTAAATAGAAGAATAAGGTTTTCAACAATAATTTGCTGTAGAGATATAGAGAAAGTCATATGAATGGAACACATCAGATTTTTGGTTATAATTTTATTCTGCCTGTCCGTAAAACGGATTCTAAATTGTTCATCAGTGATAGTAGACTTACATTTTGATTTAAAAAAGTTAATTTTTACTTTCTCTACCATGTACAATTTACATAGTAGATAGAGAAGGTAAAGCATTCTACCCAAAAATTTGATACTGAGATTTCATCGGAAATAATGTTTGGAGATCTCCCAATCAAAAACAAAGTATTTTTAGAAAACGTCCCCATATATCTGTATTTTTGTAAACAGTAGAACTTAATAAAGGAAAAGTCGGTTAACGCCAAACTTGGTATTTAAGTTCAATATCATCCAAGGAAGATTTTCAGGAAAATTCCGCCATCCCAAAACATGGAAGGTATTTCCAAATTTTCGATTTACTAAAAAATGTACATTTTGAGATTTCTGGTAATAGCATCTGAAACTCTTGTCATTCTAGATGACTTTACCTATTACAACTCTAAAGTTAGATCTAAGTTATTACACAAAAATTTAAACCTCGTTAAAACACAACTTTATGTCATATGCATATGTTGTGGAGCAGTGTATTCCTGGTTTTAGCATTTCTATACTTAGATTTCTCTCAAATGCGAAACTGTTATTCACTTTTTTACTTTCTATACTAGTAATAGATAGTATTTTATTCCACCCAAACATTCGATGTCCATATTTTTACTGGAAATATATTTTAAATATCCTCTGAATCCAAGAATAAAAGAATTTTCAGAAAAAAGTTCTGTGTGTCTCTGTGAATAGCATAACTCAAACGAAAATTCCGTAAAATACTAAACTTTATATTTAACCTCCCCATCTCCCAAGGATGTGCGACACCGTTATTTTCAAGAAAGTAGTCCCACCTCCATCCAGTTACACAGAAGATTTAAAAAAAATGATTTGATGAAAAATGGCTCTAACGATTGTGATTTAAAATACTATAATGTTTAAGATGTTTTATGAAAACGAAATGTATATCTTAAATTTTCTGAAAATTCCCTTGTTATTCAAGATGAGCTTGGCATAATTGATAAACCGCAAGAGATAGACAAAAGTTTGCTACACAAAATGTAGATGTCGTAAAAATACACACAATGCATGTAAAATAAATTTTGTGCAATTAATTACATCCGAGACATTCCCTGTTAGCGTTTTAATTTGTTCATAGTTACATTTTTTTTTTCAAATGGAAAGTCGTTATTAATTTTTCTTTCCACAGTTGGAGCAAAGAAAACAAAATGTCTAAGCCAGCAACCAGCTTTCTAAGATTTGTCTATTACTTAAGTCTACCGCATTCCCTCAATCATGTTGCAGTTACACGGAAATATGAAATAAAAGAATGAAATAGATAAAATATTGTTTTTTTAATCAGTTTGGTGAAGAATCGGTAGACATTCACATTTTTATCCTGGCCATGCAATTTCAATCGTTTCTCATAATGACTAGCTATAGCCTAGTGTATACCTTTTGTAATTAAAAGGAACTAAATAATAAGAGCATTTCTGCCAACGATGATTAACATAAAGTAGATACAAGATTAGCTTTGTAAGAATAGGGTGTTGCAGAATGGGTAGAGAAATTAATGTGAATAGAACACATCCGATTTTTATTTTCTCTACACGTACTACATACATAGTGTATAGAGAAGATATTGCATTCCAACCAAAATTTCAGCGAAAATAGACGTTTTAGAGTCTCCTGAATCCAAAAAAAATTTTAGAAAATAGTTCGTTTATGTATGTATGTGTGCCCGTGTGTCTGTGAACAAGATAATTCAAAACCGAAAGGTCGGTAAAATACCAAACTCTCCTTTACAAAGAAAAAGTTTCGAAATTTTTTACTGTATCCAAAATAGCTCTAACGATTTTGGTTAAGATACCGTATATTAAAGATATTTACATGTCAAATTAAAGTATATCTTGAATTTTCTGCGAATAGCCTCTAAGGCACTCTTTATCCTGGAAGAATTTTATTGAATTTTGTATCACTGATAAACCGTAAGACATAGACAAAAACTTACTTCATAAATATATAGATCTCGTTAAAATACACAATTTACGTCATATAGGTACGTGTTTTTCGTGCAATTGACCATTTCTGAGATATTTGAAGTTATTTGTTTTAGATTTAAAATACTTTAGCTTTTCTCACACGGAAAATTGTAAATTCCTGGCCATGCATATAAACGAACATCCAGCTTTAAAAGATTTGACTATCACTTTGGCATAGCACATTTTCTTATTTCCCTTCTACTTACACGGAAGCAAGTAATTGAACCATTTTTACTAATGTTTTTCTATTATCTTAAATATATAGATGAGTAAGCTGTTTAACAATAATTTGTTACAGCAATAGAGAAACTCTTGTGAACGGAAGACATCAGATTTTAGAAAAAATCGTGTGTCTGTGATTACGATAATTCGAAAACGAAAGCTCCTTAAAATACCAAACTTGTTATTTAAGTTTAGTATCTTCCAAAGATGCCACACGAATATTTTGAGAAAAATCCCTCGACCCCAAACTATCCTTCACATGGAATTTTGATTTCTCAATAATGGCTAACGATTTTGATTAAAATACCGTATATTAAAGATATTTATACTGCAAATAAAATGTATATCTTGAATTTTCTGGAAATAGCCTCTAAACGCTTCTTTATTCTGAATGAATTTTGCTGAATTTTGTGTAAGTGGTAAACTACAAGATATAGACAAAATCTGACTTCACAGAAAAAGTAGATAAAGTTAAAACAGACAATTTATGTCATATACGTTCTTTTCGTGAAATGGACCATTTCTGATACATTCCTACAGTCCGGAAACGGGCCTACCGCTCGAACGCTGCATTCTCCACCTCTGCCAATTACAGGCGTCATGGTTGGGGTGTAGTACGGGTCGGTTAAATGCCACCTGGAGCCGCTACTTTTCCTTTATGTAGTTCCTCATCCCCCCCCCCCCAGTGACCTCACGACCAGGTGTTCCAGCGGGAGAAAATCCCCATACCGGTACCAGATATCAAATTCCGCCTCCCAGTTTGTTTCCTCTTATTCCACTTTTAATCCATTTTTCTAACATTTCTTTTGTTTTATATTTGATTATCGTTTTTTATTTTTGCTTCTAATATACACACATATACACATTTGCAAACACAAAGACCCATGCCCAAAGTGGCACTTGAGCCCACGATCCCCTGCGCCACGAAGCACCAAAGCAAGGCACTTCATTGAGCGCGGCGATAGGGACCGTCCCCAGTTGGTTAGCAGCTGCGCTACCATGGCGCCAAGTTATAGCCTAGAATTACTTAGCCTGTCTTTGAACTGAACGACAGCTTCGCCATTTCCATCAGAGCTTTCATTAGCAACCTGCAGCCCAATACAAAAAATCTGATGTATTCCATTCACATGACGTTCTCTATATCTCTGTAACAAATTATTGTTAAAAAGCTTATACTTCTATTTACTTCCTGCTAATCGAGAAAAAGTTAACAGAAATAGGCATATTACTTGGTTCCTTGTAAGTAGAAGCGAAATAATGGAGTAACATAAGTTAAAGTGATAGTCAAAAGCTGGTTGTTATGTGATTGAAGTTCCTTTGTATGGTCACGAGTTGATAAATTGTTGTATAAGAAAAGTGCGTTTTTCAAAGCTGAAATCAAAAACGAGCAATATCTCGAAAACGATCAACTCCTCGAAAAAAATATATATACAACATAAATTGTGGGTTTTAATGTACTGTACTTTTTTTGTATGGTAAGTTTTTGTCCATTTCTTACGGTTTAGCAGTTAAGGGGAGAAGGTACCTTCTATTTCCGCCATGTTAAATTTGACATTTTCAATGTACCTTTTCTGAAAACTATCAATAATAATGCTATGATTTTTTTATCACATATACATACACTATTGGGCAATAAAATGACATTTTTATGAGTATATAGCATTAAAAATGGAACTTTAATAACTTCTTTTTAATAATAACCCTTTTTTGGTACACTTGAAAAGAAAAAAAAATATATCAGAGCCCTTGATAATATCTAAGTGTTGAAAAAATGTCTCATTATTGCCCAATAGTGTACGTATATGTGATAAAAAATCATTGCATTATTATTGATAGTTCTTCAGAAAAGGTACATTGGAAATGTCAAATTTAACATGGCGGAGATAGAAGGTACCTTCTCCCCTTAAGCAAAATGTCGTAAAATTCATCCAGAATAAAGTAGTCTTCAGAGGCTATTTACAGAAAATTCAAGATATACATTTTAGTTGTCCGGTAAATATCTTTAATATACGATACTTTAATCAAAATCCTTAATCATTTTAGAGAAAATCAAAATTTTCCAAAAAAGTTTCATGAAAATGGTAGTTGGGGGTGGGGGAATTTTCTTGAAAATCTTCGTGTTGCATCCTTGGAAGATACCAAACTTAAATACCAAATTTGGTATTTAACGGTCTTTTCGTTTTTAGCTATGCTGTCTATAGACACACACACACACACACTCACACTCACACTCACACGCACACGCACACGCACACGCACACGCACACACATGGACCTTTTTCCAGAAATGTTTTTTTTTTTTTTTTGGATTCATGGGGACAAAAAACATGTATTTCCGGTGAAATCTCGGTATCGAATTTTTGGATGGAGTACAAAACCTTCTCTATACACTATATACACAAGACACAGAAAGAAACCGGCACTCTCTTGTTCCGTACACCGCCTTCCTTACCGTTTGCAGGGTACTTTGTTACGTCATGTTTTTATTTTATTGGCTGATACTGTCACCTTGCAGGTAAGTGTTCTATATCGAATCAATAGAGCATACCTATGCTGGGTTTGTCAACTCTTTCGCTAATAGGAATAGCCACCTTACTCAATTGGAAGTGAGGTTAGGTAACGTGTACTACAACAGTAAGCTACAACCTTCCCCAATTAGAGTGACGGAGCGGCCAGCGGATATCAGAAGACACGCCCTATCAATTCCCTACAGACAATCAGAAATTCGATGTCTAATACTATTTGTGTTCTGTGTATATAGTACGTGTAGAGAAGTAAAAAGTTGTTGCGGTTTATGTCTGCGTTTTACTATATTATAATTTGTGCCCAAATTAAAGCAAGTATTGCCTTATTATTACTCCGTCAGTGTGAAATATAGCGTGAAAAGTTATTCTTTGGTAGTTCGGTCATATTTCGCGGGAATGAAACAACCCTTCCAATACAGCACTAGCAATTATGCTTGAAGAGCAGAGCAGCTACCACATTTGTTACAATCAATATTTTTTCATATCCAAACGTCGCAAGTTAGAAACACGGCGACTGCATTCAAATCTGCCTTTGCTAAATGATGGGAAGGGCTCAAGTAAAATAATTGTGCAACGCACGCTTGGAAGCTGGCGGATTTGCGTTTTATTCCAGATAAGTTGAGATGTAGAGGTTCTTACATTTGAGGTTAGCTTGTTGCTTGTTTAAATATATGAACTAAATATTTAAAATGTGTTTTTTCCTGCTTTAGTTTTATGGATTAATAGAACTCTTCTTTGAAAAACCATAACTGTTAAATCTAAGAAGTTTTCAAGCACTATGTAGAATACTTTACTGTATATTTATAATCAGAATAGTAGCCGGTTTAAGTACATTCTAATTTATAGAGTTGTATGTAGGGAAAAATGCTTAATTATAATGATGCCAAGTTCAAACTTTAGAAGTAATATCATTTGTATGCGTGTATTATAGCTATAGTTCAGTGAACGCATAGCACACGTAAAATAATAATTTCGCAATTTTGCCCGTTTTCACAGTTTATTAGTTGTATATTTGTTTTGAAAACAATGATTCCAAATACCGACATTGACATTAATTTTTCAATCTGACTCTACCTATCCAACTCCTGTCCTACACACGCCTTGTGTGAGAAAACAATTAAATGTAACTAGTACTTTTGTGTGAGCATAATTAGCTTAAAATGAAATAAGTAATTGAAATTATGATCATAACTACGTTATAAACATTGCCTCCGATGAATTTGTTGCGTGCTTTGCAATTTAATGTTCAACGAAAATACAAAATTAATCCTTCTATTTTTGTTTAACGTATACGTCATCTAGTAACGTCAGGAAATATCAGGAGTGTCCATATTTCATTAGACAAAATATTAGATATGATTTGGGTTGGAGTAGAAAATAATGGTGTAATAATTTAGATAGTAAGCCTCACAAATATTCAGCGAGATGAATGCGCGAAGTATCGATAAGAGCTGATTAATGCGCTGCTGATTCAACAGTTTCCTATTCCCTACAAGTTCGTCCTTAAAATAGAGTTTATTTGACAAGCTCTTAGAAGTCTGACATGAGCGTTCAGCAAATCAATATGAAAAGCGACTCATTGCTTGCTATTGTCTATCCGAGCACTGCTCCAACACGCGAGGAAAGTTGCTTTGTTTTGCTGTAACATACATACACGCTAGTATTGATAAATCGATTGCTCTCGCACTTCTACATTGAAAGATAAATATTTGCGTTTCAGGCGTTGAGCATCGACATTTACACGCTTCGCAGAAAGGGTAAAATCTGGAGGGGGCTTTTTAATCATTCTATGAGCGAGGGAGAAAGAACTTAAACATATCGATACACAAATATAAATCGCTGTTTATTTCACTCTATCTTTCTTAAATAAAGGCACATTGAGAATTAACATTTTACTATGATTAAATTTCTATTTAGTTGTATACCAATTTTCATTCAAATTGGATAAATTATTTGAGAGCTATATTTTATTTCATAAATGTTATTACGTAAATATGTCGCATAATCAAAATATTCCACGTTTCTTGTGGGTTAACAATTTTTGCAATTGGAGCTTTGAAAAACAAAACAAACAAATATGAAGGAAAAGATATTTTACATATGATGCCCGAATTGTGAAATTTTTATAACATATAAGAGATTTTATGTTAATCTAATAATGTTTTTTTCACACACGCCGTTTTTATGACAGGAGTTGGATAGGTAGTCAGATTCAAACGTTTCAGAATGAAATTTAAAAATAAAAATTATAAGTTATTCAGTCTGACCCTATCTGACTATCCAACTCCTGTTCTACGCACGGCTTGAAGTGAAAAGTACAAACTAACATAAATTCACCATAATATTTGGCTGAACTATGAATCCTAGGACTTAAAGTACTCACAACATTGTAAGTCGCTATTGGGGAATGCCATCTCAAAATAATTTACAATCACCTTATGCTTTACCAGAAAACATGCGAGATAGTTGAGGAGTTTAATGCCGTGCCAGCATGTTGCCGTGGTAGCTCATTGGTTAGAGTGACCGCTAGAGACTAAGATATCCTGTTGAAATCCAGGCTAAGGCATTGCATTTTTTCACTATATTGATTAGTATTATGTCCCTAAAACATAACTACTTATAATTTTGAACACCCTTGGAAAATTTAATAATATTTAAATAACAACCGAAACACTTTGAAGGTGTGAAAATGAAGTTCCGAGAGAAAAAAATGTTTTATAAAATAATCTGTAGGAGGCAAATACATTGTGCAAATTTTAAATGGGCATAAAGCCGAAGCGAGAGGGGGGGGCTGTAAATGTTGGCGCTCTGTGGATGCCCAAAACATCTAACAACCATTTACTATAAAATGTGTTCCATTCACATGACTTTCTCTACATCTCTGTAACAAATTATTGTTAAAAAGCTTATGCTTCTATCTACTTCATGCTAATCGAGATAAACAAGAGCAGAGCTTATAAGTAGGAGAGAAATTAGGGAATACACCACGCTAATACGATAGTCAAGTATTTTAAAAGTGGTTGGCATATGGAGAAAATCCATTTCTTTGCATTGCCAGGAATTGACAAATCCCCGTATGTGAAAAGTTTCAAGTATTTCAGAACTGAAACCAACAACAAGGAATAGCTCCAAAACGGTTAACTTCACGCAAAAGGTATATGATCTAAATTGTGTTTATACATTATTTGTATAATAATATACATTATTTGTATAATTAATTTTTGTCTATCTCATACAGTTTACTAGATATGCAAAATCCAGCAAAATACATCCAGAATAAAAAAAGTTCATCAGAGGCTATTCCCAAAAAATTCAAGATCTACATTTTATGTAAATATTTTAATATACTATATTTTAATCAAAATCGATATCATTTTTGAGAAAATCAAAATTTTCTTCGTTAGTTTACTCTGTGTTACTAGTCAGTGGCAAAAAGATGCTGGGATATTATTTAGCACCTACGTTTCTTTGCCTCATCAGGGATCTCACGGAAAATTGTGTTTTTTGCTCCTAACAGAGACATTTTAATTACTTGAAGCTTTTAGTCAAGTTGAAGAGAGGTAGAAAAGATATTTGTTGTTACATTTTTACCTTGATTTAAAAATGATTCCATGAGATGCAGAACGAGTGTTCTCTTAGTTTGTCTCAGGTCGGCTGTATCCTTACCAGGTAAGGCAAGGCATTGAGAACATATGGTGACGCTACGTTAGCAGCAATCCAGTATTTCAGTACGTATTTGGCATAAATTGTGTAAACCTATACCATGTTTTGCTTGCAAGGAGCTGTTCGTCAATTGCTAAAATTTCACTTCGGCGGTAACAGCGAAAACAGTATCCCACAAACTTGTTCCAAATTTCTGAAAACAAGAACAAAGTCATAAGTTGGCAGACCTTGCCTCTTGATTTTTTCTTTCTCTACACGCACTATGCAGATAGTGTAGGTATAGATAAGGTATTACATTCCACCCAAAAATTCGATACCGAGATTGTACCGGAAAAACATGTGTTGGGTCCTCCTGAGTCCAAAAAACGCATTTTGAGAAAAAGATCTCTGTGTGTGTGTGTGTGTGTCTGTGGACAGCATAACTCAAAAACGAAAAGACCGTTGAATACCAAACTTGGAATTTAAGTTTGGTATCTTCCAAGGATGCGACACGAAGATTTTCAAGAAAATCCCTCCACCTCCAACTACCCTTTACATGAAACTTTTTTCGAAAAGTTTGATTTTCTCAAACATGGCTCTTACGATTTTGATTAAAATATCGTATATTAAAGATATTTACCTGACAAATAAAATGTATATCTTGAATTTTCTGGGAATAGCCTCTGAAGACTACTTTATTCTGGATCAATTTTTCGGAATGTTGCATAACTGCTAAACCGTAAGAGATGGGCAAACACTTACCACAGAAAAAAAGTAGAGCACGTTAAAACACACAATTTATGTTATACACATTTTTTTTGTGGAGTTGATCTTTTTGAGATATTCCTTATTTTTGGTTTCAGCTTTGAAAACATACAGGAATTTGTCAAATCCTGTTCATACAAACGAACTTCAGTCTCATAGCAACCAGCTTTTGACTATCACTTGAACCTATGGTACTACTTTATTTAGCTTCTACTTAACAGGAAGCAAGTTGAAAGACTATTTCTGCTATTTTTTTTTTTTCTCGGTTAGCTTCAAGTAAATAAAAGCATAAGCTTTTTAACAATAATTTGTTGCATAGATGTAGAGAAAGTCATGTGGTTGGAACGAATGAGATTTTTCCTCCACCCGGAGAAACTGAGTAGTTCCTGATATCTATGTCTAGACATTGTGTTCTTGACCGCGACCAAGTTACCTAATGCACAGCTATATCTTTTGTACATAATATACTCCGGACATACATGAGAGCAATAATTTTTCCAGCTCTTCGAGAACCACAGCCAAGTCATCATTTTCCAGTTCTCTTCTATAATTTAATTTTGAGTGTTTCTTCACGAGACGAAGCATGAATTCGTCAAATAGCAAACAAAAAGCGCTGATTGCGGAATCATCCACTCGGTGATATCTATATGTAGTGGGTCCTCCTTGCTCCTTTAGGATGTTTACAGCAGTCCTTTTCTAGGTGAATTTAAAGAGTTGATAATCTACCACTCCGTACCATCCCAGGCCGCCATTTTTACTGTGCCTGTTCTTGGGTATCATTCTGGCGAGATGCTTGAAGCGGCATCAGTATTTCCATCTTCCGTAGATTACGAACTGTCGCTATCAATACGATCATCCTTTCTAGTTTCTGGCACGTCTGCCAAACAGATTTCTGATTCAACATCAGAACTGCCAATTTAAAATATAATCTTTGCGTATTTACGGCGTCGTGCGGATGGCATTCACGTAATATTTAATTATTTCTTTTATTTGCTACTGTTACTGGTCAGAGTAGTTATAAGGCTCTAAGAATTTACGAAGACTTGCACTGAAGATCTTCTGCTTCCTCTGCTCTCAGGACGATTAGTCGCGGAGTGGACTGAAAAAGAAATGCTATTCTTACTGAAATAACAAAATTGTGCACTTCTCTGGTAAGAACTTGATGTATTCTCAATAAACTCGATAATTATAATGATACAAGTCCGAGGACCATGATATAAGTACACTGATTTTATAATGTTCGCGTCACTTTAGCTCCACTTGGAGACTTTAATCCCGTGCATGATGTTTCCCACGCAGATACTCGGAGAGTGAACAAGCCACATATTACCCGTCATGCTCGGGGTTTAAACATTTGAAACTCGCTAGTGATACTAATGCAAATAACACATTTACATTTCCTTTAAAATATTTACTTTTACATAACATTTAGTTTTAAAAAGTTACTTCTTATATTCACATGTTCCTCTCTGGTAGCTGGTTGCTACGTTATTAACTTATTACTCTTAAGTGATTTCGCACGAATGCGATTGAAAGAGGCTGAAAATAATCTTTATCTATATGCCCCCTGCACATACGTACATGCATGTCAACCATTGTTGATGTGCTTATTCTAAAATGTTCCTTTATAGAAAACATTGAATTAGACCTTGGGCAAATTATATTGTCTCAGAATCTTCTAGAAAAATACGCATCATGTCGTCATTTGAGAAGACACGCTCGGAAACATAATTGGAAGTGACTGTCTTCAACAAACAATTCCACCTAAATAAGCTGGCGCTATGCAATAACAGTGAAATGTCGACAATGGATAAAGTGCACGTGTACCCAGCAATGCACCGCTGACACGCAAATGGTTCTTTATATGTCTGTAGTAGTGGGAAAAGTTGTTCTTTTTGCGAAACAGTTTAATATATTTCTGTTGTAACCACAAAACAGTTTGAAATAACAGTTTCCTGCAACAGAAATTCCCTAAACTGTTGCAGACATGTTGTGGACCGCCAAATACTATTGAGATAAATACTGTCCGTCGATAAAATCACAATGCGCCAAATGTATTCACTCACTAGGTACACTGAAGAGGAAATTATCAAATTACGGAAGCGAAGCATTGTTGCGCGTTAGCGAGAGGGAATGAATTTAATGAGTACATTCGAATTTCGCGGATTATAATATCAGGTCGCGCGCAACTTGCGGTAAGCAATGACAAAATATTTACGCTAGAGGAACACAACAATTGCACATAGTAACTGTTGCAATAAGTGAAACAACTACTCAGACGTTGCTGTTATTGTTGCATGTGTCTGTTGCGGGGAAGCGATACATGAAATAGCAACACAATGCACGCAATTTCCAGAAGTGTTTTATAAAGCAGTTTCAGTGGTGAAACAGTTTCAAATATCTGTGTTATTTTTGCGCCATCAATATATAAATGTCTGTATTGTTGCGTCGTTTATAGCCCGCCAACTAGTTGCTACTAAACTTTAAATATACGGGGGTTAAAATTACCCTTATCGCTGTTCTATGTAGTGAACTTAATAAAATGGATTAAATACAACTGTAGTTATCGGCAGACGAGTAGATCACTTTTGAAATCAACGTAAATTAACAAAAGAAGTGGAATTAGAAGAAAACATCCAATACCTAGAACACTATAAAAAGTTACATTTGAATATGGGTTATTTTGTTCACTTCCGCCATTCTAGTGTTAAACTTGGATTTGAAATATTTACCACGCTACATTCCGTGAATGTTATTCTGTTTCTATAGATTTACAATTGGAGCTTATTGACTTGGAAGTGCGACCAAGAAATAAAAGCAAATATATATTATAGGTCCTATCTAATAGGTTTCTATTACAACTTTCCTCGTGGAAGATTTCATAAGCATGCAATACAATCATAAGCATGTTTGGATTAACATATCTATGCCAAAGTTATTTTCAACACAGAGCAACATTGTCAGAATAACATTTGAAATGTCTCTTGCCCTTACATGCCCTTCAAAAGCTTACACCTATTATAGCGATTTTGGTGCGTACTAAATTGATGAAAAGCAGAAAAAGGGAGGGGGGAAAGTAATTTTACTCCGCAATTTTAGGTGATAAATGAATTAATATTTTATATTTAGGGTCAATATAGTGAAATGAAAATTGTAAATATTATGTAGAGAAGTCATATGATATTTATTGTACAACATGAATTTATTTCACAGGATTAACTACTAGCAACAATTTAAGTTCAGAAAATGCATTATCTGTATGTTTTCTTTGTTGCTTGGTAACTGATTGCAATTTGAAATCAATCTACTAACAAATACATGTATCAGTTCATATGATATACTAGAATATTATTAAGTTAGCTGTAAACGGTATTGGTGTACGTCTTAATTTTGTGGATAATTCGTGTTTATGATTATGATTATATTATTATTATTATTATTATTAAATTCACTATGAAATGTGCATTGTATCTGTTAAATAGTATAAATAGCTTAAATTTTTGAAACGAGACAAAAATATCAATATTTTTCTATGTAATGATAAGTATAAATGTCATCAAGATATATTACATGCTAAGGATTTTTTCAAATTGCACAGATTCATTAACGTATCCTAAGCCTCTCCTATTACTGTCCACCCCACCATAGTTATGTTCTACGTTGCCAATTTGTACGCTTTATATTAGCATCTAGCACACTCTTCATTCTCTTTGACCGCTCATTTGTATTGTATCCCTTCCCTGGCTTAATTTTCAGAAATAGTTTATGTGCCTTTTCAACAACCTAATAAGCATTCCTTAGCTTTATGAACACACTAATTCGATGAACTGAACCTTGAGGCAAATGGGTTTCCTTATTTACTAGATTCCTGGAGCTTAATTACCTTTGCTACCATGACTTCTAGCAAATTGCTTCTTCCAACGTAACTTGCCTTTACTAATAACTTCTTACCGGTCAACAGATATTATTACTCGGACTTAAACATTATGCCTTACTAAGCTTGCGTTTTTACATTATTCATTTATTTTAATATATAAAATTATTTACATTGTTTACTTATAAACTAAGTATTAATTTATTATGATCATAATTCCGGTATCAAGAAAAAGCGTGTAAGGATTGTTTAAACCGTGAATATATTTTTTTTAAAGGAATGCAGACACACTAATTCGTTAAAAGTAAATGTTCCCGCAGGAGAGGCAATAAAACTAGAGAAAGCGTTTAAGCTGGTCTGTCTCCTTTACTGGAGGTAGGAAGAGGGAAAGTTTCCTCGAAATGGAGCATATTACCATTTAGTAGCACGACATACCAACATAGCAGGATACATATACCCTCAAAGTAGTATTTGCCAGCACTATCAGTTTGTGGCTGCGGTGTGCTGCTTCTGACAGTGGTGCCAACTCTCTCCCAATATATTGGACAAAGGAGAAAGTTTACTTCCCTGTGGTAGAAAATAAAGAGATTTACAGCTACAAGAGGTTAGATGCGGACACAAACTGTTACGTATACCAAATACCACAAGCTCTCCTCCTTTAGCGTTAATGTCCTCAAAACATGTTTTACCTCATCTAAGCTGTGTACATTTTTCCATTAAAATGCTCTAGAAAAAATTGATTAAATGTAACCTCGTTTATTTGCTTATGTTTCTACATGTGTTATATTTTACATTACTTTTTACTTTCTCTACAAGTACATTCATTGCAGGTTGAGAAAGTATTACATTCCACCCAAAAATTCGATACCGAGATTTCATCAGAAATATATCAAAACAAACAACAACAAAAAATAATTTTTGGAAAAACTCGATGCGTATGTCTGCCTGTAAACAGAATAATTCAAAAAGAAAATTTAAGCACCAAACTTGATATCTATGTACAGCATCATCCAAAGATGCGACAAGAAAATCTTCAAGCAAATCCCTCCCACGCAAAACTAACCTTCACTTGGAGAATTTTAGAAAATTATCTTATACCTCTAATGAATTTTAATAAAATACTTAGTACGTTGCGTTGTTAAATATTGAGTATTTTATTATAGTCTATTAGAACTTTTTGAAATCAATTGTTACTGGAGATGAAACTGTATCCAATACGACACACCGGAAACAAACGACAATCACAACAAAGAATGCATCATCCAAAGTCACCAAACAAACCAAAAAATATTCAAACAAACATTCAACAACAGAAAGGTTATGGCTACCGTGTTTTGGGACCAAAAAAGTGTGTGGCTTGTAGAGTTTATGCAGTCCGTAACCACTATCAATGCAGCTGTTTATTGTGAAACTTGACGACGTTTGCGTAGAATCATTCAAAACAAACGAAGAGGAATGCTGACTTCAGGAATTATGTTGATCCATGACAACACTCGTCCACACACTGCTGGCACAACCCATCGGCTCCTTTCGATTATCCGCCGTACAGTCCTAACCTGGTACCCAGCGACTTTACCTTTTCCCTGAACTGAAGACGTGACTAGGAGGGCAGCACTTTCAAACAAACGAAGATCTTCAAAACAACGTCAATGCTCATTTGAAATCATTGACGGCAACAGTTTTTGAAGCGGGTATTGCAAAGCTTGTGCACAGGTACGACAAGTGTCTCAATCTTTTCGGTAATTATGTTGAAAAGTAACCATAAGTGCACAAAACTTTTAGTAATAAAGTAATTGTTTTCTATGAACTTGTCTTTTATTTATAGCCTATCGGAGGTTGAAAAAAAATGGCCCTCGTATTTATTTCGTTTTAAACACCTATACTTTCCTCAAATTGGATGTTATTTGATTTTCTTGCTCCTGGTCGAGCAAAGAGAATAGGATTTCTGTCATCATAAGGCGACCAGCTCTTAAAAGAAATGCACTTAAACCTAGTGTATTAACTTAATCCCTGGTACCAACAAGGAACTCTAATAAAATCATTTATGCAAATTGTATCTGGATTAATATCAAGTAATTAAAAAAGTAAATTTTTTTAAAAAAATAGTTTTTGTAACTTGAGTCAAAAAGTCTCGGAAATGTACACAATCATATTTTCCCCAACAAGCGGTGCAGATAAGCAGTCGGGATTGCTTATTATATTTGTTTCATTGTGTTCAGGATAGATTGATATGAATATGTTTTTTCTGGTTTTTTAGGCAATGCTGGGAAGGTTCCTTTCCCTCGCTTCCGTTCATTTCGCTTCCCTCTTCATGTTTCACATCGAACAGCTAGAACAGGCAAGTCCAAATTAAAGTAGTAGAGAAGATGGCGCACTAGCGTATTCCTCTGTGTGAAGCATTGGTTCAGGCTGCTTTGCGACATAATGGAATATGTGTAAGCACTAGGCCTTGCTCGTCTGCATTCTTTCTAAAGCTTAGTATTCTATCTACTTACTTGACATAAACGATTGCAGTAATCATTTTATTGCATATTTCCTTGTAGATACAATGGGAATGTAGTATACTAATCAAATATTTTAAGAAGTGCACGCTATGTGCTATTCGTTTTGAAATTCAGTTTTCTTGGCTTAACTAGGAGAAGCAAATGCCAATTAACAAGAATATAACTAAACACAAGGAATGTCTCAGAAATGGTTAACTATACAAAAACTATATTTGACATAGATTACGTTATGTATACTAAGATTTGGTCCACCTCTTACGGTTTACCATATGTGCAAAAGTAATCCATAATATAGAGAACTTCAGAAACTATCCCAGGAAATGAGACATGGTCTTTGTTTACCATGAACATATTTGTAATATTTGGTATTTTAATTAAAATCCTTTGGAGGAAATAACAAATTTTCGAAATGTTTGGTATGTCAAGATTAGTTTAGGTTGACAGATTTTCATGAAGATCTTTGTGCCACATCTTTGGTAGATGCTGAAGTAACAAGTTTGGTAATTTGCCGAGTTTTCGTTTTTCACTCATAGACGCTGTTCGCAGACACATACACGGACACTCGCGCACAAATTATGTATATTTTCCTAAAGGGCTCTTTCATATTCAGAAGACTCTAAAACGTATATTTCCGCTGAAATCTCAGCAGTGAATTCTTGGATAGAATGCAATATCTTCTCTATCTACTCTATACGAGGTAGAGAAAACAATAAGATAAATATTACCGTTTCTATCAGGCATTAAATATAAATAATATACCAGAAAACTGATTGTGCCACATGTCGGAGTACGCCAACAGAAAGTATTGGAACGTACACATCAAGGCTGAAAGCTCTAAGCGACTCGTGAGGTTAACATAAAATAGTTGTATCACTGCAACAATGAGTAAATTAAAGCAAATAACATTGCTGTAATATTAATTAAAATTTGCTTAAGGCTATACTATAAATACATTCGTTTGTTTCTGATTAATCAAATATTTGTAATGTGCACACTATTTGGAAAAGTTATTATATTTGTCGAGCTATGATTTTTTCATCTTGTGTGAGAGAAATTGACAGGGTAAGCCAAAAGCCACTACTCAGTGTTAATAGAAATTAATACATGGATAGTGATCCTTGCAGAGGTATACTTCTTGTGTAAATAATAGAGCTCAAAGGTGTTCAGCTGAAGTTGAGTTCATGCTGTTTATTTTGCCATGGAAATATATTCAGTACACGACATTTTAATCAACATTATTACAGCCATTTTTGATAAAATCAAAATGTCCGTAAAATGTACTTACTATGCAAGAGTTAGTTTGGCTTGTGGGATTTTCTGGAAAATATTTGTGTCGTATCCTTGGAAGATGCTAAATTTAATATCAAGTTTGGTATTTAACAGAGTTATAGTGTTCACAAACACACACCGGGATATTTTTAAAATTTGTTATTCATTCAGGGAATTCTAAAACGTGTATTTCCACTAAAATATAGAATTGAGCTTTTAGATGGAGTGCAATACCTTCTCTGCGTGCTATGTACGTGGTAGAGAAAGTAAAAGTTTGAATGAATGATTGACAGACTTCGCATTTGAGAAAAGAGAAATTATTTGAAGTTGTAAACCAATATCTAGGAATATCTTGGAAATCTGTCTTTTACGGTTACCGAGTTATACAAGCCATTTAGAATATCGAAGACCTGAGAGGATATTTCGGAAAGTTCAATTATTTTTCATGTAAATGTCATTAATATTATTTATAAGAAAATCTAAAATTCCGTAAAATCTTCCATGTAAAGGGTAATTTGGAGAGCGGGAACTTTTCATGAAAATGTTCGTGCCACAACCTTAGAAAATACTGAATTTAAGTACCAAGCTCGGTATTTTACCGAATTTTTATTTTTTATGCAGACAAACTTACATAGGCCGTTCTTTTGAATGTGAATTTTTTTTTTTTTTTTTTATCCAGGAGTCATTAAAACATGTGTTCCGTGAAATCTCTATATCAAATTTTGAGATGCAATGCAACTTATCCTGCCTAATATGTATTTTACGTGGTAGAGAAAGTAAAAAGGACATTTTAAGCTCAGCTAAATCATGATTTCGAATTTTCTGGGTGCAATGTAATACGGCTATTTGCGGAAGAAGGGAAAATAAGAATGAAGGTTTAGGGCATTAAATCAGCTCAGTTCTTAGTATTGTGGATTATAATCATAAAACTCTGATGTGTTCCACTACTTATTCTGTAACAAACTATTCATACAAAAACTTATTCTTCTAACTACTTCAGGGTAATGAGGATAAGCATTAACGGAAATGGTCTTATTAGTTGCTTCCTTAGGGAATGTACTGCGTTAAAGTGATAATAAAATATTTTAATAAATCTGATGTGTTACATTCCCATAACTTTCTCTAAATCTATGCAACAATAAATAGAAGCTTATGCTTCTATTTATTTCATGCTGATCGAGAACAAATTAGCAGAAATAGTCATATTACTTGCTTCCTTGTAGGTAGAAGCGAAATAAGGGAGTGCCATAAGCTAAAGAGATGGTCCAAAGCTGGTTGCTATGAGACTGAAGTTCCTGTGTGAGAAAAGTATAAGTTTTTCAAAGCTAGAAACCAAAACAAGCAATATCTCAAAAACGATCAACTCCACAAAAAATGTATATAACATAAATTTTGTATTTTAAGGTGCTCTGCATTTTTGGTGTGGTAAATTTTTGTTCCTCTCTTACGTTTAGCAGTTATGCAAAATTCCGTAAAATTCATCCAGAATAAAATAGTCTTCAGAGACTATTCCCAGAAAATTCAATATATGCATTTTATTTGTCAGATAAATATCTTTAATATACGATATTTTAATCAAAATTGTTAGAGCCATTTTTGAGAAAATACAGATTTTCGAAAAAAGTTCCATGTAAAGGGTAGTTGGGGTTGGGGGGATTTTCTTGCAAATTTTTGTGTCGCATCGTTAGAAGATGCCAAACTTAAATACCAAGTTTGATATTCAACGGTCTTTTCGTTTTTTATTTATGCTGTGCACACACACACACACACACACACACATGGATCTTTTTCTAATTTTTTGTTTGTTTGGTTTTTTGGATTCAGGAGGACCGAAAACATGAATTTCCGGTGAAATATCGGTTCCGAATTATCAGGTGGAAAACAATACCTTCTCTATAGACACTATGTGATTGAAATGTGTTCTCTTTTCGTGGCCAGGAGTAAAATATTAGAAAATAAATAAACAACATTCCCGTATAAGAAGAGTTTTAAGTATTTTCAATTGTAAACAACAACACGAAATATTTTGAAAGTGGTTAACTCCATAATATAATATGCTGATATAAATTGTGTTTTAACGAGATTTACATTCTCTGTTTGGCAAGGTTTTGCTTATCTCTTACGGTTTACTATTTATGCAAAAGTTATCCAGAATGAAGAGTTATTATTAGGCTACTCCGAGAAAGTTCAAGATATACAGTTCTATATGCAGTTTAAATAACGTTAATATATCGTATTTTAATCAAAATCGTTGAACCATGTTTAGAAAATCGAGAATTTCGAAAATGTTGCATGTAAAGGGTAATTTAGGTTTGGGGTAATTTCCTATAAACCATCGTGTCGCATCCTTGGAAGATGGTGAACTTAAATAAGTATTTTAAAATAGAAACAAATAACAAGGAATATCGGAAACGGTTAACTCTATAAGAAAAATGTATGTGACATAAATCGTGTTTTTTAACGAGATCTATATATTTCGTGCACTAAGTTTTTGTCTATCTCATACAGTTTACCAGTTATACAAAATTATCCAAAATGAATTTTCAAAGGCTACTCTCAGGTAATTCAAATAATACTATTTATTTGCTATTTGAACATCTTTAATGTGCGGTATTTTAATCTAAATCATTAGAGTATTTTGAGAAACTAATAACGTTTCTTGTTATCCATATAAAGGATAATTTCGGGTGGGGAATTTTCTAAAATATCCTTGTAAGATACTGAATTTAAATATTAAGTTTGGCATTAACCGACTTTTTGTATTTATTTTATCTAGTACGTAGGTGGAAAAGGTAATGCACTCCACCTAAAACTTCGATCCGATATTACACCAGAAGTACACGTTTTAGATTCCCTGTATACAAATAAAAATCATTTTTAGAAAACGTCCATATGTGTGGGTCTGTAAATCTTTGTATCTGTGAACACGATAACTCAAAAACGAAAAGTCCTGTAATACCAAACTTGGGATTTAAATTTAGTACCTTCCAAAAATGCAACATGAAGATTTAGAGGAAAATACCCCACCCCAAACTACCCTTTACTTTGGATATTTTCGAAAATTATGATTTTCTCAAAAATGGCTCTTAAAGATTTTGAGTAAAATAGCCTATATTAAAGATATTTACATGAAAAATAAAATGTAAGTTTTGAATTTTCTGGGAATTGCCTCTGAAGAGCTCTGCTTTCTGAATGAATTTTGTACAACTGGTCAACCTAAGAGATAGACAAAATCTTACTGCACAATAAATTAAATATAATTATAACACAGAATTTATGTCATATATATTTTATCGTGGGGCTAACCATTTTTAGGTATTCCTTATTGGTTTTAGCTTTTAAATACTTTAAACTTTTCTCATTAGTACGGGAATTTGTCAACTAGCAAAGCAAAGAAATGGATTTCAACCACATGGCAACCGGTTGATTTGGCTATCGCTTTCCCTTATACTTACAGCCAAGTAATAGGGCTATTCCTGGTAGGGCTTTTAACAATCATTTGTTACAGAGATTTAGAGAAAGTCAAATGAATAAAAGACATCATATGTTTTAGTTGTATTCTTCAGACACGCTTACACACAGGGGTCTTTTCTAAAAATCCCTTCTTTTTTTGATTGAATGGCCCTAAAATATGTATTTCCAGTGAAAATAAGGTACCTATCGAATTTTTGAGTGGAATACGATACCTTCGTTATGTGCTATGTACTAAGTAGGTAGAGAAAGTAATTTATACATTTTAGGTAACGTATGCCAGGACAGTGGGCTCCATCTGTATCCAAAACAACCTATTTACCCCGTCTTATGGTATTCCAATATTAGTATGTAGCCTGCGTTTTAACTAATCCCATATACAGTAGCGGAATTAATAATTCTGGGTGCGTTTCTGTTAATTTAACTTTCTAATTTGAATGTTACATTCAACTCTCATTCAGGATCATGCTTATATGATAAATTATATCCGAATGTGCTATCATAATACAACATTTAACCTTTTACTGCAAACTGAAGCTAATTTGGCCTTTAATGGGTTACTCATTCCAGCTTTGGAAACTATATTATTTTATTAAAATCTGATGTGTTACACTCACACGACTTTCTCCAGTTGCTGTATAAACTTCTTACATAAGATTATTCTTCTTTCTGCACCTTGCTAATCGAGGTACTCATTATCATAATGTTCTTATTACTTAGTTCCTTATAAGTAGGAAAGAATAAGCGAATACACTAGGCTAAAGCCGTAATCAAATGTTTTAAAAGCTGTCGTTATGCGATTGTCATTACAAATCCCTTCTTTTCTTGGCCAGGAGTAGAACCAAAAAAAAGCGCACACTCTCGTCTGAAAAAGTACAAGTACTTCACAACTGAAACTAATAACAATGAATACCTCGAAAACTGTAAGCTCCACGAGAAAAATGTATATGACATAACTTATGTATTTTAACTAGACCTACATTTTTATATAGTAAGCTTTTGTCTATCTCTTACGGTTTACTAGTTATGCCAAATTAAGCGAAATTCATCCAGAATTAACAAGTCTTTAGAAGCTATTCCCAGAAAATTAAAGATATACATATTATTTGTCAGCTAAATATCTTTAATATACTATATTTTAATCAAAATCGTTAGAGCCATTTTTAAGAAATTCAAAATTTTCGAAAAAAGTTCCATGTAAAGGGTAGTTTGGGGTGGGGGGATTTTTCTCAAAATCTTCGTGTCGCATCCCTAGAAGATACTTAACTTAAATACCAAGTTTGATGCTTTGCCGACTTTTCGTTTTTGAGTTATCGTGTTCACGGACACACACACACACACACACACACACACACACACACACACGGACCTTTTTGTGAAAATGCATTTTTTGGATACAGGGGATCCTAAAACACATATTTCCGGTGAAATCTCGGTATCGAATTTTTGGGTGGAATACAATACTTCTCTAAGCCCTATGTACAATGCACATACGGGGCTAGAGAAAGTAAAAATAAACATATACATTTTATATTGTAAACATGTGAAAACCGAATTATTGCTCTCATATTATATTGGGCAGCTCAAGTTTTGTGAAATATATTAATTTTATAATTTTTTCATTTTAATGTCATGAGCGCCATAATCTTAAATATAACTCATTTCTCCAATTTGAGCCTCCTATTATACAACAGTAAAAATGTATTATATTTCATATTGAATGTAGAATAAAATGAAAAGTGTATTTGGGAATTATACCTTTATTTTATATGATATCCAATATTAAATATAATGAATTATTACGCTCATATAATAGAGGGCTAGAATTGGAGAAATGCGGCATTATTTACATTATGGTGTTCATGGTGTTAGTTGTGATAATTCTAAAATTAATAGATATTTTAAAATATTGAGTTTCGCTATGTAATATTAGACAATACTTCCGATTTTCACATGATATATAGTATAACATAAAATATACGAGTATACTTATAATAATATATGGTTTCAAACGTTGAGCCAAAGTAATCCACTAAGGATCAAATTAGCCCAGTTTGTGGTAAAAGAATCGATACTTGATTATGGTAACAGTTCTTGACTATAATTTATCAGATAAAAATTATACTAAGTGAGAGTTTAATACAATAATCAGATTTATAAGATAATTTAACAGAAGAAAAATCTGATGTGCTCAATTCACATGACTTTCTCTCTCTATTCTGCAAAGAAACTTATTTTTTCTACTTCATCCTAATCGAGGTATACAAGAGCAGAATGATCTTATTACTTAGTTCCTTAAAAATAGAAAGAAACTAAGAGAATACACTAGGCTAAAGTGATAGTCTAATGTGTTAAAAGCTGTCGCTATGCAATTGTAGTTGAAATGAATATTCCTTTGATGACCAGGAGTAAAATAAAATAAACACGCATCTTTTTTATAAAATATACGTGTTTTAAAATTGAAACCAACAACAAGGAATATCTCGGAAACGGTTAGCTCACAACAAAAATGTATAGGACATAAATTGTGTGTGTTGATTATACTCGTATATACCTTATTTGTGTAGTAAGTTTTTATCTATCTCTTACGGTTTACGAGTTATGCAAAACTCGCCCAGAATGCAGAGGATTTCCGAAGCTATTCCCCCATTTTATTTACGTTAATAATGATATTTTAGTCAAAAGCGGGCAGCGCCGTGGCCGAGTGTTTAGACCACTCGCCTCTCACTAAGGGGACCCTGGTTCGATCCCAAGCGACTACATGTGGGATTTGTGGTGTACAAAGGAGCAGGTTTTCTCCGAGTTCTCTGGTTTCCCGAGTCATTGCATTCCTCCGGTGCTCCATCTTCGTTCCAAGTATCATAAGTTACATCGTCTGCGGTGCCATAGTATAAAAGCGGCTATAATACTATAAAAAAACAAACAGACAAACAAAAGGATTAGAGCCATTTTTCAGAAAATTATAAATTTCGAAAACTTTTACATATAAAGGGTTGGGGGATTTTCGTAAAATCTTTGATTCGCATCTGTGGAAGATATCTACTAGACTTGAATATAAAGTTTGGTATTTAGCTTACTTTTCGTTTTTGAGTTACTTTGTCCACCCACGCATACAGCACCCACAAATATCCGTTTTATAAGAATACTTTTTTTTAATCAAGGGACCTCGAAACATACATTTCCGCTGAAATCTCGACATTGAATTGAGCTGTAGAGAAAGTATGAAAGTAAAATGTTTTCAGAATTTTTGCCACTACTGTGTTTTCCCTCAGGCAGCTGTGTTTTATAAATCCGTGTTCAAATGCACCCGCATTAAATTGTGAAAGGAAGCATCTTCTTGAACAGATAGCGGGTTGTATATCTTCTGCTTTAAGCTTGTAAGTCTCGAGGCTTATCGGTTGTGAAAGAGACATGGTAGTCCGATAAAGAGAGGCAGTGCTTCTGTGAAGACAATGGTCCGGGGAGGAAACATATTCCTACACCGAGAAGGAAGATAATCTAAATTCCTTGTACGAAGATGGAGAGCAATTCTGCATTGGCAACATTTTTGAGATGTGTGTTTCGCGTCTAATATGATGTGCTACATAAGATGAGGATCTCTACAGATAAATGTGCTTTAATGCAAAATGCTGCTTCTCACAGCATTTGAAGATCTAAGCCAGTAGGTTGAATAAAACCATTGAACATACTCTCCATTTTGCAGATGAATTGTTTGCACAACTTTTCAAGGTGCACTAATATCTGTGTTATCTTGGAATGTTTTCAGGTTTTATGTCAGCTTGGCAAGATACGCAGAACTTGCCTAAGTTTCCAAGTTCAGTTATATTGCCAATGCAATGTGAGGAGAATGGCAACGTGCGCTTTACTGTACAGGATGTTCTTCCTGTCTTACTCGAATACACTGAAACATACTCACCAGTTCAAATCAGAGATATCTAGACAGAACTATTTGTCCATATTTATGTTTACCTAGCAATGCTCAAGTAGCTCTGTTCTTTAGCATCATTTCATTTCAAAGGGCAGTATAGTCGTTGGTGTAGATTTATGACATTAAAAGTCTGATGTGTTAGACTCACATGGCTTTCTCAAGCTGCTCTACGAATAACTTCTTATAAAAGATTATTCTTCTTTCTACATAATGCTAATCGAGATAAACATTAGCAGAATCTTCTTATTGCTTAGTTCCTTATAAGTAGAAGGGAACTAAAGGAATGCACTAGACTGAATAGCATGTCAAATGTTTTAAAAGCCGTCATTATGCGATTGTCATTGCAACTCGCTTCTTTGCTTGGCTACGATTAGAACAAAAGAAAAACGGACGCTTCCTGTCTGTGGAAAATATAAGTAAAATTAATTCAAAATCTTCTCGGGCTTCTAGCCAGGTAAAAACTTGTCAAGCCAAGTTTTTACCTGGCTAGAAGCCCGAGAAGATTTTGAATTAACACGTCGCCAGGAAAGCTTTAGTTCTTATTTTATAAGTAAAATTGTCACCAACTACTAGGAATATCTCGGAAACGGTTACCTACCAACAAAAACGTAAAGGACATAAATTGTGTGTTTTGACGAGATCTAAACGTTTTGTGCAATAAGTTTTTGTTTATCTCTTATGATTTATCAGTTAAGCAAAATTCGACAAAATTCACCCAGAATAAATCGGTCTTCAGAGGTTCTTCCCAGAAAGTTCAAGAAATACATTTTATTATATATGTAAATATGTTTAATATACAAACTTTTAATCAAAATCCTTAGAACCATTTTTTGAGAAAATCAAACATTTTTTAAAATTTTCCATGTAAAAGATAGTTTGTGGTGGGGGGAGAGGGATTTTCTTGAAAATCTTCGTGTCGCATACTTGGAAGATATTAAACCTAAATACCAAGTTTGGTATTTTACGGTCTTTTCCTTTTGAGCAATGCTGTCTACATACACACACAGACACACGGACTTTTTTCTAAAATTTTTTTTTTTTTGACTCAGGGGACACCAAAACATATTTCCGGTGAAATCTCGATAACGAATTTTTGGGTGGAATACAATACCTATCTTCTCTATCCACTATGTACATTGCACATGCGGGCTAGAGAAAGTAAAAATACCTCGCCTGATAAAGGGATCTTTGAACAAATTTAAGTGGGGTTTCACGCCCAACATATAATGGGACGCTGAGAATCACAACAGTTAAAGAGCGCCCATAAAAAAAAAGACTTCATTTGATTTACATCTATTTTAATGAATTGAATACAGAAGTATAGCTTTAGCCATGTGTATATGTTTTTATCGAAAATAAACGTTTAACGTTCAGTACAAGAAAATATTTCACCAAACATTATTTAGTTATGTCTATATTTTATGGTTTACTAGTTCCGCAAAAGTCATTGAGAATTAAGAGGACTTCAGAGGCTATTACTAAGAAAATCAAGAGTATATACTTTATTTTCAATGTATACCTCTTCAATATACGGCATTGTGATAAAAGTCGATAGCCATTTTGTTTTAGAAAATCGAAAATTCCTTAAAATATTCTATATAAATCCTTATTTGGAGTGGGGGACTATCTAGAAAATCTTCTTGTCGCATCCTTGGAAGATACTGAACTTAAATAGGAAGTTTGGTATTAACCGACTTTTCAGTTCTGAATTATGCTATTCACAGACACATAAACACATTGGTCTTTTTTCTGAAAATGCTAGGTTTGGACTTAGTGGACCTCAAAACATGTATATCCGGTGAAATCTCTACATCAAAGTTTTAGGTGGAGTACGTCATTTTGGTGTCCTCAAAACATGTATTTTCTATGAAATTCTCATTTTCGAATTTTTGGGTTGAATAGGATACCTTCTCTGCTTATTATGTACATTATACATACCTACTCGTGGATTCTGTAATATACACAGTTAAACCGCATATTAAAGATATTTACTTTCCAATGTTCCATCCAAAAATGTCGATACCTAAATTTCGCTGGAAATATGCGTTGTATGAAACAAATAAAAAACAAAAAATAAAAAATTAATTTTATCTTCTCTGCATAGTACATAGTACCTAGGCAGAGGAGGTATTAACTGCACCCAAAACTTCAATACTGAGTTCACCGGAAATATATATTTCTGGGTTCCCTGTATAAAAAAAAAAAGAAAACATTTTTACTTTCTTTACATAGTACACGGTACACAATTAGAGAAGGCATACTCCACCCACATATTCAATACAGAGATTTCACCGAAAATACACGCTTTAGGGTCCCTTGTATCCAATTTTTTTTTTTGTACAAAAATGTGCTGTGTGTAGGTGTGTCTGTGAAAACGATAACTCAAAAACGGGAAGATGGTAAGATACTAAACTGGGTGTTTACGTTTAGTATCTTCCAAGGATGCGAGTCGAATATTTTGAGAAATGTCCCTCACGCCTAAATGCTCTTTATATGGGAAAAAATTTAAAAACTTTGTTTTTGATAATAATGGCTAAGAATTTTGATTAAAATACACTATATTAAAGGTATATACATATGTATATCTTGAATATTCTAAAAACCTCTTTGTTCTGGATGAATTTTGCTGAATTTGCATAACCGGTAAATCGTAAGAGATATTCAAAAACGTTCTATACAAAACTGTTGCTATCGGTAAAACACAGAATTTATGTCATATACATCTTTTTCGTGGAATTGACCAGTTGCGAGAAATTCCTTGCTATTGGCTATAGTTATATTATTATCAAAATTATAATTAACTACAAAAACTTCTAACCCTCCGTGTCCAGAGGTACCATGATAGACTGTAGCTACCGAGGTCGCGGGTTCAAACCTGGAGGAGGTCGATGGATTTTTTCGAAACAGAAGTAAAGCCGATACTCCAATGTTGTAAGTTATAAGACTAAAAGGAACCTCAAACCTGATAGAAGCACCTGAACAAAATTTCCGGACTTATATCCCATTATAGAATAGGACGCTAAGAATAAATTAAATCTCACTTTTATTCACATCATCTTCAGTAGAGCGTTCGTACTAAGTGTATTCATAATATATAAATGTAAATATTTGTTAAAAAATCTTGTTCCATTCATATGACTTCCTCTACATCTCTGTAACAAATTATTGTTAATAAACTTATTCTTCTATCTATTTCATGCTTATCGAGGTAAACATTAGCAGAAACGATGCTATTACTTAGTTCCTTATAAGTAGAAGGTAAATAAGGGAATAATAGTACACTTGAGTAAACAAAGGTTTTATAATGTGGTTGCTATGCGAGTGAAATCCGTTTCTTTGCGTAGACAGGATCTGACAATTTTTCGTACCAGAAAAGTTTGAACTATTTTAAAACTGAAACCAATAACAAGGAATATCTCGAAAATGGCAAACTCCACCAAAAATGTATAAGACGTAAAGTGTGTATTTTAAGTAGGTCTATATTTTTTGTGAAGTAAGTTTTTGTCTATCTCTTATAGTTTACCAGTTATGCAAAATTCAGAAAAATGCATCCAAAGTTTATTCCCAGAAAATTCAAACTATACGTTTTATTTGTCATCTTTAATATACGATATTTTAATCAAAATCGTTAGACCCATTTTGAGACAAAGAACTTTTCTGATTTTTTTCCATGTAGGGAGTTGTTGAGGATGGGAGATTTTCTTGAAAATCTTCATGTCGCACCTTTGGAGACACTAAACTTAAATATGAAGATGCGCAAACGCGCTGGAAATTTTTCTAAAAATACTTTTTTTTTTGGATTCAGGGGATCCCAAAACGTGTATTGGCTATTAAATTTTTCCATAAAATTATGGGTGCAATACAATATTTTCTATAAACATTATGTACATAGTAATGTAGAGAAAGTAAAAAATAAAAGGGTAAAACAACGCAATGAACACATTATATATGTGCCGTGTAGCATTACTGTATACATATTAGTGCAAATAAGGATTGCAATGTTAAATTCTTAATGATGAAGAGTAAATAAATGTAAACGTATGTGTATGCTCTAAACTTCATTATTGCATATACGCTTTGTTGCAATTTACTTGACAGTAAAAATAGCATATGTACGGTCCGATCTGCGTATTTGACCTCTATTTTTTCATTTAAAGTGCATTCTCCCATTTAACACAATCGGTACTTTGCACAAAGGCAGGATGTCAAAGCAAGCCCTGTGGGATGGGACGAACTTTAGTCCCCGACTGCAGCAAAGAGAATTATCGGTAGAAAGGACATAGAGACAAAAACTGGTGGCATGTGTCACATGAGAAACAATGCAAGCGGTCGAAGAGGATAAGAGACTCCAAGTTCAAAGAACGTTGGAGTGTTCTATTTTTAGGTGTTGAGGTTGCCCACCATTTAAGAAAAACAAAAATAACTATCCATAGTACCACAGCTGCATCTCCGGCTCTGACATTTTGCGCGACAGATAAGCCAGTGCGGCCACCTTTGCCACTACTGTACAAATCATATGTTCCATTCCCATGACTTTGTATTTATCTCTTACAGTTTGCCAGTTATGAAAAATTCTGCAAAATTTGTACAGATCTTAAGAAGTTATTCACAAAATATATACTTACATTTTATTTATCATGCACATGTCTTAAATATAAGACATTTAAATTATTAGTTCTTCCAAAATAAAGAGGTCTTCGGAGGTTTTTTGCGGAAAATTCAAGATATACATTTTCATTTTTATGTAATTATCTTAAGTGTGACAGATTTTAATCAAATTCGTTAGAGCCACTTATGGGAGAATCAAAAGTTTTGAAATGTTTTCCATGTAAAGGGTGTTTGGGTGGAAGGCTTTTCTTGAAAACCTTGGAAAATGCTGAACTTAAATATCAAGATGTACTTTTCGTTTTTGAGCTATGCTGCCCACACACACACACACACACACACACACACACACACACACACACGAACATCTTTCACATTAAAGACGTTGGATTTTTCTCGCATACCACAGATAAAATATGAAATTTTATTGTTATCTATCTACAAATCTCTCACCACTAGAGAGCCATCCTTGTTAGATATACCAAGCACGCCCTCTTTCGTGAAATATCGGAAACATGCAAATGTATGGATACGACAGTTCATGCTGGAGTATTCGCTACAGTTGTTGCATTAAGATCCTTAATCGTTTTCGACGAGTTCGCCCTCATAACATTTGCGTGCAGTTGTGCGTGAAAGTTGACACGCAACGGCGCGCGTCCCAGCAATATAAATTAGCCAGTCTGACAGTCCCCAAGGTGAAACTGTACCCGCCATATATTATATAAACAACTTGTGCAATACTCCAGTCAAAGTAAATCCACGAGGAACACATTTCATTTACATGATTCTCTATGAAGACATCTAGGTGCCTAATTTCAGAATCAGGCGATAGGGGGAACTGGAAATTCATCTGTTTAGAATGTGACGTTGATAATATTTTCTTCTTATGAGAACAGCAGCTGTATATGGCATACGATCAAATAATTTACTTTCAAACACAATAAATAATTCTGATGTGTTGCACTCACACGACTTTTTCTACTTGTTCTGCAAACAAACTATTACATAACTACATGGCAGGACAGCTCGCGGGGAACATTGGCCTACTGCCCAGCCGCTGCGTCCCCCATCTCGGTCCATTACAGACGTCATGGATGGAGTGCAGAATTGGAGGGTGAGAGTGGTCAGCGCCTCGAGCCCCCCGGCCGGTTAATGCGGTTCTCATGACCTGGAGTCGCTACTTCTCCATCAAGTAGCTCCTCAATTGGCCCCCCAGGGACTTTACGAGGCTGAGTGCACCCCGGGCCAGGTCTCCCAGCGGGGGAAAAATCCCCACGCCGGTACTGGGGATCGAACCCAGGTGTCCTGCTTGGTAAGCTACTACCACCGCGCTAAGGATACGACAAACTATTAAGAAAAGATTATTTTTCACCTAAAGGAGAAAAACATTAACACAATTTGTCTTACTGCTTATTTCCTTATAAGTAGAAGGAACAAAGGGAATATGCTAAATTAAATTGATAGTCAAATCTTTTAAAAGTCAATTGATATGTGAACAATTGAAGTGCGATTCGTTTTGCATTTCCAGAAAAACAAAAGAGAAATGAGACGAAAGGGACCCCGTTTGAGAAGATATGAGTTTAAAACTGAAGCTAATAACAAGGAATATCTCGGAAACGGTCAACACTGTAGCAAAAATGTATATCACAAAAATTGTGTGATCTGCATTTTTGTGTCGTAAACTTCTGTGTATTTCTTACGGTTTATCAGTTATGCAAAATTCTGCAAAGTTCATGCAGGTCTTAAAAAGCTATTCCCAAAATACATACCTACATTCTATTTATCATGAACATGTCTTAAATATTAGAAATTTTAATCAAAATCGTTAGTCATTATTGAGAAAATCAAAATTTTTGAAACTTTTTCCATATAAAGGGTAGTTTAGAATATGGGAATTTTTTTTTAAAATCTTCGGGTCTCATCCATGGAAGATTGTGAACTAAAGTATCAAGTGTGGTATCTAACGGACCTGTTATTTTTTAGCTATGTTATCCACAGACACAAGACACACACACACACACACACACACTTACACACATACAGTCGCCCTCCGTGGTATAATGATTACCATGCTAACTTCATATACCCAAGTTCGCGGGTTCAAACCCGGCGGAGGACTATGGATTTTTTCGGGCGTAAAAATCCTTAGCATGGCTTCCTTCGAAAGGGAAGTAAACCCATTGGTCCCGTGTCGCAGATTTATGGCACGTAAAAGAACCTCAAACCTGATAGAGGGGCCGCTGAGCAAACTTAGGCGGTCTTTCACGACCAGTATAGAATGGGACGCTGAGAATCACAGCAGTTAAAGGACGTTCATAAATAAAGTGCCATATAATACACATACACACGAACATTGTCTAAAAATGCTTCTGTTTTTGGATTCAGGGGCTTCAAAACATATATTTTCGGTTAAATTTTGGTTTCGTATTTTTGAATACAATACAATACTATATACATAATACTTGTAGAGAAAGTAAATGTTACTCAGGAACCTCAAAACATGTATTTAGGGTGAAATCGTTTTAACGAATTTTTGGGTGGAATACAGTACTTCCTCTATACACTACGTTTATAGAACGTGTAGAGAAAGTAAAAATCTGATGTGTTTCACTCACATGACATTCTCTGAAAACTATTGTTGCAAAACATTACTCCTTTATCATATCCGGTAACTGAGATAAACATTGAAATGGTTATATGAGTTTCCTTCTAGGTACCTAAAAGGGAAATACTAGGCCCAAGTGATTGTAAAGATTTTAAAACGCCGGATGCTATGTGAAACAATTAAAATTAGATTCGCTTTGCAAGGCCACTAAAAATAAAAAAAGAATAGAATGAAAGATGGCTTCCCGTTTGAGAAAAGTTGAATACGCTTCAAATTGAAACCGATAACAAGGAATATCTCGTAAACGGTTAACCGTATAAAAAAGTAAATGAATAGGAATAAAAAAGAACACAAATTGGAAGTTTTGATAAAATCTCATGTAGACAAAATAATAAATATAACTACAGCAATAAAAAAAATATTGAATTTATATGTGCATCGCAAAAACCAAACTTGGTATTTGTGTTAGTTTCTTCCAGGGACGCCATAAGAACTTTTTCAAGATAATTCTCCCTGTCCAAATTACAGATTACAAGGACAATTTTTGGAATATTTTTAGTTTCAAAAATGGCTCCAACGATTACCATGTACACGATGTGATGTGCATGCGACGCAGAAGCATAAATGTCGGTACTTTTGAGTTTGGTCTAAGTAGCAGTGATTAGTGAATCGTTGCTCTTGATCTTCTCTAAGTTCCTAAATGTTACTTTCTCTTTTACGTGTGACAATTAAACAGCTAGGTTTTTTATTCTACCAAAAATTCGATTGTGAGATTTCATCAGCATAATACACGTTTGAGAAGCCTGAAAAAAGAACAGTCGGTTAAATATTATACTTGGTGTATAATCTCAGTATTTTTCCAAATATGCTACATCAAGATTTAAAAAATCCATCACAATTAAACCTGATAGGAAACATTTTGCAAACTTTTCGATTTTATCAAAAAAGGCTGTAACCCATTTGGTTAAAATAATGTATATTAAGGTATACTAAAGGACAAATAAAATGTATGTATAGAATGTAACGCTTCTTAATTCAGAAGGGATATTGTGTATTAGTAAGTTGTATATAATTTGGGTATCTTTCCAGAAACGGGACATAAATATTTATAAAAAAAAAAATCCATCACATGAAACATTTTTTAAAATTTTCTATTTCATCCAAAAGCCTTAACGTATTTGATTAAAATAACATATTAAAATCTGAAGTGTTCCATTCACATGATTTTCTCTACAGCTCTATAACAGATTATTGTTAAAAAAAAAGCGTATACTTATACCTACTTCATGTCAATCAAGAAAAACATTAGCAGAAACGCCTTCTGCTTTCAACGCATTGCCAGGAATTGACAAATTCCACTATGTGAAGAGTTTGTGTTGTAAAACTGAAACCATCAACAAAGAATACCTCAAATTGTGTGTTTTAACGAAATCTACATTAGCTGTGTAGTAAGTTTTTGTTTATCTCTTACTGTTTATTAGTTATGCAAAGTGCATTCAGAATAAAGTGATCTTCTTAGGCTATTTCCAAACAATTTAAGATATACATTGTATTTGTCATGTAAATATCTTTTATATACGGTATTTTAATCAAAATCTTTATAACCATTTTTGAGAAAATCAAAATTTTCTAATATTTTTCCCTGTAAAAGGAAGTTTAGGGTGGGGGAGATTTCCTCAAAATCTTCGTGTCGCACCCTTGCTCTTAAATATCTAGTTTTGGTATTTAACAGAATTTTCGTTTTGGGCTATGCTGTCTGCAGACACACATACGGATCTTTTTCTAAAAATGATTTTTTCGGGCTCAGGGGACTTCAAAACATATATTTACGGTGAAATCTCGACATCAAACTTATGTGTAGAAAACAATAACTTCTCTATCCCCTATGTACATTGTGTATACGGACTAGAGAAAGTAAAAATTCGTGTATAGGACACAAGTTGATAGGTATTGGGTATTTATCTCAAAATAATTTGGGATAATTGCTGTTTGCCGGGAAACACGTAAGTCAATTGAGTAGTTTAATGCTGTGCTGGCACGGTGCCATGGAGCTCAGTGTTTAGTGCAACCGGCTAGAAACCGGTAGATGAGTGGTTCAAATCCAGGCTATGTCATTCAATTTTTCAGTTTCACTCTATCTACTTTTGACCTACACATGGCTGGTGTAAAAAAGCAACCAATTAATATAACAAAACTATGTATCTGTTAAATAATGTCATGTGGCCCGTGACCGAGATGTTAAATCGCTCGTCACTCACACAGAGTCCTTGCGATCCAAGGATACAGTATATGGAATTTGCGGTGGACGAAGTAGCACCTGAATGGGTTTCCCCCGCCATTCATTCCACAAACACTTCCATAATAAATGCTTCATTGTAATTTCACATCATACACATCCTCACTTCCATACCAGGCTTCGAGGAAATCATCAATCCTGGCTACTGTCTCTCTTTCACTCTCTCTCTCTCTTTCTCTCTCTCTCTCTCTCTCTCTCTCTCTGATCCAGAGTCTCTGCTCCTTAACAAGCATCTAACCGGTGCTGATTTGTAAGTCCTGGGTGCTGTAAGTTCTCCTTGCGAGGAAGGTAAACAGAGAAAAAAGAAGTACGTTTATTTTCTGATAAAATAACAGATGACACACAAAAAATCTCTGTTCCATTCACGTGAATTTTTCTACATCTCAGCAGAAATTGTTGTTAAAAAGCTTATTTTTCTATCTACTTCATGCTAATCGAGATAAGCATTTCTATAATTGCTTCCTTGTAAGTAGAAGGGAAATAAGGGAGTACCATAGGTTAAAGTGATAGTCAAAATCTGGTTTCTGTGTGACAGAAGCTCCTTTGTTTGTATGGACACGAGTTGACAAATTCCTGTATGAGAAAAGTATAAGTTTTTCAAAGCTGAAACCAAAAACAAGGTAAAACGCTCAACTCCCGAAAACAATATAACATAAATTGTGTGTTTTAACGTGCCCTACATGTTTTGTGTGATAAGTTTTCGTCCATCTCTTACGGTTTAGCAGTAATGCAATATTGTGTAAAATTCATCCAGAATAAAGTGGTCTTCAGAGGCTATTCCCAGAAAATTCAAGATATACATTATATTTTTCAAAGAAATGTCTTTAAGGTATGATATTTTAATAAAAATCGTTATAGGCATTTTTGAGAAAATCAAAATATTCGAAAAAAGTTCCATGTAAAACGTGTTTGGGGTGGGGGATTTTCTTGAAAATCTTCGTGTCACATCCTTGCAAGGTACTGAACTTAAATACTATGTTTGGTATTTAATGGCCTTTTTCGTTTTTAAGTTATGCTGTCCACAGACACACACAGACCTTTTTTCAAAAATGCTTTTTTTTTGTTTCAGGGGGACCCAAAACATGTATTTCCGATGAAGTCTCGGTATGGAATTTTTGGATGAAATACGATACCTTCTCTATACACTATGTACATAGTAAGAGCAGAGAAAGTAAAAGGAAACAATTCCGTATTTCCGAATCAGCATATTGATTTCAATAGGAAACACTGGAAAAAGAACAGGAACATAACCACTGTGAAGATAAAAAATTACGATGTGACATTTGAACGCTGTTGGTCACAATATATTATAAACCATCTGATTCCCAAACCGTGGCAAAAGTGCAATAAAAAGGCGTAATTGTAGGCTTGCGGAAATATATATTCGGTAGCAAACAGAGCAATGTCAACCCAACAGTTGTGTTCGGGCCACTGAGCACAATAACGTTTCACCCATGGAGGGCTCTTTCCCAACATCCGTAAAATTCGCGTTCGTATAAATCACCCATCCAAATAAAATGAGTTTAAATCCTTTGGAAAATATTTGTAATCGCCGTATAAAAGCGTACATGCATCGTTTTATTGCTTTCATTGTATTGTGATAATTGATTCAAATACGCTTGCAACTCTCGTGCAATTAACGCTTAGAAGTAAAAAGTTTAATTATGTTTGGGTTAATCATTTCGCATATGCATCAGTAGTTAACTCATCCACAGATAAATGTTTATTTATTAGACCATACAAAGTAAGAAATTAAAAGCCAGGATTTGTCCACAATTTAATACAACCGTGTTTTGACCTCCTGTTAAATGAAGCCTTCAATGGAGGTAAGTTCCAACTGGCCGTATAACATATTAGGACATTTACGCACAATAAACTAATATGATGTTCATTTTATGACGAGAAATAACAATAAAAGCTAATAAAAATCAGGGGTTCTGTGCCAATCCCCCATCGGGCGCCTCCACAGGTGTCGAATCGGGGAATTCCTCCTAAATAAATGTAAATTTGTTTATGGACGCTCTTTAACTGTTGTGGTTCTCAGCGTCCCATTCTATACTGGGTGTGAAAGACCGCTTAATTTTGCTCAGAGGCCTCTCTATCAGCCTTGAGGTTCTTTTACGTGCCGTAAATCTTCCGAAGGAAGCCATGCCAAGGATTTTTACGCCCGAAAAAAATCCATCGTCCTCCGCCGGGTTTGAACCCGCGACCTTGGATATATGAAGTCAGCATAGGACTGCCTCCTAGATATAGGTGGTACCGGGTAAATAAAATACTCGGGGTGGACCAACACTGGCATAGCGGGTAGATGTGACTCGAAAATCGAGGTGAAGAAAACACATCTAGGGTAAATGTCTGAAAATCATCTGCGAGTTCAGGAGCAGAGAGGTGGCAGCCCCACCACTGAACTAGCTCTGCGCAGCGCTCGTACCGCGGCCAGAGTGAAACATTTACATACTGAACAGCCTCAAAATAATAGCCGGATTGATAATATGGGATTTCAACCGCAGCAAAAGAAAAAGGACGCACGATTTGGAATTGAAGAACTAATAAAAATAGGAACATGAATGTGAGAGGAATATCCACAAAAGAATGGATAACTCTTTCAGTCATATAAATATAAACCTCTAGGCCCTCTAGGAAGACCAGTTAAAGAAATATGAGGCCGGAACAGGAGAATTCTCCTAATCCATGAAGAGTTGATGATGATTATCATCAAGAAGAAAAATACAACGCTGACCAATATCAATTTTTACTTTCTCTACCCTTACTATGTCCATATAGTCTGCTATTTTTTTTTTTTTTTTTTTTTTTTTTAGAAAAGGTCCGTGTGTGGGTCTGTCTGTCCGTGTACCTGTGGACAGCATAGCTTAAAAACGAAAAGTTAGTTAAATATCTTCTAACTTGGTGTTTAAGTTCAGTGTCTTTCAAGGATGTGACTAGAACATTTTCCACAAAATCTCCCCACACCCAACTAACGTTTACATGGAACATTTTTTTTTTATAAATTTTGATTTTCTCGAAAATGGCTCTATTCATTTTGACTAACATGCCATATATTAACGCAATTCACATCAGAAATAAAATGTATATTTTGAATTTTCTGGGAATATCCACTGAAGAGTTTTTTATTTTGGTTGAGTCTTGCAGAATTTTAAATAACGGTTACACCATAAGAGATGGGCAAAAACTTGTGCACAGAAAATCTAGTTCTCCTTAAAACACGTAATTTAGGTTATATATGTTTTTCTTGTAGAGTTGACTGTTTTTGAGGTATTCCTTAATTTTCAATTTTAAACCAATTAAATTTTCTCATAAAGGACCATGCAAAGCGAACCGAACTTAAACTGTTTCACGTAACAACTAGCTTTTAAAAGATTTGACCATCGCTTTAGCCTAGATCCCTTCTATTTACAGGTATGCAAGCAATAAGACCAATTCTTCTAATGATTATTTAGATCAGCATGACGTAGATAAAATAATAATCTTTGATAAGAAAAATTTGTTTGAGCAATAATTACAGAAAGGTATGTGAATGGAACACATCAGATTTTGAAAACATATATTTGTGTTCGGAGTGTTTGAAAACGTAATTGAAATAAACATCGGATGTGTTTAATTCATATGAATTTCTCTAGTTGTTCCACAGTCACACCTTCCTTACAAAAGATTATCCTCTGCATCATGCCATTTGAGCTAAACAATATTAGAAATGTTAATTAATTGTTTTTTCTAACAAGCTGTGTGTAGGAAAAGAGTTGAAGGTAGAGTCAGACTGAAAAATTCAGTTCCATATCTGGGATTTGAACCATGGGTCTACTGGTCCCTAGCCGATTGCTATGTTGGCGTGTTAACATGATAGTCCAGGGGTCATACTAATCGGCTAAACACCGGGAGATCCGTGGTTCAAATACCGGCTAGGGAATTGAATTTTACAGCCTGATTCCAGTCATCCATTAGCAGAAATTGTCTTTATTACTTGCTTCCTTGCAAGAGAAGGGAAATAAGAGAGTAGGTACTTAGCTTAAAGCGATAGCCTATCGTTATGTGAAACAATTGAAATATGGTTATCTTTTTCATTCCAAGAAGTAAAACAAAAGAAATGAAATGAAAGTGGACTTCCCACTTGAGAAAAGTAATAGTTTAAAATTGAAATAATTATAAGGGAAGTTTCGAAAACGGCTAACTCTACAGCTTATCCTGAAGACGTTGATGCACATCTTGAAATCGTTGGAATCAATCCATCTATCAGGCTAAGAGCCAGAGAACAGCCAAAATTATTCTAGTATACAAATACAAATTCATAAAATCATTTATATACAATAACGAAAAAACTAAATAATTTAAATTATATATATAATACCTAATAATAATGGCAAAGAACCAAGTAAAGTATAAAATAATAAATAAATACCAGCTTGTAAACCTTCTGGTTGAACGATTAGGGTCAATACGTCATTAGGAAAGCTTCAGCTCTTACTCTAAAAAAAATGTATATGACATAAATCGTGTGTTTTAATGAGATCTACATTTTTTGTCTCGTAACTTACTGTCTTATCCCTTACGGTTTACGAGGTATGGAAAATCCAAAACGAAGAGGTCTTTAAAGGCTATTCCCAGAAAATGCAATATATACACTTCGTTAGCCTTAAAAAAATCTTAAAAATATGACATTTTAATCAAAATCGTTAGAACCATTTCAGTGAAAATTAAAAGATTCATAAAATGATCCAAATATAGGACAGTTGAGATTGGGGGAAGTGGGTTCTTGAAACCCTATATTTCGCATCCTTGGAAGTTACCGAACTTAAATACGAAGTTTCGTATCAAACCGATTTTTCGTTTTTGAGTTCTGCTGCCCAGAGACAATCACACGCGCACATACACAGAAATACATATGGATATCTTTAAAACATGATTCTTTTTGGTTGCTTTTTGGATTCACGAGGTCAAAAACATATATTTCCGGTGATATCTCAGTATCAATTTTTTAGTGAAATACAATAACTTTTCATTCTATTATGTTCGTTGTACCTACATATAAGTATATAAAAAGTATTTCATCTCATTATTTTTACCCTGTTCTGCAACAAATTAGCGTAAGCTACAGAAGGCAGCGTTTAATCATTTAATAATTTCCTTAGTAAAGACTTATAAACGTAAAACCGTTTTATCACTTCCTTCGAGATTACCAAACCCAGATCATAAGTACAACGGTTCCATTTATATATTCTAATTTATTTGTTCACTAAATATATTTGAATGTGAACAAAGGGGCCATTCGCTGTTAGCATACTCTAAGGGTGCTAAGTCGGTTAATCACCCTTATCTCTTGTTCTAAACCCTGTAAACACATTTATAAATTGTTGGTCATTATAAATGTGAGTGTATGAGATGCACAGATAGGCAGACAGGCCAGAAGGCCCTGAGTGACCTATGGCTAAGCATCGAGTTTCTCATGTCACTAGTTATCCAAAGTAGTGCAGTTAACCTGAGGTGAGTATGTGGGAATTCTGAGCAACAAATAAGTAGATGAAGCTGCTAACAAGTACCTAGTACTATATTCATACCGCAAATACCTCAAATGTTTTCCTGTGTTATTTATGTGTTATAAGAACTCCATGTTTCAAATATAAATGCTATTTTAACTTGTATCCGGAGATTAAAAATGGAACATTTTGAGTCGAAGCAGTGGAGCTACACACATGATGGGTATCCCTTACCTGCTTTACGGATGCGCGGAGACAACCGTCCTGGTTAGCGTCTTGCTAGGACGAAAGCGAAACAGAAGTAACTGGTGTTTGTGTAATGATTAAAAACAACTTCGTTTGGAAGCTTGCACAACAAATATGTGCACATGTTCTTCACATGTTATCACTGTATAACATATTCTGAGATATATGAAGTTCATCTCAGATTTAAAACTTTATTAAAATACAAAGAAAATTAAGAAAAATTCTCTAATATGAGGGCTATTAGAAAATTTTTGCATCCAAAAACAGCATTTATACAATAAGAACAAAGGGTAGGTTTTGGCACTGTTTTATTATATACACATCTACAGTATTTTGTACATGGATTACAATTAAAGACACAAATATAGGATCGATTGTCGCTTTTAAAACTGTTATCTTCTGATTTCTAAATTCTTGCATCATTATTATGTTTCTGTGTAATAACAACCATTTTTAATTTCTCTAGCCCCGTATGTACAACGTACATAGGGATAGAGAAGTATTGTGTTCCACCCAAGAATTCGATACCAATTTTTCACCGGAAATATATGTTTTAGGGTCCCCTGTATACAAAAAAAGCATTTTCACAAAAAGATCGTTTGTGTGTCCTTGTGTTTGTGAACACGATAACTCAAAAACGAAAACTCAAAAACGAAAACTCGGAAAAGCACCAAACTTGGTATTTAAGTTTAGTATCTTCCAGGGATGCGACATGAAGATTTTGAGAAAAATTCCCCCAACCCAAACTACCCTTTACATGGAACTTTTTTTCGAAAAGTTTGATTTTCCTAAAAATGGCTTAACGATTTTGATTAAAATATCGTATATTAAAGATATTTAACTAACAAATAATACGTATATCTTGAATGTTCTGGGAATAGCTTCTAAAGATCTGTTCATTCAGGATGAATTTTGCTTAATTTGGCATAACTAGTAAACCGTAAGAGATAGACGAGAACTTACTATACAAAAAATGTAGGTGTTGTTAAAATACACAAGTTATGTCATATACATTTTTCTCGTGGAGCTTACAATTTTCGAGGTTTTCATTGTTATTAGTTTCAGATGTGAAGTACTTATACTTTTCTCAGATGCGGTTTTCTTTTGTTCTACTCCTGGCCAAGAAAAGAAGGGATTTGTAATGACAATCGCATAACGACAGCTTTTGAAACATTTGACGATGGCTTTAGCCTAGTGTATTCCTTTATTTTTTCCTACTTATAAGTAACTAAGTAATAAGAACATTGTGCTAATGAGTACCTCGATCAGCAAGATGCAGAGAGAAGAATAATCTTATGTAAGAAGTTTGTAGAACAGCTAGAGAAAGTCATGTGAGTGTAACACATCAGATTTTTACTTTCTCTATACGAACTATATACATAGTGTATAGAGAAGGTATTGTATTGCATCCAAAAATTGGATACCAAGATTTCACCGGAAATATATGTTTTGAGACCCCCTGAATCCAAGAAAAGCATTTTTAGAAAAATGTCCGTATGAGTGTCTGCCTGTGTGTGTGTGTGTGTGTGTGTGTGTGTGTGTGTGTGTGTGTGTGTGTGTGTGGACAGCATAGCTCAAAAATGAAAAGGCCATTAGAAACCAAACTTGGTATTTAAGTTTGGTATCTTCCAAGGATACGACACGAGTTTCAAGAAAATCCCCTCACCCCAAACTACCCTTTACATGGAAAAAATTTAGATTTTCTTAAAAATGGCTCTAGCAATTTTGATTAAAATCTCGTATATTTAAGATACTTACTTGTCAAATAAAATGTGTATCTTGAATTTTCTGGGAATAGTGTCTGAAGACTGCTTTATTCTGGATGAATTTTCGGATTTTTGCATAACTGCTAAACTGTAAGAGATGAACAAAAACCTACTAAACAGAAAATGGATAGCACATTAAAACACACAATACATTATTTATGTTATATACATTTTCTTCGCGGAGTTGATCGTTTTTAAGATATTCCTTGTTTTTGGTTTCAGCTTTGAAAAACATATTTTTCTCATATAGGAATTTGTTAACTCCTGTCCATACAAACAAAAAAACTTCAGTCACAAAGTAACCAGCTTTTGAATATCACTTTAACCTATGATACGCCCTTATTTCCCTTCTACTTACAAGGAAGTAAGTAATAGGAATATTTCTGCTAATTGTTCAATTAGCATGAAGTAAATACAAGCATAAGCTTTTTAACAATAATTTGTTGCAGAGATGTAGAGAAAGTCATGTGAATCAAACGCATCAGATTTCTACTCCATAGCATTCTCAAATAAAGAGTCATTTTATAATCTCAATTTGTCCATATTCAAGAACAAGAGTTTTGTGAATATTTTTAAATCTTTCAGTAATTTAAAACATTAGTATCGATTATTGATTGTTATATGGGGAACCACCATCATCATTATTGCCCGTACTGTCTTACGTAATGAGCAAGGGCCATGCTGCTTCAAAGGATTTAGGTGGCATAGTTTAGTTTTCGCAGTGCAGTAAATCTGCAGGACCCCTTCTAATGTTACTGGTGTGGTATGCGGTAACACGCTAACGACTCTCTGCATGCCGAAATTTTAAAGTATAATCACAGGCTTTCTCGAGAGACAAGAGAAGCGGGCACAGCATAATATGGTGGATAAGAATAATGCTCCACCACTCAGTCAAAATATTAGTTTGAATAACAGCCCAGTCATATGCTAGTCTTAGCTGTTATGACTGTCCTCATCCACGCTTTTGATTGAAATAGCTATAGTGCATACAATTTATTTTTACATCTTTTTATCGCAAACTTTTTCCATATTTCTTAACTTATTTTAATGCTTTTAACCCACACGTGCCTTCGTTTCATTGCATTTCAACTTGGTCTACAACACGCGCCTCAGACATCGATATCTGTGGCGCTTCGTCTCTTCCTTGCACACCAGATATTGCATGAAGCAACAAGCTGTGTTCTACCCGTCCACTGTCGCCACTACAACACGCCTGTTCTCTCACAGCACAGACCAGGCTATAGCTTTGACTGCCGTGGCTGCTACTGTATCATTTGAATTGGAACGACTTGTTCTACATCTTCTTCACACTTCCATAAAATCAACATATATCTTGTACAGAGAAATCGCATATCCTTTTCACCATAAATGCGCCTACCACTATTCATGTGAATCCTTCATCTAGCTCCATAAAATTTAACTATGTACAATATTGATTCGCTAATTGTAGTTCATGACACAGAATGACGTCCAAGTTATCGGGAGTTCGGTGAGGGGAATTGGAGAGATAAGCGAAGATAAGTAGCGTTCTTGACCAGCTTTAACAGCGGAGGTTCTATGAAGAAAAATTAATGAAAACGTTCCAGTTATATTTGGTTGTGATATCTTCTAAAACGCTCATTTCTTATTTCCAAATATACATGGTATTATTTTCCCTTTGCATTAGTATACCTTCTAAACCGCTTTCATTTAAACGACCCTTAATCAATTTATACCTTTTATTTAAAAACTCTTGCAGCGTATTTTCCTCTTTCAATTTAATAAATCTGCGACAATACTGAGAGAGTTCTTTCCTTATTAGTACTCTTCATGGACACCCCTTCTTTTTATATTTGAGCAGCATCTCACTGCATTTGGGATAAGGTTTATTGCGATATGAAAAATCCAATCCCTCAAATTTAAACACAGGAGCTTTCATTATCATATGAAAGAATTGGATGGAAGGGGACTTATACCAGGTGTTCTCCTTTAAATCGAGGTATGCACCGTTGCGTAAGTTGACAAATTAGTGTTGATTTATTTTTCACCATCTGTAGAAAAATGCTGTAAAATTCAGACAAGTTTGGTAACAGGTGCTTATCCTTGCAGATAGTTAGGAAAATCATGCTTGATAATAATTTACCACCAGGTAGAGAATGTAGAGTATAAGGCACGCCCGCTCTCTGGCAGCTGCATATTTCTATTAAGCGAACGCTATTAATTTCTTTAGAAGTGTTTAATAGGTTATTTCACATGTTTTCAATAAATGATTCTTAAATTCAACTTATTCCTTTCTCGTTATGCAATTAATCTAAGAAAGCTATATGGCACACACTTTATAAATGTCACATATACAAAGTTTTAGGTATTTATTTAAGCATACAGTAAGAATAATAAAGCATGTTTAACTTACCCGTTAAAAAGAAGAAAAAAAAAGAGACACAATGTGAAAAGAGTGTCTGTGCTAAAGAAGTGAGGGTTAGCTTACCTGTGTGAGATATTTGTGTGACCATTCTTCCAGAGATTATCGTAAGCTGAACATGGTACTTAACAGGTGTTAAATTATGACATAACCGGGCGCTTAAGCAGGAAGCAGAATATAATAATGAATTAAGATGGTTGTACTGCCATATTAAATAATATTTCAATTGATGAATTCGCATGCGAATTATAATAGTGTGGGGTCTTATTTTCTGCTGCAATTTAGCCTTTCATTTGTTAGCTTCTGTTCATTTTCTGATGTGTTGTGAGGAATTAAAAGAAGTGATGAAAAAAAAAATATTTTAGAACTGAAAGTTTTAAAATTTGTTCAAATAATTAATTTATGTTTCAACTTAATGAATCAGCGATCAACAATGAAGCAAAATTTACTTTGTAAAACAGCGTTGTAGTTATTACATTGTTAGAAAGAAATCAAAACCCTTTTGATTTTTTAGAGTAGACAACATCTAAAAGATGTTTACGTTGCTTAATATATTTTCTTCTACTAAAATTAAAATCATCAGAATTTACTTCTACATTGTATAGCATAATTGGAAGACTAAGTTTGAGGTTATTCCTGCTTCTGTTTTGTTGCTAGCTAAAGTTAATATCTATTACAAAAACAGTAATAAAATGTGTTGAAAACTGCCGAAATTGATTTATAAGGACTAGCTGCCCGTTGTAATTATAAATGCCAATGATTTCCTTAAAAAATTGGGTATAATTTTTTCAATTTTATGTTACGTTCAGAGAGCTCTGGATTATGGATACCACTTTATATGTATAGACTTTTAATACATTTTAAATGTCACATTTTGAAATTCTTACCAGCTACTAAGATTTCAGCATTTCTTTCTAAAACTGAGTTCCAAATTATCAAGCAGTACTTTTTGACCGAAATTGTGCTCAATTACAGACTTATCTTTCAGTCAACCATTAAAAGAATAAACTTCACAAATATTTTAGTGCGTTTGGTATACATGTGTTTCAGCTAATTTAACCATATTATTGCAGTTTGATGTTTTCCATTGAAATGACTTTCTCTACATCTCTGTTGTTAAAAAGCTTAATCTTCTATATACTTAATGATAATCTAGATAAAAATAAGGGGATACACTAGGTTGAAGTGAAAGCCAAATCTTTTAGATGCTAGTTGCCAAGTTATTAAAAATCTGTTTCTTTGTATTGCCAGAAGTTAACAAAATTCGTGTATTAGAAAAGTATTTTAAAACTCAAATCAATAACAATAATATCTCAAATACGGTCTGCTTCACGAAAATAATGTATATGACATAGGTATAAATGTATATTAACGAGGTCTACATTTTTTGTGAGGAAAGTTATTATCTATCTCTTACGGTTTAGCAGTTATGCAAAATTCAGCCACCATAAAGAGATGTTCAGAGACTATTCTCAGAAAATTTAAGATGTAGATTTTATTTTTTAAGCAAATACTACTAATTTACGGTATTTTAATTTAAAGTTTCCAAAATTGTTCCATGTAAAGGGTAGTTTAGGGTGAAGGGTTCGTGTTGCATCCTTGGAAGGTATTAAACTTAAATACCAAATTTGGTATGTTGCTGAGTTTTCGTTTTTGTGTTATCGTGTTCACAAACACACGGACTCACGGACACACACACACGAATTTTTTCTAAAAATTCTTTTTTTTTTTTGTAGACCCTAAAGCGTGTATTTCTGGAGAAATTTTGGTATCGAATTTTTGGGTGGAATGCAATACCTGCTCTATATACTATACGTAGTATGTGTAGAGAAAGCAAAAATGAATATTTTTTACGATTTTAAAGAGATACTCGTATTGTTGATTAGTAAAGGATACAGTCAGAAGGCACTCGCACCGAACCATAGATTATTGTACCTACCCTCAAAAGAGGCGCCCCTGGGTGGGAGAGATGAGGTGATAGGAAACACCGGGCTGCCGAAATCAGGAGCAACACAGCAATGGCAGGGTCCCTAAACTTCCCAGATTGAAGCACCGCGGAACTCCGACATGCGATTTATACAGAGCCCAACCCCCTTCCCCTGCCACGGCAAGCAGCCAAAGTCGGGGGACGGTGATAGTCAATTTGAGCATCCTTTTTCCCTGCCATGCCGCACCGAGCACCATCGTCGACACTTCCAACCCTGAAAGAAACCAACGGGATGAAGGATGAGTGACATGTCAATGAAATCGACATGAAGGGAATGAAATTAGGGGGAATAAAGAAACCTACCTGCACTCCTGTGGCGACCCAGGGAAACACCAAAAAACCATGGGTCTGGTAGGCCGGACACGGGAAGCTAACTCGCAACCTCCCGAATGCGGGCTACAGATAATGCCTCCAGAGGTACCCCCACTCGGTACTGGTGATTTAGTATATTATGACTGTAATTTTTTAAAAATACACCTTTTACTTTCTCTACCACGTCTATAATATATGGGAAGGTACAAAATGTTTTGCATTCCACCCAACAATTCCATATCAAGATTTCACTGGAATCCACAGAAAAGTACTTTTTGGGAGTGTGTGTGTGAGTGTGTGTGTGTGTGTGAGTGTGTGTGAGTGTGTGAGTGTGTGTGAGTGTGTGAGTGTGTGTGAGTGTGTGTGAATGAGTGTGAGTGTGTGTGAGTGTGTGTGTGTGAGAGTGTGTGAGAGTGTGTGTGAGTGTGAGTGTGTGAGTGTGAGTGTGTGAGTGTGTGAGTGTGTGTGTGTGAGTGTGTGAGTGTGTGAGTGTGTGTGAGTGTGTGTGAGTGAGTGTGTGAGTGTGAGTGTGTGTGTGTGAGTGTGTGAGTGTGTGAGTGTGTGTGAGTGTGTGTGAGTGTGTGTGAGTGTGTGTGTGAGTGTGTGTGAGTGTGTGTGAGTGTGTGTGAGTGTGTGTGAGTGTGTGTGAGTGTGTGTGAGTGTGTGTGAGTGTGTGTGAGTGTGTGTGAGTGTGTGTGAGTGTGTGTGAGTGTGTGTGAGTGTGTGAGAGTGTGTGTGACTGTGTGAGAGTGTGTGTGAGTGTGTGAGAGTGTGTGTGAATGTGCGTGTGTGTGAATGTGCGTGTGAGTGTATGTGTGTGACTGTGTGTATGTGTGTGTGAGTGTGTGTGTGTGTGTGAGTGAATGTGAGTGTTTTATCTATGAACAGCATATCTCAAAAAATATTTCCGATAAATATCAAACTTGTATTCAAGTTCAATACTTTGCAAAGTTGCGATAGGAAGATTTTCAAAATCTTGCACCCCAAACATCCTTTACATATTGGTAATGTTTTTTGAAATCTTTTATTTTCTTAAAAATGGCTTTAAGAGGTTTAATTTTTTTAATCAAAGTTATTTAAATAATAAATAAAATATATACCATCCATTTTCTCGGAATAGCTTGAAGATACAACATAAAAAGCAAAGGGTCAAATATTTCAGACGTATATGCTGGCGTTAAAAGTCATTACTCTTTCCATGATATTGTGAGAAGCGACTGAAAACAGACAGGACTTTAAAAGAACGACTCTGTATTAAAGAATTAGAAACGCTATTAACGAATATATCCCACATGATTGATGTCGCAAAAAGTTATTTAAAGACATTTTTTTGTTTTAATTTTTAAGAAGTGCGTTTTCCTCTATCGCCTAATGTTTTTTTTTAAGTTCCGCAAGATTATAAATGTCACTTTATAAACAGTTTTCACACAAACATGTGGTGTTTTCATCAAAATCATTACAGCCATTTTTGAGAAAATCATAATTTTCGAAAAATATTCCAAGTGAAAGATACTTTAGGGGAGATTTTCTTGAAGACCTCTTGTCGCACCCATGGTAGATTGTAAGTTGTTAGTCCCCTTTTCGTATTTGAATTATGATGTCATCTTAAAGTCACACACATGCATACATACGCACGCCGACTTGTCACAGTATTTCCCTTATTTACTATACACAGTAAAGAAAATAAAAAGCAAAACGTTTTAAAATTCTGATGCCTTACATGATACTGCCTTCTTTAAATAATGGTAAGAGAGAGAGAGAGAGAAAAAAAGAGAAAATCTTACTACATAAACATGCAGATCTCGTTAAATCATACAATTTATGTTAAATGTTTGGCGCTAACCATTTCTGAGACATTCTTTGTATATTTTCCAATATGTATATTTTTCTCGTAAAAAAGTCGTTATTTCCCCTGCACTGAGAACGAAAGTTCAGGGTCATCACATTGCGACCCGCTCTTAAAACATTTGACTATTTTGTAGCCTAATGTATTATCTTATTCCCCTTGTAAGTGCATGAAAGGAAATTTGTGATAAAATAATTTCTGCTAATGTTTATACTGATTAGTTTGAAGTAAATAGAAGAATAAGCGTGCCTATATAAAAATATGTGTTGTATAAGAGGTAGAGAAAATCATGTGAATATAATGGAGTCTGTGGGGCAATAAAAGAGTTTAGGATTAGCAAAAGGATTGGTTAAGGACGGGTCCCCGAAGGGCGGGAGTGATACCCGAAGCGCGACCAGATCCGAATGACGACGGCGCAACCAAAGATGACCCCCATATTGGTTACAGTTGGAGCGCTTCAGACGCCACCCTAGGCTTGGTGATGAGCTTCTGAGCCTCCCGGAGGGCCCTAAAGGCTAGTCTCACCGAATCTTCTTAACCACTCTGCAAGATAAACTTTTACAATTCGGAAATCAGCTTCCAGCCGTAACGCGCCATCGCCTGGCCTTCAAACCGGAAGAGTTGATCATGAAATGATGGGAAACGGATATGATTGACCGGAAAATTCGGGGATGACGTGAACCCTCCCAGGAAACCCCCGAAAAAACCCATGGGGCAAGTAGGCTGACACGGGGATTGAACCCGTGATGTCACAATGTGGGTGAAACCGCTTGAGCCATCCCGCTGATAATAAAAGAAAAGTTTAATGTGCTTGACCCTTTTAGTGCCAGCCCGAATACCAAAATGCTATCTGAAAAGTGTCAAGCAATTTTAAAGGAGAATGCAGGGTTTTAAATAATTAGTAATAAAACAAGTTCTAATATGACATAGAGCACTGAATATTATTTTTTTTTGTCATTTTTAGTAAGCCTTTTTATCAACTGTATGATATGCATTATATGGATGAGAAGTCTGTTCAATATTTTAAAAAAATTAAAAACAAAAGAACAATTTGCAAATAAAATTTAAAACCCCCAAATAATCAATCATTAGGCACACAATAACTTACTACACAGAATGTCTGGGCTAATTAAATGAAACTATAGATATTTCTTTACTAATATTTGGCCTGGTATTTTATTTTTGAAAATACAAATAAAAAAAAAATGAATTCACGTAACCTGAAAAACTCACTAAACACACACACACAAGCATAATACCACTATTAATGAAAACGGCATAAAGCAATAGGATACAAATGTAACTGGATTACTTTATAACTTAGCGCTTGTGTTGTTGCGTAGCTGAATGGTTGATTCACATCGTATTCGTTGTCAGGTTACACCTCCGTAAATCCATTTTGATAAGTACATGGATTATTTGTATGCATACGAGGTCACATATTAACGGATACATTTTCATCGCAGAAGCTAGAATATATATTCTCCTCTCTTACGTCGATGTCAAACTCTTTCATCAGGGCCTGAAAATTCAGTATCACTCGCTTTCTTCTAATACATTCCGAATTGCAGTTCTTACTTTCTCTTCGGTTCGTGGCAGGACGACGCCATGTTTCAACCAACATAAACAAATACCGGCTAGATAAATTAAATTGGGAGTTAATTTAGCGCTTTGGAGTGAAAATAAGGTCCTGAAAGGCTCCAGAACACCTTTCTCCATGGTTATGACGTGGAAAGCACACAGACTTTCCCGCTGGAAAGAGTTAAAACTTATAAAAATGGCATCACGATTAGATCGTGATTGGCACTAAAGGGTTAAACATGTAAATATAAATAAGAAAAGAAAGCAAACATGGCTTGTTAGGTTTTATAGAAGACATTTAAAGGCACTGTTAAAATGCAACATGAGCCCTTTGCTGCTTTTAAATGAGCCTTTTGCTGCCCTTTGCCTCATGCTTTGATATTTTACACTCCAGTACATAATTGTAAATTTTTGCTTTGTAAATTGTATAACATATTTGTAAATATGTATTGTAATTTGTTGATATGTATAAAGAGTATATAATACAATAATAATATTTTATTTTTATATAATTATTAGTAGTAACTATTATGTTGATAATTAGAAAACTATCTTCTGACATTACATCAGTGTTACATATAATGAAATTATATTTATTTATACATTTTAACAGTAATTTTTAAACTCATTGTTTTTATGTGCATGCAAAAAAAAGTAGTACATATGCTTTTATAGAGCACATTAAGTATAGTGCAGTGGCGTACAGGCCTCAAAAGCAAATGGGGTGATTATATATCTATTCTGTTGTTTTTGTAACTACATGTTTTTAGCACTAGAGCTTTATAAGGTTTTTTTCCCCGTAGTATATAAACATATGTATACATGTATATGCCTTGACAAGTTCTATGTTCAGTGGCATCCTGGCCTAAACGAACCTATAGAATGCTTTCTAATCTAATCTAATTTCAAGAAAATTGTACATAGCCAGTGTTTGCATTACATTGGATACCACTTGGAAAGGAAACCACCACAGCGGCATGTGCCTTTCTTGTGAGGAATGAACTAGAATGTAGATAATGCAGCGTAATCCTTGACGCGGCTACAAACATGCGGTCAACTTTGTACGCGCAGAGAGACCTAATTCTGTTAACATTATTCCAATAAACTCGCTCGAGTCGAGGAGAGGATGGGCAAGTCGATACAAACTGCGCGCAATCCTAAATGAGAAGCCGCCGTGTTTACACGAGACAATGCCTGCTATAATGAGAGTATTAGAGCAAGAACATGTCAAGCTCTGTCCCTAGCAGATGAAGAGGATTGTTCTCCAGGGATACAGCACGAGATAATGAATACAATTAATAGAAATGCGGGTTTAAAGGGGCACTAAACTCTATATAGCAAGCGAATAACGAGCCTTAATGGGAAACGAAACCGTTCTTCTTTTGTTCTTCAAAATTACTAATTCACAGCGTGATACAATATGTTTTGGCTTATAGATTTGAGTATAGCAAAGCTTACGTGCGAGAACTTTGTACTAATCGACATCGAAATTTGGAAAATCCACCGCACAGTAAGATATCTTATATAACATGCATGGGTTTTCCAAATTCCACGGATGCATCTCCTTGAATAATTATGCGAGCGAAATAGAGTGACATGAATTGCCCATTCCAATTTGTTGGAATAATGCTATTTTTACTTTCTCCATACGCACTATGTACATAGTGTATAGAGAAGGTATTGCACTCCACCCAAAAATGCGATACCGAGATTTCACCGGAAATATGTTTTAGGGTTACCAATATCCAAAAAAAGCATTTTCACAAAAAGGTACGTGTGTGTGTGTGTGTATGTGTGTGTGTGTGTGTGTGTGTGTCCGTGTATCTGTGAACACGATAACTCAAAAACGAAAAGTCAGTAAAATACCAAACTTGGTATTTAAGTTTAGTATCTTCCAGGGATGCGACACGAAGATTTTGAGAAAAATCCCCCCACCCCCAACTACCCTTTACATGGAACTTTTTTCGAAAGTTTTGATTTTCTCAAAAATGGCTCTAACGATTTTAATTAAAATTTCGGATATTAAACATATTTACCTGATAAATGAAATGTATATCTTGAATTTTCTGGGAATAGCCTCTGAAGAATAGTTTATTCTGGATGAATTTTACTAAATTTTGAATAATTGCTAAACCGTAAGAGATGGACAAAAACTTACTACACAAAAAATGTAGAGCACATTAAAACGCACACTTTATGTTATATAAATGTTTTTCGTGGAGTTCGTCGTTTTTGTGACATTCCTTATTTTTGATTTCTACTATGAAAAACATACTTTTCTCATACAGGAACTTGTCTACTCCTATCCATATAAACAAATGAATTTCATAGACATAGCAACCAGCTTTTGACTATCACATTAACCTACAGTTGTCCCTTATTTCGCTTCTACTTACAAGGAAGCGAGTAATAAGACTATTTCTGCTATTTTTTCTGATTAGCATAAAGTAAATAGGAGTATAAGCTTTTTAAGAATTTTTTGTTGCAGGTATATGGAGAAAGTCATGTGAATAGTACACTTCAGATTTTTATAATATATTTATAAAAGGTTGCGTGAACTTTCTTATATGAGATTGTTGGCTATGTTATTTAATTTGAAACTTGCGGAGCACAAAAGCTCTTGCCTATGGGCATATAACTGAGAGAACTTCGTGGGCACTATAACCTGCGTAAGGAATATTACGACTATCACCGCCCTGGAGGAAGGAATGAAGTGAAGGAACCACAGAACGCAGGGTAACAGGCCACAGACGCGCATATGTATCTAAAATTTCCTGACTTGAAGACCTATCCCATTGGAGATACCCAAAGAGAGAGAGAGAGAGAGAGAGAGAGAGCGAGAGCGAGAGCGATGAACGTCTAACCAGGTAGCGCTCTACTGACCATGGGAATCTTTTTTCTTGCAGAAAGCATCATTGGCAGCTGTCATCAACTCACCTCAAGAAACCTGAAGCTACTTGATACATGAAAATGAAACGGAAAGGAATGAAAATAATGGAGACGAAATCATAGTAGATGAGCAATCTCCTCAGTATTCGACAACCGACCACGGAAAACCACGAAATCCCAGGCGTAAAGTGAGCGGTCAACAGGAACGGAAATGAATCCGGCAGCTCCCGAATCGAACTTCACATGTCATCACCGGGGTCAACTCGCTCGGTTCGTCATGGCACTGTTTCTCATATTTTCCCCTCAGTTTAATGGTTTTAATTACAACCATAAGAAGCAGAATAACTAAACAGTTCAAATATGAAAGCACAGCTTTTTGAAAATCAATTTCTTAAATATTATAAACTTCGGCTTAAAGGAGCCGTTTGCTTTTCAGTTGATTCTACTCATTATGGGCCCTAAACTAAATCACAATATATTTTCATTTTGATTCACAAATGAATACATTGTGAACTTCTGTTATATTTTGCAAATAAAACAAAGTGTAAGAGTTGTGCAAGTGATGATTATTTTATACTCCTGTCGTAGAGTATTTATGAGGTGCTGAACTTATGCCAGTAATATTTTTGTTCATAAATACACCCACTTCAGCTACAAGTTGGCCTATAACTAATAAGGCACGCGAATTATCCCCCTTCTATTCAAGCAACAATGATGATTTTGTAACGTAACTGTTCAAAAATGCTCCTAGCCCGCCTGAGTAGTGTGGTGGTAACGTGTCTGCTTCACATTCAAAAGGTTGTGAGTTCGAATCTCGCTTAGGGGAGTTACTCGGATAATTAATTTTTCGAGGTTTTCCTTTATCCAGAGAAGACGAATGTCGAGTTACTTTAAGTTCCATTAACCCCGAGATCATTTGAGCATCATTTCACAAATTTCATTCATCGTCCGATATGACCAACCAGGTTAAAGAACGTTAAACTGCATGTAAAAAAAAATGCTCCAAGGTGGAATATAATATCCAATACAGAGTATTATCGACGTTAATCGTATTCTTGTGTGTATTTTAATTTCAAAATATTGCGGGTTTTACTGTCATTTGGTGATGGCATGACCATCGATTGCCAAAGTAGTAAAAGCGGGCGTTAAACACTATAAAAAACTCTTCCTCGTAGGTAATGTTAGCCACAATAGATCATATAGGTCGCTGTGTGAGGTGTCCTTTCCGTTGTAGTGCATATCCTGAAGTAAGTTTTAACGACATACCTTCATAGTGTAGAGAACGGTTTAACCTAGAAGCATAACTCTCGGTCTCGAGGATAAGGGGTCTTGGAATTATTGCTTCTTGCAGGTGATCTTTAAGTGTAAATATTTGATTTAAATTAGCGCTGTTAGTAATGAGCTGTTTTGACTTGCCATGGTGCGCAGGAAGATCATGTCTAACGCTCTGTAATTAAAACCTGTGGGAGAAGAAAATCAAATAAAGCAGTGCCTCTAGGCATCCACAAATTTCTTCAGCAGCTTATTTCCAGCAGAGCTTCCCGCCGCGTTTGCCTTAGTGCTTACTCTCATAGCCATTTCTAAAACATCACAAGAATATAAAGCCAAGGAATAGATTTCTCTTGGAAGAGAGACATAAATGCTTAGAAAATCGAGAAGAACTGTATACTTTAGTAAAGCAAGGGAAAATACTCTTTTCGAAGTTAACCTTCAGTTCTAAAAACGTTTAGCTATCCGCTCACTTTTAGTTAGTTAGGCAAATGTAGAATAGGTTGTACTTTCGATATTATATTTTGTGTTTTATAATATAATTTATTAAATAAGAACTTGATAATTATTTTCTTCTAAATTTCCTTACCCAATAATATTAATACTCTTACAGCAGATTATTTTTACTTTCTCTACACGAACCTACTATATACATAGTGAATTGCATTGCACCCAGAAATTCGGTACCGGGATTTCAGTGGAAATATATGTTTTGAGGCCCCTGACACCAAAAAAGTATTTTTAGAAACATTTATTTGTGTGTATATATGTGTGTGTGTGAGAGAGAGAGAGAGAGAGAGAGAGAGAGGGGGGGGGGAGCAGCATAGCTCAAAAACGAAAAGTCCGTAAAATACCGAACTTGGAATTTAAGTTCAATTACTTCCTAGGATGCGAAGCGAAGATTTTCGCGAAAATTTCTCTTCCCTAGCTACCCTTAACATGGAAAAAAATGTTAATTTTTTTATTTTCTCAAAAATTGCTAACGATTTTGATTAAAATACCTATATTAAAGATATTTACATGACGAATAAAATGTATATCTTCAATTTTCTGGGAATAGCCTCTAAAGATCTCTTTATTTTAGATGAATTTTGCTGAAATTTGGGTAACTGGGAAACCGTAAGAGATAGATAAAAACTTACTACACAAAAATGTGGATCTCGTTAAAACACAATTTATGTCGTATACATTTTTTCGTGGAGTTGATCCTTTTAGATATATTTCTGATTATTGGTTTTAGTTTTAAAATGCTTGTACTTTTCTCATACGGGAACTTGTCAACATCTGTCCACGCAAAGAAATGGATTTCAATCCCACAGCAACCACATTTTAAAACATTTGATTGTCATTTTAGCGTAGTGTACACCCTTATTATCTCCTTTCTACTTATAAGAAATTAAGTAATAAGACAAATTTTGCTAATGTTTATCTCGATTAGCAAGAAATATGTAGAAGAATAAACCTATTAACATAAATTCGTATCAGAGGTGTAGAGAAAGTCATGTGAAAGGAACATATTAGATCTTTGTCTATATATGTATATATAATTTCGTTACAAATACACTAAAATACTCTTGGCGCTGTGATTTTGCTGAAAATGTGAACGGTTGATAGAAACAAAGGTCTTACGATGATTTTTTTATTTGCCCTTCTGGTAACATATACCAGGCGAGTAAGAAAAGGCAAAACCGGCTGGACAATTCAGCCTTCATCCTCACCCCGCTCCGATCCCTCAGAACAGTTGACTTGACATTATTTGAATCCCCAACATGCGAAATCTGCATACTCATAACCCTTAACCCCTGTGTAGGTAATACATTGCCATAGAGAATCGGTAGTTCCAGTAGGAAGATGTAAGATGGCTATGTTTTAGCACTGCGCATGACTAAACATTTATTCAAATTATAGGAATAGGTTACATCAAAGTTTTCAGTGATTTTCTCATGAAGAGACGCCTATACCATAGTAAAACTATTTACAACTTTAACTCCACGTTCATCTTTTCAAACACCTATATGAAAATTAGTTTTAAGTGGCATAAGTCTTGGGATGCAGCTATCAACCTGACCAAACGAGAATTATATAGGTATATAAGAGCTTTCCTAATCTATATCACAGCTTCGGTTTATTCTCCTTCTGTAGTACACTTACATTGAATATCACATTTTTCTTTCTCTACACGTACTATGTACATAGTGTATAGAGAAGGTATTGTAATGCACCCAAAAATTCGATACCGAAATTTCGTCATAAGTACATATATTGAGACACTCTGAGTCCAAAAAAAAAAAAAAAAAAAAATTAGAAAAAATCTGTGTGTGTTTGTGTATGTGTGTGTGTCTGTAGGTAGCATAGCTCAAAAACGAAAAGTCCGTTAAAAACCAAACTTGGTATTTAGGGTTGTTATATTCCTAGGTTGCGACACGAAGATTTTCATTAAAATATCATATATTAAAGATATTTACCTGACAAATAAATTGTATATCCTGAATTTTCTGGGAATAGCCTCTGAAGACTACATTATTCTGGATGAATTTTATGGAATTTTGCATAACTGCTAAACCATAAGAAATGGACAAAAACTTAAAACACAAAATATGTAGAGCACATTAAAACGCACAATTTATGTTACATACATTGTTTTCGTGGAGTTAACCGTTTTTGAGATATTCTTTGTTTTGGTTTCAGCTTTGAAAAGCTTATCTTTTCTCATACAGGAATTTGTCAACCTCTGTCCATACAAACAAAGGAATTTCAATCACATAGCAACCAGCTTTTCACTATCACTTTAACCTAAGGTACTCCCTTATTTTGCTTCTACTTACAAGGACGCAAGTAACAACACTATTTCTGCTATTTTTTTTCTCGGTTAGCATGACGTAAATAGAAGCATTAGCTTTCTAGTAATATTTTTTGTAGATTTTCTTCTTCTACAGTGCTTTTCCTTCATACTGTAGCTATTCGCGGGTCTGTCGTCACAGTTCGGACTTTGCCGAAACGTTAATAGCGCCTCTGGTGCTCATGATTGCAATCACAATGACAGTTTAGCTCAACTATTAAAGCGCTAATGCAAAGGTCGAGATTAGGGAATTTCAACCAATCGCGGTCATCTAACTGGAGCGTATTGTCCGAAACATCTTATTGCAGCCGACGTTTTTTTCTTTGAAATCTTGTCGCACCTGACGTTCTTTTGTTTAATCTCCTTGGGTATTGGTAACAAGGCGCAAATCCAACGAGCCAATCTTCACTTTTAATAACTGTCACTTCCACTATTGTACTTTCAATTAATCCATTTACAATGTTTGTTTAAAGTTTTATCCAGTTCATAATGCATTTAATTAAAAAAAAAAGTGAAAATAACCATTTGTATTTACTATGTGTGAAATGAGTGCAATAAGCTGAAATATAATAATTTTTCCCTATTTCTATTGTTGCTATCGATATTCATACAATCGGTGTAGGCAAGATTGGCCATATCTTAATTCAGGAGGCAGTGAAGAAAGAAGAAAAAAAAAAACATTCGGTAAATAAACATGGTCAAATGCGTCACCTACCATTTGATAACTAATGTAAGTATTATAATCATAACCTGATAAAATCTTCCTTCCTGTGTATTAAAGATTATTAAATAATTTAGTTTATCCTGTATATTAAATGTTTGCTGTATTGTCTTATCAAATACAACTTGTGTTTTCATCTCTTAGGACAATTCACTCCCGTCCCTTCGTTCCGGTCGTGAATTATCGACAAGATGAAAACACTTGTGGTATTACTTATGATAATAAACACAACCTTATCATAAGAGTTTTGGAAATGTTATCTTCTACACATAGCTTTCTTGCATCTTCTCAGAAAATTATTATTCAACTCGGGAATTAAAATTGAGTTTCTCATGATATTTTCTGTTACTTCTTACACTGTATGTGGGTTTGTTGCATATACTTCATTATTTGAGTGATCATCAGATTAGGGTGGGGTAAATTTTAATATTGGATTTTTCAAAATTCTAAAAACAATACCTTCACACTTAGTATTACTCTCTGTCGAAACAGATTCTATTCATATGCTTTGTTACAAAAACAGATACTGGAGTACACATTTTATACCCGAGATTCCCTTGAATGACCAAACATTGTTGGTCAGTAAAGGTATACAGAATAAAAGGACCTGTAATTTTGAACCTAAAATAAACGCATAGAGGCAAAGGAAGCACCTACACTATTTTTGAACAGTTGACCACTTTGAAAATCAGAATGGAATTTCCCAATAAAACTGTGCTACCACAAAATCAGCTGATACGTCATTGAATTTAATCAGAAAGGTTTTGAAAATAGTATAATATAGCCGTTACAATCCTGTGATTTAACTGTATGTGATTTGAAACTATGAGGTAGCGTGAAAAATAACGTACGTACAAAAAAAAACAAAAAAAAAAAAACACATGCAATGGAAAGTACTAAAAGCCAAAAGAAAATATCGCTCGAGAAATTCAATAATTTGTTTTATATTGAATCTCCAGTGTGAATGAAAATTGCCAAAAATATGTAGATAGAGTAAGATATTTCTACTTCTCTTGTGATTAAGACATAATCTTCCGATATATTGTAAATGTAACTAATTATGGGAACACGAGGCGATTAATACGAGAGATAATCAGAAACTAAAGTTACAAAGCCTGTAGTGAAACGAGTAGATTTTATTTCGTATAATAATACAAAAGGAATAGTATATACATTAGATTATTTTTCCACATATTCCATATCGATTAAAGGACTCGTCGCTTCATGGAATGAGTTTGAATGTTGCCTCTTGGTAAAAATCCTGTCCTTGCTGTTCAGCCACGTTGTCGTGAAGTGTTGCAACTCATCTGAAGCAAATCATCTGCCTTCTAGATATTACTTCAAGTGAGGAAAAAGGTGAGTCACTTGGAGCAGAATCTGGGATGTAGGGAGGGTGGTCGATGATATTCCAGCGAAATTGCTTCAAAAGCGTGATAGTCTTCTGTGCTGTATGAGGCTCGCGTTGTCGTGAAGGAAGGTAACTCCCTCGGTGAGGAGTCCTGGCCTGATTACTTCCCGTAATCGTGTCATGGTCTGCGTACCGGTCAGTAGTCACGAGTCTGACACTCGCGCTGTCCCAAAACTCTTTGAACATGACCTTCCAGACAGATGGCGCCACCTTAAACTTCTTTGTCTTTGAAAAAGAGGGTGTTTCCGCTTACTTTTGGGGGTATAATGGTAGATTCTTGTTTCGTCACTCGTGACAATGCGGAGAAGAAAACGGTTTCCTTCCGTGGAGAACTTTGCAAAAGTTGTAGACTTGCCCTTCTCCTTGTGTTGGTTGATTGATTTCGTGGAACCCATCGGGAACAAACTTTCCGGTACTGCAGAATATCGTGAACAATGTGACAAATGCTTCCAAAAGACATTCTCACTTCTACCTTCATATGTCGTAATATGATCTTCCTGTGGTCCTGAATCAGCTCTTCCACGCGAGCTGCGTTCAAATCTGTGGATGCCGTGCTGGGTCGGCCACTGCGATCTTGTCGGTGACGTTTTCTCTACCGGCCGCAAACTTTCGACACCATTCTGCGACATGCTGGCGGGACATTACAGTCTCTCCATAAACCTCTGACAGCTGTCGGAGAATGTCAGCCGTGGTTAATGCTTTGCCCTCAGAAATCGAATAACTGAGCGGATTTCCTCACCAGATTAGTTTTCCAAACCAGTTGTCATTTGTGTTTATCTTGCAGTAGCACTGCAGATAGTATTTGGCTGAAACTATGCACAGTTGTCAACCGCATGTATTAAAATTGCCTCACACTATTAAGTTCGATGTGAAAGCCGAAACACCAAGAATATGGGGTTTTTAACCATAGTTTCTGATCATCCCTCGTAATATAACATTTTCCGCGGGAGACCGAAATAGGATGGCAGGCGCGGCGCTGCCTTGCGGTGGCTGCACCTTGTATACTAAAAGGAATGATGGGAAACTCGGGTATTATGGTTTTGTAGAGATCCGGTTTAAACAAACTCATAATAGTAAAACTAACTACTTTACAAAGGGAGTATGAAATGCTGAAAAAATCAAATTAAAAGTCTAAAAAGAACTGAATATTTATTTAGAAATATTTGACACCCAGGCAAGAACATTTGCAAAGAGGTTACATAAAATGATGCAGGCAAGATATCCGGGAAAATATCAAATATAAAAAATTTGCAACTTTGGATTGTCGAACGTATATTTGCGGAGAACAGCGAAAATTGCATAAAAGAACGGAACCATGGAAAACAAGCCAACAAAAAAGGAAAGAACAGCAGAAATCGAAAGGAAACACAAAGTTCAACACAGAAAGGAACACAATTTGAGCCTTAGACTAAGTGTTATTCCAGGACATTAAAAGGGCTACTTCTTTCATTCTGATATTACTACACATAAATTTCATATCTGCTTCAAGTTCTTCACGGGAAGCCATTAGAACATCGTTTAAAGTGAATATGTACGCCTCGTCTGGCACAAGCTTCATACCCTGCTGGTTTTGAAACATTCATATTGTTTCAGGAGACCTTGAATATAAATAATGGCGGGAAAAAAGCATCCGGGTTTCGTGGTGCGGAAATGAGAGAGATATTTAACTGCTGATCGTTACGCCACAGTTTTCTCTTTTGTTTGCAGCGATGATGAGACGAACGTGCGGGCAGGTGCGCGTGCATAACCGACATTTTCTGTTTACAAATGCATTGCATTCCATTGTTTCATAATCTACATACCAAACAATAATCAGAGGTTAGTTATAAATCTGTAGTTAGAATGTTGTGGCTTTAAACACAGTAATATAACATGACTGGAACATTAATATTCAGTTTATTTGTACGCAGCTTGCAGTTAATTTTTCTAGAATCAAGCGAGTTGGCTTCGCGGTAACGTGTGAAGATCTCGAGTTCTATTCCCTCGACCGCCCGCTCTAACCTTGGATTTTTTTTGGTTTTCCCTGGTCGGTATATAGGTATTATCCCAACTATCACGGTTTCTTTTCAATTATTCCCCTTTCACTCGTTTTCATCTTATATTTCAAATATATACGTTTCCGGACAAATGGCGGCCCACTTTTTCAAAGAAAGGAGTATTTCTCGTGTATTCTATAGGGCTACTTTTCTGTCTACCTCTATTAGTGGGAGGGGTCTTCGGGCAAATAAGTGTTAGAGACTTCCGTTGGTATCTGTGCCGGTCTACCTACCACCTGCAGTCTCCTATGGTTCATTCATTTCATTGCCTCCTGGGTCGAGGGGGGGGGGTGCTATCCACAATCGACTTATGTAGATCATAGAGTACCAGATATCCACCTCCATGGCTTGGAATGTTACACCTCTGTGTGTGGACACTTCTGAGAAGTTCTGGGCACGTCATCTTCATAAAAGGGAGAGCAGGAGAGCCAGTTTTGACTGTGTGTTCTGAGTGTACGGGTTGACACGTGTTCTGGCAATATACCATTATGCCAGAAGCAAATTACGTGCCAACGTCCGTGAATCGTTTTTATTTAGTGGAATCTTGTTTAAATTTATTAATGTTATTTGTAAGTAGCTAAGAAGATATCTATAACCTTGCCCTTAAATGACAAGAAGTGGCGAACATTTCCGTATCTTGGCTTTATTAAGATTATTGTTTAACAATTATATAAGTATATAGATTTCTGCCAGTATTAATGTTGAATAATGAAGTGGAAACCTAATATTATAGTTTGTGAACGTATTATAAAGCTAATTTGCTGTGGCCGAGTGGTTAGACCACTCGCCTCTCACCTAGACGGCTCGGGTTCGATCCTGAGCTATATTTGCGTGGGCCAAAAGGCGGCAGTTGCCACATTCATATATACGCTATAATATTAGTAGTCATAGTTCTTATGATAACATGATTCATTTATCGAATTCAGTGTACTTCATGGCTTCTGAACCAGCTCATTGGTTAGTTCAATTGATAGGGAATTGGTTGCTCCACCTATAAGAATAGCTAATGAAGAATGGGTAGCATGGCGCTTGTTGTCGAATTCTTTATCAGAAACCAATACAAATGCGAAACACGGTGCAAGAGACAGCCTGTTAATGTGTTCGACAGGCGATAACGTATGTCGCAGACACTGTTAGGTAAGTCTAGCTGCATATTGGAAATAGCGACCAGTGTAAACCTCGCTGCGATACGAAGTGGGACTGAAATATTCTGCTCTCAGAGTGTGCTCAATCATTTTCTCCATCACTGTACTTAGTGGAGAAAGAAGGCATTTTATCCACCAAAAATTCTCTACCGACATTCCACCGGAAATTCATGTTTTGAAGCTGCCTGAAGAAATTAATTTAAAAAAAAGAGTCCTGTTTGTGTCTCTGTCTTTCTGTGAACAGATGAATGAAAGGTGGGTATGTAAGCTCATCATCTTTCAAGAATACGACATGCAGATTTTCAAGAAAACCTCCGCACAGCCTTTACATGGAGTCCTTTTCGAAATTTTCGATTTTCCCAAAATGGATTTAACGAACTTGCTTATAATACCTTATGTTAAACATAAAGGCATGTAAATAAAATCTATATCCTGAATTTTTTGGAAATAGCCTCTGAAGCTTATCATTCTGGATGACTTTTCCATAACTGGTAAACGTAAGACATTAAATACTAAGACACAAAAATGAAGATACTATTAATACACACAATTTATGTCAAATAATTTTATATATATAGAAAACCTTTAATGAGATATTCTCTACTATTGTTTTCAATTATTGGTTTACTACTGGTTTTCGCATAGCGATAGCTTTTCAAAAATTTAACTATCGCTTTATTCTTGTGTATTCCCTTATTTCCATTTCTGTTTATAAATAACTAAGTAATAAGACCGTTTCTGCTAAATTTTATCTCGATCACCATGAAGTTCATAGAAAAAGTACATAGAAGAAATATTTTTACTTTCTCTAACACGTACTTTTGTTGTACATAGTAAGTAGAGAAGGTAGTAGGTATATTTCACCCAAAATTTGATACAAAGATTTCGCCATAAATACATATTTTGAGAATGCATGAATCCCTTACCTACTAAAAAAAAAAAAAAAAAGGATTTTGGAAAAAGGTGTGTGTGTGTGTGTGTGTGTGCGCGCGCGCGCCCGGAGAGCATTGCTAAAACTGAAAGCGTGGTTAAATAACCAACTTGGTATTTAAGTTCAGTATCTTCCAAGGATACGACACGAAAATTTTCGATAAAATACCCCATGCTTATCTATCCTTTACATGGAGTATATTTCGAAATGTTCTCAAAAATGGCTCTTACAATTTTTATTAAAATTCCAATTTATTAAAGAGATTTACAATCCGAATAAAATGTATATCTTGCATTTTTTGAGAATAACACCTGAAGTTTTCATTTTCAAATAGTTCTGCATAATCACCTACTAATCTTAAGAGAGAAACTCTTAATACCCGCCTCTGTAGTGTGGGGGTAGCGTAATTGCCTCACATTCATGAGTCCGCTTTGGGTGAGTTATCTGGATAAGGATTTTAGGGGTTTTACGTCATTCATGAAATGACGAATTTCGTGTAACTTTAAACTGCATGGACTCCAAGATCATTTGAGCATAATTTCAGCGATTCAATCATTGTCCGATATCCAACCAAATGAGAGGACGTTAAACTATAAAAAAGAAAGAAACAAAAGAAAAAAGAATAGAAAATATAATCACAAAAAAATAAATTTTGTGAAAAAACACAAGACATGCTAATTACATTTCATTTATATGGTTAACCCTTTCCGAGATATTATTTATTATTGGTTTCAATTTTAAAATACTTACCTCTACTCAAACATAAGTAAGTATTCACTCATGTTTTTACTTTCTCTACACGTACTATGTACAAAGTGTGTAGAGAAGGTATTGCACTCTACCAAAAATTCGATACCGAGATTTCACCGGAAATATATGTTTTAGGATCCCCAATATACAAAACAAGCATTTTCACAAAAAGGTCCGTGTGTGTATGTGTGTGTGTATGTGTCCGTGTATCCGTGTGTCAGTGTGTCCGTGAGTCTGTGAACACGATAACTCAAAAACGAAAAGTCGGTAAAATACCATACTTGGTATTTAAGTTTAGTATCTTCCAGGGATGCGACACGAAGATTTTCAGAAAAATTCCCCCAACCCAAGCTACCCTCTACATGGAACTTTTTTTTCGAAAATCTCGATTTTCTCAAAAATGGCTCTAACGATTTTGATTAAAATATCATATATTAAAGACATTTACCTGACAAATAAAATGTATATCTTGAATTTTCTGGGAATAGCCTTTGAAAAGTAGGTTATTCTGGATGAATTTTACGGACTTTTGAATAACTGCTAAACCGTAAGAGATAGACAAAAACTTACTACACAAAAATGTAGAGCACGTTAAAACACACAAGTTATGCTGTATACATTTTTTCGTGGAGTTCATCGTTTTTGAGACATTCCTTGTTTTTGGTTTCTGCTATGAAAAACTTATACTCTTCTCATACAGGAATTTGTCAACTGCTGGCCATACATAGGAACTTCAGTGGCATAGTAACCAGCTTTTGGCTATCATTTTAATCTATGGTTCTCCCTTATTTCGCTTCTACTTACAAGGAAGCAAGTAATAAGTATATTTCTACTAATTTTTCCTGAATCGCATGAAGTAAATAGAAGTATAAGCTTTTTAATAACCATTTGTTGCAGAGATGTATAAAAAGTCGTGTGAATGGTTCTCATTAGATTTTTTCTTTCGCATTACTCTTAGCCACTTTAAGAGAAACGAATATCGTATAGCCAAGGCTTTTGAAAGACTTTACTAAGACTTAAGCCAAGTGTATTCCTTTATATTCTGATCTTATATCGATTAGCATTAAAAAGTTAGAATATTAATGTTCTTAAGTAGAGTTTATTTGCAAAATAGCTAAAAAAGGTAATGAAAATGGAACGTATCACAATTTTCAAAGAAAGATGTTAGAGTGAATGTTTTTGCATATATATATTTGATATAAAATTATCATCATTTGTATAAGTTTACCTCATACGCCGTATGTTAATAAATGCGAATATGTGCACCTTGGATTACATTAGCGTCGAAATGGGTTATTTTGAAATACTTGCTGTATGATGTTTGTAATAGTAATAATACGCTTACTCGCTACGTTAACTAAGGTGCTTAATCCTTATGTAAATATATGCTAGGGGCGTGAAATCACATCACAAGCGTAGTTCCATAATCTCACGCCTTAGGTTACATTAATTACGTACAAGCGCCTCCAGTTACATCCTTAGGATAAGCAATATCTGCTTCGTAATATTGTGATGCACTATTCAAAATATAAATTTGAGACTGTAACGCGTAAACTTCATAATATAGGAAAACAGGTACAAATAAAGTAATTTACTCAAAAGCATCATGTACAAAAAAAAAATATTTGTATATGTATTTTAGTAAGTATTCCATTCCACCTATAGCTTCGATATCAGATTTAAAAACACATTTTTACTTCCTCTACATGTGCTATGTATATAATGTAAAGAGAAGCTATTGCTTCCCACCCAAACGTTTAGTGTCCCCTTTATCCAAAAAAGGCAGTTTTAGAAAATGTTAGTGTGTCTGTAAACACAATAATTCAAAAGCGAAAAGTCGGTAAAATAACAAGCCCCTAGACGCCTAGCTGCGCAGACTAGATAGTTTCATAATATGAAGTCTCGTGGAGGGCAAGAGACTCCCTAGGTCACGGGCAATACATTGGTTGTAATGGGAAAACAGAGGAATTTAAAACAGCTATAATTACGTCATAGGACACCTGAGTAGGAAATAATCATGACAACACGTTCTTTATGATCATCAGCATCTATACACAGGAATGTTCTGTTGGAAGTTGAATAAAATCACTTCATTGACTAGACGGAATGTCATCCCACAACTGAACAAAACAGAAGTAAATATTATCATTGAACTTGAATATGCCATACCTGCATTTAAAGTGTTTATGAACACATCCCAGAGAGCATAATTCAGCTTTAATTCCGTTTTCGTAGTATCTTCTTAGTGCTTCCAAACATACTTTCTCCTTTAATGCACAAAGTCGTCAACAAAAATTATAAAGAGGGTTTATTAAGAAGGTATCTGCAGTAAAGTGGTCAAAATGCTGAATTAAAAATGAAAAATATGCTGGGCTCGATTCTAGGCTGATGAAGCTATTCTTGTTCCCCACCCTCAAGAGCCTGGAAATATGAATGCGATACTGAATATGTGATAAGTTAATCGAGAACTACAGTCTTAATGCACACCTCAAATTTAAGCAGTCGTTACAGAAGGTCAAAGTGATAATACGACGATATTACCTAAGGCAGTATGTAAATAAATAAAAACAAACAAATAAATAAAATGATTTAGCAGAAAAAAATGCAACGCTGGATTTTCAGAGATGGTATATACAGTATAAAAATAAAATAAACGTAAAATTAGATACCTGTATTCCTCTTCAGTAAACTATATTCAAGACGTTAAGTCAACATTTTCTATCAGAATTTGTGGTATATTTGTTTGATAAAATAGGTATATAAATATGTGCACCACAGGAGAATATGTTCTGTGCTTCCTGAAATCATTTTTAAATAAGTCTAAAGTTGTTGAGATAATTTCTTAATATTCTTTATGTTCTAACAGTTTTGAAAAATTGCTTTTTGCACCCTGTGGGGTTGTGTTTCAGTCTGAAATTACAGATTTGAAAAGTTAACTTAATATTTTAAGTACTTTTTTATTTAGGACAAACTATAATATTGAATCTAATATTTTGGCAGTACCTTTTAATGCTAATAAAATATATATAAAATAGTTATAAGAATGAGATTAGCGCTCTCGTTACCTTTGTCAGATAAGAAGGGAAACTAAATACTGAAGGAACTGTGTCAGGGTTGAGCATCATCTTGCCTTTATTCTCATGGAAACAATTCTTCACAAAATACATCGAGCATAGCCTGTGATATTTCGATGGCACAAATTTGTGGTGTCTTGGAGCAGTTGACGACTTACCCAATAATTCTAGTTTATGTATTAGGTACCTAAAATAAATTATCATTTGCTTAGTTATCGAGGAAACCCACGAGAATAAATCGGAATGAATTTGGAACACAAATTACAATTTATTCTTATCGATGGAAAATGATCTCGGAATCATTTTTCCGGTGGTTGGTACAGTTATGCAGCATAGAAGTGCACCATGTTAATTATTAAACTCTAATACCATTAAACCACTTCAGTTCTAAAGTCTTTTAAACGTATTGAACATAAGCATGTTTGCCCTTCACCTACCTATGCGCGAGAAGCTTCAATTACCGACAGTACACCAGCGCCAGCGGTGAGTCTAGGTAATATAATTCCAAAGTCTTTGTAAAATACGAAACAAGGAATTTAAGTTTAATATCTATCAAGGATGAGACACGAAGGTTTTGAGAAAATCCCGCTACCCTAAGCTATCCTTTACACGCAAAAAAACATTTCGAAATGTTTGATTTTCTCAAAACTAGCTCTGAGGATTTTGTTTAAAATACCGTATATTAAAGATATTTACATGACAAATAAAATGTATATAATGACATTTCTGGAAATATCCTCTGACGACTTCTTTATTCTGGATGGTTTTTGCTGAACTTTGCATAACTGGTAAACCACAAGGAATGGACAAAAATCTTACTGCATAAAGAATGTAGATCTCGTTAAAACACACAACTTATGTCACATATATTGGTGGAGTTGACCATTCTCGAGATATTCCTTATTACTGGTTTCAGTTCTAAAATACTTAAACTTTTCTCTTACAAGAATTTGTCAACTCCTGGCAATACATAGAAACGGTTTTCAACCCACGGCAACCAATTTTTAAGATGTTTGACTTTCGCTTTAGGCTATTATATTCTCTTCCTTCCTCTATACTTACAAGAAATCAGCTAATAAGACCATTTCTGGTAACGTTTATCTCGATTAGCATGAAGTAGATAGAAGAATAAGCTTTTATAATTTATTACAGAGATGTAGGGAAATGGAACTCGTCAGATTTTAGAAATATATCCGTGTCTCCTCTGTATGTGTGTGTGCGCCCGCACGGGAACGTGTGTATAAGGACTGCATAATTGCCAACAAAAGTCTTGAGGTGTTCCATTCATATGACTTTCTCTAGCTGCTCCCTATACAATCTATTATTACAAAAGTTACTTAACAAAATATTATCATTTTATCTACATCATGCTAATCGATATAAACAATAGCAGAATTGGTCTCGTCTCATCCTTCTTTGTAAGTAGAAGAGAAATAAGAGAATACATTAGGCTAAACCGGTAGTAAAATCTTTTAGAAACTGGTCACCATGTGAAACAATTCGCTTTGCAGAGTCCCGTTTGAGAAACGTTAGATGGCTTAAAAGTGAAGCCAATAAAATCTCTAAAACGCTTAATTGTTGACAAAAACATATATAACATAAGCTATGTATTTTGTTGACATATTTTTATAGTTAGGTTTTGTCCATCTCTACAAAATTCATCCAGAGTAAAGACGTCTTTAGAGGCTATTCCCAGAAAGTTCAAAATATACATTTTATAAAACATAAATAATTTAACATATGTCATTTCAATCAAAACCGTAAGTCATTTTGAGAAAAACACAATTTTCAAAAATGTATCCATATAAAAGGTAGATTGCGGTGGGGAGATTTTATTGAAAATCTTTGTATCCCATCCTTGAAGAATATTAAACATAAATAAAAAGTTTGGTATTTTCGTTTTTGAGCTATGCTATCCACGGAAGCACACATACACACACACTTACACCTTTTTCTAATAATGCTTTTTTCTGACTCAGGAGTCTCAAAACATATTTATTGGTGAAATCTCTACTTAGAATTTTTGGCCGGAATACAAATCCTTCTCTAGCTACTATGTACATTGTATGCGCTTATGGCTAGAGAAAGTAAAACGTCGACTTAAGGTCCAAATATTGCACATAAGTGTAGCATCTCCAAAGAGGCGACAGGAATATTTTCTAGAAAGTATTTCCATGCCATTCCACCTGTCACATGTAAATGTTATCTTGTTTTTAATTGTCTGAAAATGGTTCTAACCAATTAGATTAAAATTCCATACTTTTAAGATGTTTGCTTGATAAAATGTGTTTCTTAATTTTTTGTAAATTTCTGCCGTCTGAATGATTTTTGTATAATTTGTAAACATTAAGAGATACAAAAAAAATGCACTGAAGAAAAAAAGTAATAGTATATTGTGCAGGGTATAATGGTAGTGGTTAAGTTGCGAGTATTTTTATGAAACGAATGGAGCAATTTCTTGATTTTCATACGAGCATCTTAATTACTTTACCGCCAAGTTTCATAATATTACTTGTGCTCATCCATGTGTCTATGTTTAAAATGTTTATAAATTATTTTAATATTCTACACTTAGCTGAGTCAATAAGTGCATTTAATTTTATTCAATTCCTGAATTGTACACAGAAGTTTTCTTATCTTTCTTATCTTTTTGTGGCAATAAATAATCACATAGTGTACCTTTACAGAAATTTTCAGCGGTGTAAGTTGCATCTCACTGTCATTCGGACCCGATGTTTTTCTTTTTCTAAACTCGCACTAGTTGTTTTCGACTGAACATACGAGAATAATGGATAGTTGCGCTTTCAACAGTTGATGTTTGGTTGCGTTACGAGGTGTGCGCAGACACGGAAGTATTGGTAGTTACATGATGTAAAACATCTGTTTATAAACGTGCACTTTAATAAGAAGGTGCACTTTAATAAAAAAGTTAATATAAGTGCAAATACCAGACATATAGTTCCTAAATTTAGTCACAGTCGAAAATAAAATATTTCAGTGTTAACTATTTCGAAGATATTCTTTATTTTTATTTAAATTTTTAAACTCTTAAGCATTTTTCAAATTGGGACATGCAAAGAACTTGGAATACGGAAAAAATCACTTAGCGACCTACTTTTTAAACATTTGAATATTGCTTTAGCTTACTGAATTATTCTTATACCCACAACGAGTATGTAATGAAAGTTTATCTCATTTAACAAGAGGTAAAATAAGTACAAAGATCTTTAAAATAGAAAAGCGATTGGAGAAAGTCATGTGAATGCAAAACATAAGATTCTTTCTCTAGTGGGTAAAGTAAGAGGATGATGTATTGCATTCCAAACAAAGCTAGAGATTTCACCGAAAATATCTCCTTAGAGGCACCCTGATTCAGAAAATCAATATTAGAATAAGGTCAGTGGGTGTTTTAGTGTATGTGTGTGTGTGCTGTGTGCTGTGTGCATGTATAGCATAACTCCAAAACGAAAAGAACCTTCCACGGACGCGACACGAAGATTTTCAAGAAAATTCTCCAACAGAACCATGATTTACATGGAACATTTTTCGAAAATTGTTGTATTCTCAAAAAAGGCACTTCATGATTTTGATTAAAATGTCATATGCATTTTACAGATATTTACATCACAGAAAAAATGTATATCTAGAATTTACTGGAAGTAATCTGTGAAGTTCTTAATTCTTGATGATTTTTACATTCTCTATACGCACTATGTGCCTCTATACGCACCAAAAAAATCAATACCGAGATTTCACCGGAAATATATGTTTTAGGGTCCCCTTTAACTAAAAAATCTTGTGTGTTCCATTCACATGACTTTCTCTATATCTCTATAAATTATTATTGTGAATGAGCTTATCTTTTATTTATTTCATGCTAATCGAGATAAAAATTAGCAGAAATAGTCTTATTTCTTGCTTTATTATAAGTAGAAGCGAAATAAGGGAGTACCATAGGTTAAAGTGAAAGCCAAAAGCTTGTTGGTGTGTGACTGATGTTTCTTTGTTTGTATTAACAGGAGTTGACAAATTCCTGTATGAGAAAAATATGTTTTTCAAATATGAAACCAAGAAAAAGAAATATCTCAAAAACAATCAACTCCACGAAAAAAATTCATATAACATAAATTGTGTGTTTTAACGTGCTCTACATTTTTTGTGGGTTAAGTTTTAGTCCATCTCTTACGGTTTAGCAGTTAAGAAAAATTCATCCAGAATAAAGTAGTCTTCAGAGGCTATTCCCAGAAAATTCAAAATATACATTTTATTTGTCAGGTAAATAACTTTAATATACGATATTTTAATCAAAATCGTTAGCGCCATTTTTTAGGAAATCAAAATTTTCGAAAAAAGTTCCATGTAAAGGGTGGTTTGGGGTGCGGGGATTTTTCTCAAAATCTTCGTGTCGCATCCCTGGAAGATACTAAACTTAAATACCAAGTCTGGTATTTTACCAAATTTTCGTTTTTGAGTTATCGTGTTCACAGACACACGGACACACACACACGGACCTTTTTCTGAAAATACTTTTTTTGGATACAGGGGACCCTAAAACATATATTTCCGGTGAAATCTCGGTATCGAAATTCTTGGTGGAGTGCAACACATTCTCTATACACTATGTACATAGTGAGTATAGAGATCGTAAAAATCTGATGTGCACCATTCACATGACTTTCTCTATCTCCCTGCAACAAATTACTCTTAAAAATCTTATACTTCTATTTACTTTATGCTAATAAGTAAAATTAGCCGAAATAGCCATATTACTTGCTTCCTTGTAAGTAGAGGTGAAATAATGGAGTACCATAGGTTAAAGTCATAATCAAAAGATGGTTGCTATATCACTGAAGTTCCTTTGTTTGTATGGACAGCAGTTGACAAGTTCCTGTATGAGAAATGCATACGTTTTTCATAGCAGAAACGAAAAATAAGGAATGTCACAAAAACGACGAACTCAGAAAAAAATGTATATAACATAAATTGTGTGTTTTGATGTGCTCTACATTTTTTGTGCAGTAAGTTTTTGTCCATCTCTTACGGTTTAGCAGTTATTCAAAATTTAGTAAAATTCATTCAGAATAAACTACTCTTCAGAGGCTACTCCCAGAAAATTCAAGATATACATTTTATTTGTCAGGTAAATATGTTTAATATACGAAACTTTAATCAAAATCGTTAGAGCCATTTTTGAGAAAATCAATATTTTCGAAAAAAGTTCCATGTAAAGGGTAGTTGGGGGTGGGGGGATTTTTCTCAAAATCTTCGTGTCGCATCCCTAGAAGATACTAAACTTAAATACCAAGTTTGGTATTTTACTGACTTTTCGTTTTTGAGTTATCGTGTTCACGGACACACGGACACACGGACACACACACACACACACGCACACACACACGGACCTTTTTGTGAAAATGCTTTTTTTGGATATTGGGGACCCTAAAACATATATTTCTGGTGAAATCTCGGTATCGAATTTTTTGGTGGGGTGCAATACTTTCTCTATACACTATGTACATAGTGCGTATGGAAAAAGTAAAAAACATTTTCCGAAAAATGTCCGTGTGTGTCCGTGTTTCTGTAAACACGATAACTCAGTAACGAAAAGTTTGTAAAATACCAAACTTGGTATTTAAGTTATCTTCCAGGGATGCGACACAAAGATTTTGAGAAAAATCCCCTACCGCCAACTACCCTTTATATGGATTTTTTTTTAAAAATTTTGATTTTTTAAAAAATGGCACCTTCGACTTTGATTAAAATATCGTATAATAAAGCTATTTGCCTGAAAAATAAATTGTATATTTCGAATTTTCTGGGAATAGCCTCAGAAGAGTATTTTATTCTGGATGAATTTTACGGAATTTTGAATAATTGCTAAACCGTAAGAGATGGACAAAAACTTACGGCACGAAAAATGTAGAGCACGTGAAAACACACAATTTATGTTATATACATTTTTTCCGTGGAGTTCAGCGTTTTTGAGACATTCCTTGTTTTTGGTTTCTGCTATGAAAAAGTATACTTTTCTCATATAGGATTTTGTAAACTCTTGTCCATACAAACAAAGGAACTTCAGTCATATAGCAACCAGCATTTGACTATCACTTTAACCTATGGTACCCCTTTATTTCGCTTCTACTTACAAGGAAGCAATTAATAATACTTTTTCTGCAATTTTTTTCTGATTAGCATGAAGTAAATAGAAGTATAAGCTTTTAAAGAATAATTTGTTGTAGGGATATAGAGAATGTCGTGTGAATGGTACACATCAGTTTTTTTCATTACTGCTAAAGCGTAAGCTGTGGACACACTTTTCTGCACAAAGAAGGTGTAGATACATAAAGCACATGTTTTTGTTTCAATGAACCATTTGGGAGATATTCTATGTTATTGGTTCGAGTTTTCCAATACTTAAGCTTCCCTAAAATGAAAACTGGTCATTCGGTTTTCTTTCTTATTTCATCCTAATAATGCAAAGAGAACCAACACATTCCGACCAGCTGTTTAACTATCGCTGTGCCCTAATGCATCCCTTTGTTCCCGCGTTCCTGCAAATAAATATGAAATAAAACAATTTCTGTAATGTTTATCTCGCTTGACCTGTTGTTTGTTTTCTTGCAAAGTAGGTAGAATTCATGCTAATAGAACACTACAGACTTATAGAAAGAAGATACATGTGTGTTTTTGTTTGTGTTATGTATATGTGTGTGCTTTGACCGCATAAGTAAAAAATCTGATGTGTACCATTTACATGACTTTCTCCATATCCCTGCAACAAATAATTCTTAAAAAGCTTATACTTCTATTTACTTTATACTAATCAGAAAAAATTAGCAGAAATAGTCTTATTACTCGCACCCTTGTAAGTAGAAGCCAAATAAGGGACAACCGTAGGTTAAAGTGATAGTCAAAAGCTGGTTGCTATGTCAATGAAGTTCCTTTGTTTATATGGATAGGAGTTGACAAGTTCCAGTATGAGAAAAGTATACGTTTTTCATAGCAGAAACCAAAAATAAGGAATGTCACAAAAACGACGAACTCCACGAAAAAAATGTATATAACATAAATTGTGTGTTTTAAAGTGCGCTACACTTTTTGCGCAGTACGTTTTTGTCCATCTCTTACGGTTTAGCAGTTATTCAAAATTTAGTAAAATTCATCCAGAATAAACTACTCTTCAGAGGCTACTCCCAGAAAATTCAAGATATATATTTCGTTTGTCAGGTAAATATGTTTAACATCCGAAATTTTAATCAAAATCGTTAGAGCCATTTTTGAGAAAATCAGCATTTTCGAAAAAATGTTCAATGTAAAGGGTAGTTGGGAGTGGGGGTATTTTTCTCAAAATCTTCGTGTCGCATCCCTGGAGGATACTAAACTTAAATACCAAGTTTGGTATTTTACCGAGTTTTCGTTTTTGAGTTATCGTGTTCACGGACACACGGACACACACACACACACACACACACACACACACACACACACACGGACCTTTTTGTGAAAATGCTTTTTTTGGATATTGGGAACCCTAAAACATATATTTCCGGTGAAATCTCGGTATCGAATTTTTGGTGGAGTGTAATACTTTCTCTATACACTATGTACATAGTGCGTATGGAGAAAGTAAAAATCTGATGTGTTCCATTCACATGACTTTCTTGACATCTCAATTATGCTTCTCTATATTTACCTCATGCTAATCGAGAAAAAAGTAGCAGAAATAGGCTTATTACTGCTTCCTTGTAAGTAGAAGCGAAATATAGGTTAAAATGATAGCTGGTTGCTATGTGACTGAAGTTTCTTGACGAGTTGGAAATTCCTGTATGAGAAAAGTATGTTTCTTAAAGCTGAAACCAAACACAAGGAATGTCTCAAAAACGATCAACTCCACGAAAAATATATATGTAGGTAACATAAATTGTGTGTTTTAATGTGCCCTACATTTTTTGTGTGGTAAGTTTTTTTCCATCTCTTATGGTTTAGGAGTTATGCAAAATTTCTTAAAATTCATCCAGAATAACGTAGTCTTCTGAGGCTATTCCCAGAAAATTCAAGGTATACATATTGTCAGATAAATATCTTTAATATACGATATTTTAATAAAAATCGTTACAGCCATTATTGAGAAAATCAAAATATACATTTGTCAGTGAGAATGCTCATGGTGGATTTAATTCTGTGTCTATTCTAAGTCAATGTGTCTACGGTTAATTTTCAATGTGAATGGCTCTTTAGGCGGTGGCGTTTGTGGCTCGCATTCGTATGGTTCAAATCCTGAAGGCCAACCAAACTGCTTGGGGTTTATTCGTAGTTTCCCTTAGTCGTTAAGGTAAACACTGAATAGGATATTTAATATCAGGATCCAAAGTTCTACCTTAAGTCTAAAGCAATAGCAAAACTGAAAATATATGGTAAGAGCGACTGCTTTGCCGTGATAGTTTAAGCAGCCATCCTGAACAGCAACATGTCTTGTTATCATGGAGCTAAGTAATATGGCAAATAGGATGTGGTCTCAAGGGCAGGCTGAACTCTGCCAACTGACTCCGGATAGTGGAGGCAGCTGGATATATAAGCTTATCGCTGTATGCCGCCATCTGACTACGGATGATGAAAAAAATCATATCGCCGTCTGCTTGGAAGAAAGTGGAAGTGGTACTGTACGGGATGAGTCCTCAAAGGCCACACACATCGTTAACAATATATCTTACCGAGCAGATCTGTTGCGATTTGACCAAGAATTTAAAGCGACGAAACATAAAACAGATTGAGAGAGAGAGAGAGAGAGAGAGAGAGAGAGAGAGAGAGAGAGAGGAGAATAGTTTGTAGAAAAAAAGCAGAGATGCTAAACCCGGTAAATTCGAAAAAATTATTTTATTCACCAGAATGTAATAGTCAAGAGTTCTTTTATAGTTGACGTTGCAAGGGAAATGGGAAATATGCTCAACTCACCGTCCTACTTTCCACGCCAGTTGGAACCATGTTGTTTTTCTTTACATTGCTCTGCAACTGCCATAATGAATGCTTTCAGCAGCAATTTTTATTAAATTGGAATAAACAAAAGACGCACTTCCTATTGTTTCTTTAGGTTTAAAAGAGACAAAGCTAGAAAGTCTCTTTTCAGAGGCAGCTTCCAACCTCAAAAGCACAGAATGACGTCTGAAGCTTTTTGTCTTCGAATGGAAGACGAATTGGCACAGTGCTAGCAAAAGGAGCAATGCAACGCGTCCAAAACAACACGGACGAAATGCAAATCTTCTTTAAGGGGATGTAATCGTGAGCAGATCTCAAAAATACAGTTTTGAATTTTACTCTCATTTTTCCATATTTCCTTTCTTTTTAAAAGTTTACTTCATAAAACTCAAACGATTAGTTTTTGAGGCATACTTTTTACTTTTTGTACTACGTATATAGCACAGGAAGTATTGTAATCCATCCAAAATTCCTTGCCAACATTTTTCCAAAAACACATGTTTTAAGACACCTAAATAGAAATATTTTCAGAAAAAGAATGCGTTTGTCTATGACTGTGTCTCTGAAGAGCTTAACTCAGAAACAAACACTAGGACGAATACCACATTTTGTATTTAAGTTAGTATCTTTAAAAAATGACACATGAATATTCTCAAGAAAATTCCCAACCCAACTACTCTTAACATATAAAATTTTTTTAAAGTTATTATTTTCTCAAACATGGCTAAAACAAATGTAATTAAAATCCATATATTAAGTATATTTAAACTGCAAATAGAATGTAAAGCTTGAATTTTTGAGGAATAGCCGGAGAAGTCCTCTTCACTGGAATTTTGTATGAGCCAATATACCACAAAAATACATTACGCAAAGAATATAGATATTTTTAAACGCATAATATACTTCAACTTACTTTCTTTGTAAGTCATTTTTCGCTCATATCAGTTATTAATGGTTTGAATTGTTTAATTCTTTGTCATACTTTTCTAGTCCTTTAGATATACAGTTACTGCTTGTAAGGAAATATAAAATATAGTTATTCCCGTATTGGTTTATTTCTACTAAAATGAAGTAAGTAGGTAAATAATCTTTGTTAAGAGTAGTTTTATACTACTACTAATAAACAATAGAGGCTAAAGAAAGTCACGTGAATTTGACACATCAGATTTTTACTTTCGCTACCATGGACGTATAAGGTTTGTATTCAACTCAAGACTTCGATTCTAAATTTTCATCGGAAATCTAAGTAAAAAAAAAAAAAGATTAGAAAACGGCTCGCGTGCATCCATACATGCCAATCCGCGCGCTTGTCTCTGTGAACAGCATAACTAAACACTAAAAAGTCTGTTAACTACCAAAGATTGTATTTAAGTTCACCAAGAATGTGACACAAAGATTTTCAATCCCATACCTTTTATAGGGTGCTTAATAATGTATTGCATTAAATAAAATTAATATAGTTGAGAAAATAAAAATAATTGAATATTTTTCGAAAATTTTGATTTTCTAAAAATATCTGCAACGATTTTTGTCAAAATACGTGTATATAGAACATGTTCATGATTTATGCAAATTATATCTTCAATATTCTGAGAAGAATGTATTTTTTAGGTTGATTTTTGAGATAGGCCTAAGAGATAGACAAAAAATGTGCATCTCGTTAAAACACCCAATTCGTTTCTTGTCCATCTTATTGTAAATATTGTGTGTAAGGTAGTTTTTATCGGAGTTGCATATTCTTTCATTGATATATAAGGCTATTCTACCACATTACTCACTCTAAATTATCTTTTTTTATAATAAGTTTTGATTACAGATTAAATTAGGTATATACTAGGGTCGGCAGATAAGTCCTGGGCCTCTCAATGAAAACAGCATTTTAGAAACATACTTTTTGCTTTATTTTTCAAAATAATCTCCAAAAAGGCTAATACATTTGTCATATCGGTGTTCTAATTTAATTAAATCATCTCTGTAGCGCGATTTATCAAGATCCTCAAAATAGATGTTTACCGCATCCTTGACCTCCTCATTACTGTGAAATGTTCGTCCTCCAAGAAATTGTTTGAGGTTTGGGAACAGGTGGTAGTCACTGGGTGCTATATCTAGTGAATAGGGTGGATGTTCAAGCAATTCCACATTGCCCCCATTGTAATGACTGAGCGATGGATCAGAGCTTGTAGTGATGGAAGAAGATTTTTTTTTTTGTTGTTGCCAAATGAGGTATCTTTCTTTTCCCCTCATCACTCAGGCATTGCAACAAGCTTGCGTAGTAGTCAACATTGATGCTTTTACCCTTTTCCAAGCAATCAATAAAAATAATTCCCTGTGTATCTCAGAAAACACTCGCCATAACCTTGTTAGCAGAGAAAATTGATTTTGCCTTTTTTTGGAGTTGGTTCACCTGGCGCAATACACTGTTTTAGCTGTGATTTTCTTTCTGTAGTGCAGTGATTAACCCAAGTTTCATCCATGGGAATAAGCCATCTCAAAAATTCGCAGGGATTTTTGCGGTAGAGCTCCACATTCTTAACAAAAGTAGTTTTTCTTTGCAACTTTTGATCAGGTGTCAACAAACGCGGCACTCATCTTGTTCAGACCTTGTGAAAGCCCAAAACATTACTTAAAATATTACCTGCACGTTCTTTTGATGTGTTTACAGCCTCTGCTATCTCAAACTGCTTTAATCTGCGGTCTAGCAGGACTAAACGATGAATTTTTTCGATGATATCTGGTTTGTCCCATTTTAAACTTGTGCAGGAAGTATTTAATCACTGTTCGTTTTTCCAAATTCTCCATTTTCGTGAAAACTCTAAAATTGTCTTGTTTAAAATGCTGTCATTTCGAAAACTAAACAAGCTGTTGACCTGTAACTATTGTTACAAGCTAGTCTAGAGTTAAACTATTCGATGGTACCGTCTAACTGGCCTAGTGGCGCCATATCTGTGTGAGGCCCGGGACTTTATCAGCCGACCCTCTTAATTCCTTTTTTTTTTTTTTTCTTTATTTTTGCTATTTGTCAAACTAAACTGATATTGCTGAGTACTCTTTTTCAAAATTAAATTGTAATAGTTTTGGTAAATTTTAACTTCAATATATTAATTCCATTTTAGACAGTTAAAATCATTTAATTTTTTTTTTTTTTTTAATTTAAAGCATGCGTATTGTGGTGCTCATTTCATCATCAGTAAAAGTATAATTCCTATAAGCGCAAGCATTTCATATGCTTTTTTTTCTGTTTATATCTTCAGTGTCAATTTTAATTGTTGCACACAATTGCTCATTTTAATGAATTTTGTGGACATTATTATCAAAATTGTACAAATACATGTCCAAGAAAATTAAACGCTGTAATTTGTTTCCTTTTTATGTTTGCTTATTACTGTTAAAAATTCGTAAATTGGATCTTTGTAAATTAACTGTTCTGATACTATGTTTCAATTCAAATATTTCTCTTTTAAATCTCAGTTCATTTTAGTTATTGTGATCTGATTGCTTGAAAATAACATAGAACATAAATCATTATAAAATGGCACTGATTGTCCAAGCAAATCCACCACACACTTACAACACAGGTGTTAAGATTTTCAAACAAGTAAAAACAAGTCTGCGTTATATGAACATCTAATCATGTGCTGCACAATTATACTATAGTCATCGAAAATAATACTGTTGTTGACTTTCAAAATCTACCCTGTCATTTCCAATCTCTTTCTGCATACATATGCTGCGTAAAATATCCAGAATGCGTGTATTAAAGTTCTTTTGTAAAGGCTGCGCTGGGTAAATCTTTTCCGCTGAGTGAAAAATCGAAACGTCACTGAATTTATTGCAAGCCCAATGTGCATTGTTCTCTGTTCCACCAGTGACCAAGTATGTAGGGAAGCCTTTGTTCTGGTTCAAAAGAAATATTCTGCATTGAAGTCGTTCTTTCGAGATGTTGGGCATTGCCTAGGGATTCACAACTTCTGCTTCAAAAGAATGAGTTTCATTTAGTCGCTCTAAGAGACATAGAACCTTAATTTTGCAATTCCTTCAAAGTACTTCAGTTCAAAGAGCAACATTTTGACTAGAATACTCATCCTGTTGAAAAAATCTGATGTGTTCCATTCACATGACTTTCTCTATATCTCTTGGCAACAATTATTGTTAAAAAGCTTATGCTTCTATTTACTTTATGCTAATTAACACAAAATTGCAGAAATAGTCTTATTACTTGCTTCCTTGTACATAAAAGCGAAATATGGGAGTACCATAGGTTAAAGGGATAGTCAAAAGCTGGTTGCTATGTGACTGAAGTTCTTTTGTTTGTATGGACAGGAGTAACAAATTCCTAAATGATTAAAATATAAGCTTTTAAAGCTGAAACCAATAACGAAGAATTTCTAAAAAACGATCAACTCCACGAGAACATGGATATTACGTAAATGGTGTGTTTTATCGTGATCTACATTTGTGTGTATTAAGTTTTTGTGCATTTGTTACGGTTTATCAATCATACAAAATTCAATAAAATTCCTCCAGAATAAAGAGGTCTTTAGAGGCTCTTCCCAGAAAATTTAAGATATACATTTTGTTTGGCATGTAAATGTGTTAAATATAAGAGATTTTATTGAAAATCCTTAGAGCCATTTTTGAGAAAATCAAAATTGTCGAAAGTTTTACTATGTAAAGGGTAGTTTGGGGTGGGGGAATTTTTTTGAAAATCTCCGTGGCGCATCCTTAGAAGAACCAAATTTAAATACCAAGGTTGGTATTTAACGGTATTTTCGTTTTTGAGCTATGCTGCCCACACTCACACACACACCGTCCTTTTTCCAGAAATGCTTTTTTTGGATTCCGGAGGACCCAAAAGATGTGTTTCCGGTGAAATCTGTATATCGAATATTTGGGTGGAGTGCAATACCTACTCTATATAGAATGTACATACTACGTGTAGAGAAAGAAAAAAATACGCTGAGTATAATACACTAGAGACTGTCTTATGATGCCTTCAATATGTGTGTATGTGTACTGTTTGTCCGCTATGCAGTCAGTAAATCAGACACAGTCCATAATTATCAGATACATTAGAATCTACAGCAGAACTGTGATTGATTTCTGTTTATCTAAATCGGCAATGGTAAAGATCGATGCAAAGATACTTCCTCTCACGTATGATAGAAAGTAAGGTACATTTTAATATGAGATTAATGTCGCAACAACAGGTCACACAAGCAAGTGACACATATCCCTCTGACACATCCATGCAACATGACAGAAATGTGATATATGTGATTCGTTCATGATCCTTCCTGCATGATTTAGTCTGCTTATATAACTCCTACACATACTATGTATTTAATGTATTCCAGCAAAAATTCGATACCAAGATTTTACCGGAAACAGACGTTTTAGGGTTTCCTGTATAAAAAAAAAAAAAAAAAAAATGATGTGTTCCATTCAAATGAGTTTCTCTACATTGCTGTAACAAATTATTGTGGAAAAGCATATTCTTCTATGAAGATCGAGATAAATATTAGTAGAAATTGTCTTAATTGCTTGTTTCCTTGTACGCAGAAGGGAAATAACGGAATACACTAGGTTAAATGATAGCCAAATCCTTTAAAAGCCGGTTGCCGTGTGACTGAAATCCGTGTCTATGCACACACACTAACACACACACACACACACACACACACACACACACACACACACACGGACCTTTTACTTTCTCTAAACTTGCTATGTACATAGTGTATAAAGAAGGTATTGTAATGCACGCAAAAGTTCAATACCAAGATTTCACCGGAAATATATGCTTTGAGACCTCCTGAATCCCCCCCCCCAAAAAAAAACCATTTTTAGGAAAATGTCCGTGTGTGTGTGTGTGTGTGTGTGTGTGTGTGTGTGTGTGTGTGTGTGTGTGTGTGTGTGTGTGTCTGCCTGTCTGTGGGCAGCATAGCTCAAAGACGAAAAGTCCGTTAAAAACCTAACTTGGTTATCCTCCAAGGATGCGACACGAAGATTCAAGACAATCCCCCCAATCCCAACTACCCTTTACATGGAACTTTTTTCAAAAATTTTGATTTTCTCAAAAATGGCTCTAATGATTTTGATTAAAATATCGTATACAAAAGATATTTACCTGACAAATTAAATGTATATCTTGAAATTTCTGCAAATAGCCTCTAAAGGCTACTTCATTATTGATACATTTTGCATAACTACTAAACCGTAAGAGATGGACAAAAACTTAACACACAAAAATCTAGAGCACGTTAAAACACACAATTTATGTTATAGACATTTTTTCGTGGAGTTGATTGTTTTTGAGATATTCCTTGTTTTTGGTTTCAACTTTGAAAAACGTATACTATTCTCATACAGGAGTTTGCCAAATAGTGTCCATACAAACCAACGAACTTCAGGCACATATCAACCAGTTTTTGGCTTTCACTTTAATCTATGGTACTCCCTTATTTCGCCTCTACTTACAATAAAGGAAGAAATAAGACTATTTCTGTTAATTTTCTCGATTAGCATGAAATAAAAGAATAAGCTTATTAACAATAATTTGTTACAGAGATATAAAGAAAGTCATGTGAATGGAACACATCAGATTTTTTCATAAAGTACTTTTTACTTTCTCTATACGCACTATGTACATAGTGTATAGAGAAGGTATTGTATTGCAGCCACAAATTCGATACCGAGATTTCACTGGAAATTCATGTTTTGAGACCACCTAAATAAAAAAAAATATTTTTAGAAAAATGTCTATGTGTGTCTATCGGTCTGTCAGTCTATGTTTGTGTGTGTGTGTGTGTGTGTGTGGGGGGGGGGGGTAGCATAGTTCAAAAACGAAAAGACCGTTAAATACCAAACTTGGTATTTAAATTCAGTATCTTCCAAGGATGCGACACAAAGATATTCAAGAAATTCCCCCCACCCCAACTATCCTTCACATGGAAAATGTTTGCTCAATTTTGATTTTCTAAAAAAATGTCTCTTAACGATTTTGATGAAAATACTGTGTATTAGAGATATATACCTGACAAATGTGTGTATATCTTGAATTTTCTGGGAATAGCCTCTGAAAATACTTTATTCTGGATGAATTTTACGGAATTTTGTGTAACTGGTAAACCGTAAGAGATAAACACTTACCAAACAAAAAATGTAGAGCACATTAAAACATACAATTTATGTTGTATAAACTTTTTCGTGGAGTTGATCGTTTTTTAGATATTCCTTGTTTTTTGGTTTCAGTTTTGAAAAACTTACCTTTCTCATACAGGAATTTGTCAACTGCTGTCCATACAAACAAAGGGACTTCAGTCACATAACAACTAACTCTTGACTATCCCTTTAACTTATGGTACTCCCTTATTTCGCTTCTATTTAAAGTAATAAGACTATTTCTGCTAATTTTTTCTCAATTAGCATGAAGTAAATAGAAGCAAAGCTTTTTAACAATAATTTGTTGCAGAGATCTAGAGAAAGTCATGTGAATAGGACATTTCCGGTGAAATCTCGGTATCAAATTTTTGGGTGGAATGTAATACCTTCTCTATACACTATGTACATAGTACCAGTAGAAAAAGTAAAAAAGTATTTTTAGAAAAAGGCCTTGTGTCTATGAACATAACAAAAACGAAAAGTTGGTAAAATAGCAAACTTGGTATTTATGTTTAGTATCTTCAATGAATGTGACACAAAGATTTTGAGAAAAATCCCGCTACGCTAGACTACTCTTTATATGGAAAAATTTTCGAAAAATTTGATTTTCTCAAAAATGGCTCTAAGAATTTTGATTAAAATACCGCATATTCAAGATACTTACACGAAAAATAAAAAGTATATTTTGAATTTTCTGTGAATAGCCTATGAAGACCTCTTTATTCTGGATAGCTTTTGCTGGATTTTGCGTAACTAAAGACCCGTAAGGAATAGACGAAAACTGCTGCATAAAATGTGTAGATCTCGTTGAAACACACAATTAATGCCATATACACCTTTTTCCTGGTGTTGACAATTTTTTTGATATTCCTTGTTATTGGCTTCAGCTTTAAAATGCTTAACATTTTCACATACGGGAATTAACCAACCACAATTACAACTTTTTCGTTCGTTTGGGAACGAAAAGAAACGGATTTCATTCACAAGACAGCCAGCTTTAAAAGATTTGACTAGCGCTTTAGCCTAGTGTATTCCATTATTCACCTTCTACTTACAAGGAAGCCATGCTGCTAATGTTTATATCGATTAGCATGAAGTACATAAAAATATAATTTTTTGACAATAATTTGTTATAGAGGTGTAGAGAAAGTCATGTGAATGGAACACATATTTTTTCTTAAGTATTCATATATGTTTTCGCAAAATATTCACAGTTTTCTACTAAACTTAATGAAAATTTGCCACCTTAATTATCATTACACTATGGAAAATGCCTGATCAGAATCTCTAAATCAATTTTAGGTATTTATCAAAATAGTATAATATAATCAAAATATAGAATTTATTTCAAAATCTAAGGAAGAACAGAAATTCATCTTATTAAACTATTTTCCAGCATTATAAGTATATTTGGGGTTCACTCAGTCATGTGAAATCCATGTGAGGGGGGGGGGGCAATTGAGAAGCTACTTGATTGAGAAGTAGCGGCTCCAGAAGACCGCATCAACCGGCCGGGAGGGACTTGAAGCGCTGATTACCTCTCAGCCTCCAGCACTGCACCCCATTCATAACGCCTTCGGACCGAGATGGGGGATGCAGTGGCCGGGAGATAGGCCAAGGTCACTTGTGGACTGTCTTGCCATGGAGCTACGTTATAAGTATATTGCTGTGAAGCAAGAGTTTATGAATCTTAGTTTCTCTAGGAACCTATTTTTTTTCATAACTTTGAATAGTAAATGAAAGAAAAATATTTCATTTGTTTCCAACTTACAAATACAAATAAATGTTAATCAGTTTGTCATGCTTATTTAACTATTTGTAATTTGATATAAATGGACTTTCTAGCGATATTTTCACATCATTGTTTGGTTGTAGTGAATAAAAGTTTAGTAATTTTTTGTTTTTGGTTAACGAGCAATGAAAATTCACAATAACACTTATAATTTATTTTATATACCTATCACATCTAAAACTCTTTTACAGCATATGTTGTACTTTCTTTTTGAATACTTTTGTGATATTTCAACTTTATCCTTCCTCAGAAGTTCCTTCTTCACTGTTTTTGTTAAGATGTGCTGTGGATTTTACCCAGATGTAGGCGTGCCATGTCTGCTTCCATACTCCTGCTACAGTGAATTTGCAAGGATCTTCATTCTTCCCAGAATATCCATTTCAATTCGTTTTTTTTTAATAGAAATACAGGACAATATCCGTAATTACTAACTTCAATGGGCAATATTACTTGGAGCACGAAGTCTCTTTCTATATAACACAGCAAAATTTGAATGACAGTATCTACTGCCAAAAATAAAGGGAATAACAAATAATTAGCATTGTGCTTTCACTACGCCCACTTCATCCAGAATCACACGCGCGTTTGGACTGTAAATGCATTTCTCAGGCTTAAATAATTTCCATATGCATATAAAATGCAGTTTTTAAAATTAGAAACATAGCGCTTCTTATGGTGCTAAACAAAAAATCTGATGTGTTCCATTCACATAACTTTCTCTATTTCTGTGTAACAAATTATTGTTAATAATATTTTTCTTCTATTTACTTCATACTAATCGAGAAAACATTAGCAGAAATATTCTTATTACTTGCTTCCTTGTAAGTAGAGGCGAAATATGGCCTTATCATAGGTTAAAATGAAGTCAAAAGCTGGTTACTAGGTGACTGAAGTTCCTTTTGAGTTGACAAGTTCCTGTATGAGAAAAGTATGTTTTTCAAAGCTGAAGCAAAAAACAAGGAATATCTCAAAAACGATCACCTCCTCTAAAAACATGTATATAACATAAATTGTGTGTTTTAATGTGCTCTACATTTTTTGTGTGGTAAGTTTTTGTCCATTTCTTACGGTTTAGCAGTTATGCAAAACTCATCCAGAATAAAGTAGTCTCCAGAGGCTATTCCCAGAAAATTCAAGATATACATATTATTTGTCAGGTAAACATCTTTAATGTACGATATTTTAATCAAAATCGTTAGAGCCATTTTTGAGAAAATTTTCGAAAAAAGTTCCACGTAAAGGGTAGTTGGGGGTGGGGGAATTTTCTTGAAAATCTTCGTGTCGCATCCTTGGAAGATATCAAACTTAAATACCAAGTTTGGTATTTAACGGGCTTTTCTTTTTTGAGCTATGCTGTCCAAAGACACACACACACGCACACATACGGACGTTTTTCTAAAAATGCTTTTTTTGGGTTCAGGGGGACCCAAAACATGTATTTCCGGTGAAATCTCGGTATCGAATTTTTGGGTGCAATACAATACCTTCTCCATACACTGTACGTAGTAAGCGTAGGGAAAGTAAAAAGAAAAACTATCTAGAAGTTCTCATTTTAAACATATATGAAGCCGTGGCATATTTCCTAGAGGGAGTAAAATAGAATCGGACGATTTTCACCCCCATTTGAGTACTTTCATCAAACTAGGCCTAATGTTAGTGTAACTCTAACAATTGCTGTACCTCGTTCACTAATTGGAGGTTGTTATTCTATACCCCTAATACATGTAGATTCTCAGATATTTTAATCATACTTTTTATTTTGCTTTATTTTCCTTATTATAGTTCATTCCAGACCATATCGACCAGACCCTCTTCTTAAAACAACGAATCCGAATGGACCTCACCACGAATCCATCTGCTGAAGCCTTGCTGAATGATAATTCCCTAGAATGTACAATCAAATTAATGTATTTCCTTGTTTTTTCTCCTCTTCATAGTTGGGCTCAACCCCTTCCGGCCACAAATTGCTGATTCCCTTGTGTCCTCGATCTAGTAGATTTCCTATTTCCTTGTGGGTTACAATTTAAAACTTCCTTGGATTTTCTATTGTTTTATATTCTGTCCAAATATGATTTCCAGTTTCTTTGATATGCTTTTATTATGCTACTTAATTCATCTGATCCTAATTCTTCGCGGAATATCTATTGGTCTTTCCAGTTTTGAATATCCTGCGATGGTTCTCATGAATCTCATTTCTGCTGCGTGAATGTTTTTGCAAATGTAGTTTTGTATTAGTCCACATGTTGGTATGTATGCAATAATGAACTTACAGAGAAGAATTAGCAAGTCTGGTCTTACCTTACTTTTAATGTTCGTTTTAATGTTGCAGTTATCTTTCCGCGTGTATCTATTTGTTTAATATATGATGTTTTACACCCAAGAAAATTTAACGCTTATTCCAAAATCTTATTTTCCACTACTATTTTTAAGTACACTGGACATACATTTCAAAATGCTGCTGTTTTTGTTTTATCCTTGCTGTTGATATTTTATTGATAAACTGTGTTCAATGTGTATGCCATTTTTGTAATTCATCTTTAGTTTTTCTCAGTAAGACATGATCGTCTACAAATAAAATGAATTTAAAATTCCAGTTTCTTGTTTAACTCCACTTGTAGTTTGTTTTTTCTATAAATTATTATTTCGTCCATATATATGTTAAAGTGTGCGGTAATACAGGATAACCTTGTGGTACTGCACCTATGATTACTACTGGCTCTCGCTGGTTTATTTTAATTTCGGTTCCCTTATGTAAGTTTTGTATCACTCGTGTTAAGTGTAGGATATTTCTTCTTCTTTAGGACATTTATATTTGTTTCTCAATAGCCTGTCAAATACATTTTGTAGTCGAAAAATAAGTTTGTTTCAAGTTTATAATATCTGCATTATTCTACTAATTATTTTAGACTATTAAGATACCTATTCAACTCCTTTACTAAATGTTTCTCTAGAATTGTTGTAATTATTACATTATTATTATTATTATTTTATCATTATTTTATTATTATTCTACTATTTTATTAGTATTATTTTATTAGTATTATTTTATTTTTATTATTATTTTATTATTATTATTAATATTATTAATATTATTTTATTAATATTATTTTATTATTATTATTATTTTATTATTATTATTTTATTATTATTTCATTGTTATTATATCATTATTATTATTATTTTATTTTATTATTTTATTTTTATTATTATTGTTATTATATTTAATATATAGCTTATAATCTAAGCACTATATTTCCTAACCTACAAATTGCTACTGTTTTCATGATAATTAATTACTTTATCAACCGTAATCAATTTATCAAACCCAATTAAATATGTACAAAAATATCGTAATGATGTCTTTTTTGTACACTAATTTCGAAAAAATAATTGTTTTCAAAATTAAGAATCAACCTGTTACTTACGTCTTGCACCTCTGTTTATTTCTTCTACTTTATACTTATTTCAAAAGAATTGATAACAATTTCTCACTGTAGAATCTCATCCTTTCAAAAACCGTAATATAATGGACAAAAAAGAAATATGAAATGTTGTTTAACCTATGCATGCAACTGGAAGTAAATAATCAATTTTAAAGGTATACTCATATAAATCTGAAATACTTTATAGTTGTTAATAAATTGTAATAGTGAAAGATCCGTATGCATTATATCAGGGAATTCAAGTAAATAATTTAGTGTGAGAAAATTTTGTTGTAATTTCTTATAATAAATCGGCCTCGTTTATTAATAATCACATATAAGCGTTATTTCACACGGTCACGTTAGATAAGTAGTAATGTATTGATGCGATGAAGAGAAATATCGTATGTGGTCCTGTCTTTGGTGGTGAATTGTTAAACTCTAATTCAACTTTAATTTGCTGGTTTAGTATAGAAAATCCACGAGAAAAAAGGTGCTCTGCATACTCTGGTAGTTCCATGGTCGAAGATAAAAGTCTTCGATAACCTCCTAGACAAGGTGTGTTTTTATCAGCTGTATTTTTCAGTAATTTTCTTTCAGAAATCTTTACCTTGTAACACTCGACTCATGTTTAGCCAAACCTCATTCACTATAACTTTGGGAGATTCTATTTGATTACGACTGTTCTAAGCGCTTACCAATGTCTTAAGAATGCCTTTCCTTCTTGTTCAGGAAATAACCCATCAAGTCTACCTTAAAATATTTGTTTTCATCTTAAATTATTTTTCGGTTTACAGAAGTTTGCATTAATATTTTTAAAAAATCAGATGATTCTGTATGGGACTGGTTCATGTTACTAGATTAAACTGTAAAATAAGTGTACGTTTTAATATCGTGAAGACCTTGACAAATAATTAGATCATCAGAGAGGGAACGCTGTTGTTATATTTTCCTACATCACGAGGTGTTTTTGATGTCGTGGTTTAGTTTACGCCAGAAAAAACGAGCCATGGAACTCTGTGGTGCTCGGACTTGTTCCAGCTTGTTGAGCATCAGCTTCTGCTTCAGAAACCTTTCCCAGAATCAACTTCTGCACCACGACCTATTTCCTATCTCACTCTACCGAACCATAACACCAACTGTTGTGCTCAGAAGCTAGGTCATGCAACGTTAAATACGCTTTCTCTGTCTCTATAAACCAGATATAATAGTAGCTTCTGTCCCATAATGAAAATCATAGCAGTACATTGGTCCTGAAAGCCACATCTAAAGTCAACTGTGCGAGGACAATGCTTTATATATAACACTTTTTAAGACCGCCATTTATGAAAACAATACATTAAAAGCGCTTTATGTTGCCCTTCTGCGGTTTTGAGATAGCTAAAAGCTGATATACTAAAGCCATTCAGCCAAAATCGTGCCGCAATTTTTGAGTGCAAATATCGCGCAAGCTAATTGAAAAAATCTGATATGTACCATTCACATGAATTTCTCTACATCTCTGCAACATTTTATTCTTAAAAAGCTTATACTTCTATGTAATGCATGCTAATCCGAAAAAAGTTAGCAGAAATAATCTTATTTACTTGCTTCCTTGTAAGTAGAACCGACATAAGGTTAAACTGATAGTCAAAAGTTGGTTGCTATGTCACTGAAGTGCCTTTGTTTGTATGGACAGCAGTTGACAATTTCCTGTATGAGAAAAGTATAAGTTTTTCAAAGCAGAAACCAAAATCAGGAAATGTTTAAAAAACGATGAACTCCAAGAAAAAATGTATATAACATAAATTGTGTTTCAACGTGTTCTACATTTTTCATATAGCAAGTTTTTTCCATCTCTTACGGTTTAGCAGTTATTCAAAATTCCGTAAAATTCATCCAGAATAAAGTACTCTTCAGAGGCTATTCCCAGAAAATTCAAGATGTACTGTTTATTTGTCAGGTAAATATCTTAAATATACAATATTTTAATCAAATTTATTAGAGCCATTTTTGAGAAAATCAAAATTTTCGAAAAAAGTTCCATGTAAGGGGTAGTTGGGGGTGGGGGAATTTTCTCAAAATCTTCGTGTCGCATCCCTGGAAGATACTAAACGTAAATACCAAGTTCAGTATTTTACCGACTTTTCGTTTTTGAGTTATCGTGGTCACAGACACACGGACACACATACACACGCGGACCTTTTTCGGAAAATGCTTTTTTTAGATAAAGGGGACCCTAAAACATACATTTCTGGTGAAATCTTGGTATCGAATTTTTGTTTGAAGTGCAATACCTTCTCTATACACTATGTGCATAGTACGTATAGAGAAAGTAAAAAATCATTCATGCTATAGTTTACACAAATATACCACTAAATATCTGGTGATATTGAAAAACATCCTCCCCGTATACCTACCAGATGCATTTATTGGCCAGTTATCGTTTCTCAGATGCTACATCCCTTTACTGGATATGTGACTTCTATGTCACAGATCATGTCAGCTTCAAGCTTTGGTTAGCTAAAGGTGGATGTTTCATATCTTATCCTCTAAATTATTAAATAGGCCAAAGTAATTTCTCTCTCTTTGCTTTTAGCGCGCCTACTCTGAAGTTAAGTGTCAAATTTGTAGTATCGGCTGCCTAAAAGGACCCATTGTGTTTTCTTCCTGCAGTTTCTTGTTTTCGCACATTTTGTGAACTCATTTTGGTTGACGCTCTCTTATCAACTTCTTCGACTTAAGTCTATAAGGAAGCAATTAAAATGAAAGTAGTAATTTCATTGCTTGAAACTATATCATTGTCATATATTGGTTATGCCGACAGTCGGAAGTCCTCTCTTATGTTTCCTATTCTCCCGCATCCGATGCAATTAAGTGGCGCTCTTATCATTTCACAGAGTAAAGAGTTTCCATCAATGCGGCCAGCAATTACGAACACAAAAGTGACCACTTAACTAAATGTTTCTGTATTGTCTACTTCCAATATGTACTAGCCACAGAGCTTCTGTCCTTCCAACCTTTCAATCTGATGAAAGGGACATATTAGCCAGAGAAGTGGTGTCAGCTTTGCAGAAAAGAACAATTGTTGCAATCTGGAAGGATCTGAAATATATTTTACAATTTCTCTATATGAATATTCTTTCCCCTGTCGGGCACCATTTTGTTAAACTTTAGTGGTTTCATTTTGCGCTACAGCCATTTAAGAAGTCCCTCTCAAACTATCAAACGGCAAAATTCGCTTCTCTTGCAGGAAAAGTAGACAAGTAAGTCAAGCATATATAGCACAGGCTTTGGCTATTAAAGAAAGTCAAACATATTTTTAAATTGACTTTATAACATTCCACAAATTCAGTTGCAAATTAATCCAACGACAAAACAATAAGTTCACTATCTAATAAACAACATACAAGTAGGAAAGCACATGGTAAAACTGTGTTAGTTTCTCAAAAGAGGCAAAAATTATTGTCAGCTTTGTATGATTTTATCAAAATTTCAACTTTAGCAACTCCGGACACTTACAACAACATTTTGATTTCGCACTAGTTTCTGATGAGAAAAAGTCTGCCCCCTGCTTTTCGAGGCCGGGTATTAGTGGAAGTGGACGAAGTTAAGCTTAGGGTGTAAATATCGAACAGCGATTTTCTTTAGCGCAGACAGCGGCACAAACTACCTAGAGTTTGGAGTTGTAAATGCTTTCCTCTGTTTCCATGCATATTTGTTGGAGATTAGAATGAGTTTAGATTATGTATTGTCATATTTTGGGTGGTTAAAATAAAAAACGTAATAAAACCAGCGTTATTTAAGAGAGTACAAATTGACTAAGTTTGTTGCATTGTTGGTCTTTAGAACTAATTTCATTTTTGACTGTTTTTGTTTTATTTGGAAAACATTATGTATAATGTTTGTTTCTTTTCTTCTAGCACTGGAGCTACTTTCGGTGTAAAGAAGACCATATCTTGGTGAACCTTGGATGTGGTGAGTCTCTATTTATTTGTACTTATAACTTTTGAGCGGAATAATGATTTTTTTATACTTTAAAAATGCTTCAGGAACACATTTATCCTGGTAGAATATAAAATTAGAAAGGGTAGAATAAAATAAATGTATCATAGCATTTAACTACAATCTATCATGATTTCAATGATAATTATGCATCACGATTACAGAACGTAATTGAGTGACCCGTGAATCCGTCAAGCTAACTCAGCAATAGATGAAGTTTCATTTAAAACAGAGCTTTCATATATCTAGACATTTTTATTTTTCCTTACATTTGCGGGACTGAACGCATATATCTGCAGAAAGAAGTGACATGAAACTATTGAGCTTGTTTGTGCAGGCTCTCGCAGTTCACACTAACGTATATATCAGGTTGACAAAGGACATAAAAGAACTTAGGAAGCTGACTTCCAAAATGTTATAATAAACTGAATAAGACGAGTACATGCAGAATATAAAATCTACTACTGTATGGCGAAAACCTCATAAAATATTATTTCGCAACGCAATATTCAAGAGTAATCTCCTAAAACTTTTTGATATTAAAGGAAATATAAGCCCGAAACATATACTGCGAAAGCAAAACAATGAAATGACAATAACCATCTCAACATAAAAGCTATGTTTCGGCTAGGAAAATAATTTCCTATAAATATACATAACTTTTCTGCATAAAATTGCTGCATAGATTCCAAGTACTTTTGTCGATAATAATCCAGTTAAACTTCCTTTCTGGAAAAGGTATTGTAAGTGAGTAATCTTGCATGAAAGCAAATATCGTTTATATGAATGACTATAATATACTACAGTTAAGTTGAAATGAAACTAAGGCCACCTCTACTTAGACTAAGAAAAGTGAATTCTGGTAAATACAAATGTGCCTGCATGAAATCCATTAGCATGCATATAATTCCTGCCCAAATTGTAGGGCTACGCTGAAATACCATCGCCAAGAGTAACAAGGGTTAAACTCTTTCAGAAAAAGACGATGCATAATAATTTTGATTATATCTGGATGAAATCAAACATCATTCATATAAATTACTAAACAAATGTTAGGGTTTGCTTGAAATGTACTCTGAGGCAAACTCTCTTTCTCTTAGGAGAAATAAATTCTGGTAATTACAAATGTCGCTGCACGAAATTCGGTACTTTCCATATAGTTACTGCACAAACTATAAGTTTTAAGCTGAAGAACTCTTTGCAAGAATAACTCGTGTTAAAGTCTTTCTCTCTCTATCTCTCTCTCCCCCGTCCCTCACTCTCTATCTCTGTGGCAAACTCACTGCATAGCAATTATGAATAATGCCTCATGATTTATGTGAATGACTTGACAAAAACTGAAGCTAACTTTAAATGAAAACTGAGGCAAACTCTATTTTTAAGATGAAGTAAATTCTGGTAATTGATAATGCACCTGCATGAAAGTCAGTACAATGCATATAATTTTTGTACATATTACAAGGTTAAGCTGAAATAACTTCTACAAAATGATTATTATGGCTCACATAGCTTCACTCAAAACTTACTCCATTACTCCGGGCAGGTCATCTGAGAAAGCCTGGCAGTTACATGACAGATTAAACAAACGAAAACCCAGACGAATACAAAAGGCAGACCCGATCAGTGTGATGAAAGTATTAAACGTATGTTTTAATTTCATATTTAAGTTGCATAACTTTGACACAGTTGACTACCCAAGAGCTGGTTATACTTCCAGCCTTTCACTCCGAGCTCCCCTGGCCAACTACCTCAAGCCAGAACACTTCTCACCAGACCAGCCGAAAACACACACACACACACACACACACACACACACACACACACACACACACACACACAACCTAAGTTGACACAGAAAACAGGATGACAGGATGTCAATGTTAACCGTGACGTCAGCTAACCAACAGTGACGACAAAGCTGGAGCCAAAATGTCCACTAGTGCAATCTTATAATAGTTTCATTTTTGTATCTGATCTGTTTTTATTTTTTATTTTTTTTTCAGTCGTGTACATTGTGTAAAATAAATAGTAGCGTGTGTCACTGGAGCAGCTGTTGCTTGTAGACTTACCTGGAAGTGACTACCTCAATTGCCCAGTCCAGTCCAGTCCAGTCCAGTCCAGTCCAGTCCAGTCCAGTCCAGTCCAGTCCAATCCAGTCTAGTCGTCATTTGGTAGGCTCGATGTGAGTATAGGAATTGTTGCTCTATGGTACCATTGTTAGGGATTAACAGGAATGATTTGGATGGTTGTAGGTTTGCTGTTGTGGACTTAACTGAGGGTGTTAAAGGAGATAGCACTATGTGCAGGCTCCTCAACGGTTACATTTTCAAGAATAGCATTCTTACAACTATTCCCAAAACTAGTGGTGAGGGGGAAGTACTGAAGTTCAGCTTTTCAGCTGTTGGCTGGTTTAATTCTCTCGCTACTGGGGGTGCTCACAAGCCATGTGGGAAACCCAAATGCCTATAGCGGCTTTCCCAGAGATCTGATAAAGGCATTCTTATGATTGGCCATTCCGACGTAGAACTTTTGGGCCCGGCGCCTAATCACATTCTACATATAAAGGTGCCGTAGCTCCATATAGTAGTCTCACTAGAACATAACAAAAGAGTAGTATATCTGCTGTAGCCAGAGACGTTAGTAATTTGCTGCCATGCCTGTGAGGCTTAGAGCAGACGCTAGCTAAATCAGAACTCTCTATAGGTTGAGCAGGCAGCCCAGTTACAGAGCTAACTAGTAGCGGTGGATTTCTAACGCTACAAATTACATATGTGTTATTTCCTGGTAAAATAAATAATAATCTCTTGCAATTATAAGCCACGACTATTTGGCTAGGAGACAGTTAATGTGTAGATGCAGTATAGTTTTGTTCTTTATAAATTTAAGTTAAATTAATTGTTCTTTCACATATATTATATGTAGGCTAACATTGGAAAGAAGGAATCGGATTGAAAAATTCAATGGAATAGCCAGGATTGAGCTTTTCAACCTGCTTTTACCTTTCCAACTTTATCGCACCCACGACATGTGATAAGGAGCAATAAATCATTATTGATTGATATAAAAGGGTAAACTATAAAAGCCCTATACTTGAAGTGATTACCGCGTCGTAGACTGCTGAGTTGATAACTCAGCTGATTATAGCAGTGGGATGGTAAATCAAATTTAATTGATTCAAATCCTGATAGCATTAAGTTTCAAAGCCTGATTTTTATCTTTCTAAATTTAAAGTACTTTATTTGGACATATCATATAAGTTATTGAAAAATACTCAGTGCCCGCAGAGGTGAGAATATTGCGAAATATATATTTTCAAAATAAAAAATAATGCTGAAAAATGGATCAAAACCAAACAAACAACGTACCCCACACGATATTCATTTGAGGCCTTTGGGTCATGTGTTAAACACCGCTAAGAAAATCCTATCTTCTAAAGAGAGAGAGAGAGAGAGAGAGAGAGAGAGAGAGAGAGAGAAAATAAATTTGCACTGTCCGAAAAGCAAAAACAGATGATCCCTTCAGTATGTAAAATGTTGCGTTTGGAACACGTAAACTTCCATTCATAAATGAATACACTTACTGTAGGTTCGTGATTGGTAAAACAATTGCTATAATAAGTATTGATAGCCATTGGTAGTCATAACATGAATAATTTCCAAAACACAATGAAAATATTAACATAATAAAACAACAGGAAGCTTAACGTGGTTAATAACCATTGTAGTCGCAATGTAATGCTAATATTATGAGAGTTAATGTATAAGAAAAACTTTCACATTCACTACTGTGTCAAGAAAGTGCCGGAATTGTCCAATAAAACACAAAAAAATGAATTACTCCTCCAATTTTATTTTACCGCCTTCAAAGCAGGCCCCATCTGAAATTATACATTTATGCCAACGAATAATCCAATCATCAAAACATTTTTTGTAGGCACTTTTAGGATTTGATCTCAATTGTCGCCGCGAATTTTCATTTATGTCTTCTATCGACTGAAAACGGGTGCCTTGAAGTGGTAACTTGAGTTTTGGAAAGAGAAAGAAATCAGCAGGAACCAGATCAGGTGAGTACGGTGGTTGTTCGATGAAATTTGTTGAGATTTTGGCCAGAAATTCGTTCACAATAATGGCCTTGTGAGCTGGTGAGTTATCGTGGTGCAGAATCCATGAATTGTGGTTCCACAAATCTGGCCTTTTTCGCCGTATTTGTTCCTTGAAACGCCGCATAACGAGCATCTATCTATCATCTGACCTTCTGGCAAGAACTCTGAGTGCACGACACCGCGATAATCGAAAAAAACTGTCATCATGACCTTCGGTTTTGATCGAGTTTGACGTGCCCTTTAAGGTTTCGGTTCAGTTGGAAAGCGCCATTCGCAAGCTTGCTGACTGGTTTGAGTGTCAAACTCGTAAACCCACGTCTCATCACCAGTTACAATGCGTTTCATAAATGTGGGGTCGGAACTGGCTCGTTCTAGAATGTCTTCAGCAATCCTTACGCGATTGAGTTTTTGTAGAAAATTCAAGTCTTTTGGAATTAACGCGTGTCATGCCCAAACAACCGTTTAAAATGGTAGAAATCGATTCGAGAGACGCAGAAAGTTCAGCGGCAATCTCTCTCAGACCTAAATGAGATTTTCAGACACCATTTTCTTCACTTTAGCGATTTTCAGTTCAGTTGAAACCGTTGATGGCCGACCACAGCGAGGCAAATCTTCACCAACATTCTCGACCACTTTTGAATGCACTGTACCACTCATATGCACATATTTTTGATAACGTCGATTCACCGTAAGCTCTCTGTAACATTTTCAGCGATTCGGCATACGAAATACCATTTGCAAAGCAAAGTTTGAGACAGATTCTTTGTTCAATATTTGTATCTATCGTAAAATCGCAAATCACCTTTGAGATGAACTAACAAAATGGCGTACTGTAAACAAACTAGATGACAGATGACGATCAAACTCGGCGTGAGTATAGAGGAAAGTTGTACCAACTTAGCGACAACAATAATTTCGAATGCCCTTTTAAACAGGATTTTTAAATGATCAATTCCCAGTACTTTCTTGACAAAATGTATAGCAGTGAATATGAAGAGGCAACTTGGTAATGATTTGGGATTGAACACAATTTGAAAGCAGTATTCTTCTTCTTGGACTCACTGTGGACTCACTTGCATGGATTAGCGAATGGCGCTGCAAATTAATTTTGCTTTGCCGCAAACTAAATACTTATTCCGCCATTTTATATAAATAGGAAGATTACTCCTAGGAAGGCATAAACTAGGATTGGTTGCGTTCCGTCCCCTGACACATAGCACACTGTATAAAAAAGAGAGACAAACCCTTCTTGTCACGTGCTTACGCTTTATACTCAAAATACTGGTGAGCTGATAACTCCTTCACTAAAGTTGTGTGTAGCAGGTATGTTATAATTAAAGTAAGGAAATTCGATATAAATTAAAGGAAAATGTTAATTTAAAGAGCTAACTTCTGAATAGGTAAGTACTTTAATACAGTTGACTTTTGTTTCTATGCACTTTTGACGTATAACAAAATTAAATTGCCTACAAACAATTAATATGCTTGGACATGAAATAATATTTTATTTTTGAGACGAAGAAGGGATTGACCAAGAAAGACGGATGGACGACATAACAAGTGGTATGAAGGAGAGACGCTTGGAGGAATTGGATTTTAAAGTAAAAGAAAAATGCAGAAAGAAAGTAAGAGTATGAACACTTGAATACAAGAAAATGTGATTTTACAATGTAATCCTGTTGAATAATAATAATTCTACTAGAGAGAACCGAAAATAATATTTGCTCAAAATAATGAGGGAATTCTCTAAGTTTTCAAACTAATTCGCAATGAAGGACGGAGAATGATAACGAAGTACTCTAGTATTGTTTAGATACAATATTTGTGTCACTCCCCCCCCCCCGTTTCATTCTCCAAACAACATACCAGAAACAGAAAATGTTATTACTAAAGCTTTAACCTGTAGTTTCTGCAGGCTCATTCTGCCAGAGGGATGTTTTTGTACAACGCAAGGCTTTATCATAAAAGCGCAAGGAAAAAAATATATTTTTGTTTCACCGTTGTACGCTTGTTAGGAATGATATTCATGCCTCAGAGGATACATTTTTTCTGTAGTTATATGAGAACACCATTAAATGTGTCAGAGGCTTAAATGGGTAGCCAGATCATAGTATCATATACAGAGCTGTGTCGCTGTTAGGTGAACAGGCCAAATGTCCAGATGTTCTTTATTATTGATATCGTGATTATTGCCTCATTAAATTAATACTATTTTATTAAGCATTATACCTATCACAATTAATATCACGAGTGTCGATAATTCACGACCGGAGTGAAGCGACCTAAGGGATGAAACCACGAGTTGTATTTGATAAGGCAATACAGCGAAATAGACTATTAATAATTTATAATATATATAGAAAGGGAGATTTTATCAGGTTATGATTGTAATACGTACATTAGTTATCAAATGGTAAATAGGCATTTAACCATGGTTATTTACCAATTATACTTTCTCTACATGTACTATATACTTGCATAGTGTACAGAGAATGTATTGTATTGCACCCAAATTTTGATACCGAGATTTCACTGGAAATACCTGTTTTGGGTCCCCCTGAACCCAAAAAGAGCATGTTTGTAAAAAGCTCCGTGTGTGTGTGTGGACAGCATAGCTCAAAATGAAATACCGTTAAATACCAAATTTGGTATTTAAGTGTGGTATCTTTCAACAATGCGACACAAAGATTTAAAAAAAAACTACCCCAAACTACCCTTTACATGAAAAAAAAAAATAGAAATTTTTGATTTTCTCAAAAATGTCTGCAACGATTTTGATTAAAATCTCTTATATTTGAGATAATTACATGCCAAATTAAATGTATATCTTGAATTTTCTGGGAATATCCTCTAAAGGCCTCTTTATACTGGATAATTTTATTGAATTTTGCATAACTGGTAAACCGTAAGAGATAGACAAAAACTTACTATACAAGAAATGTAGATCACGATAAAACACACAATTTATATCATATACGTTTTTTTGGTGGAGTTGATCGTATTTGAAACATGCCTTGTTATTGGTTTCAGCTTTAAAAGACATATTTTTCTCATAAAGGAATTTGTTAACTCCTGTCCATACAAACAAAGGAACTGCAGTCGCATATCAATCATTTTAAGCTATGGTACTCCTTTATTTCGTTTCTATTTATAAGGAGGCAAGTATTAATACTATTTCTGCTGATGTTTTTCTTGATTAGTGTGGAATAAATAGAAGTATAAACTTTCTAACAATAATTTGTTGCAGAGATGTGAAAAAGTCATGTGAATGGAACATATCAGATATTATTTTTTTTCTTTCTTCACTGCCTCCTGAATTATGATATGGCCGACCGTGTCTACACCCAATGTAGGAATACCGATAGCAACAATAAAATAGGAAACAATTATTTTATTTCAGCTTTTAATAACTAAGAAATGAAATGGATTCAAACGTTTTTTTTTATTTGATGCATAAACGTCACATACATAAGAAACACAAATAATGATTATTTAAACTCTATTTTTGAGCTATTTACATTATGAACTAGATAACATTTTAAATAAGTTTTGTAACTGAATTAATTGAAAGTACAATTGTGGAACTCACCATTATTAAAAGTGAAGGTTGGCTGACTAGTTTGTCACCTTGTTACCAATAACGAAGACAGGATATTAAACAAACGAACGTCAGATGCAACAAGATTTCAAAGAAATGAACAGCAGCTGCGATAAAGCGTTTAGAAAATATCGCTCCATCAGATGACCGCACTTGGTTGAAATTGCATAATCTTGGCGGTTGCTTTAGCGCTTTAATAGTTTAGATAAATTGTCGAAATAATAAGATTATGGAAAAACCAAACTATAGGTGGAATCAGATTAAGAAGTAGAATTTGAAAAACAATTTGATTTGCAAACGATCAGGGCTTGCTAGCAAAAACTGAAGATGAATTAAAACCATGGCATATACGTTGAACACAGTGGTAAGAGATCGTTAACGTGTAAATATCAACAGATAAAAATATGGCACTTACCGTTCAAAAACAATACTGGTAAATACTGCCAGTATTTATTTTCTTGGGTGTAAAACATCATATACCATACAAGTAGATATACGCGGAAATATAAAACAAATTAAGTGCATAACTGAACATTAAAACATAAGACAAGTCCAGACTCGAGAAATAAACTCTTAAGTCTATGGCAATGCCTATTATGGCCTATGGATCCGAAACGTCGACTAATACAAAGCCATATTTGCAAAAATTTCAAGCAGCGGCAATGAGATACCTGAGATATATAGCAGGATATTCAGTAATGGACAGAAACATCAACATAAACATCCGCTAATAAAGAAAACAGAAGTCATACTTGGACAGAATGCAAAACACTTTTAAACTATAACCCACAAGGGAAAAAGAAACTAGGTAGACCAAGGACACAGTGAAATCAACAATTTGGAGCCGAAACGGTTCAGGATCAAACCCAGAAGTTGTAGCAGAAGGAGCAAGAAATACTAGGGAGATAGAGAAATCGTTACAAGAAATAAATTCCACAGTTAAATTTATACATAATGCAGACGAGGTTGCAGTTCTGTGACGAGGGCAAGTATGAGAAAAGTATAAGTTTTTTATAGCTGAAACCAAAAACAAGGAATATCTCAAAAACAATGTATATAACATAAATTGTGTGTTTAAAGTGCTCTACATTTGTTGTGCGGTAAGTTTTTGTCCATCTCTTACGGTTTAGCTGTTAAGCAAAATTCCGTAAAATTGGTCCAGAGTAAAGTAGTCTTCAGAGGCTATTCCTAGAAAATTCAAAATATACATTTTATTTGTCAGGTAAATATCTTTAATATACGATATTTTAATCAAAATCGAAGGAGTCATTTTTCAGAAAATCAGAATTTTCGAAAAAAGATGTGTGTAAAGGATAATTTGGGGTGGGGGATTTTTCTCAAAATCTTTATGTCGTATTCCTGGGAGATACTAAATCTAAATACCAAGTTTAGTATTTTACCGACTTTTCGTTTTCGAATTATCGTGTTCACAGACACACGGACACATGGACACACGGACTTACGGACACAGACACACATACACACGGACCTTTTTCTGAAAATACTTTTTTTGGATACAGGGGACCCTAAAACATATATTTCCGGTGAAACCTCGGTATCGATTTTTTTGGTGGAGTGCAATACCTTCTCTACACACTATGTACATAGTATATATAGAGAAAGTAAAAAAGAACATTATTGCATAGCAAGTTTTAGTACTCCTAATTTATTATTTATAAAATTAATTACATTTTTATCAGATTCTCTTAGCCAAAATATTATGAAAATCGTCAAGCGCCCTTATTGAATGTACTAAAGCTGGAAAAAATAAAATCACAGAAAACTAGGCCTACTTTGACATATCCTCGAAGGCTCTTACGATGTAACCCATAGGCTTATGATGAAAAAATATCTGATGTGTTCTATTCACACGACTTTCTCTACTTCTCTGTAACCAAGTATTGTAAAAAGCATGTTCTTCTATATACTTTATGATAATCCAGACAAGCCTTACCAGAAATTGTCTTACTTGCTTGCTTAGAGGCTATTGCCAGAAAATGCAAGATACACATTTTATTCGCAATATAAATATCTTTAATATACGGTATTGTAATCACAAACTTTAGAGCCATTTTTCAGAAAATCAAAAGGATCTAAATTTTTTCCATGTAAAAGGTAATTTGGGGTGGGGGGATTTTTCTCAAAAGCTTCGTGAAGATACCAAACTTAAATACCAAGTACCGGACATACATGCACAAGGACCTTTTTCTAAAAATGCCTTTTTACTTTCTCTATACGCACTATGTACATAGTGTATAGAGAAGGTATTGCACTCTACCCAAAAAATCGATACCGAGATTTCACCGGAAATATATGTTTTACGGTCCCCAATATCCAAAAAGCATTTTCACAAAAAGGTCCGTGTGTGTGTGTCCGTGTGTCAGTGTATCCGTGTGTCTGTGAACACGATAACTCAAAAACTAAAAGTCGGTAAAATACCATACTTGGTATTTAAGTTTAGTATCTTCCAGGGATGCGACACGAAGATTTTATAGAAAAATCCCCCACCCCCAACTACCCTTTACATGGAACTTTTTTAAAAAATTTGGATTTTCTCAAAAATGGCTCTAACGATTTTGATTACAATTTCGTATATTAAAGATATTTACCTGACAAATAAAATGTATATCTTAAATGTTCTGGAAATAGCCTCTGAAGAGTAGTTTATTCTGGATGAATTTTACTGAATTTTGAATAACTGCTAAACCGTAAGAGATGGACAAAAACTTGTAACACCAAAAATGTAGAGCACGTTAAAACACACAATTTATGTTATATACCTTTTTTCGTGAGTTCTTTGTTTTTGAGACATTCCTTATTTTTGGTTTCTGCTATGAAAAACTTATACTTTTCTCATATAGGAACTTGTCTACTCCTATCTATATAAACAAAGGAACTTCATTTTCATAGAAACCAGCTTTTGACTATCATCTTAACCTATGGTAGTCTCTTATTTCGCTTCTACTTACAAGAAAGCAAGTAATAAGACTATTTCTGCCAAGTTTTTCTGATTAGCATAAAGTAAATAGAAGTATAAGCTTTTTAAGAATAATTTGTTGCAGGGATATAGAGGAAATCATGTGAATGGTAAACATCAGATTTTTTATACAGGGACCCTAAAACGTGTATTCCGGTGAAATATCGGTATCGATTTTTAGGGTATTGCAATACCTTCTCTATACACTATGTAGTTAGTACGTGTAGAGAAAGTAAAGATGAATGTATAATTGATTCCGCCAACTGAACGTTAAACTTAAATCCCATATTGTATTTTTCTCCTCAAATGAAATCTCATTAGGAGCATAGCCAGCTTTGTTTAGATCATTTTCCCTATATATTGGGGCTACTTTGATACCAATTCATGTTTTTAAATAATTTGTATTGTTAAACCGCATTAGAAGCGTTTTTAAATCTGTTAGCAACTCTGAAACGAGACAGACCACCAACATTATTTTAATATTGAATAAACTTATAAGTGATTCTATTTGTGTGATATTTTACTGCAGCCTGCTTCTGAAATACTTTTTTAAAGATGTTCATCACAGTAAATTTTGTATGCACGACTCCCAGGCTGCTTCTTATAACGTCTAACCGTTGTAGTAACGTGCAGCTCGTTTGCAAATGACTGAAGACTTACGTAGTTGATCTTAATTGGAAAGTGTAACAGTCATTGTTAAAATTCAACCAAATATATTTCTAACAACTAACACCTGCTTTTAAAATAAGTTAATTATAGGCGCGTCGTTGTCTTTTTACTATCTCTAAATGTACTATGTGCATAGTGTATAGAGAAGGTATAGCATTCCACCCAATAATTCGATACCAAGATTTCACCGGAAATAGACGTTTTAGGGTCCCCTGTATAAAAAAAAAAGAGAGGTATTTTCAGAAAAAGGTCCGAGAGTGTGTTTGCGAACACAATATCTCGAAAACGAAAAGATGGTTAAATACCAAACTTAGTATTTAGGTTTAATATATTCCAAGGATGCAACACGAAGATTTTCAAGAATATCCCCCCACTACAAACCACTCTTTACGTGGAAATATTTTTGAAAAGTTTGATTTTCTCAAAAATGGCTCTAATGATTTTGATTAACATCAGGTGTGCTAAAAATATTTACATCCCAAATAAAATGCATATCTTGAATTTTCTGAGTTGCCTCTGAAGACCGCTTTATTCTGGATGAATTTTGCCGAAGTTTGCTTAGCTGCTAAACCGTAAGAGATGGGCGAAAGCTTACTGCACAAAAACTGTAGATCTCGTTAAAACACACAATTTATGTCCTATACGTTTTTGTTGTGGAGGTAACCGTTTCCAAGATATTCCTTGTTATTAGTTTCAGTTGTAATGTATTTATACTTTTCTCAGTGTAAGTTTTTCTTTTGTTCCACCCCTGGCCAAGCAAAAAAGCGATATGCAATGACAATCGCATAAAAACAACTTTTAAAACATTAACTATCAATTTAGTTTAGTGCATTCCTTTAGTTTGCTTCTATTTATAAGGAACTAAATAATAAGAACTTTCTGATAATCTCGATTAGCAATGTGTAGAAAGAAGAATAATGTTTTGTAAGAGGTTTGTAGATAGGCTAGAGAAAGTCATGTGAGCGCGAAGTATGCAGGACATTTAGTATGTCAATTTAACCCCAGTTCTGTCGAAGTAATAACCCTATAAGTCAAGACTTTAAAGCTTCTCGAGTTGAGAGCATATCACTTTTGGCTAGACTTGTACTTCCCTGTTACCTTTATACTGGAGATATTTGAAGCTATGTTTCTCACACTCTTTGAGATTGAAAAATGCAGAACTTGAACTAATTATGAACAGGCACGTTTGCTATAAAGGTTCAAATTATTCATAAAGTTGTTACGTTAAAGGTTGTTTTCGCTGATTGCCAAGCACGGACTCAAAAGCGAAACATTAATATAGCATAAACAGCGAGCAGCCTGAAATCAAGATCAGAAATCCTGTGTTCGCAAATCCCCACGCACTGGATTCTGAGACCTTTTACCGTCACCTCTCCCCTCCCCTGCCCTGCCGGAAGAAGGAAATGGAGTTCACTGTAGTTTAATGTAGTTCCAGTACTAAAACACACCGGTTCTGCAAGTGTCGCTGCTGGGGTAAATTGAGACAAAATTAGTAGAGACAATAATAATCAGCGTTGCTGGTGAGAAGTCAAGTGGATGGAGGAGTGGAAGAAAACGGATAAGTATTCAGACAGAGGCAAAGAAAGTATTTGCTGAATCTAAGGTTATAACAGAAAGATCTAGTAGCGTTTTCTGACATTCATTCTCTCTATTGCATGATAAGAATTCCTTTTATAAATGGTCCACCACAGTAGAAAAACGCGCTTCTGTCTGTCGCTTCAGTCCTCTCCGCCAGATGTTAACTCATGCACAACAGAAGTGCTACCATATTTTGTATTGGTCAGAACACTTTTTCACCTCCTTTTGTCACAAATGAATAATTTTTTTTCTCTTACTATATACACAGTAGGCAAAGAAAATGTTGCATTCCACCCAAAATTTGGTGTCGAGAATTCACGAAAATACAGTAAAATCGGACCAAACTGGGTCCTCTATATATATAGAAACCTCGAATAAACGGAAAATAAATCTGAAATGGAGCTATTTCCTATGTTAAATAAAACTCTAACCTGGAAAACTGCCTAACATAGAACGGAAGATATTGTGTAATTAATCTGATTAAGGTCGATAATTATTTGCGTAATACGTCTAGGTGCAGCAATTTTAGTAGGACCGCGCCGTGGCCGAGTGATTAGACCTGTCAACACTCACCTAGACGGTCCGAGTTTGATTCCAAACGACTGTATGTGATAGTTGTGGTAGACAAAGCGGTGCAAGAGCGGGTTTTCCGGTTTCCTCCCCCATCGCATTCCACCGGTGCTCCATCTTCGTTCCATGTAACACCAGTGTCATCGCCTGCGGCGCCACAAGTAGATAGTAAAAGCGGGCGTTAAAGACTACAAAAAATGATAATTATTAATTTTGAGTACGATTGCACTTGCATTAGAGTTTTAAGAAAACTTATATGTTGATACATCATATAAAGAACGTTTTCTTGTGAGAAGTTGCGAGCGTCTTTGGATGCACTATTCTTTCGGCAGGTTCTACTGTACATGTTTGGATGATTCCGAAACTGACCCCCAAGAGCATTTTTCGAGAAAAGTGTATGTATACGTGGCTATATAGGCTTTGAACAGAAAAACACGAAAAGAAAAATTGTGAATAAATACCAAAATTGATGTTCTAGCTTTTAAAGTTGTGACAAGAAAATTAGAATATTTCTCTCCCCACACTAACCATTACATTGAACTTTTTCTAAGTGTTTGATTTTGTAAAAGATAGGTCTAATGCTTTTGAATAAAATTCGAAGTTTTTATGATATTCCGATGACAAATAAGCTGTATATCTTGAATTTTCTTGAAATTGCTTGCAGCCCTCTTCTTAGTAAGGGAAAAATATAAACTCAGAATGCTAAACGCTAAGTGATAGACGAAAACATATTACACAAAAATTTGGATCTCTTTGGAACCCATATGATTTCAAATAAAATTTTAGTGGCAGTAATAATTTCGGAGATATACGTTATTAACGGCTCATATTATATCATTATTTTAAATCCCTGTCAATTTTTGGGTGTTTGTCGCGATGGCATGGAAAGAATATGGACTTTTAAGGCCTACATATAGAATCCATTTGTAAAACATTTGACTATTCGTGTACCCTTTGTATATATAAAAATCTGACGTGTTCCATTCACATGACTTTCTCTATATCTCTGCAACAAATTATTGTTAGAAAACTTATATATCTATTTACTTCATGCTAACCGAGAAAAAACTAGCAGAAATAGGTTTATAACTTGCTTCCTTAAAAGTAGAAGCAAAATAAGGGAGTAACATAGATTAAAGTGATAGTCAAAAGCTGGTTGCTATGTGACTGAAGTTCCTTTTATTGTGTGTACAGGAGTTGACACATTCCTGTATGAGAAAAGTTTGTTAAAGATGAAACCAAAAACATGGAATATCTAAACAACGATCAACTCCATGAAAGAAATGTATATAACATAAATAATTGTGTGTTTTAACGTGCTCTACATTTTTGTGTGGTACGTTTTTATCTATCTCTTACGGTTTAGGAGTTATTCACAATTCCGTAAAATTCATCCGGAATAAAGTACTCTTAAGAGGCTATTCCCAGAAAATTCAAAATATACATTTTATTTGTCAGGTAAATATCTTTAATATACGAAATTTTAATCAAAATCGTTAGAGCCATTTTTCAGAAAATCAAAATTTTCGAAAAAAGTTCTATGTAAAGGGTAGTTTGGGGTGGGGGGACTTTTCTCAAAATCTTCGTGTCGCATTTCTGAAAGATACTAAACTTAAATACCAACTTTAGTATTTTGCCGACTTTTCGTTTTTGAGTTATCGTGTTCACGGACACACGGACACACACACACACACACGGACCATTTTTCTGAAAAAGCTTTTTTTGGATACAGGGGACCCTAAAACACATATTTCCGGTGAAATCTCAGTTTCGAATTTTTGGGTGTGCATTCCCATAACATGCACGGAGTTGTGCTTGCTCTAGCACAAAATTAAGTGATGCCTGATAAGCCTTAGAGTACCATGAAGGTGTAAAAGTGTAAATTACAATTGTTTAAGAAAAAATGCAGCTGACTTAAAATTTTAATTATATCTACAACATAGGATAAATATATATTTAAAATATAACTTCAACATACAGATAAAATATAAAAAATATCTTTGAATATATCACTTTCTCTACTTTTCTGCTATTACACAATTCGTAAATAAGGATTGTATTCCCCAAAACTTCATGTCCAAATTTCACCAAAAATATTTGTTTTTAAACTCCCTGATACCAAAAGAGCATTTTTAGAAAAAGGTCCGCATGCTTATCTGTTTCTGTAGGCAGCATATATCAAAAACGAAAATTCCATTAAATTCCATTAAAGTTTAGTATCTTCCAAGGATGCGATACGAAGTTTTACAAGAAAATGCCCGCTACGTAAACAATCCTTACATTTAACATTTTTTTTTGACGATTTTGATTAAAATATCGTACATTAAAGGTGATTACATGAAAAGTAAAATCTACCTATATCTTGAGTTTAATGATTAGACTTCTTAATTCTGGATGCCTTTTGTATAACCGATAAACCGTAAGAGATAGACAAAAACTATCTGCCAAAACATTTAGATCTCGTTCAAAACACGCAGTGTATATCATATATTTTTTGTATAGTTTCCGAGATATTCCTTGTTATTGGTTTCAATTTTAAGCTACTTGCTGGTCCCCATGGCCGTACTCACAAAAGCGCCTCAGTTTGGTGCTTCCTGGCGCAGGAGATCGTGGGTTCGAATCCCGACATGGGCATGAGTGTATGTTTATGAATGTATACATGTTTGTGTATTTGTCATAAAACAGAAAACGGTAAACAAAGAAAATTTGGGAAACAAGGAAAACAGAGGAATACGAAAAAGCAACACAGCGCCGGAGTCCGACCAGAATCCGGAACTGTATGTATTTGTTTCAGGAAAAAAAAAAATTCTCAAATGGTAATCTCAAGGCAATCTTTTGTGTCATCGCTCTGTTGTTTTACTCTTGTTAGTACAAAGAGAACCGAATTGTAGTTGTTTCATATAGCGACCGGGTTTTTAAAATATTTGATACTCGCTTTTATAGTTTATTATCTTCTTCTTAAAGAAATTATTGCTAACGTTTATCTCGGTTACCATGATGTAGGCAAATGAACAATCTTTTTTAACAAAACCTTGTAGCAATTTTTACTTTCTCTAGCCCCGTATGTACAATGTTCATGGGGATAGAGGAGTATTGTACTCCACTCAAAAATTCGATGTCGAGATTTCTCCGGAAATACATGTTTTAGGACCCCCTGAGTCCAAAAAACATTTTCATAAACAGGTCCGTGTGTGTCTGTCTGTCTGTGTGTGTCTGTGGACAGCATAGCTCAAAAACGGTTAAATGTCAAAATTGGTATTTATGTTTGGTATCTTCCAAGGGTGCGACACGAAAACGTTCAAGAAAATTCTCCCATCCGTAACTACCCACAAGGAAAAAGTTTCTAAAATTTCGTTTTGCTTAAAAATGGCTCTAACGATTTTGATTAAAATACCACATATTAAAGCCATTTCTATCACAAATAAAATGTATATTTTGAATTCTCTGGGAATAGCTTCTAAAGAATGAAAATGAATTTTGCTCAATTTGGCATAACTAGTAAACCGTAAGAGATAGACAATAAACGTACTGTACAAAAAATGTAGATCTTGTTAAAATACACAAGTTATGTCATATACCTTTTTTTCGTGGAGCTTAACGTTTTCGAGGTATTGCTTGTTATTTGTTTCAGTTGTGAAGTACTTATACTTTTGTTAGACGGGAGTGTCCGGTTTTCTTTTGTTCTACTCCTGACCAAGCAAAGAAGCGATTTGCAACGACAATCGCATAAAACATTTGACTATCACTTTACCATAGTGCATTTCCTTAGTTCCAGTCTACTTATAAAGAACTAAGTAATTAAATTCTGCTAAGTTTATCTCGATAGCGTGGCGTTGAAAGAAGAATTATCTTTTGTAAGAAGTTTGTAGAGTAGCTAGAGAAAATCATGTGAGTGTAACATATCAGATTTTTATACAAGTCTTGTATTCTCACATTAAATTCTTGGAAACAATTAGGATTCCATAGATTTTCCAACTAGTATTACTATAGTTTTCTACGCACACAAAATAGCATACCATCTGGTTGCTACATGCATATTAATTCCTGTGGTTGTATACTTACTGGTGATGTTACCTGCTTTTGAGCTAGCGTCCTGCAAAGGGGGACCAACTGGTTTTCCACATTTTGGGCTTTTAGAGCACATCAAGTATGGCCCACGCTGGACTTACTCCGCACTCATGGCGAGCGCACAAAAGCAGGCACCACTATACCTGTATAACCTTTGACCTGCTTTCCCAGGATCCATTCGCCGTGGCAGAATATATTGTGTGTCTTGACCATTACGGCAAAGGCATATTCAGAATGCCTTTTTTTCCAGCACGTCATTCCTTGCAGAAGCAGTTCAACTCGTGTTGCCTCACTTTCTGGCTGTGTACTTCAAGCCAATGCATCTACGAAAATAAAGATCTGATGTTTTCCTTTCACATGATTTTCTCTACATCTCTGTTACAAATGATTGTTGAAAAGAGCTTATTCTTCTATCTACTTCATGCTAATTTAGATAAAATTAGCAGAAATAGCCTTATTACTTGGTTCTTTGTAAGTAGAAGGGAAATGAATCAATACCATATTCTAAAGCGATAGTCAAATATTTCAAAAGCTGGTTACCATGTGATTGAAATTCCTTTGTTGTATGACCATGTGTTGGAACTAACCGTATTAGAAAAGTATAAGTATTTTAAAACGGAAACCAATAGCAAAGAATATCTAGAAAACGGTCAACTGCATGAAAAAATGTGTACAACATAAATTGTGTGTTTTAATGAGATCTACATTCTTTATGCAGTACATTTTATCTATCTCTTACGGTTTACCACTTATGCAAAATTCCTGAAAATTCATCAAGAATAAAGATGTCTTCAGAGTGTATTCCGAAGAGTACGAGTGCCCCGCGGTTTGGGAGCCAAGTATGAGGCGTATTACTGAGCACCGTAATATTATCACGTTCGGGACGCCAAGTATGAAGCCCCGCGTTTGGGAGCTAAGTATGTGGCGTTTTAATGTGTTGGTGCCGTGCTCAGATGTGCTATGACGTTGACGGTGCTTAAAGATTCACTCCACTACCAGATGAGTAGATCTACGTACCTTTGTTGTGCAAACCTGCTACCGATGGGGTACCTTCAGCTAGACTAGCCTGCATGCTGGTTTGACTCACTCGGGTGGAAACAATGAGGGAAGCTTAGGGAGTGATCTTATGAAATTGCTTAGACACACGTTACTTTCCTTCAATTTATTGTCACTAGAAGACACGAGATAAGCACTTTGCTGTACAACCTGCTAAGTCAATTATTTACTAGGAGCTCTTTTTATCGACAATTCACACGTATTTTAGTTATAACTCTTTTCTCTTTAAGTTAGCTTTATATAATGAAGTCTAGATGCGCGTCACTGACTTTATCTATCCACTGTTGAGGGCGCCGATAAATAATTATCTATGAGATTTGCGTTGTTTAACTTGTAAGCTGATGCAACTACTGACAGCACCAATTTAACTATGAGACAGCCCCGTTGTGCGGCAATCTTCTCCTAATATAGCAAAATTGCTGTCATGGTGGCTTCTTTCTGATTGGTCAGAAAGGCCGCGTAAATGGAGTTGATATTACCCAAAATACATTATTTTCTACCCAGGATGAAACATAACACCCACGTGACAAGTGATAAACAGTCGCAAAATACTCTTTTCCAAACTAAAAGGGACATTACCGTCACATGTAGCTCGTACGTGCCTGGACAAAAGAGCATTTGCTAACAATGAAAGCCTCTCACCCCACTTTCCAAGTTTAGCGTAAACAACTTCAACTGCTCTTACTAAAAGCTGATTTTTTGCACTTTTAATACATGAAATATTCGAGTATTGACACTCTTTAAATATAAACTGGTACATTTAATGAAAATTACAATGGTTATTATTGAGAAGCCAACTAGCGGTCTGAATTCCCAGAGAATTCAAGATATACATTTTATTTCTCGTGTAAATATCTTTAGTACACAGTATTTTAATCAAAATCGTTAGAGCCATTTTTGAGAAAATCAAAATTTTCGGAAAATATTATATTTAAAATGTAGTTTGGGGTGGGGGATTTTCTTCAATATCTTCGTGTTGCATTGTTGTAATATACCAAGTTTGGTATTTTACCGAGTTTTCGTTTTTGAGTTATCGTGTTCATAGACACACGGTAACACACAGACCTTTTTCTAAACATTTTTTGTTACAGGGGACCCCAAAATGTGTATTTCCAGTGACATCTCGGGATCGAAATTTTGGGTGGAGGCAATACCTTCGCTATACATGGCCGCACCGTGCCGAGTGGTTAGATTATTTGTCGCTCACCTAGACGGCCCGGGTTTGATCCCAAGCGATCGCATATGAGATTTGTAGTGGACAAAGCGGCGCAAGGACGGGTTTTCTCCACCATTGCATTCCATCGGTGCTCCATCTTTATTCCATTTATCACCAATGTCATCGCCTGCAGTGCTACAAGTAGTAAAAGCGGGCGTTAAACACTACCAAACATTTCTATACATAGTGTGTGTAGAGAAAGTAAATATGTACTTCTATATCTACATCGTGGCAATTGAGATAAGCATTAGCACAGAGTAAAACCCATTATCTTGTTGCCAGCTATTAAAAGGCTTGACTATCGCGTTAGCTTAGTGTATTCCCTTATTCATCCGTATTTAAAAGAAAATATGTAATAAATGCATTTATATAAACATTTATCTGGATTAATGTGAATTAAGTAGAATGACACGCTTTTTAAGAATAGCGTGCTGCAGAATAGGTAAGACATCGAATATTTTGTATTACACAAGAATAAGTTTAGTAGTTGTTTTACTGAAGCATTACTCTACTTCAGAACGGTATTATTATATATTATCATAAAGTAAATGAAATTGCGCCAGTATGTACTCCTAGACCACGGAGAACGACTACGTTGTTATGAATGAGGTATGAGTGTGTTATCGGCGGGGGACACTGCGGCAATTGCGTCCAAGCATTGATCTATTGCGGCCTATCACCCCTCCACCGGAGGAAGGGATGAGAGGATGGAAAACCATAGTCCAGCACACAGTAATTGCCGAGTCAAGAGCAGAGATGCAAGGAAGTCCCTAACAGTTCAATAGATGGCAGTCTTGGCGCGCCACAGAGCCTATACCGCCGTCGGGAGGCCGTCGGAAGAATGCCGCTACAACGGCACCTAGCCTAAACCAGTGCAATCAGGGGGAAGAGAATTTTATTCGGAGTAAGCAACCTGACATCTGCCTGCAGAACATCAAGCCACACCTGCCACCGACCTGAAAAATAAAGAACGGAACTGAAATGAAGGAACGAAGAAATAGGAACCACGATATATATATATATACAGCACCTCGACATTCGCCTAAGTGGCCCCAGGAAAACCTAGTGCGCGGTCGAACTGGTGCCAGTTACAGACGAAAAAGCCTAAACCACCTGGCATGGTTACATTGTCATGAATGAGAGATTGATTTCTTGTTAAGAATTATATTACATCAATTTTAATGTGTAGGTGTAGCTTTTAATTCAATAAAATGATGTGTTGGAAAAATAATCTGATGTGCTTGTGAGTTTAAGGTACCTATCTTAAACTTTGTGGCTTCGCCCGTGGTTTTTTCTGAAGATAAAGTAGGCCACGCTATGCAACGTTTGGCAACCTCTGTTTAAAGTAATGGCTGAAGGCAGCAATATAAGATGCATAGAGGAGCATCGTCTTTAATGGAAGTTCCTGCTTGGGTTTTAAAGCTTTTTGGCGTTAGAACGCAAGCAAAAGAACACCCAAAATTCAACGCTTGCGGAAAGATTAGATATTCAAAGGGTAGAACTTATGGAAGCCACAGAAAGAAAACAAAATCTACCTCTAAACCTAACTTAAAATAGCAACTTCGGTACAGGTATTTTCCTAAGGTTGCTATACAATTAGAACGGAAGTGAAAAAAAATATTGTGTGTTCCATTCACATGACTTTCTCTACATGTCTGCAACAAATTATTGTTAAAAAGCTTATTCTTCTATTTATTTCATGCTAATCGAGAAAAAATTACCAGGAATGGTCTTACTACTTGTTTCCTTGTAAGTAGGAGGGAAATAAGGGAGTACCATGAAGTAAAGCGATAATCAAATGTTTTAAAATCTGGTTGTTATATCATTGAAGTTCCTTTGTTTGTATGGCAAGGTATTGACACATATTTTAAAACTGAACCCAATAATAAGGAATATATCAGAATCGGTCAACTCCACGAAAAAATGCATGTACTCGTAACATAAATTCTATGTTAAAACCAGGTCTACATTCTCTTACGATTTATCAGTTATGCAAAATTTCGCAAAATTCGTCCAGAATAAAAATATCTTCAGAGGCTATTCCCAAAAGCTTAAAGATATTAATTTTATTTGTCATGTAAATATCTTTACTATACGATATTTTAATCAATATCGTTAGATCCATTTTTGAGAAAATAAAAATGTGCGAAAAATGTTCCATGTAAAGGGTAGTTTGAAATGGGGAATTTTCTGAACACATTCGTGTTGCATCCTCGAAATATACTAAGCTTAAATACTAAATTAGTGTTTAGCCTACTTAACGTCTTTTAACTACGCTATCCACACACACACACACACACACACACACACACACAGCTTGCTAAAAATGATTTTATTCGGGGGCCCTCAAAACACGTATTTCTGGTGAAACCTCTTTATCAACATTTTTAGTGGAAAGCGATACATTCTCTATCTAATATGTACATTGTACATGCGAGCTAGAGCAAGTGAAAATGCCCGGATCTGCTGCATTCATATGACTTTCTCTACTCACTCTTCCAATAGGTAGGTAACCATGTATTCTATAATATTATTATTATCAATCTACAAAAACTTTCACTACACATTTACAAATTTTACTGTAAGATATATAACATGATAGGACTTTAAAAAGCCAAATGCAAATTAATGGCTTTGACATTCCGTGTTCTATCCGTGACCACGAGAAAAAAATATCTGATGCGTCTCATTCATATGACTTCTGTATTTTTTCTACAAATAAACTATTCTTACAAAAGATTAACCTTTTATCTACATAAAGTCAATCAACATCAATATTACCATAAATTGTTTTATTACTTAGTTTCTTATAAGTAAGGAAATACACCTCAAGTTGAAGCGATAGTCAAATGTTTGAAAACCTGTCACTTGCGATAATCATTAAAATCCAGTTCTCTTTCCCGCAAGTAAAACAAAAGAGAATAAAGTGGACGAGGGCTTCTAATTTGAGTAAAAAATTTAAGTACTCTGAAATTGAAAACAATAACAGGGTATCTCTGAAATAGCTGTACTTAAAAATGTACATAATATAATTGAGTTTTTTAACGAGATCTACATTTTTGTTCAGTAATTTTTTTCTCCCTCTTACGGCTTACCAGTTATGCAAAAATCATTCAGAATGAGGATAATTTTAGGGGATAGTCCCTAGAAATCAAGCATATACGTTTTATTTTCCATGCAAACATCGTTAATATAAGACATTTGAATAAAATCGTTATAGCCTATTTTTAGAAAATCGGAAATTTCCATAAATGTTTAATGTTAAGGGTAGTTGGAGGAGTGTGATTTTTCTGAAAATCTTCGGCCGCATCCTTGAAAAATAAAATAGTAAATTAAGTTACAAAGTTTCGTATTTAACCGAATTTTTGTTTTTGAGTGATGCTACCCAAAGACACATACATTGATCTTTTTCGAAACATTTTAATTCAGGGGACCTCAAAACATGTATTTCCATGTATCCAATTTCTGGGTACAATACAACTTCTCTGCATACCATTTACATTGTATAAACTACTATAGAAGTACTTCACAGCTGAAACTAATAACAATGAATACCTCGAAAACGGTAAGCTCCACGAAAAAAAAAATATATATGACGTAAGTTGTGTATTTTAACAAGGCCTACATTTTTTGTATAGCAAGTTTTTGTCTACCTCTTACGGTTTACTAGTTATGCTAAATTAAGCAAAATGCATCCAGAATAAACAGGTCTTTAGAAGCTATTCCCAGAAAATTAAAGATATATATTTTCTTTGTCAGGTAAATATCTTTAATATACGATATTTTAATCAAAATCGTTAGAGCCATTTTTAAGAAAATCAACATTTTCGAAAAAAAAGCCCATGTAAAAATTAGTTTGGTGTGGAGGGATTTTTCTCAAAATCTTCGTGTCGCATCCCTGGATAAATGAAACTCTTTTTAAGATTTAATATAATGGTTAGTTATGTGATCCATTGATTCTGAACTTAAATACTAAGTTTGGTATTTCAGCTACTTTTCGTTTTTGAGTTATCGTGTTCACAGACACACGGACACACGGACACACACACACGGACCTTTTTCTGGAAATGCTTTTTTGGATTCAGGGGGTCCTAAAAGATGACATCGAATTTTTGGGTGGAATGCAATACTTCTCTATCCCTATGTACTACATTGTACATACGGGGCTACAGAAAGTAAAAAGGAACATCTTAGAAATGATGAACACCATTACAAATTTTTATGTGACAAAATTGTGCTCTTTGACGAAATGTAGAATTTTTGTGAAATAAGAATTGGTATTGTTTCTTAAGATTTACTTGATATACAAAAGTCATAAGAATGAAGAGGTTATTCCTTATCTAAAGGTATATAAATCAAAATTTGTTTCAGAAAGCTAAAAATGAAGAAAATTGTCCATGTAAAGACAAACTTAGAGTCGGGGGACCTGAAAATCTTCGTGCATCATTGGAAGGAGCTAAAATATCGTTTTCGACGTTTTTTTACTTTTGCGGAGGAAGTCTCCAAACGGGTATTTCCGGTATTTGCCTATTTGGGTGGAATCTTCTACTTATTTTGCTTAAGCAGCATAGAAAGCGTATATACAGTGGATAAGTGCAAATATTTGTATTAGCTTTAGAGGACGAAGTGATGATCCAGTATTTAGAGTTTTTCTCGCTATTTTCTAGAGTTATATTAATGAGGAAAATTTCACAGTATGTTATTTTCTAGGATGGCTATTATTCCTTATCACAGACGTTCCACTATTTACGTGACAGACCACATGATTGACCTTCCTCTACCCTTTGCCCTCTCCGACTATAGTTGGTGTGAGGTATGTAAACACAGAGAGACATAGGTCAGGGCCGTTCAAAATACATTAAGCCCTAAAATGTATGCTTCATTAAAAAGCAAACCAAATGAGACGCTTTCTATATCACGTATATACAATGTACATAGTAGGTAAATAAGGTGTTGTATTCCTCCCAAAATTTTGATAATTGCTCAATTTAGCACACCAGTAGGGAGGATGTGAGACGTGATATAGTTATATATGGGAAGTGTTATTCGAGCATTAAATTGAGGTTGAGAAATCCATCTCAAAAAATTTAAATGCCAATGTTGAATAGCATTAAATCGGGGTTTGTGGAATTGAGAAAGCCATAACTGAAAAAAGTCATTATTAAATGGCATTAAATACAGTGTTATGGAATTGAAAAATTCACTACTGACAAAAAAAAAAAATTAAGTGCCATTGTTAAATGGCATTATACCGAGTTTTTTGGAGTTGAGAAATGCATCACTGAAAAAAAAAAAATTAAATGCCATTCTTGAATGGCATTAAAATCGATTTTTTTAGAATGTTAGTTGAGTAAGCCATCAGTGAAAAAACAGTAATTTAAATGCCAATGTTGAATGGCATTAAATGGAGATTTTCTGGAGTCGACAAATTCATCACTGGAATCAAATGTAAATTACATTGTTGAAAGTATTCTCACTTAAGGAGAGAAAGATAGGCTTTGACGCAGAGCCACAAGAAAATGCTGTAAAAATCAGATGTGATGCATTCACATGACCTTTCCTACATCTCCGAAACAAATTATTGATAAAAACTTATTCTTCTATCTACTTCATGCTAATCGAGATAAACATTAGCAGAGATCCTTTCTTGTAAGCCCAAAAGAAATAAGGGAATACACTAGGCTGAAACGATAGTCAAATGTTTTAAAAGCTGCTTACCTTGAGGATGATAAATTCCCTTATGTGAAAAATTTTAAGTATTTTAAAACTGAAACCAATAGCAAGCAATATCTCAAAAAATGGTCAAACCCTACGAAAAAAATGTATATGACATAAATTGCGTGCTTTAAAACGATCTACATTTTCTGTGAGGTAACTTTTTTCTATCTCTTACGGTTTAGTAGTTATGTAAAATCCAGTAACATTCATCTAGAATAAAGAGATATTCAGAGGCTATTTCTATAAAGTTCGAGATATACGTTTTATTTGCCGTATAAATATCCAATATACGGTATTTTTGAGAAAATAAATATTTTCGAAAAAGTTTCCATATAAAGGATAGTTTGGGGTGGAGTGATTTTTTCTCCAAAATTTTCGTGTCCCATCTCTGGAAGATACTAAATTTATATACTACGTTTGGTATTCTGCACTGTTCGTTTTTGAGTTATCGTGTTCACGGACACACGACATACTGACACAATGACACACACACACACACACACACAAACGGACCTTTTTTCAAAAAGGAAATTGTTTGGATATATGTCATCTTCTCTGTACACTATGTATATAGTACGTGTAGATAAAGTAAAAGTGAATGCACTGCGAAGGATTTTTCGTATCTCCAAACCACAAAACATTCCAAATGAAACTTCAAGAAAGGTTAGTACAAAGGCTTAAAAAGAGAATAGTAAAATGCTATGGCCATATCCACAGGATGCCAGAAGAAAGATGGCCAAAGCAGACTGTTGTTATCGCCATATGGGAGGAGGAAAAGGAAGAGGCCTTGCATCATTTGCGGGGGGCAGTAGTCAGCGCAACGCACAAGGGAACCTTAATTAAGGAGATTGGCAGAACAGAGCGTTTTGGAGAAAGGTAGCAGAAGACAACCCCTTAATAGGGTCGACACTTTAAAAGGGAGGGGAGACACAAGAATATTTATGTTCAGTATCTTCCAAGATTATATCACGAAAAATTTCAGGAACATTCTCCAATCCCAAACTATCCATTTTTCGAAATGTCTTATTTTATAAAAAATGGGTTTTACGGTTTTGATTAAAATACCATATATTTAAAATCTGTTGTACTCCATTCACATGAATTTCTCTACATCTCGGTAACAAATTGTTGTCAATAAGATTATTCTTCTATCTACTTCATGCTGATCGAGTTAAACACTAACAGAAATGCTGTTATTACTTGGTTCCTTATAAATAGAAGGGAAATAAGGGAATACACCAGGCTAAACTGAGAGTAAAATGTTATAAAATGTGTTTGCTATGGGGTTGATATCCCTTTCTTTGCATGGCCAGGTGCTGAAAAGTTACCGTATGAGAAACGTTTAAGTACTTTAAAATTGAAACCAATAACAAAGAATATCTCGAAAACGTTCAACTCCACGAAAACATGTTTACAATACCTTCTCTATATACTATGTACATAGTACACGTAGAAAAAGCAAAAACATGTCTTGACAGAATTTAAGCTATCTTGAACGTGTGTGAATGACTTTAGATGTACTCGATACCGAGATTTCGCCAGACATACATGTTTTGGGTCCCCCTGAATCTAAAAAACGCATTTTTGGTAAAATGTCCGCCTGTGTGTGTGCGTGTGTGTGTGTCTGTAGACAGCATAGCTCAAAAACGAAAAGGCCTTTTAAATACCAAACTTGGTACTTAACTTCAGTATCTTCCAAGGATGCAACAGGAAGATTTTTCAAGAAAGTCCAATACCTTTTACATGGAGAAATTTTCGAAAATCTTGATTTTCTCAAAAATATCTCAAACAATTTTGATTAAAATATATATTAAAGATAGAAATAAAATGCGTATCTTGAATTTTGCACAACTACTAAACCGTAAGAGATGCACAAAAACTTACTACACAGAAATGTAGGGAACAATTGATGTAATATACATTTTTTTGTGGAGTTGGTCGTTTTTGAGATATTCCTTGTTTTTGTATTTCACGTTTAAAAAACATACTTTTCTTATGCAGGAATTTGTCAATTCCTGTCCATACATACAAACAAAGGAACTTCAGTCACATAGCAACCAGCTTTTGATTATCACTTTAACTTATGGTACTTCCTTACTTCGCTTCTACTTACAAGGAAGCAAGTAATGAGATAATTTCTGCTAATTTTTTTCTCGATTAGCAGGAAGTAAATAGAAGCATAAGCTTTTCAATAATATTTTTTGCAGAAAAGTAGAGAAAGTCATATGAATGGAACACATCAGATTTTTTTTTCGTGGAGTGGATCGTTTTTTAGATATTCCTTGTTACTGGTTTCAGCTTTAAAAAACGTACATTTCCCATACGGAAATTTGTCAACTCCTGTCCATACAAAGGCATATCAGTTACATTGCAACCCGATTTTGACTATCATTTTAGCCTATGCTACTCCATTATTTCCCTTCTACTTGCACGAAGAATGTAATAAGACTATTTCTGCTAATTTTTTCTCGATTAGCAAGAAGTAAAAAGAAGCATAAGCTTTTTTTACAATAATTTGTTGCAGAGATGTACAGAAAGTTATATGAATGGAACACATTAGACTTTTTTCGTGGAATGGATCACTTTTGAAATATTCCTTGTTTTGGGTTTCAGTTTTAAAATACTTATATTGTTCTCATACGAGAATTTTATCAACTCCTGTCCATACAAACAAAGGTGCTTCAGTCACATAGCAACCAGCTTTTGACTATCGCTTTAGCCTATTGTACTCTCTTATATCCTTCCTGCTGTAATGTAAACAAGTAATAAGACGATTTCTGCTAATTATTTCTGGATTAGCATGAAGTAAATTAAAAAATAAGCGTTTTAACAATAATTTATAGCAGAGATGTAGAGAAAGTCATGTGAATGGAACACATAAGCTTTTTTGTAAATGTTTATAACTGGTAAATCTAGAGGGATAAATCAAAACATTTCATGATGAAATGTTAGTAGGTGTAGATAAATCTAGGATTCGTTAAGCATAATAGAAGATTTTCTACTAGTGTCTGTAACTATTTATTATAGCTAATTGCCAAATGACTCGTGCTTCTGGTGCTATTGTGCACACAATACACCAGTGTGCCTCGACTGCTCTACTTTAGAAACAAAAGACGCTGCTTCCATTAAAAATGTTTTGTTTATATTCTTACATTCTCGCATTCAGATTTTGTGTTATGGAATGAACTTGCCACTTCAAATGCTACAGCTGTTTTTCCTCCGTCCGCTCTCACGGCGCGAGAAGAAAATGTCTCTTGTTTTGTTAGAATTTTCTCAAAGATGGGACTGGGACGGGGAAAATGTTGCTGCTTAGTAAAATACATACTTTGCATGAGAGACCCTTAGAATTCAGGCTGCAGAATATGCAACAGATTGTTCATTTTCTGATTTATTGTTATAATTCTTCCCGGCTCTATTGCGAGACACGCAGTTGTAAAACTCCAGGATTTTTAATTTGAATCCGAGAAACAAAACGAGACATAAATCAACAAAATGTGGAGACAGAATAGCACTGTGTTACTGTAGAGGTCTAGTTTAGAATATTACGGATAATTCATCAGGTTACTAAAATGAAAGTTTGATTTTTTCCTTGAAATTAGTAATTATTAGAAGTGTCGGTAGAGGTAGGCTTATGGGTACCAAATGTTTAATTGCTTTCTCACACGAAATATGTTCTTACATAATGTATTGCACCCAAAAGTTCAATAACGATATTTCACCAAAAATACATGTTTTGAGACACCCTGACTCTAAGAAAAGCATTTTTGAGACATGTCCCTGTGTGCCTGTGTGTATGTCTGTGGGCAGCATAGCTCAAAAACTCAAGTTAAATACAAAACTTGGTATTTAAGTTGACTATCTTCGAAGGATTCGACACGAAGATTTTCAAGAAGATCCCCCCACCCCAATTTCCCCATGGAACATTTTTTTAAGTTTTTTAATTTCCGAAAATAGCTAACAATTTTGATTAAAATAACTTATGCTTAAGATAGTTTGTGACAAATGATATATATATTAAATTTTTTGGAACTAGCCTCTGAAGACCTCTTCATTCTGGGTGACTTTTGTATAACTGTATGAAACAGACAAAAATGTATATCTAATTAAAACACACAATTGATATTATATACATTTTTTGTAGCGTTATAGGTTTTCGAGATATTCTGTTTAATGCTTTCAATTTAACGCCACAAACGTTTCTCAAACGGAAAGATATCTTTGTTCTCGTCTCGTTCGTTTACTCCTGGAAAGCAAAGAGAATAGAATTCGAATTGTTTTTTTCTTTTTTTTCACATACCGACCGGCTTTTAAAGGATTTGACCATCGCCTTAGCCTGTGCATTCCCTTATTTCCCTTCTACTTACAAGGGAACAAGTAATAAGAGTAATTCTGCTTGTGTTTATCTTGATTAATGTGATATAGATAAAAGATGAATCTTTTGAATAAACGGTTTGTTTGCGGAACGGTTAGAGAAAGTCATTAGATTGGAACAGATCCGAGTTTGTTTGCTTAGCTTATCGAGTAAAATAATAATAAACGCTATGTGGAACTGTATAATAATAGCATATAATGTTTTTGGTTAATATTAATATTTTGAAAATATAGTAAAAAGAATGACCTACTGTGTGACATTCCTACGACTTTCTGTAGCCATTCAGCCACAAACTACTTTTATCTACTAAAACTTATTTTTCTGTTTCATGCCAATCCAAGTATCCAGTTGCATACATTATTTTACTACACGCTTTATTGCAAATACAGTAAAAATCAAATTACAGAAAGCGTAAGCCATTACCAAATCTTTTAACAGCTGGTCATCTGAGATAGCTTTTATTTTCTGGAAACTCTCGAAGCTGGGGGAAGATCCTGGCATGTGTCAATGTCTCGCACTCCATTCCATTCCATTGCATTGCAATCCGTGGATCCTGTTTTGAGGTCAGAGACAAAGTTCAACTCCAGGATACAGATCAACCAGAAATTACATTTATTGGTTACTCTTGGTGGTTATTAATACATTTATTTACAAAAATTGACTCTGATATTAAATTTTGCAGAGGTGTTAATTTTGTTTAATTTACAATTACATGTCTGTTTCCAAAAAACAATTTGTACAGCATGCATTCTTAGAATATTTAAGTATATTACATTTAAAACACTCCGTTAATTTTACCAGTACTTTTAAACGAATGAAAACCTCCTCTATATAGAAGGTGCGAATAATGAGCTATCTCTATAATTTTGACCTAAGCTTACAACTCCTTTAGAGGAGGTGGAACTCAAATAAGACTATAGTAATTGTAATATACCACCTTTTGGTATGTCTGCAAATTATTTGTTGGTCTATGTAAGTCCAGCTTGTGCCTAGTCTCTTTGTTAGTATATCTACATATTTTGTAAAATTTTCTGGGTTATTTACTGCAAATAGCATTACAAGCTATTGGCAAAATTTGAATAGTAGTTTCAGTAAGTTGATTTTCTTACCCCTAACCTATCCTTGTTACTTTTTTTTTTTTTTTTTTTTGCATAATAAACATTGGCATCTACCGAATTTCCACAGAATATTGTTCTATAGGTAATCAATGAATGAAAATAAGCATAATAAACTGTTTTTAGAATACTCTTATTTTGAAGCTGAATTAATGATCAGATTACAAAACATGCAGAGCTCCGTTTGGTAAGATATCATCAATATGGTGTTTTCTATTCATATTACGATCTATTATAACACCCAGGTTATTGCTAGCTTCTGCACTTTGGTTACTTTCATATTCTATCCTTAAGTCTGAAATGCTTTTTTGCTTTATGAAAAAATCTGATGTGTTTCATTCACATGACTTTCTCTACATCTCTGTAACAAATTATTGTTAAAAAGTTTATGCTTGTACTTACTTCATCCTAATCGAGAGAAAATTAACAGAAATATTTTATTAGTTGCTTCCTTGTAAGTAGAAGCGAAACAAAGGAGTACCATAGGTTAAAGTGATAGTCAAAAGCTGATTGCTATGTGACTGAAGTTCCTTTGTATGTATGAACACGAGTTGACAAATTTCTGTATGAGAAAAGTATGTTTTTCAAAGCTAAAACCAAAAACAAGGAATATTTAAAAAACGATCAACTCCACGAAAAAAATGCGTATAACATAAATTGTGTGTCTTAACGTACTCTACATTTTTTGTGGTAAGATTTTGTCCATCTGTTACGGTTTAGCAGTTAGGCAAAATTCCGTAAAATTTGTCCAGAATAAAGTAGTCTTCAGAGATTATTCCTAGAAAATTCAAGATATACATATTATTTATCAGGTAAATATCCATAATATACGATATTTTAATCAAAATCGTTAGAGACATTTTTGAGAAAATCAAAATTTTCGAAAGAAGTTCCATGTAAAGTGTAGTTGGCGGTTGGGGGATTTTTCTCAAAATCTTCGTGTCGCATCCCTGGAAGATACTAAACTTGAATACTAAGTTTGGTATTTTACCGACTTTTCATTTTTGAGTTATCGTGTTCACAGATACCGAACACACGGACACATACATACACAAACCCGAACCTTTTTCCGAAAATACTTTGTTTAGATAAAGGAGGCCCTACAACATATATTTCCGGTGTGAACCACCGCACACAGCACTGTCACATTATTAATGTCTGTAAAACAACTCGAAGAGGCATTACTTTTTCAACTTTGTATTACTTTCTCTACACGTACTATGTACATAAGTGTATAGAGAAGGTATTGTATTCACCCAAAAATTCTATACCGAGATTTCACCGTAAGTATATGTTACGAGATCTCCTGAATCCAAAAAAAAAAAAAAAAATAGAAAAATGGCTGTGCGTGTATCGGTCTATCAGTGTGTGTGTGTGTGTGTGTGTGTGTATGTGTGTGTGTGTGTCTGTGGGCAGCATAGCTCAAAAATGAAAATTCGTTAAATACCACACTTGGTATTTAAGTTCAGTATCTTCCAACGATGCGACACGAAGATATTCCAGAAAATTCCCCACCCCCAACTACTCTTTATATAGCAAACATTTCGAAAATGTTGATTTCCTCAGAAGTGGCAGAACGAATTTGATTAATATATTGTATATCAAAGATATTTGCATGGCAATTAAAATGTATATCTTGGATTATCTTGGAATAGCTTCTGAAGATATCTTTATTTTGCGGAATTTTGCATAGCTGTTAAACCGTAAGAGGTAGACAAAAACTTATGTAACAAAAAATGTAGATCTCGTTAAAACACACACTTTGTTACATTTTTTATGGGGCTGACCGTTTTCGATATATTCCTTGTTATTATTTCAGTTTTAAAATACTGAAATTTTACTTATTCGGGAATTTGTCAACGCCTAACCATACACACATAGGAGCTTCTTTCACATAGCAACCAGCTTTTAAACGATGTTACTATCACTTTAATCTGGTGTATTCCCTTATTTCTCTTCTGCTTACAAGGAAGCAAGTAATAAGGCCATTTCTGCTAGTTTTTTCTCGATTAGCATGAAGTAAATAGAAGAATAAGCTTTCTAACAATAATTTGTTGTAGAGATATAGGGTAAGACATGTGAATGGAGCACATCAGATTTTATTGCATTTACTATAGAATACGTTCTTCAACTTGAAGGGTTTTGGATGCAATTCAGCCTAAGGATCAACCGCTTCGAAGAGCAACGGCCATCCAACGAAGGAGAGTACTGGTAGCGGATTTCCTTTGATAAAGTTTCAATTGCATTTGTAACTCTGCTTAGTGTCTAGTAAATTACAATAGTTCTTGACTGTTCCAAATATCGAACAGCGTGTCTTGATATATCCATGCGTCATCCACCGTAGCCTCAGTTTTATCAGCTAGAATCATTTATGGTCGGCCTGTTTCAAAAAGCTCACACTGTGCGATACGCCATTATAGTGCGTCTAGGTTGTCTTAATATAGGTCTACTTCTCGCTGCCTCGCTCTGTAAGAGGGGAGTGGTGGTGAAGTACGTAACGCTGGTCAAGAGTCTATTCTATTCCCTTTATATGTGGAGAAATACGAACAGAATATGTCTACGAATTGAAGCATTGCTAAACTAAAATTTAATTTTACATACTCTTACAAATTTCAACCCATATTGCATATTTTGTTCAAGCTTATATAAAATACATATATAACCGTTTCTTTGTATTCTGCATATATGTTTCTTCTTTAAACATAAGAATAACTAGTTTGAGTCAATGTGTCTCGAAAGTTCCAGAATGTAATTGATAGAAACTCCACTCACCATAACTTGAATGGTGAAGACTTGCAGCTTCCAGAGGGCGTATGTTTATTCAGGAAAAATTGTCTTGTTCAAAAACAGTCTTTGGCTGTATGCAGTGTCTAAAAATAACGTTCTACATGCAGGAACATTTCATTTGACAGAAGGATGTCATTTTCCGCAGAAAATGTAGAGAAATATCTCGTTGTGCACTGTGCTAGGAAACAAACGTTACGTACTCATTGATAATTTCTTCAATTATGTTTATGATTCTGGATTTTTGTACTGTATTGGTCATGCCAGTTTAACGAACAATACTTGAAGTTTTCACAAAATATTATGAAAAATTGAAGTTTGTAAATAGTAATTTACAATAAAAAGTGTAGACTATCATAGAGCAATAAAAACAATGAGCTAGAACAAGCAATATGACGCCCGGGACTTAAAGAAGTTTCTATAGGTATAGGTCATCTCAAAATCATTTATTACTAAGGATAGCATCTTGGGGACCGCTAGAGGGACATATGCGAATACCAGTTGCATAGCTACCGAGTAAAGACCAACCTGCGTTGGCGTCTGCACGCGCCGCTTGTTAACAACCTGTAGTAACGCGTTGGGAAACGTGGCTCGACTCAGCAACATATTATGCTGTATATTACAATGATATTTTAAGGTAATTGACGATAGTGCATTATCTTCAATCAAGATTGTAAAATCTCTTGCTTCCAATGGATTGCATGAAGATGTGCAATTCATACAGAAGAACTTTGAGATATAACTATGGCAATGACACATATTTAGAAACATCGAACATTGAAATGCCTCGAGCTCTGAAAGCCATCAATGAACTTGTGCAAACAATTAATCAGAGATGCATGACACTTTTTAGACCGCGTAAAAAGAAAGTGAAGACAATTGTTCAGAAAAAAAGTCGGATTTTCAATAATGCGTGAAATACGAAAGTTGTTACGGAAATAATTGCTAAAGTATGTCATCAATAGTGACGATGTGTTTTAATTCCGTTTTAGTTTTTCACAATATAAAGCCTGTTTACGTGCCAATCGGAGACGATTCACATTTGAAACGTTTATATATGTATTGTTTATATATGTATCTTGAGAGAAAATGAAACAAATATTGAAGCTGATGACTTTTTACACAACAGCAATTGAATATATGCAAATATTAAAATTGTTAGTTCCCTAAAATCAGTCCTATTTATGTTTACCACCCACCCAACCTCAATCGCCTTCCACTGTTAGTGAAAACATCACAATCTTTCATCCAACCACTGTCCCATTTTCCTTCTATGTATTAGTACCACTATTATCAACACATCAAAACTATATACCATGCTCTACTAACTTCGATTCTGTCCTGCTATCCATCCCCAAGATGCTATCCCTAGAGATCATCTTATAGTTTACCGGAAAACATGCGAGTCAGTTGGGAGATTTAATACTATGTTGGCAAACTGCCATTGTAGCTCAGTGATTAGAGCAACCGTGAGATCTATGGTTGTAATCCCGGTTATGGTATTGAATTCAGTCTGACTCTACCTAACCAACTCCTCTCCTACACATGGCTTGTGTGAAAAAAACAATGAATTAAAAATAAGGAGTTGTTTGTTGGAGTAAAAAGAGAGTTTTTGTTATAATACAGTATATATGAAACAGATAAATATATCTTCCAGCGTGTTCATTGATAATATTTTCTGAATTGCTTGAGGCAAAGCTTTGGTAAAAAGAGAGGGAAAAAAATGTAACCGCGACTGAGAATAATAAGCAGGGAAACAAACCACAACTTCCTCCTACCAGCAGCAACAACAAATCTGCACATCGCTCGAAACTTTTCCTTTGTTTCACTCTTTGAAAGCCCTGCACGTGAACCCAAAACTGGTTTGTCCCGCTCTATCTTGTAACGTCGTGAATATCAGCTTAACGAGGCTCGCTAATTTAATTTATTTCTCGTTTCATAAGTGGAGGACTGCTCGTCCTGCGGAAAAACAAACCACTGTCATGTCTCGGTTATAAATGTTTTATATCTCTTCCTAGGAATGTTGCAGTCATTCAGTATTCCGATGTCATCCATTTTGGCAGCTACTTAAGTATTTCTATAGGTCTCTCTCTCTCTCTCTCTCTCTCTCTCTCTCTCTCTTCGAAACATAATCCTGTTCGTGCACACAGACACAAAACAAAAAATAATAAACAAGCCAGCTGTAGCTTTTGACTATGGATGCAAGAAACACTGTGTGGCAGAAAAACAACAGTGTGAATGTTTCTTGTTTTCCCTTTTCCCCTTTCATGTAAGTAATCCTTTATAATCACAGCACGGAATGTCTTTGTAACCTGGGTCTTTCTGCTCGCTTTAGCACATTTCATCATTAAGAACCTTCTTCTTATTTCTCTAGCCCCGTATGTACAATGTACATAGTGGATAGAGAAGGTATTGTATTGCACCCTAAAATTCCACACCGAGATTTCACCGAAAATACATGTTTTAGGATCCCCTGAATCCAAAAAAAAGTATTTTTAAAAAAAGGTCCGTGTATATCCGTGTATCCATGAACACGATAACTTAAAAACGAAAAGTCGGTAAAATACCAAACTTCCAGGTATGCGACACGAAGCTTTTGAGAAAACTCCCTTTATCCCAAATTATCCTTTACATGGAAAAAGTTTCGAAAATGTTGATTTTCTCAAAAATGCCTATTATGATTTTGATTAAAACACCATATATTAAAGCTATTTCTGTCACAAACGAAATACATATCTTGAATTTTCTGAATAGCTTCTTAAGATCTGTTTATTCTGGATTAATTTTGTATTTAATTTTGCATAACTAGTAAACCGTAAAAAATAGACAAAAACTTACTACAGAAAAATGTATAGCTCCTTAAAATACACAATTTATGTCATATACATTTTTTTCATAGAGTTTGCCGTTTTCAAGATATTCATTGTTATTAGTTTCAATTGTAAAGTAACTTATAGGTACTTTTCTCAGACAGGAGCTGACCGTTTTTCCTTTGTTCTACTCCTGGTCAAGCAAAGAAGCGATTTGCAATGACAGTCGCATAACGAGAGCTTTTAAAACATATGACTATCGCTTTAGTGCATTCCTTTGGTTTCCTTCTTCTTATAAGGAACTAAGTGATAAGAACATTTTGCAATTAATGTTTACCTCGATTAGCATTGTGGAGAAAGAAGAATAATCTTGTGTAAGAAGTTTGTTTGTAGAGCAGCTAGAGAAAGCCATGTGAGTGTAACCCATAAGATTTTTATTATTATTTTTATTATTATTATTATTATTATTATTATTATTATTATTTGACGAGATAAAACTTTAAAAACAATGGGAATACCAGCACATTTAATTATCCAATTCAGTCCTTATACACAAAACTCTGTGTTCCACATGCCTTTCTCTGCATTGCTGTAAGAAATTATTTTTAAAAAACATTATCTTCTAACTACTTTATGCTAATGAGATGAACATCAGCAGAATATGTCTTAATTGTGTGCTTCCTTGTAAGAAGGAGGAAAATAAGTGAATGCACTAGGCTAAAGTGATAGTCAAACCTTTTAAAAGCTGGTTGCTATGTGGTTGAAATGCGCTTCTATGCAGGGCCAGGAGTTAATAACTTTCCAAGTATTTTATTACCAAGTTTGGTATCTAATGGACTTTTCGTTTTTGAGTTACGTTGTTCAGACATGCAAACGCACACACACACCCACCCGCACTGATTTTTTTTTTTTTTTTTTTTTTTTCAAAATATGCCTTTCTTTTGGTCCGAGGAGTCTGAAATAAAATATTTCTAATAAAATCTCGGTATCCAATTTTTGGATGGAATACAACACTTTCTCTATCTGCTATGTATGCTGTTCATACGCGCTAGAGAGCGTAATAGTTGAATCATAACGTACACAGAGTTAAAGTTAATATCCTGTTATCTGTAAACTATAGGCAAGAGGATGTTTAGTAGAATTGTTGTGTGTGTACGTGTGTATATGAAGGTTTAATGGAGGCACCGTTATCAAAAGTGTTTTTGAAAACTGAAAATTAGGAAAGCACAATTTTTTTCAGCGAGAATTTTAATTTTCTAAGGATGCACGACTAGCATAATAGTGTATTAGGCATGGCAGACAAAGTGCAAGAGGTGTGAACTTTCCTTCCCTTCGCCCATTATTCTCTTTCAACAGTCACGTAGAGCCAAAGAAATCGGCTCATTCTGGTATTTGCCCCGTGGCAGCCTTATCAGTACAGTATTACGTTCTATATACGTACTATGTACTAGTGTATAGAGAATGTATTGTATTTACTCCCTTATTTCGCTTCTTATTTCTGATTCTGCTTACAAGGAAACAGGTAATAAGACTATTTCTGCTAATCTTTTCTCGATTAGCATGAAGTAAATAGAAATAAGAGCTTTTTAACAATAATTTGTTGCAGAGATGTAGAGAAAGTCATGTGAATGGAACACATCAGATTTTTATAGTATTTAACGCCCACTTTTACTACCAAGGCACCGCAGGCGATGACACTGATGATACATGGAGTGAAGATGGAGCATCGGTGGAATGCGATGGCGGGGAACATCGGAGAACCCGGAGAAAACCCAACCCACTTTGCCCACCACAAATCTCACATGCGGTCGCTTGGGTTTGAACCCGAGAGGTGAGAGGCGAATGGTCTAACCCATGATAGTGGTCGATTCATTTCAATAATTCAGTTATACTAGTATCCCACAGATGGCATTACAGCTATACGCTGCCGAACGTTCCCGAGACTACTCGCTTCCTCACGAACATTCCCGAGACTTCGACAGATGAATATATAAAAGTGTACGCCGCTTGGCGCTTTCAGTTGTCTTCCTCGCGTTGATTCACAGTGTTTAGCTATGGATAAGTTCATTGTTAAACGTAAACGCCAGGACAGTGAAAGTGAACAGTCGGCTCCTACTGCTTGCTTTAAGAAGCCAAATCTTACAGTTTCTCCCGGACCGTCGAATTCACCACATAAAGAAGACAAACGAAAGAAAAGAACATACCAGGACAGCGTATGGATTTAAGTGGAATAACAACGAGGAAAACCCTATCCCTGTGTGTTTAGTTTGTGACGAAACACTTAGCAACGAGGCCATGGTACCTAGCAAACTGAAGCGGCATCTTGCAACAAAGCATCCTAGTGTGTCACAGAAAAGTGTAATGTATTTTTCACATATATTAGAAGGGGAGAAGAAAACAGCTGTGCGAATGGTAAAGAGAATGACCATAGGTGATACTGCTCTTGAAGCCTCATTTAAAGTAGTAGAACTGATAACTAAAAAAAAAGAAACCTCATACTCTTGGAGAGGAAATCATTGGCCCTGCATATCAAGTTATAGTTTCAACAATACTTGGCGAAGGAGCAGCTAATCAAATTTCGAAAGTTCCTCTGTTCAACAACACAATCAGCCGCAGGATATCTGAAATGTCATGCAATATCAACGAACAAGTCACGGAGAAAATAAAACCTTATAGAACATTTGCTTTGCAAGTAGATGAGAGTCTCGATATTGGTGACACACCGCAACTCCTTCGTTTTATCAGATATATTGATGAAAAGGATATTAGTGAACAGTTTCTGTTCTGTAGACCGCTGGAGATTACAACCACAGGCCATGATATTTTCGTTTCAATTAATTCCTATCTCAATGACCATGATCTTTCATGGAAAGACTGTTGTGGTATATGTACAGATGGTGCACCATCTATGTCTGGGAAAATTAAAGGTTTTACTGCCAGAGCTCTCAATGAAAATCCATCCATTATTATAACTCATTGTTTTCTTCATAGAGAGGCATTAGTCGTGAAAGCGTGTAATGAAGATTTTGCTGAAGTGTTTAACCAAGTTGTGAAAATGGTGAACTATAGGAAGTCTCGATCTTTAAAGTGCAGAATTTTTTAACAGTTATGTCGCGCAACGGATGCAGCTCATACCTCTTTGTTACTTCACACAGAAGTAAGGCGGTTGTCGCGGGGTCGTGTATTGAACCGGTTTCTCGAACTTAAAGAACAGCTAAAAACTTTTTTTAAGGATGAAAATCAAGACACATTTCATGAGCTCTTACTAAGTGATTCTTAGTGTTTTGAACTGTCGTATCTGGCAGATATTTTTCATAAGCTGAATGAACTGAATGTTTCGATGCAGGGTAGACATGAAACAATAACCTTCTCAACCAATAAAATGAAAGGTTTTAAAAGAAAGCTTAGTTCTTGGAAGTCTGCAGTTCAAAAAGGAGATTTGTCGAACTTTCCATCTCTTCTTAATGTGGCAGGAGATAAAGATCTGGGTAAACTGAAAGACCGCATTTGTGATCACTTATCAAGATTGCAAGATGCAATAGATGCGTACTTTCCAACTATTTCCACTACGAATCTCGACTGGATTGTCTCACCATTTGATTTCGTAGATAGTGCAGAGGAACTAGATTTCACTGCTTGCGAACGAGATGAATTTATTGATCTTTGCGCTGATTCCACACTCAAAGGTAAGTTCACCAAGAGTGAGGCGTCGGTGGCTAGTTTTTGGCTTCAACGGAGAGAGGAGTACCCTAACCTTGTGAAGAAAGCAATTAACGCACTTTTGCCCTTTTCAACATCCTATCTATGCCTTCTCTGCTATGGTGACAATAAAATGCAAAGCAAGAAATAGACTGAATAACCTTGAGGATGATTTGCGTGTTTCACTGTCAACTGTAAGACCCGACATCACATATCTGTGCTCTAAGCATCAATCACAAATTTCACATTAATCACTAATCGAACAAAATTTATTGATGTATTTTTACTTTCTCCATACGCACTATGTACATAGTGTATAGAGAAAGTAATTGCACTCCACCAAAAAATTCGATACCGAGATTTCACCGGAACTATATGTTTTAGGGTCCCCAATATCCTAAAAAAGCATTTTCACAAAAAGGTCTGTGTGTGTGTGTGTGTGTGTGTGTGTGTGTGTGTCCGTGTGTCCGAGTCGCCCTCCGTGGTGTAATGGTTGCCATGCTAGCTTCATATACCCAAGGTCACGGGTTCAAACGGAGGACGATGGATTTTTTCGGGCGTAAAAATCCTTAGCATGGCTTCCTTCGGAAGGGAAGTAAAGCTGTGGGTCCCGTGTCGTAGATTTACGGCACGTAAAAGAACCTCAAGCCTGATAAGAGAGACCTCTGAACAAAATTAAGCGATCTTTCACGCCCAGTATAGAATGGGACGCTGAGAACCAAAGCAGTTAAAGAGCATCCATAAATAACAGGCCATTTCCATTTCCATTTTCCGTGTGTCCGTGTGCCTGTGAACACGATAACACAAAAACGAAAAGTCGGTAAAATACCAAACTTGGTATTTAAGTTTAGTATCTTCCAGGGATGTGACACGAAGATTTTGAGAAAAATCCCCCCCAACTACCCTTTACATGGAACTTTTTTCGAAAATTTTTATTTTCTCAAAAATGGCTCTAACGATTTTGATTAAAATGTCGTATATTAAAGATATTTACCTGACAAATAAAATGTATATCTTGAATTTTCTGAGAATAGCCTCTGAAGAGTAGTTTATTCTGAATGAATTTTACTAAATTTTGAATAACTGCTAAACCGTAAGAGATGGACAAAAACTTACTACACAAAAAATGTAGAGCACATTAAAACACACAATTTATGTTATATACATTTTTTTCGTGGAGTTCGTCGTTTTTGTGACATATCTTATTTTTGGTTTCTGCTATGAAAAACGTATACTTTTCTCATACAGGAACTTGTCAACTCCTATCCATATAGACAAGGGAACTTCATTGAGATAGCAACCAGCTTTTTACTATTACTTTTACCTACAGTTGTCCCTTATTTCGCTTCTACTTACAAGGAAGCGAGTAATTAGACTATTTCTGCTATTTTTTTTTTTTTCTGATTAGCATGAAGTAAATAAAAGTATAAGCTTTTTAAGAATAATTTGTTGCAAGGATATGGAAAAAGTCATGTGAATTGTACACATCAGATTTTTACTCAGTGATTGTAGTAAAATTTACTGTATTATGTTATGGTATTCGTTATTATCATATAATATTTCAATAAATTAACATATTAAGCTTAATTTTCTTTTAATTCAAGGAAGGGTGCCCCTGGTTATTCCCAAGGGTGTTATTCCCAAGGGTGTTATTCCCAAGGGTGTTATTCCCAAGGGTGCCGTGAACTTCAAAAGGTTGGGAAACGCTGGTCTAACCACTCGGCCACGACGCGGCCTTATCAGTACAGTAGTGGCTCACATGTGCAATATGAGTGAACGGCAAATGTTTAATCGGGGCTGGGAGAATAAGTTTTGTTTTGTTCAAGATGGCCTTACATCTCTAGTTGCCACTACCTATCTTTGAGCTTTCCTAACAAACTCTTAAGTTCAAATATATGCATTGATTATTTCGCAAAAGTCGAATAATCTAAATCCGAAATAACCGCCACTGTTGCACACGTAACCTCTACGCTTCTCTGCCAGGAAGGGGTGAATGTAGGGGTAGAGCATTTCACACTGCGGGTGCTTATTTTACCGGCCCTGCACTTCAAACAGATAATCAAAATTGCCCGATATAACATAAGCAGCGCCTGGGCCTAAAGCATGCTTCAGCAACTGGTTACCCTTTAAGGCACACTGGGAGTGAATTTTTAAACTGCAGTTGGTCATAAAATGGAAAATAGCTTTTTATGGCAAATAGTTGTCAGAACCTTTAGGCATCTATAGAAAAGCATACGTGGAGCTGTTGCCCCTTGGTTGGGGTTCTGCCGCCATTTAAACATCGAACAAAGCGCCGGTTTCCAAGCATATTATTTCATTAAACATCGTTTTTCTCTATACTACATTTTCATACCTCAAAATGTTCTACACGTCTCAGTTTTTGTTTAAATACAGCTAAAATGTCTCAGAGTGTGTTGAAGTAATTATTCTAACACGCAATGGTAATTTTTTAATAAAATATTTTTATAAAGAATCTGATGTGCTCCATTCACATGACTTTCTCCTCATCTCTGTAAGAAAGTAAATTATTGTTAATAAGCTTATTCTTCTATTTAATGCTAAAACATCAGCAAAAACTGTCTTTTTACTTATTTCCTTTATAAGTAAAAGAGAAACAGGGGAATACACTAGACTAAACCGATTCAAATGTTTTAAAATGTGGTCGCTATGGGATTAAAATCTGTTTCTTTGCTTAGCCAAGCGTTGAGAAAATTTTAAGTATTTTAAAATTGAAATTAATAATAAAGAATATCTCGAAAATGGCCAACCCAATGAAAAAAATGTAAATGACATAAATTGTGTGTTTTATCGCGATCTTAATTTTTTGCGCAGAAAGTTTTTGTCTATCTTAAGGTTTACCAGTTATGCTGAACTCGATAAAAATCATCCAGTATAAAAATGTTTTTAGAGACTATTCCCTGAAAATGCACTAAATACATTTTATTTGGCATGTAAGTATCTATTAATATAAGAGATTTTAATCAAAATCGTTAGAGAAATTTTTGAGAAAATCAAAATTTTGGATTTTTTTTTCAATATAAAAGTAGTTTGGGGTGGGGATCTTCTTTAAAATCTTCATATCGCATCCTTTGGAGATGCCAAACTTAAATACCAAGTTTGGTATTTAACAGTTTTCGTTTTTGAGCTATTCTGTCCACAAACACACGGGTGCACACGGTCCTTTTTCTAAAAATGCTTTTTTTTTTTTGGATTCAGGAAACCCAAAACATGTATTTACAGTGAAATCTCGGTATCAAATTTTTGGGTGCAATACAATACCTTCTACATACACTATGTACATAGTATGTGTAGAAAAAGTAAAAATCTATATTGTGAGGGTATAGCGCTAATGGAAAATAGGATGATCAGAACTTAAAAACCAATCGAAGTAAACTCTCACTCTTTGATTGGGAACTCTCTAAGTGACCTTCAGTTGTTACGACAGTTAAGTTACGAAAGTTGAGCTACTTTTCAAGGGCGGTATCTACCTGTCGAAGTTGATGGTTGGCTCATTACTAACAATCATTATGAATCAATAAGTCTGGTAGCTTTTCTTTAATCCAACCAGTCATAAATATTTCCCTTAAACTAAGCCCAACCGTGCCAAAAGTAAAATGCTCCTAAATAAAGCTGTGCTGTTTTTTACTTTCTCTAGCAGTATGTACAATGTACATAGTAGAATAGAGAAGATATTGTATTCCACCCAAAAATTCCATTCCGTTATTTCAACTGAAATACATGTTTTAGGTCCTCTGAATAAAAAAAAATTATTTTTAGAAAAAGGTCCATGTGAGTATGTGTACTTTTGAATTGTATAACTCAAAAACTAAATACATGGTATTTAAGGTCAGTATCGTCAAAGGATACGACACGAAGATTTTCCGGAAAATGCCCCCAAGTTCAACTACCATTTACGAAACATTTTTCGAAACTTTTTATTTTCTCAAAATGGCTCTAATGATATTTAAGATATTTTTATGATAAACGAAATGTACGTTCTAATTTTCTGGGAGTAGCCTCTGAAGATAGCTTCTGGATGACTGTTGTATAGCTTTTGTGTAACTGATAAAACTTACTATACAAACAATGTAGTGAAAACACACAACTCTGTCATAAACATGTTTTGTAGAGTTAATCGTTTCCAAGGTATTCGCTGTCATTAGTTTCTGTTTGAAACTATTTAAGCTTATGAAAAACGGGAATTCATCTTCCTTTTCGTCTCTCTTTTGTTTACTCACAGCAAGAAAAATAACTGAATTTAAATTGTTTCACATAGTAACGGGTTTTACAAGATTGGACTAATTCTTTAGCTTAGTGCATTTTCCTATTTCCCTTCTACATACAAAGAAGCAATTATAAGATCAATGTTCATCTCTATTAGCATGATGTAGATAACAGTATACTCTTTTGTTAGAAAAGCTGATTTTTGAAACAGCTAGAAAAGTCATGTAAATGGAACACATGAGATTTTTGTTTGATTTTTACTTTCGGCTTGCATTATTTGTCCCTTAGCTCATACATCAATAACATGGATTCCATATTATAGAAAGACAAAATAAAAATGATTTGTGATGTTCAGTTATTTCAATAATTGATCAGCATAAAAATATCCATGCTAATTTCATATTTTCAAGGTCCCGGGCTCAAACCCTGCGTAAGACGATGGATTGTTTCGGGTGTAAAAATCCTCAGCATGGCTTCCTTCGGAAAGGAAGTAAAGCCGTTGGTCCCGTGTCGTAGATTTAGGCACGTAAAAGAACCTAAAGCCTGACGGAGAGGCCTCTGAGCAAAATTAAGCGGTATTTCACGTCCAATTTAGAATGGGACGCTGAGTTAAAGAGCGTCCATAAATAACTCGCCATTTACATTTTCCCCCTCAAATTACAGTTTTAGATGTTATTCGATGCTCATAGACTTTCGTTATTACACTGAAAGTTGCTCTTTCAGCTGTAGCACAGTCAAAGGAGTTTGAAAGAAGCTGAAAGTTTAAATTAGCGGAGAACAGAATGAAGGTGAACAGGAATAGGCAAGAGATAAATCAAAAGATGGAAGAGAATAGCGAACTCTCTCTTCACAGCTAAGCAAAATTCCCAGCAACTTACTTCCCCAAAGGACCGGAAGAAATTTTGATTCCATTAGAGGTGCTGCAAGGTTTCTGCGTACCTTTGCTCTGTGCGCCTGTTTTTATACTTTCCTTTAGCAGTTGTAGGAATAAGCCCCCTCCTCCTGCACTGCGCAATAAATTGCTCTTGTTTGTTAATGAGATTACGGCTGAGTTAAGAAAAGGCAGGAGACTTCGAAATGCTGCTTAGTAGAACAATAGAGTATGACACTAAAATTAATATTCTTCCCCACCCCCTTTGTTCTAAACCTAACAAACACTGCAGCCTGCAGTAACTGAATAAGCTCTTCTCGACCCAACTCAGCAGAAAAGCTCTTGTTTCTTTCTGTGTTTGTGACTTTCTCTACACGAACTATGTATATAGCGTATAGAAAATGTATTGTAATGCACCCAAAAATTCGATACCGAGATTTCACCGGACAGACATGTTTCAGTCCCGCTGAATCCAAAAGAAAACATTTCTAGAAAAAGGTGCGAGTGTGAGTTTGTGTCTGTGTGTGTCATTGGACAGCATAGCTCAAAAACGAAAAGATCGTTAAATACCAAACTTGGTATTTAAGTTCAGTATCTTTCAAGGATGCAACACGAGGATTTTCAGGAAAATTTCCCAACCCCCAACTACACTTTACATGGGGACATTTTCGAAAATGTTGATCTTATCAAAAATGGCTCTAATATTTTCGATTAAAATATCGTATATTAAAGATATTTGCATGACAAATAAAATGTACATCTTAAATTTTCTGGAACTAGCCTCTGAAGGCATCTTTATTCTGAATGAGTTTTGTATAACTGATAAACCGTAAGAGATAGACAAAAACTTACTACACAAAAATGTAGAGCTCGTTAAAACACACAATTTATGTTATATGAGTTTTTTCCTGAGGTTGACCGTTTTTAAGATATTCCCTGTTATTGATTTCAGTTTTAAAATACTTACTTTTCTTATAGGGAAGTTGTCAACTCCTTACCATGCAAAGAATCGGATTTACATACCATAGCAACCACGTTTTAAAGTATTTAACTGTTGGTTTAGCCTAGTGTATCCCCCCCTTATTTCCCTTCTACCTATAAGCAATTAAGTAATAAAACCGTTTCTGCTAATGTTTAACTCGATTAGCATGATTAGAGGAATAAGCTTATTAACAATAATTTGTTACAGAGACGTAGAGAAAGTCATGTGAATGAAGCACATCAGAATTTTTTCTCTCTTCTAATGACTTTTCGTTGCATTTTGCTTTCTCTAATACGTATTGTACCTAGGGGAAATATTGCATTCCATTCAAAAATTCGATACCGAGATCTCGCCGGAAATTCACAATATGAGACTCCTTGAATACGAGAAAAAAATAGTTTATAAAAAAAAGGTCACACCTCTGTGAATAACGTAACTCAAGAACAAAATATCGGTTAAATCTAAACTTGATTTTAAGTTCATCTCCTAAGGAAGCGACACGAATAGTTTCAAGAAAATTCCCCACCACAATCATTACATGAAACATTTTTCGAAGCTTTTGATATCTTAAAATTGATTCAATGATTTTGATTAAAATACCATATATTTAGAGACTTTTATGATGAATAAAATGTATATCTTGAATTTTTTAGATTAACCTCTGAACTTACGCTCATTCTGAATAATTCTTGCATAACTGGTAAACCGTAAAAATAGACAAAAATGTAGTTCACACAATATGTAGATCTCGTTACAACAAACAATTTTAATGTGTCTGATATTTTATTTTGTGAGATTAATCATTTCCAAGATATTCTTTGTAAGTTTTTCAATTTTAAAATGCTTAAAATAGGTAATTGTTTATTTTTCATTGTCAATCAAACAGATCATAATTTCAAAGCTATCGCATATCGAGGAGCTCTAAAACATTCGACTCGCTTAAGCCTTGTGTATTCCCCGATTCACATTGTATCTAGAAGGAAGTATGTAATAAAATCATTTCTGAAAGTATGTATTTAGATTAACGTGAAGTATACAGAGGAATACGCTTTTTAAAGAAATGTTTGTTGAAAAATCTTTGAATATAACACGTAAGGTTTTTTTAAGGGTTAAAATATATGGCTTCGAAAGGCCCCAAACTTTTGACTCACGATTGCTAAACTATTTTTTTTGGAATAATTGTTTTTTCACACAAGCCGTGTGTAGGACAGGGGCTGGATAGGTAGAGTCAGACTGAAAAAGTAAATGCCAATGCCGATCGTGAGATCCGTATTTCAAATCCCGGCTATGGCATTGATTTTTCAGTCTGACTCTATTTTTCTTTTTCTTTTTACCTTTTCAATTCTCTACCGTGTTTCCTAGATAGAGGGACTATTGAATTTCACTCAAATGTATAAGGCAGATTCTATTGGGCCCTGAATCGAAAAGGAAAAGCATTGTTTATTGGGCCCTGAATCGAAAAGGAAAGGCATTGTTTATAATAAGTTTTTGTATGTGTGTGAATGAGTGTGTGAACGGGAACTTTGTCAGAAGGCCCTTTAAAATGTGTTTAATCTTGTCTGTCTAGTTTTATCCTCTAATAATTGTAAATCTAATTTCAGCACTGGCTGTTTTCATTTTCAAATCCGTACTTTGTCCCATTCTCGCCTATGCCTGTCTAGTTTGGAATGGTGCAACCTCCAACAAAATTAGTCATTTCAAACTTTTCAACATAAGATTCTGCGTCTCGTAGTCCATGCACCCTGGTTTGTCATGAACATAGTTACACAGAAAATCATTAAAGATTTCATCCCCAAACAGGCTCAGATACTCTTCCGCAATTTACATCAAGTGTTAGGCGCACATTTGCTTTTCTCTGGGCAATGACAGCTTGCTAACCGAATCCACGGTCGGCTACCTCAGGATTTCTTGCTTCTCCCTTTTTCTCCAACGGAGAAGCAGCATTGTAACGCTTTTTTTCTTATCGAGAAACCTCTGATGTCAACTTCACCTCTGTTATGTTCTTTGCTATGATGTGTGTTCTGTGTGCAGTCTATGCTTATAATGTTATCAATGGTCTGTATAGCGCTATCGATCAATAAAATCACAATAAAAATCTTTTCAATTTGAAATTGAATCTGCATGATTTACATTTTTGTGATTGTACCACCGCTGTTTTATGTTCCTTTTGCGACGTTTTACAATCATCCCTAATTGACAAAATAAATACCGTTTGTTGCCTTTTTCATTATTTCATTTTTATTATTAAAACCAACAATGATCGCCACTATTAAAACAGATACCTGTAGGTAACAGAAGCTTTCAATTATCGCTTGTGTTTACTTGGCTTCTTATGGAACATAGCTGCCTCCTTCAAAAGTACAATGAGTGCCGGACCTGGTTTCATTATCAGTCTACAGTTTGTTTCTTTTATTATACATTACATGGTTATTGTGCAAGGCAGCTAGAACGCCTTTAGAAACAATGTCTGGGAATAATTTGAGGATGTGAGTGCACACATACAAATCTTGTCCAAAAAAGTGGGTCTTTGCCTAATCTCATTCAACAATACGGTGTACACAGAGCATTTTGAAACGACACCGAACCAATATATGGATGTTGTAGCTCAGGTCATTTGTGATACGTATAGTTTTCAACGCCAATAAAGATATATTAACAAATACCTCTCGATCGTAATGGGTTAGGCTGTTACCCAGGAACAAAGCCGCACACCGTCCCCGCTACTGGAAGTGCTGACGGTAGGTTGGGAAGGCTCGAGTCGCATACATTCGTAGTTTCATAAGCATACCGACATACTGCCCTGTGGCTAACTAACATTAAGATAAAGCGTCTATGAAATTTGGAAAGTTCATTATGTAAGATATTTTCCTGTAATTTAAACCAGTTATTGCACTCAATAGTAGTGATATTTTTGCTATGTAATACAAATTTAGCTTTCATGGTTATTTATTTAATAATGTTTATTTTCTCTAGTACGTATATACACACATTTTACGCAGTATTTAGAGAAGGTATTGTATTGCACCCAAAAATTCGATTAAGAGATTTCACGAAATATATGTTTTCAGGTCCTCTGAGTCCAAAAAAGATAATTTTTTTTTAAAAAAAAAAATCCGTGTGTGTCTATGAACAGCATATAATATATTGTTAAATACCAAAGTTCGTATCTTTCAATGGTGATTTTTAAGAAACTCCCCCCCCCATCCAAAACTACCCTTTACATGGAAACATTTTTGAAAATAGTGTTGTATTTTCTTTCAAAATTTACTAACAGGTTTGATTAACATATCCTATATTAAAAATATTTATTTCACAAATAAAATGTATAGCTTGAATTTTCAGAGGCTGTTCTAAAGAGCTCTTTATTCTAGATTAAAATTACTGGTAAACCGTGAGAGATGGACAAAAAGCAACTGCACACAAAATGTAGATCTCGTTAAAACGTATAATTTATGTCGCACACCTTCGTACTTTCTGTAGAGTTGACCGTTTCCGAGATATTCCTTGTTATTGGTTTTAATTCTAAAGTACGTAACTTTTCTCAAACAGAAAGTCACCCTTTGTTTCGTCTCTCTTGTTCTACTGCTGGCCATGGAAAGCGAACCGACCTTTGTTTCACAAAGCAACCAGCCTTTAAAACATTCGACAATAGCTTAACTACTGTATTTCTTTAACCTAGTGTATTCCCTTATTTCCCTACTACGTATAAGGAAGCAAGCAACATGACCAATTGCACTAAGGTTTATCTCAATCAGCATGATATAGATAAAATATGTGTGGAACAGATAGAGAAAGTTATGTGAATGAAACACCCAAATTCCCTTTACATGCAGAACTTTACGAACATGTTTATTTTCTCAAAAGTGGTTCTTAGGAGTTTGATTAAAATACCGTGTATTATAGATAATTATATGACAAATGTTCGTCCTGAAATTCTTGGGAATAGCCTCTGAAGTCTTCTTCATTCTGGTAAACAGTGGAGTTGCTACACAGAAAAATGTATATCTTGTTAAAGCACACAGTTTGTCGTATTTAGTTTTTTTTTTTGTAGAGCAAACATTTCCGAGATATTCCCCTTGTTAAAGGGCTTAAACTTTTTTCACATAGGAAGTCCTTATTTGTTTCATATCTTTTTATTTTTTATTTTTTTTAACTCCTGGTCATGGAAAGAGAATCGAATTACAATGTCAATCGCATACCAACCAGCTTTAAAAAGATTTGACTATGCTTTAGTGTAGTATATTCCCTTATTTCCCTTCTACTTTAAGGAAGCAAGTAATAAGATCAATTCTTATATGATTTATTTCAATTAGCGTGATGTGGATAAAAGAATACTCTTTTGTAATAATAGTTATTTTTACTTTCTCTACATGGACTATGTTACAACGTGTTGTATTGTACCCAAAAATTCGATATCGAGGTGTCACCGGAAATACATACTTTGGAACTCACTTAACACAAAAGTATTTTTAGAAAAAGGTCTATGTGTGTGTCTGTGGACAGCATAGCTCAGAAACGAGTTAAGTTTGGTATCTCATAAGAATGCGACACGAACACTATCAAGAAAATCTCCCCCACCCCAAACTATCCTTTACGGGGAAAAATTTTCGAACATTTTTGATTTTCTCACACATGGCTCTAACAATTTTTATTAAAATACCATATAAAAAAGAAATTTACATGACAAATAAAATGTATATCTTACATTTTCTGGGAATGGCCTCTAAAAACCTCTTTAATCTGGATGAATGTTTCTGAATATTGTTTAACTGGCGTAACATATAGATAAAAGACTTACTACACAAAATATATTGCTCGTTAAAACACTCAATTTATGTCATAAACGTGTTTTTTTCGTGGAGTTGACCATTTTTGAGATATTCCTCGTTATTTGATTCAGATTTATAACACTTTAAAGTTTTCTCACACGGTATTAGCAAACTCCTGTCCCTGCATAGAAACGGATTCCAACCACTGCAACCAGCTTTTAAACTGACTATCGTTTTAACCTAGTGTATTCCCTTATTTCCCTCCTACTTACAAGCAATCAAGCAATTAAGACAATTTCTCCTAATGTTTATCTCGAATATTATAAAGTAGATTTCTATATATTATTTTCTAACAGCTTATTTATCTGAATAAACTGTTTTTAACAATAATTTGTCGCAGTGCTGTAGAGAAAGTCATGTATGTGGAACACATCAGATTTTCTTTTTATTATCCTTCGCTTCCTTTCATGATGTTATTGTCGTAAGAGGATTAGGATTTATCAAATTCTAAAGAAGTGCAAGTTATTCTTCTTGCATGTCTGAAATGAAAGTGTGAAGAGAGAAGACCGACATTAATGTGCATTAATGTTCCCTGCCGACGAGAGAATAGTTTGATTTTACCTTTACTGCTTTATGCTTCTAAATATCAATAACAATGATCAGAGACAGTTTTCCAGGAGAATGATCCTAACATGAATTCTCGCTTTCGTAGCATTCGAATTGAGATACGTTCACACAGATCGATTAACAAACAAGAAAGCCTGGGGCAATACCAAGAAGAGCATGTTTTTCGCTGCTTGCTCCTTATAGCTTCTTCACATTTGTCTTTACTCGAGAGCCTTTTATTTTAAATTAACTGATTAATTACTTCCCAGAACTCACAGTCTTTGAAGAAAAAATCACATGCGTTCTATTTACATGACTTTTTGCACATTTCTGGAACAAATTACTGAAAAAGAGCTTATTCTTCTATTTACTTCATGTTAATCGAGAAAAAATAGCTATAACGGTCTCATTACTTGCTTCCTTGTAAGTAGGAGTGAAATAAGGGAGTATCATAGGTTAAAGTGATAGTCAAATATTTTAAAAATGGATTGCTATGTGATTGAAGGTCCTTTGTTTGGCCAAGAGTTCCCGTATGAGAAAAGTATAAGCATTTTAAAACTGAAACCAATAAGGAATATCTCAAAAATGACCAACGAAGAAACTGTATGTAATATAAATTATGTGTTTTAACTGAATCTACGTTTTTAGTGTGGTAAGTTATTGTCTAGCTCTTACAGTTGATCAATTATGCAAAATTCCGCAAAATTCAACCACAATAAAGACGTCTTCAGAGGCTACTCCAAAAAAATTCAAGATATAAATTTTATTTGTCATGTAAATATTTTTAATGTACGATATTATAATCAAAATCATTAGAGTCATTTTTGAGAAAAACAAAATTTTCGAAAATGTAAAGGGTATTTGGGGGTGAGGGGATTTTCTTGAAAATCTTCGTGTCGCATCCTGGGAAGATACTGAACTTAAATACCAAGTTTGGTAAATAACGGGCTTTCCGTTTTTGAGCTATGCTGCCCAAACACACACACACACACGGACATTTTTATTTTATCTATACGTACTAAGTACTACATAGTGTATAGAGAGGTTATTGTATTGCACCCAAAAATTCGATACCGAGATTTCACTGGAAATATATATTTTGAGGCCGCCTGAGTCCAAAAGAGAAGCATTTTTAGAAAATGTCCCGCGTGTACGTATGTCTGTGAATATGAACATTCAAAAACGAAAGTCGGTGAAATACCAAACTTGGTATTTAAGTTTAGTATTTTCCAAGGATAGGACACGAAGGTTTTGAAAAATCCTCCCAGCCCAAACTAAGTTATATGAAGAATATTTCAAAATTTTGATTTTCTAAAAATGGCTCTAACGATGTTGATTACAATACCGCAAATAAAAGATATTTTCCTGACAAATAAAGTATATATATTTATATATTTAATTTTCTGGGAACACCTTTTGAAGATTTATTTATTCTAGATGAATTTTGCTGGATTTTGCATAACTGGTGAACCATAACAGATCGATAAAAACTTACTATACAACATCTCGCTTTAAAACATACAGTTTGTAATTTTTTTCGTGGAGTTGACATTTTAGATATTCATTGCTGGTTTCAGTTTTAAAATACTTAAAACTTTTCTCATACGGTAATTAGTAATCCCCTGGTCATGCAAAACAAAACAAAAACAACAACAAACAACGGATTTAAACCACATGGCAACTTTTTTTTTTTTTTTAAAGATTTGACTATCGCTTTAGACTAATGTATTCCTTTATTTATCTACTTACAAGAAAGCAAGTAATAAGACCGTTTCTGCTAACGTTTATCTTCATTAGCATGAAGTAGATAGAAGAATAAGGTTTTTAACGATAACTTGTTATAGAGATGTAGAGAAAGTCATTTGAATGGAACACATACTTTTTACTTGACGTATAGTTGGAGAAATATTGTATTCCACCCAAAAATTCCATGTCGAGATTTCACTGGAAATATAATCAAGTGGCCCAACAGCGCCTTATTTCAAGTTGCAGAATTCAACCGGGCAATTCCAAGCAAACGTTGGTTTGTGACGGTGTTAGCATAGCGTGAATGACCTTCATTCTACTCCTCTTGCATATTGGCGGAAATGGCGAGGGAATCTCGCTTATTGAGAAGCACTTTCCAAGCTTGTATTAGAGTTCGTGATGATGTACAAGAATAATGTAAGCTGATCGAAAAGATTGTTAACAGTTTTCCACTTTAGTTTCAGACCCCTTATTTATGAGAGAATAAAGTAATCTTTTAGATTGATAAGTAGACAAAAAGTCTATTGACGGATAGTTAGTTTTGTATTGTGTGTACGTTCATATTTAACATTAGAGACTAGATCCACTGTATGGTTCCTCAAAACGTTAAGGACAAGTTCTTCTGTGCAGCAGAAATATATCTCTCACATTTCAAAAAGGCATAGTTTTGCCTTTCTTCATTCTTAATCAAATGTGCATATCTGGTAAACCCTAAGAGTCAGACGAGAGAGCTCCATAAAAATGAACATTTCCTTAAAACACTCAGATTATGTCAAATACTTTTGTTGTGGATTAACTATTTCCGGCTATTTCTTGTTATTACTTTAAATTTCCCAAAGCTTATACTTTTTTCAAATGAAAAGTCGACATTCGTTTTTCTTTCTTTCTCTCTTTCTTTCTTTTTTCCTTATTTTTACATCCTGATCAATTTCAATGGAATCATATAGTTCACTTTAGCCTAGTGTACTCCATTATTCCTTTTTATCTACCCGAAAATAATAGTGCCTAAAATCAGTCTGCTTATGTTTATCTCAATTAGTTTAATGTAGTTAGAAGAATAGGCTTTTGTAAAGGTAGATTGTTGCAGAATTGGTAGAGAAAGTCATTATTATAATAGACTTAATCTTGCTATAGCTTTTTTTACTCTATGGTCCAAAGAAATGTATTAATGTGAAGTGCAATTTAATCTCGATTAAAAAATTGGCTAGAATTATATGCCATTGTAAAAATATATAGATAAGTGAGTAGTAACATTTATGTGAGTACAACATATATTTCCATTTTTCCTTCGATGATACCAAATAGTGATTAACTCTTAAAATGTTTTCCTATATTATTATTATATTATTATTATCATAATCATTTCCTTATTTCCCTTGTAGCTATAAGAAAATTTGTAGCAAAGTCAAATCTCCTAATGCGTTTCAAGGCACTTTTGGAGTTTTGATACACCAAATAACGACCATATCCTTAAAATTAGGTATTAACAATTGTGAAAAATAAAATCTTAATCTAGCTATTTCATTACATACATGTTCCTATCCCGATTTGCATGAAGTAGGCTTTTGTAAGAATAGTTTGATACAAAATAGTAGAGAATGTCATGTGTATGAAACATAAGAGATGCATACAATAATAAAGTGTAGATAATAATTATTTATGTAACTATTGTGTAGTCTGACTGTGACCAGAGTAAAAATTTAGCGCGTGAGCGAAAGAGAAAGCAAACATTCAACCGTTTATACAATTTTAACATTAAAACAATTAATATATTTGCTAAATAAAAATTATAGTGCATCACATCACAGATGTATGACGTAATATGGTTGCTAAGCAGTTTCATTTGTTTCAATACTTAATAGAGGAAAATGGAAGATGATAAAACTATTGAAAATAAGGATTGTATTCCGTTTGACACTCATATGGTTTTTATTAGTCAAACATGCAGAAAACGTTTCATAATATTTTTCGTAAACGTGTTCGATTTTTCTAGAATTAATAAACTCGCAGTACTCTAGGCGTCGTTCAAATTACCAAGGAAAGTGAGTATACTAAGTAACGTAGGTATGTGATTAATAAGAATATTGTTGTTGGTTTTGCTTTTAAAACAAATTTAATAAGGCGATTCTTTAATTTGAATGCTGTACTTTGCGAGAGTGACGATTTCAGGTTTTCTTGAAACACATTGGAGAAAGCTATGTTGTGCCGGTGCTGTCTTGTTGCCATGATCATTACGCCATTCATTTCCTGGCTCTGGTGCCAGAAATAGGGTGATTTCGCACAATTTATGCCGTCATAACAATTCGGTTTAACGCTAGGATTGTATAAACATAATATTCTCTGCAGATTGTAGTTCAGTTTTAGAATTGACTCTGCCATTGGTCGATTGATCAACATGGCTGCCTATGCGCAAGCAGACAGAACAAACGGAAGATTTATTTCACATTGAAAAGCGGAATCGATTTTCAGAAAGTCCATTTTTACCACTTATTTCGATACAGTTCTTTTACATACACTTATTACCTAACCTCGATGAAATCTCGAAACCTCTCGTTCACCTGTCACGTTGCCATATTGTCTCCGTAACCAATAGGAACGCTTAGGAAAGAGCCTTAGTCTAAAACTGAACTAGAATCTGCAATCTGGGAGCAAGCAACAGGCAAGAAACCGCTGTGTAGTTGCGGATTTTCCTCTGAAGCAGAAGTAAGTGGCTGCCAACTGATTTATTTGAACCCTTAATGCCCCTGTTTTAAATATATTCGCGGTATTTAGATTTAAATTACGCCTTCGCTCTGGAGCTATTTAGACCTTAATTCTGACCAAGCCCTGAGGCAGCTGTTGTTGATAGGACTATTAGTTTAGCATCCTAATTACGTAAGCAAATGAACAGAAGGGTAAGGAAGCTCATTGGAAAAATAATCCGCTGCATATGAAGTGGAGAGAGAGGCTCATTAAATGGCAGAAACCTGCTACTTTTAATTAATTACCCCCCTCCCCGCCCTTTTTGTTGCTTTGCTCCCTCACCTGAGCATCTCTTAACGAGCAACCACTCTACGGAACCCAGACTTCTTTTCAGTAGGAGCCCACCCATTCTCCTTCCCAAAAACAGTAAATTACAGGGTTTCTTGCTTTAGAGAATGCTTTTGTATTAAAGAAATGCGGGGGAAGATATCTGAAAACCGTGAGGATGTTTTACTTTTTCTACTGCTTACTTAAGGTATTCGAAGTATTACACTCTACTTAAAAAGATTGATGTATACCATTCACATGACTTTCTCTACATTTCTGTAACAAATTTTTGTTAAAAAGTTAATCGAGAGAAACATTAACAGAAGTTGTCTTATTACTTGTTTCCTCTGTAAATAGAAGGGACATAAGGGAATACACTAGGCATGTCCAGGAGTTGTCAAATTCCCGTACCTATGAGAAGACTGAAACCAATAACAAGAAATACCTCAAAAAGGCCAACTTCACGAAAAAATGTATGTGACATAAATTGTCTTTTAATGAGATTGTGTTTTATGTGAAGTAAATTTTGTCTATCTCTTACGATTTATCAGTTACACTAAAGTAATTTAGAATGAACAGATCTTCAGAGGTAATTGCCAAAAAATTCAAGATATAGATTTTATTTGTCATGTAAATATCTTTAATTACGTAATATTTTAACCAAAACGTTAAGAGTCAGTTTTGAGAAAATCAAAATTTTCCAATTTTTTCTATATAAAGCATAGTTTAGGGTGGGGAGATTTGCCTCAAAACCTTCGTGTCGCATCCTTGGAAGATACTAAACTTATATACCAACTTTAATATTTTACTGATTTTTTTTTTTGCATTCTATTTATCGTGTTCATATACGGACACACATACACATGCGCGGATCTTTTTCTAAAAATACTTTTTGGGACCCTAAAACGTGTATTTCCAGTGAAATCTTGGTATCGATTTTTGGATGAAATGCAATATCTTCTCTACCTGTGTACCATGTACCAAGTAGAGAAAATAAAAGTCAATGAAGATATTTCAAGGAATTACACTTTTGAGTCTAAATAACGCGTCAGAAAATGTCCATATATGGGTCCATTTGTCAGTCTGACTGAACAATATAATTAACATTGTGTATGTGACTCTTTCTTCTTTGTTCACTGTCATTTATTACTTTGGCTACATGTACTTACTATAGGTACACATAGTGTTGAGAGAAGGTGTACTCCACCGAAATACTCCACATCGGGATTTCAACGGAAATACGTGTTTTGACACCCCCTGAATCCAAAAAATGCATTTGTAGAAAAAGGCGGTGTGTGTATATTTTGTGTCTGTGGGCAGCATAACTCATACACTAAACCGTAAAATACCAAACTTGGTAGTATCTTCCAAGATGCGACTTGAGGATTTTTAAGAAAAATCCCCCACCCAAACTACTCTTTACATGGAGAATATTTTGAACAGTTTGTTTTTTCAAAAATGGCTCTAATACTCTGATTAACATACTCTCTTAAAGATATTTACATTACAAATAAAATGTAGATCTGAATAGAAGTTCATTCTGGATGAATTTTGCCGAAATTTGCGCAACTGGTAAGCCGTAAAAAATAGGACAAAATCCTATTACACAAAAAATGTATATCTAGTTAAAACACATAATTTATGTCATGTACATTTTTGTTGTAAAGTTAACCGTATCCGAAATATTCCTTATAATTGGTTTCTGTTTTAAACTTTTATTCAGCGGGAAGTCAATTTTCGTTTCATCTCTTTTGATTCACTCCCATGAATGTAAAAGAGAAGCGCATTTGAATTTTTTCACATAGTGATGAGCTTTTAAAAGATTTCACTATTGCTTTAGCTTATTGTATTACCTTATTTTCCTCTACTTACAAAACGCAGGTAATAAGAACATTTCTATTAATGTTTATCTAGATTAGTATTACGTAGATAAATAAATAATATTTTGTAGGGAAACAACTTTAGAAAATCATATGAATGGAGCATATCAGAAGTTTTGTATTTAAGAATAGCTTGTGTGCAGAACAGGTACAACTAGTGGAACACAAAAACAAGAAGGAATTGATCTTTGGACGTTTTTTGTAAACATGCATGACTGACCCTCTCATGCACCTTAATTGATATCAAAAGGGGCGCGGAAATCTCTCAAGCTCACGTACAAAAAAAAAATCTGATGTGTACCATTCACATGACTTTCTCTATATCTCTGCAACAAACTATTCTTAAAAAGCTTATACTTCTATTTACTTTATGCTCATCAGAAAAAAAATAGCAGAAACAGTCTTATTACTTGCTTCCTTGTAAGTAGAAGCGAAATAAGGGACTACCATAGGTTAAAGTGATAGTCAAAAGCTGGTTGCTATGTCAATGAAGTTCATTTGTTTGTATGGATAGGAGTTGACAAGTTCCTGTACGAGAAAAGAATAAGTTTTTCATGGCAGAAAACAAAAATAAGGAATGTCACAAAAACGATGAACTCCACGAAAAAATGTATAAAATATAAATTGTGTATTTTAAGGTGCTCTACATTTTTGTGTAGTAAGGTTTTGTCTATCTCTTACGGTTTAGCAGTTATTCAAAATTCAGTAAAATTCATCCAGAATAAACTACTCTTCAGAGGCTATTCCCAGAAAATTCAAAATACACATTTTATTTTTCAGGTAAATATTTTTAATATACGAAATTTTAATGAAAATCGTCAGTGCCATTTTTGAGAGAATCAAAATTGTCGAAAAAAGTTCCATGTAAAGGGTAGTTGGGAAGGGGATTTTTCTTAAGATCTTCGTGTCGCATCCCCAGAAGATACTAAACTTAAATACCAAATTTGGTATTTTACCGACTTTTTGTTTTTGAGTTATCATGTTCACAAGCACACGGACACACTGACACACGGAGACACGGAGACACACACACACACACACGGACCTTTTTGTGAAAATGCTTTTTTTTTTGGATTTTGGGGACTCTAAAACATATATTTCCGGTGAAATCTCAGTATCGAATTTTTGGGTGGAGTGCAATACCTTCTCTATATACTATGTAGATAGTGCGTATAGAGAAAGTAAAAAAAACAAAAGAAACAAAAAAAAAACTTCTCGCGCTACAAAAGGTATAAAAATTCTGGGTAGCATTAAACGCAAGGTTGTATGAAATATAAACCATGAAAAATAATAATACATGGTAATACATTCTGAAATTGAATGTATAGAACACTGCTAAATTCATGAATTTCTTAGCATACACTTTGCGCACCATATGGCTGGATTTGCTCGCATTCTTGTATTTTCACAATACTCGCAACTGGTTCTGTAGCGAATTGCGATAGAACAGTTATATTGTTATTTTCCGTATGTTAATGGATGTTAATGGAGAGACCTTCCGTATGTTAATGGAGAGACCTTCTACAGTTTGTCAAAGAAAATTTGCATCATTTAAGTGATACCTAATACCTCTGGATGCCATTCAAAGAATAAATACACGATGATATGCCAGCTCATTTCAATTCGGATAGTACATAATGTTTTGAATGATAAATTTCCACATCGATGAAATTAGTTGAGTAGGTTCATTGCATGGCCTGTTCATCCTCTTGATGTGAATGAATTTCTTCGTCTGGGAACGTTTAAAGTCCCTGCTGTATGGTACTTCTGTGTCGGATATTATCACCTGAGAGAGCGTATCCATACCTAAATGCGAAATACAGGGTTACTACAAAAGAAATAGACAACTTCAGCTGCCTGTAAAACAAAAACTATTAGAGATAGCAACCTAATTATTTTGGAGGTATGTTGACAAAACTCTCAAAGTTTCGTTTGTTACTATTGGTAACGCTGTAGTGTTTTGTTAGTGGTTGCGAAAGCTGAAATGGCGGAAAATCCTGTGGAAAAAGCCTATTGCGTGTTGGAATTTGCTAGAACGCAATCAGCAACTGTTGTCCAACGACATTTTAGAACACGTTACCACAAAACGCCACCGACTAGACAGTCAATCTACGACTGGTATAGAAAATTCGAGACAACGGGATGTTTGCGCAAAGGGAAGAGCTCGGGAAGACCAAGAGTTTCGGAAGAAAACGTTGAACGTGTTCGTTCTGCCTACATAAGAAGCCCACAGAAATCGACATCTAGGGCAAGCATGCAATTACAAATTCCACAGCAAACTGTATGGAAAATCTTGCGGAAGCGACTGCACATGATGCCTTGCAGATTACAGATGTTGCAGTTTCTGAGTGAATAAGATAAGGTCATACGGCGTGACTTTTGCATCGACATGTTGCGACATGATGAAGACGATGCTGGTTTTTGTGAGCGCATCATTTCATTTTTGTGGTAACGTGTTCTAAAATGTCGTTGGACAACAGTTGCTGATTGCGTTCTAGAAAATTCCATCACGCAATATGCCTTTTCCACAGGATTTTCCGCCATTTCAGCTTCTGCAACAACAAACAAAACACTACAGCGTTACCAATAGTAGCAAACAAAACTTTGAGAGTTTCTCAACATACCTCCAAAATAATTAGGTTGCTATCTCTAATAGTTTTTGTTTTACAGGCAGTTGAAGTTGTCTATTTATTTTGTAGTAACCCTGTATTTTTTTCCCATGATTAATGAGTTGGAGAAACAGAAACAGATAAAAGCGTTTCTAGACCCATGTTCATATAAACATAATTTCTTTGTCTACGTGAGAGGAATGTGTCCTGCAATTTGTGCCGTACATTTTTTTTTTTTAATTGTTTAATTTTTATAGCCCCCTTTAACTTCAATGGCCATACCGGAGGCTTTGATTTGTGAAACAATTCGTACTGCTGTTTAGAGCATTGAGTTAATCATTTTTATATTACTAAACACACGCACATTCACTCTCACATTCATACTTCCAGACTCCGTGGGGGATAAGGAATAGTTATGGTTAAAGAACGTTACCCCGCCCCAGCCGGGAATCGAACTCGGAGCCTCCGGATGAGAAGTCACTCTCTGACCACGGAGGCAATCCCATACATTTTTGTTACTTCTTGTATAAGAGAAATAAACGATCTCTGTCGCAGAGAAGTTGCATGTGAAAAGCGTTCGGTAACAGTTAGGTGGGAAATGTAGACAGTAAAAACATAGTTCAATGTTATCTGTAACAGACATATCCCAGCACAACCGCCACAAGTGTCATATCAGACAGAAGCTCAGGGTTTTATCGCGACGTTCAGCGAGCATGGATGATTGTTGTTGCCAGAAAGAGGATATTGACAGAGGTCCTCGCCGCTATTTTGCTACCGATCATCTCTATTCCCTCTGTATACATACAAACGCTGTCCTATATTCACCGAATTTTTCCAACACCTCTCAATTATTTTCTGTTTATTTTAGAACCATACAACTTAACTTCATTCCTGAACTGCAGCTAAACGAGGTTATGAGTGTAATCAAACCCGAGATATAACGGTGTTTATTTCGGTGTTTTGTTCCAGTGTTTAGCTTTGCTGCAACCATAATCATCGAGATCAATGTGGCCGTGGTCAATGTGCTCGCAGTTTTACATTCTCTACTTAACTTAAAATTTATAATAAAATTATTTATGCAAATGTTTATCTTGATTATGTGACAGTAAATTAATTGACTGTTTTTTATAAGCTTCTAAGCGTATCTATATTTCCAGTGAAATCTAATTTTTAATATAAAAGGATAATTAGATACAGAGATACGCTTGGAGGCTTGAAAGAAAGTCAGTTAATTTGCTGTTATATGGCTTTCTCTAATCATTCTTCAACTAAACCGTTCTTTCACGTTAATCAAGATAAAATTTGCATAAATGATTTTATTACAACTAATGCGGATAGAGGAATACACTAGACTAACGCCATAGTCAAATCTTTTAAGAGACTATTTCCAGAAAATTCAAAATATATTATTTATTTTCTTAATTTAATTGTTTTCCACACAAGCCTTGTGTATAGGAGTTGGATAGATAGACTGAAAAATTCAATGCCATAGCCGGGGTCTGAACTACAGATCTCCCGGTCTTTAGCCGATTGCTCTAACCATTGAGTTAGAGTGACACTAAATCTGTCAACTGACCTGCATGTTTCCGGTAAACCACAAGGTGATATCAACTTATTTTGAGATGATATATCCCAAAGGTGTTTTACAATGCCGTAAGTACTTTAAGTCCCAGACTTTATAGTTTAGTTACTATTAGATCAATAGGGTAAACCTAATTGTTATTATAAGTATTATACATATTTCCGTGCAAAGAGTAGTTAGGGGTGAGGCATTTTCTTGACAACCTTCGCGTGTCATCCTTGGATTATGTTTAACTCAAACATCAAGTTTGTTATTTAACCGTTTCGTTTTTACTTTCTCTACACGCACTATGTACATAGTGTATAGAGAAGGTATTGCACTCCACCAAAAAATTCGATATCGAGATTTCACCGGTTATGTTTTAGGATACCCTTTACCCCCCCCCCCCCAAAAAAAAGCATTTTCAGATAAAGGTCTGTGTGTGTACGTGTGTCCGTCTGTCTGTGAACACGATAACTCAAAAACGAAAAGCCGGTAAAATACCAAACTTGGTATTTAAGTTTAGTATCCTCCAGGGATGCGACACGAAGATTTTGAGAAAAATCTCCCCACCCCAAACTACCCTTTACATGGAACTTTTTTCGAAAATTTTGATTTTCTAAAAAATAGCTAACGATTTTGATTAAAATATTGTATATTAAAGATATTTACCTGACAAAGAAAATGTATATTTTGAATTTTCTGGGAATAGACTCTGAAGACTACTTTATTCTGGGTCAATTTTACGGAATTTTGCATAACTGCTAAACCGTAAGAGATGGACAAAAGCTTACCACACAACAAATGTAGAGCACTTTAAAACACACAATTTATGTTATATAATTTTTTTTCATGGAGTTGATTATTTTTGAGATATTCCTTGTTTTTGGTTTCAGCTATAAAAAACATACTTTTCTGATATAGGACTTTGTGAACTCGTATCCATACAAAGGAACTTCAGTTACATAGCAACCAGCTTTTGACTTTCACTTTAACCTATGGTCCTTCCTTTTTTCGCTTCGACTTAGAAGAAAACAAGTAATAAGACTATTGCTGCTAAATTTTTCTGATAAGCGTGAAGTAAATAGAAGTATACGCTTTTTAGGAATAACTTGTTGGAGGGATATAGAGAAAGTCATGTGAATGTTACACATCAGATTTTTGAGTTAAGTATTCTCACGCACAGACAAACATACACACGGATCTTTTTTTCATAATGCTTTTTTAGATACAGGGGACTCTAAAACATGTATTTCCAGTAAAATTCCGGATTACAATATTTGTAGTTGGAATGTAATATCTTCACTATACGGATCTGCTTTTAATAATGCTTTTTTGGAAACAGGGGGACTCTAAAACATGTATTTCCAGTGAAATTCCGGATTAGAATGTTTGTAGGTGGAATGTAATATCTTCCCTACCTATGTACTGCTATGTTTTAAGTAGAGAAAGTAAAAAAGGCAACATATTAATTCCATTTAAATGCCGCCTTTAACATGTAGACCTTATCGGCGGTTAAACATCATTGCTCATGACAATGTTTTAGTCGTTTACTGTTGATGTTTATCTTTTGTGAATTATCTATTACTTTACACGCACTCATTCATACCCCAAACTCTGGGGAAGATAGGGTATACTGCATATTCTTGGTTACAGAAAATTTCCCACCTCTTGCTAGGGAATCGAACATGATATTTCAATTAAAAATCGTTAGAGCCAATTTTTAAAGAAAAAATACAAAATTGTTTTATCTATAGGGTAATTTTAATGAAGGGATAATTTTAAAAATCTGGTGTGGTCGATTCACATCACTTTCTGTAGCTGTCCCACAGACAAATGCTTCTTTCAAAAGATTATTCTTTTTCTGCGGCATGCTATTCGAGATAAACATTTGCAGAATTGGTCTTATTATTTGCTTCATTGTAAGTAGAAGGAAAGTGATCAAGTACGTAAGTCTAAAGCAATAGACATTTATTTTAAAAGCTTACGCTATGGAAAACAATTAAAATTTGATTTTCTTTTACATTCCCGGGAGTAAAGCAAAACAAATGATGCAAAACTTGCCTTCCCGCTTGAGAAAGGTGTAAAGTATTTTAAGATTTTTTTTTTATTTATTCTTTATTTTAGGTCGCAGAACTACAAGGTCTTATAGCGACCACATTAAAAATCTTGTTTACAGTTTTACATCCCTAAAACAATGATAATTTTGAACATAAGTAAATCATTATATACTCAGGAATTAAAATATACATCTAATGCTTATGACATATGAAAACAATAATTTAGTATACAAATATAACAATATTAAAATTATATTACAACAAACAGTGACAATTAAATTAGGTATAACATGTTAGTAATTATAATTCTGAGAGTTATATAGATTGATTTCTTTAAGGTATATTAATACATTGCCTAAACTTTTTGTGTCTGTAAGTGCTAATGCAAAGTTTTTTGAAACTGTGTGCTGTTTTCTGACATGACTGTATTTTGGACACTGAAATATAATATGCTTATCTGTAAGAGGACTTTAACACAAATCACAATGTGATGGTGCTTCTTTTGACAGTAAATAGGAATGTGTTAGTTTTGTATGACCTATTCTTAATCTTAGTATCTTAACTTGATCTTTCCTGTGGAATTTGTTACAGAGCACACTCTGGTTGTTTATTGACCTTATTTCATGTAGTTTGCTGGAGGATGTGTCACCCCAATGATTTATCCATGCTGCTTTGAATTTGGTGACTATGACTGATGAAAGGTCTCGATGAGGTGAAGGGATGCGAGAGATAGAAACTAGATCCTTTGCTATTGTTTTGGCTTCCTTGTCAGCTTCCTCATTACCAGCTACACCCCTGTGAGAGGGTATCCATATGAAAATAATTTCCTTACCCTGGATTTTCAATTTATGGTGTAGAATTTGTATGTCCTGAATCAAATTATCTGTAGTCCATGGATTATATATTGCCTTTCCAGAACTCGTGGAATCAGAAAGGATGATAAAATGGCTTTTATCTGAATAATGTATCTGTATCAGGGCATGTTTAATTGCATAGAGTTGACAGGAAAATACTGAGATGTGTTTTGGAAGCTTAAAGGATGAAACTTTATCAGCAGATACTATTGCACATCCACACCCATCTGTAGTTTTTGAGCCGTCAGTATATATTGCACAGTGCTTTTTGAGTATTTACTTATCAACTCATGAAATAAGCATTTAAACTGAATCGAGTTGGTGTCACTTTTAATGTGGTTGGCCATTTGTAATACTATCTGTGGATTAAACAGGCTCCAGGGTGCAGAGCTGTGAATTCCCTTAGATACAGTTAATGGTATATTGAGATTTATTTCTTCACAATATTTGGTGACTCTCGGTGAGGTGGTAGCTGGATGCTGTGTATTCATCTTTATATTTCTTTGAAAAGAGATATTTCAATGCAGGTGAGCAACTGGTTGCTGCTACTCTGAGAGCATATTGCACTGTTAACTGCTTTCTTCTTATGTAAAGAGGCATTTTATTTGTTTCTATTTGTATGCTGGTTATTGGGCTAGTATGGAAGGCTCCACACACAATTTTTAATGCAGAATATTGCACTATATCTATAATTTTCAGAGCAGATGGGGATGCTGAACTATATACCATACCACCGTAGTCCAGTTTGGAATGTTTTAAGGCTTTATATGTTTTGATAAGCACTGACTGATCTGATCCCCAGTTGTTCGAAGAAAGAGATCTTAATAGATTTATTCTTTGCATGCAGTTGTTTTTTAAATCTTTTAAATGAGGAATCCAGGATAACCTGTGATCGAAACTGAGTCCAAAAATCTTAATTGTTTTAACTGTTTCTAGCTTCTCTTTTTCAATATATAATTCTGGTTGCCTTTCGTTGTGTTTATATCTGTTGAAGGATATGCATTTGGATTTGGATTTTGAAACTTTAAAACCCTTAAATTGGAGCCATTTTGTTGTGTCATCCAGAGCTTTTTGTATTAGAAGGTTGTCTATGTTTTGATCTTTTCCTCTACAGATCAGTGTTAGATCATCAGCAAATAAGTTAGCTTTCACTGGGGGAGGGATCACTTTCATTATCCCATTTATAGCAATTAAATATAAGGTTACCCTTATGACAGCACCCTGTGGAAGTCCATTTTGGATAGGTAATATCTTCGACAGGGTATTATTGATACGTACTTTTATTACTCTTTGTTGTAGGAAGTTATATATGAAACTTAATATATTTCCTTTTATATTGTTATCTAATAGTATCTGAATAACAGTTTCTCTCCATACCATTTCATAAGCTTTCTCTATATCTAAGCTTATAACAGTTGAGTGTTGCCCATTTACAAGTGCATCCCTTATTTCAGATTATAGTGCAATTAAGTTATCAGTAGTAGAATGTAACTGACGAAATCCATTTTGCTCTTTAGCAAAGAATCCATTCTAGGGTCCACCTTAGTCTATTATTAACAATTTTTTCCATTAATTTGCTCATTGTGCATGTTAATGAAATTGGTCGATAGCTCTGTGGGTTTGTTTTGACTCTGCCAGGTTTGAGCATAGGTATTATAATTGCTTTTCTCTTTTGGTCTGGAAAACATTTGTGAATCCAAATATAGTTATATATTTGTAGAATATAATTTAAAATTCTTTTGGGCATGTGGCTTAGTAATTCATAGGAGATATTGTCTGGTCCAGGGCTGTGACTGGTGTTATTTTGTAGTGCAGTGTTTAATTCACCCATTGTAAGTATTTCATTGAAATAATGTTTGAAGTCTTTGTGAACTACATGTGTTTCTAGCTTCCTTTCATATTTTCTTTTCAGAAAATCTTGGTTGTAATTTGTGTCACTGGAGGAATCGGAGAAAGTTTTAGCTAGTATATCTACTATATCTTGGGTTATAGTTGATAATTTGTTATTTTCTGGGTTTAAAAGACAGTTTATTTGATTTATGGTATTGATTCCTCGTACTCTTCTAATTCCATTCCAAACTTTAGGAAGTGGTGTTTGGCAGTTTAGCATAGACATAAAATTAAGCCATGATAAACGTTTGCTTTCTTTTATTTGATTTCTGGCTGCTGCTCTATGTTTTTTGAAAATTAATTTTGTTTGTCAAGGTAGGATGTCTTTTATATTTGTTGTATGCAATGTGTTTATCTTTAATTGCCTTTTTACAGGTCTCATTCCACCATGAAACTGCTCTTTTATTTAAATTTAACTTTATCTTTGGTATGCTATTTCCTGCAGCTCGTATTATGCAATTGGAGAAAGATTCCACTACATTATTAATGGTTGTTTTGTGGAATTCCCAGGGGGTATTAAATTTTCCATACTTTAATCTAAACTTTTTTTAAATTTTTCCCAATCAGCTTTTTTGTAGTTAAATTTTATAATTGGGCGTATAGTGCTTGAGGTGTATGTTTTTAGAATTATGGGCAAATGGTCACTCCCATATAGCTCTTCACAAACATTCCATTCAAATAGGTGAGCTATATCTGGGGTACATAATGATAAATCAATAGCACTAAAGGTGTTGTGAGGCAAACTAAGATGTGTTGGGCCACCAGTATTTAGAAGTACTAGATTTTTCTGTTCAATAAAATTGCTAATAATATGCCCTCTTCTATCATTAGATCTACAGCCCCATATTGTGTTATGACTATTGAAGTCACCGACAAGAATGAATGGTTTAGGTAATTGCTTGATCAGCTCTGTTAATATATCTGAGCTTAATTCTATACTATTTGGCATATAAAGATTGCAAGTACATAATGTGAATGGAGAAATAATAAGCACTGCTACAGCCTCTAAAGTTGTGTGTAACTCAAGTTGCTTATTTACTAATGAATCTTCAACATTTATAGCTACACCACCACTAGCAAAACCAGCATTTAAGCGATTTTTGTTATGGCCATCATAATGTTTAATTTTACTAATTGTATTATTTTTAAAATTTGTTTCTTGTAAACATATTACATCTAGAGAATAATTGTTTATAAGGATTTGTAGATGTTCAAACTGAGCTGTGAAGCTATTTAAATTCCACTGATATATTGAAAGTGCCATGGTGGTGTATTAAAAAAAATGATACTTTACTGGCCATTTAAGGAGCTGTTTTCTATTACCTCTGGAGAAGGATGTTTCAAAGTTAGGGCAGAATTAGGCACTTTACTTAATCGAGCGAATCTATTTTTAACTCCCTTATCGCTGAGGAGTTTATCCAGCTTTTGCAGTGTTTCTACTAACACTTGAATGTCTTCTGTGTAGTTTAGGGCTTCTGCTGCAAAATCGTGAGCACCAACTGTGTTTTGTATGAAACTAGTAAGCTGGGTGAAGTTGAGAATGTAGTCCTCTGGATTGTCTTCTATGATCTGTTTCAATGGCAGTAGTCCTTCAAGAATTTGGGTTTTTTTGTCCAATGGCTTAGGTTTCTTGTTGACAGGCTTAGAGGATGCCTTACAATCTCCTTTTTCGGAGTCTTCATCTGAAGAAGCATTAACACTTACATTAATTTCGCTATCGATCTGGGTGGTAGAGGTTGAGGTTGAGTTGCTTGGTGAGTAAGTACGTTTTATGGGAGGTGTTAACATTTGGTTTTTAGATGTCAGTTTAGAAGATGGCTTAAGGTTGGTGCTCTTTTGAATCGGAGTTGAAGTGATTTGTGTATTGAGGTTAGGGAGCTCTGTTTTATCAGACCCGTTGTTGCTTTAATCAGGGGTGTATTGGCTGTTGACAGTGTTTAGTCCTACTGACTTATGTTGACTGGATGTATTCAGAACAAGTGCTGGAAATTCTTCTGTAGCAGGTTTAATGTTCAGTTTAGGTTTTAAGTTTAAACTGTTGGATGTTTTCTCATGTACAATGTTCTTGCATTTTTAGCTAGTTGTTTGCATATAAAGCAAGTGATGGAGGTATATGTGGTAAAATATAACCAGTAGTTTGTTTCCTCGTATCTAATTTGTATGCTGTCTGGCAAATTTGCTAGATTTGTAGGGTGACTAAACATTTGTCTTCTATAGCTCAAAATATGAGCAAAACCGGGATCTGAAATTCCTGCTCTTATTGGTTGTAGCTGGGATATTGGTGTTATGCCAAGGTCACCTAGATGTTCCCCTATGATACTGTCAGGGATAACTGGGCTTACATTGGATATTACTACTCTGACATTCTTTGTTATGAGGGGTCTCATTTCTAGCAACATGTTGTTTACTTTTAATCTTGGATTATTTGAGACGAGATCTTCAACAATCTGTTTGTTTGAAAGATACATACAGATTCTACCGTTAGATATACGGGAAACATATCTGTTATTACTGGGATCAGTGAGTTTGCCGACTGAAATGACGTAATCTTTAAGAGAAATCTGTTCTGCTGCTTCAATGACTATTGCTTGCTCTTTAGATGGCGGTGACCTTGCTATAGATGCATAATTTGAATTTCCTTGTTGGTTATTCTGATTTCTGGCCATTATGCCGACAAAATTAGGTTAGCTACAGCTGCAGGCAGCCGTAGCTACTGCGGATTACAGACGTCGTTTTTATAAAAACAAATAAAATAATTGGTGTTGGTACTCACTTTTAAAACAGGCGTTCACTTAAGATACACTAGACGAAACTATAATATCTTAATTTATCATACAAGAGAGAACTCGTAGATAAGATCACGATGTCATGGCCTCCTGTGTTCTCTCTATTTTAAGATTGTAGCCAATCAAAAGGCATATTTCGGAAACTATTAACTCCACAAAAATTGTGCGGTTTCATAATTTACATTTTTTTGCGCAGTAAGTTTGTGTCTGTTTTGTTAGGGTTTACCAGTTAGACAAAAATCATCCAGAATGAAGAGATCTTCAGAGGCTATTCTCATAAAATTCAGGGTATACATTTTGGTTGTCACAAAATACGTATATTTAAAATACGGCATTGTAATCAAAATTGTTATTGCCATTTTGAGAAAATCAAAATTTTCGAAAAATGTCTCATATGAAAGGTAATCTGGGGTGGAGGATTATTTTGAATATCTTCGTGTCTCATTATTAGAGGATACTGAACTTAAAAACGTAGTTTGTTATTTAACCGACCTTTCGTTTTTGAGCTATGCTGCCACACATACATGCACGAACATTTTTTCTAAAGATGCTTTTTTGGATTCAGAGTGGTTTAAAACACGTTTCTTGTGACATCTTGATATCGAACTTTTAGCCAAATACAATACCTTGTATCTATGATGACGTTGTACATACATGCTAAAGAAAGTAAAAGAATTGAGTTTCAATCACATAGCCACCGGAGTTTTAAAGATGTCACTATTTAGCCTAGTGTGTTCTCTTGTTTACCTCCTATTTCAAGGACCTAAGTAATAATACCATTTCTGCTAATGCTCGTCTCGATTGACATGAAGTAGAATAATGTGGTGACAAGCTGTAAAGAAAGCCTTGTGAATGGAATGCATCAGCCATTTTTACTTTCTCTACGTGTACTATGTACAAAGTGTATAGAGAAGCTATTGCACTCCACCAAAAAAATCGATACCGAGATTTCACCGGAAATATGTGTTTTTGAGTCCCCTGTAGCCAAAAAAGGTACTTTCAGAAAAAAATCCGTGTGTGTGTGTGTCCGTGTGTCTTTGAACTCGATAACTCAAAAGCAAAAAGTCAGTGAAATACCAAACTTGGCATTTAAGTTTAGTATCTTCCAGAAAAATCCTTCCAACCCAAACTACCGTTTACATGGAACTTTTTTCGAATGTTTTTATTTTCTTAAAAATGGCTAACGATTTTGATTAAAATATCGTATATTAAAGAAATTTACCTGACAAATAAAATGTATATCTTGAATTTTTTGGGAATAACCTCTAAATATTACTTTATTCAGGATGAACTTTACGGAATTGTGCATAACTGCATAAGAACTGGACAAAATTGTACCACACAAAAAATGTAGAGCACGTTAAAACACAGAATTTAAGTTATATATATTTTTTTCGCGGAGTTGGTCGTTTTTGAGATATTCCATTTTTTTTTTAACCTTTAAAAACTTATACAGGAATTTATCAACTCCTGACCAGACAAACAAAGGAAATTTATTCACATAGAAACCAGCTTTTGTCTATGACTTTAACCTATGATACTCCCTTATTTCGCTTCTACTTACACGGAAGCAAGTAATAAGAATATTTCTGCTAATTGTTTGTCGATTAGCATGAAGTAAACTTCTTTTTAACAGTAGTTTGTTGCAGATATGTAAAGAAAATCATGTGAATGGAGCACATCAGATTTTTAGAATTGGAGGGGGGATATTAGCTTCCTGAAGCTAGTATACCCCTCCCCATGGGTGTGCGCAGGTAGCACAGCAGAACAAGCTACAACAGACATCGACAGAATTCTCTGCAGTGCAATTACCAAGCTCGCTACCCGCGATCAAAAACACATAAATACGTAAAGAATGCTCCCCTGTGGATATGCTACACCGCACAATGAGATAATACTACGCGAGTTTTGTGCAACAGGTCTTCCTTAAAGCAGACGTACATTCCTGCAGAGTTACAGGTGTTCTGTCTGCACTTCACCAGCTGCTGTCTTATTGCTGTAACCATTACAGCTTTTGCACAACTGCTCTTCAAATGAGATGCAATTAACGCTAAAGAGAGACAGAGAGGCATGTCGTTAAGCTAAACCTTCGTCTAACCTCGGCAAATAGAATAAAGAGCTTCTACCGCAAGCAATTCGGATTTGTAATGAGATGATACACTTACCTTACGACGTTCGTTCCCGTACTCCCTCAAGGAATAAATTGCTGCAGATCTGCTTTGTATGTTTACCCATCCTTCTGAAAGGAAATCTAGGACAAGAAAATTGACGTCTCTACTCACGTATGAGTAAAGCTTAGTAATTTCCCAACACTCCTTGAAACAGCTGTAAGAAATAATATGTCTTCCAATTTCCGTACCAGCTAATCCTCCAGGATAACATGTAGGATGCGGACAAATTGGAGATTAGCAGCTTTAATTGTATAATAATGGGTGTTATGGTGAAACTTACTAAAATACTTAGTTTTCATTTGCTCTAGCGTGTGTGTACAATGTACATAGTAGATAGTGTATACACTGTATTCCACCCAAAATTTGATACCGAGAAATACATCAGGGGCCCTCTGAATACAAAAAATACCCATATGCGTGTTTGTGTCTGTTGACAGCATAACTCAAAACCAAAAAGTTGGTCAAGTACCAATCTTGGTATTTAAGTTTAGTACCTTCTAAGACACGAACATTTTAAGGAGATTTCCCCACCCCAACTACCCTTTACAAGGATCATTTTTCGAAAAGTTTAATTTCCTCAAAAGATATTTTTACGACAAACGAAATGTACATTCTGAATTCTCTGGGACTGAAGACCTCTTCATACTGGACAACCGTTGCATAACTTTAGTAGGTATAACTAGTAAACTGTAAGACACAGAGAAAATCTTATTTAAAAAAATGTAAACAGGGCAAAACACACCATTTATGTCATATACATTTCTTGTTCGATTAAAGCATTTCAGCTATTCTGTATTATTGATTTCAATTTTAAACTACTTAAACTTTTTTAAACGGGAAATCGTCTTTCTTTTCATCTCTCTTTTGTTTATTCCTGGGAAGCAAAAAGCATCGAATTTCAATCGTTTCACTTAAGCCCGGCTTTTAAAAGTTTTGACTATCGTTCTAGCCAAGTATATCCCCTTATTTCCCTACTACTTAAAAAGAAGGAAGTAACAAAATCGATACTACTAATGATTCTGCAATTTGTATTTCTAGAGTTAACCGTTTTTTGCTTTCTCCATACGCACTATGTACAAATGTATAGAGAAGGTATTACACTCGACCCAAAAATTCGATACCGAGATTTCACCGGAAATATATGTTTTAGGGTCTCCAATATCCAAAAAAAGCTTTTTCACAAAAAGGTCCGTGTGTATGTATGTCCGTGTGTCAGTGTGTCCGTGTGCCTGTGAACACGATAACTCAAAACCGAAAAGTCGGTAAAATCGCAAACTTGGTATTTAAGTTTAGTATCTTCCAGGGATGTGACACGAAGATTTTGAGAAAAATCCCCCCATCCCAACTACCTTTTAAATGGAATTTTTTCGAAAATTTTGATTCTCTCAAAAATGGCTCTAAATATTTTGATTAAAATTTCTTATGTTACAGATATTTACCCGATAAATAAAATGCATATCTTGAATTTTCTGGGAATAGCCTCTGAAGAGTTGTTTATTCTGGATGAATTTTACTGAATTTTGAATAACTGCTAAACCGCAAGAAATGGACAAAAACTTACTACACAAAAATGTAGAGCACCTTAAAACACACAATTTATGTTATATAAATTTTTTTCGTGGAGTTCGTCGTTTTTGAGACATTCCTTATTTTTGGTTTCTGCTATGAAAAACGTATTCTTTTCACATACAGGGATTGTCAACTCCTATCCATACAAACAAAAGAACTTCAGTCACATAGCAACCAGCTTTTGACTATCACTTTAAACTATGGTAGACCCTTATTTCTGTTCTACTTACAAGGAAGAAAGTAATAAGACTATTCCTGCTAATTTTTCAGATTAGCATAAAGTAAATAGATGTATAAGCTTTTTAAGAAAAATTTGTTGCAGGGATATGGAGAAAGTCATGTGAATGGTACACATAAGATTTTTTTGGATACAGGGGACCCTAAAACATATATTTCCGGCGAAATCTCGGTATCGAATTTTTTGGTGGAGTGCAATACCTTCTCTATACACTATGTACATAGTACGTGTAGAGAAAGTAAAAATAGATTAAGCATATGGTACTTCAATAAATTGTTAGACCAAGGTTTGAGAAAATTAAAATTTTCGAAAAATGTTCTATGTAAAGAGTAGTTCGGGGTGGGGGATTTTTCTGAAAATCTGTGCATCACATCCTCGGAAAATACTGAAGTTAAGCACCGAGTATGGTATTCTGCTTTTTACTTTTTCTATACGTACTTTGTGTCTAGTGTATCGAGAAGGTATTGCATTCCACCCAAGAATTCTATATCGAGTATTCACCGGAAATAGATGTTTTAGGATCCCCTGTATCCAAAACAAACTATTTTCAGGAAAAGGTCCGTGCGTGTACGTGTGTGCGTGTGACTGTGAACTCGATAACTCAAAAACGAAAAGTCGGTAAAATACCAAACTTGATATTTAAGTTTACTATCTTCCAGGGATAAGACACGAAGATTTAGAGAAAATTCCCCCCGCCTCAAACTACTCTTTATATGTAAAAAAATCCGAAAATTTTTATGTTCTCAAAAATTACCCTAATGAAGTTGATTAAAATACCGTATATCAAGTATATTTATATGGTAAATAAAATGTGTATCCTAAATTTTTTAGGAATATTCTCTAAAGACCTCTTTATTCTGAATGAATTTGGCTGAATTTTGCAAACTGGACAAAAACTTATTATACAAAGACATAGATGACGTTAAAACACACAATTTATGCCATATACTTTTTTTTCGTTATATTGACCATTTTAGAAATATGCTTTGTATTTGTTTTAGATTTAAATTACTTACACTTTTTTCACGCGGAAAAGTGTAAACTCCTAGCCCTGCATAGAATCGGATTTCAACCACATGGCAAACGGCTTTTAAAACATTTGACTCGTTTTAACCTAGTGTATTCCCTTATTTTCTTTCTACTTTCAAGGAAGCAAGTAATTAAGACAATTTCTGCTAATGTTTATCTCGATTATCATAAAGTAGATAGAAGAATATGCTTTTTAACAATAATTTGTTACAGCAGTGTAGAGAAAGTCATGTGAATGCAACACATCAGATTTTTTTATGTAGTTTTCTCTCTCTTATAGCTTACTAATTATACAACAGTCATCTAGAATGAAGATGTCTTGAGGTGATGTTTCCAAAAATTTCAAGGTATATATTTCGTTCGTCATGAAAATATTGCAGATATATGGCATTTTAATCAACATCATTAGAGCCATTTTTTAGAAAATAAAAATTTTTGAAAAATGTTCTATGTTATGAGTAACTGTTGTGGCCTGAAAATGTTTATGTTGCATCCTTTGAAGATACTAAAATTAAATATCAAGTTTGACGTTTTCTCGACTTTTCATTTTTTTGAGTTATCGTGATCAAACACAGGCGTGGGCGACATTATTTAAAAAATCTGATGTGTTCAATTAAATATACATCTCTGTAACAAATTATTGTTAAAAATCTTCTACTTCATGGTAATAGCGATAAACATTATTAGAAATGGTCTTATTACTTAGTTCCTTGTAACTAGAAAGAACTAAGGGTAGACACTAGGCTAAAGTGATAATGATATCTTTTAAAAGCTGATTGCTATGTGATTGAAGTTCGCTCCTTTGCATGGCAGGAGTTGACAAATTCCTGTTTGAGAAAAGTTTATGCATTCTAAACCTGAAAGCAATAACAAGGAATATCTCAGAAATGGCCAACTTCACAAAAAATGTATGTGACGTAAATTGTGAGTTTTAACGAGATCTACATTTTTTGTATACCAACTTTTCCTATCTCTTACGGTTTAAAATTTGTGCAAAAGACATCCAGAATGAAGGGTTTCTTCAGAAGATATTCCAAAATATTCAAGATATACATATTATTGATCATGCAAACATCTTTAATATAATTCAAAATCTTCTCGGGTGAAGACGAGGAAGATGCACTTCTTCGAAACGTTGGTGTCAAGCGAAGTTTTTACCTGGCTAGAAGCCCGAGAAGATTTTGAATTAACACGTCGCCAGGAAAGCTTCAGTTCTTATCTTTAATATAGGTATATCAATCATAATTGTTAGAGCCATATTTGAGAAAATCAAAAATTGTTACATTCTTTTTTCCATTTAAGGGTAGTTTCGTTTTGTGTTCTTGGAAGATGCTCAACTTAAATATCAAGTTTGGTATTTTCAAACTTGTCATTTTTGATTTATCGTACTCATAGACACAGGGACACACATGGACCTTTTTCAAACCTTAAACCGTGTATTTCCGGTGAAATCTTGATATAGATTTTTTGGGTGGAATACGATACCTTCTCTACCTACTATATATTTAACATAGTACTGGTAAAACATTAAAACTCAAAACATGTATTTCCGGTTAAATCACAAGGTCGATTTTATTTTACCTTTTCTACCTCCTATGTATGTAGAGAAAGTAAAAAGAATCCTCAATATTCAACCATTCCCCATGGCACGCCGCCCGCATAACTCTTAATGGTGATACAATTCAACAATTTGGTGAAAATCTTGATCAATTTTTATTCTCAGATAGTCATGTTCCTGAGTAAACTTATAACCTCCCATACCCAGTGAGAGGTGCACCGTCTTGCTGGAATACAATGTTCATATTATTGTCTTGCTCAAGTTGTGACAACAGAAATAACTGCATATCTCATTAAAACACATAATTTATGTCATATACATTTTTCTTGTAGACCTGACCGTTTTCCAGATATTTTTTGTTATTGGTTTCAATTTTAAACTATCTAGTTTTTCTCAAACAAGACCATGCAAAGCGAACCGTGCTCAATTGTGTCACACAGTTTTTAAAAGTTTTGACTATCGCTTTAGCTCTGTAATATTATGTTTATGTGGTGGGCTGTGATAGTGCATGATGTTTCAAACCACCACATTATTATGTCTTTTATCTTTCTTTCTCCCTTGTTGCGATATCGTGTTGATGTTTTTCATTAGCCTTGGTCTAACCGAGACGTGAGCAATGTGATTCCCGATGTTGCAGTTATCTCAGGCGACCTGATGCGAAGGAATGCAAGTATCTTTATATTACCAAAATAAGAAAACTGGATCCGTACTGTTTAAACAACATGCTTTCTATTGATCAATAACAATAAACGAAAAGAAAGCCGATGACTAAAAATACAATCAGATTACACAATACTTCAAAACACGGTTAGCGTCTTTATCGCTTGAAGTGCGCTAAGAAGTCCGTTGCTTCCTCCACTACTTCCGTGATGCTTTGCGAGCATCAACAATGCTACACATACATATTTATATTTTCATAATTTAACATTTACTTATATAGTACATTTTCTTCCCGAAATATAATTAAATTTTATTACATCTTTTTAGCAATCACATATTATAATATTCCTCTCCTTTAGAAACTTATTATTTGCTTATGCGCGAACTTGGCGCGTTTTCTTCTTACACAAATTTACATTAGAATTACATTTAATTTCTCTTTACAGTCTTTTTCCTTTTAATTTAAGGCAATTCCCGAGGATTTTTTTTTTTTTTTTTAGTATTTTTATTGTTTTATTTAGCTACATGGTCCTATCGGCGGCATTTTTACTTTTGTTTGTAATATCAAATTTGTCCAGGAACCATGTTTATGGCGTTTTTCCACCAGCTTGGAGATAGTAAATATGGTTCCGTAGCCATCCAGCACTATATCCTTGCTCTATAATTTAATCATTTTATGTTTTTGTCCAAATTCTTAGATTCTTTCACATAAAATATACAATAAAGGTATGACGTTTACAGCGTAATTTCATTCAACCACTCCACGTGGTGTTTGTCACATTCACCTTCCATTTCCTTCCATTACTATGCTTTTGATATCAAGTTAACAGGGAATTAGACACATGACAGGCAACTGAAGTAAACTGCTTTCGTTTCCCAGCATCAGCACGTTTTTGCACCCGACTGTGCCAAGATAGTTCCCAGGGTGTTAAATTCTGTTGCTGTACCTAAGCATGTTAATTGATATATGAAATCCCATCATGCATTTACTATGGTACATTGCCGATAATAGCAATGACGTTATACCAGGATTCCAAATTTTCCTGGCTTATAAAGAGAACATGACAGAACTCTGTAAATAAAAATCTTCTGTACATTATTATATTTAGAACAATAAATATGTGAGTTTTTAATTATGTTAATAATAGGTTACAACACAGTCCGTAACTCCCACTTACTTCTCCTCCAGGAAGAGAATAAATACAAATGGTTGTGATGCAAATCGGTTCAACATATCTGGAAATCCGAAATGAAATACAAGTAGCGAGACTAATATCATATTTACAAATATTTTTCATCTGTGGGTGTTTAATTACTTAGTTAATTCCTACAATTTATAATGTGTAAATTACATAGAATATCTATCCAACTTAGGCATAAATGTAAATATACAATCGCCTAGATTACCGCACGAACGAAATTAATGTGGCAAATATTCATCCATACCATACTTATCAAAATTATTTACTTATTCCATAAATTATTATTATTACACGATGATGAACCTCCGCGAGAAAAATCCCCCGTCCCCATATCATAAGGTTAAGTTCTAATCTAAGCAATTTATATTAAAACACGGGTAGAAGTTAGCTTTACTCTTCATGTTGAATACCAGGGCTCAGAAGCGCGATGACTTTCGTATGCAGTAATTATAAAGGAAGCTTTTCGTAAGAGAAGGTATGGTATGACTGTGATCTATTGCCCTTAAATTAGCTGTGTGACACAATGATGGAAGTTCTAGCTCGGGTTAGCATTGTGATCTGTAGTGCATAGAAATGTCAGGGTTCGATTTAATTGTTCGTATCGTTTTGATGAGCGCATTCAGTGCATTTGTACGGAAACCACCTGCTGGAACAGTGATAGGTCAAACGGGAAATTTATCCTCTACAGCACGACCAAGTGAGTTTCAGGATAGCTTAATCGGATGAAACAGTTCGTTGCACAGGAACGATAAACATGTGATAGGTGTCTTCATAGACAAACGTAATTTATGATGTATGCACTGAAACATACAAAGCTCTTAAAGCGCAGCCAATTTATACACGGAAATGTTTGTTCCTAACCAATTGTTAGTGTACTTATCTCTTCAATGAACGAAGAGCAACCTAATTTTGAAGCTTTAGGGCAAGACTGGTTGAAAATTCAGTCACTGAGTTGAAAAAATAGCTTTTATTTATATATTTACAAGGGAACGGATTTTTATGTGCTAAAAAACTTTAAAATACTTTATTTTACTTCTCTATACGTAATATGCACATAGTGTATAGAGAAGGTAATGTATTGCTCCAAAAATTCGATACTGAAATTTCACCGGAATATATGTTTTAGACGCCCTAAATCCAAACAAATATTTTTATAAAAATGTCCGTGTGTGTATGTGTATCTGTCTGTGTATATATATGTGTGTGTCTGTGGGCAGCACAGCTCAAAAACGAAAAGGTTGTAAAATATCAAACTTGGTATTAAGTTTGGTATCTTCCAAGAATGCGACACGGAGATTGACAAGAAAATCCCTCCACCCCAACTACACCTTACATGGAAAAAAATTAAAAAAATTTTATTTTCTCAAAAATAGCTGTAACGATTCTGATTAAAATATCCTATATTAAAGATATTTACCTGACAAATAAAATACCTATCTTGAATTTTCTGGGAATAGTCTCTGAAGACTACATTATTCTGGATGAATTTTACGGAATTTTGTATAACTGCCAAACCGTAAGAAATGGACGAAAACTTACCATACAGAAAATGTAGAGCACGTTAAAACACACAATTTATGTTACATGCATTTTTTCGTAGAATTGATCGTTATTGAGATATTCCTTGTTTTTGGTTTCAACTTTAAAAACTTAAACTTTTCTCATACAGGAATTTGTTAACTCCTGTCCATACTAAAAAAAAGAACTTCAGTCACATAGCAATCAGCTTTTGACTATCATTTTAACCTATGATACTCCGTTATTTCGCTTCTACTTACAAGGAAAATGTAATAAGATTATTTTGCTAAATGTTCTCGACTAATATTAGGTAAATAGAAGCATAAGCTATTTTAACAATAATTTGTTGTAGAGATGAGAAAGTCATGTGAATGGAACACACCATATTTTTATGTAGGAAAAATATTAAACATTTGTATAAAATGCAAAAATATGTTGTTTCAATATTACAACGCTGTAAATATTTATGTTAAAATCACTCACCAATCATGCTGAGGCAGTGGTGGACTGAAACAACTCACTGTTGCAGTGAACCATGAAAACTTTCTCCAAGTTTTCCATCACAAACCGATGTTTCGAAAGAATGCACGATATCGGGAGAAGGATCTTTCAACATCACATGAAGATAGTCCTGCGTATTTCATCAAATGGTTGTCACTGGCACACACATTTCTTCAATATCACCAACGTCTACTTCACTTTCCAAAAACTTGACAAATTTGCACAGTGTGTTAAATCCACCATTTTTTTCCAACACATTTTTAAATTTCTGTTTACAGCTTCCGCTGTTGGACCTTTGAGTAAATTATTTTCTCAATGCCATGCACTTCATTAACCTCAGTTAACAAGCTGGTTGATATTTCTACTTTTTTGATAGACTAAAACAGATAATTTGCAGATATGTAAGACAATTCATGTTTAGTGTACTGTCATAGTGAAAGTTCTGAATAATTTCAATTGAAGAAGCATCATTCTTATTTAGTTCATCAATCACCGATTTATAATTTTAAAAATTGTTTGCATAATACACTGCTGCTTCCAACCATGTTCCCCAACGAGTAACTATGTGTCTAGTTGGAAGTGCAAGATCTGGATTTTCAAACTGAACAAATCAATTCTTTTAGGCGCTTTCACAAACACCTTTTTACCATTTGAGATTAATTGTCCACTTTAGGATACAATGTACGTATCTGCTCACATACTCTGTGTAAAAAATGTATTATACAAGTTATATGTATCATGTGCGGCAAACTTACAGAAAACCCTTCGGCTGCACCATCCGTAATTAAGAATAAAACACTATCAAATTTCACCCCATTCGATCACTACAACTACAGAGATTAATTGAATAAGCGAGCCATTGTTACATGATTCGATGCTGATATTTCTCTGCATGCTAATAAAAACACCGCTTGGATCTAGTTCATCAGTTTCTAGCACACCTACCACAACATTTCCCACTTTCCTACAGTGATTCTTCAATGCTTATCCAATGTTTTTTTTAATTTTCATATTCTGCTCTGATCTTTCTTAGCATTTCTTCGTGACATGTTGATTATTCTGGTGTTTCAAAGTGTGTGAATTTTGTAAGAAAATTTCTGAGTTCTGTACTGCTCAGATTATATAAAGAAAGGTTTTGCATAAATCTGCATAATATACGGATTTTTTTGAAACTAGGGTATGTGAAGAGGAAGTTGGTTCACCTAAAATAGCTTGTCTACAAGTTGTGCATGAAGCGGTCATTCTATGTTTACTACCTGCTAAATGCTGCAAGACTTGAGATCGCTGATTTGCATTCACCGTTTTCCCATATTTTTGACAGAATAGAATTCTGCCATCATTTGTAAAGATGTCACTAAATTCAGCCATATATTGTTCAAATAAGAGCGAATACTTGTCTTTACTTTCGGCATTATATCGCGCCCCTCATATGATGCACTGTATTAATGCTCTACTTTAAATAAGACAAGAACATTGGCTAAAGACCATTGTGTATATTGCATCAGCCTTGCACACATAATTAAGGGATTCCCCTTTCAGATAGAGACAACACGTGTAAGGTCACTCACCACGCAATACGTTTATGAATGAAGTTCATTCAACTAATGAATATATTACAATGCAGGAGACTTTTTAAAATTTAAAAATTATAACAAAGAAAGAAAGTGACAAATTATGTAGCTTTAGCAAAATTATTTAAAATATTTATTTACACAAAAATATTACAAAAATGTGTATTTTTATGTGAAATAGAATTTTGTATACGATTCAAGTTTGCTATTCCGGGAATTTCCATATTAGTTACAATATTTTATCTATAAGAAAAAAAAAGGTATTTACATAAAAATCCGTTCCCTAATATTTACTTGCTCTAAAAGGTACCCTGTACAAAGTGTATACATGTTTGACACCCTCTGAATAAGAAAAACACATTTTAGTTAAAGGTCGTTAAATGCCACATTTAGTATTTAAGTTTAATATCTTCCAAGGATGCCACACGCAGATTTTCAAGAAAATTTCCCTCGCCCCAGACAACCCCTTACTCGGAAAAGTTGTTGAAAATGTTATTTTTCTAAAAATTGGCTCTAACGATTTTGATTAATATACCGTATATTAAAGTTATTTACATGGCAAATAAAATGTTTGTCTTGAATTTTCTAGGAATAGCCTCTGAAGACCTCTTCGTTCTGGATGCATTTTGCATAGCTGGTAAATCTGAGACACACAAAAGCTTACTAAACCAAAAATGTAGATTTCGTTAATACACACACTTTATGTGATATGCACTTTTTGTGGAGTTAACCATTTCCGAGACATTCCTTGTTATTGATTCCAGTTTTACTAAGCTTTGCTCGAACGGGAGGTCAACTCTCTTTTGTTTTACTCTGACCGTGCAAAGCGAAATCCTAATTTCAATTGTTTCACAGAGTGGCCGGCTTTTTAAAAATTGTGGCTAACGGTTTAGACTAGTGTATTACGATATTTATTTTCTGATTAGGAAGAATTAATGCTATTCTGCTCATGTATTAGAGAAAGTTATATCAATGGAACCCATCAGATTTTCTTTCTAATAGTTCAAAACATTTACTGGCACTGTTGTCCTGCTTTGAGTTTGTCAGTTTACCCGTCATATTATCGAGCGCTAGTGGGCTGGCATCTATTTTGTTTTTGTATGTTTATATTTCAACATTTTTCTGTTTGTAAAATGTTCCAAATTATGCAAATTTTTATGTATTTCAGGCTTCACCAACTTGCTTGATTTTTCCGGAGCAAACAGTCTTGCTCCGTGCATTAAGTGGGTAAACACATCACAACAGAGATTATATCAGTTGTTTGTGGAGCGTGACTTGTGTCAGTTTATAATGTTGAGTAGAAAGCAATCCAACGACTTTTACATTATGCTTGCCTAGGAGGAATCTTATTTATAGGAAGTGGGGGAATAAGTGTTTAGTTTTCGGCAAAACTCAGCTCTCAGAAACTGCAATTTGCAGTGTTATACACAGCCCATGGAAGTGAGTACGACGGGTACCAAGTAGAAAAGCATTTCTTTCAAATAATTACGTAATATGCAAGTTCATATTTTTAGCGTTAAATACGAAAGTTTTTTTGTCACAAACTATTTCTGATGCTGTTGGCACGATTACAATGACATTAACCAAGTTATGGAGCATCTTTGCTATTTTAACGGCATAAAGTAGACGATATACAGAAATAGAGAACACTGAGAATTATATCTGCCGTTTGTGAATCAAAGTATGTAAACTATGTAGAGTTGCTAGAGTTGCTAGTGTTAGAATATATAACCACGTAAACAAATGCAGAAATATGGCCCTGAAGTCACTGAATTAGACCGGCATCTGGTTTGCCACTCTGGGCTCAAACTAGCCTAACCTGTAAATATTAACGTAATTAAACTAAGTTTCACTTTTATGAGAAGTAAATTATTTTCTGAAAAATGTTCGTGTAATTCTGAGAAATCGATTTAGAGCGCACACTATTGGCAGCCAAGTTACGGAGTGCCAGATTGCATTGTAATTAAAAGCACTAATGGAAGTCTTTTGTATTTCTTTAATTTTTTGTAATTGAAATCGAAAATGTTGTAACCATTGTAGAAATCTCTAGTTGGTAGAAACTAGAAGAAGGGAAAGGTTTGATATTTAAATGATGATATGCTGACATAAAACCAAGCAGATTTTCTACAAATTAAAATGGCACATTTTCTATATTCTTGGAATATATTTTAGTCGTGAAAATAAAATGAACCCTGTTTTAACAACACTTGGAGACCAAGTTCAGAATATTATCTGACCCGTGTATTTTTGCGGTACGTTGTTCTATCGCACTTTAACCAGAGGATCTGTGGTAAATGAGTTTTGCAATCCAGAAAGGACTACCTGTGTTCTTGGTGGTGGGTTACAAGTTCGGGAGGAGGGCAAAACAAACAGTAAAAGGGAAATGGTGGTAGTGGTTTTCCGTCTACCTGTTGGAATGACCAGCAGCACCATCCTGAATTCCGCTAACTGGATGTTTGACCAACCAACCACGACTAATTATGCTGACCAAACCTTCCTTGGTCTGGCTGGCGTTTTTTAACGAGGTAGCCTTAATTGGAATGTTCTCTGCGTCATCACATTTTTTTCTTTCTTTTCGACTGCAGCAATGATCCCAAACCTTTGCTACTAATCTGCTTAGAGCGGATCGTGATGTAGTGTTTTATTTTGGTTTTAATGTTTTACAACTTTGGACCGTGCTGCTTCAGAGGATATTTGTGAAAGAGTTATAAAATTAATATCCAATGAAGAATCTATATTTGGCGGATGAACTCTAGCAAAACCATCAAAACTGTATTATATAGAAACAAATATGCAGCAAAGCTCTTGATTATAGATACAATAAAAAATTATAACATAATAATTGACTCCATGTAGTTGTAAATAATGCTGTAAAGACACAAAGCAAACCAATGTTCTATAACGTTCTTTAAATATAATTTTGGTCTAAAGTTTGATTGCTTTGAAAGCATAAGCCTTTGTCTTTTTTCACTCAACACGCCCTCGGACATTGGTCTTTGAATCTATTTAAGGGCAAAAACAACCAAGTGAGATAGCTCCTTGGTGGCGTGTAAAACTCAAATTTTGGAGATTTCGAGTACAATTCCCGTCGAACACCACTCTGATCTTGGGATTTTCTTGGGTTTCCCTAGTCGGTAGGCTAATGCCAAGATGGTTTCCTATCCACCACAGTTTACTCTCCTTCATTTCTCTTTAATTTAATTTTCTCCTCCTCTTTCAACTTATTTGAGACATATGGTGGTGCCGGACGTGTATGGCTTCTAAAGGAAAGAGTCGCCGTAGACACCAGAGAGAGCTTGATCGACGGGTCGTTCATTGCCTTATCCCTGCAGCTCCATCATTGGTGTCTTGGCCTGGAACTTTTCGGAACATCCGCGGCCTGAAGGCTCCTTTGGTTCCTCTTGGATAGTGTTAGCCACAATAAATCAATCATTGTAAAATCTATAGCTAATATAGGGTAATAATAAAAAGGAAACTAGAGATTCGATAAATATGGAAGATTATGTATGTTTAATCTATAAATATCTTCAGTATTTAAAGTATCCCAAAATATGTAGCTATTCAAGCGCGTTGTAGAGTGACGAGCAATATGGAGTACCTTATCTATACACAGGCTTACGATAAGTTGAGCATTATAACAAGCCCTTTTCTGGTCAACTGTTTTTGGCAGAGCTTTGGTTTAACTATCCGTAGCTAGATCTTATTTTAAGTGAAATATGAGGCATGGAATTGATGGAAGTATTAATGTGTGTTTCTCTGTAAGTTGGTTTTGACCAATTTTGGGCGCAAATACTTGTGCAAACATTCCAACTTGTAAATTTAGTGTTATTCGCATAGAAACACATAACTGTTGTATAAAACCTTCGCTTCGCGCCTAGCAGATAATACCAGTGAGTCATTCAGCGCTCTTCTACCATCCGTAGTCAGAAGACTTAAGTGTAGGTAACTTTTGGAGGTCTCACCTTCTTACACCATGCCGCGTAGATTGGCGATAAGCAGATGCAATTAAGGTGCCATCCAGTGTGCTACTTTCATTGTCTGTGAATAGATAGCAGCTCTTATCATAACTAAAATACTTTTCCAGTTTTACTATTGGTATTTATTTCCAAGCCGGTATTTGCCTCGAAAACGAATCTAGCCAGATTGGTCAATCCACGGGAATTGAACCTAGGACCTCCCTTGTCCGTCTAGAGATGTAACCGCCTGAGTAGCCCGCTTAGTAAGAAAACATTATTACCACTACAGCTGCTGGATTCCAATAGGGAAATGGAGGTGTGTTTGGATGTAATGTTGGACCACATATTATTGTGTTGCCCACACTTGTTACATCCGTTTATTGCATACCTACTTGTGCCAGTAGTATACATCCATAGCTCATTTACAGGGTTTCTGCGATAGAACGCTAGAATTTTGCAGAATTTTATGTAGTTAAGTTCTTGTGTCACAATAAAACATTTTATTTCTGACAAATTGAACTCAATGATACGCGGAGTAATGAGTTAAACATTTTTGTACTATACTCTTGTACAGACATGTTGCGATATAAAAATATATTATTGGTTAACAAATATTTCCTATTAAAATTAATATCCACTTGGGGTCAGGTGATAGAGAAAGAATGACGAACTCGCTGCACTATGCGTACAAACAACGTGCATCACATGAGGCATTCTAATTACAAATGAAAATGGCGATTGAGAGATATACTACTGTGTCAAGAAAGTTCCGGCAATTTGCCAATAAAACACAAAAAAGTAATTATTCATCCAATTTTATTTTATCGCCTTCAAAGTAGGCCCCTTCTACAATTATACATTTATGCCAGCGAATAATCCAATCATCAAAACATGTTTTGTAGGCACTTTTAGGAATCGATGTCAATTGTCGCCGCGAATTTTCCTTTATGGCTTCTATCGACTGAAAATGGGTGCCTCGAAGTAGTAACTTGAGTTTTGGAAAGAGAAAGAAATCAGCAGGAGCCAGATCAGGTGAATACGGTGATTGTTCGATGAAATTTGTTGAGTTTTTGGCCAGAAATTCGTTCACAATAATAGCCTTGTGAGCTGGTGCGTTATCGTGGTGCAGAATCCATGAGTTGTTGTTCCACAAATCTGGGCCTTTTTCGCCGTATTTGTTCTCTCAAACGCCGCATATCGCTCAGATAATAGTCTTTATTTACCGTCTGACCTTCTGGCAAGAATTCTGAGTGCACGACACCGGGATAATCGAAAAAAACTGTCAACATGATCTTCAGTTTTGATCGAGTTTGACGTGCCCTTTTAGATTTTGGTTCAGGTGGAAGGCGCCATTCGGAAGCTTGTTGACTAGTTTGAGTGTCAAACTCGTAAACCCACGTCTCATCACCAGTTACAATGCGTTTCATCAATGTGGCTTGTTCTAGCATGTCTTTAGCAATCCTTACGCGATTGAGTTCTTGTAGAAAATTCAAGTGTTTCGGAATTAACCGAGCTGCAATGCGTGTCATGTCCAAACAATCGTTTAAAATGGTACGAATCGATTCGAGAGACACAGAAAGTTCAGCGGCAATCTCTCTCAGACCTAAATGACGATTTTCAGACACCATTTTCTTCACTTTAGCGATGTTCAGTTCAGTTGAAACCGTTGATGGCCGACCAGAGCGAGGTAAATCTTCCACCACATCTCGACCACTTTTGAATGCACTGTACCACTCATATGCACGTAGTTTTATAAAATCGATTCACCGTAAGCCCTATGTAACATTTTCAGCGATTCGGCATACGAAATACCATTTGCAATGAAAAGTTTGACACAGATTTTTTGTTCAATATTTCTATCCATCGTAAACTCGCAAACCACCTTTGAGATGAACTAACAAAATGACGTACTGTAAACAAACTAGATTGTAGATGACGATCAGACTCCGCGTGGGTATAGAGGAAAGTTGTATCAACTTAGCGACAACAATAATTTCTAATTCCCTTTTAAACAGGAGTTTTAAATGATCAATTCCCGGTACTTTCTTGACAGAATGTATACTGTATAAAAAGCTGTCCATAATGATACGCAGTTGAATATTTGTAGAGCTCGGTTTGGTTTCCAAAATGCACATACTTACGAACTCACAGAGTAGTCACGGTATAAAGAGGGGGTAGTGAGGAGTGGTTTGTAGGTGAACGTGCACACGTTGAGCTACAATCTATTCCAAATACAGCACATTACATGTATTGGCGCTATATACTTCGTTCTAGTTCATAAAGTAACACAATAAAAATTATTTCATAATATGATTAGTAAATAAAACGTCTGTATTTTTACAAATAAAAGTATAAAGCCCAATAAAAAACTTCAGCATAATAATATGCAGAACTGTGAAAAAACAATGACAGTAAATCAACCTAACTCACTTGGAATTCATTGCAGTGAATTACAAGATACATCTTTATTGTATCGAAAGAAACGGCTCTCCGCCTGTGTTTCAAAATATGTTTGAACCATCCACAACTTTATTGTGTTGAACGCCTACACTTTCGTATTTTTGGCATTTTTGATCTGCACTCTCTTTCAGCGTTCACTGGTGTATCTACTAGCAGGAAAGGGCGGCAATGACTGAGCTGTTAAGCCCCTTAAATATTAAGCATTATCATGATCATCATCATACTAGAAGGAACTGAACGATACCAGGCAGTGCGCAATGCTAGATAGTTATACTTTGTGTGCACCGAACCTCGAACGGCAATTTCGTGACACCGGACCGTGCTCTAGTAATGACTAAGCGTAATTTTTAGCCACTATATTCTCAGGGTACTTTATCTATCTAAAAAGGTTTTTTTAGACAGACACTGTTAAAAGTAAACTTTTAAACACAGAACTAAAAATTGTTCTTTATAACTCTAGATTTATAAAATATTTATAACACTCCAATGCTACCAACTTAAGTTTTGTTACTATCACTATATCCGTTATATAGAATGTTGTGGTTTTGAAAGAGTTACGTTGCTAGTGGAGTCCGATCGATATATCGTTATTTTTAATGTACATGCGCAGTAGCGAAAACGTTCCTTCCTACCTTTCGCTGTGTTCACAAATATTGTGTCTTGGCGGCTATCACACATGGATTTTGAAGAGTTTGAAGAACCCCTGAGGCAGCAGAGAGAGCTAAATTTGAGTTGTTGCGGAAGAAATCAAGAAACCAACATGATATTGCATACAACAGGTTTGTTCAGTGGTGCGAAGCAAAAAAAGATGTAAATAATTTTAGTGAAAATGTATTATTAGCTTATTTTAAAGAAAAGAACATCTGAAAAGCTTCAACAATGTGGGCTAATTACTCAATGATTAAACTCAGCTTCAGTGTAAAATTTAAGTAAATATTGGAGACTTATTGCGTTTATTAAGCGTATTAGTGAAAGCTATAAGCCGAGAAAGTCTAACATTCTTTCCGAAAAGGAAATTCATGATTTCATCAAAACAGCGCCAGATAATGAATTTAGCAACACAAACACACTAAGTATATCACAAGGAATCTACATTCTCAATTGTAATAATTGTACAATAAATATCACACTTGCATCATAATCACACAGTTAAGAACTTGATGTTGCCTATTATTAATAAGAATTGCATATGTTTGTTTCTGTTATTTATCAGTATAAAAATAAATGAGGTTATGTCCCAGAGATATGAAATAAAATCAATAAGAATACCACCGCCTTCTTTACTAGTCCGTTCTCGTGACTAAACATGCTCAACCAGAAAACAATTTTTTTTCGATTGTCAACTTGAAACATATCAAACGTGTTTGCTGGGAATTTGTTTGTAACATACTATAGTTTATCATTTAATAGCAGAAGGAATGGAATGGAATTGTTAGTTTATAAGATTTATGATAAAGAGCAAAGAACTGACACATCGACAGATGAATTCTATTCCCACATGCACACACGCCTCCAAGCGATAGGAAAACGTACTATTCCTTGAACAAAAGGAATATTGAATCCTATATTATAAATGTATTGATAAATCTAGAAATATTGTGCTGTCTAAAAATAGATTATGACACTCAAGTTAAACATGTTTTTATTTTGCTCTTAGGATTACCTCGTTACGCAAAATTTCCTTCTCGCAAAATAAAACCACACTTTTAACTCTTGTATCATAAATAACTATTTTCTTCGTCTTAAAGCTCCCTTATAAATATTGTAACTACTGATCGGTTTAACGACACGCAATTATTTCTTCATGGCTTTCTAAAGCAGGCCGAATTATGTAGTGTTCATTTAGCATTTCGTTTTGAAGAAATCGTAGCAAAAACATCTTTCATGAAGGGGTATCTGAACCAATCCTTCATTCACGTCGAATATTACATCATTCGTTAATTCGTTTTTGAATCTTTTGAAGTGGTTTTGGCTAGGTGGAGTCAGATTTATTATCTCAAAGCGGAAACTTATGGGGTGGGGGGAGCTAATACGATCTAAGAGCATGCACCACTTTTATGCCCATACTTGAACCCGTAACTTCCTAACTTCTTTTCTAATCTTATAATTGTAGTATTTTGACTACTACCCAGCTGGAATAGCTGTATAAATGAAGTTCTTGCTTTTATCGGGAGATAAACTAATGAATGACCTTTACAAATGAAAATCGTTGCTGCGATTGCGTGATTGTAGTTCACTTCTCTGCAGGTAATTGCGGCCTTCGTGATGTTAGGCGGTATTTTGGTTGAAAGGCCTGTCATGTACTAAAGATTGCTTTTCCAGGAAATTTCGGCTTTATTGAACGCTTTGTATTCTTTTTTCACTAGTATACTTAGCTTCCCTGATGTCTAAAGTACGGAAATTTGCTTAGAAGGTATGCTTTTAGTAGATGTTATATCTAAAATATAGAATATATTATTATGTTATTTTTGCTTTCGCCTTATCTAGATAGTATTTTGGAAAGCTGAATTATAGGTAACAAATTAATGCTAATTTTGTAATTTATGTGTAAAATTTCTTGGAAACTGAAAAATCTGAAGAGTTAATTTCACATGAGTTTCTCAATCTATTCTGCAACAATTTATTCTCAAAATTGTTCTCTCCAAGTCATGCTAAGCAACAAAATCATTAGTCGGAATTAGTTTCTTATAACTAGAAGGGAAATAGGATAATGCGCTAAGTTAAAACGAGCTGAAAGCTGTCAGTACGTGGGCAATTGAAAAAAAGAAAAAAAAAAAAAAAAATAACGGCTTCGCGTTTGAGGTAAGTCTAAGCCTTGGAGAAAAATTGATGTGACAAAACTTGTGTGTTTTAACGATATCTACTTTTTTGGGCAGTAATTTTTTTTTATCTCTTACGATTTACCAATTATGTAAAAATCATTCAAAATGAAGAAAACTTTAGGAGATATTGCCAGAAAATTCATTATATATTTTTATACATTTCATATACCATGTAAATATCTTTATTATACGACATTTTAATAAAAACGTTCGACCAATTTTGAGAAATTTTTTCCGAAAACGTTCCAAGTAAAGGATAGTTTGGAGTGGGAGATTTTCCTAAAAATCTTGGTGTCACAGCTTTGCAAGACGCTATACATAAATACCAAGTTTGGTATTTAATCGTTTTGTTTTTTTACTTATGTGTTCACGGACACATTCAAACTCGTTTGCTGACAAATTATCAGTGGCATGGCATGAGGCATTGATGTCTGTTAATATTTTCCAGTACACTAATCTTTATTAATTAATTTCTCTAAGGCATTATTTACACATGCCGAAAAGTTTCTTTTTATTGAGAGTATTATCGCCATATGTTAATAAATTCCTAAATTCTAAATAATGTCGATGTCATTTGTCTTGTTACTGGCATTTGAAAACGATAAGATCAGCAGAAGAATTTATGCAATTTTGCACATTCATCGAATGTTTAGCAAGGATAATATCAGGAGGACCCAAATAGTCACTATAAGTTTTTATTGTTATACTTTTTAAACTTAATTAGTTACTTTTCCTGAAATATATATGAAATATATATTCAGCAACGTGTTCTTCATTTACTGAGCACAAAAAAGCGAGAGTATCACACACAGGACAGAGAACAAGTAAGACATTGGTATGCTGGTCTCTATGCAGATAGTAATAATAATAATAATAATAATAGAAGTAGTAATAGTAGTAATAACAGTACCAGTAGTAGTAATAGTAATAATGATGGTAATATTAATATAAATGAATGAATAAGTGTATTTATTGACATAACAGTATCATACATTGAGCTTCAACAATCGCATGGGTTCACAGACCGTATGTGCTTTTGTAATGCACACTAAAAAGCAATATTAAAACAACAAACAATTAAGAGTAAACACGAAAATAAAAAGACAAGTACATAATACAGGATATTATTAATACACAATATTAAAGTAACAACAAAACAATTAAAAGAGTAAACACGAAAATAAAAAGACAAAGCTATTTAAATACAGCAATTTAAATTTACAGCACAGAGTACACCTTATTCAGAAACATAAATGCACCCTTTTATAATAGATAAACACACTTAAAAGAAATATATACACATAACATATACACAATATATAAAACCATAACACAACAATGACCTAAGTATGACATAAAATGTATGTATAACATTGTAGTCACTTTTGTTTAGTTGTTCTTATCCCTCCTGCCCCCCTTTTCTCAATAGGCAGCCTTCTCAGGTCTCAGCTGTCTTGCCTTAAGTATAACTTTACCTAGCCCGTCCACTTCTTCCGTGCCTGCCAGTAGTGTCCAACAAGCTTCTAGCTCTACATTCGCGGCGGCAAAGAATCGCAGTAAATATTTTCCCGCCATTCCTCCGTACCCCTACATTTTGCCAAGATGTGGGTCAATGACACTCTTCCTCCTCGCAAATGGTACAGGTACGCGTACCATTCTCATCAGCAATTTTTGTGCTCCTCCATGCTCCTAGTCTAATCCACGCGAGCCCCTCTCTAATGAGTTAGGTACCTGTTCTGGTTTTAGCCCAGACTGTACTTCTAATGACACCTTCTCCGTACATTGCGCAATTATTTGCTGACTGTCAATATCACACAGGCGGTTCTTAATTTTTCTCGAAATACTCCGCCTGTTTGCCTGCCCCGCCATCCAAATGTATCACATCCCAATGGTTTCCAACCCTTTCTTTAATTTTGATGCCCTCGCAATGTTCATGGTAGCAGACTGCCCTAATTAGAGATTGGTTTCCGTGAACGATTATCATCCAATATTTAACTGCTCTGATTTTGCACTCTATCATTTCACTATACGCCCCGAAATCCCTTATTATTCCGCAGTTTATCGTACCCCTCCCTACACCCAGAATTCCTTTCAAAAATGGGTTTCAGAGAAGGACACAGCACTATAGACGCCGCTTTTATATTAGACACTTTAAGGACGAAACAAATGTTAATTAAGCGGGGAAAGCTTCATTGTGCACTTGTGGAGTTTAAGAAGGCATTTGACTCCATCAATCGAAATGCATTATGGCACTCTATCAATCGAAATTTAAAAGGGATTATCAAGTAAACTGATTAGAGCATTACAGGCAATCTATCAACATGTCGAATTCTGTGTAAAGTACGACAGAAACAGAGCCTAAGCTATAGGGGAGTGAGGCAGGGTTGTATTTTATCTCCCTTGCTATTTAATAATAACATAGTCAATAGCTTCAAAATAAACAAAATTAATCGGATCTAGGTCGAGTGGTACAAAATAGCCTACAGTGCCTACCGAAAGCTTAAGGGCACCTATCTCAATGAAATATATTCTGTCCTTAAGCTGTATTGTCTAATGGCCTTATTTCTCATCAAAAATTAGCTCACAGAGAAGAACGTTTTTGTGTAAAAACCATTATTTTTTCAGGAATTAGGTATTGCGCTTTTTAAATAACTGAAAAGTATTCTCATTTCTTAATCTTTGTTGAGGTCTGGGCATGTAAATATTTGGGATATTAACACGGTTTTTTTCTGAAGAGAAACGCATATGCATAAGGAGCATTTATAAATGTAATATTGAAATGGTGTGCTGGTTTATCAAGAATTGATGCAATGCTTATTACTTGAAAGGAAATCGGGGAAAAGAATCTGAAATTGGCACAATTTGGCTATCGATAAAACCACAAAATAAAAGAGGAGGGTACTAAACTTAAAAACCAAGTTTGGTATTTAACCGGATTTTCGTTTTTGTGCTATACTATCCACATCACACATAAGCACACTGTTCTTTTTCTAAAAGGCTTTGTTTATTTAGGGGTCCTCGAAACATGTATTTACGGTGAAATATTAGAATCGATGTTTTGAGCGAAATACACTACCTTATCTACCTGCTATGTATATGGTGCATACGTGCTACAGGAAGTAAAAAAGTAAACACACAATTGATAATATGCTTTATTGTGACGTAAGCCATTTCCGAGATATGCTATATTAATCGATACTTACTCAATGCGTTAGGATTTCCTTTTAGGTTCTGTCGATATTAAGGTGGATGTAAATTAAAATGAAGTAGATAACAAAATAAACCTTCCTAAAAGAAAGAATTAAAAATATTGTATAGAAGCCTTATCCTTGCTCGGAATAATAAAATAACCCTAAGGATGAACGTAAGTACGGTAAGCACACAAATATGCAGCACTATATTAACCCAGCACCTGATGGTTGACTTAGCTTTGCCAAACCTGCAGTAAGGTCTGGGCTGAATTTGACGACGCACGACATCGTTACACGGTCATGGACTTCGTAATTTGTCTAATCAGAAAGCCGGTACATCACCTCCAGCAAGAGATAAAGGAAGGCATTGTGATTGATGGCGCAGGCAAGTGATGATGGATGATACTACAGCCTACATTAAGTGAACAAAGCTGCTCTGACATCCTCATCTGATAGTTGGCAAGAAAAAATTAACATCTCTGCATTTAGTTTGATTGCTATATTCTTAAGCGTGCTGATTGTGTTAAATATCCGCGTATATCACAGCACATTGCCTTTCCGATATTTAGTTAACATTTTGTTTATTTTAAAACGAGTATTTTATGCTTATTTCAATTTCTTATAGTATTCTCGGGCATATGTTTTTATTTTAATATTGAGTTCGGGCTTTAAACAGATACTTTGGCAAAAATATTAGGAAAGGGCGTTAAACATTTTCTAAAGCAGTTATGTTCCTAGGTATCAATTGTTCAGCGCGATCAGCTGGCTAATAAAAGATAAATGGCCCAGATTAAGCATCGAAAGCGCTATCGGCAAATAATATACTTTTCTGGAGGGTTCCCTCTTCTCCGCTTCCAGAACATTCTATAATATTCTGCGGAACCTTCCATAAGCCAGCGAATGCGTCTCTGGTGCAATTTAGATGCTGTTCTTCAAGTAAGTTTGTTACGATTGCTGTGACTTGAACGATGGCTGCTACTGCAAGAGACGAAAGAGCTGTAGCGTTGGACTTCTTAGTCAAAGAGCCTAATGAAAAGAAGGTTGCCTCGTGCACCACTTCGTTGCAAAGAAAGTGAAGCGACAGTGAGAACTAAATGAAGTGACAGAGTATTTTAGTGAAGTCACAATGAGAACTAAGCAAACTGATAGTGAAAATATGAAATGGATCAAATTAGCGTAGTGATAGTGCAAACTAAGTGAAGTTTGAAATTTTGAAGTAGATCACTTCAGTGAAGACACAGTGAAATTACAGTGAACATTTGAAGTAGATCACACTTATGAAGCGACAGTAAGAAATTGATCACTTTAGTTAAGTTCACCGTGAGAAATAATTATAAAGTTACAATAACAATTTAAGGGATCACTTCAGTGAGAACTAAATTAAGTAAAAATAGCAATTTAAGGTGGATCACTGTAATGAAGTGACAGTGAGAACTCAGGGAAGTGGCGGTGAAATTTTAAGCAGATCATATTGGTGAAGTGACACTGAGAACTTTGTGAGGTGTCAGGAAAAACAACGTCACAAGATTTTGTTCTCTTAATCGACGGAAAGCAATTAGTACCAGAAATCGTTACCAGAATCGTTTCGCATTATTAACAAATGTTTCGTATCTTGATAGCGAATGTATTTAGTTAAACATTTTTTACGTAACCGAGTGGTAGGAGGCAATGGAAATTAGCGTGCAGAGAAGGAGGAATAAAGATAGAACGGTTTGACAGATCTGTCATGATAGTGAACTTGCTGTCAAAACTCTGAAACTCTAGTATATGAGCTGAATTGCAGATTCATTACATTTGTTGCTACTTCACGGAATTGTTTCATTTGAACGGCGAAATAAATTTTACTGTTTTTCCACCGTAAAAGGTAATAATTTGGATAAAAATGTCTAATGTGTTCCATTCACATGATCTTCACTATATCTTCTTCAAAAAACTATTGTTACAAAAGATTATTCTTTCACCTGCATCGTGCTAATCGAGATAAACTGTAACAGAAATTGCTTTATTACATGCGTCCTTATAAAAAGAAGGGAAGTAGGGAATACCCTAAGCTAAAGTGATAGTGAAATCTTTTAAAAGCTGTTGCTATACGATTGACAGTTCGGTTCTCTTTCTTGAACCAGGATAAAAAATATAAACAAATAAAAATTAAATAAAAGTGGAACTAATAACTGGGAATTTATCGAAATCGTTAACTCTATAATAAAAGGTATGTGACATAAAGTGTATTTTATAACGAGATCTACAGTTTAATAGTTATGCAAAAGTCATTCAGAATGAAGAGAGCGTGGGCGAATATTTCCAGAGAAGACAATATATGCATTTTATTTGTCATGTAAATATATTTAATATACGGTATTTTTATCAAAAGCATGGAACCGTTTTTGAAAAAATCTAAATTTCCGAAACTTATTTCATATAAAAGGTTGTTTAGGGTTGTAGGATTTTTCTTGAAAATCTTTGTGTCTCATCCTTGATGCTAACTTAAATATAAAGTTTGGTATCTAACTGATTTTTCGTTTTTGAGTCAAAGTGTTCACAACACACTCACACACACATACACACACAGACCTTATTCTAAAAACACTTTTATGCACTCTGATGACTTCAAGATATATATTTCCGGTGAAATCTCGACAGAACTTTTTAATGGAATGCAATACCTTTTCTATACACTACTTACATAGTACGGTAGACTGAAGTGAATGTGAAAAGGAATCACAAATACCATGGCAGATTGATTGCTAGAGCTTAAAGCCAATCTCTTCTGGCACTCTGCAATACATAAGTTAGAAGCTTGTTTGAGAAGGGAAGGCAAAAAATCGATTACAAATGTAAATCAATAATAAAGTCTGCAAACACGCAGATTTACGTAATTCCAGCTTCACATATGTGGCCTGAGATTTCACGTTTCGCTTTCTTGATGGCTTGATTCAAAGTTGCAAGATGTAGCTTATCACGATAAATATCATTTCATTGGTTCAGGTGTATATGGTTAAAGGTCATGATCCAGCAAATGTTTAGTCACATGGATGACTTTAAAGGATTATTCATCTGTAGCTTATAAAATCCAACTTAAACAAAACATACATTAATATAAGTATTATGCTAAAATAGATATTGAGCAACTAAACAAAAAATCTGATGTTTCATTCACATTAATTTCTCCAAAAATATTATTCCTTTATCTACATCGTGGTAATGGAGATAAACATTATCAGAAATTGTTGTATTAGTTATTTTAAGTAACAGAGAAATAAGGTAATACACTAGACTAAAAGCGATGGTCTGTATTGTAGTATTCCTAGACAATACTTTGTACAAAACCCCCAGAAGAAATCTTTACGTAAACAAGTTTCCTAAAGGCCTAGGAAACTGCAAAAACCACTGCCAGAGTTTTATCATACTTATTTTGAATAATATTTTCTTTTATGAAACAGTCATTAGTTACATATGTGAATATTGCATTGTAAATTATAGCTTGCAAATCCGACTCTTAAATTATATATAAGTTACAGATGAAGTTCCGGGCAATGAAACAAGTTGCGGTGAAAATTTAGATATGACTTAAACGTGTGGTTATCCTGAGCAAAAGTGAGTTTTCACAATTAAAAAAATTTGACTTACCAAAAGTATATCGCCAAATTTACCCAAGCCAAAAGAAACCACACTTTTGCCTGCCCTAGTCCGCTACGCAGCGAGCTTCGCTGTGATTGTTGGCGATGTTTCAGCTGAACTGATTTTGTGCTCTCCCACGATGGATTGCTAAAATGCAGCGAAGGATGAATGATTTTACTCTTTCCCACCAGATCGCTGCAAAGTCATGTTTGGTTCTGCCGTAGCTGTGACGCAAGTGGTTACCAACATTGGTGTTAGAGCTGTGGAATGGGTAACGACTCAAGGCAAGTCTTTTAGAAAGTCAATCGCTATGTGAAACTTTTGGAATTTCACTCGCTTTGCACGGCCAGGAGTCAAACAAACGAGAGATGAGAAAAAAAAAAAAAAAAAGATGACCTGTTTGTGAAAAGTTTAGTTAGCTTAAAATTGAAATAAATAACAAGAAATGTTACCGAAATAGTTAACTGTACAATTATGTGTGTTTCAAGATGATCTACATTTTTTGTGTGCTAAGTTTTGTCCATCTCTCAGGGTTTACCAGTTATGCAAAATTCATCCAGAGTGAAGAGGTCTTCAGAATCTATTCCCAGAAAATTCAAGATATACATTTTATCTGTCAGATAAGTATCTCTAATATACGGTATTTTAATCAAAATCGTTAGCCATTTTTGAGAAAAACACATTTTCAAAAAATTGTCTATGTAAAGGGTAGTCAGGTGGGGAGATTTTCTTGAAAATCTTCGCGCAACATCCTTGGAAAATATTAAACTTAAATACCAAATTTGGTATTTATTTGCCTTTTCTTTTTTGAGCTATTCTTACATATCAAGGGCTATATATAAACAACATTTAATACAAATATACTACAACTATGGCCATAAACAATTTCTCTTTTGTATTTCTGGGAATGTAAAGTGAACCGAATTTCAATAGATCACATATCGACTGGCTTTTAAAAAAGATGACAATCGCTTTAGCTGATGTATTTTTTTATTTCTCTTCTGCTTATTAGGGACTAATCAATAACACTAATTCTGTCAATGTTTATCTCATTTAGCATGATGTAGATAGAACAGTATTATGTAAGAATGTGTTTGCAGAACAAGTAGAGAAATGAATGTTAATGTAACACATAATAGTTTTGCAAGTATTAGTTCAACCTAATTATTATTGTATCCATCATTCCCTGATCTGAACCTTTAATGAAACTTCACGTTACCATTAGAGTCCCTTCTGCCTGAATTTACCAAAACTACATGTCTACTCCTTTCCTGAAAACACAGATATTTTCGCCAAGGAACTGCATTGCTGATTTGCAAAGTAATTTAATATTCTGCTGTTTCGAAACAACGCGCCATTTGGATGTTCGATAAAACCGTAACTTCACGACCCCATGCATCTTGAAATGTTTGGACGCGTTCCAACACAAACTTAAACCAAACGGGAAAAACCTATTGATAGCAAACGCATAAAGTACGAGGAGTGTTACAAATTTAGGTCAAAAATAATAAAGTTTACCCGTAGGAAAAATTAGAAATCTTGCATGTAAGCGTATTCATCGCGCATTGTTATAATGATAAGCAAATGCGGAGTTTTTCCTTTCGATGTGCATTACTCGTATAACAATACACTGAGAATATTTTTACAGTCTCATAAACATCCTAATAATATTTTATAATTCGTTAATAAAATGGTCCTCTATGAGATTTAGAAACCTAATACCTCCAAGATTAGCGCTTATTAAGAAATAAAAAGGTGAATTGATTCGAACATCTTTTACGCCATTGCTTTTATAATAAAGTTTACACATATTGAGCAAAATGTAAGTATTCTGTGTACAACATTATAAATTATATTTACAAAGTATAAAGTGCCAAAATTCTCTCAGACTTGTTCTTTTAGAGTTATACGTTCAGAAGAGTCATTGAGAGATGATTTTATATATATATATATATATATATATATATCAAACGGCTGTAAAGGCTATTCCCTTCTTCCTTAATAAGTCTCCATTAATCTAATTTTAGCCCAACTAACGATAAAACCGCAGATAGGATAGTATGTTTAATAAGTAATACCCGATTGAATATAATTATTATACAAACATTATATATATTGATCACGTATTATACAGGACATCCGAATATAATAAACATATGAAATAGAAATGGGAAAAATTTTAATTACAAATATGAAGAAATAAAAGTATAGAAATATGTACGCGAATAATATATATATATATATATATATATATATATATATATATATATATATATATATATATATAGTTTGACACAGTGTTACGTTTATTTAAGACTTCAGATCTAAGATGAAAGAATAATATAAGCTTCCAATGATTAATGATTTAAGCTTCTTCTTCTTCTTCTTCTTCTTCTTCTTCTTATTATTATTATTATTATTATAGTTATTATTACAGTTATTACATTCCAAGAAAATCTCCCACCTCTGATATGCTCCATTCACACATCTTTCTCTGCCTGTTCTACAAACAAACTATTCTTACAAAGCATTATTACTTATATGTATGATGCTAATCGAGATCCTTCTAAGCAGAAGATTGCCAAGCTAAATAGACATATCTTTCAATAGCTGGTTGCTATATGAATAATTGAAGTTAGATCCTCTTTGCATGACCAGGAGTAAATCAAACGAGACAGGAAACAAAAGATAACTTACACTTTGAGAAAAGTTAAAATAGTTTAAAATTGTAATCAAATATAAGGAATACCTCGGAAACGCTAAGTCTACAAAAACTGTATATAGCAAATTGTGTGTTTTAACGAGATCTATATTTTTTCTGTGGTAAGTTTTTGCCTATCTCCTCCGGTTTGCCAATTATTAAAATTCATCCAGAATGAAGAGTCTTGAGTGGCTATTTTCAGAAATTTCAAGTTAAGTATATTAAATATTTATATGGCAATTTTAACAAAACCTTTAGAGCCAGTTTTAAGAAAATCAAAATATTCTAAATCTTTTCCGTGTGGAAGGTAGTTTAGGATGGAGAGATTTTCTTGAAAAACTTTGTGCCGCATCGTTGGAAGATACTGAACTTAAATACCAAGTTTGGTATTTAATGAATTTTATCGTTTATGAGTTATGCTAACGCAAGCACGCGCGCACACACACACACACACACACACACACACACACACACACAAGCCTCTTTCTAAAAGTGATTTTTTTGGATAAAGGGTATTCAAAACACTTATTATTAACCGAATTTTTGGGTGGAATACAATATCTTCTCTACTTACTATGTACGTACATAGCACTTGATGCAGAAAGTAAACATCTCAGCTTGATCTATAATATAATGCGGCAATGACCCCGTGTGAGAGCAACTAAACATGGGAACAGCCCATTCTCAACCAAGCCATGGACATAATTTTGGTTTGAAGTAGACATTAACGTAATAAGCACGGTGATAATAGCTTTGTAGGCGCTGAAGCCCCTCCCTTCGAGCTGAATGGGGACCTTCGCATCTATGATTGCAAGCAAAATGTTGTGGCTAAATTGCTGACGTTGGATCATTGCCACCGCCAACATTGAAGCAAAATACGAGGAGGCTTCATTAAATCCTTACAAAAAGATAAAAAAACAAATTATGACTTTCTCTACACGTACTATGTACGTAGTGTATAGAGAATGTATTGCACTCCACCAAAAAATTCGATACCGAGATTTCACCGGAAATATATGTTTTAGGGTCCCCTGTATCCAAAAAAAGTATTTTCAGAAAAAGGTCCGTGTGTTTTTTTTTTTGGTAGTGTTTAACACCCGCTTTAACTACTTATGGCACCGCAGGCGGTGACACTGATGATACATGAATGAAGATGGAGCACCAGTGGAATGCGATAGCGGGGGAAACCGGAGAACCTGGAGAAAACCCGCCCCAGCGCCGCTTTGTCCACCACAAATCTCACATGCGGTCGCTTGGGATCGAACCCGGGCCGTCTAGGTAAGAGGCGAGTGGTCTAACCACTCGGCCACGGCGCGGCCGGTCCGTGTGTGTGACCACGATAACTCAAAAACGAAAAGTCGGTAAAATACCAAACTTGGTATTTAAGTTTAGTATCTTCCGGGGATGCGACACAAAGATTTTGACAAAAATACCCCACTCCAAACTACCCTTTACATGCAACTTTTTTAAAACATTTTGATTTTCTAAAAAATGGCTCTAACGATTTTGATTAAAATATCGTATATTAAAGATATTTACCTGACTATTAAAATGTATATTTTGACTTTTCTGGGAATAGCCTCTGAAGACTACTTTATTCTGAGTGAATTTTACGGAATTTTGCATAAGTACTAAACCGTAAGAGATGGACAAAAACTTACCACACAAAACATGTAGAGCACATTAAAACATACAATTTATGTTGCATACATTTTTTTCGTCGAGTTGATTGTTTTTTAGATATTCCTTGTTTTTGGCTTAAGCTATAAAAACTTATATTTTTCTCATACAGGACTTTGTGAACTCGTGTCCATACAAACAAAGGAACTTCAGTCAAATAGCAACCAGCTTTTGACTATCACTTTAACCTATGGTACTCCCTTATTTCGCTTCTGGAAGCAAGAAATAAGACTATTTCCGCTAATTATTTCTCGATTAGTAGGAAGTAAATAGAAGCATAAACTTTTTAAAAAGAATTTATTGCAGAGATATAGAGAAAGTCATGTGAATGGAGCACATCAGATTTTTTTGGTATATTTTTTAGTTTTTCAACTTAATCTCCTTTTCGTTCTATGTACTTTTCCCAGCGTTTCTCCAACTGTTGTAAGTCTTCCAAAAAGAAGCTTTTCGAAAGGTCCTGAAAATAGGCATCTATTTGGGAGATGATCTCTTTATTAGATCTGAATCTTTTTCCGCCGAGTCACAAATAAGAGAAGTCACTGGATCTGTTGAATAGGGTAGAGTAGTAATTCTACAATTTTCGCCATCGAAACTGCGCAGATGTGCACCCTTGCATAGTCTTGGTGGAAAATAATATTTTTCTTTTCCAGATGGGAGTGTTTTTTTCATGATTTCTCCTTTCTAATGGTGCAATAACGATATACATTAATCTCCATTTGTCGTTCTTCCTTTCTGCAAGATTCCACGTGCATCCCAAAAAATACAGGCCATCACCTTGTCTGCAGATTTCACACCTTTGCCTTCGTCGGAGCCGGTTCGCCTTTAAGAACCTTTTGTTTTGACTGTAATTTTGTCTCTGTAGTGTAGTAGTGTAAGCATGTTTCATTCACCATTGTCTATCGACTCAGAAACTTGTCAGGGTTATGACGGAAAAGTGCCAAAACCAGCTTCCGATCCCACGATTGCGTTTATTCTCCATTGAGAGCAAACGAGGTACCCATATTGGCAAGTTCCTTGTCAAACTTACTTTTTGGTGCAAAACTGAGAACACTGTTCCTTGTGATATGCATGTAGCCTCTAGTATTTCGCGAACATTGACTCGTCGATCACTCAAAACCATATTATAGATTTTCATTTCGGAGGAAGTCACTTCTACTGGACGTCCAGAACAATTTTCATCATTTATGGATGTATGGCTACGTTTAAATTCATTTATCCAATTGTAAATTGTTGTAAACGCAGGAGCAGATGTACCATGATTTTCATCCAACTCTGCTTTTATCTCTTTCGGTGTTAAGCCTTTTAAATAGAATTGTTTAAACACCACACAAAACTAGTATTTTGCGCCCATCTTTCTAAAGAACCACACTATTGTTGATTCAATCGTCTGTGGCAAAACATCTACGTGATTAATATAGCTGAAACTTTAGCTGTCATTTAGAAATAGACGATGCTCACTAAAAACAAATTTTTTCGATGCTACAAGATTTCTTGGATTTTCTAAGTACTTATTAAAATCCCCTCAAGTTTCACTTGTTGTGGCTAAACTCCTGGTATAGGTTATACTTAAATGTCACATTAAACAAGCAGGGTTATCAATTTACTGAAAATACCAACGTATATGAAAACAATACAACTATATCAAACGTATTTCGATAGTTATTTCCCTTTCAACAGCTGCAGAAGCTTGGAAACAATTTTTGAACGGCATAGACACTTTTCATGGTGACATGTGAAACCTGATTCCCATCTCATGCATAAAATATTATTTCAGTGCGAGTAACACATGACGTCCAACACCGAGAGTGAAAATTCAGCGATCTGCCAACAGTACATACGGCATACAATCAGATTATCACAGCCGCTTTAAAACACGAGGCTTATTTTTGTTGGAAATGTCAATAAGCTCATATTTACACTGCGGAGAGATGTTTTCGTTCATTGTAAATAGCTCTCATTTTGGGCTGGTCTAGCCTGTGAGTGTTACATTCGAATGTTATTTATATTTCAGCAGCAGTTCTTTACTATGTTCAGAAATAGAAAGTAATGCATGTTATGCTATATATCTCTTCGCATTGTTTTCTAATACAGTAGGTGTTAGCACTTGCTTGCTGCAATTTTATTCATATTGTTCCGTTTTGTTATAAAACTTCTTCATTCATATTTTCCTGTCTTTAGGGATACGTGTAAGTGGTAGAGACAGCGAATTTAGTAAAATACAAGGGTATCATGAATATTTAACGAGCCATTTGTAGCTCCACCTTCTTTCTCTCACTCTCTACCCCTCTCCAATGCCTAAGCGGTATTCATGTTACTTGCTGTGATAGACAAGACATAATAATAAACCAATGACATGTCGGAATGAAAGGGAAGTTCTGGTTATTTCTTTAGATGGCTCACTAAATCATTTCTCATTAAGCTACAATGGTTGGTTGTTTCACATCGTGCCATACACATCAGAAATCACACGTAACAGTTTATTGGTACATGGCAAGCTGGTAATGCTGTTTGACAAATTGCAGAACCTGTGCAACTTCACAAAAATGCAATTAAACAGAAACATAGAGGTGTTGCTGCTCAATAAATGCTGCTTATTTCAAGCAAAATGTACATATTTATCATTATAAACATTAAGAGTTTAGATATGAACCTAAGGAAAATGAAAGCGTGACTTTCCTACCAGGACAGGTGAATCTAAACTTCTCTCCCACCTTTCCTTGTCCTCATTTCAGCGCCACTCCTCTCACCCACATTTTACTAAATTCGCTTTGCGTATATCAGTATCTATGGCTGGCTCACATTAGAGGGTCGGGCCCCACCTTTCATTTTTCTTTTCTTTCAATTTTATTTGAGTGGAAGGTAAAAATGCACCTCAGCCAAGGTGCTCCTGTGGATTCAAAGGTACATAAGAACTGTTAAAAAAATTATGTTATTATCCCTAAGGAAATTTAATATTTGAGTAATTATTTATAGATTATATTACAATTATAATATTAACTTTAAAACGTTTTATCTTATATTACCCCAATTAAATAAACTTTACAATAATTATACTTATTTATTAACCCAAATAATTTATGCATTTATAAAACTTTATACTGACGAGCGACATGGATCGGCCAAGATAAGGAAAGGACATCAGAGCAAGCATGATCGATTCTTTACTTACGCCCTTGGGAAGTCGGTAAGGATCTTAAGGAAGAAGTCAGAGAAAACTCGAATATATGTGATTAGGATCTAGAATACCGTGAGCGGCCTCTCCGAGTGTCTGACCACAGTGTAATAAGGACCGAGTCCCATCGGATGGCGTATGGAGGGCTGACCAATCTAACCAATAGAATTTAAATGGCTTTACCAACTCTGTCATGCTGGATACATGATAGAATTTTCAAGTTTTCTACATTTCTATCCTTCCTGTCGTTTTAGCCTTCTAAGAATATTGATCAACCATATACTATATCTAAAAACGTGATGCTTACGGATATCTGTGACAGTTTTGTGATTTTCCCTAACTTGGTTTCTTCTACAACTGCAAAAGCGTCTCCAGCATGAAACGGAGCACATAATTAGCCGTAAAGAGAATTTTGCACATTTTTGGAGCCTAAAACTTCTATAGTTATGAAGCATCCCTGTCTGCAAGCCCCCTTACGGCTTCTACCATTCATTTCTCTCTCCCGAAGGTTAAGTACCCACAAAATGTCTAAAGCAGAAATGGAGTGATTCTCGTCACTCCCCTAATTTCCACTGATTAAAAATACACAGAGCGATTAACGTGTAATGAATTAATCAGATGTCACATTGCTAAATTGAAACAAAATTGTAAATAATGTTTCTCAGGAATCAAAACATAAGACAAAAAAATCTGATGTGTTACACTCACATACTTTCCTTAGCCGTTCTACAAACTTCTTACATAAGATTGTTCTTCTTTCTGCCTTGTTAATCGAGGTATTCAGCACAATGTTCTTATTACTTAGTTCCTTATAAGTAGGAAGAAAATAGGGAATATACTAGGCTAAATCGATAGACAAATGTTTTAAAAACTGTCGTTATGCGATTGTCATTACAAATAGCTTCTTTTCTTGGCCAAGAGTAGAACAAATGAAAAACGGACACTCCCGTCTGAGAAAAGTATAAGTACTTCACAACTGAAACTAATAACAATGAATACCTCGAAAACGACAAGCTCCACGAAAAAAATGTATATGACGAAAATTGTGTATTTTAGCAACGCCTACATTTTTTGTATGGTAAGTTTTTGTCTATCTCTTAAGGTTTATTAGTTATACCACATTAAGCAAAATTCATCCAGAATAAACAGGTCTTTAGAAGCTATTGCCAGAAAATTCAAGATATACATTTTATTTGCCAGGTAAACATCTTTAATATACGATAGTTTAATCAAAATCGTTAGAGCCATTTTTAACAAAATCAAAATTTTCGAAAAAAGTTCCATGTAAAGGGTAGTTTGGGGTGAGGGGATTTTTCTCAAAATCTTCGTGTCGCATTCCTGGAGGATACTGAACTTAAATACCAAGTTTGGCATTTTAGCTACTTTTCGTTTTTGAGTTATCATGTTCACAGACACACGGACACACACACACGGACCTTTTTCTGGAAATGTTTTTTTTTTTTTTTTTTTTTTTTTTTGGATTCAGGGGGTCCTAAAACGTATATTTCCGGTGAAATATCGACATCAAATTTTTGGGTGGAGTGCAACACTTCTCTATCCCTATGTACATTGTAAATAGAAAGTAATAAACGAAGTGAACAATAGTAATGAAATTTATAGGAAGCAACTTACGAGCAAAAATCGTTGTTAACGTTGCCATTTTAGAAAAAAAATCAGGTGTCAAATCATTTATGCTCATATTTAACATATATTAGAATAATACGCAAAGAAAAATACTTTATAAAGTTAACTGGAATAGTTAAAGTAACACTAAGAAAGAGGCTAAATGTTATATTTAAACAACATTACTATATGAATCACAAAAATAGATTCGGACAAAAAATCAAAGAAAGAAAACAGAGGCAGCTGAGATGAAGTAACTAATAAAATCATTCCAGGATAGCTACCGAGCGGGGTGCGCCGCTATAACGTGCGTAATTTTTATTCGGGAGATTTCAGGTTCAAACCCCCCTCGAGACGGACCAACCTGGTCAAAGAAATTATTGCGGCTTTTCTCGGTCGTTAGACGAATACTGGATTCCATAATTTGATCCAGAAATTTTACTAGCATCCCTTTCATCATTGCATTACATTTCCTTCTTCATCACCACACAGGACATCATCTGTACACCTCCTGGCTCTGCTATGATCCAAAGTTTGCTTGCTTCTCGACAGACTACTGATCCAAGCCTTGTAAGTCCTTGGATAATCCGTTGGGCAATCCATTTAAGAAGAAAGAGAAGAATAGCATAAGGTAAATAAAGATTACAAGAGCGAAGAATAAATACAGATATAAACTCCAGATTAAATACTGGAAGATAAATTTGAACTATAGAATTGCATAGCTAACAATGGCATGCACATTTATTAGGAAAGAAGTGAAAGAACTCCTGTGAAAGAATTACAAAACAATGGTAAGAAATAATGTCGGACATACATAGAAACGCTGGAAGGATCAGATGGCGCAGAAGGAATAGACCAAATGACCGATTCCTGATGGCTAGTATTAAGGTTCGGAATTTGTGGAGTAGGTATCAGAAGACGATGTAAAAAAAAAGACCTAAATGTTAATTTTGGAACGCTGTTAACTATATATCATTTTTCTTCTTTTTTTGCATTTTTGCGCTTGTTGTTCTTTTTACTTTTAGCTTTTACCAGATCTTGAGGACATTTTATAAAATTTCATCTTCTTTCAGTTAATGTTTTACTCCTCTTTCTCAATTCGAAAATCACCGATTTCTGCAAATTAACATAATTTAAACAGTATGATGTGTTCCATTCACATGATGACTTTCCCTATCTATTCTGCAACAAACTATTTTTATAATAACGTAGTCTTCCCTCCAATTTATGTTAGTCGGGATAAACATTAACAGAAATATCTTAAAATATCTAAAACTGCTTCCTTGTAAGCAGAAGGGAAATAAGGGAATACTTCAGGCTAAAGCGATAGTCAAATCTTATAAAATTCAGTTGCTATTTGATGCAATTAAAATCCTATTTTATTTGCATGACCACGATAAACAGTGAATAACGACTTCCCATTTGAGAAATGAAAAGTTCAAAACGGATAACAAAAAGTATCTCGGAAATAATTAACTCTACAAAAATAATGTATACAGCAAATGTGTATTTTGATGAGATCTGCGCTTTTTGTGCAGTAAAGCTTTGTCTACTTGCTAGAGCTTAGCAGTAGTTCAAAACCCATTCACAATGAAGGGAATTCAGAACCTATTCTCACGAAAATAAAAAAATCTAATTGTCATCAAGACAACTTTAATAAATGGTATTTTAATCAAAATCGTTATAGCCATCAGAGAGTAAAAAGTTTTGAAAAATCTACCATGTAAAAATCTGATGTGCACCATTTACAAGACTTTCTCCATATCCCTGCAACAAATAATTCTTAAAAAGCTTATACTTCTATTTACTTTATACTAATCAGAAAAAAATAGTAGAAATAGTCTAATTACTCGCTTCCTTGTAAGTAGAAGTGAAATAAGGGAAACCGTGGGTTAAAGTGATAGTCAAAAGCTGGTTGCTATGTCAATGAAGTTCCTTTGTCTATATGGATAGGGGTTGACAAGTTAAAATATGAGAAAGGTATACGTTTTTCATAGCAGAAACCAAAAATAAGGAATGCCACAAAAACGATGAACTCCACGAAAAAAATGTATATAACATAAATTCTGTGTTTTAATGTGTTCTACAGTTTTTGTGTAGTAAGTTTTTGTCCATCTCTTACGGTCTAGCAGTTATTCAAAATTTAGTAAAATTCATCCAGGTTTAACTGCTCTTCAGAGGATATTCCCAGAAAATTCAACATATACATTTTATTTGTCAGGTAAATATCTTTAATATAAAAATTTTTAATCAAAATTGTTAGTCAATTTTGAGAAAATAAAAATTTTCGAAAAAAGTTCCATGTAAAGGGTAGTTGGGGGTGGGGGATTTTTCTCAAAATCTTCGTGTCGCATCCCTGGAAGATACTAAACTTAAATACCAAGTTTGGTATTTTACCGACTTTTCGTTTTTGAGTTATCGTGTTCACAGACACACGGATCTTTTTGTGAAAATGCTTTTTTTGGATATTGGGGACCCTAAAACATATATTTCCGGTGAAATCTCGGTATCGAATTGTAGTGCAATACTTTCTCTATACACTATGTACATAGTGCGTATGGAGAAAGTAAAAAGCAGTTTGGATTAGCAGGATAATCCTAAAAATCTTCGTGTCACTTCCTTGTAATATACTAAACTTCAAATATCAGGTTTGGTAATTAACCGACTTTCCGTTTTTGAGGTAAGCTATCCAGACACTTGTACGTCGGCAATGAGAGAGAGAGAGAGAGAGAGAGAGAGAGAGAGAGAGAGAGAGAGAGAGAGAGAGACGCACAAACTGAATTTGGGGACCCCAAAATTGTTAAGGCGCTAATATATTACAAAATATTTCTACAATGTTCATTTTTTCCATTCTAACTGGTTTGGATTTAACTTTTTATGCAAGATTTTTAAGAAGTAAATAATACAACAAATTAAAAAATAATAAAATACAGGTTTAATGCAAATTCATATCACTAGTCATTAAAGGATTTAAATTATGTAAAATTAGTAGAGAGAAGGAATGAATTGTGCCCTATACGCTATTTCTGTACCACGATTACAGCACACACTAAAATTTTTGAATTTAGACCAAAAATTCGATAGAAACTTAATCATAATTAATGCTTTGAATTCCCCTGAATAAAAATAAATTTATACAAATAGGTCCATGTGCCTGTGCGAGTGTTTTTTATCACAGTGTACATATTATGTCTGTGAACAGTATAACTCAAAAGCGAAAATTCGAATAAATACTAAACTTGATATTTAAGTTAAATACTTTCCAGAAGTTAAGTATTATTTACATGGAATATTCTTCGAAAATTTTATCTCTGAAAAATTCCTCTTGCCTTTTTGATAAAAATAATGTATATTGAAGATATTTGCATGATAAATAAAATGTAAATTTTGAATTTCCTATAAATAGCTTGTGAAGTGCTCTTTATTCAGGATAGATTTTACCTAATTTTTTGTGGCTCTTAAATCAAACTTTAGCTCAACATTTGGTTTAAAGAATCCCTTAAAGGATTATTAAAATATTAGATTTTAAAAAACTGTGTATTTTATATTTTAACATCCTAATTAAATAAATGCCATTAGAACATGTTCTTGTTAAAGGCCTATAAATCGCTTCACAATTTTTATAGAATTGCACTTATCTCAAGCTTTAAATTGAGGAAAATTTGGCGAGATTACCGACGGCTGCAGCAAAGACGAAAAAAAAAATTAGGAATTGCATGAAACATCTAATGAGAGTACAATTAGACTGATAGATGTAAAATTACCAAAAATATATTAACACACATCTTAGTCACAACAGAAGACGTAATTCATTTACGAACGATGTATTTAAAATAACTGAAGTGTGGCATCACATTTCCTAACCATCATTAATGACTCGAATTGTTCAATACTGATCATTTTTTGAAGTTCTGTTTATTTTTTCTGACTTCTTGCGATATTATGGATAGAATAGGGAATTTTAAGATCAGCATAAAACATCTAACACTAAAATATTGACAATCACTATTCCTTTTGTATCTATAACGGAATGTGTAATGCAACTCTTTCCGAAAAGGTATATCTCGACTAAACTATGATAGATGAGAACAGGAACATTCATAAAAACAATATGTGCATCTACAAATAATAATACAGATTATGTAACGCATTATAGACTTTTATTTGTTATAACATTTGCCCGTGCCATGTTGAATCAGATGTATATATGCCTACCGTCTCATAGCAACACTGACATGTTGACCCTAAACAGAAGTTACGACACAAAAACCATTCTCTGTGAAAACAGGACAGCGTGAAATAGAGGTCTGCAAAGTATATAACCTTCACGTCGGATATTCTCGTGGGAGAAACATGGAATGGTCACTGAAAAGAAAGGCTAAACTACTGCACAAGTAAGCACGAACATGTTTTGTGTGTATTAAAAAACCCACAGTAGCAACTCCATCTAATTAGACACACACAAAAAAGAAAAACATTACAAATTGCAATAGCCCTGACAGAGCAATTGCTTCCTTAAAAGGTCTGAATAGCACCATTATAATACTCTGCTCTAACTTGGCTCGGCTGCGTCGGTGTACTCGCGCGTGCACAACAACAGTCTTCGGAACACCGGGTGGAGGGAGAGTGTGATAGCCAATATGTAAATAGGCGAAGATCGTAGCACAAATGTTTGTGCTTCATGCAACTTCATCTCAAAACTACTTTCAACCTTCAAAACTGTTGCCCCTAATGCTGAGATATATTACTTGTTGCGTGCAGCCCCTTGCGAGTCATGACTACTTCGTTGTTCTTTGGCACATGCTGAAGCTGGAAAAAACCTGTAGTATGGTCAACATATTGACCCTAAAAGAAATAAAAATAATGCTAAGTTGTTTTCACTAATTTTAGATATTTTAGAAAATGGCTGTAACGATTTTAATTAAAATGCTGTACATAAAATATGTTTATATGGTAAATACAATTTATATCCTGAATGGCCCCTGAAGCCGTAATTATTCTGAATGACTTTTGTATAGCTGGTAAACGTAATAAATAGACAAAAAGCTACTACCAAAAATGGAGATCTGGTTAAAGCACACAATTTATGTTCTATACAGGGGTTTTTAGAGTTGACCATTTCAGAGATTTTAACTTTTAAAAGCTTGTACGTTTCTTAAACGGGAATTCCTTATCCATTTAATATCTCTTTGTTTTGCTCCATGGAAACATGATAGTCACATAGCGACAGTGTTTTAGTCTAGGATATTTCTTCATTTCTCTTCTGCTTATAAGGGCTAATTAATAAGACCAATATCTGGTAATGTTTTTCTTGGTTAACTTTATGTAGATAAAAGAGTAATCTTTTTAATAGTAGAGAAAGTAATATGAATGAAACATGTCAGTTTTTTTATTTATTTTATGTGAGCACCCATTCAAACAATATCTACCATATGAGATACAGCGACGCTAAAATCACGAGATTGCAGAAATATTGATTGACTATTTTAACGTCATTTTGTATTAGTTCGAGATAGGCATGGCATATGACAAAGCGCTTGATCGAATATTACTAGGGTTTCAATACCTGAATTAATCAATTCTCCAGCGTTTTCCAGAAAACTACGGCACAAATAAACGAGTTCAGTAATTGTGGTGTCAAATTTATGCTTACTGAGGTAAATGAGCATTGAGGGATTAATGGTGCGGGCTACACAGCATTGCAATATGCGGGAAACAGAATGTGAAAGTAAAAACCTAAACAGAATGGCGAAAAAACATTTGTAGCTCCAGCAACCAATCCTGATCTCTGCAGAAAAAAATACACATGACAGTTAAATTCCATCCAACGATAGCAATAAACCATTGTGGCCTTTTCGTTGGTGCTATCTATTCATTGGTTATTTTTACAAAGGATAATGTGCGAGTTCCAAACGAGATGTGCAGGCAAAAGATAAAAGAGAAAAGTATGAATAAAACGTTTTGATCAATGGAAACGCATATTCAGTTCAGCATGTGGCTTTTTAAAATATTTGCACAGAGGTGGCCAATTGTATGCAGTTTTAACACGCAACAAAAGCTGTAGATTGTGGTGCTGATATGTGTGATTGTTGGCGTGAAACATTTTATTTATTTTTATGTTCCGCACAAAGAAGTGCAATAATATAAGTAAAATTAATAAGGGTCCAGTCATAAAGTTTTTGCCTCAAATTACTATCGAACAGGGGCACTTTTGAGTATTCTTCAGCTTTAATATAAAAGAATTTACGTATCCAAATAATAGTTATTGCTTAATTTCAACAGAATTTAGTGAAAATAGTTTATGTAAACAGTGAATTCAGTAAAGGAAAAATAATATTTTTAAATTTTCTAGAGTTATTAATTTAATATAGAATTTTTAAATTATTTATGTTAGTGTTCTATGAAATTATCGAAATCAAATTACTTATTCATTTTACTTTCTCGTTGTATTCTAAAAGCAATTTAATAATGCATTTTACCAGTGGTCCATGTATCATCAGAGTCATCACCTGCGGTATCAAAGTAGTAAAAGCGGGCGTCAAGCACTTAAAAAAAAAACAACGGTGCCGGAAAGGAGCAGAACTTCCCAGATGCTTGCATTGGTGCATTACTTTTTATTAAACTACTTAAGTAAATTAAAAAATATATACTAAATCGCTGTCTAAAGTCAATAAATGTAAACTACTTAGCTAGGTTGACGACAATGCTTGCAATCACGAAAAACTCGGCGGTTGCCGGGGATCGAACCCGGATCCTCCCGAATGCGAGTCGCAAACGTTACTGCTTGAGACATCCCGCCGTCCCCGTGTAGCTTATTTTCCTTTTGGTTTATTACATTTTATCATGACTAGATTATTAAAATGGCAAGAAAGTAATTTTGAACCTGTTTGGTTTATCATGCTGGAAGTTAGAAAGAGACGCTGTTGTACACATAAAAAGTTTCTCCAAAGTGAGGTAAACATGTTGTTTTCATCAAATTGCGGCTTGGGGAAAGAGATCTGCAACAGGTAGCCAGCAGACGCTGCCTGAATATCAACCAGCAGACGTGATAGAATTTGGTCTCATCCCTCTTCTTTTCATCAGGTCAACACACATCCTGCCTTGCTTTCAGCAAAGTTGTCCCACAGAAAAGGTACTCTTGTGTTCCTTACAGCTTCATGTCTAGAGTTAATTTCCTCTACATCCATTCAGCTTTTGGTCTTTTCATCTTTCTTCCTTCTCTTGCTTCTTATCATTTCTCTGTTCGGTGTGCTGCGCCGTTTCCTCAGCAAACTCCTGCTGTTACTTTGTTAGTCATTATACTCTGTTGAGAACAAAGTCAGGCTTCCTACTCGCAGATCTGATATAATCACGTTTCTCACACAGTTAGGCAAAGCATGCGTAAACCTAGAGATGGTATAATTGCTAGACTTTGTGCGGCAACATTCTTACCTGCTAAGTGTTACTTTTTCACTTTCTCTACTAGTATGTACACTTTACACAGTAGTTAGAGATGGTATTGCATTAAGTCCAAAATTTTGATACCAAAAATACACCGCAAATACATGTTTGGAGGTCACCTGAATCCAAAAATATCTGATGTGTCCGATTCACATGATTTTTCTACCCAACTTAGAACTATTCTTTAAAAAAGCTTATTCCTTTAGAGTAGTACCATTAATTCTGCACACTTTTTTTTAAATTAACTTTCGAATTAAAGATTCATTCAGAATAATTCTTGTCTAACAAATTATAGCCAAGAAGTACTGCCATATAGCACTACTAAACATTTTACCATAAACTGGAGCTGATTTGGACTTCAATGCATTATTTTAACCCATCTTTGGAAAATATATTATTTTATAAGTGCACACATATATTATGTGCATTGTAATTGGATGTATTGCTTCCATATTACATAGCAGAGCTGAAAATTTGCAGAAATTTAATAATTTTGAGATTATGACAATTAACGCCATGAAAACCATAATCTTAAAAATACAAATTTCTCCAATTTTGGATCATCCTATTCCACAAGTAAAGTAATTCAATCTAAAATATTTTGATACAGCTTAGACTAAAAGCATAACTCTATATTCCATAATAATAAATTCCATGCTGACTATAAGAATATAAATATAATGTATACGCAGCTCTAAAAACGTAATTATTATTAAAATAATATTTTAATGTTCATATTCAAACAACTATTCTATTTAATAAAGTAAGTTCTCCTAACAAATTTAAAGAAGGAGGTGCTGTTATACAAGAAGATAATAAATATCACCGCAATGCTATTCTTGTAAAAGGCCGCTCAGAGGCTTCTTAATTAGACTTGAGGCTATTTTATGTACCGTAAATTTACTATACGGGACCAACGACTTTAGTTCCCTTCCAAAGAAGGCCATTCTAAGGATTTTTACGTCCGAAATCCATATCCGTGACTTTGAGAACCAGAGGCTAGCATGTTAACCCTTGACCACGGATGACGACACACGCATGTGCAATGTATATAGTAAATAGAGTAGTCACCAGAAGTATATGTTTTGAGGCCTCCTGAATTCCAAAAGATATTTTTAGAAAAAGGTCCGTATATGTGTGTATCTGTGGACAGCAATACTCGAAAACTACAAGATGTTTTAATACCAAATTTGACATGTAAGTTTAGTATCTTCCAAGGATGTGACACAAAGATTTTCAGGAATATCTCCCACGCCTCACTATGCTTACATGGAACATTTTTCGAAAAAAAATATTTTCTCAAAATTAATTCCAAAATTGTTTATTAAGATACCACATGTTTAAGATATTTTTATGACAAACGAAATACATAATATCTTGAGTTTTTAGGGCATAGTTATGAAGATCTCTTCATTCTGAATAACTTTTGTATAAGGAGTAAGCCATAAGAGACAAAGCTTACTACACAAAAAATGTAGAGATCATGAATATACACAATGTATGTCTTATATACTATTTGGTAGACTTAATTTTTCCGAATATTCCTTGTGGTTGGTTTCAATTTCAATTTCAATCTCGTCTCAAATGAGTAGCCATCTTTCGTTACACTCCTGCCATTGCAAAGACAACCGCATTTCAATGGTTTCAAATAGCGACCGGTTTTTTAAAAGATTTAACTATTGCTTTAGCCATTTCTCTTCTACTTACAAGAAAGTAGATAATAAAACAGTACATAAAAATAATATTTTGTAAGAATAGTTTGTTTGCAGAATAGCTAGAGAGAGTCTAAAAGATTTGAGTGTATTTAAGCCTAGTGTATTCCCCTTTATCTATTGTATCGTCAAAAAATATATAATACCACCATATCTGCTAATATTTATCTAGATTACCATTAAGTAGAGAGAAAAATAAGTTTTTGTAAGATTAGTTTGTTACAGAATAGGTAGAGAAAGTTATGCAGTAGTTACAAATTTGATTCTTTTCTCTTTTATTTTACTGTGCTTTAACAACGTGGCCATATCGATATGAATTGTTAACCTCTAGCGTCCACAATTATCATATTATCATGTTTCAGATCCGTTTTCTCGCTAATTGAACGAGTCAATACAATGACGGCCGATAGTATCAACTTTAATACATTCTGCGCTGCTTGTTCATTGTTTTTCTGCCTCTGTCTGCTGCGTATCGTGTTTAAACTAAATAAAACAACATACAAATTTGATACGGTCCGGAGATATCGTGTCAGAATTCGATTCCTTGAATATCCAGGATATTTTGGTCATTAATAGCACATGTTAATCCACAAAATATCACTTAAAAACTAGGCAAATAATAGCCCCCATTCTTTTACTTTTTCTAAAGATACTTTTGTTTTATTTTATTCAAATAGTCTCGAAATATATTAACATTGAAATGCCACCATTGAATTTTTGGGTGGAATAAAATATTTGCTCTAGTAACGTAGTAGAAAAATTCAAAAAACCAACTAACTGTTAATACTAAAAGGTTGTTTGAATCCAAAGTTTCATTGAACATTTTTCAATAATTTCTGAGAAACCTGCAGTATACCAGAAGATGTCATTCACGAGAAAAACTGATCAAAACAAACTGGAGAAAATCAAGTCTCATGCAACTGTCAAGTAAGAAACCACATGTACCACATTTTTACTTTCTCTACACGTATCATGTACATAGTGTATAGAGAAGGTATTGTATTGCACCCAAAAATTCGATACCGAGATTTCACCGGGAATACATGTTTTGAGACCCCCGGAATAAAAAAAGAATTTTAGAAAAATGTCCGTGTGTATGCGTATGTCTGTGTTTGTGCGCAGAATAGCTCAAAAAATAAAATACTGTTAAATACTAACCTTGGTATTTAAATTTGGCATCTTTCAAGGATACGACACGAAGATTTTCAAGAAAATTCCCTCGCCCCCAACTAACCTTTACATTTAAATTTTTTCGAAAATTTTTATTTTCTCAAAAATGGCTCTAACGATTTTGATTCAAATACCGTATGTACTAAATGTATATCTTGAATTTTCTGGGGATAGCCTCTGAAGAGCGCTTCATTCTGGATGTATTTTGTATAATGTGGTAGGGTCTTTCTTATCGGAATGTTTGTTTACCTGATAAAATGTAAAGCTGTTTTCGTCCAATAATATTCCTTTTCCAATTATATAATGCCTTATCAGTAGCTTCTGTTTTGATTAATAAATGTACATTTATTAATCAAAACATATATATATTTAATTTGCATGGACTCACTTCTCAAGGCGATTTGTACAAGGAGTGACTTGCTACTGAATAAGCAAGATACGTTTTAGAATTCGATAATAATGTTACATTTCACTCTCAATCTTGGAAAAACAAAAAATCAATTAATTTAACACGTATCATCCTGAGTGAATATATTCGTTTAAGAGATCAGTTTTTCTCTCGATTTACACTATGTACCATCGTGATATTCTGCGATATTACGCATATGTACATTCCTTCTCTTTCTTCTCCTCTGCAAGCAAACTTTTTCAAACAAAAGCAGGAGACAATGTATTACTAACTCATTTGTTCTTTCCTTAAGGAAACAAGCTTATAAATATGCATATAAATTTCATCATCGTTCATCGTTTATACGTAGAACATTCTTTTTAACCATTAATACTACAAATTAAAGGTAATGAAATAAAATTGCATGGTCACACAATAACTTTCCGTTGTAAACGGCAAACCGTAAGAGATATACAAAACTTACTATACAAAAAATATGGATCTCATTAAAATTAACAATTTATGTCATATACTTCGAGATATTCAGGATTATTGGTTTTAATTTTAAGTTACTTATACTGTTCTCAAACGGCAAGACATATTTCTTCTCGTTTCTCGTTTGTTTACTCCTGGAAAGCAGAGAGAATTTCAATTACTTCATATAACGACTGGCTTTTAAAAAAACGACACTATCGTTTTAGTCTATGCATTTTCTTATTTATTTTTTACTTACAAGAAGCTAGTAATAATTCTGCTTATGTTTATATTGATTATTATGATGTAGATAACAGATTAATCCTTTCAATAAAAGTTGTGTTTGCCGAACAGCTAGATGACATTATGTTGATGAAACATGTTATTGTTTTTCACTTCTGCTTACAAGGGACCAAGAAATATGAAAAATTTCTGCTAATGTCTATCTCGATTAGCATAATGTAGATGGAAGAATTAGCTTTTTAACAATAATTTGTAGCGAAAGTCATGTGAATAGAACACATCAAATTTTTATAGCAATAGAAATTGGTATAACAATACTTAGCCTAAAGGATAGCCTTAGTTTTATCGCGCTACGCAAAAGTATGTAGGAATTTTGTTTTTTTTAATCGGTATGGAGTTTACAATGCAAAATGGCAAATGAAGCACCATTTTTACTTTCTCTATAGGCACTATGTACTAGTGTATAGAGAATGTATTGCACTCCACCAAAAAATTCGATACCGAGATTTCACCGGAAATATATGTTTTAGGGTCCCCTTTATCTAAAAAAAGCATTTTCGGAAAAAGGTCCGTGTGTATGTGTGTGTGTGTGTGTGTGTCCGTGTGTCTGTGAACACGATAACTCAAAAATGAAAAGTCGCTAAAATACCAAACTTGGTATTTAAGTTTAGTATCTTCCAGGTATGCGACACGTAGATTTTGAGAAAAATTCCCCCACCCCCAACTACCCTTTATATGGACATTTTTTTTGGAAATTTTTATTTTCTAAAAAATGGCTGTAACGATTTTTATTAAAATGTTTAATATTAAAGATATTTACCTGACAAATAAAATGTATATCTTGAATTTTCTGGGAATAGCCTCTGAAGAGTAGTTTATTCTGGAAGAATTTTACTGAATTTTGAATAACTGCTAAACCGTAAGAAATGAACAAAAACTTACTCCACAAAAAATATAGAGCACGTTAAAACACACAATTTATGTTACATATATTTTTTCGTGGAGTTCGTCGTTTTTGAGAAATTCCTTATTTTTGGTTTCTGCTATGAAAAACTTATTTTCTCATACAGAAACTTGTCAACTCCTATCCATATAAACAAAGGAACTTCATAGACATAGCAACCAGATTTTGACTATCACTTTAACCTATGGTAGTCCCTTATTTCGCTTCTACTTACAAGGAAGCAAGTAATATTCTATTTCTGCTATTTTTTCTGATTAGCATAAAGTAAATAGAAGTATAAGAGTTTTAAGAATAATTTGTTGCAGGGATATAGAGTTGTCATGTGAATGGTACACATCAGATTTTTAAAAATATATTTAAAATAATACATTACGTATTAACTTCACATTACTTTACTTTCCCACTATGTGCTTTTAATGGTTACACATAATATTCCTATTCTATAATTTTCTCCAAAACGGTACCTGCAAACGGTACCTCTGTTCTCTGCCACTGTGAAATACCCTTTAGCAAACAAAAGACGAGTCTGTACTAGGGTATGAGGCAGCGAAGTAAAATCTGTTTGCTGGAGACTCGAAGAATCTGCTTACAAGTCACAGATTCGCGTCCCATTTAAGGGACCAGTAAGTGGAAGACTTGGCAACTACAAGGGTCGGTTTCTAACTGCGAACTACCTAAACCCAAACTTCAAAGTGATACCGAGGGTCATCATGTTCTGAAAAATACTATACTTCGTTATATTCGAAATAAAATTTGCAGTCATAAAGTACTGAACATATTTTTACTTTCACCATACGCACAATGTACATAGTGTATAGAGAAAGTATTGCACTCCACCCAAAAATTCGATACCGAGATTTCGCCGGAAATATATGTTTTAGGGTCACCAATATCCAAAAAAAGCTATTTCATAAAAAGGTCCGTGTGTGTGTGTCCGTGTGTCCGCGTGTCTGTGAATACGATAACTCAAAAACGAAAAGTCGCTAAAATACCAAACTTGGTATTTAAGTTTAGTATCTTCCAGGGATGCGACACGAAGGTTTTGAAAAAAATACCCCCACCCCAACTACCCTTTACATGGAACTTTTTTCGAAAATTTTGATTTTCTCAAAAATGGCTCTAACGATTTTGATTAAAATTTCGGATATTAAACATACTTACCTGACAAATGAAATTTATATCTTAAATTTTCTGGGAATAGCCTCTGAAGACTAGTTTATTCTGGATGAATTTTACTAAATTTTGAATAACCGCTAAACCGTAAGAGATGAACAAAAACTTATTACACAAAAAATGTAGAGCACATTAAAACACACAATTTAAGTTATGTACATGTCTTTCGTGGAGTTCGTCGTTTTTGTGACATTCCCTAATTTTTGGTTTCTGCTATGAAAAACGTATACTTTTCTCATACAGGAACTTGTCAACTCCTATCCATATAAACAAAGGAACTTCATTGACATAGCAACCAAATTTTGACTATCACTTTAACCTACGGTTGTCTCTTATTTCACTTCTACTTACAAGGAAGCGAGTAATAAGACTATATCTGCTAATTTTTGCTGATTAGCATAAAGTAAATAGGAGTATAAGTCTTTAAGAATTGTTTGTTGCAGGGATATGGAGAAAGTCATGTGAATGGTACACATCAGATTTTTTACTTTCTCTAAACTCACTATGTACATTGTGAATAGAGAATGTATTGCACTTCACCAAAAAATTCGATACCGAGATTTCACCGGAAATATGTTTTAGGGTCCCCTGTATCCATAAAAAGTATTTTCAGAAAAAGGTCCGTGTGTGTGTCCGTGTGTCTGTGAGCACGATAACTCAAAAACGAAAAGTCGGTAAAATACCAAACTTGGTATTTAAGTTCAGTATCTTCCAGGGATGCGACACGAAGATTCTGAGAAAAATCCCCCCACCACAAACTACCCTTTACATGGAACTTTTTTCGAAAATTTTGATTTTCTAATAAATGGCTCTAACGATTTTGATTAAAATATCGTATATTAAAGTTATTTACCTGACAAATAAAATGTATATTTTGAATTTTCTGGGAATAGCCTCTGAAGACTACTTTATTCTGGATTAATTTTTCATAACTACTAAACCGTAAGAGATGGACAAAACTTAACACACAAAAAATGTACAGCACGTTAAAACACACAATTTATGTTATATACATTTTTTTCGTGGAGTTGATCGTTTTTGAGATATCCTTTTTCTTGGTTTCAGCTTTGAAAAACTTATACTTTTCTCAAACAGGAATTTGTCAACTCTGTCCATACAAACAAAGAAACATCAGTCACATAGCAACCAGCTTTTTTACTTTCTCCATACGCACTATGTACATAGTGTATAGAGAAAGTATTGCACTCCACCAAAAATTCGATACCGATATTTCACCGGAAATATATGTTTTAGGGTCCCCAATATCCAATAAAAGCATTATCACAAAAAGGTCCGTGTGTGTGTGTGTGTGTGTGTGTGTGTGTGTGTGTGTGTGTGTGTATGTGTGTCCGTGTGTCTGTGAACACGATAACTCAAAAGCGAAAAGTCGCTCAAATACTAAACTTGGTATTTAAGTTCAGTATCTTCCAGGGATGCGACACGAAGATTTTGAGAAAAATCCCCCCACCCCTAACTACCCTTTACATGGAACTTTTTTCGAAAATTTTGATTTTCTCAAAAATGGCTCTAACGATTTTGATTAAAATTTCGGATATTAAACATATTTACCTGAGAAATGAAATGTATATCTTGAATTTTCTGGGAATAGCCTCTGAAGAGTAGTTCATTCTGGATGAATTTTACTAAATTTTGAATAACTGCTAAACCGTACAAAAACTTACTACACAAAAAGTGTAGAACACATTAAAACACACAATTTATGTTAAATACTTTTTTTCGTGGTGTTCGTCGTTTTTGTGACATTCCTTATTTTTAGTTTCTGCTATGAAAAACGTATACCTTTCTCATACTGGAACTTGTCAACTTCTATCCATATAAACAAAGGAACTTCATTGACATAGCAACAAGCTTTTGACTATCACTTTAACCTACGGTTGTCTCTTATTTCGCTTCTACTTTCAAGGATGCGAGTAATAAGACTATTTCTGCTAATTTTTTCTCATTAGCAAAAAGTAAATAGAAGTATATGCTTTTTAAGAATTATTTGTTGCAGGGATATGGAGAAAGTCATTTGAATGGTACACATCAGATTTTTTACTTTCTCTAAACTCACTATGTACATTGTGAATAGAGAATGTATTGCACTCCACCAAAAAATTCGATACCGAGATTTCACCGGAAATATGTTTTAGGGTCCCCTGTATCCATAAAAAGTATTTTCAGAAAAAGGTCCGTGTGTGTCCGTGTGTCTGTGAGCACGATAACTCAAAAACGAAAAGTCGGTAAAATACCAAACTTGGTATTTAAGTTTAGTATCTTCCAGGGATGCGACACGAAGATTCTGAGAAAAATCCCCCCACCACAAACTACCCTTTACATGGAACTTTTTTCGAAAATTTTGATTTTCTAATAAATGGCTCTAACGATTTTGATTAAAATATCGTATATTAAAGTTATTTACCTGACAAATAAAATGTATATTTTGAATTTTCTGGGAATAGCCTCTGAAGACTACTTTATTCTGGATTAATTTTTCATAACTACTAAACCGTAAGAGATGGACAAAACTTAACACACAAAAAATGTACAGCAAGTTAAAACACACAATTTATGTTATATACATTTTTTTCGTGGAGTTGATCGTTTTTGAGATATCCTTTTTCTTGGTTTCAGCTTTGAAAAACTTATACTTTTCTCAAACAGGAATTTGTCAACTCTGTCCATACAAACAAAGAAACATCAGTCACATAGCAACCAGCTTTTTTTACTTTCTCCATACGCACTATGTACATTGTGTATAGAGAAAGTATTGCACTCCACCAAAAATTCGATACCGAGATTTCACCGGAAATATATGTTTTAGGGTCCCCAATATCCAATAAAAGCATTATCACAAAAAGGTCCGTGTGTGTGTGTGTGTGTGTGTGTGTGTGTATGTGTGTCCGTGTGTCTGTGAACACGATAACTCAAAAGCGAAAAGTCGCTCAAATACTAAACTTGGTATTTAAGTTCAGTATCTTCCAGGGATGCGACACGAAGATTTTGAGAAAAATCCCCCCACCCCTAACTACCCTTTACATGGAACTTTTTTCGAAAATTTTGATTTTCTCAAAAATGGCTCTAACGATTTTGATTAAAATTTCGGATATTAAACATATTTACCTGAGAAATGAAATGTATATCTTGAATTTTCTGGGAATAGCCTCTGAAGAGTAGTTCATTCTGGATGAATTTTACTAAATTTTGAATAACTGCTAAACCGTACAAAAACTTACTACACAAAAAGTGTAGAACACATTATAACACACAATTTATGTTATATACTTTTTTTCGTGGTGTTCGTCGTTTTTGTGACATTCCTTATTTTTGGTTTCTGCTATGAAAAACGTATACTTTTCTCATACTGGAACTTGTCAACTTCTATCCATATAAACAAAGGAACTTCATTGACATAGCAACCAGCTTTTGACTATCACTTTAACCTACGGTTGTCTCTTATTTCGCTTCTACTTTCAAGGATGCGAGTAATAAGACTATTTCTGCTAATTTTTTCTCATTAGCATAAAGTATATAGAAGTATAAGCTTTTTAAGAATTATTTGTTGCAGGGATATGGAGAAAGTCATGTGAATGGTACACATCAGATTTTTTAGATACAAATGAAACAGCGATGGTTATTTAAGAACTGGACGAAGCTGGCCTTAAATGTACATAGTCTCAAGCACGTGAAACAGTTAAAAACCGATGATACATTCCAAGGATGAAAAGTTGTTGAAAAATTGTAACCGTTATTAATGTATATCTCGTAAATGACTTATGGCACAAGAAACATGTTAAATAAACTATGTAAATGCTTGTGTAGTGGGTTTTGGACTATCGTACATATAAGGTAACCAGTTATATAACATTATACAACATTTATTTTGAATGAATTCAGCGGCTATTCCCAGAAAGCTCGGGATATACATGCTTACTTTTCAAGTAAATTTTCTTAATATATGGAACATACTTTAATCGTTTGCCGTTTAAAAAAAATCATGTTTTTAAAAATGTTTAATGTAAAGCATAGTTGATGTGGCAGGATTTTCTACAAATATTCGTGTTGCATATTTGGAGCTTAACTGAAATTAAATACCTAGTTAGTTATTTATCTGACGTTTAGTTTTTGAGTAATACTTCTTACAGACATACCATATGCAATTTTTTGTCATATGCCTTTTTCGGATTTATGTGATCTCTAAACATGTATTTTGGATGAAAACACAGTATAGAAGTTTTGGATCTAATATCTACCTTGTTGCAATTTGTGGTGATGAACATAAAGCTTGTTTAAGGTCTTTATTCTCCCCGTTGGATTAACTTGCCACAATATATTTTTCCCAAACCTTTACTGCCATGAGGATTTCCGTAAGTTATGCCCTTTTATCCATTTTATAACAAATAATTATAAGCTATACCTTTCAAAATATTTTATCTTTCCTTTGTAAGAGTTTTTAACATTGAATTTTCTCCATTTTAAATTTTGTTGACTTTTCTTTCCTTTATACAAAATTCTGTCACTTTTTACACAAGCAGGTTTCTCACAGAATTTAATATAATACTATTTCAAGAAGTTAATTGTTCTTTTTTTACACTTCATTGAACAAAACTGCGAGTAATCTTTGTCTTCACCACAGCGAATAAAATACACCAAATCCCTTAAGCACAACGGTAATGAAATTTAGAAAATTGACTTCCAAAAAAGGATTATGAATATATACCTATAGAATGGACCGAAAGGTACTCAGCAAACAAGAATCCAGGCAATCTTTCAGTCCAAAATGTATCGGAGAGAAACTGGTTCTCCTCAAAAAACCTCCAGCTTCATCAGTCCGGAAGGGGCCTCCTCTAAAAGTCTATTTCGCGCGTGTTACTTCCAACGGCTACCACCAGAGTCTAGTAACCACAGCACTCTATGAGAGTTCCACGAAGTTTAAGTTAAGACTGCTTTTTTGCTGGGCGAAATGGTACAACCTATTGGGTAGTAGAAAAAGGAAATAATAAATATGTTTGTAAAGTGATAACATATATTTATAGGTATAACATTGAAGAGAAAATGCAATTAAATTATTGTCGTTCTTCTACACAGGGTTTAGACTATTGGCCTATTCCGGCTCTAAATTCTTGCTCCTTCCATATTTTCCTCCGACGTTTCTGTTTTCTTTGTACTTGTGACTGGTGGGTTTAAACATTTTTGGAAAACTATTTTCTTTCATTCTGCTTAACTGTTGTTTCCAATTTGTTCTATATTCTGTTATTATTTTGTTTCATTCTTCTAGTTTTACTTTCTCTATAGGTACTATCTACATAGTGTATAGAGAAGGTATTGTACTACACCAAAAATTCGATACCGAGATTTCACCGGAAATATACGATTTAGGCTCTCCTGTATCCAAAAAAAAGTATTTTCAGAAAAAGGCCCGTGTGTGTGTGTGTGTGTGTGTCCGTGTGCCTGAGAACACGACAACTCAAAAACGAACAGTCGGTAAAATACCAAACTTGGTTTTTAAGTTTAGTATCTTCCAGGGATGCGACACGAAGATTTTGAGAAAAATCCCCTCACCCCAAACTACCCTTTACAGGGAACTTTTTTCGAAAATTTTGATTTTCTAAAAAATGGCTCTAACGATTTTGATTAAAATATCGTATTTTAAAGATATTTACCTTAAAAATAAAATGTATATTTTGACTTTTCTGGGAATAGCCTCCGAAGACTACTTTATTCTGGATCAATTTTACGGAATTTTGCATAACTGGCTAAACCGTAAGAGATGGACAAAAACGTACCACACAAAACAAAGGTAGAGGAGCACTTTAAAACACAATTTATGTTACATTCATTTTTTTTTGTGGACTTGAGATATTCCTTGTTTTTGTTTTCAGCTATAAAAAACTTATACTTTTTTCATACAGGACTTAGTGAACCTGTGTCCATACAAACAAAGGAACTTCAGTCACAAAGCAACCAGCTTTTGACTATAACTTTAACCTATGGTACTCACTTATTTTGCTTCTACTTACAAGGAATAAGACTATTTCTGCTAATTTTTTCTCGATTAGCAGGAATTAAATAGAAGCAAAAGCTTTTTAAAAATAATTTGCTGCAGAGATGTAGAGAAAGTCATGTGAATGGAACACATCAGATTTTTAGTTATTGTATTTCATTTATTTTTTATCTAATCTAGTATATTCAGTTTTGGTTCTGCGAAATTTGATCTCTGCCGTTTAAATACATTTGTATTTGTGTTGTGCTGTCATTATCCACATTTCTGAACCATGCCTATGGTATATTGGAATAGCCATTGTTTTGTACAATTTGATTATTGAATATTTTATTGCTTAATTATTTAAAACTCTTTTTATTGCATCTCTTATATAACTAAACTTATTTAAGTTTTTATTAATATCTGTTATTGGTCCATGTGTAATTTCACACCCGAGGAAACTAAACTTTGATACTTCTTCAACAATTTATCTTCTAAGACTATTTTGGATCGAATTGGATGAATGCCATAGATTTCGTTTAGCCTATAGATATTTCTAGGTTGCATGTTGCATATTCGATATAATTTATTTGCCATTTTCAAGTTCATATTCGATTTTTATTTATTTATTTATTTATTCTTTTTGTTTCTTTCTGGTCAGGACTCCGGTGCTGTATCCCCTATTTACATTCCCCCTGTATGATTACTGTTTGTACTGTTCCTTTACACAAACATATATACATTGCACAAACATATAATACCCATGCCCAAGGCGGGACTTGAACCCACGATCCCCTGCCCACGAAGCACCAAAGCGAGACGCCTTAGCGAGCGTGGCTAAGGGGACCTAAATGAATTTCCCCTATCCTTTGTTGTTTCTGCGATCTTATCATGCCGTTAGTTTTAATTACTAAAAATGCAATTATTTGGAATTTTTTTCGCATTCGATTTCCCGTTTAATGAAAGCTTTAAGAGATAATGTACCGGAACTAAGACTATTATCGAGAACGAAATGGGAATGCAGCTTTTAGCAGCACACAGCTATAGTTTTGATAGGCGGCTAGTTACGTAATTGGTAGGGCTGTATAATTAAACAGTATAGCTGAAGGCAGAAGAGCAGAAAAAGTAGAATGTGTGATATTCTGGCTAATCCCAGTTATTGTAATGGCCAGAGGGATGCATAGACCTGCATATTCTATATGTTTTGCTGTTCACTGCCGATGCATTATGAGCAAGCAGGCTAATATGCCATGGTGACAAAGCCAGGGCCTCGCTGATGGCTAAAAGCCTTCCTATCACCAGCCGAAGTACATTACGATACTCTCATGCCGCTTTACCTTTAGAAATGCAATGTTACCATCACTACTTGCTATACCGTGTGTCTCATAAGCTGTAGGGTCAATGTTACAGAAAGAATCTGATGTGAAATTTCACGTTCAGCAAACTATTCATACTAATGCTATATCAAATCTTTGTATTCTTTGCTAATCTAGATATATTAACAAAAATAGTTGAATTATATATTTCCTTGTGGATACAAGGGCAATAAGGGAAACAATTTAAAGCAATAATCATCTTTTAAGAGTAAGTCACTCTTGAAAGTTCATTCTCTATGCATCATCACATTGAAATAAACAAATAATATTTTCTCTTTCCAGAAAAGCATAAGTATTTGAATATTTAATTAAAAACAAGGAATATCTGAAAAAAATAACTCAAAAAAACCTACAAAAACAAGCAAAATCTGAGTTATTGCCTGTTTTAAGGAGATCCTTATTGGTCTAATTCTGACCGTTTTCCAGCTAAGCAAAACGTATGCAGAATGAACAAGAATTCAGAGGCTATTCGTAGAAAATTCAAGATATTCATTTCATTTGACATGAGAATATCTTAAACATATGCTATTTTAATTAAAATCGTTTGAAAATGATTGAGAAAGCCAAAACTTTCAATAAAAGTTATTTAAAGATTAGTTTAGGGTAGTTTCAAGTACTTTGAAGTTACTGAACAGATCCTAAATGTGTTATTTAACCAATTTTTCGTTTTTGAGTTGTGCTGTTCACACACACACACACATGGACCTTTGTTTTAAAATGCTTATTTTGGATTCAGAAAGTCTTAAAATGTATTTCTACCACTGGGTGCATGTACCTGCTCGGTTTTTGGAGTTGGAGCTCACCGACGTCACCTCCCTCTCTTCTCTCCTCCTGATTGCTTTTGTGTTTCTCGTACGGGTTGCTGAAATTGCATGAAATTTGCGCCTTTTTCAGGGAGTGGGGTACGAAATGATAGGAAACATATTACAGACGCTTGTTTATTGTTGGGAGATATCTCGAACTGGGCAGGTTTTGGAGGATGCTGTAGTAAATTCCGCGCTTATATTTTAAGAGGAGTCGATATGCGATTTTCGTAGTTTTTATCCATTTTCATGTTTTAATTGTATATGAATATTTCGAGTCCTCCACTCATTTTGATATAACTTTCTTAGAGAAACGCAGATTGTAAATAGTTTAAAACTATTGTTCAAAATAATCCTGCTTAATAGCTTTTTAGAACAGTTTGGTTCATTCACTTGGTAAAAATGTAAATGGCGTGTTATTTATGGACGCTCTTTAACTCCTGTGGTTCTCAGCGTCCCATTTTAAACTGGGCGTGAAAGACAGTTTAATTTTGCTCAGAGACCTCTCAGAGGCCGCAAATTAACGACACGGGACCAACGGCTTTACTTCCCTTCCGAAGGAAGCAATGCTAAGTATTTTTACACCATTACACCACGGAGGGCGACACCCACTTGGTGAAACATATATAAATTTGTAAATATTAATTATGGAGAAGAGATTTTTTTTTATCGGAATGTTTTCCTTTAGCTATTGGCAGCATTGGAATCCCGCTCATATTTTCTTCATGTGAGAGTTTCCAAGTACTGTGAAGTTGTGTTTGCAAAGTTAGTTTTTTTTTTTCGTTTTTTTTTTAAATGTTTGAAAGCAATTTCTGAAAAAGTAAAATTGTCTATACAAATGTCCCATTATCAGAGACTAAATCACAGTAAGATCTGATATTTTTACTACACATTTGAACATAACTAGACTTTATTTTAACTAAAACGTTTTTATGTATCTGGATTAGATTTTTTTTTTAATTTAAAACTCCTCATTTCTAACAAAGGTTTTTAAGAATTTTGTATAAAAAAGTCAAATCTTTTCTTCTAATGAGCAGATGTATTATATTTTTCATCAATCAGCAGTAAAGGTATTGTTAAATATACTTTGAAACATTTAGGTCATCATCTTAAATAATTATTGAGATAATGGATCAAACTTTAAAATTGGCAATGTAGGACATTTCGATCCCCTTAAAGAAAAAGGCCTAACATAACGCGCAATCTCATGTATAGCTATGCTCTCGCTTATACGCGAATGCGTCTTTCTATTGTCTACACGCACACTATTACATTCTCCTTTCTGTCACGCGCTTTTTGGTGTTTGTCGTCGTTGAAACACAAGAGCGTGACTGATGATGGGCAAGGATGCATTTCTGCCTTCTTGACATCAGTATTTATACTCTTTTTTACTTTCTCTACACGTACTATGTACATAGTGTACAGAGAAGGTAGATATTGCACTGCACTCAAAATTAGATACCGAGATTTCACCGGAAATACATGTTTTGGGACCCCTGAATCCAAGAGAAGAATTTTTAGAAAAACGCTCGCGTGTGTTAGTGTGTGTGGGGGGGGGGCGGCAACATAGCTCGAAAACGAAAAGTTTGTTAAATACCAAACACTTGATATTTAAGTTCATTATCTTCCAAGGATGCAACACAAAGTCTTTCAAAAAAATCCCCCCCACTCCTAACTACCCTTTACATAGAACAATTTAGAAAATTTGGATTTTCTCAAAAGTGGCTCTAACCTTTTTTATTAAAATCAAATTGACAAATGAAACGTAAACTTTGAATTTCCCGGAAATAACATTTGAAAATTTCTATATTCTGGATGTGTTTTTTTTTTTTTTTTTTTTTTAAATTTTGCATAACTAGTAAACTGTATTAGATAGACAGAAACTTACACACACACACACATATATATACATATATACACAATTTATGTCATATACATTTTTTTCCGTGGAATTGACCGCTTTTGAGATATGGTTTGTTATTGATTTCAGTTTTAAAATACTTTGAACTTTCCTCATACGGGAGCTTGTCAACTGCTGGCCAGGCAACGAAACGGATTTTAATCCCAAAGCAACCGCATTTTAAAACATTTGACTGATAGTTTAGCCTAGTGTATTTGCTTAATTTTACTTATAAAGGAACTACGTAATAAGAGCATTTCTGTTATTGGTTTTCTCGATTAACATGAAGTAGACAAAGAATAAGCTTATTAATAATATTATGTTACAGAGATGTAGAGAAAGGTATGAGAATGGAATACATCAAAAGTTTAAAATTAATTTTTTACCTTAAATTATCTTGTTATTGGCTGAAGGTTTCGCGTGTAAATCTCAATTTAGCGTCAGTTGTCCGCTTCTTGTTGGTCGAACTTTATGCACCCTGTTCATGCAGAAGTACTCGGAATTTCTCCCTGTACTGCCTTGACCCCACATGCTGTAAGGAACTTTTGGAAGACAATGGCTCACCACTAAAGTATATTTTTCATGTCAAAGACGACTTCTCCATTCTCCGAAATAGCTTTCAAGATTCTGATCCACTGACTTTTCCTCACAAAATCTTCTTAGATCCATAGATATAATCTTTACACATACTCTATTCTATAGATCTACAAATGAAATATCTTAAATTATATTATGCACAATGTTATAAGTTTTTCTGGCTATTCAATATACAATATATTCTTACAAAGGATTATTCCTTTAGCATCATCATGCTAATTGAGGTAAATATTAGCATATTAACTTCGTTTTAAGTAGAAGGGAAATAAGGGAATACACAGGCTAAAGTGATAGTGAAATATTTTAAAAGCTGGTAGCCATGGAAGCAAAGCAGGTTCGGTTCGTTTTGCATGGTTCCGTTTGAGAAAAGTTAAGCAGTAAAAACTTAAACCAATTACAAGGAATATCTCAGAAACAGCCAACTTTACAAGGAAAACATATGGCAAATTATGTGTTTTAATGAGATCTACATTTTAGTGTTTTAAGTTTTTGTCTCTCTCTTACGGTTTAACCGTTAAGCAAAATTCTGTAAAACCCCTCCAAAATAAAGGGTCTTCAGAAGTTATTCCAAGAAAATTCAGATTATATATTTTATTTGTGACGTATATATCTATAAAATGCAGTATTTTAAAACTAAAATCGTTAGATTAGAGTTATTTTCAGAAATAAATAAATACAAAAATAAATAAATACCTAAATAAAAAAAAATCATGTAAAGTTAGTCTGTGGTAGGGGGATTGTTTTGAAAATCCTCGTATTGCGTCCTTGAAGGATAGTAAATATACATTTTAAGTTTGGTCTTTAACAGTCTTTTGTTTTTTCACTATACTGTCCACAGTCACACAAATGAGCTCTTTTCTAAAATCCCTTTTTATACCCTTAAAACATATTTCCGGTGAAATTTTCACATCGAATTTTTGGGTGAAATACAATACCTTCTCTAGCTACTATGTACATTGTATGTACATACGTGCTAGAGAAAGTAAAAATAAACCCCGATAATTAACAACGCAAGAATCAATAACTTAAATAACTAGATTACCGGGAAAAACTTACCAACCCTTAACAATCTTAGTTTTCTTCTCCTTAGGCAGCTATCTCAGAAGTGCTCAGACGACGGCGTTCATAAAGCAAGCAGATATATTGAAAGTTACGTTTCTGGGCCCCATTCAGTCTATTTCCCAGGAAGCTATGAGAAGAGGCTCAACTCTCCAGTTATATCGGAATCCGATCTCTCGATTCACAGAATGACAGCGTTAAAATCCAATGAAGGGACAGGAAGCTATAGATGCCATTATAAGGTGTCGCCCGATTGTTATCTTGTCAAGTTTGTCCAGATAATACAATTTTTGTCCTTTAACTATGCGCAAGACAATTATTGATTTAAGATCCAGTCTAAATATGATCCAGAGTAAGCTAGATGTCTCGTGTACCTTTCGGTCGTAACCTTAAAAGGAGGATTGGTGGATTTTAATGTTTTCATCCATTTCAAAGCAAGAATAGGTACTTCCGGATAGGTCAATATATTTATTGTTATGTTATATTACTGCAAAGCAATTCACATACATTTCTCTATACTTAAGCGTTTATTAGTGGGTTAAAACGATTTTTATACAAGTCTATTTTAATAGAATGGAACCTTAGCAGGCAATGCATTACACATTTCGATATAGATACAATTTGAATAACGATAGTCAAATGTTTAGGAGCACGGCGTTATATGCTGACCTTTATATTCGATCCTCTTTCCATGCAATAGAGAGAAACAACGGAATTTAATAGAAGCAGTAGTTCAAAAGAGCAACAAAAAGAATTGAACAGTTTAAACCGTTAATAGTGGCTTATGCTGCAAACAATATTTATTTGAAATACATTGTATGATCTAAATAAATCTAATTTTTATGTCTGTCATTTTTGTTTGAAGCTTTACTTTTACCTGTTGTATAAGATTGCACACAATTCCTTTCGAATGAAGATAACTTCTCAAGATATTCCCTGAAAAATGATATGTATTTTATTTACTATGTAAATATCTTTAATAATGATATCTTTATTAATATTATTAGTCATTTTTTTAAAAAAATAAAAAAAATGTTGAAAATGTCCAACGTAATAGGTAGCTGAAAGAGTGTGGATTTTCTTAAAAATCTTCGTGTTGCATCTTTGGAAGATTCTTAACTTAAATACTAAAATTGGTGTGTATCCGGCATTTCGTTTTTAAGATATACTTTTCACAGGTACACACGCATACGCACAGGTACGCAAAGGCATACGGATATTTTTTTTTTAATAGATTTCTTGGGTTTAGGGTGTTTCAGTACATATACTCCTGGTGAAATTCCACCACCCAAGGATACCTACAAAATATACCATTTCCAGAACATGGAAGACTGTCAGGGGCGGCTTACGAAAGACCTTCTGGCGTTGTTCCCATTCATAGGGAGAATGTCAGGAGATTTTTCATTGTAACTGTGTGTTACAATTAAAAGGCCTTATGGGATCTACTTCATAAGTCACCAACTCGCCTGATTTTTTGTCGAAGCTCCGAGCAAACAGTGGATAAACACGAGACAAAGGATTCTCTTTCTTCCTTTACTGCATATTTTTTCAGTTTATAATGTTGGGAACAGGAATCGGTCCAATAGGCAAGCCATTACTTAAGAGGAATCTTTTTTATTTATAGAAAGCGGCGGAATAACGTTTAGTTTGTGGCAAAGTTCTGCACTCTTTTTAATTGCACTCGAAAGAGAATTTAAAACCTTAATTATTCAAACTAAGAAATAAATCTGCACTTTAGTATGGAAAGAGCATTTCATGCATGAATAATAAATGTATTTTATGAAAATAAATAACCTTCAGTGTAACTTAACCTGTTAACTGACTGAAAACATAATGTATTGGACAATACTGTCTAATGTAGGTATGTACTGACCTTGATGTGGTCGCTTGACAATATGCCTAGCCGTTTCATATCCTTTCATTGTTGATGTGTTTTTACAAAATGCATGTAGCAATTGACAGACAATAAAGACAGTAAAGCGCTAGAAGGGAGGTGTGTGTTTTCGAAGAATGTTGACACAGCAGGCAAAGAAAAAGACAGAACCAAACCATACAATTTAGATCTCGCAGACTCCAGGAATACGGAAGATAATTTTTGAAAATTTTAACAACCGTGAAGTGCACGAACCACATTAGAACTTCTCCGGTATTTAGAATACGTTTTTCAATACGAATAAAATAAATTGTGAGTTCGAATTATCCGCATGTCGGCTTCAAAATTTCGAATTGTGAATTTTAACGCTATTTTAAACAGGATTTCAAGGGAATTGTATCTACCTATATTAGAGTTACTAAAATTCCAACTATCCTGTGTCGAATTAATCAATCCTTATTGTACTAATGCAAGAGAAATAATAGAATAACTGTTCTGCCAATTGTGAGTCTAAAATGGATGTTTTAATCTATTGAAGTTGAAGTAGATACTTATTTCACACTCAAAATGGTACATACTGCTACAGCGCTGAAGAAATTATTTGTTCTTACTGCAGTGCTCAGTAGGCGAATCGCAGGAGCATCGAACAAATTTACTCTCTTTGATTTTTGCAAACGGCAACCAGTTGCACACCCCTGATCTATATTATCCTTGTACACTTAACGACAATAAAAATATACCTGGCGCTGTGATTTTGCTGAAAATATGAACGTTTGACGCGGACTCAAGTCTTAAGACGATTTTCAATGGTGCCATTTTGGTACAACATACCATGCGAGTAAGAAAAGGCATAACCGATTGGGCAATCTACCCCTTCATTCCTCACCCCGCTCGACGCTTCGTCAGAACAGTATAATCAGTATGGTAATTTTGTCCACCATACGCGCGAATTTCCCTACCTCAGTATGCAGCGTAGAGAAAACGATTAACCTAATTTTGTATCATCCGGGGAGAAGTGGATTACTGTCAACCAGAATGGGTAGGGGTCACCAGTTCGCAACTCAGAATTTCATTTGTCACAAGTTACATTTCATGTCCATCTCATTCCCTTCGTAACGGGGTTGGCCAATACGCTTTTAAGAGCACAGCAAACAGGTGAAAGACATAGGCGGGGTCAGAAAAATACCACAGGCGTATTTTTAATGTCTTTAAGTGTACAACAATTTCATGAAGAATGGAGGGAGGGTAAATGGAATTAGCTAAGCTGTCATTCAGTTTAAAAAGGTTGTTTAATGGCAAAATACCTCGTCTCTTGAATCTAGTAAGCTATTCCAGCTTCACACAGTAGCAATGAGATGGACGTTTCATTTATGTTGTCATCCAGTTTGATGCAGTGTGTTAATATGTGTAAAGCCTAGACAGAATTTAAAGGTATGCAGTGACGCCACGTTTAATTTCATTAAACTTAATTAAGCAGAAATGCTTTCAGAATGTTGCACAGCGCAGACCGAATGAGTACTTTATTAAAATGAAAGGTATTATCGCCGTAGCAACACGATGCTTGTGTGACCTCCGAGTTGTGGTCTTTGAAGTGGTCTCAAGTAACACTTTAATGCTCTCTCTGCAACCAGATGTTTCGCTAATCATGTTCCAAAACGTGAAGTGGAATTCAGAAACTGTTTCTAGTTATATTCACCTGCTTAACGATATACAACGCGGTGCACTAGCTCCAAGCATCTATTGAACAATCAGAATATTTATCGCTCACTGATCGAGTAACGTATAAGGAGATACCAGGCTCGATTCCCGTCGACCACACAGTGTTTCTCAAGAGTTTTCTGGTCGATAGTGGAATGCTGGCGTGATATATAATACTATTATATAATGTACTAATATTAAAAATGATATACAAAGCTAAAGAAAATACAGGTTAAATATGACTGAATATTCTATTTATTTACTTTTACAGTTTAAATAGAATATATTTAACTGTATGAAATACTGAAAATATACAATAAAACTTTTAATATAATACATTTATTTCCAAAAGTAATATTTTAATTTAAACTAAAGTTTAAATAAATGTATTTGTAACTTTGTAAGATGATAGTTAATTCATACCATTACCTCTCCTCCCTTAATCTTTCAGCCCGCTTTTTGCTTTCGTAATGCGTGGTGGTGTCAGACAGGTGGGGCGGATGCTTTATCCAGAAAATAGTATACACGGAAGACGCTAATTGGAGGGACGTTCATCGGCTCTCTGGAAGCTTCAGAACTAGGATGGGTACTCGAGGCAGGAAATTATATGAACATCTACGTTTTTTCTGGCCTGTAACCTGCTGTGGTACCTTCACTTCATCTCTTCCTCACGGGAGTGGTAGACACAATAGATCTGTCTTGGGTTGCAGTGCGCGAAGTGCCCTTCGTTTTTTGTATACCCTATATCCTATACATTCACACTGCTTTGTTGTATTCATCTGTCTTACTTTTTGGTAATACTTGCCTAAAGAAAGTAGATGAAGTTGTGTACTCGATCAAGAAATGATATATTACAATTTCATTTTAAATATATACATTTTTGAGGTGCCTCAAATCAAAAAAAGAAAGAAGCAGAAATTCCGTGTGTGAAAGCTCAACCAAAAGATAAGTTAGCTGACTAAAAAACTTCAGAATTTTCCAAGAATATTAAGGGTACACTTTGGTATCAGAATAACCAAATATGTGATTTGAAATTTACTTTTTGTTGGAAGTTGAATCCTTAACACATCTAAACTTATCCATTAATTGACTTTTCTTTACTTCCCTGCTAAGGAGCAGTTCATTTTTTCAGTATTTAAAATATTTTATTTTATTTTATCAAGCATGATAAAAATATAAGTATCTTTGTTATGAAACTATTAGAAAAATGTTATATTCATTATAATTGTTATTGGCTTTTTGTAAATTTTCAAAACATACTGCTAATACTCATTCTGGCTAACATCGCATTGTAAAAGGTGATTTGGTCTCAATTTTAGTTTATAATCTTAATACACCAAATAAATATTTTACCCTACAGCAAAATACAGCTGTACGGCACAGTTTCGCCGCCAAGCTTTTTTAAGTTGTTAAATAAATTTAGAGTTGGAAAACTAAACAAAAAAGCTCTTGGAACATGTTTTAAAATTATTTTTCTATGAAATAAGCATTCTTACAGCAATTTATAATATTTATTAAGACGGTTGCAGAAAGTGTCAAAGGCTTAAGTCTTTTTATGATACAGGATAATTCTAAATGGTGGTCAAGATGATTCCTTGAACATTAAACTTTAATTGGGTGGCCACAGAATACCAAATTTTAACACCAAGGTCTACTCCATCCAATTATTATTAATAATGGATCAGAATAACAAAGTTAGCATACATGTAACAAACGTGATAAAATAAATTCATTGATCTAAAATTGACTGTTTACTATAAACATTTTAGGAAAAAGTTAATTTTATTTTGCTTAAAATGCTGTAAATTTAATAATTCTAAAAATAGAATAAATTTGTCATAACCCATGTATGGATTTATTAATGCCGCAGAATTACAGTAATTCTATGTACTGTGATGCATTAACATATCTTTCAAAATCTCTACGTGATTGAAGCCTGCATGTCTTTGAATTTGTGAGCTGTTCTACCATTTAAAAATTTAATTCTTTTCAGACTTAATGTACGCAATTCTTAGTAACGGTATAAAAGGCTCTTTATAGCACAGTTACAATCATAGAATACTTCAGCAGTAAACTTAGAAGCCAAGCATGAGGAGGTAAGGAAAAGTATGGGAAACAGCAGTTGCCGCTGCGTCTAACCCGCAAATAGTTCCCTTGGCACTGAGGGTTACTGACCACCAACCTTTGGGAGTCTACCTTTGCAGTACTGCACGCAACATAAATATTAAACAATCTGATGTGTTCCATTCACATGACTTTCTCTACATATCTGCAAAAAATTATTGTTAAAAAGCTCTTACTTCTATTTACTTCATGCTAATCGAGAAAAAATTAACCGAAATACTCTTATTACTTGTTTCCTTGTAAGCAGAAGCGAAATAAGGGAGTACCATTGATTAAAGGGATAGTCAAAAGCTGGTTGCTATGACTGAAGCTCCTTTGTTTGTATGGACAGGAGTTGACAAATTCCTGTATGACAAAAGTATACGTTTTTCATATCTGAAAACAAAAACAAGGGATATCTTAAAAATGGTCAACTCCACGAAAAAAATGTGTATGACATAAATCGTGTGTTTTAATGTGATCTACATTTTCTGTGGGGTAAGTTTTTGTCCATCTCTTACGGTTTAGCAGTTATGCAAAAATCCATAAAATTCATCCAGAATAAAGTAGCCTTCAGAGGCTATTCCCAGAAAATTCAAGATATACATTTTATTTGTCAAGTAAATACCTTAAATTTACGAGATTTTAATCAAAATCATTAGAGCCATTTTTTAGAAAATCAAAATTATCGAATTTGTTTCCATGTAAAGGGTAGTTTGGGGTGGGGGGATTTTCTTGAAAATCTTCGTGTCGCATCCTTAGAGGATACCAAACTTAAATACCAAGTTTGGGTTGTAAAGGTCCTTTCGTTTTTGGGCTATGCTGCCCACAGACACACACACGTACACACAGACAGACGCACACACGGACATTTTTCTAAAAATGTTTTTTTGGATTAAGCGAGTCTCAAAACATGTATTTCCGATGAAATCTCGTTGTCGAATTTTTGGGTGCAATACAATACCTTCTCTATACACTATGTACATAGTTCATATAGAGAAAGTAATATGTGCCGTCCAATTCTTCGGCATTATGTGGCAAACATATCTTTCTGATATTTGTTATGGGAAATAGGTGAATAGATGATTATTGGTAGAAATTAAAATCGATGACATAATCAGAAATAAATTTGAAGTGGACGATACGCCCCTGGTTTTAAGGTTGTAGGTCCAGGCGACGGCGGGTTGTGTGTTGCGGCAGGACGTAGAATTGTGCTCCGGAAAGTTTCCCCTGGAGCCTTCCATCCGGAAACTACCATGTCTACATCCGGCTCCCTTAGGCTGCAGGTGGCTCAGGTAAAGCAAGCCAGCGTCAGAACACGTCCTTGCTAGCGTACATCGTCGTACGGATCTGCTCGCCGTTTTGATATTTCCTTTATACGTTTTACTAGGAGTTCAATTAGAAGCACAAAGCGGCAGTTAATGAAGGTCCCTCCATCCGACTAACACACATCAGTGTCTTATCCTTTAGCTAGCAATTCGAAGATCGAATCCCGAATGTACTATAGGGTTCTTCACTCTTAGTGCTTATACTCGGGTTATTGTAAAATAATGAAAACACAACTTTTAAATGGGGTTAACTATAAAGATCAGGAATTAAACACATTCTCTTTAAACCAACTTTACAGGTCGTTATTCAAGTCTCATGCAGTCACTACGTAATATTCATCATAAATTTGAATGAAAAATCTCGAGTAAGCATTTTGCTGGCACCGATTAGAAGCCCGGCTGAGAGTTTAGACACCAAATGCTATTCCTACCCCAACGGTGACATCAACCTCTTCTTCATGGCCATAAATCCCAATTATACCCTGGGATCGAACTATGGTCATCTTAGTGCGAGAAAAGCAGTATAACCATACTGTCACTTGGGGGCCATTTGGATTCAAGTATACTTCACCAAATTCGGGATGACATATTATGTGATCTAAATAGCTTAGAGATGTTTAACACGCATGTTTCTTATTCACTGAAACCTTGTAAAACATCACAACAATATCTTTATTTAAGTAACCTTTTGAAAACAGAATTTTTACTTTCTCTATACGTGCTATATATATATATATATATATATATATATATATATAGTGTATAGAGAAGGTATTGCACTCCACCAAAAAATTCGATACCGAGATTTCACCGGAAATATATGTTTTAGGGTCTCCTGTATCCAAAAAAAGGTATTTTCAGAAAAAGGTCCTATATGTGTGTGTCCGTTTGTCAGTGTGTCCGTGTGTCTGTGAACACGATAACTGAAAAACGAAAACTCGGTAAAATACCAAACTTGGTATTTAAGTTTAGTATCCTCCAGGGATGCGACACGAAGATTTTGAGAAAAATCCCCCCACCCCAAAGTACCCTTTGCATGGAACTTTTTTCGAAAATTTTGATTTTCTGAAAAATGGCTATAACGATTTTGATTAAAATATCGTAATATTAAAGATACTTACATGACAATTAAAATGTATATTTTGAATTTTCTGGGAATAGCCTCTGAATACTAATTTACTCTTGGTCAATTTTACGGAATTTTGCATAAATGCTAAATCGTAAGAGATGGACAAAAACTCACCACACAACAAATGTAGAGCACCTTAAAACACACAATTTATGTTATATACATTTTTTTCGTGGAGTTGATTTTTTCAACTATAAAGACATACTCTTCTCATACAGAACTTAGTGAACTCGTGTCCATACAACAAAGGAACTTCAGTCGCAGAGCAACGAGCTTTTGACTATCACTTTAACCTATGGTAGCCCCTTATTTCGCTTTTACTAACAAGGAAGCAAGTAATAAGACTGTTTCTGCTAATTTTTGCTCCATTAGATGAAGTAAATAGAATACTTTGTTGCAGTGGTATAGAGAAAGTCATGTGAATGGAACACATCAGATTTTTAACTTTATATATGCACACAATGAAATAAGTTAATTATTAGTCTATAAAATGTACTCAAAATAATGACTAAAGCGAACTAAAATAAGAAACATTTTACCTTCGAGATTTTTTTTTTGGATAGTGTTTAACGCCCACTTTTAACACCATGGCATCGCAGGCGATGACACTGGTGATACATAGAATGAAAATGGAACACCGGTGGAATGAGATGGCGGGGGGAACCGGGAGAAAACCCGCCCCTGCGCCACTTTGTCCACCACAAATCTAATATGCGGTGGCTTGGGATCAAACCCGGGCCGTTCAGGCGAGAGGCGAGAGGTCTAACCACTTGGCCACGGCGCGACCACGTATTATTGAGAAAACAAATGAGTTTAAGTAATGGTGAATGCATTCTTAATGCATTATGCATTCACCATTCAAAATTATTTAAAAACAGAATTTAAAACACTAATACCTGGTATTTTAAATTTGTAGATAACGAGAAAGTTCTTTTTTTACAATGTCGATAGATATAAACTCTGGAAAGTATGAATAGCAGTTATTAAAGCTGTTAAAAGGCTGCTCTATCTCTGGCATTATAAATCTTCCTGTTAAAGTTGAAACCAGTTAGCACATTTTCCCCCATCTTCAAGGAATCAACAACACAAGCTAGGAAGCAGAATGGAATTTGCAGAAGTTAAATTTCGGTCATATAATTAGACAGCGTTAATTATAATCAGTAATGGAGTTAACGCTTCACCCCGAAATGGGACCTAATTACTCTCATTGTGCTGTGAAACGTTTGGCTCCAGGGAACAATAGAAGGTACACGTCAGCAGCGCTGTCTGTATCGAGAAATACTCTAATGGTCTTTTCCCTTACTTCTGCAACTTCAGCCTTTATTAGATTTAGGCTCCCGCCCTGGGGAACAGCTCAAGCGATGGCAACTGTGTGTGGACTTAAAAGTTTCACATGTAGTTAGTTGTATTGGTCAGGCTTTTCTTTTGACAGCTTTCTATAAAGTTATTTTATCTACTCTCAAATAAACCAGGTTTATTCTCTCTATATAGTTTCTAGTAATCTCAAGCGACTTCTTCTTTTATTCCATTTCCACTTTAGTTGTATTTGCAACTAATGAAGTCTAGTGTTAGCCACCATCGTGAAAAATGTGTTGTGTTCATTCACATGATTTTTTTCTAGAGGTTCCACAAACTTTTCTTACAATAAATTATTCTTTTATCTACATTCATTAGAAAGAGATTAGAAAACCCAACATACTATGAACGAAATCATCATTTGTATAAAATTAAAGGTAGAAGGTACAGAACGACATAGGAAAATGTTCTTTTGTTAATAGGACAATTGAAGAATGGAATGAATTGCCTGTAGCAGTCTTTCAGGGCTGTCCTCTGACCTGAAAGAAGTTTGGGAATATTTTAAAGAGAACAAATGTTAGTTAATTTTGGTAAATATTGTGAAGTAATTAAGGATTTCAAAAACTGTATTAGTGTATATTATTATTATTATTATTATTATTATTATTATTATTAATGTATATATTAACAATGTGTAGTATTAATGTCAAGGCTTCATAATAACTGCTTATAAACTAGCTGATAATTGACTTAAGTATTGCTATACTGAATAATAAGTAGTTAGGCATTTAAAAAAACATGTATATGTAATATGTTAGTTCTATAACTATTCTTAATATAACTTAGTATTATTATTATAAGTGAATTTTGTACATTTAACTCAGCTACTGGGCAGGACATACATACATAAAAATTATGAGAAGTTGGTCTTATTACTTGCTTCTTTGTAAGTAGAATGGAAATGAGGGAATGCACTTAGCTAATGCGATAGTCAAATCCTTTAAGAGACGGCCGTTATGTGATTTAATACCAAGGGTAAACAGAAGAGAGATGAGAAGAAAGATGAGTTCCGTCTGAGAAAAGTTTAAGTAGCTTAAAATTGAATCTAATAACAGAATATCTCGGAAACTGTTAACTGCACAAAAACATATATGTATGACTAAAGTATGTGTTTTAATAGATCTACATTTTTGTGTAGCAAGTTTTTGTGCAATACCTTAAAACATATTGTATTTTAATAAGAATGGTTAACATTGTTTTGAAAAAATCATTTTTGTAAATGTACCATGTGAAGATTAATTTACAATGCGGAATAATCTTCAAACCTTCGTGTCCCATCCTTGGAAGAAGCTTAACTTAAACTACAGGTTTCGGTTTTAGCCGAATTTTCATTTTTGTATTACGTTGTTCACAGACACACAGACAGACAAACACAAGCTCGCGCGCGCACACCACACACACACAACTGAACGTTTTTCTTTATGAGTTCTAGGTAGCTTAAAATATATATTTCGAATTTTGGTCAGAGTCCTTTAAGGTAGTTTAAAGGACAAAGGTAAGAAACAGTTGCTCATACCCAGGCGCAATAAGAATTCATGGCTTTAGAGATCGTTTTACATAAAATAAGAACGTTATGCTTAAATAAACATAACATTATATTCGAAACGACGCACATTTGCAGCTAGTTATTTATTCAACAGGTTTACAATGTAAAATCAATTTCCTGTTTCCGAAGTGTTTATATACGCTTTATCTTCTTTCACAATTCTTCTCTTGCTTCCCATTCCAACTCTTCGAGGCCTCTTTCCTTCGTACTACTTCTTATATTATCTTTCATCCATCCAGATCTTTCTTAGTCTACGCTGCCCTCTCACAGGTGGAATTCATTATATACTCGTTCTAGGCACGCATTTCTGATATTCAACGTTGAAGTGGTATTCAACCAGATTCATCTAAATTAATGTTAATAATTAATCATTGTCCGAAAATATACCAGAAATCACTTAATTCATTGTTTTGGCACTTAAAGGAAGAAAATGTATGTTAGCAAGAGATGCCATTTGGCGCTATCACCAACAAGATATTTACTTTTGATATAATTTTAATTGTGGATTTCAGACATGTTAAAGCGCAATACGTTATAATGTATGCCACTTCGATTACTGTAATTCAAACAAATAGTGATAAAATACAAAGGATGGCTGATAAAGCAAAAAATGATAACAAATGCACATTTTAAGATAAACGACTAAGAAACATATAGTACGAATATTAATTCGTAAAAGCGGATGTTCGTGAGATTTAAATCCGCGACAACGAAATAATAATAATAATAATAATAAATGCAAATGAAATAGTATAAACATGTTGTTTTACACAAGGTGATATTATGTCACAATTGTAAAATAATTTATATACAGTGTGTTTCAAAACGACAACAAACGAAGATGTGGACCTTGTTGGTCATACCGTACGTGATACGTAAATATAATTTTCAGCTCTAAATTTGGCACATACATAAACTGCCAAAATCACCATGGATTAGGCAAACGTATATAACCAGATCGCACGAGGCTGGCCCACTTCAAGAGAGATGCCGCTTGGTAGCGAAGGTCCCAATCGGGTGGTGTAGGTGTGATTTGATAGATACACCGGCACGGGACAGGTCACCTTAGTAATGGAAAATGTTGCATGTGGGTGTGACGTATTACAACCGTTGTTTCTTCACTGCTAATCCCAAATATATGCGATTTTCAAACACACATCACGTAAAACTTGAAATAGAAAAGTTTGAAAGTTGCGACGTCAAGTTTCGGACAAGTTAAAGTGTAGGCTAATCAACTGCTATCTTCGTTTGATGTCGTTTTGAAACGGCCTGTGTGTGTGTGTGTGTGTGTGGTGTGTGTGTGTGTGTGTGTGTGGTGTGCGTGTGTGTGTGTATATATACATACACATACACTTGAAAACGTTTATAATATGTCATGCATTTAATTTATGTTAAGATAACGTTCCAAAACTGTGTTGTCACGGTGACGAGAAAAATCTGTTGTGTTCTATTCACATGACTTTCTCTACATATCTGCAACAAATTAATGTTAAAAAGCTCTTACTTCTATTTACTTCATGCTAATCGAGAAAAAATTAACAGAAATAGTCTTATTACTTGTTTCCTTGTAAGCAGAAGCGAAATAAGGGAGTACCATTGATTAAAGTGATAGTCAAAAGCTGTTTGCTATGTGACTGAAGCTCCTTTGTTTGTATGGACAGGAGTTGACAAATTCCGGTATGAGAAGAGTATAAGTTTTTCATAGCTGAAATAAAAACAAGGGATATCTTAAAGGTGATCAACTCCACGAAAAAATGTATATAGCATAAATTGTGTGTTTTAATATGCTCTATATTTTTTGTGTGGTAAGTTTTTGTCCATCTCTTACGGTTTAGCAGTTATGCAAAAATCCGTAAAATTCATCCAGAATAAAGTAGCCTTCAGAGGCTATTCCCAGAAAATTCAAGATATACATTTTATTTGTCAAGTAAATACCTTAAATTTACGAGATTTTAATCAAAATCGTTAGCCATTTTTAGAAAATAAAAATTGTCGAATTTTTTCCCATGTAAAGGGTAGTTTGGGGTGGGGGAATTTTCTTGAAAATCTTCGTGTCGCATCCTTGGAAGATACCAAACTTAAATACCAAGTTTGGTTTTTAACGGTCTTTTCATTTTTGAGCTCTGCTGCCCACAGACACAGATACACACACACACACACACACACATACACACACACACATTTTTCTAAAAATACTTTTTTTTGGGTTCAGGGAGTCTCAAGACATATATTTGCGGTGAAATCTCGGTATCGAATCTGTGGGTGCAATACAATACCTTCGCTATACACTATGTACATAGTACGTATAGAGACATTAAAAATAAAATAGGTGTGAACAACGATGCCCATCTTTGTGAGATGTGAGAAAATGTTCTGCACTTCCATATGTAGAGCGTCTGAGAGGGACATAACTGTAATTATTGTATCACGTAGCAGTAATATTGTGCTATATTATTGTAATATTTGAATCCGAGGAACATTGATTCTGTAAGTGAATAATTGATGTATTAGGTGAAATTACTAAAATGCGAAAGTAGCGCCAACAAGGGGAACGCTAGCTACAAAACTCAAGCTGAATAATAAAATTCACAGTTCTTAAATTAATTACTATTTCTGTTCTTTTAGCCAGAGTCCTGTTTACCAGGCAAGGGGGTAAAAAAAGCTCCACTGACGGTTCAACAGCTATACTCGCAGAAACAGCTTCACGTGCGTGACCGCTGTGGATGCTTTCATTGGTTTCAGAACGAAGCACTCAATTTAGGAGAGAAAAATAGATCCATCTCTACTTAATATTATTGTTTGTAAAATACGGTAATCGGTATATTTAGTTGTAGCAATACAGTGGCTGCATTTCTCTAGCTGTTTGGAAAACAACTATATCCTTTCATAAGAAATATGCGGTTTCTTTGGCGGGAGAAAAGCAAACTGTCAGTGGGGAATATGGCGGCAAGCTTGCAACTGGTGTGAATTCGGTAGTGCTAAAAATAGTGATCACGGATATAAAAGGCAGCCTAAGGGTAAACTGTACAAAAGTCTGCGAGATTGTTTTAAATGTGTTTCATAAGTTAAAGGAGTACAATCCGGACAGTTTAGTGAATGAAGTGATGAAAACAACTGCGTGTCAGAAGCGAGTGTTGTTCACATTCGCATAGAATTCAAAGAAACCTTGTAAAACGCGGAAGAGAGCTAAAGCAGCTTTCGGACAAATGGCTGACTTCGTTAAGTGTGTGTAATTTGTTCTGAAGTGCATAATGTTTTTTGACAATGAGCCACCTACAATAAATAAACGAAAACGAACGAGAAAATTCAACATAATTATAAATAGGGATGATATTACGCTTTGGAGATTTGTCAGATTTTAGACAAAGCATTGTCTCGGGTGACGGCGGAAATGTGGCAGGCTGACATCGCAAACAAGGAAGAAGAAAATCGGTGGCACCTGGGCTGTTTCACTGAAACTATCGTCAATAGTTTAGTGAATAACTTAAAGGATGATGACAGTTCAGGGTCATCCTCAGATTCCGACCTGGGAGTTGAGCATTACCTCTTAGCGAAGATGGTTCTGACTAATGTACAAAAATGCTTTAAAATCACGTCTTCGTTCGAATGTATTCACTTATATGTTATATTCTCGATATATTTCTAAACATTATTTAATAGGAAAAGTTTATTTAGTTTAGCAAATCCTACTAGTAAGCAATTCTTGTTCACACAACTTGTTTTGAATGTAATGTAGGCGGAGGTGACACTGTCACAAACGCTGATGCACGTGGGAGCGGAGAAATGAAACATTCACATTATTCTGTATCCATCAGAATATCCTGGACAAGTGAAGTAATCTGAGCCTATCGTCAACAATGGGCATTAAAAACGTGACGTACAAAGCAGGTGTACTCACAGAACTAGCACGGAGGTGGATTACTGTATTAAGCTAATTTATCGCAACTTGAGTCAACCACTGCTACCAACCTGGTCACAAGGTGCTTCAACAGAACATCAGCTCCCACCACCAGCGTATCTCAGCTTCCAAATCCCGCTACACATGTCGTTACGAGGAACTTCATAACACCCCTGTTACAACGTGCGTGGCAATACCATTTTAATTAGTTATTTATAGCTCACAAACTCTCTTAGAATGCTTACTAAAGCTTCTAAAACAATCAATTTCAGTGGAAAGTGGCTTCAATCTCAGATACGTGTTTAATGTTACTATTCCATATGTTTACATTTTTGTTGTAGATTTATAAGACTGTATTTTGTTTCCACTCTTATTGTCTTATCCTATAAAGCACAATCTAAAATAGTATTGCCAATATACCTTTTTGGATTCCATATTTTATGTCACTTTCCTGGTTGTAGTTGAGTTAATTTTGACTCCCAAATATTCACATTCCTCGCACATTTTGTTATAACCCATTCCATCTTCTAAAATAAAATCTTTCATGTCCTCATCGCAATACATATATATATTTTTTTCTTCAAATGTATTTTAATCCCCATTTATTAATTATTCTACAAGGTTTCTACTCATATACTCTGATCATAATCCTGTGCCATGACCAATTAGTCATCTGCAAATAATAATAATAATAATAATAATAATAATAATAATAACAATAATAACATTATTATTATTATAATAACAACAATAATAACATTATTATTATTATTATGTGAATTATAAGACCTTCAAATAGGTATTCTCATACCTTAAGACTTTCGTATATCAGAAATATTCTTTTTGATCTTCTTCCTAGGGTTTACATTATCATATAATTTATCTATTGCATTTAAAATTATTTATTTTACATTTAATATCTAAGTTATATCCTTATAATTATAATTTTTAATTTGGGAATTCATCAGCTTAAGAAATAAATCTAGATCATTACAAATTGCAACTGTGCAATTAATTGTTACTATTGAGTAACAGATTCTCCCATTGCTTAAATAAGCATTTGATTGCTATTTGGCGAGACTGTTTTGTAAATTGAATTAGTAACATTAATAAAGTTCACTCATTATTATTATTATTATTATTATTATTATTATTATTATTATTCAGCTTCGCATGTTTAGTTTTAATTTCTAACAGCATCTATAGCTTCATGTTAATCGAGATAAAAACTTCTGTGTTTTATTACACATTTTGGCGTAGGTGCAAGGGACTGCAAGATGCTGAAGTCGCAGCTGAAGTGGCTCCGTCCGTTATCAGCTTGCTGCGCCATTGGTATCCTGTGAGAGCGTTCTCTCTCTCTCTCTCTCTCTCTCTCTCTCTCTCTCTCTCCCTCTCTCTCTCTCTCAGGGTATGGGTGGGTGATGCAATAATGGAACAATACCAGTTAAATGTACCGAAATGTGAAGATTAATAACTTATCTGATCGGAAGAAATAACTTTGCTTTAACATGAATAATCATTAAACGGTTCCTGAAGCTATGAATTAGGAATCATATTGACTGCCTCCGTGGTCGAGTGGTCAGCTGACTTCTCACCCGGAGGTCCCGGGTTCGATTCCCGGCTAGGGTGGGACATTTTTCTTTAGCCAGATTTATTCTCTATCCCCTGTGTATGTGAGAGTGAAAATGTGTGTATTTGAGAAAAATGAAATGATTTAAATCAACGTAAATAACCTACAGACAACGAGTTGTTTCAAATGCAAAGCCCCCGATAAGAAACAATAAAAAGAAGAATCATATTTGTTTCATATAAAAAATGATGATTTCCAGAGTATTAAAAACTTTACGTTATAAAAATAACAACCTTAAGTTACCGAGACCGCTAAACTGCTATACAATCTAACAATCACGCTAAGTGAGTGACGAACTGTGCTAACTTATAACAAATGTAAGTCGAAGAACCAGAAGTCGCAACGCAGTCAAAAGATGCAGTAGAAAGCAGTAACTAAATTTTCGAAATATACGCTGTCTTGTCCCACCTAATCATTGACTCCCTGATATAGTTCCTGCATTCTACGTTTCCAAATTTCACTATTCTATTCACATCTCTGACACAATGTTTATTATCTGACTTACATGTTCTAAGTATTCTGCTCATTTCCTCATTCCCGGAACTGGTCTACGTGCGCTTTCCGACATCTTTATTTGTTTAGCATGCTCACTTCTCATGAGTTACACTTGACGGTAATAGAGTTCTTACTTACTGGGTTTTCCGGAATCTAATAACTCAGTTGATCCCGACCCCCTGGGTGGTTACCTTCTCCAACAATTATATTGTTAATGACTATACATATCAATAATATAATAATAAGTGTTTTCTAGGTTATTCTTTGGTATTAATACATAGAAAGTGTTTAGCTATTTCTTCATTATCTATTTACACTACTACTTTTACGGATTACCCTCCTCTTAACTTAAACCCGCCAAGGTCTTTTATGCAATGCCTATCGCCAGAAGCCTGTCGAGTAGCAAGCAAAATGTGGATTATAGGACATCCAGGATGAGAGATTAGCCCAATTCCTGATATGATCGTGAAGAAATGTAGTTTGAGAGGGATGATAAGAATATTCAGGACCACCAAATGTGGGCAGAGACGTTACGGCCGAGTCTTCCCGCACGGTATCTTCCTTCTACGATAGTTAATTTGTTATGACAGTATTTGTAGTACCAAGTGATAGCCAAATCCTTAAATAGTGGGCCGCTATAAGCTGACTTTCAAATACCATACTTTTACGTTATGTCGTGAGAAACAAAGCAATAGGAATCGAGAAATTAAAAATAAAAGATTTTAGAAATTTCAAATCATCAGTTAAATTGCTAATTACAATAGGTATAAAGGTTAGTTTAGGTAGGAGTATGTCGTTAAAAACCATAATATTACATTTTTATAACACGGTGAATTTAAGACACAAGTGTGGTATTTACCACGAAAAGGCAGAATTGTGGATTTCATGTGAAGAAACATATTTCTCAAAAAGCATTGTTGTTAAATTCTTAAGTGAACTGCAACACTTCCATAAATACCTAGAATTAGTTAAAGACGTTATAATTTTTCGGCCCGAAAGAATTCAACAGTAACGTTCATGCAAAATTCAATTCTCATGAGAGATATTGCAGTTTAGACACATATTGTCCTAGAGGTAAACGAATAGTACGCAATACTGGCAGCATACCGTGTTGCGTCCGTGTTAGTCATTAGGCTGTGAGGATCTGTTACTGGAATGGTCAATGACTTTCCTTGCGAGTGGTGCAGTTATTCACTTATTCCATTATCTGCTTCGATGCTGTGAAGCGCTCTGTCATACTTTCGAAACAAGAAAAATTCTGGTAGACCAAAATTGAAGTTGCACCAGGTATAGTGCTCAAGATTGTTATTATGCACTACGTGAAGCATGTGGTGATGTGGTGTTGCCATATCGCACAGTAGTTAGTTGGGCGAAAGCGTTTCGTGAAAGCCAAAAAGATTCACTTGTGAGCTTCTCTGTTAAATGTTGATTGCCGATGTACTGCATATGAATTTCTAATGGAGGATGTATGGCACCAAACCGTACTCTATATTCTGCACGACATTCTTGGGTTCTGCAAAATTGCAGCGTCGATAGAATTGGATGTTTATATTAACGGAACTGAGAGATACAGGAACATCCACCATATGAACCCGTGTAACTATATGAATGAAAAGAATGTTGACAGGAAAATTTACCGTTGCTGCTTTCTCTTGGTAGTGCGCCCGCTTTTATTACTTGTGGTACCGCAGGCATGACACTAGTGATACATGAAATGAAGATAGGAATGCGATGGCGGGGAAAGCGGAAACCAGGGGAAACCCCACCCCTACGCCGCTTTGTCCACCACAAATCTCGCATGCGGTCGCTTGGGATTGAACCCGGGCCGTAAAGATGAGAGGTGAGTGATCTAACCATTCCGGCCACGTCGCGGCCACTTAACAGACTCCCTCCACACTCTTGCCTATCCTGCCATTCCTCACTGTTTCATCATCCGTGTATCCCGCCAACCAGTTACTCATCAGTCATCATCAGTGCAGGGGAAAAGTGCTCAGTTTATACGCGCTTCCATAGCCTGTCAAGGTAATTGAAGATATCACCACACGCCTTCAACTGCGAACCTTCTTCCCGTTCGGAAATGCTAGGAAAGATGGGGATGGAGCAGAGTTCGCTATCAGCACTATATTATTGTTACAATATGCCCGAACATGACTGAATGTAGGATGAAAACAAGTACCTGTTTTCGCAAATAAGTTGCAACATTGTAAGCAATCTCTCTAGCTTATCCGCTAAGGGACTTACCAGAAGAGAACTTAGGTGCTGAACATTACGTTAATAATTCTCATCTTATATATTCTTATAACAAACACTACACTATGCTTTTTGTGATCACACACAGCCGCTTACAATGCGCTCTCTCCAACCATTGAGAAAAACCTCTCAATGCGCCTCCGTGACTGATGGCAGGATATGCGGGAGAAGGGACAAAGATGTAATCCGCAATAGTTGCGCCCACAACATTCTGCGCAGTTTTATTATTACTCTGGCACGGTATACTGAAAAAAGAAAGTACATGGTGAGGAAATCTTCCTATTTTCTGGAACGCTTATGCAGAGCAACGTTTTTTCTTCCTTTGTACACGTATGATATCTTCGCCAAAAGAAAGAACCGCCTAAAGGGAGGCTTTACACCATCACAGAAAACGCCATAATCAATAATGTTCCTACAATGCATTAGATCGATGTACTGGTATCAAAAGGCGACTTCCACATGTGTGGCACAAGGTAGATATGTCAACATTTAAGAAATATATGTAACTTTTCATCCAACCCATGTACATTGTTGTAATGTTGCTCTCTTATTTCTTGGAAGTAATTAAAATCTATATAAATGAAACGGTAATCCGAAGACAGGTTGCACAGCATATGTATTTGCATAATTTTTAATTTTGACAAGCATATATTTGTTTGAGAGCTTATTAAAATATTTTAACTCTTTTGAAGGAACAAACAGCACGTGATGTCATCTGGAAGAACTCGCTGTTCAGGAGAAAATTCCCTTTCACGTCGCGCATAAGCTCGGGAAAAGACAAGAAAAGATAGATATTAGAAAGAGACAGAAATAGCAGACGACTTTTGGGCTTTGCCAAAGCAGTCGACGAAAAGTGTTGCTGAGAGACATTTATCCCGAGATATAGGACACGAAAGAGGGCGTCAACTTCGGCGTCGGGCTTTTTAGAGGAAATAATATAGTTGCGTGTTAAAAGCCTCCTCAACTTGGTTTGACTTAAGCAATGATTTACTTATTCGCTTTGACGCGCGGTGACGACAAATTTTCAAGTTGGGAAATGTGTAGCTACTTTCAGGATTTAATTAGTACGGTAAATGAAACCAGTTTTAAAGAGTCCTGGAATGTGAAGTATTTCTTTGTGAAGTGTGGTTTATTTGGAAAAGAAGTAGGTAATAGCTCAGCTATGTGGAGCGGTGTGATGGTAGCGTTTATGCCGTATATTCAGTAGCTACCGAGTTCGAATCTCGGTTCGGAGAGTTACCCGGATAGGGTTTTGCCGGGGTTTTCCATTATCTTGAGAAGACAAATTTTGAGTAGCTTTAAAAGCTATAGAACGCGGACTCATTTGAGAACCATTTCAATCATCGTCCGAGATCGACTACCAGGTGACATTGAACTACCAAAATCAGACTATTTACTTTATCTACTACATATATTAAGAAGAGGGAGTATTGAATTTCAACCCAATATTTGACACCGAGAGTTTTCCAGAAATAAACATTTTGAAAACTCCGAATAAGAAGCCGTAACCATTTTTTAGAAAAAGATCCGTGTATGTGGGTGGGAACCTCAAAAACGAAAAATCGGTTGAATACCAAGTTTATAATTTAGTTCAGTATATTCCTAAGATGTGACGTAAACAAAATTGCTAATCCAAATATCTTATGTGTTCCTTTCACATGACTTTCTCTACATCTCTGCAACAAGTTATTCTTAAAAGGCTTATTCTGCTATCTACCTCATGATAATCGAGATAAACATTAGCAGAAATTGTCTATATTACTTCCTTCCTCGTAAGTAGAAGGAAAATAAGGGAGTACACTAGGCTAAAGTGATAGTGGCAATTTTAAAAAGATGTGATTGAACTTATTTCTTTGCATGCCCATAATTTCCGTTTGAGGAAAGTTTAAGTATTTTAAAACTGAACCTAATAACAATGCATTTAATAGAAATGTTTAACTCTACGAAAAAAATGTAAATGATATAAATTGTGTGTTTTAACAAGATCTACATTTTTGTGTAGTAAATTTTTGTCTTTATCTGTTATGCAAAATTCAGGAAAATGTATCCACAGTAAAGAGGTCTGCAGAGGCTATTCTCTGAAAATTCAAGGTATACATTTTATTTGTCATGCAAATATCTTTAATATACGGTATTCTAATTAAAATCGTTAGAGCCGTTTTTGAGTACAGCAATATATAAAGAGTAGTTTGGAGTGGGCGGATGTTCTCAAAATGTTCGTGTCAGATCCTTTAAACTTAAATAGCAACTTTGGTATTTTACTGAAATTTCGTTTTTGAGTTATCGTGTTCACAGTCACACGGACTTTTTTCTAAAAATTCTCTTTTTGGATACAGGGTAATCTAAAACGTGTATTTCCATTGAAATCTCGTTTTCGAAATTTTGGGTAGAATGCAATAACTTCTCTATACTCTGTATATAGTGCGTGCAGAGAAAGTAAAAACTACTTTTTACATAGAAACTTTTCGACTTAAAATGAGCTGAGCGATTTCGATTAAAATGCCACATAATATTAAATATAATTTCATGAAACATTAATATATATTTTGAATTTTCTTGGAAAATCCTCTTAATTCCTTTTCTACTATTCTACTATTTATATGATTTTTGCGTAAGTAGTAACTGTAAGACATAGAATCTCACTACCAACAAAAATAAATAAATAAATAAATAAATAAAGATCTCCTTAAAGCGAAACATTTATGTCAGGTACTTTTTTTGTGAGCCTAACAATTTTCGATATATGCCTTTGCTATTGGATTAAATTTGCCATTACTTAATAGCTTTTTCAAATGGGAACTAGTCATACTCTTTATTTTTTTATGATGCTTGGTGGCCCCCACTAGTCCTGCCACGGGTCTTGCTCTTGGAACATTTTTCTTGTTTACACCCAGCCATGCAAAGAGGCCAAATTATAAGGTCATCATACAGCGACTAGCTCTTAAAATATTTTCTATCACTTAAGCCTGATGTATTTCCTTATTGTCCTTCTACCTACAAGAAAATAACCAATACGACACCTTTGTTAATATTTATCTGGATTAGCATGAAGTAGATAAAATTATAAGCTTTACAAGAATTCTTTGTTGCAGAGTAAATATGTAGATGAAGTTATATGAATGCAACACATCAGATTTCCTGGAATATTTTTAGGGGTCTCAAAATATATATTTCTAGTAAAATCTATGGAACGATTTTTGTGTAATTCGATATCTTCTCTACCTAGTAGGTAACCTGGTAGACAGAATATGTTTTTCTGAAGTGAAGTGTTACATTCACACGACTTTCGTCACATATTGTTCAAAAGCTATTCACAAAAGAGCTTATTCCTCTATTTATTGCATTACAAATGATTATCATCCAGAAATATGTATCTACCTATTTCCCTGCAGATGATCTGGGAGTATAGAAATACAGTAGAATTAAGTGATAGTCAATTATTTTAAAAGTTGTCAATGAGTGTAAGTTTTGAAATTCCATTTTCCTTGCTTGACCAGGAAGAAAATAATAAAAAAGATAAGGAAAGAAAAAAGAAATAAAGAAAAGTTTAAAAAATAGGGAATTACGGCTTCCCATTTGAGAAAAGGACAATTAAACCAATTAAAATTTTACAAACTACCAACAAATGTTTATTTTTACGAAATCAATAGTGGAAAGAGTTCAATTATTTATGCATGTCAACCGAACAATAACATCGCCAACATTAAAATAAATAGGTTACAAATGCAAATGTTCGATTAATTAAATGTTACATTCATATCGATGTGAATGTGTTTCCCTGAAAAGGGTTCATATCTTCACATGTGTACACCTCCTCTAGTTATAATTAAATCTCAATTCTTTCAATTTCACTTAAAGTGAATCCATACCATAACCTCTCAGACGAAACGCCTGAGCAACCTGGCTCGGTCGAAGGGGTAGTAGTCCCAATTCTCTATGGAGCTGCTAATCTCAAAAGAACAAGGGATCTTAGTATGTGCTTGAAGACAGTGAAGGCAAGATTTACAAACTGGACAGAAAGTTCGGATCAAGAGGGAACAGCCAAGATTGAGGTAAGATATTCTGTTAAAGAGGGGATAATATAGTTGTGAGAGCCGGATTTAAAGCAAGAAAACCAACCGTTTCACATTGGCGTTCCATGTTAGTCGGGTGTCGAATAGTACTCCGAGATATTCAAATATACTGTTATATATTTTAAGAAAATCCGAACATTTTTAGAAAATCATCTCCATTTAGCTATAGCAATAAATATAAGCACTATACACACAATAAAGCAGTTTCGCATATCAGATTATTACATAATACACTAAGTTCAACGGGATTTCCCTTTTGATTTGTTATTGTTCTTGTTCTTTCATTTGAGAAGTGACCAACAATATCTATGGGCCCTTATAAACTCAAAGACATTAAAAACACGCCTGGAAATACTTATCCTAAGACGGGGTATTTTCGCTGACTCCACCCGTGTCTTCCACCTATTTGTTATGTTTTTAAAAGCGTATTAGACAGCCCACGCTACCGAAGGGAAGAGGATGAATATGAAACATAACTTGTGGCAACTCAAATTCTGTTTTGCGAACTGATAACTCCTACAATAAATCACTCTCTAGTCGGTTATATAAAATTAGGTTAATCTTTTTCTCTGCACTTCACACTGAAGTTCTAATGCCAAGGTAAATCGCGCACGTGGTCGAAAAAATTAACACACTGCTTATACTGTTCTGACGAAGTGTCAAGCGGGTAAGGGATTAAGAGGTGGATTGTCCAATCGTTTTGTCCTTTCTTACTAATATATCTGCACCAGTCGTATTTTTAATGTCTTTGAGTGTAATGTGTTTCAATTCAGGTGTACTTATATAAGAAAACCTGGCAAGCTTGACAGTGTCAGAATTGTATATTCACAAGTTGTCTTTATGCCAATCTGAACTTCTTCAGAATACATGGATAGTTTGTTACATGCAAATAGATTACTGCCAGAGTTGTGGTGTAACAGTTTCCAATGAAATATTGTTCTTTACACAATATTGTTTACTTTTTTACTTTCTCTAGCACGTATGCACCAAATAGTAGGTAGAAAAGGTATTGTATTCAACCCAAAAATTTCGAGACCAAGATTTCACCGGAAATATATGTTTTGACACCCCCTGAATCCAAAAAAAAAACATTTTTAGATAAAATCCATGTGTGTGTTTGTGAATAGCATAACTAAAAAACGAAAATTCCGCTAAATACCAAACTTGGCATTTAAGTTTAGCATCTTCCAAAGATAGGCACCAAAATCTTCAGGAAAATCTCCACAACCCAACTACCCTTTATATGGAACAGTTTTTGAAAACTTTGATTTTCTTAAAAACGACTCTAAATATTTTATTAAACTATGTTTAAGACATTTTCATGAAAAATTAAATGCATATCTTAAATGTATTGGGAATAGTCTGTTAAGACATTTTCATTCTGATTTGCATGTCTGTATCTATCTCTCTGTAATAAACTATATTCTTTAAAACCATTTGCTACTACCTACTTCATGCAATACGGTAGAAATCGTCTTATTACTTAGTTCTTTATAACTAAAAGGAGAATATGGGAATACACTAGTCTAAAGTGATAGTAAAGTTTTAAAAGCTCCTTCCTATGTGAATGAATTTGGTTTTATTGACATTTGACAAATCCCGTATAAGAAAAGCTTAACCATTTATAACTGAAACCAGTAACATGGAATATCTCGGAAATTGTAAATGACATAAACAATGTTTTCTAAAGAGCTCTGCGTTTTTCTTGAGTAACTTTTTGGCTATCTCTTCTAAATTAAGAGGGCTCCGGAGGCTATTGCCAGAAAATTCAAAATATACATTTGATTTTCATATAAATATCTCTAGCATACGGTATTTTAATCGAAATCGTTAGAGCTATTTTTGAGAAAATATAAATGTACACGGCTTTTCGTTTTTAAGTTATTCACAGACACATGGACACATAAACCACACAAACATGGATACTTATTAAAATGTTTTTTTTTATTCAGGGGCTCTAAAACGTGTATTTCCATTGGAAGTACAATTCAAATCATCAGTGAACGTTATCTAAAACTCTAAACCATAGTGTACGTTTCAATATGACTTAAATGTGTCTTTGATCAATAGCACAGTGTTCCGATTGGTTTAAAGCCATTAAATGTTTATGCCCCAACCTGTATTATAGGAAGTTAAATAAAATATATTTTTACTTTCTCTATACGTCCTATGTACATAGTATATAGAGAAGGTATTGTAATACACCCAAAAATTCAATACCTAGATTTCACAGAAATAAATGTTTTGGGTCCCCCTGAATTCTAAAAAGCATTTTTAGAAAAATGTGTGCGTGTATGTTTGTGTGTTTGCGTGTGTGTGTGTGTGGGCAGCATAGCTCAAAAACGAAAAGACCGTTAATTACCAAACTTGTTATTGAAGTATAGTATCTCATAATGATGTAATACGAAGATTTTCAAGAAAACCCCCTACCCCTCAAGTACGCTGTACATTGAACAACATTTTTCGAAAATTTTGATTTTCTCAAAAATGGGTCTAACGATTTTGATTAAAATATCGTAAATTAAAGATATTTACCTGCAAGTAATATGTATATGTTGAATTTTCTGGGAATAGCCTCTGAAGACTACTTTATTCTGGATACATTTTATGTAATTTTTCACAACTGATAAACTGTAAGTGATGGACAAAAACTTCCACAAAAAAATGTAGAGCATGTTAAAACACACAATTTATATTATATACATTTTTTTTCGTGGAGTTGATCGTTTTTGAGATATTCCTTTTTTTTTTTTTTTTTGGTTTTAGCTTTGAAGAATTTGCCAATTCTCATACAGGAATTTGTCAACTCCTGTCCATACATACAAAAGAACTTCTGTCACATAGCAACCAGCTTTTGACTATTACTTTAACCTATGGTACTCCCTTATTTGCCTTCTACTTACAAGGAAGTAAGTAATAAGTCTATTTCCGCTAATTGTTTCTCGATTAGCATTAAGTAAATAGAAGAATAAGCTTTTTAACAATAATTTATTGCAAAGATGTGAAGAAGGTGATGTGGATGAAACTCGTCAGATTTTTGTTTTAGTAAATATTTCTAACTTTTGAAAACATATTCTCTATTTGATAGTATAATAAATAAATTTAATCTTTTAGCACCTAAAACACCGTTGCCTAATTATTATAATACCAGGTGTAGCTATAATAAAAGAAGTCTACATATCAGCAAACATCGCTAGGCGCTCATCCCATTCTTTAAAAATCTTACTCTACACGCACTACATGTCGATCCCTAAAAGCTGATGTGATCCATTCACATGACTTTCTCTACATCTCTGCAGAAATTATTGTTAACAAGATTATGCTTCTATTTACTTCATGCTAATCGAGAAATAATTAGCAGAAATAGTCTTATTACTTGCTTCCTTGTAAATAGAAGCAAAATAAGGGAGTACCATAGGTTAAAGTGATAGTCAAAAGCTGGTTGTTATGTGACTGAAGTTCCTTTGTTTGTATGGACAGAGCTGACAAATTCCCGTATGAGAAAACTATACGTTTTTAAAGCTGAAACCAATAACAAGGAATATCTAAAACAATCAACTCCACGAAAAAAAATGTATATGACACAAATGGTGTGCTTTAATGTGCTCTACATTTTTATGCAGTAGGTATTTGCCCATCTCTTACGGTTTACCAGTTACGCAAAATCCATCCAGATTAAAAGAGGCCTTAAGAGGCTATTTCCAGTTAATTCAAGAATATATATTTTATTTGACATGTAAATATCTTTAATATACCACAATTTCAGTCAAAATCGTTAGAGCCTTTATTGGGAAAAATGAATATTTTGAAAATGTTTCCACATAATATGTAATTGGGGAGTGAGGGATTTTCTTGAGAATGTTCGTGCCATATCCTTGGAAGATACTGAATTTAAATACCAAGTTTGGTATTTATGGGACTTTTCGTTTTTGAGTTATGCTGCCCTCAGACAGACACAAACGGACAGTTTTTTAAACATGTTTTTTTTTTATTCAGGGGGTCTCAAAACATATATTTCCAGTGAAAACTCACTATCGACTTCTTGGGTACAATACAACAGCTTCTCTATACAATATGTACATATTATCTGCAGAGAAAGTAAAAATACTTGCATGTTTTTGTCAGAACTTTTCGGTTCTCAACCACGAGACAGGAGGCTTCCATTTCAAATTTATTTTCAGTTCTACTGCAAAGAAAAACCCACATTGAGCATTCTGCCATAGTGGTTTGAAAGGCATTAATGTTAGCTCTATGAATCATAGAATAAAGGAAACGCAGGCGTTTGAAACGAGGCGCGGTTATCTAGAGCGAGTTAAGCTTTATAGTCGGAGAGTTCGCGTTTATTCTTTCCCATTAGAAACAATAGGCCTTTGACAGTTCAACTGACAATAGAACCTAGTGCGGTATCACCTCTCCATAATAAAGTTTGTTAGCTGAAAATCATATATATTTATCATGGCTTCACGGGTGATTAGCCGTCTCAAATTTATAAAGTCGTGAGGCTTTCGAATCCTTGCTGCTCCATGGACTTCTCCTGAAGATTGTGGCTGATCGCCCGTGAAACCAAGATAGCTCTTTTAAAATTAATATTTTATTTGAGTATGCCCCAATACGCAAAGAAATACTACATGCTATTTTTGTATTACATATCTTAATATTGATAGTACAATTTTCCTTAATTAAGTCTGTTCTATACATGCAATAATGTACCTATTTTAATAGATTCATAACATTTATATTTATTAATAGTTCCTCTGTCATTAGATATTTGGTTTCCTGGAGTTCTATATTTTATTTCAGAAGATTCCTTGAAGCCTATTACATAGCATGGCAATACCAAACATTTGTCAGTTCAGGATAAATGATACTTGTTCGTTTAAAGAAACTTGAAATTTATTGGAATGGTTTAATTTAATTTAAGTTTAAGAAAAATCCTGCATAAGTATGTATATGTAAAGGTTAGTTTGTTATTGACCTCTAGTAGTCATTAGTTGAGACAGTTGTCATGAAAAATGTTTATAAAGTATATCTCAGTAATGTTCTGCAAATTTGTTATTATACTACATTTGCGACTGAGGTCAATATGCATAGTTAGATACTGCAATTATGCTCTACAGTTTTCGGCACATTTATTTTTTGCAACCTGAATTACTTTTCTTTGGGGTAAGTTGATGCAATGCTTATTTGCACTAAAAGAATCCCATACCCTGAGAAGCTTTCTGGGAAAAATTTCGCTATTTCGCGTCCCCAAGTCGTGATTTTGTCCTACAATGCCATCTGCGTTGCATAGTGGCAAGCTCAGGAACTAGACATTTAAATATCATCAAGAAAATATTGTAACAAGCCCTAAGCTCCAATTCAGAGCTACAGGAATAACTAGATCCCTGCAGCGACATGTAGACGAATGTGAAAATTATTGCAGTCTTTGAGCGGGAATAACCAAACCGATATTAAGAAAACAACAGTGAAGTATGAAAATACATGCTTAAGGTTGTGTGACTCTTCGGCATTTCGCTGACATTTTAAGGAAATAAAGTAACCTGTAAATCATGGTTAGAACTATGCTCGAGGAAAAGAAAATCGATATTAAGAAAACAATAGTGAAAATGAAAATACATGTTTAAGTTAATGTGACTCTTCGGTAATGCGGTGATATTTTAAGGAAATAAAATAACCTGTAAATCCATTAGTTAGAACCATACTCGAGAAAAAGAAGCGGCCAGTTTAATAGAGATTGGAGCAAGGATTGGCCAGAGCCAACATAAACAGTCCCGTTCTATTATTGACCACATTTTATGCACGAGAGTGTACGTTTATTTACTTACCGAATTGCATTATTTATAAATAAAGGATATATAAGGCTGACAGAGCATGTTTGTAATCGACGTTGGATAGAAAAGCGGGAACTTGTTTTTTTTTTTTTTTTTTTTGGTAGTGTTTAACCCCCGCTTTTATTGCTCTAGCACCGCAGGTGATGACACTGATGATACATGAAGATGGAGCCCCGGTGGAATGAGATGGCGAGGGAAACCGGAGAAAATCCGCCCCTGCGCCGCTTTGTCCACCACAAATCTCACATGCGGTCGCTTGTGATCAAACCCGGGCCGTCTAGGTGAGAGGCGAATAGTCTGACCACTCGGCCACGGCGCGGCCGAACATGTGTTTGCAAACTATAGTAAGCAAACAGAAACATTTCTGACATCTTCCGTCTTACAATACTGGCAGAAAATTTTTGCTATTTATGGGGAAGATGCAGTAACGAATCGAGCATGTCAGTAGTGGTTGAGGAGATTTCGAGCTGGGGGAATTTCTCCCTGAAAGGCAAACCTCGATCTGGACGATCAATGGTTATGGACGTGGAAATAATTAATTATATGATTGCCACGACTGACCACTCGGCTGTTGGCATTGTAGCTCAATTTATCTCCTTCTTCTGTTACTAGGAACTTGAAAAAACTGGGTTACATAAATATTCACGATGTATGGGTTCCTTACGAATTTAATTCAGCGCGTTTCCATCTGTGACTGCTTATTGAGAGACATAATCAGAATGATCCTTTTATGGAACGGCTGGTAATTGGAGATGAGAAGTGCATTATGTACAATAAGCCTGGCAGGAAGCCCTCTCATCCCCACTACTCTCTTTCAATAGCCACGCAGAGCCAAAGAAACCGGTTCATTCCGAGTTTTGCCCCGTGGCAGCGTTATCAGTGCAGTGGTGGCTTAATGTACAATATGAGAGAACGGCGAATGTTAAATCGGGACTGGGAGAACAAGTATTTTTTTTTCAAGATAGTCTTTCATCCATTTTCTCTAGTTGTCATTACCTATTTTTTGTGCTTACCTAACAAACTCTTGAGTTCAAAAATATGGATTTGATTACGTCCAAGCCCTAAATAACCGCCACTGTTGCACACGTAACCTCTCCGCTACTCTGACAGATGTAAGGAAAAAGGAAGGGGCGATTGTAGGGGCAGAGCATTTCGCACTACAAGTGCTTATTTTACCGGTCTTGGTGTACAACGCCAGAAAGAGTAAGTCACTGCGCAAGAAAGGGCATCGGTTCCTAAACCAAGGCTACATCCTAGATGGGATGCATTTGGTGGGATTGCAAAAGAATTCTGTATTACGAATTTCTTCCGGATAATGAGAGTATCAATTATTAAATATACTGCTCTCAGTTGGATCGTATCAAGGCAGCCATTGAAGAGCAAATCCCGGAATTGGGGAATGATGTCTTTTTCCACGACAACACCAGACCTCTATGGTGACACTTAAAAAGTTGCGTAATTTTGAGTGTGATGTGCGGCCACATTCTCCAGTCACTGTCCCACCCTAATTTTTTCTATTCCGTTCCTTGCAGAATTTCCTGAATGGAAAACGTCTTACTACCTTGGAGAACTACAGACTGAATCTCGAAGAGTTCATCAACCAGAAAACCCCCACATTTTGGAGAAATGGAATTGTTAAGCTTTTAGAGAAATGGAAATGTATTGTGGACAATAATGGAGTATACTGCAGGAAATAGTTTTTTTTACGAACACTAACTGCCTTATTTATTTATATTTTGAACGATCTTGTGTTTAAAATTTATAAACAAAACGTTCGACAGCTACCATCGTAACCGTGCTGCGAGTAAGATATGTTTCCAGACGTTTTTAGTGATTGAAAACTAACGAAAAACGAAGGAAATTATGAGACAAGCTTATAGCATTAATTTTGGTTTTATTTTCTACGGTTTGATAAAAGTTACGTTGTTTAAGTATTATATCGCCATACAAAAAGGTGAATAAATAGAATAATTAATCATATAAATTTAGCACTTTTCATAATAACGTGTACATATTTAGATTTTAGTTTCATAACGACGATCGATATAAAAGGAGAAACAAGTTGGTGATACAAAATACTTCAAAATATGCAACATACTTTGATTTGAGAACAGTACCTATACAATAGTATCCTAGATTGCTGAATTTGGTTTGAGTTTAAGAATATATTAGTATTTAAATCGACAATAATAATAATAATAATAATAATAATAATAATAATAATAATAATAATAATAATAATAATTTAGATATTGCATATAATTAATTTATTCTATCTTGTAGAAATACGAGTACTCATCAGTGCATTATGTACAGGTTTCAGAACACATTTTAAACAAAAAGAAAAGGCTCATATAGTTTTTACCTCAGCTTATACGAGTACATGGTTAGCATGTATGCCAAAGCAGAGTGCTTTAAATGCTTTATACGCAGAAATAGATGAAATTTATCGCTACTGTGTTCAACTCATTTCCGTTTTGCTATGTTAGGATTATGGCTGGCTCTCATTCAATTGTTTTCTTACAATAAACAACTATTTACAACTATTTAAAAATATCAACACTCAAGAACTAAGGCTAAGGACTATTCTATACCCAAATATAGCTTGAAAATTATTTGAAAACTTAAAATCTTCAGATGACAGGTTTACAGACGTCTCAAACATCATCCAGCAAAAGTAAGGCAATTGCAGAAAAATAAAAGCAGTGGTTATTTTTTCGTCAGTATTAGTACTCAGTATAATGTTGCTGAACTTCAAAGGTTAATTTCTAATCTTTTTTCTTTTTTTATACACAATTAAAAATGAAACAGTAATGAGTATGTGGTACAATTACATGGTAAGCTTCATTAGTAAACACTGTAGAATCTGAGTGAAATTAAATATTTTTATTCACAATTTGCAACATAAATAATAAAAAATAAATTAATATCAGCGGGCTACAAAGCAACTCTACATAAAGTGGTGAATGCAATTTTAATATATCAATTAACAAACAGCTTTACTGGTTGAACGAAAACCGCATTAGGTATAAATCGTTAGTAAAACATTAAAAATATTGACATCACATGGCTCTCGCTAGCTAATTTCTAATTATTCTCCACCTAAACTGTTCTGATGATAGCTTATTCTTCTATCTACGTCGTTATAAGCGAGATAAATATAAGGAGAAATGGTTTTATTTAACATTTACTTTAGAAATAATGGCGTACACTGTTAAATATATTAAAGCACCAAATTTCTTAAGAGTGGCTCACTATGTGGTAGCAAATTCAGCTGTCTTCGCATGACCAGGAGAGAAAAAGCCACTCCGACTATCCATTTTGAAAATATAAATCAATACAAGCGAAGTCTCATAAACAGATAACTCTACAAAACATGTATTATATAAATTCTGTGATTTACCGAGATTCGTGTTGTTTGTGTTTTAAGAGCTTTAAAAATAATTTAGAATGGAAAGGCCTTCAGAGGTTTTCCCAAAAAAAGCCAAGAGATGTGTACTTTCCATTTTGGCATGAAAATATCTTGGTGGTGCTATGACAAAGTGGTTAGACCGCTTAGAAAAAGGTCCGTTTGTGTGTCTGTGAACAGCATAGCTCAAAACTAAAAGACCGAGAAATTCCAAACTTGGTATTGAAGTTTATTATCTTCCAAGGTTACGACATGAAGAATTTTAAAAAAAAAAATCTGCCCATCCCAAAATACCTTTTCTGGAAAATTTGTTGAAAATTTTGTTTTTCTGAAAAATTGCTCTATCAATTTTGATTAGAATATGACACATTATATACATTTTCATCACAACTAAAATGTATATATTGAATTTTCTTGGAATAGTCTCTGAGGACTCTTTATTCTGGAGGAACTTTGTGGACTTTTGCATAACTGGTAAACCGTAAGATATAGATAAAAACTTACCTAACAAAAATACAGAGCTCATCAAAATACACAATTTGTGTTATATACATCTTTCGTGGAGTTGACCTTCTTTAAGATATTCCTTGTTATTGGTTTAAAATACTTGTACTTTTCTCATATGGGAACTTTAAACTTCTGAACCATACAAACTAGGAACGTTAATCACATAGTAGCCAGCTTTTAAAATATTTCACTACCGCTTTAGCTTACGGTTCTCCCTTACTTCGCTTTTACAAGAAATCAAGTAATAAAGTCAGTTCTCAATTTTTTCTCGCAGTATGAAATAAATAGAATAACAATAATGTGTTGTAGAAATAGAGAAAGTTATGTGGATGGAGCACGTCATATTTTTGTGTTTAGCTCTTGATATTGTTGAACTGTTTTCTTGCGCTGGAGATTACAAAAAAGACACCAGAATTGTACCAAAGCCCATATGCCCAGATATTTCAATGTAGTAATTACGGAAGCCATAGTTACCAAATACTCTTCTATTTACACTGGCTGTGTGCTCTGATTAGCGATGTATCTAGGGGCAGGATTACTAGGATATATTTAAAACGCCTATTATGAGCGCAAATTAAACTATCATTAAAGCAAACATGGCCCCATATCAACATTTCTCATTTACGCTACTCTTTGATATTAATGAATATATGTGTATATATTATTTAGATCCGAATTTACTATTCTGTCATCAAGCTATATGAGGTTGTTTTAATTAATATTTTGATTAAAGCTGGCTATGCAGTAATTAACTTGAGCAAACGGTATGCCATCAAATGAAAAACAAACGACTATGCATTTTCACTAGGCCACAAAGAAGCTCAGCTCTCTATATTGCATAAATGAAGTTGAGATAAGTTTGAAAAGAGAATTGCGGAGGAACTGAAAGCTACACTTTATAATGTAGTTCTGGTTTTAAGCAAGCTGGTATTCATCTTTGTGTTAAACGCGCTCTTCTTTGCATCCTGGGAGTGCAACAACGATCCAGTTTCTGAAGTTCTTGATATTGTTACACTTTGTGGCGAGCCTTGGTAAACACTCTTTTATCCTTAATTCTAACCTTGTGCTGGAACATTTCAATTCTTTTTTACTCCGCCTTTCTTTTTCTTGTCTAAATTTAGTAGCCAACTTGAGCCGTGAAGCAGAAGACAGCGGCGTTAATAAGCTCTACTAGCATAAAGGGGTTTTCTGGTTTTTTTATAAAATGTTACACTTAATTTTTCCTTCCTTTAGCAGATTCTCTCTTTCCTTCTGCCATGTGGTTATTAGTGTATGAATACTAAAGAGAGTAAATACAAAATAGCTACTTATAAACTTTGAAAGGAAGTTTTGTTAATTCCATGCAGCAATGTTGGGCTTTTCACTTACAAGAGTTATTTCTCTAGAATTTAACGATTTTAATTATTGAAAGTATTAAACGCAGAAAGTATCCTCCATTTCATAATTCAGATTGTGTTAAAGCATTAAATTATATTCTAGATTTGAGTGAACTCATCTTTATTTGAAAATGTACGAGCGATCCTTGTAATCTAACTTAGAATGCAACACAGTGGGGTAATTTGGCTGGTTTGTATTTGGTGTGCTAGACGAATCCCTCGCGACACGCAGCAAATCAAAGCGATGACTGATAGATGATGGGAAGATGCAGCATATAAATAAGGGCTGTCACACTGTTCAGCTTTTCCTTTTCCTAGTTTTAACTAAAATATTGTGCAATATTGTAAATCTCAACGGTTATAAGAAACCCACCCCTTCAATATCCGTTCCACGTAACCGTCTTTGTAGACGTTAACGGCTGACTACAAACAGTGACAGTCGTGTGATGTAGGACAGCAATATCACTTCAATACAGGAATAAATACTTCTGTATAGGATAACAACGAATCTGCTTGTTTATTATGGCTACACGGTTCAGCCATGTGAAACATTGTATCAGACCGAATTTCCACTCTTCACATCCAAATAGTTGTCTCTATGGTACCATCAACTTGCTCAAAATTCACGTACCACTCTATATGTTTAGATTTCTTGGAAACTAAGACGCCTCATCAGTATACAAATTATACATTAATTCGAGGAAAGATTCAGAGAGCTTTATGGAGCAAGATATACATTTATTTTCTTATTTTTACATAGTAGTGCCCATGAAAATCAAGGGAAAACGGTGCCTCGAACTCTACGACATGTTGCAATTGGATTTATATCTCAACTTCAGAGAGTTGGCATGCCACTAGACATCAATGTTTGGTTCGATATATACGTGTCAATCCTAGAAATTGAACTATTCTAAATAGTGCTCCAGATTACATGATGACACTCTTACATCAATATTACGTCTCTCTCCAAGTGCTGCCTCACACAGACAACTTTGTATCTGGATAAAGCTGCCAACAATACACAGAGTTAAACTCGATTTATGCACCACTGTGCAGTTTGAAAGTGTGTGCCGCCACTGATATGCCGAGAGGAGCGAGACAGTGATTTTAGTGCAGTGGGAAGTGGAGGAGAATGAGGCATACCACCATCCTGAAGCAGATTCCCTCCATGATAACTCTACTTCAGTGGAGAGCCATGAATCTTTACGTGTAGGAGTGAGGAAGACCTAGTGGCAGGAATTGCGGTGGTCACAATAGATTGCACAGACATTAGGTGGGATGGAGCGACCTTTACCAGAACATCATTTCTAGATATAATCACATCAGACTAGCCAATTATTGGATCAGAAAATTTAAACAGCCTACGATGAAGACAAAACAGATTGTTCAGTATGACTGTAAAAGAGTTTTTGAAACATGGTTAAAGCTGCCTTTCGTTTCTTCGATATTATTTCCTTATTAGTTATAGTGGATCAGAATAGTAATAATACTGAAAGGAAAAAACAAGTTTTTAAATTTAACTGAGCTTAAAAGTGATTATGAACATTAATTTTCTTGTTCTTTTCTTTGACAGTACCTAACGAGTTGAAGTGGGCAAAAGTGATATGCTCAACCAAGTTTAACTGAATAGGTACTTAAGAGAACCTGGTCGCGTTTACACCTGTTTTCAAATGGTCGTAGCACGGAACATTCCGGGCATGGGTTTCTATTCAAGACATGATCTACTCAGTTCCCCAAAATTTGTTAGGAAAATTTCAGCACATCCTGTGTAAGTTTGATTAAAACCTTCAGATCAGTTTGTAGGTTTTACGAAATATAATTATGTTCATCGTCTTCACCATCCTCACCTCGTGGTTGAGCATGCTGCCCGTTCGTTCCGTCTTCACAACCTTCAAGTCCACCCTTTCCTCGATATCCCCATATTCGTTTTCCTTTGGGATTGTAATTTTGTTTAGTATGCTTTACTTTCTCTAGCCCGTATACACAATAGTAGATAGAGATAGCATTTCCGCTGAAAACTCGGTATCGAAATTTTGGGTGGAATACAATACCTTCTCTATACACTATGGACACAGAAAGTAAAAAGCATTTTCAGAAAAAGGTCCGTGTGTGTATGTGTCAGTGTGTCTGTGAACACGATAACTCAAAAACGAAAAGTCTGTAAAATACCAAACTTGATATTTAAGTTTAGTTTCTTCCAAATTTTGAGAAAAATCCCCCCACCCCAAATTACACTTTACATGGAATTTTTTTTCAAAATTTTTGATTTTCTTAAAAATATATGCAACGGTTTTGATAAAAATATCTTATATTAAAGATATTTAACTGATTAATAATGCATTACGGAATTTTGCATAACTGGACAAAAACTTACCACACAAAAAATTGAGAGCACGTTAAAACACACAACATATGTAATATATATATATATTTATTTTCGTGGAGTTGGTCGTTTTTGAGATATTCCTTGTTTTTGGTTTCAGCTTTAAAAAACTTATACTTTTCTCTTACAACTCCTGTCAATATAAACAAAGGAATTTCAGTCACATAGCAACCAGCTTTTGACTATCACTTTAACCTATGGTACTCCCTTATATCGCTTCTACTTACAAGGAAACAAGTAATAATACTATTTCTGCTATTTTTTCTCGATTATCATGAAGTAAATAGAGGCATAAGCTTTTTAACAATAATTTGTTGCAGAGATGTAGAGAAAGTCATGTGAATGGAACAGATCAGATTTTCTTTAAATTCTTCTATCTTATCTGTTAAATTATAAACCGTAGCTCTTCTGCAATACCTTGGTTTCTTATGCGGTGCTTTCTAGCTGTTCCTTTCGCCTTTTATAAAAATTTCATTTCCACTACATTTTGCTTTTATCCTGCTCTTTACTAATCCAGAATGCTCTTGCATAAGCAATGAGTAATGTCATTCTAAATATGTAAATGATTTGATTGATGTTCACAGAGGCTTGTCACGATAGTACTCACGGTCTAATGTTGTATTAAGTTGCCAAACTTACATATTGCTATTATAATATAGATATTATACATTTACAGGGACTTTTATAGCGAAGGAATAATGCAAATAAAACTCGAATTATCTCATTTATAAAATACTCTCGGATACGTAACATTTAATGTTTTAAATGGAAGATTTTACAAATCAGAAGTAGCATTTTCAGTCATTATTGAATATGGCGGAACATTATTGGTCCTCTATTGACGTTTTTATATTATTATGCTTTATTTAAATGTGATTGTCTTAGTTATTTATTTACTATCTCTTCACGGAATTAAAATTAATGATAATTGGTTTTATGACGTAGTTACCGGCACACACACACACACACAAGTTCTCTTCAACTTAATGAAAAACTTGGGCTTTCGTAACATCTTTTGTAACTAAATTAAATGCTTATGTTTGGCTCGGGAACTTCGGATACGGAACCAATTATCACTCGGCTGCAATCACGTCAAGCAATATCAGATGAGACAGGTGTATGTTAGGAAAATCCACAAAGATAAATCATTCCGGGATAGGCCATACAACACAGATGTTACGTACGAGGAAAGAGACCATTTCGAATAACAACTGACTACCACAAACTAGTACAGAGCGTTTAAAAAGATAAACATAAGGATACCTCGGTCTTTAGTACTGAAAGTGTTTAGTTGTTCTAAAATAGTTTGATTTTTAGTTTAAAGAACCTTACACGAAAGCTGGTTTAGAAGAAAAGTCTATTCCAATGCTGAATAATGGGATTTTCAGGCCAAAATATCAAGATCAGATACGCAGATTCTGTGAGTATAAATTTTCTTCCATCCGAACCACTTTTTCAGAATTCTATCAATCTTAAGTTGCCAATCCACTCATAAAACTCTTCGCATCAACAAAAAACTGGAGAGCTTGTAAGCTTGGCTAGTTATTCGCTATAGCCGATTTTTTGAGGGCCAGAAAAAGGTGCGAAAATATTCCAGAAGTGCCGCAGGAAACATGATAAATGATCCCAAAGCTTTAGGTTACAACCCTAGTGTTCATGGAGAGGTTTACCGTTTAATAATTCATGCTGTCCCAGTGTGAGAGGAAATGTCAAAGAGTGACGTTGAGGTAGATGTTGGTTGCTCCGAGATTGCAGTTTGGTCTGACGAGGTAATGGAAAACCTCGTGGAGCACTTTGCGCTTAATTCTCGGTTACTAAAGAGAGGTTCTGTCTAGAGAGGATACTTAATTTCATCTTGTCTGCAAAAGAAAGCGAAACACAGGAGAGCACTCGAACACACAAGATCTTCCGATAATTTGGCAGCAGAACTTAACCTCTGGAGAGGAAACTTCCTCAGCTATGTTGCCGTCAATCCATTCAGGTGCATCTAAAGCAGTTAACCTGCGGCGTCCCTTTCAGTACTGTTCATAGCTAATGGTGCAACTAAATAACAGGTGCAAAACTTTCGAATATCATTGCTTTCTCTATCACATTCAAAGTATCTACAGAAAGTATTGCATTTCACCCATAAATTAAATTCGAAATTTCACTGAAATAAAGTCATTTTTGGTTTTGTGTGGGAGTATGTGTATTTGTGGATAGTATAACTCAAAAATGAAAAATCGCTACTACAAACTGATATTTAATTATGTATCTTCAAAGGATGCGACACAAAATGTTCAATAAAATATCCCCGTTTCAAAGTATCCTTTATATGGATGATTTTACAAAACTGTTAGTTTTCTCAAAACTACTGACTTTTATTAAAATATCTTATATTAAATATATGACAAATGAAATATCTATATATTCCGAAAATAGCCTTTTAAATCCTCTTCAATGTGAACCAGCGCCGCGCGCTCGTGTGTGGGTGCATGTGTGCATGTTTGTGGACACAATTTTAAGCCGAAAAGTTGATTAAATACTATACTTGAAATTTAAGTTCAGCATGTTCATAAAATGCGAAAGGAAGTTTTCAGCAAGATCATCCCAATCTTAACGTACAAGATTTTTCAAATTTTCGATTTTCTATAAGCAAACCTAACGAGTTTTAATAAAACGCCATATATTGCTGTATCTTTGATTAGAAACGAAATGAATATCTTTTTTTATAGTGTTTAACGCCCGCTTTTACTGTCATGGCACCGCAGGTGATGACATTGATCAATGGAGTAAAGATGGAGCACCGGTGAATGCGATGGAGGGGGAAACCGGAGGACCCGGAGAAAACCCAACCCTGTGCCCTTTGTCCTCCACAAATCTCACATGCGGTCGCTTAGGATCGAATCCGGTCCGTCTAGGCGAGAGGCGAAAGGTCTAACCACTCACCCACGGCGCGGCCTAAGTGAATTTCTTTAATTTTCCGGGAATAGCCTCAAGTCTTCTTCAATCAATAACTTTTGCAAAATTGGACACAAGCTACCACAAAAAAAAAAATTAGAACTCACTACTTGTGCCAAATGCATCTTTTTTTGTGGAGTTAATCATTTCTGAGATATTCCTTGTTATTGGTGTTTAATTCTCCAATACTTATACTGTGATGTTATTCGTATTTATTCTCCTGGTCAAGCAAAGATATGGGAATTTCAAAGTTATTACATATCGACCAGCTCTTAAAAGGTTTTTCTATAGCTTAAGCCTTACTAATCTCATACAGCTGCAAGTAAATATGTAATAAAATATGCAAATGATTAACAAGAAACAGGTTATTGTAAGAGTAGCTTTATTAAGATTGAGTAGTAAAGGACTTGTGAATATGTGGCATAAGTTATTTTTTTTCTAAATAATTATTTGAAATAAGTTAGATAATACAACCAGCCTTCAAAAATATGGAAAGCTACATTTACATAAATTTCCGAAAACAATTTCCTTCATTCTTATATAACTTTTACAAACTATACTTTAAAAACGCTTACCATTTTTACTTTCTCTAGTCCCATATGTAGAATGTACATACGGATAGAGGAATATTGAATTCCACTAAAAAATTCTATGTCAAGATTTCACCGGAAATACATGTTTTAGGACCCCCTGAATCCAAAAAAAGCATTTTCAGAAACAGGTGTGTGTATGTGTGTCTGTCTGTCTGTCTGTCTGTCTGTCTGTCTGTGTGTATCTGTGTCTGTGGACAGCATAGCTCATAAGACTATTAAATACCAAACTTGGTATTTAAGTTTGGTAACTTCCAGGGATGCGACACGAAAATTTTCAAGAAAATCCTCCCACCCTAACTACCCTTTACATGGAAATATTTTCGAAAATTTTGTTTTTCTTAAAAATGGCTCTAACTTTTTGATTAAAATACCACATATTAAAGCCATTTCTATCACAAATAAAATGTATATCTTGAATTTTCTGGGAATAGCTTCTAAAGATTGTTTATTCTGGATGAATTTTGCTTAATTTAACTAGTAAACCGTGAGAGATAGACAAAAAAGTACCAGATAAAAATGCAGATTTTGTTAAAATACATATGGTATGTGACATAGGTTTTTTTGGTGGAGCTTGTCGTTTTCGACGTATTCCTTATTATTAGTTGCATTATGAAACATCTATACTTTTCTCAGACGGAAGTGTCCGTTTTTCTTTTGTTCTACTTCTGGCGAAGAAGAGATTGCAATGGCAATCGCATAACGGCAGCTTTTAAAACATTTGACTATCACTTTAGCCTAGTGCATTTCTTTAGTTCCATTCTACTTATAAGGAACTAAGTAATACAGTTCTGCTAATGATTATCTCGATTAGCATGGTGTTGAAAGAAGAATTATCTTTCGTAAGAAGTTTATTTGTAGAGTAACTAGAGAAAGTCATGTGAGTGTAACACATCAGATCTTTTGTTTCATATATATTCCACCTCCAACTGCGCGGTCATACCAGTGGTGTTTTCCCTATAGGTAATGCTGTTATCTCGTACACTATTTTTAGGATAAACTATTAATTTTTTAAAGCCTTAATGTGTATTTATAATGAAATATTGAAATACACAATTTTCATTGTACATATGTAATATTTACGGTCACTATAGGAACCTATAGTCAAAGCTTCTATTAATAAAGAGTTTTAAAAAATAATTTAACTTTCCATCCATTTTTTGGCGATCATGTTAGTTGTATTATACTGAATAGCTCCATGATGGATTCAATGAGCAGCTCTTTTAATGTGAAGCGTTCATTCGTGCATTAAAAGGAAACATCATGATTCCGAATCAAGTATTCCGCTAAATCTTAAATTTTAAATATTCCAGATATTATACTAACAAAATGTTCTGCAAAAATGTGTTTTGTGACGCATAGTCTTAAACATATGGCATTTTATCAAAATAGTTATTTTTAAGAAAATAAAAGTTAGGACATTTATACTTTCTCTACACGTCCATGTACATAGTGTGTAGAGAAAGTATTGCATTACATCCAAAAATTCCATACCGAGTTTTCACCGGAAATAAACGTTAAGGTAACCCGTATCCAAAAAAGGTATTTTCAGAACAAGGTCCGTGTGTGTCCGTGTGTCTGTGAACACGATAACTCAAAAATGAAAAGTCGGACCCCAAAAAATGGAAAAAAATCGAAAGTTTTGATTTCCTCAAAAATAGCTCTAACGATTTTGATTAAAATCTCTTATATTTAAGATATTTACATGCCAAATAAAAGTATATATTTAATTTTCGAAATAGTCTCTAAAGACCTCTTTATTCTGGATGATTTTATTGAATTTTGCATAACTGGTAAACCGTAAGAGATAGACAAAAACTTATTGCACAAAAAATGTAGATCACGATAAAACACTCAATTTATGTCATATACATTTTTCTTGGATTTGGCCGTTTTTGAGATGTGCCTTGTTATTTATTTCAGTTTTAAAATACTAAACAATTTTCATACGGAAACTTATCAACTCCTGGTCACGCAAAGAAACGGATTTCAATCCCACAGCAACCACATTTAAAAAAAAAATTGACAGTCGGTTTAGCCTACTGTATTCCTTTATTTTCTTTCTACTTACAAGAAAGCAAGTAATTAATAAGCCCGCCTGGGTAGTGTGGTGGTAGCGTGTTTGCCTCATATTCAACCGGTCGTGGGTTTGAATCTCGCTTAGGGTGAGTTACCCGGATAAGGTTTCTTTCGGGGTTTTCTCTTGTCCTGAGTAGACGAATATCGAGTAACTTTGAGCTCTATGTTCCCCGAGATCATTTGAGTATCGTTTCACCAATAATTTCATTAATCGTCCGATATGACCAACCAGATTAGAGGGCGTTAGGCTACAAAAAAAAAGGAGAAACAAAAGAAGTAATTAGTCAATTAAAGGAAGCGCTTATCCGGCTTATAATTCTGAGATTGCATAAAGTATTTTATGGATTCGAACGCAGTTTAATACGTGCAGTAAATCTTGACAAAGGAAGTGTGAGATTATTTCCTTGCCATGATTACAAAGGAAATTAACATTATGAGGGATTTCTAAGATTTGTTTCTGCTGAGAGTGGAGCGCGTTTAAATACCGATGCAGTTAATGAGATGTGCAAAACTTGTTCATTAAATCAAAGCACATGCCAGTAGAGTACAGAGTCTGTTTTACCTCCATTGCTACGTCTCCCTTTCCTCATCTTTACCTCCATTGTCACCCAACTTCACTCGTGCCATTGTGTTGCGAATGGGATCACCATTATGACTCTCGCGATTCAATGGATCGTTTGTTCGAGGCCCGCATGATGGAGTTTAATGACTCATCGTCTTCCCCAATTGTGCCAGGCCCTAACCGCACTTGTTGTTTTGCAAGGAAGATTTCTGGGCAGGTGCTTCTGGCACCAGCTCCGTTTAAATCAAAATACATGCTCTCAGTGTGTTGGTGTCTTTGTTCCTCGCGGCTGATACCGACTGATATGACCCATAAACTCCGAACCTATTCCCTCTCTTTCTCGCTTTACCAGACAACTCAAGAATCTGTAAAACGGGTAGAATGTCTGAATCTCGAGTGAGAGTTGACGCCTCTTTTTGCTTAGGCCTGTATTCTCATTCCTGTGGAAATCATAGATTCTTCTGTGCATGTAACTGTGTTGTTGAACAACATATATTGTAAAGTTAAAAGATAGGTTACATTTGTGATGATAATAATAATAATAATAATAGTAATAAAATAATAATAATAATTGGCGGCGCCGTGGTTGAGTGGTTATACCGCTTGCCTCCAACCTACTTGGCCCGGGTTCGATCCCAAGCGCCCACACGTAGGGTTTGTGGTGGACAAAACGCGTTTGAAGTGGTTTTCTCCGGACCCTCCGGTTTTCCCGCCACTCATTCCACCAATTGCTCCATCTTCACCTTTCTATCACCCATCTCACTTGCATTTCATGTCATCCACTTCCTCACGATCATGCCTTTCTATGGGCCGACCGTTCACTCCAGGTTCTCCATGCTGTGGTTAGGTGTCGTTGGCTCCCTCATAGGCTTCTGCCCCCTGGGTACCCGTTTGTAAGTCTTAGAGGGGTGTATAAGTCCTGCATAAGTGCAGGGTAAGCAGAATATAAAATATAATAATAATAATAATAATAATAATAATAATAATAATAATAATAATAATAATAATCATAATCATAATAATAATAATAATAATAATAATAATAATAATCATAATAATAATACCTAAACCTTGGAAGGAAAAGCAAGACAATAATAATTGATAATTTTCCTGCTCAAAAATGTAAAATTGAAAAAAGCATAAACAGAAAGGAAAAGTATGGTTAAAAATAGTGTAATTAAACAACGCTGCTGGCCTTTTAAAATGATTTATATGAATCTATAGGAAATTTTATGATATAGTTCAAAAATAGAAACCTTTGTTATTTACACAAAAAAGTAGTCCCAGTGTCCCTTAAAACCAATTTCTCAGTATTATACATCTCATCGCATAATCTTTTATCCAATACGTGTAGCGAAAAATTGACATCGACTGCATTGGAGCAGTCAGACGGAGGTTCTGCAGTGATTGGAGCACAGCACTACACGTAGGTCATAGAGTTTTTGTGTTCAAGGGTTAAAGGGAAACTCAAGGAGCGACCAGGTGTGGACGGCGATATGCACTAGCAAAGGCAAGGTCCCCAACTATTCCAACACGATATAATTTTCACGCCGGCTAACCTAAAGGTATCGAGAGACTCCCAAGAACAGGGCACAATTAGTCTCGCCAAGCGCCAGGGAGAAATATTTCCATAGCTGAAATTCAACCGCCCTTCCCAATACATCCACTCCTGTCTTTTGGTTCTACAAAAGGAAATAATGCACAGGACATTCGTGGTAGAAAGAGAAGCACCTTGGTAATTTCTACTAACAGCGACATAAATGATATTTTTTGAAGACTTTAATCATCCCTAATAAACACGTGGATAATCATAAACACCAATTGTTACAAGTAATAAAAATAGTATTATTTTAAGTGTGCAAATTATTATGCATACTAAACGACAAATCTATTAGGATGATATATTACCTTTTCCCTATATGGCCTTAATTCATTTTATGATTTTAGAACGCATTTCATTTCAAAAGAAAAAAACATCATTTTCATAAACATGTACATGGACATTTTTATCGCATTGTAACTTGTAACCCTTGAAGTAGTGCAAGGGGTATCCATCAACAGAATTTCTAAAGCTTGCAGTTTTTATATAAATGTTTTCAAATGTTTTATATAAATTTTCTGTCACATGCGGGTATACCAAATTATAAGTGCGTTTAAAATGTCATGCAGATACCCTAAATAGCTTTTGAGAGAAAAAAAAAGGTTATTTTAAATATTCAGGTACTCACCATGCGGACGTAAAAGTCGCATTTTAAAAGCATTAAAATACTACCACATTATTTAAATACTAATAGTACACAAAATTGACAAAAGTATAACATTTTCCATTATATTAAATTTTGATACTAATTTTTCCTCGGTAATCAAATTAATGATGCCATACCTTAAAGAGTTTAAAACTTTAGCAAAAACCATACACCAATGTTTTAATATCATTCACTCCAAGGTTTTATCGAAAATAAGAAAAATATTGTTTACAAACTATATTTTCCGAACAATACGTATAAGTGTGAGAAAAATTAAAAGACTTATTCTCTTTACTTAGTATATAATTAGAGAAGGTATTGCACTTCACCCAAAAATTGAATACCAAGATTTCATAGGAAATACACGTTTTAGGGTCTCCTTGTATCCAAAAAAGGATTTTTTAGAAAAAGATTCGTGTGAGTGTATATCCGTGAGCACGATAATTAAAAAAACTAAAATTCGTTAAAATACCAAACTTGGTACTTATGTTTAGCATCTTCCAAGGAAAAAGTATTTTAGTATATTTAGAAGAAAATCTCCCCACCCCAAACTAACTTTTACATGGAAAACATTTCGAAAATTTTGAATTGTTCAAAACTGTCTCTAATGCTTTTTATTTAAATACATATATTAAACATATTACATGATAAATAAAATGTATATCTTTAATTTTCTGGGAATAGCCTCTGAAGTTCTCTTCATTCTGAATGACTTTCGCATAACTGATAAACGATAAGAAAACTTAACTGAACAAATGATGTAGAACATGTCAAAACGTGCATTAAGTGGTACATATTTTTTCGCGGAGTTGACCACATCCAATATGTTTCTGATTATTGGTTACGGTTTTAAAATACTTAAAACTTTTCTCATACGGGAATTTATAAACTCTCGTCCATACAAAGAAACGGATTTCACACATAACAACCAGCTTTTAAAATATTTAACTATCGCTACAGCCTAGTATACTCACTTACAAGGAAGCAAATAATACGTCAATTTCTGTTGTTTATCTTAATTGGCAAGAGGTAGGTAGAAGAATAAGTTGTTCAACAATACTTTGCTACAGGGATATAAAGAAATTCATGTAAATGGAGCACACCAGATTTTTTATTTATAAATTTTGGCTGTATTTAAGTTATGGGAAATATAAACAATAAGAGAATAAAAATGATGAGAATGCTGAAATAAAACTAATATTGTAGGCATTCGAATGAAGAAGCAAAATGGCAATTAATGCTAGGAAATGTAAGTCAATTGTTTTTAGTCGAACTAAGGGGAAAGTTCTTCATAACTATCATATGGGTAGGGATTTGGGAGTGTACTTGTCAAGTAATGCCGGATGGGAGGATCAGATAAATTCTACGTCTAGGAAAGCGTGGAAGACATTGCACTTCGTAATGAGAACACTGAAGAAGGGGAGCGCAAAGTCAGCGAAATTGCCTACAAGTCCTTAGTGCGGCCGGTTAAGGAATATGGAGTAGCATGCTGGGGCCCATACAGGGTTAATCAAACTGATTCGCTGGAAAAGATATAGAGAAGGGCCGTAATATTTACAAAGAGAGGTAAATATTTTGGGCTTACGAAAGACGAAGAGAATAAATAGGAGCCACTAAAAGCTAGGCGTAAAAGACATGTGTTAGTCGCACTATTTAAACCTTATTACTGGTTTAAATGCACGTTAGAAATAGGTTAGAAAACCCGGCATACTACGGACGAAACGATCATTTGTATAAAATTAAGGGTAGAAGGTACAGCACCGAGGTAGAAAAATTTTCTTTTGTTAATAGGACCATTGAAGAATGGAATGAATTGCCTGTAGCAGTCTTTCAGGGCTGCCCTCTGACCTTAAAGAAGTTTAGTGTTAATTTAAAGAGAATAAATGTGATATTGTGAAGTAATTAAGGATTTCAAAAACTATTCTTGAGCTATTAATGTTGAGGCTTCATAGTAACTGTTTATAAACATACTGGTAATTAATTGGCATAGTACTGCTAT